>HG995388.1:15901310-18401310 GCA_905333075.3 Atethmia centrago
ATCACAGTGTCCTTGTAGTACACATGACAGATTTGCTTCATAGGATGTTCGACAATGGCTCGGCGCTCCCTCGCCTCGTCGCGAAAGCGGCTTTTAGTAATCCTTTCCAAGTACCTCACGACTTGACTCAATACGTTTGATATAATAGTTTCAGCAGATATTCTGTGAGTATATCTTCATATTATATTTGAATTCAAGGGAAATTTTTTCTTAATACTTGTGGTTTAGAATGATAATTTATCCGGTGAAGGTCAAGGAATTCGTTACTTTACTTGAGGTGGGCCTGTGGCCTGTGTTTCCAACAGTGTTTTTTGTATATTTGGACATAACATTATACACTCCCGGACACCTGAATCAAGGCATCTTGCTTATTTTTGTTTAAGGGTCTATATATTTTATAATATCGATAGTAAAAAGAATAGTTTTGAAGCCAGTTACAGAATTTTGAAGAAAACAATGGTTTACATAGAAAAAACGTTTTTTTAGTAAGTTGTGTTACCTCGAAGAGCATTTACGACGGCCGTCATGCGGTTCGGCATGGAATTAATTGATGCGTCTATGACGTGTTGTGGAATGTTCTCCTATGCTTCCAATATGGCAGTTTTCAGCTGCTACAAAGTTTCTGGAGCTGGTTTGTTAGCTCAAACACACCTATTCAGCTTATCCCGTAAGTGCTCTATTGGATTCATATCAGGGCTTCTCTGGCCATTCCATTACTGCAATACTAACGTCATGCAGGTATTCTCGTCCAATTATTGCAGTCAGTGTGCACCCTTGCATTATCATTATCATACAAAAAAATTAAATCCCGGCCAGCGTGTGACATCACATAAGGGTAGGCATTGATGTATGCATTGGTCGCTATTTACAGGTGGCAACCGTGGTCCCGTCACAACTTCAAGGCCAGTTTTTCCTTCGGTAGAAATTCCGCCCCAGACTGTACATGACCCACCGCCCTAACTCACTTTCTCTTAAAAGCAATATTGCTGAAAATGTTCTTACTGTCTTCGGTAGACTTTCCTACGTCCATCATTACCATACTTCATAATCTTGGTTTCATCCGTAAAAAAGCTGGCTCCATTGACGTTGAGTCCAATGCAAATGTTCGCGTGCATACTATAGGCGTGCCATTCTGTGAGCTCGTTCCAGTTTGGGACCATCTTTTTCTCTTTTCTTCGTCTCTGACACTTTTTCTCTGACATACTCCATTATTTTGATGTTTTAAGCCAATACACATAATAGTTTTTAAGTATTAATAACTGAGCTGTTTTAAAATACATACATATGTACTTACATGGAGAAACGCTATTTAGCTAATGAGTAGGTACAATCCTTTTAGAGTTTAGTTAGACCAATGATGATTAAAATGAGTGAATATATGTGTATAACTGTTTGAAAGCATACTTCATTTCAAACCATGTATTTCCTTCTAAAAATTAGTTAAATTCCGACGTCAATAACTTAGCCCCAAAATTAGATAAATATTTTTCACGTAATTAATCCGATCATTAATGAATATCGTTCAACTAGCGTTTAATTAAAATGTTCTGGGTCTTAGAACATCATTACTTAGGCAGGGAATCCATTTTAAATAATTGTTGAGAAGAAAATTTTGCTTGACACAAATCACCTTGAATTTGTAAATGTTTCAGGTTTCCAAGATTATAAGGTCCGATTGCTTTTATTCGTATAATTTAAAGGATTTAGTTCAATTTGAAGGATTCCTTGGATCTAAATTTAAGTAATTCTATTTAGATATCGATCATTTATTCATGTTTTTGGATGGGTCCTGTAGGAATTTTCACGGTTATCTTCATCCTTTTAGTATTTTAGTGGCCTTGGTTCCATTGTGTACGTCTATATTATGTTCTACTGAGTTACATTATTCCTTGTTAATTTATGTAGTTAAGTCATACAGGCAGTAATACCATTTTGTACCTTGTTTTTCGGATTAAAATAAGAATCTGTTTATCAGCTACCTAAAATTTTCAAAAAGATGAATTACTAATAGCAATATTCTAATACCATGTAATCATCATTTCATCCGAAAGACGTCTATAGAGGCATGAGGAATAGGGTGTAAAATTCACTCATCCTCCATAGAAAAGGGAGGATCCTCCGACCAGACGGGTGTCGTGTCTGGTGGGCAACTGCCCGACGCGACAGTCAAAGTCGGGATGTTGTATATATGCTAGTTGCGCAGTAAACTCTGCTTGCGCGATGCAGGATTTTGCGTGACGTCAGTGTGATGCGTAGTTCGCATGTGGCGATGTAGATGCCGCCACACGTCTACATAAATACCATTTTGGGTACTATTATATACAATACTACACTTTGCTATATTTTTATCTTACTTCCAAAAAGGAGTAGGTAATATGTTCGTCTGTGTTTTTTTTTTTAATGTATGTTCACCGATTTCTGCGTCAATTATGGAACGATTTTGAAAATTCTTAGGGTATGCTCTCGAAGTGGTCTCATTGTCAATGAGATGCTCTCGTCAGCATCTGATGAGGGGATTCCATGGAAATCAAGGGGAATTCTCAAATTTTATAGGCACACCTACAGCGGTTTGAGTATTTTTAATAGTAACTCGTGCATTTGCTCTCAGAAAGCCCCATTTGGTGAAGTGGAACTGATGATGAAGACACGTGGCCACCGGAACTGCTTAATAATAAGTGTTTAACGGGTTGTGATTCGATTAGGTACTTTAATATGGTTGCTAAGCTATTTATGCTCGTCACAATGCAAATGGTCAGAGGAAGTTCTCCTGGTTCTTACCAGGAAAACTCCTCAACAATTAACGTCCTTTAATCGGGAAAAGCATTATTTTGTAAAACGTGATGAGCAGTTGAAATTAGGCTATTGTGACTTAGATAAATTACAGACCGACGCCAAAAAAAAATTCGGTTGCAAAAAACTAAAATATCTTTCATTTTGTAGTGTTTTTTGGATTTTTTTTTATAATACATTTTTTATTTTGTCGGTTATTTACTTACGTTTATATAAGTTGAAAGTACACACACAGTAATTACCCAGCTCCAGAGTGTCAACCACTTTTCTCAAAACCGCTCTCTCTTCCAGATCATCGGCCGCCACCTCAGAGAACAGAAAGCCAGAAACAAGAACACTGCAGTATCTCTTCTGGACTGTGCATTACGAGGAGTCTCAGTACTATCATCAGCATCAGTGTCAGAATTAGCTGGTGTTGGACTGCACGGGCTGGTCATATCCTCGGGAGATATTAGGAGGGTGCAGCAGGGAGCTTTTAGTACTGTGTCGGCTACGCTGTTTGCTTTGGGTAAGTGGTTCAATATTTGGGTTTAAATACTTTTCAAACTCAAACTCAAAGCATTTATTTCAAATAAACCAAATAAATGCACTTTTGAATTATCTAACTCCGCTGCCGCGAGAAATCGCGGCACAGCGGATGGAGCTCCGGTGGGATCTTATGGCGACATGGAGAGTACGGTTGTCGCAACCCAGTGCTGGGCACGCCACAATTGCGGCGATAAGTCCCCTCTTTGAGGAGTGGCTAGAGAGGCGCCACGGCATCCTCACCTTCCGCCTGACGCAGGGCCTCACCGGACACGGCAGCTTCGGGGGTTCCTTTGTCGGATAAGGTGGCAGGAAACGCCCGGGTGTCACCACTGTGTGGATCGCCTGGAGGACACGGTGGAGCATACGGTGGAGGTCTGCCTGGCTTAGGCAGAGCACCGCCGTGTCCTCGTGGAGGCGATCGGCGGCAGAGTTCTCTCGCGCCCGGCGACAGCCGTCACTTCCTTCTGCGAAGCAGTAATGTTCGCGAAGGAGGAGGCGGGACAGTTGAGGAAAAGGCAAAATACAATAGGCTAAGGGCGGGTTGTTTCACGTCCACTTAACGCACGTGTATACGTCAAAAATGGCGCTAACTATCTTCAATCAAAAAAGCGTTGTTTCACAAAAGTATGGCCTTAACGTCCGTTAAAAAATAAAGATTACAGTAACCGGTGCCATACCCACTGGTTACAGTAATTTTATTCTCAAATATCTGCGCCAAACAGTAACATTATGGACTCTCTTTTGTTGTATTCGTCTTTGTTCGACGATAGTTCATCTGATGATGATACAAATAATGTAGAAAGAAGGAAAAAAGTATTTAAAACTCGTGTTAATAACCTGAACCTTTGGGACGAACAGGAATTTATTTATTTAAATTATAATATATTTATTTTATTATTACTTATATTGTCCGTTTTTGTGGAGAATAATATGTCCTTATATTTCTCAATCGGAGACAGAAACCGGTCTTTCTCAAGATTTGAGAAATTTACAACGCGACCTCTATAAAAAAAAAATACCACGTGAAGTCCCAAACATAACGAAAAACAGGAGTATCGGAAAGTTAAACAAATATTATCGTGCATAACAATAGGTACTTATAGGTACTTGGTATCCATTTTTCTTTACAATTTAAGTTTTAATCAAAGATTTCCAACAATTGTCGGCCAGCGGTGGTTTGTTATTCTTGTTATTTCTCTAAATTTGAAGTGAACGGCGAAATGTTGCCACAATATAAAAATCTCCCAACCATCTTTAATGGGAGAAAGTATTGCTTTTTACTGGTAACCCGAATAAGTTTGACAATCGGTTTTTTATGCAGTGAAACAACGCTTTGTATTTAACGAACGTTAAAAATCTTACGTAATCGTTAGTATTTGACGTATGGATGTATGTATGTTACGTTAACCAACCGTTTGAAACAACCGGCTCTTAAAATTATTTATTTATTTAACAGATATAAACAGATAAGAAGAAAGGAACAGAAAAATACGTACAAAGGTGATGCTTGTTTCTAAAGGAATCTCTTCCAGCATACCTGCGGTAGGACAGTAGACAAAGAGATGTAGACACCGTGTGTAAGAATAAAAGAGAAAACAAAATACATAAAAACAAAAAAAACTATTCACTAATTTAAATATACAATAAGAGTGTATACCTACTTACATAAATACATACTTCTTAAATAAATATCACTAAAATACACACATATATATATATATAATGAATAGTATAAAATTATAAATACATAATTTAATAGTTTATACTATTTTTTAATTATTTTGTTATTAAATTAGTTGGGTTACACGTTCAATGGTTTTCAACTAGTAGGCTAGTAACATTGTTAGTGTTTAAATTATGTAATTTGGTTTAAAACCGCTGAAAGAGCTTACATTTTTTATATTAGATGGTAAATTATTATAAAACGGTGCTACTTCATAGGTGAAATTCTCTTCAGCAGAATTAGTAGGTGTCTTTGGCTTGACAAGTACGCTGGCTCGACGACTATGTCGAAACTATATTTACATAATATTTGAGATTTTTTTATAAATGCTACGTCTGTGTGAATGGTTCCATCTATTATTTTCCTAATCAAGATACAAGAGTTTCTTTAAAACTTTGTACGTCGGTGTCAAGTAGGGATAAGATTTGTTAGTAATAACCTGTTCCTATTTTCAAGAATCGGTTCGTTATGATCACCTTTGCGAAGCAGTAATGCTCGCGAACCAAGGCGAAGGCGGAACGGGTAAGGGAGAGCCAAATGTCGCGCCCACATGCCCCTAGCCACCGCAGGAGACGCCCTGGGCGTCAGGAATCCCAGGCCGATTCCCGGCCACCGTAGGCGCGGGCTTGCGGACGGTGAGCAATGGGTAGCTCGCCGTCCGATAAGGACCAGGCCCGGGGCGACAGCGCGTTGTGTTCCACGCGCGCCCTCCCGCTCCGCCCAGAGCGGAGAAGTTATTTGATAATTACCCACCCAAAAAAATAAAAAAGTCGTACCATTGGTAAATGTCCTTTATAAATGTCATAACAACCCCAACATAGTTAGGAAAAGGCTAGGCAGATGATGATGGTATGACTATTAAACATGTGTAATGACTTCTAAACACAAAGACATTGAGAAGAATCCTGGGTCCTGAGTCTTCCGAGAAATATCCCACATGTACAAAGTTCACTCACTGTTTGTTCAACACATTGAAGCTCTCAACACACTAAGTCCACTGAGCTAGTGTGTTAACTACCACCGTTTCGTGTACTGTTTCCTAATTCCATTTGCAATCAAGATACAGGGCATAGAATAACAATGCGTAGATGCAAAACTCTCTCTTTGTGTGAAGTTGTCTGTGAAATTACCGCTACCATAGATATTTCTGCCGCCAAGCAGTCAAATCAAATCAAATCAAAAGTCATTTATTCAAACTAGGTTTAGAATCAGCACTTTTCGAACGTCAAAACTATATAAGACAGTCCCCCAAAAACGCCCGCCCTTCACCACTTCTAAGTGCTTTAGCTGGGCAGAAGAAGTGGCGCAACAAACTCCCGAGCAGCATAGGTATGCTGGGGAGTTTGTTAGATAAACTTGATTCTACGATTCTTATAACTTGTTACTTCTATAAGATTTGTATAATCGTCTGCAAAGTAATTAACATTACGAAACACAAAACATTAAATTAAATTACTCACCATAATTATGTTAGCTAGCGCACGCCAATATACCAACAAAACAATGAAAATTGTACCCAAGCAAAAATAAAATTATAACATAAAAACGTAAACAGAACTTAATACCTAAATAAAAGCCTCCAGGCATAAAGGGCGTACCCGCTTACATCAAGCTACAGTTGTAAATCCAAGTCACAAATGATAAACTAGACCCATCGAAGTAAAATAAATAAACAGTGAATTACTGCATCCTGAAAACTATAGATGACAGGTGGGACAGCGCCATACTGGGGCATTGGATGCGCCTACATGCCACTGTGGCGCATAATTAATAATTGTTTTGTTTTTCTTCTTCGGATGGATATAAGTACAAACACTAGTTTCTAAGTTGTGTGTTGTACTAACCAAATTGACTTTGTCTGAATAAAAATAATTGTATTATTTATTTATTTCTAATAACAATAATAAAACCATGGTCAGCAAGACGACCTGACACCACAAGCAGCACCCGTTCATAACGCAAAGATGAAGAAAACTGCACCACTGATACCACAGGGTATCAGTGGGGCAGTTTTCCAGTTTAAAGGGTGTCGGTGTCAGTTTAATAACAAACACATGAGATGCTGCGTCACATGCCTAGTGCTCGCAAGCACGAATGCTTACCTTGAGGTCCTGGGTTCGATCCCAAGGTCAGGCGAAGTGTTATTGGGTTTTTCCACCAGTATTTTCTCAGCAGCATCCCGGAGTCTTGTGGCCCTGTTGTCGGCAATAGGCTCACTAACTATTACGTGAAACTTAAACTAGCTGGCGAAATTTGGGTGTACTCTAGGTACGCCTCTGCTTAACCCTTCGGGGCAAAATAGGCGTGTTATGTGTTCAGGCTTGGTCATCAGTCGCGGGAAGGTACTAAAGGGTCACCGAGGCCCCTGGCAATACAGGCAATGGAAGGAATGCGGGTGGGTTTTAGTCAGTAAGAGTCTGACACACCCTCCCTGCTCCACCCAGAGCGGGAGAAGTTATTTGATGATTTCCCACCCAAAAAATAAAAGGCTTGGTCATCAAAAAAATCTTTTTGATTTAGGCGAGAGGTACTGATTCATTGGTGGTACTAGCTTAAGCCCACGACTTCGTCGCATTGCATCGCATCGCCCGCGCTATTACTTTGTTTCCGCTTAGCGTTCTTTCTGACTTTTTTCTTTTTGCTTGGCTCCCAAGAGTGATGTTAAGCGCCTTTAAGATTTTTTAAGAACTGGGCTATAAAATCCAAAAAGAATCTTTCAAATCCGGGTAGTTCCAGAGATCATCGCGCATCATCTTTCGATTTTACCCGTGTTCTGATATAGTTAGACGTATACCCCGCAAACTTTTTTATGCGTAATGATGAGTAATATAAACATGTAGTACATTATTTTTATGTATCATTAATAGTTTTCGCAGCGCACGCTAAATAGTGACTTTTATAGGCAAATTTTGATACCTTGGGCTACGTTATTGTAATTTTCTATCTAATTCTTTCAATTTTTTTAAATATAGCCTATGTTACTTTCTGATAATTTAGCTTTCCACTGGTGAAAAAATGATTAAAATCGGTTAAGGAGTTTCGGAGCTTATTTAGTACAACCAAAACATCTTTCCCTTTTCATCATCAGCCTAGCCTTTTCCCAACTATGTTGGGGTCGGCTTCCAGTCTGACCAGTATTTTACATGGAGCGACTGCCTATCTGACCTCCACAACCCAGTTACTGGGCAACACGATACCCCTTGGTAAGACTGGTTGTCAGACTTTCGGGCTTCTGACGACGCGTAACGACTGTCAAAGATCTACAAATGACAGCCGGGACCAACGGCTTAACGTGCTTTCCGAGGCACGAAGGGGTCTTGGTATGTAAAGATGGTCACCCATACACGGACCAACCACGGCAAGAGTAGCTTAACCTGATCGATCGACCCGTGCGGCTGTTATTACTTAGTCACAAGCCCCACCCAAAAACACCTTTCCCCTTTATAATATTAAATAGATCAGCGTACGCTCAAAATTAAAGAGTATTAGTTTCGCTTCTACACATTTTTCTTATTCTATGTACATGGTTAGCTCAGTAGTATTTCTTGAAACATGCTGGTGTTGTTGAAAATAGCTGTGCACCTGCGAAATGGTCATGAATATATCAAAACTTAATTTTGGGAGAGTTACAAAGGACGGTCGTGTGCCTAATTAAACTGACTTAGGGACCTGCGCTGGGTTGTGCATCTGACTTATAAATATAGCAGCTTAAATAGTATAATCAGCTTATAATGTTCCCACTGCTGGGACACAGGCCTCCTCGCTGTGAGTGGGGGAAAAAACCGGCCAAGTGCGTGTCGGACCACGAACAATGAAGGGTTCCGTAATTAAGTTGAATTTATCCCAAGAACAAACTTATCATTGTAGTTGAGAAACATGTTCCCCATACAAGCCACCTGCAAATGTAAGTTTGGACGCACAATATTGAGAGATTTTCCGAGTTATTTTAACACCATAGACTTCTTATAGGTTTTCCTGTAATCTATAAGTAAAGAACATAAAACACAAAGTATTTTTTTCAAAATTTTAGGGTATTTTCGGATATAACGGAGGGAGGAATGGTCAATTTTCATCTATCTTCTTAAATAACTTTGAAACTATTATTTAAAAATAATATAAAAATGGAGAACCTCACAATAAGCCCTTTGATTTGATTATTAACCATTTTTAAGCTTATTTCAAATGAGATTGTGTTAATGTAATAATCGACAAAGCGTTTCGTAACCTAATAGGTACTTACTCTGTATTTTTATTGCACGTGAACTTAGGACTTCATTTACAAAGACATAAGACATGATCAATGTGGATCCTGTCGGGCACATCATAGAACTCATTTTCTATGGTGACTGAAAGTACCCACTGCTGGATATAGCCTAAAATGGTGTGTTTTATTGAAAAACCTATAGCCCAAACGCCAAATTAGTGTCATCACATCTGTACTGGCCCGCTAAAACGCTGGCAACACTGTCGGCGTGCACTCACAGGTGTGGGCACGCCGACGGCGTTGCCAGCGTTTCGTGGAGGGGCTTGACAGGGGTCAAGCCCCTCCACGAAACGCACTTCAAGACGCCATGACGAGGAAAATAGTGCATGGATAAGCTTACACTACTCATTATAGTCCGGTTAAGTAGTCACAACCTCTCAAGGTCAACTACGAGAAGCCAATCATAAAAAAAAAATATCGTTCTCTTTTTCACAAGGACAACTGATCGGGTCGAACCTCCGCAGCTTCGGGAGGTTCCTGTGTCGGATAAGGTGGGAGGAAACGCCCAGGTGTCGCCACTGTGTGTATCGCCCGGAGGACACAGTGTAATATGCAGTGGAGGTCTGCCCGGCTTGGGCAGAGCACCACCATGTCCTCGTGGAGGCGATAGGCAGCGGAGATCACGCATCTGGCCCTGGTCCTGGTATGGTACGGAGCGAGAGGGCATGGGAATCCGTCATCTCCTTCTGCAAAGCAGCAATACTCGCGAAGGAGGAGGCGGGACGGGTGAGGGAGAGGCAAAGTTCGTGCCCTCATGCTCCTAGCCGCCTGGACGCCGAGACGCCCTGGGCGTCGGGAATCCCAGGCGGATTTCCGGCCACCGTAGGCGCGCGCTTGCTGACGGTGAGCAATGGGTAGCTCGCCGTCCGATAAGGACCAGGCTCGAGTCATCGGCGTGTTGTGTTCCACGCGCGCCTCAAAGAGATGTCAGTACTCGTGTAGGGGTTCACTAGGGCCTGCCTGCCGGGGTCGCGGGAAAGTCCGAAAGGGATATCGAGGCCCCTGGCAACACAGGCAATGGAAAGAACACGGGTGGGGTTTAGTCCGTAAGAGTCTGACACACCCGCCCGCTCCATCCAGAGCGGGAGAAGTTATTTCATAATTTCCCACCCAAAAAAAAGGTCGAACCTCCGTCAACTTGCTATTTGATTTTATTTTGTGTTGTTGTTTGTGCTGATAATTAAAACTCGATAATTATACCTAATTATTTTATTTATATTGTACCTAATAAAATTATGGTAGTTAAATATTTATGTATAGATTAATGTGATTCTTAATTTAAATGCTTTTGACTAAATTATAACGGATTCTTAGTTCAAATAAGTTGCTGTGATTTCTATAAATAACTAATTAAAGTAATTTACTAAGGTTGTTTGAATTTCATTTATTATAATCCCGATGCCTGCGGGAAAGTCCGAAAGGGTTACCGAGGCCCATGGCAACCCAGGCAACGAAAGGAACACGGGTGGGTTTTATTCAGTAAGAGTCTGATACACTCTCCCGCTCCGCCAAGAGCGGGAGAAGTTATTTGATAATTTCCCACCTAAACAAAAAAGACCCTGTGTTTAATCTGTTGTTACATTAGTATCAAACAAGCTACCTCCCAAGTATACTTTCTTATCCTAACTGAAATTGTAAATGCAAAAGTGAATTTGTTTGTTACGCTTTCACGCAAACGGGCGAACAGATGGTTAAAATTTGGCACATGGGTAGGCCATAACCTGCGTTAGCACATGTAATACCCGAATTTAATTCCGATATTCTTGCGGGTTCGATTGATTGATTATTTGATAATTCCCCAACCAAAAAAGAAAAAAAGTGTACCGTCTTCAGTAATAGAGGCAACGAAAGTTTACCCCGCGTGGTTTCGCGGATTGACTAAATTTCAATATTTGCGTAACGAGGCCTAATCTTAATTTAAAATGTATTTTATGTTAATATATTCTGAAATTGGGACACGAATGTGTAATGAGAATAATTTTCGTGTTTTAATATTTTTTGGTTAGAGGTTGTTTTAATAAAGGTATTTGTTTACACCAGCAGGGCAATCGCGTAATCGGTTTTATTTTGGCAGTTCAACAACATTTATTGCGATAGGTAATTACGTTGCCGAGCAGACAAAATTTTCGAACATATGTAGCAATGGTTTAGCAATGTGCTTCAGAATTGTTCAAATTCCGATTGATAGTGTGTAACGCAATTAGAGTGCAGCTCTGAGAAAAACATATTGAATCGTAAAATAAGCTATTTTACGATTAAATATATTTTACTTAAATATATTTAATTTTTATTTAAATATTAAAATATAAATTTAATAGTAAAATAAGCTATTTTACGATTAAATATATTTTTGGATACGGCATCCTCTTCGTTTGTTTCCGGAATCCATTGAGGGTATTAGAAAACACTAGTAGGTAGGCTTATATTAATAACCGCCAAAGGAAGATTTCCTGAAGAATTTGGAAAGACGAGTACCTTCTTAGTAGTATTTATACAAACTCACCCAGACATGATCATCTGACCAAAGAAACTGATTATTTTGTATTATTTAGGTAAGTACAGCCAGGGAAACTGGTTGTTTATCAAATTCACACACTACGTCAAAGTCAAAGTCAAATTATTTATTTCAAATAGGCACATACATAAAAGGCACTTTTGAACGTCAACATTTCCAAACAGACGTGTTATAGCCATTGCATGCAAGTATCAAACAGTAGTTGTAATTTGAATATATGGCAAGTGTCAGAAAGGTGTGATCATATTTAAGGGTACTGCAGGGCTATTGGCTATCTTTTTCATTGCCAGTGACTAACTAGCTTCAGTTGTACACCGAACTTTGATGACAACTGAGAATTTCATAACATTGGTATTACGTATCACAGTAAGTGGACATCACGTTACGGTGATCAACAGACCGGGGGCCCAAGTCTGCTATTTTTAATAAACTCGTCATTCCAACACGATACCATTGTCATTTTGCTAAAAGTTCGTAATCTGCTAAATTCATAATGGTCGATCATTGGTCGGTCAATGGTCTCGTAATAGAATCGTGGTAGAATGACATTGTCGTATTGCCATTATTATAAAACCCGTTAGTAGAAATTATTTTCGAAAAACTACTACTAAATTTGAACAGTTAGTCATGCCAGATTTCATTTATATATATATTTACATATTATTTATTAGTGTTATAAGCAATCTGAAGTAGCAAGAAGTTCGTAAATAGCAAAAACATTAAATTTATGTGAAACTATACAACTCAATAATATTTTATCAGTTTAGCTGTCAAAGTCAAATGTTAAATTACTGCTTACTGAGGTTAATCTGTTTTTAGGGTTCCGTACCCAAAGGGTAAAATGGGACCCTATTACTAAGACTCCACTGACCGTCTGTCAGTCTGTCCGTCTGTCACCAGGGTGTATCTCATAAACCGTGATAGTGAGACAGTTGAAACTTTCACAGATGATGTAGGTACTTCTGTTGCCGCTATAACAACATATACTAAACAGCAGAATATAATAAATATTTAAGGGGGTCCCATACAACAGACATGATTTTTTTGCCGTACGGAACCCTTCGTGCGCGAGTCCGACTCGCACTTGGCCGGTTTTTATTTCTAGCGGTCGGTGTTTTGTTAGTTATTTATTTTCATTTGAGTGTTTTAATTATATTTTTGTTTGTGTATTTAAATTATCTTTTATTTATTTATTACATTTTATACAAAATGGTGCTTATTGAGCAAATTTCGGCTCTAATTGATTTTCTGGAAAACCACCAAGAAGTTTATCCAACGATATTGCCCAAATTTTAAATTCGATATCGGTGGACTGCCCCAATAAAACGACACGGCAGAATGGCGCACTGTAAGTACTTAAATACAGTATTATTTAGTAATAGGTACCTTTGCATTATGAAATGTACATATCATGATTGTAATGTTTGCACTTTTTTAGTTCTTTATTGAACATAAAAATTAAATTTTAAACAAAATTAAATCACAGAAGAGTGAAAAAAGTGCAACAGTTAAGCAATACTTTTCTTTTGGCAGCCTTGCAGAATTATAGTGGGAAGCATATAGTAATAATTGTATAACTTGTGACGGGCTCGACGACGTCCTTTGCATTCCGCCCATCTTCTTTCTCTAGCATCCACTGGGTTGGCTAGCTCGAGAATATTTGTTCGTAGTGAATACATTTCTCCATTCATTATAATAATATCCATTCAAACACTTTTTGACAACCGAGCTATTAAAAGCAATGACTGCACAATGATGGTTTAATGGTAGGTCACTGATCAAAGGAACTGTCAAAATTTTAGCAGATTACCGCATACGCCAATCATTCATTTGTCATTATGTACGAGATTACCATTCTATGCCATTTCTTTCAATGGAGTGTCAGTGGTTGACCATTGGAAAGTCATAATGACGCCATTATATTAGTAGATTACCAAACTTGTCAAAATCAACAATTATGAAATCAATGATAGACCATTCTGACACTATTGTAATAGCAGACTTGAGGCCCGGGAACGGTGCTCATCGTCCCAACACTTGACGCCTCTATTTTTTATCGACTATTATGCGGCTAAGTTGAGTAGCGCCTTTTGAGCGCTAGAATACTTTATTTTAGGGAACATTTTGTATTAAGCGGTTTATTTAAACTTGAAACATGAAACTGGCGTTAAATTCAATCTTTTTCAGTTTTAACTCGACAGTCTAGCGAAATTAAATAGTGTGTTTTTACTTGTGCTAATAAAGTGTAACTTAGTGAAAATAAATCCTCAAAGGAAAGGTAGGTAAATAAAACCACGAAATAGGTAATCAAAACCACGGTATATAATGTACAAGTTGTTAAAGTATTAGAAGATCATTTTGGATGCTGTATATAGCTATGTACATCGTTAGGACTCTAGTATGATGTATGTACCTACATAACTATGTACATATTTCGGGAATATGTTGTAGTTACATAATTACTCGCGTATACCTACTCCAAATATTATTATTAAGTCTTATTTTGATTATATTTTTAGGGTTCCGTAGTAAACAAGGAACCTTTATAGTTTCGCCATGTCCGTCCTGTGTCAGCTTGTCCCCGCTGTAGCTCAGAGATGCTTAGTACTAAAAATCTGTAATTTGGCACAGGTATTAAATATTGATCAAGCCGTAAAAGTGGTACAATAATATCTAAAAAAAATGTTTTTAGGGTAGGCCTCTTGCATCAAATGGGGATGTATTTTTTTTCTCATCTATCCCATGGTGTGGGGAATCGTTGAATAGGCCGTTCAAAACTATTGCGGGTCTGTGAATACCACTTTTTATTCAGGGATTCGTTTGCGTAATATTAAGCTGTAAAGTGCAAATTTTTGTTAGAGTCAAGTCTCCCCCCCCTGCCGGCTAAATGGTTGTTTATGGAGATGTGAAAAAAATCGTGGCAGTAGTACATATGATGAAATTAAACAGAAAACTATCACAGCTAAGTAGGCTTTACAAGTTAAGTATATTCACATAAAATAATCAATGAATAAAAAAAAATATGTATTAAAAAATACTTAGGTATATTAAAATATATATAATCCCAGCAATGTTAGACGTGCCATACTTCTGCCACGACCAAGAATCACAATAAAACAACATAAGAAGTAATATTTACACGCTTAACTTACTATCGGCTTCGGTGTTAATCACTTTAATTTATAAAACACTACCTTTGAGTAGTGTCTTTCACGAAAGCCACCACAAACTAAATGATCATCAATTTGATGTCCACTAAGTTTACACAATCGCAATCTTAGCAATATACAAAAACATCTGTCAAAATGTGTTAAGGTGGCTATCAGCGGTACTGGGTGCCTATGACGTCATCCTAGTTAGTCACTGAAGTTAGCCAATATGAAACTAACTATTTGACAGTTAATCGTTAAACACTTTGCCAAGTGATCATCATTATGAACTGTCAACAGAGATACGCAATAGCCCTGCTGATCATCAAACCATAGTATAAAGAGAGGAAGTAGGCTATCTTAGGCCCAATCCGTGATATAATTGCCTACTGTCTCATTTTAATGCAGTGCCTATAAATTGGGAAGGGTCGGGATGTTGTATTTTTTACTTGTATTGTCTGGGTACAGGGTTTGTGAGGTCAGTTTTACCTAAACGATGATGAAAAAAAAAACATCGTATAACAACATAAAAAAACTAACGCCTGCCTCTTAGACTATAATCAAATTTCTGTTCTGTTGTTATGATTCGAACTTTGTTCTATTTATCTGATTCACAATTAGTCAATTACTCATTTTTAATTACGATTTTATAAATGTAAGTAGGTACTTAGTTACTATACCTACAATACTGAGAAATCGGCATGACTAAACGTAAACAAAGCAATAGCGGCAAATCAATTGACAGATGAAAATTACCTAATACATTCTATGGGGAAAGTAGGCCTACCTACTTCCTCTGTCTGATAGAAAACTAATACAACAAAAAATAAGTAAGTAGGTATCTCATCATCAAGTAAAATTATATGCTAGAATAAGTGACTTGCTTACCTTTCCTGTTCAATAGGTAATCTGAACAGAGACAATTCTGGAATCGATGAATTTTTAAGACACACAGCAATAAGTTCTTCTGCGATTATCACACATTTGTCATTCATTTAGCGGTGCCGAAAATCCGTGACGTGCGAACCTTGTGCGGTGTTAGTCCCGACTGAGAAACGGGTGAGATTTTTTTAAGTGTGCGTGCGGCGACGCATAGATACTTTGGCGCACACATACAAGCCGCGCACGGTGTGTTTGTATGAAGATAACTTACTTCCTCTCTTTATACTATGATCAAATTGAACAACTTTCTACACGGAACTAATATCGAAATCTCGAAAAATTTATCTACAAAACCTATTCGATCCAAATGTATGGGACGGCTGATTATTTTATAACCCTTATCTCCGGAACAGCCGAGCCTAAAAGTTAAAAAAAATACAGAGAATATTTCTATACTTATAGATTACAGGAAAACCTATAAGGTCTTAAAATAACATGGTAAAAATTGTGCTTGCAAACTTACATTTACAGTTAAAATGTATGGGGGAACATGTTTTTGAATTACAATGTTTAGTTTGTTCTGGGGATATATTTATCTCAACAACTGAACCCTTCATTGGGCGTGGTCCGACACGCATTTGGCCGTTTTTTTTAATCATATCGTTTGTTTCAGGTCTACCAAACAATCAGTTGCCAATGGTGCCGACAGAAGCGTTAACCCGATTAAGGAACTTGGAGCGCTTGGATTTGTCCAACAATAAAATTCATACTTTAGACTCTAATTCATTTAAGGTAAGTCGAAACTTTTCATTCAATTGTTGAAAATTGGATTCGTATCGTCAAAACTGAAGAATTGGAAATTAAACAAGATAATAGCTATCAGATACAGTTTTGTGTTCTATAAATTGTGTAAAGTAAATTCTATAAATTGTGTATTAGAAGGACCAAAGTTTATTGATAGACACAAAACTGTATTTAAATAAAAATATATTAGGTATTGTTTCTCCAATGTGTACAGCAGATAGGTGTTATACGAGTAGCTATTGTGTGTAATCTGGAGACAAAAATGTTCACCTGAGATATTAAAGAAAGTTTAAGGGGACTACAGGACCTAAACGCGAGTTTTATAGTGCCGAAAAGTATATGATCTACTGTAGTAAACAAAATCAGAAAAATATATGATATTCTTCAGGATATATGCCAGGTGGCGGCTAGTGTGTTGCAAACATATTACAATTAATTTGATACGATAGAAAACAATCACGAAAATACCTCTAAAAAATTATTTTAACAACTAAAAACCATACTAATATACATGCAATCATTCCGATTTTTTGTCAGATTATTCTACAAGCAACATATTAGCATAATAGTATTTTATTTTTTTTATCCAATCAATGTATTTTTCGTAAATACATAATTGCGTCATATTTTGTAATAAATGACCAGCGTTGTGTCATCGCGCTTCTCTTTCTTTTCTATGCAGTCCGACAGTGATCGCGCTTTAGCTGTGGTCAGCCTCTTGTCGAAAAGCCGAAAATTTATGGGACTCACATAAGCTTCTACGAACTTTCACGAAGCGACGCGCGCTTTGCTTGTGGTAACCAACTGTACAAACACGCTGTGAATGTATGTGTAAGCGCAGGAGCTCTCAGTACCGTCCGAGGTACGGGCGAAGTTGGAAGTTTGTGTGTGTGTGCGTGGATGTGTTATGTGCTAACGCTACTCGACTGCACGGACACATTCACCGCGTGTTTGTGTATTTGGTAATCACAAGTAAAGCGCAAGTCGCTTCGTGAGATAAAACGACTGTACCGAAAAGCGTAATGTTGATCCCGAAGAAAGTGCTGTAGAAATACGAAATGCTTCGAAAGCGATGGATTTTGTATCTATGCTCATTGGTTAATAGGCTTCACACACAAGACTCATCATGTCAGATTTAACACATCAAAAAATTTCATTTCACAGGGTATCACAAATCTGACATACTTGGACATAAGCGACAACCAACTGACGGATGTATCGGAAGGAGCATTTCTACCTTTGATAAAGCTAAGTGTTCTGAGGCTAAGAGGAAATTTACTGAAAGTACCAGCTTTGGCATCTTTGAAGGTAAGATTGTTTAATCCTTCTTTTTTCTCGTATTTGCTCGAACTATAGAATAGCTCATGCCTCATGCAGGGTTAAATTAAATTAGTTTGCGAAACTCTGCAGACATAATGGTTGTCGACCTTAGATAGTGTAGTTAAAGTTAAAATATCAGTACACGCATTAGTTTTTTTTTTGTGTAAACTTCACAGACAAGATGGCTTACGATGTCTAAACACGATTATAGTAAAACAATCAGCTTTTCTCTACTTTACTTTACCAGCTTTAAGTACTACACTACTAGCGGTCGTTGATCCCAAAAATGAACATCAAATCTTTTTTTTTTTTCGTGTTTATACATCGATACCTGTCTGCACTTCAAGATATCAAGCAGAAGGTGCACACTCACAGTCCACATAACGTCAAGCAAAGCAACCCGTTTCGATTAGACTAGTCGCTGAAGAAAACTGTTGCGAGTGCACTTTTGGGCTGGCACTAACATTTTCTGCGGGTGAATTCGCGTGACTCGTTGGAGTCGTTCTGCCCATGCAAAATTAGTTGATACAGCTTTGAATGACACGTACCATCATCACTGGTGGTCTAAAACCGACCCCGGCACAAATGCTATATCCACTAGTAGGAATAGCACCACTAGAAGTTCGCAGAACGGTGGCAAGCTCCAGCGAAGGAGCCAAAATGGTTTCCGACACACGACGAGTTTTTAGAGTGTGTCGTCCCACTCACTGGCGAACGATCAAAAGAAAGACTGAAGCTGTAGCAAGACAGTGCTTCCTTACCTAAGCCATTCCACTTGCTGATGATCTCCTACTGACATGAGTTGCCGTGAATAACCTGGAAGTTTTTAAAACTGACCCAGGTTGGCCGAAGCAAGGAAAACCTTTTCAGGTGGAGATTCACAGACTATTCGGCCTTGGAGTGTAAATGTGGTGCTGTTCCACAAACGATGGGACACTTAATATCGTGTCCTGCATGTCCTGTCGTCTGCACGTTACAAGAACCGATGGATGCTAATGATGACGCCAATCACGTAGCAGAATTCTGGGCCGAGACCATTTAGGTTCATCGACACGCTAAAAAGAAAACCCGTCTGCAGAGTTGTGCTAACAAATTTAATTTGACCCTGTATAAAAAAAAAATAAGGTCATCAGATAACTTGATGTTTAAAATACCTATGCATTCCACAACTTTCGTCAACAAATCCTTTAATATCCAGACCGCTCGTTTGTGGAATGCATTGCCAGTTCAAATAAAACGCGCGCGCGTTGTTTCTCATGATTAAAAGACTCGTAAAGGAACATTACTTGTTATAAAGGAACATACGTTGTGATCTTGTTCTCGTAACTGTAATTATCTATAGTCTTCATTTATTTTCGTTGCTTATACATTTCGTATGTATGAATTATTTAGGATATGTACATCTGTGTATCTATTCTAGTATATACTTATTTTTTGCACCAACGACAGCCCCGCTTTATGTTTAGGGGTTGTTCTGATTCTGCAAATCACTGTCCATTCCATGGTTGCCTGGAAGAGATCGCAGAAAGCGATAAGGCCGCCCATTGTATATTTTGTAGTGTTTGATTTATTTTTGGTATGTATTTTGTGGTGTACAATAAAGTATATCTAAATAAATAAATAAATATTGAGGAACATTCACTAGCCAGCAAGCGAAGAGGAAGCTATCGAGTTATCCAGTAACTGGGCGGTGGAGGTCAGATAGGCAGTCGCTCCATGTAAAATACTAGTATTCAGCTGCATCCGGCTAGATTGGAAGCTGACTTCATCATCTGCCTATACTTTTCCAACAATGTAAGGATAGTTAGATAAGGATAGTTAGATAAGGATAGGCAGATGATGAAGTAGAAGGGAGGCTGAATGCCCAGGGTGCAACGGAAGTATATTCATGTATCGCCACTCGTGGAGGCAATTTTAATGAAATGGTTGTTGAACAAAAAATGCAGAGAATACGTGTAGGGCCTAGATTACTCCCTCGTCTATGAATATTGATAAGCTAAATGTAACTAAAAGTGAGTTTCAAATTTCTTGTTTAAATGTCTAGAAGTCCAATGTCCAATGAATGAGATTATTTAAGAAATAAAAAAAGAAAATCAAAAAGCAAGGAACATTTTTATGTTCAAAATAGATAGTTATGGAATAACGTAAATCTAGAATATTATTGTTTTGAGCTTGTCTACAAGTCAATATATTCATATGAAAATTGAATGAAATATTATTGAAAATAGCAAAGACATGACACAAATGGTATTCTTGAAACAAGCATTATTTGGAATGTTTATGTTTGTAACATTAGATAATTTATAATACTGGAAGGTTTATTTGATTAATACCAAGAATTATATCATATCTCAACATTTTTATTATTAACAAAATAATTAATATTAAAAGTAAAAGTAAACCTGATAACTGGAATGAAATGATTAATTATTGAAGGGTTTTCTACTAACATGACATCTGCAATTTATCCGAAGCTTCAGACTATTTCTATAATAAAATACATAATTAAGATTTTCACACAAAAGTAATAAATTACCGATACAAACGCAATATATTGAGTTAGAAAAGTAATTATGACTAAAACTAATCGCCAAAATGTATTACAAAAGTGCTGAATACCTTTTTTATTAACTTGTTCACACGTGAATGTTCGTGTAGTCACAAAATAAAAAGGAAGAGAAGGCCGGCTCCATACAACGAACAAAAAGAGGCACACGCACACATAAAGTTGAATTAGTAATTCAGTAGAGGAAACTGACAAGTGCTAGCTGTTGCATAGTTAAATATTATGGAAATATTTATTGTATTCTAGACTTTTACACTTATTATTATACATTTATTATATTATATTTATATATATTAATATATTTATATTTATTTATTATATTTATTATTTTTTTCCACTTATATGTCGGAAATTCGTTAGTCACTCGTTTAACTAATCGGGACGCCAGCGGCGCTCGACAGAGTCTACAACATAACGCTTGACCCGAGTTAAGAGCAGTTTGTCGGAGGCGGTCAAGGAGTGAACACGTTTAGAAACTGTCGCGCGTTCCGTATAGTTGTGTCGTGTACCTGCAGTGTGTGAATAGCTAGTGTGATTATTTGATCGTAAATTATAATTTGATTTAAACTACAAACGGTTTTTTTTATTGTGCAATAACCAACACTTCCCATTGTACGCCCACAGTAGTTAAAATATGGCTGATGATAACGAGAGAGACCTACCTTCTCCGTTATATATAAATCGATTAAACTAAACGATCATTATTACAATAAATATTACCATTTTATTACACAAAGTGACAGCTAGCACATGTCAGATTACGCCAGTGAATAATTATATTAATTAATAATAATTCGACTTTAGACACTTACGGCGATCTCTGTCTGTCTCGTGTCAGTCGCGTTCGCGACTCACGAGTGCGTTTACACTCGTTATGCGTGAAGTGTGTCTTTGTGTGCGTGCGTTTTGCTCGTTGCATGGAGCCGGCCTTCTGTAGCCATCTATTTTGTGATAAGGCTTACTGGCACCCAACATGGGTCACGCATGAAACTGATAATCATAATTGAATTAGTTTTCTAATACTTCTAATAAATCTCTTATTACCAGAATACAATTTTCTTATTTCACCCCTTGTTATTACGTTTATTTTTAAAAAATTCGGTCGATGTATAGGAGGGACTCGTGGCTAAATAATAACATTCGCACGGGTAGATCTTCGAGGTTAAGCAACACTTGCCAAGGTCGGTCCGTGGATGGGTGACCATCCGTTACATACCGAGACTCTTCCGTGCTTATGAAAGCACGTTAAGTAGTTGGTCCCAATTGTCATTCGTAGATCTTTGACAGTCGTTACGGGTAGTCAGAAGCTTGAAAGTCTGACAACCAGTCGTGCCATGGGGTATCGTGTTTGATTTGTGGAGGTCAGAGAGGCAGTTGCTCCATTTGAAATACTGGTGTTCAGCTGATTCCAGCTAGACTGGAAGCCGACCCCATCATAGTTGGGAACGGGCTAGGCAGACTGATTGTATAGGATTTTTGCGATCGAAAACCACAAACCCCTTCGTTTCAGATGGAAGTCGTTCCATGTAAAATAATGTTTTATGCAGAATACGTACGTACTCGTAATAGACGTACAGTTAGGCCACACGTCATTGGTAACAAAACCAGTATAAGCTGGCTTCTTATTCTGTTGAGACTCCGTACTATGCTAGGTCAGGTCAAGGTCAAGGTCAAAGTGTTACCACTGACGTGCGGCCTTCTATGCCATTATTTTAAATTCAGAGTTTTGTTTATTTTGTTAACAATTTTCTAGAAAGACTATTTTTATTACCAACTATTATTAATTACCTGAACTGTAAGCATTTTCTGAAAGCCATTGGGTATAAGATAATCAACGAATGGCTTAAAAAAAGGCTTAAACGAACACTCACGCAACCGCTACTTTGAAAAGAGGTCGTCTATTTCTACAATGAATATAAAAATTATGATGACGTTTATCACTCGTTTCATTCAGTCGTTCATCATTCAGTCATGACTAAGGAAAATATAGGCACTTTGACACTTTTGACAGGTGCCTGGACTTGATGTCTCAGTGCTGCCACCTAGTGAGCATAATTTCAGAAAACCCTTATTGCCCAGAAAGCCTTCAAGACATGTTTGTTCGAATATCTTATTGTAGTAACAATGAAACATTTTTTTTGTAGGAAGCCCACATTTTAAGGGATCTAGACCTGTCCAGCAATGCACTAGAAGGTCCTCTAGGTCCTACTACAGTGCCTTCACTTACATGTCTTACTACGATTCAGCTGGCTGATAATACGTTTGCCAGTATACGACGTGGAGCTCTGTCAGGTGAGATCATTATTATGTTAATATGGGTAATATATTCTAAGTAGGGTTAAGCTTGTATGGATAGATGATTTTATAAAATTATAGGATTATATTAATATGGGTAAGATAATCTTGTTCGCCAAAGCGCCGATTGATTGTGGTGACCTCGGTAAAACTACAGGAAAAGCAAGGAGTTCTTACGAAGAAATACATCCAGCTGTGGGTAAAAATTGGTTGGCAAAATGTAGCTCGAGCTTTTAATAATTTGGTATTAAGGTATTATATTTATTTATTTTCGGTCAAGTTATTTTAATTTTAAATCCGTATTCATCTGGACCTATATAACTGCTCCTAACTTAGTCTTAAGATAATTAATCTGTTACTAACAAAATATGGACATTGCCTAGTCTGAAATAAACAATTTTTTTTTAATTTTTTTAATTAGTATTCGTATTAATAGTTTGGTAATCATTTGGTGAGGCTCTTCACAATTTTAAACTCCTTCTTGTTGCTTTTAACAATTAAGTATTTACTAAATTATTAAAAGCAACAAGAAGTTTTCTTGTCAATTAATAAGAAAAGTCTTCTTGCTACCGAAAAATCGGCTTGAATTAGTGGGAGGACACCTGAAACACATTTTAAACTTGATTCGAATGATTGCAATCGGATTAAAGATTCTCTCATTCATGACTTGTCGTGTTTATTGTGACTTTGTATTACGTTACGACAAGTAGGTATTTACTAAATTGTTAAAAGCAACAAGAGGTTTTATTTTTTTATCAATTAATAAGAAAACGTCTTCTTGTTACCGAAAAATCGGCTTGAATTAGTGAGAGGACACCCGAAAGACATTTTAAACTTGATTCGAATGATTGCGATCGGATTAAAGATTATCTCAATCATGCACGACTTGTCGTGTTTATTGTGACTTTGTATTACGTTACGACAAGTCACCCTGTGTGTAGAACTGCGGCTTTATACAGTGTGTCTGTATACGGTGTGGCGAAAATTAAGGGTGTGGTACAGTATTGAAGTTTTGTATGGGACGACTGATCATTTTTTCGCGATTACGGTATTGGTCCCTGGAAGACTGTTGGTCAGTTTGATGGTCTGTACCACGCCCTTAACTTTCTATACATCTCTACTTTCTAGACACATTGTTTAAAGTCGTACTCGGAATAGACATCGCAAAGCTGTGCAGCAATATTTAGTTGCACTTTGACACGGTAATCCATAGTAGCACTTAGTATTCAAATAGTCGCATGTCTCATGTATCTTTGCGAAGACGATGATACCTTTTGGTATATGCCTTTTAAAAGATTTCATCTTTACAAGAATTTTCTTGTTTTTCTCAGCATCTTTTACATTTTTCTGAATTCTGTTCTCAAAGGACTTCGGTTGGCATATTTTAACGTTCTTTGCTTCATTCGGTACAAGATATCTGTCAAAGCCTGAATACTGAATGAAGGTGATCGATGTATGCATAGATGCATGGAACAACGGTGAATTGTGTCAAACGTCAAAAATTTTGCTCAGAATACAGAGAACATTGAAACTAATCCAACCAACCACCCAACCTTAAATATGCTGTAACTTTTGTTTGTCCCCGCCTGCGATTCCAAAATTCTATCGATTATAATGTTGTTTTTCTCTTTTCAGTTATGT
Organism: Atethmia centrago; assembly: GCA_905333075.3. Classification (NCBI taxonomy): domain Eukaryota; kingdom Metazoa; phylum Arthropoda; class Insecta; order Lepidoptera; family Noctuidae; genus Atethmia; species Atethmia centrago. Next base: position 15,925,788 of record HG995388.1, read on the forward strand.
GTTTTTTTAATCGATTCTTTTTGTTTTTTTTTTTTAATATTTGCTTTTTATATCTTTATAATACAGTGGGTACCTTCCTCCAGCAATAAGTTCTAGCACTAGGTAAACTTAACACTTGTTTAGCCAATAGAAAATGTTTATATGATTTATAATATAACGCTTTTTTTAGGCGTATGAATAAACCTGCGGAGTAAATTGCGTAACACAGTTCAAAGGCAATGCCTTTAATTTAGAAGATTCAACAACATTCGTCGACGTTGTTGAGTAGACGAATATTTCAAACATTATGAAGCAATATTACCAATTTCCTTCGGATTCCGATTGAAATTGTGTTACGCAGTCAGGGTGCAGGATCTTGAAAGTGTGAAGAGTGTCCAAATTTCTTTTTATATCCTTATGATGATTGTAAATCTAGCTAATCACTAAGAACACGTTTCGCTGTGACAGTTCTCGTTGTGTTTGTTTTTGTAATTATATTTGTTATATTACTAGTTAATTTATTTATACGTATAAAAAAAATGTACTAGGTATGTTGCAACTGTTTGTACTTCCCGTCACTTGTCCTTAAAGGTTCATTAGAAAACCAGTGTCAGACAGCATCTGGCTGGCATTAATGCTGAAATGAACCATTTTGGCGCAGCCGTGAGACACACACTATTCTTGATAAAACATTATTTTCACTTTATTATTTTGTGTTTCACGAACTTTTTTTTTTTGGGTGGGAAATTATTAAATAACTTCGGTGTGTCAGACTCTTACCGACTAAAGCCAGTGTTCCTTCCGTTGCCTGTGTTGCCAGGGGACTCGGTATCCCTTTCGGACTTCCCGCGACCCGGGCAGGCATCGGCCCTACACTTGACCCCAGTGGACCCCTACGCTTGTGCTGACATCTCTTTGAGGCGCGCGTGGAACACAACGCGCCGTTGACCCGGGCCTGGTCCTTATCGGACGGCGAGCTACCCATTGCTCTCCGTCCGCAGGCCCGCCCCTCTGCGGTGGCCGGAAATCCGCCTGGGAGTGTTTCACGACCTGTGTCCAAATAAACGTTATTCTTCCTTTCTTTCATTCTATATCTATTTCGAAAAAACCTCATCCACCAAACACCCCGTTACATAGTATCTTCTAAAATATTTACTCCCCAACACAATACCGCGCTCTCCAGCCAGAATTCTTTAAATGAACAAAATCCTTGTTCGCAGGTCTCACGAACTTAACTCATTTGAACTTGCACAACAATCAGATAGATGTTCTGGAGGACTACGCGTTTAAGCACATCGCTAACTTGACGCATCTGGACCTGTCTCATAATGAGATTGTTGCTGTATCAGGTAAGATGATTATAGCTTTATAAGGAACTATGGGCGTGTGGCCAAAATCTGAACTATGGTCGCCATGTTGTTTTTTAACAGACTTCCAAAGAGGAGGTTCTATGGTCGTCTGTATGTATGTGTTTTTTTAAAGTATGTTCATTGATATTTTCGTCAATTGTGCACCGATTTTTTTTCATTTGGTCCAGGAAGCTTGCGCGGCAGTCGCATAGAAATTTGATTAAATTGCGTGGTTTTTGAGTTAGCTTCGTACGTATTTCATTGGGTAGGTACCACAAGTAAAAATTGAAAAATAAAATCTTTTTGCAAAAAAAAAAAAATCTACCGACTTCCAATAAAACACTACAAAGTGAAAAATAACCTAGTTTTCGAAAGTCTTTGGTTTTGTATTTTCGTTTTTGCCACCGTCTTCCAAAATTAAAGTTATTTTTCACTCTGTAGTGTTATAATTGAAGTATCTATAATCCGTTTATGTTATATTAGTAACAAAATAAATAAATTTAAGTACCTAATTGATTAGTAATTCAATTTAATGATTTTTTAAATAATATTTAATATGTTTACTGTCTGAGCAATCTAATAACTAGATCTAGTTTAAATATTCATGCTTTTTACTTTGATTAGCTGTACTGTCGCCAACATATTAAGTTACCACATTCTGTCAAATTTCCCCAAATGATTTTATTAAACCTTAAAATGTTGATGGTTAAGGTCTAAATCGAATGAGAAAATTTGATAGTTTGTGGTAACTTGACGTGCTGGTACTGTACGTGCTTTGAAAATAAAACTATTTGTTAATGAAGGACGTCTTCACGAGTAAAGGCCTCCTCCCTTTTCCTCCAAAACTCTATATCTGATGCCTTGAATATCCAGTCATTTCCTGATGTTATTGAAATAAATCATCATCATCTGCCTAGCCTTTTCCCAACTATGTTGGGGTCGGCCTCCAGTCTAACCGGTTGCAGCTGAATACCAGTATTTTACATGGAGCGACTGCCTATCTATAAGGTTGGGGAAAAAGTTTCTTCGCATTTTTTAAGAAAATTCAAAACATTTTTTAATATAGTTTATTTACATTTAACTAAAGTATGTAGGTACCATTTTGTTCGATAACTTTTTGTCATCTTGTAGGTAGGGACATGATCCCATTGCTATAGAAATTTTGGGACTTCTGATCAAAATACCGCGACAAGTGGTTTTGGCAGTCCTCTCGTGATGTTAACCTGACACTGCCTAAAGAATTCTGAAGAGACCGAAACAGGTGGAAATCTGAAGGTGCAAGGTCAGGACTATACGGCAGATGCATTAACACCTCCCAGCCAAACTCTCTTAATTTTTGCTGATTGGCTAAAGATGTATGAGGTCTAGCGTTATCATGATGAAAAACCACACCCCTTCTGTTGATTAATTCCGGCCGCTTTCTCTCAACTTCTTGCTTTAATCTCATCAGTTGTTCGCAGTAGAGTTCAGAATCGATGGTCCTGCCTGGTGGTAACAGCTCATAATGAATAATACCCTTCCAATCCCACCACACACACAGCATCACCTTGTTGCGAGTTAACCCGGGTTTCGACCTTTTTCGCACGTTCTGGTCGTACATAAGCCACTTTTCATCACCAGTTATCAGCTTCTTCAAAAATGGTTCGGTTTCATTACGTCGTAATAAAGAATTACAAATGAGTACACGGTTCATTAGGTTTCTTTCAGTGAGCTCGTGAGGTACCCAAATATCGAGTTTTTTTGTGTACCCAGTTTTTTTCAAATGCGTCAAAACTGTTTTGTGGTCTTTTCCCAGTTCTTCAGCTACGTCGTAACTACTGATATGCCGATCTTGCTCAACTTTTTCAAAAATGGCATCCATTTTATCCGTAATAGGGCGACCAGAGCGACGTGCATCTTTGACATCAAAATTTCCGGATTGAAAACGCTTAAACCAAATTTGTGCTACTCTCACAGACACTGCACTAGGTCCATAAACATCGCAATTTTTTTGTCTGCACTACGTCCATAAATTCGCAAATTCGTGGCTTGTGTTGCATTTTTACCTTTTTTGTAGTAAAATTTTAAAATGTATCGAATTTCTTCATTAGATTCACTCATTTTGACGGTACGAAAAAAAAATGAAAATCACACATTTTCCTAATTTGAATTTGGAATTAAGTTCTTTAAAATTTAAACATTCAATGATACTAAAAACCAGCAAGATACAAATAGTATACCCAAAGAGCTTTTATTACAAGTTCATACATACTATAATGCGAAAAGACTTTTCCCCAACCTATTATATACCATTGGAGTGCAGTAGTGGCCCAGTGGTAACGGCCGTGACTTACGAGTTGTGAGGTCGTAGGTTCGAACCCTGACAGGCGCTTTACTTTGTGTAAATTATTTCATCACCACTCTCTCAAAACGGTGAAGGAAACATTGTGAAGAAACCGGCATGTTCTAGAACCAAAAAATCAAAGACAAGTAACATCTACCAACTCGGCTCGCGTGGTGGATTACGGCCCGCGTGGTGGATTACGGCCCACTCCCAGAGAGGAGTCCTCTCGCAGATAGGAGGCCTGTGTCCCAGCAGTGGAAATATTATAGGCTGATTATGTGTTATGTGTAGTCACACATAACACATAATCAGCCTATAATGTTATATAGCCTATATGTTATATGGTCTGATAGGCAGTCGCTTATCAGAGTATCGTGTTACCCAGTAACTGGGTTGTGGAGGTCCCACAACCCAGTTACTGGGTAACACGATACTCCTTGGTAAGACTGGTTGTCAGACTTTCGGCCTGATACTGAAATAAATGATGTAATAATTTAGGAAGTCAGCATTAAAAAGTTTTGAAACCTTTTCCAAACGTATGTAAAAACTACGCCAAGTTTATACATACGCATGTAACCTGTAACTTATTGAAAATATTAAACTAAACAAAGATAAAATAAAAATTTAATTACCCTCCCTCTGACGCTTTCGAATACAGAAATCTATTTGAGGGTTCGAAATTTGGAACCTCGAGCTGTAAATTAAGCATGAAAGCAATTAAGCATGTAGGTCAAGGTAGAGGTTGACCAGATTTATTTGTCAGTCTACGTAAATTATCACTTATTCCGAGACTGATATTTGTGAGTGTTTTTTTAATAACCTATACTTTCACTTTCGTCATAAACCCGAAAGTCTGACAACCAGTCATTGTGTTACTCAGTAACTGGGTTGTGGTGGTTAGAAAGGTAGTCACTCCAGTAAAATAGTAGTAGCAGTATTTTTTTTTCACAGCATAATAAAAAATAATAATAATACTGGTATTTAATAGCACCTGGGTAGACTGGAAGCCAGCATAGTTGGGAAAAGGCTAGGCCGATGATGATGATCTACTTTCACTTGTAGTACACACTATAAAGAAATTCATAAACTACAAAAATCTTTTTTCTAAACAAAACCAAGCCCAAATCATTAGTATTATCCTGTTTCTCCTCGATTAGTTTAGCTTAACAGAGATAATGTCCATTTAAAGCTTTTAGTCAATTCCATGACGTTTTAATTTCCGGCAAAAAAATCTCGAGTGGCGCCTCGGACCGACGGAAATAAGGCGGAAAGGTATTTTTTCAACATTTACATAAGATTTGGAGGCGGCCATTGAAAACGAAAATCAAAAATAACATTTTGTGAGACTGCTTTAGAAAGGTTTTATGAAATTCTGACATCAGAAAAAGAAGTATTTAATAGAAAAGTCGACTATGTTTTTTATTGGATGTTTTAATTTAAGAAAAGGATGTACTAAGGTTTCTCTATGTTTAGTCAAACAATAATGTTCTACCATTTTTGCAAATGTTAAAGGTTATCCAAATAAAAGGATGACCTAATTTCGATTCTGTTTCTGAAATAACAAAAGATCTACACGATTCATAGAATTATTCTTTGCTACCAAAAAATCGTAGGTAGGAAGCTATGAATTTCAGTTATATTAACGAAATGTGAATGACAAGACAGAATCTACGGTTGTGAAATTATTTTATCTATTTAATAAGTATCACCGTACATTGATGTGATGATGTTTTTTTTTTGTACGGGTAATCATCAAATAACTGCTCCCGCTCTGGGCGGGGCGGGACTCCGGCAGGCATCGGCCCTACACTGCTTGAAAAAACAATCAGTGTATATTCGTACAAACTGTTTTATTTGTTCGCCATTATCTTTAGCAAAGCAGGTCATTATTAAAACTTCAATTAATCCTCTACACCAGCAAACTGTCATCAGGTTTATGAAAAAAAATATCTTTTGTCTTAGTAGTAGATAACAAGACTGAATTTAAGACGCTGACAACACCTAAACCGCGATCACTGTCAGATTGCACAGAAAAGAAAGAGAAGCGCGATGACACAACGCTTGTAATTTATTGCAAAATATGAAGCAATAATCTATTTACTCAAAATTGAGTTGAGTAATCGAAAATAAAAACAACCAAGTTCTGCATTCAAATAAGACGTTCTTGTTATTAATTAAATATGTAACGTATGTTGATATTTAATACAGATACTTTGGATTAGAACTCATGGTAAGGGGTTAGTTAACGTTAGTTTGTATCGAGTTTTTTTTCAAAACGTGTTTTGGTAACAACCAAGTTCTGGGAAATATGTTCAAAATTAACATATATTTTTACCGCTACCACAAACTATACAGATTTAGCAATTTTTTTTTCTTAAGAAAAGCCAATTTTGGTCAATTGGGTCTTGTCAGCGCCTTAAGGTTATGAAATATTTTAAAATGATCAATGTTAATTGCTTTGATACTACTGCTGATATCAATGAACTAGTTTAAATATAACTGCCTCGTTGGTCTAGTGGTCGCAGGTGCTACTGCTGAGCTCCTGCTAGGTCCTGGGTACGATTCCCGGGTCGGGCAAAGTGTTATTAGGTTTTTCTATATGGAATTTCTCAGTAAGAGCCCGGAGTTTGGATTTGTGCCCGGTTGATGACAATAGGCTCGCCCCCTATTACATGGGACTTAAATATAACTGGCGAAATGTGGGTGTACTACAGGTACACCTCTGCCCAACCCTTTGGGGAAACAAGGCGTGATGTTATGTAATGTTATGTTATGTACACATTACATTTTATTCTACCCCAATTCAGTACAAAAGCATTTAGCCCTTCTTGTTATGTGTAGTTTAAATATATAAAAAAGAAAAGTCGTGAGAAAATATTTCCCTGTATTAATAATCTTTATCAACATCCACAGGTGCATCACTAGCCCAGTTAACAAACCTAGTCCACCTGGATCTTTCACATAATTTCCTCCGATCCTTATCAGCGGAGCCGTTGAAATCTCTAAGGCGACTGACCGAGCTCTTACTTCACGATAATGACATCTCGATGATAGATGACGGCGCTTTGGCACTGCACAAGGACCTCGGCCGATTCACCATTGAAGGTAATGGAGGCGCGATGATACGCACTTTAAAGGGATATATGGGCGAGCAAGATGGAAAGCGGGATGGCAAAATGTTGTGAATTTTTGGGGACTTATAAAAAGATCCGGATTAGATTCTGATGTCCTGTCTTGTATTAAAATTGAAAGCATATTTTGCTTAAATAAATAACAGTAACTATAATCTGACATTTCCAAAATGTTGGCTTTATGAACATGTTTTTTTGAATGTTACATTTACACAATGATTATTATTTTATTATTATGAGCCTATTGTCTGCAACTGTAAGGCAAAGGCCTCCCATCGATCTTTCTATTTTTCTCTGTTTTAATATTTACTCCATAATCAAACTTTAAAGAACCAACTAAAACTGAAAGGTTCTACCAAATATTTGATTGGACTTACTGAAAACTTTTTCATCAAATTAAATATTACTTGTCTATTTAGCCGACATTATTGCTGGCCCGACGTTGTAATCCTTGTGTATCATACAGATATTTGTCGATACTCAACATTTCAGTGAGGTGACGTCGGAGCCTCTTTGTTCACCCATCGATATTCGCTTGTTATATTGTTGCGTGACTCTTAACTATTTCTGCCTTTGTAGCTCTCTTTATGGCCGTTTTTTGTAAAGAATAATCCTGGCCGCTGACACTTTTGTTGATGTAACTTCATTTTTCTCGCGCGTTTTTATCGTAGACTTGGGAGGGAATAGAACTTCCCTCCGGCCACAATATGTGACATGAATACTTTATTTCGGCAAAATTAGTATAGAAAATTCACACTTATTATAAGAATAATGACGCAAGTATATTGGCTCGTGATGTTATATATTTTTGAGTGTGCATTAAAATAATTATAACGATTTTTTCATAACATTACCGGAAACAAAAGCCAGCGTAATACCTGATTCCATTTAACTTCTATCAGAAAATAACAAAAAGTAAAATTGCATGGAATCAAATAAGCAATTACTCATCCTTTAAACTTCCTCTGTAAACTTCACCCACATTTATTCGGGGTCGTAAAGATAAATTCTGCTCTCTTTTACAGATAATCCTCTTAATTGCGATTGCCTAATGGCCGGATTCGCAAGGTGGTTAAGGGAGGCAAAAAACCTGCCCCAGACTGATAAATCCGTTGCCGTGTGTGCTACGCCACCACATTTGGAAGGTGCCCTGCTATCTAGATTATCCAAAAACAAACTCTGCGATGATTTCGAACATACAGACTTGAAACAAAAAGATACGAACTACGATTTCAATAAGGTGTTAGCGAATTCGATTGTGAACGATTTTAAGATTAATGTTGATGATAACGAGGGAGAAGTGTATGTTGATAAGCAAGAGGGGTTGGATGATGATTTATATGATGAAGAGTTGGAGGTTCCTGCTGAAGAGGATTTGCCTATTTCCGAAGTTAAGGTAAGGGTAACTTTGATTGTTTAATTTTTCGACAAATTCGCTAATATTTAGCTTCAACGTGCACTATAACATTATGGTATCCATACAAAACGTATGCATAAAAGTGTACGACACTTTTATGCATACGTTTTGTACGTTTTGTACGATTAGATTCAGACCACTTGAAAACACTCAGATTTAATAAAGAACCACCTGATATTGAATCTAATGTTTTATATCTGTAACATACGTTTTAAGCAAGTTTTATTGGAATTCTCATACTTTTATCGCGATAAAACACTTGGAATTATAATAACAGTAGGCGATTAGATGATACTCGATAAGTATAATATTATGTATATCCGTTGAATAGTGCGTAGGATTGAAACTTACGAGTTAGTCATCGAATTTTTTTTTCTATATCTTGATTATGCCAGCTAGCATCCGTAGTAGGTAGTCACGTCAAATTTTATTGTTTGCATAAAGTATGGGCGATTTAGAGTTATCACTAGATTTTTTGTAACCCAATAATGATTCATGCCATTGTTATAATAGTTATAGGTGTGCGTCTATAGTCTTTATTCTTAATTCTCCACATTTGGATATTAAAATTAAAATTTGAGGTTTGAGGTTTTTTTTTTAAATATACATATTTTCCATATAATCTAGGCTTTGTTAAATATGAAATTATGCAACTGCAATATCATCAAGAATGGTATCCACGCCTTCTGTTCACACGCATTTATGTTCTTCCTTTCTTTCATCAGGTTCGTCTAATAGATGCTTGGCATGACGATGAAGAAGTCCATCTGTCCTGGGCATTAGACCCTCCCTCGACCCACCGCTACAGATGCACTGGAGTCACTGCGTCAAGGGCTGGAGGTCTACCGAAACATGTGGCTTGTCATAGAGCAGCACCGGCTAATGTGGTGCTGAGAGGATTGAAAATTGATGCTGTTGATCAATACACGTAAGTATTGTAGTCTATGCTCGTATGAATTGCTGCTATTATATGATTGGAGTTATATAGTTTTTGGAGTTTTGCAACTGACATAGTAGGTAGGCCCTGTACTTGTTATGGGGGACTTCAACTGCCATCACTTTAGGTGGGGCTCTGAACGTTGCGGCGCTTTTTGGCAAATCAAAATATATCCATATATTTTGATTTGCCAAAAAGCGCCCGAATGAAATTGGATGTAGGGTAGTTCGTTACTGGGACGTTTACGGATGTTAGACTGAGGTGAGAGGATTTGGGACTCCAGATTACAGACCACATCTGCAAACTGGCTTAATGGGTTAGGTGTGGGACTTGGGTTAAACTGGGAAAGGCCGGTTAAGGAGGTTGTAGGGATATCATCAGGAGGGTCAGGGGTTTGTTTTATCCATATTCATATTGAATGTGAATACTGGTTACTGGTGACGTTAAAAACAAACACACAATAAACCTGGTAGCACAACAACAATACAGCACAAAAACAAACACAATAACAAGTCACAATAAAGACAATATCACCGAAAAACAGCTAAAATTTTGAACACACGTGTTACCCAAAAGCACACTGTGGCGAGAATCCAGGTATTATGTTTAGTCGGTTAACAAGACGCCTTTGACAGCTCCCTCGTCACGTGGTTTTTTATGTTTACCTTTAGTTAACTACCTAATCCGATGGAGTATAATCTGGTTACTAGTAGTTAGTAGCTACCTCTTAGAAACAAGATTATCGGTCAGGCTAAAATCTATGCAAAAACTAGTTCAAATAGAATACCAGGAAGTAAACCCTCACCAAATAAGTAATCCACAATTCAAAGAAATTACAAACGTACTAATTACATTATCATTGAATAAGATATAACCGCAAATATACGAGTACATTAGAGTAAACATTTAACCGTACCAAAGTTAATAGGAGTCGGCCTTGACAGAATAATAGAAATTCATTTGGTAGGAAATGGGTAATCCACTCAGCTGCTTTCGGATTATATTAAATATTATTCCAATTCCTCAGATCCCCCGCCAGAATATATTAAATATGAAATAGTATATTGGTCTTATTTGCGTATTTAAATAATTAGTGTAAGTCTGTGAGTCTCAGAAAATGTAATATTAATATTCGGTATGGTAATGAGCGCTTATTTTGAGAAGCTCTTTATTTAACGTATACAGTACGTGCTTAGTGAAAATAGGACTGAACAAACACGACCAATTAGTGAAAGATGTCCTATAAAGCATAATCGGGTAGTTTTACAAAACACACTATGATGATCACGTTGTTAATTTTCATTGCAAAAACTAACTACGGTAAAAATGGCAGATACATGCTATTATTTATAGGAGTTATTTTTGATGACGCAGCTAAAAGTAAACTAGATTATAATCGATGAAACACGTCCATTTATTTATAGAATTACACCACAACCAACCACTCTTTATTGGTTGAAATTCTTCTCACTGAACATAAAAGCTTGTTACTGTACGTGGATATAATATCTAATGTTGTCCTGTGTAAGTGTATGACGGGTATGGCGCTATCGTCGATCATCCACGTTCCATTATTTTGGTCAGGCGTAAACAGCAGTTTACGCCTGACCAATATAATGGAATGTGTTGCAGAAAAAGTATTATTGATACGACGATACGAGTTTTATTAGGCGCTTTGTAAAATTATGATGTTAGTCAAAATCACAGAGAATAAAATCATTTTCGACGTAATCTTTGTTTTGTTCCCTCTTTCAATTTATTATTCTTATTAAAAGCAAAAAAAAATATTTTTGGCTCAATTTAGCGCTGATGGGCCTTGTGTAGATGTGAACTAAACAGCTTAGGTCTAGCACTACATTTTCAAGTTCGTTAAATTTATTGATTTATTTTTCCTTTCCCAGATTTTGCATAGCCCTAGAAGAGATGGACAGCGCTGATGCTCCTCTCTCCTTGGTACTGGGTTGTGGTGTTCCAATGCAAGTTAGACAACGAGCTACCTTTGCTACTGTAGTGCCAATAGTGGTGACACGAGCCCCAGAAAGTAATCCTTTAAGGTGAGATTGTTTGTTTTGATAATACTTACCTATTTTGGATCAAGAGAAGAATGTTCATTGTTCTTTTTATCTTTATTCATTCAAGTGCCTTATTTCAGAGTCTCAGAAGTTCGATCAAATGTAACTGGCGATGGTGTCCTAACAGTGCTCATCTCGGTCTTGGGGCTTCCACAGCGACCACAGTATGTACTACCTCGCTCCCAAAGACTGTCCAATGACGTCAGACCAATCAACAACTGTTACATCGTCCTCGCTGTCTTATCTCGAGGCTCTCTAGTAGCCCAGAAAGATACGCCGTGCCAATCAACGTTAGAGATATCCATGGAAGGCTTTGTAAGAGGACCTTACGAAGTCTGTGCAGCAATTTCGAAGTATAAGGTGGATGAAAGACGAACAATTTGTATTGTCCCACAGCTAATAGAGTCTCTCGGAACTTTAGAAATGACGACAGGTTTCAAGGGTTTAAATACGGCGTTGATCGGCGTGGCTCTTGGTTTGATGGTGATAGTAATTGGCTTAGTGTGGTTTGTAAGGAAAATGCTGAAGAAACCAGCGGAGTTTGAGCCACACAGGTGCTTTAGGCAAGAACCAGTGCAGGAAGAGAATCCAAGGGCCAGTTATGTGATGTTAACCGCAACTTCGAAGGTGTGAATGAACGTGAAAGAGTTCGTTTTCCTAGTCGTGAAAATTATTTTAATATATTTTTGATTGGTTATTAATGAAGTATTAAATTCGAAATGTATTTAGATGTTGTGAAAATATATTATTGTTTGTTTTATAATATCGGAATTTCCAAATGGCTCACAAATTTGGACTCTATAAATTATTTAACAGATACGCTTAAGATTTATTTTTAATTTTCTTTGCTGTTTTATTTGTTAACTTAACAGTCGTTGTAACAGTGTGCACTACTCCGTTATCAAAACCTTTGTGTCTTTTTTCTTCGTTTGGTGTCTTATTTGAAACCTAGGTTTGAGATGTGTATGCCAACATTTCTTTAATCATTGGCTATATCTAGATCCAAATATAGACCCAATTTATTTATGTATTTTGAACAAAGTAAACAAAGTTACAATATTAAATAACTAAGCGACATCAAATATTAGAAATGTGTATAATAATAACATTCGTGTAGATATGATATCTCAGAGATCAAAGTACAATCAAATAGACGGGAATAAAGTTATTTTAGTAGCTAAGTATAAAAAGTACTGTGTAACAGTAACAACTGAATCTAAGTAATGTTTAATATCACCTCTTGCTTGTGATAAGAACGTAAAATATCAGTGTAAGAGATTATAATTAATTCTACTTAATAGTTAGTAGTTATATAAATTTTAATATAAATTTTAAATGTATATTACTAATGATTCTCGTTAGTCTTGAAATTGACTGATTTTGAAACACAACTTCGAAAAAAGGGTGGTTAGGTAAAACTCAGGTGATATGTACCTAGCGTCCTTTCCAATAACGGATATGTTCATGTGTATCGAAAGCTTTAGAAGTATCCGTAAAATTAAATTATTGCACTGAAAGTTTTCAGTCAGGTAGATAGAAACATACATGAAGCGAACAATATTGATCTAATGGATTTACCATAAAAAGTATATACAAACCATATAATACATCAAAAGGGTAACGATTTTATCACTTAAAGATGCACCCACTGTTTATTATTTAATGTTTTTGTGGATTCGCGTAAGGGCGACATATTGGTCTTTTTGTGATTGTCGGTTTATTTGTCGTGACGATTTATTTTGTTCGATTATAATTTCACTATTATTAATAAAGTTTTTTTTCGACTGACTTCTTCAAGGTCAGATTTTTCCATGTTGATCTTCTGTAATAATTTGCGTTTGGCGATTGAAGCACCTTTATGATGTTTCCTACTATTTACCCTTTCTCGAAGTTGAAGCTTATCAACTAAACTTTGACGAGCTTCTAATAAATTACTAAAATATAAAATATGTCTTCTGTGAAGGCGTATTTCTCAAACATTATTTAGTTTAGAACTAATATATTAACACGAGGCTCATACATTTCGTTATTAATTAAGATATAGTCAATGAGAAGTCTATATGTAATTTTGATTAGCGCGATTTTATTGTTCTCCAGAAGTCTTCCAGATATAATTGAGAATTTAATATAGCTATAAAGAGTAATTAACTGTTTCGATAATTAGTTTAGAGAGGTGTATATGCCTTTACTATAGATAAACGTAAAATTATTCTAATATTTTTGTAAAAAGAAGTAATCAAATATTGAATAGTTGAAAACTTCTTTGTCTCAATAACAGATTCTGTAGTGAAATGCTGAAAATTAATAAAAAAATAAAAGAAAAATGTAAGGTTCAAGAATATGTGTGTCAATAGGTAAAATTCAATGACGGTTATGTTAGTAGAATAATTGGGTACTGCTATTCTAATTTGAAATAATTAATTGAAGACAATAGGCACTCTAGATCATTTGTAGGGATTGTCGCTAGTGTACATTTTCCTCATAATACTGTTGAATAACAAGCGATCAAAGCGCTTAATGTATTCCTTTCCTTCTTGAATAATGGCATAGTTGAAATCCCATATTATTATGTCATGAATTTCAGTAAAAACATTACATATTATATTCAAATGTAAAACAGGACTTGCTTGGAATCTGAAGATTTTTCAGAAACATGTTTAAGCGCATTATATTATATTTACGAGTATATATTATATTCTATGTACTTACTCTATGGATGATAACTTTAACATTATCAGTAATAAGAGATGGAGTATATACAGAAGTAATGTTGATGATGACTTTTCTGAAAATAGCCTGGCTAACCTGTTAAAGGAGAAGAATAGAATCTTACAATCTTTGGAGACTTACCGGAGGACATAGACAAGTGGCCTTCAACTTTCGAAGCGTTTCATATTTCTATAAGAACTTTCAGTAAGTTTTTGACTTTTCCATCAACGTTATCGGCGATAATATGTCACTTTGTCTAGGCCCTCTGGTGTCCTCTCGCAAAGCTATCGCGCACTTTTATTTATATATTAATAATTAGTTACACACATCAGCAATTTAGTTGTGCGACCGAATGGGTATTTACAGAGTCATCTTCTCATATTATAAAAGGTCGCGCTTCTAAGTGGCCAATGTTAAATAAATCTTCAAAATGTCTTGTAATATCGTAGGAGCGTATATTGTTATTTGTAGTCACAATAGAAAGGTAGAAGAAATATGTATAGTATCGTCATCGTTAGGAAGAACACATCATTATCATTTCAGCCGAAAGGCGTCCACTGCTGGACATAATGGACATAGACCTCTCCCCAAAATGGCCACATTGACCGGTTCTGTGCTTTTCGCATCCATTGGCATGCTTGAAGATAATGCTAGCTTCAATAATGTTATATGCAAAACCGTCCAATATCCTAGAATTGTTTGATTGCCTGATTAGAGCAATGGTTAGGTGGTATGTAAGCAAATGGTGGTTCGGATTCCCAAAAGGAACAAATATTTGTATTTGTTTTTTCGGGAAGTTACGTACCCCTTAGTGATTCTTAAATTCTACGTTGGAAGCGGAAGCCCCAGTGAAAGATTATTTTCTTTCATTTATTTTTTGGCTGCTTTTTAGCAGCCAAAAAAATAAATGAAAAATGATGAAAATGATGTTTGTAAAATATAGTAAAATTCATTGCTATTGGTCGGTATACCTACTTAGTCTTGAAATTTATAGAGTTAGAAAAATACTAGTTCCGTAGGATTGTGAATCATTACAAAATAATTTAAAAGCAGCATTTTTAGTAGGCCTAGTTCCAAAGAGTGACGTTTTACGAAGTTCTCCATATCTGCACATACAGAGTGAACAGTAAACATCGAGACTCGAAACAAATATCTGTGGCCCATACAAACGTTTTTCTGGAAGTGCCAATCGGCTCGACTATGCAAGGAAGGCAAGGAATGCAGTCTCACAAAAAACGTTTTGTGAGAATGCATTCCTTGCCACCTCATTGAATGGCAGGAGGCACTGCTTTGACGACTGAAATGGCATACGCCCCATTTCCAACCAACCTGGCAAGAAATATAATGCCATATATTCGTCAGTCTTCTCATCGCCAATCCCCCAGTGTTTGAAGACTAAGGTCTTCAACCAGTGCGTCCTGCCCGTTATAACATACGGTGCCGAAACGTGGACACTGAGAGTCGGGCTGGTTCACAAATTAAAGGTCGCTCAGCGCGCCATGCTCGGAGTTTCTTTGAAGGATAAGATCAGAAATGAAGTTATCCGGAAGAGAACCGGAGTTACCGACATAGCCTGCAGAGTCAGCAAGCTGAAGTGGCAGTGGGCTGGCCATGTGTGTCGAAGGACCGATGGCCGGTGGAGCAGACGAGTCCTGGAGTGGAGACCGCGTATCGGCAAGCGTAGTGTGGGACGCCCCCCAGCTAGATGGACCGACGACCTTAAAAAGGTGGCTGGGACAGACTGGATGCGGAAGGCGGAGGACAGGGTGTTGTGGCGCAGCCTGGGAGAGGCCTATGTCCAGCAGTGGACTGTTATAGGCTGAGTTGATTTGATTGTTGATTGATATTCGTCTTTTGACGTTCGCACGCAAACCCAAGTTGTATCTGCATTGAATGCAGTGACATTTGTGATTGAGTCTCCTTTATTCCTCATTGGATATAGTGTAAACGAGATTTGCGAATTTGTGTGTGCGTTGGGCGACCAATATAAGGAGTATAGGAATTGTATGTCAACATTGTTAAGGTTTGTTTTTGTATGAGGAGGTATTTCTTCGACCTTTCCATGATAAGTTTTTGAAATTCTATAACATGCGTTGTTTGGTATTTGAGCTTTATTTGCATCGTAACTAACATATCGCGTCCAAACCGCATTTAAGTTAATGTTTTCAAAGAACTTTTTGTTCTGCTTTAATTAGTTTAAATTATGTAAATAAATAATTTATGTGATGCCGTTTCCATTCTTGAATAAAATATTAACAAATGTGTTTGTTTTAGTTGATGATGATCCCTGTTAAATTTCAATAGTTTTGTCCAGCTAATTTAATTTCTATGCAATATTAAATCCACAAAAACTATTGAAGTTCGTTCAAGCTAATGAATGACCTTATTAGCTTAACTTTTGTAACCTATATAAGTATGTCTGTAACTATTGTATTTATAATCTATTATGTTATCTTTTAATATTTATCGTTATTTTTATTTCCTCTCGGAGCACCTGCCATCTTATCTCTTCACCACCCTTGGTTGACTAGTAGAGAATGCCTAAGGCAATTTATCTGGAAGAGATACCCTGAATAGTCTTCGCACACGAGGACTCTAAAGTTCGTTTTTTAATCCCAGATTCTAATTTGACAGGTGCAAATTTCAAACTCCAAATTGAAAAAACGAACAACAATAATTTGAAATGTCAAATTAGTCTCCAGGATTAAAAAACTAACTATAGTATCATCTTGTTATGCATATTGAAATTGGAAACAAACCGTTACTATAATTATGACTGTGGTGTTCACAAGAATTACTTGCTAGGGGCTTTGGGTTTAGGGTAAAACCACCGAATTATCAGTAAGTACATAACAACTTAAAGGGAACGTCTAGTCGTCACAAAGGATAGAGCGGGTCTCTCTTGAGGCGCTACCATTGAGTTGTGCGTTACATTTAATAGTATGTCACATCTCTTCCTTTTTGTATGTTAAGTTTTATGTCCAATTACAATATTTAACATTCAGACGTTAATTAATTTTAAAGGCTAATAACGATCTTTAGCATTTAGACATTTAGTACAATCATAAAAATTGGCATTTAGAAATTAATAATGTTTTAAGTACTGTGGCGGCCATCTACATCGCCACATGCGAACTGCTCATCACACTGACGTCACGCAAAATCCTGCATCGCGCAAGCAGAGTTTACCGCGCAACTAGCATATATACAACATCCCGACATCAACCGTCGGGCAGTTGCCCACCAGACACGACACCCGTCTGGTCGGAGGATCCTCCCTTTTCTATGGAGGATGAGTGAACTTTACACCCTGTTCCTCATGCCTCTATAGTACAATACAATACTGAGCATTAATTTTATTTAGTATTTTTACTAAACATCTTTATCTGACGCTTCGTTACAGTGTAGTATAATAATAATAATTGTTGACATAACAGTCACTCATGACTGGAATCTCGTGAAACGGCTTTCACGAGATTCCCGTCATGAGGGACTGTTAAAGAAAGATAAACAGAGCAAGTATCTTGACTTGGCTCGCGAGGTTGTCGACATGTGGGATGTAGATTCAGCAACCATTGTGCCGATAGTCGTATCAGCCAATGGCTTAATTGCCAAGAGCCTCGACCAAAACCTAAGGAGGATCACGTTGGGCAGCTGGATTAAGGGCTTAATTCAGAAAGCGGTACTTCTGGACACGGCTCGCATTGTTAGGAGGTTCCTCTCTCTGGAGCCCTGACCTCAGGTAGCTTGGATCCTGTTCCCGATACCGGTGGGCTACCATTTTATATATTTTTAAATGTTTTTATATTTTTTTTTATATTCTAATATTAAAAAAAATATAATTTGATGTGTATTTATTGAAATAAAATATAATAATAACGTCAACACGTCACGAAATTCGTCTCATATTATTTTCAGTTCAGTAATTTTAGTCGCAGTTTATTTTATTTTATGGAAAACCCTACAACAAGCCTTGAACCAAAGTAATCACGACATAAATAACAAAATTGCAAAATGTACCATAATCTAGATTTTCAAAACCGCTGATCGGAGATAACATCTGTCATGACATCTCCAAAAAAATAAAAATGAATGCAGACTTAAGAAAATGAAAAAATGACAAGACTAGTTGACTAGAGCAACTAAGAAACGAGCACGCTCACCACCTTCCAACCCCACTGTGAGTGCTGTGACGACACCGGCCGCGGTAGTTGCGTCGAGCTCGAGTGACGAGTATTTCTTTCCGACCACGACGCCACCACCTGTTCGTCGACGGGGAGGACGCTGACCGCCGGACGCCTTAGGATATCGAGGCCCAGGCCTCTGATAGGATCCCAGCTCCCGGTGGAAGTGTGCAGCGCATGAGATGAACACGATCCTTCAATGAGAACGTCATGTGCTCATACTATGGGCTATACAGGGGGGAAAAATCTGACCGCGTACCGTGTTCGGATGCTCTCTCTTTTTTAGGTGCTTGAGCCAGCTGTCAACGTTTCAGCACAACGACTGTCGGATTAGGTGCGGGTCGTCCATAATCATGTGTTAGATAACACTGTACTTGATCGCCTGCGAAGTGAAATGCAGAGTAGCCATGTCATCGCCAACCCCGTCGCAGACTGTTGTAGTTTCATCTCAGTTGAACACCAGGTCCAGCCCATGGTCCGGAGCAAGAGGGCATGGGACGCCGCGAAGGAGGAGGCGGAATGGGTCAGGGAGAACAAATTTCGCGCCTTCACGCCCCTAGTCGCCGCAGGTTACGCCCTGGAATCCTAGGTCGATTCCCGGCCACCGTAGGCGCGGGCTTGCGGACGCTGAGTAATGGGTAGCTCGCCGTCCGATACGGGTCAACCACGGAATAGTAAAAACAGTGGAAGTGCCCTTAGACTTCCTTAGTAAGGGAACCAGTGTCGCCAAACTCACACAGTTGCAAATTAAAATGTACATTGCAATACACAGAAAACGATGATATTATTGGCTACGAATTATAAATGCAACTTTGGCGAAAAGTTTATTTATTGTTGTTCAAAATTAAGTCATAATACAACTCGTGAACGTTGTTTTTATTTTACTTGTCAAAATCAATGAAGACCATTTTTCCATCTAACAATCAAATTTGAGTCAACAACGAGTTCAGCTATTCAACGCTAGAGAGCGCTGTAACCAATTTACTCGATTTAGCACGCTAACGTCATTGAAATAGATGTCATATTCGTATGCACCTGTTATCTATTTTTCTACTCAGCTATGGATGGGGACAAGATATCGATAATTTAATGTCGATGTTTGTACAATGTAATATTCAAATCCTTTATCTTATGTAATGGACCAAATTTTATAAATAGGAATTGCGTTATCACTTAAAAATCTGTAGCCTTTTTTTGAAGTTTGTAAATTGTTTTCATCAAAATGCTCTGAACAGGTTGTACTTGATTTTGACGGCATCCAATTCTGTCTTCCCGTTTTCCCGCAGCTTCTATCTATTTCTCCTTGGTAAAAAGACCTTTGGGAAAACTTAAATATTTACATACTTTATTAGTATTATTTTTGAGACCTACGTCCAGCCGCGAATGAATGAATGATTGGTTTATTTGTCAGAATATAAGTACTCAAGCTCAAACCATTTATTTCAATTAATCGAGAAGAACGATGACGAGTACATAATAAGGTTTCACTATATTCGACTTAGGACTTTGGATTCCATTTACGCATAATTTGATACTAATTTCTCGTAATTTTATTTATCACAGTTCAGTAAAGTTAGTTTAAAAATACACATTTTATTATTTTCATCATCATCATCATCATCATCATTCCAGCCGAAAGACGTCCACTGCTGGACATAGGCCTCCCCCAATATTGGGGGGGTTTGCCATAATCGCCACGCTTGGCAGGCGGGTTGGCAATCGCAGTATGGTATTAAAATGCATAGAGAACGCTGCTGCCCATTCTCTAGTAAGTCGCTTAGTCGCCTTTTACGACACCCATGGGATGGTGCTATTCTTTACGTCCGACACCACACGGAACATTATTATTTTATCGATACCGAACTATTTGAATATGTCCCATCCCTAATCGAGTAGCGTCGAAGAGTCTAGAATGTATACGATGATATTTAAGACAGCGATCAATTTGATTTAGACTTTGGTCAATGGACATAAGGTAGTTTTTAGTTCGTAACAAAGTAATAAATATGGTTTTGTCAATAAAAACAATTATATTGAAATATATCACAGTTTTATACAAACCGGTGATACGATACACCTCCGCAAGATACATTTCTAGCCCTGCTATCAGTTTTGCATGTAAAAATTGCACATTATGGCATGTTTGTAATATTTTTCGTTACGTTCGAGACGTCGTATCAGAGCAAGTAGCTAACAGCGACTGAGCCGGTGCTGCGGAGTTCCGCATAATTGTGACACACGCGCGATAGCTGCGTGGCACTTCCACTGTTTTACTATTCCGTGGGGTCAACGGCGCGTTGTGTTCCACGTGCGCCTCAAAGAGATGGTAGCACAACTGACGGGGTCCGCTAGGGCCGATGCCTGCGGGAAAGTCCGAAAGGGATACCGTGGCCACTGGTAAAAGACAGGCAACGGAAAGAACAAGGGTGGGTTTTAGTTAGTAAGAGTCTGACACGCCATTTCGTTCCGCCCAGAGTGGGTGAAATTATTTGATAACATCCCACCCAAAAAAAAAGTTTGTAAGATCGAGTTTGTGAGAGACAAATATATACCTAATATTGATGTTCACTGCAGTATTTAAGCTTTTATCACTTCCACATATACACAACAGAGTTTAGTTTGTTATCGTACTAATTTTATGACAGATATGCGGATTTACTATTTTTAAACATTTAATAATACGTGTTTAAGTCAAGGAAGACATGTGAAATCTACTCTTGACAACATGCGTTTTCGAATATAATAATCTCTGATTATTTATAGAGCCTGTTGTCAAAAAGACTAATAGCATTGTCTAGTGGCTTAGCACTCAGAAACTCGTCCCAGTTAACGTCATCAAGAGATGATAGCAGTCCAAGGAACTACTCCTTTATAGAACTAATATTTAGTGTTAGTATTTTCTGATAATGAGTGTATTTGAACAAAACCAGCCTGAATAGTAAAGGGTTTGTGATATATGTCAATAGGTACTGTTTGTAAAGGGTAAAAGAAATCGTGTATGCCCAGGGACCCATAAGAAAATGCGAGGTTTAACACTCTGCCATTCGCGTTCCGTACATACTGAAATAATTGGGGTTATTGTGGTTATTAATATGAGTTTATCGAACCGGGACAAGTAACAGATATTTATAGTATCGAAGAAGTCAATAAGGTAGCGGAGTGAATAGTTTTGTGGTAGTAATTCAGCGCTGTCCTTCGTATGACATGACCATTCATTTGCACACGTCATTGCCGAAATTAAAGTCACCCAAGCCAATCAATTTATGTAACGTGTTGGTCAAAATAAAGTTATTTAATCGGTCAAGGACAGCTAATGAGACACAATTGATGTTCCATTGTTTGGCACCAAATGGGGTACGCGCCGGGCTTCATAAGTTAAACTAAATTTAATTCGGCAGATTAGATATAAAATGGTAAAAATAGTTTAACAGAAGAGTACACAGATTGTTAGAATATCAATTGAAAATCGGAAAGATCCCACCCGTCTCCGCTCGCCTCTCCATTCCCCACTGTTTTTTGTTCTGACCTTATGACCAGTCTTTGTATCAAGGATTTTGATGAACAATCTTGTTGTTTTTCCTCTTATAATTTGCTATTCTTGATCTATTTAATAACAATATCATTTTAGTTAAGATTAATTGGTTTTAAAGGCCAAAGTGCTAGTCGACAATGAAGTGACAAGAGCCTTTATCTACCAAAACACAATTTTACAAAAGACGAAAAAAAAATACGTTTTATTTTACAGTATAAAGTTGCTTAATAGTTGATGTCAATTATCAGTAACTTGTTAAAAAAATAAGTTTAAAAGTAAGCTGCGTTTGGTAGCTCACGCAAACGATTATTTGAGGCCTATATACGTAAAAAAATTCGGCAAAATGTTAGTTAGGAGTTCATATCACTTCACCGTCGCCTGCGAAATTAAAATGTTATCACGTTTTTTTGCAATTTTTAGGTCAATCCCAGTTTGGGTTTGTGTGTTTATCAAAATATGATTCGCAAACGTAACAAATAATAATATAAATGATAAAAACAACTCTCTTAAATAATTAGTGCATTTTCCATTTTTATTACAATTTGAAATGATTAATTACGAGTACACAAGGATACACATAATATTATTGAGTTGTAAGATTAAATATATCATAAACATCCTACATTACTTTGCACCCTAGCCATGTCATTTATTCAAATAGTTTTTTGGGTTTTTTTTTATTTATTATTTACGAGCTGCGCCCCGCGGTTTTACCCGTATAGGTTTCGATCCCGCGAAAATATCGGAATGAAATGTATCCTATATCCTAATCCAGGTCATGGTCTATCCGTGCGCCAAATTTCATCAAAATTCATTTAGTCGTTTTAGCGTGAAAGCGTAACAAACAAACAAATAAATAAATAAAGTAACTCATTTTCGCATTTATAATATTAGTTAGGATCAGGATTTTATTTTATTCTGTGTGTGTTTTGTGTTGTGTTGTGTGCTTCCGTAAGGCAGTAAATAAATTAAAGCTAAAAATAAGTTACCGTTTGTCTGCCTCAGTGAACTATCATCAGTTCTTTTAGCTATCGGTAGTCCATTAAACTATACGTACTACTGCCCTGGAGTTGTATCAGACCTACCTCTGTCGTGAGGTGGAGGCCTATCTGACGGACATGGCCGTCATCTACCCCGGTCACCAGGGAGAATAGAACTCGCGAGAGATGTTGTGTGGTGTCCCACTGAGATCGGTCCTGGGGCCGCACCTGTGGGACATCGGATACAACTGGGTGCTGCGCGCCGACCTCCCTAGCGGCGTTAGCGTGGTATGCTACGCTGACGACACGTTAGTACTGGCGGAAGAGAGGTCGCACCCGGCGGCGGCCGAAGTAGCGTCATGCGGGGTTTGTGACAATCGTCGACAGGATCCGGCAATTGGGACTCGAGGTGGCCCTGCACAAGTCCGAGGCTATGTGTTTTCATTGTCCCTGGAACGCGCCACCGTCGGGTTCCCAAATAACGGTAGGAGGAGTTCACATCGGCGTCATGTCAACGATGAAGCACCAGGGACTCGTCCTCGACAGCTGGTGGAACTTTGTGGAGCATTTCCGACGTTTGGCTCCTAGACTGGAACGGGCCGGAGCTGAACCTTGAAGTGGCTCCTGCCGGAGACTCTACGTGGGGGTCGTGTGGTCCATGGCCCTCTACGGGGCACCGGTGTGGGCGCGTTCCTTGACGCGGCGGCCATCCTACTGGTTGAACGCGTCCCAAAGAGTCAAGGCCATCCGGCTGGTCCGGGGATACCGTATGGTCTCCGGTGAGGCGACGAGCCTCCTTGCCGGATTGCCACCATGGGATCTGGAGGCAAAAGTCCTCGCCTACATATGGGAGTGGCGCGAAGAGGCGAAACACCGCTGCCGCAAGAAATCACTACACAGCGGACAGAGCTCCGGTGAGATCTCATGGTGACATGGAGAGTGCGATTGTCGCAACCCAGTGCTGGGCATGCCACAATTGCGTCGATAAGTCTCTTTGAGGAGTGGCTTAAGAGGTGCCACGGCGGCGTCTTCACCTTCCGTCTGACGCAGGTTCACACCGGACACGGCTGCTTTGGGAGGTTCCTGTGTCGGATAAGGCGGGAGGAAACGCCCGGTTGTCATCACTGTGTGGATCGCCTGGAGGACACGGTGGAGCTTACGGTGGAGATCTGCCGGCTTAGGCGTCGTGTCTTTATGGAGGCGATTGGTAGCGGAGATCTCTCACGTCCGGCTCTGGTCCAGGCCATGGTACGGAGCGAGAGGGCATTGGAAGTCGTCACCTCTTTTGGCGAAGCAGTAATGCTCGCGTAGGAGGAGTCGGAATGGGTGAGGGAGAGGCAAAGTTCGCACCCTCACGCCCCTAGCTGCCGCAGGAGACGCTCTGGGCGTTGGGAATCCCAGGCCGAATCCCGGCCACCGTAGGCGCGGGCTTGTGGACGGTGAGCAATGGGCTCGCTGTCTGATAAGGACGAGGCTCGGGTCGACGGCAAGTTGTGATCCACGCGCGCCTCAAAGACATGTCAGCACCAGTGTAGGGACCCGCTAAGGCCGATGCCTGCCTCTGGCAACGCACAAGCAACGGATTGAACCCGGGTGGGTTTTAGTGAGTAAGAGTTTGACACGCCCTCCCGCTCCGCCCAGAGCGAGAGAAGTTGCGGGGGCCTCGGTGACACATAATTACCTTCCCGTGACCCCGGCAGGCATCGGCCCTAGTAGACCCCTACCTTTGTGCTGACGACATCTCTTTGAGGCACGCGTGGAATACAACGCGCCGTCGACCCGGGCCTGGTCCTTATCGGACGATGAGCTACCCATTGCTCACCGTCCGCAAGCCCGCACCTACGGTGGCCGGAAATCCGCCCGGGATTCCCGACGCCCGGGGCGTCTCCTGCGGCGGCTAGGGGCGAGAGGGCGCGAAATTTGCCTTTCCCTCAACCGTCCCGCTTCCTCCTTCGCGAGCATTACTGCTTCGCAGAAGGAGGAATAGATGGGGTGTAAAAGTGGTATAATGGAGACCAACGATCGGTCGCATTAGCGTGCACAAACCAGACACGAGGTCTTCACATAATCTAGGCAAGGTAAGGGAATTGGATGAGGTGGGACATAAGCCCGAGAAGAATGGCTTCGAAGGGAGTCACTTACATTCAGCATTGGGTGGATACGGGGTGCAGAAGAATGTAAATTGGACTGTGTTCATAATTCGGTCGGGCGTGAGGACCAAACGTGTTGTGAAGGGCTCAGTATCAGTGGTAACACAAGTCCCCTTACTTTTTCTGTATGGCTTGGATAAAAAAGGTGGTGTAGAGGTGTACTCTTTAATCCCGTATTTTATATAATAATAGTAAAGTACACATCAATTCCACTACTCAAACTAAACATCTAACAATAATAAAATGTCGAACTCATTCAAAACCGGCACAAGCAATGCACCGATTCACCACAATTTTCTCAAACTATATAAAGCGAAATGTCAAAGGTGCGTAGACGCTTATATAAAACGTATTAATCTACAGATTCTGTTATCACTGTCAAGGCTGTCGTCATGGCAACTGCACGTGTCGTTCAAATCGTTTAGTTCTAACATTATGTTTGGGACTTCAAGCAAAAGTGTTTACACGATGCCAGTTGACCCGGGAGCTGTTGAAAAATAATTTTTCAAGGACTTTTATTAGTAATTGTAAGTTGATTGATGCTACTCGTATTTATGTATTCCCGCGTTTTTTCTTTGGTGCTGATTGCGGTAAATACAGCAATTATAACAACAGTGCGTTTATAATTTATCATGTATTTGTTGCAAATAAATATATAGAATTTTAGGTATTGTTTCGGGTTATATACTCAGGTTGAAGAACCACATTTAATGTCTCTCCATTGAAAATTAAAACTGTTTTGACCGATCATATCTACTTGTTCAACATAAGCCAATAGTTGAGTCTTCAATGCACCTATATTTATCAAAGGGCTATTAGCATAATTATTATAATATTGTTCTAAACGCAGTGTCGCTGATAAATATATCGTTTATTTTTATTTAATAAGTAGGACCGGATAGTTTAGTATCCTGTCACCATTTTTTCAATACTGTCACTCTAACCCGTGTCTTGTGTGGTAAGTCGAACTATCGGACCTATTTGTTATACTTTTACCTCTTGCATGAAAAGGCCTGCAGGAGTGGCGATTTCAAAAAGTAAAAGATTACATACTTCTGGCGGGCCCTGGGCCATCAACCCCTCTATCATCACGATCACGGACATGGATTTTTTTTTTACCATGGCATCACCTCTTTTCGTTCTTTGAGGATGGATGGCAGACCGTTGTTTAAACCAAGTAGTACATCAGACCTTACTAATAATGTAGACCTATTTCAGTACTACCTACCATTAGACAAATTTTGAAAAACTTATTTTAAATCAAATCCAAAGTGTTTTTAATAAACATAGATTACTGCATAACAAACAGTTCGATTTTAAAAGGGGTCTTTCGACTACTGAACAACTGGTGTTGAACTTTTAGGACATGTTTATAATGCATGGGAGGATTAATGCGATACTTTGGGCATTTTTTGCGATTTGTCTAAGGCATTCGATTGCGTTCTTCATAAAAGATTAGTCAGGAAATTCCCAACCACTACGGAATCCGAAACGCTTCTCTGGATCTTCTTACTTCATATTTAAGTGATAGGATTCAGAGTTGATGGTAACGGAAAGAGATCACCCGGATCTATAGTAAGAATGAGGCCCCCCAGGGCTTAATTCTTGGCCCATTTTTAGGGTTCCGTAGTAAACAAGGAACCCTTATAGTTTAGCTGTGTCCACTTGTCTGTCTGTCAGGCTGTCCCCATTGTAGCTCAGAGACGCTTATTACTTAAATCATGGAAAAAATAGTAGGGTACCTCCCTTGCACGTATTGTGGGGATGTTTTTTTTTTCTCGTCTATCCCATAGTGTGGGATATCGTTGGATAGGCCGTTCAAAAATATTGCGGGTTTGTAAAAAAACATTTTTGATTCAGGGATTGCGTAATATTAAGCTTTAAAGTGCAATTTTTTGTTAGAGTGCCCCCCTCCCTGCCAGCTAAATGGTTGTTTATGGAGATGTAAAAAAATGTGATTCATGGCAGTAGTACATTTATAATGAAAAAAAAAAAAAATAAAAGGAAAACTATCACGACTCACTAGGCGTTACAAGTTAACAAATAATAGTCAACCAACTTAAATTTGCAGTTGGAGAATTGACCGTGACGTATATCGATGTATGGGAGAACATGTTTTTCAATTACAATGTTAAGTTTGTTTTTGGGATAAATTCATCCCAACTTCCCAACTACGGAACCCTTCATTGTGCGTGGTCCGACACGCACTTGGCCGGTTTTATTTCTTACTTATATAAATTACCTGCCTTACGTCATAAAGGATAATCGTGATATAGTGTTGTTTGCAGATGATATTTAATTTTTATTTATACACAAACGTCAGCAGTTGGTTACTGACAATGTAAATAGTCCCCTTGAAAAAGTAGTTAACTGGTTTAATGTTAATAACCTACTTCTTAACGAGAAAAAAACCAAATGTATTAAGTTTATAATATTTATTTATTTATATATACTTAATTGTACACCAGATTATACATTACAAAAAAATAAAATATACACTACAAAACATAAAATGGATGGCCTTATCGCTTACTGAGATTTCTTTCAGGCAACCATGGACAATACCTCATGTTAGACAAGTAAAAACTGGTGTTATCATAAAGGGTGAAGAGTTGAAACCCGGAGATACCACAGTGTTGTTAGGCATTACTTTGGATGCCAAGCTTCAATGGGGCCCCATATAGATAAATTGTCAAAAAAGCTTAGCTTATACTTTAGTTATTTTCATAGCTTAATGTCGTTCTGTTATGGGGAAATGCCGCCGATATTCTGACAATTTTAGTTTTACAAAAAAGGGCTCTCTCAGAGACAAATTTAAAGAGATTAATATAATGACTGTAACTTCTCAGTATAATTATGAAAATCTTTTGTATGATATTAATTTGTTTAAAAATACAAAATATAAATAATGTAAATACTAGGAACTAACACAAATTGGTTGTTCCTACAACCAGGCTCAAAAAAATTGTAGGTAAAGAAAGAAAGAAAGAAAATACGTTTATTTGCGGTAAACATGACGCAAAGAAGGAACACAAATACGAAAAAGAAACAATTTGGGGGAGAATATGCGTCACGTCCACGCAAAACGGCCAACGCTCAGCATAATGCTGCGACTCTATGCGAGACAGTGCCCCAGCGCTGGTTTTCAGCGATAGCCGGCGTTGACGTTAAAGCCGCGTTTCCACTAGGCAACATTTGGCGCGCAACACGTGACGCTCAACATGTACGGCATCGCTGCACAACAGCGCGCGACGTTGCCAGCTGGCGCGCAACATGACGCGGGGCTTGTTGTTTGTTTAAAGAGCATCGTTAGTTGAGCATCAATAGTTGTCGAGTGGAGACATGACGACGCGCAACAATGTCCGTAGTGTGGTGTAACGAACGAGATGTTGTCTACGACTGACTTAAAGTAGTAGTTCCGCGCTGACTTTCAACATGTTGGGAAACTTGTTGTGCAACATGTTGCGCGTCAATTGTTGCCTAGTGGAAACGCGGCTTTCGACGTCGACCGGTGCAGCACACAGTGAGATTGTAATATGAATAACATAAAATACAAATATATAGAAGAAAGAATAACCTCGTTACCTTGGTACCTCGTTTAGATGCCAATGTATACGTTTTTATAATAAACTTCCTAGCCACATTCAAGCCTTAATACATTTATATGTTTTATAAAACAAAAAGCACGAAAGACTATAGTGCACAAAAAAGGTTTGGGATTGAGGTGCTCCAATACATTTACAGCGAATGTTGTTTTTTACTCCTTTTTTCTAGCTATTTATATTTTATTTTTCTATATAACATTTTATATAAACAATGACATGAATATTTACTTTGTAAAGTATTATATTATTTTAATTATGATGAAGGGCTTGTGGCTAAATAAAAACAGCCTCACAGGTCAATCGATCAGGTTAAGCTACGCTTGCCTCTGTTGGTCCGTGGATGGGTGACCATCTTTTCATACCAAGGCCCCTCCGTGCCTCGAAAAGCACGTTAAGCCATTGGCTGTGATTCGTGGATCTTTGACAATCGTTACAGGTTGTCAGGAGCCCGAAAGTCTGACAACCAGTCTTATCAAGAGGTATCGTGTTACCCAGTAACTGGGTTGTGGAGGTCAGATAGGCAGTCGCTGAATACCAGTCCTTTAATACTGCTATTCAGCTGCATCCGGTTACACTGGAAGCCGACCCCAACGTAGTTGGGAAAAGGCAGGTAGATGATGATGATGATGAATGTGAGGAATATATGGGTCATGGTTTTTTTCCCTCTTAGTTTCAATGATGGTCTGGCAGTTTGAATACTTTATGCGGCCTACCCAAACGTCTAAATTCTTTGGTATTGTTCTTCAATTAATCATTGGACAGGCTGTCCCTCCGAAAAGGGGACTGTCGCCATTAGTTGCCATCTCCACCAAGCTCCGCTGTCACCGAAAAGGTGACAGTCACTCACGCGATTTAAATTTCTATTTTCGTTTATAAATAAGTGCTAGTAACGTCTGTGGGCAGTTTCACTCGATGGTCTGGAAGATATTCTCGTGAACGAAATCATTTCAAACCAAAAATATCACTAGACAACTCTGAAAAATAAGTTGAAAGTCACAGTTGTCTTTGTTGTGGTCGCGAGTATGTGCTTCAATTGCATCCAGTTTTTTGTGTTATTCAACGGTATGTGGTTTAGTTTTGAGTTGAGCTGCATGATAATTGACAAATGCGTGCATTTGTCAATTGTCATTATCTGACTAGACAGGTCCACTCAATCTGTGTGATTCTTTCATCAAAAGACCATTTCAGAGACCAATACACATGGTCTTCACATGATCTGACCAAGATTATGTCTGGACTTTAAAAGAGATTGTGACCTTTTTTTTTTTTTTTTGAGGGTTGGTTATCATCAAATAACTTCTGCCGCTCTGGGCGGAGCGGGAGGGTGTGTCAGACTCTTACTGACTAAAACCCACCCGTATTCCTTCCTGTTGCCTGTGTTGCGGGGGCCTCGGTGACCCATAAGTACCTTCCCGCGACCCCGGCAGGCATCGGCCCTAGTGGACCCCTACTATATGTGCTGACGACATCTCTGAGGCGCGCGTGGAATACAACGCGCCGTCGACCCGGGCCTGGTCCTTACCGGACGGATTGTGACCTCTGAGTTTGTTTCGGCCTTTCTTCTCAGAGTAGTCAGATAGGAAACGCCGACCTCATCTAGTTTTCAAAAATATGATTGACGTGTAAAAGTGTTGATTTTGATAATTTAATGAGGCAGGATTTCACTTCTAAGCTGGTATACTACAATTTTTGAGCTCGCTCTGGCATCCTACTTAGACATATGACAGCCTATTTTTCAATCCTCGAATAAAAGTACAAATAGCTACCCAAAGAATAAAGATATTAGACACTTTATTCGTCTAATAGGTTGTCAATTTTTCAATTAATATTTAGCCTAAGAATAACTATCTGCCCGATTATCTCATCTGTTAAAACGCTAACTTCAGGGAGGTGAATTAAATATACAGAATAAACGAATGTTAGAACGGGACGGAGTATTTCTTTGATTGCTGTCAATGTCAAAAAAAAAAGGGTCAGCGTCATGGGGATTTATAACGTTACGACCGTCACGAGTTCTTTGTTTGGCTCGTAGTGTTTTTGTATGTGATTTCTAATTTAATTGAAATAGTGGAAACCAAAAAAGGGAGCGTTTAGCGAGCTTTAATAATGCCCTCGGCATTATTAAAGCTCGCTAAACGCTCCCTTTTCAATTACTTGTGAGTTTGGTCGAGGTAGTTTCTTTGAGATAGCATTTTATGTTGTCCAAGTCAATATAAATATGTATACACATATATATAGTTGCTGCTTATAATAATTCACATTTGAGTCTTGCTTTCGATTTTATCTTTTACCAAGAACAGCAGATATTGCACTGATTCTTTGGTATATCTGAATCGACGATGGAATTCTGTTGATTTCCACACGTTGAAGTGTTCGACTCTCGGTTTTACAATTCTTTCTTTTCTTTCACTGGAGGAAGTAAGAAACCATAATAAAAGAATATATGAATCCACATATATTAATTTATTATGGCTTCTGGCTCATTGCCATGTCGTTAATACTATCGAAAATATCCATTTTAATTATGTACACTTGTAAAGCTCAAAACTAACCTCAAACTTAGTAACGTCGACTTCGTTTATTTATGGAATAAGCGGTTATCTGGCCGTCAAAGAGTAAAATAGATTTATTCTTCAGATAAGTGAATTATTCGACGAATAAAGCATATTTGACGATTGAACAACTGATTTTTTTGCTATCTTTTGAATAAACCCTATCTATCTGTTTATCTGAGGATTGAAAAATCGGCCCTAAGAGACAAAAAAAAAAAACAATGACCCACATAGCCCTCACATTCCTAATAATTAAAATAATACTTTACAAAGTAAATATTCATGTCATTGTTTATATAAAATGTTATATAGAATAAAAATATATAAATAGCTAGCAAAATAAAAAGAGTAAAAAAACAACATTCACTGTAAATTTATTGGAGCAGCTCAATCCTTTTTGACCTCAATATAATCTTTAACAGTATAAAAGGCTTTCAGGCACAGTTTCTGTTTTATAAAACATTTGAATTTATTAAGGCTTAGTTCTTGAATGTGGCTAGGAAGTTTATTATAAAAACGTATACATTGGTATCTAAACGAGCTGCCTATTTGTGCCTGGTTGTAGGAACAACAAATTTGTGTTTGTTCCTAGTATTTACATTATGGATATCACTGTATTTTTTAAACAAACTAATATTTTTATGTGCCTACAAAAGATTTTCATAAATATACTGAGATGCTACAGTCATTATATTAATCTCTTTATATTTGTCTCTGAGTGGACTAAAACTCACCCGTGTTCCTTGACGTAGAGAGCTGACGTAAATAACTATGCTGTAAAGCATAGTTATTTACGCTCCTTATTTCCCTTCACATACCATAAAAGACGACTAATGTAAAGGATTTAATTCAGCTGGTCAGGTTGGTAGGGTGGGAAATCATCAAATAACTTCTCCCGCTCTGGGCGGAGCGGGAGTGTGTGTCAGACTCTTACTGACTAAAACCCACCCGTATTCCTTCCTGTTGCCTGTGTTGCCAAGGGCCTCGGTGACCCATAAGTACCTTTCCGCGACCCCGGCAGGCATCGGCCCTAGTGGGCCCCTACTTTTGTGCTGACGACATCTCTTTGAGGCGCGCGTGGAATACAACGCGCCGTCGACCCGGGCCTGGTCCTTACCGGACGGTGAGCTACCCATTGCTCACCGTCCGCAAGCCCGCGCCTACGGTCGCTGGAAATCCGCCCGAGATTCTCGACGCCCAGGGCGTCTCCTGCGGCGGCTAGGGGCGAGAGGGCGCGAAACGTGCCTTTCCCTCAACCGCGAGCATTACTACTTCGCAGAAGGAGGCGATGGCGATCGATCGCCTCCACGAGGACACGGCGGTGCTCTGCCCAAGCCGGGCAGACCTCCACCGTATGCTCCACCGTGTCCTCCGGGCGATCCACACAGTGGTGACACCCGGACGTTTCCTCCCGCCTTATCCGACACAGGAACCTCCCGAAGCTGCCGTGTCCGGTGAGGACCTGCGTCAGGCGGAAGGTGAGGACGCCGTGGCGTCTCTCCAGCCACTCCTCAAAGAGGGGACTTATCGCCGCAATCGTGGCGTGCCCAACACTGGGTTGCGACAACCGTACTTTCCATGACGCCATGAGATCCCGCCGGAGCTCCGTCCGCTGTGCCGCGATTTCTCGCGGCAACGGAGTTACGCCCCGGCGTTTCGCCTCCTCGCGCCACTCCCATACGTGCGCGAGGACTTTTGCCTCCAGATCCCATGGCAGCAATCCAGCAAGGAGGCTCGCTGCCTCACAGGAGACCGTGCG
Organism: Atethmia centrago; assembly: GCA_905333075.3. Taxonomy (NCBI): domain Eukaryota; kingdom Metazoa; phylum Arthropoda; class Insecta; order Lepidoptera; family Noctuidae; genus Atethmia; species Atethmia centrago. The sequence continues at coordinate 15,958,467 of HG995388.1, forward strand.
GTATCCCCGGACCATCCGGATGGCCATGACCCTTTGGGCCGCGCTCAACCGGCGGGCTGGCCGCAGCGCCAGAGAGCGCGCCCATACAGGAGCCCCGTGGAGGGCCATGGACCGCACGACCCCCGCGTAGAGCCTCCGGCAGGAGGCGTTTGGACCCCCTAGATTGGGCAGGAGCCGCTTCAATGCAGCGCCCGCCCGCTCCAGTTTGGCAGCCAAACGTCGGAAATGCTTTACGAAGTTCCACCGGCTGTCGAGGACGAGTCCCAGGTACTTCATCGTCGACTCGACGCCGATAGAAACCCCTCCTACCGTTATTTGGGACCCCAACGGTGGCGCGTTCCGAGGACCATGAAAACACATGGCCTCGGACTTGTGCAGGGCCACCTCGAGTCCCAATTGCCGGATCCTTTCGACGATTGTCGCAACCCCGCGTGCCGCTAATTCGGCCGCCGCCTGGTGCGACCTCCTCTGCGCCAGGACCAACGTGTCGTCAGCGTAGCACACTACGCTGACGCCGCTAGGGAGGTCGGCGCGCAGCACCCAGTCGTATCCAATGTCCCACAGATGCGGCCCCAGGACCGATCCCTGTGGGACACCACACGACATCTCTTGCCGGTGCCACACTCCCTGGTGACCGGGGTACATGACGGCCCTGTCCGTCAAATAGGCCTCGACCACACGACAGAGGTAGGTCGGCATCCGGTGATACCGGAGTGCCTCCCTGATGCAACTCCAGGGCAGGGTATTGAAGGCATTGGCGATGTCTAGAGACACCGCCAGGACGACCCTACCCTGGGCAACAGCATTCCCCGTCGTCAGGGCTCGCACACGCATGATGGCGTCCACCGTAGAGCACTCTCGGCCCGCACCAGCTGGCCGACGATGCGGTCTGCAATGACTCTTTCAAAGAGCTTGCCCACCTCGTCGAGCAGCACGATGGGCCGATAAGCGGACGGAGAGTCCGCAGGGCGCCCTGCCTTCTTTATGAGGACCAGTTGAGTGGGAGTGTCTGGGACTTAATTTATAAATTGAACGAATTACCCTTTTTTGTAAAACAAAAATTGTCTGAATATCAGAACAGAATGCCGTACGACATTACACTATGAATTTAGCACACTAAACGGGCTGTCTCTAGTCAGTTAAATTACGATTTTTTCTAACAACGTATGCTGCGAAGCATAGCTTTTTTGAAAATTTAACTATATGTGGGCCCCACTGAAGCTTTGTTGCTTCGTTTAACTTTTGATGCTATCCAAAGTTAAACCCAAAAATACTGTGCTATCTTCAGGATTAAATTCTTCGTCCTGTATCTCATTCATCATTCTACATCTACATTAGTTTTAACCTGCCTAACGTGAGATAGCGTAAACTTAATGCATATTGCATATGCCTTTTTTTTCATTAAGAAGTAAATTATTAACATTGAACCAGTGAACTACCTTTGAGATCGCACTATTTACATCGTCAGTAACCAACTGCTGACGTTTAAGTTTATTAAAAAAAATAAAAAGTGTCATCCGCAAACAACACCATATCATGATTATCCTCTAGAAGGTAAGTCATTAATATGAATAAGAAACTAGAGAGGACCAAGAATTGAGTCCTGTGGGACTCCCATTGTCACTATAGATCTGGGAGATCTTTTCCCATTAACGACAACACTCTGAATCCTATTACTTAAGTATAAAGTAAGAAGAGCCTACTGTAGTGGCGGAGTTTCCTGATTAACGTTTCATGAAGAACGCAATCGAATGCCTTGAACAAATCACAAAAGACGCATTGGTCCATCTAGCTGGGGGGCGCTCCACACTTTGCTTGCCGATACATGTTCTCCACTCCAGGACTCGTGTGATCCATCGGTCATCGGTCCTTCGACCGACGGTCCTTGGGTTGTTGACAGAGGTAAAATACCTGCGAAAGGACTTTGAGGCCAAACACACATTAGTCGCGAAATACAGAAAATAAAGAACACTATCTTAACCAATAAATTTTCTTTGATTTCAAGGATATGTTTGATAGAAAAGGCAAGCGACAAAAATACGTCAGCGAAGGTCGTGAAGAGTGATAGAAAGACATATTTTGGATTGTTTTAAGTAGGTTTATAATTATTTATTTAATCATTTGTTTGGTTTTTCTTATCCAAAGCGCATGGAAGATTGAAATAGTCCAGACGAGACATACACACTTCTACAGTGTGGAGGAACGAGATGTCACAGCCCGACGGTTGTATCAGGTATCCTTAATGTAATTTTCCTTTCAAATATTGCTTGCGTATTTCAAAAACTTGTGACGTCTCTATCCTTCTACATTGTGACGTCTTAAACTTACTCTATCTGACTACGTGGTACTTTGACCATGAAGAAATTTTTATGTTTGAGTGAGTCCTTTTGGATTAACATAGTGCATGATCAATAGCGGGATATTAGTGTACAGACAGCCTCAAAAAGATGAGATATACATCGACAAAAATTACTTTGATTGTCTACGATTTGTGTTCCATAATACTGTACCAATCGTTGTATAGTTACAAAATACAATAATATAGAACAAAGACAACTGAATTCTTGTCAGTGACCTTATTGAGGCCTTATTGATATCAATTTGTTTACAAAAGTCTTGTTCTGGACGCTGCCGAATATGCTTTTCTGTGTAGGATCTAGTTTAGTAGGCGATGTCTTTTCTGACCTCAATTTAAACATAGCTCATTATAATTTCAGATAGGAAGTAAATGGTGCAAGGAAGGCAAGAAAGGTGGGAAGTGTGATTACATGTGAAGGTGAGACCATTGTCAAATGACTATGTTTAGACTTGTTTTGAAATATTAGATTAATGCCGATGAGATGCCGATGTTTCTGAACTATGTATGAGTCAGTTTTCATTTTGCCAAATATATGCGAATTTTTCTTTATCAATACCGATCAATTTGACATCTGGGTGGATTTCGTCCTCCCCACCTATCGTCCTGCATTTGAACCACACCCGTAATGAATTTGTAAATGACGTCACTGCATTTTAAAAGTAAAAATATATAAAACTGTAATACATCTAGTTTAGAGATTAAATATTGTTGACTACTAGATGGAAGCACTATCACAAGGAGATTAGCATATGATATTTAAAATTTTGGGATTTAGGAGTTCCCATATGGCAAATATGTAGTTCACATTTCAAATAAACATTAAAATAAACCCTATTAAACGTTACAAAATCATGTGACTAAATAATTACTTTTGTACTTCAGCACTACTAGACGATGACATCAGAGACGATGGCGTTTCTGCCGTAAAGGTGTTCGAGGCAGAAGGCTTCAAGTACTGGTTTAGATGGGAGGCGAGGTGCAAGGGACAACTCCTGCCTGATATTGAGAGGTAAGATCTGAACACTATATCTATAACCTTAGCTATAGTAAAAGTAGAAGGATCCTCGTCAGTCCAGCGGGATAATTGCGTTACACACAATAACAATCCCTTTCATTTTCGTTGCGTTATTTACGTTTTTGAACAGACGATTTTTTCCAACCTATGAAGCAATGTATTAGGAATTTTCTGCAAAATCGGATCCATGATGTCGATTCAAACTATGTTTCGCAATTGGAGTTCAGGAGCGTAGTAGTTTTAAACGAATGTATTCTAGTTGAAGGTGCTAAGTGCTAGTGCATTTTAAACTTTTCATCCCGTGTTGTGGTGTGTCCACTATGAAATGACGTCTCGGGGATCTCTTGAAATGGGCAGGCAGGCTATCTTATGGTTTCGTCAATGAATTAATACGCTTTTTCAAGATAATAGGAAAGATAAAAGAAATAATAAGTGTATTATCAGAATACCATGTTCTGTAATACTTATTCTAATTATAAGTACTCAGAAAGTAATAATTTAATTTCTTTTGAGAGAGTATGAAACAAAATGAATCTTTAAACATGTCCGCACGTGCAAGAGATTATGTTCAGAGGATAAATAGCAGAGACTTGTGGTCTGAAGATATCTCCAAAAACACCTTGAGGTTTCAAGTGGCAAGGATCTGGCATAACCCTTCCTCAAGCGGAATTTTCCCATGTAAGAAAACGTCTCACTATCCACTAACAACACAGTTTGTGATCTTCTATTCCCGATGATGGACTAGTCACGGAAATTGATTATCAAATTGACACCCGTGTTTATTAGCCATTTCATACAACCTGTCTAAGAATGAGAGTTGTGATTTAAATCATCATTGATCTCTTGCCCTTATCCCAATATTTTTGGAGTCGGCGCAACATGCCTTTTTCTTCCGTGCTTATCTAATAGTCGTCATCTCGGTAATCACCCCCTTTCTAACTTAATCATCTTTCACACGGTACATCCATCATTTCTTTAGTCTTCCCCTACTCTTATCATTATTAGTTATCAACACCTTATACGGATAATTTAAGTTGCTTGTCAACTTGCTTAACAATTAACTCCCTTGTTCCCTTCAAGACAGTTCCCTTTACGGCAGAGGTACCACTGTACTTATTTATAAAACATTAAACAAGTCACAAAAATGCTACTTATTATTTATCTTACGATGCATATTTATTTATCTTCTATTCAGCCTGCACAAGCGTTCTACACATTCCAGAACAAAAATTTCGTTCCGCTTTGCACTAGTAATAATCATGTCAAATTTTGTATCTCTCTCCTTTAACTTTAAACAACGCCGTTTTCCTTTACAATAGGTTTCTACCATTTTTAAAGTTTTATCTTGATGTTTGGCTTCTTTTTTAAGTAATTGTATGTGTGTATGTGTTTCAAAGGAATTCTGTTTTTAAGGCGGCCATGCCACTCTTCAACTGGGTTATTCGTTCTGAATACTTCTTTGTAGCAACTAAATGTATTAGTAGTAATTAATCCTATCTATTGCTTTGAGAAATAGTTTCTGAATGCTGAATATTCTTCAGAATTATTCACTGGTTCTTGAATAGCTAAGATACCTACAGGGATCAAAATTGGTGGTAACAATCTACTTACGAAATACTACTTACTATAACAATTGGCTGTTATAGTAAATAGTATTTCTTCAGTAGCTTGTGTTTTGTTAGGTTAGGTTAGATAGGTAGATAGTATTTATATGTATTCTAAGAGTACAAAATTTCCAGTACCATCGTTTTGTGAAGCATTAATATTTAACGTGTATAATTGATAGAAGGTCCTGAGAACAACTTTGAAGGTACCGTCACCGTAAAAGCATTTGTAGTTTTGAAATTCGGTCTTCGCTAATGGTGTGCTAAAAAGCAAAATTGTCTCCTTTGTCTCGTTGTCAAACAATAAAAAAATATCCACGAGACTATGGAACTTGAGATCTTTACAAGTTGTTTTGTTCAAATTTAAGAAAGCCTTTCTAGCTCTATACAAAACATCTTTTTTCTCTTTAAATGTCGGTATATCGTCTTCCGGTAGCTCACATTCGGCACTCCCAATAAAACCATTAAATATCTTTGGGATTGGCTCGAGGTTTGCAGATTCTTTTTTCTTACATTTATCGATTAAGCCATCTACTATATTTTTAGTTATTTTAGTTAGTTACATCCGGAATACATAAGTGCGTAGCCATTTTTAATATTTTATTTTGATCATCCAAAGTAACAGAAGTATTGCCGTCAATTTTATTAAAACATCTCCAATTTGTACTGCCATTTGTTTTTTTTTTACGTAATTATAGCGGAAACCAGCGTGCAGTAAAACGAGCTAACCTTTTCGACTCGATATACATTTAATCCCGCTGCTCGTAGTGGGTAAATCCATTGTAATTTATAAACTCGCCTTTTATAATTCATCCCGTGTTCGTACCACCAAAAAAGAACAATGAAATTCAACAGGCTGACTTCGTCTAAACTGTTTTCAGGTTCCGTTGCAATACTAGATATAGGTAAATGATTGATGATGGGCAAACAACCCAGTTCCTAGTTATACGATATCCCTGGATAAGACTGGTTGTCAGACGTTCGGGCTTCTAACTAGCCGTAATTACTGTCAAAGATGTACAAATGTTAGCCGGGGCTAACGGCTTAAGGCGCTTTATTTAGGGCTCCCACACAAAACTGCGAATTCGCATCGCATCGCAAAAATCTGCGAGCTCGATGTCAGTTTCTCATAATAAAATGACAACGAGCTCGCAGATTTTTGCGATGCGATGCGAATTCGCAGTTTTGTGTGGGAGCCCTTAGGCATGGAGTGGTTTCAATATGTAATGGGCAGTCACCCATCCACGGCCACCTCAGCAAGCGTAGCTTTACCTTCGATCGTCTCATGCGGCTGTTATTTAGCCACAAGCCCCTTTAAAAATTATATTTTAAAATTTATATTTATTATTAATATCTTCATTTCAGGTGTCCAGATTGAGATCATCCACCAAACAAAGTTTCCATAACACCAGACAAGAGGATAACAAGAGTACACAGCAGAAGGCTTATCAGAAGAGCGATATTTTTGAGCAAACCATTTTAGGCTGTGGTTGTTTCGAGTAGTGTTAAGGCTTCTCCAGACTGGGGCGATATCGCGTGCGCGACAGGCATATTGCTGCCTGTCGCGCCCGCGATATCGCCCCAGTCTGGAGAAGCCTTTAGATTATTGTTAATTGTTAATACTATCAAGGGTGGCAGTTTTAATGTTATTTTTTTGTAATTATAGGTTTCGTGCAATTCCTATATATAATAATCAGTACTTTTTGAGTTTTTAATAAAAAATATTTTCAATATTTGCATGCCTAATTTAGGGTAGATTGTATAGGGATCACACATTTTGCAAACACCTTAATTTTATGTACCTACTTTCTAAGCAAATAAACGATTATTATTATTATTTTGGTAAAAAAATTTTGTTTCTTAACTCTTTGGCTAGTTTAAGCTACATCAACGGGCCCAAGCCAAGTCAATGTAGCATGTGTGTGGTGTTTTTTTTAAACGAAAAATGAATGTTATGAGTAGTGGTTTCAATTTCCTCAATTTGCATGAACTTTCTAACTATTCTGAAGGTGTTTAAAATTGCAGCTTTTTGGAGTGGTATGTAAGTTGAGTTTTTCAGGTCTATTTATTAAAGGCTGTGGAGGAGGTGATTGGGTATAATACCCGTCGTGGAGATAACAATGAGTACTACGGCAACTTCTTATTGCTTTCAAATACTGGTTACTTTTTCTTTCAGCTCAGCATATTTACTGATATTTTCACCTATTGTTCTTTGTAAATTATGTGTTTTAGGAAGTGAAATATTTATCAGGTATGTGATTTTATTAACTTTATCTTGAAGAGTTATATCTGGTCTATTATAATCGGTCGTCGGTTAGTATGGCGCGATCATAGTAGAGTTTGTTTATGGTATTTTCTAGAACTGTTTGTGGTACGTACTTGTAATAAGGACTGTTTGTATCTTGTGTATGTTTATATTTGAGAACTAGTTTTGATGGATGACGTTTGCTACCTGATTGTGTCTATGTGTATAGTCTGTTTGTGTGAGTGTTGTGCATGCTCCTGTTATGTGTTGAATGGTCTTATTATTTTTATTTTTTTATATATTTTTTATATCTCGGAACCCCCATGGTTCCGGACCTTTGGAAGGCGTACGAGGGGCCAAAGCCAACTCGCAGAGGCCCCTTAGAAAATGTTAAATAGAATAAGGCACCAACTGGCGATTATCCCTGTTTGCATTATGCAAATGCACCGAAGGACAACCCCCAGTTGGTGTAGGACTATTGCAGGATATGGAAACAATGTTTTGTTTCCATGTTCTGTAATAGTAGGACATAGCACATAGTGACATGGGACAAGGGGGCAACATTTCCTGAGGTGCTTGAGGAGTGCAGAGGTATTCCACGGCTATAAGACCAATCCCAGAGCCCGGGAGATGGTTAAGATCCCTACCAGCACTTACTGGAATACTTCCTTCCTCTAAGCACGTTTGCTCTTGCGAATCTCCACTCAAGCCAGACAATAAAGGCAAGAATGAGGTGGGAACTCTGTTTCTGGTCAGTGTTCTCTCCAGCCGGCCAATAAAGGCAAGCGAGAGGTAAGGGACAAGATTTCTCCCGGGAGATAGAGTCCGTGGGGTCGCTACTACCCAACAGCTCGCCACATGCTACCCTGCGGGTTTCTGTATCTCTCTTGGTCTGGCTCCTTACCCTAGGCCTAGCGCGCAAGCCCCACCACGACGTCAACGTAGAGATACGGCGGTGGGGTTATTATTATTTTTATTTGACAAAAACTAAATTATAAGTACCTATTTATATTTTATTTTTATAATAATTCTATTGACTCGAACTCTCGACAAGATACGTTATTCTCGCTATCTGTGGTTATCAAAGGGGGCGTACGGGTATTCCTAAATATAATACTTTGTAAATAGCACAAAAATAATATAAAAACAGTTGCTAACATTCTCATAACGTACATTTAATGTGGCAATAGAGATAAATCAATTGTCATTACATAGAGGTAAAGTTAATTGCGCGGGTATTTCCAAATGTAATACATACTCGTAGCTGCAGTGATAGTGGAGTTCAGGGTTTTTGATACGCTAATGTGTTTCTGATGTATTTGACACAAATATTCAGATTAACAGTACGTTTAACATGGTATAAAAAACCATGTTGAAGTCCCAGCCAGGTGTTTAGTAAAAATATTCAAAGTGACTCTAACAAAAGTGAGCAAAAAAACGATTCAAAATAGTTTTTAAAAAGTGGACTTGTGTGTTGTCATTGTGGTCCGAGTGCGCGAGCGACCTTCAAAGTGAAAACAAGGTTACTCTACTAATATTGTCACCTTAGTCTTGGCATCAGTTCACCTATCTAAACATCTATCCTTGTGACACGCTTGGTTCCGAGGCGATCGTGTAGATTGACATGTCATAGAGTGGCACTACGAATCCAAATCAGGACAGTACATCTTGCATGCTTTGTGTGTGCATACTCACGTTTCGGACAAATAAATTATCTATATATGTCTATAGCTGTTGAAACATAAGAAGATTTAAGTCCAAGTTAAAATCATGCCAAGGCTGACAAGAATAATTAAAAAAACCGGCCAAGGGCGTGTTGGACCACGCACAATGAAGAGTTCCGTAGTTGGGAAGTTGGGATGAATTTATCCCAAAAACAAACTACATTGTAGTTGAAAAACATGTTCTCCCATACATCGATATATGCCACGGTCAATTCAACTGCAAGTTGGTCGACTATTACACGTTAACTTGTAAAACCCACTTAGCTGTGTTATTTTTCCTTTTAATTTCATTATATCATGTACTACTGTTATAATCTGGCAGAATCTTGATGCTCCGAAACTTATTTGGCATAAAACACCGGGCATAATTTTCTTTATACGAATATTATTAAGGCATAAAAAATATTTAATATAATTATTGTTTGGCCGAATGTTTATATGTCCGAATTTTCAATGACATACCTGCCGAAACAAAACTGTAGAGTTTTAAAAATTTCATTATTTTCACAGACCCGATGAATCTAGAGTTTGGTCAGAATTGGCCGAGTCGAACAAATACTGCTGTTGCTTTCTGGTTGCTGGTTAACACACGAGGACGTGTGCAAGCAGGATGGCCGTGTAGGAAATACGTTAGTCACTCGTTTGACTAATCGGGACGCCAGCGCCACCAAGCGGCGCTCGACAGAGTCTACAAAATAACGCTTGACCAGGGTTAAGTACAGTTTGTTGGAGGCGGTCAAGGAGTGAATACATTTAGAAACTGTCGTGCGTTCGTATACTTGTGTCGTGTACTACAGTGTGTGAAAGCGAGTGTGATTATTTGATCGTAAATTATTTTTTTTATTTGATTTAAACAAAAAAAAAAAAAAATTTAATTTGATTTAAACTGCAAACGGTTTTTCTATTGTGCAATAACCAACCCTTCCTATTGTACGCCCACAGTAGTTAAAATATGGGTGATGATAACGAGAGAGACGTACCTTCTCCGTCATACACTTTATTGTACACCAGATTACACATTACAAAAATAAAAATATATACACTACAAAATATACAATGGGCAGCCTTATTGCTTACCGAGATCTCTTCCAGGCAACCATGTATATATTGTTCCAGGCAATATATACCAGGTTAAGGTTTCTATGGGTCTATGCCATCCAAAATAAAGTTTTTATTATTATTGTTAAAATGTCTTTAACATATCTCGGGACCCAGGGGTCGAAAGGCATACGAGAGGCCAAAGCCAACTCGCAGAAGCCCGTTAAACGTTTATATATGGCACCAACCGACGATTATCCCTGTTCGCACTATAAAAGTGCACCCAAGGACAACCCCCGGTTGGTGTAGGACTATTGCAGGATATGGAAACAAAGATATTGGGCTATGGGTTTGGGTGGCTAAAGTGGTTACCTAGGACTATGGCCCCTGCCTGACAAATGTTTTATTATATACACGGAAAAAATGGCAGAGGGTGACTTACATACTCAATAATGTGCCCGAAGATAGTCGCTAGCACATAGTAATGTAGCAACCAGGGGGCAACACTTCCTGAGGTGCTTGACGAGTGGAGAGGTATTCCACGGCTATGAGAACAATCCCAGAGCCCGGAAACTCAAACTCAACTTAAAGTCAAAGACTTTATCAAATAAACTAAATACAGGCACTTTTGAATTGTCAAGGGGTTGGTCAGTCAGAATGATGAAGCTAGTTGCCCATTCCAAAGCATAGTAGGTTCCTATGGAGAAGAACGGGCAAGGAACTCCATGGACGCTCTTTGAAATAAAAAATTTGTCACAAAAATATTGGTTACATCATTCATGTTAAAATTATACATGTAAGATAAATGTAGAAAGACGTGCACGTTAAAAGTTTCCGTAATAAAAAGATAAAAATCATTGAACAATTAAAATAAGCCGTGGCAGCTAAGAAATGACCAGTCCCTACTGACGGCACCCGTTTACGAACATGACGCATGGATCAGCACCAATCAGCCCCACCATTTTGAAGGGAGCTTAATGATCCAACACAGACACGCCACCACCTGCGAGACATTTGAGTAAGCATGACATCCCCTCAGCCGCCAGGGCACATTCAAGTCATTTAAAGACGTATCCAATAATCGGTAGTTTTATAGTAGGTACCAAGTGCTCACACATGTTCCATGCAATTATACAATACTAAGAGAATGAATTTATACACTGCAAAGATAGTTTTTATGATCTTCAGCAGCTCTACCGAAAATTTTCAAATGCTAATCAATCAGTTTGTGCGCCCTTGTGGAGCAGGACCAGCGTTGTGCCAAGCATTTTTGTCAGCGACGTAATCCCCCAACTTATAATGCTTGGCTTCATAGAGTGCGTTTAATACAAGATTTAAATTTCGTTTCATTTAGGTGGAGTATGTGGGGAGGGATTTTACTAGTATTGTATCATTTTAAACAGTAGAAGGGTGAGTCTACTTTAGCCAGTCTGAAATCTGGTTGAACTAATTGGTCCCTATTCCTAATCCTATAATTGTGTCTTTCACCTCTTTTGCTGAAAATATTAAAATTTTTCTTACGTACCTACATGATGTATTCATAAATATATTGAAAAGGTACCGTCATGATGTTAATATCTTTAAACAGTTCTCTTAGAGAATCGCGCCTGCGGAGGCCAAATATTAATCTGTTGGCTCTTTTCTGCAGGATAAAAATAGACTTGATATCCGCAGCCCATCCCCATAGTAAAATACAGATGGAAGATGGACAAAATCCCTACCAGCAGCACTAACTGGAATACTTCCTTCCTCCGATCACGTTTGCTCTTGCGAATCTCCACTCACTCAAGCCGCACACTCAAGCCGGCCAATAAAGTCAAGAATGAGGTGGGAGCTCTATATTTCTAGTCAGTGCCAATAAAGGCAAGCCAGAGATGAGAAACAAGATTTCTCCCGGGAGATAGGGTCCGTGGGGCCGCGGGCTTCTGTATCTCTCTTGGTCCAGACCAAAGGGCTTGTGCGCTCCTTACCCTACCTAGACCTGTTCCGGCAAAGTAAACTTTACCAGCACAGACCTAGAGTCCGGAGCACGCAAGCCCCACCGCGAAGTCAACGTAAAGATATTTATTTATTTATTTTAGGTTAGCCAACAATTGATTACACAATACATTTAAAATTATTTCCTTAATAAAACGTTTATAAGTGCAACAATTACTTACAGGCTAACACAACATGCACTATTTTTGGTTTTACAAAATATTAAAAAGCCAAAAAGATATTTACAATTAAAAAAAAAACAATATTTTTTGTTAATTCAACAAAAACGACAATAATACTAACAAACATTTCATTCTAAATAATCTAAATAACAGATTGATAACATTACATAATCAGCCTATAATGTTCCCACTGCTGGGACACAGGCCTCCTCTCTGTGAGAGGGAGTGGGCCGTAATCCACCACGCGGGCCCAGTGCGGGTTGGTAGATGTCACATGTCTTTGAATTTTTGGTTCTAGGACATGCCGGTTTCCTCACCATGTTTTCCTTCACCGTTTTGAGAGCAGTGGTGATGAAATTATTTACACAAAGCAAAGCGCCTGTCTGGGTTCGAACTCACGACCTACAACTCAAGTCGCGGCCGTTACCACTGGGCCACCACTGCTCTTCCTGGCTCTCTGGCCATCTTATAATACTGACAAAAAAAATCAATTAATCTGCCTAGCCTTTTCCCAACTATGTTGGGTTCAGCTTCCAGTCTAATCGGATGCATCTGAGTACTAGTATTTTACATAGAGCGACTGCCTATCTGACCTCCACGACCCAGTTACTGGGTAACACGATACCCCTCGGATAGACTGGTTGTCAGACTTTTCGGCTTTCGGTGTAACGACTGCCAAACATCTACAAATGACAGCCGGGACCAACGGCTTTACGTGCTTTCCAAGGCATGAAGCGGTCTCTTATAACATTGAATTTGAAAGTGAATATTGTTATCCTTACTCAAACCGTACTACACTTGAGAGCAATAAAATCGCACACGCTGACTTTTTGTTGTTAAAGCAGTTTTTTCATGAATGTGAATACATATTAAAATAAAACTTACACTATTGGAATGTTTACTTCAGTACCTTTCTAATGATATCAAATACAGTGTAAAAAAAAATGTACACTCTCTTTGATATATATTGAGATGGGAAATGTAAAGCTTTCGAATTCCATGATTCCGTTAAGATAATTACATCACACGTTGTATTTAATTTCGCTAGAAAAATTTCAAAATGGCTAAAATTTTTAGTTATGCTCCTTATATTTTGTGTTAAAAGTTTTATGTGTTTATTATGTGGTAAATGTGATGTTATTAATGATTTATATGTTTCCGGATTACACAAAAATGATGGTCCAGCTGATATACTATCAATATTGCTGGCTAAATTATTGTTTAAATTGCAATCGAATTTTGTTTTGTTAAAATATGTGACGTGGTCAAAACATTTATAAGTTTGTCAAGCTGTAAATAAAAAAAACAATAGAGGTACTCGTATGTAATAACTTTGAATTGAGTCCAAAATATAATTCTGGATAACGACGATACGTGGAAAATTATTTGTACTCCGCAAAACTATATTAAAGAGAAAAATGTAAGAAGCATGATTATTTAGCATAAACCGCAGTGCATCATAGAAATAACAAAAAAGAAAAAGGTTTGAACTAATAAATAAAAAATAAGATGAGTGAGCAAGTGAAATAACTAACCCTAGTCACATAGCGTTTCTTAGAGTGGCAATTTGTAATTCATCCTTTATTTCAATGCAGGGTGCATCTATGGCCTTGCGAATAAATATTTTACCGCTATTTGTCCAGCAGAATTTATATTCTTTGGATTTTGCTAAATCTCTCGCTAGGAAGAACAGTCTTCGACCCTTGTTTGTCAGAGCTTCAGAAATATAGATCGGTGTAGTTACTCCTTTAAAACCAATGTGGCCAGAGTTTAAGCGCTGGTCAGGGTGTTTTTCATTAAAGGCTTTAGCCCCCTGTATTATGTGGTTTTTCATGATGACAGTAGTTAGTTCAGCCACTATTGAGCTATTTCCAGCCTTCGATGTAACTCGGAAAACATCCCGAATGCTTGTTGCTTGTATATTCACGTCAATCACTTTGTACGTCTTTTCTATGATTATACACGAGTGTGTTTTGGTTTCAGTGTCAGTAGTTTTCGGTACATTTCTCAATTCAATAGTAGCCGACTTCAGATTTCTTTGAACTTCACCAATTTCCGATTCTAGACTAGCTATTTTTAATAAATGTTCTTTCCGTTCACCTTCTAAATCTTCGACCTTTTCTTCATGTCCTCGTATTTTTCACTTATGAACTGGAGACTCTTTTCGATTTCTTCGTTCGTATGTTTGATCTCGGCATTTTGCTGTTTTATTTCAGCGACTTCAGTGACGAGCTTTTTAAGTAGGGATTCTGTTTCCTTCCACTCACTAAGCATGACTTTGATTTCGTCCTTAAAAGAACAAAAGCGCTCTTCACTAGACTGACGCGGTCTTTTGCGTTGAGATACAAAATTAGGCGGCGTATTTTGGCTAGGAGTATTTACGACATCGGAATCCGATACAGTCCTTTGCCAGTCCAAGTTGGTTGGTGATCGTAGTAATCTGGACATGTTTCCCAAGTTCGGAGTTTACGTAGTCGCACCGCGCGTACACAAAACAGCGCCGTGGTTCTATCTCGCTCGAACAGTAACACCGATATCGCTACCGCTCCACTTCACTGCGCGCCTAGTACTTCTTAGATTTTTAATATCAATTAAAATAAAAATTTAATAATTTTGTGCACACGTCTTTTCGCTAGTGCGGACAAACGGGGAAAAAAAGGGGACAAATATCCTTACTTTTTCTGTATGGCCTGGATAATAAAGGTGGTGTAGAGGTGTACACTTTAACCCGTGTTTTATATAATAATAGTAAAGTACACATCAATGTCACTACTCAAACATCTATCAACAATAAAATGACAAAGTCATTCAAAACCGTCACAAGCACAAAATCCTCAAACTTTATAAAGCGAAATGTCAAAGGTGCATAGACGCATACATAATACATATTAGTAAACAGATTCTCTTAAGACGCTGACAACACCTAAACCGCGGTCACTGTCAAATTCCATAGAAAAGAAAGAGAAGCGCGATGACACAAAGCTTGTAATTTATTGCAAAATATGAAGTAATTATCTATTTACTCAAAATTGAGTTGAGTAATCGAAAATAAAAAACAACCAAGTTCTGAATTCAAATGAGACGTTCTTGTTATTCATTAAATATGTAAAGTATATTGATATATGATACAGATATTTTGGATTAGAACTCAAAGTAAGTGGTTAGTTTGTATCAAGATTTTGTTTTCAAAACGTGTTTTGGTAACAATCAAGTTCTGGGAAATATGTTCAAAATTAATATATATTTTTTCCGCTACCACAAACTATACAGATTTGGCAATTTTTTTCTTAAGCGAAGACTATTTTGGTCAATTGGGTCTTGTCAGCGCCTTAATAGTCCAATTGAGTAGTCAAAACCTCTCAAGGTCAACTACGAGATGCCAATCATAAAAAAAACCAGATTCTTTTATCACTGTCAAGGCTGTCCTCATGGCAACTGCACGTGTCGTTCAAACCGTATTAGTTCTAACATTATGTTTGGGACTTCAAGCAAAAGTGTATTCACGATGCCACTTCACCCGGGAGCCGTTGAAAAACAATTTTTCAAGGACTTTTCTTAGTAATTGTAAGTTGTCTGTATTTATGTATTCCCGCGTTTTTCTTTGGTGCTGATTGCGGTAAATACAGCAATTGTAATAACAGTGCGTTTATAATTTATTATCAATTTGTTAGTAATAAATCTGTAGAATTTATATATATTATTATATTAGGTATTGTTTTGGGTTGTATAACCACATTTAATGTCTCTCCATTGAAAATGCAAACTGTTTTGACCGATCATATCTACTTGTAGAACATAAGCCAATAGTTGAGTTTTTATGCTGCATAATGATTATAATAGTGTTCTAAACGCAGTGTCGTTAGTAAATATATCGTTTAATTTAATTTTATTAATAGGTACTGGGGGGTAACCATCACCTCTTATAGCAGTATTATTATAATATTACTTCACAGTGGGAAAGTGATGGAGCTATACAGGACTTATAGCTCCATCTCTTTCTCACGCTAAAGTAATATTGAAATAATACTGCTATAGGAGGTGATGGTTACCCCCCTGGATAGTTTAGTATCCTGTCACTATTTTTTCAATACTGTCGCTCTAACCCGTGTCTTGTGGAGTAAGTCGAACTATTGGACCCATTTGTTATACAAATACTAGTTTCTGTTTTATAAAACATTTGAATTTATTCAGGCTTAGTTCTTGAATGTGGTAAGAAGTTTATTATAAAACGTATACATTGGTATCTATGAGTAAACGAGCTGCCTATTTTTTTTAAGCCTGGTTGTACGAACAACAAATTTGTGTTGGTTCCTAGTATTTACAATATGGATATCACTGTATTTTTTAAACAAATTAATATTTGTATGTGCGTACAAAAGATTTTCATAAATATACTGAGAAGCAATAGTCATTATATCTGGAACTTAATTTATAAATTGAACGAATTGCCCTTTTTTGTAAAACAAAAATTCTCTGTCAAAAGTCTGAATATCGGCGGCATTTCTCCATAACAGAATACCGTACGACATTACGCTATGAAAATAACTAAAGTATACTAAACGGTCTAAATTAGTAAAATCACGAATTTTTCTAACGGCGTATGCTGCAGAGCTAAACTTTTTTGACTATTTATCTATATACCCTTTATCTACATACCCTGCAGGCATACAGCGACCTGCACGTATTATAGTACAATAACACATTCATGGTGCTTTTGGGGCTGCCGTGGCGTGGTGTAGCGCGTCAGGGATGTGCGCTAAGCGTGCGTCGATGGGTTCGCCGCGATTATGCGGAAGCGATGCACTTCCATGATGGCGCGCTTGCGCTCCTCCACCAATGGCATCCTGAATGTGTTTTCAGACCGGTGGGACTCCCCCTCTGACGAAGGTGGGTCGGTGTCCAGACACACTTATCCAAATAATCAGCTAGTGTACCATTGGACGAATAGTTCACTGGTTCATCGGTTGTTTATTTTTATTCATTTAATTTAATACTAACATAAGGCTAAGTTATTCTACTACTAACATTATATGGATGTTTATCTGATATAACATATTTGAATTCGAATTTTGTACAAATACTTTTTAACACGTCAATCATATTTAAAAAAAACTAGATGAGGTCGGCGTTTCCTATCCGTCTACTCTGAGAAGAAAGGCCGAAACAAACTCAGAGGTCATGGTCTCTCTTGAAAATCCAGACATAATCTTGATCAGATCGGGTTAGAAGCGTTATGGCTACCTCTCGATAAGACTAAGTAGCAGATATGACTAGTTCGCTAAAGGACTTAATCTCGACATGACTAGATCTTGTTTGGACTATATCGTGTTTAGACTAGATCGCAATAAGGCCAGATAGCGTAACGACAAGATTTTCGTTTGTTTTTTGAAGTGCAGTTATCGAGGTAAAGCATTAAGTTCTTTTCCTCGATACCTTTATTAAAATACTTAAAATGAAAGCATTTCATTATAACATAATTATTTATTTATTTAAACTTACGCTTTAAATCGCTAAAGTTTAAAAAAAAAAGATAGGAGCGTAATCTCCTTCGTCTCAAGTTTATTTAATTCTCTTTGATACTTGCGATTGAATAATATGGTGTTTCTTCTTTTGTTGTTCGGTTCAACAAAAAAATCTAAGTTCTCTGCTTAGATTTTTTTATCTTGAAGATGTGCCTCTTTTTTTAAATAAAATAAAAATTGTAACAACGTTGGTTTATGCTGCATGCGCACATTAAGGCGACGATGCCATGCCTCTAATCTATTATTGGTTCTGTGCTTTTGTTTTGCACAGGAAATAAGCAAAGGATTCTTTAGCCATTGCCTGCAAAAGTAGCTTGCGAATGCATTCATTTCAGGTGATTGCGTTGAACATTCCACAATAGCAGACCATCCGTCTTGTATATAAGATGAAGGCAAGAGCGGCAAATTAGCAGTAATTCTAGGGATGTATCTTCCTTCTTGAGATTTCATCAATCCGATATCGTTCGCCGTTTTCCACATAGATTTATTGTAATGGTAAAAACATCCTGTAACTGTAGCATTCGGATACACAGTCCTAAATGCATTGATGAGTCCCAATTCGTAATCACATTTAAAATGTTTAATATGTACTTTAAGCACATTACGTATTATTGTAAATAAAGCGAAATAAGTTGTTTCGCGTTTATTTGGTAAGAGTGCATACAAGACGGGAAATATATTTGTCGTCTCTTCCGTGCTATCAAACGTCTACGTGAATGGAGAACAATTGATAGTAAGGCCTGGGTGCCCATTTAAAGGTTCCGTCACCAAAAAAAAACCTTTTCTTGATCTGCATAAATTATCATATTCCTTTTGGATAATTGTGATGAGAATACAAGCATTTTGTCGTCTTCTGGTAATTCAAACTCGGCAATCAAAAAGTCTATCTTGATCATATTTGGTACTGTCACTTCACTGGATTTAGAAAACTCTATTTTTTGCACTTGAAGGAAGCTTTGGTAAAAATCTAGTATCGTTTGGCAGGAGAAGGGGGGTGGGAGTGGGGGGGGAGGTTGGGGGTGGTGCCCCTTGCCCCCTGGTTCCACTCCCATGAAAAGGTAACGCACCGTTCTTGAGAAAAACAAATTATTGTAACCTAACCTCAAAACTCTTAGTCGCTTAAAAAGCCGTAGTATTAGCCCAGCTTCGCGGGGAGATGGGTGGGGGGGGGGGGGCTCCCTGCCCCCTGGCACCACTCCCATGAAAAGGTAACGCAACGTTCTTGAGAAAAATAAATTATTGTAACCTAACCTCAAAATACTCAAAGTCGATTAAAAGGTGTAGTATGAGACCCGCTTCGCGGGCCTCTAGGGTTTAAAAAAAATAACCTCGAAGAGGATGGCGGGGTCTGAGTTCGCTCGCTCCGCTCACTCACTAGACCCCGCCATCCCCTTCGAACCTAACCTGTCCGAGTCGGGGTGCCCCAAGTCCCGAGCTCACTTCGCTTGCTCTTGCATCCTAAGTTCTCCTAGTAACAGTAGTAACATTGCCTTTTGTACACACATACGATCAGTGGAAGTACAAACAGAGAAAAAATTCACGCAACTCAGGAGAAACGGAACGATCGAAAACAAATGATAGTGACACATGACGCGAATGGCATACCTGTTTTATTGTTTACGTTCCGTGTTATCGATTTAACCCGACATTTTATACCACGGACTGACTACAAATACTGATACTGGATACTGACTACAGATACTGGGGCAGATTTGGTTGTCAATCGCCCATTTTAATCGTTTCGTTTTCGCTTCTTATCGGATTTGAGGTTAGAATCATTTTTTATTAATTTCTCGAAAAATGTGCATTACCTTGTAATAAGAGTGGTAGCGTTATAATCGGGGACCCAACCCCTACCAACTTTAGCCCCTTTCACCCCCAAACTCCTGCCAAACGATATCGATATCCAACCCGAAGCTTTTACGATGTCTGTACAGGACATCCTTCACTGCCAAAGGTCTGCCATTAAAGGTTGAAGAAGAGGTCAGTTGTTGGAGGACTTCTTCGTATTTTTTTTTTACTGAAGACATCTTCGCATACATTCTGTTTTGCCGTATCCAGTAAAAGGTCTTCTTGCATTTTGTCATGGTCTTGCTCACACTTGAGCAGACTTTCTGATAATGGTATTTTCTTGATTTAGTGTGAGAGAAGCATCTCTTGTAGCAACGCCAGAACGATGTTCCGCTTGAATTTTTGGACACAAATTGTATCGGTAGCCATCATGAAGAAATGCTTCCTTATTCTATTTATTTGTTATAAAATTAAATTTTTCATTACTCTGCATTGTAAATAACAATAAAATATGCAAGCAAAAAAATCAAAGTGACAGTGGTGCCGATTCCCTTGTTCACAAACTAAACTAAATTAAGTTCAGTGCATCTTTTACTTTTTATTTCATTAAAAAATGGACAGAAGATACATTTTAGTTTAGTCCTGTCAAATTAATCAGCGCTTGGCGTAAATTGACGTAATTTTAGTAGGCAAGTTTTTAATCTCGTCTAAACTTGTATGGAGTAGTGACAGGCGCTGATTAATTTGACAGGACTAAACTAAAATTTATCTTCTGTCCTTTTCTTAATGAAATAGAAAGAAACAGATGCACTGAACTTAAATTTAGTTTAGTTTGTGAACAAGGGAATCGGCTCCAATGACAACTATTGTTTAAATTTATTTTTAATAGTGGAACTTCATAGTGTATTCACACTTCAGTAAAGCTAAGTAGGTACTTCATGAAGTTCCTATACTAATGCCACTTTTAGATACGATTGTACGCACGGAACAGAAAAAAACAGTGGAAGTGCAAAGTAAGCGTGACACGCGTGCTACAAATAAGCGCTGTTGCGCTTACTTGATCCCAGTCGAGTTCTAACATCGCGTCGAGTCGCTAGTCTCACGATAAATTTATTTTTCCGTAGCTATGCCGTATTGTTCCATTTTGTAGTGCAAAAATGATAGTAGGAGAAAAAATCTTAAAAATGGAGGTGTTTCGTACCATCGGTAGGTACGATTTTATTTGTTTTCTAATAAAATCTAAGTTAATATCAATTCACTAATAATTTAATAGAACGTCTAGTTAAAATCAATATGTTCATTAAAATAAAGTTTATCTTGGTTTGAATGTATTCACTATTTCATTCTCGAAAGTTCTTCGCTACTCAATTAGTGATGTAGTCTGGTCGGATGTTGATTTTATCGATTGATATCGATAAAAGAAAATAAATAATTTAATATATTTATTATAAACATTGCAATACAAATATAAGGTCGAATAACATTCATACACGAAATTTATTTTAAGAGGTGTATGTAAATGGATTGATGCAACGGGCAGAGTTAATTGGATGTCATCCAAATTAAGCACTATATGCTCAAATAAAGTATATAGATACACGAAACCTACAGTGCTTCCATCTATGAAAATCATTAAGTTTTTTAATGAAGTAAGTTACCATATTTTATTTTTATCATTTGAAAGGCGATGACGTGCCTCCTGTGCAATTTCATTCAGCAGACAGTTCAGTTCAGTACGAATTAAAAAGTAAAAATAACGTGTTTTTTTATTTTAACCAAAGTATCAGTAAAACACATTAATTTGTATAAAGCAAGTAATTTATATTAGTAGTTAAATATTTTATTTTTGAATAATACATACTACGTTATTTGTCCCACAGTTTTACTGGACTCCCAACGATTTTTTTTTTAGAATTAAACAAGAAATCGATATCGATAAAGTAATTCAAAATTCAATATGTTCTGCACTGGCCGAGTAGCAGTAGATGACGACCTATGACGCGAATGTCAACCTTATGTTTAACACGTTAAAGTTTATAATTGCGACCACTGAGAAAACCGCCATCTATAGTCGGGTAGCGGAATTTACTCGGCAATCCAATCTAGTTTGATTATAGATTACAAAACGTTGTAAAGACTTTTTGCACTAAAGCAAAATAAATCCTATTTGTAGAAACTGAAGGTTTATTCCTAGATGAAGGATCTGTGACTTATGCTAGTTTTGACTAAAATTAAAACGACAAATCAAACGAATTGTTTATTTGTAGTGCATTGTATGATTATCAGTTTATTTTTGTGAGTTTGGCGACAACGGTTCCTATATTGAGTTTGTTGCATTGCACTTCCACTGTTTTTTCTGTTCCGTGATTGTACGTCATATCGATAATAAGTCATTTTGATAACAGGACGTATGCATAAATAATCAAACAGCTAATTAGTTTTAGAGCGATCTAGTCATATCGAGATGAAGTCCTATAGCGAACTAGTCATATCTGCTATTTAGTCTTATCGAGAGGTAGTCATAACGCTTCTAACCCATCAGATCATGTGAAGACCATGTAGATTGATGTCTGAAAAAGTCTTTTGAGGAAAGAACTACACAGATTGAGTGTTACAGTACACTTGCAAAGTTAGTAGTGTAGGTATTAAGTAGTGCAAAGAACATGAATAAATTCTGATATTGTTAGGTTTTATTAAGCCGCAATTATATAGGTATATTATTTAAATAGATTTTTAAGTATTTCATATTATTACATGGAAAGAATCCAACTAGCACTATCTACCAATCCTGGCACCTGGACCCGCGAGGTAGATTTAATACCCACTGCCTCTCACAGAAAAGAGGGCCAGGTGCCAGCAATGGAAAGATTGTAGACTGATTGGTGATTATCTAAAAGGAAAAAATCTGTATATAGGTCTTGTTGATATGGCAGTCTCTCCATGTAAATTATTGGTATTCAGTTGCATCTGGATAAATTAGAAGCCGAGTTCAACATATTTGGGAAGGTATCCAGGCAACTGCGTAGATGCATTTGTTCATGCTTTGGGTGTGGTAAAAGTTAGTGGTATCTCGGTACCGATGGTTATACTGTTTTGTTTGATATTTGTACTAGGTACGTAAATATAGGTCATGTGGTAGATAATTATGTAATACGTGTAAATAAATATTATAACGCAATGGTATGCGTTGACAGGAAGTCCCGTTAACTTTTGAATTAAATATTCTATTTGACCTGTCAACTATTCTGAGGGAAAGTAATTAAAATCTTGAGTGTGTGTATTCGTAATGATATTAGTAAATATTGGCACATTTAAATCAACTGTTGCTTACTGATAGAATTCTTCGTATTTATTAAAGCCATTTTCATTGGCATGTGTATTTTAATTTGACGTAGAGAGATGACGTAAAGACGTTTTGCTCCTTAGTTCCCTCCAGGCCCCAGTTCACTACGACAACTTAATGATTCCTTACTTTGAAATCACGTTAATTCCTTATCTAATCACGACATCTGGTATTGGTGCCAATTCCCTTGTTCACAAACTATACAAAATTTCAGTTTAGTGCATCTTTTTCTTTCTATTTCATTAAGAAGAGGACAGAAGATAAATTTTAGTTTAGTCCTGTCAAATCAATCAGCGCCTGTCACTACTCCATACAAGTTTAGACGTGATTAAAAACTTGCCTACTAAAATTACGTCAAGCGCCGATTAATTTGACAGGACTAAACTAAAATTTATCTTCTGTCCTTTTCTTAATGAAATAGAAAGAAAAAGATGCACTGAACTTAAAGGACATGACCAGTGGGACTATGGACGCCTGCCTAGTTGTCAAAATCAATGAGCAGCAAATATTGTTTTATTTTTGCAATTGTTGTATTCTATAGTTTACAAATAAAAAAGTTTCACGAGTCTAAAAGCTCAGGAAACTGAGAGAAATAAAGATAAGTTTTCATTAAATAACTCTGTTTTTCGATAAGAGATGGCACTAGGCATTGTGGTTATCGAGTTTAAGTATGATTTTCTACTATTCAACACGCCATCGAAGCGCTAGATTTTTTTTTATACTATGAAGGGGGCAAACGAGTATGCGGGTTGTTAAGGCTTATTTGTGAAAGGATGAGGATTACACTGAATAATACTAGTATTTGAACGAATAAATTGTTTTTAATATTCATAAATAAAAGAAAGATGTAGGAAAGACGGACAATATAAACAAAGTACAATTAGACGGTTTTTTTTTTTTGAGGGTGCGAAATCATCAAATAACTTCTCCCGCTCTGGGCGGAGCGGGAGGGTGTGTCACACTCTTACTGACTAAAACCCACCCATATTCCTTCCTGTTGCCTGTGTTGCCAGGGGACTCGGTGACCCATAAGTACCTTCCCGCGACCCCGGCAGGCATCGGCCCTAGTGGACCCCTACATTTGTGCTGACATCTCTTTGAGGCGCGATTACTGCTTCGCAGAAGGAGGTAACGGCTGCCCATGCCCTCTCGCTCCGTACCATGGCTTGAACCAGGGCTGGACGCGAGAGATCTCTGCCGCCAATCGCCTCCACGAGGACACGGCGGTGCTCTGCCCAAGCCGGGCAGACCTCCACCGTATGCTCCACCGTGTCCTCCGGGCGATCCACACAGTGGTGACACGCGGGCGTTTCCTCCCGCCTTATCCAACACAGGAACCTCCCGAAGCTGCCATGTCCGGTGAGGACCTGCGTCAGGCGGAAGGTGAGGACGCCGTGGCGCCTCTCTAGCCACTCCTCAAAGAGGGGAGTTATTGCCGCAATTGTGGCGTGCCCAGCACTGGGTTGCGACAACCGTACTCTCCATGATGCCATGAGATCCCGCCGGACTTACGCCTCGGCGCTTCGCCTCCTCGCGCCACTCCCATACGTGAGCGAGGACTTTTGCCTCCAGATCCCATGGAGGCAATCCGACAAGGAGGCTCGCTGCCTCACAGGAGACCGTGCGGTATCCCCGGACCATCTGGATGGCCATGACCCTTAATTAGACGGTCTATCACTAACAACAAGCGGTCTCGGGTTTGAAGTTTGGGAAACTTATAACTAATTATAATAAATTCATAAAAGTAACAAAAAACATTAATGCTCTTCAATGGAAACCAAAACATTTTCTAAAAATGATGCTGGTGCGAGCACATAGTCTTGGTACCTAGCCCAGCCAAGATACCAGACTAGTGTCATGACATGGCAACAACAGCCGACTGTACGATTGCCTACTATACAGTTACAATAATAACCCAATATTGCATCTAATGGTGAATCGCCACTAGGTTCACGATCTATTAATATATAGGTAAAATATATTTTTTGACTGGCATGTCTTGATTTTATTCTACCTCTTCATAAATATGGAATGTTCCCACCAACCCGTAAAATCATTTATGCTGAATGCTCCAGCTCTGGACACACTTCAACATGGTAAATTCCATTTTCCCTTATGTGTTCCCCATAGTAAGATCTTGCTTGCTTGACCTGATATGGCCCTAATGCAAATAAAAGCAAGTCATTGTATTCTAACACTGGGAAAACTTGTAATTGAGGAAGGTTGCCATCTATACGAGTAAACATAACCCTTCTTCTATTAAGATTATATTCATTGACTAAAATGCCCAGATGATTTGGTTCGTCCATGTACCTGTGAACACGCTCTATTATTTGTTCAGCATTTGGACTATCCTGAATTACTGGATGAAACTTATTTAGAAGGGCTCCTGCGATTCTAAAATCGGTCATCATATTTGGACTAGCATTATTAAAATATCTTTGTCGAAATAGTTTGTAGTCTCTTTTGAACCGGCCTTTTCTAATCTCTACAACCCATCTGCACAAAGTAACCTTTCGACTTTTATTGGCCTGTGAAAATGTCAATTAATGATGCCCTTCATCCAAAGACTCAGGTTTGAATACCTTATAGTTAATCCCTTCTAAAAATGGAATGGCATCCCTAAATCCTCTGTCCAATATAAAAATATCATTTGGCCTTAACAGGTTTCGCATAGGACCATCTTCAATTTCAAATAGGCTTTTCATGAGCTCTGCATCACTTTGTGTAGCAGCATATGGACCTACCACGTCAATTATGTGTCCATCACAGGAACAAATCACAAATGGTTTTACAAGATTGTCATATTTGTGTAAACTGTATGTTTTTTTTGAAAAAGATAATTCGAGCTTTTCTGCAAAAAAATATAAGTACCATCAAACATAGCAATTGCTGATCGTGGTTCTGTATCCGGGTTTCCAAACAGAGCTTCTGGTACTCTTAAGTTTCTAGCAGTAAGCTGCTCATGAGTAACATGACCTGGACCAATATGTTGGGGTACAAAGAGATCTTTTAAACAATTTCTAACATTTTTCAAAACAAATTGTACTGTTGACTGAAATAAATTGAATAATGATGAAAGTCGTCTGTTGCTGTCACCAGTTCTTAATTTGATCAAATATATTGCTAAAGCACGTTTTGGTTGCTTAGCGTAATTGGGAGGTATACTATTGTATAGTTCTAAAATATTCTATGACTGTGAGACCTGTCCAATAATGGCAAACATTATTTGGCATTTCTTCTACATTTGCAAAATCTGAAACGTCCACATTCGATTTTGCTGTATTGATTATGTCTTCTATCAGTCTGGCAATGAATGTAGACAAAAGAGCAGTATTTTGTGGTAGCAAGTGCCACGTATTAGAAAATAAATGTGTCTGACAAACTCTGCAACTGCGTGGCACATAGAAATTGTGCTCTTGAATTAAAATCCTTTTAATAAACATAGGTATTAAATGCAAAGTACGATTGACACATGTATTAAATATACAGTGGCTAGAAGTACTACTGGCACGCTTGTAATTTGGTAAACTTATACCATCAGCTGATGCTGGATGTGCTAGTGGTGGTAATGGTATTGGTGGTTGTGGTGGCGGTGGTGGTGGTGGAGACACTGCTGATAATGATCCATGGGGCATGGCTGGCGCCACATTATCTTGTAAGCCCCTTGATGAATCTTGAAATAACTGACGATTTGCTCGAGTCCAACGGGCCCGACACGCATAGATGGTTGCCGCATCCTAAAAATACAATTACTTATTAATATTAATTTTTAAATGATATTATAATGTTCATCATTGGTCATCCACCTATAGACTGAATGTGACAAAAACAGCATAGTATTGTGGTTGTTACCAATCACGTGGAATTACTACACCAAGATAAGTTCACCATGATGTGAACTTATCTTGGTGCAGTAATTATAAATAACAGCAGAACATAAAAAGTTATACTTTCTTTAACTAACTATTGTATTTCATAAATACCTGCAATTAGATGATCAAATATCTTACCTGATAATTATCATGGGAAATAATGGGTAGTAACGGGCTGTCCGCAAGAATCATATAGAAGCGCAGCATTTCAATAAATTGAAACATGGGTGACAAACATATGCATCTAATGGCAGCTGAAAAATAAAATATATTTTTATTTTCTATACCTAACTGTTTAAAAAACCTGTTATATGAAATTCTATGAAAAAAAGACTTGCCTATATTACACACTTGACTTATAGTCAGTGTCCTATCCAGCGATGTGTAGCAATAATCATAATAGATTGACTATTCATAGGCCTGGCTCATGCAATCCACCAAATAAAAGCTGCTTTGTTAAGGCGCTGACAAGACCCAATTGACCAAAATAGGCTTCTCTTAAGAAAGAAAATTGGCAAATCTGTATAGTTTGTGGTAGCGGAAAAAATATATGTTAACTTTGAACATATTTCCCAGAACTTGGTTGTCACCAAAACACGTTTTGAAAAAAAAAATCTCGATACAAACTAACGTTAAACTAACCTCTTACCTTGAGTTCTAATCCAAAATATCTGTATTAAATATCAACATAAATTACGTATTTAATTAATAACAAGTACGTCTTATTCTAATGCAGAACTTGGTTGTTTTTTATTTTCGATTACTCAACTCAATTCTGAGTAAATAGATAATTACTTCATATTTTGCAATAAATTACAAGCGTTTTGTCGTCGCGCTTCTCTTTCTTTTCTATGCAATCTGACAGTGACCGCGGTTAAGGTGTTGTCAGCGTCTTAAGTATTGATGACTCACATGTAATCGAACTGCCGTGTCAGACTTTATAGCGGTCTTGTTGCTAAATAGTATTTCAATGTGGTATATGTAGGTACATACCTGATTGTTCAACCATCCGGCAAGTCTCGCTTGCAGAGGCAAGGTTAATGTTGACATAATATGCCTTTAAATCCGCCTTACGGATATGCCACAGTTTAGGCACCTCATCATAATATCCATTTAACCGAATCGTAGGGCAATCAGATGGATCCTTTGAGAATAGCAATGGTAACCGGGTTTTGAAGATGTCAGTCCGTAAAGAATAGCAATGATCGTTAAAAATAGTACAGAATAATCGCACAGTACTCGTAAACAACGAACGCGTAACCACAACGTGGGTCGGGAACTGCAATGAAACCTGACGTGACGCCAAGACCGGATATGTAAATAGGGATGTGAATGGCAATTTGAGATCGATAAATCGATAATTATTGTTTTCTCGATCGTAACACACTAAAATCGAAATCAGTTGCTTTTACTAGCTAACAACTCAACCGAAGATCCATATTTTTCACTCAATTATCCTACAGTATAGAATGACATTAGGGCAGTGTAAGTGCAAAAATCCCTCACTTTTACAACAAAAATAACAACATGTCGACTGTTGAATTCAAAATAAATCTTTACGTTGATATAACTATAAATAAACCGGTAAAATAAAATATAAATTCAAAAATCTATTTGATTTTTCACGCTTTCACTCGAATCAGTTGAATTATCGATTTTATGAAAAATATTGCAGCCCCATTGAAACCTACACAGGTGTCCGCCCAAAGAGTAAAGCAATTATTTTTAAGGACTAATGTCAAAGCAAATGCATTGTCAAAGAAATTACACTCCTTTATAAGCAGCGATTATTTAAAAAGTTAGGGCGTTCGATTTTAGTATTACACACACGCGTCAATAAAAACCTAATTTAACCTGTAGGCGTGTCAATAAATAAAATAATTACTAACAAAACATACATATTTCTTGTCATTAAAATTCACTTGATCGAAAATAACTCGGTCTTCGTTTATTGTTCCCATAATAGGTGTAGGTTACTACGATGACCGGATGATTATGGATACAATGGAACGTCAAAATCAGGAAGTGCATTTATGAGAAAAGCGGAAGCAAATAAAATTTGTTTTTTTCAGATATTTTAACCTGGGCTTTAATCGGAATAATATAACCATGATAAATTAGATATTTATTTTAAAATCTTAGTGTAAAAGCTGTAATCCTGCACATGTTCCCGAATTCGAAGGCAGGAACTGGTCATGTCCTTTAGTTTAGTTTGTGAACAAGGGAATCGGCACCAGTATCGTATTCTTTATGATACAATGAACGAAACCGCGCGAAATGAACGCGAAGTTAGCGTGGTTTAAACTGTCACAATACCACATATAATCGTACGGAATCGTTATAGTTTTGATAAGAGGAAGATTGTGTTCGGGTAAAATTCAGCAATACTTTTATTGAAGAAGGTAACACTCGTTTTTCGTATATATACATGCACAAGGAACATTGTAATGAGTCCATGATTAATGTTCTTATAAAAGTAGGTACTATTGTCTAAAATGCTTTCTGATAAATATATTGGTTGATGACGCTAATGACAAACAGCCCAAGATCGAATGACAACATACATTTTTCGTTCTGAAATAAAAGTAAATACAAATAAATCAATGTAGGCTATGTAACTCCAACTAGTATTTTTTTTATAAAAACGGTGTAGGTGGCAAATGATAATACTTTTGATTATTACCAAATAACCACCATATTGTACTATTTCGTGATTCTTCAATCACGAAATGCTCCAATCAGTTATTGTTGGTAATATATTATTAAAATATATAAGAACCTATAAAAAAAATATGTATAAGTAAACTCTCTCGGACAACTTTTGAAAGCAGTAGGTATTACAATTTATTAAAAAAAAAAAAAAAATTGTAATACTGCTGTAAAATACTGTTTTTTTTTTTGTTTAATAAAAAACGCCTTAAGGTTTTAATGTCATAAATAATAACAAAATGAAATAAAAACGATACTTTAGGAATGATTGATGTTCAGAATGGAGTATTTGCAATTACTAGGCTTAGGATCAAATACTGTCGAACAAAACATCAAAACGCACGCGTGATTTCATGATGTGCCATAGACAATAATATGTCTTTGAGCATACAGAATATGACATTTTGATTCCTTGCCGTTACATGGGTTTCTACAAGACATGACATTGACGTGGTTTGCACATGCTATGATATAAGCGGGGAATCATAATTAACATACAGAATTGGGGCCCTGATGTCATCAAAGACGACTAAAGTAAAAGACTTACATATGTATTTGCATTATTTTACCACTGATTTTGCATCACTGTCAAAATTACAGTGATCTTTACTCTTGTTGCTGATGGGTTGTTTAACTCAGCCTATCGCAGTCCACTGCTGGACATAGGCCTCTCACAGGCTGTGCCACAATACCCTGTCCTCCTTTACACATACCCAGCCACCTTCTCAAGGTCGTTAAATGATAAGTGATTTATTTTATGTAATTAAGTTTGTATAAACACTTTTACACGTCAATCATATGTATTTTAAAATCTAGATGATGTCGGCGTATCCTATCTGACTACTCTGAGAAGAAAGGCCGATACAAACTCAGGGGTCATGTCTCTTTTAAAGTCCAGAAATAATCTTGGTCTGATCATGTGAAGGCCATGTAGATCGGTGTCTGAAATGATCTTTTGAGGAAAAAACCACATAGATTGAGTGGACCTGTCCAGTCAGAAGTTAAGGAGCTCAACGATACAAAGAACAATACCAAAGAAAAAACATTTGGGTAGGCCGCATAAATTACTCAAACTGCCAGACCATGATTAAAACTGAGTGAAAAAAAAAAGGCAATGACCCACATAGTCTTGACATTCACAATAATTAAAACAATATTATACTTTACAAGTAAATATCCATGTCATTGTATATATAAAATTCATCAATGTCAATGTGTATATAAATCCGGAAATAATCTCGGTCAGATCATTTGAGGACCATGTAAGTTGGTGTCTGAAATGATCTTTTGATTTGAGTGGACCTGTCCAGTTAGTGCACGCATTTGTCAGTAATCGTGTAGCACAACTCAGAACTTAAGAACTCGTCGAACAATACCAAAGAAAGTACATTTGGGTAAACCGCATAAAGTACTCAAACTCCCAGATTATCATTAAAACTAAATGACCCACATAGTCCTCACATTCACAATAATTAAAATAATAATATATTTAACTCCACAAAGTAAATATTCAAGTGATTGTGTTTAAAATAATCATTACATGTCAAAGTGTTTATAAAATAAATAAAGTTACAAAATATATAAAAATCCAACATTGACTTTGTAAAGATTGGAGCAACTCAATCCCTAGCAGTTTTGTCCTCAATATAATATCGGTATAAAAACCTTCTGGCATAACTTGACTTTTAATAAATGATTTGAATGTATTAAGGATTAGATCTTGAATGATGCTTGGAACTTTATTATAAAAGCGTATACATTGACATCTGAACGAGCCACCAATTTTCTTTAGTTTTGTTGTAGGTACAAAACATTTGTGTTTGTTCCTAGTAGGTATTTAAATATAGATATCTACTACTCGTAGGAACAAACACAAATGTTTTAAAAAATACAGTATAGTAGTGATTTTTTTAACAATTTTATGTTTTGTGGGCGAATAAAAGATTTTCAAAAATATACTGAGAAGGCTAAGTCATTACATTAATCTCCTTAAATTTCTCTCTGAGAGAGTGTCTCGGGATTAATTTATAAGTTGATCGAACGGCTATTTTCTGCAAAACAAAGATAGTCTGAATGTTGGCGGCATTTCCCCACAACAGAATACTGTACGATATTACAATATGAATAAAGCTAAGGTACACTAAATGGGGTGTCTCTATGTCAGTTAAATTACGATTTTTTCTAACAGCGTATGCTGCGGAGCTTAGCTTTTTTGACAATTTACCTATATGTGGGCCCCACTGAAGCTTAGCATCCAAAGTTAAACCCAAAAGTACTGTGCTATCTTCAGGATTAAATTCTTCGCCCTTTATCAACACATTAGTTTTCACCTTCCTAACGTGAGGTAGCGTAAACTTAATGCATATTGAACCAGTGAACTACTTTTGAGATGGCGCTATTTACATTTTCAGTAACCAACTGCTGACGTTTAAGTTTAATAAAAATAATAAAAAAGTGTCATCCGCAAACAACACTATATCATGATTATCCTTTATGAGGTAAGGCAAGTCATTAATATAAATAAGAAACAAGAAAAGACCAAGAATTGAGCCCTGTGGGACTCCCATTGTTACTATAGATCCGAGAGATCTTTTCCCATTAACGTTAACGCTCTGAATCCTATTACTTAAGTATGAAGTAAGAAGATTCAGAGTGGTGTTGTGGATCCCGTAGTAAAGAAGTTTCCTGATTAACGTTTCATGAAGAACGCAATCGAATGCCTTGGACAAATCACAAAAGATGCCTTGGTCCATCTAGCTGGGGGGCGTCCCACACTACGCTTGCCGATACACGTTCTCCACTCCAGGACTCGTGTGCTCCATTGGTCATCGGTCCTTGGGTTGCAGACAGATGTAAAATACCTGCGAAAGGACTGTGAGGCCAAACACACATTAGTCGCGAAATACAGAAAATAAAGAACACTATCTTAAACAATTAATTTTGTTTGATTTCAGGGGTATGTTCGATAGAAAAGGCAAGCGACAAAAATACGTCAGCGATGAGAGTCGAAGATATTCAGTTGTTTCAAGTAAATATACAATTATTTATTAAATATTAAATCATTTGTGTTTGGGTTTTCTTATTCAAAGCGCATGGAAGATTGAAATAGTCCAGACGAGATATACACACTTCTACAGTGTGGAGGAACGAGATGTCACAGCCAGACGGTTGTATCGGGTATCCATATGTTATTTTAATATTTCTTTCAAATATTGCTTGCGTATTTCTAAAACCTGTGACGTCTCTATCCTTCTACATTGTGACATCTTAAACTTACTCTATCTGACTACTTGATACTTTGACCATGAAGCAATTTTTATGTTTGAGTGAGTCCATTAGGATTAACATAGTTCATGATCAATAGTGGGATATTAGTGTACAGTCAGCCTCAAAAAGATGAGACATACATCGATAAGAATTACTTTGATTGTCTACAATTTGTGTTCCAAAATACTGTATCAATCAATGTGTAGCTAAAAAACACAATAATATATGACGAAGAAGGTACGTTTCGCTCGTTATCATTAGCCATATTTTAACTACTGTGGGCGTACAATGGGAAGTGTTGGTTATTGCACAATAGAAAAACCGTTTGCAGTTTAAATGAAATTATAATTTACGATCAAATAATCACACTAGCTATTCACACATTATTGGTACACGTCACAACTATTCGGAACGCGCGACAGTTACTAAACGTGTTCACTCCTTGACCGCCTCCGACAAACTGCACAGTTTCTTAACACCGGTCGAGCGTTATGTTGTAGACTCTGTCGATCGCTGCTTGGTATTGGTCAAACTAGTGACTAACGTAGTTCCGACATATAGAATAACAAAGATAGTAGACCATTGAATTCTTGTCGATGACTTTATTGATCCTCACCTTATTGATATCAATTTGTTTACAAAAGTCTTGTTATGGACGCTGTCGAATGTGCTTTTCTGTGTAGGGTCTAGTTTAGTAGGCGATGTCTTTTCTGACCTCAATCTAAACATAGCTCATTATAATTTCAGATAGGACGTGAATGGTGCAATAAAGGCCTGAAATATGGGAAGTGTGACATTACATGTAAAGGTGAAACCATTTTCAAATGACTATGTATGAGAATTGAGAATTAAGTAAAATTCTCAATTATTTAAAATATTAGATTAATGCCGATGAGATGCCGATTTTTCTGAACTATGTATGAGTCCCTTTTCACATTGCCAAATACGTATTTGAGAATTTTCTTTATGAACTGATCAAGACAATTCGACATCTGGGTGGGTTTCGTCCTCCCCACCTATCGTCCTGCGTTTGAACCACACCCGTACTGAATTTGTAGATGACGTCATTGCATTTTAAAAGTAAAAATATATAAAATTGTAATACGTTTAGTTTAGACATAAAATATACGGAGTTGACTACCAGTCTTTACTAGACGGAGGCACTATCACAAGATACGAGGATATGATAAAATTTTGGGATTTAGGACTCTTCCAATATGGCAAATATATAATTCAAATTAAAATTAAAATAAAACTTATTAAACGTTATAAAATCATGTGACTAAATAATTACTTTTTTACTTACAGCACTACTAGGCAATGACATCGGAAACGGTAGCGATTGCGGCGTAAACGTGATCAAGGCAGAAGGCTTTAAGAACTTGGCGAAACGGAAAGCGAGGTGCAAGGAACTCCCCCTGTCTGATATTATGATGTGTAAGATCTGAACACTATATCTATAACCTTAGCGTAAAGGTAGAAGGATCCTCGTCAGTCCAGCGGGATAATTGGACATAGTTAAGCAGAAAGGACTCAACCCACAAAACGACATTTTGGAGTTATCGAGTTTTAAGTTTAGGTGTGTACTGCTGCAATGATGTTGTATTTGGAATATTTTGAAATATTGTCACATCATTTGAAATTATGGGCAAATATACTAATATTTTTATGAATCAAGTTGTATTACTAAACTAACACATTTTTCGAGTTATTGGGAAAAATTTGGGTTTGAGTCGTTTCTGCTTAATTTGTTTTAACATTATTGAGTGTTTCTTTTGATTTCTCAAAAAGGATCTAAGTAACAAAAAATTGTGAACAAACTGATATTTAAATAAAAAATATTTATTATTTTGCAAAATACGTATTTATTCAGAGAGTAAACTTGGCTACATACCAAGCTATGTATTTCCAGTATCAGCTGTCCTCTCACTGTCGGAAATCCTATATAATGCGAGATCAGCTTTACATAACCAAATTACAAGATGATTATTAACATTAACTAAATTAAGTTAAAACTAAGTTAAGCCTAAAAAAGGCCTTCGGGGCATTGTACCGAGGATGCTGGCGGCATTTCCTCACTGAATTGCAATGCTGATACGTTGCGCGGTCAACAGTTACATCAACTAGACGTTTCGCGATTTCCGCAAATAACTAATGCGCACTGGGACCCCACGGACCGAAGGTCTCGACGCCAAAGGGCGCAAAGTTGTACTTAAAATTTCAGATTTTGGCATTTTCTGCCACTGCACCCGCTTTAGAAGTAGTCCGTTTGAGGTGGGACGGCCCCAGTGTGTCTACACAGGTAGCGTCCCACACAAGCATCCGTCCCAAACTCCTTTTTTTTCTAATTTATTGTTTATTTTATTTATTGTTGTTTTTTACCGCATCCTCTATTGGGATTTATTTTGTGTACGTAGGTGTGTCCGTGGCATCACAGCGGGCCCTATCAGAATACAAGCGCTGCGGTATTCGTTTTTTTTTCTAATTAAATATCGCAGAGTCATGCTGAGATAGGAGCCTTTTGGCCTCGCACAGGTCTTCTATTTTGTTTTGTTTTCACTATTATGTTATTTTTTTTTATGTTTCCATGCTTTTGTTAGTTTTATGTCCTTTTTTTACTGTTGTATTTCCTGTGCGTGTCCCAAATAAATATTTTTTTCTTTCTTTCTTTCATGGGACCAAAGACCATTCTTCAGGTCTTTTGCCATCATCTCTGACAATGCCAGTCGGCTCAAGAAGAGCAGGCACACTGATGCTGGCAAGAGACCGGCGGATTATGTCATTAAGTGTCGCATGTCTTGAAAAGCGGCCTGCACTTTTTTGACAACAAAAAACTGTCCGTGGTGACTCAGTCGGTCCACGCCTGTGCC
Source organism: Atethmia centrago (assembly GCA_905333075.3). Lineage (NCBI taxonomy): Eukaryota > Metazoa > Arthropoda > Insecta > Lepidoptera > Noctuidae > Atethmia > Atethmia centrago. Next base: position 15,993,988 of record HG995388.1, read on the forward strand.
ACAAGTGTATGTGTGTGGAGTGCATACCGTGATCCCAAGCCGCAGACCAGTCGCTAGACGAAGCGAGATCGGATCCAGGAATGTACCGGTATATGGAGAAGGATGGGCATGTAGCTAATGACCGGCCTCTCTGGCTCCGACCGCCAAAAGTCTTGTGCGATCCGGACCTGAACTGCGGCTCAGAATCGATTTGTGTGGTAAATCGCAATAAATATCGTCCCAGTTCCTTTGAGATTTTAGGCTGTCTGGATATTCTTTACCCGGGCAAGCAATTTGAAAAGCATTCTTGGCATCCTCCAAGCCCGCAGTCTCATAGTTTGTGGGCACAGCCCTTAGGACATTACCTATGAGACGTGACGTGCTATGGGTGGACGACAAAAAGGCTGGGGAAGCAACACTCGAAATTTTGCGGATTCCTAAACCGCCAAACCGAATAGGGAGGGATGCTTGTAACCAAGATGGTTCATTGAGCTGAATATTTAAAATCATTTCTAAACTAGTTTTGACTAAATCGTCTATCGGTGAAAGCAAATTTGGATGTTTCCAAAAAGGGCTACAGCGAAGCACATAAGTAAATTTAGGGACAAAAAGGCAAAACTTTAGAATTATAAGAGCATAATGAGGACTGATTTCGAGTAAACAATTTGCGTGACTTTGGAGTTTAGAAATAGTGTTAGTAATATAATCAGGAAAACATTCTTCAAAGATGGGAGAACCTAGGAGGCAAAGTGACTTTCTGTCTACTATTTTCATATTAAGTGCCAAAAAAATTTTATTTGGATTTTAAATTATCCAAACCGTTAGAAGTTTTTTGAATAAAGAGTTCACATTTGCCAAAATTTAATTCTAAACCACTATTTTTGAAATTTGTTTTAATATCTGATAAGTCAGATAAAAAAGTGTCCAAATCACCTCCCAGGGTTCCGTAAGTCCGCTGCCGCGAGAAGTCGCGCCACAGCGGACGGAGCTCCGGCGGGATCTCATGGCGTCATGGAAAGTACGGTCATCACAACCCAGTGCTGGGCACGCCACGATTGCGGCGATAAGTCCCCTCTTTGAGGAGTGGCTAGAGAGGCACCACGGTGTCCTCACTTTCCGCCTGACGCAGGTCCTCGCCGGACACGGCAGTTTCGGGTTCCTGTGTCGTATAAGGCGGGAGGAAACTCCGGGTGTCACCACTGTGTGGATCGCCCGGAGGACACGGTGGAGCATACGGTGGAGGTCTGCCCGGCTTGGGCAGAGCACCGCCGTGTCCTCGTGGAGGCGATCGGCGGCAGAGATCTCTCGCGTCCGGCCCTGGTTCAGGCCATGGTACGGAGCGAGAGGGCATGGGCAGCCGTCACCTCCTTTTGCGAAGCAGTAATGCTCGCGAAGGAGGAGGCGGGACGGTTGAGGGAAAGGCAAGTTTCGCGCCCTCTCGCCCCTAGCCGCCGCAGGAGACGCCCAGGGCATCGGGAATCCCGGGTGGATTTCCGGCCACCGCTCCGCCCAGAGCGGGAGAAGTAATTTGATGATTTCCCACACTCAAAAAAAAAAAATGGGTTCCGTCATCCAAATACCAAACGTTAAATTTCGATTTTAAATTTTGAATAATCGGATTTATAAATCCGATTATTCAAAATTTAAAATTTTTATTTTTAGCTTGGCTATAGCCAAGCTAAAAATTGCTGGCCCGAGGGGATCGCCCTGCTGACAGCCAACCTCCGAAGAAAGTTCATGGGAACGATAAATTATTTTTGAAGATTCTGCGTAGCAGGTAAGCTGACTGCAGTTATTGATATAGTTCCGGAATTTTGTTCTTAACTGCTATCAGCAAAATTGACGTCAAAAATGCTTTCAATTCAGTAAACAGGGATGTTTACTGAATTGAAAGCATTTTTGACGTCAATTTTGACTACAATTTCGCAATCATCATTCGAAAGGTAGGTTCTTAAGGCATGGACGGCTGCCTCACACCCACCTTTCATGCCAGATCCTAATTGTATAGGTTCGAAAACAGACTGTAATTTAGATTTGATATGTCTCACCGCAATTTTGGATGCCAAACGTCTTAAAGTTGACCCTACAGCAATGGGTCTCACCCCTCCATCCTTTTTAGTTAGGGCGATCAAATTAGCACCAAATAAAAGTGAGGCAATATCAGCCTTGATTTTGCCTGAAAACATAAAATTTATAAATTTTTTAATATAACAAATAAGTTGCTCACATGCATCACACACAGAAAAAGAAGTAAAATCTTTTAAATTTTGGGGTGAGATTCCGTTGCTTCATTCAGATATTGAATGATTGTTACAATATGTTAATGTTGGAGATCAGCTTATACTGGTGTGACTGCCGTAAGTGTCATGTCTTGGTTGTGGTTGTCTATAGTCTGTTGGTAGAGTAGTCTGCCGTCTCTTGGTAAATGTCACACCCAATGGAAGGCTTTCTCCGAGTCCCTAGAACCAAACGCTGGTGTAGGATACCTCGATCGTCATAGAAAGGTATAAGGAGGAATAGAATAGTAAACACTCACCCAATCGTTCACAGATACACTCACTGAGATTCGCGCGCCTTACACATAATTTACATTATACTTGACTAATATAACCGAGTCTAAACTGATAACACTCTCGCTATCGCGATCTCTCCAAAGTGACATTGTGTCATTATTATCGACCTAGTTCTATCTCTCCTAGCCAAGCCTAATTCAACCGCTCTTTGTCGCCATCTTCAACGAACTTTTCTAACTTAACTCGCCTAGCTATCACTACTGTCTGGTCCGGTGGTTCAACACTGACTCCCCTCAGCCCTACCCTTTCCGTTTCCATCTCCAAAAACGACCAGAGCATGGCTTATTCATATATCAAAAGAATACGCAGAATAGGTTTATTGCCTTTTTTTGTACCATTTCTCAATTGTTTTAAGTGCCTGTTTGGGTTTTGCCCGAGCTCAATTCATCGTAAGCAGATTTGCACTAGTATTGTGCTCTGCGATAACAAATCGAATACTTTAGTCGTATCTTTAGAATTTGTTGAATTATTGCTTTCCGTGGTTAGTTCCTGTCCGTGGTTATTTGTCTCAAGTTTATTTCCCATAAAATATAAATGAGATGCATTTCTAAAAGGTTCAATATTGTTTTACAATTCCAAAGAAATAGGATGTTTTATTATTAATTACGGTAGCATGTCGAGCTGACGGACCATAAAATTGAAATTTAATGTATTTGTAAGAGCCTCATATCGTGAGAAAATGTTAAAATAAGAATTTAGAATTCGATATTTTGTTATTAATTAGAAGACATGACAGACAGTCACATTCCCCCCTCTGAAAATCAGACGCGTGACGCAGTACAGCGGATGAGCTTTCACAATAAGATGAGCTGTGCCTTTCAATGTCAGTATTATAGAATATTCAGATCTGCTATGTTCATCTTAACAAATAATTAATTATAAGTATTACAGTTGGAACATCAATCCAATACGATCAAAATAGATGCAATGTCTGCTATAATTTAGTACTGTTTCGCAGAAGCATCTTCAATCGATACTATTATTTTCTCTATGATACTTGACAAAATCTTCTTGAAAATACTCCTGTCATACTATTCAAATTATATAACCGGGCTTTAATTCATATCAGAAAGCCTGTGCATGCTTATAATGTAGTTTCACATACTAATATCTCTTTCAAGAGTATTGAGGTTATTGTGGCACGCTACCTACAGTGCCCCCTCGTTCTAAACTCAGCCTATCGCAGTTGTCGATGAACAGAACAGAGGCCTCTCCTTATGCACCTCAATGCTGAGTCAGCGTAGTCAGCTGCCCGCAGCCGTATCCAGGAGTAACTGAAATAGTCCGCACATGAACATATTAGATTATATTCCAATTGGACGCCCCCCTCTGATTCTAAGAGGTTAGAGTAGTTTTAAAATCCAATCAGAGTTAAGAAGTTATACTGATTGGAAAATATAGGCACCCTAGACTGCAACCAATTATTGGTTTAGTGTGACAAAGGATGGTCAATTCTTCCCTCCAATTATAAGGGCTATTGGAATGAAGTTTCATGCGAGAAGAGGATAACATTAACATACAATTTTAATATCTGACAGATCAGTTGATATGTTTATCGCTGCATCTCATAAAATAATCACAAGAAAATTATCTAGTATATCTGAAGTGATAACTCAAAACATAATAATATTAAATTAGATAACAAAATCATATTACGGGTACTTTTAGGTACGTTTTTTCTAATTCTCTTAATATGACTGTTTAAGTCGGTTCCTCGTTTTGAGGAAAAGTCGTACCCCTCCGCCGTACGACTCTGTAGAGCTCGTCTTCAGACTGGTCACTCTCCCACCGACAGATGTTAAAAGAATTCCAAATATGAAGAAATCCAACGCCTTGTCTCTTGCCTTGTTATGTTAATAGAGCAAGGAAAGGATTGAAATAAATAGTAAATAAGATTAAGGAATTCATAGTTATGGTTTTAGAAAGACAATAAATAATAGTGGGATGCTAAGTATATTATTATATGGATTTGTGAGTACTCTTACGCTAGCGTAAGAGGTATTTGGTCAAGCATTACTCACACGGTACTTTACATCTGTACTTGGAGTACTCAGAGCAACACTTCCATAAAGTGACGCAAGCGGCTTTTCAGCGGCATCACGTCGGCATCATGCTCTTTTGGAGACATGGTCCCTAGCAGTTCTTTCAAACTGATAAACGTGACGAAGCGGCTTTCCCTGGGGCAACCGTGTGGACCGTCCTTGTCTAACAACGGGGCGGCTAGTTTCAGCGGCATTGCTTCGGCATCATGCTCTTAAGGAGACATGGTCCCTATCAGTCCTTGGACTGGATATGAGATAGATGTGGTTTCCTGAACCCCTGGAAGTTCACCCTTTGCACAACAAGCATATCTGCAAGACACGTGTTCATATCAGTCTAACCGAATTATTGGTTTGTGATAAAGAATACAACATTCAAGAATTACTAGATAATAAGAGTTGAGAATTGAAACTCAAGAATTATTAATTAATAGAGCTGTGGATCAACTCTCTTAAAGATCTATAGACAGCCCCAAAGCCGCCCACCCGTCATCACTTCCTAGTGTTTGAGCTGGGGAGAAGAAGTGATGCAACAAACTCCCCAGCAACACGTCTCTGTCTGTTTAGTTACAAGATCTTTAATTATACTATCAGACTAGGATAAATATTATAATGAAAGACTCTCCCAGTCGTTGCAACAAACTCACACACACACTATATTAAGTACTAAATTAGTCTAATCGGGGCTTTAACCCAACTATAACTCATACTCGCTATCTAGCGACCGCCCACTCGGACATGGCCCTTGGTATTCACCAAGCCTCCTAACTTAAGTCGCCTAGACTCCAACGTCTGTGTCTTTCCGTAGTCTTAAATCGTCTTGTTGCATTCGTCTTGGGTAGTTAGGACAAGGAGAGATTACAAGTAAACAATGTCAATATAAAATCAGGTTGGGAATTCACAGGTTATGGAAAGGAATCTAATTTATCTACTTTTCTTTTGATTATGAAAGGTAAAGTTAGAGGACATGTCAGTTATATAAAAGGGTAGGTATGTGACACGTAACGTTTGCCTTGCGCGAGTATATTACTCTAAGTTACGTTAGTGGATTTCTGTACATTAATGACAGACTCCCCCAAGTGACATAGGACTGCTTTACAGCAGCTGACAGCGTCGTGCGTGTATTGTTAGACCTGAACGCATAGGACCACTAAGGACACTGCTATGATTCTAACAAGCCACGTTCCCTAAGCTCTAGTCACGTCTTACTCAATCCTAAGGCAGAGTACTGCGAAGTTCAACTGTCATTGAGCGAGACACGTTCCAGTAATCACTGGGCGCGTACTAATATAATAATCCCCTTATAAAGGCCTAATCACCTGTTACAAAGACAATACAAAACTTGCACAAGCGTACCGCATCGTCAGTCGGTAGTAGAATTATTTACAATTGCTCCTTCTATACGCCGAAGTGGTTATTCCAAATCGTCACTTCTCACTCTCTTAATCTTCACCATTTAGATGTAATCGGCAACCATGCGACTATGTCAAGCGTCGGAGCGTTTCTATCTGGGCATCCAAATGTCGTGTCTCGCTAATAATTTGTGATAGGCCGATATTCAGATGTGGTTTAACGAGACACAATTCCTAGCGTTCCTTAGAACGAACTATCAATCCAGTTTAGGAAACTTGGCGATGCCTACCCCTCTCCCTTAGAGTCTGCATACATCAAGGGCAATGTAAAATATCCTGCAGTTAGTCAGTCCATAGGGATAAGGTAACCATCACTAGCATTTGGTATGTTTGTGTTCGTAAACCATTACAAAGTAGCATTATAGCTCAAATTGGCCCTAACGAGTTGCGAGTATTAATTCGGTTCAGCCATCCAGAAGCGATGTGACTGTCGTAAGTGTCATGTCTTGGTTGTGGTTGTCTATAGTCTGTAGGTAGAGTAGTCTACCGTCTCTTGTTAAATGTCACACCCAAATGGAAGGCGTTCTCCGAGTTCCTAGAACCAAACGCTGGTGTAGTATACCTCGATCGTCATAGAAAGGAATAAGGAGAAATAGAATAGTAAACACTCACCCAATCGTTCACAGATACACTCACTGAGATTCGCGCGCCTTACACACAACTTACATTATACTTGACTAATATAACCTAGTCTAAATCTACACTTATTATTACAATTTAACGTATTAAACTGATAACACTCTCGCTATCGCGATCTCGCCAAAGTGACATTGTGTCATTATTATCGACGAGTCTAACTGTCCTAGTCAAACCTAACTCGACCGCCCTTAGTCGTGGTCTTTAACGAACTTCTCTAACTAACTCGCGTAGGCCATCGCGTCCGTCTCCTGTCGCGGCTAATCACTGACTCCTCTCAGCCTACCCTTGCCGTTTCCATCTCCCAAAACGACCGGAGCGTGGTCTTTTTTTTCCATGCCAACCGAATACTCAGAATAGGTTTATCGCCTTTTTTGTACCATTTCTCAATTGTTTTAAGGGCCTCGTCGGGTTTTGCCCGAACTCAATTTATCCCAAGCAGATTTTGGCACTAGTATTGTCCTCTGCGATAAGAAATCGAATACTTTAGTCGTATCTTTAGAAATTGTTGAATTATTGCTTTCGACCCGTCCGTTGTTAATTGTCTGAAGTTTGTTTCCCATAAAATATAAATGGAATGCATTTCTAAAAGGTTTCACAATTCCAAAGAAATAGGATGTTTTGTTATTAATTACGGTAACATGTCGAGCCGTCAGCCAATAAAATTGAGATTTAATGTATTTGTAAGAGCCTAATATGGTGAGACAATGTTAAAATAAGAATTTAGAACAAAATATTTTGTTATTAATTAGAAGACATGACAGACAGTCACATCAGCATTGAGGTGCATAAGGAGAGGCCTCTGTTCTGTTCATCTACAACTGCGATAGGCTGAGTTTAGAACGAGGGGGCACTGTAGGTAGCGTGCCACAATAACCTAAATACTCTTAAAAGAGATATTGGTATGTGAAACTACATTATAAGCATGCACAGGCCTTCTGATATGAATTAAAGCGCGGTAATGTAATTTGAATAGTATGACAGGAGTATTTTCAAGAAGATTATGTCAAGTATCATAGAGAAAATAATAGTATCGATTGAAGATGCTTCTGCGAAACAGTACTAAATTATAGCAGACATTGCATCCTATTTTGATCGTATTGGATTGATGTTCCAACTGGAATACTTATAATTAATTATTTGTTTAGATGAACATAGCAGATCTGAATATTCTATAATACTGGCATTGAAAGGCAGAGCTCATCTTATTGTGAAAGCTCATCCGCTGTACTGCGTCACGCGTCTGATTTTCAGAGGGGGGAATGTGACTGTCTGTCATGTCTTCTAATTAATAACAAAATATCGAATTCTAAATTCTTATTTTAACATTTTCTCACGATATGAGGCTCTTACAAATACATTAAATCTCAATTTTATGGTCTGTCAGCTCGACATGTTATCATAATTAATAACAAAACATCCTATTTCTTTGGAATTGTAAAACAGTATTGAACCTTTTAGAAATGCATTCCATTTATATTTTATGGGAAGCAAACTTGAGACAAATAACCACGGACAGGTCGAAAGCAATAATTCAACAAATTCTAAAGATACGACTAAAGTATTCGATTCCTTATCGCAGAGCACAAAACTAGTGCACATCTGCTTACGATGAATTGAGCTCGGGTAAAACCCAAACAGGCCCTTAAAAAAATTGAGAAATGGTACAAAAAAAGGCAATAAACCTATTCTGCGTAGTCTTTTGGTGTATGAAAAAGCCACGCTCCGGTCGTTTTTGGAGATGGAAACGGAAAGGGTAGGGCTGAAGGGAGTCAGTGTTGAACCACCGGGACAGACGGTAATGATAGCTAGGCGAGTTAAGTTAGAGGAGTACGTTGAAGACGACGACAAAGAGCGGTTGAATTAGGCTTGGCTAGGAGATATAGAACTAGGTCGATAATAATGACACAATGTAACTTTGGAGTGTTATCAGTTTAATTAATACATTCAATTTTAATAATAAGTGTAGATTTAGACTAGGTTATATTAGTCAAGTATAATGTAAGTTGTGTGTAAGGCGCGCGAATCTCAGTGAGTGTATCTGTGAACGATTGGGTGAGTGTTTACTATTCTATTCCTCCTTATTCCTTTCTATGACAATCGAGGTATCCTACACCAGCGTTTGGTCCTAAGGACTCGGAGAAAGCCTTCCATAGGGTGTGACATTTACCAAGAGACGGTAGACTACTCTACCAACAGACTATAGACAACCACAACCAAGACATAACACTTACGGCAGTCACACCGCTTATGGATGACTGAAACGAATTAATACTCGCAACTTGTTAGGGCCAATTTGAGCTATAATGCTACTTTCTAGTTGTCAACAAACACAAACCAACTAAGTGCTAGTGATGGTTACCTTATCTTTATGGACTGACTAACTGCAGGATAATTTACATTGCTCTTGATGTATGTACATTTCCAGGCAAAGGGGTTAGGCTTCACAAAAATACATAAACTGGATTGGTAGTTTGTTCTAAGGAGCGCTAGGAATTGTGTCTCGTTAAACCACATCCGGCTTTCGGGCCTCTCACAAATTATCATTAGCGAGACACGATATTTGGATGCCGAGATAGAAACGCTCCGTTGCTCGACACAGTCGCACGGTTGCCGATTACATTGAAAGCATCCTCTAAATGGGGAAATTTACGGAAATGAGAAGTGACTGTTTGGAACAACCACTTTGGCGTATAGCAGGGGCAATCGTAAATACTACTACTACCGACTGACGATGCAGTACGCTTGTGCAAGTTGTGTATTGTCTTTGTAACGAGTGATTAGGCCGTTATAAGGGGTTCATTACATTAGTACGCGCCTGGTGATTACTGGAACGTGTCTCGCTCAATGACAGTTGAACTTCGCAATACTCTGCCTTAGGATTGAGTAAGACATGACTAGAGCTTAGGGAACGTGGCTTGTTAGAATCGTAGCAGTGTCCTTAGTGGTCCTATGCGTTCAGGGCTAAGAATTCACGCATGACGCTGTCAGCTGGTGTAAAGCAGTCCCACGTCACTTGGGGTGGGTCTGTAGTTATTGTAAAGAAATCCATTAACGTAACTAGAGTAATATACTCGTATTCCCCAACTCAAGCGTTACGTGTCACATACCTACCCTTTTATATTACTGGCATGTCCTCTAACTTTCATAATCAAAAGAAAAGTAGATAAATTGTATTCCTTTCCATAACCTGTGAATTCCCAACCTTATTTTATAATGACATTGTTTACTTGTAATCCCTCCTTGTCCTAACTATGCAAGTCGAATGCAGCAAGACGATTTAAGACTACGGAAAGATACAGACGTTGGAGTCTAGGCGAGTTAAGTTAGGAGGCTTGGTGGATACCAAGGGCCATGTCCGAGTAGGCTGTCGTAAGATAGCGAGTATTAGTTACTGAGCTAGTTATAGTTAGATTAAAGCACAGATTAGACTAATTTAGTACTTAATGTAGAGTGTGTGTGTTTTTTGGAGCAACTGGATGAGCCTTTCATTATAATATTTATCCTAGGCTGATAGTGTAATTAAAGTTGTTGTAACTAAACAGACAGAGACGTGTTGCTGGGGAGTTTGTTGCGTCACTTCTTCTCCCTATCTCAAACACTAGGAAATGATGAAGGGTGGGCGCTTTGTGGCTGTCTATAGATCTTTAAGAGAGTTGATCCACAGCTCTATTAATTAATAATTCTTGAGTTTCAATTCTCAACTCTTATTATCTAGTAATTCTTGAATGTTGTATTCTTTATCACAAACCAATAATTCGGTTAGACTGATATGAACACGTGTCTTGCAGATATGCTTTTTGTGCAAAGGGTGAACTTCCAGGGTTTCAGGAAACCACATCTATCACATATCCAGTCCAAGGACTGGTAGGCACCATGTCTCCTTCCATGATGCCGACGCAGTGCCGCTAGAACTAGCCGCCCCGTTGTAAACAAGGACGGTTCGCACGGTTGCCGCAGGGAAAACCGCTTCGTCACGCTTATCAGTTTGAAAGAACTGCTACGGACCATGTCTCCAAAAGAGCATATGCCGCTGAAAAGTCGCTTGCGTCACTTCATGGAAGTATTGCTCTGAGTACTCCAAATACAGATGTAAAGTATCGTGTGAGTAATGCCTGACCAAATACCTCTTACGCTAACGTAAGAGTTACTCATAAATCTATATAATAATATACTTAGCATCCCACTATTATTTATTGTCTTTCTAAAACCACATCCAACTTCACAACTATGAATTCCTAAATCTTATTTACTATTTATTTCAATCCTTTCCTTGCTCTATTAACACAACAAGGCAAGAGACAAGGCGTTGGACTTCTTCATATTTTAAATTCATTTAATCTCTGTTGGTGGGAGAGTGTCCAGTCTGGAGTCGTCTCCAGACTGGACACTCTCCTCTACTTTAATCTAGCTCTACAGAGCCGCACGGAGGCGGGTTACGTCTCTTTCCCAAAAGGGGAAACCAACCTAAACAGTTATATTAACAGAATTAGGAAAAACGAAAATTTTCTCAGCCTAGGGTAATTTAGGAACAGTCACACTGGAAATGTATAGCTTGATATATGTTGGCCTGTGTACAATGTTCTTAAAATCTCATTTCCATTCTTCCCCATGATTGTCATCACCCAGCTCCTGCTTCACCTCAAAATCTGGTTCCGCTCCAAATCCATCCATATCTTCCTCAGATTCCTTTCCTTTTAATGACTTGTAAAAATCCAGGCAGTCTTGTGGGATAAGATGGAACATTGATTTTAAATCGTTTAATTTTGCCTGTGCATTTTTTTTGCCATCAGGACAAAGAAAACCGAAATCATCTCTTTAACTACTCCATCTATTTTCATACAAATGGAATGTTTAAAATTGTTTTTAAATAGAAACTCATTTCGTCGTTAGCCAATTCACTTTTTCTTTTAAAATAAATGTTTTTTTGTTTACTATTTTATTTCTAATTATAGACGTAGACACAAAATCCTTCATCTGCGATTTTTCTTTTTGCAGCTTTTCTGTACGTTAGTGCAATCTTCGGCAGTATCTATTCTTTCGTGGAATTTAAGTTGGTATTCTATTTTGGAGACAGCGGTATCATTCGGTATGAATGTGGGGCTGGAGTCTATGTATTTGAATGTGATGGTTTGGGGACTAGGGTGTGAGTTTAGTAAAGCCTTAAGCATTAAAACTATTTTAATGTTGCGATTTTGTTCCCCGCGACAGTCACTTCATAGTACCAGCACTTCAACTCTTGTCAATATTATTTTTTATGTATCGTACCAGACACGATCTGACTCAATATATCAGAAATGATCCACACAGTTTGAGTCGTTTTAGTTGAATATTATACCTGTGCCTCGATCTTAAAAAAAACATAAAACACTTACATATGATAAAAACGTAATATTTAAAAGAAGAAAGGATATTATTGCGCAAGTCCACACAATCATAAAACCAATTTTGCTGTTAAACAATATAATAATCAATCAGCACGGTTATGTAACAAAATAAACAAAGACATATGCATTTACACTGAACATCTTCATAAAGGTAATGCTGATATAATGGTTAAAATCACGCACTTATATTGAACACGCATATTGAATGATTGTTACAATTTATGTGGAAATTAGTTATACTGGCACCGCCACCGCCACCCACACGCACAACCTCCCTCATATACACATCCACACCAACCACACACCTCTCAAATCTCACACACCCCACACACATCACACACCATACACACTCGAGCCACTCACACACCCCTCACACACTCCGCACACCCTACACACCCACAGAATTTAAGAAAAATATATTACTCTAGATAAAATAATAAATGTAACTAACTAAACTAAAAAAATATATAATTTTTGTAAGTTGTACAAACAGCCAAAACCATGGAAGTACAGAGTCTCCTAACACACGAACTGAGTTGGTTCGCATCATTAAAAAATCAACCTTATCTTTGTAGTATCACGGTTTTTTTTTGCTGAGTAAAAGAACCAACCTTTAGGACCTCTTTGGCATATAAAACTCATTTTTGACCATAGTGTGGGTTGAGTCCTTTCTGCTAAACTACCTACGTCCAACTGCGTTACACACTTATAATGACAATCCCTTTCTTTTTGATAGTTCATCAACATTCGTTACAGATGTTCTATGTCACGAAGTCCGTTTGGCTATGAATGTTGTCAAGCGTGCACATGCACATTGTTTTTGTGTGCGTAACCTCGAGAGCGCTCAGTGTCGATCGGGACACGGTCCGGATCAGTAGTGGTTTTTAGTTCGCGCCAAATTGTTTCACGGAGTAAGGTCAGCATGGCAACAAAACGAAGAAGAGTTGTCCATAATGAGGTAATATTTATTTATACGTTTTCAATTAAAATGTTATACAAAGATACTTAATTCAAATTCAAATTCAAATCATTTATTTCAGACAGGAGTCTATAGGGTTAGTATAACAAAATTACTTAAAAAACTAGTGTTAGTAATAAAAATAAGAAATCGCTTAACTGGTGTGGATCCTCATCCAGTGGCGCAGCAAAGGGGAGTCCCACCGATCTCGGAACACGCTCAGGAGACTATTAGTGGCGGTACGCAGCCGGCCGGCCATGGATGCGGTCCTTTTTCTAATTATGGCATAAAAGTCATCAGTATGCGCCTCCGCAAACATACCAGACGCACTACAACGCCACGACCGCCCCAACAGTATCCTGACGCGTTATTGTATTGGACACGCAGATCGCTGTATGTCCTCTGCGTAAAACTGGTCCAGCACGTGTAAAAGGACTGGCAGAAAGCTTTAAAAAGCGTTACCTTTACGTGATTTGTACAACGTGCAAATCTTCGAACCAGCATATTACATCGAACAGCCAGCGATCTGCGCTCCCTCTCTACGTCTATATTGTCCCTAAGATCCTCAGTGACCCAGTGACCCAAGTACTTAAACTTAGTCACCCATGATAAAGGAGCACCACATAGCGTGACACTCGGGACATCTGAATAATTTATGTCACGCGCTTTAAACATCATCAGTTCGCTCTTCGTGACATTGTACTTGAGCCCATGGGACACTGCATAGGACTCACATATCGCAACTAGCGTCCTCAGAGCGCCGATCGACGGGCTCAGCAGCACCATATCATCGGCATAGCTGATATTATTCATACAAACTCCATCAATATGACATCCAACTCTGGTGCTGCTGAGCTCACCGATCAGCCGGTTTAAGTATAAGTTGAAGAGGCGGGGTGAACTTAACCCCCCCTGTCTCACCCCACACTCCAGCTCATACACATCCGATTGTGTCTCAGCCCACCTAACACTATTCTTCTGGTTATAATACCAGTAGCGAAACAACGATGTAATTTCGTCTGGTAGTGTTGTCTCACTCTGTACTTTGCCCCATAGTACCTCGTAAGACACAAGATCGAATGCCTTCGATAGGTCTAAAAAACAAGCAAAAACGGGGATTTTTCTAGAGGTATAATATTGAACAGTTTGCTTGAGGCACAGGATGGCACTCTCCGTGGATAGACCGGGTTTGAAACCAAACTGCGCGTCGTGGATTTCAAAGTGTTTAGCCAACTGTTGATCAAGCAAACTGTCCAAGACCTTGGCGACTATCGTGGCCAACTAAATAGGCCTGTAATTGGTCACCTCAGAGGCATCCCCCGTCCTGTCCTTAATAACCAGTACCACCACGGTGTGCATAAGGTCTTCCGGTAGGTAGCGGTGTCGGAGACATAAATTAAAAAGCAGAGCAAGAACCCTATACAGATGTGGCCCAGCATTCTTGAGGTGCTCGACGCTGAGGCCGTCGTGGCCTGGTGACTTACCTCTTGTCATTTTCTTAATAACCGTAGCAACCTGTTTAGCTGAGAATGTTACGGCAGTCTCACCAGATCCAGACAGTTTTCATCGAGCATCCTCCTACCTTAATATAGCAATAGAAGTATTTATAAAATGAATGTTTTTTTGTGTTATAAAATGTTTATATTACTTAATTATTTTGATTACATTTTGTTTTAGGGTCGAAACATGATAGCTAGTGTTTATCATTTTCTGCGAGAAGAATATGAATTTACAAAATCATTAATGGAACTCAACTGTGATTTGTCTCATTTACGAGACATTACACGCCATACAGCTGAAGCTACGGGTGTGAGCCAAAAAACAGTTCAAAGAATATTAAAAGAAGAGAAGGAATTGCCATCCACTTCATCAAAATTCACTTCACCTATGAAGAAAAGGAGAAAGCGAGATAATAAAGTGGATATAGATAATTTTACAGCCGATGTGGTTCGCAGTACTGTACAAGATTTCCTTATTGTCCATAAAGAAATTCCAACATTAGCTAAGTTAAGAACAGCATTGAATGAAAAAATCGGATTCGAAGGTTTTTTAGAAACTGTTCGCAAGTTACTGTTGAAATTAGGTTACAAGTGGCGCAAAACAGAGAACAACCGTAAAGTCTTAACGGAGCGTCATGATATACAAATGTGGCGTTTAAAATATTAAAAAAAAATAACAGAGTACCGCTCTCAAAGTCGGCCCATTGTCTACACCGATGAGAGCTACGTCCTTTCGACACACGTTCGAAACAACACCTGGGCAAAAAAAAAAGGAAAGAACTCCGTTTTTAAAAAAAATTAGCACAGGCACTCGCTTTATTTTAGTGCACGCTGGAACTACGGATGGTTTTATTGAAAATGCTTCCTTGGTTTATAAGGCCAACTCAACAGCTGGTGATTATCATTCAAATATGAGCTATGATAACTATGTAAAATGGCTAAATGAAAAGTTGCTACCCAATTTACTTCCGCGCTCTGTCATTGTCTTAGACAATGCATCTTATCACAACACACGGGCTGAACGACTACCGACGCAATCTACAAAGAAAGCCGATATGCAGCAATGGCTCAGGGATAAGGGTATAGCATTTGATGAATCTCTTCTTAAATTGGAATTGTACGATACAATAAAGAAGTACAAAGCCCAACACGTAATCTACAAGATTGACGATTTTATAAAAAGCAAGGGTTTTGATATCTTACGCCTTCCCCCTTATCACCCAGAATTAAATACGATTGAAAATATTTGGGGGATCGTTAAAAATTATGTCGCATCTAAAAATATCGAGCAAAACATGACGAATACGGAAAGACTGATCAATGAAAGTTTGGGCCAAGTTAGCAGTGAAACGTGGCAAAAAACTTGTGCTCATGTTGAAAAAATTGATAAAGACTACTTGAAATATTTTGATCTCGATTTTGAATTTATAATCAATGTACAAGATGATTCTGACGACAGCAAAACGGAATCGGAAATCGAAAATTTATCTGATAGTGATTGAAAATACTGAATAGTCCTACTTGTTTCGTTTCCATTCTGTAACACCAATGCCTAATTATATGCCTACATATTCTTAATATTTTTGTATTTATTGCAACCTAATCTATTTTATTTACAAAATGTATATACTTTTAAAACCAAAATTTTATTTAGATTATTAAATCTCGACTTGAATATATATCAGATTTTTTGCTAACGTTACCTAATTTTACACACACAAGCGCGCTTGTTGGGATACTTCACTACTACAATCAAAGCCGAACGGACTTCGTGAAATAGAATATCTGAACGTTATTTGACGATGTTTTCAAAACTAGCAATGTATTAGGAATTTCCTCCAAAATCGGATGCAAGATGTTGATTGAAACTATGTTTCGCAATTGGAGTTCAGGAACGTAGTAGTTTTAAACGAATGTCGGTTGACAACCAATATTGTTGCATTCCTGTTGAAGGTGCTAAGTGCTAGTGCATTTTAAACTTTTAATCCCGTGTTGTGGTGTGTCCACCATGAAACGACGTCTCGGGGATCTCTTGAAATGCGCAGGCTACCTAATGATTTTGTAAATAAATTAATACGCTTTTTCAAGATAATACAAAGTCACGGAAATTGATTATCAAATTGACACCCGTGTTTATTAGTCATACCAATCTGTCTAAGAATGACAGTTGTGATTTAAATCATCATTGATCTCTTGCCCTTATCCCAATAGTTTTGAAGTCAGCGTAACATGCCGTTTTCTTCCTCTATTAGTCGTCATCTTGGTAATCACCCCCTTTCTAACTATATCATCTTTCACACTGTCCATCCATCGTTTCTTTTGTCTTCCCCTACTCTTATCATGATTACTTATCAACACCTTATACGGATAATATAAATTGCTTGTCAACTTGCTTAAAAATTGATTCCCTTGTTCGCTTTACGGCAGACGTACCACTGTACTTATTTATAAAACATTAAACAAGTAACAAAAATGCTAATTATCTATTTATGTTCTATTCAGCCTGCACAAGCGTTCTGCACATTCCAGAACTGAAACTTCGTTTCGCAGTACACTAGTAATAATCATGTCAAATACAATACAATAGATTTCCCTTACAATAGATTTATTTATACAATATTTCAAAATATTACAAGATATATTTATACAATAGATTTCTACCCTTTTTAAATTTTTATCTTGATATTTGGCTTCCTTTTTAAGTAACTGTATGAACCGATACAATGCCGGTTTCAAAGGAATTCTGTTTTTAAGGCGGCCATGCCACTCTTCAACTGGTTTATTTATTCTGAATACTTCTTTGTAGCAACTAAATGTATAAGTAGTAATTAATCCCATCCATTGCTTTGAGAAATAGTCCCTGAATGCTGAATATTCTTCAAAATTATTCACTGATTCTTGAATAGCTATTATACCAATTTTGATCCCTGTGGGGATCAAAATTGGTGGTAACAATCTACTTACGAAATACTATTTACTATAACAATTGGCTGTTATAGTAAATAGTCTTTCGTCAGTAGCTTGTGTTTTGTTAGGTTAGGTTAGATAAGTAGATAGTATTTATATGTATACTAAGAGTACAAAATTTCCTGTATCATCGTTTTGTGAAGCATGAATATGTAATGTGTATAATTGATAGAAGGTCCTAAGAACAACTTTGAAGGTACCGTCACCGTAAAAGCATTAGTTAAGCACAAGCACGTAGTTTTGAAATTTGGTCTTTTAATGGTGTGCTAAAAAGCAAAATTTTCTCTTTTGTCTCGTTGTCAAATAATAAACAAATATCCACGAGACTATGAGGTAACTTGAGATCTTTACAAGTTTTTTTATTTAAGTTTAAGAAAGCCTTTCTAGCTATATTCAAAACATCTTTTTTCTCTTTAAATGTCGGTATATCGTCTTCCGGTAGCTCACTTGCAGCGCTCTCAATAAAACATTTAAATATCTTTGGGATTGGCTAGAGATTTGCACATACTTTTTTCTTACATTCTTCGACTAAACCATCTACTATATTTTTAGTTACATCCAGAATACATAAGTGTGTAGCCATTTTTACTATTTTATTTTGATCATCCAAAGTAACAGAAGTATTGCAGTCCATTTTATTAAAAAATCTCCAATTTGTACTGCCATTTGTATTTTTTTAAGTAATTATAGTGGAAACCAGCGTGCAGTAAAACGGACTAACCTTTTCGACTCGATATAACTTTAATCCCGCTGCTCGTAGTGGGTAAATCCATTGTAATTTCTACACTCCTTTTTAAATGATTAATAGGTACTTATTTTACTGCCTAAAAATCAGCAACAAATCAATCGTAGTACCTACTTATGACAATGTTATATAATAAATATACAATGACATATTATTATGAGTGGCCATTAACACAATTAACATGATACTGACAGGAAAACTAAGGGAGTTTTCTAGGCTTCACAACATACCTATATATCAAGGAAAACTACGTGGAGACCATTTCAACACGACTGTACAGTTTCTGTCGTAAAGCGAACAAGAGAATTCATTTCCCTGACTTTTAGACTCACTCCTGTATTTTCATTATATTGAAAAAATATCATTTGGAAACTGTTCCTTTGAAATATTAAAATAATAAAAAAAAAAAAATGAACTGAATACCAATCTTCTCAGTTCAAAATCGTTTAGTTTGTTTTTAATTTTTTTGTTCAATTTCTGTAATTCATTTTTTGAAAAGGCAGGCGTGTTTTTTAATTTTTAAAATTATTTTATGTTCTTTTATACCTTTTAGTGATAAAACGATTTTAAGATAAAAAGTTTTTCTATAGGATGTTGAATAGTACCAATTGTTATATTTAATTTTGTTATGTTATTAGTGAACGAATGCACACTAAATACTACTGTTATATATTTTTTATGTAGGTACTAAGCAAGCTCTAGACGATGATAGTTTAAGTAGTAATTTTTTTATGAAAAAAAAAAGTTTTTTACTGGAACCATGGCTCCCCCATTATATTGTTTAAAATTTCAGCAGCCTATGCTACCCGGGACAACGCAACGCTTCTAACGGCACCACATACATTGATATCGGTTAAGCGGTTTAGAAGTTATGGTTAATGCACTCCTTTATTTAGGCAGTCGTGTAATAATGACCGACTTTCATCTTTTAAATACTGAAGTAGCATAGTCCTAGTATTCAGCTGCATCCAGTTAGACTAGAAGCCGACCCTAAGATAGTTGGGAAATGCAGGTAGATAATGGAGTTGCGCACTGCGTCTTTTTCATTCATTCTTCAAAGCATTTTCTTTTTCATTCACCAGCACCTATTTTAATATTAATTTAAAATCCTTTAAAAATATACGGTAACTAGCTGACCAGACACGTTGCCCTGTAAAAAAATCAATAATTCATACGAAAACCCCGTAGAAAAAGGTCGTTCAGTTGTTACCGAATTTGAAAACTACGCAAAAGTTTTCCAATTTTTCTTTCAGTATGAACGTAATTCAGATTATTAGACTATTACATAGAGCGACTGCCTATCTGACCCAGTCGTTGGGCGTTACGATACCCCTTGGTTGTCAAACTTTCGGACTTCTGACTTCCCGTAACGACGGCTTCAATCCATAACCGTATAAATAATTAGAACATCTTTTATTCACAAGCCTTTTATAATTCATCCCGTGTTCGTACCACCAAAAAAGAAATATGAAATTCAACAGTGCTGACTTCGTCTAAACTGTTTTCAGGTTCCGTTGCAATACTAGATGTAGGTAAATGATTGATGATGGGCAAACAACCCAGTTACTGGTTATACGATGTCCCTTGATAAGACTGGTTGTCAGACTTTCGGGCTTCTAACTAGCCGTAACGACTGTCAAAGATCTACAAATGATAGCCGGGGCTAACGGCTTATGGCGCTTTATTTAGGCATGGAGTGGTTTCAATATGTAACGGGTGGTCAGCCATCCACGGGTCACCTCGGCAAGCGTAGCTTTACCTTCGATCGTCCCATGCAGCTGTTATTTAGCCAGAAGCCCCTTTAAAACTATACAATTTATATTTATTATTAATATTTTCATTTCAGGTGTCCCGAAAGGGTTGATCCACCAATCCTTAAATTAATCCCAAAGTTTTCATAACACCAGACAAGAGGATAGCAAGAGCCAAGATACACCGCAGAAGTGTTAACAGAAGAGCGATATTTTGAACAAAACATTTTAGGCTGTGGTTGTTTCGAGTAGTTTTAGATTATTGTTAATTGTTAATACTATTTAGGGTGGCAGGTTTAACGTTATTTTTGTATACTTATAGGTCTCGTACAATTCCTCAATATAATAAAAAGTACTTTTTTGAGTTTTTAATAAAAAATATTTTCAATGTTTGCATGCCTAATTTAGGGTAGATTGTACAGGGATCACACATTTTGTAAACCTCTTAATTTTATGTACCTACTTTCTTCAAATAAACGCTTATTATTATTATTTTGGTGAACAAATTTTGTTTCTTAGCTCTTTGGCTAGTTTAAGTTACATTAACGGGCCCAAGCCAAGTCAATGTAGCATGTGTGTGGTGTTTTTTTTTTACGAAAAATGAATGTTATGAGGGGTGATTTCAATTTCCTCAATTTGCATGAACTTTATAACTATTCTGCAGGTGTTTAAAATTGTAGCTTTTTGGAGTGGTATGTAAATTGAGTCTTTCAGGTCTATTTGTTTAAGGCTGTGGAGGGGGTGTTTTGGTATAATACTCATCGTGGAGATAACAATGAGTACTACGTCGACTTTTTATGGCTTTTAAATTCTGGTTACTTTTTCTTTCAGCTCAGCATATTTACTGATATTTTCACCTACTGTTTTTTGTAAATTTTGTGTATTAAGAACTGAAATATTTATCAGGTATGTGATTTTATTAACTTTATCTTGAAGGGTTATATCTGGTCTATTATAGTGCACGGTCCTGTCGGTTATTATGGCGCGATCGTAGTAGAGTATGTTAGTGGTATTTTCTAGAACTATTTGTGGTACGTACTTGTAATAAGGAGTGTTTGTATCTTGTGTATGTTTATATTTGAGAACTAGTTTTGATAAATGATATTTGCTACCTGATTGTGTCTATGTGCATAGTCTATGTGTGTGAGTGTTGTGCATGCCCGTGTTATGTGTTGAATAGTCTTATTATTTTTATTTTTTTATATATTTTATAAATTTCGGAACCATAAGTCCCGCCCGGACCTTTGGAAGGCGTACGAGGGGCCGAAGCCAACTCGCAGAGGCCCCTTATAAAATGTTAAATAGAATAAGGCACCAAACGGCGATTATCCCTGTTTGCATTATGCAAAAGCACCGAAGGACAACCCCCAGTTGGTGTAGGACTATTGCAGGATAAAGAAACAATGATAAGTTTTGTTTCCGTGTTCTGCAATAGTAGGACTATTACCATTATATTAGTAGGCCTATAACCATAGCCCAATATCAGGCCAATATTAGGCTATGGGTTTGGGGTGGCTTTGGTAACCTAAAACTATAGAAGGACTATGTCTCCTGCCTGATCAATGATACATGATAAATGATTTTATTTCTGTAAGTAGGTTCTTACAAACACGTTTACACGTCAAACATATTTTTTAAAACTAGATGAGTAGTCAGATAAGAAACGCCGACCGCGTTTCTTATCTGACTACTCTGAGGAGAAAGGCTGAAACAAACTCGGAGTTCGCAGTCTCTTTTAAAGTACAGACATAATCTTGGTCAGATCATGTGAAGACCATGTCGATTGGTGTCTGAAATTATCTTTTGATGAAAGAACCACACAGATTGAGTAGACCTGTCTAGTCAGTGCACGCATTTGTCAGTAGTTGTGCAGCTCAACTCAGAACTAAAGGAGCTCAACGATTTAACGCACAATTCCAAAGAAAGGACATTTGGCTAGGCCGCAAAAAATACTCAGACTGCCAGACCATGTTAAAAACTAACTGAGAATAAAACAAAATTAAAAAATGTTATGTAATACACGGATAAATGGCAGGAGGTGACTTGCACACTCAACAATGGGCCCCCAAAAACGATGGCTAGCATATAGTGACGTAGGGACAAGGGGGCAACACTTCCTGAGGTGCTTGAGGAGTGGAGAGGTATTCCACGGCTATAAGAACAATCCCAGAGCCCAGGAGATGGTCAAGATCCCTACCAGCACTTACTGGAATACTTCCATCCTCTAAGCACCATTGCTCTTGCGAATCTCCACTCAAGCCAACCAATAAAGGCAAGAATGAGGTGGGAGCTCTGTTTCTGGTCAGTGTTCTCTCCAGCCGGCCAATAAAGGCAAGCGAGAGGTGAGGGACAAAATTTCTCCCGGGAGATAGGGTCCGTGGGGTCGCTACTGCCCAACAGCTCGCCACATGCTACCCTGCGGGTTTCTGTATCTCTCTTGGTCTGGCTCCTTACCCTAGGCCTAGCGTGCAAGCCCCACCACGACGTCAACGTAGAGATACGCCGGTGGGGTTATTATTATTTTTATTTGACAAAAACTAAATTATAAGTACCTATTTATATTTTATTTTTATAATAATTCTATTGACTCGAACTCTCGACAAGATACGTTATTCTCGCTATCTGTGGTTATCAAAGGGGGCGTAACGGGTATTCCTAAGTAAAAAACTTTGTAAATAGCACAAAAATAATATAAAAACAGTTGCTAACATTCTCAGAATGTACAGTTAATGTGGCAATAGAGATAAATTAATTGTCATTACATAGAGGTAAAGTTAATTGCGCGGGTATTTCCAAATGTAATACATACTCGTAGCTGCAGTGATAGTGGAGTTCAGGGTTTTTGATACGCTAATGTGTTTCTGATGTATTTGACGCAAATATTCAGATTAACAGTACGTTTAACATGGTATAAAAAACCATGTTGAAGTCCCAGCCAGGTGTTTAGTAAAAATATTCAAAGTGACTCTAACAAAAGTGAGCAAAAAAACGATTCAAAATAGTCTTTAAAAAGTGGACTTGTGTGTTGTCATTGTGGTCCGAGTGCACGAGCGACCTTCGAAGTGAAGGCAAGGTTACTCTACTAATATTGTCACCTTAGTTTTGGCATCAGTTTACTTATTTAAGGCGCTGACAAGACCCAATTGACCAAAATAGGCTACTCTTAAGAAAAAAAATCCAACTCTGTATAGCTTGTGGTAGCTGAAAAAAATATATGTTAATTTTAAACATATTTTCCAGAACTTGGTTGTTACCGAAACACGTTTTGAAAATAAAATCTCGATACAAACTAACGTTAAACTAACCTTTTACCTTGAGTTCTAATCTAAAATATCTGCATTAAATATCAACATACGTTACGTATTTAATTAATAACAAAAACGTCTTATGTAAATGCAGAACTTGGTTGTTTTTTATTTTCGATTACTCAACTCAATTTTGAATAAATAGAGAATTGCTTCATATTTTGCAATAAATTACAAGCGTTGTGTCATCGCACTTCTCTTTCTCAGTCAGCATCTTAAACATCTATCCTTGTGACATTGCGTACGCCACGATTGCGGCGATAAGTCCCCTCTTTGAGGAGTGGCTAGAGAGGCGCCACGGCATCCTCACCTTCCGAATGACGCAGGTCCTCACCGGTCACGGCAGCTTTGGGAGGTTCCTGTGTCGGATAAGGCGGGAGGAAACGCCCGGGTGTCACCACTGTGTGGATCGCCTGGAGGACACGGTGGAGCATACGGTGGAGATTGCCCGGCTTGGGCAGAGCACCACTCGTGTCCTCGTGGAGGCGATCGGCGGCAGAGATCTCTCGTGTCCGGCTCTGGTTCAGGCCAAGGTCCGGAGCGAGAGGGCAAGGGCAGCCGTCACCTCCTTCTGCGAAGCAGTAATGCTCGCGAAGGAGGAGGCGGGACGGTTTAGGAAAAGGCAAATTTCACGCCCTCTCGCCCCTAGCCGCCGCAGGAGACGCCCTGGGCGTCAGGAATCCCGGGCGGATTCCCAGCCACCGTAGGCGCAGGCTTGCGGACGGTGAGCAATGGGTAGCACACCATCCGGTAAGGACCAGGCCCGGGTCGACGGCGCATTGTATTCCGCGCTCGTCTCAAAGAGATGTCATCAGCACAAGCGTAGGGGTCCACTAGGGCCGATGCCTGCCGGGGTCGCGGGAAGGTACCAGAGGGTTACCGAGGCCCCTGGCAACACAAGCAACGGAAGGAGTACGGGTGGGTTTTAGTCAGTAGGAGTGTGACACAACCTCCCGCTCCGCCCAGAGCGGAAGAAGTTATTTGATGATTTCCCACTGAAAAAAAAAAAAAAATCCTTCTCACACGCTTGGTTCCGAGGCGATCGTGTAGATTGACATGTCATAGAGTGGCAGTTCGAATCCAAATCAGGACAGTAAGTACATCTTGCATGCTTTGTGTGTGCATACTCATGTTTCGGACAAATTAATTAGGTATCTCTCTATGTCTATAGCTGTTGAAACATAAGAAGATTTAAGTCCAAGTTAAAATCATGCCAAGGCTGACAAGAATAATTAAAAAAAACCGGCCAAGTGCGTGTCGGACCATGCACAATGAAGAGTTCCGTAGTTGGGAAGTTGGGATGAATTTATCCCAAAAACAAACTTAACATTGTAGTTGAAAAACATGTTCTCCCATACATCGATATATGCTACGGTCAATTCAACTACAAATTGAAGTTGGTCGACTATTACTCGTTAACTTGTAAAACCCACATAGCTGTGATATTTTTCCTTTTAATTTGTACTACTGCCATGAGTTTTTTCAAACCTCCATAAACAAACATTTAGCTGGCATGGAGTCAAGTGTGGCCCACACTTGACTCTAACACTTTAATGCTTAATATTACGCAAACGGATCCTTGAATCGAAAAGTTGTGTTCACAGACCCGCCCGCAATATTTTTGAACGGCCTATCCAACGATACCCCACACCATGGGATAGACGAGAAAGATAAATATCATCCCCACATTACGTGTAAGACCCTAGAGATAATGTTTCTTCAAGGTTTTATTTTACCAGTTTCTCGGCATGATTAATATGTATATCTATGCCAAATTACGGCTTTCTAGTGCTAAGCCTCTCTGAGCTACAGCGGGGACAGACAGATGGACATGGCGAAACTATAAGAGTTGCTTGTTTAATACGGAACCCTAAAAATGAATATTTTTGCATCTAACCATTCGGCAAAAAAATTGAAAGATTTTTGATAAAATCTTAACCGATCAAATGTGAAAACGAGCCGGTGAGCGTTGACGATTAAACGATTACAAAACTATTGCTGACATGTTTAAGGAACAGTTCACAATCCCGTCGTCCCTGGGTCCGTCATCAGCGAGATATGTTCACGATGCAAGTGCAGTCATGACTGAGTGTAAGACGTTCTTTTCTGCTAATGGTATCAGAAACATAATAAAGCATATGCAACGTGGAAAATCGCCCTGTCATGACGGCCTCAGCATAGAACATTTTAAATATGCTGGAGTTCATTTTCCGCGTGTGTTGTCAATGTATTTTTACCTTTTGTATGTCCCATTCATACTTACAGCCGCTCATGCATACTATTATGTTACCTATTTTAGAAAATAGGACGTGGGCCTCATCTGACAGAGTTAACTACCAGCTCAAACGAGCTGTCAAGTACCTTGGTTGCCGTGGTGGCCGGTGAAACCACCGGCCACCACGGCAACCAAGGTACTTGACAGCATGCTTAATGCGAACTTCGCGAAATAGTCGACCTGCATGGGGCCCAGTTTGGGTTCAGAGCAGGGTTGACTACTGAGAGTGCCTTTTTAACTCTAAAGTATGCTTTCGGGTGCTACACAGCCAGAAGGACGTGTATATGCGTGCTTCTTAGACTTGTCAAAGGCGTTCGATCGTGTCACATACGACCTTCTGTGGGACAAGTTGGGCAGCGCGGGTGTGCCGGGGGAGTGTATCTCTCTCCTGAGGTATTGGTATGCAAACCATGTGAAGTGGGCAGGGGTTGTCGGATGAGTACAAATTGTAATGTGGCGTTAGGGAAGGTGGTTTAAGCTAAGCTATTATTTAACATTTACGGGTATGTTAAGCAGCTTGTCGAGCGGCTCAGTAACACAGTTGTCGGCTGCCACATTGATGACGCTTGTTTTAATAATATTAGCTATGCAGCCGATATGATGCTGCTGCGCCCCTCTATAAGCGGGCTAAGGAAACTTTTGTCTATTTGTGAGAAGTACGCGGAGACGCATGGGTTACAATATAACTCTCATCATCATCATCATTTCAGCCGAAGGACGTCCTCTGCTGGATATAGGCCTCCCCCAAGCACCGCCACTTCAACCGGTTTTGTGCTTCCCGCATCCAGCGGATTCCTGCGGCCTTCACAAGGTCATCGGTCCACCTTGTAGGAGGCCTTCCAACGCTACGTCTTTCTGTACGCGGTCGCCACTCCAGAACCTTTCAGCCCCATCGGCCATCTGTTCTGCGAGCAATGTGCCCAGCCCACTGCCACTTAAGTTTGGCAATTCTTCGGGCTATGTCGGTAACCTTGGTTCGCCTGCGGATCTCTTCATTTCTGATTCGATCACTTAAGGAAGCTACGCAATATCTTCTCGTCCCACATACCGCAGTGTCTCAAGACGAAAGTCTTTGACCGGTGCGTGTTGCCAGTGATGACATATGGTACTGAAACGTGGTCGCTTACAATGGGCCTTATTAAAAGGCTAAAAGTCACTCAAAGGGCAATGGAGAAGGCTATGCTTGGAGTTTCCCTACGTGATCGAATCAGAATATAACTTTCAACAATTGAAATTTTAGTATTTTAATCAAGCTAATAGCAGCCCACCCATGTGCCTTCTGTATTTCTCAACAGAATAGCCCTATAGCAGGTTTAAGCTTTTAAATTTCTGGGTCACATTATGACAGTCGACCTCAGGGATGGTGAGGATATTGAGCGGGAGCGCAGGGCTCTGGTTGTGAAAACTAATATGCTCACACGCAGGTTCGCACGATGCACTAGAGAAGTGTACAGTTATGCTGTTCAAAGCTTATTGTTAGTCCTTCTACTGAAGCGACCTGTGGGTGAGATATACGCAGCGAGCCTACTGAGCCCTGTGCACTTAGTACTATAATGCGTTCAGGATGTTTTTAGGTCTGCCGTGGCGATGCTGCGCGTCTGGGATGTTTGCTGAAGACCGCACTAATGGTTTCCAAAAATGCGCAAAAACGCAGCTTTCCTGCTGGCCCGTATACGGGGTAGCAACAGCGGCATTCTGAACGTAATAGCTGTTCGTTTTGACTGTCCCTTTCAGAATCAGTGGGTAATGTCTTGTAGAGGTGTGGCGAGTCATGGCAAATAAAAATGTAAAGAAATATTTATTTATATATACGTTATTGTACACTAGATTACACATTACAAAAATAAAAATTTAGACACTACAAAATATACAATGAGCGGCCTTAGTGCTTACTGCGATTTCTTCCAGGCAACTATGTATGTATTGTTCCAGGCAATACGTACTAGGTTAAGGTTTCTATGGGTCTATGCCATCCAAAAATTTTTATTATTATTGTTAAAATGTCTTTAACATATCTTGGGACCCAAGTGTCGGAAGGCATACGAGGGGCAAAGCCAACTCGCAGAGGCCCGTTAAACGTTTTTAATTAAATAAGGCACCGACCGACGATTATCCCTGGTCTCACTATACAAGTGCACCCAAGGACAACCCACGGTTGGTGTAGGACTATTGCAGGATATGGAAACAAAGATATTGGGATATGGGTTTGGGTGGCTAAAGTGAACTGGTTACCTACGACCATAGTCCTAGGTAACCAGGGTATTGGTCAGCCAGGGGCCATAGCCCCTGCCTGACCAAAAGTGTCTGAGAGTGGGAGTGAGAGTGAGTCTGTAAACTATGCATATACCGTACTTCATCAATATAAATATCAAATATGTAAATGATGATATAACTATGAAATTAAATAAGAATATGGAGCAACATATGTTGAGAACTGTTATAAAAACACATACCCTCATTGTTGACGTATGGTTAACCTGTTAAGCCCTGCGCGACACCGATTCGGAGTCAAACAATAGAAGATCAATTGTGTCTTATTCGCTGTCCTTGACCAATTAAGAAAGTAATAAAACTGACATAATAATAATGTGATATGGTCCATCTGATGTAAAGTTTTACCTCTGGATTGAAATGTTAATTCATATAAAAGTATCAATAGTTTTCAAGGTAGTGATGCATTCATTGATATTACTGCCCATTACAAATTGCAATGGGGAAGACCCTCGTTCAGTTTGTAGATTTATTGTTACTTGCGGTTTCTCCTGCCATGATTTTTTATTATTTGTGAATATCCTTTGATATGTAGACTTAGGTGTTTCTCAATAGGTGGTCAACGTAAGAATGATGACCGTCAGGCAAATGACTTAGTGCCAAGTGAAGATGGAGGTAGTTAAAGTATTGCTGAAGACCAGACAATAGATGCGGTGGGTGTAAAAGTGGTATAATGGAGACCAAGGACCGGTCGCATTTGCGTGCGCAAACCAGAGGTCTACCCATAATCTAGTCACGGTAACAGAATTGGATGAGGTGGGCCTAAGCCCGGGCAGAATGGCTTGAATGGGCGTCACCTACATTCAGCATTGGGTGGATGCGGGGTGCCGAAGAAGGTAAGTTGGGCTGCGTTCATAATTAGGTCAGGTGTGCGGACCGAAGATGATGTTATGGGCTCAGAAGTAGTGGTAAAATGCACAAGTAGGTACACTTACTTTTTCTGTATGGCCTGGATAATAAAGGTGGTGTAGAGGTGTACTCTTTAATCCCGTGTTTTATATAATAATAGTAAAGTAGACATCAATGCCACTACTCAAACATCTATCAACAATAAAATGACAAAGTCATTAAAAACCGTCACAAGCAATGCACCGATTCACCACAATTTCCTCAAAGTATCTAAAGCGAAATGTCAGAGGTGCGTAGACGCATACATAATACATATTAGTAAACAGATTCTGCTATCAGTATCATGCCGGTCGTCATGGCGAGTGCACGTGTTATTCAAATCGTTTTAGTTCTAACATTATGTTTAGGACTTCAAGCAAAAGTGTATACACGATGCCAGTTGACCCGGGAGCTGCTGAAAAATAATTTTTCAAGGACTTTTCTTAGTAATTGTAAGTTGTTTGTTGCTTTTTTTATGTATTCCCGCGTTTTTTCTTTGATGCTGATTGCGGTAAATAGGTACAGCGATTATAATAATAGTGCGTCTATAATTTGTCATGAATTTGTTACTAATAAATCTGTAGAATTGTCGGTATTGTTTTGGGTTATATACTCAGGTTGAATAACCACATTTAATGTCTCTCCATTGAAAATGAAAACTGTTTTGGCCGATCATATCTACTTGTTGAACATAAGTCAATAGTTGACTCTTTAACAATGCATCTATATTAATCTAAGGCTATTTGCATAGTGAATATATTATTGTTCTTAACGCAGTGTCTCTGATAATTATATTGCTTTTTTTATTGAATAAGTAGGTACTGGATATTATAGTATCCTGTTACCATTCCTTCAATATTATCTCTCTAACCCGTGTCTTGTGGAGTAAATCGAACTATCGGACCCATTTGTTATACAAATACTAGTTTTACCTTCTGTATTAAATGACCTGCAGGAGTGACGATTTCAAATTTTTACACAGTACTCTTTTCGTTCTTTGAGTTTGGATGGCAGACACTCCATATAGTAATGCTATCAATTCAAATCAAGTTCTGGTTTACTACAAAATGAAACTGAAATGAAATGAAAATGATGACTACGAGTAGAAGCCGACCTAGTTGGGAAGTGACAAGACAGATGTACCAGCTCATTATTATTGACATCTTGTCTGTAACAATACGTAGTATCCTTGAAGTTAAAAACATATGAAACGTTTGTATGCATCCATTAAATCAAATTAATGATGGTTGACGAGTTAGTTGAATTAGACATACCTAACATTACTGGTGTTAATAGTAATGTAGATATTATCTATAGACAAATTAGGTTTTAATGTATATTCTTTAGTAGGACAACATTATAATTGAATTCTAATCTAAGGTCCATAATACACCGCTACTAAAATAGCGTTACCAAACGGTTCCCAGGAATTTTAAGGGTCGGGTAATTGCCGTTGACCTTGGCCATACAAATACGCGTCGTGCTCACACCGCGCCGTTCGGTTTCATAGGGAATAACAGCTTTTTGTATGAGACACTTGAACTCATACACTAATTGTTATTGTTTGTTGTTGTTTTTAAAATATTTTTTTTTATAATATTAGTGTAACTGTCATGCATGAACAGTTTAACTCCTAGTACTTTAGGGTTTTATTTATTGATGGTAATCTGTGAACAGCGCTGTTGGCTACATTATTACTTAAGTTATTTATGTTTTACTCTTTGTAATATTGCATAATGTAGTTGTGTGGTGTTTCTATTTAATAAAAAACAAAAATAAAATAAAATCATTATTTTTAGTAAAAAAAATATAGATATTTGAAAAAGTTACAGATTGAATTATAGACAATAAAATAGTCTGTTCCTAAAAAAAAAAAACATGAACATATCAGTTTGAAAATAATATAGTTTTTTTATGCTTAAGGTAGACCTTACTTTCTGAATATATTTCATAAAATGTTTTACTACAATACTTGAATATTCACATATAGAATTGATGTGTATGCGTTTTAGTTTAACATACATTTTTTGCATATCTTACATACGAGTACTTGCATTATATAAAGGCGTAGTAACAGATTTAAAAGTCACTAAAATCGTATATATCTGCGCTTTAAACGCCACGAATGTTTATTGATTCAGTAAATGAAAACCACAATTTAAATAATAAGGGAAATTCAAATGAAAATAATGATGAACATACTAGAAGAAGTAACACAATGAATACAAAATCTTCTACAAATAATACATCATCTAAACCAAACGTTATAAAGAAGGATGCAGTCAATGCAACAGTTATAGACAACAAAAACACATCTCAAGTCACAAACAACAATGTAAATGTCACTAATAACACAAAGGACTCAAACAAAGTAATAATTACCAATAATTTGACATCTACAGTTACTTCAGTTACAAACACAATGAAACTTGAAAGCGTAGTGACTATTCCCGCGGTTGGTATGAACCTTTCGGAATAAATTCCCAAAATTAAGGTGTGACAAAATGCATTGCTTAGTTTAGAAAAACAACGCAGTCACGCAAACAGACACGATTTTTTAAAATTACAATATGTGTAGTTATACACGTAGATATGGAAAATATAGATATAATACTCTGTCTAAAGATAGCCTCCTACGCAAAGCCTATGTTATTTACATTTCCATTTTGCCCGGATCCGTGTGAAACAAATGAAGTACAATTATTATCTACCGATATTTGTATGTGTGCGTTTAAATGTTAATGTCGGTATTGTTAGTTGTACCTATTGTATTCTCTCATTTACTGATTGTTAGTCATGATTTTGTCAATGGGTTTTCCTTACATGGTGTTGGTAGCAATCAAATGATTTGTATTCAAGCGTGGGTTTGCGTTACGCAGGTTTTTTATCCACCACAGATTTTTTATCTGCGGGTTTAATTTGATAATGCTTGCTGTCAGGTTAGTCAAACTAGTTATACAAGTATACAGGGTGTATTTTTGGCGACACTGCTTGGCGGTAGAAAAATGTAAGGATTTCGCCAGACGATGTCCTTCATAAAGGGCCCAAGTAGATACCTACTTCACTTTCCATTTATGTTCACATAAAGCTTTTGTGGACAGGATATTAATTCAGACTTGTTACAGTTGTAATAGAAAACATGTTATTGCAGGCTTATTAGACTAGATTTCAAGACCATTTATTTTTTGTTAAGTACCTGGTACTTCTTGACAGGCGTACACCGTCCTCCCATTAACACTGTAATTTAAACACAGAAATTTTGATCCTCGTTCCCAGATTTTGAAAAAAATGTACGGTCATCAAGATTAGGAAATGGGCCATTTTCACAAAAACTTGTTTTATGCCAATCAATCCTATCTTATAAGGACCAAAAACTCTGTTGGACCAACTGAGGTTTGAGTAGTAGAAAAGTCAGAAATCATAAAAAGCTTTTCCCGTACATTTCGTAGAAAATCAGACTCAACTTACTTTTTTACGATAGACTGGCCTCTAAAATGAAAACTGGCCGAAAATAAACAAAAGCAGTTTAAATTTATGATTTCGAACGAAAACTCGTTTATAATAATAATAATAATAGTTTTATTTCCCGCAACAATTACAATATAAAGGTGTTTCAAACATTGGAGGTACAAAGGTTTGTGGGAGTCAGGAATCCAAACTAGGATACTCTATGCTATGGACTCCTGGCGCCCCTCGCCGAAATTTGGATTATGACAATTGCATAACGTAGGACATGGACAGGAATATTGTAAGAAAATAATAACAAGAAAGTTACTAATTAAACAAAATCAAAAATTTTAAATATAAATAAAAGTGCGTGTGTATGTTTGTAAGTGAGGGCGTGAAGTGAAAGTGGAAGTTGTCGTGTATGTGGCGTGGTGTTGTATGTGAGTGTTTGTGTGAGAGAGCGTAAGATAGTGTAGTGTGTGTGGTTGCGCCGTAGTGTGCGGGTCGTTTATAACGCGTTTTTGTTTGAACAAGACAACAACAAAACGCGTTATAAGAAAAGTTACTTTGAGAACAGAATTTAGATTGTTGCTTGTGATTTGTGTTATTCTGAGAAAAACGTCCTTTAATAGTTTAGATCTAAACTATTAAAGGACGTTTTTCTAAAAAACTTTCCCATACAAATGGGAAAGATTTTTACGATTCTTGACTTTTATAGTGGCCAGTCTATTCATCATAAAAAAATATAAATGATAAATGATTTTAATGATAAATGATTTTATTTCTGTTACAAACACTTTTACACGTCAAACATATTTTTTTTTTTAAATAGATGAGGCCGTCGTTTCCTATCTGACTACTCTGAGAAGAAAGGCCGAAACAAACTCAGAGGCCACAGTCTCTTTTAAAGTCCAGACATAATCTTGGTCAGATCATGTGAAGACCATGTCGATTGGTGTCTGAAATGGTCTTTTGATGAAAGAATCACACAGATTGAGTGGACCTGTCCAGTCAGTGCACGCATTTGTCAGTCGTTGTGCAGCTCAACTCATAACTAAAGGAGCTCAACGATTCAACGAACAATACCAAAGAAAGGACATTTGGCTAGGCCGCAAAAAATACTCAAAACTGCCAGACCATGTTAAAAACTAACTGAGAATAAAACAAAATTAAACAATGATTCACATAGTTTTCACATTTACAATAATTAAAACAATATAATACTACACAGAGTAAATATTCATGTCATTGCATAAATAAAATTCATCAATGTCAATGTGTATATCCGGATATAATCTTGGTCAGATCATTTGAGGACCATGTAGGTTGGTGTCCGAAATGGTCTTTTGAGGAAAGACCACACAGATTTGAGTGGTCCTGTCCAGTCAGTGTACGCATTTGTCAGTTATCATGTAGCTGAACTCAAAACTTAAGGAGCTCAATGATTTGACGAACAATACCAAAGAAAAGACATTTGGGTAGGCCGCATAAAGTACTCAAACTGCCAGACCATCATTAAAACTAAGAGACAAAAAATAAACAAACAATGATCCATATAGTCCTCACATTCTTATTAATTAAAATAATATAATATAATACTATACAAAGTAAATATTCATGTCATTGTTTATATAGAATGTTATATAGAATAAGAAAATATAAATAGCTAGCAAAATAAAAATAGTAAAAAAACAACATTCACTGTAAGTTTATTGGAGCAGCTCAATCTTAAGCCTTTTTGTCCTCAATATATTCTTTAACAGTATAAAAGGCTTTCAGGCACAGTTTCTGTTTTATAAAACATTTGAATTTATTAAGGCTTAGTTCTTGAATGTGGCTAGGAAGTTTATAATAAAAACGTATACATTGGCATCTAAACGAGCTGCCTATTTTTTTGAGCCTGGTTGTAGGAACAACAAATTTGTATTTGTTCCTAGTATTTACATTATGGATATCACTGTATTTTTTAAACAAATTAATATTTTTATGTGCGTACATACATATACTGAGAAGCTAGTCATTATATTAATCTTTTTAATTTTTTCTCTGAGGGAGTATCTGGGACTTAATTTATAAATTGAACGGATTGCCCTTTTTTGTAAAACAAAAATTGTCTAAATATCGGCGGCATTTCCCCATAACAGAATACCGTACGACATTACGCTATGAAAATAACTAAAGTATACTGAACGGGCTGTGTCTAAATCCGATAAATCACGAATTTTTCTAACGACGTATGCTGCAGAGCTAAGCTTTTTTGACAATTTATGGGGCAATCTATATGGGGGCCCTATTGAAACTTGGCATCCAAAGTTATGCCTAAGAACACAGTGGTATCTTCGGGGTTCAACTCTTCACCCTTTATGAGAACACTAGTTTTTACTTGTCTAACATTAGGTATTGTAAACTTAATACATTTGGTTTTTTTTTCTCGTTAAGAAGTAGGTTATTAACATTAAACCAGTTAACTACTTTTTCGAGGGCACTATTTACATTGTCAGTAACCAACTGCTGACATTTGAGTTTAAATAAAAGTGAAGTGTCGTCTGCAAACAGCACTATATCATGATTATCCTTTATGAGGCAAGGCAAGTCATTTATATAAATAAGAAACAAAAATGGGCCGAGAATTTGAGCCCTGGGGGACCCCCATTCTTACTACGGATCCGGGTGACCTTTTTCGTTAAAATCAATTCTCTAAATCCTATCACTCAAATTTGAAGTAAGAAGATCCAGAGTGGACTTTCGGATTCCGTAGTGGTGCAGTTTTCTAATCAAAGTTTCATGAAGAGCGCAATCGAATGCCTTGGACAAATCACAAAAAATACCCAAAGCATCGCATTTATCCTTCCATGCATTATAAACATGTCCTAAAAGTTCAACACGCTCAATCAGTAGTCGAACGACCCCTTGTAAAACCGAACTGTTTGTTATGCATTAATTTATGTTTATTGAAAAATATTTGGATTTGATCTAAAATAAGTTTCTCGAAAATTTTACTGAAGGTAGGTAGTACTGAAATAGGTCTATAATTAGTAGGGTCTGATGTACTACCCGATTTAAAGAACGGTATTATTTTACTGTTTTTCTTAAGATCAGGAAACTCACCACAGTCAATACAATTACTTAAAATAACAGCTAAAGTAGGTGCTACAATGTCTATAATCGACTTAGCAACGTCCACAGAATTACCCCATAGATCTGCGGTCTTTTTAACATTTAACGTGTGAAAGGTTTTAATTACATCTTTACAGGTGACATATTGGAAACTAAATTCTGAATCACACACAAACTGGAACGTTTTCTATAAGTAAAGACTCTGCGGCAGTGGGTGATGAGTTTAGAGATGTTGTAGTTGATATGGGAATCTCTGTAAAGAAATTTTCAAATGCCATGGCGACTTCAGAATCTGTTTTAATTATATTGTCATCAATAGCAAGGCTGTAGTCACTAAGGTAAGTTGGGATCTCATTTCCTATGAAATGTATGGGAAAAGTTATTTGCGATTTTTGACTGTTCTAGTACTCAAACCTCAGTTGGTCCAAAAAAATGATATGATGAATGATGAGAAATGGTGAGAAAAACGGTCGTAGGAGACTGTCCGTCTCCTACGACCGTTTTTCTGTAAACGATTAAGGTACCTACTACCTATCCTTACTGCCCCGTCTCAAAAATCCACCCTTTAATAATGACGTATTTTGTGTAGCAATATTGTTGATACGAGACTCAATAGTCGTTATATTGCTATAGTTAAATGATCATCACCTCTTGGTGTATAAATGTGAACGTGAATAAAATATGTAGTAGATACTTGCTCCTTTGTGAAGGACATGGTCTGGCAAAATCCTACACCCTTGCTTCTTTCTTTTCTACCACCATATCTACTTTCTACCACACTTACTTCTTTCTATCGCCTAGCAGTGTCGCTGTGTTCCAGTTTGAAGACGTGCCGGTGTGATAACAGTCGAATAAGACGTTGCAGCAGAAGCTGTGGGATGGCAACGCATTTGCAATACTTCTGCATGGTATTGTATTGACATTTAGAGTCATTACTTCTTACTATCGTGTGGGGCAGTACTAGCTTGTTTGCTATTCAATTACATGTAAAGATAGAAATAATATGTCAGATGAACCTGGTTGTATCGGTATCTGTCTGGAAATCCCACGGGGATAATAACAATAATTGAGTTGAATGTTTCATAATAGGTCTATGGCTATAACATCTTATGTTACATCAATTTGTTGTAGGTACAAATGAATGCGTAGGTTTTTACGTCAAGTTTTCCTCTTCAGTTTTTGTTCTCCCATACTCAGTATTGGTACATACCGGTTTATTGACGCAGATACAGCACTATAGCGACCATGGTTTTGTTATTGTTACTAGTAATTATTATTTTGTTAATTTATTTTACTTCGATGATCGGATAACAGCCGCACGATCCATCAGGTTAAGCTACGCTTGCCGGGGTTGGTCCGTGGATGGGTTCTCTGTCCATCTTGACATACCAAGACTCCTCCTGCCTCGGAAAGCACGCGAAGCCGTTGGTCCCGGCTGTCATTCGTGGATCTTTGACAGTCGTCATGGGTCGTCTTAAACCCAAAAGCCTGACAACCAGTCTTATCAGGAGTTATCGTGTTATACAGTTACTGGGTTGTGAAGGTCAGATAGGCAGTTCACCCATGTAAAACCCTGGTATTCAGCTGCATCCGGTTAGACAGGAAGCCGACCCCAACATAGTTGAAATACAAAGGCTAGGCAGATGATGGTTTTACTTAGATACTTAGTCAAGAACTCCTAACTGACATTTTGTCGATTTTTTTTTTACGTAGTTAGAATTCAAATAATCGTGTGCGTGAGCTGGCAAAAGCAGCCAACTTTAAATCATATTGTTTAACAAGTTACTGATAACTGACAATAGCTACGAGTATTAAGCAACTATACTGTACGTAACTATTATACTGTACGTATTTATTTATATAAAAGGTTTGTTTTTCGTTTCCTGTAAAATTATGTTTTGGTAGACAAAGGTTCTTGTCACTTCATCGTCGATTTGTGCCTTCGAGTTATCTATAGCTACATAATAGCTATATGTCAGCGGGCACGCCCTTTATTATGATGTTAGGTTCTGTTTACGTTTTTATTTTTAATTTCTGTATAGTTTTAAGACGTTATTCATATCTATGGGTGACACTTATTGTGCTTGTCGCAATTTTTTTTTAACCAAAATGCTGTAGGATAGAACAGTGTTGTATTTTCGATTACAAAATCGTTAGAATTTTTGCGTGCTTTATGCCTACTGCTCTGTTAACCTGCTGCTGGCCTGTTCTGTAAGAATCTCTATTTTATTCTATTTTTATTGTGGCAAGCAAAGCCGATGTCGACTATTCTGCCAATTTCTATAGTGAGTTGAAAAACCAAGTGTCTATTGTTCTATACTAATAAATAAATAGAATGATAAAAATCTTTGATGATAGTCAGACAGTTGAACTTAATTGATCAAGGACAGCTAATGGGACACAATTAATTTTCTATTGTTTGACACCGAATCGGAGTCGCGCGGGGCTTAACAGGCTTAACAAAATCTTGTGGGGTTAACACTGGACTGAAACAAACAAAAAGATAAAATTATATAAATATTATAATTGTTAGTACATTGAATATACACACAGAATATTTGGAGAAACAAATCATAATTTTATATAATTGTGAGGAATGAAAATAATCAGAGCCACATGCAGATCTGGAAAGGGATATGTTAAAAGTTAAGGAGACGGCTACTGTAAGAATCTCACCGTGTAAACTTAGGTGAAGTCAGCGTGAAGTGAGCTCTCAATAGTGTCAATGAATGTGGAACGACAGCTCACTTCAATCTCACTTCACCTATGTTTCAACGGTGAGAGTCTTAAAAAATAGGCCAACCACACGTATTCCCCAAAGGTGTAAAGTTTTTGTTCGTTATGGTGTAAAAGAGTTTCAAAACACATCAAAAGACACGACTTGCTACTATCGTACCTTGACCAGAGGTCAATTAATTGTCTGCTCTTTACAACAATGAAGTATTAGTCATCACTTTTAGCATCGGTAATTACAGCCCACCTAGTTAGTAGAGTTGGTGTTAATTAGTGCAAAGAACATTAATCAATGTATGTATGTTCTGCGATTTCGGCTCTCTCGATCTCTCCAGGTCTGGAGCCATAGCGCTTGATGGCGCGCTTCTCCCAGTCTCTTGTGACTTTCGGTATCTGGGTTCACTCGTGCAAAGCGATGGCGAAGTATATCGGACAGTTAAGCATAGTCAATTCTCATATTTTTAGGTTTTCTTAGAGCCGCAATTATGTAGGCATATTATCTACATAAATTTTTAAGTATTTCATATTATTACATGGAAAGAATCTAACTCGCACTATCTACCAATCCTGACACTGGACCCGCACGCTAGATTTAATACCCACTGCCTCTTACAGAAAAGAGGGCTGTCTTCCAGCAATGGAAACATTGTAGGCTGATTGGTGATTATATAAAAGGAAAAGTCTGTGGTCTTGTTGATTAGGCAGTCGCTCCAGTTGCATCTTGATAAATTAGAAGCCGATTCCAACATATTTGGGAAAGGTATCCAGGCAACTGCGTAGATGCATTTGTTCACACTTTGGGTGTGGTTAAAGTTGGTGGTATCTCGGTACCGATGGTTATGCTGTTTTGTTTGATATTTGTACTAGGTACGTAAACGTAGATCATGTGGTAGATAAGACATGAATTAATTATGTAATACGTGTAAATAAATAATATAACGCAGTGGTATGCGTTGACAGGAAGTTCCGTTTACTTTTGAATTAAATAATATATTTGAGCTAACTATTCTGAGGAAAAGTAATTAAAATCTTGAGTATTCGTAATGACAATAGAGTAAATATTGGCACATACATTATCAACTGTTGTTTAGTGATAATAAAATTCTTCGTATTTTTAAATCCATTTTGATTGCCATGTGTATTTTAATTTGACGTAGATAGATGACGCAAATAACTATAATGTAAAGCATAGTTATTTACGCTCCTTGTTTCCCTTCAAATACCATCAAACCCGACTAAAGTAAAGGATTTAATTCAGCTGGTCAGCAGGGGGCATCATGGCTGAAGGCTATAATGATACGAGTAGCAATACTTTTATGTATGACCTGTACTTAACTGCCCCGTTGCCGCGTTGTGCTTGTGCTATGGTTGCAAGCGCGACTGCTGAGCGTGGGCCCTGAGTTCAATTCCCAAGTCAGGCAAATTATTATTGGGGTTTTCCATTAGAAATTTCTTAGTAAGAGCCCGGAGTTTGGAAGTTGGCGTGTGATACCCCCCGCGCCTCGGAAAGCACGATACACCGTTGGTCCTGCACCTAATCTCTCTCCGGTCGTGTCGCATTGCCATTCCATCGAACTATGAGAGTGAGGGAAGAGAGATTGCACCAGTGTCTGCGCACACACTTGTCCACTATAATATCTCCCGCGCTGAATGCTGGTCTCCGTTGAAATTGGCCGAAATACGGTTTGGAGGACTATTATTATGACCAGCAGTCAAGTCCATTAGCGCCTTGCTACTGCTAATGTTTTGACCATGGTATGTGATCACAGAATTACAATAAGTCCTTACCACTGATTTTCAATCACTGTCAAAATCACAGTTATCTGTACTCTTGTTGCTGATGGGTTGTTCAATTCAGGCTATCGCATTCCACTGCTAAACATAGGCCTCTCTTAGGCTGCGCCACAACACCCTGTCCTCCGTCTTCCACATCTAGTCTGACCCAGCCGCCTTCTTAAGATCGTCGGTCCATCTTGCCAATACGCGGACTTCACTCCAGGACTCGTCTGCTCCATCGGCCATAGGTAAAATAAGGAAAGCGAAAGGACTGAAAGGCCAAAAACACATTAGACGCTGGATACAGAATATATGTATAGAACATTCTCTTAAATAATTAATTTTCTGTTTGATTTCAGGGGTATGTCTCATAGAACAGGAAAGCGACAGAAATACGTCAGCGATGGTCGTGAAGAGTCCTAGAAGGAAATATTTTGGATTGTTTCAAGTAAGATTAAAAATAATATATTTATTAAATCATTTGTGTTTGGTTTTTATTATCCAAAGTGCATGGAAGATTGAAAAAGTCCAGACGAGACATACGCACGTCTACAGTGTGGAGGAACGAGGTATCACAGCCCGACGGTTATTGGGTATCCATATATTTAATTTTCCTTACAAATATTGCTTGCGTACTTCAAAAACCCGTGACGTCTTTGTCCTTCTACATTGTGACGTCTTAAAAACTTACTCTATCCGACTACGTGGTACTTTGACAGTGGTACCCTAGCACTGATTAATTTGACAGGACTAAACTAAACTTTATCTTCTGTCCTTTTCTTAATGAAATAAAAAGAAAAAGATGCACTTAGCTTAAATTTAGTTTAGTTTGTGAACAAGGGAATTGGCACCAAGGAAGCAATTTTTATGTATGAGTGAGTCCTTTTGGAATAATATAGTTTATAATCCATAGCGGGATATTAGTATACAGTCAGTCTCAAAAAGATGACAAAAATAATTTGATTGTCTACAATTTTATTTGTGTTCCAAAATACTCTATTAATCATTGTGGTACCCAATAAGTAATATGTTTAGTGGTTACACATTGATACAATATTATAGAAAAAAAATTGTGGACAATTAAATTAATTCTTTTCGATGTATACATCTTTTTGTGGCTGACTTTATTGATATCAATTTGTTTACAAGTCTTGGTAAGGACGCTGTCGAATATTGTTTTCTGTGTAGGATCTAGTTTAGTAGGCGATGACTTTTCTGACCCCAATTTAAACATAGCTCATTATAATTTCAGATAGGAAGTGAATGGTGCAAGGAAGGCAAGAAAGGTGGGAAGTGTGACATTACATGTGAAGGTGAGACCATTGTCAAATGACTATGTTTAGAATTGTTTTAAAATATTATGTTTCTGAACTATGTATGAGTCAGTTTTCACTTTGCCAAATATATAAGACTTTTCTTTATAAGCCGATAAAGACAATTCAACATCTGGTTGGGTTTCGTCTTCCACACCTATCGTCCTGCGTTTGAACCATACCCGTACTGAATTTGTAGATGACGTGACTGCGTTTTAAAAGTAAAAATATGAAATTGTAATACGTCTAGTTTAGAGATAAAATATAGCTACAGTGTTTACGACCATCCTTCACTAGATAGAGACACTATCACAAGGAGACGAGGAATTGATCTTTAAAATTTTGGGATTTAGGACTGTTCCCACATGGCAAATATGTAGTTCACATTTCGAATAAAATTTAAAATAAACCCTATTAAACGTTACAAAATCATGTGACTAAATATTTAGTTTTGTACTTACAGCACTACTAGACGATGACATCAAAGACGATGGCGTATGTGCCGTAAAGGTGTTTGAGGCAGAAGGCTTCAAGTACTGGGCGAAATGGGAGGCGAGGTGCAAGGGACACGTCCTGCCTGATATTGAGAAGTAAGATCTGAACACTATATCTATTACCATAGCTATAGTTAAGGTAGAAGGATCCTCGTGAGTTCAGCGGGATAATTGAGTTACACACTTACAATGGCAATCCCTTTCATTATGACAGTTCAACAACATTCGTTGCGTTATTTACGTTGTTGAGCAGATAAGTTTGTCAAACCTATGAAGCAATGTATTAAGAATTTCCTTCAAAATCCTTCGGATGTTGATTGAAACTACGTTTCGCAATTGTAGTTCAGGAAAGTAGTTAATCAGTGGTAGTAGTTTTAAACCAATGTCGGTTGTCAACCAATATCGTTGTATTCCAGTTTAAGGGTATAAGTGCCAGTGCATTTTAAACTTTTGATCCTGTGTTGTGGACACAATGAAATGACATCTCAGAGATCTCATGAAATGGCGAGGCATTTGGACTATCTTAAGGTTTCGTGATTGACTTAATTCGCTTTTGCAAGAAAATACCAATAAAAATACACAATAAGTATATTATCAAAAATACCATGTTCTGTAAGACTTATTCCAATTAAAAGTACCTAGAAAGTAATTATTTAATTTCCTTTGTGGGAGTATGAAACAAAATGAGTCTTTAAATATGTCAGCACGTGTAAGAGATTTGTTGAGAGAATAAATAGCGAAAACTTGTGGTCGTTTATGGCAAGAATCTGACATAACTCTTCCTCAAACGTAATTTGAAGTATATAAAATGAGCCTATAAACATTTCCGCACGTGTGAGAGATTATGTCAAGATAATAGCAGAGGCTTGTGGTCTGACGGTAGCGTTAGAAACACTGTGAGGTGTCAAGTGGAAAGAATCTGTCATAACCTTTCCTCAAGCGGAATTTTCCCATGTAAGAAAACGTCTCACTGTCCACTAACAACACAATTTGCGATCTTCTATTCCCGATGAAGGAACAGTCAGGGATATTGATTATCAAATTGACACTCTACGTCAATTTGCCGTGTTTATAGCCATTTTATACAACATGTTTAAGAATGACAGTTGTGATTTAAATCATCCTTGATCTCTTGCCCTTATCCCAATTTATTTGGGGTCGGCGCAATATGCTTTTCTCTTCCGTGCTTCTCTATTAGTCGCTATCTCAGTAGTCACCCCCTTTCCAGCCATATCATCTTTTACACAGTCCCTCTATCGTATCTTTAGTCTTCCCCTACTCTTATCATGATTACTGTGCCGAACGGGCGTAATCGCTGGACGCGAAGGGTGTGTAGAGAGGGTGTATGCCTATCCAGTTTTATGCCAGCATGAGGGTAGGTCCTCCCATTCCATTCAGCGCTAACGTCCTGCACCTATTGATTCACTCTTCAAAATGGTTGAGTTGAATGGTGCTAATCCATTCGTCGTGTTCGAGAACGGGCGCCGTCAGTAGAGACTGGTCATCTCTTAGCTGCCA
Organism: Atethmia centrago; assembly: GCA_905333075.3. Taxonomy (NCBI): domain Eukaryota; kingdom Metazoa; phylum Arthropoda; class Insecta; order Lepidoptera; family Noctuidae; genus Atethmia; species Atethmia centrago. The sequence continues at coordinate 16,037,071 of HG995388.1, forward strand.
CGGCTTATTTTCATTTTTAAATTGTATATTTTTTTTTTGTTTATCTTTTGATTACGGATGCTTTTACATTTTGCATCGTTCTCACATGTATAATTTTAAAATTAATGATGTAAACAATATTTTGTAACCATATGTTGATTTAAAAGAGTGTCCATGGAATTTCTTGTCCGTTCTTCTCCATAGGTACTACGATTTGGAATGGGCAACTAGCTTCATCTTTCTGACTGACTAACCCCTTGACAATTCAAAAGTGTCTGTAATTGGTTTATTTGAAATAAATGCTTTGAGTTTGAGTTTGATTTCAGATATCTCCAAGACGGCTACCAGATTCTATGTAGGTACCATTGTTTTTGACGAGGAAGGGTTTTTGACCTCGTTTAAAGTTGTTTTTGACATCTGGTATAGGAGTATTTTACCTAATAATTTAAAATATCACAACTATATTTTTCATAAATGGTGATTGGTAAAACCAAAACAACAATATTAACCATCTAAAGTAACACGACATACACTCTCAATTAAATGGGCTTTTGTAAGGGACTATCTACGTAAAAGGTAGATCCAAGGCTAGGTTTCGGTCTAGGCTACATGGACGCACTAAAAAACTATAAATTACGGGTGTATAGTCCACTTTATTGAGGTTTATAAGGGTCGTATTTACGGTTTTACGTACTATACACTATTTCACCACAGTTTTATGTTTAAGTAGCACTGTTATCACTCTGAATTTAAGTTATTATCAAAAACAAGTTTAAAAGCACTATTTGATGCCGTATCTTCGCGAACAATTATTTATCAGCATCTTATATAAACAATTCAACTTGCTTGTCAACTTGTTTAACAATTAATTTCCCTGACTTTAAGACTCACTCCTTTGTGTTCGTTATATCGGAAAAATACAATTTGGAATCTGGTCCTTTGATATATTATCATTACCAACCTTCTTCTTTTTGATTACTGGAGTAGCACAATCCTAGTATTCAGCTCCATCTGGTTAGACTGGAAGCCGACCCCAACATAGTTGGGAAAAGGCAGATGATGATGATGAAGGGAGATGATGATGGAGTTGCGCACAGCGTCTTTTTCATTCATTCCTACTTATTTCAATATTAACTTAAAATTCTTTAAAACTATACGGTAACTAGCTGACCCGAGAGAGGTTATCCTGTCAAAATTTCAATAATTCATACGAAATTCCCATAGAAAAAGGACGCTCAGTTGTTCCCGAATTTGAAAACTTTACGGGAAACTTTTCCAATTTTTCTTTTAGTAGGAACCTAATTCAGACTATTGCGAACATTTTAAAATAAAATAGAATTTTATTTTTAGGGTTCCGTAGTCATTAAGGAACCCATAGGGTTTCGCCATGTCTGTCTATTTGTCAGCCTGTCCACGGCTTAGCTCAGAGACTCTTAGTACTATTTTGGCAATATACATAATAATCACCCCAACAAAGTAGTATAAAAAAATATTGAAAAAAAATATAATGGATGATATTTTTTTCTCGTGTATCCCATGGTGTGGGAAATCGTTGAATAGCCCATTCAAAAGTTTAGCGGGTTTTGTAAACGATTCAGGGATCGACTTGCGTAAAATTAAGCTTTAAAGTGCTAATTTTTGTTAGAGACAAGTGGTTAGTTTTGGATATGTGAAAAAAAAATCACCCCAGTAGTATATATAACGAATTTACAAGAAAAACTATTACAGCTAAGTAGATTTTACAAGTTAACAGGTACCTAATAGTCGTCCAACTTACATTTTCAGTTAGGATGTAAGGGAGAACATTTTTTCCAACTACAATGTTGAGTTTGTTCTTAGATAACTTCATCCCAACTACAGAACCCTGCATTGTGCGTCCGACACGCACTTGACCGTTTTTATTAAGTATAATAGAATATTAATTTAATTTATTCTTCTACGTCAATAAACCGACAACACAACTGAAATTGAAAATTACTATGAAATACTTTTCAAAAGACTGCTCAGTAATCATTTATGTCATGTTTGCAATCATTATAAATTTAAATAATAGGTACCTATTTGTAGTTCGATGTCCATTCAATAATGTAATTTCACTGAAAAACCAAGGTATGTATACTATGACAGTATCAAAATACTAATGTGGAAAATCCGATCTGTATTGTATTGATTACAGACAATACTGACATTTCAGTAATAGGGTTTCTTGCAGGAATTATCGACGTAACACGTAACATCACTCCTTGTTTCCCTGAAAGGATATTTTATAGTACACACACATTTCGCTAGTTTTGTTGAAGTTCCATGTAATAGGCAACGAGCCTATTGCCATCAACCGGGCACACGTCCAGACTCCAGGCTGCAACTGAGAAATTCCAGATGGAAAAACTTAATGCTCGACTGTAGTAGTAGTCAAATGATTGATAATAATCTCAAGTAGTATAATGAAGTTTTAAAGCCAACATTGTTCTGTTGTGAAAAAGAGATGGTGATAATGTCCGTCATGTAACTCCGTCTCTCTCTAATGCTTGAACAATCGTGCTTAAGACGCTGACAACACCTAAACCGCTGTCACTGTCAGATTGCATAGAAAAGAAAGAGAAGCGCGATGACACAACGCTTGTAATTTATTGCAAAATATGAAGCAATTATCTATTTACTCAAAATTGAGTTGAGTAATCGAAAATAAAAAAACAACAAAGTTCTGCATTCAAATGAGACGTTCTTGTTGTTAATTAAATACGCAAAGTATGTTGATATTTAATAAAGATATTTTGGATTAGAACTCAAGGTAAGAGGTTAGTTTAACGTTAGTTTGTATCGAGATTTTTTTTAAAAACGTGTTTTGGTAACAACCAAATTCTGGGAAATATGTTCAAAATTAACATTTATTTTTCCCGCTACCACAAACTATACAGATTTGGCAATTTTTTTTCTTAAGAAGCCTATTCTGGTCAATTGGGTCTTGTCAGCGCCTTAAACGTCAACGTCTGGCAATACTAATACGTAAGAGTAGCGTCCGACTCGCACTTGGCCGCCTATTCTCTGGCTTTACATACCCATGGCGTGGTATATGCCTGTTCAATCATTTTATAAAGTTTTGACTTGAGATATCAAACGAGCCCTTATTGAGGCCATATTTTATACATCGTTGTTTGATCTTATCTATCTTGAATGATTAAATTGTTGACTCTCATTATCTGCCTTGATAACATCTTATTAGCATTTTCTAGTTTACTTTAAACACAATCTGTACATACGGAGTATAAAACAAAGTCGCTTTTCGTGTCTTCATGTATGAGTGGTTAGATCTCTGTAAGGGTTGGGTAATCGCCGTTGATCTTGGCCATATAAATGCGCGTCACACGCACGCCTCCGTTCGGTTTCATAGGGAATATTTATTTTTAGTAACGAAAATGTGAGTATTTGAAAAAAAAACACAGGTAGAACCCGGTGCCCGGCTTGGGCGGGGCACCACCGTGTCCTCGTGGAGGCAATCGGCAGCGGTCATCTCTCACGTCCAGCCCTGTTCCAAGCCATGGTAGGGAGCGAGAGGGCATGGGAAGCCGTCACCTGCTTTTGCGAAACAATAATACTCGCCAAGGAGGAAGCGGAACGGGTGAGGCAGAGGAAAATTTCTCGCCCTCACGCTCCTAGGCACCGCAGGAGACGCCCTGGGCGATCCCCGGCTTCTGTAGACGCGGGTTTGCGGACGGTGAGCAATGGGTAGCTCGCCGTCCGATAAGGACCAGGCCCGAATCGACGGCGCGTTGCGTTCCACGCGTGTCTCAAAGAGATTTCAGTACAACTGACGGGATCCGCTAGGGTAGGGGACCTGCCGGGGTCGCGGGAAGTCCGAAAGGGATACCGTGGCATCTGGCAACACACAGGCAACGGGAGGAACATGGGTGGGTGTGACACGTCCTCCGCCCAGAGCGGGAGAAGATCCAAAAAAAAGGGTCATATAACCAGTCTTACCAAGGGGTATTATTACCCAGTTCTGGACGTCAGATAGGCAGTCGCTCAAAGTAAAATACTGGTATTCAGCTGCATCCAATTAGACTGGAAACGACCTCAACATATTTGAGAGAAGGCTAGGCTGATTGAGTAAACATAGCGTTTAACAAATATACATAGAACGAGCCGAAAGACAAATGTTTGCTTGTATTTGCTAAGACAATATTAACGTTGGGTAGAATATGTAGATGTATTGAAAAAGTAACTCAATAACAGACATTGGGGTCCAAAAGTGATGCGGTCATTAATGCGCGGATATATGATTTTAGTGACTTTTAAATCTGTTATTACGCCTTCAAATAATGCAACTAAGTTATGCAAGAATGTATGTTAAACTATAACGCATACACATCAATTCTATATTTCTATATTTAAGTATTGTAGTAAAATACTTTATGAAATAAATTCAGAAAGTAATGTCTACCGAAAGCATAAAAAAACGATATTACTTTCAAACTACTTAAGATATTTTCATGTTTTTTATGAGCAGACTATTTTATTATCTATAATTCTATCTGTGATTATTTTCAAATATTTATGTTTTCGTTAGTGAAAATAAATATTCCCTATAAAACCGAACGACGCGACGGCGTGGCGTGAGCGCGACGCACATTTGTATGGCCAAGGTCAACGGCGATTACCCGACCCTTAAGGCAGAGAAGACATTGTGTAGAATGTGTAGATGTAATGAAAAATGAATTGAATGATCGGGTCCAAATGTGATTTACGATTATTAGAGTATTTTTTTCGAATGTTAGTAACGGTTTCATGCGACTTCGTTTATAGAGAAACGAAGTCGCAGAAAACATTTTACTCCAAACTTTAGAGGGGGACAGATCCCCATCTAAAGTTTGGAGTAAAATGTTTTCTTAGTGCATCTTAATACCGACTGTTTCCATCTTTAGAGTTTTAATCTACGGGTTTTCTACTAAACAGATACCTACGGTACTTCTACTCGTATATACATTTAGATTAAGGATAGTTGCAAGGATTGTAGCAGGAGCGGTTCTGTAGCTTCTGCTTATCCCCGTGGGAAAAAGGGATGAATTTATGTATACCTATTAAGTACTAGCTTCTACTCGCGACTTCATTCGCGTGAAATGTCTTGTTCCCCTGACCCACCCCGTCGCATCGCATTGCCTGCCCGCGCCATTACTTCGTTTTTGCTAAGCGTTCTTTATTTATTTATGACTCTTATACACCGTGTATAAGAGTAGGAGAGAAAACAAAATACATAAAAACAAAACTATTTAATAATTTAAATATACAATCAGAGAATATTGTTACATAAATACATACTTCTCAAATAAATATCACTAACATACTTATATATAACTGATTGACTTCTGACTTCTTTTCTTTTTGCTCGGCTGCTAAGGGTTCTAGCATTATGCTAAATAGCCTGTTACAGGCAGGCAGCAATATGCCTGTCGCACCCGCAATATCACTCCAGTCTGTACGAGCCTTATAGAAGGTGTCGTTTTGCATCCTCGTCAAATTCAAGGAGGTAACTATGCTCATGATTCGCGACACGAATCGATAATACAATAAATAGGTCTTTTTTTTTCTAGTTTTCGGAAATCAGCATGTGTGGGACACGTATGTTTAAAACGCGGCCCGTGTGATACCGCACTGTAACTGCTCTTTTACACAAACACTACCGCATACGCAACTGGGTGATTATGTTCTGTGAAAGTGACACCAGTTTCACACATACTAAAATACTGTTAAACTTAAATAAAAAAACAAGTATGTATTAATTATTGAGTAGTTATCGTTATTTTATTTGATTATATACATATGTCTTTCATAGCAGCATCCTAAAATTTGACGAGGATGCAAAACGACACCTTGTAGTTAACATAATACGTAATAATGTTTAACTATGTACCTATAATTATGGAAATCGGACATCTACACGCGCAGGATAAAAATAATACCTACAAAGTCCAAACAAAGTCACGCTTCGGTAAACAGGTGCAACGTAAAAACCAAAGTGATTTTGATAATATCTCGTTGAGGAAAATGATACTTATTTATAACTTCACTTGTTTACGTGGAATTCATTGTATTGATATTATGCATTTAAAACAGGTTGGACCGATGACCCGATGAAGGTCGCGGGAATCCCTTGGATGCGAGAAGCACAGGACCGGGCGCTTTAGGGGCGTCTATGTCCAGCAGTAGACGGTTTTCGGCTTAACTTATGATGATTTAAAATAGTAGTCACGTATGGAGACCACTCGTTACCCGTGGTCCCGGTGAGTCGACCAATTACCGGGTCCATTGGTAATTTTAATTACCTGTGGTTCCATGGCATCAGGGATTGTTCCCTGGTCTTCTGACTATATTGATAGAAAATTAATTACAACCATGGACCTACTTATGATTAATTACAAATCCATAATAACAGAATATTAGTTACGTCAAAAGAGATCATATATTACAACAAGAGTATTCTTTTTTTGTCATAATTATATGGGTCTAAATTCATTTGTCGAGTCTCGCTTGTGCCGCGTTCCAATGCGGTCGTGTTTGCATATTCTGTGTATTGACTAGCGCGGCGCAAGTTGTCGCTCGTAATTTATTTGCCATGAGCAATGAACTTGTGCTGGATGAGCTGCTGGCGTTCCTGCAGCAGAAGTTGGATGTGATGGACGAGGTGTCCGCTGTCCAGATCTGCGCAACGAACTTCAGCGAAGATGACATAGCTGCTGCCAAGCTGTTGCTGTTCAGTGTGCTTAACAAGCGCGACCAGATGGTGTCCCGCCGGCGTGATGGGACTAAGAGAAGCCTGCAAGACATTATCACGCTATTCAAGGAGACCGACCCGGACGACGTGCCGACGTTTGTGGCGAAGGAGCTACACAAGCTTCCTCCCGTCACCTTCGACCACGTTGATGTAACGAGCCTTCTGAAGGATATTGTCTTTCTGAAGGCCCGCCTCACGGGTGTTCTGGCGAAATTAGATGCTTCCCAAAACACTGTCGCTGATTTGCGAAAGGAATTTTGCGAGTTGCGCAACAGTGTAGCGGTAACTAGGTCAACAGTCGATGCGTCAAATGTAAACATGTGTCGCGGAGCTGGCCTCGATATATCGTCGTCAATTTCCGCGTCAGCAGTTTTGTCGCCAGCGCATCCGTCGTTTGCTGAGCTTGCGGAACGTTCCCACTGCGTGTCCCGCAGCCCAGAGCCTGTCACCACAGCTCCTCCATGTAACGCTGCCCGAACTCCTCGCCCCGTCCCGCTGCGAGTGTCTGCAGCCCTGGCGAAACCTTTACAAAAGGATTTCGCTAGCGTTACCGCGAGTTCAAGTATGCTGCTTATGCCAGAAAAAGCGCCGAACAGACCAGATGCTGAGGGTTTCGTGACAGTGCAGAGGAAGCGCCGATCGCGACCAATCAAGAACCGCTGTGGCAAAGCACCCACACAACCAGAAATTAGCTTGCGTGCCGCAAAGCCGAACACACCGGTGTACATCTCCCGCCTACACTACACCACTAAGGCGGAGGACATCGTGGAGTACGTGCGCCAGAAGACCAGGTACTCGCCGAGGGTGCAGTTGCTGGAGTCACACCGCAACGTCAACTTCAAGGCGTTTGTGGTGCGAGTACCGAATTGTTATCTGTCCGTCGTCATGGAAGAGGACTTTTGGCCGCAGGACGTGGTGTTCCGTCGCTTCCGCGGACAAGTGCCACAAGACAGCACAAGTACAAGCTAGTGAAGTGAAGTGCTACTAACATAGTTTTAAGCTATTTATTAACATACTTTTCAAGTATATTAAAATATGTACTCGTATGTTTTTAGGTTAAGGTATTTTTTCTATGGGCCTGTGACGCCTGAAATAAATGGTATTATTATTATTATTATTAAAACAGGTTGGACCGATGACCCGGTGAAGGTCGCGGGAATCCCCTGGATGCGAGAAGCACAAGACCGGGCGCTTTAGGGGCGTCTATGTCCAGCAGTAGACGGTTTTCGGCTGAACTTATGATGATTTAAAATAGTAGTCACGTATGGAGACCACTCGTTACCCGTGGTCCCGGTGGGTCAACCAATTACCGGGTCCATGGGTAATTTTAATTACCCGTGGTTCCATGGCATTAGGGATTGTTCCCTGGTTTTCTGACTATATTGATAGAAAATTAATTACAACCATGGACCTACTTATGATTAATTACAAATCCATAATAACAGAATATTAGTTACGTCAAAAGAGATCATATATTACAACAAGAGTTTTCTTTTTTTTGTCATAATTATATGGGTCTAAATTCATTTGTTCTCTTCGTCATTTTGGCATAATTATTTAGAAGCAAGTACGTACTGAAATTGGTATATATTAATAATTAAAAATAATTACTGGCAAAACATCAGTTGGAAATAGATTAGAAATGTTAAGATAGTTTATGTCATTAGTGTATCGGTTATAAATTCATGATTTTCAATATACCTAGTCCTGGAATGAGTATGTTTATTTGCTTGTGATTGAGTGAACTTTATTGTATGTAACTGATGGTTTTAATTTTCTATCGATATAGACAGAAGTCCAGGGAACAATCCCTAATGCGATGCAACCACGGGTAAATAAAATTACCCATGGACCCGGTAATAGGTCGACCCACCGGGACCACGGGTAACGAGTGATGGAGACTACTCTCCTTTTTATCAGCTTATGTATGTTTATTCCTTTGTGACGCTCTAGAGACCAAACGGGCTGATTTTGATGATCACGTCAATCGATTCGTCTTAATAAGTGTCTCACTAAAGACATGACAGTAATCGAAATTCAATATGGTGACAACCAGACGGCATATTGTGAAAAAGAAAAAAATTAAGTAGACGAACTATGTCAACACGAACGAACATCCAATAGATATTTGAAAATCATCATAAGTTTCTTTAATAATTTTTCATTTTAAATGACCATGTAGGATCTATAACGGCTCAAAGTTATTTAACCAATTAAATTCTCAATTAAATTTTCAAAAAGTTCTTATACAATAATGGTACAATAGCTCTTATCAACGTTAAAAAAAATAATAAAATGTGTAAAGATCATCATCATCATTAATAATTTTAGCTGACAGACGTCCATTGCTGGACATAGGCCTCCCCCAAGCACCACCACTTCGACCGGTTTTCTTCGGCCTTTACAAGGTCATCGGTCCACCTTGTAGGAGGCCTTCCAACGCTACGTCTTCCGGTACGCGGTCGCCACTTCAGAACCTTTCGGCCCTATCGGTCATCTGCTCTGCGAGCAATGTGCCCTGCCCTCTGCCACTCATGTTTGGCAATTCTTCGGGCTATGACGGTAACCTTGGTTCGCCAGCTCTCTTCATTTCTGATTCGATCACGCAGGGAAACTCAAAGCATAGTCCTCTCCATTGCCCTTTGAGTGACTTTTAGCCTTTCAATAAGGCCCATTGCGAGCGATCACGTTTCAGTGCCATAGGTCATCACTGGCAACACGCACTAGTTAAAGACTTTCGTCTTGAGACACTGCGGTATGTGGGACGAGAAGATATTGCGTAGCTTCCCGAACGCTGCCCAGCCGAGTCGGATTCGACGATTGACCGCTTTCTCGAAGTTGGACTTACTCGTACCTACACACCTACCGACATTTTGTTATAGGTAAACATACTCGTCCACAACTTTGAGTGTAGCGTCTCCGATCTTCATGAGAGTGGGTGTCACATGGGCATTTGACATGACCTTTGCCTTGTCCATGTTCATTTTAAGACCCACTCCTTCGATAGCTCTACTGAGGTCATCAAGAATTGTACTAAGGTTCTTCATATTCACAGACATGACAACTATATCGTCGGCAAACCGAAGGTGAGTGATGTACTCGCCATTGATGTTGATGCCTGGCCCTTTTACCGTGTAAAAATAGGTCTTGTTAACTTTAATCAGATTCCCCTAACTGCATGAGATGTTTATAGTATTAAGCTATATACCTTGATCCCATCTTTTTTAAAGTTCACTTTTTACCCAGTCGGGCTTTTTATTTTTCAAATTGACTTTTTTATTAATAGTGGCATGTGCGGTGGGGCTATAACTGACTCCTTTGCCTATTACATGAACTGCCCTGCAAATGATTGTGGCACTTACGTCCCTGTAAAAGTACCACTTCCACTGTGTCCCTGTGTCTATCAGCATGTGCCTGACTTTTCCCAATTATGATGGGGTCGGCTTCTAGTCTACCACACACCACACACACCCGTCACAGTCACAGTTAAGTCCGGAACAATGTGTTTCTTATGTTTAGACGGGCGTTGATAACTTCGACACCGTTTTTAACTTTTGCAGCTATCGTCATTTATAATGAAATTAAAAAAAAGAAAACTTTTACTTTTACTATCTGACCTCCGCAACCCATTTACTGGGTAATACGATATCCCTTGATAAGACTGGTTGTTAAACTTTCGTGCTTCTAACTGGCTGTAATGACTGCTAAAGATCTACAACTGCTTTCCGAGGCTCGAAGGGGTTTCGATATGTAATGGATGGTAACCTATCCTCGGACCGACATCGGAAAGCGTAGCTTTACCTTTGATCGTCCCATGCGGCTGTTATTTAGCCCTAAGCCTCTTTAAAACTATACAATTTATATTTATTATTAATATTTTCATTACAGGTGTCCAGACTGGGTACATCCACCAAGCAGAGTTTCCCCACCACGTGACAAGAGGACAGCAAGAGGCAAGAGACACGTCAGAAGGTTTAGCAGAAGAGCAATATTTTTGAGCCAACCTTTTTAGGCTGTGGTCGTTTCGAGTAGTGTTAGATTTATTGTTAATTGTTAATACTGTCAAGAGCGGCAGTTTTGATGTTATTTTTGTGTACTTATAGGTCTCGTGCAATTTCTCTATATAATAATCAGTACTTTTGGATATCTTGAAAAATAAAATAAGAAAGAATACTGATTTTTTCAGAAGAAAACATTAATTTTTGTTTTCCGTTCAGTGCGTTCGCCTTGGCAAGATTCGGCTTGAGCATTTAAATTCACTAAAGTAAGACCATTTGCGCCTAAAATCAACGTACTAAGTAATTATTGTTTGAATGGTCTTTAATGTACTCAAAATGGAAACTGGTAGCTGGTCTACCATCATTGATCAAACAAAAATGAAACTTGGGGTTTTCAAGCCAAGTTTCTTGCATTTATGTTGCTGTGCCTAAATAAATGATGTTAATTTAATGAGTTCATTTTCTTTCACATGATCCAATTTTTACCGACTTCCAAAAAGTAGGAGGGTATGCATTTGACGATTTTTTTTTACTATGGATTTGCGACATTGTAAAAAAACATACCTACTTAATATTTATTTATATTAAAGTAATGGGGAGAGTAGTGGCCCAGTAGTAGTGGCCCCGACTCACGAGATGTAGGTCGTGGGTTCAACCTAAGTAGGCGCTTTAGTTTTTGTAGATAATTTCGTCATGACTGCTTTGAAAACGGTGAAGGAAAAAATCGTGAGGAAACCGGCATATCCTAGAACCAAAAATTCAAAGGCATGTGACATCTACCAACCCGCACTGGGCCAGCGTGGTGGATTACAGCCCACTCCCTCTCACAGAGAGGAGGCCTGTGTCCCAGCAGTGGGAACATCATATGCTGATTATGATGATGATGATTGTATCATGCGTAAGAGCATAGCTAAATATTGCTGAATGATGACTAAATATACTTAATTGAGTTTAGCAAAAACAGCGAACGTTTAATTATTTCTAAACATTAATTATAACATTCTGCGAAATAAATTACTTAATTAAGTGATAAGGAAAACTATTTCGACGGCAGCAAAGTAGAAAGAGTCGGACTCGGTCGATTGACTCGTTCAGTTGTCTTTTTTGTACGAAGTAGACAACTACCGTATTTTGGCAAATATATATATATATTACAGTAATTGGCCTTAACCATTTCCTTAGCAATGTCCTATTAACTAAATGTTGTAAAAAGAAGACGATAGCTTTGTTCTTCTATAAATTATCACAGTTTTGAGTTCAAAACGCGTACGTAAAATCATAATTTTGTAGAGAATCGTATTTACTTTACGGCCATCGATTTTATCCTTGATAAACCTGTTAATAATTCCATTTCAAGATTCTCTAAAAGACACCCCTAATTAATGTTATAAATGGGAAAGCAATTTTGTTTTTTTTTTTTTTTTTTATTTGTGATGGGTTTGCTCTTGACCTTAGTCTATGTCAGAGGCGACAGAAACAAAGTCGACGATGGAGCGAGCTTACCCAGAAGAAGCCTGTTCACTCTCACTTTGAAGAGATTAGGGTTATATGCGTTCGGAAACACAGACGCAGGCAGAGAGTTCCATTCCTTTGCTGTGCGCATTATAAAAGAAGTTTGGAAACGCTTAGTGCGAGTTGGTGGGATAGCCACCAGGAAGGGATGGTAACCTGAAGTGCGCCTAGATGACCGATAATAGAAGGGGCCGGTGGAATGAGGTCGTGGAGTTCTTGAGCACACTCTCCGAAGTACAATCTATAGAAGACCGACAAGCAGGCAACCTTGCGACGATGGGCCAAACTGTGAAGCTTGGCATCCACCAGATTTACGTCGCCAATGAGCCTCTTAGCTCTGCGTTTCACCGAGTCAAGCGCGGCAAGTTGGTATTTAACCGAGCCATCCCAAAGGTGGCTACAATACTCCATGCAGGATCGGACCTGCGCTTTATAAAGGGTCAAAAGCTGTCCAGGCGTAAAGTATCGCTTCACCTTATTTAGGATGCCCAGTTTCTTGGCCGCAGTTTGGGCTTTGTTTGTTTATTTGTTACGCCTTGACGCTAAAACGGTTGAACGGATTTGGATGAAATTTTCCACATGGGTACACCATGACCTGGATTAGGATATAGAATATTTTTCATCTCGATATTCCAAAACTTAGGTTTGGACCTAACCAAAAGGCACAACATGGTCTGATGGAATCAACGGATCACTCGTGTTTACAGTTGAAATTTCATAATAATTCCCCTATTACATGAAACTCAAATATAACTGGCGAAATGTTAGTGTACTACACATACACCTCTGCCTAATTCTTCGGGAAAAACAGGCGTGATATTATTTTATGTTGCATACAATGCTTACAATGTTCCCACTGTTGGGACTCAGGCCTCCTCTCTTCGAGAGGGAGTGGGCTGTAGTCTACCACGCGGGCCCAGTGCGGGTTGGTAGATGTCACATATCTACAAATTTTTGGTTCTAGGGCATGCCGGTTTCCTCACGATGTTTTCCTTCACCGTTTTGAGAGCACTGGTGATGAAATTATTTACACAAAGTATAACGTCTGCCTGGGTTCAAACCCACGACCTGAAACTCGTAAGTCGGGGCCGATACCACTGTGCCACACTACTCCGCATTTTTTTGTTAATAACGTATGTTTCCCACAATTAATATGGATAGCAATGAAGTCACTAAACCCTGCTTATCAAAGAAGATTCTTAGTAGCTCCTCATCTTGGTGTCTAGTCTCAGACGAAACTAATAAAAATCGCAGAGTCTACCTTCTCCATCATATTTCTTACTCCAAACCTTTTTAAGAACATACAATGGACATTCTCTTTAGTACTTAGTCTGTACTTTCATAGCTCATTATACTTAGTACACATTGTAAGGCCAGGCAAACGAAGTGATTTACCGGCGAGGCGGGAATGTCTATATTAAACTCTTTCGAGTCGCCAATTGATAATGCTGTTCAATTTTTTAAAACCATTAGGTATACATAGTTAAGAAGTTTTATGAGATTTATGAGTAGGTACATTGCGATCCAACTAACAATAAATTGAAACGGCAATGACCTCAATCTGTCAAATTAAACTTGAAATGTACGGCTTGCAAAGAAAATTTGTTGTTATCCGTTGTGATCTGTTTTTGTAATTTGTTTTTGTTATATCTCATTGACTTTGCTCCAAAATAAGTTTAACGAGGTGCTGTTTTGCTAAAACGTCACAATATGGCGCAAAGTCATTCCCATTTTTAGTTGAATCGCTTTCTATGGTGTTTGCGCTTAACAATTTATCAAGCATTTGTTCAGGTAAACATTTTTTTAGGTACAAACTTCTACCTTTATTGGGTATCAAATCAAATCAAAACAAAATATTTTACTTCACATAAACCTACATTTATGATACGTCAGAAGCTAGGTGCACGTTTCCAATTGGTCGTTTCCTATGGAGAAGAGCCGGCAAGAAACTCCACGGTTACTCTTTTAAAAATAATTGGCATTTACAATGCTTTCAAATAAGTGTATCGTTATCGCGTATAAATCAAGTGCATTAGTATTTATAAGTAATTACAAGTCGAGAAATCACACACAGAAGAAGCGGTAATAGTCCAAAGGTTTTTTTTTTTGGTGGGAAATCTTCAAATAACTTCTCCCGCTCTGGGGGAGCGGGAGGGTGTGTCAGACTCTTACTGACTAAAACCCACCCGTATTCCTTCCGGTGCCTGTGTTGCCAGGGGCCTTGGTAACACTTTTGTACCTTCCCGCGACCCCGGCAGGCATCGGTCCTAGTGGACCCCTATACTTGTGCTGACGACATCTCTTTGAGGCGCGCGTAGAACACAACGCACCGTCGACCCGGGCCTGGTCCTTACTGGACGGTGAGCTACCCATTGCTCACCATAGTCGAAAGCTGAAGGCTAATATTGGCGAGCGAGAGGTCGTGAGTTCGAACTCAACAACAATCTGGCGTTCACAAATTGAACTTAGTAATTTATGACTTTTACTAAAATAAAAGTTAAAATAAAAGCTTAAATTACTTCTTATACCATCAGCTATCTGCCAGTGAAAGTCGCGTCAAAATCGGTATAGCTATTTCGAAGATTAGCCGGAACAAACAGACAAACAATTTAAAAATTATTTTTTTGTTGTAAGTACCATATAAACTTTCATCTGCATTTAGTAAAAGGCTGTTATTTTGACATTGCAAACATTCACTTCAATTTTATTTATTTGTATAGATTTGATTGAGTGTGATCAAAAGGCCCGAGGATAAAAAATAAATAAAAATCATTTGATCAGCGATATTTTGTGTATTTCCTCTAATATTTATTCCCATCTAATTTCTAGGTAAAATTATTACTATATTATTTCTTAGTACAACTTTGTGCCCTTTGGCGTCGAGACCCTCGGTCCGTGGGGTGCCAGTGCACTTAAGTTATTTGCGGAAATCGCGAAAGGTCTAGTTGATGTAACTGGTGACCGAAAAGCTGGCGGCTTTCTCGCGCAACGCATCAGCATTGCAATTCAGCGAGGAAATGCCGCCAGCATGCTCGGTACAATGCCCCGAGGGCCTTTTTTAGGCTTAACTTAGTTTTAATTTAATTTACTTAATGTTAATAATCATCTTGTAATTTGTTTATGTAAATAAATATATTGCTTATTTCTAGGTGCAAGTCCACAGTTTCCGTATAATATCACGGATTTTTTTTTGGATGGGACATTATCAAATAACTTCTCCAGCTCTGGGCGGAGCGGGAGGGTGTGTCAGACTCTTACTGATTAAAACCCACCCGTATTCCTTCCGTTGCCTGTGTTGCCAGCGGCCTAGGTAACCCCGGTAACCTTGTTATTGATTTTCTTTGTTGTTTTTTGTTTTTTGTTTATTCGAAGTTTAGTTTTAAATGCTCCTTTTTTCTTACTGTTTCTATTTCATGTGCGTGTCCCAAATAAAATATTTTTCTTTCTTTCTTTCTTTCTTTTGGACTTTCACGCGACCCCGGCAGGGGAATATCACGCTGAACTTTATAGAGAGCTACACGGATCTTCTGAATGACATTGAAGAATGGTGATAAATTGGTGGTAAACATTTGAGAAATTGTCACAGAAATAGTACTGGCAATACAAGATGGTGTTATTTCTGATTTTGGACGCACCAAAAGATACTTGTACCGTTGTAACTTATACAGAACATCTCAAATAATGTATGTATCATACATACAAGTATATAAACCTCTTCAAAAGTCACATCACACAGTTCAGCGGTTTCGTTGCCCTCCCACGCAACCACTGTGTCTCTAGTCACTGTGGAGGTATAATGGACCTAACGCAAACGCGCGAAATAAACGTAACGTTAATTCGATATTAAAAAAAATATATTTACTTAGATTTAAGACTTTATTGATTGAGCAGTGGTGGCCCAGTGGTAACGGCCGCGACTTACGAGTTGTATGTCGTAGGTTCGAACCCAGACAGTCGCTTTACTTTGTGTAAATTATTAAATCACCACTGCTCTCAAAACGGTGAAGGAAAACATCGTGAGGAAACCGACATGTCCTAGAACCAAAAATTCGAAGACATGTGACATCTACCAACCCGCACTGGACCTGCGTGGTAGATTACGACCCACTCCCTCTCACAGAGAGGAGGCCTGTGTCCCAGCAGTGGGAACATTATAGGCTGATTATGTATGCATGTATGTAAGACTTTATTCATGTCTGTGTCTTCATTCATACTTATTGTACAGTCGCCAGCACATGAAATTACCACAAACTGTCAAATTTTCTCATTCGATTTTGAACTAAACCGGCAACATTTTAAGGTTTAAAGCTATTTGACAGTTTGTGGTAACTTGAAAATGTTATTAAAAAATGCTGGATAGTTGTATTTTCGATACAAAAATCGATAAAATTTACGTTACCTTTATTCCGCGCGTTGAAAGCCTCGTTGGTCTAGCAGTCACAAGGGCTACAGCCTGGGTCCTGGATTCTATTTCTAGGTCGGGAAAAGTGATAGGTACTGGGTTTTCCCATTTCCCAGAAATTTTTCAGTAGCAGCTCAGTGTCTCTATTTGTGCCCGGTTGATTGCAATAGACTCGCTCCCTATTACATGGGACTTAAACATAACTGGCGCAATGTGTGTGTATCGGTACACCTCTGCCCAACCCTTCGGGGATTAAAGGCGTCATCTTATATGTTACGTCACTTCGCACGTTCGTGCTAGGCCCTATGTGTCCCTAACATATAGCGTGGGCTCACAAAATTGCGTAACATTACCGGAATCGAATCAATTTCAACTCGGTAATTAGAACAGTTCCGTGTTCCTGTGATCGTTGATTAGTAACGTTGATATTGGGGTGATTCATTTCGTTTAATAGGTTAGGGGTTGTGGGAAAGTTTATGAAGATTAAGGGTGGATTTCACCAATTAAACTGAACGCAATCAACACATCCAAAATTCGTTCAAGACCTGTCAATGTCAAAATTCCTCAACAATGATGACACTGACAGAGGTGACACAGACAGACAAAAACAAATTTAATAAGCTACCAAATGACATAAAAGATTTAAACTTGACACAATTTAAACGTAAACTAAATATTTTTTTAATAGACAAATTATACCATTGACGAATTCCTAGTTGACAAAATTTCATGTGACTGACCATTTTATGTATTTATATTTTTTCATGTAATGTTTAACTTAATTTTTAATATTGTAATTTAACCATTCATTTCATGCCTTAATGGATAGATTTTTGAGGTACTATAAAATATTTTTAAAACCCTGTTTTATCACAAAAAATCGCATTAATAAAAACTTTGAGTTTGACTTTGACAGATCACAGACTGATGGCACTGAGAGATCACAGAGAAGTCAGCACAAGTGTAGGGGTCCACTAGTGCCAGTTCGAAAGGGTTACCGAGGCCCCTGGCAACATAGGCAATGGAAGGTACACGGGTGAGTTTTAGTCAGTAAGTTTTAGATAATTTCCCACCCAAAAAAAAAAAAAGATCACAGAGAAATTTACACTACGCCTCGGTGATTAAAAATGGAACGTTTTTCTTACTATTTATAAGTTTATTGGCGCCTTCTAGAAAAAATCAGAAAGTAAAGAACAATGCCCACTTCCCATACATTTAAAAACCTGATAATGAAAGTTAATGTATAGTTATGAGGTATAGTAGAAAGACTACCTATAGGTTTAGACAATAATGTCTTATAGTCATTTTTACGATTTAAACGCCACGCAGACCAAAAAATATTAATGTTACTTTTTACTCTTTTTAGGTTATGATTTGCAATTACCAAATAGATAACACAGATATAAATGTGCTAGAACTAATTATTAAAGCTCGAAGTTTAGTCTAAAATAAGAAAACTTATCTAGCTATGGTAAAATATCTTTTTTACTTTGTGAATTCCTTAAAACCAACACATAAGTACCTACTTAACAGTTATTAACTACATTTTAGTAAAAAACGATAGTTGAGATAGTTTATATACTTAAAGAAAGTCTAACTTAGTTCTTGTATTGTCAAAAGTGATCACTTATGTAGATAAGTGATTACTTTTATGAAATGTGTTGGGTAGCCAACACATTTTATTGGCCGCGGAACATACTTACATACATAGGTACCTATGAACCGATGTAACCTGATGAACAAAACGGGAAAAACAAATAAAACACTATGTTAAAGTGAAATGGTTTATTAATTATCATCATTTTCATCTAAATCTTTTATAACTACGTCATCCGGAAATTCTGCTGGAGCAGAGATATTTTCTTGATACCTAGCCCATCCAAGGTACCACACTAATGTCATGACGTGAGCGCAACATCCTACGGTCGGTCGACCGACCAAACAATCGCAGAACTGTCAAATGTCAAAAAAAACCGTTTCACTCGTGCGAACACAAATACATACTGCATGATTAATGTATTTAATTATTTTGTTGTTCTTAATTAATCTTTATTATACACAGACGAATCAAAAAGTACTTACTGATTAAATAAAATGTAAAATAATGAATAAAACTCAGAAATAGAGTTGAAAAAGTCAAGTAGCAGTGTGTAGAATGGAACGTCGTAAAAAATGGGTAGTTGAGATGCGTTCAGGGTAATTGTGATGCCTCCAAAACATGGTAAAAGGTTACCGTTGACGTAGAGTAAGCATTAAGAAAAATGAAAAAATATTTTTTTCCTGCGTTTCTTTTAACATTGTGATAAGCGTAATTAATATACAATTAAATTAGCTGAATTTTAAGATTTATTTCATTTCTATACATAGTCAGGTGAAAAGTGGTCATTCTTCTTTAAATAAAAAAAGGCTCGACTTGGGCGTAATTAATATACAATTAAATTAGCTGAATTTTAAGATTTATTTCATTTCTATACATAGTCAGGTGAAAAGTGGTCATTCTTCTTTAAATAAAAAAAGGCTCGACTTGGTGATTAAAATGGTGACCAGCACACCATTGTGAACACCAAGTTGAGCCTTTTTTGAGCCTACTTGTGTATGGAAGTGAATGTTGGGTGTGGCAAAAAAGGCATAAAAGTAGAATAAATGGTATGGAAATACATTCCAGGAAGCAAATGTAGTGTAACTATGAATACCTACACTAACATTTCGCCAGTTATATTTGAGTTTCATGTAATAGGGGAATTATTATGAAATTTCAACTGTTAATACAAGAGATCCGTTGAGAGACTCCATCAGACCATGTTGTGCCTTTTGGTTAGGTTTGGGTTTTGGAATATCGAGATGAAAAATATTCTTTATCCTAATCCTGGTCATGGTCTACCCATGTGGAAAATTTCATCCAACTGCGTTCGACCGTTTTAGCGTGAAGGCGTAACAAATAAACAAACAAAATTGCTTTCCCATTTATGACATTAATTAGGGGTGTCTTTTAGAGAATCTTGACTTGGAATTATTAACAGGTTTATTAAGGATAAAATCGATGGCCGCAAAGTTTATACGGTTCTCTACAAAATCATGATTTTACGTACGCGTTTTGAATCTAAAACTGTGATAATTAATAGAAGAACAAAGCAATCGTCTTCTTTTTTTGCAACATTTAGTTAATAGGACATTGCTAAGGAAATGGTTAAGGCCAATTACTGTAATATATATATATATATTTCCCAAAATACGGTAGTTGTCTACTTCGTACAAAAAAGACAACTGAACGAGTCAATCGACCGAGTCCGACTCTTTCTACTTTGCTGCCGTCGAAATAGTTTTCCTTATCACTTAATTAAGTAATTTATTTCGCAGAATGTTAAAATTAATGTTTAGAAATAATTAAACGTTCTCTGTTTTTGCTAAACTCAATTAAGTATAATCAGTCATCATTCTGCAATATTTAGCTATGCTCTTACGCACGATACAATCATCATCATAATCAGCCTAAAATCTTCCCATTGCTGGGACACAGGCCTCCTCTCTTCGAAAGGGAGTGCGCTGTAATCCACCCTTCGGGCCCAGTGCTGGTCGGTAGATGTCACATGTCTTTGAATTGTTGGTTCTAGAATAAGCCGGTTTCCTCATGAATTTTTCCTTCACCGTTTTGAAAGCAGTCATTAGCAGTAATTATTTACAAAAAGCGCCTGTTTGGGTTGAACCCATGACCGTGAGTCGGGGCCACTACTCTCCCCTCTTTAATATAAATAAATACTAAGTATGTTTTTTTACAATGTCGCAAATCCATATTTTAAAAAAATCGTCGAATGCATACCCTCCTACTTTTTGGAAGTCGGTAAAAATTTAATCATGTGAAAGAAAATGAACTCATTAAATTAACATCATTTATTTAGGCACAGCAACATAAATACAAGAAACTTGGCTTGAAAACCCCAAGTTTCATTTTTGTTTGACCAATAATGGTAGACCAGCTACCAGTTTCCATTTTGAGTACATTATAAGACCATTAAAACAATAATTACTTAGTACGCTGATTTTTGGCGCAAATGGTCTTACTTTGGTGAATTTAAATGCTCAAGGCGAACGCACAGAACGGAAAACAAAAATTAATGTTTTCTGCTGAAAAAATCACTGTTCTTCCTTATTTCTTTATTATACAGAGGAATTGCTCGAGACCGTACAAAACTGACATCATAAAAAAATAACATCAAAACTGCCACCCTTGACAGTACTAACAATTAACAATAAATCTAACACTACCTGAAACGACCACAGCCTAAAAAGGTTGGCTCAAAAATATTGCTCTTCTGATAAACCTTCTGACGTGTCTCTTGCCTCTTGCTGTCCTCTTGTCACGTGGTGGGGAAACTCTACTTGATGGATGTACCCAGTCTGGACACCTGAAATGAAAATATTAATAATAAATATAAATTGTATAGTTTTAAAGGGGCTTATGGCTAAGTAACAGCCGCATGGGACGATCAAAGGTAAAGCTACGCTTTCCGATGTCGGTCCGTGGATGGGTGACCATCCATTGCATATCGAAACCCATTCGAGCCTCGGAAAGCAGTTGTAGATCTTTGGCAGTCGTTACAGCTAGTTAGAAGCACGAAAGTTTAACAACCAGTCTTATCAAGGTATATAGTATTACCCAGTAACTGAGTTGCGGAGGTCAGATAGTAAAAGTAAAAGTTTTTTTTTAAATTACAATAGAAACGACGATAGCTGCAAAAGTTAAAAACTGTGTCGCAGCTATCAACGCCCGTCTAAACATAAAAAAACACATTGTTCCGGACTTAACTGTGACATGGGTTCAGTTTAGCTAACTAAACATAAAAGTGGCAGTGTGAGTGGGGGTGCGTGTGAGTGAGGGTGTGTGTGTGTGAGATAGGCAGTTGGTCTATGTAAAATACTGGATTACTTTTTGCATTAGCTGCATCTGATTAGACTAGAAGCCAACCCCAACATAGTCGGGAAAAGTCAGGCAGATGATGATAGACACAGGGACACAGTTGGAGCGGTACTTTTACAGGGACGTAAGTGCCACAATTATTTGCAGGGCAGTTTATGTACTAGGCAAAGGAGTCACTTATAACCCCACCGCAAATGCCACTATTAATAAAAAGTAAATTTAAAAATCAAAATCCCGACTACGTAAAATGTGAGATCAAGATATATAATTTAATACTATAAAAATCTCAGGCAGTTGGAGGGATCTTCTTAAAGTTAACAAGATCTATTTTTACACGGTGAAAGGGCCAGGCATCAACATCAAAGGCGAGTACATCACTCACCTTCGGTTTACCGACGATATAGTTGTCATGTCTGAGACTATGAAGAACCTTAGTACAATTCTTGATGACCTCAGTAGAGCTTTCGAAGGAGTGGGTCTTAAAATAAACACGGACAAGACAAAGGTCATGTCAAATGCCCATGTGATACCTACTCTCATGAAGATCGGAGACGCTACACTCAATGTTGTGGACGAGTATGTTTACCTAGAACAAAATGTCGGTAGGTGTGTAGGTAGCTCCAACTTCGAGAAAGAGGTCAATCGTCGAATCTAACTCGGCTGGGTAGCATTCGGGAAGCTACGCAATATCTTCTCGTCCCACATACCGCAGTGTCTGAAGACGAAAGTCTTTGACTAGTGCGTGTTGCCAGTGATGACCTATGGCACTGAAACGTGGTCGCTCGCAACGGGCCTTATTAAAAGGCTAAAAGTCACTCAAAGGGCAATGGAGAGGGCTATGCTTGGAGTTTCCCTACGTGATCGAATCAGAAATTAAGAGAGCAGGCAAACCAAGGTTACCGTCATAGCCCGAAGAATTGCCAAACTTGAGTGGCAGTGGGCAGGGCACATTGCTCGCAGAACAGATGGCCGATGGGGCCGAAAGGTTCTAGAGTGGCAACTGCGTACCGGAAGACGTAGCGTTGGAAGGCCTGCTACAAGGTGGACCGATGACCTTGTGAAGGCCGCAGGAATCCACTGGATGCAGGAAGCACAAAACCGGTCGAAGTGGCGGTGCTTGGGGGAGGCCTATGTCCAGCAGTGGACGTCTTTCAGCTGAAATGATTAATGATGATGATGATTTTTACACATTTTATTAATTATTTTTCTTGTTAATAAGACCTTTTATACGATTATATAAGAACTTTTTGAAAATTTAATTGAGAATTTAATTGGTGAAATAAATTTGAGCCGTTATAGATCCTATATGGTCATTCAAAATTAAAAATGATTAGAGAAACTTATGACGATTTTCAAATATCTATTCAATGATACTTGACATAGTTCGTCAACTTTAATTTTTTCTTTTTCACAATATGCCGTATGGTTGTCACCATATTGAATTTTGATTACTGTCATGTCTCTGGTGACACTTACAAGAGCAAGACGAATCGATTGACGTGATCATCAAAATCAGCCCCCACATTTGGTCTCCATAGAGACCAATCCCTAATGCCATGGAACCACGGGTAATCAAAATTACCCATGGACCAGGTAATGGGTCCACCTACCGGGACCACGGGTAACGAGTGGTCTCCATACGTGACTACTATTTTAAATCGTCATAAGTTCAGCCGAAAACCGTCTACTGCTGGACATAGACGTCCCCCAACCTGCTGGGGTCGCGGGAAGGTACTTATGGGTCACCGAGGCCCCCGCAACACAGGCAACGGAAGGAATACGGGTGGGTTTTAGTCAGTAAGAGTCTGACACACCCTCCCGCTCCGCCCAGAGCGGGAGAAGTTATTTGATGATTTCCCACCCAAAAAAAAAGACGTCCGTTGCACCTGTTTACCGAAGCGTGACTTTGTTTGATAAATACTACAAAAAAAAATACTATAATGTAGGTAGGTATTATTTTTATCCTGCGCGTGTAGTTGTCCGATTTACATAATTATAGGTACTTAGTTAAACATTATTACGTATTAAGTTAACTTTAACTCTGACTGTCTGTCTGAACGCGATAAACTCAAAAACTATTAAACGGATTTTCATCAATGGATGGAGGTTTTGGTTTTCATACGGTTTTCATCATGAGGAAGGTTTAGGTTTATAATTCATTAAGGTTTTGTGTAAATTGGCTGAAATATGACGATTATCGTTGAAGATATCAGAAAACATCATGCCGACTAGGAGCTTTACTAGCGTACGCCGCATAAACCGTACAAGACACAAAAAAGAATATGTTGTATATGATTGTACATTTTAAAAAGTTTAACTAAAGTCTGCGATAGCATAATGTCTATTAGAGCCTCTAAGGATGACCCACAGCAACCATTTCTGTCATTCAGAATTAGAAAAAAAAAAAAATTATTTCGGAAGCTATTTTAACTAGTATTATATTAATCCTTATCCTTTAAAAGATATCAGAGATTCAAAATTATGCGTAACAAAATAATTATTGTTGACGGCGGCTGGCGCAGCGCTAGGAGTCAATGACCTTTTTCTCAGCTATGAGGTATGCGATAGCTTCATTTCCTTTTAATGCTGGTGGTACGTTCCTACTGGATATTTTCCGACATCCAGGCGGGCGAAGACGCGGCCAAAACTAGTCTATACTAATAATAAAGCTGAAGAGTGTTTTTGTTTATTTGAACGCGCTATTCTCTGGAACTACTTTGGATAAATCTTTTTGGATTTGATAGCCTAATTCTTGAGGAACGCTATTTAGCATCACGCTAGGACCCTTAGTAGCCGAGCAAAAAGAAAAGAAGTCAGAAGTCAGTCAGTTATATATAAGTATTTTAGTGATATTTATTTTAGAAGTATATATTTATGTAAATATATTATCTTATTGTATATTTAAATTAGTGAATAGTTTTTTGTTTTTATGTATTTTGTTTTCTCTCCTTCACTTACACACGGTGTCTACATCTCTTTGTCTACAGTCCTATCGCAGGTATGCTGGAAGAGACGAAAAATAAAAACTATATACTTATTCACAATATTAATTTAATAAAACGAATACTTAACGCATAATTAAAACTAAATTCCTGTAATATATATTGTGATAGAAACTGTGTTTCGATACGTAATATGGACTTATAGTCTCAATATTTTTTTGCAGATTACCTACATCAAGTAAAAATATTTAAAAAGAAATACCTCCATAGCTCGTTAACTTTTAACATAATTCACTTCACTAATATATTGATGAGTTATTGACTAACATTATTGTACCTACTTCAAACATACCGTTCCGATACTCGTTCCAAGGAACTTTTCTGTGTACGCAACCAGTGTTTCTCATTATAAGTGAATAATTGTATTCTGTTTTTGAGAAATCATCATCATCATCTTTCAAGCCGAAAGACGTCCACTGCGGGACATAGGCCTCTCCCAATAGGGAGGGTTTGCCATAATCGCCACGCTTGGCAGGCGGGTTGGCGATCGCAGTATGGTGTTAAAATGCATAGAGAACGCTGCTGCCCATTCTCTAGTAGTCTAGTCCCTTAGTCGCCTTTTACGATACCTACGGGAAGAAATGGGAAGGTGCTATTCTTTACGTCCGGCACCACACGGAACAAGAAATAAATGTCTTAAACCATAAACCATAGATTTCTTTAGAAATAAGCATCACCTTTGTACGTATTTTTCTGTTCGTTTCTTCTTGTCTGTTTATATGTGTATAAATTAACTGTTAAATAAATAAATAAATAAAGAACGCTATGCAAAAACGAAGTAATAGCGCGGCCAGGAAATGCGATGCGACGTTGTGGGTCAGGGGAACAACAAAATTCACGCGGATGAAGTCGCGAGTAGAAGGTAGTACATAGTACGTATACATAAAGTCACGCCTTTTTCCCACGAGGGTAGGCAGAAGCTACAGAACGGCTACTGCTGCGATCCTTGCAATTATGCTTAATCTAAATATATAGAAGTTCCGTAGGTATCTGCTTAGCAGAAAACCCGTAGATTAAAACTCTAAAGATGGAAACAGTTGGTATTAAGATGCACTAATAAAACATTTTACTCCAAACTTTAGAGGGGGACAAAGAATGGAAAATCTCTATAAACGAACTTGCAGCAAACCGTTACCAATATTCGAAAAAAATACTCTAATAATCGTAAATCCGAACCTGATCATTAAATTCAATTTTCATTACATTTACACATTCTACACAACGTCTTCTCTGCCTTAAGGGTCGGGTAATCGCCGTTGACCTTGGCCATACAAATGTGCGTCGCGCTCACGCCACGCCGTCGTTCGGTTTTATAGGGAATATTGATTTATACTAACGAAAACATAAATATTTGAAAATAATCACAAATAGAATTATAGATAATAAAATAGTCTGCTCATAAAGAAAACATGAAAATATCTTAAGTAGTTTGAAAGTAATATCGTTTTGTATGCTTTCGGTAGACTTTCTAAATTTATTTCATAAAGTATTTTACTACAATACGTAAATATAGACATATTAAATTGATGTGTATGCGTTATAGTTTAACAAACATTTTTGCTTACTTAGTTGCATTATTTGAAAGCGTAACAACATATTTAAAATTCACTAAAATCATATATCTTCGCCTTAAGACGCTGACAACACCTAAACCGCGGTCACTGTCAGATTGCATAGAAAAGAAAGAGAAGCGCGATGACTCAACGCTTGTAATTTATTGCAAAATATGAAGCAATTATCTATTTACTCAAAATTGAGTAGAGTAATCGAAAATAAAAAACAACCAAGTTCTGCATTCAAATAAGACGTTCTTGTTATTAATTAAATACGTAACGTACGAGTATGTTGATTGGATTAGAACTAAAGGTAAGAGGTTAGTTTAACGTTAGTTTGTATCGAGATTTTTTTTCAAAACGTGTTTTGGTGACAACCTAGTTCTGGGAAATATGTTCAAAATTATCATTTTTTTTTCGCTACCACAAACTGTACAGATTTGGCATTATTTTTTTCTTAAGAGAAGCCTATTTTGGTCAATTGGGTTTTGTCAGCGCCTTAATGACCGCATCACTTTTGGGCCCCGATGTCTGTTTTTGAATCACTTTTTCAATATATCTGCACATTCTACACAACGTTAATATTGTCTTAGCAAATACAAGCAAACATTTGTCTTTCGGCTCGCTCTATCTCGTATATTTGATAAGCGCTATGTTTACTCTATAGAGGCATGAGGAACAGGGTGTAAAGTTCACTCATCCTCCATAGAAAAGGGAGGATCCTCCGACCAGACGGGTGTCGTGTCTGGTGGGCAACTGCCCGACGGTTGATGTCGGGATGTTGTATATATGCTAGTTGCGCGATAAACTCTGCTTGCGCGATGCAGGATTTTTGCGTGACGTCAGTGTGATGCGTAGTTCGTATGTGGCGCTGTAGATGCCGCCACATCACTCCCCTCCGGAGACCGGAGGTCGATAGTGGGCTGAGTCGTGTATCTTGCGATGCTTGCCAGTGCCAGGTGGGGTTCCAGTGGGTCGGAACCGGTTGTCGCATAGTTCGCGGTGGGTCGGAACTGTCTGCGGTGATGCCCCAGTGAGTCGGGGTGGCGCTGCGGTATGCTCCAGTGAGTCGGATGTGGTACAGCGCCGGGTTGAGGGCTGACTGCTGGCGTCGACCAGGAGAGCGTTGAAGAGCTCTGCTTGTTGACCGGCCGAAAGTGCAGTGTGCTGTGCCAAGGTTGCTGATGAGGCTTAGGGTGATGACCAGGTACGCGCGGTCGCTGCATGCTGGTGGTCAGGATACCCGTTGAAGCCGTGGGTGCTGGCTGGCTGTGTGACTCGCCGCTCGAGAGCTTGAGGAAGTGTTGATGATGACGTCACGCTGATGTAGTTGCACGAAGGCTGCGCTGACGTTCATACTCGGGGTCACCAGTATAGAGGCATGAGGAACAGGGTGTAAAGTTCACTCATCCTCCATAGAAAAGGGAGGATCCTCCGACCAGACGGGTGTCGTGTCTGGTGGGCAACTGCCCGACGGTTGATGTCGGGATGTTGTATATATGCTAGTTGCGCGGTAAACTCTGCTTGCGCGATGCAGGATTTTTGCGTGACGTCAGTGTGATGCGTAGTTCGTATGTGGCGCTGTAGATGCCGCCACAACTCCATCAGCCTAACCTTCTCTCAAATATGTTGAGGTCGTTTCCAGTCTAATCGGATGCAGTTGAATACCAGTATTTTACATTGAGCGATGCCTACCTGACGTCCATAACCCAGTAACTGGGTAATAATACCCCTTGGTAAGACTGGTTATATGACCCTTTTTTTGGATGGGAAATTATCAAATCACTTCTTCCGCTCTGGGCGCGGGCGTGTCAGACTCTTACTGACTAAAACCCACCCGTGTTCCTTCCGTTGCTTGTGTTTTGCCAGATGCCAAGGTATCCCTTTCGGACTTCCCGCGACCCCGGCAGGTCCCTACCCTAGCGGACACCGTCAGTTGTACTAAAATCACTTTGAGGCACGACTTAAGTGAACGACCACGAAGGAGTTTAAAAAATAACTTTATTTAAGCCCAGTTACAGCATAACAGTAATTAATTAATTCTACAAAATATTGATCTTATATACTAATCTTATTGCTAACCAAGCATCTATGCTAGTGACGCATGTCCTAGATAGCATCTGCTGATTTGTACTTAATATGCTAAAAGAATGTAATTATTAGCTGATGAAGCTAATATTGGAGGATTGGGGTTCCTTAACTCCTCCCTCCCTAAGAGAGAAATTATCCGAAGGTGTCGCAGATGACTTCGGAGAATTTCGACAAAAACGAAAAATGTTCCATTTGTATGAGATGACGACAATAATTATTATGATAATGATATATTCTAAAATGGTCCATACGCTAATTTCTATTGTCACTAATTGGGTTGTATCGTAATTTTCACTGAATTTGGCACTTTGTAATATTTCTTTCACATCACTAAAGTCCACGTTTCTTAGATCGACTTTATCCATCCTTGTCTGTATGTCCTGTTGCAGTTCTGGCATCTCGACCAATGGAAGCTTGAAACTGGAAATTGTGGTGTTTGTGGCGGCGCCAGCGATTATTTCTCCTATTTGTGTCTCACATTGTTGACCCAGTGTTGCAATTTTCAGTAATGATCAGGTTCTCCTCTGAGTAGACCAACCATTGACTATCAGTTATCTTCTGTACCTTGGTTTTCTCTATCTTGATACGATTCTTTATGCAGCTATTGTAGTTGTTTTTCATCAACATGATTTGTTCTATACAGGTCTCAACTGGGTACTGTGCTAAATTATTTTCATTGCAAAGAAATCTGTCATTTTCAATTTCAGTACATGAGCTTACCACGGGCATGTATTTCAATCGATTCACCATTAGATAGGGGTACTTGGGAATAATGGTAAAAGTATCTGGAGAATGGAAAATAGGAATGGGAATAACCTTGTAATAATTATATCTCTCGTTGTCTATTAGAGGGACTTCTAAAACAAAGACTAACCTATTGTTATTTAAATATGATTTAACTATGATATTACGTTCTAGTTTTATTAAATTATTTTTACTAACAGTATAAATTGTCCTAGCATGTTTACTAATTATTACTAAAGTACTGTATAGTTCTGTGCTATTTATAATGGACTGGTGCAATACATTTAATTTGCTGAAGGCGATTGCAGACTCAATTTCTTGTATGTTTGGCCACCAATAATGTCTCTTAAGTTTAGCTAAAGTTTCCTTAATGCCTCAATGACTAGTTTTCCCGTCATGGTACTTAATAATAACTTCTTTCTGATCATCCTCCGATTCTGTTAAATTGATTACTCTCTCTGTGCATTCTGTTAACTTAACTGAACCCTTTTTAAACAACTTAATAACCATGTTTGAAAAAGATTTCCTAAAGAATGGATGTTCAAAGTAAATATGGTATTTATTTTTAGGGTCTATATATTCCTTTAAAAAATCTTTAACTAATTTGTCATTGTTTGGTGGTAAGTGAACTTCTAAAATGTTCTGTTTATTATTAGAAATATCTTTTACTGTTAACTTATCTTTAAACCATGCGTGAATTAAAATTTGTCTAGCTTTAGTGTCAACGGCTTCATTTAAAATAGGAATACCTTCATGTTCCCTATTTGAAACTGAATTAGCTGTCACGCCATCATCAGAATCCGAAAGCTCTATTGTTTCTATGGATGCTTCGTCAAATTGAAGCTCCTTATCTATAATGTTTTGTATTCGCTCTTTTCTATCGCCTACGTTAACAAATATCGAATCTAAATCATCGTCCATCGCGTTAATTTTAATCCTAGATAAGGCATCTGCGTTTGTATTTTGAGCCCCTTTCTTGTACTTGACTTCGTAATCGTATTCTTCTAAACGTAACCTCCAACGCGTGAGCTTACTGTTAGGTTCTTTTAATAAATACAGCCATGCCAATGGTCTATGGTCTGTAAAAATGGTAAATTTATTACCATATAGATATGGTCTAAAATGCTTAACTGCCCATATTATGGCTAAAAGCTCCTTCTCAATAGTGCTATACTTTACTTCTGTGTCGCTCAAAGTCCTGCTAGCATATGCTACTGGTTTGTCTGAGCCTATTGCTCCTTGTGACAATACAGCTCCGATCGCAAAGTTTGATGCGTCAGTAGTTAAAATAAAACTTTTACTGAAATCAGGATACTGTAATAAAGGTGCGTTTGTTAAAAGTTTTTTACATGTTTCGAAACATTCCCTATATTCATCATTAATAATTATTTTACGACCTTTCTTTAAACAGGCTGTTAAAGGTCTAGTTATTTTTGCGAAATCTTTGATGAATGTCCTATGATAACCGATGAGTCCTAAAAAGCTTTTTATTTGCGTAACTGTTTCTGGAATGGGGTATCTTAAGATTGCATCAATTTTATCATTATTTGGCTTCAATCCCTCACTTGTAATAGTGTGGCCTAAATAAAGGACTTCCTTTCTAAGAAAATGTGACTTATCGAGTTGTATTTTTAAGTTTGTTGCCCGAAAACGATCAAAAACTGTCCTAAGCCAGCTGAGTCAGCGATTTAGAAAAAATTATGACGTCATCGAGATACACCAGGCAATGTAAGCCCTGGAGACCTCTTAGGACGTTATCCATAGTCCTCTGAAATGTTGCAGGTGCTGTTTTTAAACCGAACGGCATCCTGTTAAATTCATAATGACCTGAAGGTGTACTGAAGGCTGTTTTTGCCCTATCCTCTTCCTGGACCTCAATTTGATGGTACCCACTAGCCAAATCTAAAGTAGTGAAATAGTTACTATTACCTAACATATCAAATAAATCACTAATGTTCGGTAAAGGGTATTTGTCATCGGTAGTAATTTCATTGAGACGTCTATAATCGACTACCATCCTCCATTTTTGCTGTCCTGATGCATCTAATTTTTTTGGCACTAAATGTACGGGAGCGCTCCAGGGAGAGTGTGATTCCTGGATAATATTGTCCCTTAACATTTTATCTACCTGGTTTCTAATTTCTTTCGATTGAATCGGAGGTAATCTATGTGCTTTGATGTTTATAGGATCCTCATTCCTTGTTCTAATTCTATGTTTTACTTGATTTGTAAAGGTTAATGGAATATTTTCACAATAGAAGATGTCTTTATACTCCTCACATAGCCCTTTGATGGCTCTACGTTCCTCAGAATTCATGTGGTCTACTGTAATTTTTTTTAAATTGTCTGTGAGCATTCTATCTATTTCTACATTATTTTCTGTAAAGTTAACGTTAACAGATGGGTTCTGTATATAAGGTTCGACTTTAAAATGTCCTGTTACCACTAAGGTTCTAGATTTATTCGTATAATTCTGAATAACGGTTGATGCGTAACCTTTAACACACTTAATTAATGCGGTGGGCATTCGAATCCCTTCCGAAAATTGTTTAAATTGCAGTATAGCTTCCCCGTCCAATAAGTTTACTGGTAATCTAACTCTTAATTCACTACGAGATGGTAAATTGTATACATTTCTCATAGGTGGTGCGTATATTATTGGAATATTTGTATTTTTTAAATGCAAAATTTGGCTTTCCA
Organism: Atethmia centrago; assembly: GCA_905333075.3. Taxonomy (NCBI): domain Eukaryota; kingdom Metazoa; phylum Arthropoda; class Insecta; order Lepidoptera; family Noctuidae; genus Atethmia; species Atethmia centrago. The sequence continues at coordinate 16,068,736 of HG995388.1, forward strand.
TATTTATTGTTGCCTGTAACTGTTTAAGTAAGTTACTACCTATTAACCCATCATACCTATCATCAACACTGTAAACATAAAATTTATGAACTTCCTTACTGCAAAACGTAGCTAGTAAGGGAATAATTGCCGTATCGCTATGAACACTCGATGCATGAGTACTAACAACTTCGAATGGTTCATATTGCAACCGATCCATAAAGTACTTGTTTGCGATATAAGGGCTTATGAAGGACCTAACACTACCTGTATCTAACATAAAGACTGCATTTAATTCGGGTATAACTATGTGCGGTAAATTTAGACGTTTACTCCAATTAATTTTTATTCGTTCTCTGGGGTAGAGGCGGTTATACAAAAATTTTCCTGTCTGAAGTCTTCAGGAGAGTATCCCTGGAATTCATTGTTTGAATTATTAATATTCGGTTCGTTATAACTATGATTATTAATGTAATTAACGCGGCGCGAACTTGCAGTGCGCATAGTAACGTCAGTGTTCGACTTTGAACCCGGCGAATATGCTTGCTCTGCAGCAGGTGACGTCTGCGGTGCATGTGCCGTAGACTGTTGGATTTGTTGCGCCATCGCAAATTGTGACCTACTTAACGGTGACGATGTATTATCGTTATGTACATTCACATTATGTGTACGATTAAAATTATTTTGATTATAATGTTGTCTGGAATTTCTAAACTGATGCGAATTGTTCGTCGTAATTGAACTACTCGTAGCGTTGTTTGGTGCAACTGCACTTGAAAAGCTCTATGAATTAATTTTTGCGCTATTAGAATTGAAAAAATTGGGTTTATTAGATCTATTAGGATTGCGGTAATCGTTTGTTCTAGAATTATTATATACTGCTTGAAAGTTCTGTTCTTCTAAAACAATTTTCAATGCGTCCTCTAATGTTGAAACGTCGCGTAAACGAACTAACCTAACTAGGAATGGTGGTAAATTAAATAGAAATTCATCGCTCTATTATTATAAATTGCCTGCTTTGCCCTTCGTATAGAGTCATCAGTAACAGTTTCAGATATTTTAGCGAATAAAATGCTTCTCATATGCCAGCATATGAGAAGCATCCTATGACACAAATCTAAATACCTTTCGCCTTTGTTTATCCTACAGGATTCTAACTCCATTGCTAGACAATCTTCAGTGCGTGGGTCGCCGAAGTGTTGATTTAACAGCTTCTTTAGCTCATCTCACGTATCTATAGAGTCTCTTTCGCCTACCAAACTAGCTGCATCGCCTGATAACCTACTTGTTACTACATGAAATAAATATTCGTTCTGTACTACGCCCCCTTGGAATGTTGATAAAATATATTGACATTTTTTAATAAATAAGGGTAACGTCCTAGTATCACCATTAAATACTGGAATGATGTTTACCATTTCTTGTGGGATACGGATTATACCTTCCATTGTGGAAACGAAGTAACGAAACTTTATATAAAGAGAGAAAAAAAAATGAAATGAAAAAAAAAAAAAATGCTCTAAAATAGAATATCCCTAAGTATTTACTACAACTAAAAATCTATGAAATATTATTACGGCGTTGTCCAATCCCTAATAGTACATACAACATAGATTAATACAAGGTTAGGATGCAAATGCAAGAGCTGAGAGGAAGGTGAAAAGATTTACTCACAATTCCGCAGCTATCTTCATGATCCCTGAATTACTGCTTGGCTCCTGGTCCTCCCGTAACTCGAAGTGGCTTCTTAATATATTTATTTGTTCGGCGATCTCTGCTAAACCGTAGAAACGGACGTCGGCTGCTTCCCGTAGATATGGATACGCGACAGACTGACTGCAGAGGTCCTACCGGCTGCGCCAATTAAGTGAACGACCACGAAGGAGTTTAAAAAATAACTTTATTTAAGCCCAGTTACAGCATAACAGTAATTAATTAATTCTACAAAATATTGATCTTATATACTAATCTTATTGCTAACCAAGCATCTATGCTAGTGACGCATGTCCTAGATAGCATCTGCTGATTTGTACTTAATATGCTAAAAGAATATAATTATTAGCTGATGAAGCTAATATTGGGGGATTGGGGTTCCTTAACTCACGCGTGGAACGCAACGCGCCGTCGACTCGGGCCTGTTCCTTATCGGACGGCGAGCTACCCATTGCTCACCGTCCGCGCCTACACCGACCGAGGATCGGCCTGGGATTCGCCCAGGGCGTCTCCTGCGGTGACTAGAAGCGTGAGGGCGCGAAATTTGCCTCTCCCTCAGCCGTTCCGCCTCCTCCTTGGCGAGTATTACTGCTTCGCAAAAGGAGGTGATGGCTTCCCATGCCCTCTCGCTCCATACCATGGCTTGGACGCGAGAGATGACCGCTGCCGATTGCCTCCACGAGGACACGGTGGTGCCCCGCCCAAGCCGGGCACCGGGTTCTACCTGTGTTTTTTTTTTCAAATATTCACATTTTCGTTACTAAAAATAAATATTCCCTATGAAAGCGACCGGAGGCGTGCGTGTGATGCGCTTTTATATGGCCAAGATCAACGGCGATTACCCAACCCTTACGGAGATCTAACCACTCACGCATGAAGACACGAAAAGGGACTTTGTTTTATACTCCGTATGTATAGATCACAGGTCAACAAATGAAAGATTTTTTTTGGTGCCGAGATCTTATTAGTAGTTTTGTGTTAAGTGTGCATTGGAAACACTAAAAATATTTTTTATCTTTTTTTCCTACGTGTAGTTTTGTGTCTACCCTCTGTTTTTTAAATTTGCTCTAATTAGTACTTTCGGGAACACGGTTTTAAGTCTTATTAGTACCTTTCTATAAATAAATCGATTTTGATATCATGTCTTCATCGCGAAGAAGTTGTCTAAACGATCCGAATGTGTTTTGTTACATTTGTGGGGAATATATAATCAAAAAGTTCAAAAAACCTATAACAGATTTTATAAAAAGTGCATATTTTTCGTACTTCAAGTCGCAAATTGTAGACGAAAAAAAGCCGTGGATACCTCAAAATGTTTGCAAAACGTGCTATGAACACTTGAGACAGTGGGTAAGAGGTAGAAGAAGCCGTATCAGGTTTGGGGTGCCTATGCAATGGAGAGAACAAAAAAATCACTTCGATGACTGTTACTTCTGCTGTGTCAATTTGCGTGGTATTAATGTTAAAAAAATGACTTATCCAGACTTACAATCGGCTAGAAGACCTTTACCACACTCAGAAGAATTACCTGTTCCAACATTTTGTTCTAACCGTGAACCATCATTTGAAGAAACCTGTAGTAAAGTGTCTAGCGATAGTGATATTGAAGAAATAGCATCTACAGAGCCAAAACCTTTTACCCAAGAAGAACTAAACGATTTAATAAGGGACCTTGAACTACCTAAAGAATCTGCAGAGGTGTTGGCTTCTAGAATAAAAGAAAAAAAACTTGTTGGCATCTAGTACAAAAGTGACTTTCTATCGTACAAGAGAGCAAGATTTGCTATCATTTTTTAATTCGGAAAATGATCTTGTTTTTTGTTCAGATGTGCAAGGCCTTCTTCTCAAAATGGGTCTTTCAGAATACCAACCAAATGAATGGCGTCTCTTCATGGACAGCTCTAAACGAAGCCTAAAGTGTGTTCTTTTACACAATGGCAACCAATACGGTTCTGTTCCCGTTGCTCATTCAACCAAATTAAAGGAAGAATATCAAAATATTGCATTTGTTCTCGAAAAAATCAAATATAACGAACACAAATGGAGCATTTGTGTAGATCTAAAGATGGTTAACTTCTTATTAGGGCAACAAAGTGGATACACGAAATACCCATGTTTTTATTGTCTGTGGTATAGTCGTGCTAAGCATCAACACTGGACAAAAAAAGATTGGCTTGTACGTGAGACGTTGGAAGTGGGAAAGCAGAATGTAATAAATCCACCTTTGGTTACAAGAGATAAAATTATATTACCTCCTTTGCACATTAAACTAGGTTTAATGAAACAATTTGTAAAAGCGTTAGATAAAAATGGGCAATGTTTTCTTTATATAACGAGAAAAATGCCTAGTCTAAGCATAGAAAAGATAAAAGCGGGTGTTTTTGATGGCCCACAGACAAGAATATTGATAAAAGATACTAATTTCTCAAGTTCAATGAGCAGTTTGGAACAACTTGCGTGGAATTCGTTTGTTGAAGTTACTAAAAACTTTCTGGGAAATCACAAGTCAAGTAACCACTCCGAAATTGTAAATAACATGCTGGAGAATTTCAAAAACTTAGGATGTAACATGTCAATCAAAGTGCATTATCTCCACACAAAAAAAGATTGGCTTGTACGTGAGACGTTGGAAGTGGGAAAGCAGAATGTAATAAATCCACCTTTGGTTACAAGAGATAAAATTATATTGCCTCCTTTGCACATTAAACTAGGTTTAATGAAACAATTTGTAAAAGCGTTAGATAAAAATGGGCAATGTTTTCTTTATATAACGAGAAAAATGCCTAGTCTAAGCATAGAAAAGATAAAAGCGGGTGTTTTTGATGGCCCACAGACAAGAATATTGATAAAAGATACTAATTTCTCAAGTTCAATGAGCAGTTTGGAACAACTTGCGTGGAATTCGTTTGTTGAAGTTACTAAAAACTTTCTGGGAAATCACAAGTCAAGTAACCACTCCGAAATTGTAAATAACATGCTGGAGAATTTCAAAAACTTAGGATGTAACATGTCAATCAAAGTGCATTATCTCCACAGTCACCTTGATCAGTTTCCAGATAATCTAGGTTCGTATAGCGAAGAACAAGGGGAACGCTTTCACCAGGACCTAAAAACTATGGAGGAGAGGTACCAAGGCCGATGGGATCAGCATATGATGGCTGATTACTGCTGGGGTATGCAACGTGATTGTCGTGCTACACCTCATTCGCGAAAATCGCGTAAAGGAAAGTTTTTATGTACATAATAATTTAATAAATGTTTGATTTTGGTGTAAATATATATTTTTCTATTCAATTAAAAATCTAGAAAACTACACGTAGGAAATAAATATTTTTGCTATAAATGTAATCAGTATATGGCCCTAAATTAAAAAAATATTACAGCTTCTTGGCACCAAAACCACTGTTGACCTGTGTTGTGTTTCAAGTAAACTAGAAAATGCTAATAAGTTGTTATCAAGGCAGATAATGAGAGTCAACAGTTTAATTATTCAAGATAGACAAGATCAAACAACGATGTATAAAATATGGCCTCAATAAGGGCTAGTTTAATATCTCAAGTCAAAACTTGATAAAAATGATTGAACAGGCATATACCACGCCATGGGAATGTAAAGCCAGAGAATAGGCGACCAAGTGCGAGCTGGACACTACCCTAACATACTAGTATTGCCAGACGTTGAAAAGAGAGATGGAGCTACAGGACGGACATTATCACCATCTTTTTTTTTATAACAGAACATGAAGTTTTAAAGCCATCATGGCTTTAAAACTTCATTGTACGACCTGAAATTATTATCAAGCAATCATTTGACTACTACTACTCGTACAGTCGAGCATTAGGTTTTTCCATCTGGAGCATGTCGGACGCACAATGAAAGGTTCCGTAGTTGGGATGAATTTATCCCAAGAACAAACTTAACATTGTAGTTGGAAAACATACATCCTAACTGAAAATGTAAGTTGGTCGACTATTAGGTACCTGTTAACTTGTAAAACTTACTAAGCTGTGGTAGCTTTCTTAGTAAATTCGTTATGTATACTCTGGGGTGACTTTTTTCACATATCCAAAAATAACCACTTGACTCTAACAAAAATTAGCACTTTAAAGCTTAATTTTACGCAAGTCGATCCCTGAATCGTTTACAAAACCCGCTAAACTTTTGAATTGGCTATTCAACGATTTCCCACACCATGGGATACACGAGGAAAAAATATCATCCATTATATTTTTTTTTTTCAATATTTTTTATACTACTTTGTTGGGATGATTAATATGTATATTGCCAAAATACGGCTCTCTAGTACTAGGAGTCTCTGAACTAAGCCGTGGACAGACTGACACACAGACAGACATGGCGAAACTCTATGGGTTCCTTAATGACTTCGGAACTCTAAAAATAAAATTCTATTTTATTTTAAATTGTTCGCAATAGTCTGAATTAGGTTCCTACTGAAAGAAAAATTAGAAAAGTTTCCAAATTTGGGAACAACTGAGTGTCCTTTTTGTATGGGAATTTCGTATGAATTATTGAAATTTTGACAGGATAACCTTTGTCGGGTCAGCTAGTTACCGTATAGTTTTAAAGAATTTTAAGTTAATATTGAAATAGGTAGGAAACAATGAAAAGACGCTCTGCGCAACTCCATCATCATCTGCCTTCATCATCATCATCTCCCTTCATCATCATCATCTCCCTTCATCATCATCATCTCCCTTCATGATCATAATCTCCCTTCATCATCATCATCTGCCTTTTGCCAACTATGTTGGGGTCGGCTTCCAGTCTAACCGGATGGAGCTGAATATTAGGACTTTGCTACTGCAGTATTCAAAACGAAGAAGGTTGGTAATGATAATATTTCAAAGGACCAGATTCCAAATTATATTGTTGCGATATAATGAACATAAAGGAGTGAGTCTAAAAGTCAGGGAAATTAATTGTTAAACAAGTTGACAAGCAACTTGAATTGTTCGTATATGTTAAGATGTTGATAAGTAATTGTTCGCAACGATACGTCACCAAATAGTGCTATCGATCATCATCTGCCTAGCCTTTTCCCAACTTTGTTGGGGTCGGCTTCCAGGCTTACCGGATACATCTGAATACCAGTATTTTACATGGAGCGACTGCTTATCTGACCTCAACAACCCAGTTACTGGGCAACACGATACCCCTTGGTAGGACTGGTTGTCAGAATTTCGAGCTTCCGTAACGACTGTCAAAGATCTACAAATGACAGCCGGGACCAACGGCTTAACGTGCTTTCCGAGGCACGGAGGGGTCTTGGTATGTAAAGATGGTCACCCATCCCCGGACCAACCGCGGCAAGCGTAGCTTAACCTGATCGATCGACCCGTGCAGCTGTCATTACTTAGCCTCAAGCCCCTCCTCCAAATAGTGCTATTGATAATAACTTAAATTCAGAGCGATACCAGTGCTAGTTAAACATAAAACTGTGGTGAAATAGTGTATAGTACACAAAACCGTAAATACGACCCTTATAAACCTCAATAAAGTGGGCTATACAGCCGTAATTTATAGTTTTTTAGTGCGTCCATGTAACCTAGACCGAGACCTAGCCTTGGATCTACCTTTTACGTAAATAGTCCCTTAGAAAAGCCCATTTAATTGAGTGTGTATGTTGTGTTACTTTACATGGTTATTTTTGTTGTTTTGGTTTTACCAATCACCATTTATGAAAAATATAGTTGTGATATTTTAAAATATTAGGTAAAATACTCCTATACCAGATGTCAAAAACAACTTTAAACGAGGTCAAAAACCCTTCCTCGTCAAAAACAATAGTACCTACATAGAAGCTGGTAGCCGTGTTGAAGATATCTGGAATCAATAGGTACAGGACGTTAGCGCTGAATGGACTGCGAGGACCTGTCCTCATGCTGGCATAAACCTGGATAGGCATACACCCTCTCTACACACCCTTCGCGTCCAGCGATCACGCCCGTCCGGCACAGTAATCATGATAAGAGTAGAGGAAGACTAAAGAAACAATAGAGGGACTGTATAAAAGATGATATTACTAGAAAGGGGGTGTCTACTGAGATGACGACTAATAAAGAAGCACCGAAGAAAAAAGCATGTAGCGCCGACCCCAAATAAATTGGGATAAGGGCAAGAGATCAAGGATGATTTAAATCACAACTGTCATTCTTGAACATGTTGTATAATATCTATTTAAAAATATATAACAGTAGTATACAGTGTGCATTCGTTCACTAATAACATAAAAAAATAAATTTTATAAATATAACAATTGGTACTATTCAACATCCTATAGAAAAACTTATAAAAAATATCGTTTTATCACTAAAAGGTATAAAATAACATAAAATAATTTAGAAAATAAAAAAACACGCCAGCCTTTCCAAAAAATGAATTACAGAAATTGAACAAAAAAATTAAAAACAAGCAATAGGTATTTCAAAGGACCAGATTCCAAATTATATTTTTCCGATATAATGAAAATACAGGAGTGAGTCTAAAAGTCAGGGAAATGAATTCCCTTGTTCGCTTTACGACAGAAATAGTACCTACAGTCGTGTTGAAATGGTCTCCACGTAGTTTTCCTTGATATATGTATAGGTATGTTGTGAAGCCTAGAAAACTCCCTTAGTTTTCCTGTCAGTATCATGTTAATTGTGTGGCCACTCATAATATGTCATTGTATATTTATTATATGACATTGTCATAAGTAGGTACTACGATTGATTTTTTGCTGATTATAGGCAGTAAAATAAGTACATATTAATCATTTTAAAAGGAGTGTTGAAATTACAATGGATTTACCCACTACGAGCAGCGGGATTAAATTTATATCGAGTCGAAAACGTTAGCCCGTTTTACTGCACGCTAGTTTCCGCTACAATTACGTAAAAAAAAACAAATGGCAGTACAAATTGGAGATGATTTAATAAAATTGACTGCAATACTTCTGTTACTTTGAATGATCGAAATAAAATATTAAAAATGGCTACACACTTATGTATTCCGGATGTAACTAAAATATAGTAGATGGCTTAATCGATAAATGTCAGAAACAAGTATGTGCAAACCTCGAGCCAATCCCAAAGATATTTAATGGTTTTATTGGGAGTGCCGAATGTGAGCTACCGGAAGACGATATACCGACATTTAAAGAGAAAAAAAGGTGTTTTGTATAGAGCTAGAAAGACTTAAATTTGAATAAAACAACTTGTAAATATCTCAAGTTCCATAGTCTCGTGGATATTTTTTTATTATTTGACAATGAGACAAAGGAGAAAGTTTTGCATTTTAGCACACCATTAGCGAAGACCAAATTTAGAAACTACAAATGCTTTTACGATGACGGTACTTTCAAAGTTGTTCTTAGGCCCTTCTATCAATTATACACGTTACATATTAATGCTTCACAAAATGATGATAACGGAAATTTTGTACTCTTCGTATACATATAAATACTATCTACCTATCTAACCTAACCTAACTAAACACAAGCTACTGACGAAATACTATTTACTATAACAGCCAATTGTTATAGTAAATAGTATTTCGTAAGTAGATTGTTACCAGCAATTTTGATCCCGGTTAGGTATCTTAGCTATTCAAGAACCAGTGAATAATAATTCTGAAGAATATTCAGCATTCAGGGACTATTTCTCAAAGCAATAGATAGGATTAATTACTACTGATACATTTAGTTGCTACAAAGAAGTATTCACAACGAATAACCCGGTTGAAGAGTGGCATGGCCGCCTTAAAAACAGAATTCCTTTGAAACCGGCGTTGTATCGGTTCATACGATTACTTAAAAAAGAAGCCAAACATCAAGATAAAATATTATAAAGGGTAGAAACCTATTGTAAAGGAAAACGGCGTTGTTTAAAGTTAAAGGAGAGAGATACAAAATTTGACATGATTATTACTAGTGCAATGCGGAACGAAATTTTTGTTCTGGAATGTGTAGAACGCTTGTGCAGGCTGAATAGAAGATAAATAGATATGCATCGTAAGATAAATAATAAATAGCATTTTTGTGACTTGTTTAATGTTTTATAAATAAGTACAGTAGTACCTCTGCCGTAAAGCGAATCTGTCTTGTAGGGGGAAAAAGGGAGTTAAATGTTAAGCAAGTTGACAAGCAATTTAAATTATCCATATAAGGTGTTGATAACTAATAATGATAAGAGTAGGGGAAGACTAAATCAATGATGGAAGGACCGTGTGAAAGATGATATATGTCGTTAGAAAGGGGGTGATTACCGAGATGACGACTATTAGATAAGCACGGAAGAAAAAGGCATATGCCGACTCCAATAATATTGGGATAAGGGCCAGAGATCAATGATGATTTAAATGACAACTCTCATTCATAGACAGGTTGTATGAAATGGCTAATAAACACGGGTGTCAATTTGATAATCAATTTCCGTGACTGGTCCATCATCGGGAATAGAAGATCGCAAACTGTGTTGTTAGTGGACGGTGAGATGTTTTCTTACATGGGAAAATTCCGCTTGAGGAAGGGTTATGCCAGATCCTTGCCACTTGAAACCTCAAGGTGTTTTTGGAGACAACAAGTCTCTGCTATTTATTCTCTGAACATAATCTCTTGCACGTGCGGATATGTTTAAAGACTCATTTTGTTTCATACTCTCTCAAAGGAAATGAAATTATTACTTTCCAAGTACTTTTAATTAGAATAAGTATTACAGAACATGGTATTTTTGATAATATACGAGTACTTATTATTTCTTTTATCTTTTCTATTATCTTGAAAAAGCGTATTAATTAATTGAAGAAACCATAAGATAGCCTGCCTGCCCATTTCAAGAGATCCCCGAGACGTCATTTCATAGTGGACACACCACAACACGGGATGAAAAGTTTAAAATGCACTAGCACTTAGCACCTTCAACTAGAATACAACAATATTTGTTGACAAACCGACATTCGTTTAAAACTACTATGTTCCTCAACTCCAATTGCGAAACATAGTTTCAATCGACATCATGGATCCGATTTTGGAGAAAATTCCTAATACATTGCTTCATAGGTTGGAAAAAATCGTCTGCTCAACAACGAAAATGAAAGGGATTGTCATTGTGTGTAACGCAATTATCCCACTGGACTGACGAGGATCCTTCTACATTTACTATAGCTAAGGTTATAGATATAGTGTTCAGATCTTACTTCTGAATATCAGGCAGGACATTTCCCTTGCATTTCGCCTCCCATTTCGACCAGTACTTGAAGCCTTCTTCCTGGAACACCTTTTCGGCACAAACGCAATCGTCTCTGATGTCGTCGTCTAGTAGTGCTGTAAGTACAAAAGTAATTATTTAGTCACATGATTTTTGAACGTTTAATAGGGTTTATTTTAATGTTTTTTTGAAATGTGAACTACATATTTGCCATATGGGAACTCCTAAATCCCAATATTTTAAATATCATATGCTCGTCTCCTTGTGATGGTGCCTCCATCTAGTAGTCAACAATATTTAATCTCCAAGTTTAGAGATTGAGAAAGTAAAAATATATAAAATTGTAATATGCCTAGTTAGACGTATTACAATTGTATAAATATTTTCTTTTAAAATGCAGTGACGTCATCTACCATTTCAGTACGGGTGTGGTTCAAATGCAGGACGACAGGACGGTGGGGAGGACGAAATACACCCAGATGTCAAATTGCTTTGATCGGCATTGATAAAGAAAATTCTCATATATTTGGCAAAATGAAAACTGACTCATACATAGTTCAGAAACATCGGCATCTCATCGGCATTAATCTAATATTTTAAAACAAGTCTAAACATAGTCATTTGACAATGGTCTCACCTTCACATGTAATGCCACACTTCCCACCTTTCTTGCCTTCCTTGCACCATTCACTTCCTATCTGAAATTATAATGAGCTATGTTTAAATTGAGGTCAGAAAAGACATCGCCTACTAAACTAGATCCTACACAGAAAAGCATATTCGGCAGCGTCCAGAATAAGACTTTTGTAAACAAATTGATATCAATAAGGCCTCAATAAGGTCATCGACAAGAATTCAGTTGTCTTTAATCTATATTATTGTATTTTGTAGCTACACAACGATTGGTACAGTATTTAGAACATAAATTGTAGACAATCAAAGTAATTCTTGTCGATGTATATCTCATCTTTTTGAGGCTGTCTGTACACTAATATCCCTCTATTGATCATGAACTATGTTAATCCTAAAGGACACACTCAAACCGAGAGACGTCACAAGTTTATGAAATACGCAAGCAATATTTGAAAGGAAAATTACATATGGATACCCGATACAACCGTCGGGCTGTGACATCTCGTTCCTCCACACTGTAGAAGTGTGTATGTCTCGTCTAGACTATTTCAATCTTCCGTGCGCTTTGGATAAGAAATACAAAACAAATGATTTAATAAATAATTATAAACCTACTTGAAACAATCCAAAATATTTTTTTCTTTCACTCTTCACGACCTTCGCTGACGTTTTTCTGCCGCTTTCCTTTTCTATCAAACATATCCCTGAAATCAAAGAAAATTAATTGGTTAAGATAGTGTTCTTTATTTTCTGTATTTCGCGACTAATGTGTGTCACCTCGCAGTCCTTTCGCAGGTATTTTACCTCTGTCAACAACCCAAGGACCGTCGGTCGAAGGACCGATGGAGCACATGAGTCCTTTTTTTTTTTTTTTTTTGAGGGTGGGAAATCGTCAAATAACTTCTCCCGCTCTGGGCGGAGCGGGAGGGTGTGTCAGACTCTTACTGACTAAAACCCACCCGTATTTCTTCTTGTTGCCTGTGTTGCGGGGGCCTCGGTGACCTATAAGTACCTTCCCGCGACCCCGGCAGGCATCGGCCCTAGTGGACCCCTACTATGTGCTGACGACATCTCTTTGAGGCGCGCGTGGAATACAACGCGCCGTCGACCCGGGCCTGGTCCTTACCGGGTGAGCAATGGGTAGCTCACCGTCCGCAAGCCCGCGCCTATGGTGGCCGGAAATCCGCCCGGGATTCCCGACGCCCTGGGCGTCTCCTGCGGCGGCTAGGGGCGAGAGGGCGCGAAACTTGCCTTTCCCTCAACCGTCCCGCCTCCTCCTTCGCGAGCATTACTGCTTCGCAGAAGGAGGTGACGGCTGCCCATGCCCTCTCGCTTCGTACCATGGCCTGAACCAGGGCTGGACGCGAGAGGTCTCTGCCGCCGATCGCCTCCACGAGGACACGGCGGAGCACATGAGTCCTGGAGTGGAGAACGTGTATCGGCAAGCGTAGTGTGGGGCACCCCCCAGCTAGATCGACCAATGCATCTTTTGTGATTTGTCCGAGGCATTTGAATGCGTTCTTCATGAAACGTTAATCAGGAAACTCCACAACTACGGGAGGCTCTTCTTACTTCATACTTAAGTAATAGGATTCAGAGTGTTGACGTTAATGGGAAAAGATCTCCCGGATCTATAGTAACAATACTTGGTCCTTTCTAGTTTCTTATTCATATTAATGACTTACCTTATAAAGGATAATCATGATATGGTGTTGTTTGCGGATCACACTTTTTTATTTATTTTAATAAACTTAAACGTCAGCAGTTGGTTACTGACTATGTAAATAGCGCGATCTCAAAGGTAGTTCACTGGATCAATGTTAATAATTTACTTCTTAATGAAAAAAAGGCATATGCAATATGCATTAAGTTTACGCTACCTCACGTTAGGCAGGTTAAAACTAATGTATAGATAAAGGACGAAGAATTTAATCCTGAAGAAAGAACAGTGCGTGCAGAAAACCTCCTCGTGTGCCTGATTGCTGCTGGTTTCCTGCGAATACGTTCGGGGGAAAGAGCAGTCGTCGGGCCGGTGCAGCCTGGGCATGGCCAATATTCTCTCCATGTTTCGGAGAGGGTATTGACCGTGGCGAGTTTCTGCGTAGCGGGGAGCTTCATGCTGGATCGTCGGTCGTCCACTCCCCTCTCTGCTTACAGAGGGCAGGTCGAGTGGGCGAAGAGTGGCGATGCTTGCTGTGCACTTACCCTGCCAGCGAGCAAGCAGCGGGAGAATGATTTTTCTGCCTGCAACCATTGAAATCGTAATCCGTAAAGAGACCACAGTCATGTTTTGTGGCTTGGAACGGGACGAGGATCTTGGCTTGGTCGCCCGGATCGCGAGGATGATAACCTCTATAAAAAATCCTCTAATATCAAGTTTTGGTGCGCGACGAGGATATGAATGGCTGAGGAGTAGTGTCATCTGCAACTTCGCAGTTGTAGGTGGCGCATCAGTTGTTAGCGCACCTCCAGCCAGGGTACCAGTGGACCCTCTGGTTGGGTTATAAATTTACACTTACCTAGGGACAGGGGGTGAACCTAGGTGGACCGATTAAATCCCCCACACTCGTGGGAACAAAATGGAATTTTTAAAAAAAAAAAACAACAACTGGACGTACAGGGGAGGAGAGCGATGCGGGATCGGAGTCCGACCCTGCATCAGGCGGAGAGAGCTCGGGGAGCTCGCAGCGAAAAGGGGTGCTGGAGAGGAGCCGAGAGTACAGGCGAACCTCCAAGCGGCCCAACTCGGGGTCTACCTCCGACGATGAAGTCGGCTGGAAGAAGAAGATCCAATCCAGCCGGCGGGGTGGAGCCCGAGGTGGTGGAGGGGTGGACAGAGTGCCCCCCACAAAGGAGGCGGGCAAGCCGGGCTGGGCTGGCCCGGTCGAGCTGACCAGCCCGGCCGGACTGGCCGGACCGGCCCAGTTGGCCCGGCAACCCGAGAGGCTCGCCAAGGAGGGGCCCCTCTCTGAGGTTTCTGGAGGTGGGGCGGAAGCAGCTGGCGGTTCCGGGTCGGAGCGTGCGGCCGGGTTTGCGGAGGTCGTGGCCGCTGCGATCAAGGCGGTATCCGTGAAGAGGCTCAGGTCCTCTAAGGATCAGACCATAGCCGCGGCCACGGCCTCTATTGTGGCGGCAGCGGAGGTCCTTCACGTCAGGCCTCCTTCGGACGGTATGTCTGAAATGCGGGCGGAGGTGGCCCGCCTGACAGCCACCATGGAGCTTCTCCGAAAGGAGAACGAGAAGCTCCGAGCGGACCTGGCTGGGCTCCGAGGAGCCGGCCCGCGAATGGAGCCGTAAGAGGGGCAGCAGCAGGGACAGGGACGGCCCGTGCCTGTGGAGGACCGGGTTCTAACCCTGGTGAGGCAGGAAATGGCTTCCTTGCCGAGTCGTTTCTCCGCCCTGGAGGCCATCGTCCTGCGCCCCCCGTTGGCGGCGAGCCAGCCGGCCTCGGGCAGGTCGAAGGTCGCCTCATATTCAGCCGCTGCAGGTGCCACGGCCAAACCGGGGTCGTCGGGACAGACCAAGGGCGCGCGAAAGCGCAGGTGGCGAAGGCTCCAGCCACAGCGGTGAGAGCTCCAGCCCCAGTGGCGAGAACTCCAGCCCAGGAGGCGAGGGCTCCGGTCCTGGCGGCAAGACGGCCGCCACTTCTCTTCCACCGCCACCGCCAAATCTCTTCCGGCCGATGCCGAATGGCAAGTGGCCGGGGAGAAGAAGAAGGCTGGTAAGGCAGCAAGGGCGGCCAAAAAGAGGGAGAGGCGGCAGCGGCGCAAGAAGCGCACCACCGCGGCTAGGCTCCGCGCCCCGAATTCTGCAGCCGTAGTGATTACACTACGTGTCCTACAAGACCGTCCTTGAGAAGGTGTGTGAGGTGGTGCGCCTCGAGGGGCTCGGCGCTGCCGGGGGCCTTAAAATGAAAATTACGGCAACTGGAGCCCGAATGGCGCAGGTCCCCGGTGCGGCTAGCGGCCCGGCCGTTGACGCCCTGGCCGAAAGGCTTAGGGCGTCACTAAATGCGGATGAGGTCCGAGTGTCCAGGCCCACCAAATGCGCTAGCATGCGCATCATGGGCCTGGACGACTCCGCGACTGAAGTGAAGGTGGTCGCCGCGGTGGTTAGGACCGGGGTGTGCTCTGCCGAACAGTTGAAGGCAGGCACCATTCGTCCTGACTCCACGGGGCTGGAAACCGTAATGGTAAGCTGCCCCGTGTCGGCGGCCAGAAAATTTGCCGGGGAGGGCCAACGGCTCTTGTTGGGCTGGGTTTCCGCGCAGGTAAAACTGCTGGAACACAGACCTCTGAGGTGCTTCCGCTGCCAGGTGGGCAACCACGTGCAGGCGAATTGCACCTCGGAGGTGGACCGCAGCGGACTTTGCTACAGCTGTGGTCTGCTCGGGCACAAGGCTGGCTCGTGCAATGCCACGCCGCACTGTGCCGTATGTGCGGCGGCTGGCAAGCCAGCCAAGCACCGGTTGGGGGGAAGGGCCTGCGCCCCACCCGCCAAAGTCAGCGCCAGAGGCAAGCCCACCGCCACCGCCGTCACCACAGCAGCCGCCACCACTGCCACCGCTGCTGCCGCCTCCGCCACCGCCGTCGTTGCCGTCGCCACCGTAGCCGCTGCGGCAGGCCCCTCTCAGGGGGCTGGGAAGGAGGCTCAAGAGGGGGCTGACATGGAGTGCCAATAATGGCCCCATTACGCCTCCTCCAGGCGAACATCAACCACTGCGCCACCGCTCAGGATCTGTTGCTCCAGAGCATGGCGCAGTGGTCGATTAACATCGCCGTGGTCGCTGAGTCGTACTTTGTCCCGCCCAGAGGTGACTGGGTGGAGGACCTGAGGGGCTCAGTGACCCTAATTTTGTCGGCCGCCGCCGGTACCCCGTCCTTCGAGGCCGTCAAGAGAGGATGGGGCTGCGTAGCAGCACGGTTCGGGGAGATTGTCGTGGTAGGGGTCTACTTCTCTCCGAACCGAACTCTTGCCGAGTTCCACAACTCCCTTGCGGAGTTGAGAGACGTCGTCGTCGGGTTTGGTTCCCTCCCCGTGTTCGTCCTCGGGGACTTCAATGCCAAGAATTTGGCTTGGGGTTCCCGGTTGACGGACATGCGGGGCAGGATGATGTGGAGGACTGGGCTCTGGAGACAGGCCAGGTCGTCCTAAACCGGGGTTCTGTCCCCACGTGTGTGCGGATGCGGGGTGGATCAGTGATGGACATCTCGTTCGCCAGCCCCACTCTGTCGCCGCGTGTAGTTGACTGGCGCGTCATGGAGGGGTGGAGACCTATTCCGATCACCGGTATATCCGGTTTGACGTCTCTGCCCAGACCTCGGATGCGCCGGTCCTCATAAAGAAGGCAGGGCGCCCTGCGGACTCTCCGTCCGCTTATCGGCCCATCGTGCTGCTCGACAAGGTGGGCAAGCTCTTTGAAAGAGTCATTGCAGACCGCCTCGTCGGCCAGCTGGTGCGTGTCGGGCCGAATTTGGCGGAGAGCCAGTTTGGTTTCCGCAGAGGGCGCTCTACGGTGGACGCCATCATGCGCGTGCGAGCCCTGACGACGGGGAATGCTGTTGTCCAAGGTGGAGTCGTCTTGGCAGTGTCTCTAGACATCGCCAATGCCTTCAATACCCTGCCCTGGAGTTGCATCAGGGAGGCACTCTGGTACCACCGGATGCCGACTTACCTCTGTCGTGTGGTCGAGGCCTATTTGACGGACAGGGCCGTCATCTACCCCGGTCACCAGGGAGTGTGGAACTGGCAAGAGATGTCGTGCGGTGTCCCACAGGGATCGGTTCTGGGGCCGCATCTGTGGGACATCGGATACGACTGGGTGCTGCGCGCCGACCTCCCTAGCGGCGTCAACGTAGTGTGCTACACTGACGACACGTTAGTCCTGGCGCAGGGGAGGTCGCACCAGGCGGCGGCCGAAGTAGCGGCACGCGGGGTTGCGACAATCGTCGAAAGGATCCAGCAATTGGGACTCGTGGTGGCCTTGCACAAGTCCGAGGCCATGTGTTTTCATGGTCCTCGGAACGCGCCACCGTTGGGGTCCCAAATAACGGTAGGAGAGGTTTCCATCGGCGTCGAGTCGACGATGAAGTACCTGGGACTCGTCCTCGACAGCCGGTAGAACTTCGTGGAGCATTTCAGACGTTTGGCTCCCAAACTGGAGCGGGCGGGCGCTGCATTGAACCGGCTCCTTCCCAATCTAGGGGGTCCAAACGCCTCCTGCCGGAGGCTCTACGCGGGGGTCGTGCGGTCCATGGCCCTCTACGGGGCTCCTGTATGGGCGCGCTCTCTGGCGCTGCGGCCAGCCCGCCGGTTGAGCGCGGCCCAAAGGGTTATGGCCATCCGGATGGTCCGGGGATACCGCACGGTCTCCTGTGAGGCAGCCAGCGTCCTTGCCGGATTGCCGCCATGGGATCTGGACGCAAAAGTCCTTGCGCACGTATGGGAGTGGCGCGAGGAGGCGAAACGCCGGGGTGTAAGTCCGCTGCCGCGAGAAATCGCGGTACAGCGGACGGAGCTCCGGCGGGATCTCATGGCGTTATGGAAAGTACGGTTATCGCAACCCAGTGCTGGGCACGCCACGATTGCGGCGATAAGTCCCCTCTTTGAGGAGTGGCTAGAGAGGCGCCACGGCATCCTCACCTTCCGCCTGACGCAGGTCCTAACCGGACACGGCAGTTTCAGGAGGTTTCTGTGTCGGATAAGGCGGGAGGAAACGCCCGGGTGTCACCACTGTGTGGATTGCCCGCAGGACACGGTGGAGCATACGGTGGAGGTCTGCCCAATTTGGGCAGAGCACCGCCGTGTCCTCGTGGAGGCGATCGGCGGTAGAGAACTCTCGCGCTCGGCCCTGGTTCAGGCCATGGTATGGAGCGAGAGGGCATGGGCAGCCGTCACCTCCTTCTGCGAAGCAGTAATGCTCGCGAAGGAGGAGGCGGGACGGTTGAGGGAAAGGCAAGTTTCGCGCACTCTCGCCCCTAGCCGCCGCAGGAGACGCCCAGTGCGTCGGGAATCCCGGGCGGATTTCCGGCCACCGTAAGCGCGGGCTTGCAGACGGTGAGCAAGGGGTAGCTCACCGTCCGTTAAGGACCAGGCCCGGGTCGCCGGCGCGTTGTATTCCACGCGCGCCTCAAAGAGATGTCGTCAGCACATATGTAGGGGTCCACTAGGGCTGATGCCTGCCGGGGTCGCGGGAAGGTACTTATGGGTCACCGAGGCCCCCGCAACACAGGCAACGGAAGGAATACGGGTGGGTTTTAGTCAGTAAGAGTCTGACACACCCTCCCGCTCCGCCCAGAGCGGGAGAAGTTATTTAATGATTTCTCACCCAAAAAAAAAAGGCAGCAAGGTCGAAGGCAGAAAGGACGAAGAATTCAATCCTGAAGATAGCACAGTATTTTTGGATGCTAAGCTTCAGTGGGGCCCACATATAGTGATATTGTCAAAAAAGCTAAGCTTCGCTGCATACGCTGTTAGAAAAAATCGTAATTTAACTGACATAGAGACAGCCCGTTTAGTGTGCTAAATTCATAGTGTAATGTCGTACGGTATTCTGTTCTGAGATTCAGACAATTTTGGTTTTACAAAAAAGGGCAACTCGTTCAATTTATAAATTAAGTCCCAGACACTCCCTCAGAGACAAATATAAAGAGATTAATATAATGACTGTAGCATCTCAGTATATTTATAAAAATCTTTTGTACGCACATAAAAATATAAGTTTGTTTAAAAAATACAGTGATATCCATAATGTAAATACTAGGAACAAACACAAATTTGTTGTTCCTACAACCGCCTGGTTGTAGGAACAACAAATTTGTGTTTGTTGTACAAATAGGCAGCTCGTTTAGATACCAATATATACGTTTTATAATAAACTTCCAGCCACATTCAAGCACTAAGCCTTAATAAATTCAAATGTTTTATAAAACAGAAACTGTGCCAGAAAGCCTTTTATACTGTTAAAGATTATATTGAGGTCAAAAAGGCTTGGGATTGAGCTGCTCCAATAAATTTACAGTGTATGTTGTTTTTTACTCTTTTTATTTTGCTAGCTATTTATATTTTTTTATTCTATATAACATTTTATATAAACAATGACATGAATAAATTTTGTTTGTAAATTATTATTTTAATTATTAGGAATGTGAGGACTATGTGGGTCATTGTTTTTTTTTGTCTCTTAATTAATTTTAATGATGGTCTGGCAGCAGTGGCGGATTTACACATTTTCTAAGTATAGGCTGTCAAATTTTTGCCGTCCTTGCCTCTACAATTGTCAGTTTCAGATTTTTTTTGAATCCAACAATTTGATTGAAATGGCAAGAGGAATAGTTTTTGGGTACATTTCTGAGCTAAACAAAGCTCAATCATGTACAACTTATGAGGCCGCCCCAGGTCTTCTAAGCATTTCTAGTAACATTTTGCATAAATTGAATAATGTCAATAAAACAAAGCACATTTTCATCAAAAGCAAGTTTGTGGGATGCAAGAGTGAGTAGGTTGAGCTCGAAATTTGTTTAGGTTCCTATTGAACATTCATACGGTTATCGTTGTTTTGTTTACATATGCAGAAACATTAGAGAATTAGAACGAAAATCTTGCACCCCTTTGCCCCTTCATACTGTATAAAACAGTTACTTTATCGACTTATAAAGAAACCATGAGAATTAATAGAATGTAGGATGCCAGAGCGAGCCCAAAAATTGTAGTATACCAGCTTAGAAGTTTCCTATGTAACTACTCTGAGAATAAAGGCCGAAAAAAACTCAGAGGTCACAATCTCTTTTAAAGTCCAGACATAATCTTGGTCAGATCATGTGAAGACCATGTGGATTGGTCTCTGAAATAGTCTTTTGATGAAAGAACACCACAGATTGAGTGGACCTGTCTAGTCAGTGTACGCATTTGTTAGTTATCATGCAGCTCTACTCATAACTAAACGACATACCGTTGAATAACACACAAAAACCACAAAAAACTGGATGCAATTGCGGAGCACATACTCGCGATCACAACAAAGACAACTTTCAACTTATTTTTCAGAGTTTTCTAGTGATATTTTTGGTTTTAAATGGTTTCGTTTACGAGAATATCTTACAGACCATCGAGTGAAACTGCCCACAGACTTTATTAGCACTTATTTATATATAAAAATAGAAATTTAAATCGCTTGAGTGACTGTCGCCTTTTTGGTGATAGCGGAGCTTGTTGGAGATGGCAAATAATGGCGACAGTCCCCTTTTCGGAGGGACAGCCTGTCCAATGATTAATTGAAGAACAATACCAAAGAAAAGACATTTGGGTAGGCCGCATAAAGTATTCAAACTGCCAGACCATCATTGAAACTAAGAGGGAAAAAAACCATGACCCACATATTCCTCACATTCATCATCATCATCATCTGCCTAGCCTTTTCCCAACTACGTTGGGGTCGGCTTCCAGTGTAACCGGATGCAGCTGAATAGCAGTATTAAAATACTGGTATTCAGCGACTGCCTATCTGAGACCTCCACAACCCAGTTACTGGGTAACACGATACCTCTTGATAAGACTGGTTGTCAGACTTTCGGGCTTCTGACGACCCGTAACGATTGTCAAAGATCCACGAATCACAGCCAATGGCTTAACGTGCTTTCCGAGGCACAGAGGGGTCTTGGTATGTAAAGATGGTCACCCATCCACGGACCAACCGTGGCAAGTGTAGCTTAACCTGACCGACTGACCCGTGAGGCTGTTTTTATTTAGCCACAAGCCCTTCATAATAATTAAAATAATATAATACTTTACAAAGTAAATATTCATGTCATTGTTTATATAAAATGATATATAGAAAAATAAAATATAAATAGCTAGAAAAAAGAGTAAAAAACAACATTCGCTGTAAATTTATTGGAGTACCTCAATCCCAAGCCTTTTTTGTGCACTATAGTCTTTCTTGCTTTTTGTTTTATAAAATATTTGAATGTGCTTGTGTTTGAGGCTTGAATGTGGCTAGGAAGTTTATTATAAAAACGTATACATTGGCATCTAAACGAGCTACCTACAATTTTTTTGAGCCTGGTTGTAGGAACAACAACTTTGTGTTAGTTCCTAGTATTTACATTATTTATATTTTGTATTTTTAAACAAATTAATATCATACAAAAGATTTTCATAATTATACTGAGAAGTTACAGTCGTTATATTAATCTCTTTAAATTTGTCTCTGAGAGAGTGTTAGGGACTTACTTTATAAATTGAACGAATATGGCCCCCATATAGATAAATTATCAAAAAAGCTTAGCTCTGCAGCATACGCCGTTAGAAAAATTTTTGACATTACGTTATAGAAATAACTAAAGTATACTAAACGGGCTGTCTCTATATCAGTTAAATCACGAATTTTTCTAACGGCGTATGCTGCAGAGCTAAGCTTTTTTGACAATTTATCTATATGGGGGCCCCATTGAAGCTTGGCATCCAAAGTAATGGCTAACAACACTGTGGTATCTTCGGGTTTCAACTCTTCACCCTTTATGAGAACACCAGTTTTTACTCCATGGTTGCCTGAAAGAGATCTCAGTAAGCGATAAGGCCGCCCATTGTATATTTTGTAGTGTATATTTTATTTTTTTGTAATGTATAATCTGGTGTCCAATTAAGTATATATAAATAAATAAATATTATAAACTTAATACATTTGGTTTTTTTCTCGTTAAGAAGTAAGTTATTAACATTAAACCAGTTAACTACTTTTTCAAGGGGACTGTTTACATAGTCAGTAACCAACTGCTGACGTTTGAGTATAAATAAAAATTAAGTGTCATCTGCAAACAACACTATATCACGATTATCCTTTATGACGTAAGGCAGGTAATTTATATAAGTAAGAAATAAAACCGGCCAAGTGCGTGTCGGACCACGCACAATGTAGGGTTCCGTAGTTGGGAAGTTGGGATAAATTTATCCCAAAAA
Source organism: Atethmia centrago (assembly GCA_905333075.3). NCBI lineage: Eukaryota > Metazoa > Arthropoda > Insecta > Lepidoptera > Noctuidae > Atethmia > Atethmia centrago. Next base: position 16,091,224 of record HG995388.1, read on the forward strand.
CAAACTTAACATTGTAATTGAAAAACATGTTCTCCCATACATCGATATACGTCACGGTCAGTTCTCCAACTGCAAATTTAAGTTGGTTGACTATTACTCGTTACCTTGTAACGCCTAGTAAGTTTTCCTTTTAATTTCATTATAAATGTACTACTGCCATGAATCACATTTTTTCACATCTCCATAAACAACCATTTAGCTGGCAGGGAGGAGGGCACTTTAACAAAAAATAGCACTTTAAAGCTTAATATTACGCAATCCTTGAATCAAAAAATGATTTTACAGACCGCAATATTTTTGAACGGCCTATCCAACGATATCCCACACTATGGGATAGACGAGAAGAAACAAATAACATCCCCACATTACGTGCAAGGGAGGTATCCTACTTTTTTTTCCATGATTTTGTTTTACCACTTTGTCGGCGTGATTAATATGTATACCTATGCCAAATTACAGCTTTCTAGTAATAAGCGTCTCTGAGCTACAGTGGGGATAGACTAACAGACAAACAAATGGACACGGCGAAACTATAAGGGTTCCTTGTTTACTACGGAACCGTAAAAATGGGCCATGAATTAAGCCCTGGGGGGCCTCATTCTTACTATAGAACCGGGTGATCTTTTTCCGTTAACATCAACTCTGAATCTTTCACTTAAGTATGAAGTAAGAAGATCCAGAAAAGCGTTTCGGATTCCGTAGTGGTTGGGAATTTCCTGATTAATGTTTTATGAAGAACGCAATCGAATGCCTTGGACAAATCGCAAGAAAATGCCCAAATCATCGCATTAGTCCTCCCATGCATTATAAACATGTCCCAAAAATTCAACACCAGTTGTTCAGTAGTCGAAAGACCCCTTTTAAAACCGAACTGTTTGTTATGCAGTAATTTCTGTTTATTAAAAACACTGGATTTGATCTAAAATAAGTTTTTCAAAATTTGTCTAGGTAGTACTGAAATAGGTCTACATTATTAGTAAGGTCTGATGTACTACTTGATTTAAACAACGAAAAGAGGTGATGCCGTGGTAAAAAAAAAATCCATGTCGGTGATCGCGATGATAGTGGGGTTGATGGCTCAGGGCCCGCCAGAAGTATGTAATCTTTTACTTTTTGGAATCGCCACTCCTGCAGGCTATTTCATGCAAAAGGTAAAACTAGTATTTGTATAACAAATGGGTCCGATAGTTCGACTTACTCCACAAGACACGGGTTAGAGGGACAGTATTAAAAAAATGGTTACAGGATACTAAACTATCCGGTCCTACTTATTAAATAAACGATATATTTATCAGCGACACTGCGTTTAGAAGAATATTATAATAATTATGTTAATGCCCTTTGATAAATATAGGTGCATTGAAGACTCAACTATTGGCTTATGTTCAACAAGTAGATATGATCGGTCAAAACAGTTTTCATTTTCAATGAAGAGACATTAAATGTGGTTATTCAACCTAAGTATATAACCCGAAACAATACCTAAAATTCTACATATGTATTTATTAGCGACACATATATGATAAATTGGACGTAGTTATGCGAAAACGTTCCAACCCACAAGTCACTCAAAATTGCGATAAAGTGACCAGTATACCTTTTTTGAGTACTTACATCATTCTAGCAAAAACATTCCAGTCCTCGTGTAATATTTCTCTATTTATATTACTCACTGTATGTTCCAATCCACACTTTTACCAATCAAGTACTTTCATTGAAAAACGGCATGTATTTATCCGTCTGAAACGTTTTTATTGAATACGATTCATAATTAATATTTTGTTACAATGACTCAATGATCTTGGAACGTTTTAACAAACCCATGTAATGTATTTTTTTCATGGAAATAATGTTCCAGTGCGTTTGGAACGTTTTAGCTAAATAACAAAAGTGATGAAGTTGGCTTAGTCCAAAATAATCATATTTAAAAGTTTTTAAGGTTCCATGGAGTTTGTACTATTGTAACAAAAATTGAGGTCTTTTTTAATGTGATATGTTCATTATGAATTTTATACGTAACATTATAATAGGTGTCTTTATACGATCCCGTAATAATAATTATTATCACAGAACGGTTTCTAACGGTTCATCTTTAGGTAAGTCAACATAATAACTTTAAGATGTTTATGACAAGAAGAAAAGAAAGTTTGTATTAAAATTGTTCTCATGATGATAGCAATCTTAAACTCTCATCAAACTTTAAGACCAATATCATTTCGATTTCTTGAGTCTGGACACACGTTTTTACCGAACGAAAAATCTGTGTATTTTTCAAAAATCGAAACGGCTCTTAAACATCACCAACTTGTTGTGTTTGTATACAGCCGAAGAACATATAGATATTAGTAAAAACATTAAAAGAAAAACCTTTTCAAGTCTATAAAATGCAGAAAACTGAGTTTTATAGCACAGACAAATTGGAATAAAACAATGAATTGAAAAAAAAATCAATGATAAAAGTAAAGTTAATTGGTTACATACGAAAGAAATAAAAATTGAAAAGGAAAAAATGTTTTCTATTTTTATGAGGTCATCATTCGAAGAAGACTATCAAGAGTTGATTATAGAAAAAAAAATGTTAAAGGAGAAATACGTCAAATTAAACAAAATGATTTCTGTCTGTTGTGGCATAAAGGTAAACCTATTGCTCCAGCGAAATCAGTTGATTTACAGTCAATGTATCAATACATTCATGAGGTTTGAGGGTTTTATAAAACATTAAAAAGTTCGGAGGACATCATTGATGATGTCGACGGGTTCGGTGGAGAGCCAGACTTCGACATACAAGTTGATTATTTACTCGATGACGATATTGTATGAATTCAGTTCATTCAATATCATCATTCAAATATCAAAGTGTTCGCATGTACTAGTTACGGCAAAAAATTGTACCACTGAAACACTAAATTGCGTTTTTCTCAAATTGCAGTCATTGTGGAATGGAACGTTTTCGCATAACTACGTCCAAATTATAAACGCACTGTTGGTATAATTGCTGTATTTACCGCAATCAGCACCAAATAAAAAAGCGGGAATACATAAATACGAGTAGCATCAATCAACTTACAATTACTAATAAAAGTCCTTGAAAAATTATTTTTCAACAGCTCCCGGGTCAACTGGCATCGTTTAAACTCTTTTGCTTGAAGTCCCAAACATAATGTTAGAACTAAAACGATTTGAACGACACGTGCAGCTGCCATGACGACAGCCTTGACAGTGGTAACAGAATCTGTAGTTTAATACGTTTTAAATAACCTCTACGCACCTTTGACATTTCGCTTTATATAGTTTGAGAAAATTGTGGTGAATCGGTGCATTGCTTGTGCCGGTTTTGAATGAGTTCGACATTTTATTATTGTTAGATGTTTGAGTAGTGGAATTGATGTGGACTTTACTATTATTATATAAAATACGGGAATAAAGAGTACACTTCTACACCACATTTTTTATCCAAGCCATACAGAAAAAGTAAGGGGACTTACCACTGATACTGAGCCCTTTACATCACGTTTGGTCCTCACACCCGACCTAATTATGAACACAGTCCAATTTACCTTCTTCTGCACCCCGTATCCACCCAATGCTGAATGAAGGTCTTCCAAGCCATTCTTCCCGGGCTTAGGTCCCACCTTATCCAATTCCCTTACCTTGCCTAGATTATGTGAAGACCTCGTGTCTGGTTTGTGCACGCTAATGCGACCGATCGTTGGTCTCCATTATACCAACTTTACACCCCATCTATTATCTGGTCGTCAACATATTATATAGCAATACTTTAACTACCTCCATCTTCACTTTGCCCACCTATTGAAAAACTCCTTAGTCTACGTGCCAAAGGAATATCCATAAATATAAAAAATGCCATCATCGTCAAGTGGATCATATCACATTATTATTATGTCAGTTTCATTACTTCCTTAAAGATACGTCAACAATCAGGGTATATGTTTTTATCACAGTTCTCAACGTATGTTGCACTTTATTCTTATAGAATTTCATATACATATAATTTACATGTTATTGATGAAGTAGTATGTGCATAATTAACAGACCGATCTATGAAATGAATCATTTCTGTGAACTTATAATCCAAAACTGTATGTAATTTAAAATTCCATGTCTTATTTTAACGTGATTTTACCGAAACTTTTCAATTATTAACAACTGAGAAGTATCAAATTCAGAACTCGTGGTCTTTTTTCAAGTTCTGACGATGTTGTAGAATCATTAGAATATAAGCAACTTCTAGAATGAACTTACAGGCATCAGAAGCTTTATGTTGCAACAGCTTTGGACATAGATAGATTGATATATCATATATTTGTCCGAAACATGAGTATGCAAAGTGTATACAAAGCATACAAGATGTGCTGTCCTGTTTTGGATTCAAACTGCCACTTTATGACATGTCAATCCACACGATCGCCTCGGAACCGAACCGAGATGTTAATAAGTGAATAAGTGATAAGTTACCTTACATTGTCACCTTAGTTTTGGCATCAGTTGACTGATGCCAAAACTAAGGTGACGTTAGTAGAGATAACCTTTCTTTCACTTTGAAGGTCACTTGCGCACTCCAACCACAATGACAACACACAAGTTCACTTTTTACCGAATATTTTGAATCGTTTTTTGTTAGAGTCACCTTGAATATTGTTATTCTTTTACATAGTTTTGTTAATAAGTTAGTTTTTCGCTATACACACGTTTTTTTTGGGTGGGAAATTATCAAATAACTTCTCTCCTCTTCCCCTTCTGTCCACTGTGTAGAGATTTCTTGCGGCAGCGGAGTTTCGCCTCCTCGCACCACTCCCATACGTGGGCGAGGACCTTTGCCTCCAGATCTTATGGTGTCAATCCGGCAAGGAGGCTCGTCGCCTCACCGGAGACCATGCGGTATCCCCGGACCAGCCGGATGGCCTTGACCCTTTGGGACGCGTTCAACCAGTAGGCTGGCCGCCGCGTCAAGGAACGCGCCCACACCGGTGCCCCGTAGAGGGCCATGGACCGCACGACCCCTACGTAGAGTCTCCGGCAGGAGGCATTTGGACCCCCTAGATTGGCAGGAGCCAATTCAAGGCAGCTCCGTTCCAGTCTAGGAGCCAAACGTCGGAAATGCTCCACAATGTTCCACCGGCTGTCGAGGACGAGTCCCAGGTGCTTCATAGTCGACATGACGCCGATTTGAACTCCTCCTACCGTTATTTGGGAACCCGACGGTGGCGCGTTCCAGGGACCATGAAAACACATGGCCTCAGACTTGTGCAGGGCCACCTCGAGTCCTAATTGCCGGATTCTGTCGACGATTGTCACAAACCCCGCATGACGCTACTTCGGCCACCGCCGGGTGCGACCTCCCTTGCGCCAGTACTAATGTGTCGTCAGCGTAGCATACCACGCTAACGCCGCTAGGGAGGTCGGCGCGCAGCACCCAGTCGTATCCAATGTCCCACAGATGCGGCCCCAGGACGGATTCCAGTGGACCGGGGTGGATGACGGCCATGTCCGTCAGATAGGCCTTGACCACACGACAGAGGTAGGTCTGATGCAACTCCAGGGTACGTATAGTTTAATGGACCACCGATAGCTAAAAGAACTGATGATAGTTCACTGGCAGACAAACGGTAACTTATTTTTAGCTTTAATTTATTTACTACCCTCAAGCACACAACACAAAACACACAGAACAAAGTAAAATCCTAATCTTAACTATTATAAACGCAAAAGTGATTATAAATGCAAAAGTGAGTTACTTTATTTATTTATCTGTTACGCTTTCACGCTAAAACGGCTTAACTAATTTTGATGAAAATTGGCGCATGGGTAGACCATGACCTGGATTAGGACATAGAATACATTTTATTCCAACATTCCCGCGGGATCGAGACCTATACGGGTGAAGCGGCGGGGCGCAGCTAGTAAATAATAAATTAAAAAAAAACTGAAAAAATATTTGAATAAATGACATGGTTAGGCTACAAAGTAATGTAGGATGTTTATGATTTATTTAATCTTATAACTAAATAATATTATGTGTATCCTTCTGTACTCGTTTCAAATTGTAATAAAAATTAATCATTTCAAATTGTAATAAAAATGGAAAATGCACTTATTTTATTTAAGAGAGTTGTTTTTATCATTTACATTATTATTTGTTACGTTTGCGAATCATATTTTTATAAACACACAAACACAGACTGGGATTGACCTAAAAATTGCAAAAAAACGTGATAACATTTTAATTTCGCAGGCGACGGTGAAGTAACCTAACTAACATTTTTTTACGTAGATAGGCTTCAAATAATCGTTTGCGTGAGCTGCCAAACGCAGCTAACTTTAAATCTTATTTTTTTAACAAGTTACTGATAACTGACAACAACTAATAAGTAACTTTATACTGTAAAATAAAACGTATTCTTTTTTCGTCTTTTGTAAATTTGTGTTTTGGTAGATAAAGGCTCTTGTCACTTCATCGTTGACTAGCACTTTGGCCTTTAAAACCAATTAATCTTAACCATAAAATGATATTCTTATTTAATAGATCAAGAATATCAAATTATAAGAGGAAAAACAACAAGATTGTTCATCAAAATCCTTGATACAAAGACTGGTTATAAGGTCACCTCTTAGCGTCCTCGGCTTATTTGTAATTATTTTATTTAGAAATTGTTTTTGTTTCTCTTTCTACTATGGACGCGTTTTTTTATTTTACATCGTCCTCACATTTAGTTATAATTTCAACATTATTTTTGTACTAATCTTTATGTATCAATTTAATTTAAAAGAGTGTCAATGGAGTTTCTTACCCGTTCTTCTCCATAGGTACCTACTACGCTTTGGAATGGGCAACTAGCTTCATATTTCTAACTGACCGACTCCTTGACAATTCAAAAGTGCCTGTAAATGGTTTAATTGAAATAAATGCTTTGAGTTTGAATTTTGAGGTCAGAACAAAAAAACAGTGGGGAATGGAGTGGCGAGCGGAGGCGGGTGGGATCTTTCCGATTTTCAATTGATTTTCTAACTATCTGTATACTCTTCTTTTAATCTATTTTTACCATTTTATATCTAATCTGCCGAATTAAATTTAGTTAAACTTATGCGTACCTACCCCATGTGGTGCCAAACAATGGAAAATCAATTGTCTCATTAGCTGTCCTTGACCGATTAAATAACTTTATTTTGACCAACCCGTTACATAAATTGATTAGCTTGGGTGACCATTCATTTGCACACGTTATTGCCGAAGTTATCGGCAATAACGTGTGCAAATGAATGGTCATGTCATACGAAGGACAGCGCTGAATTACTACCACAACACTATTCACTCCGCTACCTTATTGACTTCTTCGATACTATAAATATCTGTTACTTGTCCCGGTTTAATAACCCCATATTAATAACCACAATAACCCCAATTAATCTAGTATGTACGGAACGGGAATGGCAGAGTGTTAAACCTCGCATTTTCTAATGGGTCCCTGGGCATACACGATTTCTTTTACCCTTTAAAAACAGTACCTATTGGCATACATCACAAACCCTTTACTATTCAGGCTGGGTTTGTGCAAATACACCCTTTATCAGAAAATACTAACACTAAATATTAGTTCTATAAAGGAGACTACACTGCTATCATCTCTTGATGACGTTAACTGTGACGAGTTTTTGAGTGCTGAGCCACTAGACAATGCTATTAGTCTTTTTGACAACAGGCTCTATAAATAATCAAAGATTATTATATTCGAAAAAGTATGTTGTCAAGAGTAGATGTCACATGTCTAGCTTGACTTAAACACGTTTGTGCTCCGTATTATTAAATGTTTAAAAATAGTAAATCCGCATATCTGTCATAAAATTAGTACGATAACAAACTAAACTCTGTAGTGTTATAAAAGCTTAAATACTGCAGTGAACATCTATATTAAGTATAGATTTGTCTCTCACAAACTCGATCTTACAAACTTTTTTTTTGGGTGGGATGTTATCAAATAACTTCTCCCGCTCTGGGCGGAGCGAAAGGGCGTGTCAGACTCTTACTAACTAAAACCCACACTTGTTCCTTCCATTGTCTGTCTTTTATCAGAGGCCACGGTATCCCGTTTGGACTTTCCCGCAGGCATCGGCCCTAGTGGACCCCATCAGTTAGGCTAACACCTCTTTGAGTCGCACGTGGTACACAACGCGCCATTGACCCTGGATTTCTCACCGTCCACAAGCTTGCGCCTACGATGGCCGGGAATCGGCCTGGGATTCCCGACACCCAGGGCGTATCCTGCGGCGACTAGGGGTGTGAAGGCGCGAAATTTGCTCTCCCTGACCCGTTACGCCTTCTCCTTCGCGGCCTCCCATGCCCTCTCGCTCTGCACCATAGCCTGGACCTGGTGTTGAAATGAGATGAAACTACAAAAATCTGCGACGGGGGAGGCTCTGGATCTGCGGGGGGGGATTTCACTTCGCAGGCGATCAAGAACAGTGTCATCTAAACCATGATTACGCTAGACGACCCGCACCTGATCCGACAGTCGTTGTGCCGAAACGTTGACAGCTAGCTCAAGCATCTGAAAAAGAGAGAGCATCCGAACATGGTACGCGGTCAGATTTTTCCCCCCTGTATAGCCCCATAGAATGAGCATATGACGTTCTCATTGATGGATCGTGTCCATCTCATGCGCTGCACACTTCCGCCGGGAGCTGGGACCCTATCAGAGGCCTGGGCCTCGAGATCCTAAGGCGTCCGGCGGTTGGCGTCCTCCCCGTCCACGAAGAGGTGGTGGCGTCGTAGTCGGAAAGAAATACTCGTCGCTCGAGCTCGACGCAACTACCACGGCCGGTGTCGTCACAGCACTCACAGTGGGGCTGGGTACCGGCGGCGGCGAGGCGGAACTGAGCGAAGGGTCCGAAGGTGGTGAGCATGCTCGTTTCGTAGCTGCTCTAGTCACCTTAGTTAGCCTTGTCATTTTTCATTTTCTTAAGTCTGCATTCATTCTATTTTATTGGAGGTGTCATGACAGATGTCACCTCCGATTCGGCAGTTTTTGAAAATCTAGATTATTTTTTTAATTTATGTCGTGATTACTTTGGTTCAAGGCTTGTTGTAGGGTTTCCCATAAAATAAAATAAACTGTGACTAAAATTACTGAACTGAAAATAATATGAGACGAATTTCGTGACGTGTTGACGTTATTATTATATTTTATTTCAATAAATACACATCAAATTATATTTTTAAATATTAGAATATAAAAACATTTAAAAATATATAAAATGGTAGCCCACCGGTATCGGGAACCAAGCTACCGGTGGTCAGGGCTCCAGAGAGAGGAACCTCCTAACAATGCGAGCCGTGTCCAGAAGTACCGCTTTCTGAATTAAGCCCTTAATCCATCTGCCCAACGTGATCCTCCTTAGGTTTTGGTCGAGGCGCTTGCATTTAAGCTATTGGCTGATATGACTATCGGCACAATGATTGCTGAATCCACATCCCACATGTCGACCACCTCGCGAGCCAAGTCAAGATACTTGCTCTGTTTATTTTTCTCGCCTTTCACGAGATTCCCGTCATCAGGGACTGTTATGTCAACAATTATTATTATTATACTACACTGTAACGAAGCGTCAGGTTGATGATGGTCGTCAAAGATGTTTAGTAAAACATACTAAATAAAATGAATGCTTAATATTGTTTTTTACTTAAAACATTATTAATTTCTAAATGCCAAATGCTATGATTTTACTTTAAACTTAATAAATGTCTAAATGCTAAAGATCGTTATTAGCCTTTAAAATTAATTAACGTCTGATTGTTAAATATTGTAATTGGACATAAAACTTAACATACAAAAAGGAAGAGATGTGACATACTATTAAATGTGACGCACAAATCAATGGTAGCGCCTCAATAGTCCCGCTCTATCCTTTGTGACGACTAAACGTTCCCTTTAAGTTGTTGTGTACTTACTGATAATTCGGTGGTTTTACTCTAAACCCAAAGCCCTTAACAAGTAATTCTTGTGAACACCACCGTTATAATTATAATAACGGTTTGTTTTCCTATCTCAATATGCATACCAAGATGATACTATAGTTAGTTTTTTAATCCCGGAGACTAATTTGACATTTCAAATGATTGTATTTCGTTCAATTTGGAGTTTCACATTTGCACCTGTCAAATTAGTATCTGGGATTAAAAAACGAACTTTAGAGTTCTCGTGTGCGAAGACTATTCAGGGTGTCTCTTCCAGATAAAATATTGGTATCGGGATAAAAACCAGTATTAAAAGCATGAACATCACAGGACATTTGATGAGGAAATTGTTCAAAATTATCCAACTCAAACCAACGAACAATGGAAATAACAATCTTTTCACTATGGAATTAACATATTAAACGTTAGGTAATCCCGTAAAGTGATCAAAACAATGATTTATAAGGAAAATTAACACAAGACATCCTTTGAACGAAACCTGTTTACAAGGTAATATTTTAATAGGACAAGATGTTTTAACTATACAATTCCAAGAAAAAATATTATAAAATGAACTTTTGAGCTCAGAAATTCGATATTAGCCTCGGTAATTTAATAAAAAAAGGAGTTATTGGACTAAAATAGGCTTTAAAGTTAAGCTAATAAGGCCATTCTTGAACAAACTTCAATAGTTTTTGTGGATTTAATATGGCATAGAAATAAAATTAGCTGGACAAAACTATTGAAAGTTTACAGGAAAGATCGTCAACTAAAACAAACAAATTTGTTAATATTTTATTCACGAATGGAAACGGCATCACATAAATTATTTATTTACATAATTTAAACTAATTAAAGCAGAACAAAAAGTTCTTTGAAAACATTAACTTAAATGCGGTTTGGACGTGATACGTTAGTTACAATGCAAATAAAGCTCAAATACCATACAAAGCTTGTTATAGAATTTCAAATCTTATCATGGAAAGGTCGAAGAAATACCTCCGCATCCAAAAACAAACCTTAACAATGTTGACATACGATTCCTAAATTCTATAAAACCTATATTAGTCACCTAACGCACACACAAATACGCTAATCTCGTTTACACTACATCCAATGAGGAATAAAGGAAACTCAATCACAAAATTCACTGCATTCAATGCAGATACAACTTGGGTTTGTATGCGAACGTCAAAAGACGATATGGAACTATATTTCTTGCCAGGTTGGTTGGAAATTGGGAACGTTTTGTGAGAATGCATTCCTTGCCACCTCATTGAATGGCAGGAGGCACTGCTTTGACGACTGAAATGGCATAGTCGAGCCGATTGGCGGTTCCAGACAAATGTTTGTATGGTCCACAGATATTTGTTTCGAGTCTCGATGTTTACTGTTCACTCTGTATGTGCAGATATGGAGAACTTCGTAGAATGTCAGGTTTTGGAACTAGGCTAACTAAAAATGCTGTTTTTAAATAATTTTGTAATGATTCACAATCCCACGGAACTAGTATTTTTCTAGCTTTATATCAAGACTAAGTAGGTATATCGACCAATAGCAATGAATTTTACTATATTTTACAAACAGTATTTTAGCAGCCAAAAATATAAATGAATAATATTTCATTCGGGCTTCCGCACCCAACGTAGAAAATAAGAAACACTAAGGGGTACGTAACTTCCCAAAAAAATAAAGTCAACAAGCAACAAACATCAACAAATCACACAACATTTACAACACACCGTACAAATATTTGTTCCTTGTGGGAATCCAAACCACCATTTGCTAACATACCACCTAACCATTGCTCTAATCAGGCAATCAAACAATTCTAGGATATTGGATGGACTTGCATATAACATTATTGAAGCTAGCATTATCTTCAAGCAGGACAATGGATGCGAGAAGCACCGAACCGGTTGATGTAGTCATTCTATGTCCATTATGTTCAGCAGTGGACGCCTCTAACGATTACGACACTATATTTCTTCTACCTTTCTATTGTGACTACAAATAACAATATACGCTCCTACGGTATTACACGACATTTTGAAGATTTATTTAACATTGGCCACTTAGCAGCGAAACCTATTAGAAGATGACTCTGTAAGTACCCATTCGGTCGCACAACTAAATCCTAATGTGTGTAACTAATTAACAATATACAAATAAGAGTGCGCGATAGCTTTGCGAGAGGACACCAGATGGCCTAGACAAAGTGACATACTATCACCGATAACGTTGATGGAAAAGTCAAAAATGTACTGAAAGTTCTTATAGAAACATGAAACGCTTCGAAAGTTGAAGGCCACTTGTCTATATCCTCCGGTAAGTCTCCAAAGATTGCAAGATTCTATTCTTCTCCTTTAACAAGTTAGCCAGGCTATTTTCAGAAAACTCAACATCAACCTTACTTCTGTATATGAAGTATTCCCGTTTGAGCACCTATTTTTGAGCACCTATGCATTGAGCACCAATCGATATTATAACGTGGTGCGTAAAGAGGAATAAAAATAAAATTAGACTTTATTCCCCATTGAGCACCTACTGTGCGGTAGCTTCTAGTGATGGAGTGTATAATAAATCATTTCGATAAAAATCAACAGTTTTATTGCAGAATGTAATCATTGAATAAAAATATAACAACATTAACATAAAAGTTTACTTAATCATTTATTGTTAATATCACACTATGTTTCCTCAACTTTAATTTTATCTATCCTCAAACCAATTGTAGGCTGTAGTACTAACAAAAGAAATTGGTGTTTTAATATGACATATTATGAAGAGTAGTAAATTGAGAGGGCCGTAAACGGGCGGCGCGCGCGCCACCCTTACCGTTCATCGGGATATCTCGAGTAACCCGAAGTATGACGAATAAAACCGAACTGATCCGGAACTTGTATACTTATCTTAACTCGTATTGTTTGCAAATATTTTCTATTATTATCTAACGGTGGTGCATTCCGACGTGACGTATAGAGTGATAAGATAATCCATCTCTTATTACTGATAATGTTACAAATATCATCCATAGAGTAAGTACATAGAATACAATATATAAATATAATATAATGAGCGTAAACATGTTTCAGAAAAATCTTCAGATTCCAAGCAAGTCCTGTTTTACATTTGAATTTAAGTAATTTTTTTAATGAAATTCATGACATAATAATATGGGATTTCAACAGAATACTATGCCATGATTCAAGAAGGAAAGGAATACATTAAGCGCTATGATCGCTTGTTATTCAACAGTATTATGAGGAAAATGGACACTAATGACAAACCCTACAAATGATCTAGGGTGCCTATTGTCTTCAATTAATTAATTCAAATTAGAATAGCAGTACCCAATTATTCTACTAACATAACCGTCGTTGAATTTTACCTATTGACACAAATATTCTTGAACCTTGGATTTTTCTTTTATGTTCATTTTCAGCATTTCGGTACAGAATCTGTTATTGAGACAAAGAAGTTTTCAACTATTAAATATTTGATTACTTCTTTTTACAGAAATATTAGTATAATTTTACGTTTATCTATAGTAAAGGCATATACACCTCTATAAACCAATTATCGAAACTGTTAATTACTCTTTATAGCTGTATTAAATTCTCAATTATACCTGGAAGACTTCTGGAGAACAATAAAATCGCGCTAATCAAAATTACTTATAGACTTCTCATTGACTATATCTTAATTAATAACCAAATGTATGAGCCTCGTGTTGATATAACAGTTCTAAACTAAATAATGTTTGAGAAATACGCCTTCACATAGGACATATTTTATATTTTAGTAATTTATTAGAAGCTCGTCAAAGTTTAGTTGATAAGCTTCAACTTCGAGAAAGGGTAAATAGTAGGAAACATCATAAAGGTGTTTCAATCGCCAAACGCAAATTATTACAGAAGATCAACATGGAAAAACCTTTTGATGTAATTTACCATTAGATCAATATTATGTAGTTCGCTTCATGTATGTTTCTATCTACCTGACTGAAAACTTTCAGTGCGATAATTTTAATTTTACGGATATTTCTAAAGCTTTCGATATACATGAACATATCCTTTATTGGAAAGGATGTTAGGTACATATCACCTGAGTATAACCTAACCACCCTTTTTTCTAAGTTGTGTTTCAAAATCAGTCAATTTCAAGACTAACGAGAATCATTAATAATACACATCTAAAATTTATATTAAAATTGACATAACTACTAACTATTAAGTAGAATGAATTATAATCTCTCACACTGATATTTTACGTTCTTATCACAAGCAAAAGGTGATTTTAAACATTACTTATATTCAGTTATTACTGTTACACAGTATTTTTTATACTTATCTACTAAAATAACTTTATTCTCGTCTATTTGATTGTACTTTGATCTCTGAGATATCATGTCTACACGAATGTTATTAATATACACATTTCTAATAATTGATGTCGCTTAGTAATTAAATATTGTAACTTTGTTTACTTTGTTCAACATACATAAATAAATTGGGTCTATATGTTGATCTAAATATAGCCAATGATTAAAGAAATTTTGACATACACATCTCAAACCTAGGTTTCCCTGCCGGGGTCGCGGGAAGGTACTTATGGGTCACCGAGGCCCCTGGCAACACAGGCAACAGGAAGGAATACGGGTGGGCTTTAGTCAGTAAGAGTCTGACACATCCTTCCGCTCCGCCCAGAGCGGGAGAAGTTATTTGATGATTTCCCAAAAAAAAAAAAACATTGGTTTCAAATAGGACACCGAACGAAGAAACAAAGGTTTTGTTAACAAATAAAACAGCAAAGAAAATTAAAAATAAATATTAAGCGTATCTGCTAATTAAATAATTTATAGAGACCAAATTTGTGAGCCATTTGGAAATTCCGATATTATAAAACAAACAATAATATATTTTCACAACATCTAAATCGAATTTAATATTTCATTATTAACCAATGAAAAATATATAAAAATAATTTTCACTACTAGAAAAACGAACTCTTTCACGTTCATTCACACCTTCAAAGTTGCGGTTAACATCACATAACTGGCCCTTGGATTCTCTTCCTGCACTGGTTCTTGCCTAAAGCACCTGTGTGGCTCAAACTCCCCTGGTTTCACTATCACCATCAAACCAAGAGCCACGCCGATCAACGCCGTATTTAAACCCTTGAAACCTGCCGTCATTTCTAAAGTTCCGAGAGACTCTATTAGCTGTGGGACAATACAAATTGTTCGTCTTTCATCCACCATATACTTCGAAATTGCTGCACAGACTTCGTAAGGTCCTCTTACAAAGCCTTCCATGGATATCTCTAACGTCGATTGGCACGGCGTATCTTTCTGGGCTACTAGAGAGCCTCGAGATAAGACAGCGAGGACGATGGAACAACTGTTGATTGCTCTGACGTTATTGGACAGTCTTTGGGAGCGAGGTAGTACATACTGTGGTCGCTGTGGAAGCCCCAAGACTGAGATGAGGACTGTTAGGACACCATCGCCAGTTACGTTTGATCGAACTTCTGAGACTCTGAAATAAGGCACTTGGATGAATAAAGATAAAAAGAACAATGAACATTCTTCTCTTGATCCAAAATAGGTAAGTATTATAAAAACAAACAATCTCACCTTAAAGGATTACTTTTTGGGGCTCGTGTCACCACTATTGGCACTACAGTAGCAAAAGTGGCTCGTTGTCTAACTTGCATTGGAACACTACAACCCAGTACCAAGGAAAGAAGAGCATCAGCGCTGTCCATCTCTTCTAGGGCTATGCAGAATCTGGGAAAGGAAAAATAAATCAACAAATTTAACGAACTTGAAAATGTAGTGCTACACCTAAGCTGTTTAGTTGACATCTACACAAGGCCCATTAGCGCTACATTGAGCCAAAAATAAACAAAGTTTCAAATTTTTTGGTTGTAATACGAACAATATATTTAAAGAGGGAACAAAAAAAGATTACGTCGAAGATGATTTTATCCTCTATGATTTTGGCAAACATCATAATTTTAGAAAGCGCCTAATAAAACTGTCGTATCAATATTACTTCTTTCTGCAACACGGTCCATTATTTTGGTCACGCGTAAACAGCTCAGGATGATCGACGATATCGCCATACCCGTCATACACTTACACAGGACAACACTACATATTATATCCACGTACAATAACAAGCTTTTATGTTCAGTGAGAAGAATTTCAACCAATAAAGAGTGGTTCTAAAATATTTCTAATTCTCTAAATAAATGGTGTGTGTTTCATCGATTAGAATCTATAATTACTTTTAGCAGCGTCATTAAAAATAATTCCTATAAATAATGGCTTTATCTTATTATGTTTAGCATGTATCTACCATGTTTACCGTAGTTAGTTTCTAAAATTAACAAAGTGATCATCATAGTGTGTTTTGTAAAACTACCCGATTATGCTCTGAAGGATATCTTTCACTAATAGGTCGTATTTGTTCAGTCCTAATTTCACTAGGCACGTACTGTATAAGTTAAATAAAGAACTTATCAAAATAAGCGCTCATTACCATACCGAATATTAATATTACATTTCCTGAGACTCACAGACTTACATTAATTATTTAAATACGCAAATAAGACCAATATACTATTTCATGTTTAATATATTCTGGCGGGGGAAATGAGGAATTGGAATAACATTTAATATCATCCAAAAGCAGCTGAGTGGATTACCCATTTCCTACCAAATGAATTTCTATTATTCTGTCAAGGCCGACTCCTGTTAACTTTGGTACGGTTAAATGTTTACTCTAACTCTTTAATTTATATTTGCAGTTATATCTTGTTCCATGATAATGTAATTAGTACGTTTGTAGTTTCTTTGAATTGTGGATTACTTATTTGGTGAGGGTTTACTTCCTGGTATTCTAATTGGATTAGTTTTCGCATAGATTTTAGCCTGACCGATAATCTTGTTTCTAAGAGGTAGCTACTAGCTACTAATAAACAGATTATACTCCATCAGTTTAGGTAATTAACTAAAGGTAAACATAAAAAAACCACGTGACGAGGGAGCCGTCAAAGGCGTCCTGTTAACCGACTAAACATAATACCTATCACTTCAGTTGTCATGCTACGTCACAGTTGTACTCTTCAATTTAGCAACGTTATAATTCGTTGGGGTTTATAGAACCTGTCTTTTTGGTCTCTTTACAAGAGACTGATTACAAAATATTGTATTATTATTAACTAAAAAAATGTGCTCAAGCTATGTGCTCAAGCTAGAATAAATGATAAAATTTAACATACATTAATAAAAGAGGAAACTATCGTTAAAATAGAAAATAAATTTAATTTGGTTAAAACGTTGCTTGTTGTTTAAAAATAATAAAAAAAATTAAACTACAAGTTAGTGTCAGCTATAATAAACCCTTTTTACGATTTGTTTACCTTTAGTTGGAGTATGGGTTACGATTAAATGTTAATAAAAATGTTAAGATACTTAATTATATTTTTGGCCTTATACGAGTACAGTAAAGATTTGAATAAAATCAAAGTGTTGAAGAAGCAGTTTGAAGATTTGAAAAAAATCAAGCTGTTTCTGTCAAAAGACAGAAACAGCTAAGACTTCATAAAGACACAAAATATTTTGTAAAAGAGAAGTAAGACGAATAAGTCTCACAGAGACTTATCGACTCCATCTACATTATTTTTTAATATGACGTGTAAAATTGATTCTCATATCCTATTTACAGAATAAACAATTTCATTTCATTTCAGAGAAGAGGCCTGTTTCCCAGCAGTGGGAACGTTGTAGGCTGATTATGCTATAAAAGCTGATACAAGGAAAACTTCATTATTTTAACAGTAAAAACTCCAAAAACTATAAATAGCAGAAATTTATAGAATAAAATACTTACGTGTATTGATAAACAGAACCACATCAAACGTGTCCTTATCAAAAACGCATATTATAAGGTTAAAGACTACGTTGAAGACAAGGAAGTTTGGCAATAATTCCTTCTGCACATGTGGCTTCCCTGGTACATCAGAAACGGCATAACTATGTAAATGTCTATTAACTGCTCCCAAATTACTTGATAATTGATGTTTATTATTATTTTTAGGCATACTTTTTGACATTATATACCTACAATTTTGATTTCAGACTTGTTGTAATGGCAAACATGTCATTTGGTTTAAATAGGTTTTTATTTTTAATATTTTAATAATATTTTACATGGATTCTTGTGGACGTTGTGAATGTGAGAACGTTGTAGGCTTAATAGACTAGATCTTTTGTAGAACATTTTCTTTTCTTTTTTTTTGTTCGTCTACTTCTCGACAGGCCTACACTGTCCTCCCACATCTATTAACATTGTAATTTGAGAACATTGTAAAAGCCAATTATTTTAAAAGAGTAACCGTGGAGTTTCTTGCCGGCTCTTCTCCATAGGAAACGACCAATTGGAACCGTGCACCTGGCTTCTGACGTTTCATAAGTGCCCATGTAGGTTTATGTGAAATAAAAATATTTTGTTTTTTTTTCCCTCCAATTAATGTTGCAGAATAATTATAAGTAGCGATATTTACTATCAAAATTCGAACGGGTGTCGAGGTGTGAATCCGAGAGAATGCTTTAAAACAAGTGAGTTTGCTTTATGAATTATGCGCGGTCACTTGAGTGAGGTTCGGAATGAACTTTACAAAATAGCACAATGTATAGTAATAGTAACTAATATAAAAGACTATTGTAATACGAAACAAACGAGTACGGTGTGAGCAATGTCAGGCGATGCCGGTGCAGTGATATTGTGCCGAACGGTTATGTTACCCGTACTTTGTATGTAAACTGGAGTACCTATTAGATACAGAGTAAGCAACAGAATTTGGCAATCTGGGTATTTTCTAAGTCGTTCTTAGTAGTGTGTTGTGAATACACATTACTTTCACCGACTTTAATTTCGAAATATGGTTTAGCCCTACTGGGGTTTTTCGCGTATCGTGGATGCTATTTCAGAATCAAGTCTTATAATTATGTATCGCAGGCAATTTGTATAATTAGGCTTCTTAGAAAGGCGTCGTCCGTTTAAAAAACGCTCGCAGCTGTGAAATATGCCGAAGGAAAAATGTAAATGTTAACGCGCTCACCGGCCGCTGCTTCAGCACCGCTCGCTTTGCTCGCTCGGCTCGCACGCGGTTTGTCACAGTCCTAACCTAACGTAACCCATTTGGTCGAAGTTCTCTGGATATCGAAATTTTAACAATTGAACGAGTTGCCAATTTGCCTCGGCATATTTCATAACTGCGAGCATTTTTAAACGCACGGCGCACGACGCCGTATGTATAATTACGAATCATACAATCTGCCTGCGACATATGCATCAATAATTATACCCGGAACAACTGTTTGTAGCATAGGTGTCAATCTTTGTCGTTTCATTAAAATGCGTTCTCGCCATGGAAAGCGTTATTTCAGGCATTCATACGAAACTGTACAATTACAATTTACAAATTTGTAAATCTTACAATTGGTTGTACCACAAAACTCTAATGTGTGACAAGTCTACATTTTGCATTTTATTTGTAATTTCTGTGTTACGCAATAATTTCTAAAATTTAACAATTTTGTAGACTTGTAAATTTTTGTGGTACTTATAGGGCCCTGTATGACAGTCTCTTTATAATGCTCACATAATCAGCCTAAGATGTTCCCACTGCTGGGACACAGACCTCCTCTCTATGATAGGCTTTGTGTATAATGCTCAATGAGTAATATTTACGACCAGAGGCTGTAACTTATAAACCTTAGTTTTACATAATATTTTTATCGCAAGTATATCACATGCGATAAGAATGTAGGTATGGTAAGCAATTAAAAAAATAGGTTAAACTTAAACTTCTTATAAGTTTTCCTGTAATCTGTAAGTAAGAACTAAATTTTGTTCTTTTTTCCAAATTTTAGGCTCAGTACTTTCGGAGATACGGGGTAATGGTCAATTTTCGTATGTTTTCTTAAATAACTTTAAAAGTATTTATTTTAATATTGTAAAGAAAACTGGTGACATGTGGGTGTACTACAGATACACCTCTGCCCAACCCTTCGGGGAAGCAAGGAGTGATGATATTGTTATGTTATAAAAAAAAATTGAGACCCCCACAACAAGCCCTTTTATTTGATAAATGTCAACACGGTATGTTTGCAAAACCTTTTTTTTTATTTTCTATATTGTCCCCCAAAGTGATCCCCATATTCAAAATTAATTTATTTACGTTACACATCCGTCTTTGGGTCACAGAAATTCATATGTGTACCAAATTTTTACTTAATCGGTCCAGTAGATTCGCAGCATTGGTTGTGACAGACAGACATACGAGTGATCCTATAAGGGTTCCGTTTTTTCCTTTTGAGGTACGGAACCCCTTAACCCTAGACACCTAACCTTCGTCGAAACGACGAATACAGGACAGAAATATCGCCATCTCTTTTTGGCGCGTGCACCGATCGTCGTGACCTCGCTTGCCAACTCAGTGTTCGCCGAGCTCTTTCGGGAGGCACCCGAGTCCGGCGGGTAAGTACATAATTTCTTGAGATATTACTAGATTGTTCGTCGTTTCGACGAATGGTTAGGGTTTGTGTATATATTTAATGCAATTGGTGTTTGTTCTTTTATGCAGTTTTTGCCATGGCTTCGAGATAAGTGCTGTCTGATGAGCGTATAACGCATTTAATATTGGAAGAGGAAGGTGTCAGTTTATCGGACGAATTATCTGATAGCGAAACAGAAGACAATGTGGAGTTTGACAACATAGAAAGCGATACTCAAGACGACCCTTCTGATCGTGAAGATAGTCCCGTGAACGCTCAAGAGCGCTCTTTGCCTGCTCTGCTGGATAATGTCCTGGAGCTACAAACACCTCCTGTTCCTTTGCAAGAGACCTCAGGTAGTAATCCATGTATCTTGACCTTCTCACGAAGCAATATCCGCAGTCGCTCCCGTAATGTCCGGGCTACCAGAAAAGGGCATAGTTCAAATAGAACAGCTGCAATCAATATTGTACGTGTTGCCAAAGGACCTACTCGTGCCGTAAGAGATATAGTGGATCCACTTTCATTATTTGAAAAATTCATGACTGATCAGATATTTGAAGAGATTTTGAAGTGGACAAACTCGGAAATTGCGATTAAAACATTCCGCTTACAACGACAAAAAGAAGATCCTTTTACACCTATAAGAAATATATGGGAATTACTCATAGTTCAGTGCCGCCAACACTATGTGCCTGGAACTAATGTGACAATTGATGAGCAGTTATTGGCATTCCGAGGGAGGTGTAAATTTCGTATGTATATTCCAAATAAACCAGCAAAATATGGCGTAAAGTTGGAAATGGTGTGCGATAGTGACACAAGATATATGGTCGATTGTACGCCATATCTCGGAAAAGGGAGGTCTGCCTTTGGGAGAGTACTTTGTAAAAGAACTTACTCGCAGTATACACGGCACGAACAGAAACGTTACGATGGATAACTGGTTCACATCAGGGGGGTAACCATCACCTCTTATTGCAGTATTATTTCAATATTACTTCAGCGTGAGAAAGAGATGGAGCTATAAGTCTTGTATAGCTCCATCACTTTCCCACTGTGAAGTAATATTATAATAACACTGCTTTAAGAGGTGATGGTTACCCCCCAGTACCTCTTGCGAAGCAGTTACGTCAGCAGCCTTATAAATTGACGATTGTAGGCACATTGCGTGCGAATAAAAGGGAAATCCCAGAAGAAGTGAAGAACAATCGATCCAGAAACATCAATACATCGATGTTCTGTTACGACGGTCCCCTTACGCTTCTTTCGTACAAACCAAAACCGTCAAAAATGGTTTACCTACTATCGTCTTGTGATGAGGAGGGCTCAGTCAACCCCGAAACAAAGAAGCCACACATGATCGAATTCTATAACAGTACAAAAGGTGGTGTAGACACGTTTGACCAGATGTGCTCAGTAATGTCATGCAGCAGAAAAACTAATCGATGGCCAATGTGTGTTTTCTACGGCATGGTAAATATATCATGTATCAACAGATACATAATTTACTGTCACAATGCTTCTATATTGGGACATAAAGTAATGATTCGGCGTGATTTTATGAAGAAGCTGCATTCGCAACTTGTAGAACCCTGGCTCAAAATCCGACTGGAAATTCGTACAATGCCGACGCACGTAAAAGACAAAATCAGAGACATACTAGTTGCAAAGAACGATGAAGGTCAAGGTGAAGGTCAAAGTCAGTCATCATCGAGCAATGACCTTCCACTAGTAGAGGCACCAAATATGAGAAAAAGAAAAGTTTGTGGTCTCTGCTCTTATAAAAAAAGGCGCATGACAAAGTCCTTATGCTCAAAATGCAACACTGCAATTTGTGGTGAACATAAAGTTGATTTCTGCATACAATGTGCTTCAAAAAAGTAGTTTTGTTTTTATTTCCTAATTAATATGAATGTTATAGTTAAGTTTTGCCACAGAGGAAAAAGGCTATTTTTGTTGTTTTTTTTATATAATTTTTATAACTATGTGGTCTCATTATGATCTCAAAAAGTAGTTCTCTATAAAAATTAGCTTATAAGAAATATATTTGTAACAAAATAGAAAATAATTGTTTTATTTACTAAAATAATAGTTAGGTATATAACGTACGTGTGTATTAAACGTAACGAAATCATACAATAATATATGATATTATGCACACCAAAAGGTGCTCGTCGAAACGACAAATGGTTAGGTTTAAAGGGGTACGTCCGAACGTTAGGTGTCTAGGGTTAAAATGAATCTTAGCTTGTCGCCTCTACATTACACTACTCTGTAAGATCTTGCTGCGGACTACAGAGAGCCCGCTATACAATATCCACAGGCAACTCCTGTAGGACCTGGTTGTTGCTATATTTTGCTTTGTATACCACATGTCGTGCATATTAAATTCAGTTGCGTAATTGAAACGGATTTATGCTAGCTCGCCTTGAAATTTTGATCATCTTCTAAAGTTGGTATGAATTTGACTTTATATTGTGCACTAGAATTTAGAAGAAGCTTTATTTCTTGCAGTCGATGTCATTTATACTCGTAACATGTTTATTTTATCCTACTAATAATATTATAAATGCGAAAGTTTTTAAGGATGGATGGATGGATGGATGGATGGATGTTTGTTACTCTTTCACGCAAAAAGTACTGAACGAATTTGGATGAAATTTGGCACACAGATAGTTTATAACCAGGAATAACACATAGGATACTTTTTATCCCGATATACCCACGGGGTCAAAACTTATGTGGGTGAAACCGCGGGGCGCATCTAGTTTAATTTATATAAGTAGGGACAACAAACAGTAGTATATTAAAAATAAACGGAAATATCTTAACATTTAACTTAACAAATATACTATCCACATTTTCCACAGAAATGTTAAAATGTTACATCAACACCTAGGTTTTGAAAGTCGTCTATTCAGTTAAATTTTCAAGTAATTTCTGGGTATGATTGGGTCTAATTGCTTTTAAACATGTTACTCGTACATTACTAACTTTATAGATTGGCCGTAAAAGCTACTTTTCAAGCCATCGTCATTTTTAGGGTTCCGTAGTAAATATGGAACCCTTATAGTTTCGCCATGACCGTTTGTCTGTCTGTCTGTCTTTCCTCACTGTAGCTCAGAGACGCTTAGTACTAGAAAGCTATAATTTTGCATAGGTATACATATTAATCAAGACGACAAACTAGAATAAAATTATGAAAAAATAATATGTATATAATGTGCACGTAATGTGGGGATGATATATTTTTTTTCTCGTCTATCCCATAATGTGGAGTATAGTTGGATAGGCTGTCGAAAATATTGCGGGTCTGTGAACACAATTTTTCGATTCAAGAATCCGTTTGCGTAATATTAAACTTTAAAATGCTAATTTTTGTTAGAGTCAAGTGCCCCTTGCCAGCTAAATGGTTGTTTATGGAGATGTGAACACATTCATGGCAGTAGTGCATATAATGAAGCAGTGTAGAAAGCCGTGTGGTCCCGGATTAAGAATATGGCCACCCCATCTCATCCCGTGGGTGTCGTAGGTGGCGACTAAGGGAATTGAGACCTAGTGCATACCATTAAAGCACCTTGGGTCACCCGCGTGGTGGCGGGTAAACCACCAACAAAAGCATTCCCAAGGAACCCTCCTTGGGAATGCTTTTGTTGGTGGTGTCCGGTAGGCGGCCGACTGTAAAACTTTGCCAAAACCCTAAGCAACATGATTGGAAGTAATATGATGCGTGATAGGACTAGGGCGTACCCCACAGGCGACACGCAGGGGCAGCACCCGGCTTCTGAGGGAAATGGACAAGGGTTGTCGCACCAAAACGGGCGGATGCGACGTAAGACGCAAGCTGAGTGAGAGAAGTTAGATTGAGGTGTGCGAGCTGGAATATAGGTACGATGACTGGAAGAGGAAGAGAACTAGCAGACGTTTTAAAAAGGCGACGACTGAACATAGTGTGTCTGCAAGAGACGAAGTGGAAGGGTGCGAAGGCTAGAGAGATAGGAGAAGGATATAAGTTTTATTACTGTGGAAGCGATGGCAAGCGAAATGGTGTGGGTATAGTTTTGGATAATCACTTGAAGGAATGTGTGGTGGATGTTAAAAGAGTAAGTGATAGAGTGATAGCTGTTAAAGTGGTTGTGGAGAGTCGGGTGGTTAATATAGTTAGTGTGTATGCACCCCAGTCTGGGTGTGAGGATACTGTAAAAGAGAAGTTATATAATAAAATAAAACACGCAGGTGTCAAAAGTTCCACTTTCTATCCCTGGTATATCTTATCTTCAGCATGATCTACAAACGCCGCATTCGTTTCAATTAGCGCCGTAATTCTATCGGAATCGAGGGTGAAAAAGTATGGCGCTGAGTCTCTTATCTTTCGATTTCAGAGGGAAATAGTTGTTTATAATGCTGAAACAATGAACTGAGAAATCACGCACTCAATTAATAGAGAGAAATGAAAGGAGGGTTTTATTTAAAGGTCTTTTGGGGACATAGGTGGAAGGTATTTTTCCTGTCTTACGACTATTGCAAGTGAATATTTGTGATCCAAAAGCGGAAGTGAAAATCCAACTTGCAGTTAATATTATCATAATTGTCACACACGTGTTATATTTTAAAGTCAGGTACACTATTTAGTACATTGGAACTAATTAAACTAGTAGGGAAAAAAATTACTAATGACATAAAATCAAGTCCGGGCCCCACGAAGGTTGGCAAGCAAGAGAGGGACGCTACTTATGGGATGCTATAGGTAGCCTAGCTTAGTGTTGCCACTTAACAACGGTGCGTTTATGACTAAGTTATAAATACTTAAACAAACATAATACAGGCGACGCCGCGTATTCTAAGGAGCGTTCACAAATGCACAATACGTGACGCCACAGTCTCTTTAACAAGATGATAGTCAGGGAAGTCATTTAAGCGAAAGAATCTAGTAGAAAATAAGTAGCTTCCCCTTATAATAAAATTGGTGCAATAGTATGACTATGAGGAAGGGCAAAGAAAAAATAGATGGATTGTGTGAGGAATGATATGAAAGAGAAGGGAGTGACTGATAGCGTGACGGTTGACAGGGGAGAATGGAAAGAGAAAACGTATCGCACCGACCCCAAGTAACATCGGACAAGAACAGGAAGATCATAATGTAGTAGTATGACTATAAATAACGCAAGCTTTCTAAAAAAACACAGAACAGATTTTCTATAAAATTATGTAAACAAATTAGCTGAAACTTATCCGCAGCTGGTGAAACAGGCTAAAAGTTTGCCATTAGAAGACCAAACCATTTCGCATAGAACGAGTAAACGAAACGAAACAAGAAAGAAAAAGAAGCATAACAATGCAAATTCTATAAAAATAGGATCGCTTTCCGTAACGTCACCTTTGGCTAGCTTTCCATAGGTTTTTCACCCCTGGGCTAAACAGTCTTTAGCTAAACTTCTTGGATACCAGCAGTTGTTGCCAAATAACTGTTATTAGAAAAGTTTGCGTTCTAGTTTTTGGTCGCGTTGTCTTTTCAACTATCTTAGCAGTGAACTAATAATTGAGAATCTACACCGCAAAACTTTGAGTAAGAAAAGTAGGATTACTATGTTGAATTAACGAGTGAATGGAACTTTGGATAATAATTATGGAAGGATATAAGTACTGTCTTGCCAAAATATACAGTGTGTTAGGGTGAAAATGAACAACTTGTACGCAATTAGAATTTGGGGAACAACTGATTCGTTTGTTTCAGATTTCGGAGTTGGTAACATAGTAAAAAATGTTCATTTTCATAAGTACTATACTCTCTTAAAGTATGTCTCACGTTTAACCTAACAAAATAAATTTGTAGTACAAAGAACATTTTGAAATTGATTGAGGCTTTGCTGTTTCGGTTTGAAGGGATGCCAGTCTAATTACAGGCACACCGAATATTTCAGCTTTGCTTCTGGGATGTCAAAGCATGCAGTGCCTCTGTTGCAGATATTCATAGCCGGCTGTGACCACTTACCATCAGATGGGCCATTTAATATACTTACCTATAGTTGATTTAGTATTGATATCTTTGAATGTACGCGCTGCGAACAATACAGTGAAGCTATGCCAAAACTACACCTCACAAAGTGCACAAATGTTTACAAAACCGGCCTCACGTCACTCTTGACAGCGCTCTCTTGGTTTTTATTTGGTCTTTTGGCTTCTTAGTTTTTCTTTGTTGTAAATTTGATTATATGGTTTCTCACCTGCCTCCGATTTTACCACAGTGTCCCTATCACAATAAATCACCCGGTATAAAAAAATATTATTGATCTCGCACTAACCAAACAGAAGTAATGAGATTCAATTTTCATATTTTAGAGGTTGCACCAGCGAGCGTGGTGAATGTAAGTGTGATGCTACTGCCAAACTTGTGATAAAACTGCAAATAGAAACACAGGGAAATCTTTAGAGTCGAACTTTGGTCCTATATATTAGGACTTTAGCTTTGTCACTGGGCCAGTTCGTCACGAATGAAAATTATCGCAAAACAAATATTACAAATTATTATTGTCAAGCGCACGAAAACTACTGTGATTGGTTTAAGAAACTGCAAGGAGAAACTGGCCCTAAGGTCAGCGGATGAATATTGATTATGGCAGTAGAAAATATACAGCAAATGTGCCTATTATCATTTATGATCATCTTTTAGAACACTTATAAAACGAAGACTGTATTCCCATAACGAAATAAGAATGACAATGTTCAACAACAAAATTAGAACAAGGCCTTCTTAAATTAAAAAAAAAGTTGATGTAGCAGATTATACAAAGAAATACAGTTGGGAAATCTAAACTTCTTTATATTGCAAAGCTGGAATGAGCCGTTAATAAACTGACAAAGGATTAAATTTTCTTTACCCATTCCACGCTTTTCGTGAACCTTTTCGTCACCCAATATTCTTATAAGGTCATGCTCTCTGTTAAGCCATTATGGACTTTATTTCTTGGTACACAAGGTTCTTACAAGTATCAATCGGTGTCCCAGCTATTGTTCTAAGACTGGAAATGCGGCGCCTTGAGGGTGGAAAATCTAAATAAAGGTGACCTCCCCAGTCGACATAATTTCTTCGGTCTGCGAATTTTTGGAAGGACTCAGGAGTTAAGGCGGAGTTCTTTATATACTGGTCGACACACTTTCTATACGTTTCCCGATGGTACTTAAGCAAATACTAGCAGTTAACTTTTATGGAACTATTACATACATTCAGTCTAATAAAGTTATGTTTGCAGTTCTTAGGTTCCGAACTTTAGGATCTGTTTTGACTTCCAAAATAGTCGGTACGTTATTGAAGTTCTCTGTTATTACAGTATTAAGAAGATTGTATTTTTCTTTGTTTCCCTTACAGTGGAAATGATTTGATATGAATTTGCTTTTAGCTGGACGGAGTAAATGAGGCAGCGTAGGTACAACCTCAGTATTATTTCTTTGTTTGCAGACTTATTAATATCTTTATTCTTTGCTCATGATCTTGTTTTGCTTTGGTTTATTTCATACCTTTGTTATATCGGTTGCTGTTTCAGTAAACAAGTTTTTAATGGTCTTTTAATATCAATGTTTTAAATTAATTTACCTATGTAATATTAGGTATGTAGGGGGCTTGTGGCTAAGTAATAACAGCCGCACGTTTAGATCGATCAGGTTAAGCTACGCTTGCCGTGGTTGGTCCATGGATGGGTGACCATCTTTACATACCAAGACCCCTCCGTGCCTCGGAAAGTACGTTAAGCCGTTGGTCCCGGCTGTCATTCATGGATCTTTGACAGTCGCTACGTGTCGTCAGAAGACCGAAAGTCTGACAACCAGTCTTACCAAGGGGTATCGTATTACCTAGTAATTGGGTGGTGGAGGTTAGATAGACAGTCGCTTCATGTAAAATACTGGTATTCAGCTGCATCCAGTTAGATATAGAAGCGGACCCCAAAATAGTTGGGAAAAGGCTAGGTGGGCAGATTTATTGATCCTGCGGTACACTATTAAGGATTATTGACTTTTACGACTTACGTGGATTAGTAAAATAAGTAGTTGAAACATTCGATGTTTTTCTTTTACTTTTGAGATAAACAAGGACATAAAGGTAGTATAATAGGTAGATTGTAGTAATAACCCATTACGAACAACAATAAGAATGATAAAAGGCTTAAATCTTCGCGTAAATAAGGAAAATGTTGGGGTTAAAAATACCCGGTAAATGATAATAATCGAATCATAAAAAAATGTAAATATTAAAGGCGAAGCTACCAGAATCACGGCATAAAATCTTCTCAAGTATTCACACCAATCAAAACTTGTCAAATTCGTTTTAGAAAGTTCATTGAAAATTTATTCAAAAGACAGAGGTCTCCCGAAAAGTTGTGAATAACTTATCTTTTAGAAGTCTGTCAAACTGAATTATCCTCGTTATAATGATCATTCGATAGCCCCTCGCTCTTTTATTAGCATTAGGCTAGCATTAAGCAGTTTGAGAAGGCAATGAACATAATTGGAGATATTTAGAAAAGCTATTCAGCTGGCATCGGTTGTAAGATCTCCAATTATTGTCAAGTTACTTTATTCTATGTAAGATTTATTGGTACCGTCTGAAGTAACTCTCATTTTTCGTTCGTCGTCGCGATAAGGAATCAGTTTGGCAAATTGTTTGCACAGAGTATATTGAAGGTGTTTCCGGGAAAAGGTGAAAACGGAGTTGGTATATTTGTAAGTGGGGAGTTTGTTGCGCCACTTCTTGTTCCCAGGTAAAGCTCTAGGAATTGGTGAAGGGTGGGCATTTTGGGGGACTGTCTTATGTAATTTTGAGTGAACCCCAAAAGTGTTGATTCTCAACCTAGTTTGAATAAAAGACGTGATAATTGATTTGTAAAAATATAAAAGTGATAAATTGAAACTTGATTGAATACAAACAGATTTAAATGATTATCAGGCGACCATAAAGGTCATCTGATAATCATTTAAACCTGTTCTGATCATGATATCACCGACCAGTTTAATTGAAACAATTATTAATTCTAATTATTAAGTCTGATCTAAAATGTTCGTATCCTTTAGGCTATTATTATATAGTTTATAACCAGGAATAACACAAAGGATACTTTTTATCCCGATATACCCACGGGGTCAAAACTTATGCGGGTGAAACCGCGGGGCGCATCTAGTGTATAAATAATCAAAGGATTAATTTAATACACTTTTGTCATAGACTCAGACTTTCAATGATAGGCAAAGTGTCGAAGGTCGGATGGATGTATGTTAGTAGAAAGTATTGAAGAATAAATCTTAACTAATAATATAAATGCGAAAGTTAATTTTTTTGTTACGCTTTCACGCTAAAACGGCTAAACGGATTTGGATGAAATTTAGCACATGTGTGTAGACCACCAGATTAGAACATAGGATTTTTATCTCAACACTATCTCGAATTTTTATCTCGATATTCCCACGGGGTTGAAACTTACGCGGGTAAAATCACGGGCCGTAGCTAGTTGTTTGTATTATCAACTTACATCATCTGCCTAGCCTTTTCCCAACTATGTTGGGGTCGGCTTCCAGACTTACCGGATGCAGCTGAATACCAGTATTTGACATGGAGCGACTGCCTATCTGACCTCCACAACCTAGTTACTGGGTGACATGATACCACTTTGTAAGACTGGTTGTTAGACTTTCAGGCTTCTGACGACTGCCAAAGACCGCCGTTTCAGCCGTAACGACTGTCAAAGATCTACAAATAACAGCCGGGACCAACGGCTTAACCTGCTTTCCGAGGCACGGAGCGGTCTTGGTATGTAAAGATAGTCACCCATCCACGGACCAACCGCGGCAAGCGTAGCTTAACCTGATCGATTGACCCGTGCGGCTGTTATTACTTAGCCACAAGCCCCTGTATTATCAAGTTACAAATATTCGAAAAAAAAATTAAAAAACAGTTTGTCTTCATTAATCATTTTTCTTATTACGGAACACATCCAAGTATATACTTACAAATAAAATGGAAGTGTCTGTTTGTAATGTCAAAATAAAAGTTTTTTAGGGTTGCGTAGTCAACACGGAACCCTTCTAGTTTATATTAGTCTTCCCTTATAATGTTCCCAATGCTGGGACTCAGGTCTCCTCTCTGTAAGAGGGAATGGGCCGTAATCCACCACGCCGGCCCAGCGCGGGTTGATAGACGTCACATGTCTTCGTTTTTTTGGTTCTAGGACATGCCGGTTTGCTCACGATGTTTTCCTTCACCGTTTTGAGAGCACTAGTGGTGAAATAAGTAGAGAGTCGGTCAGTTAGAAATATGAAGCTAGTCGCTCAAACCAAAGCGTATTAGGTACCTATGGAAAAGAACGGGCTGCACACTCTTTAAAATTATATTGTTACATATAGATATTGTTACATAAATAATGTTGAATTTATAATTAAATGTGAGGAAAATGTAAAAAAAACGCGTCCACAGCAAAGATGGTCACCCATCCAAGGATCCACCGCGGCAAGCGTAGCTTAACCTGATCGATCGATCCGTGCGGCTGTTCTTATTTAGCCACGTACTTAGCCACAAGCCCCTCTATAATATTAAATCCAATAGTTTTAGATGGTGAAACATGAATACCCGTTTTTACTAACACTAGGCGAACAACATCTAAATGAATGCCTTAATAAAAGTGGAGCACTGCTGGATTTTTAACGCTCGCAATGCTAAGATATACCCGACCCAGTAAGGGGGGTCAGTTGGCAATGGGTGTGTGAACTGATCTTTGTAGTTACCAATAGTCACATAATTTTGTCTCCAAATCAGCAATCAGATGTATGAACGTAAACAAAGCGAAAGGAGTATGTAAGGAGCGTAGCAGGTAGCGTTCTATAGTTTTTACCTACCCCCATGGGAAGGCGTGAGTTTATGTATGTATGATGTATGTAAATCAACACCCTAATTGCGTAACACAGTTTGAATCACAATCTGAAGTATATTGCTAATCCATTGCTCCAAATGTTCGAAAAATTTGTCTACTCAAAAACGTAAAAAACGCAATGAATATTGTTGAACTGTCAAAATGAAACTCAAACTCAAACTCAAAGCATTTATTTTAATTAAACCATTTACAGGCACTTTTGAATTGTCAAGGAGTCGGTCAGTTAGAAATATGAAGCTAGTTGCCCATTCCAAAGCGTAGTAGGTACCTATGGAGAAGAACGGGCAAGAAACTCCATGGACACTCTTTTAAATTAAATTGATACATAAAGATTAGTACAAAAATAATGTTGAAATTATAACTAAATGTGAGGACGATGTAAAATAAAAAAAACGCGTCCATAGTAGAAAGAGAAACAAAAACAATTTCTAAATAAAATAATTACAAATAAGCCGAGGACGCTAAGAGGTGACCAGTCCCAACTAACGGCGCCCGTTCACGAGCATGACGCATAGATTAGCACCATTCAGCTCAACCATTTTGAAGGGAGCTAAATGATCCAACACACGCGCCACCATCAGCGAGACATCTGAGTGAGCATGACATACTCTCAGCCGCCAGGGCCCATTCAAGTCAATTACATAACCGGTAAATGGTAGCTCTATTATACATAGTACTCACACCTGTGCAATGCAATTATACAATACAACGTAGGTTGAATTTATACAATGCAACGATAGTCTTACAATGTTCAGCTGCTCCAAAAGTATTTTCAAATGTTGATTATTCAATTGGTTGTGGTTGTGGAGCAGGACCAGGCTCATTGCTATGGATAGTACGAGTATGTTACGCAATTAACCCGCAGGTCCCCAAACTAAACGCTCCCACGAGTTATATTACAGTTAGCCATCTTAATATTAATACCTATTTCTCATACACGTCGATAATAATATATTTTTTGTTCGAAACGTGCCTGGCCCAAAGGAAGGGCAATTTATTTTATCTAACGCTGAGTCAATCAGCCCGATATGAGGTTACAAGAAAAATGTTACCACCTCCGTGAATGAGTTCTTTGAGAGATAACTAACTTTATATAAAACGTATTCAAAAATATTCGATGTGATATGTAAGAGAAGTGAGGAATTTGTGTTGAGATAGGAATATTGTCAAAAGAAAATAAAAGAGGTTTCATAATAATTATCTTATTAGTAATCCAAAGACTTGAATATATCACATTGTGGTGATAAGTTTGACATGAATTAAGTAGTAACTAATTGATCATTATATAATAATAATAAACCGTTTATTTTCTCTTCACAAGTTATGAACTTAATCCTAAAATTTTACAGTAGTGCACGAGGAGCTAACTTTGTGAGAGACTGGAGCCTGAGGTAGGTTTATAAAAACCTGTATTACAGGTCACCAGGGCCCTCCCGCGGCTAGAAGCCTGTTCTTTGCATACACGACATAATAATAAAGCAATGTGTATGTATTTTTCGCAAATATCCACTTGTGAAAAATAAATTAAGAATAATAGTACAAAATTTAAAATTTAGTAACAGATACAAAAAATAGAAAAGTTTCGGGGAAATACCAGTGGGTGTGTGTGAGTGACCGGAGAAGTGTATGAGAGAGATGTAAGAGTGAATGTGAGAGGTTGCTTGAGTGAGTGTTTGTGCGAGTTTGGTTCGATACTACCTGTATGCGGAAGCAGCAGAGGGAATGCGTAATTCGTATAAAGATAGTCTATCTGAGAGGGATCAACAAGTTCTCGGTTCCCTGATAGTCTAGAGTTTTTAAATAGGTAGTGACTTTGATTTTACATTTGTATTTAATTAGAGGATAAATATTAAATTTGTTATTTAGCTTATTATAAAGGTATGGTCCGAGGAAGAAGAAGAAATTACGCGAGTGTGCACAGCTGGAAGGTTGTGTTTGGCATACTCTGCCTTTACGGCGCTTATTCCTATTAAGGTTCGGATCGTATTGCAACAAGGAGTGTTGTTTAAGCACCGTACGCAGTATGTAGGTTTGCCTGACAGTGAGTAAATCCCAGTTCTTAAAAAGGTCTACGGTTGGGAATAGATAGGGGAGACCGGCGCCAACTTTGAGGATGGCACGCTGTGCTCTCTCAACTTCAATGAGGTAAGTCTTGGCGGCACCTCCCCAAGATGTAATGCAGTAGTCTATTAAGGATTGGCATAAAGCATCGTAAACCATCTTAATAACCCGTCGGTCCGCTACGTGTCTAAGGGTTTTGAAGATGTAAATAAGTTTACGCAACCGTGTTACAAGGACTTTTATGTGCGGCTTGAAGAACTGATCTATAATGATACCAAGATATTTGATATCTTCGATTCTTTGGAGAGCGGGACAGGAGCACAACGTGTTGTCAGGAACACAAGCATGAGAGTAAATGCTAAAATATAATGGGGGAAGTTGATTTGACCTATGGGAAAAAGTTACATATTTGGTTTTATTAACATTTAACGTCAGGACATTCGATCGGAGCCATTTGCAAACTCGATTAAAACCCTTTTGGGCAGTATCAAATACCTCCTCCCAGCTTTGTCCACTAAAAAAGAGAGCAGTGTCATCAGCGAATGTAATGATTTTGCCCTTGTGGACTTGCAGTTGGCAGAGGCTGTTGATATACACCAAGAACAACGTTGGTCCGAGAATGCTGCCCTGAGGCACACCGAATTCGACACATGCTTCATCGCTTAGCCAATTGTCAATCCGAACTCTTTGCTTTCGTCCTGTAAGGTAGTCCGTCATTAATTTTAAAGGAATACCTCTTACACCAAACCCTTCCAATTTTTTGAGTAGGTGCGGGATAGAGACTGTGTCGAAGGCTTTTGCCAGATCAAGGAACACTGTCAAACATTTTTTCCTTTGGTCTAGGTTGGTAATGATTGAGTGCAAGAGATCGTGTACCGCGTCATTGGTGGACTTTTTACGACGAAAACCATATTGATTGGGTGAAAGAAGATTGTTTGATTCTAGGTAATTTGTTAGTCGATTGTTTATAAGCCGTTCCAGGATCTTGGACAGAGTTGGTAAGATGGAGAGTTTTTCCAGTCGGGTTTTTTAAATCATTAATTATATGTTGATGGTTGATGAGTAATTTCATCATCAGCCTATAGCAATCTACCACTAAACATGTATAAATCTCTTCTTGTACCTACCATTCTAAACTTAGCTTACAATGTGCCTTTCCAAATTACAACTCATGTATATTTTTATCAATGCCTGGCCTTCTTACAACCTAGTCTTTATTATTTTCACAGACTTCGGTGCTTTTAAAATCTATTCCAACATAACTAATACCAAATCGTATCTAACTACTATATCCTACGCTAAATGATGCAGTTCTTGATTTAAATTAATAGCATCTCTTCTATTAATAGCCTTGTTAAATCTATTAAACTCCAGTAAATTTACAATGTTCGAGAGAGTAAAAAAAGAAGTAAAGTGATTGTACACGAGAAATCACAATTACAGCAGCATTAATCTTGATTTATTACCAACATTCCCGACAATGTCTCAGTCGAAGCCAGTGGAATCGTTTAATCGTAGTACAGAAGTTTCAATGAGAAAAATACTTTAAGTCCTTTTAGCTTCAAGGAGTTGGCTTGATTGCAGTTTACAAATAGAATTGTTTTGGCAAAGGCTTTTGTAGTGATGTTTATAGAGCAGAAGTCGTTTTTGATGTCCCTTGAGGTGATATAATAATTGAAGAAGCTATTTGAACACTACTTGCAATGAAATGAGATGAGGAAGAATTAGTTAGAACACACAATGCAGGGTCAGTCCCGCCATATAAAGACTTGATCTTTTTAATCTAAACAGAGCATACGGTCGGTATTTTTTGTCTATAAACGAAAGCAACCACAAATCAAGCTAAACTAGAAACTGCTTTTAATAATTTGAAAGCCAACATATATTACAACCAGTTAAAAAGAAACAACTCTTCAAGCTTATCTATTCAGACAACCAACAATAAAAATCTACTCTTTATACTTCTTCAAATCCTTTGCAGTGGTCCAAGTCACCCACTCAAGTGTGATTGTTCCACTACAGATAGTCGGGAGCTATAGCTAGTGCCAATATTTGCTGAAGCCAGTAAACAGAACGCGGCAAATTAAAGCGATTTTCTTCTATAGCCAGTCAGGTCGCCGCGCCGAGCTGAATCGTAATGTATTGTTTTTGCTGAGTGTACCTTGATTCTAACGGCTGATTATTCTATGAATATTTTTTTATTATTTATTGGGGAGGGAGAATATATTACTGAGTTACCGGTATTTAATTTGTGGGTGATGGAAATTGGCGGGGGATGAGAATATTGATTGGAAAGACAAGTGTTTAATATTTATGTTGTAGGTGCTATTAAATTAAATATCATTTATTTCAGGCAATTATTAAACCCATACCACACAGACACATACTCTTAAATACCATGGGCATCATCATAATAACACAGATAGAAAATTAAAATACAAAAATACAATAACTAAAAATATATATTAAAAGTCTTTTGCCTCTCTTGCAAGATGCACGACCCGGTACAAAGCCTTTACAATTTCTCAATAAATTCAATTTATTAATAAACATGATTTAACAGTTTATACAAATAATGTTATTATTTCATTTAGTATCACTGCATAAACGGGAGACGCTCATCAGTACACCAATTTGATACAATGTATTATGAGTATATTTAAATGTTTTTCATTCAATAAATGATATGAGGAGATAAGCTTGCTACGGTTACGTTAGGTAACCGTGCAATTGGGGCAGATATATATTTATAATATTGCTATACGCTGCCGCTAGTAGAAAGCCGCTGCTATTCGTTTTCATTTACTTATGTTGAAAAAACTACAACCAAAAGAGCACTAAACAACGATATGCATTTGTTTCCCTAAACTACACAAACTTTGACCTCAATATCCTGCTTTCACCCGAACCCTGGGAGCCCATTCGGAATAGTTAAGGACGTTACCTACGTGCGATAAATCAATAACAGTCGTTTTTTTCGATTCTGGGCTTTATATAAATAACCCCTACCGTTGTTTGAGTTGTCTTCCGGCCCAAAAAAATGGGCCAGTGGAATTTGAATTGTGAATTCAAAAATATAGGAGTGAATTTTTAATGGCTTTAAAAGCTGTAAATGCTGTTAGCTCACACGAGTTATAAGGATCAATCGAGAGAAGGGCTTCACTAACGAGGCTGCAAACGATAGCGAGCAATTAGTCAGATCATACGTGAGATTTGGCTGGCACTAGCATTAAAAATATTCTAGTTTTCGTAAAATATCGGTAATATTCTCTTGTGCATTGGTTATACCAGCAGGCTTAGCACGAGAACTGTAGAGAAGCGTTTTGTCGACGGAAGAGTAGACAAAAATGACGTTTCCGTGTAGACCTTTGACAGTTTTCTACCGAGAGCAGTGGTGGCCCCGTGGTAACGACCACGACTTACGAGTTGTAGGTCGTAGGTTCGAACACTGACAGGCGCTTTACTTAGTGTAAATTATTTAATCACTACTGCTCTCAAAACGGTGAAGGAAAACATCGTGAGGAAACCGACGCGGCGTCTCCTAGAACCAAAAATTCGAAGACGTGTAACATCTACCAACCCGCACTGGGCCCGCGTAGTGAATAACGGCCCACTCCCTCTCACGGTTGTGTAATATATGGCATAATAACAGGTAGTAACTTGAAATAACGTTCAAATGATATAATTTTCGTATGCTATAAAAACAAATAACCTAATTTCATGTGTTCTAATGTTACATTTCAAATAAACTTCTTTTGCTCTAATAACATTATTTTAGTATAAGCTTAATTTCACATAATTTTTAATTTTTATGATGCTCTTTTTATATAACATTTAGTTGACCTAATTTTCATATTTACTCATTTTCAGCCAAAAATCTGTAATGAATAAGTATATATCAGGAAACGTCATACTTTTATAACCTCATCTAACCCAAATGATTCAACAACGATAGAGGGGATCTGGCGCTCGACGGCCGCTGGCTGGGCACGCGGGTGGATTTTCATTTTATGATTTAATATGACAATTTTTGTGTGATATTACTTTTTACTTGAATAACTAAAAAATATCAATCATATTACGATGTTATTTGAAAAACTAATCGTTTTGTATATTTAAACTATAATTTAAATACCGCATTTAAAAGAAAAATCATGAAATATAAATATCGCATTGAAGTGAATGATGTTATGTAGATGTAAATGATATCGTCTGTTGAAGTCAATGATAAGGTGTAGACGTTAATGATGCAAAGAAAATACTATAATTACAATCAGCTCTTTATTGCAGAAAAAATGACATATGAGTACTAATTACTTAACTTAGATATAAATTACAAAAATCTTTGATTTGTTTAAACAAAAACAACCAGCCACTAAAACTAATCAACTTTGGTTTAAATCACAAAATCTTAGATTTTTTAACCATAAACAACTAGCCTCTATTAATCAGCTTTGGTCTTATTTGTCATTGCTAAATATGTAACAAAATAAAATTCACAAAAATCTTTTTTTTTTTTACAAAAAACAACTAACCTCTAAAAAATAATCAGCTTAATGATTGATAATACACGTATGACACGTAATAAAAAAATCACGAAAAATCTTAATTTGTTTAAACAAAAAATAGCCTCTACAAAATAAAATAATCAGCCTTTAATCGAAATTCAGTAACGTCTTGAAATACTTTTGTGTACATGATTTATTTATGGAAACGCTGTGTTGATTCAGACGTATAATGCAAGTTTATATCATTTTGATCCTTAAAAGTTAAATCTTGTAATATGACAATTTTGTTATTTTTGTTCACAGTCCGACGTCCGACCACTGTCTGGTGAAAACCGTATCGACCTGCTCTCCACCAGATGAGAGTCCTAGAGGCACGAGACGAGTGTGGCGATACGAGTCAGCGGACTGGGATGAGATGCGGCACTTTTTTGCGTCTTATCCATGGCGGTATGTGTGCTTCTCTTCGGGTGACCCCTCGTGCTGTGCAGACGAGGTTGCGGACGTTATTCGGCAGGGAATGGAGTATTTTATTCCATTCTCCGACATCCCACTCGGCCATAAATCCCGGCCTTGGCATAATGCAGAGTGCGCCCACGCTGAGGCCCGAAAAGTGTCTGCCTACCAAGCCTGGGTCAAGGCCCGCGACCGTAAAGTTAGAGCTCGTAGGGTTCGCGCGAAGAAGAGAGCCTTTAACACTGCCGCTAAGTCCTGCAAGCGGGTTTTACGTGAGGCACGTTTTGGCCATGTCAGACGTATTGGGGCCAAGCTGGCATCGCACCCTCCGGGTAGTAAACAGTTTTGGTCCCTGTCTAAGGCGGCCGAAGCGAATTTCTGTCGTCCCACTTTACCTCCAATGCTGAAACCTGATGGGTCGCTGGCCCACTCCGCAAGAGAGAAAGCAAATTTATTTGCATCTCTCTTTGCAAGCAATTCACGTCTGCACGCTGGCTCCAAGCAACCACCTACAGTACCTCATTGTGACTCCACGATGCCGGAGATCGCAGTTCACATTAGAGAGGTCCGAAGAGTATTGTGCAGTCTAGACGTGAATAAGGCCAGCGGGCCTGACGGCATTCCGGCGAGAGTGTTGAGGCAGTGTGCGCCTGAACTGTCTCCTGTGTTGACACGTTTGTTCCGCCTCTCTCTTAAAAAAGGCACGGTACCAAAATCCTGGAAGCTTGCTAATGTACAACCAGTGCCCAAAAAGGGCGACCGTGCTGACCCTGCCCATTACCGTCCGATCGCCATTACCTCCATTCTATGCAAAGTTATGGAAAGGGTACTGAACAGTAAGTTGCTGACCTACCTCGAAGACAATGATCTCCTCAGTGCCCGTCAATATGGCTTTCGCCGGGGACGGTCAACTGGTGATCTTCTTGTGTATGTCACGCACCGCTGGGGCGAAGCCATCGAGAAACATGGCGAAGCACTTGCTGTATCGCTTGATATCTCGAAGGCTTTCGACGGGGTCTGGCACGCTGGTCTGCTCAGCAAGCTTCCTGCTTATGGCATCCCAGCTGGTTTTTGTAGCTGGATATCAGACTTCCTTAGTGAACGGTCGATCAGAGTAGTCGTTGACGGCTGCTCCTCTGACCTTATGGCTATTGATGCCGGAGTTCCTCAGGGGTCTGTTCTCTCTGCAACTCTTTTCCTGCTGCACATCAATGACCTACTACAGACTGGTATTGTTGGGTACGCGGACGACAGTACTGTTTCAGAGAGATACTTGTCCAGCGAAAAAACCAACGGGGCCGCAGTTCGTTCCTTGAGAGAGGCCTTGGTAGAGCGGACAGAGTTGACGTTAAGCCTTGTCTCCCAGTGGGGTGATGATAATCTGGTCACTTTTAACGCCACCAAAACACAAGCGTGTCTTTTTACCGCAAAAAGGAGTCGTTTCGACCTGACTCCTACTTTTCGGGGTACATCGGTTCCTGTAACTGATCGGCTCGAGCTCCTAGGCATGGAGTTGACATCTAACCTCAACTTCGGCGCCACCATCGAGTACAAAGCCCAGACTGCGGCCAAGAAACTGGGCATCCTAAATAAGGTGAAGCGATACTTTACGCCTGGACAGCTTTTGACCCTTTATAAAGCGCAGGTCCGATCCTGCATGGAGTATTGTAGCCACCTTTGGGATGGCTCGGCTAAATACCAACTTGCCGCGCTTGACTCGGTGGAACGCAGAGCTAAGAGGCTCATTGGCGACGTAAATCTGGTGGATGCCAAGCTTCACAGTTTGGCCCATCGTCGCAAGGTTGCCTGCTTGTCGGTCTTCTATAGATTGTACTTCGGAGAGTGTGCTCAGGAACTCCACGACCTCATTCCACCGGCCCCCTTCTATTATCGGTCATCTAGGCGCACTTCAGGTTACCATCCCTTCCTGGTGGCTATCCAACCAACTCGCACTAAGCGTTTCCAAACTTCTTTTATAATGCGCACAGCAAAGGAATGGAACTCTCTGCCTGCGTCTGTGTTTCCGAACGCATATAACCCTAATCTCTTCAAAGTGAGAGTGAACAGGCTTCTTCTGGGTAAGCTCGCTCCATCGTCGACTTTGTTTCTGTCGCCTCTGGCATAGACTAAGGTCAAGAGCAAACCCATCACAAATAAAAAAAAAAAAAAACAGTTCTTTTACGTGCAGTTGCGGATAACGTCGTTACATTTTCCGATTCTTTATAATTATTTTTAGTATTACAATTTTGTATAATGTCATAGAATCCAAGGTGCTTGCCGTGTATGCAACGCTCATCACAACCACACAAAAAACAGCTTACTTTTCTTAAAGTAAGTTTCGTAGAGAACGAATCCCAAAGGACTTGGTGAACGGAAAAGGTTCCTTTGAAAGCCTTAAGCTTTTTTGGAAGTAGAGTTTCTCTTTCTTTTATAGAATCTTCTTTAACTATAATGATAATTATATTTTCAATGTTGTCTTTTAATACTTCACAAAATGAATCAAAGTCACCAATATCTCGTCCATAATGAACCATTTTATCGGCAGTTCTCTTCAAAACGGCCCCAACACCGTCAGGTGCACCCTTTCCATTCCCCGCCTCTGTATAATTCCAAGTAATTCTAGAAATGTATTCAAAATCGTTCCGAAGCTGTGATATAACATAAAACATGAATTTATTTCGGTACTGTGAAATGGGTGAGTCCGACAAGAAATGTATTGTTGTAATAAGTGGATTGATTTCTAAAGCTTGTTTTATTAAAGGAATATAATGCGCCCAAATAGCAGCCACATCATGACGAACACAACTACTAATAGTGCATATAGATATTGGTCGTAATGCTCCTAAAGAAAAGTTATGAGTGTAAATGACTGAGGTATGCAAAGAAACTTGTTGTCTGCTTCCTCCAAAATGAAACGACTGGACTTCCTCAGCATACTTTAAGGCGTAATTTTCTGAAAAATCTACGTGAACAACGGCTTCCGATACTGTTAAATTTTCCTTTAAGTTCTTCATTGTAGTATATTGGGCTTCAATATTATGAATATGTACGAAAAAGGGATTTATTAACGTTTCTAACTCTTGTATTGCTGTAAGTGGTTTTGTAGTTATTCGTTCCTTAACCGTTACTACTTGATTCTTTTTAAGCCCCTTTTTCGTCACTACCTCTTTTGTTGCCTTTTTCCATTTAAAATAAATCAGATTGAAATCATTCGAAAACTCTTTGTAGTTAATATTCTTACGAGTATCTTGACAAGAAATGCACTCTCTTAGTAAACATCTTGCGTTCCTGGGTTCACAACATAAATGGGATACTAATTCATGCGAGTTTTTTTCGCTTATAATAGATGCATTGTACAAAGCTTTAATTAATAATTATATATTGGTATGTTGAGAACACAAACATGTCTCTCTATCTGAAGGTTTAGGATGACGTACCCAAAACGGCCGATGTTTCGTAAAAAATGAATAACTTACTTTAACATTTCCTTCTGCCAGTAATTTTTTTGTGTAAAACTTTCAGTGGGGCTGTAAGGTAGCGTTTCTGCAGCCTCCTCTTGTTTTTAGTAACAAATTCTTTCTTGCCAGCAGAAATAGTACTTACATCGTCATTGTTGTAAAAAAATTCGATTGATTCTAGCACTTGTTGGCGAAGCAAGCGAATATTTGTGTTCTTCCTAGACCTCAAAAGGGAAATAGCACTAAGACGATTCTTATTTAAACACTTATTTTGCTTA
The DNA here is from genome assembly GCA_905333075.3 of Atethmia centrago. Classification (NCBI taxonomy): domain Eukaryota; kingdom Metazoa; phylum Arthropoda; class Insecta; order Lepidoptera; family Noctuidae; genus Atethmia; species Atethmia centrago. The sequence goes on from HG995388.1 coordinate 16,133,438, forward strand.
GTTATCTCGAGGTTATTACCATCGTTCTGGTTTTTTGATAAGTCACTCTTGTTATTGAGAGTTGATTGTAACCTGGAAATTGTCATTCTTTGATTTTTGTTAATTTTCCGCAGGTTCTTTATAATGTTTATTAGTTGAATTCTTCTCTTCAATTCTCGATAACGTATCTTCCTTTCTGCTTTTTGTACATCTTCTTTCGTAAATAAACCGATAGGGTCTTCTTTAGAATCAGTAATTTCATCAGAAATTTCATCAGTTTGAACATTAATAACTACATTTGGAAACTCTGATGAGGTCTGTTCTTTTTGGCGCTGTCTATATTTCTTCGAATTTTCCTTCCACTGTAAACGCAATTTTCTTTGTTGACGTGGACTTTTTTCTGTGATGGATGTCTGTTTCTTTTCTTCTTTACGTTTTTTGTATTTGGCACGTTGTTTTTCTTTTTCTAAGGCATATAGTTCGGGATCATTTTTTAATTCTAAATACTTGCGTCTTTTGCATAGCCTTTGCTGGGCTAAACGATCTGCTTTCGTTTTACCCATAGCTGTATCTGCGTAATGAAATAAAGTAAAACAAGTTAGTTTAAAACTATAAATTTACATCTAATAACTGTTATTCTATTGTACAGTAATAAAGTTTATAAGAACCTAGTTATATTGCTCTTGAAATGCCTAATTATTGCACTTAAATCATTAACCTCTATATAGCATCATTGAACGTAACAAAAATGTCATTTTCCTCAAAAGAAATCATTCATCTCATCTAGAAATAAACGATGAATGATGTTACGATAAATGACGAAACAAGATGAAACACGTTCCTGTCCAACCAAACGAAAACCTACAATATAACACTGTTCTTAATATTTAATACAAATTCAATATTATCCAAGCTTATTTATCATTAATATAAAGTAAAATATACTTACCAACAATATTTCCAATCGTTTAATGACGACATTTGTTGACAAATTCAAATCAATTCACTTCAAAACGTAATTTTACTATCTAAACGGGCAGACTTGTACGAATCTCAACGATGACTGAGGTGGCGGGTGGGGGCAGCTATCCGAAATGCGTTTAGTTACTTGTATTAAATATTTTCGTTGAACAAATTTCTTGAAACAAAAATCGTGGAAATGAATGACGTTATCCTTGTGACGAACTTTTAAATGGTTATATAACAATGTCAGGGTTAAATCTCGATTTAAGAAAAGTAATAAATATTCAGTTTAGACTTAAAACATTACATGCGGTATTAAATCAAATAAAATTTAGGCAAACAATATGAGATTTTGTAAAATTAATGAACATGGTAATGAAAATAACGGAGAAGTGAATGATTTCTGCGATACTATTTTTAAGTTTTTAATGTTGTAGTATAATTATTTTGTTATTTTATTTCCTACTAATTATAAACAAATGTATAAAGAATATTCATTGGTATATTTTACATAATGCGTAGTGGATTTTTTTGCAAAAAAATTGAATCACACTAATAATATGCTATTTTGAAAATCCACCCCTCGCTTCTCTCGCTCGCCTTCGCGCGCTAATGGTCACTGTTCTTACCTAACCCAACCCAGATGATTCACCAACAATTAATAGAGGGGACTTGGCGATCGGCGGCCACTGACGCGGCACGCTCACTTCGCTCGCTCGCCTTCGCGCGCTAATGGTCACTATTCTAACCTGACCCAACCCACAATTATTTACAGCGATAGTTGTTCGGCGCGGTTCTGCTAGCACGGAAATGGCAGGCGTTTATAATCCAATCAGTTTGTGCAAAAATATACAGAACAAAGTAGACGTTTCAAAATTATATTAAATGATACTATAGAATTTTAATAAACTCAAACTCAAAGCATTTATTTCTAATAGACCAATTACAGGCACTTTTGAATTGTCAAGGGTTCGGTCAGTCAGTCAGAAAGATGAAGCTAGTTGCCCATTCCAAAGCGTAGTAGGTACCTATGGAGAAGAACGGGCAAGAAACTCCAAGGATATAATATTTATACTAACTAAATAGTATATAATAACTGAATATTAGTTCAAATGTGCATTATAGAAAATGTTTATTAAACCATATAAAATTGGGTAAACTGAAATTATATCAATAATTCATTATATCATTTCATCGTTATACAAAGAAAAGTATATTAAATTAAATTAGGTCATGTGATCATTAGAACTTTGTTATTATATCAAATGGTATTGGCATGCACCACCACCTCTCACAGAGAGGAGGCCTGTGTTCCAGCAGTGGGAACATTATAGGCTGATTATGCTTATGCCACCAAGAAATGTAGACAAGCGATTTTGATTCTACAGTAGAGTTTCTACTCTACTATAGAATCGAAATCGCTTGTCTATTTCTATAGAAAGCGTCATGCTAAGCCTGCAGAAGCTTCATATTGGCTGGTATTATGAAAGCAAAAATCGTCTTGAATTCATATTAATCGCCTTTATAAATCTTGAATGCACTGTCAGGCAACGTGTAGTTAAAAGTATGGTCATGGCGCTGGGTCTAGCAGTATGAGAATCAAGTTTTTCTAACTGAACAGACAGCGGTGCTGCTGGGGAGATTGTTGCGCCACATTTCTTCCTAGCTAAAGCACTAGGAAGTGGTGAAGGGCAGGAGCTTTTTGGGAGACTCTCTTATGTTATTTTGACGTTAAAAAGTGCTGTTTCTCCGCCTAGTTTGAATAGATGACTTTTGATTTGATGAATATTTTAAAATTCATCATCTAAAGGGGTTAAATGTTGCCGATGAGGAACCCGTAGAACTTGTTCTATGATAAATTACTTGCTTTGATTTATGCATTATCATATTTATCACTAACTGCTGAGTGTGGTGATTTTGGCAGTATGCGGCAGTTAAGGAGCCTGTGGAATATAATAGTTCCTTTTATATCTTTACGCATGGGGTATGTTTTTAGTGACGTTTAAATCTGTTATTACGCCTTCATATAATGCAATTAAGTTATTCAAAAAAATATGTGTTAAATTAGAACGCATACACATCAGTTCTATATGTGAATATTTAAGTATCGTAGTAAAATACTTTATGAAATAAATTCAGGAAGTAATGTCTACCCAAAGCATAATAAAAGATATTACTTTCAAACTACTTAAGATATTTTCATGATTTTTGTTGTATAAACAGACTATTTTATTATCTATAATTCTATCTGTGATCTTTTTCAAATATTCATATTTTTTTTTACTAAAAATAAATATTACCTATGAAACCGAATGGTGTCGCGGCGTGTGCGCGTCGCACATTTGTATGGCCAAGGTCAACGGCGATTACCCGACCCTTAAGTTTGCTAATCCCAATGCTTTACCTGTACGATATTTACTGTTTTTATAGTTTCCTGTACGATTTCATTATATCCAATCACGATTACCGTTCATAAAAGTCAGAATAATCAAAACTCTTCCAAATTCGATTAGAAAAAATCCCCGTCCATATTAACTCGTTACAATAAACGAATTAGTGAAGAATATAAGCTCACACCCAAAATTCGTTTAGGACCAGTCCAATAAAAAGATTTTGAGTCAGCAAACACTACCTGGACCTCTTAACTAACTGCTCTAAAAAAAATCCTGCACAAAGTGAGTCCGACACAAGTACCGAAGGTTCCATACCTTCGGAAGAAATTAATTTTCCCATTTACAAAACAAAATGTTCTTTTTTTCGAGACCGCCTATATTTTAAGGGTTTTTGTAAAAGATTTTAACTGATGTCTTAGAAATTGTTCTAGTTATAACCATCGTTTTATTTTTCCTGCAATACATTTATCCTTTCATCAACTCAATTTATTTCAGATTTTTCAATGAAGTATTTCGACCCATCCGAAGAACATAGTTACTTGTAAAAATGTATCAATTTTTTTTGTTTATCGTATTTAATTTAGAATAACAAGAGCTATCTAATGGTGTATTTATTTTCTTTTTATGAAGCCTATTTTCGAAGTTATAATGTGCCAAGAACGTAATACGTAGTAGTATTTCGAAGAATAGCAATTCATTAATAGATAGATCGATGTACACGGGCCCCACCCCGCGCTACCGCTGCCCGCGCGCTGGTTACTTCGTCATTCGCGGTCGTGTCGGCGGGAGGTGTGTATGTGTGTGCTTGTGCATGGGTGACGGTTAAATTACGTGTTGTTTATTTGTTTTTCTAATTGCATTTACATATTCCTTTGATATTTGAGTTTATTATTCAATATGAAACGTTCGAAGAAAATATTGTCTTTAATTTTGCCCGATGAAAGTATCGATAATACAAGTTCTAGTCAACAGCTACAACGAAACTTTATCCAAAAGGATAATGGTAAGTGTTTATTTTTATTAATTATGTAATGAAATTATGATTGTTTACTGTTTGTTAATAAAAATATCCGTAAAGAAGGTTAAACCGCAAAATTTTGTGTCCTCCGAACAAAATAGATACATGTGCACGTGAAACAGTTTACTTTGAAAACTATACAATGTTTTAAAATGTTATGTTTTAATATGAAAAGTAGTAGTTGTTGACATGGTAAAAGTAATTACATTTAATTTTATATAAATTAGTATTTTTATAAATTTTTGTATTTCAAGTGAACATGTAACGTCATACTTCGGAAATAACATCATTATTATTATACAATGAGTGCAGATGTAACTGTGTTCTTCGGAGATTCATTAGTAAAATAATGTACTATCCGCATATGTTACGTTGTTCGATGGAAGTCAAATCAAATGTATCTTTGTTCGAATAAAATCTTTTTATGTATTTAAATATTTACATTTTTTTTATACTAGAATTGTTTAAGAGCATTATTATGGATTATTTACAAAATTACTATTTATTTATGTAAAATAAAATATGATTTTTCTAGTATTGATCTGCGCTAGATCTGTTCACATTAGGAATCATAAACTATCTAAGTAGTAGGTAATAACAGTGCCCGGTGGACAGGTTGCATAAACTATTATGATACAGGAGACTTATTAGTCAATTTGTTTTAGATGATCGGGAGCTTTCATCACCTTTACCGGACGGGGTCGAAGAAACTTACGTCCTTTTACGCGACGTTTTCAGTGATACGGACGAAGTTGTCGTTAATAACACAATCGAAGAAGATCAATTATTATTGAACATAGAAGATGAAAATGCTGTAAATGACACTGTTAACTCATTAAATACAGTCCCCGAAAATGTAAGCCCAAAACCAGCTCCGATGATAATATATGATAATATTTCCAGTGCCACTTTGATAGATCCATCTCCATTTAATATCGAAACCACAACAAGTTTTGAAAATTCCCCGATGCCAGTAAATCATAATAGTATATTGGTAGACTGTTTGAATATCCCTACACCAATGCCATCTCCTCTAAACCATCACTCCAAGGCTAAATGTCAAGATGTATTTTGTACGGAACATGAATGTTGGTTAGATTCAGCTGATAACCCTTCAACTACGAATAGAAAATCTAGAAAAAGTACCCAGAACGTGGAAAACTGGTATGATGTTAAACGGAAATGTCGCACTAATATGGGTAAATCATATATATCGAAAAGAGGAAAATTAGTAAATGAGAAGTTAATTAGGGCAGCATGTCAATGTCGTTATAAATGCAGTGACAAAATAACACCTGATCAACGCCTAGAGATTTTCAGGAAATTTTGGTCATTGGCTGATAAACAGAAACAGTGGGCTTACGTAATACATTTTACACTAAAAATTAAAAAAAAACGCTGTATTAATAGTGACGAGCCAAATAATCGTAAGTTTACTTATAAATATTTTCTTCCTGTTATAACGTCCGAACCTGTTTGCGCTAAAATAGATGTCTGTAAGACAATGTTTTTAAATACTCTTGGCATAAGTGGCAGAGTATTACAAACTGCTTGGTCAAAGTATGATGGTACTGCAGTCGTGGAAGAGGATCAACGAGGTCGTCACAAGAGTCACAAAATAGTACTTGTCGATGAAATGATTCGTAGTGTTTGTGACCACGTCAAGTCTTTCCAACCTGTGGAATCCCATTATCTCAGGGAGAAAAGTAATAAATTATATCTGGACGGTAGTTTAAGTATAGCCCGCATGTTTACTTTATACAAGGAGTGGTACAACGACGAACAGTACTCAATCAAAGCACGGACAGAAAGGCAATACCGTGATATTGTCAATAACTACTTTAACTTGGCATTTTTTGTTCCTAAAAAAGATCAATGTGACCAATGTCACATATTTAAAAATTTTTAAAATCCTTCTGAAGTGGAACAAGATACTTTTGCTAAACATCAGGATAGAAAAAAGATTGCAAGAGCTATGAAAACTGCAGATAAAGAGAGGGCCAAAAATTCTAATGGTGAGATAGTCTGTGCGGTGTTCGATTTTGAAAAGGTATTGACTTGTCCTCACGGACAAGTTAGTATTTTTTATTACAAAAGAAAATTAAACTGCTTAAATTTTACAATTTTTGATATGGGTAATAAACATGGAACGTGTTTTATGTGGGACGAAACGATAGCTAAGCGTGGAGCAAACGATGTAAGCAGTTGTTTGATTGATTTTATTGATTGTAACGTGCAAAAAGGAGTTCGCGAGTTCCTGTTTTGGTCTGACAACTGCGCCGGTCAAAATAGAAACCGTATCGTGTACTCATCCTACATTTACGCTTCTAACAAGTACAAAGTGACCATCACACATCGCTTTATGGAGAAAGGTCACACGCAGAATGAAGGTGATAGCGTTCATGCATGTATTGAAAATGCCTCGCGTGCCAAAATAATTTATACACCTCAAGAGTGGCAATTATTAGTGAGATGGAGTAAAAATAATGATTATCCGTATGAAGTAAAAAATATGACTCAAGAGCATTTTTACGATTTTAAAAGTCGGGTTATTGATAAACTATGGAGTAAAAATTGTCGTGGTCAGAAAGTTAATTGGAACAATATTAAAGAAGTACACGTAGATTGCAATGATTCAAACAAACTATACTATAAATACGATTTAAGCGCTGAAATGTATGATGCTATAACTATCGGTAATACAACTAGAAACTCAAGAGGCAATCAAAATATGCAAATAAAAAAGGCCTATAATCAGCTTTTGCCTATTTCGCGGGATAAATACAAAGATCTTCTTAGTTTATGCAATACAAATATTATACCTGTTGAATATCATGATTATTTCAAAACATTGCCCAACGGTGATGCCAGCACAAGTGATGATGAAGAAAATTAGTAGGCACGATGATTACAGTAATTTTTTGATTATTTTCCCTTTTAATTTTAATTTTTTTTTTTTTTGATTACTTTTCCTTTTAAACTTATAATATTATGTTGTTTTTTAGAGTTTCTTTGTTGATTTCATGACATAATTACTTATAATTTTTTATTGGTTTCTAATTTGTCACTTGGAGTAAAAAGACTGATTATTAGAAATTTTATTTTCAAATTAAGTATTGAAATTGTTTATGTTTGTTTTAAGTTTTGTTTAGTTTATATAAAGTTTTTATACGAGAATTTAATTTCATTCAGAATTTCATATTACATTCTTACCAAAAATTTGATTTTCAATACTTACCATTAGTACTGGTCAATATTAATGTTAATTAACTGTGATATAAAAGTACAAAGTTTTATGTAACTTTATTAATTAGATTTACTTCCGTGCCAACTACTTTTATAATTAAGTATAGGTACCTAAATAGGTAAAATTATGCCTATCAGTCAATTATTACCTACACTGAAATAGTTTTAAAATAGTCTATGTTACAATAATTTTTATATTTTTCATAATAAAACTCATTAAGTCGATATTATTCCTCGTTTTAATTTTGCAAATGTTACATCTTGAATGTCACACATTACTGGAACTCCAAAGAAAAGTGAACTATATACAAATATATCACAAAATCTACACCCAATTCCCTAAAACACTGTTTTATGTTAACTTAGTTACATTGACTTCACGTGGAACAAAGTAACATGTGATTATAATACCCCTTATTTTAGAAAATAATAGCATAAATACAATAATTTTCCATTAAAATGTTGTCTAAACAAGTAATTAAAGTATATGTGAATTTTCATCACTTTATTTCAATAATTAAAAAAGTTATTAGCATTTAAGTATGGGGTGAACTTTGAATGGCTCTCCTGAAAACCTAGTAAATTTCAAATGTAACATTGTTCTTCGGATGGGTCGATTTAATATTTTTTCAATTGTTTAATTTGCAGTATTATTCATAACTGTTTCCAAGTAGTTCCCGAAATATGCTGTTGTGACAGACAGGTAGAAGAATTCGCACCGTAGTTAATTATTTTGTCAGATTATTTGTGTTCTATCTATGGGCCTTAGTTGCCTGAATTATTAATATAAGGGTACCTTTTTTAGCTTTTTAATATGGAACCCTAAAAAGTCTTTCACAGCTCCGGGCAAACAGCTGTTCTCATTTTGCCAAAGCGTTTTAATTTCTCGACGTATCGAGTGGATTTCTCCGAGGGCTGGCCAACGATAATATTATTGAGTGACTTCAGTAAATGAATATCGTGTTTTTAGTTTTTTTTTTTTGTTTGGTTGGATTTGAGTTCGTGGGTATTGTGGTGGAGTGTATTTAATTAAATGGTCTGTTAAGCTAGTTTAAATAGGAAATAGAGTACGAAATTAACGGTTGTGATCTATAATATGGAAGAAAAAACTTATCTAAATTTAAAATATTACTAATAATGTAGATTTAAAATATATTTCTTAACGAATGTAATGTATACAAATACATAATACTCGTACATAAAATATATTCGCAACAATTAAAAAAAACCTCTGTTAATATTATCAGAAATAATCTATAAGTACTAATATTATAAAGAGAAAAGATTTAATTTTTTGTTTGTTTGTTTGTGTTTTAACACCCGACGCAAAAACGACGGGGTGTTATAAGTTTGACGTGTCTGTGTGTGTGTGTGTGTCTGTCTGTGGCATCGTAGCTCCCGAATGCATGGACGGATTTTGATTTTGTTTTTTTTGTTTGAAAGGTGACTTAATCGATAGTGTTCTTAGCTATGGTTTTAGAAAATCAGTTCAGTCGTTTGAAGATTATCAGCACTTTTCTGGTTGATATTTAACTCGCTCACCAACTTACAGCGCAGGTATCGTGTTTGGGCTCATTGTACTGGTCTCAATGAATAGGTTATAGCTAGATGGTGATCAGGGTCTGATGATGGAGAAGGAAAGAGAAATTAGGGTAAATTAGTAAGTACCTTCACTTTGGGAAAAATACCTACAGGGGCGCAGATTTCGGCGAGTTACGTATCGGTGGCAGCGTGTCTGACCTACTAGTAATGAATAAAGTTTAAAAAGTAGGTAATAAAAGTAAAATTTAAAATTTATAAAAACCCCGACACTAACAAAAACATATAAAAATAACAAAATAATACGTATTGGGCCCTTTCAATTTAATATAAATTAAGGTAATATTTTGAGCCAAGCGTCGTCTAGTTATTTTTTAAGTTATTATTTGGTGTGCGCTGCGAAAGCTATTGATAATATATAAAATAATGTACTACATATTTATAGTACTCGTACTCATTATTACCATAGTATAAAGAGAGGAAGTAGGCTATCTCCGGACCAATGCGCGATATAATTGCCTACTGTCTCAGGGTTGTCACTTTTAGCTAAATTTTAATTCAGTGCCTATAAATTTGCAACGGTCGGTAAGTTGTATTTTTACTTGTATTGTCTGGGTACAGGGTTTGTGAGGTCGGTTTTACCTAAACGATGATGAAAAAAAAACATCGTAAAACAACATAAAAAAACTAACGCTGCCTCTTAGACTTTAATCAATTTTTATTCTGTTGTTATGATTCGAACTTTGCTCTATTTATCTGATTCACAATTAGTCAACTACTTATTTTTAATTACGATTCATAACTGTAAGTAGGTACTTAGTTACTATACCTACAATACTGAGAAATCAGCATGACTAAACGTAAACAAAGCAATAGCGGCAAATCAATTGACAGATCAAAAGTACCTAATACATTCTAGTTGGAAAGTAGGCCTACCTACTTCCACTGTCTGATAGAAAACTAATACAACAAAAAATAAGTAATTAGGTATCTCATCAGAAGTAAAAATTATATGCTAGAATAAGTGACTTACCTTTCCTGTTCAATAGGTAATCTGAACAGAGACAATTCTGGAATCGAAGAATTATTTAGACACCGAAATACACAGCAATACGTTCTCCTGGGCTTATCACACATTTTTCATTCATTTAGCGGTGCCGAAAAGCCGTGACGCGCGAACCTCGTGCGGTGTTAGCCCCGACTGGCGGACTGAGAAACGGGTCGAGATTTTTTTAAGTATACGTGCGGCGATGCGTAGATACTCTGGCGCACACATACAAGCCGCGCACGGTGCGTTTGTATGAAGATAATTCCTTACTTCCCCTCTTTATACTATGTTATTACCTACGCATAAAAAAGCCCGCCAGGTTATTGTCTAACAATTATACTTAAGTCACAAGAACCGGTTTTGTTCAAATTAGTTAATCAAAACACGGATAAACAAGAAAGATGATGCGCGATGATCTCTGGAACTGCCAGTCGGATTTGAAAAAATATTTTTGCATTTTATAGCCCAATTCTTGAGAAAGGTCAAAGGTTATTTAACATCACGCTATGACCCTTGAGAGCCGAGGAAAAAGAAAAAAGTCAGAGAGAACGCTAAGCGAAAACTGAGTAGGTAATAGTGCGGGCGGGCGATGGGATGCGACGCGGTGGGTCGGGGGCCGAAATTTCACGTGGATGAAGTCGCGAACAGAAGCTAGTTCATTGATATAAATAAGTATTTAAAACAACCACACATAAATATAACATCACGCCTTGTTTCCCCGAAGGGTTGGGCAGAGGTGTACCTGTTGTAGACCCACTTCTTACACACTTAACACCCGTATAAAACAATCAATTACGTCAAATCATCATCTGCCTAGCCTTTTACCAACTATGTTGGACTCGGCTTCCAGTCTAACCGGATGCAGCTGAATACCAGTATTTTACATGGAGCGACTGCCTATCTGACCTCCACAACCCAGTTACTGGGCAACACGATACCCCTTGGTAAGACCGGTTGTCAGACTTTCGGGCTTCTGACGACCCGTAACGACTGTCAAAGATCAGTCATTCATTAATTCATTCATTTATTTATTCATTAACAATTTTCATTGTGTAGAACATTACATATTAAAAAGAGAAGTAACACATGCAGAAACAACTACACTAAGCAAATTAATACAATGTCAGCAAAATAATACAAAGACACAAATAAATACAATATCTGGTTCATAGCAGGTACAGTGTCAGATAAAAAGTCTAATTTATTATTATCAGGTAAAATATCAATTACAATGTGACATATAAAGCAAGTATAATGTCAAATTCAATGTCCAATCATTAGCAAGTATGTCAAATTCAAAGTAAAAAAAAAATTAGAAATCATTTCGCTAAGGTCTTAGTAATGAGCATAGTATAATTATATAATTTAGAATCATTAAATCTGTTCAACTGCTATTATTTTAAGTGACTACTTTTATCACTAATAAATTCCGATACCGAGTAAAAACATTTTTCCAACAAGAAGGCCTTTAATTTAGTTTTAAAAGAGTGCGAGCTATAAATTAATAATTTTAAATCAGTTGGTAACCTATTAAATAACTCTACGGCTTGGTATCTGGAACAGTGCTTAGCTATGTTAAATTTCGGTGCCATCTTGTGTTTAAATTCTTTCCTTCTTGTGCTTTCTCTTATCTTACGTTCCTCTTGAGATTCATACTCATGAATATTCCTAGCCAAGTAATTCAAGATTACCAATATATACAAACTAGGTACTGTTAAAAAGTCCAATTCTTTAAAGTGTTCTCTACATGAGTCTCTTTGTGAGATCCTGACTATAGTTCGTATGGCTCGTTTCTGTAAAATAAACGCTTTCTCACAGTTATAACTGTAGCTGTTTCCCCAAAGCATTATGCTGTATCTTAGTCTAGATTCTACCAGCGCGTAATATATAGCCTTGAGTTGCTTTATATCTAACATATCTCTAAGGCTCCTGAGAGCATAACATGCTGATGATATTGAAGCGTCAATAGCAGCTAACTCCTGTTTCCAATTAAAATACATATCTATGGTAATGCCTAAAAATTTAACTTTGTCCACTAATTCGATCTTGTCTTCTTTGATTTTTACATCCAAAGTGTCATTATGGCGAGTTGTAGTTTTAAATAAAATGATGTTGATTTTACTTGTGTTTAGCAAAAGGTTATTGGCTGTAAACCACTCGCAGAGGTTTTGTAGGCTTTTGTTAACATTTTTGGTCAATTCTTTTAAATCATTCGCCCAACTATTATATTTGTATCATCTGCGAATACAACCAGTTTTACATCTGGTTGAACATAATGCATAAAATTAAGCAAGTCATTTGTAAAAATAATAAATAATATAGGTCCTAAAATAGAGCCTTGGGGCACACCACGTTTTATGTTTGTAATTTTAGAGGTGTATATGACTTCTTGATTACTATCATCGATGTTTTTTATTTCGACAAACATTTGTCTATTATGTAAATAGGATCTTAAAAGTTGTGAGGATTTGCCTCTGATGCCATAAAATTCAAGTTTAGTCAATAATAATTCATAGTCAATCGTATCAAAAGCAGAGCTAAGGTCAATGAATAGCCCTGCTACTTTCATTTTGTCATTTAATTTATTAATTATGTCATTTATAAGAGTATTTATTGCATCTGAGCAACCGACGCCTTTCTGATACCCAAATTGTCTTAAATTAATAATTTTATTTGCATTTAAATGTACCATCAGTCTCGTTTTAATGATTTTCTTAAATACTTTTGATATGGTTGGCAAAAGGGATATAGGTCGGTAATTTTTCGGATTAGACTTAATTCCTTTTTTAAATATAGGAACTACTTTAGCCAATTTTAACTGGTCTGGAAAGACACACTCTTCGAAGCATTTATTAAAAAAATTAGAAAGTGGGACTGCCAAAGAGTCTATATTCTCCTTCAAGATCGATATTGGTAAATCGTCAAACCCACAAGATTTCGTATTTGCCATTTTGCTAATAATCTTTGCAATTTCAGATGGTGTAGTTGTACAAATTAAAGGTTAAATCACTTTCTACCCTTTTTGTACTCTCTATTAGAAAACTCATCGCTCTTTCTTTTTCCTTGCTAGCGAGAGACGATTTGTACACAAAACTGTCAATGAAGTGATTTGCGACCTACCGGGGATCAGTTATCATTTTGTTGTTCACTTTTAGGATTAAGTAAAAAAATCAAAAAACAGGCAATGTAGAAAAATTGCCTGTTTTTTGATTTTTTAGTACATTCATTAACAAGTTTCCACGTCCGTTTAGTTATATTTGTAGCCGTATTTAAATTATTTATTATAGCATTTTTCCTGAGTTGCTGAATAACTCTTCTATAAATTCGAACATAGTTGGTTTTATACTTTTTTAGGTTTGCATTATTTACTGTACCTGAGCATAGGACTCTCTTAATTCTACTTGAAACTTTAACGCCTTTAGTAATCCATTGTAGTGAGGTATTTTTAAAAGGCTTTATTCTAATGGATTTCTTTCGGTAACAATCTTGGAATGTTTTTGTAAGACAACTTATAAAACTATTTATTCCCATATTCACCCAGTTTTTATTACTTATGTTTTTCTTGAAAGCAATATTATTTTTATTATTAAATAATCTTTTTTTTATTATTACATTTTGATTCGAGTTTTTAGAATTACTTTTTATTTTTTCAAGAGCTAAATTGCAAAAAAGTCCACCATGACCATCCGCCAAGCCATTGTGATCAACAGAATAATCATCTATTTCATCATCAGCGAGATTTGTTATTATGTTATCTAAACACGAATATGCGTTGCTCCGTATAAAAGTAGGAGTATTTAAAAGGTATCGAAAATTATAACATGTCAATATGCTTAAAAATTCAGTGTGTTTCTTACTGTCAACAAGTACGTCAATATTAAAGTCACCACAAATAAGGCACTTCTTGTTAATAAAATGTTCCAATAACTTTTCTAAACTAGACATAAAACTTTCAAAGTTTTTATCAAATGGACTTCTGTAGCAACAAAAAAGATATAACCCTGTTTCAAGATCTTTAACCCCACATATTTCAAAACTATCAGTTCTATACATTTTTTTTACAAAATCAATATTTTCACTTTCTGTATTTGAATGTGCTAAAATAAGACTCCCTCCCCTTTTTTTGTTTGTCCTTGTGTTGTATGACACTAAATTATAAAAGTTAAATACATGAGCAGATTGTTGATTTAAGAAGTGTTCTGTAATACACAAGTAATCTAACTGAATACCCGTGATTGCAATGTATAATTCTAACTCAGTTGTTTTATTACTTATCCCACATACATTTTGATGAAAAATCCTTAAACAGCAGGTTTTATGCATCAAAGTACTTTTACAAACTGTATTTAATTTATTATTCACGAAAAAGATCAGTGTCGTTAAAACCTGTGCTAACATTAGACTCAACTTTAGATGAAAGTTGGTCTGTGTTCATTTTGCTGAAGTAATATGGAATAGTACCTGGTTTCACGCGGCATTTAACACTATCTTCATAAGTATGCGTCATATTACAATTATTATATCTACAGGTATATTCATGATTTGAAGGTTTAAAGGATCTACAAATGACAGCCGGGACCAACGGCTTAGCGTGCTTTCCGAGGCACGGCGGGGTCTTGGTATGTAAAGATGGGCACCCAGCCACGGACCAACCGCGGCAAGCGTAGCGTAACCTGATCGATCGACCCGTGTGGCTGTTATTACTTAGCCACAAGCTCCTCACCAATAACGTCAAATATCCTACTAATTTTAAACTCAACAACCACAGTTGCGCAACTGTGGTTGTTGAGTTTAAAATTAGTACATCTCATCAAAACTATTGACAACAATTTGAACAGACAGTAAGTAAGCAATATTTTAAAATGGTACACGTTCGAGAATATACAAGAGTCACTCTCTCTACAGTACTACAAATAGTCAGGTACAGAAGGTCAGCTCCATACATCGAGCGATAACGCACGCACACTTAGACATGGTTCATTACAGCGACTGCAAGCGCATACAAGTAAATTAATATAAGTACTAGATACTTTTGTTTCGACGTCATAATTTTAGTATCGACTGAATTCTTTCGATACCTTAGTACTGGGTATCGAAAGAAAAGTTGTTGTATCGAATCCAATCGCGCAAGTAGACGTAGGCGGCCTTTTTTTTTTTTGTGGGTGGGAAATCATCAAGTAACTTCTCCCGCTCTGGGCGAAACGGGAGGGTGTGTCAGACTCTTACTGACTAAAACACTCCCGTATTCCTTACGTTGCCTGTGTTGCGGGGGCCTCGGGGACCCATAGGTACCTTCCCGCGACCCCGGCAGGCATCGGCCCTAGTGGACCCCTACCTTTGTGCTGACGACATCTCTTTGAGGCGCGCGTGGAATACAATGCGCCGTCGACCCGGGCCTGGTCCTTACTGGACGGTGAGCTACCCATTGCTCACCGTCCGCAAGCCTGCGCCTACGGCGGCCGGAAATCCGCCCGGGATTCCCGAAGCCCAGGGCGTCTCCTGCGGTGGCTAGGGGCGAGAGCGCGCGAAGTTTGCCTTTCCCTCAACCTTCCCGCCTCCTCCTTCGCGAGCATTACTGCTTCGCAGAAGGAGGTGACGCCTGCCCATGCCCTCTCGCTCCGTACCATGGCCTGAACCAGGGCTGGACGCGAGAGATCTCTGCCGCCGATCGCCTCCACGAGGACACGGCGGTGCTCTGCCCAAGCCGGGCAGACCTCCACCGTATGTTCCACCGTGTCCTCCGGGCGATCCACACAGTGGTGACACCCGGAGCCGTAGGGAGCCTGTAATGTAATTTTCGAACGCATCATTTTGCCGCCACCACGCAAACTAGTGATGTTTATTTACTAAAGCTGGTGCAACTATAGGACGAAATAGGATCAAGTTGTCTCCTTAATATATCGAGCAATTACTCATTTTATGTAAACTTTCTGAAGCTGATTTCTTCAGAACAGTTATTTATGTTGACTCTTAAATGTCTTGTGTTTATAATATTAATAAATAAAGAATAGTTTGTAATGTATTTCTTTAAACTACTTAAAATGTCACCAAAAAACATATTTCGGACATAAATAAAAGTATCGATACCAAATGTATCGATTCTTACTCATATCGATACTTTTTTTTTACTTTACTTTTGGAGTATGAATAGTACCTCAAGATGATTTGAGTACTACTCATATGAGTAGGTATCAATGATTTGGTGGTATCGAATAATTTTACTCGTGACTGGCATTCGGCTGAGATCGCCGTACGTACGTGTCTAAAGTCGAATTATTAAGACCGGATCGCCTCCTCCCTACTAAGCAGAGTGCGGGGCAGCGCTAATCTCCTTCAAGTAATTGCTCTGAAGTATGACTCGACAGTCATGAAGGCTTTCGTTCGGATTCTGGTTAGATAGAGTGGCAATCAATCCTGAACTCGAGCGAGAGGTTTCATGACTACACACCAACCTTGTATCTTACCTTTTTGTATTGTCTGTACTAACATAGTTTGTAAGATAATTTTTGTGACTAACAATTATGGACTTTGTCTGAATAAATAATTTTATTATTCTTTTATTTCACTATTTACACATACAATTATATTTTGAAATATGAGACCATAAAAAAATATAACACATTTAAAAATATAAAAAATGGTAGCCCACCGGTATCGGGAACAGGGTCCAAGCTACCGGGTGGTCAGGGCTCCAGTGAGAGGAACCTCCAAACAATGCGAGCCTTGTCCAGAAGTACCGGTCTCTGAATCAAGCTCTCAATCCAGCTGCCCAACGAGAGCCTCCTTAGGTGTTGGTCGAGGCTCTTGGCAATTAAGCCATTGGCTGATACGACTATCGGCACACTGATTGCAGAACCCAGATCCCACATATTGAAAACCTCGCGAGCCAAGCCTAGATACTTGATTTTATTATTATTGTTAATTCACTGGAGTAATTTTCTTGTGCTAGCTATCACTTTGTGTAATAAAAAGGTAATTTTTATTGTATTCTAGACATTTATATAAATCGATTAAACTAAACGATCACCATTACAATAAAAATGACCATTTTATTACTCAAAATGACAGCTAGCACCTGTCAGATTACTCCAGTGATTTCATGATTCGACTTTAATTACGTAACACAGTTTGAATCAAAATCCGAGACTTTTGAAGGATATTTCTATGGTTCGTTTTTTAGTCCCAGAGACTAATTTAACATTTCAAATGATTTTTGTTCGTGTTTTCAATTTAGAGTTTGACATTTGCATGTGTCCATTTTGTTTTTTTATTTTGAATGAATAATTAGATTTTATGTGTGTGTTCGCCAGTATTCGGTCTTTGTATGGAACCGACCTTCTGTAGGAACTATTCTGTGGCAGTAATACTCAAAACTGCAGCGTAGCAGGCATTAAATCATTTTCGCACATGTTGAATATTAATAATGTGGCTCGCAACTGGAGGTGGGACTTGGGTGTACCATAATATTATGATCTACGCGATGGATAAATGTTGTTAAAGATTTTATTGTCCCTTTGTTTCGTGGTTATCTGGTTCCTGTATTACCTTGAGTGAGTTAAATGGCTGTGCTGTGTTAGAATGTAAGGGATGGTGTTGAATAACAATTGTTATGAGATTTGCCTTTGGTTTAACGTTTTCTCTTGTATTTTTAATCTATAATAGTCCTCCAGGCCGAATTTCGACCATGGCGACCCATCTCAGCGAAGACTAGCCTTCGGTGCGGAAGATATTATAGTGCACAAGTATGTTCGCAGACACAGGTCTTCCCTCAATCTCATAATCCGATGGCATGGCAATCCAACACGACCGGAGAGAGATTTGTTAATGAAAAAACCCAATAAGGCTAAGAACTAACGGAGCGGTTTTGTCCCGTGCCCGCCGCGGTGCTGGAGCTGCGGTTTTATTTCTAAACTCACGAGACCGGTGATTTGCGCGGTCACGCAGCCGTCGCGGTTTAGATCATCGCCCGCAAACTTGGCGAGCGATGATCGCAATATGGGCGGGTGCAAGACGGGCGGTTATTATACAAGATTTCTGTACCCCCTGCCCCGCCAGCTACTGCGGTCGCCCGCCAAGGGAGCGCAACCCGCCGAGACGGCGGGTGACTGCTGCCCACCCGATTCTACAAGTTGCCCGCCGGTTCCTCGGGACCCGCAAACAACCGCGCGCGCCGCGGGTGTAAAACGAGTCGTGAAATGTGCTCTTACTTTTTGCATATTAAATCCTACTACATCCTACAGAAGCTCCGGGCCCGCAAACGAGGCGGGTGCGGGTGAAAACCGCTCCGTGAGTTCTTAGCCTTACAGTTTGCTCGATCCGGGAATCGAACCCAGGACCCCATGCTCAGCAGTCGCGCTTGCGTCCACGGGACCAAAGGGGTAGTTTTTAAAATTAATGGATTTCGAAAATATATTTATTTATTTTCCCTTTTACATCTATCATTACAGGGTAACTTATTGTTATACGAGTAGTGGTAGAGGTTGCTAATATAACAATAAATATTTTCAAATTCTATAAGTAAAGCCCAGGGGCTTTTACGTGACCTTTTATGAATACCATGTTTTTTGTTAAGTTGCAAAAAAAAAACACCTGATTTTATCTTTAAAGATGAAGTACTTACAAGTTATTGGAACTAAATAAAAGAAAATAAAGAAAAAACAAACGAAAGTTTATTTTTAGATAAGAAACAATTGTAACAATTGTATTATTCGTACTTGAAACACGTGTAACATCAATCTTACCTAATATTATAAATGCAAAAGTGTTTGTTTGTTACGCTTTCACTTCGCTTCGAATGGATTTGGATAAAATTTGGCATGTGGATTGACAGATAGGCAGTCTAGAACTTGGACAAGGATATAGACTACTTTTCATCCTGGATCGTAGACAAAGTCACGGGCAACAGCTAGTTATTTATATTTCAAACTACTTGAAGCAAAACAAATTATACCGTTTCAATTGAAACTGTTTTTCATGAACAAAGTAGTCTTAATATGGTGATGATTCATCATATTAAGACTACTTTGTAATACATGAAAACATTAATTGAATGTTTACTCTTCAATACTAAATGAGGGTCAAGTCACCATCACAATATTTGTTCAACAGTTTATCACATTCACGTCACTTCTTTTAACGCCCATAACTATTGGGATAGACACTACCAGTGGGGTATCCAGGGTATCCAGTATTGTATGTATGTGGGTACTGGCCTCCGGTTCCACTTAGCCTGGCTTGTGGATATCCCGATTGCACTGGTACAATACCTGGGGCATATCCTGGCTGTATGCTTTGAGCGTAAACTTCAATAGCAAACTTGTATCCTCTCAAAATTGATGGACTCTTTAAGGCTATTGTAACAGTCTTGCTCCCAAGTCCTCCGGCTTCTATATATGCTTCTCCTTCCTTATCAGGTCTCAGATCTGTGATGTATACAGCGTTTATCAGTTCGTGGTTCGGACTGCTCACCATAACATCGTCTTCCCTCCGCCATATGGCAGGGTTCGCAATTTTAACAGCACTATATATCTTCTTCGAGTATGGCGTTGAAAGTCCAAGCATTATATCGTTAGATTCCACTGATGTTAAATATAAGAACGAAAGTGACAATATTAAGCTTTTAAAATACATTTTTGGTTTAGTTTTTGGCTCTATCAAAAGAAATGTAAAACATGATAAGTAAACGAATGCTGGAATATTAATGAATGGATCAGGAAATATGGTGGTTTTATATAGGACACAAATTAGCACAATATGATGTCGTATTTTCTAGTTTACGGCAATTCACAAGTTTCTATATATGGTTCAACATCTTAAAAGCATTTCTAGGAAATGATGTAATATTATTATGATGAATTCTAAACTATTTGTATTGTACAAGCTACTTCTTATGAGTATAACAAATAATATTTACGTTGTGGAGATCCATTCAAAGAAACAATGTTAAGAAACAATATATGCTGATGCAACTTTTGTGAGACAATACGTATTTGAATTACTTCCGAGTTAGTTTTAAATTCATCATCATTGAGACCAAACGCATAATGGCTTTTAAGATTATAATTATTTTAAATCTTATCTACATCATCAGTATAAGTGGCAGTGATTTTTTCGTTGGGTTTCCAGATCTGAAATCGCAATTAATATATAGCAAGAGCTTTGAACAGGGCCCAGAAGCATGGATGAAAGTTGACAGTTTTACTGTGAATTGTTCAAAACATGAAGTGATAAATGCCATACAAATTCTGGATTTAAGGTCTGATAAAATGGGTGAAATTGGCTTAATGGATGGTGGTGTTGGCGCTCAGTTTGCGACCTTAGAGCTGTTTAGTCCAGGAACTTACGTAGGACTGACGTTTTGGGTGGAAGTGTTTGCGTTACCAACGAGCCATTTTCTGTACCATTACGGACGGTAACGGAAGGATTTTTTTATTTAATTTTATTATAGTGTTCATATTGCAGTTATTAAAGTGTTAATAATTTAAAGGCCTTTTATTTTTAAAGTTGCTTCAAGCTTTAAAATCAATAGTATCATCAGTTTTTATTGACTCAGCTAAGAGTATTTTTGAAACTTTACTCTGCTTTTGTTGATTCATTTAGTTTATGTCCCACATGACATTATTTTTTCTATACACTCAGAAATATCTCATGAAAACTCTAAACACCTATCTACAGATAGTATTTTCGCGTGAGCACGACTTATATCGAACGATGTTAAGATTAATTCTTCCAAAACTACAGGATATGATTTATTATGTTTGCCTTCCCTTGTCTCGCTGATATCGAGATTTCTTCGGCAAAATAGAGATGTGTTATTCAGATATTGTGACTCCATATAACTGTGTAGCTTTTGTGTTTAGGCTCGTAACAATAAAATAAATGTATGTGGGGTATAAGAATGCGTTGTTTTGGTTGCAATGGTTTTTATACAGCCACATTGGAAGGAAAAGGGTTCCTTTATATTTTTGAAGTATGTTAGTGTCTTAAATATAGTGTTATTCTTGGCTTTGTAAAAGGAGTTTTGTTTGATATTTTTGGGTTCTGTCTGTCTATCTATCATTTTGATAAAGAATTATTGTGTTGGGATTGTATTCAAGGTTACTGAAACAAAAATCTGTTGTGTGCTAGTGAATAAATGAATGTTAATGTATTGGAAATTATTCAAAAATATAAGTACTTTATATGTATATAGAAATTGAGATGAATTGAAGAGTTTTCTTTTATTTGCCCTGTTTACTGTTATTTGGGGTAAACTTAATGTGTTTTCTTTTTCATCTTCACTGTTAACCGGGTTATCAAAAACTCAAACTCCAAGTCTTTATTTCCTTTAAACCATTTAAATACAGGCACTTTTGAATTGTCATGAAGTTGGTCAGTCAGAATGATGAAATTAGTCATAAACTCCGTTTTCCTTCAAAATAATCCTTCACTCAATTCATCCATCTTTTATTTCACAATCGAAGTATTGATTTTTTCTCAGCTTCTGCTATATAATCTTTGATTATCATAATCATGATTCGTCATGCATGATAATTTTATGATTTACACTCGTTGAGATGTAAATGCTTCTCCTCATTCGAATCATAAAATCCTTTTATCACCTCTTACATAAAAAGAATACGACTCAGGCATCATAATCGCTGATAATAGAATGATGTTAGAAATATATTCTACTTGCTTCTGCCTGCGACTTCGTCGTCGTAAAATGTCTTGTTCCCCAAGCCCCCAACCCACTGCGTCTAATCGCATCGCCCACCAACGCTATTACTTCGTTTTCAACTTTTTTAATTTTTGCTCGGCTCTCAAGGTTCGTAGCGTGATGTGGAATAACCTGCCTCAAGAATTGGGCTATCAAATTCAAAAATATTTATCACATCCGACTGGTAGTTCCAGAGATTAGCGCGTTCAAACAAATAAACTCTTCTGCTTTGTGATAGTATGGTATAGATTTACAAGAATACAATATGTATATTCAATTTATAGTTATTGTAAGAATATATGATGCGAAAGGAGATGTGTTGGAGTCAATACATTTGTGATATTAAATCGGTAAATCAAGGATACTCTAAGCACCATATTAACTTAGATAAAAACACAAATAGCATATTTAGAGAGTTGGTGATACCACTGTCAGCTCTAATTTTGAAGAAAAAATATTAGTACTCATCATCTGCCTAGCCTTTTCGCAACTATGTTGGGGTCGGCTTCCAGTCTAACCGGATGCAGCTGAATACCAGTATTTTACATGGAGCGACTGCCTATCTGACCTCCCAGTAACTGGGTATTACGATACCTATAAGACTGGTTGTCAGACTTTCGGGCTTCTGACAATCCCTTACGACTGTGAAAGATCCACGAATGACAGCCGGGACCAACGGCTTAACGTGTTTTTCGAGGCACGGAGGAGTCTCGGTATGCAAAGATGGTCATCCATCCACGGACCAACCCCGACAAGCGTAGCTTAACCTGATGGATCGACCCGTGTGGCTGTTATGACTTAGCTACGAGCTCCTCAAAAATTATTAGTGCTCCTTTGTATAAATTGTTTCATAACCTACTTAATATCACATAATCAGTCTGTAATGTTCTCACTGCTGGGACACGGGCCTCCTCTCAGTGAGTGTTCCGTAATCCACCAAGCGGACCAAGTGCGGGTAGGTAGATGTCACATGACTTTGAATTTTTGGTTCTAGGACATGCTGGTTTCCTCACGATGTTTTCCGTCACCGTTTTGAGAGCAGTAGTAAAATAAAGCGCCTGTCTGGGTTCGAACCTACGACGTACAACTTATAAGTCGCGGCCGTTACCACTGGGCCACCACTGCTCACTTACTTATTAAGTTTGTGCTTAATGAAACTTAAAAATTAATAAAAGGTATTGTCGGGTGGGTTGCATATTAGAAAATCAAAACTTTCTCGAGCAAATTTCAAAATAACAATAAACGAAATAACAAAATTTAAATGACCAAATGTTTTATTTAGAAAAAAATTAGAATCCCAACTTCATCACTAGCGTCAATCAACTGATGGACGCTAGTGATGACGCTGTAACTTGCAGCTGACAGGATTCAGGGCATGATATTAGGTATCCTAGCATTTCTGGAACAGCGCCACAATTTTTTTTTTTTGAGAATGTACATAATTATCATTATTATCTGTTACAAGCACATTATAATGTTATTGCGTGTTTTTGGGAGTCGCACTTGAACGTTTTCACTATGTGAAACATGAACTTAATAATTTCCGGAAGGCCCAGAGGTTAAGGCCTCGCCTCTCATGCACGAGGTTGTGAGTTCAAATCCGGGTAAGTACTAATGTGACTACAAATGCATACTGCTCTTTCAAACTTTTCGAGTTTATATTGGACGTTACCGTTAAACGGGGTGAATAGGGATGCAGGGATGAATCGGGACGAAACTTTAAAATTGATTTTAACGTTGAAATAATACAGTTTGCTGCCAACAAGGAAAGTTAATCGTTAATTATTATAAAGGACTCTAATGTGTTGAACATTAGAATCCTTTTTGGCAAAAATCTATATTATTTCAACGTTAAAATCCATTTTCACCCGGTTTTACGGCACTGACATCGGTGTAGGAAAACATCATGAGGAAACCTAGACTTATAGTTAATATAAGTCTGAAATCGGCAATCTGTCTCGAGCAAGCGTGGTGTTTAATGTTCGTATCTTCTCTGATTGAGAAGAGGCTTTTGACCTGCAATGGGACCACAATAGGCTTATGAAACAAAAGTTTTGTTCCAAAATTCCTATGACATCTATATTCACAACACAAAAGGCTGTCACTGTGGCGAAGTTGTCAATAGTCTCGGACACCACGGCCTGTCTTGCAGCCGAAGTGCGGGTCGCTTAGCGCGGCACGCGAGCATTATTGACATCATCCGAAAAGCTCTTGTCACCGTCGGCGTTCCAGCTGTATTAGAACCCAATGGCCTGGCACGCGACGATGGCAAGAGACCAGACGGCATGTCTTTATTTCCATGGAAGGTGGGTAGGCCTTTAAAGTGGGATGCAACGTGTGTCGATACTCTTGCACCATCTCATCTTCCTGGCACGGCGTGCTATGCTGGTGCTGCTGCTGCGGCTGCAGAGAACCTCAAGCGGCGTAAGTATAATAACCTAACAGGAATAATCTGTAAGGATGCATCAGTCAGAGTATCTAATAGTGTTCTGCCATTAGGTAGCGTATACAAGGAAGTTTTATAAAAATGACATATTTGTTTTTTTTTTATGTAAAAATCAATATTAATTATTTCAATAAATAAATCACACATTTACACAAAAGCGGTTACATCTTAACGCATACAAGATTCAATCAAAAACAGCAAACAACGCAGATACTTCCATAATTGCCCGTCCCGACTTCCATAATTAATTAATTACTTATTCAACGTGCAAACGTAAGGTAAGACAATATCTAATATGTTCACACTAAGTACTTAGCAGTATTCACAAAGAAAACGCCCATGGCTATCTTCCACACCACAAATGATAGGTACAGAAGGTCGGCTCCATACAACGAGAAAAACGCACGCACACATAGACACGCTTCACGTACAGCGAGTGCAAGCGCACTCACGACCGGCATTCGTTTGAGATCGCGGTAGGTACGCGTCATTGTTTGTATGCGTGCTCGTATTTTTGCTCGTTGTACGGAGCTGACCTTCTGTACTAATCTGTGCCCACACTATGAAGAACTTGCTAAGTACTCGTAAGTTATGCACTTAGAGGAAATTGAGTGTGTGAGAAGATAAACGTAGTAAACGACATTCATTATATTTGTTTTTAATTTGGTCGTGTTTGTTAAGGTGCATCCGAAGTTGGTGGGTTTTTTTTTTTAATTGTTCGTTAATGAGGATACACAGGATTCAAATTATACACATGAATGTATTATCTTAGTTCCACAACGCTCGCAATTTAGTTAACTTTTCAGGTGAAATCCTACAGCAAGGTAACCAGGTGCCTGCCGGGGTCGCGGGAAGGTCCGAAAGCGATACCGAGGCAACACAGGCAACGGAAGGCACACGGATGGATTTTAATCAGTAAAAGTCTGACACACCCTCCCTCTCCGCCCAGAGCGGGAGAAGTTATTTGATAATTTCCTACCCAAAAAAAAAGTGGCAACCAGATACCGCGCTTTTATTTAAGTTTAATTAAAACGTTTTTAGCAAAAAAACTCATTCACGGAGTTATTCATTTATGGAATTATAAAAACTGTATATTTTTATATTGCTAGAATCGGACAAACAGCTCTATACAATTCCCTAACCAATCCAAACAGTAGGAATAATATTTTTATTTTCACTGTTTCCAAGGGATTGCCAACCGGCCATGTTATTGCAGCCCCACTGGGGGGCGAATCACAATGTAGAAAAATATAAAAATATTTCTACTACCCCACTGTTTTGGAAGTTAATTCGTTTTTCGAATCTATCTTCTTCTTATTTGTAGTTGGGTTGATGCCAAATGTATGTGAATTCGGGTGTCGTTGTGTAGCGTATGAATAAATCTTGTTTAGTTGTTCGTTCACGCCCTTTATTCTTTAAGATGGAGTGGATTCACAGTTGTCTGTGAGTTATGCAGTGGTTTATTGACCTTTATAACTTTTGTTGTGTAAAAGCTGTATTATTTTGTATTTAATTTTCTTGCTCCATGATTGCTGTGTGATTGATGATGATGACTGATGATAATGAAAAAAAAATAACATTCTTTGAAAATATAGCTGGCACTTTAACATATTAAAAACCGACATGTAAAGATCATTTTCCTTTAAAGCTCTTTACTATAAAGTCGTTTATATAGTTGTGAAAACATATATGGAGTAGGTATATAGAGCAGTGGTGGCCCAGGGGTACCAGCCGCTACTTACGAGTTGTAGGTTTTAGGTTCGAACCCAGACAGGGGCTTGCTTTACTTTGTGTACATTATTCATCGCCACTGCTCTCAAAACGGTGAAGGAAAACATCGTGAGGAAACCGGCATGTCCTAGAACCTAAAATTCGAAGACATGTGATATCTACCAACCCGCACTGGACCCGCGTGGTGGATTACAGCTCGCTCCCTATCACAGAGAGGAGGCCTGTGTCCCAGCAGTGGGAATATTATAGGCTGATTATGCTCTAAGGAGTATAATAAAAAATAAAAGCAAAAATAATTATACCAATTACTGCAAATACAAATCAAAAACCTAATCAAACCCAAACACCTAATCAATACTAATACATTACATTAAACAAAATAATAAATCAATGAGAAGGAACGTTAATAAAAATAGTAGCCAGTATATTCTCTGAAGCGAAGCGACCATTTGTCACACCGAATGAACTGGCGAGTTCATTTGCGTACCAGTTATTGCTACTACGGAGAATTATATCAAAAGCTAGGTTACTCTAGGAAATACGCGATTATTTGCGCTTGATAAAGGATTTAGCAGAAATGTTGAGTTGGTTGTAAATTTAATATGTATCTTGCACCCTAAATCCTGTTGACTTTAATCTTATGCGAACTTAGATGATATTCTGCTGTTATTTACGACAACTAAATAAAACAGCTAACATGTTTGAACAGAGACCCTCAAGCACCTGTCTCACCGTACACGAGGAAGCGCATAGCTTTCAACGATTTTCTCGATCAAAAAACGTACAAAAAGATTTGAGGTTGTAAGTAAAAGACATACATACTCGTATATTAATAGTTGATCGCTGACTGTTCATACCATGCCGCGCTGGCGAGTACTCGCGTTAGCGTCGCGACAAAAGCTATCAAAGAGAGTACTCGCTCATCGACGCTCGCTTTGCGGGCATAACACTCGCTGAAAGGCTCACGCTTGGTACACGTGCATATCAGCAAGTAATATCTCGTCGCCGCCGCCGTCTAGCACTCGTTGATCGTCATAGTCATAGTTTCGCCATGTCGTCCGTCTGTCTGTCTGTCTATCCCCGGCTTAGCTCAGATACTCTTGGTACTAGAAAGCTGTAATTAAGCATACATATTAAACACGCCGACAAAGAAAAAATATAAAAAATCTTTTTGTTAGGGTAGCTCCTTTGTACGAATAGTGGGGATGATATTTTTATTCTCGTCTGTCCCATGATGTGGGGTATCGTTGGATAGGCCGTTCAAAAAAGGGGAATGTGCAAAGCATTTTTCGAACCAGGATCCGTTTACGTAGGATTAAGCTTTAAACAGCTAATTTTTGTTAGAGTCAAGTGTAGTCAGATAGGAAACGCCGAGCTCATCTAGTTTCTTTTTTTTTTCTGAATATGATTGACGTGTAAAAGTGTTTGTACAAACCTACTTACAGAAAATAAAATCATTTCATTTCATTTCATTACCCCCTCTCCCAGTCAGGTAAATGGATGCTTTTGGATATTAGAAAAAAACATGGCAGTAGTACCTATATATAACGAAATTAAAAGGAAAACTATCACAGCTGAGTAGACTTTACAAGTTAAAGAATAATAGTCGACCAACTTACATTTGCAGTTGGAGAATTAACCGTGACGTATATCGATGTATGGGCGAACATTTTTATTAACCATAATGTTAAGTTTGTTTTTGGGATACATTTATCCTAACTACGGAACCCATCATTGTGCGTGGTGCAACACGCACTTGGCCGGTTTTTTAGTTGCTAGCTCTACTCGCTTCTCGTTGATTACCCGAGGTGGGACAGTTGCCTTAAATACATCTTTCAGAAACGGGGTGTAACTCTGGAGGATGATCTTTCCAAAAACAAAGCACCAAATTTTATCTTCACATACACCACTTTATTCAACGATGCAAGCTTAATGAATATGTTTCTGTCTTTGTAAGCTATAAATGTAAGCTATGAATATAGAAGAGTAAGGCCGCGTCCTATTCAAAGGCGGACGTCGCGCGAATACGCGATCGTCGCGTGCATGTCTCACTTTTTGTAAAAGTGACATTGTCGCGACGATCGCTTTTGAATAGGACGAGGGGTTACATGTCACTTTTTTTTTCAGTGAACCAAAACGGGAGGTTGCGCTGACAGAGGCCGCTTTCGGGTTTTTCCGAGCGCGAGGATCGCTTTTAGTTAGGGCGCAGGTTAATGGTAAGTAAATAAATATAAACAAACTATTGCTCAAAAAAGCATACTTCTGCATCATAATATCCTCCAGTCAGAAAGCCCTAGCAACCTTTAATGAAACCTTCGGAAACGAAAACAACAAGTTCTGTTCTGTGCTAAAACCCACAAGAAAAATATATTTTACAAGCTATACGAGGTCGAACTAAGGCAAAACATCACCCAAAAACACAATAGACACATCAAAAGTCCTAACAAAAATACCACGTTTTCACAGAATCCCAGAGAAAATGTCGCAATCAAGCTAATAAGCCAAAACCACTCTATTGAGTACCGACACATAAATCACTCCAGCACATAGTGAATAAAGTCACGGAACAGTCGCACGGATGAAAAATAGCAGTAACACAAAGATATTAGATTTATGATATTTGTATACGATTCACGAGTGGTGTCTGCGTAGAGAGAGAAGTGAATAGAGGTGGCAAGTCGGGAAAACAAGGTATTGTTGTTTTTCTTTTACCTACTGTGTATTTGCTGGGTTTTATGAGAAAATCTTTTTAGGGTATGTAGTGCATAATGAATTTTGTAGAGGACGAAACGGGTGCTTAGAACCACTACCTTTTTTTTTTTGGTGGAAAATCATGAAGTAACTTCTCCCGCTCTGGGCGGAGCGGGAGGGTGTGTCAGACTCTTACTGACTAAAACCCACCCGTATTCCTTCCGTTGCCTGTGTTGCCAGGGGCCTCGGTAACCCTTTAGTACCTTCTCGCGACCCCGGCAGGCATCGGCCCGAGTGGACCCCTAAACTTGTGCTGACGACATCTCTATGAGGCGCGCGTGGAATACAACGCGCCGTCGACCCGGGCCTAGTCCTTACCGGACGGTGAGCTACCCGTTGCTCACCATGCGCTAGCCCGCGCCTACGGTGGCCGGAAATCCGCCCGGGGTTCCCGACGCCCAAGGCGTCTCCTTCGGCGGCTAGGGGCGAGAGGGCGCGAAGTTTGCCTTTCCCTCAACCGTCCCGCCCCCTCTTTCGTGAGTATTACTGCTTCGCAGAAGGAGGTCACGGCTGCCCATGCAGAACCACTACCTGTTGATATTACTTTTAATGAAACTCAAACTCAAATTCAAAGCATTCATTTCAGTAAGGCCATTTACAGACACTTTTGAACTGTCAAAAGAGTCTGTCAATCAGAAAGATTAAGCCACTTGCCTATTCCAAAGCATAGCAGGATTTATGGAGAAGAATGAGCAAGGGACTCATTTTAGTTAAAACATTTATAAACACTTTTGAATTGTCAAAGGAGTCGGGCATTCAGAAAGATTAAGCTGCGATAGCGAGTAAGGGACTCCATGGACATTCTTTTAAATTATATTAGTAATTGGGCCCGTTCATCATCCATCGGGATCTTGTCATTAATTTTATTGGTGCCAGCTGTTTTAGAACCCAATGGCTTGGCACGCGACGGTGGGAAGAGGCCAAACGGAATGACCATAATGCCTTGGAAGTTGTGTAGGCCTTTGGTGTGGGATGCAACCTGTTTCGACACCCACGCCCCATCCCATCTTCCTAGCACGACGGGCTATGCTGGGGCGGCTGCTGAAGGTGCAGGAAACCTCAAATGGCGCAAATATAACGACATTATTGGGACCGGCTATATGTTTGAGCCGCTTCGGGTTGAGACCGTGATCCGTGGGGTCCGAGTGCTCATATAGTTTTTCGCGACATCGCCAAGCGGTTGGTCGAGTCTTCACGTGACCAATGGCTGGCCAATTTTTAGGACTAATAATCACCAGTCAACAAAAAAAAAAAATTTGCGCATGGGTTTTACTTAATATATTCTGATTATATAAGAAAATATATATAAAAAAGTGCAATTACAAATCGAAAATATTTGCTTTTTAAGAAGTTATAGCGATTTGACCATTTTTGATTTTCGCGTCCAGTTAATGTCGGTCTTTGCGCGATATCGCTGTCGAAAGAGAGGTAAGAGGGCGGGGGGTAGTTTTTCTTGCATCTTGCGTTGTGTATGACAGTATGTGTTTGTATATTACAGAGGAATAACGCGTTTCATTTTTTTCGCTGTATAAACCTGTACAAAATGGCTTCGAGAAGTTGTAAACGACACGCTGACTCGTTTTACTATATTTGCGGCGAATTTATTAAAGTGACAGAGAAAAAGTTTGATAAGTACATATTTGCAATGGGAAATCCAGCTTACTTCCATCTACCTACACCTACCTTTTAAAAATCAAGACAAAAATGGATAAATTCTGGACGGTATTCTACTAAACATGACAGGAAAAGTAAAACTGTTCATTTTTAAACATTTGGACTCTATTTTAAAACTTCCATTGTAAGAATGAATTATAAATGGGTGTTGGGTATAATTTAACAAATCATCTCTATGTCCATTTTTATGTATTTTTATTTATTTTAATTTTTCCATTTTTTACTCATAAAAGCAAATTCAGAACTAGTTTTTGTTCTTATTCTTATTTCTATGTATAAAAGCAATAAAAATAAGGTACGTATAACCCGTGCGCAAAAATGCTGTAGACCGGTGAATCAGCACTGCCATCCAACGTGCCAACGCTGTCAGCCTTTTGGACAATTTTCCCACGGACAGCGATATGGACGATGTTTTTTTCCCTTTATACAAAATATGTATATAATATAATTATATATATTAGTGCTAGATTGTATATTGTATTTAAGATTTGTCAACTGTGCCCGCTCTTGATTTCGTATTCAGCTGATGGAAAGAATAAGAATAATGAAGTTTACGTTGGAGCGAGCGTACTGTCGAGAAGTTTAGGTCAGACGGAGGACAAGAGCTAGCTATGTCGCTTCTGTATACCTTATGCTATATAGTATACTCCAAAAAAGCCAAGGCCATCCTATGCAGACAGACTCTCTACTGATATGCTGACTGGAAAATCATCACGGCATAAACAATGTAGCATCTCTTGGGTAACTAAATCAAATCCTAGCTGTAAATTATGAGAAACATATTATTACGTACATACAAATATACATAAACTCACGCCTTCTTTGCATGGGGGTCGGCAGAGAATATAGAACGCCACCTGCTACGCTCCTTAAATACTTCTTTTGCTTCGGTTACGCTCATACATCTGGTCGTACACGCACGCCGGTTGCGAGCACTACGCACCTGACCTTTTTGAAGAACTTCACCAATGAGGTCACTATATGTCTTTCCCAGCATATCCACTATTATTATTATTATAAGAATTACGTAATAGATCATACGTTTATACGAAATCTTAATAAAACATAATTTCGGAATTCAAATAGCGGAAGTACCTACTATTATTGAAAATTATTGCCTTATTTACTAACATAACAATATCCCACTGCATGAGCTTCTTAATTAAAAATTAATAGAATTTTATTAAAAGAACAAAAGCAAAATATTCTACGCAGATTGTTATAATTTCGCCTCAGGCTATAATTAATTTTCTTAGAACGATTTTTTTTTTGTGCCGCATAGAAGTAAGATTTTGGTTATACTCATCAAATAATAATATATCTAAATATGATTGTACAATAGGAGTAGGTATGACAACTTATCCATTTGCTTCATGCATGGAAACTAACCCAGACTAAGTACCAGAATATTTACAAGCGTCCGAAATATTCCCCACATTTTACCGCCTAGAATACAGAGCTTTTTAAAACAAAAGAAAGTATTAGCAAAAGTATCACCTGACAAAAAATAATACTTCCGATTTATGTCAAAATGGAAATTATAGCAAAAAGTAAAGTAATAAGAAATACTGGTTTACTGTCAGTCAAGTCCCTATCAAAGAGAATTTCTTCTTAGCTTTACAAATCAAAATATCAAAGGGGTGTCACTCAAGCATTTATAACAAACACTGCCACGCTCGTCGTATATCATTTTGTCATTTTTTTATGTATATTGCTTAAAAATGATTGGTATGACAGGTACAGTTGTTGCCGGTGGTGATATTCTGAATATGTAAGTTCTTTTTGGTGAGTTTTTGGGATAATCTAATGTGTGAGGCCTAATGAGTGGTAGAGCACGGTAAGTTATCTATGTCTTATCTTAAGTCACAAGTCATTTATTATTTTTTTCAATATAGATACAATAACAACGGTACATAAATATGCCAGAGGGCGTACAAATGTTTGTAATTAAGTAATCAAGCTAGCCAACCCTCAATAATAAAATGAAATAAGCCTGGATTAAAAAAATGTTATAAAGAATCACACATTTAATAATAAAAAAATCATTGATAATAAATAGAAATCGAAATCAATGTCTATAAAAACGAATAAAATAAAACAAAAATAAAATTTAAATACAGTACATGTTAATACACCGCTGCACCGACTGAAAACGAATAATAAAACTATATCAATATACAATACAGTTATACATATAGTTATATAGTTACAATAAAGTAATGAAATATGGAGGCCTTGGCAGAGAGTACAACTTTGTGCCCTTTGGCGTCGAGACCCTCGGTCCGTGGGGTCCCTGTGTTCAGGCTGGATTAACCGTATATGTTTCCCGTCCAAGGCTCCCAAACAATTGGGAAACTTTGAGTTCTTTTCAAATATCGTGGATATTTCACACCACTTTTCTTTCGTTGGTTCACTCATAACAACGGGCCTTAATTTTTTCCAAATAGTTTCACATACATGTGGTATTATAGTAGCCACAGTAGATTTGCCAATTCTATAGTCGTAGCTTAATGTCCCAAATGAACATCCAATGGCCAAATATCTGGAAACAAACATAAACTATTACTAAATACTGTTTTTTTTTTCAGCGTCATCCCTGCAAAAAAAGTGGAAGAGTTTACGGGATAATTATATGAGAGAGGTGAAGAAAATAAAGACTGTCAAATCTGGATCAGGAGCTTCCAAAACTTCGACATATATTCATTATAATAGACTACGATTTCTACAGGCATCAATTGCCAACAAAGATACAGAAAGTAGTTTCGATGCAGATAATGCGTCAACTTCGTCAGAGGTTGCTGAAGTAGAAATAAGTTCTGGCTTTAAGAGTCCTAAATCTACTTCAAGAAAAAAACAAAAATTAAATCCTGCTGATGAAAGATTTGCAAACATATTAGAGCAGAGTTTAGCACAGAAAAATGTGTCTCATCCAAAAGAAGATGACGATGAAGACAAGCTGTTTTGTTTGTCACTCGTTAAAGAGATTAAAAAAATTCCGGAATATAGGCGACTTCAAACTAAAATTGCCATTTATAATTTAATTTTGCAAAACCAAAATGAATTTCAAGGACCACAACAACAGACATATGAAAATCAAAATTACCCGGTATCACAACGAAGAAATTATTCATCACAAGAGCAGCGTCATCAGTCATCAGCTTCTGTTGAAGGCTTTAGTTATCATGATTATAGATCACAGCAGTCTAGTGTGTCAAATAATTTTGCACATTATGGTTATACTACAGCAATGGGGTCTCCATCGCCAGTAACACCTACTCCATCGCCAGCACCAACTAATGTCAGCAATGAATCAGAGTTAGAGTTATTCTGCGAGTAACAAAATGTTATTTTTTCTTTAAAAAAATTGTTCCTAAACAAGTTGATTTGATTTATTTGATTTATAGATTATGTTGATTATTAAAAAACTTACCTCAATGTAATTATGAGTTTTTCTTCCGGTGAAATGCTATATCGCACAGCGTTTTTATCTGCTACGAGTTCATCGTTTATGAGAGTCAGTAAGTCATCAAATGACTTGATGGACATTCTGAAGTAGTTAAAGAATTTGGGCTCAAATTGCCTTAACTTAGGATATAAAATAATGTACTGACTTTCAGTCAGCCTGGTTGACAAAATTGGGTGAACCCAATATCTCCGTCTTCTGTTGTGTCGTTTCTGCCGTCTGTATAAAATCACCGATAAAACTGTTTCTACGTCCATCTTCGACAAATGTAGAACTCAAACTGGCCGCAACAACGCGCGTTTAACGCCTGACAAGCGCGCACCATGTGAACACTATACAAAAATTCAACGCGCGTTCAACGCGCGCTGAGCGCTTGTCATCTGAACCTACCCTAAGTTACTTGCGGAAATCGCGAAACGTCTAGTTGATGTAACTGGTGACTGAAAAGCTGGCGGCTTTCTCGCGCAACGCATCAGCATTGCAATTCAGCGAGGAAATGCCGCCAGCAGCCTCGGTACAATGCCCCGAGGGCCTTTTTTAGGCTTAACTTAGTTTAAATTTAATTTAGTTATTGTTAATAATCATCTTGTAATTTGGTTATGTAAATAAATAAAGTAATAAATAAATTCCTAATCCTACTAATATTATAAATGCGAGAGTTTGTAAGAATGGATGGATGGATGTTTGTTACTCTTTCACGCAAAAAGTACTGAACGGATTTGGATGAAATTTGGCACACAGATAGTTTATAACCAGGAATAACACATAGGATACTTTTATCCTGATATACCCATGGGGTCAAAACTTATGCGGGTAAAACTGCGGGGCGCATCTAGTATACAATACTAATGTCAATATACAAAATGTATGTCAAGGAAAACAATACATGGATTTTACGAATAGTAGCATGCCAACATTCTGTCATTAGATTTTTGTCTGTTATAAATTCCGAAATACTGTAATATGCTTTTCACTTCTCATGCTCTAAAACTTCGTCTTTATGCTGTGCGTCGGCGACATAACATCGTTTTTTATGCTCTAGTGCATAAATTATTTTTTTTTTCTTAGACTAATATAATCAGGCCCCACAGCCACACGCACAACAAAACGTCGCAGTTTAAAGTCGTTATTTTATTTCATTTGCTTCAATTTATATCACTTCCGTGTTTTCTATCGTTAATTTAATAAAACCAGATAAAATAGTTGTGATTTATTATTAAAAAACGCAACGAAATATTTTTATGACTTGGTAGTATGCAGTACCCAAGTTGAATGTCACGGGGTGCGTGCAGAAAACCTCCTCGTGTGCCTGATTGCTGCTGGTTCCCTGCGAATACGTTCGGGGGAAAGAGCAGTCGTCGGGCCGGTGCATCCTGGGCACGGCCAATAGTCTCTCCATGTTTCTCCAATACCCTCTTATTGACCGTGGCGAATTTCTGCGTGGCGGGAAGCTTTATGCTCGATCGTCAGTCGTCCACTCCCCTCTCTGCTTACAGAGGACAGGTCGAGTGCGCGAAGAGTGGCGGTGCTTGCTGTGCACCCTGCCAGCGAGCTAGCAGCGGGAGAATCGATTCTTCTGCCTGCAACCATCGAAATCGTAATCCGTAAAGAGACCACAGTCATGTTTTGTGGCTTGGAACGAGACGAGGATCTTGGCTTGGTCGCCCGGATCGCGAGGAAGATAACCTCTATAAAAATTCCTCTAATATCAAGTTTTGGTGCGCGGCGAGGATATGAATGACTGAGGAATAGTGTCATCTGCAACTTCGTAGTTGTAGGTGGCGCATCAGTCGTTAGAGCACCCCCAGCCAGGGTACCAGTGGACCCCCTGGTTGGGTTCTGGAATCTAATACTTACTTATGAGACAATAATGAAATATTTTTTCCATACCTTGCTACCACTTATGTTCTTGACTGTACCAATTTAAGCTTCAATAAAAACGCTTTGCTATTCTTTTCCAACATCATTTACCGATTTAAAATGGACGAAACTTTCCTTACGTTTCACCGGGTCCTATCCTTCGCCGGAATTCCCATTTTTGCCAAAAAACACTGGAGCTCCAAACCATGGTTGATTTTGCAAATCTTCAACTTCATCATTGGTGGCTTCTGCTTAATTTTCAGCACTGGTTTTGTCGCTACTAACTACTCTGATTTCCTTCTCTGCATCCAAGGGGCTTGCATTTGGACTACTTGTGTCATCATGACGATTTCTTTGGGAGTCTGTCTCATATTTCGCACTGAATTTCGAAATTTCCTTGAAGAGATGGTCTTTAAAGATGCTATGTTGGAAATGCCGTTGATAAAGCATATTTTACTGGTTCATCATGGCGGGGAAAAAATAGCAGAATTGAGAGACCTAGTAATTGGTACACAGGAAAGGGTATTTAAGTACACCAGGCTTCTCTTGAAGACTTATGTCGCTAGTGTGTTCCTGTGTGCAACCTTGTATCTTTGCAGTCCAATTTATCTAATGATAGTTCGAGAGGATAAGTCTTTACGTCTATTGGGTAAGTGGTACACCACAGACTACCTGCAGTATTGTGTCTCCTTTCTAGGGAAAGGAGAGACAATACGAGTACTGCAAGTCCATCCAAAGGTTGTCTTTAAAATATCGCTTTTAGTGATAAGACTGCCCACTGTGTTTGTGTTTATGTATAATTGCTACATTTATATCTATATTTTTTATGGTGTACATAATAAAGAGTAGTATATAATATTCTATTCTACACTACAATTTCTATTATGAAATCTACAATATTTAAATCCCAGTTAAAACAAAGAGAAGAGTAGGAACTGTATTTTTTTTTCACATCTGGCGATTGTATCTATTGCTACTAATCATGACGCTTTGTTTCAGCTTTCGATATGTGGTTCCCATGGAGTTTAGAAGACTACGCCGTCTATATAGTATCGTTCATATTTCATGCTTCCGCTGGTTATTTGTGCTGCATTGGTAAGTAAAAGTTAAACCTTTGACTAGCTTACTAGGAACTTATTGGCTTATCCTTTACACGTAAAGAATAAGGTTTTAGGTTGGTTGCGAAACTAATTGCCCAGATACCACCTGGCTAGGATATACAAATAATATCCTCTCAAATTTTGAAACTTTATAAACTCACATTAAAATATAATTATGTTAATGGTTGTTCAGTTGAAACGCGAGACTATGACGCACGTCTTGGAGATCAGAGTAAATCTAAGCATTTATCAATATCTACGTAAAGTCTTTCGGGGAAGTTGTTTTCAGTAACCTGGAAACAACTTCCCAGAAATTCGTTTTCGAAGTAATCTTCGAAAAGGATTTCTAATGAAATCACGATAAACCGATCTTATATCAATTTGGTTTTAAGCTGTTTTAAGTGGAGGCTTAGATCCTATCTATACCTTGGCAATTAAATTGACAAAAGATAAACAATTTATAATTTAATCACTTATACTTGAAGATCAAAAACCCTCGCAGGTAAGACTTCACACAGACCAGGGGAGCATGACACAGAAGGGAGGAGGCTTACTTTATGAAACTGTATACACTTCTTTATCTAAACTCATGCAATTTCATCAAAAACACAGTAAATAATATCGTAAATATGGCACCCAAATTCAACATTTCGCCGCGAGGGTACATGCCACAGCAGTCTCTACCACAGATAATACTAAAATCATTGAAACCTGTACTTTATTATAAAAAAGTTATTTTAAAGCATTATTTTGTTAAAGAAAGTGTGTTTTAACAAATTTTTTTAATTTTTCGTAAATAAAGCCTGTCATTAAGAAACTATTTTTGGTTTCAAAATAAGAACTTACGATATGAGTGTAGATAAGTGTTTTTTCCTACAGTTTATCCAGGTCTGCAATCAACTATAATCCTTCTACACGGTCAAGTAATTCGACAGATAAGGATACTGACATTTATACTTCTACACATGAATGAACTGGTACTGGAACTGACTGGTATTCAAGATGACAGATGGCAAGCGTACTGCACCTTGGTTCTTTCGCAATGTGTGGATCATTATGTGAAGATAAAAAGGTATGCTTCCATTCAAAAGTCACTAAAAACTATTGAGATTTTAGACTAAATTGTTTTGTTAATATGGTGACAATCTAAGAAGCCCGATATCACGTTTCTCAATAAACATGCCGCGATAACTTTGTATGAACGTTTTTGTCAGAAATCGAAAAAATAATAATCCTAATTAAAACTTTCATTGCCATAGTGTTGTGACCGTTATAAGCCATTTTTTGACTGAATAAAATATTTTTTTCTGAAAAATCGATACTTTTACAAACATTAGATTTAGAAAAGAGAGTCACGTTTAATTACGGTGTTATTATTTTTTTAAACATATAAAAACAAAATCTGAACACATTTTTATTTTTAGCTTTATTTTGATATTTAATATGTCAATATAATAACTTGCTTCGCATGGGTGGCTCGCACGGGTGCTTGTCTGGTGCATGATATACAATGTATTATCAATTATCATACATAAACCTTCCGGAAGAAATCACTATGTGGGTTTTACTTTATGTCTTGGTTTGCGGCTGTTTGAAACTGCTCAAATTTAAACTTAGTTGAGATCAAAGACATTCAATTATTTACTTAACAATAGACAGGACAAAGCGAACAAAATCGTAATCCGATACATTTGTACCAGTGGGCAAAAGTCGCTCAGTCTAGTGTGGAACGCCTGCATGTCAAGTCACCTTCGTGTCCACCAAAAGAAAATTATTTTCGAAGTATATATGCTGAATTGTGAATTATGGTTAGAGATCGGATATTCGGATGCATATTCACCGAAAGTTGAGATGTTAGCAAATGTGGAATACGCTTTTGTATCGAAAAATTCCCGCGGTTCCGGCATCCACAAGGTTTCTGACTATTGAATCAGATTAGTATTATAATCTACATATAACTTACTTTCAAATGTTGGCTTATATGGAATGCACTATAGTAAAAACCCGCGATTACAGAATCGACAAATTTTGAGTTTTTCCTGACTATATAGGCGGATGCATAATATCCACCTAATATTGTAAATTAGGTATGTAAATACCAAACTGCCATAGCAAACAACGTTAATCGGGAATGTCGGTATATAACCGACATTCCCGGTGTTCCTGGTATCCCGTGTTTTTTTTTTTTTTACAAATAAAAATATTCTTGAAGCCACTTCCATACTTTCACAGCTAAAATTTAACTTTAGGTAAATATGCATCCGAATATCCGATCTCTGATTATGGTATTATAAATCTCGTAAAAAAACGACTAGACTTTACCACGGTATATTTTCGTTAGTATTTTGTCATTTAGATAAAATAAATAATTTTCTTAGATGATTCAAACTATCTGATGGATGGTAACCAAAACTTGGTCTCGGTAAAAGTTTATCGTGTCAAATTTAGCTGTTATGTAATTTTGCTATATTACGCTAGATGGCGTCACTGAGACATGGGATCTCAATTTTTCTATGACTTTAATTCTGAGAGCCTCTCTATAGTATCTATCTTAATTAAATCTATTTGGTTGAGATATAGGTACTGTTAAATATACTCGGCGTCACAAAAATCGCACCTCTTCGAAAATAAGTTTCAAGCATGTCCCGCCTGCAACGAATACATTAAACCCAATTAATATTGGTATCGATTGAAAGTATGTTTAACGACCTTTAAATAAACAATAGTTAGAATTCCTAAACACAACAGATCTCATTAGCACGTAACTTTAAAAAAAATCTTGTCAAAATACGCATTAGAACGGCCACTAATTGCACAAGGGTATAAAACGGGCGACCCAGGTTAAATGTGGGTCATTCGCTATTCAACCTTTGAAGTGAATACACGTGAACAGTTACAGCAAGAAAAATACCCCAGAAGATGGATACCACTGCAGATGAAGCCGCTCAAGTCATTGCACTACTGCAATCAGGGATGCGGCAATGTGATATTGCTCGGCAACTGAACTTGAGTCGTTTTTCCGTTTGACGAGTGTTCCAACGCTTCCAAGAGACTGGTGGCTATATCCAAAGACGTGGATCTGGAAGACAACGGTGCACATTGAAAGAGACGATCGCTTCATTGTTTCGACGTCTTTACGTAATCGGTTCTCCAATGCTGTTGAGCTGCAACAACAACTGCGATCAGCTCGCAGAACTTCTGTAAGCATCTCCACAGTTAGAAGAAGAATGTGGGAGAAGAAAATTGCAGCTCACAGGGCTGCTACAGGGCCAAAATTGACTGCACAGCATAGGAGAGACCGGTTGCAATTTGCCCGTGACCATGTGGATTGGACAATAGACCAATGGAGGGCTGTGCTCTTCTCGGATGAGACGAGGGTGTGTCTTTTCTGCAACGACAGGCGTACAGGAGGCAAGGGGAACGATTCGCACAAGCCTGTATTCAAGAGACAGTGCAATACGGGGGTGGCTCGTGCATGTTCTGGGGCGGCATGTCAATCGACGGCAAAACGAACCTCGTGTGTGTTTCTCGGAAGTGCTCGCGGGCAAGGGTCGCTGACTGCTCCTCGGTACATAACAGAGATCTTAGAGGAGCAGGTTGTCCCTTGCCTGTTTTGTTGGCAGTGGGTTCACGTTAATGCACGATAACGCCCGCCTATTGAGCACCTTTGGGATGAACTGAAACGGCGAGTACGGGCACGTGATTCTGCCCCTACCACTCTCCAAGATCTTCAAGATGCCGTCGTTGCAGAATGGAACAACATTCCTCAAGAGTATTGTCACATTAATTAGGTCCATGAGAGAACGCATGGAAGCAGTCATCAGGGCTAGGGGGGGAGGGGGGTAACACTAGGTTT
Source organism: Atethmia centrago (assembly GCA_905333075.3). NCBI lineage: Eukaryota > Metazoa > Arthropoda > Insecta > Lepidoptera > Noctuidae > Atethmia > Atethmia centrago. Next base: position 16,174,203 of record HG995388.1, read on the forward strand.
TAAGTGGTTTTTAAGGACTTTGTTGTAATTTCTTTTTTTATTCCCTGGTAAACAAATTTAAATAAATTGCCTTTCCAATGACACCTTATAGTCATATTAATCAATGGTAGACCCATTGATTAATAGGGTTAAATTGACTTTGAAAGGAATTCTTATAGAGGTGCGATTTTTGTGACGCCGAGTGTATTACAAACTCTTACGTGTAATAAAACGATAGGCCTCGAAAATCAGTTTTAAGCAATGTAGATAAATTGTCGATTACAAACTCTAAGTATGATAAATCGATATGTCTCGAGAATCGGTTTTTAAAGTAACCGGTATTTTTTCCCATCACTACACAAAGTCAAAATCAAAATCAAAATCAAAAGTCATTTATTCAAACTAGGCTGAGAATCAGCACTTTTCGAACGTCAAAATTACATAAGACAGTCCCCCAAAACGCCCACCCTTCACCACTTCCTAGTGCTTTAGCTGGGAAGAAGAAGTGGTCAACAAACTCCCCAGCAGCACAGCTGTCTGTTCAGTTAGAGGGAAAAAAAATGGATTCTATACAACAGTATGCAAAACAATTTACATTACGTGCAACATAAAACATTAAATTATTAGCCATATGTCAGCTAGCACACCACTATACCAACAAAAAAAAAAGAAAAGCAAAACACCGAAAACTATTAATTCTCAAGCAGAGATAAAAACGTAAACAGAACTTAATGCCCAAATAAAAGCCTCCAAGCATAAAAGGCGTGCCCGCTTACATATAGCTATAGCTGTAACAGTCACAAATGATGAACTAGGACCATCAAAGTAAAATAAATAAAGAATTAATTACTAATAACAAAACAAAACAATGGTCAGCAAGACGACCAGTCACCACAAGCAGCACCCGTTCACGAGCATAACGCAAAAATCAGCCATTACCCCCCTCGCCATATTAGAGGGAAGGAGGTAACCCGACCCCCGACGCTACCGCAAGCAGTGACAACTAAGGGAGCATGACGAACTTGCTGCCGGTTGTAAGAATAAAGTACTTTTATAGCCGTCAAATCGAGCTTCGTTGATTGTCACGATTATAGTAGATATTTATATGATTTGAGAATAGGAGGCATTAGAAAAAAAAAGTTACAATTTAACAAGGGCATTCAAAAAGATATAACATTTAACGATGTAAATAGTTAATTGGCGAAAAATAAAATATAATAATTAAAAAGCAAGAATCACCGAGGCAAATGGGAATAACGTAGAAAATCCCAGACAATGCTTAAGCATAATGACAGAATCGAAATCAAAATTTGTTGAGATTTATTAATTTTATTATGATTGTTAATCCTATATCATACCTACTTTCCAGAAAATAATTAAAATGAATTAGAAACCTATAGGTTCCTACTCTTAATTATTCCAAGCTGATTGAAACTTGCTTATCATTTAAATTTTCTGTTAGAATCCAAAAGCCAACATTATATACAACAGCAACACAAATATAATTTAGAAGATATTATCGCTATAACCTTTCCAATAACAAACAAATTGTGAATCTAAATATCTGTTTTTATAGGTTCAGCAATCGGCTCAATGTTATCTGCCGTCCATTTTACTTAACATTGATATTAGTCGCCACAATGCTGGTATGTATGTGCTCTGTGAAAATCGCTATATCGGTAAGTAATACAAACTTTAGTAATTAGGATGATTAAATTTTATCGCTTGGTCCCTTTTGTATTAATAGCAGTTTGATTTTAGAATTTAGGTTGCCTTTCCACCAGAGGTCTGCTGAGCTGAGTAGCGAGTGATGTGTGTGATATCAATGGGTTGTTTGATTTGAATAGCTTAGGTTAGCTCTAGTAGAAAAGTAAGCAAATCCTACTATAGTATAAGCGAATACTTAAATGATAAATTGTATGTAACTTCATAATTATATATTTGTACCTGTACCTAAATACTCACTATTAAAGATACGCCTACCTACTCACAGTACGAAAAATATTTTTTTAAATAATTATGAAGCGTCCAATAAATAACATTCGATAGGGATAATAAATATGAATTACGAAATAAATAAAAATAATAATAAGTAAATAAAAAAATAATGAATAATTTAAAAACTAAAGGGTTTTTACAATGTTAATAAATAAATGTACTTAATTTCTAAAGCAATAATTATAATTCTTAAATTTAATTATGTATTAATAAAACGGTATATATAACCTACGAACTACTTAACTAATAATAAAATTTATCATTTCACACATTAAACAGCCAGTGTTTCTTCCTCCTCTGCTCAGTGTTTCTTGCTCTATGCTGTGCCCGACAGGGTCCATAATTTTATTGTGGCAATGATATATAATTATTTACCTACCAGCTATATACATTATGGTACGCAATAAAAAATGAGAATTGACAAAAGGGTTCAACGAAGCTAAGTTTTTTACATACTCCTTCAATCGAAGGAACTATGGATGCACTAATGGTGTTGTTATACGAGTATTAAGTCTGGAGCAGAAGCCCCGCTACCATATACATATATCACTTGTGATGCCTGATGCATCGCTCAGCTTTCATCGCGCATCTTTTGCGAATAGCTATGTCGCTCAAGCCTCGAGCCATGCAACTTGCGTCTAGCGACACGCGATCGCGTCTACTGTTTCCTCCCCCTTCTCCCCGAAAGTCGCGTTGCGGTGATTCGTAGCAACGCGGTCAAACTCCATCTTCATAGAACCGACTTAACTTTTCTTGAAATAGACACATAGTTTCGTAGCTTAGCTACAAACCTCGCTCACCACTTAACTAACTCGCTACTCCTACATACTGGCGCGACTTGTCGCGCGACGCGTCGCGACACAAAGGCACCGCTTGTAGCGTTACACGCGGTGTCTTTGTGTCGCGTTGCGTCACGCGACAAGTCGCGCCAGTATGTAGGAGCCTTTAGTCTGATGGTGAGGCAACCTAAAGTGTGAAATATTTCAAAGTTAGATTTTACTCGAATAATTTTGTATAGTTCTGTTTCAGAATTTTGAAATCTGTACGTTATTTTAGTGATTGTAGAAATTATAATTGGGATTGATAACGTACTAATTATGAAATATTATGAATATTTTTTTGATACTGTATTATTAATTGGAATCAGTTTTTGTGTTTGATATTGGATTCAATTCTGGTTGACCTTTAATATTCCAGAGGGTATATAGACACACAAATGAAGCAGTTTACCGAATAAATAAAAATGTAACCCTGAACGTAGAATAATGTCGCATTGCAACAACATAATAAACAAAAACATTTTAGGGTAGCATTTAAAAGGGTAACAGCAGCTTAAGATCACTAGATGATTGCGTAGGTAGACTACGAGTATTTCAAAGATTATGATTATAATAAACGCAAACATTAACAAACCTATCACTGTTACTAATCAAGTTACTAGGCAATAGAAAGCAACGAATTAATGACTCTTTGACTACACTTTTATTATGAACTAGCTGTTGTCCGCGAATCCATCTGCGATCCAGGATGAAAAGTATCTCATGCTCTTACCTAAGTCATGGTCTATCCATGTGCCAAATTTCATGCAAATCCGTTCAGCCGTTTTAGCGTGAAACAAACAAACACACTCACTTTAGCATTTATAATATTAGTTAGGATGCTACATAATTACTAACATATATTCTTTTATATCGTGCTTGTTAGTGATCCTAAGATTTCTACTACTTTATCTGTTATTAACTCTGAGCACCAATAATTGGCTCTGTGTTACATATACAATTGTTATCCAACTGTTACAGCTGTTGATTCTTCTATAAATAAGTCAATAAATAAATCAATATATTTTCGTTAGAATATTTGTATGATAGTCCATGGGAGACATATAGATCATAAAGGTTCATGCAGACAGGCGCAATATCGCGGGCGCGAGATGCATATTGCTGCTTGTCGCTTCCGCGATATCGCGCTGGTCTGCATGAGCCTTAACCCTATTATTAAGACCATTATTGTACAATATTTTAATGAAAAAAATATTATATTTAGAAAATATTACAAAACAAACTTTAAAGCAAGTACAAGGCGAATCTGATACACTCTAACATTTAGTTACCTCGCTTACCGCAGTGCAACTTTTTGTTTCTTTAACCAACTAGTTTTTGTTTCCTTAACTAAAAAGTTTCGGTTTCAGAATAAATTATCATTGGACACGGTGAAGTATATAGCTCACGAGTTTTGTTTTATACTGGTTGTACTTATGTTCTGCTTGATGGGACAGCAAGTTGAGAATGAGGTAAGTGGTCTTAGTAACAAGAATATCTTTCCATATGACTAGGAAATTACAATAGGGAACTTACAATATATAAAGGAAATGCCAGTAGCTTGCACAAAAATTGTGCCATAACAACTTCTGTTTGGTGATAACATTCTTAAGTTACTGTTGCTTTGTGCTATGCATAATAAGCCTATAATGTTCCCACTGCTGGGACACAGGCCTCCTCATGGTGAGAGGGAGTGGGCCGTAATCCACCACACGGGCCCGGTGCTGGTCAGATGACACATGTCATCGATTTTTTGGTTCTCGGACATGCCGGTTTCCTCACGATGTTTTCCTTCACCGTTTTGAGAGCAGTGGTGATGAAATAATTTACACAAAGTAAAGCGCCTGTCAGGGGTCGAACTTACGACCTACAAGTCATAAGTCGTGGTCGTTACCACTGGGCCACCACTGCTCACTGTTTGTTATTATGATTTTTAGTTATTGGCATAGTGCTCCTATACCTACCTTTATTTACAACTGATTTACATCCGTCACTTCACAGTTCAGATCCAGTTTTAAAACAGCGTCAGGCACTAGTTGTCTGGCATTTTTGCTGAACTGGGCCTTTTTCGCGCAGCCGTGAAGCACACTTTTCTGTAAATTTCTTACATCTTACTTTACACTTTTTATTTGATTTTTATATTTCTTTTTTGATCTGCTGTATATTATACTGTGTGCCTTGTAGTATGCCTATTCAATTTATTTTATTTCTTTCTTTGTTTTTTCTTTATTTGCGGTTGGTGTTGCACGTTTCTTCTTCCTTAAACTTCAGTCAGCCGTCATATTTACCAGCCAATTCAGCTTATCGCCTTAATGTCTTTGGTATTCACCCTTTCTCTAACTATATCAACTTTCACACAATTAATCCATCAGTCGTTTCTTTGGACTCCCTCTCTATTATTATAGCCAGCTTATAAAACCATAATTATATGTTTATCGATTGCAGTGTGAGGCATTAGAGAAAGCAGTCACAGAAAAATGGTACATCTTCAACCGAACACATAAGACCAATGTGAGGATCTTCAACATGGCACTCAGTCAGCGAATGCCTATCTACATATTTGGAACTATTACACTGTCCTTACCGACGTTCACTTGGGTAAGCTTTACATAGCAATTAGTGTTAAGGAAGATGGTGATGTTGTACTGGCCTAGTAAAGAGCTGTGGTGGCCCAGTAGAAATGGCCTCGACTTACGAGTTGTAGGTCGTAGGTTTGAACCCAGGCAGGCACTTTACTTTGTGTAAATTATTTCATCATCACTGATTTCAAAACGGTGAAAGAAAATATCCTGAGGAAACCGGCGTGTCTTAGAAATAAAAATTCAAAGACATGTGACATCCACCAACCCGCACTGGGCCCACTCCCTCTCACCGAGAGGAGGCCTGTGTCCCAGCAGTGGGAACATTATTGACTGATTATACTATGAGAGATGAGTACAGATATTTCTACTGGTTCTAAAATTATATTTATAGAAAACGATGTTCTTTAAACTAGCAGTATACCATGTTGTCGTAGAACCATACAAGTTGATAAAAGGCAAGACCCTGTTTCATCTATCTTCACTTTCCATTGACTTCTGAATCCAATGGACGACTATCTGAGACATAAAAACACTTTGCTGAATTAAATAAATTCTCCAATTTGATCCTTGGTGATATGGGCAATAACTAACGTGTACTTTTGGAATGAAGTTCTTTAACGCGGTTTGCGGCAGGAGTTGACTGGTAGAAATCGTCGTGTAAGGATAAAGCGTTGTGGGCTTCCATGTGACTCTCTCTCTTTAATACGCCATTTTAATACAGAGCCATCTAGTATAAGTTTTGAGAAGCTCTTATAAAGTTACCATACACTTTTTCTTTCAGTTTATAAAAACCGGAATGTCTTTCTTCACATTGGTGATGTCTGTTTTAGAGGAAGAAAAGGATTAATCCTTACCCAATTGCAGAAGTCGTTGTTTGGTAGAAAACATTAGAATGTAATATTTTTTGTCACGCATTAAATGTTTAGTTTGTTGTGATAGAGTGTTTTTAGTATTTTCACAGTCACATTTCAATACTTAAAGCTACAGTAACTTCTTTTAAAGGGGGATATAAGGCTTTTACTAGCTACAGCAGTGATAGCCTAGTAGTGTAACCGTCATCCTGCCGGGGTCGCGGGAAGGTACTTATGGGTCACCGAGGCCCCCGCAACACAGGCAACAAGAAGGAATACGGGCGGGTTTAAGTCAGTAAGAGTCTGACACACCCTCCCGCTCCGCCCAGAGCGGGAGAAGTTATTTGATGATTTCCCACCCTCAAAAAAAAAAAAAAAAGTGTAATCATCATCGGTCTGCCAAGACATAGGTCTCGAGTTCGAGCCCAAGGCACGCACCTGCGACTTTTCAGATTCTCTCAGCACTTGCTTAAAAAACGGTGAAGGAAAACATCGTGAGGAAACCGGCATGCCTGAGTGATATTACTCGACGGCATGTGAAGCCAAGCCCAAAAAACTCTGTCACCAGGATAGTCACTAACCACACGAAAAAGAAGAAGAAAGAAAGACTGGCTACAGCAGGGAAAAGGATTCTTCTTATACAGCGAAAGTACAATCAAGCTATAACTATGCACGTCGATTGAAAACTAATTTGCCATTCAACTTAATCGTTGATTGTTTCCTTGAACCCTGAAGAATGAGAGAATTAACAGTATTTAAACATGCAAGTAATGTAAATTAAAACGAATTTTTAAATTGACGGTTTACAATTTCATTTCGTTCGATAAATTAATTCGTATTGTTCGAAACATTCTGTTTTAATTTGTGCATACACTGTAAGATTTAATGTTTATTTTAAGTGGTATGTGCTCGGAATTGGTGAAACAGTTATCGAATCAGCTTCGAGCCAGATTCGTATTGGTATCGCATTTTTATTTTGAATTCTTTTTGAAGAAGTGTTGGTAAAAGGATGTGCAAATACAGCAGTAGATTAACTTAATGAAATCCATGGTGGTATTTATTTGAAAACAAGCTGAGATTAAAAAACGGTGAAGGAAAACATCGTGAGGAAACCGGCATGTCCTAGAGCCAAAAATTCGAAGACATGTGACATCTACCAACTCGTACTGGGCCCGCGTGGTGGATTACGGCCCAGTCCCTCTCACTGAGAGGAGGCCTGTGTCCCAGCAGTGGGAACATTGTAGATTCGAATTTGAAATGGAGGAGGTAGAAAGGCCGAGCTACTCGTAACTCAGCCTGCCAATCTTGTCAATCACGCCCTCCCCCGTCTCACCGCTCACGGATACCTCAGGCGGTAACTAGCACTTGCGCGCGGACTATAGGTACAATTTTACACAGCCTGAAAGGCGTACATGCATAGAAATCAGTCTTTCTCTCGAAGATGAATGATGTGATGGGCTATGCGTTGAGTTTTATTTAGGAGATAGGTAGACCATAGAGTACCTTTTAATTTTTTTGAATGTTTCAAATCACAAACGAAATTTTCTATGATACACTGTATTGTGAAAGTGACATTACGAAAATTAAACCGTCGCGTCGTCAAACATCGAAAAGACATCCAATTCAATCGAATATTGCACAATGTACGCGGTTTTAAACGAAAATTAACAGGCTGGTAACCAAATATCAACGCCATGAATACAGTATCCTATTAAATTTGATTGCACCCTGTATATTATATACACATGACGACACATCAAGCTATACATACCAGCATAAGCAGACCTCGCATTTTATAGGCCTTCCGAACTATGAAAGCTCAGCTTATACTGGCCATGTAAAGCATAATGTGTCGTTGTGAGTACCAGCTCATTCACGCGAGTTGGTCCCACTTGCCGCAATTTTTTCTGTAAAATGTTCCCAGTGATGCTAATTTTATGAATTATTAATTTTCCACTACCCCATCGGTGTATTACATGAGAATGGTTTACGAGGCATACAGCGTATTATCGTGAAAACTCCTCGGGTAACGTAGTGGAGACTGAGTGGGGTAAAATGTTTTATTAATTGGCAGGAAGCCAGTCAGGTTTGATATCCGACCACCCGTACTGGGCCCGTGTGGTGGATGACGGCCCATTTCTTTTCACAGAGAGAAGGCCTATTTCCCAGCACTGGTAACATTATAGGCTGATTACTTATGCTATGATATACTCTTTGTTGCAATAATAAGCATATGATACGTTTCAGCTTGTTCTCTGGGTTGACAATACGCACCCGCAATGCCCCTGGCATTTCTGACGTCCAAAGGCGGTAACCGTTTACCATAGCGTGGGTTGCTTATACTACGATTTACTAGAAGGTGGTGGCCAACACAGCGAGTGTAATTAACTGGGAGTGAATGACTTCACTGAAACGTTGTTTATGGAGCTGTGGCGGCATCTACAACGCCACATGCGAACTACGCATCAAAGACCTGACGTCATACAAATCCTGCATCGCGCAAGCAGATTTTACCGCGTGACTGAACATCCCGACATCAATCGTCGGGCAGGTGCCCACCAGACAACACCCGTCTGGTCGAAGGATTCACCATTTTCTATGTAGGAAGAGTGAACTTTACACCCTGTTCCTCATACTTCTATAGAAGCAAGTTTTCCTAGAGAGAGTTTTTTGACATCGTAAAGTCAACTTTACGGTGTCAAAAAACTTTTCCAGCCGTCATTGCGGCCGTTAGATGGCGACCACTGTTCTTTTAGAAAACCGCAGCTATAGGTACTTGTTTTTCAGGGAATAACATGAAAGAGTAATCCTTAATATTAGGTGTATTATTATTGGTTAGGTTTCCACAGTATATAAGGTATATCTATTCATACACGAAATATTTTAAGAGATAGACCTACAGCTGGTACAGAACCTATAGACACGAAATTTTTTTTTTTATCTAACTATATTATTAAAAAAAAAATGTGACTTGACACAATAAATACTGGCTCCTTCTTATTTTTAACATCCATTACGCTAGTTTCTACGTACTATTTACTGTCATTGAAGCGGGCGGCGACATTTTGGCGCGCGGCTTTTATTAATGATCAAAGAGTAGAAGCGAGCGCAGAGCGCGCCAGGCGCGCGGGCACCTCCCTTCCCTGCCCGCACCTCTCAGTCCCACATAACCCGCGAGTCGTACCGCACGTAATAGTGTTCTGTGCACCGCACGCGCCACAGTTAACACGCGTCGGGCTTCGGGCAAGAAACAACAATGCCTAACTACAGGTATACCAACCAGGAGTATCAGAACATGACCGTTTGGCGCCTTCTGCGGAGTGAGGGGAAGCATCCGTTCCGCTTCACGAGGGTGCAAGAATTAAAGCCGAATTTTGCCGTTGGTTACTTCAAGACCCGACGCGGCGCATCCTGTGGACGGACGAGTCCACCTTTACGCGTGTTGGGTTGTTTAACATCCACAACGCGCACTGCTGGGCATCAGAAAATCCACGTGTTGTTAGACCGGATCATTTCAAGACCCGGTTCAGTGTTAATGTGTGGGCTGGGTTAATAGGCGATAGACTGTTGGGACCTGTGTTCCTGGATCGGCTTAATTGTGAACGCTTTTGCAGTGATGGCTAGTGATAGACACGTTATTAAAAGTGCAAGGACACATAATAAAACGTGCAGCCGTCTGCTTCCAACAACAGGGCGAATTTGTACAACAATTAGTGTAAATAATAACTACGTAGGTATAAGGTATGTACATTTTAAATTATTGTAAATAAGTTGATTCTAATTTTTAAACACGCCAAATTATTGGTACAGTAATTCGTAAAAGGCACCTGCGTACCTTATTTAGTGGGATAACTGAATTTCATTTAGAATCGACATGTTTCCAAGTAACTACATACGTCGACAAACAACAATAATTATAAAGTAGAATAATAAGTCTCATCATCAATCAATCAGTAGAAGAATAATGTAATCATTTATTATTGATAGCGTTACCTAATGGTAAGTAGGTACCTACCTAAACAAATTATTATATCAATAATTTGCCAGTCCAAAGCCTGATGAAGTGTGATGGGGAATTAGAATCAATAGATAATAGATCAATAGAACAATATTTATCCCGTTTATCACTCGACCACTGCGAGGCAAGAAACAGCGTGTACGCAATAGTAGGTATGTCCACGTCGGCCGATCTATGGTACGATTTTTGATCAAATAAATCTACGCCACGCACTGAGATCTCTTAATGTTCACGTCTGTACAAGGTGGGAGGTAGGCAACTAACAATCAGCTGACGGATACAACTCGACGCACTCGTAACGTCACAGAGGTCATTAACTTATGCCAATTCGAGTTGCACCTATCAGCTGTTTATTAGTATTTACCTAGTTTACCGATGTGTAGGTACTGTAGATTAGGATTAAAATTTGTTTTAATCACCTAGGTTCCTTTTCGTAAAACTTTAAGGAGGGAATTTAATAATGTAAGTACCTACTTAGGTTTAGGTTTTGTATTTAAAATTCACTTTTATTATTTTTGTAAGCGATAAGCTATTAAAATAAGACTAGACCGAGTTATGAAGTCTACCTACGTTGGTTTAATTTTAATATCACCACGCCTGCGTTCCCTGTAGAGATAGGCAGAGGTGTACTTTCATACGTCTGCTACAGTTCACCAGTGATATTGTTAGATCCCATGTAAAAGGTGAGGGCAGGTGTTTGCGTTCGACAGCACAAAGACTGTGGAGTGCGGTAACTGTCAGGACGCGAAATAACTACTGCTTGCGCGGCCGCGCGGAGACATGCATGCGAACACAACATCACCAACACGCTGCTCGGCACAGAATAGCCGAGAGTCCGAGACCGGCCGAGACGCCTCGCTCGAAGCGGTGCGGGCGCCGCGCGCCGCGCGCCTCCCTCGCCGCGTCGGGCGGGTCATTCATAGAATGGGGAGTAAAGGTTTTATGCAAAATGTCTCGACCAGTTTTAAAATTATATTAATTACGTAAAATAAAAAACATTTAGAGATTTTTTTTTTCGTGTCTATAGGTTCTGTACCAGCTATAGGTCTATCTCTTAAAATATTTCGTGTATGAATATCTATACACCTTATATATTGAAACCACAAGAAATACCTACAAAATTAGTGGTCGACTGTTCACTTTTGACGTACGAGTACATTTTTACTTTTTGCCAGCATAAAAATAGCGAGTTCACAATTTAATACGAGGTCGTTAAAAAACTCGCTGTTCATGAAAAGCTCTAGAATAATCCAATTTCCACATTGTCAGAACTGGTATGCACATAAGCCGTTCTTTATACTTTTTTAGTTTGAAATTCAATAGCTAGCAAATTGAACTAGATTTCAAAATATAGTTTCCAAACATGGTACCGTGCAAGTATTGTGATCTTTTTCATAAAATTTCACTGTCATTCTTCTTTACGTATAATGCATTAATTCATTTGCGATCATACAATTTAAATAATCTGTATTGCCAATTGAAAAGTGTAGCACTGTTCAAATTGCGTGTTATTTTCCTCAGCCTGGTTAGTCATCTATAAGATTTTCTCAAAAAAATTGTTCAGTTCTCATAAACTCAAAATTCCTCAAAAATGTCAGTCATTTCTTATCTTTTCTTAATTTAACGCCATCTATTTTCAAGTAGTGGAACTAGAGAGACGCTATCGATGTCGTGCGGTGTCCCACAGGGATCGGTCCTGGGGCCGCATCTGTGGGACATCGGTTACGACTGGGTGCTGCGCGCCGACCTCCCTAGCGGCGTCAGCGTAGTGTGCTACGCTGACGACACGTTGGTCCTGGCGCAGGGGCGGTCGCACCAGGCGGCGGCCGAATTAGCGCCACGCGGGGTTGCGACAATCGTCGAAAGGATCCGGCAATTGGGACTCGAGGTGGCCCTGCACAAGTCCGAGGCCATGTGTTTTCATGGCCCTCGGAACGCGCCACCGTTGGGGTCCCAAATAACGGTAGGAGGGGTTTCTATCGGCGTCGAGTCGACGATGAAGTACCTGGGACTCGTCCTCGACAGCCGGTGGAACTTCGTGGAGCATTTCCGACGTTTGGCTCCCAAACTGGAGCGGGCGGGCGCTGCATTGAAGCGGCTCCTGCCCAATCTAGGGGGTCCAAACGCCTCCTGCCGGAGGCTCTACGCGGGGGTCGTGCGGTCCATGGCCCTCTACGGGGCTCCTGTATGGGCGCGCTCTCTGGCGCTGCGGCCAGCCCGCCGGTTGAGCGCGGCCCAAAGGGTCATGGCCATCCGGATGGTCCGAGGATACCGCACGGTCTCCTGTGAGGCAGCGAGCCTCCTTGCCGGATTGCCGCCATGGGATCTGGAGGCAAAAGTCCTCGCGCACGTATGGGAGTGGCGCGAGGAGGCGAAACGCCGGGGCGTAAGTCCGCTGCCGCGAGAAATCGCGGCACAGTGGACGGAGCTCCGGCGGGATCTCATGTCATGGAAAGTATGGTTGTCGCAACCCAGTGCTGGGCACGCCACGATTGCGGCGATAAGTCCCCTCTTTGAGGAGTGGCTGGAGAGGCGCCACGGCGTCCTCACCTTCCGCCTGACGCAGGTCCTCACCGGACACGGCAGCTTCGGGAGGTTCCTGTGTCGGATAAGGCGGGAGGAAACGTCTGGGTGTCACCACTGTGTGGATCGCCCAGAGGACACGGTGGAGCATACGGTGGAGGTCTGCCCGGCTTGGGCAGAGCACCGCCGTGTTCTCGTGGAGGCGATCGGCGGCAGAGACCTCTCGCGTCCGGCCCTGGTTCAGGCCATGGTACGGAGCGAGAGGGCATGGGCAGCCGTCACCTCCTTCTGCGAAGCAGTAATGCTCGCTAAGGAGGAGGCGGGACGGTTGAGGGAAAGGCAAGTTTCGCGCCCTCTCGCCCCTAGCCGCCGCAGGAGACGCCCAGGGCGTCGGGAATCCCTGGCGGATTTCCGGCCACCGTAGGCGCGGGCTTGCGGACGGTGAGCAATGGGTAGCTCACCGTCCGGTAAGGACCAGGCCCGGGTCGACGGCGCGTTGTATTACACGCGCGCCTCAAAGCGATGTCGTCAGCACATAATATAGTAGGGGTTCACTAGGGCCGATGCCTGCCGGGGTCGCGGGAAGGTACTTATGGGTCACCGAGGCCCCCGCAACACAGGCAACAGGAAGGAATACGGGTGGGTTTTAGTCAGTAAGAGTCTGACACACCCTCCCGCTCTGCCCAGAGCGGGAGAAGTTATTTGAGGATTCCCATCCAAAAAAAAAAAAAAAAAGAGAGACGCTATCACTACACAAAAAAAAAACAATGTTCTGCAGAAATAAAACTACGATATTATCGATAGTTTTATTTCTGAAAAATAGTATATTGTAAATAGATTCTTAAATGATGTAATAACCAATAAAATGAAAACAAGTGAAAACGAAATACACGTGAATATATGTGTCAAGAAATCAACACAATATACATATCTTCGAAATAGAACATTAATTATTCTATCTAGCTCTCTATCCATATCAAAATGACAACTTTTTAAACCACTTCAAACACAAGCTCACGTAAATAAAATTATTATCACTGTATGGCAGAAATCACGCTAAAAAAACGTCCAGCTGGTCAAGTCATGCTAAAAAGTAGGTACAATCGCCCAAACTTCCGTATGCTCACCTCCTGTTAAGCCTCGCGTGACTCCGATTCGGTGTCAAACAATAGAAAATCAATTGTGACTCATTAGCTGTCCTTCACCAATTAAGGCGATATTCGCATGGGCACGCCAACGACATCGGGCAAACGACAGCGCATGACTCACGACTCGTTCTCCCAATGCGATGGACCGATGCGTGCGTTCTCACCAATAGGTATTAAAATAATGATGTATAGAAGTGTGACACACACTAGGCGCATGCTATGCACACTTGTTAGTTAGATGATTTTTGAATGGGCACGGCCAGCGTGAGCTCTTTATTTTTTTTGTCAAGAACTAATTTCGTACTCTTCTGTTTGTATTGCTATGTAAAGTTAGTATCAACTTTCCACTAAGATAGTGCAAGTTTTCCATAAAAATAAAACTTGTATTACTAAGCAGAGACGATGCACATCATCTGTGAGAGGGCATTGATAAGTTAGTTGTCAGCCAATCATAGCTCTTGTGACGTCACATCCTCGACCAATCTGCGCAGATTTCCAGTAGTCACGTGCTCCCAGGTAGCGTGTTCGCTTGTGACACCCACCTTTACCTCATAGTAGTCTCTCACCAGGAGACCTTGAATGGATGCTGTGCATCGTCTCTGCTTAATAATACAAGTTTTATTTTGATGTAAAACTCGCAGTACTATTCGGCATATGACGATGCACAGCATCTGATAGAGACTTGTTTATAACTCCTGGTGACCACGGCTACGCAATGTGAGGATATGATAATATTTACTGAAAAAATAATACCATACTCGTATATACCAAGATGTATTCGTTATACGAATCAGAATATGCAGCTATACCATCCAATGTATACCTACATTAAAAAATTGGAAATACGTTAATCACTCGTTTGATTAATCAGGACGCCAGCGCCACCAAGCGGCGCTCGACAGAGTCTACAAACGTTCGACCGGAGTTAAGTTCAGTTGGTCGGAGGCGGTCAAGGAGCGAACACGTTTAGAAATAGTAGCGCGTTCCGTATAGTTGAGTCGTGTACCTACAGTGTGTGAATAGCTAATGCGATTATTTGATGGTAAATTATCATTTGATTTAAACTGCAAACGATTTTTCTATTGTGCAATAACCAACACTTCCCATTGTACGCCCACAGTAGTTAAAATATGGCTGATGATAACGAGAGAGACGTACCTTCTCCGTCATACTAATATTTTACCTCATTTAATGAAGGGATAATAAAGTGATAAAAAAACCTGGAAAATAAGAATATTAATAATGAAGAAACCATCGATTTAATCTCAAGTTTCTTTACAGGACCGTCGTCCAAAGGTTAGAATGACAGATTTATGCAATTGATTATAAGCTAATCTCTCTTCAATGAATAGGAACGCTGAAAATCTTGTCAAACTAATATTATTGGGCCTATTGGAAACTATTGGAAGTAATAAATTTATTATTATACGTTATTACCGACCTCGACAAAGTCAGGTGCAGTGTTATGAATCATCAACGCGTCCGCGTAGCGACCTTCCACGACGAATAACCGAACTTTTGTAATGCTTTAAGTCGTTTCACCCGATTTGGGTTCGAGCGAGGCACCTTAAATACCTTGGGGTTCTTAAGCGACGTGCTAACGACCCTTGAATTTAAACGCGGAAATCCACTCGATATATTTGGTAGCTGCCGGCGGGCGTTTCAAATGAAAGTCTAAAGGTATAGTGGAGTTTGGTCAAGGAACTTGTTCCGTAAATCCGGTTAAACAATAGGATGGCTTAAACAGAATGGTCATAAAATACGTTCGCGAACAAAATATTTTTATGTTTGTTATTATTTTTTGTTACATGCCCTGTACTCACACAAATGCATATTGTCTCTAATTGGGCGAAACCAGAAAGGGGTGTGGTCTGTGGTCTGTCGCTAGCTGCACTTGCTGCAGAAATATTTTCTAAACTGAGCATGCCTTTTTTTTTTTTGGATGGGAAGTCATCAAATAACTTCTCCCGCTCTGCGCGGAGCGGGAGGGTGTGTCAGACTCTTACTGACTAAAACCCACCCATATTCCTTCCTGTTACCTGTGTTGCCAGGGGCCTCGGTAACCCATTAGTACCTTCCCGCGACCCCGGCAGGCGTCGGCCCTAGTGGACCCCTACATTGTGCTGACGACATCTC
The DNA here is from genome assembly GCA_905333075.3 of Atethmia centrago. Classification (NCBI taxonomy): domain Eukaryota; kingdom Metazoa; phylum Arthropoda; class Insecta; order Lepidoptera; family Noctuidae; genus Atethmia; species Atethmia centrago. The sequence goes on from HG995388.1 coordinate 16,190,256, forward strand.
TTTGAGGCGCGCGTGGAATACGACGCGCCGTCGATCTGGGCGTGGTCCTTACCGGATGGTGAGCTACCCATTGCTCACCGTCTGCAAGCCCGCGCCTATGGAAAGTAAGGAAAGTGTACAAAGACGTTTTCTATACCTATACCATCTTTGCTATAAAGACTAAGACCATCTAGCAAAAAAAATGAGGAGCTACAACCTAAGACTACAACACTACAAATTGTCATCGTTCGTAGATAAAAGGGTTCTAGATTTCACATTTCTTCACAAACTTTTCAATGGGGTTGTCGACTGTAGCGAGCTTCTAGAAAAGCTGCAGACATGTGCACCATCTCGCTTGCCGCGGAAATGTAACTATAACCGTTTCTATGTGCCGGGATCCAAAACAAATCTCGGACAATTCGCCGTTTTGCCAAGGCTCTGAGGCAGTAAAACGAAATATCGAAGCATAATGAACTGGATATTACATGCAAATTATCAAAGTTCAAAAAAGACATAAAAATCATTGTATCCAAGTCGTAATATTTTTGTCTGTTGTCTTTTATGGTTATTCTTTGTTTCTTATTCCTTTGTATTATTATTATTATTAATTGGTTATTAACTTTGTTTCCTTTGTATGATTTTCGTGTTAAGTATTTTGATTTATTTTAATATTTTTACCTTGTCAAACTCACTGTAGTACCTAGATTATATGTAAATGATGTGGTCTCTTATAATTGGAAGCGCACACTTGTACTTAAACTTGCATGTAATTTTGGCAGTAAAGGTAAAAAAACACTACACAAACTAACATTTTTTGTAAATCCTTATTTTTTACTATATTTAATTTTTTATCCAGCCTCCAAATTGCATTTCAGTAATGATAAAAACAACCGTGGTGTGCAGCATCAGGAAACACGTGCTTTAAAGCTTTCATGGCTGCAGCTTCAAAATCTGTTACATTTTTTTTTAGGTTCCCGATTTGGTACCTGGCTTTTTATTAAGTTTAACATAGTGATGTAGGTGTCTTTGTTTTTATTTGGCAAGATTATATAAATTAATGGAATAATATATGTATGTTCTGTGGTACTACCACCGTCTCCGTGTATTGTGTACAACTGTTGGAAGGGTGTAGGGCACACCTTGAAGATACCGTCACAAAAATAAGTTTTTATCTTTTTTTATAGTTTTCTTGATTCTTCTGAGCAAAATATTCTATTACGGTTACCTTGAAATTCGTAGTCAGCTAACAACAAATTTGAAAATTTGACGAAACTTCTACTTCGATTTTTTTTTCTCTTGTTATTAACAGCAAATAAGGAAAAGGTTTTATGAAAAGTGTATTTTCTTATTTTTCCTTTATATGGACTGCTAACTACTGGGAATAAAGACTAAAAAGTATGGTTAATACTCCCACTAGTTCCATACATGGAACTAGTGAGTTGCACTAGTTCCATGTGGAACTAGCTACATGGAACTACTGGGAATAAATGGCTGTTATTACTTAGCACAAGCCCCTACACGAATGCCTGTATGTATGTTTATATCAAAAATAATCAACTGGACATTCCAACAAGGACACAAAATAATCACATCATGCACGACCAAATACAGTATTCCCATATATTGCATCAGACTAGCAATGCAATCGCAAAATGTAAATACCATTGACCCTAGAGACGTATTAGACGGACATCTCAATACCTGACGTATAGATACATGGTTACATAATACACCAGTCACGTGAGACGGCACAAACGATTATTGAGACGGACTTGATTATATTGGATGTATAGATCGGAAACCCAGTTTGAATGTAGCTACAGAGGATGTGGATAGTAATTTGTAACTGGATAATAGTGAAATACCGGTTGGGTTATTGAGAGGTAAGTTTAGTAGAGTAAGAGGGGCTTAGAAGTAATAACAGCCATACGGGTCGATCGATCAGGTTAAGCTACGCTTGCCGCAGTCTGTGGATGGGTGACCATCTTTACATAACAAGATCCCTCCGTGCCTCGGAAAGCACGTTAAGCCGTTGGTCCAAGTTGTCATTCAGCTTACCCAGTTGTTACGGGTCGTCAAAAGCCTGAAAGTCTGACAACCAGACTTACCAAGTAACTGGGTTGTAGAGGTCAGATAGGGAGTCGCTCCGTGTAAAATACTGGTATTCAGCTGCATCCGGTTAGACTGGAAGCTGATCCCAATATAGTTGGGAAAAGGCTAGGCAGATGATGATGATTGAGAGATAAGTTTAGGTAACAGTAACGCTTGTTGGTTTAATGCGTTTTTAATAAAGAATTCTCAGTCGAAAGTCTAAAGTTTCAAAATGTGTCCGATGATTCGCAAAAGGCATTGAAAAGCGCCTGTAAGATATAAATAGCAAGACTGAAGAATGTATAACGGTCAACTGTGACAAGGAAAATAAAAACATTTACTAATTTGATTGCGAATATTTAGATTTGGTGATTATAAAAATAATCCTTTAAAGCTATGGAAAAAAATCCATTATCAGTACTAACTTAAAACAATGAAGCTTATCCTGAAATGAACCCTGAAAACATTACACTTCTTTTTTGGGCACTCCCCTGAGATCGCATTCAATCGGACTCCAGCGCATACCGTCACATGCTTTTGCATTCCACCGAATGACATCGCATCGCAACCTGCCGTTACCTCGCGCCGCATCCTGTCGTGTCCCGCCACATGCTTTCGTGTCCCGCCGCATGCTTTCGTGTCCAGCCGCATGACATCGTATCCCGCCGCGGTATTCTCCAGCGTACGCTTCAATACTGCAGACAGAAATTCCCTTTGATGCTCCATGGTCGGTCTCTGAGGTTTGGAATCTATTTCTTGTTATCATTAGAAACATCCGCATTTCATCATCTTCATCATCATTCTCATGCCCTGATACCAATTTATTTGTGGGCGGCACAACATATCTTTATCTTCCACACTTCTCTATTATTTGTCATCACGGTAGTCACCCCCTTTCTAGCCATGTCATCTTTCACACAGTCCATCCATCGTTTCGTTGGTCTTCCCCTAGTCGTATAGCTATCCACATGCATACTTGAAACTTTCCTGGAGATATTTCCCTCATTCCTCGGCATCAGATGCCTATGTCATGACAACCTTTTTCCACACAACTTTTCAGTCACCGGTATCACTTTCAGACTTTCTCTTAGATACTCATATATATATATATATATATGTATATATTTATAAAACGCCTGAATTTAAGTTGTGCACCGTTGTGCGCTGGCCTTTATTGTATTAACATAATTGGAAAAAGTGAGCAACAATAACCAGAAAAACACCCTATTACTTAAAACAACATAGAAAACAAAGATCCAAGTATTGTTAGAGCTTCGAAGATGCTCAAGTTTAGCCAATTCTATTTCAAGCTTCAATGCATTGGATAACGACGTTGCTGCAGATTACTTCAGGAAATAACGATGGAAATATTAAAAGGAATTCACCTTGTTATTTACCATTGAATGGGATTAGAAGAATATTTGGTGTAACGCAGATATATTTTTTTACACAAAGTCAATTACAGAATAATTTGTTGTTCAATCTCATTTTTTACGTGACAACCTAAGGTAGCAACTATCATATTTACATTAAACCGGCTCCGATTTAAGTCATTTCTTATTTTGGTGAAAAATTGGATTGTTTCGTCAATCATTTTATTTTTACCTATTTTAATAACGAATAAAATCAACTTCACTAGGAGTAGTATAACGAGCAACTTATTAAGGCTTCGATAAGCGGCATCCGGTTTCAAAGCATTGCGTATATGTACAAAATATTCAACAGGATTGCCATAAGCTTTTCGGTAGCTCATGCCAATCCAATAAATTTTTATTTTTTTCATTATCATTATCGCTGATAGAATTTGTCCAGATCCTCAGGTTAATCATCACTGATTAATATGCCATGTCACATCCACAACTGATCTAAGAAGCAAATGATCATAGTTTGTGGTAGCGGGAAGAAAATACGAGTATGTTAATCTTGAAAATATTTCTCATAACTTGGTTTTTACAAAAACACGTTTTGAAAAAAATCTCGATATAAATGAACGGTAAACTAACCTTGAGTTTCAATCCAAAATCATCACATTCAATCATCTGCCTAGCCTTTTCCCAACTTCATTGGGATCGGCTTCCAGTATAACTGGAAGCAGCTGAATACCAGTATTTTACATGGAGCGACTTACCTATCTGACCTCCACAACCCCAGTTACTGGGTAATACGATATCCCTTGGTACGATTGGTTGTCAGACTTTCGGGCTTCTGACGACCCGTAACGACTGTCAAAGATCCCCGATTGACAGCCGGGACCAACGGCTGAACGTGCTTTCCGAGGCACGAAGGGGTCTCGGTATGTAAAGATGGTCACCCATCTACGGACCAATCGCGGCAAGCGTCAACCTGATCGACTGACTCGTGCGGGTGTTATTATTTAGCCAATCCAAAATATCTGTATTAAATACTACGCTGGTATTTAATAAATAACAAGAACGTCTTAATTGACTACAAAATTTGGTTGTTTTTTATTTTAGATTCCTTGACAACTTTTTGAATACATAGATAATTACTTCATAAATTACTAGCGTTGTGTCATCGCGCTTCTCTTTCTTTTCTATGCAGTTTGACAGTGACCGCACTTTAGCTGTTGTTAGCATCTTAACAAAACTAAATGGTCAGGAGAGTTCCTTCCTATCGATTCCTCCACGAGACTATGCCAACACAAGGAGCACCATTTTCCCTACACTGAAATATAAGAATTTCATCCGTAGCATTAGGATTATTTTCTTAGTTAATAGAACCATTTGTGTTAATGGAATGGCCTCGTAAATATTGCCTTCCGTCTTGTAAATCCTGATGGACTTATGTTTATTTATTAGCTATAATCTTGTTATATTTTTATGATGTATTTGGTATTTGCTAAGGCTATTGCTGACGTAGACAGACGTGTAGGCTGATGGTATTACATCGTTATTGTTTATATTCTTCATAAGTAAAGTACTAATAACATATGTAAGTATTCATGAAATGGGTTACAAAGTTATACCTAGCCACTAATAAGTGATACCATAGGATTATGCATGAACATTGATGCCAAATGAACCTATACATAACATAATCAGCCTATAATGTTCTCATTACTGGAACACAGGCCTCCTCTCTTCGAGTAAGCGAGGGAGTGGGCTAAAATCTACCACGCGGGTCCAGTACGGGTTGGTAGATGTCACATGTCATCGAATTTTTCGTTCTAAGACATGTTCCTCACGATGTTTTCCTTCGCCGTTTTGAAAGCAGTGGTGAAAAGGATGCTCAAAATATTTGGCACAATAATGACGCCATGACCATAGCATGACAACTTTTCTACCCAGGTCTTTTCGAGTAGTAAACCTGGACATTAATGTTCATGTCATTTACCTAGTATTCTAGTATTCATATACAGACAGCATCACTATGTGAGGTCTCCTCAAGTTTTAAATATTGATCAATACGTTATAGCTATCCTGAGGAATACTTACAAAAAACAAATTATTTAAAAAACAAAAAACCCGACTGCAAAAACACATACCTAACTGAAAAGAGAAAAACAAGCATTATAAGCTATATAATTTTGGTATCACAGGCGGAGACAAACAAAAGTTACACCACATTTCAGGTTATTGGTTTGCCCCCGCCTGCGATACAAATTTCTATAGCTTATATGCTTGTTTTTCTCTTTTCAGTTAGGTATGTGTTTTGCAATTGGGTTTTTTGTTTTTTAAATAATTTGTTTTATTTCAAGCTTTTTAGTTTTATTAATATATACATGGAATTGACTCATTACTAGCTTTTATTTGATATCAATATTGTTGTAATTTATTAAAAAAAAACGTTTCCCTCCCTTTTTTTTGTATTTGAAGATGCAATATATAAATATTATATAGCATAAATCACTCCCACAATGAAGACAAATCTAACGACACCTCTTATGTTAAAATCGATCAAGCCGTTTAGATACATACATACATACATACATACATACATACATACTCTCGAAAAACATTACCCTCCTGGGAAGAAGTGGCGCAACAAACTTCCCAGCAGCACACCTGTCTGTGTAGTTATATAGACTTGATTCTATACAAATCGTATGCAAAATAATTAACTTTACGAAACACACAATAAATTAAATTACTTGCCATATGTTAGCTAGCACACGCCAATATACCAACAAAACAATGAAAACTGTACTCAAGCAGATTAAAAATTACAACATAAAACATAAACAGAACTTAATACTTAAATGCGGGCCCCGTGCGGGTTGGTAGCTGTCACATGTCTTCGATTTTTTGGTTCTAGGACATGCTGGTTTCCTCACGATGTTTCATTCACCGATTTTGAGAGCATTGGTGATGAAGTTAGCCGTAAGTTCCTGCCGTTACCACTGGGCCACCACTGCTCACTGAAACTCCACTAATGTTAAAACAATTAAACTCTCACATAGTCATTTGGCAGTGATATTCAACGTTAGAAAGAAAGAATATAAAGTTATTTGACCCAGGTCAATTACGAGGTCGCCCAAACACAGCAAAAGATACGCAAGTTCAAATCCGACTTAGCTGCATAACAGCTTTTTGTATTTTCAAGCAACGATACAGAAAAAAAATTAAATTAGTATCCGCTTGGATATCTCGAAGGTCTGCTTGAAGCGAATATGATGCGAGGTTCAATTCCCAGAAACAAATATTTCTTGTTGACATTATAAACTCAATGCGTTTTAATGTAAGGTCTTCCTTCTTAGTTTTTTGCAATATTTATGTTAAAAAAACCTCAAAAGAAACAAGTAGCAAATAAAGTTAATAACCTTTTGCCTAATAACATTTTATACTTTTTGCTGCATAATATTACAAACACGAGCATTTTATTAGAATTAGAAATAACTTTAATAAAAATAACTTAATGAGAAACGTAGTGGGTAACTTAACTAAAGATTACTTTACTCGGCTTATTGGTTGATTCACACGAATCTACTCGATCGAAACGGGCGAATCGACACTTTTAAATAATATTATTTTTACTGTAGGCGATTTGCATGAAGTTAATTCAATTCAAGTAAGCGAAAAGACAACTCCAGAAATACGTATCCTTAATTTTATGCAATAAAGTTCAGAAAAATGTACACTAGCGCAAAGAAGTGATAAGTATTGGATATACAAACTCAATGTTTACTTAAAAAGTGCCTATGAAATAACTTTTGAATCCAAACTAATATTATAAAAGCGAAAGTGAGTTTGTATGTTTGTTACGCTTTCAAACTAAAACGGCTGAATGGATTTGGATGAAATTCGGCATAGGGGTAGACCATGACCTCGATAAGGATATACGCGATATACTTTTCATCCTGGATCACAGACGAAGTCACGGGCAATAGCTAGTTTAAAATGAATATGTTCTGATATACTTTTGTCAAGTTTGAGAGTCTGTCACTCACAAAACTTTACGAATATATTTTGCTACGATCTATTTCTCCCAATCGTTTTTTTTTACCTTACATTGGTTATGGGTCCAGATACCCAGACGCACAAAGTAAGTTCGTGCGAATCAACCAATAAACCCTTAACTCTTAGTTCTCTTCTTCTTAGTTAGTAAAATGAATGTAGGTATACCTAACCTCACATTAGACAGAGGCCGAATGGTAAAGTAGAAAGAACGATAGAAGATTACAAATTCATCGTAATCACTAAGAGCTCGCTGGCTAGTTAGTCAATACTGCCGGTTGGCGACGTTAGATGATGCGTTGGTTCAAATCCACGTCAAGCAGTTCTCTTTTTACCCGACTGCCTCAGGAGGGTAATGTTTTTCGAGAGTATGTATGTATGTATGTATGTATGTCTATTTCTTTGGCACGCTGTGTAGCCTAAACGGCTTGATCGATTTTAACATAAGAGGTGTCGTTAGATTCGTCTTCATTGTGGGAGTGTTATAGGCTATATAATAATTATTTATTGCATCTTGAAATACAAAAAAAAGGGAGGGAAACGTTTTTTTTTAATAAATTACAACAATATTGATATCAAATAAAAGCTAGTAATGAGTCAATTCCATGTATATATTATTAAAACTAAAAAGCTTGAAAAAAACAAAATATTTAAAAACAAAAAACCCAATTGCAAAACACATACCTAACTGAAAAGAGAAAAACAAGCATTATAAGCTATAGAAATTTGTATCGCAGGCGGGGGCAAACCAATAACCTGAAATGTGGTGTAACTTTTATTTGTCTCCGCCTGTGATACCAAAATTATATAGCTTATAATGCTTGTTTTTCTCTTTTCAGTTAGGTATGTGTTTCGCAAGTGGGTCATTTTTTCACGCCTTCTTTGCATGGGGGTCGGCAGAGAATATAGAACGCCACCTGCTACGCTCCTTAAATACTTCTTTTGCTTCGGTTACGCTCATACATCTGGTCGTACACGCACGCCGGTTGCGAGCACTACGCACCTAACCTTTTTGAAGAACTTCACCAATGAGGTCACTATATGTCTTTCCCAGCATATCCACTATTATTATTATTATAAGAATAACGTAAAAGATCATACGTTTATACGAAATCTTAATAAAACATAATTTAGGAATACAAATATCGGAAGTATTATTATTGAAAATTATTGCCTTATTTATTAACATAACAATATCCCACTGCATGAGCTTCTTAATTAAAAATTAATAGAATTTTATTAAAAGAACAAAAGCAAAATATTCTACGCAGATTGTTATAATTTCGCCTCAGGCTATAATTAATTTTCTTAGAACGAATTTTTTTTTTTGTGCCGAATAGAAGTAAGATTTTGGTTATACTCATCAAATAATAATATATCTAAATATGATTGTACTATAGGAGTAGGTATGACAACTTATCCATTTGCTTCATGCATGGAAACTAACCCAGACTACCAGAATATTTACAAGCGTCCGAAATATTCCCCACATTTTACCGCCTAGAATACAGAGCTTTTTAAAACAAAAGAAAGTATTAGCAAATATCATCTGACAAAAAATAATACTACCGATTTATGTCAAAATGGAAATTATAGCAAAAAGTAAAGTAATAAGAAATACTGGTTTACTGTCAGTCAAGTCCCTATCCAAGAGAATTTCTTCTTAGCTTTACAAATCAAAATATCAAAGGGGTGTCACTCAAGCATTTATAACAAACACTGCCACGCTCGTCGTATATCATTTTGTCATTTTTTTTAAGTATATTGCTTAAAAATGATTGGTATGACAGGTACAGTTGTTGCCAGCGGTGTTATTCTGAATATGTAAGTTCTTTTTGGTGAGTTTTTGGGATAATCTAATGTGTGACGCCTAATAAGTGGTAGAGCACGGTAAGTTATCTATGTCTTATCTCAAGTCACAAGTCATTTTTTTTTTCATTATACATAGATACAATAATAACGGGATATAAAGATAATAAAGAGTGCGCTGTGTTATGCCAGAGGGCGTACAAATGTTTGTAATTAAGTAATCAAGCCAGCCAACCCTCAATAATAAAATAAAATAAGCCTGGATTAAAACATTGTTATAAAGAATCACACAATCCATAATGAAAAATCATTAATAATAAATAGAAATCGAAATCAATGTCAATAAAAAGGAATAAAATAAAACACAAATAAAATTTAAATACAGTACTTGTTAATACACCGCTGCACCGACTGAAAACGAATAATAAAACTATATCAATATACAATACAGTTATATAGTTACAATAAAGTTTTGAAATATGGAGGCCTTGGCAGAGAGTATAACTTTGTGCCCTTTGGCGTCGAGACCTTCGGTCCGTGGGGTCCCAGTGCGCATAAGTTACTTGCGGAAATCGCGAAACGTCTAGTTGATGTAACTGGTGACCGAAAAGCTGGCGGCTTTCTCGCGCAACGCATCAGCATTGCAATTCAGCGAGGAAATGCCGCCAGCAGCCTCGGTACAATGCCCCGAGGGCCTTTTTTAGGCTTAACTTAGTTTTAATTTAATTTAGATAATTTTAATAATCATCTTGTAATTTGGTTATGTAAATAAATAAAGATTCCTAATCCTACTAATATTATAAATGCGAAAGTTTGTAAGAATGGATGGATGGATGTTTGTTACTCTTCACGCAAAAAGTACAGAACGGATTTGGATGAAATTTGGCACACAGATAGTTTATAACCAGAAATAACACATAGGATACACATTTTTATCCCGATATACCCACGGGGTCAAAACTTATGCGGGTGAAACCGCGGGGCGCATCTAGTATACAATACTAATGTCAATATACAAAATGTATCTCAAGGAAAACAATACATGGATTTTACGAGTAGTAGCATGCCAACATTCTGTCATTAGATTTTTGTCTGTTATATATTCCGAAATATTGTAATATGCTTTTCACTTCTCTTGCTCTAAAAGTTCGTCATTATGCTGTGCGTCGACGACATAACATCGTTTTTATGCTCTAGCTAGTGCATAAAGTATTTTTTTTTCTAAGACTAATATAATCAGGGAGCAGTGGTGGCCCAGTGGTAACGGCCGCGACTTACAACAGGCGCTTTACTTTGTGTAAATTATTACATCACCACTGCTCCCAAAACGGTGAAGGAAAACATCGTGAGGAAACCGGCATGTCCTAGAACCCAAAAATTCGAAGACATGTGACATCTACCAACCCGCACTCGGCCCGCGTGGTAGATTACCGCCCACTCCCTCTCACAGAGAGGAGGCCTGTGTCCCAGCAGTGGGAATATTATAGGCTGATTATGTATGTATGTATGTAATGTAATCAGGCCCCACAGCCACACACAATAAAACGTGGGTAAAACGTCGCAGATTAAAATCGTTATTTTATTTCATTTGCTTTAATTTATATCACTTCCGAGTTTTCTATCGTTAATTTAATAAAACCAGATCAAATAGTTGTAATTTATTATTTAAAAATGCAACGAAACATTTTTATGACTTGGTAGTATGCAGTACCCAAGTTGAATGACACGTGTTGAAAATTAATAAAAAAAAAACTTTAAAAATTTTCGTGGCGGGAATTAGCTATTCTCTTCTTCAATTTTGCAACATTTTTGAACAGTGAAATACTGTTATTGTTACTATTTACTTACGAGTATGAGACAATAATGAAATATTTTTTCCATACCTTGCTACCACTTATGTTCTAGACTGTACCAATTTAAGCTTCAATAAAAACGCCTTGCTATTCTTTTCCAACATCATTTACCGATTCAAAATGGACGAGACTTTCCTTACGTTTCACCGGGTCCTATCCTTCGCCGGAATTCCAATTTTTGGCAAAAAACACTGGAGCTCCAAACCGTGGTTGCTTTTGCAAATCTTCAACTTCATCATTGGTGGCTTTTGCTTCATTTTCACCAGTGGTTTTGTCGCTACTAACTACTCTGATTTCCTTCTCTGCATCCAAGGGGCTTGTATTTGGACTACTGGTGTCATCATGACGATTTCTTTGGGAGTCTGTCTCATATTTCGCAATCAGTTTCGAAATTTCCTTGAAGAGATGGTCTTTAAAGATGCTATGTTGGAAATGCCGTTGATAAAGCATGTTTTACTGGTTCATCATGGAGGGGACAAAATAGCAGAATTGAGAGACCTAGTAATTGGTACACAGGAGAGGTTATTTAAGTACACCAGTCTTCTCTTGAAGACGTATGTCGCTAGTGTGTTCCTGTGTGCAACCTTGTACCTTTGCAGTCCAATTTATCTAATGATAGTTCGAGAGGATAAGTCTTTACGTCTATTGGGTAAGTGGTACACCACAGACTACCTGCAGTATTGTCTCTCCTTTCCCTAGAAAGGAGAGACAGGAGGTCTTTAAAATATCGCTTTTAGCGATAAGACCACCCATTGTGTTTGTAGCCTATGTAAAATTTCTACATTTTATATCTATAATTTTTATGGTGTACATAATAAAGAGTATTATATTCTATTCTACACTACAATTCCTATTATGAAATCTACAATATTTAAATCTCAGTTAAAATAAAGAGAAGAGTAGATACTGTATTTTTTTTTCACATCTGGCGATTGTATCTATTGCTACTAATCATGGCGCTTTGTTTCAGCTTTCGATATGTGGTTCCCATGGAGTTTAGAAGACTACGCCGTCTATATAGTGTCGTTCATATTTCATGCTTACGCTGGTTATTTGTGCTGCATTGGTAAGTAAAAGTTAAACCTTTGACTAGCTTACGAGGAACTTATTGGAACTTATTGGCCATTACACGTAAAGAATAAGGTTTTAGGTTGGTTGCGAAACTAATTGCCCAGATACCACCTGGCTAGGATATACAAATAATATCTTCTCAAATTTTGAAACTTTATAAACTCACATTAAAATATAATTATGTTGATGGTTGTTCAGCTGAAAAGCGAGAATATGACGCACGCCTTAAAGATCAGAGTAAATCGAAGCATTTATCAATTTCTACGTAAAGTCTTTGTTGAAAACAAATTTCTGGGAAGTTGTTTCCAGGTTACTTCGAAAAGGATTTTTATTGAAATCACGATAAACCGATCTAATATCAATTTGGTTTAAAGCTGTATTAAGTGGAGGCTTAGATTCTATCTATACCTTGGCAATTAAATTGACAAAAGACAAAGCAATTTATAATTTAATCACTACTTATACTTGAAGATTAAAAACCCTCGCAGGTAAGACCTCACACAGACCAGGGGAGCATGACACAGAAGGGAGGAGGCTTAGTTTATGACACTGTATACACTTCTTTATCTAAACTCATGCCTCTCATTAAGAAACTATTTTTGGTTTCAAAATTTATTTTAATTTAAATAACTTACGATACGAGTGTAGATAAGTGTTTTTTCCTACAGCTTATCCAGGTCTGCAATCAACTATAATCCTTCTACTCGGACAAGTAATTCGACAGATAAGGATACTGACATTTATACTTCTACACATGAATGAACTGCTACTGGAACTGACTGGTATTCAAGATGACAGATGGCAAGCGTACTGCACCTTGGTTCTTTCTCAATGTGTGGATCATTATGTGAAGATAAAGAGGTATGCTTTAATTCAAAAGTCACTAAAAACTATTGAGATTTTACACTAAATTGTTTTCTTAAAATCGCGACAATCTAAGAAGCCCGAGTTCACGTTTCTCATTATACATGCCGCGATAACTTTGTATACGAACGTCTTTGTAAGAAATCGAAAAATTAATAGTCCTTATTATAACTTTCACTTTATATTGGCAAAATGCACTCAAAAACACGAATTAATCGTTGATTTATATTCCGACTATTTATTTCATGTCTTTGGGTTCATTGCCATAGTGTTGTGACCGTTATAAGCCATTTTTTGACTAAATAAAGTATTTTTTCTGAAAAATCGATACTTTTGTTACAAATATTACATTTAGAAAAGAGAGGCACGTATAATTACGGTGTTTTTAATTTTTTAAACATATAAAAACAAAATCTGAAAACATTTATTTTTAGCTTTATTTTGATATTTAATATGTGAATATTATAACGTGCTTAGCATGAATGCTTCGCACGGATGCTTGTCTGGTGCATAGTATACAATGTATTATAAATTATCATACATAAACCTTCCGGAAGAAACCACTATGTGGGTTTTACTTTATGTCATGGTTTGCGGCTGTTTGAAACTGCTCAAATTTAAACTTAGTTGAGATCAAAGACATTCAATTATTTACTTAACAATAGACAGGACATAGCGAACAAAATCGTAATCCGATACATTTGTCCCAGTGGACAAAAGTCGCTCAGTCTAGTGTCGAACGCCTGCATGTCAAGTCGCCTTCGTGTCCACCAAAAGAAAATTATTTTCGAAGTATATATGCTGAATAGTGCATTATAGTTAGAGATCGGATATTCGGATGCATATTCACCGAAAGTTGAGATGTTAGCGAATGTGGAATACGTTTTTGTATCGAAAAATTCCCGCGGTTCCGGGATCAACAAGGTTTCTGACTATTGAATCAGATTAGTATTATAATCTACATATATACTTACTTTCAAATGTTGGCTTATATGGAATGCACTATAGTAAAAAAAACCCTGACTATATAAGCGTATGCATAATATCTACCTACCTAATATTGTAAAGTAGGTAGGTAAATACCAAACTGCCATAGCAAACAACGTTAATATAAGATAATGGACTACATATATTTAGAATAATTGATGTAGGTACCTACCTATTGAAACAAATAGTTAAAAATTATTGTGCTTAGTGAAATTCTGTTAAATTCCTGTCCTCTCCACATAGCAAAATAAACAGTATATGTTAGCACCATTATATTAATAGAAAACGACGATAGGCATTTTGCGAGTTTCTGAGTGGGACGGCAAATTATAGGTACCTGCTTATGCGCAAGTAGCTACCCCGACAAATAGTTCTCTTAGTTTATTTAATTACAATAATTGCATTCGTCGCTGTGCTTGCCATTCGTTTGGGTGTTTTTTTTTTTTGTTTTAACTAACATACTCCACCCCTCCTCTTACACCCTACATATACATATTTTAGAAGTCGCTTCTTTATTATACACCCGACTAGCTATGCATTCCCGGTGTTCCTGGCATCCCGTGTTTTGTTTTTACAAATAAAAATATTTTAAGAAGCCACTTCCATACTTTCACAGCTAAAATTTAACTTTAGGTAAATATGCATGCACAGCAGTGGTGGCCCAGCGGTAACGGCCGCGACTTATGAGTTGTAGGTCGTAGGTTCGAACCCAGACAGGCGCTTTACTTTGTGTAAATTATTTCATCACCACTGCTCTCAAAACGGTGAAGGAAAACATCGTGAGGAAACCGGCATCTATCCTAGAACCAAAAGTTCGAAGACATGTGACATCTACCAATCCGCACTCCCTCTCACAGAGAGGAGGCTTGTGTCCCAGCAGTGGGAACATTATGGGCTGATTATGTAAATATGCATCCGAATATCCGATCTCTGATTAAGGTATTATAAATCTCGTAAAAAAACGACTAGACTTTACCACGGTATATTTTCGTTAGTATTTTGTCATTTAGATAAAATAAATAATTTTCTTATATGATTCAAATTATCTGACGGATGGTAACCAAAACTTGGTCTCGGTAAAAGTTTATTGTATCAAATTTAGCTGTTATGTAATTTTGCTATATTACGCTAGATGGCGTCACTGAGACATGGGATCTCAATTTTTCTATGACTTTAATTCTGAGAGCCTCTCTATAGTATCTATCTTAATTAAATCTATTTTTTTGAGATATAGGTACTGTTAAATACACTCGGCGTCACAAAAATCGTACCTCTTTGAAAATAAGTTTCAAGCATGTCCCGCCAGCAACGAATACATTAAACCCAATTAATATTGGTATCAATTGAAAGTATGTTTAACGACCTTTAAATTAACAACAGTTAGAATTCCTAAACACAACAGATCTCATTAGCACGTAACTTTAAGAAAAATGTTGTCAAAATACGCATTACAACGGCCACTAATTGCACAAGGGTATAAAACGGGCGACCCAGGTTAAATGTGGGTTTAAAGTCCGTTTAAGTAGTCACGACCTCTCAAGGTCAACTACGAGATGCCATACATAAAAAAAAAATAAAAAATAAATGTGGGTCATTCGCTATTCAACCTTTGAAGTGAACACACGTGAACAGTTACAGCAAGAAAAATACCCCAGAAGATGGATACCACTGCAGATGAAGCCGCTCAAGTCATTGCACTACTGCAATCAGGGATGCGGCAATGTGATGTTGCTCGGCAACTGAACTTGAGTCCTTTTTCCATTCGACGAGTGTTCCAACGCTTCCAAGAGACTGGTGGCTATATACGTGGATCTGGAAGACAACGGTGCACATCCGAAAGAGACGATCGCTTCATTGTTTCGACGTCTTTACGTAATCGGTTCTCCAATGCTGTTGAGCTGCAACAACAACTGCGATCAGCTCGCAGAACTTCTGTAATCGTCTCCACAGTTAGAAGAAGAATGCGGAAGAAGAAAATTGCAGCTCACAGGGCTCCGCAGGAGACGCCCTGGTCGTCGGGAATCTCGGGTGGATTTCCGGCCACCGTAGGCGCGGGCTTGCGGACGGTGAGCAATGGGTAGCTCACCGTCCGGTAAGGAACAGGCCCGGGTCGACGGCGCGTCGTATTCCACGCGCGCCTCAAAGAGATGTCGTCAGCACATATAGTAGGGGTCCACTAGGGCCGATGCCTGCCGGGGTCGCGAGAAGGTACTTATGGGTCACCGAGGCCCCCGCAACACAGGCAACAGGAAGGAATACGGGTGGGTTTTAGTCAGTAAGAGTCTGACACACCCTCCCACTCCGCCCAGAGCGGGAGAAGTTATTTGATGATTTCCCACCTCACAGGGCTGTTACAGGGCCAAAATTTACTGCACAGAATAGGAGAGACCGGTTGCAATTTGCCCGTGACCATGTGGATTGGACAATACACCAATGGAGGGCTGTGCTCTTCTCGGATGAGACGAGGGTGTGTCTTTTCTGCAACGACAGGCGTTGAAGAGTGTACAGGAGGCAAGAGGAACGATTCGCACAAGCCTGTATTCAAGAGACAGTGGAATACGGGGGTGGCTCCTGCATGTTCTGGGGCGGCATGTCAATCGACGGCAAAACGAACCTCGTCTGTGTTTCTCGGACTGGAAGGGTCGCTGACTGCTCCTCGGTACATAACAGAGATCTTAGAGGAGCAGGTTGTCCCTTATGCTGGTTTTGTTGGCAGTGGGTTCACGTTATTGCACGATATCGCCCGTTGTCACACCGCTTTAATTGTAAGAGACTACCTGCAAGAAGTTGAGATCCCTGTTATGCGCTGGCCGACGCGAAGTCCAGACCTGAACCCTATTGAGCACCTTTGGGATGAACTGAAACGGCGAGTACGGGCACGTGATCCTGCCCCTACCACTCTCCAAGATCTCCAAGATGCCGTCGCTGCAGAATGGAACAACATTCCTCAAGAGACTGTTGTCACATTAATTAGGTCCATGAGAGAACGCATGGAAGCAGTCATCAGGGCTGGGGGGGGTAACACTAGGTTTTAAGTTGTTTTTAAGGACTTTGTTGTAATTTTTGCTGATAAAATAAAATTTAACTTTTTTTGCTTGCTTTTTTTTATTCCCTGGTAAACAAAAAAACAAATCTATTGATTTATTCTGAAATTTAAATAAATTGCCTTTCCAATGACATCTTATAGTCATATTAATCAATGGAAGATCCATTGATTAATATGGTTAAAATGACTTTGAAAGGAATTCTTATAGAGGTGCGATTTTTGTGACGCCGAGTTTATTACAAACTCTTACGTGTAATAAAACGATAGGCCTCGAGAATCAGTTTCAAGCAATGTAGATAAATTGTCGATTACAAACTCTAAGTATGATAAATTGATATGTCTCATGAATCGGTTTTAAAAGTAACCGATTTTTTTCCCCATCACTACACAAAGTACTTTTATAGCCGTCAAATCGAGCTTCGTTGATTGTCACGATTATAGTAGATATATGATTTGAGAATAGGAGGCATTAGAAACAAAAAGTTACAATTTAACAAGGGCATTCAAAAAGATATAACATTTAACGATGTAAATATCAAAATTTGTTGAGATTTATTAATTTTATTATGATTGTTAATCCTATATCTTACTTTCCAGAAAATAATTAAAATTAATTAGAAAACCTATAGGTACTATCGGCCAATCTTCCGCATGCTCACCTCTAAGGCGATAATCGTATAGCACGGCTCACGACTCGATCGCCTGATGCAAGCGTTTTGGCCAATGGGATGCATGAAGCGTATTTTAGCCGTGTTTGTATTAATGTAATTATGTATAGTGTGTGTGACAGTCACACTAGGCGCGTGCTATGCTCACTTGTTTGTAAGACATTTTTTTAATGGGCACGGCCAGCGAGAGCGCTTTATGAATTGTTATTGTTGACAAGAAGTAATTTCGTACTAATATCTTCCGTTTGGTTTAGAAAATGTATTATTGGTATTGCTATACGCGTACCCTAAAAAAACTTTATTTAGCATTTTTGTTTACCACTTTGCCAAATTACAGCTTTCTAGTAAGAGTCTGTGAGCTAAGCCGGGGACAGACAGACAGACAGACGGTCATGGCGAAACTATAAGAGTTCCTTGTTGACTACGGAACCCTAAAACGAAGCAAGTTACGTAGTTTTGTTAGAAATTGTCATTTGCTATCTCTTTCTTTTATTGCTGTTTTGATTAAAATAGCAAAATTACTTACACTAGTATTTGAACCATTACTTGGCGCAGTTTATACAATGTTATCAGATTTTTTTATTATTGCTGTCGCAACTTTTGCAACTGCAATAAAAATAAGTTCATTATCTAAGCACCATTGTTATTCAGTGGGAACGTCAGAACATCTGGTTAAACAATAGATCGGCTTTATAGAACGGCCATAAAATACGGTCGCAAAAAATTACGAAATATTTCTTCAACACACTTGCTTGTAAAGTGACTCAGAAATTCAGCTTATTATACAGAAGTATTTTTACTTTACATTTCTTTTTTCAATATACGCAGTTTTTGTCCAAAAACAATGAATATTTTTGAGAAAAAAAAATTCGTTACATCAGATAAATCAATCATCAAAATTATCATCATTTCATAAAATTATATATTTTTCACTACATATTAACCTTAATTTGCTTATTCAAAACATTATTTTGTTTATTATATTTTTTATATAGGCTGTTTAGCGGTTTTTCCAGCGCCTTTATTTACACCTGCGGCGCGCGGGATAAACAAAACAAGCGCGGTATTTTCCAGAAATACTTGTTAACGTTTTCATTGTGTGGTTAATTATTATCAAAAATGTTGACTTCAATTAGGAAAGAAGAGCGAAGAGCAACGCGTAGATTTAACCCCCCGGAAATACTAATCTAGGCACGAAACGCTAGTGACAGCCTGTTGCCTGCAAAATCTAGAGAGAAATACCTAGCGGCGTACGAAACTAATAACAATACCAGTCTCTTTTTTTCCTCTCAAGTTGAAAACCGTCGTATGAAACGCGCACACACTCGACTCCCTTATCGCGCTCGCTCGCCCTCGGCTCGCGCGAATAATACCGGCTCGTGCAGTGAGTAACCAACATACCACACATATTTATATTTTTTGTTACACGCCCTATACTCACACAAATTCATATTGTCTCTAATTGGACGAAACCAGGAAGGGGTGTGGTTTGTCACTAGCTGCGCTTGCCGCAGAAATATTTTCTAAAGTGAGCATGCTTAAGTTTTGCCAATAGTACCTACTCTAAATTATTCCAAGCTGATAGAAACTTGCTTACCATTTAAATTTTCTGTTAGAATCCAAAAGCCAACAGCAACACACAAATATAATTTAGAAGATATTATCGCTATAACCTTTCCAATAACAAACGAATTGTGAATCTAAATATCTGTTTTTCTAGGTTCAGCAATCGGCTCAATGTTATCTGCCGTCCATTTTACTTAACATTGATATTAGTCGCCATAATGCTGGTATGTATGTGCTCTGTGAAAATCGCTATATCGGTAAGTAATACAAACTTTAGTAATTAGGATGATTAAATTTTATCATTTAGTCCCTTTTGTATTAATAGCAGTTTGATTTTAGAATTTAGGTTGCCTTTCCACCAGAGGTCTGCTGAGCTGAGTAGCGAGTGATGTGTGTGATATCAATGGGTTGTTTGATTTGAATAGCTTAGCTTTTTTTTTTTTTGAGGATGGGAAATCATCAAATAACTTCTCCCGCTCTGGGCGGAGCGGGAGGGTGTGTCAGACTCTTACTGACTAAAACCCACCCGTATTCCTTCCTGTTGCCTGTGTTGCGGGGGCCTCGGTGACCCATAAGTACCTTCTCGCGACCCCGGCAGGCATCGGCCCTAGTGGACCCCTACTATATGTGCTGACGACATTTCTTTGAGGCGCGCGTGGAATACAACGCGCCGTCGACCCGGGCCTGGTCCTTACCGGACGGTGAGCTACCCATTGCTCACCGTCCGCAAGCCCGCGCCTACGGTGGCCGGAAATCCGCCCGGGATTCCCGACGCCCTGGGCGTCTCCTGCGGGGGCTAGGGGCGAGAGGGCGCGAAACTTGCCTTTCCCTCAACCGTCCCGCCTCCTCCTTCGCGAGCATTACTGTTTCGCAGAAAGAGGTGACGGCTGCCCATGCCCTCTCGCTCCGTACCATGGCCTGAACCAGGGCCGGACGCGAGAGGTCTCTGCCGCCGATCGCCTCCACGAGGAAACGGCGGTGCTCTGCCCAAGCCGGGCAGACCTCCACCGTATGCTCCACCGTGTCCTCCGGGCGATCCACACAGTGGTGACACCCGGACGTTTCCTCCCGCCTTATCCGACACAGGAACCTCCCGAAGCTGCCGTGTCCGGTGAGGACCTGCGTCAGGCGGAAGGTGAGGACGCCGTGGCGCCTCTCCAGCCACTCCTCAAAGAGGGGACTTATCGCCGCAATCGTGGCGTGCCCAGCACTGGGTTGCAACAACCGTACTTTCCATGACGCCATGAGATCCCGGAGCTCCGTCCGCTGTGCCGCGATTTCTCGCGGCAACGGACTAACGCCCCGGCGTTTCGCCTCCTCGCGCCACTCCCATACGTGCGTGAGGACTTTTGCTTCCAGATCCCATGGCGGCAATCCGGCAAGGAGGCTCGCTGCCTCACAGGAGACCGTGCGGTATCCCCGGACCATCCGGATGGCCATGACCCTTTGGGCCGCGCTTAACCGGCGGGCTGGCCGTAGTGCCAGAGAGCGCGCCTATACAGGAGCCTCGTAGAGGGCCATGGACCGCACGACTTCCGCGTAGAGCCTCCGGCAGGAGGCGTTTGGACCCCCTAGATTGGGCAGGAGCCGCTTCAATGCTGCGCCCGCCCGGAATAGCTTAGCTTAGCTCTAGTAGAAACGGAAGCAAATGCTACTATAGTATAAGCGAATACTTAAATGATAAATTATAAGTAACTTTATAACTATATATTTGTATCTACAATTACTCACTATTAAAGATACGCCCACCTACTCACAGTCCAAACAATATTTTTTTAAATAATTATGAAGCGTCCATTAAATAACATTCCCTAGGGATAATACATATGAATTACGTAATGAATAATAATAATAATAAGTTAATAAAGTAATAATGAATAATTTAAAAACTAAAGGGTTTTTACAATGTTAATAAATAAATGTACATAATTTATAAAACAATAATTATAATTCTTAAATTAAATTCTGTATTAATAAAACGGTATATTATATAACCTACGAACTTAACTAATAATAAAATTTATCAGTTAACACATTAAACAGCCAGTGTTTCTTCCTCCTCTCTCCTACTTGCTCTATGCTGTGCCCAACAGGGTCCATAATTGTGGCTATAATATATAATTATTTTCCTACCAACTATATACATTATGGTACGCATAAAAGAATTGAGAATTGAGAAAAGGGTTCAACGAAGCTAAGTTTTTACATACTCCTTCAATCGAAGGAACTATGGATGCAATAATGGTGTTGTTATATTAGGTCTGGAGCAGAAGCCCCGCTATCATATATATCACTAGTGATGCCTGATGCATCGCTCAGCTTTTATCGCGCATCTTTTGCGCATAGCTATGTCGCTCAAGCCTCGAGCCATGCAACTTGCGTCTAGCGACACGCGTTCGCGTCTCCTGTTTCCTCCCCTTTCTCCCCGCAAGTCGCGTTGCGGTGATTCGTAGCCACGCGGTCAAACTGCATTTTCATACAACCGACTTAACTTTTCTTGAAATAGACACTTCGATCAATAATTGATAGACACATAGTTTCGTAGCTTAGCTACAAAGCTCGCTCACCACTTAGCTAACTCGCATAAGTCTGATGGTGAGGCAACCTAAAGTGTGAAATATTTCAAAGTTAGATTTTACTCGAATAAATTTGTATAATTCTGTTTCAGAATTTTGAAATCCGTACCTTATTTTAGTGATTGTAGAAATTTTAATTGGGATTGATAACGTTAAGAATTATTAAATATTATTTTCATTTTTTTTGTGACTGTATTATTAATTGGAATCAGTTCTTGTGATTTGATATCGGATTAAATTCTGATTGACCTTTATTATTCCAGAGGGTATATAGACACAAATGACGTAGGAGAAGTTTATCGAATAAATAAAAATGTAAACCTGAACGTAGAATAATATCACATTGCAGCAACGTAATAAAAAAAAGATTTTAGGGTAGCATTTAATCACGGCACAGCGGACAGAGCTCCGGCGGAATATCGAGTGCGACTTTCGCAACCCAGTGTTGGGCACGCCACAATTTCGGCGATAAGTCCCCTTTGAGGAGTGGCTAGAGAGGTGCCACGGCGTCCTCACCTTCCACCTGACGCAGGTCCTCATCGGACACGCAGCTTCGGGAGGTTCCTGTGTCGGACAAGGCGGGAGGAAACGCCCGGGTGTCACCACTGTGTGGATCGCCCGGAGGACACGGTGGAGCATACGGTGGAGGTCTGCGCGGCTTGGGCAGAACACCGCCGTGTCCTCGTGGAGGCGATCGGCGGCGGAGATCTCTTGCGTCCGGCCCTGGTCCAGGCCCTGGTATGGAGCGAGAGGGCATGGGCAGCCGTCACCTCCTTCTGCGAAGCAGTAATGCTCGCGAGGGAGGAGGCGGGACGGTTGAGGGAAAGGCAAGTTTCGTGCCCTCTCGCCCCTAGCCGCCGCAGGAGACGCCCAGGGCGTCGGGAATCCCGTGCAGATTTCCGGCCACCGTAGGCGCGGGCTTAAGGACGGTGAGCAATGGGTAGCTCGCCGTCCGATAAGGACTAGGCCCGGATCGACGGCGCGTTGTGTTCCACGCGTGCCTCAAAGAGATATCAACACAAGTGTAGGGGTCCACTAGGGCCGATGCCTGCCGGGGTCGCGGGAAAGTACGAAAGGGTTACCGAGGCCCCTGGCAACGCGATTAGTCAGCATGAGTCTGACACACAGCAGTCAGTATGAGTCTGACACACCCTCCCGCTCCGCCCAGAGCGGGAAAACTTATTTGATCATTTACTATCCAAAAAAAAGTGTAGCATTTAAAAGGCTAACATCAGCATATTATCAGTAGTTGATTGCGTAGACTATTTCAAAGATTATGATTATGATAAACGCAAACATATTAACAAACCTATCACCGTTACTAATCAAGTTAGGCAAAAGAAAGCAACGAATTAATGACCTTTTTGACTATACTTTTATTATGAACTAGGTATTACCCGCGACTCCGTCTGCGATCCGGTTTGAAAAGTAGCCTATGTCCGAACCTAGATCATGATCTACCCATGTGCCAAATTTTATCCAAATCCGTTCAGCTGTTTTAGCGTGAAACAAACAAACAAACTCACTTAGCATTTATAATATTAGCTAGGATGCTACATAATTACTAACATATATTCTTTTATATCGTGCTTGTTAGTGATCCTAAGATTTCTACTACATTTTCTGTTATTAACTCTGAGAACCAATAATTGGCTCTGTGTTACATATACAATTGTTATCCATCTGTTACAGCTGTTGGTTCTCCTATAAATAAGTCAATAAATAAATATATTTTCGTTAAAATATTTGTATGACAGTCCATGGGGAGGCATATAGATCATAAAGGCTCGTGCAGGCATATTGCTGCTTGTCGCTTCCGCGATATCGCGCTGATCTGCATGAGCCTTAACCCTATTATTAAGACCATTATTGTACGATGTTTTAATGAAAAAAATATTATATTTAGAAAATATTACAAAACAAACTTTAAAGCAACAAGGCGAATCTGATACACTCTAACATTTAGTTACCTCGCTTACCGCAGTGCAACTTTTTGTTTCATTAACCAACTAGTTTTTGTTTCCTTAACCAAAAAGTTTCGGTTCCAGGATAAATTATCATTGGACACGATGAAGTATTATGTTCACGAGTTTTGTTTTATACTGGTTGTACTTATGTTTTGCTTGATGGGACAGCAAGTTGAGAATGAGGTAAGTGGTCCTAGGTACAAGAATATCTTTCCATATTACTAGGAAATTACAATAGGGAACTTACAATATATAAAGGAAATGCCAGTAGCTTGCACAAAAATTGTGCCATAACAACTTCTGTTTGGTGATAACATTCTTAAGTTACTGTTGTTTTGTACTATGCATAATAAGCCTATAATGTTCCCACTGCTGGGACACAGGCCTCCTCATGGTGAGAGGGAGTGGGCCGTAATCCACCACACGGGCCCGGTGCTGGTCAGATGACACATGTCATCAAATTTTTGGTTCTCGGACATGCCGGTTTCCTCACGATGTTTTCCTTCACCGTTTTAAGAGCAGTGGTGATGAAATAATTTACATAAAGTAAAGCGCCTGTCAGGGGTCGAACTTACGACCTACAAGTCATAAGTCGTGGTCGTTACCACTGGGACACCACTGCTCACTGTTTGTTATTATGATTTTTAGTTATTGGCATAGTGCTCCTATACCTACCTTTATTTACAACTGATTTACATCCGTCACTTCACAGTTCAGATCCAGTTTTAAAACAGCGTCAGGCACTAGTTGTCTGGCATTTTTGGTGAACTGGGCCTTTTTCGCGCAGCCGTGAAGCACACTTTTCTGTTAATTTCTTACATCTTACTTTACACTTTTTATTTGATTTTTATATTTCTTTTTTGATCTGCTGTATATTATACTGTGTGCCTTGTAGTATGCCTAATCAATTTATTTTATTTCTTTCTTTGTTTTTTCTTTATTTGCGGTTGGTGTTGCACGTTTCTTCTTCCTTAAACTTCAGTCAGCCGTCATATTTACCAGCCAATTCAGCTTATCGCCTTAATGTCTTTGGTATTCACCCTTTCTCTAACTATATCAACTTTCACACAATTAATCCATCAGTCGTTTCTTTGGACTCCCTCTCTATTATTATAGCCAGCTTATAAAACCATAATTATATGTTTATCGATTGCAGTGTGAGGCATTAGAGAAAGCAGTCACAGAAAAATGGTACATCTTCAACCGAACACATAAGACCAATGTGAGGATCTTCAACATGGCACTCAGTCAGCGAATGCCTATCTACATATTTGGAACTATTACACTATCCTTACCGACGTTCACTTGGGTAAGCTTTACATAGCAATTAGTGTTAAGGAAGATGGTGATGTTGTACTGGCCTAGTAAAGAGCTGTGGTGGCCCAGTAGAAATGGCCTCGACTTACGAGTTGTAGGTCGTAGGTTTGAACCCAGGCGGTCACTTTACTTTGTGTAAATTATTTCATCATCACTGATTTCAAAACGGTGAAAGAAAACATCCTGAGGAAACCGGCGTGTCTTAGAAATAAAAATTCAAAGACATGTGACATCCACCAACTCGCACTGGGCCCACTCCCTCTCACCGAGAGGAGGCCTGTGTCCCAGCAGTGGGAACATTATTGACTGATTATACTATGAGAGGTGAGTACAGATATTTCTGCTGGTTCTAAAATTATATTTATAGAAAACGATGTTCTTTAAACTAGCAGTATACCATGTTGTCGTAGAACCATACAAGTTGATAAAAGGCAAGACCCTGTTTCATCTATCTTCACTTTCCATTGACTTCTGAATCCAATGGACGACTATCTGAGACATAAAAACACTTTGCTGAACTAAATAAATTCTCCAATTTGATCCTTGGTGATATGGGCAATAACTAACGTTTACTTTTGGAATGAAGTTCTTTAACGCGGTTTGCGGCAGGAGTTGACTGGTAGAAATCGTCATGTAAGGATAAAGCGTTGTGGGCTTCCATGTGACTCTCTCTCTTTAATACGCCATTTTAATACAGAGCCATCTAGTATAAGTTTTGAGAAGCTCTTATAAAGTTACCACACACTTTTTGTTTCAGTTTATAAAAACCGGAATGTCTTTCTTCACATTGGTGATGTCTGTTTTAGAGGAAGAAAAGGATTAATCCTTACCCAATTGCAGAAGTCGTTGTTTGGTAGAAAACATTAGAATGTAATATTTTTTGTCACGCATTAAATGTTTAGTTTGTTGTGATAGAGTGTTTTTAGTCTTTTCACAGTCACATTTCAATACTTAAAGCTACAGTAACTTCTTTTAAAGGGGGATATAAGGCTTTTACTAGCTACAGCAGTGATAGCCTAGTAGTGTAACCGTCATCGGTCTGCCAAGACATAGGTCTCGAGTTCGAGCCCAAGGCACGCACCTGCGACTTTTCAGATTCTCTCAGCACTTGCTTAAAAAACGGTGAAGGAAAACATCGTGAGGAAACCGGCATGCCTGAGTGATATTACTCGACGGCATGTGAAGCCACGTTAGAGGCCCAAAAAACTCTGTCACCAGGATAGTCACTAACCACACGAAAAAGAAGAAGAAAGAAAGACTGGCTACAGCAGGGAAAAGGATTCTTCTTATACAGCGAAATTACAATCAAGCTATAATTATGCACATCGATTGAAAACTAATTTGCCATTCAACTTAATCGTTGATTGTTTCCTTGAACCCTGAAGAATGAGAGAATTAACAGTATTTAAACATGCAAGTAATGTAAATTAAAACGAATTTTAAAATTGACGGTTTTCAATTTCATTTCGTTCGCTTAATTAATTCGTATTGTCCGAAACATTCTGTTTTAATTTGTGCATACACTGTAAGATTTAATGTTTATTTTAAGTGGTATGTGCTCGGAATTGGTGAAACAGTTATCGAATCAGCTTCGAGCCAGATTCGTATTGGTATCGCATTTTTATTTTGAATTCTTTTTGAAGAAGTGTTGGTAAAAGGATGTGCAAATACAGCAGTAGATTAACTTAATGAAATCCATGGTGGTATTTATTTGAAAACAAGCTGAGATTAAAAAACGGTGAAGGAAAACATCGTGAGGAAACCGGCATGTCCTAGAGCCAAAAATTCGAAGACATGTGACATCTACCAACTCGTACTGGGCCCACGTGGTGGATTACGGCCCAGTCCCTCTCACTGAGAGGAGGCCTGTGTCCCAGCCGTGGGAACAATGTAGATTCAAATTTGAAATGGAGGAGGTAGAAAAAGGCCGAGCGACTCGTAACTCAGCCTGCCAATCTTGTCAATCACGCCCTCCCCCGTCTCACCGCTCACGGATACCTCAGGTGGTAACTAGCACTTGCGCGCGGACTATAGGTACAATTTTGCACAGCCTGAAAGGCGTACATGCATAGAAATCAGTCTTTCTCTCGAAGATGAATAAAGTGATGGGCTATGCGTTGAGTTTTATTTAGGAGATAGGTAGACCATAGAGTACCTACCTTTTAATTTTTTTGAATGTTTCAAATCACAAACGAAATTTTCTATGATACACTGTATTGTGAAAGTGACATTATGCAAATTAAACCGTCGCGTCGTCAAACATCGAAAAGACATCCAATTCAATCGAATATTGCACAATGTACGCGGTTTTAAACGAAAATTAACAGGCTGGTAACCAAATATCAACGCCATGAATACAGTATCATATTAAATTTGATTGCAGCCTGTATATTATATACACATGACAACACATCAAGCTATACATTCCAGCATAAGCAGACCTCGCATTTTATAGGCCTTCCGAACTATGAAAGCTCAGCTTATACTGGCCTAGTAAAGCATAATGTGTCGTTGTGAGTACCACCTCATTCACGCGAGGTGGTCCCACTTGCCGCTATTTTTTCTGTAAAATGTTAAAGCCATGTTCCCAGTGATGGTAATTTTATGAATTATTAATTTTCCACTACCCCATCGGTGTATTACATGAGAATGGTTTACGAGGCATACAGCGTATTATCGTGAAAACTCCTCGGGTAACGTAGTGGAGACTGAGTGGGGTAAAATGTTTTATTAATTGGCAGGAAGCCAGTCAGGTTTGATATCCGACCACCCATACTGGGCCCGTGTGGTGGATGACGGCCCATTTCTTTTCACAGAGAGAAGGCCTATGTCCCAGCACTGGGAACATTATAGGCTGATTACTTATGCTATGATATACTGTTTGTTGCAATAATAAGCATATGATACGTTTCAGCTTGTTCTCTGGGTTGACAATACGCACCCGCAATGCCCCTGGCATTTCAGACGTCCAAAGGCGGTAACCGTTTACCATAGCGTGGGTTGCTTATGCTACGATTTACTAAAAGGTGGTGGCCAACACAGCGAGTGTAATTAACCGGGAGTGAATGACTTCACTGAAACGTTGTTTATGGAGCTGTGGCGGCATCTACAACGCCACATGCGAACTACGCATCAAAGACCTGACGTCATACAAATCCTGCATCGCGCAAGCAGATTTTACCGCGTGACTGAATATCCCGACATCAATCGTCGGGCAGGTGCCCACCAGACAACACCCGTCTGGTCGAAGGATTCACCATTTTCTATGTAGGAAGAGTGAACTTTACACCCTGCTCCTCATACTTCTATAGAAGCAAGTTTTCCTAGAGAGAGTTTTTTGACACCGTAAAGTTGACTTTACGGTGTCAAAAAACGTTTTCCAGCCGTCATTGCGGCCGTTAGATGGCGACCACGGTTCTTTTAGAAAACCGCAGCTATAAGTACTTGTTTTTCAGTGAATAACATGAAAGAGTAATCCTTAATATTAGGTGTATTATATTTGGTTAGGTTTCCACAGTATATATTGAAACCACAAGAAATACCTACAAAATTAGTGGTTCGACTGTTCACTTTTGACGTACGAGTACATTTTTACTTTTTGCCAGCATAAAAATAGCGAGTTCACAATTTAATACGAGGTCGTTAAAAAACTCGCTGTTCATGAAAAGCTCTAGAATAATCCGATTTCCACATTGTCAGAACTGGTATGCATTTAAGCCGTTCTTTATACCTTTTTAGTTTGAAATTCAATAGCTAGCAAATTGAACTAGATTTCGAAATATAGTTTTCAAACATGATACCGTGCAAGTATTGTGATCTTTTTCATAAAATTTCAATGTCATTCTTCTTTACGTATAATGCATTAATTCATTTGCGATCATACAATTTAAATAATCTGTATTGCCAATTGAAAAGTGTAGCACTGTTCAAATTGCGCGTTATTTTCCTCAGCCTGGTTAGTCATCTATAAGATTTTCTCAGTTAAAGTCAAATTTTTCAGTTCTCATAAACTCAAGATACCTCAAAAATGTCAGTCATTTCTTAACTTTTCAAGTAGTGGAAATAAAGAGACGCTATCACTACACAAAAAAAAAATCAATGTTTTGCAGAAATCAAACTATGATATTATCGATAATAGTTTTATTTCTGAAATATAGTCTATTATAAATAGATTCTTAAATGATGTAATAACCAATAAAATGCGAGGACAAGTGAAAACAAAATACACGTGAAAATATGTGTCAAAAATCAACACTATATATCTTCGAAACAGAACAAGAAGAAGAAGAAGAAATGTAGAAGTGTGACACACACTAGGCGCATGCTATGCACACTTGTTAGTAAGATGATTTTTTAATGGGCACGGCCAGTGTGAGCTCTTTATTATTTTTGTCAAGAACTAATTTCGTACTCTTCTGTTTGTATCGCTATATAAAGTTAGTATCATGTTTCCACTAAGATAGTGCAAGATTTCCATAAAAATAAAACTTGTATTATTAACCAGAGATGATACACATCATCTGTGAGAGGGCATTGATAAGTTAGTTGTCAGCCAATCATAGCTCTTGTGACGTCACATCCTCGACCAATCTGCGCAGAGTTCCGGTAGTCACGTGCTCCCAGGTAGCGTGTTCGCTAGTGACACCCACCTTTACCTCATAGTAGTCTCTCACAGGAGACCTTGAATGGATGCTGTGCATCGTCTCTGCTTAATAATACAAGTTTTATTTTGATGTAAAACTTGCACTATTATATGACGATGCACAGCATCTGTGAGAGACGTGTTTATAACTCCTGGTGACCACGACGACGCAATGTGTTATTATTTACTGAAAAAATAATACTATATATACCAAGATGTATTCGTTATACGAATCACAATATGTAGCTATACCATCCAATGTATGTTGTTACGTGTGTACGTTAATCACTCGTTTGACTAATCGGGACGCCAGTGCCACCAAGCGGCGCTCGACAGAGTCTACAAACGTTCGACCGGAGTTAAGTTCAGTTGGTCGGAGGCGGTCAAGGAGCGAACACGTTTAGAAATTGTCGCGCGTTCCGTATAGTTGGTATATTTGGTGATATATTTGGTAGCCAGCGGCGGGCGGTTCAAATTAAAGTCTAAAGGTATCGTGGAGTTTGGTCAAGGAACTGGTTCCGTAAATCCGGTTAAACAATAGGATGGCTTAAACAGAAGGGTCATAAAATACGTTCGCGATCAAAATACTTTTATGTTTGTTATTATTTTTTGTTACACGCCCTGTAGTCACACAAATGCATATTGTCTCTAATTGGGCGAAACCAGAAAGGGGTGTGGTCTGTCGCTAGCTGCACTTACTTCAGAAATATTTTCTAAACTGAGCATGCCTAAGTTTTGCTGATAGTACGTAGATACTATCAGCAAAACTTAAGCAGGCTCAGTTAGATAGATTTTAAAATTAAGTTGAGAATGTAACTAACTAATCAAATGCAACAGAAAACACAAGAAATGTTAATTTATCTGCGAACAAGTCGACACAAAAAATATTGGCAAATTTACGAAATTCAAGAACACCTCATTCTATCTCGTTCTCGTCCCGGTTACAACTCGCTCGCGAACGGCTTACCTCGTTCCGTAACGAACGTTGTTTTATTGATTTGCCCCCCGATTGCCACCGAAGTGTGCCCGAAGTAGCATGGTCTGTAGTATTATATAATACTGTATTCTAACATACCACGTGCGGCTTATTGGCGCTAGTATCGTCGGAATTCTTAATTGAGACTAAAAATGAAAACTGCGATCGCGATTTAGGATAGACTATAGTCCACGTAAAATCTGTAAACCAACCATCTTCATTCCACCAACAATCGTCTTCTTCGATGTCTCACCGCTCTGGTTTCATTTCTCTTCTTTCTTTGTCCATGCCGTCTTTCTTTGGAATGGGTTCCCTCTGAACATCAGGACGGCGACCAGTCGGTTGTCTTTTAAATTAAAGGCACGTGAACATATACGTAAGAAGTTAGCAGAAACATCCCAGCGCTGATTAGCTGGATTCGTTTTCTCCTCTACTAATCGTTATTTCCTCACTACCGATCGATATTTCTCCTGACAAAGTTTATTCTGTTTATATATATATGAATCTACGTATATATTCTTGTATTGTATAGTTATTTTCGTGTTATTTATCTCATATGTTGCACCTGCCATGTATCTTCTCTGCGTCACCCTAAGGTTGACTGATAGAAAATACATTAAGTACGCCTTTGTACGGTATTTTTTTTACTTCTGCATACAATTTTAATAAATAAACAAAAAAAGCTGTAACCACCCATTAAATTCTAGACTATGTATGTTATTATTAAGTAATAGTAAATTCAATTAGAGTCGTTGTTCCGAAGAGAAGTCTGTAGGAATGGGGTTATATGAGGCCGTCGCCCCTGCTAGCTACTATTATTTATGGGCTTAAATTATTTCCGATAATTTTGCAAATTAGTAAATTTATTTGGAGAAAGAGTTCATTGCCTCCGCGATAAACTCTGTAGGCTCTTTTATTTAACAAAAACCAGCCCAGTTAGTGTCGGACCACGCACAAAGAAGGGTTCCATCGTTGGGTTGAATTTATCTCAAAAACAAACTAACATTATAGCTCATTTTTAATTCCAGATATTTACATCATTTAACAACTAACAAACTTAAAATAATAATAATTATATTCAGGTACAATTATATAAAATAGGAGGGCAAAATATCATAGGTAATCAAAAAATTAGTCCGCATCGCCGTCAACAGGAAAAGTGCCCAAAAGGCTGGCAGCATTGCCACGTTGTATGGCAATGCTGATTCTTTAGCCAAAAAATAGACCAGCCCTCTGGTCACGTGAGGAGTCGACCATCCGCTTGGCGATGTATCTAAAAACTAAGTGGGCACCGGACCCCATGGCCCTAGAGTTTCAACCCCAGATGGCTCGAACATATAAGTCCCAATAAGATTGGAGTACTTGCGTGGTTTGAGGTTTTCCGCATCTGCAGCAGCCGCCCCAGCACAGCCCGCCGTGCTAGGAAGATAGGATGGCGCAAGGGTGTCGACACACGTTGCATCCCACGCCAAAGGCCTACCTACCTTCCAAGGCCATGCCGTCTGGTCTCTTCCCATCGTCGCGTGCCAAGCCATTAGGTTCTAAAAACAGCGGGCACCCAGCGGGTGCCAAGAGCGCGGCGGATAATGTCGTTGATGCTGGCATGTCGTGCTATCCACCCTGCGCTTTTACTGCAGGAAAGGCCTGAAGCAGTTGACACCTTCACCGCATTGGCAGCGATACGGAGCCACGCAAGGAGCGCCCAGACGCAGACAAGTAGCGAGCCGGAAGGTGGTGTCACCCAGCATAGTGCCTATCTTGGGTGACGGTAGCGCCTGAAGCCAGAGGGCCGAGAAAACATTATAGTTGATAAACATGTTCTCCCATACATCGATATATACGTCATGGTCTAGTTACTGTGTAATACGACTAAACCTAGACCTTGGTAAGACTGGCTGTCAGTTGGTGGCTGTCAGACTTTCGGGCATCTGACGACCCGTAACGACTGTCAAAGGTCCACAAATGACAGCCAGGACCAACAGCTTAACGTGCTTTCAGAGACATAAAAGGATCTTGGTATGTAAAGATGGTCACGCTTCCACGGACCTACTGCGGCAAGCGTAGCTTAACCGGCGGCCGTTATCGTTTATTCGCAGTAGTTCCTTATAGCTAGTTTCACATGGAACTATTGCAACCTCAAAAAATGAATAGTTTGTACTTGTACCATTAGTTCCATGTAATTTTAAACTAGTTTTACAGCCGACATTTGTTTCATATGGAACTGCTGCAACTATTTAGTTCCATGTGTGAGTTCTATAGTGTACTATTACAACCTTAAAATGTGCAGAATATTATTTGCCATTAGTTCCACGTAACTTAACACCAGATTTATTCAATTAATTTAATTTAGTTTCACAATAACAATTATACATATATAAATATAATTATTAAAAAAAACAAAAACACGCTTTTATCACTCACTCAAAATAAAAATAAAAAATAAGTCTAAGAACTTTTATTTGTTACGATATATGCCTGCTACCCTTGCCAATATACAATACTACGTGTATGACACATTTACATTAAACGCCAGGAAAGTGTACAAAGACGTTTCCTATACCATCTTTGCTATAAAGACTAAGACCATCTAGCAAAAAAAATGAGGAGCTACAACCTAAGACTACAACACTACAAATTGTCATCGTTCGTAGATAGAAGGGTTCTAGATTTCACATTTCTTCACAAACTTTTCAATGGGGTTGTCGACTGTAGCGAGCTTCTAGAAAAGCTGCAGACATGTGCACCATCTCGCTTGCCGCGGAAATGTAACTATAACCGTTTCTATGTGCCGGGATCCAAAACAAATCTCGGACAATTCGCCGTTTTGCCAAGGCTCTGAGGCAGTAAAACGAAATATCGAAGCATAATGAACTGGATATTACATGCAAATTATCAAAGTTCAAAAAAGACATAAAAATCATTGTATCCAAGTCGTAATATTTTTGTCTGTTGTCTTTTATGGTTATTCTTTGTTTCTTATTCCTTTGTATTATTATTATTATTAATTGGTTATGTAATTAACTTTGTTTCCTTTGTATGATTTTCGTGTTAAGTATTTTGATTTATTTTAATATTTTTACCTTGTCAAACTCACTGTAGTACCTAGATTATATGTAAATGATGTGGTCTCTTATAATTGGAAGCGCACACTTGTACTTAAACTTGCATGTAATTTTGTAGCCTCTGTTGGAGACCCAATAAATACATATTTTAACTTCATGGTAGAGTAAAAGCAAACATATAATTTTTTTATTTATACGCGACGGATGATAGATATGCTAGGTATTAGTAAAGTTACCGCTTCTCTCATAATCCCGTGCCTTTGATATCCCAATTAGTTTGTTCTAAAAAAAAAAACCAACACATATTTCTCCTGTTACTAGTTTCATTTGTAAATTCTGAATGTAAATATCTTTTCGAACAATACTTTTCCTTCGTTTGGCTTGCGATTCCATATTATTGCGTAATTGTACTACTTGCACGTCGTAAAACGAAGAATCTGATAAAAAAGAAGATCCGAATAAAAAGATTAGTGGATGGTTTTCTTTTAAAATTACTATTTATTTTGTTATGCCAACCCTCCTCTTTTGGAGAGCAACATCGGACGACCAACTCGTTGGTCGTCCGATGTTGCCCAAAAGAACACAATGATTTTAAAGTTATCTTTCATCCAATATATTTCGTGATTATTTTCTAATTTTTTATCTTCGATTCCCATTTCTTCAATCTTATTTTTTGCAAAATTAAAATCTTCTTTAACTTGGCAGTAAAGGTAAAAAAAAACACTACACCAACTAACATTTTTTTTTGTAAATCCTTATTTTTTACTATATTTATTTTTTTAGCCAGCCTCCAAATCGCATTTCAGTAATGATAAAAACAACCGTGGTGTGCAGCATCAGGAAACACACGCTTTAAAGCTTTCATGGCTGCAGGTTCAAAATCTGTTACATTTTTTTTAGGTTCACGATTTGGTACCTGGCTTTTTATTAAGTTTAACATAGTGATGTAGGTGTCTTTGTTTTTATTTGGCAAGACTATAATATAAATTAATGGAATAATATATGTATGTTGTTGTACGTTGGTAGTACCACAGTTACTACCAACGTCTCCGTGTATTGTGTACAACTGTTGGAAGGGTGTAGGGCACACCTTGAAGGTACCGTCACAAAAAAAAGTTTTTATTTTTTTTTATAGTTTTCTTGATTATTCTGAGCAAAATATTCCATTACGGTTACCTTGAAATTCGTAAACAGCTAACAACAAATTTGAAAATTTGACGACACTTCTACTTCAATTTTTTTTTCTCTTGTTATTAACAGCAAATAAGGAAAAGGTTTTATGAAAAGTGTATTTTCTTATTTTTCCTTTATATGGACTGCTAACTACTGGGAATAAAGACTAAAAAGTATGGTTAATACTCCTACTAGTTCCATACATGGAACTAGTGAGTTGCAGTAGTTCCATGTGGAACTAGCTACATGGAACAACTGGGAATAAACGGCTGTTATTACTTAGCACAAGCCCCTACATGAATGCCTGTATGTATGTCTATTTCAAAAATAATCAACTGGACATTCCAACAAGGACACAAAATAATCACATCATGCACGACCAAATACAGTATTCCCATATATTGCATCAGACTAGTAATGCAATCGCAAAATGTAAATACCATTGACCCTAGAGACGTATTAGACGGACATCTCAATACCTGACGTATAGATACATGGTTACATAATAACACCAGTCACGTGAGACGGCACAAACGATTATTGAGACGGACTTGATTATATTGGATGTATAGATCGGAAACCTAGTTTGAATGTAGCTACAGAGGATGTGGATAGTAATTTGTAACTGGATAATAGTGAAATACCGGTTGGGTTATTGAGAGGTAAGTTTAGTAGAGTAAGAGGGGCTTAGAAGTAATAACAGCCATACGGGTCGATCGATCAGGTTAAGCTACGCTTGCTGCAGTCTGTGGATGGGTGACCATCTTTACATAACAAGATCCCTCCGTGCCTCGGAAAGCACGTTAAGCCGTTGGTCCAAGTTGTCATTCAGCTTACCCAGTTATTACGGGTCGTCAAAAGCCTGAAAGTCTGAAAACCAGACTTACCAAGTAACTGGGTTGTAGAGGTCAGATAGGGAGTCGCTCCGTGTAAAATACTGGTATTCAGCTGCATCCGGTTAGACTGGAAGCTGACCCCAATATAGTTGGGAAAAGGCTAGGCAGATGATGATGATTGAGAGATAAGTTTAGGTAACTGTAACGCTTGTTGGTTTAATGCGTTTATAATAAAGAATTCTCAGTCGAAAGTCTGAAGTTTCAAAATGTGTCCGATGATTCGCAAAAGGCATTGAAAAGCGCCTGTAAGAAATAAATAGCAAGACTGAAGAATTTATAACGGTCAACTGTGACAAGGAAAATAAAAACATTTACTAATTTGATTGCGAATATTTAGATTTGGTGATTATAAAAATAATCCTTTAAAGCTATGGAAAAAGATCCATTATCAGTACTAACTTAAAACAATGAAGCTTATCCTGAAATGAACCCTGAAAACATTACACTTCTTTTTTGGGCACTCCCCTTTTTTTTTTTTTTTGGGTGGGAAATCATCAAATAACTTCTCCCGCTCTGGGCGGAGCGGGAGGGTGTGTCAGACTCTTACTGACTAAAACCCACCCGTATTCCTTCCTGTTGCCTGTGTTGCGGGGGCCTCGGTGACCCATAAGTACCTTCCCGCGACCCCGGCAGGCATCGGCCCTAGTGGACCCCTACTTTGTGCTGACTACATCTCTTTGAGGCGCGCGTGGAAAACGACGCGCCGTCGACCCGGGCCTAGTCCTTACCGGACGGTGAGCTACCCATTGCTCACCGTCCGCAAGCCCGCGCCTACGGTGGCCGGAAATCCGCCCGGGATTCCCGACGCCCTGGGCGTCTCCTGCGGCGGCTAGGGGCGAGAGGGCGCGAAACGTGCCTTTCCCTCAACCGTCCCGCCTCCTCCTTCGCGAGCATTACTGCTTCGCAGAAGGAGGTGACGGCTGCCCATGCCCTCTCGCTCCGTACCATGGCCTGAACCAGGGCCGTACGCGAGAGTTCTCTGCCGCCGATCACCTCCACGAGGACACGGCGGTGCTCTGCCCAAGCCGGGCAGACCTCCACCATATGCTCCACCGTGTCCTCCGGGCGATCCACACAGTGGTGACACCCGGACGTTTCCTCCCGCCTTATCCGACACAGGAACCTCCCGAAGCTGCCGTGACCGGTAAGGACCTGCGTCAGGCGGAAGGTGAGGACGCCGTGGCGCCTCTCCAGCCACTCCTCAAAGAGGGGACATATCGACGCAATCGTGGCGTGCCCAGCACTGGGTTGCGACAACCGTACTTTCCATGACGCCATGAGATCCCGCCGGAGCTCCGTCCGCTGTGCCGCGATTTCTCGCGGCAGCGGACTTACGCCCCGGCGTTTCGCCTCCTCGCGCCACTCCCATACGTGCGCGAGGACTTTTGCCTCCAGATCCCATGGCGGCAATCCGGCAAGGAGGCTCGCTGCCTCACAGGAGACCGTGCGGTATCCTCGGACCATCCGGATGGCCATGACCCTTTGGGCCGCGCTCAACCGGCGGGCTGGCCGCAGCGCCAGAGAGCGCGCCCATACAGGAGCCCTGTAGAGGGCCATGGACCGCACGACCCCCGCGTAGAGCCTCCGGCAGGAGGCGTTTGGAACCCCTAAATTGGGCAGGAGCCGCTTCAATGCAGCGCCCGCCCGCTCCAGTTTGGGAGCCAAACGTCGGAAATGCTCCACGAAGTTCCACCGGCTGTCGAGGACGAGTCCCAGGTACTTCATCGTCGACTCGACGCCGATAGAAACCCCTCCTACCGTTATTTGGGACCCCAACGGTGGCGCGTTCCGAGGACCATGAAAACACATGGCCTCGGACTTGTGCAGGGCCACCTCGAGTCCCAATTGCCGGATCCTTTCGACGATTGTCAAGACCCCGCGTGCCGCTAATTCGGCCGCCGCCTGGTGCGACCGCCCCTGCGCCAGGACCAACGTGTCGTCTGCGTAGCACACTACGCTGACGCCGCTAGGGAGGTCGGCGCGCAGCACCCAGTCGTATCCGATGTCCCACAGATGCGGCCCCAGAACCGATCCCTGTGGGACACCGCACGACATCTCTTGCCGGTTCCACACTCCCTGGTGACCGGGTTAGATGACGGCCCTGTCCGTCAGATATGCCTCGACCACACGACAGAGGTAGGTCGGCATCCGGTGATACCGGAGTGCCTCCCTGATGCAACTCCAGTGCAGGGTATTGAAGGCATTGGCGATGTCTAGAGACA
Source organism: Atethmia centrago (assembly GCA_905333075.3). Classification (NCBI taxonomy): domain Eukaryota; kingdom Metazoa; phylum Arthropoda; class Insecta; order Lepidoptera; family Noctuidae; genus Atethmia; species Atethmia centrago. Next base: position 16,228,435 of record HG995388.1, read on the forward strand.
CCGCCTAGACGACCCCACCCTGGGCAACAGCATTCCCCGTCGTCAGGGCTCGCACACGCATGATGGCGTCCACCGTAGAGCGCCCTCTGCGGAAACCAAACTGGCTCTCCGCCAAATCCGGCCCCACCCGCACCAGCTGGGCGACGAGGCGGTCTGCAATGAGCTTGCCCACCTCGTCGAGCAGCACGATGGGCCGATAAGCGGACGGAGAGTCCGCAGGGCGCCCTGCCTTCTTTATGAGGACCAGTTTCCCTGTCTTCCAGCGAAGCGGGAATTGGCCCCTCTCAGTGCATGCGCTTAGGAGCCCCCTAAGTCGAGGCCCGAGAGCCTCCAAGGCCAGGACCCAGGCCTTCCCAGGTAAGCCGTCGGGTCCTGGGGCGGTATTTTTGGCATTAAGCCTGCGTACCGCCGCTCTCATTTCTCCCTCGGTCACCTCCGGAGCATCGTCGTCGTCGTCGGCGGTGTGGTCCGCATCAGGCACCGCAGTAGGCAGAGCCATAGGTGGGGAGGAGTGTTCCCCTCGCGAAGGGAACAGAGCGCTCACCACGTCCTCCACAAGCTGGGGCCGGAGACTCTGCGTGAGCGGGGGAGCCCATGGGCGGAGTTTATCCCGCACCACCTTGTACGGGCGTCCCCACGGGTCCCTGTCTAGAGTCCCCAGCCAGTGCTCGCGGGCCAAACCCCTGGCCCGCAGGATTTTCGCTTGGAGGGCGGTTTTCGCCGCTCTGTACCCCTCGTACAGCTCCGCCTGAATGGCTTCCGTATCCGGAGGTTTGATACGGAGCCTGCGGTGCCTGGTGTACCGGCGTCGCGCAGCCACGCACGCAGTGCGCAGAGCCGTCAGCTCCTGTGACCACCAGTACACCTGGCGCGAGGCACGTCCAGGCTGGACCCGGGGCATTGCCACGTCACATATGTCGGACATGGTCTCCCGGAACCACTCCGCCTCGTTGTTGATGTCAGCAGGCCTGTCCGGTGGTGACACCCAGGCCTGCACGATCGAGGCTTCCAGGAGGAGCTCCCGGTCCAGCTGCTTCAGCGCCCACCGCGGACCACTCGGGGCCCGTCGGACCGGCGCGTCCGAGGTCTGGGCGGAGACGTCGAACCGGATATACCGGTGATCGGAATAGGTCTCCACCCCCTCCATGACGCGCCAGTCAACTACACGCGGCGACAGAGCGGGGCTGGCGAACGAGATATCCACCACTGATTCACCCCGCATCCGCACACACGTGGGGACAGAACCCCGGTTTAGGACGACCAGGCCTGTCTCCAGAGCCCAGTCCTCCACCATCCTGCCCCGTGTGTCCGTTAACCGGGAACCCCAAGCCAAATTCTTGGCATTGAAGTCCCCGAGGACGACCACGGGGAGGGAACCAAACCCGACGACGACGTCTCTCAACTCCGCAAGGGAGTTGTGGAACTCGGCAAGAGTTCGGTTCGGAAAGAAGTAGACCCCTACCACGACAATCTCCCCGAACCGTGCTGCTACGCAGCCCCGTCCCCTCCTGACGGCCTCGAGGGACGGGGGTACCGGCGGCGGCCGACGAAATTAGGGTCACTGAGCCGCTCAGGTCCTCCACCCAGTCATCCCTGGGCGGGACAAAGTACGGCTCAGCGACCACGGCGATGTTAATCGACCACTGCGCCATGCTCTGGAGCAACAGATCCTGAGCGGCGGCGCGGTGGTTGATGTTCGCCTGGAGGAGGCGTAATGGGGCCATTAATGGCACTCCATGTCAGCCCCCTCCTGGGCCTCCTTCCTAGCCCCCTGAGAGGGGCCTGCCGCAGCGGCCACGGTGGCGACGGTGACGACGGCGGTGTTGGAGGCGGCAGCGGCGGTGGCAGTGGTGGCGGCTGCGGCGGTGACGGCGTTGGCGGAGGGCTTGCCTCTGGCCTTGGCTTTGGTGGGTGGGGCGCAGGCCTTGCCCCCCATCCGGTGCTCGGCCGGCTTGCCAGCCGCCGCACATACGGCACAGTGCAGCGTGGCATTGCACGAGCCGGCCTTGTGCCTGGGCAGACCGCAGCGGTAGCAAAGACCGCTGCGGTCCACCTCCGAGGTGCAATTCGCTTGCACGTGGTTGCCCACCTGGCAGCGGAAGCACCTCAGAGGTCTGGGTTCCAGCAGTTTCACCTGCGCTGGGCACTCCCCTGAGATCGCATTCAATCGGACTCCAGCGCATACCGTCACATGCTTTTGCATTCCACCGAATGACATCGCATCGCAACCTGCCGTTACCTCCCGCCGCATCCTGTCGTGTCCCACCACATGCTTTCGTGTCCCGCCGCATGCTTTCGTGTCCAGCCGCATGACATCGTATCCCGCCGCGGTATTCTCCAGCGTACGCTTCAATACTGCAGACAGAAATTCCCTTTCATGCTCCATGGTCGGTCTCTGAGCTTTGGAATCTATATCTTGTTATCATTAGAAACATCCGCATTTCATCATCTTCATCATCATTCTCATGCCCTGATACCAATTTATTTGTGGGCGGCACAACATATCTTTATCTTCCATACTTCTCTATTATTTGTCATCACGGTAGTCACTCCCTTTCTAGCCATGTCATCTTTCACACAGTCCATCCATCGTTTCGTTGGTCTTCCCCTAGTCGTATAGCTATCCACATGCATACTCGAAAATTTCCTGAAGATATTTCCCTCATTCCTCCGCATCAGATGCCCATGTCATGACAACCTTTTTCCACACAACTTTTCAGTCACCGGTATCAATTTCAGACTTTCTCTTAGATATATATATATATTTATAAAACGCCTGAATTTAAGTTGTGCACCGTTGTGCGCTGGCCTTTATTGTATTAACATAATTGGAAAAGTGAGCAACAATAACCAGAAAAACACCCTATTACTTAAAACAACATAGAAAACAAAGATCCAAGTATTGTTAGAGCTTCGAAGATGCTCAAGTTTAGCCAATTCTATTTCAAGCTTCAATGCATTGGATAACGACGTTGCTGCAGATTACTTCAGGAAATAACGATGGAAATATTAAAAGGAATTCACCTTGTTATTTACCATTGAATGGGATTAGAAGAATATTTGGTGTAACGCAGATATATTTTTTTACACAAAGTCAATTACAGAATAATTTGTTGTTCAATCTCATTTTTTACGTGACAACCTAAGGTAGCAACTACCATATTTACATTAAACCGGCTCCGATTTAAGTCATTTCTTAGTTTGGTGAAAAATTGGATTGTTTCGTCAATCATTTTATTTTTACCTATTTTAATAACGAATTCAACTTCTCTAGGAGTAGTATAACGAGCAACTTATTAAGGCTTCGATAAGCGGCATCCGGTTTCAAAGCATTGCGTATAAGTACAAAATATTCAACAGGATTGCCATAAGCTTTTCGGTAGCTCATGCCAATCCAATAAATTTTTATTTTTTTCATTATCATTATCGCTGATAGAATTTGTCCAGATCCTCAGGTTAATCATCACTGATTAATATGCCATGTCACATCCACAACTTATCTAAGAAGTAAATGATCATAGTTTGTGGTAGCGGGAAGAAAATATGTTAATCTTGAAAATATTTCTCATAACTTGGTTTTTACAAAAACACGTTTTGAAAAAAATCTCGATATAAATGAACGGTAAACTAACCTTGAGTTTCCAACCAAAATCATCACATTCAATCATCTGCCTAGCCTTTTCCCAACTTCATTGGGATCGGCTTCCAGTATAACTGGAAACAGCTGAATACCAGTATTTTACATGGAGCGACTTACCTATCTGACCTCCACAACCCCAGTTACTGGGTAATACGATATCCCTTGGTACGATTGGTTGTCAGACTTTCGGGCTTCTGACGACCCGTAACGACTGTCAAAGATCCCCGATTGACAGCCGGGACCAACGGCTTAACGTGCTTTCCGAGGCACGAAGGGGTCTCGGTATGTAAAGATGGTCACCCATCTACGGACCAATCGCGGCAAGCGTCAACCTGATCGACTGACTCGTGCGGGTGGTATTATTTAGCCAATCCAAAATATCTGTATTAAATACTACGCTGGTATTTAATAAATAACAAGAACGTCTTAGTTGACTACAAAACTTGGTTGTTTTTTATTTTAGATTCCTTGACAACTTTTTGAATAAATAGATAATTACTTCATAAATTACTAGCGTTGTGTCATCGCGCTTCTCTTTCTTTTCTATGCAGTTTGACAGTGACCGCACTTTAGCTGTTGTTAGCATCTTAACAAAACTAAATCGTCAGGAGAGTTCCTTCCTATCGATTCCTCCACGAGACTATGCCAACACAAGGAGCACCATTTTCCCTACACTGAAATATAAGAATTTCATCCGTAGCATTAGGAGTATTTTCTTAGTTAATAGAACCATTTGTGTTAATGGAATGGCCTCGTAAATATTGCCTTCCGTCTTGTAAATCCTGATGGACTTATGTTTATTTATTAGCTATAATCTTGTTATATTTTTATGATGTATTTGGTATTTGCTAAGGCTATTGCTGACGTAGACAGACGTGTAGGCTGATGGTATTACATCGTTATTGTTTATATTCTTCATAAGTAAAGTACTAATAATTTATTTAAGTATTCATGGAATGGGTTGCTAAATTATACCTAGCCACTAATAAGTGATACCATAGGATTATGCTTGAATATTGATGCCAAAAGAACCTATACATAACATAATCAGCATATAATGTTCTCATTACTGGAACACAGGCCTCCTCTCTTCGAGTAAGCGAGGGAGTGGGCTAAAATCTACCACGCGGGTCCAGTACGGGTTGGTAGATGTCACATGTCATCGAATTTTTCGTTCTAAGACATGTTCCTCACGATGTTTTCCTTCGCCGTTTTGAAAGCAGTGGTGAAAAGGATGCTCAAATTATATGGCACAATAATGACGCCATGACCATAGCATGACAACTTTTCTACCCAGGTCTTTTCGAGTAGTAAACCTGGACATTAATGTTCATGTCATTTACCTAATATTCTATTTCTATTTCTATTTTGGTATCACAGGCGGAGACAAACAAGTTACAACACATTTTAGGTTATTGGTTTGCCCCCGCCTGCGATACAAATTTCTATAGCTTATATGCTTGTTTTTCTCTTTTCAGTTAGGTACCTATGTGTTTTGCAATTGGGTTTTTTGTTTTTTAAATATTTTTTTTTTATTTCAAGCTTTTTAGTTTTATTAATACATACATGGAATTGACTCATTACTAGCTTTTATTTAATATCAATATTGTTGTAATTTATTAAAAAAAAACGTTTCCCTCCCTTTTTTTGTATTTGAAGATGCAATATATAAATATTATATAGCATAAATCACTCCCACAATGAAGACAAATCTAACGACACCTCTTATGTTAAAATCGATCAAGCCGTTTAGATACATACATGCATACATACATACATACATACTCTCGAAAAACATTACCCTCCTGGGAAGAAGTGGCGCAACAAACTTCCCAGCAGCACACCTGTCTGTTTAGTTATATAGACTTGATTCTATACAAATCGTATGCAAAATAATTAACTTTACGAAACACACAATAAATTAAATTACTTGCCATATGTTAGCTAGCACACGCCAATATACCAACAAAACAATGAAAACTGTACTCAAGCAGATTAAAAATTACAACATAAAACATAAACAGAACTTAATACCTAAATGCGGGCCCCGTGCGGGTTGGTAGCTGTCACATGTCTTCGATTTTTTGGTTCTAGGACATGCTGGTTTCCTCACGATGTTTCATTCACCGTTTTGAGAGCATTGGTGATGAAGTTAACCGTAAGTTGCTGCCGTTACCACTGGGCCACCACTGCTCACTGAAACTCCACTAATGTTAAAACAATTAAACTCTCACATAGTCATTTGGCAGTGATATTCAACGTTAGAAAGAAAGAATATAAAGTTATTTGACCCAGGTCAATTACGAGGTCGCCCAAACACAGCAAAAGATACGCAAGTTCAAATCCGACTTAGCTGCATAACAGCTTTTTGTATTTTCAAGCAACGATACAGAAAAAAAATTAAATTAGTATCCGCTTGGATATCTCGAAGGTCTGCTTGAAGCGAATATGATGCGAGGTTCAATTCCCAGAAACAAATATTTCTTGTTGACTTATAAACTCAATGCGTTTTAATGTAAGGTCTTCCTTCTTAGTTTTTTGCAATATTTATGTTAAAAAAACCTCAAAAGAAACAAGTAGCAAATAAAGTTAATAACCTTTTGCCTAATAACATTTTATACTTTTTGCTGCATAATATTACAAACACGAGCATTTTATTAGAATTAGAAATAACTTTAATAAAAATAACTTAATGAGAAACGTAGTAGGTAACTTAACTAAAGATTACTTTACTCGGCTTATTGGTTGATTCACACGAATCTACTCGATCGAAACGGGCGAATCGACACTTTTAAATAATATTATTTTTACTGTAGGCGATTTGCATGAAGTTAATTCAATTCAAGTAAGCGAAAAGACAACTCCAGAAATACGTATCCTTAATTTTATGCAATAAAGTTCAGACAATTGTACACTAGCGCAAAGAAGTGATAAGTATTGGATATACAAACTCAATGTTTACTTAAGAAGTGCCTATGAAATAACTTTTGAATCCAAACTAATATTATAAAAGCGAAAGTGAGTTTGTATGTTTGTTACGCTTTCAAACTAAAACGGCTGAATGGATTTGGATGAAATTCGGCATAGGGGTAGACCATGACCTCGATAAGGATATACTCGATATACTTTTCATCCTGGATCACAGACGAAGTCACGGGCAATAGCTAGTTTAAAATGAATATGTTCTGATATACTTTTGTCAAGTTTGAGAGTCTGTCACTCACAAAACTTTACGAATATATTTTGCTTCGATCTATTTCTCCCAATCGTTTTTTTTTACCTCACATTGGTTATGGGTCCAGATACCCAGACGCACAAAGTAAGTTCGTGCGAATCAACCAATAAACCCTTAACTCTTAATTCTCTTCTTCTTAGTTAGTAAAATGAATGTATACCTAACCTCACATTAGACAGAGGCCGAATGGTAAAGTAGAAAGAACGATAGAAGATTACAAATTCATCGTAATCACTAAGAGCTCGCTAGCTAGTTAGTCAATACTGCCGGTAGGCGACGTTAGATGATGCGTTGGTTCAAATCCACGTCAAGCAGTTCTCTTTTTACCCGACTGCCTCAGGAGGGTAATGTTTTTCGAGAGTATGTATGTATGTATGTATGTATGTATGTCTATTTCTTTGGCACGCTGTGTAGCCTAAACGGCTTGATCGATTTTAACATAAGAGGTGTTTTTAGATTCGTCTTCATTGTGGGAGTGTTATAGGCTATATAATATTTATTTATTGCATCTTGAAATACAAAAAAAAGGGAGGGAAACGTTTTTTTTTTAATAAATTACAACAATATTGATATCAAATTTTTATTTGAGTAATGAGTCAATTCCATGTATATATTAATAAAACTAAAAAGCTTGAAAAAAACAAATTATTTAAAAACAAAAAACCCAATTGCAAAACACATACCTAACTGAAAAGAGAATAACAAGCATATAAGCTATAGAAATTTGTATCGCAGGCGGGGGCAAACCAATAACCTGAAATGTGGTGTAACTTTTGTTTGTCTCCGCCTGTGATACCAAAATTATATAGCTTATAATGCTTGTTTTTCTATTTTCAGTTAGGTATGTGTTTTGCAATTCGGTCATTTTTTCACGCCTTCTTTGCATGGGGGTCGGCAGAGAATATAGAACGCCACCTGCTACGCTCCTTAAATACTTCTTTTGCTTCGGTTACGCTCATACATATGGTCGTACTCGCACGCCGGTTGCGAGCACTACGCACCTGACCTTTTTGAAGAACTTCACCAATGAGGTCACTATATGTTTTTCCCAGCATATCCACTATTATTATTATTATTATAAGAATAACGTAATAGATCATCCGTTTATACGAAATCTTAATAAAACATAATTTAGGAATACAAATATCGGAAGTATTATTATTGAAAATTATTGCCTTATTTATTAACATAACAATATCTCACTGCATGAGCTTCTTAATTAAAAATTAATAGAATTTTATTAAAAGAACAAAAGCAAAATATTCTACGCAGATTGTTATAATTTCGCCTCAGACTATAATTAATTTTCTTAGAACGAAATTTATTTTTTTGTGCCGAATAGAAGTAAGATTTTTATATACTCATCAAAGAATAATATATCTAAATATGATTGTACTATAGGAGTAGGTATGACAACTTATCCATTTGCTTCATGCATGGTAACTAACCCAGACTAAGTACCAGAATATTTACAAGCGTCCGAAATATTCCCCACATTTTACCGCCTAGAATACAGAGCTCTTTAAAACAAAAGAAAGTATTAGCAAAAGTATCATCTGACAAAAAATAATACTTCCGATTTATGTCAAAATGGAAATTATAGCAAAAAGTAAAGTAATAAGAAATACTGGTTCACTGTCAGTCAAGTCCCTATCCAAGAGAATTTCTTCTTAGCTTTACAAATCAAAATATCAAAGGGGTGTCACTCAAGCATTTATAACATACACTGCCACGCTCGTCGTATATCATTTTGTCATTTTTTTAAGTATATTGCTTAAAAATGATTGGTATGACAGGTACAGTTGTTGCCAGCGGTGTTATTCTGAATATGTAAGTTCTTTTTGGTGAGTTTTTGGGATAATCTAATGTGTGACGCCTAATAAGTGGTAGAGCACGGTAAGTTATCTATGTCTTATCTTAAGTCACAAGCCATTTTTTTTCATTCTACATAGATACAATAATAACGGGATATAAAGATAATAAAGAGTGCGCTGTGTTATGCCAGAGGGCGTACAAATGTTTGTAATTAAGTAATCAAGCCAGCCAACCCTCAATAATAAAATAAAAAAAGCCTGGATTAAAATAATGTTATAAAGAATCACACATTTCATAATAAAAATCATTAATAATAAATAGAAATCGAAACCAATATCAATAAAAAGGAATAAAATAAAACAAAAATAAAATTTAAATACAGTACATGTCAATACACCGCTGCACCGACTGAAAACGAATAATAAAACTATATCAATATACAATACAGTTATACATATAGTTATATAGTTACAATAAAGTTATGAAATATGGAGGCCTTGGCAGAGAATACAACTTTGTGCCCTTTGGCGTCGAGACCCTCGGTCCGTGGGGTCCCAGTGCGCATAAGTTATTCGCGGAAATCGCGAAACATCTAGTTGATGTAACTGGTGACCGAAAAGCTGGCGGCTTTCTCGCGCAACGCATCAGCATTGCAATTCATCGAGGAAATGCCGCCAGCAACCTCGGTACGCAACCCAGTGCTGGGCACGCCACAATTGCGGCGATAAGTCCCCTCTTTGAGGAGTGGCTAGAGAGGCGCCACGGCGTCTTCACCTTCCGCCTGACGCAGGTCCTCACCTGACACCGCAGCTTCGGGAGGTTCCTGTGTCGGATAAGGCGGGAGGAAACGCAGAGCACCGCCGTGTCCTCGTGGAGGCGATCGGCGGCAGTGATCTCTCGCGTCCGGCCCTGGTTCAGGCCATGGTACGGAGTGAGAGGGCATGGGCAGCCGTCACCTCCTTCTGCGAAGCAGTATGCTCGCGAAGGAGGAGGCGGGATGGCTGAAGGAAAGGTTAGTTTCGCGCCCTCTCGCCCCTAGCCGCCGCAGGAGACGCCCAGGGCGTCGGGAATCCCGGGCGGATTTCCGGCCACCGTAGGCGCGGGCTTGCGGACGGTGAGCAATGGGTAGCTCACCGTCCGGTAAGGACCAGGCCCGGGTCGACGGCGCGTTGTATTCCACGCGCACCTCAAAGAGATGTCGTCAGCACATAGGTAGGGGTCCACTAGGGCCGATGCCTGCCGGGGTCGCGGGAAGGTACTTATGAGTCACCGAGGCCCCCGCAACACAGGCAACAGGAAGGAATACGGGTGGGTTTTAGTCAGTAAGAGTCTGACACACCCTCCCGCTCTGCCCAGAGCGGGAGAAGTTATTTGATGATTTCGCACCCTCAAAAATAAAAAAAAAAGCATTCTCGGTACAAAGCCTCGAGGGCATTTTTGAGGCTTAACTTAGTTTTAATTTAATTTAGTTAATGTTAATAATCATCTTGTAATTTGGTTATGTAAATAGATAAAGGTTCCTAATCCTACTAATATTATAAATGCGAAAGTTTGTAAGAATGGATGGATGGATGTTTGTTACTCTTCACGCAAAAAGTACAGAACGGATTTGGATGAAATTTGGCACACAGATAGTTTATAACCAGAAATAACACATAGGATACACATTTTTATCCCGATCTACCCACGGGGTCAAAACTAATGCGGGTGAAACCGCGGGGCGCATCTAGTATACAATACTAATGTCAATATACAAAATGTATCTCAAGGAAAACAATACATGGATTTTACGAGTAGTAGCATGCCAACATTCTGTCATTAGATTTTTGTCTGTTATATATTCCGAAATATTGTAATATGCTTTTCACTTCTCTTGCTCTAAAAGTTCGTCATTATGCTGTGCGTCGACGACATAACATCGTTTTTATGCTCTAGCTAGTGCATAAAGTATTTTTTTTCTAAGACTAATATAATCAGGGAGCAGTGGTGGCCCAGTGGTAACGGCCGCGACTTACAACAGGCGCTTTACTTTGTGTAAATTATTACATCACCACTGCTCCCAAAACGGTGAAGGAAAACATCGTGAGGAAACCGGCATGTCCTAGAACCCAAAAATTCGAAGACATGTGACATCTACCAACCCGCACTGGGCCCGCGTGGTAGATTACCGCCCACTCCCTCTCACAGAGAGGAGGCCTGTGTCCCAGCAGTGGGAATATTATAGGCTGATTATGTATGTATGTAATATAATCAGGCCCCACAGCCACACACAATAAAACGTGGGTAAAACGTCGCAGATTAAAATCGTTATTTTATTTCATTTGCTTTAATTTATATCACTTCCGTGTTTTCTATCGTTAATTTAATAAAACCAGATAAAATAGTTGTAATTTATTATTTAAAAATGCAACGAAACATTTTTATGACTTGGTAGTATGCAGTACCCAAGTTGAATGAAACGTGTTGAAAATTAAAAAAAAAAAACTTTAAAAAGTTTCGTGGCGGGAATTAGCTATTCTCTTCTTCAATTTTGCAACATTTTTGAACAGTGAAATACTGTTATTGTTACTACTTACTTACGAGTATGAGACAATAATGAAATATTTTTTCCATACCTTGCTACCACTTATGTTCTTGACTGTACCAATTTAAGCTTCAATAAAAACGCTTTGCTATTCTTTTCCAACATCATTTACCGATTTAAAATGGACGAAACTTTCCTTACGTTTCACCGGGTCCTATCCTTCGCCGGAATTCCCATTTTTGCCAAAAAACACTGGAGCTCCAAACCATGGTTGATTTTGCAAATCTTCAACTTCATCATTGGTGGCTTCTGCTTAATTTTCAGCACTGGTTTTGTCGCTACTAACTACTCTGATTTCCTTCTCTGCATCCAAGGGGCTTGCATTTGGACTACTTGTGTCATCATGACGATTTCTTTGGGAGTCTGTCTCATATTTCGCACTGAATTTCGAAATTTCCTTGAAGAGATGGTCTTTAAAGATGCTATGTTGGAAATGCCGTTGATAAAGCATATTTTACTGGTTCATCATGGCGGGGAAAAAATAGCAGAATTGAGAGACCTAGTAATTGGTACACAGGAAAGGGTATTTAAGTACACCAGGCTTCTCTTGAAGACTTATGTCGCTAGTGTGTTCCTGTGTGCAACCTTGTATCTTTGCAGTCCAATTTATCTAATGATAGTTCGAGAGGATAAGTCTTTACGTCTATTGGGTAAGTGGTACACCACAGACTACCTGCAGTATTGTGTCTCCTTTCTAGGGAAAGGAGAGACAATACGAGTACTGCAAGTCCATCCAAAGGTTGTCTTTAAAATATCGCTTTTAGTGATAAGACTGCCCACTGTGTTTGTGTTTATGTATAATTGCTACATTTATATCTATATTTTTTATGGTGTACATAATAAAGAGTATTATATAATATTCTATTCTACACTACAATTTCTATTATGAAATCTACAATATTTAAATCCCAGTTAAAACAAAGAGAAGAGTAGGAACTGTATTTTTTTTTCACATCTGGCGATTGTATCTATTGCTACTAATCATGACGCTTTGTTTCAGCTTTCGATATGTGGTTCCCATGGAGTTTAGAAGACTACGCCGTCTATATAGTATCGTTCATATTTCATGCTTCCGCTGGTTATTTGTGCTGCATTGGTAAGTAAAAGTTAAACCTTTGACTAGCTTACTAGGAACTTATTGGCTTATCCTTTACACGTAAAGAATAAGGTTTTAGGTTGGTTGCGAAACTAATTGCCCAGATACCACCTGGCTAGGATATACAAATAATATCTTCTCAAATTTTGAAACTTTATAAACTCACATTAAAATATAATTATGTTAATGGTTGTTCAGTTGAAACGCGAGACTATGACGCACGTCTTGGAGATCAGAGTAAATCTAAGCATTTATCAATATCTACGTAAAGTCTTTCGGGGAAGTTGTTTTCAGTAACCTGGAAACAACTTCCCAGAAATTCGTTTTCGAAGTAATCTTCGAAAAGGATTTCTAATGAAATCACGATAAACCGATCTTATATCAATTTGGTTTTAAGCTGTTTTAAGTGGAGGCTTAGATCCTATCTATACCTTGGCAATTAAATTGACAAAAGATAAACAATTTATAATTTAATCACTTATACTTGAAGATCAAAAACCCTCGCAGGTAAGACTTCACACAGACCAGGGGAGCATGACACAGAAGGGAGGAGGCTTACTTTATGAAACTGTATACACTTCTTTATCTAAACTCATGCAATTTCATCAAAAACACAGTAAATAATATCGTAAATATGGCACCCAAATTCAACATTTCGCCGCGAGGGTACATGCCACAGCAGTCTCTACCACAGATAATACTAAAATCATTGAAACCTGTACTTTATTATAAAAAAGTTATTTTAAAGCATTATTTTGTTAAAGAAAGTGTGTTTTAACAATTTTTTAAAATTTTTCGTAAATAAAGCCTGTCATTAAGAAACTATTTTTGGTTTCAAAATAAGAACTTACGATATGAGTGTAGATAAGTGTTTTTTCCTACAGTTTATCCAGGTCTGCAATCAACTATAATCCTTCTACACGGTCAAGTAATTCGACAGATAAGGATACTGACATTTATACTTCTACACATGAATGAACTGGTACTGGAACTGACTGGTATTCAAGATGACAGATGGCAAGCGTACTGCACCTTGGTTCTTTCGCAATGTGTGGATCATTATGTGAAGATAAAAAGGTATACTTCCATTCAAAAGTCACTAAAAACTATTGAGATTTTAGACTAAATTGTTTTGTTAATATGGTGACAATCTAAGAAGCCCGATATCACGTTTCTCAATAAACATGCCGCGATAACTTTGTATGAACGTTTTTGTCAGAAATCGAAAAAATAATAATCCTAATTAAAACTTTCATTGCCATAGTGTTGTGACCGTTATAAGCCATTTTTTGACTGAATAAAATATTTTTTTCTGTAAAATCGATACTTTTACAAACATTAGATTTAGAAAAGAGAGTCACGTTTAATTACGGTGTTATTATTTTTTTAAACATATAAAAACAAAATCTGAACACATTTTTATTTTTAGCTTTATTTTGATATTTAATATGTCAATATAATAACTTGCTTCGCATGGGTGGCTCGCACGGGTGCTTGTCTGGTGCATGATATACAATGTATTATCAATTATCATACATAAACCTTCCGGAAGAAATCACTATGTGGGTTTTACTTTATGTCTTGGTTTGCGGCTGTTTGAAACTGCTCAAATTTAAACTTAGTTGAGATCAAAGACATTCAATTATTTACTTAACAATAGACAGGACAAAGCGAACAAAATCGTAATCCGATACATTTGTACCAGTGGGCAAAAGTCGCTCAGTCTAGTGTGGAACGCCTGCATGTCAAGTCACCTTCGTGTCCACCAAAAGAAAATTATTTTCGAAGTATATATGCTGAATTGTGAATTATGGTTAGAGATCGGATATTCGGATGCATATTCACCGAAAGTTGAGATGTTAGCAAATGTGGAATACGCTTTTGTATCGAAAAATTCCCGCGGTTCCGGCATCCACAAGGTTTCTGACTATTGAATCAGATTAGTATTATAATCTACATATAACTTACTTTCAAATGTTGGCTTATATGGAATGCACTATAGTAAAAACCCGCGATTACAGAATCGACAAATTTTGAGTTTTTCCTGACTATATAGGCGGATGCATAATATCTACCTAATATTGTAAATTAGGTATGTAAATACCAAACTGCCATAGCAAACAACGTTAATCGGGAATGTCGGTATATAACCGACATTCCCGGTGTTCCTGGTATCCCGTGTTTTTTTTTTTTACAAATAAAAATATTCTTGAAGCCACTTCCATACTTTCACAGCTAAAATTTAACTTTAGGTAAATATGCATCCGAATATCCGATCTCTGATTATGATATTATAAATCTCGTAAAAAAACGACTAGACGAAAATATACCGTGGTAAACGGTATATTTTCGTTAGTATTTTGTCATTTAGATAAAATAAATAATTTTCTTAGATGATTCAAACTATCTGATGGATGGTAACCAAAACTTGGTCTCGGTAAAAGTTTATCGTGTCAAATTTAGCTGTTATGTAATTTTGCTATATTACGCTAGATGGCGTCACTGAGACATGGGATCTCAATTTTTCTATGACTTTAATTCTGAGAGCCTCTCTATAGTATCTATCTTAATTAAATCTATTTGGTTGAGATATAGGTACTGTTAAATATACTCGGCGTCACAAAAATCGCACCTCTTCGAAAATAAGTTTCAAGCATGTCCCGCCTGCAACGAATACATTAAACCCAATTAATATTGGTATCGATTGAAAGTATGTTTAACGACCTTTAAATAAACAATAGTTAGAATTCCTAAACACAACAGATCTCATTAGCACGTAACTTTAAAAAAAATCTTGTCAAAATACGCATTAGAACGGCCACTAATTGCACAAGGGTATAAAACGGGCGACCCAGGTTAAATGTGGGTCATTCGCTATTCAACCTTTGAAGTGAATACACGTGAACAGTTACAGCAAGAAAAATACCCCAGAAGATGGATACCACTGCAGATGAAGCCGCTCAAGTCATTGCACTACTGCAATCAGGGATGCGGCAATGTGATATTGCTCGGCAACTGAACTTGAGTCGTTTTTCCGTTTGACGAGTGTTCCAACGCTTCCAAGAGACTGGTGGCTATATCCAAAGACGTGGATCTGGAAGACAACGGTGCACATTGAAAGAGACGATCGCTTCATTGTTTCGACGTCTTTACGTAATCGGTTCTCCAATGCTGTTGAGCTGCAACAACAACTGCGATCAGCTCGCAGAACTTCTGTAAGCATCTCCACAGTTAGAAGAAGAATGTGGGAGAAGAAAATTGCAGCTCACAGGGCTGCTACAGGGCCAAAATTGACTGCACAGCATAGGAGAGACCGGTTGCAATTTGCCCGTGACCATGTGGATTGGACAATAGACCAATGGAGGGCTGTGCTCTTCTCGGATGAGACGAGGGTGTGTCTTTTCTGCAACGACAGGCGTACAGGAGGCAAGGGGAACGATTCGCACAAGCCTGTATTCAAGAGACAGTGCAATACGGGGGTGGCTCGTGCATGTTCTGGGGCGGCATGTCAATCGACGGCAAAACGAACCTCGTGTGTGTTTCTCGGACTGGAAGTGCTCGCGGGCAAGGGTCGCTGACTGCTCCTCGGTACATAACAGAGATCTTAGAGGAGCAGGTTGTCCCTTGCCTGTTTTGTTGGCAGTGGGTTCACGTTAATGCACGATAACGCCCGCCTATTGAGCACCTTTGGGATGAACTGAAACGGCGAGTACGGGCACGTGATCCTGCCCCTACCACTCTCCAAGATCTTCAAGATGCCGTCGTTGCAGAATGGAACAACATTCCTCAAGAGTATTGTCACATTAATTAGGTCCATGAGAGAACGCATGGAAGCAGTCATCAGGGCTAGGGGGGGAGGGGGGTAACACTAGGTTTTAAGTGGTTTTTAAGGACTTTGTTGTAATTTCTTTTTTTATTCCCTGGTAAACAAATTTAAATAAATTGCCTTTCCAATGACACCTTATAGTCATATTAATCAATGGTAGACCCATTGATTAATAGGGTTAAATTGACTTTGAAAGGAATTCTTATAGAGGTGCGATTTTTGTGACGCCGAGTGTATTACAAACTCTTACGTGTAATAAAACGATAGGCCTCGAAAATCAGTTTTAAGCAATGTAGATAAATTGTCGATTACAAACTCTAAGTATGATAAATCGATATGTCTCGAGAATCGGTTTTTAAAGTAACCGGTATTTTTTCCCATCACTACACAAAGTCAAAATCAAAATCAAAATCAAAAGTCATTTATTCAAACTAGGCTGAGAATCAGCACTTTTCGAACGTCAAAATTACATAAGACAGTCCCCCAAAACGCCCACCCTTCACCACTTCCTAGTGCTTTAGCTGGGAAGAAGAAGTGGTCAACAAACTCCCCAGCAGCACAGCTGTCTGTTCAGTTAGAGGGAAAAAAAATGGATTCTATACAACAGTATGCAAAACAATTTACATTACGTGCAACATAAAACATTAAATTATTAGCCATATGTCAGCTAGCACACCACTATACCAACAAAAAAAAAAGAAAAGCAAAACACCGAAAACTATTAATTCTCAAGCAGAGATAAAAACGTAAACAGAACTTAATGCCCAAATAAAAGCCTCCAAGCATAAAAGGCGTGCCCGCTTACATATAGCTATAGCTGTAACAGTCACAAATGATGAACTAGGACCATCAAAGTAAAATAAATAAAGAATTAATTACTAATAACAAAACAAAACAATGGTCAGCAAGACGACCAGTCACCACAAGCAGCACCCGTTCACGAGCATAACGCAAAAATCAGCCATTACCCCCCTCGCCATATTAGAGGGAAGGAGGTAACCCGACCCCCGACGCTACCGCAAGCAGTGACAACTAAGGGAGCATGACGAACTTGCTGCCGGTTGTAAGAATAAAGTACTTTTATAGCCGTCAAATCGAGCTTCGTTGATTGTCACGATTATAGTAGATATTTATATGATTTGAGAATAGGAGGCATTAGAAAAAAAAAGTTACAATTTAACAAGGGCATTCAAAAAGATATAAAATTTAACGATGTAAATAGTTAATTGGCGAAAAATAAAATATAATAATTAAAAAGCAAGAATCACCGAGGCAAATGGGAATAACGTAGAAAATCCCAGACAATGCTTAAGCATAATGACAGAATCGAAATCAAAATTTGTTGAGATTTATTAATTTTATTATGATTGTTAATCCTATATCATACCTACTTTCCAGAAAATAATTAAAATGAATTAGAAACCTATAGGTTCCTACTCTTAATTATTCCAAGCTGATTGAAACTTGCTTATCATTTAAATTTTCTGTTAGAATCCAAAAGCCAACATTATATACAAGAGCAACACAAATATAATTTAGAAGATATTATCGCTATAACCTTTCCAATAACAAACAAATTGTGAATCTAAATATCTGTTTTTATAGGTTCAGCAATCGGCTCAATGTTATCTGCCGTCCATTTTACTTAACATTGATATTAGTCGCCACAATGCTGGTATGTATGTGCTCTGTGAAAATCGCTATATCGGTAAGTAATACAAACTTTAGTAATTAGGATGATTAAATTTTATCGCTTAGTCCCTTTTGTATTAATAGCAGTTTGATTTTAGAATTTAGGTTGCCTTTCCACCAGAGGTCTGCTGAGCTGAGTAGCGAGTGATGTGTGTGATATCAATGGGTTGTTTGATTTGAATAGCTTAGGTTAGCTCTAGTAGAAAAGTAAGCAAATCCTACTATAGTATAAGCGAATACTTAAATGATAAATTGTATGTAACTTCATAATTATATATTTGTACCTGTACCTAAATACTCACTATTAAAGATACGCCTACCTACTCACAGTACGAAAAATATTTTTTTAAATAATTATGAAGCGTCCAATAAATAACATTCGATAGGGATAATAAATATGAATTACGAAATAAATAAAAATAATAATAATAAGTAAATAAAAAAATAATGAATAATTTAAAAACTAAAGGGTTTTTACAATGTTAATAAATAAATGTACTTAATTTCTAAAGCAATAATTATAATTCTTAAATTTAATTATGTATTAATAAAACGGTATATATAACCTACGAACTACTTAACTAATAATAAAATTTATCATTTCACACATTAAACAGCCAGTGTTTCTTCCTCCTCTGCTCAGTGTTTCTTGCTCTATGCTGTGCCCGACAGGGTCCATAATTTTATTGTGGCAATGATATATAATTATTTACCTACCAGCTATATACATTATGGTACGCAATAAAAAAATGAGAATTGACAAAAGGGTTCAACGAAGCTAAGTTTTTTACATACTCCTTCAATCGAAGGAACTATGGATGCACTAATGGTGTTGTTATACGAGTATTAAGTCTGGAGCAGAAGCCCCGCTACCATATACATATATCACTTGTGATGCCTGATGCATCGCTCAGCTTTCATCGCGCATCTTTTGCGAATAGCTATGTCGCTCAAGCCTCGAGCCATGCAACTTGCGTCTAGCGACACGCGATCGCGTCTACTGTTTCCTCCCCCTTCTCCCCGAAAGTCGCGTTGCGGTGATTCGTAGCAACGCGGTCAAACTCCATCTTCATAGAACCGACTTAACTTTTCTTGAAATAGACACATAGTTTCGTAGCTTAGCTACAAACCTCGCTCACCACTTAACTAACTCGCTACTCCTACATACTGGCGCGACTTGTCGCGCGACGCGTCGCGACACAAAGGCACCGCTTGTAGCGTTACACGCGGTGTCTTTGTGTCGCGTTGCGTCACGCGACAAGTCGCGCCAGTATGTAGGAGCCTTTAGTCTGATGGTGAGGCAACCTAAAGTGTGAAATATTTCAAAGTTAGATTTTACTCGAATAATTTTGTATAGTTCTGTTTCAGAATTTTGAAATCTGTACGTTATTTTAGTGATTGTAGAATTATAATTGGGATTGATAACGTACTAATTATGAAATATTATGAATATTTTTTTGATACTGTATTATTAATTGGAATCAGTTTTTGTGTTTGATATTGGATTCAATTCTGGTTGACCTTTAATATTCCAGAGGGTATATAGACACACAAATGAAGCAGTTTACCGAATAAATAAAAATGTAACCCTGAACGTAGAATAATGTCGCATTGCAACAACATAATAAACAAAAACATTTTAGGGTAGCATTTAAAAGGGTAACAGCAGCTTAAGATCACTAGATGATTGCGTAGGTAGACTACGAGTATTTCAAAGATTATGATTATAATAAACGCAAACATTAACAAACCTATCACTGTTACTAATCAAGTTACTAGGCAATAGAAAGCAACGAATTAATGACTCTTTGACTACACTTTTATTATGAACTAGCTGTTGTCCGCGAATCCATCTGCGATCCAGGATGAAAAGTATCTCATGCTCTTACCTAAGTCATGGTCTATCCATGTGCCAAATTTCATGCAAATCCGTTCAGCCGTTTTAGCGTGAAACAAACAAACACACTCACTTTAGCATTTATAATATTAGTTAGGATGCTACATAATTACTAACATATATTCTTTTATATCGTGCTTGTTAGTGATCCTAAGATTTCTACTACTTTATCTGTTATTAACTCTGAGCACCAATAATTGGCTCTGTGTTACATATACAATTGTTATCCAACTGTTACAGCTGTTGATTCTTCTATAAATAAGTCAATAAATAAATCAATATATTTTCGTTAGAATATTTGTATGATAGTCCATGGGAGACATATAGATCATAAAGGTTCATGCAGACAGGCGCAATATCGCGGGCGCGAGATGCATATTGCTGCTTGTCGCTTCCGCGATATCGCGCTGGTCTGCATGAGCCTTAACCCTATTATTAAGACCATTATTGTACAATATTTTAATGAAAAAAATATTATATTTAGAAAATATTACAAAACAAACTTTAAAGCAAGTACAAGGCGAATCTGATACACTCTAACATTTAGTTACCTCGCTTACCGCAGTGCAACTTTTTGTTTCTTTAACCAACTAGTTTTTGTTTCCTTAACTAAAAAGTTTCGGTTTCAGAATAAATTATCATTGGACACGGTGAAGTATATAGCTCACGAGTTTTGTTTTATACTGGTTGTACTTATGTTCTGCTTGATGGGACAGCAAGTTGAGAATGAGGTAAGTGGTCTTAGTAACAAGAATATCTTTCCATATGACTAGGAAATTACAATAGGGAACTTACAATATATAAAGGAAATGCCAGTAGCTTGCACAAAAATTGTGCCATAACAACTTCTGTTTGGTGATAACATTCTTAAGTTACTGTTGCTTTGTGCTATGCATAATAAGCCTATAATGTTCCCACTGCTGGGACACAGGCCTCCTCATGGTGAGAGGGAGTGGGCCGTAATCCACCACACGGGCCCGGTGCTGGTCAGATGACACATGTCATCGATTTTTTGGTTCTCGGACATGCCGGTTTCCTCACGATGTTTTCCTTCACCGTTTTGAGAGCAGTGGTGATGAAATAATTTACACAAAGTAAAGCGCCTGTCAGGGGTCGAACTTACGACCTACAAGTCATAAGTCGTGGTCGTTACCACTGGGCCACCACTGCTCACTGTTTGTTATTATGATTTTTAGTTATTGGCATAGTGCTCCTATACCTACCTTTATTTACAACTGATTTACATCCGTCACTTCACAGTTCAGATCCAGTTTTAAAACAGCGTCAGGCACTAGTTGTCTGGCATTTTTGCTGAACTGGGCCTTTTTCGCGCAGCCGTGAAGCACACTTTTCTGTAAATTTCTTACATCTTACTTTACACTTTTTATTTGATTTTTATATTTCTTTTTTGATCTGCTGTATATTATACTGTGTGCCTTGTAGTATGCCTATTCAATTTATTTTATTTCTTTCTTTGTTTTTTCTTTATTTGCGGTTGGTGTTGCACGTTTCTTCTTCCTTAAACTTCAGTCAGCCGTCATATTTACCAGCCAATTCAGCTTATCGCCTTAATGTCTTTGGTATTCACCCTTTCTCTAACTATATCAACTTTCACACAATTAATCCATCAGTCGTTTCTTTGGACTCCCTCTCTATTATTATAGCCAGCTTATAAAACCATAATTATATGTTTATCGATTGCAGTGTGAGGCATTAGAGAAAGCAGTCACAGAAAAATGGTACATCTTCAACCGAACACATAAGACCAATGTGAGGATCTTCAACATGGCACTCAGTCAGCGAATGCCTATCTACATATTTGGAACTATTACACTGTCCTTACCGACGTTCACTTGGGTAAGCTTTACATAGCAATTAGTGTTAAGGAAGATGGTGATGTTGTACTGGCCTAGTAAAGAGCTGTGGTGGCCCAGTAGAAATGGCCTCGACTTACGAGTTGTAGGTCGTAGGTTTGAACCCAGGCGGTCACTTTACTTTGTGTAAATTATTTCATCATCACTGATTTCAAAACGGTGAAAGAAAACATCCTGAGGAAACCGGCGTGTCTTAGAAATAAAAATTCAAAGACATGTGACATCCACCAACTCGCACTGGGCCCACTCCCTCTCACCGAGAGGAGGCCTGTGTCCCAGCAGTGGGAACATTATTGACTGATTATACTATGAGAGGTGAGTACAGATATTTCTGCTGGTTCTAAAATTATATTTATAGAAAACGATGTTCTTTAAACTAGCAGTATACCATGTTGTCGTAGAACCATACAAGTTGATAAAAGGCAAGACCCTGTTTCGTCTATCTTCACTTTCCATTGACTTCTGAATCCAATGGACGACTATCTGAGACATAAAAACACTTTGCTGAACTAAATAAATTCTCCAATTTGATCCTTGGTGATATGGGCAATAACTAACGTTTACTTTTGGAATGAAGTTCTTTAACGCGGTTTGCGGCAGGAGTTGACTGGTAGAAATCGTCATGTAAGGATAAAGCGTTGTGGGCTTCCATGTGACTCTCTCTCTTTAATACGCCATTTTAATACAGAGCCATCTAGTATAAGTTTTGAGAAGCTCTTATAAAGTTACCACACACTTTTTGTTTCAGTTTATAAAAACCGGAATGTCTTTCTTCACATTGGTGATGTCTGTTTTAGAGGAAGAAAAGGATTAATCCTTACCCAATTGCAGAAGTCGTTGTTTGGTAGAAAACATTAGAATGTAATATTTTTTGTCACGCATTAAATGTTTAGTTTGTTGTGATAGAGTGTTTTTAGTCTTTTCACAGTCACATTTCAATACTTAAAGCTACAGTAACTTCTTTTAAAGGGGGATATAAGGCTTTTACTAGCTACAGCAGTGATAGCCTAGTAGTGTAACCGTCATCGGTCTGCCAAGACATAGGTCTCGAGTTCGAGCCCAAGGCACGCACCTGCGACTTTTCAGATTCTCTCAGCACTTGCTTAAAAAACGGTGAAGGAAAACATCGTGAGGAAACCGGCATGCCTGAGTGATATTACTCGACGGCATGTGAAGCCACGTTAGAGGCCCAAAAAACTCTGTCACCAGGATAGTCACTAACCACACGAAAAAGAAGAAGAAAGAAAGACTGGCTACAGCAGGGAAAAGGATTCTTCTTATACAGCGAAATTACAATCAAGCTATAATTATGCACATCGATTGAAAACTAATTTGCCATTCAACTTAATCGTTGATTGTTTCCTTGAACCCTGAAGAATGAGAGAATTAACAGTATTTAAACATGCAAGTAATGTAAATTAAAACGAATTTTAAAATTGACGGTTTTCAATTTCATTTCGTTCGATTAATTAATTCGTATTGTCCGAAACATTCTGTTTTAATTTGTGCATACACTGTAAGATTTAATGTTTATTTTAAGTGGTATGTGCTCGGAATTGGTGAAACAGTTATCGAATCAGCTTCGAGCCAGATTCGTATTGGTATCGCATTTTTATTTTGAATTCTTTTTGAAGAAGTGTTGGTAAAAGGATGTGCAAATACAGCAGTAGATTAACTTAATGAAATCCATGGTGGTATTTATTTGAAAACAAGCTGAGATTAAAAAACGGTGAAGGAAAACATCGTGAGGAAACCGGCATGTCCTAGAGCCAAAAATTCGAAGACATGTGACATCTACCAACTCGTACTGGGCCCACGTGGTGGATTACGGCCCAGTCCCTCTCACTGAGAGGAGGCCTGTGTCCCAGCAGTGGGAACATTGTAGATTCAAATTTGAAATGGAGGAGGTAGAAAAAGGCCGAGCGACTCGTAACTCAGCCTGCCAATCTTGTCAATCACGCCCTCCCCCGTCTCACCGCTCACGGATACCTCAGGTGGTAACTAGCACTTGCGCGCGGACTATAGGTACAATTTTGCACAGCCTGAAAGGCGTACATGCATAGAAATCAGTCTTTCTCTCGAAGATGAATGATGTGATGGGCTATGCGTTGAGTTTTATTTAGGAGATAGGTAGACCATAGAGTACCTTTTAATTTTTTTGAATGTTTCAAATCACAAACGAAATTTTCTATGATACACTGTATTGTGAAAGTGACATTACGAAAATTAAACCGTCGCGTCGTCAAACATCGAAAAGACATCCAATTCAATCGAATATTGCACAATGTACGCGGTTTTAAACGAAAATTAACAGGCTGGTAACCAAATATCAACGCCATGAATACAGTATCCTATTAAATTTGATTGCACCCTGTATATTATATACACATGACGACACATCAAGCTATATATACCAGCATAAGCAGACCTCGCATTTTATAGGCCTTCCGAACTATGAAAGCTCAGCTTATACTGGCCATGTAAAGCATAATGTGTCGTTGTGAGTACCACCTCATTCACGCGAGGTGGTCCCACTTGCCGCTATTTTTTCTGTAAAATGTTAAAGCCATGTTCCCAGTGATGGTAATTTTATGAATTATTAATTTTCCACTACCCCATCGGTGTATTACATGAGAATGGTTTACGAGGCATACAGCGTATTATCGTGAAAACTCCTCGGGTAACGTAGTGGAGACTGAGTGGGGTAAAATGTTTTATTAATTGGCAGGAAGCCAGTCAGGTTTGATATCCGACCACCCGTACTGGGCCCGTGTGGTGGATGACGGCCCATTTCTTTTCACAGAGAGAAGGCCTATGTCCCAGCACTGGGAACATTATAGGCTGATTACTTATGCTATGATATACTGTTTGTTGCAATAATAAGCATATGATACGTTTCAGCTTGTTCTCTGGGTTGACAATACGCACCCGCAATGCCCCTGGCATTTCAGACGTCCAAAGGCGGTAACCGTTTACCATAGCGTGGGTTGCTTATGCTACGATTTACTAAAAGGTGGTGGCCAACACAGCGAGTGTAATTAACCGGGAGTGAATGACTTCACTGAAACGTTGTTTATGGAGCTGTGGCGGCATCTACAACGCCACATGCGAACTACGCATCAAAGACCTGACGTCATACAAATCCTGCATCGCGCAAGCAGATTTTACCGCGTGACTGAATATCCCGACATCAATCGTCGGGCAGGTGCCCACCAGACAACACCCGTCTGGTCGAAGGATTCACCATTTTCTATGTAGGAAGAGTGAACTTTACACCCTGCTCCTCATACTTCTATAGAAGCAAGTTTTCCTAGAGAGAGTTTTTTGACACCGTAAAGTTGACTTTACGGTGTCAAAAAACGTTTTCCAGCCGTCATTGCGGCCGTTAGATGGCGACCACGGTTCTTTTAGAAAACCGCAGCTATAAGTACTTGTTTTTCAGTGAATAACATGAAAGAGTAATCCTTAATATTAGGTGTATTATATTTGGTTAGGTTTCCACAGTATATATTGAAACCACAAGAAATACCTACAAAATTAGTGGTTCGACTGTTCACTTTTGACGTACGAGTACATTTTTACTTTTTGCCAGCATAAAAATAGCGAGTTCACAATTTAATACGAGGTCGTTAAAAAACTCGCTGTTCATGAAAAGCTCTAGAATAATCCGATTTCCACATTGTCAGAACTGGTATGCATTTAAGCCGTTCTTTATACCTTTTTAGTTTGAAATTCAATAGCTAGCAAATTGAACTAGATTTCGAAATATAGTTTTCAAACATGATACCGTGCAAGTATTGTGATCTTTTTCATAAAATTTCAATGTCATTCTTCTTTACGTATAATGCATTAATTCATTTGCGATCATACAATTTAAATAATCTGTATTGCCAATTGAAAAGTGTAGCACTGTTCAAATTGCGCGTTATTTTCCTCAGCCTGGTTAGTCATCTATAAGATTTTCTCAGTTAAAGTCAAATTTTTCAGTTCTCATAAACTCAAGATACCTCAAAAATGTCAGTCATTTCTTAACTTTTCAAGTAGTGGAAATAAAGAGACGCTATCACTACACAAAAAAAAAATCAATGTTTTGCAGAAATCAAACTATGATATTATCGATAATAGTTTTATTTCTGAAATATAGTCTATTATAAATAGATTCTTAAATGATGTAATAACCAATAAAATGCGAGGACAAGTGAAAACAAAATACACGTGAAAATATGTGTCAAAAATCAACACTATATATCTTCGAAACAGAACAAGAAGAAGAAGAAGAAATGTAGAAGTGTGACACACACTAGGCGCATGCTATGCACACTTGTTAGTAAGATGATTTTTTAATGGGCACGGCCAGTGTGAGCTCTTTATTATTTTTGTCAAGAACTAATTTCGTACTCTTCTGTTTGTATCGCTATATAAAGTTAGTATCATGTTTCCACTAAGATAGTGCAAGATTTCCATAAAAATAAAACTTGTATTATTAACCAGAGATGATACACATCATCTGTGAGAGGGCATTGATAAGTTAGTTGTCAGCCAATCATAGCTCTTGTGACGTCACATCCTCGACCAATCTGCGCAGAGTTCCGGTAGTCACGTGCTCCCAGGTAGCGTGTTCGCTAGTGACACCCACCTTTACCTCATAGTAGTCTCTCACAGGAGACCTTGAATGGATGCTGTGCATCGTCTCTGCTTAATAATACAAGTTTTATTTTGATGTAAAACTTGCACTATTATATGACGATGCACAGCATCTGTGAGAGACGTGTTTATAACTCCTGGTGACCACGACGACGCAATGTGTTATTATTTACTGAAAAAATAATACTATATATACCAAGATGTATTCGTTATACGAATCACAATATGTAGCTATACCATCCAATGTATGTTGTTACGTGTGTACGTTAATCACTCGTTTGACTAATCGGGACGCCAGTGCCACCAAGCGGCGCTCGACAGAGTCTACAAACGTTCGACCGGAGTTAAGTTCAGTTGGTCGGAGGCGGTCAAGGAGCGAACACGTTTAGAAATTGTCGCGCGTTCCGTATAGTTGGTATATTTGGTGATATATTTGGTAGCCACCGGCGGGCGGTTCAAATTAAAGTCTAAAGGTATCGTGGAGTTTGGTCAAGGAACTGGTTCCGTAAATCCGGTTAAACAATAGGATGGCTTAAACAGAAGGGTCATAAAATACGTTCGCGATCAAAATACTTTTATGTTTGTTATTATTTTTTGTTACACGCCCTGTAGTCACACAAATGCATATTGTCTCTAATTGGGCGAAACCAGAAAGGGGTGTGGTCTGTCGCTAGCTGCACTTACTTCAGAAATATTTTCTAAACTGAGCATGCCTAAATTTTGCTGATAGTACGTAGATACTATCAGCAAAACTTAAGCAGGCTCAGTTAGATAGATTTTAAAATTAAGTTGAGAATGTAACTAACTAATCAAATGCAACAGAAAACACAAGAAATGTTAATTTATCTGCGAACAAGTCGACACAAAAAATATTGGCAAATTTACGAAATTCAAGAACACCTCATACTATCTCGTTCTCGTCCCGGTTACAACTCGCTCGCGAACGGCTTACCTCGTTCCGTAACGAACGTTGTTTTATTGATTTGCCCCCCGATTGCCACCGAAGTGTGCCCGAAGTAGCATGGTCTGTAGTATTATATAATACTGTATTCTAACATACCACGTGCGGCTTATTGGCGCTAGTATCGTCGGAATTCTTAATTGAGACTAAAAATGAAAACTGCGATCGCGATTTAGGATAGACTATAGTCCACGTAAAATCTGTAAACCAACCATCTTCATTCCACCAACAATCGTCTTCTTCGATGTCTCACCGCTCTGGTTTCATTTCTCTTCTTTCTTTGTCCATGCCGTCTTTCTTTGGAATGGGTTCCCTCTGAACATCAGGACGGCGACCAGTCGGTTGTCTTTTAAATTAAAGGCACGTGAACATATACGTAAGAAGTTAGCAGAAACATCCCAGCGCTGATTAGCTGGATTCGTTTTCTCCTCTACTAATCGTTATTTCCTCACTACCGATCGATATTTCTCCTGACAAAGTTTATTCTGTTTATATATATATGAATCCACGTATATATTCTTGTATTGTATAGTTATTTTCGTGTTATTTATCTCATATGTTGCACCTGCCATGTATCTTCTCTGCGTCACCCTAAGGTTGACTGATAGAAAATACATTAAGTACGCCTTTGTACGGTATTTTTTTTACTTCTGCATACAATTTTAATAAATAAACAAAAAAAGCTGTAACCACCCATTAAATTCTAGACTATGTATGTTATTATTAAGTAATAGTAAATTCAATTAGAGTCGTTGTTCCGAAGAGAAGTCTGTAGGAATGGGGTTATATGAGGCCGTCGCCCCTGCTAGCTACTATTATTTATGGGCTTAAATTATTTCCGATAATTTTGCAAATTAGTAAATTTATTTGGAGAAAGAGTTCATTGCCTCCGCGATAAACTCTGTAGGCTCTTTTATTTAACAAAAACCAGCCCAGTTAGTGTCGGACCACGCACAAAGAAGGGTTCCATCGTTGGGTTGAATTTATCTCAAAAACAAACTAACATTATAGCTCATTTTTAATTCCAGATATTTACATCATTTAACAACTAACAAACTTAAAATAATAATAATTATATTCAGGTACAATTATATAAAATAGGAGGGCAAAATATCATAGGTAATCAAAAAATTAGTCCGCATCGCCGTCAACAGGAAAAGTGCCCAAAAGGCTGGCAGCATTGCCACGTTGTATGGCAATGCTGATTCTTTAGCCAAAAAATAGACCAGCCCTCTGGTCACGTGAGGAGTCGACCATCCGCTTGGCGATGTATCTAAAAACTAAGTGGGCACCGGACCCCATGGCCCTAGAGTTTCAACCCCAGATGGCTCGAACATATAAGTCCCAATAAGATTGGAGTACTTGCGTGGTTTGAGGTTTTCCGCATCTGCAGCAGCCGCCCCAGCACAGCCCGCCGTGCTAGGAAGATAGGATGGCGCAAGGGTGTCGACACACGTTGCATCCCACGCCAAAGGCCTACCTACCTTCCAAGGCCATGCCGTCTGGTCTCTTCCCATCGTCGCGTGCCAAGCCATTAGGTTCTAAAAACAGCGGGCACCCAGCGGGTGCCAAGAGCGCGGCGGATAATGTCGTTGATGCTGGCATGTCGTGCTATCCACCCTGCGCTTTTACTGCAGGAAAGGCCTGAAGCAGTTGACACCTTCACCGCATTGGCAGCGATACGGAGCCACGCAAGGAGCGCCCAGACGCAGACAAGTAGCGAGCCGGAAGGTGGTGTCACCCAGCATAGTGCCTATCTTAAGTGACGGTAGCGCCTGAAGCCAGAGGGCCGAGAAAACATTATAGTTGATAAACATGTTCTCCCATACATCGATATATACGTCATGGTCTAGTTACTGTGTAATACGACTAAACCTAGACCTTGGTAAGACTGGCTGTCAGTTGGTGGCTGTCAGACTTTCGGGCATCTGACGACCCGTAACGACTGTCAAAGGTCCACAAATGACAGCCAGGACCAACAGCTTAACGTGCTTTCAGAGACATAAAAGGATCTTGGTATGTAAAGATGGTCACGCTTCCACGGACCTACTGCGGCAAGCGTAGCTTAACCGGCGGCCGTTATCGTTTATTCGCAGTAGTTCCTTATAGCTAGTTTCACATGGAACTATTGCAACCTCAAAAAATGAATAGTTTGTACTTGTACCATTAGTTCCATGTAATTTTAAACTAGTTTTACAGCCGACATTTGTTTCATATGGAACTGCTGCAACTATTTAGTTCCATGTGTGAGTTCTATAGTGTACTATTACAACCTTAAAATGTGCAGAATATTATTTGCCATTAGTTCCACGTAACTTAACACCAGATTTATTCAATTAATTTAATTTAGTTTCACAATAACAATTATACATATATAAATATAATTATTAAAAAAAACAAAAACACGCTTTTATCACTCACTCAAAATAAAAATAAAAAATAAGTCTAAGAACTTTTATTTGTTACGATATATGCCTGCTACCCTTGCCAATATACAATACTACGTGTATGACACATTTACATTAAACGCCAGGAAAGTGTACAAAGACGTTTTCTATACCTATACCATCTTTGCTATAAAGACTAAGACCATCTAGCAAAAAAAATGAGGAGCTACAACCTAAGACTACAACACTACAAATTGTCATCTTTCGTAGATAGAAGGGTTCTAGATTTCACATTTCTTCACAAACTTTTCAATGGGGTTGTCGACTGTAGCGAGCTTCTAGAAAAGCTGCAGACATGTGCACCATCTCGCTTGCCGCGGAAATGTAACTATAACCGTTTCTATGTGCCGGGATCCAAAACAAATCTCGGACAATTCGCCGTTTTGCCAAGGCTCTGAGGCAGTAAAACGAAATATCGAAGCATAATGAACTGGATATTACATGCAAATTATCAAAGTTCAAAAAAGACATAAAAATCATTGTATCCAAGTCGTAATATTTTTGTCTGTTGTCTTTTATGGTTATTCTTTGTTTCTTATTCCTTTGTATTATTATTATTATTAATTGGTTATGTAATTAACTTTGTTTCCTTTGTATGATTTTCGTGTTAAGTATTTTGATTTATTTTAATATTTTTACCTTGTCAAACTCACTGTAGTACCTAGATTATATGTAAATGATGTGGTCTCTTATAATTGGAAGCGCACACTTGTACTTAAACTTGCATGTAATTTTGTAGCCTCTGTTGGAGACCCAA
This sequence comes from Atethmia centrago, assembly GCA_905333075.3. Lineage (NCBI taxonomy): Eukaryota > Metazoa > Arthropoda > Insecta > Lepidoptera > Noctuidae > Atethmia > Atethmia centrago. Next base: position 16,258,903 of record HG995388.1, read on the forward strand.
TAAATACATATTTTAACTTCATGGTAGAGTAAAAGCAAACATATAATTTTTTTATTCTATACGCGACGGATGATAGATATGCTATTTATTAGTAAAGTTACCGCTTCTCTCATAATCCCGTGCCTTTGATATCCCAATTAGTTTGTTCTAAAAAAAAAAACCAACACATATTTCTCCTGTTACTAGTTTCATTTGTAAATTCTGAATGTAAATATCTTTTCGAACAATACTTTTCCTTCGTTTGGCTTGCGATTCCATATTATTGCGTAATTGTACTACTTGCACGTCGTAAAACGAAGAATCTGATAAAAAAGAAGATCCGAATAAAAAGATTAGTGGATGGTTTTCTTTTAAAATTACTATTTATTTTGTTATGCCAACCCTCCTCTTTTGGAGAGCAACATCGGACGACCAACTCGTTGGTCGTCCGATGTTGCCCAAAAGAACACAATGATTTTAAAGTTATCTTTCATCCAATATATTTCGTGATTATTTTCTAATTTTTTATCTTCGATTCCCATTTCTTCAATCTTATTTTTTGCAAAATTAAAATCTTCTTTAACTTGGCAGTAAAGGTAAAAAAAAACACTACACCAACTAACATTTTTTTTTGTAAATCCTTATTTTTTACTATATTTATTTTTTTAGCCAGCCTCCAAATCGCATTTCAGTAATGATAAAAACAACCGTGGTGTGCAGCATCAGGAAACACACGCTTTAAAGCTTTCATGGCTGCAGGTTCAAAATCTGTTACATTTTTTTTAGGTTCACGATTTGGTACCTGGCTTTTTATTAAGTTTAACATAGTGATGTAGGTGTCTTTGTTTTTATTTGGCAAGACTATAATATAAATTAATGGAATAATATATGTATGTTGTTGTACGTTGGTAGTACCACAGTTACTACTGTGACTGTCTGTCATGTCTCCTAATTAATAACAAAATATTTTATTCTAAATTCTTATTTTAACATTGTCTCACGATATTAGGCTCTTACAAATACATTAAATCTCTATTTTATGGGCTGACAGCTAACGTGTTACCGTAATTCATAACAAAACATCCTATTTCTTTGGAAATGTGAAACCTTTTAGAAATGCATTCCATTTATATTTTATGGGAAACAAACTTTAGACAATTAACAACGGACGGGTCGAAAGCAATAATTTAACAAATTCTAAAGATACTACTAAAGTATTCGATTTCTTATCGCAGAGCACAATAGTAGTGCACATCTGTTTAGGATGATTTGGGCCGCGGGCAAAACCCAAACAGGCCCTTAAAACAATCGAGAAAGGGTACAAAAAAGGCAATAAACCTATTCTGAGTAATTCGGTTGGCATGGGAAAAACACCACGCTCCGGTCGTTTTGGAGATGGAACAGAGGACGAAAAGGGTAGGGCTGAGGGGAGTCGGTGATGAGCCGCGACAGGGTTCGGACGTGATATCTAGCGGGTTAAGTTAGGGAGTTCGTGAAAATACCACGAGAAAGAGCGGTTGAATTAGGCCGAACTAGGAGAGATAGAACTAGGTCGATAATAATGACACAATATTACTTTGGAGAGATCGCGATAGTGAAAGTGTTATCAGTTTAATTAATACGTTAAATTGTAATAATAAGTGTAGATTTAGACTAGGTTATATTAGTCAAGTATAATGTAAGTTGTGTGTAAGGCGCGCGAATCTCAGTGAGTGTATCTGTGAACGATTGGGTGAGTGTTTACTATTCTATTCCTCCTTATTCCTTTCTATGACGATCGAGGTATCCTACACCAGCGTTTGGTTCTAGGGACTCGGAGAACGCCTTCCATTGGGTGTGACATTTAACAAGAGACGGTAGACTACTCTACCAACAGACTATAGACAACCACAACCAAGACATGACACTTACGGCAGTCACATGTGGTGCCGTGACCAGGATTCTCGTCATTAAATGTACTGATTAACCTCAGTGCAACGAGAAAGGACAACTTATGGGTTGCTACAAAAATAACACAACGTAAATTTTATGGTTTTATTGTTAGAGACGGCCTGAGTTACGAGTACAACGATTACAGTTACTTCTGGTTAATTAGGTTACGACTTGATAATGGTGGTTGAATTCTTCAAGTACTGGTAGTGGGTTCAATTCCTACATGATTTTGTTAGTTGATGTGCTTCGATTACATTATGATGAATATTGGGTTCGATCTATTTATTTATAAGTGCTTGAATAACTGTGTCACGGCTTGTGGGTTCAATTCCCGCATGGATAGTTTATTGTAGGGCTTTGACGCTAATGATAGTGGGTTCAATTCCCGCATACAAGGACGTAACAATTTCTAAGTAAGTTATGGTATGATTGTTGTTGAGTTTCTATGCTACTGTAGTAATGGTTTCGAGTCCCTGCTAACGTGAGTTTTGTATCTTACACTTTATGAACATGGAATGTGTTTGTGTGTTTGAGATTTATATGTTTGTGTGGAGTAAGCTTAAATATAAGACACACCCTTATTGTGGGTAAACGTAATACTATTAGTAAGTAAGCGTCGAGCTTACAAAATAACAATTAATTAACCAGGAAGGTAAATTAATCTAAATCTAGTCTAGAACTATCATAATTAGAAGTAAACATAAATCATTCTAACGTAGTAGGAGGCGTATGCCATATAATTGAATAGATACTCGTGTGGCCTTATTTACAATTCCAGGATATTTAAGTCTTCACTTGGGCTGCAATTAAGATGTATGAACCATTGGTTTGTGCGTTGCGCTTGGTCTAAAGCTTCATCAAAATCAGCTATCATCGGCTGACTTCAACGACAGTGGCTGTAGCGTGGCTCCTGTTACGAAGCTAAGTTTTACTTTCATTAGACACTAAAGTTACCAGTAATATGATTTTTGTTATCTAACATAATATTATTATGTTTTGAGTTATCACTTCAGATATACTAGATAATTGTCTTTTCAATATTTTATGAGATGCAGCGGTAAGCATATCGACCAATCTGTCAGATATTAAAATATTATTTTAATGTTATCCTCTTCACGCGAGAAACTTCATTCCAATAGCCCTTATAATTGGAGGGGGGAATTGACAATCGTTTGTCACACTAAACCAATAAATGGTTGCACAGTCTAGGATATCTATATTTTCTAATCAGAATAACTTCTTAACTCTGATTGGAATTCAAAAATGCTCTAAACCTCTTGGAATCAGAGGGGGGCGTCCAATTGGAATATAATCTAATATGTTCATGTGCGGACTATTTCAGTTACTCCTGGACATAGCTGCGGGCAGCTGACTACGCTGACTCAGCATCGAGGTGCATAAGGAGAGGCCTCTGTCCATCGGCGACTGCGATAGGCTGAGTTTAGAACGTGGGGGCATTGTAGGTAGCGTGCCACATTAACACAAATACTCTTGAAAGAGATCCTGGTATGTAAAACTACATTATAAGCATGCACAGGTCATCTGATATGAATTGAAGCGCGGTAATGTAATTTGAATTATGTGACAGGAGTATTTTGAAGAAGATTATGTTCAAGTGTCATAGAGAAAATAATAGTATCGATTGAAGATGCTTCTGCGAAACAGTACTAAATTATAGCAGACATTGCATCCTATTCTGATCTTATTGGATTGATGTTCCAACTGGAATACCTATAATTAATTATTTGACTAGATGAACATAGCAGACCTGAATATTTTATAATATTGACATTGAAAGGCAGAGCTCATCTTATCGTGAAAGCTCATCCGCTGTACTGCGTCACGCGTCTGATTTTCAGAGGGGGGAATGTGACTGTCTGTCATGTCTCCTAATTAATAACAAAATATTTTATTCTAAATTCTTATTTTAACATTGTCTCACGATATTAGGCTCTTACAAATACATTAAATCTCTATTTTATGGGCTGACAGCTAACGTGTTACCGTAATTCATAACAAAACATCCTATTTCTTTGGAAATGTGAAACCTTTTAGAAATGCATTCCATTTATATTTTATGGGAAACAAACTTTAGACAATTAACAACGGACGGGTCGAAAGCAATAATTTAACAAATTCTAAAGATACTACTAAAGTATTCGATTTCTTATCGCAGAGCACAATAGTAGTGCACATCTGTTTAGGATGATTTGGGCCGCGGGCAAAACCCAAACAGGCCCTTAAAACAATCGAGAAAGGGTACAAAAAAGGCAATAAACCTATTCTGAGTAATTCGGTTGGCATGGGAAAAACACCACGCTCCGGTCGTTTTGGAGATGGAACAGAGGACGAAAAGGGTAGGGCTGAGGGGAGTCGGTGATGAGCCGCGACAGGGTTCGGACGTGATATCTAGCGGGTTAAGTTAGGGAGTTCGTGAAAATACCACGAGAAAGAGCGGTTGAATTAGGCCGAACTAGGAGAGATAGAACTAGGTCGATAATAATGACACAATATTACTTTGGAGAGATCGCGATAGTGAAAGTGTTATCAGTTTAATTAATACGTTAAATTGTAATAATAAGTGTAGATTTAGACTAGGTTATATTAGTCAAGTATAATGTAAGTTGTGTGTAAGGCGCGCGAATCTCAGTGAGTGTATCTGTGAACGATTGGGTGAGTGTTTACTATTCTATTCCTCCTTATTCCTTTCTATGACGATCGAGGTATCCTACACCAGCGTTTGGTTCTAGGGACTCGGAGAACGCCTTCCATTGGGTGTGACATTTAACAAGAGACGGTAGACTACTCTACCAACAGACTATAGACAACCACAACCAAGACATGACACTTACGGCAGTCACACCGCTTATGGAAGGCTGAACCGAACTAATACTCGCAACTCGTTAGGGCCAATTTGAGCTATAATGCTACTTTGTAATTGTTTACGAACACAAACAAACCAAATGCTAGTGATGGCTATCTTATCCCTATGGACTGACTAACTGCAGGATATTTTACATTGCCCTTGATGTATGCAGACTCTTGGTAGAGGGGGTAGGCTTCACCAAGTTTCCTAAACTGGATTGATAGTTCGTTCTAAGGAACGCTAGGGATTGTGTCTCGTTAAACCACATCTGGCTATCGGCCTCTCACAAATTATCATTAGCGAGACACAACATTTGGATGCCCAGATAGAAACGCTCCGATGCTTGACTTAGTCGCACGGCTGCCGATTACATTGAAAGCATCTTCTAATGGGGGAGATTAAGAGAGTGAGAAGTGACGATTTGGAATAACCACTTCGGCGTATAGCAGGAGCAATTGTAAAGAATTCTACTACCGACTGACGATGCGGTACGCTTGTGCAAGTTTTGTATTGTCTTTGTAACGGGTGATTAGGCCGTTATAAGGGGTTCATTACATTAGTTCGCGCCCAGTGATTGCTGGAACGTGTCTCGCTCAATGACAGTTGAACTTCGCAGTACTCTGCCTTAGGATTGAGTAAGACATGACTAGAGCTTAGGGAGCGTGGCTTGTTAGAATCGTAGCAGTGTCCTTAGTGGTCCTATGCGTTCAGGTCTAACAATACACGCGCGACGCTGTCAACTGTTGTAATGCAGTCCCACGTCACTTGGGGTGGGTCTGTAATTATTGTAAAGAAATCCATTAACGTAACTTAGAGTAATATACTCGTACAGCGCAAGCGTTACGTGTCACATACCTACCCTTTTATATTACTGACATGTCCTCTAACTTTCATAATCAAAAGAAAAGTAGATAAATTAGATTCCTTTCCATAACCTGTGAAGTCCCAACCTTATTTTATATTGACATTGTTTACTTGTAATCCCTCCTTGTCCTAACTATCCAAGACGAATGCAACAAGATGATTTAAGACTACGGAAAGATACAGACGTTGGAGTCTAGGCGAGTTAAGTTAGGAGGCTTGGTGAATACCAAGGGCCATGTCCGAGTGGGCTGTCGCTAGATAGCGAGTATGAGTTATAGTTGGGTTAAAGCCCCGATTAGACTAATTTAGTACCTAATATAGTGTGCGTGTGTGAGTTTGTTGCGACGACTGGGAGAGTCTTTTATTATAATATTTATCCTAGTCTGATAGTATAATTAAAGTTCTTGTAACTAAACAGACAGAGACGTGTTGCTGGGGAGTTTGTTGCGTCACTTCTTCTCCCCAGCTCAAACACTAGGAAGTGATGACGGGTGGGCGCTTTGGGGCTGTCTATAAATCTTTAAGAGAGCTGATCCACAGCTCTATTAATTAATCATTCTTGAGTTTCGATTCTCAACTCTTATTATCTAGTAATTCTTGAATGTTGTATTCTCTATCACAAACCAATAATTCGGTTAGACTGATATGAACACGTGTCTTGCAGATATGCTTGTTGTGCAAAGGGTGAACTTCCAGGGGTTCGGGAAACCACATCTATCTCATATCCAGTCCAAGGACTGATAGGGACCATGTCTCCTTAAGAGCATGATGCCGACGCAATGCCGCTGAAACTAGCCGCCCCGTTGTTAGACAAGGACGGTCCACACGGTTGCCGCGGGGAAAGCCGCTTCGTCACGCTTATCAGTTTGAAAGAACTGCTAGGGACCATGTCTCCAAACGGGCATGATGCCGACGTAATGCCGCTGAACAGCCGCTTGCGTCACTTTATGGAAGTGTTGCTCTGAGTACTCCAAGTACAGATGTAAAGTATCGTGTGAGTAATGCCTGACCAAATACCTCTTACGCTAGCGTAAGAGTTACTCACAAATCTATATAATAATATACTTAGCATTATTCTATTATTTATTGTCTTTCTAAACCACATCCAACTTCATAACTATGAATTCCTAAATCTTATTTACTATTTATTTCAATCCTTTCCTTGCTCTATTAACACAACAAGGCAAGAGACAAGGCGTTAGACTTCTTCATATTTGGAATTCTTATCTCTGTCGGTGGGAGAGTGACCAGTCTGGAGACGAGCTCTACAGAGTCGTACGGTGGCGGGGTGCGACTTTCCCTCAATATGAGGGACCGACCCAAACATTCATATTAACAGAATTAGGAAAAACGAAAATTTTATCGGCCTAGGGTTATTTAGGAACAGTCACACTACCAACGTCTCCGTGTATTGTGTACAACTGTTGGAAGGGTGTAGGGCACACCTTGAAGGTACCGTCACAAAAATAAGTTTTTATTTTTTTTTATAGTTTTCTTGATTATTCTGAGCAAAATATTCCATTACGGTTACCTTGAAATTCGTAAACAGCTAACAACAAATTTGAAAATTTGACGACACTTCTACTTCAATTTTTTTTTCTCTTGTTATTAACAGCAAATAAGGAAAAGGTTTTATGAAAAGTGTATTTTCTTATTTTTCCTTTATATGGACTGCTAACTACTGGGAATAAAGACTAAAAAGTATGGTTAATACTCCTACTAGTTCCATACATGGAACTAGTGAGTTGCAGTAGTTCCATGTGGAACTAGCTACATGGAACAACTGGGAATAAACGGCTGTTATTACTTAGCATAAGCCCCTACATGAATGCCTGTATGTATGTCTATTTCAAAAATAATCAACTGGACATTCCAACAAGGACACAAAATAATCACATCATGCACGACCAAATACAGTATTCCCATATATTGCATCAGACTAGTAATGCAATCGCAAAATGTAAATACCATTGACCCTAGAGACGTATTAGACGGACATCTCAATACCTGACGTATAGATACATGGTTACATAATAACACCAGTCACGTGAGACGGCACAAACGATTATTGAGACGGACTTGATTATATTGGATGTATAGATCGGAAACCTAGTTTGAATGTAGCTACAGAGGATGTGGATAGTAATTTGTAACTGGATAATAGTGAAATACCGGTTGGGTTATTGAGAGGTAAGTTTAGTAGAGTAAGAGGGGCTTAGAAGTAATAACAGCCATACGGGTCGATCGATCAGGTTAAGCTACGCTTGCCGCAGTCTGTGGATGGGTGACCATCTTTACATAACAAGATCCCTCCGTGCCTCGGAATACACGTTAAGCCGTTAGTCCAAGTTGTCATTCAGCTTACCCAGTTATTACGGGTCGTCAAAAGCCTGAAAGTCTGAAAACCAGACTTACCAAGTAACTGGGTTGTAGAGGTCAGATAGGGAGTCGCTCCGTGTAAAATACTGGTATTCAGCTGCATCCGGTTAGACTAGAAGCTGACCCCAATATAGTTGGGAAAAGGCTAGGCAGATGATGATGATTGAGAGATAAGTTTAGGTAACTGTAACGCTTGTTGGTTTAATGCGTTTATAATAAAGAATTCTCAGTCGAAAGTCTGAAGTTTCAAAATGTGTCCGATGATTCGCAAAAGGCATTGAAAAGCGCCTGTAAGAAATAAATAGCAAGACTGAAGAATTTATAACGGTCAACTGTGACAAGGAAAATAAAAACATTTACTAATTTGATTGCGAATATTTAGATTTGGTGATTATAAAAATAATCCTTTAAAGCTATGGAAAAAGATCCATTATCAGTACTAACTTAAAACAATGAAGCTTATCCTGAAATGAACCCTGAAAACATTACACTTCTTTTTTGGGCACTCCCCTTTTTTTTTTTTTTTGGGTGGGAAATCATCAAATAACTTCTCCCGCTCTGGGCGGAGCGGGAGGGTGTGTCAGACTCTTACTGACTAAAACCCACCCGTATTCCTTCCTGTTGCCTGTGTTGCGGGGGCCTCGGTGACCCATAAGTACCTTCCCGCGACCCCGGCAGGCATCGGCCCTAGTGGACCCCTACTTTGTGCTGACGACATCTCTTTGAGGCGCGCGTGGAATACGACGCGCCGTCGACCCGGGCCTAGTCCTTACCGGACGGTGAGCTACCCATTGCTCACCGTCCGCAAGCCCGCGCCTACGGTGGCCGGAAATCCGCCCGGGATTCCCGACGCCCTGGGCGTCTCCTGCGGCGGCTAGGGGCGAGAGGGCGCGAAACGTGCCTTTCCCTCAACCGTCCCGCCTCCTCCTTCGCGAGCATTACTGCTTCGCAGAAGGAGGTGACGGCTGCCCATGCCCTCTCGCTCCGTACCATGGCCTGAACCAGGGCCGTACGCGAGAGGTCTCTGCCGCCGATCACCTCCACGAGGACACGGCGGTGCTCTGCCCAAGCCGGGCAGACCTCCACCATATGCTTCACCGTGTCCTCCGGGCGATCCACACAGTGGTGACACCCGGACGTTTCCTCCCGCCTTATCCGACACAGGAACCTCCCGAAGCTGCCGTGACCGGTAAGGACCTGCGTCAGGCGGAAGGTGAGGACGCCGTGGCGCCTCTCCAGCCACTCCTCAAAGAGGGGACATATCGACGCAATCGTGGCGTGCCCAGCACTGGGTTGCGACAACCGTACTTTCCATGACGCCATGAGATCCCGCCGGAGCTCCGTCCGCTGTGCCGCGATTTCTCGCGGCAGCGGACTTACGCCCCGGCGTTTCGCCTCCTCGCGCCACTCCCATACGTGCGCGAGGACTTTTGCCTCCAGATCCCATGGCGGCAATCCGGCAAGGAGGCTCGCTGCCTCACAGGAGACCGTGCGGTATCCTTGGACCATCCGGATGGCCATGACCCTTTGGGCCGCGCTCAACCGGCGGGCTGGCCGCAGCGCCAGAGAGCGCGCCCATACAGGAGCCCTGTAGAGGGCCATGGACCGCACGACCCCCGCGTAGAGCCTCCGGCAGGAGGCGTTTGGAACCCCTAGATTGGGCAGGAGCCGCTTCAATGCAGCGCCCGCCCGCTCCAGTTTGGGAGCCAAACGTCGGAAATGCTCCACGAAGTTCCACCGGCTGTCGAGGACGAGTCCCAGGTACTTCATCGTCGACTCGACGCCGATAGAAACCCCTCCTACCGTTATTTGGGACCCCAACGGTGGCGCGTTCCGAGGACCATGAAAACACATGGCCTCGGACTTGTGCAGGGCCACCTCGAGTCCCAATTGCCGGATCCTTTCGACGATTGTCAAGACCCCGCGTGCCGCTAATTCGGCCGCCGCCTGGTGCGACCGCCCCTGCGCCAGGACCAACGTGTCGTCTGCGTAGCACACTACGCTGACGCCGCTAGGGAGGTCGGCGCGCAGCACCCAGTCGTATCCGATGTCCCACAGATGCGGCCCCAGAACCGATCCCTGTGGGACACCGCACGACATCTCTTGCCGGTTCCACACTCCCTGGTGACCGGGTTAGATGACGGCCCTGTCCGTCAGATATGCCTCGACCACACGACAGAGGTAGGTCGGCATCCGGTGATACCGGAGTGCCTCCCTGATGCAACTCCAGTGCAGGGTATTGAAGGCATTGGCGATGTCTAGAGACACCGCCTAGACGACCCCACCCTGGGCAACAGCATTCCCCGTCGTCAGGGCTCGCACACGCATGATGGCGTCCACCGTAGAGCGCCCTCTGCGGAAACCAAACTGGCTCTCCGCCAAATCCGGCCCCACCCGCACCAGCTGGGCGACGCACTATGGGACCAAACAGTATTTTCCATCTCAAAAATGGTTTTGTCGAAAGTCGTAAATCCATAGATTGTTTTATGGTTTTATACTCTCAAAAGATGGAACTTACGAATAAATTACAAAATATAAAAAAATATAAAGTTTTACGTTTATAAAATGAACCTCAAACATTGGGCATAAATATTTTCATGCCAATTAAATTACCGTTAAGGGAGTTCAACACATAATTATTCGGAAGTTTTCCAAGGAAACATATTAGTGTTATACATCATTAGATAGCTTAGAATATACACTTTGCAACCACGTTCAGTTTTTGTAAAAAAAATATTTTTATTTAATTTTTTAATATTTTTTTAGTGAAGTAAAGAAAATTTAGTTTTTGTTAATTTCAATTGGAGTTTTCGTTGTTGCCGAAAGCAGCCGGTGTCAAGTTAATTACTCTATTAGAGACCTTATCTACTCAGTAATATGAGGATTTAAAAAAAACTTGCGCGTTTTTTGCGCCAGAGGTGATTTTGAAGCAATAATGTCAATCGGGGAAAAATCCTCGAAAATTACGGTTCTTCTTTTTTATTATGAAATATTATATTTAGTTATTATCCTTTGATGTCTATATTGTTTTTTTCTATTTTTATGATAAAAACATACATTTGCAAATTAAAAAACTGCTATTATATTTGAAAGAATCTTCCCATGGCAATTTTGTTTGGGGTGGTCACCTTAACCACAAGTATGATAAACTATATTGCTGCGGAAGTTCTATTTATCTGTTGTGGTAAATAATTACAATCGGTACTGATTACACTATTTCGATGAGAACTGTTATAATCAATTGTCCCATGGTTTTTGCACAAGGCACTAAAATATTAGTCCTTTAAATACCCGTGTATGTTCAGCATACGATTCATCAAAGTGTTCAGATACTTCTTTTCAATAACAATTAACGCATAAAAAACATTATTATCTAACAATGAGTGAATTCGTTTGTGTTCGACGCGATCTTTGTGATCAAATAATAAAAGGGAAAAGTACTTCAGACCTCAAAAAATATTTATTGGAAAATTTTCAACTATCGGAAACTGACGTTAATACTGTAATAGAGAGTATTCAAAAAAATCTAACATCGAGTTGCAACCAGAAATGGACCAAAGCTCAAAGAAAGCCGGACCGGTTCGAGAGCCTATACTCAAATTGGTTAAATGGTGAGTTTAAAGTATCATTGAATTCTTGCAGTACCTCAACCACTGTAAATTCTGGTTTGAATACTTCTGGTGAACGTGGAAGACCAACAAAACAATATGACGAGTGCTCGGAAAACACAAAGAAACGAAAAAATATGGAGCTGGTCCAGGAGTATGGAATGGGACATGTCCGTAACGCTTATGTGCAAGGTTTAAGATCCATGGGGGAAAATGACGAAGCGTCGATTGTGACTATTATCAGAAATAAGGAAAAAGAAGAGAAAAAAGTTATTCTACAAAACATACTCAATCCAGATAACGCACTTTCCTTTACAAAAGAGGAAGCATTGAGTATATGCATTGAAACTGATTTAACCAAAGCACAATATGCGTACCTAAGAAAAAGGCTCGTTGATAAGAATTTAAGTTCTGTATTGCCTTCGTATCAAACACTAAGTGAAGCAAAAAAGGCTTGCTATCCGCCTGCATCCAGCATTACGGTGACAAATATAAGCGCAAAAATCAACCTGCAAGATCTCTTAGACCATACAGTCTGCCGTATTATAAGGATAAAATCAGGATCGACTTACAATCGTCTCAAGCTTTTCACTAAATGGGGATGTGATGGATCTTCCGGGCAAAGTGAGTATAAACAAACTCTACCGGAAGAAAACGAACAAATATCGGACGCTAATTTGTTTATAGTGTCCCTTGTACCACTGCGACTAGTAGACGAAGAAACTTCTACGGTCATATGGAAAAACCCTACTTGCTCATCTGTTAGATATTGCAGACCAATTTCATTAGAATTTGCAAAAGAAACTCCCGAAAAAACTACAGCGGTTGTCAGTGAAATTGAAGCCAAAATTAATCAATTGATTCCAACTCTTGTGTCAATAGAAGACAAAGTCATCGAAGTTAAACATCAACTGTTTATGACAATGATTGATGGGAAAGTTGCTCAAGTGTTGACAAACACATCATCCAGTGCTACCTGCACTGTTTGTGGAGCAACTCCCAGACAAATGAATGATCTTTTAAAAGTTACAACGAGAGTTGAAAATGAAAATGCGTTTAAATACGGATTGTCGACGCTACACGCATGGATAAGATTTATGGAAATGATCCTCCATATTTCTTACAATTTAGGTTTTGAGAAGTGGTCTGCAACAACTCCAGAAAACAAGCAACTTAAAGAAGACAAGAAAAAATTTGTCCAAAAACGTTTCCGAGAAGTGCTTGGCTTGCATATTGATACACCACGTCAAGGTTCCGGTAATAGCAATGACGGTAATACGGCAAGGAGATTTTTCCAAAATTACCAATGTTCTGCAGAGATAACCGGAATTGATGAAGAATTAATCAAGAGACTATATGTAATTCTTCAAACTATGTCATCGGGATTTCCTATAAACGCAGAAAAATTTGGTCAGTATACATTGGTAACCGCGCAATTATATGTAAGCAAATATAACTGGTACTACATGCCATCTTCGGTCCATAAAGTACTTATACATGGTGCTAAAATAATAGAGCATTATGCAGTTTTGCCTATAGGACAATTATCCGAAGATGCCCAGGAAGCTCGAAATAAAGATTATAAGAAACATCACGGTTACATCACGCTAGGAAGTGTTCCAGATCAGCAAAAAACGAAGACGTTCTGCATATTTTGTTATATACATCTGATCCTTATATATCTAGCTTAAATAAACCAAGTTTTCTAATATCCAAAGAATTATTTGACGAAGCTAAAGAATTGTTGGAAATAGAAAGTGATGAGTAGGATAAGTTTAAGTAATAATTTTTTTTTGTCATGTAACTGTTTGTTTAATAATAATAATTTAGTTTTAAACTTATTTTAAGCATAAGTGTAACTTTTATTGCTATTTTAATATAACTGTATGATTTTTTGTATGAAATTTCGTATAACTTTATCTTTGTCATTTTTTTTTGGAAAAAATATTTTTTTTAGAATGATGATGTTTGATTTCTTTTATTGCCTAGATATTCACAAATACGTGAAAAAAAAATCAAGGAGATAAATCACAAAACAACAGAGTTATCGATTTTTGAGATGGAAAATACCGGTTGGTCCCATAGTGCGACGAGGCGGTCTGCAATGAGCTTGCCCACCTCGTCGAGCAGCACGATGGGCCGATAAGCGGACGGAGAGTCCGCAGGGCGCCCTGCCTTCTTTATGAGGACCAGTTTCCCTGTCTTCCAGCGAAGCGGGAACTGGCCCCTCTCAGTGCATGCGCTTAGGAGCCCCCTAAGTCGAGGCCCGAGAGCCTCCAAGGCCAGGACCCAGGCCTTCCCAGGTAAGCCGTCGGGTCCTGGGGCGGTATTTTTGGCATTAAGCCTGCGTACCGCCGCTCTCATTTCTCCCTCGGTCACCTCCGGAGCATCGTCGTCGTCGTCGGCGGTGTGGTCCGCATCAGGCACCGCAGTAGGCAGAGCCATAGGTGGGGAGGAGTGTTCCCCTCGCGAAGGGAACAGAGCGCTCACCACGTCCTCCACAAGCTGGGGCCGGAGACTCTGCGTGAGCGGGGGAGCCCATGGGCGGAGTTTATCCCGCACCACCTTGTACGGGCGTCCCCACGGGTCCCTGTCCAGAGTCCCCAGCCAGTCCTCGCGGGCCAAACCCCTGGCCCGCAGGATTTTCGCTTGGAGGGTGGTTTTCGCCGCTCTGTACCCCTCGTACAGCTCCGCCTGAATGGCTTCCGTATCCGGAGGTTTGATACGGAGCCTGCGGTGCCTGGTGTACCGGCGTCGCGCAGCCACGCACGCAGTGCGCAGAGCCGTCAGCTCCTGTGACCACCAGTACACCTGGCGCGAGGCACGTCCAGGCTGGACCCGGGGCATTGCCACGTCACATATGTCGGACATGGTCTCCCGGAACCACTCCGCCTCGTCGTTGATGTCAGCAGGCCTGTCCGGTGGTGACACCCAGGCCTGCACGATCGAGGCTTCCAGGAGGAGCTCCCGGTCCAGCTGCTTCAGCGCCCACCGCGGACCACTCGGGGCCCGTCGGACCGGCGCGTCCGAGGTCTGGGCGGAGACGTCGAACCGGATATACCGGTGATCGGAATAGGTCTCCACCCCCTCCATGACGCGCCAGTCAACTACACGCGGCGACAGAGCGGGGCTGGCGAACGAGATATCCACCACTGATTCACCCCGCATCCGCACACACGTGGGGACAGAACCCCGGTTTAGGACGACCAGGCCTGTCTCCAGAGCCCAGTCCTCCACCATCCTGCCCCGTGTGTCCGTTAACCGGGAACCCCAAGCCAAATTCTTGGCATTGAAGTCCCCGAGGACGACCACGGGGAGGGAACCAAACCCGACGACGACGTCTCTCAACTCCGCAAGGGAGTTGTGGAACTCGGCAAGAGTTCGGTTCGGAAAGAAGTAGACCCCTACCACGACAATCTCCCCGAACCGTGCTGCTACGCAGCCCCGTCCCCTCCTGACGGCCTCGAGGGACGGGGGTACCGGCGGCGGCCGACGAAATTAGGGTCACTGAGCCGCTCAGGTCCTCCACCCAGTCATCCCTGGGCGGGACAAAGTACGGCTCAGCGACCACGGCGATGTTAATCGACCACTGCGCCATGCTCTGGAGCAACAGATCCTGAGCGGCGGCGCGGTGGTTGATGTTCGCCTGGAGGAGGCGTAATGGGGCCATTAATGGCACTCCATGTCAGCCCCCTCCTGGGCCTCCTTCCTAGCCCCCTGAGAGGGGCCTGCCGCAGCGGCCACGGTGGCGACGGTGACGACGGCGGTGTTGGAGGCGGCAGCGGCGGTGGCAGTGGTGGCGGCTGCGGCGGTGACGGCGTTGGCGGAGGGCTTGCCTCTGGCCTTGGCTTTGGTGGGTGGGGCGCAGGCCTTGCCCCCCATCCGGTGCTCGGCCGGCTTGCCAGCCGCCGCACATACGGCACAGTGCAGCGTGGCATTGCACGAGCCGGCCTTGTGCCCGGGCAGACCGCAGCGGTAGCAAAGACCGCTGCGGTCCACCTCCGAGGTGCAATTCGCTTGCACGTGGTTGCCCACCTGGCAGCGGAAGCACCTCAGAGGTCTGGGTTCCAGCAGTTTCACCTGCGCTGGGCACTCCCCTGAGATCGCATTCAATCGGACTCCAGCGCATACCGTCACATGCTTTTGCATTCCACCGAATGACATCGCATCGCAACCTGCCGTTACCTCCCGCCGCATCCTGTCGTGTCCCACCACATGCTTTCGTGTCCCGCCGCATGCTTTCGTGTCCAGCCGCATGACATCGTATCCCGCCGCGGTATTCTCCAGCGTACGCTTCAATACTGCAGACAGAAATTCCCTTTCATGCTCCATGGTCGGTCTCTGAGCTTTGGAATCTATATCTTGTTATCATTAGAAACATCCGCATTTCATCATCTTCATCATCATTCTCATGCCCTGATACCAATTTATTTGTGGGCGGCACAACATATCTTTATCTTCCATACTTCTCTATTATTTGTCATCACGGTAGTCACTCCCTTTCTAGCCATGTCATCTTTCACACAGTCCATCCATCGTTTCGTTGGTCTTCCCCTAGTCGTATAGCTATCCACATGCATACTCGAAAATTTCCTGAAGATATTTCCCTCATTCCTCCGCATCAGATGCCCATGTCATGACAACCTTTTTCCACACAACTTTTCAGTCACCGGTATCAATTTCAGACTTTCTCTTAGATATATATATATATTTATAAAACGCCTGAATTTAAGTTGTGCACCGTTGTGCGCTGGCCTTTATTGTATTAACATAATTGGAAAAGTGAGCAACAATAACCAGAAAAACACCCTATTACTTAAAACAACATAGAAAACAAAGATCCAAGTATTGTTAGAGCTTCGAAGATGCTCAAGTTTAGCCAATTCTATTTCAAGCTTCAATGCATTGGATAACGACGTTGCTGCAGATTACTTCAGGAAATAACGATGGAAATATTAAAAGGAATTCACCTTGTTATTTACCATTGAATGGGATTAGAAGAATATTTGGTGTAACGCAGATATATTTTTTTACACAAAGTCAATTACAGAATAATTTGTTGTTCAATCTCATTTTTTACGTGACAACCTAAGGTAGCAACTACCATATTTACATTAAACCGGCTCCGATTTAAGTCATTTCTTAGTTTGGTGAAAAATTGGATTGTTTCGTCAATCATTTTATTTTTACCTATTTTAATAACGAATTCAACTTCTCTAGGAGTAGTATAACGAGCAACTTATTAAGGCTTCGATAAGCGGCATCCGGTTTCAAAGCATTGCGTATAAGTACAAAATATTCAACAGGATTGCCATAAGCTTTTCGGTAGCTCATGCCAATCCAATAAATTTTTATTTTTTTCATTATCATTATCGCTGATAGAATTTGTCCAGATCCTCAGGTTAATCATCACTGATTAATATGCCATGTCACATCCACAACTTATCTAAGAAGTAAATGATCATAGTTTGTGGTAGCGGGAAGAAAATATGTTAATCTTGAAAATATTTCTCATAACTTGGTTTTTACAAAAACACGTTTTGAAAAAAATCTCGATATAAATGAACGGTAAACTAACCTTGAGTTTCCAACCAAAATCATCACATTCAATCATCTGCCTAGCCTTTTCCCAACTTCATTGGGATCGGCTTCCAGTATAACTGGAAACAGCTGAATACCAGTATTTTACATGGAGCGACTTACCTATCTGACCTCCACAACCCCAGTTACTGGGTAATACGATATCCCTTGGTACGATTGGTTGTCAGACTTTCGGGCTTCTGACGACCCGTAACGACTGTCAAAGATCCCCGATTGACAGCCGGGACCAACGGCTTAACGTGCTTTCCGAGGCACGAAGGGGTCTCGGTATGTAAAGATGGTCACCCATCTACGGACCAATCGCGGCAAGCGTCAACCTGATCGACTGACTCGTGCGGGTGTTATTATTTAGCCAATCCAAAATATCTGTATTAAATACTACGCTGGTATTTAATAAATAACAAGAACGTCTTAGTTGACTACAAAACTTGGTTGTTTTTTATTTTAGATTCCTTGACAACTTTTTGAATAAATAGATAATTACTTCATAAATTACTAGCGTTGTGTCATCGCGCTTCTCTTTCTTTTCTATGCAGTTTGACAGTGACCGCACTTTAGCTGTTGTTAGCATCTTAACAAAACTAAATCGTCAGGAGAGTTCCTTCCTATCGATTCCTCCACGAGACTATGCCAACACAAGGAGCACCATTTTCCCTACACTGAAATATAAGAATTTCATCCGTAGCATTAGGAGTATTTTCTTAGTTAATAGAACCATTTGTGTTAATGGAATGGCCTCGTAAATATTGCCTTCCGTCTTGTAAATCCTGATGGACTTATGTTTATTTATTAGCTATAATCTTGTTATATTTTTATGATGTATTTGGTATTTGCTAAGGCTATTGCTGACGTAGACAGACGTGTAGGCTGATGGTATTACATCGTTATTGTTTATATTCTTCATAAGTAAAGTACTAATAATTTATTTAAGTATTCATGGAATGGGTTGCTAAATTATACCTAGCCACTAATAAGTGATACCATAGGATTATGCTTGAATATTGATGCCAAAAGAACCTATACATAACATAATCAGCATATAATGTTCTCATTACTGGAACACAGGCCTCCTCTCTTCGAGTAAGCGAGGGAGTGGGCTAAAATCTACCACGCGGGTCCAGTACGGGTTGGTAGATGTCACATGTCATCGAATTTTTCGTTCTAAGACATGTTCCTCACGATGTTTTCCTTCGCCGTTTTGAAAGCAGTGGTGAAAAGGATGCTCAAATTATATGGCACAATAATGACGCCATGACCATAGCATGACAACTTTTCTACCCAGGTCTTTTCGAGTAGTAAACCTGGACATTAATGTTCATGTCATTTACCTAATATTCTATTTCTATTTCTATTTTGGTATCACAGGCGGAGACAAACAAGTTACAACACATTTTAGGTTATTGGTTTGCCCCCGCCTGCGATACAAACTTCTATAGCTTATATGCTTGTTTTTCTCTTTTCAGTTAGGTATGTGTTTTGCAATTGGGTTTTTTGTTTTTTAAATATTTTTTTTTTATTTCAAGCTTTTTAGTTTTATTAATACATACATGGAATTGACTCATTACTAGCTTTTATTTAATATCAATATTGTTGTAATTTATTAAAAAAAAACGTTTCCCTCCCTTTTTTTGTATTTGAAGATGCAATATATAAATATTATATAGCATAAATCACTCCCACAATGAAGACAAATCTAACGACACCTCTTATGTTAAAATCGATCAAGCCGTTTAGATACATACATGCATACATACATACATACATACTCTCGAAAAACATTACCCTCCTGGGAAGAAGTGGCGCAACAAACTTCCCAGCAGCACACCTGTCTGTTTAGTTATATAGACTTGATTCTATACAAATCGTATGCAAAATAATTAACTTTACGAAACACACAATAAATTAAATTACTTGCCATATGTTAGCTAGCACACGCCAATATACCAACAAAACAATGAAAACTGTACTCAAGCAGATTAAAAATTACAACATAAAACATAAACAGAACTTAATACCTAAATGCGGGCCCCGTGCGGGTTGGTAGCTGTCACATGTCTTCGATTTTTTGGTTCTAGGACATGCTGGTTTCCTCACGATGTTTCATTCACCGTTTTGAGAGCATTGGTGATGAAGTTAACCGTAAGTTGCTGCCGTTACCACTGGGCCACCACTGCTCACTGAAACTCCACTAATGTTAAAACAATTAAACTCTCACATAGTCATTTGGCAGTGATATTCAACGTTAGAAAGAAAGAATATAAAGTTATTTGACCCAGGTCAATTACGAGGTCGCCCAAACACAGAAAAAGATACGCAAGTTCAAATCCGACTTAGCTGCATAACAGCTTTTTGTA
The DNA here is from genome assembly GCA_905333075.3 of Atethmia centrago. NCBI lineage: Eukaryota > Metazoa > Arthropoda > Insecta > Lepidoptera > Noctuidae > Atethmia > Atethmia centrago. The sequence goes on from HG995388.1 coordinate 16,278,486, forward strand.
TTTTCAAGCAACGATACAGAAAAAAAATTAAATTAGTATCCGCTTGGATATCTCGAAGGTCTGCTTGAAGCGAATATGATGCGAGGTTCAATTCCCAGAAACAAATATTTCTTGTTGACATTATAAACTCAATGCGTTTTAATGTAAGGTCTTCCTTCTTAGTTTTTTGCAATATTTATGTTAAAAAAACCTCAAAAGAAACAAGTAGCAAATAAAGTTAATAACCTTTTGCCTAATAACATTTTATACTTTTTGCTGCATAATATTACAAACACGAGCATTTTATTAGAATTAGAAATAACTTTAATAAAAATAACTTAATGAGAAACGTAGTAGGTAACTTAACTAAAGATTACTTTACTCGACTTATTGGTTGATTCACACGAATCTACTCGATCGAAACGGGCGAATCGACACTTTTAAATAATATTATTTTTACTGTAGGCGATTTGCATGAAGTTAATTCAATTCAAGTAAGCGAAAAGACAACTCCAGAAATACGTATCCTTAATTTTATGCAATAAAGTTCAGACAATTGTACACTAGCGCAAAGAAGTGATAAGTATTGGATATACAAACTCAATGTTTACTTAAGAAGTGCCTATGAAATAACTTTTGAATCCAAACTAATATTATAAAAGCGAAAGTGAGTTTGTATGTTTGTTACGCTTTCAAACTAAAACGGCTGAATGGATTTGGATGAAATTCGGCATAGGGGTAGACCATGACCTCGATAAGGATATACTCGATATACTTTTCATCCTGGATCACAGACGAAGTCACGGGCAATAGCTAGTTTAAAATGAATATGTTCTGATATACTTTTGTCAAGTTTGACAGTCTGTCACTCACAAAACTTTACGAATATATTTTGCTACGATCTATTTCTCCCAATCGTTTTTTTTTACCTCACATTGGTTATGGGTCCAGATACCCAGACGCACAAAGTAAGTTCGTGTGAATCAACCAATAAACCCTTAACTCTTAATTCTCTTCTTCTTAGTTAGTAAAATGAATGTATACCTAACCTCACATTAGACAGAGGCCGAATGGTAAAGTAGAAAGAACGATAGAAGATTACAAATTCATCGTAATCACTAAGAGCTCGCTAGCTAGTTAGTCAATACTGCCGGTAGGCGACGTTAGATGATGCGTTGGTTCAAATCCACGTCAAGCAGTTCTCTTTTTACCCGACTGCCTCAGGAGGGTAATGTTTTTCGAGAGTATGTATGTATGTATGTATGTATGTATGTCTATTTCTTTGGCACGCTGTGTAGCCTAAACGGCTTGATCGATTTTAACATAAGAGGTGTCGTTAGATTCGTCTTCATTGTGGGAGTGTTATAGGCTATATAATATTTATTTATTGCATCTTGAAATACAAAAAAAAGGGAGGGAAACGTTTTTTTTTTAATAAATTACAACAATATTGATATCAAATTTTTATTTGAGTAATGAGTCAATTCCATGTATATATTAATAAAACTAAAAAGCTTGAAAAAAACAAATTATTTAAAAACAAAAAACCCAATTGCAAAACACATACCTAACTGAAAAGAGAAAAACAAGCATATAAGCTATAGAAATTTGTATCGCAGGCGGGGGCAAACCAATAACCTGAAATGTGGTGTAACTTTTGTTTGTCTCCGCCTGTGATACCAAAATTATATAGCTTATAATGCTTGTTTTTCTATTTTCAGTTAGGTATGTGTTTTGCAATTCGGTCATTTTTTCACGCCTTCTTTGCATGGTGGTCGGCAGAGAATATAGAACGCCACCTGCTACGCTCCTTAAATACTTCTTTTGCTTCGGTTACGCTCATACATATGGTCGTACTCGCACGCCGGTTGCGAGCACTACGCACCTGACCTTTTTGAAGAACTTCACCAATGAGGTCACTATATGTCTTTCCCAGCATATCCACTATTATTATTATTATTATAAGAATAACGTAATAGATCATCCGTTTATACGAAATCTTAATAAAACATAATTTAGGAATACAAATATCGGAAGTATTATTATTGAAAATTATTGCCTTATTTATTAACATAACAATATCTCACTGCATGAGCTTCTTAATTAAAAATTAATAGAATTTTATTAAAAGAACAAAAGCAAAATATTCTACGCAGATTGTTATAATTTCGCCTCAGGCTATAATTAATTTTCTTAGAACGAAATTTATTTTTTTGTGCCGAATAGAAGTAAGATTTTTATATACTCATCATAGAATAATATATCTAAATATGATTGTACTATAGGAGTAGGTATGACAACTTATCCATTTGCTTCATGCATGGTAACTAACCCAGACTAAGTACCAGAATATTTACAAGCGTCCGAAATATTCCCCACATTTTACCGCCTAGAATACAGAGCTCTTTAAAACAAAAGAAAGTATTAGCAAAAGTATCATCTGACAAAAAATAATACTTCCGATTTATGTCAAAATGGAAATTATAGCAAAAAGTAAAGTAATAAGAAATACTGGTTCACTGTCAGTCAAGTCCCTATCCAAGAGAATTTCTTCTTAGCTTTACAAATCAAAATATCAAAGGGGTGTCACTCAAGCATTTATAACATACACTGCCACGCTCGTCGTATATCATTTTGTCATTTTTTTAAGTATATTGCTTAAAAATGATTGGTATGACAGGTACAGTTGTTGCCAGCGGTGTTATTCTGAATATGTAAGTTCTTTTTGGTGAGTTTTTGGGATAATCTAATGTGTGACGCCTAATAAGTGGTAGAGCACGGTAAGTTATCTATGTCTTATCTTAAGTCACAAGCCATTTTGTTTTCATTCTACATAGATACAATAATAACGGGATATAAAGATAATAAAGAGTGCGCTGTGTTATGCCAGAGGGCGTACAAATGTTTGTAATTAAGTAATCAAGCCAGCCAACCCTCAATAATAAAATAAAAAAAGCCTGGATTAAAATAATGTTATAAAGAATCACACATTTCATAATAAAAATCATTAATAATAAATAGAAATCGAAACCAATATCAATAAAAAGGAATAAAATAAAACAAAAATAAAATTTAAATACAGTACATGTCAATACACCGCTGCACCGACTGAAAACGAATAATAAAACTATATCAATATACAATACAGTTATACATATAGTTATATAGTTACAATAAAGTTATGAAATATGGAGGCCTTGGCAGAGAATACAACTTTGTGCCCTTTGGCGTCGAGACCCTCGGTCCGTGGGGTCCCAGTGCGCATAAGTTATTCGCGGAAATCGCGAAACATCTAGTTGATGTAACTGGTGACCGAAAAGCTGGCGGCTTTCTCGCGCAACGCATCAGCATTGCAATTCATCGAGGAAATGCCGCCAGCAACCTCGGTACGCAACCCAGTGCTGGGCACGCCACAATTGCGGCGATAAGTCCCCTCTTTGAGGAGTGGCTAGAGAGGCGCCACGGCGTCTTCACCTTCCGCCTGACGCAGGTCCTCACCTGACACCGCAGCTTCGGGAGGTTCCTGTGTCGGATAAGGCGGGAGGAAACGCAGAGCACCGCCGTGTCCTCGTGGAGGCGATCGGCGGCAGTGATCTCTCGCGTCCGGCCCTGGTTCAGGCCATGGTACGGAGTGAGAGGGCATGGGCAGCCGTCACCTCCTTCTGCGAAGCAGTATGCTCGCGAAGGAGGAGGCGGGATGGCTGAAGGAAAGGCAAGTTTCGCGCCCTCTCGCCCCTAGCCGCCGCAGGAGACGCCCAGGGCGTCGGGAATCCCGGGCGGATTTCCGGCCACCGTAGGCGCGGGCTTGCGGACGGTGAGCAATGGGTAGCTCACCGTCCGGTAAGGACCAGGCCCGGGTCGACGGCGCGTTGTATTCCACGCGCACCTCAAAGAGATGTCGTCAGCACATAGGTAGGGGTCCACTAGGGCCGATGCCTGCCGGGGTCGCGGGAAGGTACTTATGAGTCACCGAGGCCCCCGCAACACAGGCAACAGGAAGGAATACGGGTGGGTTTTAGTCAGTAAGAGTCTGACACACCCTCCCGCTCCGCCCAGAGCGGGAGAAGTTATTTGATGATTTCGCACCCTCAAAAATAAAAAAAAAAGCATTCTCGGTACAAAGCCTCGAGGGCATTTTTGAGGCTTAACTTAGTTTTAATTTAATTTAGTTAATGTTATAGTCATCTTGTAATTTGGTTATGTAAATAGATAAAGGTTCCTAATCCTACTAATATTATAAATGCGAAAGTTTGTAAGAATGGATGGATGGATGTTTGTTACTCTTCACGCAAAAAGTACAGAACGGATTTGGATGAAATTTGGCACACAGATAGTTTATAACCAGAAATAACACATAGGATACACATTTTTATCCCGATATACCCACGGGGTCAAAACTTATGCGGGTGAAACCGCGGGGCGCATCTAGTATACAATACTAATGTCAATATACAAAATGTATCTCAAGGAAAACAATACATGGATTTTACGAGTAGCATGCCAACATTCTGTCATTAGATTTTTGTCTGTTATATATTCCGAAATATTGTAATATGCTTTTCACTTCTCTTGCTCTAAAAGTTCGTCATTATGCTGTGCGTCGACGACATAACATCGTTTTTATGCTCTAGCTAGTGCATAAAGTATTTTTTTTTCTAAGACTAATATAATCAGGGAGCAGTGGTGGCCCAGTGGTAACGGCCGCGACTTACAACAGGCGCTTTACTTTGTGTAAATTATTACATCACCACTGCTCCCAAAACGGTGAAGGAAAACATCGTGAGGAAACCGGCATGTCCTAGAACCCAAAAATTCGAAGACATGTGACATCTACCAACCCGCACTCGGCCCGCGTGGTAGATTACCGCCCACTCCCTCTCACAGAGAGGAGGCCTGTGTCCCAGCAGTGGGAATATTATAGGCTGATTATGTATGTATGTATGTAATGTAATCAGGCCCCACAGCCACACACAATAAAACGTGGGTAAAACGTCGCAGATTAAAATCGTTATTTTATTTCATTTGCTTTAATTTATATCACTTCCGAGTTTTCTATCGTTAATTTAATAAAACCAGATCAAATAGTTGTAATTTATTATTTAAAAATGCAACGAAACATTTTTATGACTTGGTAGTATGCAGTACCCAAGTTGAATGACACGTGTTGAAAATTAATAAAAAAAAAACTATAAAAATTTTCGTGGCGGGAATTAGCTATTCTCTTCTTCAATTTTGCAACATTTTTGAACAGTGAAATACTGTTATTGTTACTATTTACTTACGAGTATGAGACAATAATGAAATATTTTTTCCATACCTTGCTACCACTTATGTTCTTGACTGTACCAATTTAAGCTTCAATAAAAACGCTTTGCTATTCTTTTCCAACATCATTTACCGATTTAAAATGGACGAAACTTTCCTTACGTTTCACCGGGTCCTATCCTTCGCCGGAATTCCCATTTTTGCCAAAAAACACTGGAGCTCCAAACCATGGTTGATTTTGCAAATCTTCAACTTCATCATTGGTGGCTTCTGCTTAATTTTCAGCACTGGTTTTGTCGCTACTAACTACTCTGATTTCCTTCTCTGCATCCAAGGGGCTTGCATTTGGACTACTTGTGTCATCATGACGATTTCTTTGGGAGTCTGTCTCATATTTCGCACTGAATTTCGAAATTTCCTTGAAGAGATGGTCTTTAAAGATGCTATGTTGGAAATGCCGTTGATAAAGCATATTTTACTGGTTCATCATGGCGGGGAAAAAATAGCAGAATTGAGAGACCTAGTAATTGGTACACAGGAAAGGGTATTTAAGTACACCAGGCTTCTCTTGAAGACTTATGTCGCTAGTGTGTTCCTGTGTGCAACCTTGTATCTTTGCAGTCCAATTTATCTAATGATAGTTCGAGAGGATAAGTCTTTACGTCTATTGGGTAAGTGGTACACCACAGACTACCTGCAGTATTGTGTCTCCTTTCTAGGGAAAGGAGAGACAATACGAGTACTGCAAGTCCATCCAAAGGTTGTCTTTAAAATATCGCTTTTAGTGATAAGACTGCCCACTGTGTTTGTGTTTATGTATAATTGCTACATTTATATCTATATTTTTTATGGTGTACATAATAAAGAGTATTATATAATATTCTATTCTACACTACAATTTCTATTATGAAATCTACAATATTTAAATCCCAGTTAAAACAAAGAGAAGAGTAGGAACTGTATTTTTTTTTCACATCTGGCGATTGTATCTATTGCTACTAATCATGACGCTTTGTTTCAGCTTTCGATATGTGGTTCCCATGGAGTTTAGAAGACTACGCCGTCTATATAGTATCGTTCATATTTCATGCTTCCGCTGGTTATTTGTGCTGCATTGGTAAGTAAAAGTTAAACCTTTGACTAGCTTACTAGGAACTTATTGGCTTATCCTTTACACGTAAAGAATAAGGTTTTAGGTTGGTTGCGAAACTAATTGCCCAGATACCACCTGGCTAGGATATACAAATAATATCTTCTCAAATTTTGAAACTTTATAAACTCACATTAAAATATAATTATGTTAATGGTTGTTCAGTTGAAACGCGAGACTATGACGCACGTCTTGGAGATCAGAGTAAATCTAAGCATTTATCAATATCTACGTAAAGTCTTTCGGGGAAGTTGTTTTCAGTAACCTGGAAACAACTTCCCAGAAATTCGTTTTCGAAGTAATCTTCGAAAAGGATTTCTAATGAAATCACGATAAACCGATCTTATATCAATTTGGTTTTAAGCTGTTTTAAGTGGAGGCTTAGATCCTATCTATACCTTGGCAATTAAATTGACAAAAGATAAACAATTTATAATTTAATCACTTATACTTGAAGATCAAAAACCCTCGCAGGTAAGACTTCACACAGACCAGGGGAGCATGACACAGAAGGGAGGAGGCTTACTTTATGAAACTGTATACACTTCTTTATCTAAACTCATGCAATTTCATCAAAAACACAGTAAATAATATCGTAAATATGGCACCCAAATTCAACATTTCGCCGCGAGGGTACATGCCACAGCAGTCTCTACCACAGATAATACTAAAATCATTGAAACCTGTACTTTATTATAAAAAAGTTATTTTAAAGCATTATTTTGTTAAAGAAAGTGTGTTTTAACAAATTTTTTTAATTTTTCGTAAATAAAGCCTGTCATTAAGAAACTATTTTTGGTTTCAAAATAAGAACTTACGATATGAGTGTAGATAAGTGTTTTTTCCTACAGTTTATCCAGGTCTGCAATCAACTATAATCCTTCTACACGGTCAAGTAATTCGACAGATAAGGATACTGACATTTATACTTCTACACATGAATGAACTGGTACTGGAACTGACTGGTATTCAAGATGACAGATGGCAAGCGTACTGCACCTTGGTTCTTTCGCAATGTGTGGATCATTATGTGAAGATAAAAAGGTATGCTTCCATTCAAAAGTCACTAAAAACTATTGAGATTTTAGACTAAATTGTTTTGTTAATATGGTGACAATCTAAGAAGCCCGATATCACGTTTCTCAATAAACATGCCGCGATAACTTTGTATGAACGTTTTTGTCAGAAATCGAAAAAATAATAATCCTAATTAAAACTTTCATTGCCATAGTGTTGTGACCGTTATAAGCCATTTTTTGACTGAATAAAATAATTTTTTCTGAAAAATCGATACTTTTACAAACATTAGATTTAGAAAAGAGAGTCACGTTTAATTACGGTGTTATTATTTTTTTAAACATATAAAAACAAAATCTGAACACATTTTTATTTTTAGCTTTATTTTGATATTTAATATGTCAATATAATAACTTGCTTCGCATGGGTGGCTCGCACGGGTGCTTGTCTGGTGCATGATATACAATGTATTATCAATTATCATACATAAACCTTCCGGAAGAAATCACTATGTGGGTTTTACTTTATGTCTTGGTTTGCGGCTGTTTGAAACTGCTCAAATTTGAACTTAGTTGAGATCAAAGACATTCAATTATTTACTTAACAATAGACAGGACAAAGCGAACAAAATCGTAATCCGATACATTTGTACCAGTGGGCAAAAGTCGCTCAGTCTAGTGTGGAACGCCTGCATGTCAAGTCACCTTCGTGTCCACCAAAAGAAAATTAATTTCGAAGTATATATGCTGAATTGTGAATTATGGTTAGAGATCGGATATTCGGATGCATATTCACCGAAAGTTGAGATGTTAGCAAATGTGGAATACGCTTTTGTATCGAAAAATTCCCGCGGTTCCGGCATCCACAAGGTTTCTGACTATTGAATCAGATTAGTATTATAATCTACATATAACTTACTTTCAAATGTTGGCTTATATGGAATGCACTATAGTAAAAACCCGCGATTACAGAATCGACAAATTTTGAGTTTTTCCTGACTATATAGGCGGATGCATAATATCTACCTAATATTGTAAATTAGGTATGTAAATACCAAACTGCCATAGCAAACAACGTTAATCGGGAATGTCGGTATATAACCGACATTCCCGGTGTTCCTGGTATCCCGTGTTTTTTTTTTTTACAAATAAAAATATTCTTGAAGCCACTTCCATACTTTCACAGCTAAAATTTAACTTTAGGTAAATATGCATCCGAATATCCGATCTCTGATTATGGTATTATAAATCTCGTAAAAAAACGACTAGACTTTACCACGGTATATTTTCGTTAGTATTTTGTCATTTAGATAAAATAAATAATTTTCTTAGATGATTCAAACTATCTGATGGATGGTAACCAAAACTTGGTCTCGGTAAAAGTTTATCGTGTCAAATTTAGCTGTTATGTAATTTTGCTATATTACGCTAGATGGCGTCACTGAGACATGGGATCTCAATTTTTCTATGACTTTAATTCTGAGAGCCTCTCTATAGTATCTATCTTAATTAAATCTATTTGGTTGAGATATAGGTACTGTTAAATATACTCGGCGTCACAAAAATCGCACCTCTTCGAAAATAAGTTTCAAGCATGTCCCGCCTGCAACGAATACATTAAACCCAATTAATATTGGTATCGATTGAAAGTATGTTTAACGACCTTTAAATAAACAATAGTTAGAATTCCTAAACACAACAGATCTCATTAGCACGTAACTTTAAAAAAAATCTTGTCAAAATACGCATTAGAACGGCCACTAATTGCACAAGGGTATAAAACGGGCGACCCAGGTTAAATGTGGGTCATTCGCTATTCAACCTTTGAAGTGAATACACGTGAACAGTTACAGCAAGAAAAATACCCCAGAAGATGGATACCACTGCAGATGAAGCCGCTCAAGTCATTGCACTACTGCAATCAGGGATGCGGCAATGTGATATTGCTCGGCAACTGAACTTGAGTCGTTTTTCCGTTTGACGAGTGTTCCAACGCTTCCAAGAGACTGGTGGCTATATCCAAAGACGTGGATCTGGAAGACAACGGTGCACATTGAAAGAGACGATCGCTTCATTGTTTCGACGTCTTTACGTAATCGGTTCTCCAATGCTGTTGAGCTGCAACAACAACTGCGATCAGCTCGCAGAACTTCTGTAAGCATCTCCACAGTTAGAAGAAGAATGTGGGAGAAGAAAATTGCAGCTCACAGGGCTGCTACAGGGCCAAAATTGACTGCACAGCATAGGAGAGACCGGTTGCAATTTGCCCGTGACCATGTGGATTGGACAATAGACCAATGGAGGGCTGTGCTCTTCTCGGATGAGACGAGGGTGTGTCTTTTCTGCAACGACAGGCGTACAGGAGGCAAGGGGAACGATTCGCACAAGCCTGTATTCAAGAGACAGTGCAATACGGGGGTGGCTCGTGCATGTTCTGGGGCGGCATGTCAATCGACGGCAAAACGAACCTCGTGTGTGTTTCTCGGACTGGAAGTGCTCGCGGGCAAGGGTCGCTGACTGCTCCTCGGTACATAACAGAGATCTTAGAGGAGCAGGTTGTCCCTTGCCTGTTTTGTTGGCAGTGGGTTCACGTTAATGCACGATAACGCCCGCCTATTGAGCACCTTTGGGATGAACTGAAACGGCGAGTACGGGCACGTGATCCTGCCCCTACCACTCTCCAAGATCTTCAAGATGCCGTCGTTGCAGAATGGAACAACATTCCTCAAGAGTATTGTCACATTAATTAGGTCCATGAGAGAACGCATGGAAGCAGTCATCAGGGCTAGGGGGGGAGGGGGGTAACACTAGGTTTTAAGTGGTTTTTAAGGACTTTGTTGTAATTTCTTTTTTTATTCCCTGGTAAACAAATTTAAATAAATTGCCTTTCCAATGACACCTTATAGTCATATTAATCAATGGTAGACCCATTGATTAATAGGGTTAAATTGACTTTGAAAGGAATTCTTATAGAGGTGCGATTTTTGTGACGCCGAGTGTATTACAAACTCTTACGTGTAATAAAACGATAGGCCTCGAAAATCAGTTTTAAGCAATGTAGATAAATTGTCGATTACAAACTCTAAGTATGATAAATCGATATGTCTCGAGAATCGGTTTTTAAAGTAACCGGTTTTTTTTCCCATCACTACACAAAGTCAAAATCAAAATCAAAATCAAAAGTCATTTATTCAAACTAGGCTGAGAATCAGCACTTTTCGAACGTCAAAATTACATAAGACAGTCCCCCAAAACGCCCACCCTTCACCACTTCCTAGTGCTTTAGCTGGGAAGAAGAAGTGGTCAACAAACTCCCCAGCAGCACAGCTGTCTGTTCAGTTAGAGGGAAAAAAAATGGATTCTATACAACAGTATGCAAAACAATTTACATTACGTGCAACATAAAACATTAAATTATTAGCCATATGTCAGCTAGCACACCACTATACCAACAAAAAAAAAAGAAAAGCAAAACACCGAAAACTATTAATTCTCAAGCAGAGATAAAAACGTAAACAGAACTTAATGCCCAAATAAAAGCCTCCAAGCATAAAAGGCGTGCCCGCTTACATAAAGCTATAGCTGTAACAGTCACAAATGATGAACTAGGACCATCAAAGTAAAATAAATAAACAATTAATTACTAATAACAAAACAAAACAATGGTCAGCAAGACGACCAGTCACCACAAGCAGCACCCGTTCACGAGCATAACGCAAAAATCAGCCATTACCCCCCTCGCCATATTAGAGGGAAGGAGGTAACCCGACCCCCGACGCTACCGCAAGCAGTGACAACTAAGGGAGCATGACGAACTTGCTGCCGGTTGTAAGAATAAAGTACTTTTATAGCCGTCAAATCGAGCTTCGTTGATTGTCACGATTATAGTAGATATTTATATGATTTGAGAATAGGAGGCATTAGAAAAAAAAAGTTACAATTTAACAAGGGCATTCAAAAAGATATAACATTTAACGATGTAAATAGTTAATTGGCGAAAAATAAAATATAATAATTAAAAAGCAAGAATCACCGAGGCAAATGGGAATAACGTAGAAAATCCCAGACAATGCTTAAGCATAATGACAGAATCGAAATCAAAATTTGTTGAGATTTATTAATTTTATTATGATTGTTAATCCTATATCATACCTACTTTCCAGAAAATAATTAAAATGAATTAGAAACCTATAGGTTCCTACTCTTAATTATTCCAAGCTGATTGAAACTTGCTTATCATTTAAATTTTCTGTTAGAATCCAAAAGCCAACATTATATACAACAGCAACACAAATATAATTTAGAAGATATTATCGCTATAACCTTTCCAATAACAAACAAATTGTGAATCTAAATATCTGTTTTTATAGGTTCAGCAATCGGCTCAATGTTATCTGCCGTCCATTTTACTTAACATTGATATTAGTCGCCACAATGCTGGTATGTATGTGCTCTGTGAAAATCGCTATATCGGTAAGTAATACAAACTTTAGTAATTAGGATGATTAAATTTTATCGCTTGGTCCCTTTTGTATTAATAGCAGTTTGATTTTAGAATTTAGGTTGCCTTTCCACCAGAGGTCTGCTGAGCTGAGTAGCGAGTGATGTGTGTGATATCAATGGGTTGTTTGATTTGAATAGCTTAGGTTAGCTCTAATAGAAAAGTAAGCAAATCCTACTATAGTATAAGCGAATACTTAAATGATAAATTGTATGTAACTTCATAATTATATATTTGTACCTGTACCGAAATACTCACTATTAAAGATACGCCTACCTACTCACAGTACGAAAAATATTTTTTTAAATAATTATGAAGCGTCCAATAAATAACATTCGATAGGGATAATAAATATGAATTACGAAATAAATAAAAATAATAATAAGTAAATAAAAAAATAATAAATAATTTAAAAACTAAAGGGTTTTTACAATGTTAATAAATAAATGTACTTAATTTCTAAAGCAATAATTATAATTCTTAAATTTAATTATGTATTAATAAAACGGTATATATAACCTACGAACTACTTAACTAATAATAAAATTTATCATTTCACACATTAAACAGCCAGTGTTTCTTCCTCCTCTGCTCAGTGTTTCTTGCTCTATGCTGTGCCCGACAGGGTCCATAATTTTATTGTGGCAATGATATATAATTATTTACCTACCAGCTATATACATTATGGTACGCAATAAAAAAATGAGAATTGACAAAAGGGTTCAACGAAGCTAAGTTTTTTACATACTCCTTCAATCGAAGGAACTATGGATGCACTAATGGTGTTGTTATACGAGTATTAAGTCTGGAGCAGAAGCCCCGCTACCATATACATATATCACTTGTGATGCCTGATGCATCGCTCAGCTTTCATCGCGCATCTTTTGCGAATAGCTATGTCGCTCAAGCCTCGAGCCATGCAACTTGCGTCTAGCGACACGCGATCGCGTCTACTGTTTCCTCCCCCTTCTCCCCGAAAGTCGCGTTGCGGTGATTCGTAGCAACGCGGTCAAACTCCATCTTCATAGAACCGACTTAACTTTTCTTGAAATAGACACATAGTTTCGTAGCTTAGCTACAAACCTCGCTCACCACTTAACTAACTCGCTACTCCTACATACTGGCGCGACTTGTCGCGCGACGCGTCGCGACACAAAGGCACCGCTTGTAGCGTTACACGCGGTGTCTTTGTGTCGCGTTGCGTCACGCGACAAGTCGCGCCAGTATGTAGGAGCCTTTAGTCTGATGGTGAGGCAACCTAAAGTGTGAAATATTTCAAAGTTAGATTTTACTCGAATAATTTTGTATAGTTCTGTTTCAGAATTTTGAAATCTGTACGTTATTTTAGTGATTGTAGAAATTATAATTGGGATTGATAACGTACTAATTATGAAATATTATGAATATTTTTTTGATACTGTATTATTAATTGGAATCAGTTTTTGTGTTTGATATTGGATTCAATTCTGGTTGACCTTTAATATTCCAGAGGGTATATAGACACACAAATGAAGCAGTTTACCGAATAAATAAAAATGTAACCCTGAACGTAGAATAATGTCGCATTGCAACAACATAATAAACAAAAACATTTTAGGGTAGCATTTAAAAGGGTAACAGCAGCTTAAGATCACTAGATGATTGCGTAGGTAGACTACGAGTATTTCAAAGATTATGATTATAATAAACGCAAACATTAACAAACCTATCACTGTTACTAATCAAGTTACTAGGCAATAGAAAGCAACGAATTAATGACTCTTTGACTACACTTTTATTATGAACTAGCTGTTGTCCGCGAATCCATCTGCGATCCAGGATGAAAAGTATCTCATGCTCTTACCTAAGTCATGGTCTATCCATGTGCCAAATTTCATGCAAATCCGTTCAGCCGTTTTAGCGTGAAACAAACAAACACACTCACTTTAGCATTTATAATATTAGTTAGGATGCTACATAATTACTAACATATATTCTTTTATATCGTGCTTGTTAGTGATCCTAAGATTTCTACTACTTTTTCTGTTATTAACTCTGAGAACCAATAATTGGCTCTGTGTTACATATACAATTGTTATCCAACTGTTACAGCTGTTGATTCTTCTATAAATAAGTCAATAAATAAATCAATATATTTTCGTTAAAATATTTGTATGATAGTCCATGGGAGACATATAGATCATAAAGGTTCATGCAGACAGGCGCAATATCGCGGGCGCGAGATGCATATTGCTGCTTGTCGCTTCCGCGATATCGCGCTGGTCTGCATGAGCTTTAACCCTATTATTAAGACCATTATTGTACAATATTTTAATGAAAAAAATATTATATTTAGAAAATATTACAAAACAAACTTTAAAGCAAGTACAAGGCGAATCTGATACACTCTAACATTTAGTTACCTCGCTTACCGCAGTGCAACTTTTTGTTTCTTTAACCAACTAGTTTTTGTTTCCTTAACTAAAAAGTTTCGGTTTCAGAATAAATTATCATTGGACACGGTGAAGTATATAGCTCACGAGTTTTGTTTTATACTGGTTGTACTTATGTTCTGCTTGATGGGACAGCAAGTTGAGAATGAGGTAAGTGGTCTTAGTAACAAGAATATCTTTCCATATGACTAGGAAATTACAATAGGGAACTTACAATATATAAAGGAAATGCCAGTAGCTTGCACAAAAATTGTGCCATAACAACTTCTGTTTGGTGATAACATTCTTAAGTTACTGTTGCTTTGTGCTATGCATAATAAGCCTATAATGTTCCCACTGCTGGGACACAGGCCTCCTCATGGTGAGAGGGAGTGGGCCGTAATCCACCACACGGGCCCGGTGCTGGTCAGATGACACATGTCATCGATTTTTTGGTTCTCGGACATGCCGGTTTCCTCACGATGTTTTCCTTCACCGTTTTGAGAGCAGTGGTGATGAAATAATTTACACAAAGTAAAGCGCCTGTCAGGGGTCGAACTTACGACCTACAAGTCATAAGTCGTGGTCGTTACCACTGGGCCACCACTGCTCACTGTTTGTTATTATGATTTTTAGTTATTGGCATAGTGCTCCTATACCTACCTTTATTTACAACTGATTTACATCCGTCACTTCACAGTTCAGATCCAGTTTTAAAACAGCGTCAGGCACTAGTTGTCTGGCATTTTTGCTGAACTGGGCCTTTTTCGCGCAGCCGTGAAGCACACTTTTCTGTAAATTTCTTACATCTTACTTTACACTTTTTATTTGATTTTTATATTTCTTTTTTGATCTGCTGTATATTATACTGTGTGCCTTGTAGTATGCCTATTCAATTTATTTTATTTCTTTCTTTGTTTTTTCTTTATTTGCGGTTGGTGTTGCACGTTTCTTCTTCCTTAAACTTCAGTCAGCCGTCATATTTACCAGCCAATTCAGCTTATCGCCTTAAT
This sequence comes from Atethmia centrago, assembly GCA_905333075.3. Taxonomy (NCBI): domain Eukaryota; kingdom Metazoa; phylum Arthropoda; class Insecta; order Lepidoptera; family Noctuidae; genus Atethmia; species Atethmia centrago. The sequence goes on from HG995388.1 coordinate 16,293,821, forward strand.
GTCTTTGGTATTCACCCTTTCTCTAACTATATCAACTTTCACACAATTAATCCATCAGTCGTTTCTTTGGACTCCCTCTCTATTATTATAGCCAGCTTATAAAACCATAATTATATGTTTATCGATTGCAGTGTGAGGCATTAGAGAAAGCAGTCACAGAAAAATGGTACATCTTCAACCGAACACATAAGACCAATGTGAGGATCTTCAACATGGCACTCAGTCAGCGAATGCCTATCTACATATTTGGAACTATTACACTGTCCTTACCGACGTTCACTTGGGTAAGCTTTACATAGCAATTAGTGTTAAGGAAGATGGTGATGTTGTACTGGCCTAGTAAAGAGCTGTGGTGGCCCAGTAGAAATGGCCTCGACTTACGAGTTGTAGGTCGTAGGTTTGAACCCAGGCAGGCACTTTACTTTGTGTAAATTATTTCATCATCACTGATTTCAAAACGGTGAAAGAAAATATCCTGAGGAAACCGGCGTGTCTTAGAAATAAAAATTCAAAGACATGTGACATCCACCAACCCGCACTGGGCCCACTCCCTCTCACCGAGAGGAGGCCTGTGTCCCAGCAGTGGGAACATTATTGACTGATTATACTATGAGAGATGAGTACAGATATTTCTACTGGTTCTAAAATTATATTTATAGAAAACGATGTTCTTTAAACTAGCAGTATACCATGTTGTCGTAGAACCATACAAGTTGATAAAAGGCAAGACCCTGTTTCATCTATCTTCACTTTCCATTGACTTCTGAATCCAATGGACGACTATCTGAGACATAAAAACACTTTGCTGAATTAAATAAATTCTCCAATTTGATCCTTGGTGATATGGGCAATAACTAACGTGTACTTTTGGAATGAAGTTCTTTAACGCGGTTTGCGGCAGGAGTTGACTGGTAGAAATCGTCGTGTAAGGATAAAGCGTTGTGGGCTTCCATGTGACTCTCTCTCTTTAATACGCCATTTTAATACAGAGCCATCTAGTATAAGTTTTGAGAAGCTCTTATAAAGTTACCATACACTTTTTCTTTCAGTTTATAAAAACCGGAATGTCTTTCTTCACATTGGTGATGTCTGTTTTAGAGGAAGAAAAGGATTAATCCTTACCCAATTGCAGAAGTCGTTGTTTGGTAGAAAACATTAGAATGTAATATTTTTTGTCACGCATTAAATGTTTAGTTTGTTGTGATAGAGTGTTTTTAGTATTTTCACAGTCACATTTCAATACTTAAAGCTACAGTAACTTCTTTTAAAGGGGGATATAAGGCTTTTACTAGCTACAGCAGTGATAGCCTAGTAGTGTAACCGTCATCCTGCCGGGGTCGCGGGAAGGTACTTATGGGTCACCGAGGCCCCCGCAACACAGGCAACAAGAAGGAATACGGGCGGGTTTAAGTCAGTAAGAGTCTGACACACCCTCCCGCTCCGCCCAGAGCGGGAGAAGTTATTTGATGATTTCCCACCCTCAAAAAAAAAAAAAAAAGTGTAATCATCATCGGTCTGCCAAGACATAGGTCTCGAGTTCGAGCCCAAGGCACGCACCTGCGACTTTTCAGATTCTCTCAGCACTTGCTTAAAAAACGGTGAAGGAAAACATCGTGAGGAAACCGGCATGCCTGAGTGATATTACTCGACGGCATGTGAAGCCAAGCCCAAAAAACTCTGTCACCAGGATAGTCACTAACCACACGAAAAAGAAGAAGAAAGAAAGACTGGCTACAGCAGGGAAAAGGATTCTTCTTATACAGCGAAAGTACAATCAAGCTATAACTATGCACGTCGATTGAAAACTAATTTGCCATTCAACTTAATCGTTGATTGTTTCCTTGAACCCTGAAGAATGAGAGAATTAACAGTATTTAAACATGCAAGTAATGTAAATTAAAACGAATTTTTAAATTGACGGTTTACAATTTCATTTCGTTCGATAAATTAATTCGTATTGTTCGAAACATTCTGTTTTAATTTGTGCATACACTGTAAGATTTAATGTTTATTTTAAGTGGTATGTGCTCGGAATTGGTGAAACAGTTATCGAATCAGCTTCGAGCCAGATTCGTATTGGTATCGCATTTTTATTTTGAATTCTTTTTGAAGAAGTGTTGGTAAAAGGATGTGCAAATACAGCAGTAGATTAACTTAATGAAATCCATGGTGGTATTTATTTGAAAACAAGCTGAGATTAAAAAACGGTGAAGGAAAACATCGTGAGGAAACCGGCATGTCCTAGAGCCAAAAATTCGAAGACATGTGACATCTACCAACTCGTACTGGGCCCGCGTGGTGGATTACGGCCCAGTCCCTCTCACTGAGAGGAGGCCTGTGTCCCAGCAGTGGGAACATTGTAGATTCGAATTTGAAATGGAGGAGGTAGAAAAAGGCCGAGCTACTCGTAACTCAGCCTGCCAATCTTGTCAATCACGCCCTCCCCCGTCTCACCGCTCACGGATACCTCAGGCGGTAACTAGCACTTGCGCGCGGACTATAGGTACAATTTTACACAGCCTGAAAGGCGTACATGCATAGAAATCAGTCTTTCTCTCGAAGATGAATGATGTGATGGGCTATGCGTTGAGTTTTATTTAGGAGATAGGTAGACCATAGAGTACCTTTTAATTTTTTTGAATGTTTCAAATCACAAACGAAATTTTCTATGATACACTGTATTGTGAAAGTGACATTACGAAAATTAAACCGTCGCGTCGTCAAACATCGAAAAGACATCCAATTCAATCGAATATTGCACAATGTACGCGGTTTTAAACGAAAATTAACAGGCTGGTAACCAAATATCAACGCCATGAATACAGTATCCTATTAAATTTGATTGCACCCTGTATATTATATACACATGACGACACATCAAGCTATACATACCAGCATAAGCAGACCTCGCATTTTATAGGCCTTCCGAACTATGAAAGCTCAGCTTATACTGGCCATGTAAAGCATAATGTGTCGTTGTGAGTACCAGCTCATTCACGCGAGTTGGTCCCACTTGCCGCAATTTTTTCTGTAAAATGTTCCCAGTGATGCTAATTTTATGAATTATTAATTTTCCACTACCCCATCGGTGTATTACATGAGAATGGTTTACGAGGCATACAGCGTATTATCGTGAAAACTCCTCGGGTAACGTAGTGGAGACTGAGTGGGGTAAAATGTTTTATTAATTGGCAGGAAGCCAGTCAGGTTTGATATCCGACCACCCGTACTGGGCCCGTGTGGTGGATGACGGCCCATTTCTTTTCACAGAGAGAAGGCCTATTTCCCAGCACTGGGAACATTATAGGCTGATTACTTATGCTATGATATACTGTTTGTTGCAATAATAAGCATATGATACGTTTCAGCTTGTTCTCTGGGTTGACAATACGCACCCGCAATGCCCCTGGCATTTCTGACGTCCAAAGGCGGTAACCGTTTACCATAGCGTGGGTTGCTTATGCTACGATTTACTAGAAGGTGGTGGCCAACACAGCGAGTGTAATTAACTGGGAGTGAATGACATCACTGAAACGTTGTTTATGGAGCTTTGGCGGCATCTACAACGCCACATGCGAACTACGCATCAAAGACCTGACGTCATACAAATCCTGCATCGCGCAAGCAGATTTTACCGCGTGACTGAACATCCCGACATCAATCGTCGGGCAGGTGCCCACCAGACAACACCCGTCTGGTCGAAGGATTCACCATTTTCTATGTAGGAAGAGTGAACTTTACACCCTGTTCCTCATACTTCTATAGAAGCAAGTTTTCCTAGAGAGAGTTTTTTGACATCGTAAAGTCAACTTTACGGTGTCAAAAAACTTTTCCAGCCGTCATTGCGGCCGTTAGATGGCGACCACTGTTCTTTTAGAAAACCGCAGCTATAGGTACTTGTTTTTCAGGGAATAACATGAAAGAGTAATCCTTAATATTAGGTGTATTATAATTGGTTAGGTTTCCACAGTATATAAGGTATATCTATTCATACACGAAATATTTTAAGAGATAGACCTACAGCTGGTACAGAACCTATAGACACGAAAATTTTTTTTTTATCTAACTATATTATTAAAAAAAAAATGTGACTTGACACAATAAATACTGGCTCCTTCTTATTTTTAACATCCATTACGCTAGTTTCTACGTACTATTTACTGTCATTGAAGCGGGCGGCGACATTTTGGCGCGCGGCTTTTATTAATGATCAAAGAGTAGAAGCGAGCGCAGAGCGCGCCAGGCGCGCGGGCACCTCCCTTCCCTGCCCGCACCTCTCAGTCCCACATAACCCGCGAGTCGTACCGCACGTAATAGTGTTCTGTGCACCGCACGCGCCACAGTTAACACGCGTCGGGCTTCGGGCAAGAAACAACAATGCCTAACTACAGGTATACCAACCAGGAGTATCAGAACATGACCGTTTGGCGCCTTCTGCGGAGTGAGGGGAAGCATCCGTTCCGCTTCACGAGGGTGCAAGAATTAAAGCCGAATTTTGCCGTTGGTTACTTCAAGACCCGACGCGGCGCATCCTGTGGACGGACGAGTCCACCTTTACGCGTGTTGGGTTGTTTAACATCCACAACGCGCACTGCTGGGCATCAGAAAATCCACGTGTTGTTAGACCGGATCATTTCAAGACCCGGTTCAGTGTTAATGTGTGGGCTGGGTTAATAGGCGATAGACTGTTGGGACCTGTGTTCCTGGATCGGCTTAATTGTGAACGCTTTTGCAGTGATGGCTAGTGATAGACACGTTATTAAAAGTGCAAGGACACATAATAAAACGTGCAGCCGTCTGCTTCCAACAACAGGGCGAATTTGTACAACAATTAGTGTAAATAATAACTACGTAGGTATAAGGTATGTACATTTTAAATTATTGTAAATAAGTTGATTCTAATTTTTAAACACGCCAAATTATTGGTACAGTAATTCGTAAAAGGCACCTGCGTACCTTATTTAGTGGGATAACTGAATTTCATTTAGAATCGACATGTTTCCAACTAACTACATACGTCGACAAACAACAATAATTATAAAGTAGAATAATAAGTCTCATCATCAATCAATCAGTAGAAGAATAATGTAATCATTTATTATTGATAGCGTTACCTAATGTAGGTACCTACTTAAGGTACCTACCTAAACAAATTATTATATCAATAATTTGCCAGTCCAAAGCCTGATGAAGTGTGATGGGGAATTAGAATCAATAGATAATAGATCAATAGAACAATATTTATCCCGTTTATCACTCGACCACTGCGAGGCAAGAAACAGCGTGTACGCAATAGTAGGTATGTCCACGTCGGCCGATCTATGGTACGATTTTTGATCAAATAAATCTACGCCACGCACTTAGATCTCTTAATGTTCACGTCTGTACAAGGTGGGAGGTAGGCAACTAACAATCAGCTGACGGATACAACTCGACGCACTCGTAACGTCACAGAGGTCATTAACTTATGCCAATTCGAGTTGCACGTATCAGCTGTTTATTAGTATTTACCTAGTTTACCGATGTGTAGGTACTGTAGATTAGGATTAAAATTTGTTTTAATCACCTAGGTTCCTTTTCGTAAAACTTTAAGGAGGGAATTTAATAATGTAAGTACCTACTTAGGTTTAGGTTTTGTATTTAAAATTCACTTTTATTATTTTTGTAAGCGATATGCTATTAAAATAAGACTAGACCGAGTTATGAAGTCTACCTACGTTGGTTTAATTTTAATATCACCACGCCTGCGTTCCCTGTAGAGATAGGCAGAGGTGTACTTTCATACGTCTGCTACAGTTCACCAGTGATATTGTTAGATCCCATGTAAAAGGTGAGGGCAGGTGTTTGCGTTCGACAGCACAAAGACTGTGGAGTGCGGTAACTGTCAGGACGCGAAATAACTACTGCTTGCGCGGCCGCGCGGAGACATGCATGCGAACACAACCTCACCAACACGCTGCTCGGCACAGAATAGCCGAGAGTCCGAGACCGGCCGAGACGCCTCGCTCGAAGCGGTGCGGGCGCCGCGCGCCGCGCGCCTCCCTCGCCGCGTCGGGCGGGTCATTCATAGAATGGGGAGTAAAGGTTTTATGCAAAATGTCTCGACCAGTTTTAAAATTATATTAATTACGTAAAATAAAAAACATTTAGAGATTTTTTTTTTCGTGTCTATAGGTTCTGTACCAGCTATAGGTCTATCTCTTAAAATATTTCGTGTATGAATATCTATACACCTTATATATTGAAACCACAAGAAATACCTACAAAATTAGTGGTCGACTGTTCACTTTTGACGTACGAGTACATTTTTACTTTTTGCCAGCATAAAAATAGCGAGTTCACAATTTAATACGAGGTCGTTAAAAAACTCGCTGTTCATGAAAAGCTCTAGAATAATCCAATTTCCACATTGTCAGAACTGGTATGCACATAAGCCGTTCTTTATACTTTTTTAGTTTGAAATTCAATAGCTAGCAAATTGAACTAGATTTCAAAATATAGTTTCCAAACATGGTACCGTGCAAGTATTGTGATCTTTTTCATAAAATTTCACTGTCATTCTTCTTTACGTATAATGCATTAATTCATTTGCGATCATACAATTTAAATAATCTGTATTGCCAATTGAAAAGTGTAGCACTGTTCAAATTGCGTGTTATTTTCCTCAGCCTGGTTAGTCATCTATAAGATTTTCTCAAAAAAATTGTTCAGTTCTCATAAACTCAAAATTCCTCAAAAATGTCAGTCATTTCTTATCTTTTCTTAATTTAACGCCATCTATTTTCAAGTAGTGGAACTAGAGAGACGCTATCGATGTCGTGCGGTGTCCCACAGGGATCGGTCCTGGGGCCGCATCTGTGGGACATCGGTTACGACTGGGTGCTGCGAGCCGACCTCCCTAGCGGCGTCAGCGTAGTGTGCTACGCTGACGACACGTTGGTCCTGGCGCAGGGGCGGTCGCACCAGGCGGCGGCCGAATTAGCGCCACGCGGGGTTGCGACAATCGTCGAAAGGATCCGGCAATTGGGACTCGAGGTGGCCCTGCACAAGTCCGAGGCCATGTGTTTTCATGGCCCTCGGAACGCGCCACCGTTGGGGTCCCAAATAACGGTAGGAGGGGTTTCTATCGGCGTCGAGTCGACGATGAAGTACCTGGGACTCGTCCTCGACAGCCGGTGGAACTTCGTGGAGCATTTCCGACGTTTGGCTCCCAAACTGGAGCGGGCGGGCGCTGCATTGAAGCGGCTCCTGCCCAATCTAGGGGGTCCAAACGCCTCCTGCCGGAGGCTCTACGCGGGGGTCGTGCGGTCCATGGCCCTCTACGGGGCTCCTGTATGGGCGCGCTCTCTGGCGCTGCGGCCAGCCCGCCGGTTGAGCGCGGCCCAAAGGGTCATGGCCATCCGGATGGTCCGAGGATACCGCACGGTCTCCTGTGAGGCAGCGAGCCTCCTTGCCGGATTGCCGCCATGGGATCTGGAGGCAAAAGTCCTCGCGCACGTATGGGAGTGGCGCGAGGAGGCGAAACGCCGGGGCGTAAGTCCGCTGCCGCGAGAAATCGCGGCACAGTGGACGGAGCTCCGGCGGGATCTCATGTCATGGAAAGTATGGTTGTCGCAACCCAGTGCTGGGCACGCCACGATTGCGGCGATAAGTCCCCTCTTTGAGGAGTGGCTGCAGAGGCGCCACGGCGTCCTCACCTTCCGCCTGACGCAGGTCCTCACCGGACACGGCAGCTTCGGGAGGTTCCTGTGTCGGATAAGGCGGGAGGAAACGTCTGGGTGTCACCACTGTGTGGATCGCCCAGAGAACACGGTGGAGCATACGGTGGAGGTCTGCCCGGCTTGGGCAGAGCACCGCCGTGTTCTCGTGGAGGCGATCGGCGGCAGAGACCTCTCGCGTCCGGCCCTGGTTCAGGCCATGGTACGGAGCGAGAGGGCATGGGCAGCCGTCACCTCCTTCTGCGAAGCAGTAATGCTCGCTAAGGAGGAGGCGGGACGGTTGAGGGAAAGGCAAGTTTCGCGCCCTCTCGCCCCTAGCCGCCGCAGGAGACGCCCAGGGCGTCGGGAATCCCTGGCGGATTTCCGGCCACCGTAGGCGCGGGCTTGCGGACGGTGAGCAATGGGTAGCTCACCGTCCGGTAAGGACCAGGCCCGGGTCGACGGCGCGTTGTATTCCACGCGCGCCTCAAAGCGATGTCGTCAGCACATAATATAGTAGGGGTTCACTAGGGCCGATGCCTGCCGGGGTCGCGGGAAGGTACTTATGGGTCACCGAGGCCCCCGCAACACAGGCAACAGGAAGGAATACGGGTGGGTTTTAGTCAGTAAGAGTCTGACACACCCTCCCGCTCTGCCCAGAGCGGGAGAAGTTATTTGAGGATTCCCATCCAAAAAAAAAAAAAAAAAGAGAGACGCTATCACTACACAAAAAATAAACAATGTTCTGCAGAAATAAAACTACGATATTATCGATAGTTTTATTTCTGAAAAATAGTATATTGTAAATAGATTCTTAAATGATGTAATAACCAATAAAATGAAAACAAGTGAAAACGAAATACACGTGAATATATGTGTCAAGAAATCAACACAATATACATATCTTCGAAATAGAACATTAATTATTCTATCTAGCTCTCTATCCATATCAAAATGACAACTTTTTAAACCACTTCAAACACAAGCTCACGTAAATAAAATTATTATCACTGTATGGCAGAAATCACGCTAAAAAAACGTCCAGCTGGTCAAGTCATGCTAAAAAGTAGGTACAATCGCCCAAACTTCCGTATGCTCACCTCCTGTTAAGCCTCGCGCGACTCCGATTCGGTGTCAAACAATAGAAAATCAATTGTGACTCATTAGCTGTCCTTCACCAATTAAGGCGATATTCGCATGGGCACGCCAACGACATCGGGCAAACGACAGCGCATGACTCACGACTCGTTCTCCCAATGCGATGGACCGATGCGTGCGTTCTCACCAATAGGTATTAAAATAATGATGTATAGAAGTGTGACACACACTAGGCGCATGCTATGCACACTTGTTAGTTAGATGATTTTTGAATGGGCACGGCCAGCGTGAGCTCTTTATTTTTTTTGTCAAGAACTAATTTCGTACTCTTCTGTTTGTATTGCTATGTAAAGTTAGTATCAACTTTCCACTAAGATAGTGCAAGTTTTCCATAAAAATAAAACTTGTATTACTAAGCAGAGACGATGCACATCATCTGTGAGAGGGCATTGATAAGTTAGTTGTCAGCCAATCATAGCTCTTGTGACGTCACATCCTCGACCAATCTGCGCAGATTTCCAGTAGTCACGTGCTCCCAGGTAGCGTGTTCGCTTGTGACACCCACCTTTACCTCATAGTAGTCTCTCACCAGGAGACCTTGAATGGATGCTGTGCATCGTCTCTGCTTAATAATACAAGTTTTATTTTGATGTAAAACTCGCAGTACTATTCGGCATATGACGATGCACAGCATCTGATAGAGACTTGTTTATAACTCCTGGTGACCACGGCTACGCAATGTGAGGATATGATAATATTTACTGAAAAAATAATACCATACTCGTATATACCAAGATGTATTCGTTATACGAATCAGAATATGCAGCTATACCATCCAATGTATACCTACATTAAAAAATTGGAAATACGTTAATCACTCGTTTGATTAATCAGGACGCCAGCGCCACCAAGCGGCGCTCGACAGAGTCTACAAACGTTCGACCGGAGTTAAGTTCAGTTGGTCGGAGGCGGTCAAGGAGCGAACACGTTTAGAAATAGTAGCGCGTTCCGTATAGTTGAGTCGTGTACCTACAGTGTGTGAATAGCTAATGTGATTATTTGATGGTAAATTATCATTTGATTTAAACTGCAAACGATTTTTCTATTGTGCAATAACCAACACTTCCCATTGTACGCCCACAGTAGTTAAAATATGGCTGATGATAACGAGAGAGACGTACCTTCTCCGTCATACTAATATTTTACCTCATTAAATGAAGGGATAATAAAGTGATAAAAAAACCTGGAAAATAAGAATATTAATAATGAAGAAACCATCGATTTAATCTCAAGTTTCTTTACAGGACCGTCGTCCAAAGGTTAGAATGACAGATTTATGCAATTGATTATAAGCTAATCTCTCTTCAATGAATAGGAACGCTGAAAATCTTGTCAAACTAATATTATTGGGCCTATTGGAAACTATTGGAAGTAATAAATTTATTATTATACGTTATTACCGACCTCGACAAAGTCAGGTGCAGTGTTATGAATCATCAACGCGTCCGCGTAGCGACCTTCCACGACGAATAACCGAACTTTTGTAATGCTTTAAGTCGTTTCACCCGATTTGGGTTCGAGCGAGGCACCTTAAATACCTTGGGGTTCTTAAGCGACGTGCTAACGACCCTTGAATTTAAACGCGGAAATCCACTCGATATATTTGGTAGCTGCCGGCGGGCGTTTCAAATGAAAGTCTAAAGGTATAGTGGAGTTTGGTCAAGGAACTTGTTCCGTAAATCCGGTTAAACAATAGGATGGCTTAAACAGAATGGTCATAAAATACGTTCGCGAACAAAATATTTTTATGTTTGTTATTATTTTTTGTTACATGCCCTGTACTCACACAAATGCATATTGTCTCTAATTGGGCGAAACCAGAAAGGGGTGTGGTCTGTCGCTAGCTGCACTTGCTGCAGAAATATTTTCTAAACTGAGCATGCCTTTTTTTTTTTTGGATGGGAAGTCATCAAATAACTTCTCCCGCTCTGCGCGGAGCGGGAGGGTGTGTCAGACTCTTACTGACTAAAACCCACCCATATTCCTTCCTGTTACCTGTGTTGCCAGGGGCCTCGGTAACCCATTAGTACCTTCCCGCGACCCCGGCAGGCGTCGGCCCTAGTGGACCCCTACATTGTGCTGACGACATCTCTTTGAGGCGCGCGTGGAATACGACGCGCCGTCGATCTGGGCGTGGTCCTTACCGGATGGTGAGCTACCCATTGCTCACCGTCTGCAAGCCCGCGCCTATGGAAAGTAAGGAAAGTGTACAAAGACGTTTTCTATACCTATACCATCTTTGCTATAAAGACTAAGACCATCTAGCAAAAAAAATGAGGAGCTACAACCTAAGACTACAACACTACAAATTGTCATCGTTCGTAGATAGAAGGGTTCTAGATTTCACATTTCTTCACAAACTTTTCAATGGGGTTGTCGACTGTAGCGAGCTTCTAGAAAAGCTGCAGACATGTGCACCATCTCGCTTGCCGCGGAAATGTAACTATAACCGTTTCTATGTGCCGGGATCCAAAACAAATCTCGGACAATTCGCCGTTTTGCCAAGGCTCTGAGGCAGTAAAACGAAATATCGAAGCATAATGAACTGGATATTACATGCAAATTATCAAAGTTCAAAAAAGACATAAAAATCATTGTATCCAAGTCGTAATATTTTTGTCTGTTGTCTTTTATGGTTATTATTTGTTTCTTATTCCTTTGTATTATTATTATTATTAATTGGTTATTAACTTTGTTTCCTTTGTATGATTTTCGTGTTAAGTATTTTGATTTATTTTAATATTTTTACCTTGTCAAACTCACTGTAGTACCTAGATTATATGTAAATGATGTGGTCTCTTATAATTGGAAGCGCACACTTGTACTTAAACTTGCATGTAATTTTGGCAGTAAAGGTAAAAAAACACTACACAAACTAAAATTTTTTGTAAATCCTTATTTTTTACTATATTTAATTTTTTATCCAGCCTCCAAATTGCATTTCAGTAATGATAAAAACAACCGTGGTGTGCAGCATCAGGAAACACGTGCTTTAAAGCTTTCATGGCTGCAGCTTCAAAATCTGTTACATTTTTTTTTAGGTTCCCGATTTGGTACCTGGCTTTTTATTAAGTTTAACATAGTGATGTAGGTGTCTTTGTTTTTATTTGGCAAGATTATATAAATTAATGGAATAATATATGTATGTTCTGTGGTACTACCAACGTCTCCGTGTATTGTGTACAACTGTTGGAAGGGTGTAGGGCACACCTTGAAGATACCGTCACAAAAATAAGTTTTTATCTTTTTTTATAGTTTTCTTGATTCTTCTGAGCAAAATATTCTATTACGGTTACCTTGAAATTCGTAGTCAGCTAACAACAAATTTGAAAATTTGACGAAACTTCTACTTCGATTTTTTTTTCTCTTGTTATTAACAGCAAATAAGGAAAAGGTTTTATGAAAAGTGTATTTTCTTATTTTTCCTTTATATGGACTGCTAACTACTGGGAATAAAGACTAAAAAGTATGGTTAATACTCCCACTAGTTCCATACATGGAACTAGTGAGTTGCACTAGTTCCATGTGGAACTAGCTACATGGAACTACTGGGAATAAATGGCTGTTATTACTTAGCACAAGCCCCTACACGAATGCCTGTATGTATGTTTATATCAAAAATAATCAACTGGACATTCCAACAAGGACACAAAATAATCACATCATGCACGACCAAATACAGTATTCCCATATATTGCATCAGACTAGCAATGCAATCGCAAAATGTAAATACCATTGACCCTAGAGACGTATTAGACGGACATCTCTATACCTGACGTATAGATACATGGTTACATAATACACCAGTCACGTGAGACGGCACAAACGATTATTGAGACGGACTTGATTATATTGGATGTATAGATCGGAAACCTAGTTTGAATGTAGCTACAGAGGATGTGGATAGTAATTTGTAACTGGATAATAGTGAAATACCGGTTGGGTTATTGAGAGGTAAGTTTAGTAGAGTAAGAGGGGCTTAGAAGTAATAACAGCCATACGGGTCGATCGATCAGGTTAAGCTACGCTTGCCGCAGTCTGTGGATGGGTGACCATCTTTACATAACAAGATCCCTCCGTGCCTCGGAAAGCACGTTAAGCCGTTGGTCCAAGTTGTCATTCAGCTTACCCAGTTGTTACGGGTCGTCAAAAGCCTGAAAGTCTGACAACCAGACTTACCAAGTAACTGGGTTGTAGAGGTCAGATAGGGAGTCGCTCCGTGTAAAATACTGGTATTCAGCTGCATCCGGTTAGACTGGAAGCTGATCCCAATATAGTTGGGAAAAGGCTAGGCAGATGATGATGATTGAGAGATAAGTTTAGGTAACAGTAACGCTTGTTGGTTTAATGCGTTTTTAATAAAGAATTCTCAGTCGAAAGTCTAAAGTTTCAAAATGTGTCCGATGATTCGCAAAAGGCATTGAAAAGCGCCTGTAAGATATAAATAGCAAGACTGAAGAATGTATAACGGTCAACTGTGACAAGGAAAATAAAAACATTTACTAATTTGATTGCGAATATTTAGATTTGGTGATTATAAAAATAATCCTTTAAAGCTATGGAAAAAAATCCATTATCAGTACTAACTTAAAACAATGAAGCTTATCCTGAAATGAACCCTGAAAACATTACACTTCTTTTTTGGGCACTCCCCTGAGATCGCATTCAATCGGACTCCAGCGCATACCGTCACATGCTTTTGCATTCCACCGAATGACATCGCATCGCAACCTGCCGTTACCTCCCGCCGCATCCTGTCGTGTCCCGCCACATGCTTTCGTGTCCCGCCGCATGCTTTCGTGTCCAGCCGCATGACATCGTATCCCGCCGCGGTATTCTCCAGCGTACGCTTCAATACTGCAGACAGAAATTCCCTTTGATGCTCCATGGTCGGTCTCTGAGGTTTGGAATCTATTTCTTGTTATCATTAGAAACATCCGCATTTCATCATCTTCATCATCATTCTCATGCCCTGATACCAATTTATTTGTGGGCGGCACAACATATCTTTATCTTCCACACTTCTCTATTATTTGTCATCACGGTAGTCACCCCCTTTCTAGCCATGTCATCTTTCACACAGTCCATCCATCGTTTCGTTGGTCTTCCCCTAGTCGTATAGCTATCCACATGCATACTTGAAACTTTCCTGGAGATATTTCCCTCATTCCTCGGCATCAGATGCCTATGTCATGACAACCTTTTTCCACACAACTTTTCAGTCACCGGTATCACTTTCAGACTTTCTCTTAGATACTCATATATATATATATATATGTATATATTTATAAAACGCCTGAATTTAAGTTGTGCACCGTTGTGCGCTGGCCTTTATTGTATTAACATAATTGGAAAAAGTGAGCAACAATAACCAGAAAAACACCCTATTACTTAAAACAACATAGAAAACAAAGATCCAAGTATTGTTAGAGCTTCGAAGATGCTCAAGTTTAGCCAATTCTATTTCAAGCTTCAATGCATTGGATAACGACGTTGCTGCAGATTACTTCAGGAAATAACGATGGAAATATTAAAAGGAATTCACCTTGTTATTTACCATTGAATGGGATTAGAAGAATATTTGGTGTAACGCAGATATATTTTTTTACACAAAGTCAATTACAGAATAATTTGTTGTTCAATCTCATTTTTTACGTGACAACCTAAGGTAGCAACTATCATATTTACATTAAACCGGCTCCGATTTAAGTCATTTCTTATTTTGGTGAAAAATTGGATTGTTTCGTCAATCATTTTATTTTTACCTATTTTAATAACGAATAAAATCAACTTCACTAGGAGTAGTATAACGAGCAACTTATTAAGGCTTCGATAAGCGGCATCCGGTTTCAAAGCATTGCGTATATGTACAAAATATTCAACAGGATTGCCATAAGCTTTTCGGTAGCTCATGCCAATCCAATAAATTTTTATTTTTTTCATTATCATTATCGCTGATAGAATTTGTCCAGATCCTCAGGTTAATCATCACTGATTAATATGCCATGTCACATCCACAACTGATCTAAGAAGCAAATGATCATAGTTTGTGGTAGCGGGAAGAAAATACGAGTATGTTAATCTTGAAAATATTTCTCATAACTTGGTTTTTACAAAAACACGTTTTGAAAAAAATCTCGATATAAATGAACGGTAAACTAACCTTGAGTTTCAATCCAAAATCATCACATTCAATCATCTGCCTAGCCTTTTCCCAACTTCATTGGGATCGGCTTCCAGTATAACTGGAAGCAGCTGAATACCAGTATTTTACATGGAGCGACTTACCTATCTGACCTCCACAACCCCAGTTACTGGGTAATACGATATCCCTTGGTACGATTGGTTGTCAGACTTTCGGGCTTCTGACGACCCGTAACGACTGTCAAAGATCCCCGATTGACAGCCGGGACCAACGGCTGAACGTGCTTTCCGAGGCACGAAGGGGTCTCGGTATGTAAAGATGGTCACCCATCTACGGACCAATCGCGGCAAGCGTCAACCTGATCGACTGACTCGTGCGGGTGTTATTATTTAGCCAATCCAAAATATCTGTATTAAATACTACGCTGGTATTTAATAAATAACAAGAACGTCTTAATTGACTACAAAATTTGGTTGTTTTTTATTTTAGATTCCTTGACAACTTTTTGAATACATAGATAATTACTTCATAAATTACTAGCGTTGTGTCATCGCGCTTCTCTTTCTTTTCTATGCAGTTTGACAGTGACCGCACTTTAGCTGTTGTTAGCATCTTAACAAAACTAAATGGTCAGGAGAGTTCCTTCCTATCGATTCCTCCACGAGACTATGCCAACACAAGGAGCACCATTTTCCCTACACTGAAATATAAGAATTTCATCCGTAGCATTAGGATTATTTTCTTAGTTAATAGAACCATTTGTGTTAATGGAATGGCCTCGTAAATATTGCCTTCCGTCTTGTAAATCCTGATGGACTTATGTTTATTTATTAGCTATAATCTTGTTATATTTTTATGATGTATTTGGTATTTGCTAAGGCTATTGCTGACGTAGACAGACGTGTAGGCTGATGGTATTACATCGTTATTGTTTATATTCTTCATAAGTAAAGTACTAATAACATATGTAAGTATTCATGAAATGGGTTACAAAGTTATACCTAGCCACTAATAAGTGATACCATAGGATTATGCATGAATATTGATGCCAAAAGAACCTATACATAACATAATCAGCCTATAATGTTCTCATTACTGGAACACAGGCCTCCTCTCTTCGAGTAAGCGAGGGAGTGGGCTAAAATCTACCACGCGGGTCCAGTACGGGTTGGTAGATGTCACATGTCATCGAATTTTTCGTTCTAAGACATGTTCCTCACGATGTTTTCCTTCGCCGTTTTGAAAGCAGTGGTGAAAAGGATGCTCAAAATATTTGGCACAATAATGACGCCATGACCATAGCATGACAACTTTTCTACCCAGGTCTTTTCGAGTAGTAAACCTGGACATTAATGTTCATGTCATTTACCTAGTATTCTAGTATTCATATACAGACAGCATCACTATGTGAGGTCTCCTCAAGTTTTAAATATTGATCAATACGTTATAGCTATCCTGAGGAATACTTACAAAAAACAAATTATTTAAAAAACAAAAAACCCGACTGCAAAAACACATACCTAACTGAAAAGAGAAAAACAAGCATTATAAGCTATATAATTTTGGTATCACAGGCGGAGACAAACAAAAGTTACACCACATTTCAGGTTATTGGTTTGCCCCCGCCTGCGATACAAATTTCTATAGCTTATATGCTTGTTTTTCTCTTTTCAGTTAGGTATGTGTTTTGCAATTGGGTTTTTTGTTTTTTAAATAATTTGTTTTATTTCAAGCTTTTTAGTTTTATTAATATATACATGGAATTGACTCATTACTAGCTTTTATTTGATATCAATATTGTTGTAATTTATTAAAAAAAAACGTTTCCCTCCCTTTTTTTTGTATTTGAAGATGCAATATATAAATATTATATAGCATAAATCACTCCCACAATGAAGACAAATCTAACGACACCTCTTATGATAAAATCGATCAAGCCGTTTAGATACATACATACATACATACATACATACATACTCTCGAAAAACATTACCCTCCTGGGAAGAAGTGGCGCAACAAACTTCCCAGCAGCACACCTGTCTGTTTAGTTATATAGACTTGATTCTATACAAATCGTATGCAAAGTAATTAACTTTACGAAACACACAATAAATTAAATTACTTGCCATATGTTAGCTAGCACACGCCAATATACCAACAAAACAATGAAAACTGTACTCAAGCAGATTAAAAATTACAACATAAAACATAAACAGAACTTAATACTTAAATGCGGGCCCCGTGCGGGTTGGTAGCTGTCACATGTCTTCGATTTTTTGGTTCTAGGACATGCTGGTTTCCTCACGATGTTTCATTCACCGATTTTGAGAGCATTGGTGATGAAGTTAGCCGTAAGTTGCTGCCGTTACCACTGGGCCACCACTGCTCACTGAAACTCCACTAATGTTAAAACAATTAAACTCTCACATAGTCATTTGGCAGTGATATTCAACGTTAGAAAGAAAGAATATAAAGTTATTTGACCCAGGTCAATTACGAGGTCGCCCAAACACAGCAAAAGATACGCAAGTTCAAATCCGACTTAGCTGCATAACAGCTTTTTGTATTTTCAAGCAACGATACAGAAAAAAAATTAAATTAGTATCCGCTTGGATATCTCGAAGGTCTGCTTGAAGCGAATATTATGCGAGGTTCAATTCCCAGAAACAAATATTTCTTGTTGACATTATAAACTCAATGCGTTTTAATGTAAGGTCTTCCTTCTTAGTTTTTTGCAATATTTATGTTAAAAAAACCTCAAAAGAAACAAGTAGCAAATAAAGTTAATAACCTTTTGCCTAATAACATTTTATACTTTTTGCTGCATAATATTACAAACACGAGCATTTTATTAGAATTAGAAATAACTTTAATAAAAATAACTTAATGAGAAACGTAGTAGGTAACTTAACTAAAGATTACTTTACTCGGCTTATTGGTTGATTCACACGAATCTACTCGATCGAAACGGGCGAATCGACACTTTTAAATAATATTATTTTTACTGTAGGCGATTTGCATGAAGTTAATTCAATTCAAGTAAGCGAAAAGACAACTCCAGAAATACGTATCCTTAATTTTATGCAATAAAGTTCAGAAAATTGTACACTAGCGCAAAGAAGTGATAAGTATTGGATATACAAACTCAATGTTTACTTAAGAAGTGCCTATGAAATAACTTTTGAATCCAAACTAATATTATAAAAGCGAAAGTGAGTTTGTATGTTTGTTACGCTTTCAAACTAAAACGGCTGAATGGATTTGGATGAAATTCGGCATAGGGGTAGACCATGACCTCGATAAGGATATACTCGATATACTTTTCATCCTGGATCACAGACGAAGTCACGGGCAATAGCTAGTTTAAAATGAATATGTTCTGATATACTTTTGTCAAGTTTGAGAGTCTGTCACTCACAAAACTTTACGAATATATTTTGCTACGATCTATTTCTCCCAATCGTTTTTTTTTACCTCACATTGGTTATGGGTCCAGATACCCAGACGCACAAAGTAAGTTCGTGCGAATCAACCAATAAACCCTTAACTCTTAATTCTCTTCTTCTTAGTTAGTAAAATGAATGTATACCTAACCTCACATTAGACAGAGGCCGAATGGTAAAGTAGAAAGAACGATAGAAGATTACAAATTCATCGTAATCACTAAGAGCTCGCTAGCTAGTTAGTCAATACTGCCGGTAGGCGACGTTAGATGATGCGTTGGTTCAAATCCACGTCAAGCAGTTCTCTTTTTACCCGACTGCCTCAGGAGGGTAATGTTTTTCGAGAGTATGTATGTATGTATGTATGTATGTATGTCTATTTCTTTGGCACGCTGTGTAGCCTAAACGGCTTGATCGATTTTAACATAAGAGGTGTCGTTAGATTCGTCTTCATTGTGGGAGTGTTATAGGCTATATAATATTTATTTATTGCATCTTGAAATACAAAAAAAAGGGAGGGAAACGTTTTTTTTTTAATAAATTACAACAATATTGATATCAAATTTTTATTTGAGTAATGAGTCAATTCCATGTATATATTAATAAAACTAAAAAGCTTGAAAAAAACAAATTATTTAAAAACAAAAAACCCAATTGCAAAACACACACCTAAATGAAAAGAGAAAAACAAGCATATAAGCTATAGAAATTTGTATCGCAGGCGGGGGCAAACCAATAACCTGAAATGTGGTGTAACTTTTGTTTGTCTCCGCCTGTGATACCAAAATTATATAGCTTATAATGCTTGTTTTTCTATTTTCAGTTAGGTATGTGTTTTGCAATTCGGTCATTTTTTCACGCCTTCTTTGCATGGGGGTCGGCAGAGAATATAGAACGCCACCTGCTACGCTCCTTAAATACTTCTTTTGCTTCGGTTACGCTCATACATATGGTCGTACTCGCACGCCGGTTGCGAGCACTACGCACCTGACCTTTTTGAAGAACTTCACCAATGAGGTCACTATATGTCTTTCCCAGCATATCCACTATTATTATTATTATTATAAGAATAACGTAATAGATCATCCGTTTATACGAAATCTTAATAAAACATAATTTAGGAATACAAATATCGGAAGTATTATTATTGAAAATTATTGCCTTATTTATTAACATAACAATATCTCACTGCATGAGCTTCTTAATTAAAAATTAATAGAATTTTATTAAAAGAACAAAAGCAAAATATTCTACGCAGATTGTTATAATTTCGCCTCAGGCTATAATTAATTTTCTTAGAACGAAATTTATTTTTTTGTGCCGAATAGAAGTAAGATTTTTATATACTCATCAAAGAATAATATATCTAAATATGATTGTACTATAGGAGTAGGTATGACAACTTATCCATTTGCTTCATGCATGGTAACTAACCCAGACTAAGTACCAGAATATTTACAAGCGTCCGAAATATTCCCCACATTTTACCGCCTAGAATACAGAGCTCTTTAAAACAAAAGAAAGTATTAGCAAAAGTATCATCTGACAAAAAATAATACTTCCGATTTATGTCAAAATGGAAATTATAGCAAAAAGTAAAGTAATAAGAAATACTGGTTCACTGTCAGTCAAGTCCCTATCCAAGAGAATTTCTTCTTAGCTTTACAAATCAAAATATCAAAGGGGTGTCACTCAAGCATTTATAACATACACTGCCACGCTCGTCGTATATCATTTTGTCATTTTTTTAAGTATATTGCTTAAAAATGATTGGTATGACAGGTAAAGTTGTTGCCAGCGGTGTTATTCTGAATATGTAAGTTCTTTTTGGTGAGTTTTTGGGATAATCTAATGTGTGACGCCTAATAAGTGGTAGAGCACGGTAAGTTATCTATGTATTATCTTAAGTCACAAGCCATTTTTTTTTCATTCTACATAGATACAATAATAACGGTATATAAAGATAATAAAGAGTGCGCTGTGTTATGCCAGAGGGCGTACAAATGTTTGTAATTAAGTAATCAAGCCAGCCAACCCTCAATAATAAAATAAAAAAAGCCTGGATTAAAATAATGTTATAAAGAATCACACATTTCATAATAAAAATCATTAATAATAAATAGAAATCGAAACCAATATCAATAAAAAGGAATAAAATAAAACAAAAATAAAATTTAAATACAGTACATGTCAATACACCGCTGCACCGACTGAAAACGAATAATAAAACTATATCAATATACAATACAGTTATACATATAGTTATATAGTTACAATAAAGTTATGAAATATGGAGGCCTTGGCAGAGAATACAACTTTGTGCCCTTTGGCGTCGAGACCCTCGGTCCGTGGGGTCCCAGTGCGCATAAGTTATTCGCGGAAATCGCGAAACATCTAGTTGATGTAACTGGTGACCGAAAAGCTGGCGGCTTTCTCGCGCAACGCATCAGCATTGCAATTCATCGAGGAAATGCCGCCAGCAACCTCGGTACGCAACCCAGTGCTGGGCACGCCACAATTGCGGCGATAAGTCCCCTCTTTGAGGAGTGGCTAGAGAGGCGCCACGGCGTCTTCACCTTCCGCCTGACGCAGGTCCTCACCTGACACCGCAGCTTCGGGAGGTTCCTGTGTCGGATAAGGCGGGAGGAAACGCAGAGCACCGCCGTGTCCTCGTGGAGGCGATCGGCGGCAGTGATCTCTCGCGTCCGGCCCTGGTTCAGGCCATGGTACGGAGTGAGAGGGCATGGGCAGCCGTCACCTCCTTCTGCGAAGCAGTATGCTCGCGAAGGAGGAGGCGGGATGGCTGAAGGAAAGGCAAGTTTCGCGCCCTCTCGCCCCTAGCCGCCGCAGGAGACGCCCAGGGCGTCGGGAATCCCGGGCGGATTTCCGGCCACCGTAGGCGCGGGCTTGCGGACGGTGAGCAATGGGTAGCTCACCGTCCGGTAAGGACCAGGCCCGGGTCGACGGCGCGTTGTATTCCACGCGCACCTCAAAGAGATGTCGTCAGCACATAGGTAGGGGTCCACTAGGGCCGATGCCTTCCGGGGTCGCGGGAAGGTACTTATGAGTCACCGAGGCCCCCGCAACACAGGCAACAGGAAGGAATACGGGTGGGTTTTAGTCAGTAAGAGTCTGACACACCCTCCCGCTCCGCCCAGAGCGGGAGAAGTTATTTGATGATTTCGCACCCTCAAAAATAAAAAAAAAAGCATTCTCGGTACAAAGCCTCGAGGGCATTTTTGAGGCTTAACTTAGTTTTAATTTAATTTAGTTATTGTTAATAATCATCTTGTAATTTGGTTATGTAAATAGATAAAGGTTCCTAATCCTACTAATATTATAAATGCGAAAGTTTGTAAGAATGGATGGATGGATGTTTGTTACTCTTCACGCAAAAAGTACAGAACGGATTTGGATGAAATTTGGCACACAGATAGTTTATAACCAGAAATAACACATAGGATACACATTTTTATCCCGATCTACCCACGGGGTCAAAACTAATGCGGGTGAAACCGCGGGGCGCATCTAGTATACAATACTAATGTCAATGTACAAAATGTATCTCAAGGAAAACAATACATGGATTTTACGAGTAGTAGCATGCCAACATTCTGTCATTAGATTTTTGTCTGTTATAAATTCCGAAATATTGTAATATGCTTTTCACTTCTCTTGCTCTAAAAGTTCGTCATTATGCTGTGCGTCGACGACATAACATCGTTTTTATGCTCTAGCTAGTGCATAAAGTATTTTTTTTCTAAGACTAATATAATCAGGGAGCAGTGGTGGCCCAGTGGTAACGGCCGCGACTTACAACAGGCGCTTTACTTTGTGTAAATTATTACATCACCACTGCTCCCAAAACGGTGAAGGAAAACATCGTGAGGAAACCGGCATGTCCTAGAACCCAAAAATTCGAAGACATGTGACATCTACCAACCCGCACTGGGCCCGCGTGGTAGATTACCGCCCACTCCCTCTCACAGAGAGGAGGCCTGTGTCCCAGCAGTGGGAATATTATAGGCTGATTATGTATGTATGTATGTAATGTAATCAGGCCCCACAGCCACACACAATAAAACGTGGGTAAAACGTCGCAGATTAAAATCGTTATTTTATTTCATTTGCTTTAATTTATATCACTTCCGTGTTTTCTATCGTTAATTTAATAAAACCAGATCAAATAGTTGTAATTTATTATTTAAAAATGCAACGAAACATTTTTATGACTTGGTAGTATGCAGTACCCAAGTTGAATGAAACGTGTTGAAAATTAAAAAAAAAAAACTTTAAAAAGTTTCGTGGCGGGAATTAGCTATTCTCTTCTTCAATTTTGCAACATTTTTGAACAGTGAAATACTGTTATTGTTACGAGTATGAGACAATAATGAAATATTTTTTCCATACCTTGCTACCACTTATGTTCTTGACTGTACCAATTTAAGCTTCAATAAAAACGCCTTGCTATTCTTTTCCAACATCATTTACCGATTCAAAATGGACGAGACTTTCCTTACGTTTCACCGGGTCCTATCCTTCGCCGGAATTCCAATTTTTGCCAAAAAACACTGGAGCTCCAAACCGTGGTTGCTTTTGCAAATCTTCAACTTCATCATTGGTGGCTTTTGCTTCATTTTCACCAGTGGTTTTGTCGCTACTAACTACTCTGATTTCCTTCTCTGCATCCAAGGGGCTTGTATTTGGACTACTGGTGTCATCATGACGATTTCTTTGGGAGTCTGTTTCATATTTCGCAATCAGTTTCGAAATTTCCTTGAAGAGATGGTCTTTAAAGATGCTATGTTGGAAATGCCGTTGATAAAGCATGTTTTACTGGTTCATCATGGAGGGGACAAAATAGTAGAATTGAGAGATCTAATAATTGGTACACAGGAGAGGTTATTTAAGTACACCAGTCTTCTCTTGAAGACGTATGTCGCTAGTGTGTTCCTGTGTGCAACCTTGTACCTTTGCAGTCCAATTTATCTAATGATAGTTCGAGAGGATAAGTCTTTACGTCTATTGGGTAAGTGGTACACCACAGACTACCTGCAGTATTGTCTCTTCTTTCTAGGGAAAGGAGATACAATACTGCAGGTCCATCCAAAGGTTGTCTTTAAAATATCGCTTTTAGCGATAAGACCACCCATTGTGTTTGTAGCCTATGTAAAATTTCTACATTTATATCCATAATTTTTATGGTGTACATAATAAAGAGTATTATATTCTATTCTACACTACAATTCCTATTATGAAATCTACAATATTTAAATCCCAGTTAAAATAAAGAGAAGAGTAGGTACTGTATTTTTTTTTTCACATCTGGCGATTGTATCTATTGCTACTAATCATGGCGCTTTGTTTCAGCTTTCGATATGTGGTTCCCATGGAGTTTAGAAGACTACGCCGTCTATATAGTGTCGTTCATATTTCATGCTTACGCTGGTTATTTGTGCTGCATTGGTAAGTAAAAGTTAAACCTTTGACTAGCTTACGAGGAACTTATTGGCTTATCCATTACACGTAAAGAATAAGGTTTTAGGTTGGTTGCGAAACTAATTGCCCAGATACCACCTGGCTAGGATATACAAATAATATCTTCTCAAATTTTGAAACTTTATAAATCACATTAAAATATAATTATGTTGATGGTTGTTCAGCTGAAAAGCGAGAATATGACGCACGCCTTAAAGATCAGAGTAAATCGAAGCATTTATCAATTTCTACGTAAAGTCTTTGTTGAAAACAAATTTCTGGGAAGTTGTTTCCAGGTTACTTCGAAAAGGATTTTTATTGAAATCACGATAAACCGATCTAATATCAATTTGGTTTAAAGCTGTATTAAGTGGAGGCTTAGATTCTATCTATACCTTGGCAATTAAATTGACAAAACACAAAGCAATTAATAATTTAATCACTACTTATACTTGAAGATTAAAAACCCTCGCAGGTAAGACCTCACACAGACCAGGGGAGCATGACACAGAAGGGAGGAGGCTTAGTTTATGACACTGTATACACTTCTTTATCTAAACTCATGCTTCTCATTAAAAACTATTTTTGGTTTCAAAATTTATTTTAATTTAAATAACTTACGATACGAGTGTAGATAAGTGTTTTTTCCTACAGCTTATCCAGGTCTGCAATCAACTATAATCCTTCTACTCGGACAAGTAATTCGACAGATAAGGATACTGACATTTATACTTCTACACATGAATGAACTGCTACTGGAACTGACTGGTATTCAAGATGACAGATGGCAAGCGTACTGCACCTTGGTTCTTTCTCAATGTGTGGATCATTATGTGAAGATAAAGAGGTATGCTTTAATTCAAAAGTCACTAAAAACTATTGAGATTTTACACTAAATTGTTTTCTAAAAATCGCGACAATCTAAGAAGCCCGAGTTCACGTTTCTCATTATACATGCCGCGATAACTTTGTATACGAACGTCTTTGTAAGAAATCGAAAAATTAATAATCCTAATTAAAACTTTCACTTTATATTGGCAAAATGCACTCAAAAACACGAATTAATCGTTGATTTATATTCCGACTATTTATTTCATGTCTTTGGGTTCATTGCCATAGTGTTGTGACCGTTATAAGCCATTTTTTGACTAAATAAAGTATTTTTTTCTAAAAAATCGATACTTTTGTTACAAACATTACATTTAGAAAAGAGAGGCACGTATAATTACGGTGTTTTTAATTTTTTAAACATATAAAAACAAAATCTGAAAACATTTATTTTTAGCTTTATTTTGATATTTAATATGTGAATATTATAACGTGCTTAGCATGAATGCTTCGCACGGATGCTTGTCTGGTGCATAGTATACAATGTATTATAAATTATCATACATAAACCTTCCGGAAGAAATCACTATGTGGGTTTTACTTTATGTCTTGGTTTGCGGCTGTTTGAAACTGCTCAAATTTAAACTTAGTTGAAATCAAAGACATTCAATTATTTACTTAACAATAGACAGGACATAGCGAACAAAATCGTAATCCGATACATTTGTCCCAGTGGGCAAAAGTCGCTCAGTCTAGTGTCGAACGCCTGCATGTCAAGTCGCCTTCGTGTCCACCAAAAGAAAATTGTTTTCGAAGTATATACCTATGCTGAATTGTGCATTATGGTTAGAGATCGGATATTCGGATGCATATTCACGTAAGTTGAGATGTTAGCGAATGTGGAATACGTTTTTGTATCGAAAAATTCCCGCGGTTCCGGGATCAACAAGGTTTCTGACTATTGAATCAGATTAGTATTATAATCTACATATATACTTACTTTCAAATGTTGGCTTATATGGAATGCACTATAGTAAAAAAAACCCGCGATTACAGAATCGACAAATTTTGTGTTTTTCCTGACTATATAAGCGGATGCATAATATCTACCTAACTAATATTGTAAAGTAGGTAGGTAAATACCAAACTGTCATAGCAAACAACGTTAATATAAGATAATGGACTACATATATTTAGAATAATTGATGTAGGTACCTATTGAAACAAATAGTTAAAAATTATTGTGCTTAGTGAAATTCTGTTAAATTCCTGTCCTCTCCACATAGCAAAATAAACAGTATATGTTAGCACCATTATATTAATAGAAAACGACGATAGGCATTTTGCGAGTTTCTGAGTGGGACGGCAAATTATAGGTACCTGCTTATGCGCAAGTAGCTACCCCGACAAATAGTTCTCTTAGTTTATTTAATTACAATAATTGCATTCGTCGCTGTGCTTGCCATTCGTTTGGGTGTTTTTTTTTTTTGTTTTAACTAACATACTCCACCCCTCCTCTTACACCCTACATATACATATTTTAGCCACTTCCATACTTTCACAGCTAAAATTTAACTTTAGGTAAATATGCATGCACAGCAGTGGTGACCCAGCGGTAACGGCCGCGACTTATGAGTTGTAGGTCGTAGGTTCGAACCCAGACAGGCGCTTTACTTTGTGTAAATTATTTCATCACCACTGCTCTCAAAACGGTGAAGGAAAACATCGTGAGGAAACCGGCATCTATCCTAGAACCAAAAGTTCGAAGACATGTGACATCAACCAATCCGCACTCCCTCTCACAGAGAGAAGGCTTGTGTCCCAGCAGTGGGAACATTATGGGCTGATTATGTAAATATGCATCCGATCTCTGATTAAGGTATTATAAATCTCGTAAAAAAACGACTAGACTTTACCACGGTATATTTTCGTTAGTATTTTGTCATTTAGATAAAATAAATAATTTTCTTATATGATTCAAACTATCTGACGGATGGTAACCAAAACTTGGTCTCGGTAAAAGTTTATCGTGTCAAATTTAGCTGTTATGTAATTTTGCTATATTACGCTAGATGGCGTCACTGAGACATGGGATCTCAATTTTTCTATGCCTTTAATTCTGAGAGCCTCTATAGTATCTATCTTAATTAAATCTATTTTTTTGAGATATAGGTACTGTTAAATACACTCGGCGTCACAAAAATCGTACCTCTTTGAAAATAAGTTTCAAGCATGTCCCGCCAGCAACGAATACATTAAACCCAATTAATATTGGTATCAATTGAAAGTATGTTTAACGACCTTTAAATTAACAATAGTTAGAATTCCTAAACACAACAGATCTCATTAGCACGTAACTTTAAGAAAAATGTTGTCAAAATACGCATTACAACGGCCTCTAATTGCACAAGGGTATAAAACGGGCGACCCAGGTTAAATGTGGGTCATTCGCTATTCAACCTTTGAAGTGAACACACTTGAACAGTTACAGCAAGAAAAATACCCCAGAAGATTGATACCACTGCAGATGAAGCCGCTCAAGTCATTGCACTACTGCAATCAGGGATGCGGCAATGTGATGTTGCTCGGCAACTGAACTTGAGTCGTTTTTCCATTCGACGAGTGTTCCAAAGCTTCCAAGAGACTGGTGGCTATATACGTGGATCTGGAAGACAACGGTGCACATCCGAAAGAGACGATCGCTTCATTGTTTCGACGTCTTTACGTAATCGGTTCTCCAATGCTGTTGAGCTGCAACAACAACTGCGATCAGCTCGCAGAATTTCTGAAAGCGTCTCCACAGTTAGAAGAAGAATGCGGAAGAAGAAAATTGCAGCTCACAGGGCTCCGCAGGAGACGCCCTGGGCGTCGGGAATCTCGGGCGGATTTCCAGCCACCGTAGGCGCGGGCTTGCGGACGGTGAGCAATGGGTAGCTCACCGTCCGGTAAGGACCAGGCCCGGGTCGACGGCGCGTCGTATTCCACGCGCGCCTCAAAGAGATGTCGTCAGCACAAAAGTAGGGGTCCACTAGGGCCGATGCCTGCCGGGGTCGCGGGAAGGTACTTATGGGTCACCGAGGCCCCTGGCAATACAGGCAACAGGAAGGAATACGGGTGGGTTTTAGTCAGTAAGAGTCTGACACACCCTCCCACTCCGCCCAGAGCGGGAGAAGTTATTTGATGATTTCCCACCTCACAGGGCTGTTACAGGGCCAAAATTTACTGCACAGAATAGGAGAGACCGGTTGCAATTTGCCCGTGACCATGTGGATTGGACAATACACCAATGGAGGGCTGTGCTCTTCTCGGATGAGACGAGGGTGTGTCTTTTCTGCAACGACAGGCGTTGAAGAGTGTACAGGAGGCAAGAGGAACGATTCGCACAAGCCTGTATTCAAGAGACAGTGGAATACGGGGGTGGCTCCTGCATGTTCTGGGGCGGCATGTCAATCGACGGCAAAACGAACCTCGTCTGTGTTTCTCGGACTGGAAGGGTCGCTGACTGCTCCTCGGTACATAACAGAGATCTTAGAGGAGCAGGTTGTCCCTTATGCTGGTTTTGTTGGCAGTGGGTTCACGTTATTGCACGATATCGCCCGTTGTCACACCGCTTTAATTGTAAGAGACGACCTGCAAGAAGTTGAGATCCCTGTTATGCGCTGGCCGACGCGAAGTCCAGACCTGAACCCTATTGAGCACCTTTGGGATGAACTGAAACGGCGAGTACGGGCACGTGATCCTGCCCCTACCACTTTCCAAGATCTCCAAGATGCCGTCGCTGCAGAATGGAACAACATTCCTCAAGAGACTGTTGTCACATTAATTAGGTCCATGAGAGAACGCATGGAAGCAGTCATCAGGGCTGGGGGGGGTAACACTAGGTTTTAAGTTGTTTTTAAGGACTTTGTTGTAATTTTTGCTGATAAAATAAAATTTAACTTTTTTTGCTTGCTTTTTTTTATTCCCTGGTAAACAAAAAAACAAATCTATTGATTTATTCTGAAATTTAAATAAATTGCCTTTCCAATGACATCTTATAGTCATATTAATCAATGGAAGATCCATTGATTAATATGGTTAAAATGACTTTGAAAGGAATTCTTATAGAGGTGCGATTTTTATGACGCCGAGTTTATTATTAACTCTTACGTGTAATAAAACGATAGGCCTCGAGAATCAGTTTCAAGCAATGTAGATAAATTGTCGATTACAAACTCTAAGTATGATAAATCGATATGTCTCGCGAATCGGTTTTAAAAGTAACCGATTTTTTTCCCCATCACTACACAAAGTACTTTTATAGCCGTCAAATCGAGCTTCGTTGATTGTCACGATTATAGTAGATATATGATTTGAGAATAGGAGGCATTAGAAACAAAAAGTTACAATTTAACAAGGGCATTCAAAAAGATATAACATTTAACGATGTAAATATCAAAATTTGTTGAGATTTATTAATTTTATTATGATTGTTAATCCTATATTTTACTTTCCAGAAAATAATTAAAATTAATTAGAAAACCTATAGGTACCTACTCTAAATTATTCCAAGCTTATAGAAACTTGCTTACCATTTAAATTTTCTGTTAGAATCCAAAAGCCAACAGCAACACACAAATATAATTTAGAAGATATTATCGCTATAACCTTTCCAATAACAAACGAATTGTGAATCTAAATATCTGTTTTTCTAGGTTCAGCAATCGGCTCAATGTTATCTGCCGTCCATTTTACTTAACATTGATATTAGTCGCCATAATGCTGGTATGTATGTGCTCTGTGAAAATCGCTATATCGGTAAGTAATACAAACTTTAGTAATTAGGATGATTAAATTTTATCGCTTAGTCCCTTTTGTATTAATAGCAGTTTGATTTTAGAATTTAGGTTGCCTTTCCACCAGAGGTCTGCTGAGCTGAGTAGCGAGTGATGTGTGTGATATCAATGGGTTGTTTGATTTGAATAGCTTAGCTTTTTTTTTTTTGAGGATGGGAAATCATCAAATAACTTCTCCCGCTCTGGGCGGAGCGGGAGGGTGTGTCAGACTCTTACTGGCTAAAACCCACCCGTATTCCTTCCTGTTGCCTGTGTTGCGGGGGCCTCGGTGACCCATAAGTACCTTCTCGCGACCCCGGCAGGCATCGGCCCTAGTGGACCCCTACTATATGTGCTGACGACATTTCTTTGAGGCGCGCGTGGAATACAACGCGCCGTCGACCCGGGCCTGGTCCTTACCGGACGGTGAGCTACCCATTGCTCACCGTCCGCAAGCCCGCGCCTACGGTGGCCGGAAATCCGCCCGGGATTCCCGACGCCCTGGGCGTCTCCTGCGGGGGCTAGGGGCGAGAGGGCGCGAAACTTGCCTTTCCCTCAATCGTCCCGCCTCCTCCTTCGCGAGCATTACTGCTTCGCAGAAAGAGGTGACGGCTGCCCATGCCCTCTCGCTCCGTACCATGGCCTGAACCAGGGCCGGACGCGAGAGGTCTGCCGCCGATCGCCTCCACGAGGAAACGGCGGTGCTCTGCCCAAGCCGGGCAGACCTCCACCGTATGCTCCACCGTGTCCTCCGGGCGATCCACACAGTGGTGACACCTGGACGTTTCCTCCCGCCTTATCCGACACAGGAACCTCCCGAAGCTGCCGTGTCCGGTGAGGACCTGCGTCAGGCGGAAGGTGAGGACGCCGTGGCGCCTTTCCAGCCACTCCTCAAAGAGGGGACTTATCGCCGCAATCGTGGCGTGCCCAGCACTGGGTTGCAACAACCGTACTTTCCATGATGCCATGAGATCCCGGAGCTCCGTCCGCTGTGCCGCGATTTCTCGCGGCAACGGACTAACGCCCCGGCGTTTCGCCTCCTCGCGCCACTCCCATACGTGCGTGAGGACTTTTGCCTCCAGATCCCATGGCGGCAATCCGGCAAGGAGGCTCGCTGCCTCACAGGAGACCGTGCGGTATCCCCGGACCATCCGGATGGCCATGACCGTTTGGGCCGCGCTTAACCGGCGGGCTGGCCGTAGCGCCAGAGAGCGCGCCTATACAGGAGCCTCGTAGAGGGCCATGGACCGCACGACTTCCGCGTAGAGCCTCCGGCAGGAGGCGTTTGGACCCCCTAGATTGGGCAGGAGCCGCTTCAATGCTGCGCCCGCCCGGAATAGCTTAGCTTAGCTCTAGTAGAAACGGAAGCAAATGCTACTATAGTATAAGCGAATACTTAAATGATAAATTATAAGTAACTTTATAACTATATATTTGTATCTACAATTACTCACTATTAAAGATACGCCCACCTACTCACAGTCCAAACAATATTTTTTTAAATAATTATGAAGCGTCCATTAAATAACATTCCCTAGGGATAATACATATGAATTACGTAATGAATAATAATAATAATAAGTTAATAAAATAATAATGAATAATTTAAAAACTAAAGGGTTTTTACAATGTTAATAAATAAATGTACATAATTTATAAAACAATAATTATAATTCTTAAATTAAATTCTGTATTAATAAAACGGTATATTATATAACCTACGAACTTAACTAATAATAAAATTTATCAGTTAACACATTAAACAGCCAGTGTTTCTTCCTCCTCTCTCCTACTTGCTCTATGCTGTGCCCAACAGGGTCCATAATTGTGGCTATAATATATAATTATTTTCCTACCAACTATATACATTATGATACGCATAAAAGAATTGAGAATTGAGAAAAGGGTTCAACGAAGCTAAGTTTTTACATACTCCTTCAATCGAAGGAACTATGGATGCAATAATGGTGTTGTTATATTAGGTCTGGAGCAGAAGCCCCGCTATCATATATATCACTAGTGATGCCTGATGCATCGCTCAGCTTTTATCGCGCATCTTTTGCGCATAGCTATGTCGCTCAAGCCTCGAGCCATGCAACTTGCGTCTAGCGACACGCGTTCGCGTCTCCTGTTTCCTCCCCTTTCTCCCCGCAAGTCGCGTTGCGGTGATTCCTAGCCACGCGGTCAAACTGCATTTTCATACAACCGACTTAACTTTTCTTGAAATAGACACTTCGATCAATAATTGATAGACACATAGTTTCGTAGCTTAGCTACAAAGCTCGCTCACCACTTAGCTAACTCGCATAAGTCTGATGGTGAGGCAACCTAAAGTGTGAAATATTTCAAAGTTAGATTTTACTCGAATAAATTTGTATAATTCTGTTTCAGAATTTTGAAATCCGTACCTTATTTTAGTGATTGTAGAAATTTTAATTGGGATTGATAACGTTAAGAATTATTCAATATTATTTTCATTTTTTTTGTGACTGTATTATTAATTGGAATTAGTTCTTGTGATTTGATATCGGATTAAATTCTGATTGACCTTTATTATTCCAGAGGGTATATAGACACAAATGACGTAGGAGCAGTTTATCGAATAAATAAAAATGTAAACCTGAACGTAGAATAATATCACATTGCAGCAACGTAATAAAAAAAAAGATTTTAGGGTAGCATTTAATCACGGCACAGCGGACAGAGCTCCGGCGGAATATCGAGTGCGACTTTCGCAACCCAGTGTTGGGCACGCCACAATTTCGGCGATAAGTCCCCTTTGAGGAGTGGCTAGAGAGGTGCCACGGCGTCCTCACCTTCCACCTGACGCAGGTCCTCACCGGACACGCAGCTTCGGGAGGTTCCTGTGTCGGACAAGGCGAGAGGAAACGCCCGGGTGTCACCACTGTGTGGATCGCCCGGAGGACACGGTGGAGCATACGGTGGAGGTCTGCGCGGCTTGGGCAGAACACCGCCGTGTCCTCGTGGAGGCGATCGGCGGCGGAGATCTCTTGCGTCCGGCCCTGGTCCAGGCCCTGGTACGGAGCGAGAGGGCATGGGCAGCCGTCACCTCCTTCTGCGAAGCAGTAATGCTCGCGAAGGAGGAGGCGGGACGGTTGAGGGAAAGGCAAATTTCGCGCCCTCTCGCCCCTAGCCGCCGCAGGAGACGCCCTGGGCGTCGGGAATCCCGTGCAGATTTCCGGCCACCGTAGGCGCGGGCTTAAGGACGGTGAGCAATGGGTAGCTCGCCGTCCGATAAGGACCAGGCCCGGATCGACGGCGCGTTGTGTTCTACGCGTGCCTCAAAGAGATATCAGCACAAGTGTAGGGGTCCACTAGGGCCGATGCCTGCCGGGGTCGCGGGAAAGTACGAAAGGGTTACCGAGGCCCCTGGCAACACGATTAGTCAGCATGAGTCTGACACACAGCAGTCAGTATGAGTCTGACACACCCTCCCGCTCCGCCCAGAGCGGGAAAACTTATTTGATCATTTACTATCCAAAAAAAAGTGTAGCATTTAAAAGGCTAACATCAGCATATTATCAGTAGTTGATTGCGTAGACTATTTCAAAGATTATGATTATGATAAACGCAAACATATTAACAAACCTATCACCGTTACTAATCAAGTTAGGCAAAAGAAAGCAACGAATTAATGACCTTTTTGACTATACTTTTATTAAATACCTAGTATTACCCGCGACTCCGTCTGCGATCCGGGTTGAAAAGTAGCCTATGTCCGAACCTAGATCATGATCTACCCATGTGCCAAATTTTATCCAAATCCGTTCAGCTTTTTTAGCGTGAAACAAACTCACTTAGCATTTATAATATTAGCTAGGATGCTACATAATTACTAACATATATTCTTTTATATCGTGCTTGTTAGTGATCCTAAGATTTCTACTACATTTTCTGTTATTAACTCTGAGAACCAATAATTGGCTCTGTGTTACATATACAATTGTTATCCATCTGTTACAGCTGTTGGTTCTCCTATAAATAAGTCAATAAATAAATATATTTTCGTTAAAATATTTGTATGACCGTCCATGGGGAGGCATATTGATCATAAAGGCTCGTGCAGGCATATTGCTGCTTGTTGCTTCCGCGATATCGCGCTGATCTGCATGAGCCTTAACCCTATTATTAAGACCATTATTGTACGATGTTTTAATGAAAAAAATATTATATTTAGAAAATATTACAAAACAAACTTTAAAGCAACAAGGCGAATCTGATACACTCTAACATTTAGTTACCTCGCTTACCGCAGTGCAACTTTTTGTTTCATTAACCAACTAGTTTTTGTTTCCTTAACCAAAAAGTTTCGGTTCCAGGATAAATTATCATTGGACACGATGAAGTATTATGTTCACGAGTTTTGTTTTATACTGGTTGTACTTATGTTTTGCTTGATGGGACAGCAAGTTGAGAATGAGGTAAGTGGTCCTAGGTACAAGAATATCTTTCCATATTACTAGGAAATTACAATAGGGAACTTACAATATATAAAGGAAATGCCAGTAGCTTGCACAAAAATTGTGCCATAACAACTTCTGTTTGGTGATAACATTCTTAAGTTACTGTTGTTTTGTACTATGCATAATAAGCCTATAATGTTCCCACTGCTGGGACACAGCCCTCCTCATGGTGAGAGGGAGTGGGCCGTAATCCACCACACGGGCCCGGTGCTGGTCAGATGACACATGTCATCGAATTTTTGGTTCTCGGACATGCCGGTTTCCTCACGATGTTTTCCTTCACCGTTTTAAGAGCAGTGGTGATGAAATAATTTACATAAAGTAAAGCGCCTGTCAGGGGTCGAACTTACGACCTACAAGTCATAAGTCGTGGTCGTTACCACTGGGCCACCACTGCTCACTGTTTGTTATTATGATTTTTAGTTATTGGCATAGTGCTCCTATACCTACCTTTATTTACAACTGATTTACATCCGTCACTTCACAGTTCAGATCCAGTTTTAAAACAGCGTCAGGCACTAGTTGTCTGGCATTTTTGCTGAACTGGGCCTTTTTCGCGCAGCCGTGAAGCACACTTTTCTGTAAATTTCTTACATCTTACTTTACACTTTTTATTTGATTTTTATATTTCTTTTTTGATCTGCTGTATATTATACTGTGTGCCTTGTAGTATGCCTATTCAATTTATTTTATTTCTTTCTTTGTTTTTTCTTTATTTGCGGTTGGTGTTGCACGTTTCTTCTTCCTTAAACTTCAGTCAGCCGTCATATTTACCAGCCAATTCAGCTTATCGCCTTAATGTCTTTGGTATTCACCCTTTCTCTAACTATATCAACTTTCACACAATTAATCCATCAGTCGTTTCTTTGGACTCCCTCTCTATTATTATAGCCAGCTTATAAAACCATAATTATATGTTTATCGATTGCAGTGTGAGGCATTAGAGAAAGCAGTCACAGAAAAATGGTACATCTTCAACCGAACACATAAGACCAATGTGAGGATCTTCAACATGGCACTCAGTCAGCGAATGCCTATCTACATATTTGGAACTATTACACTGTCCTTACCGACGTTCACTTGGGTAAGCTTTACATAGCAATTAGTGTTAAGGAAGATGGTGATGTTGTACTGGCCTAGTAAAGAGCTGTGGTGGCCCAGTAGAAATGGCCTCGACTTACGAGTTGTAGGTCGTAGGTTTGAACCCAGGCAGGCACTTTACTTTGTGTAAATTATTTCATCATCACTGATTTCAAAACGGTGAAAGAAAACATCCTGAGGAAACCGGCGTGTCTTAGAAATAAAAATTCAAAGACATGTGACATCCACCAACCCGCACTGGGCCCACTCCCTCTCACCGAGAGGAGGCCTGTGTCCCAGCAGTGGGAACATTATTGACTGATTATACTATGAGAGATGAGTACAGATATTTCTACTGGTTCTAAAATTATATTTATAGAAAACGATGTTCTTTAAACTAGCAGTATACCATGTTGTCGTAGAACCATACAAGTTGATAAAAGGCAAGACCCTGTTTCATCTATCTTCACTTTCCATTGACTTCGCTTTGCTGAATTAAATAAATTCTCCAATTTGATCCTTGGTGATATGGGCAATAACTAACGTGTACTTTTGGAATGAAGTTCTTTAACGCGGTTTGCGGCAGGAGTTGACTGGTAGAAATCGTCGTGTAAGGATAAAGCGTTGTGGGCTTCCATGTGACTCTCTCTCTTTAATACGCCATTTTAATACAGAGCC
The DNA here is from genome assembly GCA_905333075.3 of Atethmia centrago. Taxonomy (NCBI): domain Eukaryota; kingdom Metazoa; phylum Arthropoda; class Insecta; order Lepidoptera; family Noctuidae; genus Atethmia; species Atethmia centrago. The sequence goes on from HG995388.1 coordinate 16,329,626, forward strand.
ATCTAGTATAAGTTTTGAGAAGCTCTTATAAAGTTACCATACACTTTTTCTTTCAGTTTATAAAAACCGGAATGTCTTTCTTCACATTGGTGATGTCTGTTTTAGAGGAAGAAAAGGATTAATCCTTACCCAATTGCAGAAGTCGTTGTTTGGTAGAAAACATTAGAATGTAATATTTTTTGTCACGCATTAAATGTTTAGTTTGTTGTGATAGAGTGTTTTTAGTATTTTCACAGTCACATTTCAATACTTAAAGCTACAGTAACTTCTTTTAAAGGGGCATATAAGGCTTTTACTAGCTACAGCAGTGATAGCCTAGTAGTGTAACCGTCATCCTGCCGGGGTCGCGGGAAGGTACTTATGGGTCACCGAGGTCCCCGCAACACAGGCAACAAGAAGGAATACGGGCGGGTTTAAGTCAGTAAGAGTCTGACACACCCTCCCGCTCCGCCCAGAGCGGGAGAAGTTATTTGATGATTTCCCACCCTCAAAAAAAAAAAAAAAAGTGTAATCATCATCGGTCTGCCAAGACATAGGTCTCGAGTTCGAGCCCAAGGCACGCACCTGCGACTTTTCAGATTCTCTCAGCACTTGCTTAAAAAACGGTGAAGGAAAACATCGTGAGGAAACCGGCATGCCTGAGTGATATTACTCGACGGCATGTGAAGCCAAGCCCAAAAAACTCTGTCACCAGGATAGTCACTAACCACACGAAAAAGAAGAAGAAAGAAAGACTGGCTACAGCAGGGAAAAGGATTCTTCTTATACAGCGAAAGTACAATCAAGCTATAACTATGCACGTCGATTGAAAACTAATTTGCCATTCAACTTAATCGTTGATTGTTTCCTTGAACCCTGAAGAATGAGAGAATTAACAGTATTTAAACATGCAAGTAATGTAAATTAAAACGAATTTTTAAATTGACGGTTTACAATTTCATTTCGTTCGATAAATTAATTCGTATTGTTCGAAACATTCTGTTTTAATTTGTGCATACACTGTAAGATTTAATGTTTATTTTAAGTGGTATGTGCTCGGAATTGGTGAAACAGTTATCGAATCAGCTTCGAGCCAGATTCGTATTGGTATCGCATTTTTATTTTGAATTCTTTTTGAAGAAGTGTTGGTAAAAGGATGTGCAAATACAGCAGTAGATTAACTTAATGAAATCCATGGTGGTATTTATTTGAAAACAAGCTGAGATTAAAAAACGGTGAAGGAAAACATCGTGAGGAAACCGGCATGTCCTAGAGCCAAAAATTCGAAGACATGTGACATCTACCAACTCGTACTGGGCCCGCGTGGTGGATTACGGCCCAGTCCCTCTCACTGAGAGGAGGCCTGTGTCCCAGCAGTGGGAACATTGTAGATTCGAATTTGAAATGGAGGAGGTAGAAAAAGGCCGAGCTACTCGTAACTCAGCCTGCCAATCTTGTCAATCACGCCCTCCCCCGTCTCACCGCTCACGGATACCTCAGGCGGTAACTAGCACTTGCGCGCGGACTATAGGTACAATTTTACACAGCCTGAAAGGCGTACATGCATAGAAATCAGTCTTTCTCTCGAAGATGAATGATGTGATGGGCTATGCGTTGAGTTTTATTTAGGAGATAGGTAGACCATAGAGTACCTTTTAATTTTTTTGAATGTTTCAAATCACAAACGAAATTTTCTATGATACACTGTATTGTGAAAGTGACATTACGAAAATTAAACCGTCGCGTCGTCAAACATCGAAAAGACATCCAATTCAATCGAATATTGCACAATGTACGCGGTTTTAAACGAAAATTAACAGGCTGGTAACCAAATATCAACGCCATGAATACAGTATCCTATTAAATTTGATTGCACCCTGTATATTATATACACATGACGACACATCAAGCTATACATACCAGCATAAGCAGACCTCGCATTTTATAGGCCTTCCGAACTATGAAAGCTCAGCTTATACTGGCCATGTAAAGCATAATGTGTCGTTGTGAGTACCAGCTCATTCACGCGAGTTGGTCCCACTTGCCGCAATTTTTTCTGTAAAATGTTCCCAGTGATGCTAATTTTATGAATTATTAATTTTCCACTACCCCATCGGTGTATTACATGAGAATGGTTTACGAGGCATACAGCGTATTATCGTGAAAACTCCTCGGGTAACGTAGTGGAGACTGAGTGGGGTAAAATGTTTTATTAATTGGCAGGAAGCCAGTCAGGTTTGATATCCGACCACCCGTACTGGGCCCGTGTGGTGGATGACGGCCCATTTCTTTTCACAGAGAGAAGGCCTATTTCCCAGCACTGGGAACATTATAGGCTGATTACTTATGCTATGATATACTGTTTGTTGCAATAATAAGCATATGATACGTTTCAGCTTGTTCTCTGGGTTGACAATACGCACCCGCAATGCCCCTGGCATTTCTGACGTCCAAAGGCGGTAACCGTTTACCATAGCGTGGGTTGCTTATGCTACGATTTACTAGAAGGTGGTGGCCAACACAGCGAGTGTAATTAACTGGGAGTGAATGACTTCACTGAAACGTTGTTTATGGAGCTGTGGCGGCATCTACAACGCCACATGCGAACTACGCATCAAAGACCTGACGTCATACAAATCCTGCATCGCGCAAGCAGATTTTACCGCGTGACTGAACATCCCGACATCAATCGTCGGGCAGGTGCCCACCAGACAACACCCGTCTGGTCGAAGGATTCACCATTTTCTATGTAGGAAGAGTGAACTTTACACCCTGTTCCTCATACTTCTATAGAAGCAAGTTTTCCTAGAGAGAGTTTTTTGACATCGTAAAGTCAACTTTACGGTGTCAAAAAACTTTTCCAGCCGTCATTGCGGCCGTTAGATGGCGACCACTGTTCTTTTAGAAAACCGCAGCTATAGGTACTTGTTTTTCAGGGAATAACATGAAAGAGTAATCCTTAATATTAGGTGTATTATAATTGGTTAGGTTTCCACAGTATATAAGGTATATCTATTCATACACGAAATATTTTAAGAGATAGACCTACAGCTGGTACAGAACCTATAGACACGATTTTTTTTTTTTATCTAACTATATTATTAAAAAAAAAATGTGACTTGACACAATAAATACTGGCTCCTTCTTATTTTTAACATCCATTACGCTAGTTTCTACGTACTATTTACTGTCATTGAAGCGGGCGGCGACATTTTGGCGCGCGGCTTTTATTAATGATCAAAGAGTAGAAGCGAGCGCAGAGCGCGCCAGGCGCGCGGGCACCTCCCTTCCCTGCCCGCACCTCTCAGTCCCACATAACCCGCGAGTCGTACCGCACGTAATAGTGTTCTGTGCACCGCACGCGCCACAGTTAACACGCGTCGGGCTTCGGGCAAGAAACAACAATGCCTAACTACAGGTATACCAACCAGGAGTATCAGAACATGACCGTTTGGCGCCTTCTGCGGAGTGAGGGGAAGCATCCGTTCCGCTTCACGAGGGTGCAAGAATTAAAGCCGAATTTTGCCGTTGGTTACTTCAAGACCCGACGCGGCGCATCCTGTGGACGGACGAGTCCACCTTTACGCGTGTTGGGTTGTTTAACATCCACAACGCGCACTGCTGGGCATCAGAAAATCCACGTGTTGTTAGACCGGATCATTTCAAGACCCGGTTCAGTGTTAATGTGTGGGCTGGGTTAATAGGCGATAGACTGTTGGGACCTGTGTTCCTGGATCGGCTTAATTGTGAACGCTTTTGCAGTGATGGCTAGTGATAGACACGTTATTAAAAGTGCAAGGACACATAATAAAACGTGCAGCCGTCTGCTTCCAACAACAGGGCGAATTTGTACAACAATTAGTGTAAATAATAACTACGTAGGTATAAGGTATGTACATTTTAAATTATTGTAAATAAGTTGATTCTAATTTTTAAACACGCCAAATTATTGGTACAGTAATTCGTAAAAGGCACCTGCGTACCTTATTTAGTGGGATAACTGAATTTCATTTAGAATCGACATGTTTCCAAGTAACTACATACGTCGACAAACAACAATAATTATAAAGTAGAATAATAAGTCTCATCATCAATCAATCAGTAGAAGAATAATGTAATCATTTATTATTGATAGCGTTACCTAATGGTAAGTAGATACCTACCTAAACAAATTATTATATCAATAATTTGCCAGTCCAAAGCCTGATGAAGTGTGATGGGGAATTAGAATCAATAGATAATAGATCAATAGAACAATATTTATCCCGTTTATCACTCGACCACTGCGAGGCAAGAAACAGCGTGTACGCAATAGTAGGTATGTCCACGTCGGCCGATCTATGGTACGATTTTTGATCAAATAAATCTACGCCACGCACTTAGATCTCTTAATGTTCACGTCTGTACAAGGTGGGAGGTAGGCAACTAACAATCAGCTGACGGATACAACTCGACGCACTCGTAACGTCACAGAGGTCATTAACTTATGCCAATTCGAGTTGCACCTATCAGCTGTTTATTAGTATTTACCTAGTTTACCGATGTGTAGGTACTGTAGATTAGGATTAAAATTTGTTTTAATCACCTAGGTTCCTTTTCGTAAAACTTTAAGGAGGGAATTTAATAATGTAAGTACCTACTTAGGTTTAGGTTTTGTATTTAAAATTCACTTTTATTATTTTTGTAAGCGATAAGCTATTAAAATAAGACTAGACCGAGTTATGAAGTCTACCTACGTTGGTTTAATTTTAATATCACCACGCCTGCGTTCCCTGTAGAGATAGGCAGAGGTGTACTTTCATACGTCTGCTACAGTTCACCAGTGATATTGTTAGATCCCATGTAAAAGGTGAGGGCAGGTGTTTGCGTTCGACAGCACAAAGACTGTGGAGTGCGGTAACTGTCAGGACGCGAAATAACTACTGCTTGCGCGGCCGCGCGGAGACATGCATGCGAACACAACCTCACCAACACGCTGCTCGGCACAGAATAGCCGAGAGTCCGAGACCGGCCGAGACGCCTCGCTCGAAGCGGTGCGGGCGCCGCGCGCCGCGCGCCTCCCTCGCCGCGTCGGGCGGGTCATTCATAGAATGGGGAGTAAAGGTTTTATGCAAAATGTCTCGACCAGTTTTAAAATTATATTAATTACGTAAAATAAAAAACATTTAGAGATTTTTTTTTTCGTGTCTATAGGTTCTGTACCAGCTATAGGTCTATCTCTTAAAATATTTCGTGTATGAATATCTATACACCTTATATATTGAAACCACAAGAAATACCTACAAAATTAGTGGTCGACTGTTCACTTTTGACGTACGAGTACATTTTTACTTTTTGCCAGCATAAAAATAGCGAGTTCACAATTTAATACGAGGTCGTTAAAAAACTCGCTGTTCATGAAAAGCTCTAGAATAATCCAATTTCCACATTGTCAGAACTGGTATGCACATAAGCCGTTCTTTATACTTTTTTAGTTTGAAATTCAATAGCTAGCAAATTGAACTAGATTTCAAAATATAGTTTCCAAACATGGTACCGTGCAAGTATTGTGATCTTTTTCATAAAATTTCACTGTCATTCTTCTTTACGTATAATGCATTAATTCATTTGCGATCATACAATTTAAATAATCTGTATTGCCAATTGAAAAGTGTAGCACTGTTCAAATTGCGTGTTATTTTCCTCAGCCTGGTTAGTCATCTATAAGATTTTCTCAAAAAAATTGTTCAGTTCTCATAAACTCAAAATTCCTCAAAAATGTCAGTCATTTCTTATCTTTTCTTAATTTAACGCCATCTATTTTCAAGTAGTGGAACTAGAGAGACGCTATCGATGTCGTGCGGTGTCCCACAGGGATCGGTCCTGGGGCCGCATCTGTGGGACATCGGTTACGACTGGGTGCTGCGAGCCGACCTCCCTAGCGGCGTCAGCGTAGTGTGCTACGCTGACGACACGTTGGTCCTGGCGCAGGGGCGGTCGCACCAGGCGGCGGCCGAATTAGCGCCACGCGGGGTTGCGACAATCGTCGAAAGGATCCGGCAATTGGGACTCGAGGTGGCCCTGCACAAGTCCGAGGCCATGTGTTTTCATGGCCCTCGGAACGCGCCACCGTTGGGGTCCCAAATAACGGTAGGAGGGGTTTCTATCGGCGTCGAGTCGACGATGAAGTACCTGGGACTCGTCCTCGACAGCCGGTGGAACTTCGTGGAGCATTTCCGACGTTTGGCTCCCAAACTGGAGCGGGCGGGCGCTGCATTGAAGCGGCTCCTGCCCAATCTAGGGGGTCCAAACGCCTCCTGCCGGAGGCTCTACGCGGGGGTCGTGCGGTCCATGGCCCTCTACGGGGCTCCTGTATGGGCGCGCTCTCTGGCGCTGCGGCCAGCCCGCCGGTTGAGCGCGGCCCAAAGGGTCATGGCCATCCGGATGGTCCGAGGATACCGCACGGTCTCCTGTGAGGCAGCGAGCCTCCTTGCCGGATTGCCGCCATGGGATCTGGAGGCAAAAGTCCTCGCGCACGTATGGGAGTGGCGCGAGGAGGCGAAACGCCGGGGCGTAAGTCCGCTGCCGCGAGAAATCGCGGCACAGTGGACGGAGCTCCGGCGGGATCTCATGTCATGGAAAGTATGGTTGTCGCAACCCAGTGCTGGGCACGCCACGATTGCGGCGATAAGTCCCCTCTTTGAGGAGTGGCTGCAGAGGCGCCACGGCGTCCTCACCTTCCGCCTGACGCAGGTCCTCACCGGACACGGCAGCTTCGGGAGGTTCCTGTGTCGGATAAGGCGGGAGGAAACGTCTGGGTGTCACCACTGTGTGGATCGCCCAGAGAACACGGTGGAGCATACGGTGGAGGTCTGCCCGGCTTGGGCAGAGCACCGCCGTGTTCTCGTGGAGGCGATCGGCGGCAGAGACCTCTCGCGTCCGGCCCTGGTTCAGGCCATGGTACGGAGCGAGAGGGCATGGGCAGCCGTCACCTCCTTCTGCGAAGCAGTAATGCTCGCTAAGGAGGAGGCGGGACGGTTGAGGGAAAGGCAAGTTTCGCGCCCTCTCGCCCCTAGCCGCCGCAGGAGACGCCCAGGGCGTCGGGAATCCCTGGCGGATTTCCGGCCACCGTAGGCGCGGGCTTGCGGACGGTGAGCAATGGGTAGCTCACCGTCCGGTAAGGACCAGGCCCGGGTCGACGGCGCGTTGTATTCCACGCGCGCCTCAAAGCGATGTCGTCAGCACATAATATAGTAGGGGTTCACTAGGGCCGATGCCTGCCGGGGTCGCGGGAAGGTACTTATGGGTCACCGAGGCCCCCGCAACACAGGCAACAGGAAGGAATACGGGTGGGTTTTAGTCAGTAAGAGTCTGACACACCCTCCCGCTCTGCCCAGAGCGGGAGAAGTTATTTGAGGATTCCCATCCAAAAAAAAAAAAAAAAAGAGAGACGCTATCACTACACAAAAAATAAACAATGTTCTGCAGAAATAAAACTACGATATTATCGATAGTTTTATTTCTGAAAAATAGTATATTGTAAATAGATTCTTAAATGATGTAATAACCAATAAAATGAAAACAAGTGAAAACGAAATACACGTGAATATATGTGTCAAGAAATCAACACAATATACATATCTTCGAAATAGAACATTAATTATTCTATCTAGCTCTCTATCCATATCAAAATGACAACTTTTTAAACCACTTCAAACACAAGCTCACGTAAATAAAATTATTATCACTGTATGGCAGAAATCACGCTAAAAAAACGTCCAGCTGGTCAAGTCATGCTAAAAAGTAGGTACAATCGCCCAAACTTCCGTATGCTCACCTCCTGTTAAGCCTCGCGCGACTCCGATTCGGTGTCAAACAATAGAAAATCAATTGTGACTCATTAGCTGTCCTTCACCAATTAAGGCGATATTCGCATGGGCACGCCAACGACATCGGGCAAACGACAGCGCATGACTCACGACTCGTTCTCCCAATGCGATGGACCGATGCGTGCGTTCTCACCAATAGGTATTAAAATAATGATGTATAGAAGTGTGACACACACTAGGCGCATGCTATGCACACTTGTTAGTTAGATGATTTTTGAATGGGCACGGCCAGCGTGAGCTCTTTATTTTTTTTGTCAAGAACTAATTTCGTACTCTTCTGTTTGTATTGCTATGTAAAGTTAGTATCAACTTTCCACTAAGATAGTGCAAGTTTTCCATAAAAATAAAACTTGTATTACTAAGCAGAGACGATGCACATCATCTGTGAGAGGGCATTGATAAGTTAGTTGTCAGCCAATCATAGCTCTTGTGACGTCACATCCTCGACCAATCTGCGCAGATTTCCAGTAGTCACGTGCTCCCAGGTAGCGTGTTCGCTTGTGACACCCACCTTTACCTCATAGTAGTCTCTCACCAGGAGACCTTGAATGGATGCTGTGCATCGTCTCTGCTTAATAATACAAGTTTTATTTTGATGTAAAACTCGCAGTACTATTCGGCATATGACGATGCACAGCATCTGATAGAGACTTGTTTATAACTCCTGGTGACCACGGCTACGCAATGTGAGGATATGATAATATTTACTGAAAAAATAATACCATACTCGTATATACCAAGATGTATTCGTTATACGAATCAGAATATGCAGCTATACCATCCAATGTATACCTACATTAAAAAATTGGAAATACGTTAATCACTCGTTTGATTAATCAGGACGCCAGCGCCACCAAGCGGCGCTCGACAGAGTCTACAAACGTTCGACCGGAGTTAAGTTCAGTTGGTCGGAGGCGGTCAAGGAGCGAACACGTTTAGAAATAGTAGCGCGTTCCGTATAGTTGAGTCGTGTACCTACAGTGTGTGAATAGCTAATGTGATTATTTGATGGTAAATTATCATTTGATTTAAACTGCAAACGATTTTTCTATTGTGCAATAACCAACACTTCCCATTGTACGCCCACAGTAGTTAAAATATGGCTGATGATAACGAGAGAGACGTACCTTCTCCGTCATACTAATATTTTACCTCATTAAATGAAGGGATAATAAAGTGATAAAAAAACCTGGAAAATAAGAATATTAATAATGAAGAAACCATCGATTTAATCTCAAGTTTCTTTACAGGACCGTCGTCCAAAGGTTAGAATGACAGATTTATGCAATTGATTATAAGCTAATCTCTCTTCAATGAATAGGAACGCTGAAAATCTTGTCAAACTAATATTATTGGGCCTATTGGAAACTATTGGAAGTAATAAATTTATTATTATACGTTATTACCGACCTCGACAAAGTCAGGTGCAGTGTTATGAATCATCAACGCGTCCGCGTAGCGACCTTCCACGACGAATAACCGAACTTTTGTAATGCTTTAAGTCGTTTCACCCGATTTGGGTTCGAGCGAGGCACCTTAAATACCTTGGGGTTCTTAAGCGACGTGCTAACGACCCTTGAATTTAAACGCGGAAATCCACTCGATATATTTGGTAGCTGCCGGCGGGCGTTTCAAATGAAAGTCTAAAGGTATAGTGGAGTTTGGTCAAGGAACTTGTTCCGTAAATCCGGTTAAACAATAGGATGGCTTAAACAGAATGGTCATAAAATACGTTCGCGAACAAAATATTTTTATGTTTGTTATTATTTTTTGTTACATGCCCTGTACTCACACAAATGCATATTGTCTCTAATTGGGCGAAACCAGAAAGGGGTGTGGTCTGTCGCTAGCTGCACTTGCTGCAGAAATATTTTCTAAACTGAGCATGCCTTTTTTTTTTTTGGATGGGAAGTCATCAAATAACTTCTCCCGCTCTGCGCGGAGCGGGAGGGTGTGTCAGACTCTTACTGACTAAAACCCACCCATATTCCTTCCTGTTACCTGTGTTGCCAGGGGCCTCGGTAACCCATTAGTACCTTCCCGCGACCCCGGCAGGCGTCGGCCCTAGTGGACCCCTACATTGTGCTGACGACATCTCTTTGAGGCGCGCGTGGAATACGACGCGCCGTCGATCTGGGCGTGGTCCTTACCGGATGGTGAGCTACCCATTGCTCACCGTCTGCAAGCCCGCGCCTATGGAAAGTAAGGAAAGTGTACAAAGACGTTTTCTATACCTATACCATCTTTGCTATAAAGACTAAGACCATCTAGCAAAAAAAATGAGGAGCTACAACCTAAGACTACAACACTACAAATTGTCATCGTTCGTAGATAGAAGGGTTCTAGATTTCACATTTCTTCACAAACTTTTCAATGGGGTTGTCGACTGTAGCGAGCTTCTAGAAAAGCTGCAGACATGTGCACCATCTCGCTTGCCGCGGAAATGTAACTATAACCGTTTCTATGTGCCGGGATCCAAAACAAATCTCGGACAATTCGCCGTTTTGCCAAGGCTCTGAGGCAGTAAAACGAAATATCGAAGCATAATGAACTGGATATTACATGCAAATTATCAAAGTTCAAAAAAGACATAAAAATCATTGTATCCAAGTCGTAATATTTTTGTCTGTTGTCTTTTATGGTTATTATTTGTTTCTTATTCCTTTGTATTATTATTATTATTAATTGGTTATTAACTTTGTTTCCTTTGTATGATTTTCGTGTTAAGTATTTTGATTTATTTTAATATTTTTACCTTGTCAAACTCACTGTAGTACCTAGATTATATGTAAATGATGTGGTCTCTTATAATTGGAAGCGCACACTTGTACTTAAACTTGCATGTAATTTTGGCAGTAAAGGTAAAAAAACACTACACAAACTAACATTTTTTGTAAATCCTTATTTTTTACTATATTTAATTTTTTATCCAGCCTCCAAATTGCATTTCAGTAATGATAAAAACAACCGTGGTGTGCAGCATCAGGAAACACGTGCTTTAAAGCTTTCATGGCTGCAGCTTCAAAATCTGTTACATTTTTTTTTAGGTTCCCGATTTGGTACCTGGCTTTTTATTAAGTTTAACATAGTGATGTAGGTGTCTTTGTTTTTATTTGGCAAGATTATATAAATTAATGGAATAATATATGTATGTTCTGTGGTACTACCAACGTCTCCGTGTATTGTGTACAACTGTTGGAAGGGTGTAGGGCACACCTTGAAGATACCGTCACAAAAATAAGTTTTTATCTTTTTTTATAGTTTTCTTGATTCTTCTGAGCAAAATATTCTATTACGGTTACCTTGAAATTCGTAGTCAGCTAACAACAAATTTGAAAATTTGACGAAACTTCTACTTCGATTTTTTTTTCTCTTGTTATTAACAGCAAATAAGGAAAAGGTTTTATGAAAAGTGTATTTTCTTATTTTTCCTTTATATGGACTGCTAACTACTGGGAATAAAGACTAAAAAGTATGGTTAATACTCCCACTAGTTCCATACATGGAACTAGTGAGTTGCACTAGTTCCATGTGGAACTAGCTACATGGAACTACTGGGAATAAATGGCTGTTATTACTTAGCACAAGCCCCTACACGAATGCCTGTATGTATGTTTATATAAAAATAATCAACTGGACATTCCAACAAGGACACAAAATAATCACATCATGCACGACCAAATACAGTATTCCCATATATTGCATCAGACTAGCAATGCAATCGCAAAATGTAAATACCATTGACCCTAGAGACGTATTAGACGGACATCTCAATACCTGACGTATAGATACATGGTTACATAATACACCAGTCACGTGAGACGGCACAAACGATTATTGAGACGGACTTGATTATATTGGATGTATAGATCGGAAACCTAGTTTGAATGTAGCTACAGAGGATGTGGATAGTAATTTGTAACTGGATAATAGTGAAATACCGGTTGGGTTATTGAGAGGTAAGTTTAGTAGAGTAAGAGGGGCTTAGAAGTAATAACAGCCATACGGGTCGATCGATCAGGTTAAGCTACGCTTGCCGCAGTCTGTGGATGGGTGACCATCTTTACATAACAAGATCCCTCCGTGCCTCGGAAAGCACGTTAAGCCGTTGGTCCAAGTTGTCATTCAGCTTACCCAGTTGTTACGGGTCGTCAAAAGCCTGAAAGTCTGACAACCAGACTTACCAAGTAACTGGGTTGTAGAGGTCAGATAGGGAGTCGCTCCGTGTAAAATACTGGTATTCAGCTGCATCCGGTTAGACTGGAAGCTGATCCCAATATAGTTGGGAAAAGGCTAGGCAGATGATGATGATTGAGAGATAAGTTTAGGTAACAGTAACGCTTGTTGGTTTAATGCGTTTTTAATAAAGAATTCTCAGTCGAAAGTCTAAAGTTTCAAAATGTGTCCGATGATTCGCAAAAGGCATTGAAAAGCGCCTGTAAGATATAAATAGCAAGACTGAAGAATGTATAACGGTCAACTGTGACAAGGAAAATAAAAACATTTACTAATTTGATTGCGAATATTTAGATTTGGTGATTATAAAAATAATCCTTTAAAGCTATGGAAAAAAATCCATTATCAGTACTAACTTAAAACAATGAAGCTTATCCTGAAATGAACCCTGAAAACATTACACTTCTTTTTTGGGCACTCCCCTGAGATCGCATTCAATCGGACTCCAGCGCATACCGTCACATGCTTTTGCATTCCACCGAATGACATCGCATCGCAACCTGCCGTTACCTCCCGCCGCATCCTGTCGTGTCCCGCCACATGCTTTCGTGTCCCGCCGCATGCTTTCGTGTCCAGCCGCATGACATCGTATCCCGCCGCGGTATTCTCCAGCGTACGCTTCAATACTGCAGACAGAAATTCCCTTTGATGCTCCATGGTCGGTCTCTGAGGTTTGGAATCTATTTCTTGTTATCATTAGAAACATCCGCATTTCATCATCTTCATCATCATTCTCATGCCCTGATACCAATTTATTTGTGGGCGGCACAACATATCTTTATCTTCCACACTTCTCTATTATTTGTCATCACGGTAGTCACCCCCTTTCTAGCCATGTCATCTTTCACACAGTCCATCCATCGTTTCGTTGGTCTTCCCCTAGTCGTATAGCTATCCACATGCATACTTGAAACTTTCCTGGAGATATTTCCCTCATTCCTCGGCATCAGATGCCTATGTCATGACAACCTTTTTCCACACAACTTTTCAGTCACCGGTATCACTTTCAGACTTTCTCTTAGATACTCATATATATATATATATGTATATATTTATAAAACGCCTGAATTTAAGTTGTGCACCGTTGTGCGCTGGCCTTTATTGTATTAACATAATTGGAAAAAGTGAGCAACAATAACCAGAAAAACACCCTATTACTTAAAACAACATAGAAAACAAAGATCCAAGTATTGTTAGAGCTTCGAAGATGCTCAAGTTTAGCCAATTCTATTTCAAGCTTCAATGCATTGGATAACGACGTTGCTGCAGATTACTTCAGGAAATAATGATGGAAATATTAAAAGGAATTCACCTTGTTATTTACCATTGAATGGGATTAGAAGAATATTTGGTGTAACGCAGATATATTTTTTTACACAAAGTCAATTACAGAATAATTTGTTGTTCAATCTCATTTTTTACGTGACAACCTAAGGTAGCAACTATCATATTTACATTAAACCGGCTCCGATTTAAGTCATTTCTTATTTTGGTGAAAAATTGGATTGTTTCGTCAATCATTTTATTTTTACCTATTTTAATAACGAATAAAATCAACTTCACTAGGAGTAGTATAACGAGCAACTTATTAAGGCTTCGATAAGCGGCATCCGGTTTCAAAGCATTGCGTATATGTACAAAATATTCAACAGGATTGCCATAAGCTTTTCGGTAGCTCATGCCAATCCAATAAATTTTTATTTTTTTCATTATCATTATCGCTGATAGAATTTGTCCAGATCCTCAGGTTAATCATCACTGATTAATATGCCATGTCACATCCACAACTGATCTAAGAAGCAAATGATCATAGTTTGTGGTAGCGGGAAGAAAATACGAGTATGTTAATCTTGAAAATATTTCTCATAACTTGGTTTTTACAAAAACACGTTTTGAAAAAAATCTCGATATAAATGAACGGTAAACTAACCTTGAGTTTCAATCCAAAATCATCACATTCAATCATCTGCCTAGCCTTTTCCCAACTTCATTGGGATCGGCTTCCAGTATAACTGGAAGCAGCTGAATACCAGTATTTTACATGGAGCGACTTACCTATCTGACCTCCACAACCCCAGTTACTGGGTAATACGATATCCCTTGGTACGATTGGTTGTCAGACTTTCGGGCTTCTGACGACCCGTAACGACTGTCAAAGATCCCCGATTGACAGCCGGGACCAACGGCTGAACGTGCTTTCCGAGGCACGAAGGGGTCTCGGTATGTAAAGATGGTCACCCATCTACGGACCAATCGCGGCAAGCGTCAACCTGATCGACTGACTCGTGCGGGTGTTATTATTTAGCCAATCCAAAATATCTGTATTAAATACTACGCTGGTATTTAATAAATAACAAGAACGTCTTAATTGACTACAAAATTTGGTTGTTTTTTATTTTAGATTCCTTGACAACTTTTTGAATACATAGATAATTACTTCATAAATTACTAGCGTTGTGTCATCGCGCTTCTCTTTTTTTTCTATGCAGTTTGACAGTGACCGCACTTTAGCTGTTGTTAGCATCTTAACAAAACTAAATGGTCAGGAGAGTTCCTTCCTATCGATTCCTCCACGAGACTATGCCAACACAAGGAGCACCATTTTCCCTACACTGAAATATAAGAATTTCATCCGTAGCATTAGGATTATTTTCTTAGTTAATAGAACCATTTGTGTTAATGGAATGGCCTCGTAAATATTGCCTTCCGTCTTGTAAATCCTGATGGACTTATGTTTATTTATTAGCTATAATCTTGTTATATTTTTATGATGTATTTGGTATTTGCTAAGGCTATTGCTGACGTAGACAGACGTGTAGGCTGATGGTATTACATCGTTATTGTTTATATTCTTCATAAGTAAAGTACTAATAACATATGTAAGTATTCATGAAATGGGTTACAAAGTTATACCTAGCCACTAATAAGTGATACCATAGGATTATGCATGAATATTGATGCCAAATGAACCTATACATAACATAATCAGCCTATAATGTTCTCATTACTGGAACACAGGCCTCCTCTCTTCGAGTAAGCGAGGGAGTGGGCTAAAATCTACCACGCGGGTCCAGTACGGGTTGGTAGATGTCACATGTCATCGAATTTTTCGTTCTAAGACATGTTCCTCACGATGTTTTCCTTCGCCGTTTTGAAAGCAGTGGTGAAAAGGATGCTCAAAATATTTGGCACAATAATGACGCCATGACCATAGCATGACAACTTTTCTACCCAGGTCTTTTCGAGTAGTAAACCTGGACATTAATGTTCATGTCATTTACCTAGTATTCTAGTATTCATATACAGACAGCATCACTATGTGAGGTCTCCTCAAGTTTTAAATATTGATCAATACGTTATAGCTATCCTGAGGAATACTTACAAAAAACAAATTATTTAAAAAACAAAAAACCCGACTGCAAAAACACATACCTAACTGAAAAGAGAAAAACAAGCATTATAAGCTATATAATTTTGGTATCACAGGCGGAGACAAACAAAAGTTACACCACATTTCAGGTTATTGGTTTGCCCCCGCCTGCGATACAAATTTCTATAGCTTATATGCTTGTTTTTCTCTTTTCAGTTAGGTATGTGTTTTGCAATTGGGTTTTTTGTTTTTTAAATAATTTGTTTTATTTCAAGCTTTTTAGTTTTATTAATATATACATGGAATTGACTCATTACTAGCTTTTATTTGATATCAATATTGTTGTAATTTATTAAAAAAAAACGTTTCCCTCCCTTTTTTTTGTATTTGAAGATGCAATATATAAATATTATATAGCATAAATCACTCCCACAATGAAGACAAATCTAACGACACCTCTTATGTTAAAATCGATCAAGCCGTTTAGATACATACATACATACATACATACATACATACTCTCGAAAAACATTACCCTCCTGGGAAGAAGTGGCGCAACAAACTTCCCAGCAGCACACCTGTCTGTTTAGTTATATAGACTTGATTCTATACAAATCGTATGCAAAGTAATTAACTTTACGAAACACACAATAAATTAAATTACTTGCCATATGTTAGCTAACACACGCCAATATACCAACAAAACAATGAAAACTGTACTCAAGCAGATTAAAAATTACAACATAAAACATAAACAGAACTTAATACTTAAATGCGGGCCCCGTGCGGGTTGGTAGCTGTCACATGTCTTCGATTTTTTGGTTCTAGGACATGCTGGTTTCCTCACGATGTTTCATTCACCGATTTTGAGAGCATTGGTGATGAAGTTAGCCGTAAGTTGCTGCCGTTACCACTGGGCCACCACTGCTCACTGAAACTCCACTAATGTTAAAACAATTAAACTCTCACATAGTCATTTGGCAGTGATATTCAACGTTAGAAAGAAAGAATATAAAGTTATTTGACCCAGGTCAATTACGAGGTCGCCCAAACACAGCAAAAGATACGCAAGTTCAAATCCGACTTAGCTGCATAACAGCTTTTTGTATTTTCAAGCAACGATACAGAAAAAAAATTAAATTAGTATCCGCTTGGATATCTCGAAGGTCTGCTTGAAGCGAATATGATGCGAGGTTCAATTCCCAGAAACAAATATTTCTTGTTGACATTATAAACTCAATGCGTTTTAATGTAAGGTCTTCCTTCTTAGTTTTTTGCAATATTTATGTTAAAAAAACCTCAAAAGAAACAAGTAGCAAATAAAGTTAATAACCTTTTGCCTAATAACATTTTATACTTTTTGCTGCATAATATTACAAACACGAGCATTTTATTAGAATTAGAAATAACTTTAATAAAAATAACTTAATGAGAAACGTAGTAGGTAACTTAACTAAAGATTACTTTACTCGGCTTATTGGTTGATTCACACGAATCTACTCGATCGAAACGGGCGAATCGACACTTTTAAATAATATTATTTTTACTGTAGGCGATTTGCATGAAGTTAATTCAATTCAAGTAAGCGAAAAGACAACTCCAGAAATACGTATCCTTAATTTTATGCAATAAAGTTCAGAAAAATGTACACTAGCGCAAAGAAGTGATAAGTATTGGATATACAAACTCAATGTTTACTTAAAAAGTGCCTATGAAATAACTTTTGAATCCAAACTAATATTATAAAAGCGAAAGTGAGTTTGTATGTTTGTTACGCTTTCAAACTAAAACGGCTGAATGGATTTGGATGAAATTCGGCATAGGGGTAGACCATGACCTCGATAAGGATATACGCGATATACTTTTCATCCTGGATCACAGACGAAGTCACGGGCAATAGCTAGTTTAAAATGAATATGTTCTGATATACTTTTGTCAAGTTTGAGAGTCTGTCACTCACAAAACTTTACGAATATATTTTGCTACGATCTATTTCTCCCAATCGTTTTTTTTTACCTTACATTGGTTATGGGTCCAGATACCCAGACGCACAAAGTAAGTTCGTGCGAATCAACCAATAAACCCTTAACTCTTAGTTCTCTTCTTCTTAGTTAGTAAAATGAATGTAGGTATACCTAACCTCACATTAGACAGAGGCCGAATGGTAAAGTAGAAAGAACGATAGAAGATTACAAATTCATCGTAATCACTAAGAGCTCGCTGGCTAGTTAGTCAATACTGCCGGTTGGCGACGTTAGATGATGCGTTGGTTCAAATCCACGTCAAGCAGTTCTCTTTTTACCCGACTGCCTCAGGAGGGTAATGTTTTTCGAGAGTATGTATGTATGTATGTATGTATGTCTATTTCTTTGGCACGCTGTGTAGCCTAAACGGCTTGATCGATTTTAACATAAGAGGTGTCGTTAGATTCGTCTTCATTGTGGGAGTGTTATAGGCTATATAATAATTATTTATTGCATCTTGAAATACAAAAAAAAAGGGAGGGAAACGTTTTTTTTTAATAAATTACAACAATATTGATATCAAATAAAAGCTAGTAATGAGTCAATTCCATGTATATATTATTAAAACTAAAAAGCTTGAAAAAAACAAAATATTTAAAAACAAAAAACCCAATTGCAAAACACATACCTAACTGAAAAGAGAAAAACAAGCATTATAAGCTATAGAAATTTGTATCGCAGGCGGGGGCAAACCAATAACCTGAAATGTGGTGTAACTTTTATTTGTCTCCGCCTGTGATACCAAAATTATATAGCTTATAATGCTTGTTTTTCTCTTTTCAGTTAGGTATGTGTTTCGCAAGTGGGTCATTTTTTCACGCCTTCTTTGCATGGGGGTCGGCAGAGAATATAGAACGCCACCTGCTACGCTCCTTAAATACTTCTTTTGCTTCGGTTACGCTCATACATCTGGTCGTACACGCACGCCGGTTGCGAGCACTACGCACCTAACCTTTTTGAAGAACTTCACCAATGAGGTCACTATATGTCTTTCCCAGCATATCCACTATTATTATTATTATAAGAATAACGTAAAAGATCATACGTTTATACGAAATCTTAATAAAACATAATTTAGGAATACAAATATCGGAAGTATTATTATTGAAAATTATTGCCTTATTTATTAACATAACAATATCCCACTGCATGAGCTTCTTAATTAAAAATTAATAGAATTTTATTAAAAGAACAAAAGCAAAATATTCTACGCAGATTGTTATAATTTCGCCTCAGGCTATAATTAATTTTCTTAGAACGAATTTTTTTTTTTGTGCCGAATAGAAGTAAGATTTTGGTTATACTCATCAAATAATAATATATCTAAATATGATTGTACTATAGGAGTAGGTATGACAACTTATCCATTTGCTTCATGCATGGAAACTAACCCAGACTACCAGAATATTTACAAGCGTCCGAAATATTCCCCACATTTTACCGCCTAGAATACAGAGCTTTTTAAAACAAAAGAAAGTATTAGCAAATATCATCTTACAAAAAATAATACTACCGATTTATGTCAAAATGGAAATTATAGCAAAAAGTAAAGTAATAAGAAATACTGGTTTACTGTCAGTCAAGTCCCTATCCAAGAGAATTTCTTCTTAGCTTTACAAATCAAAATATCAAAGGGGTGTCACTCAAGCATTTATAACAAACACTGCCACGCTCGTCGTATATCATTTTGTCATTTTTTTTAAGTATATTGCTTAAAAATGATTGGTATGACAGGTACAGTTGTTGCCAGCGGTGTTATTCTGAATATGTAAGTTCTTTTTGGTGAGTTTTTGGGATAATCTAATGTGTGACGCCTAATAAGTGGTAGAGCACGGTAAGTTATCTATGTCTTATCTCAAGTCACAAGTCATTTTTTTTTTCATTATACATAGATACAATAATAACGGGATATAAAGATAATAAAGAGTGCGCTGTGTTATGCCAGAGGGCGTACAAATGTTTGTAATTAAGTAATCAAGCCAGCCAACCCTCAATAATAAAATAAAATAAGCCTGGATTAAAACATTGTTATAAAGAATCACACAATCCATAATGAAAAATCATTAATAATAAATAGAAATCGAAATCAATGTCAATAAAAAGGAATAAAATAAAACACAAATAAAATTTAAATACAGTACTTGTTAATACACCGCTGCACCGACTGAAAACGAATAATAAAACTATATCAATATACAATACAGTTATATAGTTACAATAAAGTTTTGAAATATGGAGGCCTTGGCAGAGAGTATAACTTTGTGCCCTTTGGCGTCGAGACCTTCGGTCCGTGGGGTCCCAGTGCGCATAAGTTACTTGCGGAAATCGCGAAACGTCTAGTTGATGTAACTGGTGACCGAAAAGCTGGCGGCTTTCTCGCGCAACGCATCAGTATTGCAATTCAGCGAGGAAATGCCGCCAGCAGCCTCGGTACAATGCCCCGAGGGCCTTTTTTAGGCTTAACTTAGTTTTAATTTAATTTAGATAATTTTAATAATCATCTTGTAATTTGGTTATGTAAATAAATAAAGATTCCTAATCCTACTAATATTATAAATGCGAAAGTTTGTAAGAATGGATGGATGGATGTTTGTTACTCTTCACGCAAAAAGTACTGAACGGATTTGGATGAAATTTGGCACACAGATAGTTTATTACCAGAAATAACACATAGGATACTTTTTATCCCGATATACCCACGGGGTCAAAACTTATGCGGGTGAAACCGCGGGGCGCATCTAGTATACAATACTAATGTCAATATACAAAATGTATCTCAAGGAAAACAATACATGGATTTTACGAGTAGTAGCATGCCAACATTCTGTCATTAGATTTTTGTCTGTTATATATTCCGAAATATTGTAATATGCTTTTCACTTCTCTTGCTCTAAAAGTTCGTCATTATGCTGTGCGTCGACGACATAACATCGTTTTTATGCTCTAGCTAGTGCATAAAGTATTTTTTTTTCTAAGACTAATATAATCAGGGAGCAGTGGTGGCCCAGTGGTAACGGCCGCGACTTACAACAGGCGCTTTACTTTGTGTAAATTATTACATCACCACTGCTCCCAAAACGGTGAAGGAAAACATCGTGAGGAAACCGGCATGTCCTAGAACCCAAAAATTCGAAGACATGTGACATCTACCAACCCGCACTGGGCCCGCGTGGTAGATTACCGCCCACTCCCTCTCACAGAGAGGAGGCCTGTGTCCCAGCAGTGGGAATATTATAGGCTGATTATGTATGTATGTATGTAATGTAATCAGGCCCCACAGCCACACACAATAAAACGTGGGTAAAACGTCGCAGATTAAAATCGTTATTTTATTTCATTTGCTTTAATTTATATCACTTCCGAGTTTTCTATCGTTAATTTAATAAAACCAGATCAAATAGTTGTAATTTATTATTTAAAAATGCAACGAAACATTTTTATGACTTGGTAGTATGCAGTACCCAAGTTGAATGACACGTGTTGAAAATTAATAAAAAAAAAACTTTAAAAATTTTCGTGGCGGGAATTAGCTATTCTCTTCTTCAATTTTGCAACATTTTTGAACAGTGAAATACTGTTATTGTTACTATTTACTTACGAGTATGAGACAATAATGAAATATTTTTTCCATACCTTGCTACCACTTATGTTCTAGACTGTACCAATTTAAGCTTCAATAAAAACGCCTTGCTATTCTTTTCCAACATCATTTACCGATTCAAAATGGACGAGACTTTCCTTACGTTTCACCGGGTCCTATCCTTCGCCGGAATTCCAATTTTTGGCAAAAAACACTGGAGCTCCAAACCGTGGTTGCTTTTGCAAATCTTCAACTTCATCATTGGTGGCTTTTGCTTCATTTTCACCAGTGGTTTTGTCGCTACTAACTACTCTGATTTCCTTCTCTGCATCCAAGGGGCTTGTATTTGGACTACTGGTGTCATCATGACGATTTCTTTAGGAGTCTGTCTCATATTTCGCAATCAGTTTCGAAATTTCCTTGAAGAGATGGTCTTTAAAGATGCTATGTTGGAAATGCCGTTGATAAAGCATGTTTTACTGGTTCATCATGGAGGGGACAAAATAGCAGAATTGAGAGACCTAGTAATTGGTACACAGGAGAGGTTATTTAAGTACACCAGTCTTCTCTTGAAGACGTATGTCGCTAGTGTGTTCCTGTGTGCAACCTTGTACCTTTGCAGTCCAATTTATCTAATGATAGTTCGAGAGGATAAGTCTTTACGTCTATTGGGTAAGTGGTACACCACAGACTACCTGCAGTATTGTCTCTCCTTTCCCTAGAAAGGAGAGACAGGAGGTCTTTAAAATATCGCTTTTAGCGATAAGACTACCCATTGTGTTTGTAGCCTATGTAAAATTTCTACATTTTATATCTATAATTTTTATGGTGTACATAATAAAGAGTATTATATTCTATTCTACACTACAATTCCTATTATGAAATCTACAATATTTAAATCTCAGTTAAAATAAAGAGAAGAGTAGATACTGTATTTTTTTTTCACATCTGGCGATTGTATCTATTGCTACTAATCATGGCGCTTTGTTTCAGCTTTCGATATGTGGTTCCCATGGAGTTTAGAAGACTACGCCGTCTATATAGTGTCGTTCATATTTCATGCTTACGCTGGTTATTTGTGCTGCATTGGTAAGTAAAAGTTAAACCTTTGACTAGCTTACGAGGAACTTATTGGAACTTATTGGCCATTACACGTAAAGAATAAGGTTTTAGGTTGGTTGCGAAACTAATTGCCCAGATACCACCTGGCTAGGATATACAAATAATATCTTCTCAAATTTTGAAACTTTATAAACTCACATTAAAATATAATTATGTTGATGGTTGTTCAGCTGAAAAGCGAGAATATGACGCACGCCTTAAAGATCAGAGTAAATCGAAGCATTTATCAATTTCTACGTAAAGTCTTTGTTGAAAACAAATTTCTGGGAAGTTGTTTCCAGGTTACTTCGAAAAGGATTTTTATTGAAATCACGATAAACCGATCTAATATCAATTTGGTTTAAAGCTGTATTAAGTGGAGGCTTAGATTCTATCTATACCTTGGCAATTAAATTGACAAAAGACAAAGCAATTTATAATTTAATCACTACTTATACTTGAAGATTAAAAACCCTCGCAGGTAAGACCTCACACAGACCAGGGGAGCATGACACAGAAGGGAGGAGGCTTAGTTTATGACACTGTATACACTTCTTTATCTAAACTCATGCCTCTCATTAAGAAACTATTTTTGGTTTCAAAATTTATTTTAATTTAAATAACTTACGATACGAGTGTAGATAAGTGTTTTTTCCTACAGCTTATCCAGGTCTGCAATCAACTATAATCCTTCTACTCGGACAAGTAATTCGACAGATAAGGATACTGACATTTATACTTCTACACATGAATGAACTGCTACTGGAACTGACTGGTATTCAAGATGACAGATGGCAAGCGTACTGCACCTTGGTTCTTTCTCAATGTGTGGATCATTATGTGAAGATAAAGAGGTATGCTTTAATTCAAAAGTCACTAAAAACTATTGAGATTTTACACTAAATTGTTTTCTTAAAATCGCGACAATCTAAGAAGCCCGAGTTCACGTTTCTCATTATACATGCCGCGATAACTTTGTATACGAACGTCTTTGTAAGAAATCGAAAAATTAATAGTCCTAATTATAACTTTCACTTTATATTGGCAAAATGCACTCAAAAACACGAATTAATCGTTGATTTATATTCCGACTATTTATTTCATGTCTTTGGGTTCATTGCCATAGTGTTGTGACCGTTATAAGCCATTTTTTGACTAAATAAAGTATTTTTTCTGAAAAATCGATACTTTTGTTACAAATATTACATTTAGAAAAGAGAGGCACGTATAATTACGGTGTTTTTAATTTTTTAAACATATAAAAACAAAATCTGAAAACATTTATTTTTAGCTTTATTTTGATATTTAATATGTGAATATTATAACGTGCTTAGCATGAATGCTTCGCACGGATGCTTGTCTGGTGCATAGTATACAATGTATTATAAATTATCATACATAAACCTTCCGGAAGAAACCACTATGTGGGTTTTACTTTATGTCATGGTTTGCGGCTGTTTGAAACTGCTCAAATTTAAACTTAGTTGAGATCAAAGACATTCAATTATTTACTTAACAATAGACAGGACATAGCGAACAAAATCGTAATCCGATACATTTGTCCCAGTGGACAAAAGTCGCTCAGTCTAGTGTCGAACGCCTGCATGTCAAGTCGCCTTCGTGTCCACCAAAAGAAAATTATTTTCGAAGTATATATGCTGAATAGTGCATTATGGTTAGAGATCGGATATTCGGATGCATATTCACCGAAAGTTGAGATGTTAGCGAATGTGGAATACGTTTTTGTATCGAAAAATTCCCGCGGTTCCGGGATCAACAAGGTTTCTGACTATTGAATCAGATTAGTATTATAATCTACATATATACTTACTTTCAAATGTTGGCTTATATGGAATGCACTATAGTAAAAAAAACCCGCGATTACAGAATCGACAAATTTTGTGTTTTTCCTGACTATATAAGCGTATGCATAATATCTACCTACCTAATATTGTAAAGTAGGTAGGTAAATACCAAACTGCCATAGCAAACAACGTTAATATAAGATAATGGACTACATATATTTAGAATAATTGATGTAGGTACCTACCTATTGAAACAAATAGTTAAAAATTATTGTGCTTAGTGAAATTCTGTTAAATTCCTGTCCTCTCCACATAGCAAAATAAACAGTATATGTTAGCACCATTATATTAATAGAAAACGACGATAGGCATTTTGCGAGTTTCTGAGTGGGACGGCAAATTATAGGTACCTGCTTATGCGCAAGTAGCTACCCCGACAAATAGTTCTCTTAGTTTATTTAATTACAATAATTGCATTCGTCGCTGTGCTTGCCATTCGTTTGGGTGTTTTTTTTTTTTGTTTTAACTAACATACTCCACCCCTCCTCTTACACCCTACATATACATATTTTAGAAGTCGCTTCTTTATTATACACCCGACTAGCTATGCATTCCCGGTGTTCCTGGCATCCCGTGTTTTGTTTTTACAAATAAAAATATTTTAAGAAGCCACTTCCATACTTTCACAGCTAAAATTTAACTTTAGGTAAATATGCATGCACAGCAGTGGTGGCCCAGCGGTAACGGCCGCGACTTATGAGTTGTAGGTCGTAGGTTCGAACCCAGACAGGCGCTTTACTTTGTGTAAATTATTTCATCACCACTGCTCTCAAAACGGTGAAGGAAAACATCGTGAGGAAACCGGCATCTATCCTAGAACCAAAAGTTCGAAGACATGTGACATCTACCAATCCGCACTCCCTCTCACAGAGAGGAGGCTTGTGTCCCAGCAGTGGGAACATTATGGGCTGATTATGTAAATATGCATCCGAATATCCGATCTCTGATTAAGGTATTATAAATCTCGTAAAAAAACGACTAGACTTTACCACGGTATATTTTCGTTAGTATTTTGTCATTTAGATAAAATAAATAATTTTCTTATATGATTCAAATTATCTGACGGATGGTAACCAAAACTTGGTCTCGGTAAAAGTTTATTGTATCAAATTTAGCTGTTATGTAATTTTGCTATATTACGCTAGATGGCGTCACTGAGACATGGGATCTCAATTTTTCTATGACTTTAATTCTGAGAGCCTCTCTATAGTATCTATCTTAATTAAATCTATTTTTTTGAGATATAGGTACTGTTAAATACACTCGGCGTCACAAAAATCGTACCTCTTTGAAAATAAGTTTCAAGCATGTCCCGCCAGCAACGAATACATTAAACCCAATTAATATTGGTATCAATTGAAAGTATGTTTAACGACCTTTAAATTAACAACAGTTAGAATTCCTAAACACAACAGATCTCATTAGCACGTAACTTTAAGAAAAATGTTGTCAAAATACGCATTACAACGGCCACTAATTGCACAAGGGTATAAAACGGGCGACCCAGGTTAAATGTGGGTTTAAAGTCCGTTTAAGTAGTCACGACCTCTCAAGGTCAACTACGAGATGCCATACATAAAAAAAAAAATAAAAAATAAATGTGGGTCATTCGCTATTCAACCTTTGAAGTGAACACACGTGAACAGTTACAGCAAGAAAAATACCCCAGAAGATGGATACCACTGCAGATGAAGCCGCTCAAGTCATTGCACTACTGCAATCAGGGATGCGGCAATGTGATGTTGCTCGGCAACTGAACTTGAGTCCTTTTTCCATTCGACGAGTGTTCCAACGCTTCCAAGAGACTGGTGGCTATATACGTGGATCTGGAAGACAACGGTGCACATCCGAAAGAGACGATCGCTTCATTGTTTCGACGTCTTTACGTAATCGGTTCTCCAATGCTGTTGAGCTGCAACAACAACTGCGATCAGCTCGCAGAACTTCTGTAAGCGTCTCCACAGTTAGAAGAAGAATGCGGAAGAAGAAAATTGCAGCTCACAGGGCTCCGCAGGAGACGCCCTGGGCGTCGGGAATCTCGGGCGGATTTCCGGCCACCGTAGGCGCGGGCTTGCGGACGGTGAGCAATGGGTAGCTCACCGTCCGGTAAGGACCAGGCCCGGTTCGACGGCGCGTCGTATTCCACGCGCGCCTCAAAGAGATGTCGTCAGCACATATAGTAGGGGTCCACTAGGGCCGATGCCTGCCGGGGTCGCGGGAAGGTACTTATGGGTCACCGAGGCCCCTGGCAATACAGGCAACAGGAAGGAATACGGGTGGGTTTTAGTCAGTAAGAGTCTGACACACCCTCCCACTCCGCCCAGAGCGGGAGAAGTTATTTGATGATTTCCCACCTCACAGGGCTGTTACAGGGCCAAAATTTACTGCACAGAATAGGAGAGACCGGTTGCAAT
This sequence comes from Atethmia centrago, assembly GCA_905333075.3. NCBI lineage: Eukaryota > Metazoa > Arthropoda > Insecta > Lepidoptera > Noctuidae > Atethmia > Atethmia centrago. The sequence goes on from HG995388.1 coordinate 16,356,063, forward strand.
TTGCCCGTGACCATGTGGATTGGACAATACACCAATGGAGGGCTGTGCTCTTCTCGGATGAGACGAGGGTGTGTCTTTTCTGCAACGACAGGCGTTGAAGAGTGTACAGGAGGCAAGAGGAACGATTCGCACAAGCCTGTATTCAAGAGACAGTGGAATACGGGGGTGGCTCCTGCATGTTCTGGGGCGGCATGTCAATCGACGGCAAAACGAACCTCGTCTGTGTTTCTCGGACTGGAAGGGTCGCTGACTGCTCCTCGGTACATAACAGAGATCTTAGAGGAGCAGGTTGTCCCTTATGCTGGTTTTGTTGGCAGTGGGTTCACGTTATTGCACGATATCGCCCGTTGTCACACCGCTTTAATTGTAAGAGACTACCTGCAAGAAGTTGAGATCCCTGTTATGCGCTGGCCGACGCGAAGTCCAGACCTGAACCCTATTGAGCACCTTTGGGATGAACTGAAACGGCGAGTACGGGCACGTGATCCTGCCCCTACCACTCTCCAAGATCTCCAAGATGCCGTCGCTGCAGAATGGAACAACATTCCTCAAGAGACTGTTGTCACATTAATTAGGTCCATGAGAGAACGCATGGAAGCAGTCATCAGGGCTGGGGGGGGTAACACTAGGTTTTAAGTTGTTTTTAAGGACTTTGTTGTAATTTTTGCTGATAAAATAAAATTTAACTTTTTTTGCTTGCTTTTTTTTATTCCCTGGTAAACAAAAAAACAAATCTATTGATTTATTCTGAAATTTAAATAAATTGCCTTTCCAATGACATCTTATAGTCATATTAATCAATGGAAGATCCATTGATTAATATGGTTAAAATGACTTTGAAAGGAATTCTTATAGAGGTGCGATTTTTGTGACGCCGAGTTTATTACAAACTTTTACGTGTAATAAAACGATAGGCCTCGAGAATCAGTTTCAAGCAATGTAGATAAATTGTCGATTACAAACTCTAAGTATGATAAATTGATATGTCTCATGAATCGGTTTTAAAAGTAACCGATTTTTTTCCCCATCACTACACAAAGTACTTTTATAGCCGTCAAATCGAGCTTCGTTGATTGTCACGATTATAGTAGATATATGATTTGAGAATAGGAGGCATTAGAAACAAAAAGTTACAATTTAACAAGGGCATTCAAAAAGATATAACATTTAACGATGTAAATATCAAAATTTGTTGAGATTTATTAATTTTATTATGATTGTTAATCCTATATCTTACTTTCCAGAAAATAATTAAAATTAATTAGAAAACCTATAGGTACTATCGGCCAATCTTCCGCATGCTCACCTCTAAGGCGATAATCGTATAGCACGGCTCACGACTCGATCGCCTGATGCAAGCGTTTTGGCCAATGGGATGCATGAAGCGTATTTTAGCCGTGTTTGTATTAATGTAATTATGTATAGTGTGTGTGACAGTCACACTAGGCGCGTGCTATGCTCACTTGTTTGTAAGACATTTTTTTAATGGGCACGGCCAGCGAGAGCGCTTTATGAATTGTTATTGTTGACAAGAAGTAATTTCGTACTAATATCTTCCGTTTGGTTTAGAAAATGTATTATTGGTATTGCTATACGCGTACCCTAAAAAAACTTTATTTAGCATTTTTGTTTACCACTTTGCCAAATTACAGCTTTCTAGTAAGAGTCTGTGAGCTAAGCCGGGGACAGACAGACAGACAGACGGTCATGGCGAAACTATAAGAGTTCCTTGTTGACTACGGAACCCTAAAACGAAGCAAGTTACGTAGTTTTGTTAGAAATTGTCATTTGCTATCTCTTTCTTTTATTGCTGTTTTGATTAAAATAGCAAAATTACTTACACTAGTATTTGAACCATTACTTGGCGCAGTTTATACAATGTTATCAGATTTTTTTATTATTGCTGTCGCAACTTTTGCAACTGCAATAAAAATAAGTTCATTATCTAAGCACCATTGTTATTCAGTGGGAACGTCAGAACATCTGGTTAAACAATAGATCGGCTTTATAGAACGGCCATAAAATACGGTCGCAAAAAATTACGAAATATTTCTTCAACACACTTGCTTGTAAAGTGACTCAGAAATTCAGCTTATTATACAGAAGTATTTTTACTTTACATTTCTTTTTTCAATATACGCAGTTTTTGTCCAAAAACAATGAATATTTTTGAGAAAAAAAAATTCGTTACATCAGATAAATCAATCATCAAAATTATCATCATTTCATAAAATTATATATTTTTCACTACATATTAACCTTAATTTGCTTATTCAAAACATTATTTTGTTTATTATATTTTTTATATAGGCTGTTTAGCGGTTTTTCCAGCGCCTTTATTTACACCTGCGGCGCGCGGGATAAACAAAACAAGCGCGGTATTTTCCAGAAATACTTGTTAACGTTTTCATTGTGTGGTTAATTATTATCAAAAATGTTGACTTCAATTAGGAAAGAAGAGCGAAGAGCAACGCGTAGATTTAACCCCCCGGAAATACTAATCTAGGCACGAAACGCTAGTGACAGCCTGTTGCCTGCAAAATCTAGAGAGAAATACCTAGCGGCGTACGAAACTAATAACAATACCAGTCTCTTTTTTTCCTCTCAAGTTGAAAACCGTCGTATGAAACGCGCACACACTCGACTCCCTTATCGCGCTCGCTCGCCCTCGGCTCGCGCGAATAATACCGGCTCGTGCAGTGAGTAACCAACATACCACACATATTTATATTTTTTGTTACACGCCCTATACTCACACAAATTCATATTGTCTCTAATTGGACGAAACCAGGAAGGGGTGTGGTTTGTCACTAGCTGCGCTTGCCGCAGAAATATTTTCTAAAGTGAGCATGCTTAAGTTTTGCCAATAGTACCTACTCTAAATTATTCCAAGCTGATAGAAACTTGCTTACCATTTAAATTTTCTGTTAGAATCCAAAAGCCAACAGCAACACACAAATATAATTTAGAAGATATTATCGCTATAACCTTTCCAATAACAAACGAATTGTGAATCTAAATATCTGTTTTTCTAGGTTCAGCAATCGGCTCAATGTTATCTGCCGTCCATTTTACTTAACATTGATATTAGTCGCCATAATGCTGGTATGTATGTGCTCTGTGAAAATCGCTATATCGGTAAGTAATACAAACTTTAGTAATTAGGATGATTAAATTTTATCATTTAGTCCCTTTTGTATTAATAGCAGTTTGATTTTAGAATTTAGGTTGCCTTTCCACCAGAGGTCTGCTGAGCTGAGTAGCGAGTGATGTGTGTGATATCAATGGGTTGTTTGATTTGAATAGCTTAGCTTTTTTTTTTTTTGAGAATGGGAAATCATCAAATAACTTCTCCCGCTCTGGGCGGAGCGGGAGGGTGTGTCAGACTCTTACTGACTAAAACCCACCCGTATTCCTTCCTGTTGCCTGTGTTGCGGGGGCCTCGGTGACCCATAAGTACCTTCTCGCGACCCCGGCAGGCATCGGCCCTAGTGGACCCCTACTATATGTGCTGACGACATTTCTTTGAGGCGCGCGTGGAATACAACGCGCCGTCGACCCGGGCCTGGTCCTTACCGGACGGTGAGCTACCCATTGCTCACCGTCCGCAAGCCCGCGCCTACGGTGGCCGGAAATCCGCCCGGGATTCCCGACGCCCTGGGCGTCTCCTGCGGGGGCTAGGGGCGAGAGGGCGCGAAACTTGCCTTTCCCTCAACCGTCCCGCCTCCTCCTTCGCGAGCATTACTGTTTCGCAGAAAGAGGTGACGGCTGCCCATGCCCTCTCGCTCCGTACCATGGCCTGAACCAGGGCCGGACGCGAGAGGTCTCTGCCGCCGATCGCCTCCACGAGGAAACGGCGGTGCTCTGCCCAAGCCGGGCAGACCTCCACCGTATGCTCCACCGTGTCCTCCGGGCGATCCACACAGTGGTGACACCCGGACGTTTCCTCCCGCCTTATCCGACACAGGAACCTCCCGAAGCTGCCGTGTCCGGTGAGGACCTGCGTCAGGCGGAAGGTGAGGACGCCGTGGCGCCTCTCCAGCCACTCCTCAAAGAGGGGACTTATCGCCGCAATCGTGGCGTGCCCAGCACTGGGTTGCAACAACCGTACTTTCCATGACGCCATGAGATCCCGGAGCTCCGTCCGCTGTGCCGCGATTTCTCGCGGCAACGGACTAACGCCCCGGCGTTTCGCCTCCTCGCGCCACTCCCATACGTGCGTGAGGACTTTTGCTTCCAGATCCCATGGCGGCAATCCGGCAAGGAGGCTCGCTGCCTCACAGGAGACCGTGCGGTATCCCCGGACCATCCGGATGGCCATGACCCTTTGGGCCGCGCTTAACCGGCGGGCTGGCCGTAGCGCCAGAGAGCGCGCCTATACAGGAGCCTCGTAGAGGGCCATGGACCGCACGACTTCCGCGTAGAGCCTCCGGCAGGAGGCGTTTGGACCCCCTAGATTGGGCAGGAGCCGCTTCAATGCTGCGCCCGCCCGGAATAGCTTAGCTTAGCTCTAGTAGAAACGGAAGCAAATGCTACTATAGTATAAGCGAATACTTAAATGATAAATTATAAGTAACTTTATAACTATATATTTGTATCTACAATTACTCACTATTAAAGATACGCCCACCTACTCACAGTCCAAACAATATTTTTTTAAATAATTATGAAGCGTCCATTAAATAACATTCCCTAGGGATAATACATATGAATTACGTAATGAATAATAATAATAATAAGTTAATAAAGTAATAATGAATAATTTAAAAACTAAAGGGTTTTTACAATGTTAATAAATAAATGTACATAATTTATAAAACAATAATTATAATTCTTAAATTAAATTCTGTATTAATAAAACGGTATATTATATAACCTACGAACTTAACTAATAATAAAATTTATCAGTTAACACATTAAACAGCCAGTGTTTCTTCCTCCTCTCTCCTACTTGCTCTATGCTGTGCCCAACAGGGTCCATAATTGTGGCTATAATATATAATTATTTTCCTACCAACTATATACATTATGGTACGCATAAAAGAATTGAGAATTGAGAAAAGGGTTCAACGAAGCTAAGTTTTTACATACTCCTTCAATCGAAGGAACTATGGATGCAATAATGGTGTTGTTATATTAGGTCTGGAGCAGAAGCCCCGCTATCATATATATCACTAGTGATGCCTGATGCATCGCTCAGCTTTTATCGCGCATCTTTTGCGCATAGCTATGTCGCTCAAGCCTCGAGCCATGCAACTTGCGTCTAGCGACACGCGTTCGCGTCTCCTGTTTCCTCCCCTTTCTCCCCGCAAGTCGCGTTGCGGTGATTCCTAGCCACGCGGTCAAACTGCATTTTCATACAACCGACTTAACTTTTCTTGAAATAGACACTTCGATCAATAATTGATAGACACATAGTTTCGTAGCTTAGCTACAAAGCTCGCTCACCACTTAGCTAACTCGCATAAGTCTGATGGTGAGGCAACCTAAAGTGTGAAATATTTCAAAGTTAGATTTTACTCGAATAAATTTGTATAATTCTGTTTCAGAATTTTGAAATCCGTACCTTATTTTAGTGATTGTAGAAATTTTAATTGGGATTGATAACGTTAAGAATTATTAAATATTATTTTCATTTTTTTTGTGACTGTATTATTAATTGGAATCAGTTCTTGTGATTTGATATCGGATTAAATTCTGATTGACCTTTATTATTCCAGAGGGTATATAGACACAAATGACGTAGGAGAAGTTTATCGAATAAATAAAAATGTAAACCTGAACGTAGAATAATATCACATTGCAGCAACGTAATAAAAAAAAGATTTTAGGGTAGCATTTAATCACGGCACAGCGGACAGAGCTCCGGCGGAATATCGAGTGCGACTTTCGCAACCCAGTGTTGGGCACGCCACAATTTCGGCGATAAGTCCCCTTTGAGGAGTGGCTAGAGAGGTGCCACGGCGTCCTCACCTTCCACCTGACGCAGGTCCTCATCGGACACGCAGCTTCGGGAGGTTCCTGTGTCGGACAAGGCGGGAGGAAACGCCCGGGTGTCACCACTGTGTGGATCGCCCGGAGGACACGGTGGAGCATACGGTGGAGGTCTGCGCGGCTTGGGCAGAACACCGCCGTGTCCTCGTGGAGGCGATCGGCGGCGGAGATCTCTTGCGTCCGGCCCTGGTCCAGGCCCTGGTATGGAGCGAGAGGGCATGGGCAGCCGTCACCTCCTTCTGCGAAGCAGTAATGCTCGCGAGGGAGGAGGCGGGACGGTTGAGGGAAAGGCAAGTTTCGTGCCCTCTCGCCCCTAGCCGCCGCAGGAGACGCCCAGGGCGTCGGGAATCCCGTGCAGATTTCCGGCCACCGTAGGCGCGGGCTTAAGGACGGTGAGCAATGGGTAGCTCGCCGTCCGATAAGGACTAGGCCCGGATCGACGGCGCGTTGTGTTCCACGCGTGCCTCAAAGAGATATCAACACAAGTGTAGGGGTCCACTAGGGCCGATGCCTGCCGGGGTCGCGGGAAAGTACGAAAGGGTTACCGAGGCCCCTGGCAACGCGATTAGTCAGCATGAGTCTGACACACAGCAGTCAGTATGAGTCTGACACACCCTCCCGCTCCGCCCAGAGCGGGAAAACTTATTTGATCATTTACTATCCAAAAAAAAGTGTAGCATTTAAAAGGCTAACATCAGCATATTATCAGTAGTTGATTAAGTAGACTATTTCAAAGATTATGATTATGATAAACGCAAACATATTAACAAACCTATCACCGTTACTAATCAAGTTAGGCAAAAGAAAGCAACGAATTAATGACCTTTTTGACTATACTTTTATTATGAACTAGGTATTACCCGCGACTCCGTCTGCGATCTGGGTTGAAAAGTAGCCTATGTCCGAACCTAGATCATGATCTACCCATGTGCCAAATTTTATCCAAATCCGTTCAGCTGTTTTAGCGTGAAACAAACAAACAAACTCACTTAGCATTTATAATATTAGCTAGGATGCTACATAATTACTAACATATATTCTTTTATATCGTGCTTGTTAGTGATCCTAAGATTTCTACTACATTTTCTGTTATTAACTCTGAGAACCAATAATTGGCTCTGTGTTACATATACAATTGTTATCCATCTGTTACAGCTGTTGGTTCTCCTATAAATAAGTCAATAAATAAATATATTTTCGTTAAAATATTTGTATGACAGTCCATGGGTAGGCATATAGATCATAAAGGCTCGTGCAGGCATATTGCTGCTTGTCGCTTCCGCGATATCGCGCTGATCTGCATGAGCCTTAACCCTATTATTAAGACCATTATTGTACGATGTTTTAATGAAAAAAATATTATATTTAGAAAATATTACAAAACAAACTTTAAAGCAACAAGGCGAATCTGATACACTCTAACATTTAGTTACCTCGCTTACCGCAGTGCAACTTTTTGTTTCATTAACCAACTAGTTTTTGTTTCCTTAACCAAAAAGTTTCGGTTCCAGGATAAATTATCATTGGACACGATGAAGTATTATGTTCACGAGTTTTGTTTTATACTGGTTGTACTTATGTTTTGCTTGATGGGACAGCAAGTTGAGAATGAGGTAAGTGGTCCTAGGTACAAGAATATCTTTCCATATTACTAGGAAATTACAATAGGGAACTTACAATATATAAAGGAAATGCCAGTAGCTTGCACAAAAATTGTGCCATAACAACTTCTGTTTGGTGATAACATTCTTAAGTTACTGTTGTTTTGTACTATGCATAATAAGCCTATAATGTTCCCACTGCTGGGACACAGGCCTCCTCATGGTGAGAGGGAGTGGGCCGTAATCCACCACACGGGCCCGGTGCTGGTCAGATGACACATGTCATCAAATTTTTGGTTCTCGGACATGCCGGTTTCCTCACGATGTTTTCCTTCACCGTTTTAAGAGCAGTGGTGATGAAATAATTTACATAAAGTAAAGCGCCTGTCAGGGGTCGAACTTACGACCTACAAGTCATAAGTCGTGGTCGTTACCATTGGGCCACCACTGCTCACTGTTTGTTATTATGATTTTTAGTTATTGGCATAGTGCTCCTATACCTACCTTTATTTACAACTGATTTACATCCGTCACTTCACAGTTCAGATCCAGTTTTAAAACAGCGTCAGGCACTAGTTGTCTGGCATTTTTGCTGAACTGGGCCTTTTTCGCGCAGCCGTGAAGCACACTTTTCTGTTAATTTCTTACATCTTACTTTACACTTTTTATTTGATTTTTATATTTCTTTTTTGATCTGCTGTATATTATACTATGTGCCTTGTAGTATGCCTAATCAATTTATTTTATTTCTTTCTTTGTTTTTTCTTTATTTGCGGTTGGTGTTGCACGTTTCTTCTTCCTTAAACTTCAGTCAGCCGTCATATTTACCAGCCAATTCAGCTTATCGCCTTAATGTCTTTGGTATTCACCCTTTCTCTAACTATATCAACTTTCACACAATTAATCCATCAGTCGTTTCTTTGGACTCCCTCTCTATTATTATAGCCAGCTTATAAAACCATAATTATATGTTTATCGATTGCAGTGTGAGGCATTAGAGAAAGCAGTCACAGAAAAATGGTACATCTTCAACCGAACACATAAGACCAATGTGAGGATCTTCAACATGGCACTCAGTCAGCGAATGCCTATCTACATATTTGGAACTATTACACTGTCCTTACCGACGTTCACTTGGGTAAGCTTTACATAGCAATTAGTGTTAAGGAAGATGGTGATGTTGTACTGGCCTAGTAAAGAGCTGTGGTGGCCCAGTAGAAATGGCCTCGACTTAGGAGTTGTAGGTCGTAGGTTTGAACCCAGGCAGGCACTTTACTTTGTGTAAATTATTTCATCATCACTGATTTCAAAACTCTGATTCTGATTTCCAATTTGATCCTTGGTGATATGGGCAATAACTAACGTGTACTTTTGGAATGAAGTTCTTTATTGCGGTTTGCGGCAGGAGTTGACTGGTAGAAATCGTCATGTAAGGATAAAGCGTTGTGGGCTTCCATGTGACTCTCTCTCTTTAATACGCCATTTTAATACAGAGCCATCTAGTATAAGTTTTGAGAAGCTCTTATAAAGTTACCACACACTTTTTGTTTCAGTTTATAAGAACCGGAATGTCTTTCTTCACACTGGTGATGTCTGTTTTAGAGGAAGAAAAGGATTAATCCTTACCCAATTGCAGAAGTCGTTGTTTGGTAGAAAACATTAGAATGTAATATTTTTTGTCACGCATTAAATGTTTAGTTTGTTGTGATAGAGTGTTTTTAGTCTTTTCACAGTCACATTTCAATACTTAAAGCTACAGTAACTTCTTTTAAAGGGGGATATAAGGCTTTTACTAGCTACAGCAGTGATAGCCTAGTAGTGTAACCGTCATCGGTCTGCCAAGACATAGGTCTCGAGTTCGAGCCCAAGGCACGCACCTGCGACTTTTCAGATTCTCTCAGCACTTGCTTAAAAAACGGTGAAGGAAAACATCGTGAGGAAACCGGCATGCCTGAGTGATATTACTCGACGGCATGTGAAGCCACGTTAGAGGCCCAAAAAACTCTGTCACCAGGATAGTCACTAACCGCACGAAAAAGAAGAAGAAAGAAAGACTGGCTACAGCAGGGAAAAGGATTCTTCTTATACAGCGAAAGTACAATCAAGCTATAATTATGCACATCGATTGAAAACTAATTTGCCATTCAACTTAATCGTTGATTGTTTCCTTGAACCCTGAAGAATGAGAGAATTAACAGTATTTAAACATGCAAGTAATATAAATTAAAACGAATTTTAAAATTAACGGTTTTCAATTTCATTTCGTTCGATTAATTAATTCGTATTATTCGAAACATTCTGTTTTAATTTGTGCATACACTGTAAGATTTAATGTTTATTTTAAGTGGTATGTGCTCGGAATTGGTGAAACAGTTATCGAATCAGCTTCGAGCCAGATTCGTATTGGTATCGCATTTTTATTTTGAATTCTTTTTGAAGAAGTGTTGGTAAAAGGATGTGCAAATACAGCAGTAGATTAACTTAATGAAATCCATGGTGGTATTTATTTGAAAACAAGCTGAGATTAAAAAACGGTGAAGGAAAACATCGTGAGGAAACCGGCATGTCCTAGAGCCAAAAATTCGAAGACATGTGACATCTACCAACTCGTACTGGGCCCGCGTGGTGGATTACGGCCCAGTCCCTCTCACTGAGAGGAGGCCTGTGTCCCAGCAGTGGGAACATTGTAGATTCGAATTTGAAATGGAGGAGGTAGAAAAAGGCCGAGCTACTCGTAACTCAGCCTGCCAATCTTGTCAATCACGCCCTCCCCCGTCTCACCGCTCACGGATACCTCAGGCGGTAACTAGCACTTCCGCGCGGACTATAGGTACATGAAAGCTCAGCTTATACTGGCCTAGTAAAGCTTAATGTGTCGTTGTGAGTACTAGCTCATTCACGCGAGGTGGTCCCACTTGCCGCTATTTTTTCTGTAAAATGTTAAAGCCATGTTCCCAGTGATGGTAATTTTATGAATTATTAATTTTCCACTACCCCATCGGTGTATTACATGAGAATGGTTTACGAGGCATACAGCGTATTATCGTGAAAACTCCTCGGGTAACGTAGTGGAGACTGAGTGGCGTAAAATGTTTTATTAATTGGCAGGAAGCCAGTCAGGTTTGATATCCGACCACCCGTACTGGGCCCGTGTGGTGGATGACGGCCCATTTCTTTTCACAGAGAGAAGGCCTATGTCCCAGCACTGGGAACATTATAGGCTGATTACTTATGCTATGATATACTGTTTGTTGCAATAATAAGCATATGATACGTTTCAGCTTGTTCTCTGGGTTGACAATACACACCCGCAATGCCCCTGGCATTTCAGACGTCCAAAGGCGGTAACCGTTTACCATAGCGTGGGTTGCTTATGCTACGATTTACTAAAAGGTGGTGGCCAACACAGCGAGTGTAATTAACCGGGAGTGAATGACTTCACTGAAACGTTGTTTATGGAGCTGTGGCGGCATCTACAACGCCACATGCGAACTACGCATCAAAGACCTGACGTCATACAAATCCTGCATCGCGCAAGCAGATTTTACCGCGTGACTGAACATCCCGACATCAATCGTCGGGCAGGTGCCCACCAGACAACACCCGTCTGGTCGAAGGATTCACCATTTTCTATGTAGGAGGAGTGTATGAAGCAAGTTTTCCTAGAGAGAGTTTTTTGACACCGTAAAGTTGACTTTACGGTGTCAAAAAACGTTTTCCAGCCGTCATTGCGGCCGTTAGATGGCGACCACGGTTCTTTTAGAAAACCGCAGCTATAAGTACTTGTTTTTCAGTGAATAACATGAAAGAGTAATCCTTAATATTAGGTGTATTATATTTGGTTAGGTTTCCACAGTATATATTGAAACCACAAGAAATACCTACAAAATTAGTGGTTCGACTGTTCACTTTTGACGTACGAGTACATTTTTACTTTTTGCCAGCATAAAAATAGCGAGTTCACAATTTAATACGAGGTCGTTAAAAAACTCGCTGTTCATGAAAGCTCTAGAATAATCCGATTTCCACATTGTCAGAACTGGTATGCATTTAAGCCGTTCTTTATACCTTTTTAGTTTGAAATTCAATAGCTAGCAAATTGAACTAGATTTCGAAATATAGTTTTCAAACATGATACCGTGCAAGTATTGTGATATTTTTCATAAAATTTCAATGTCATTCTTCTTTACGTATAATGCATTAATTCATTTGCGATCATACAATTTAAATAATCTGTATTGCCAATTGAAAAGTGTAGCACTGTTCAAATTGCGCGTTATTTTCCTCAGCCTGGTTAGTCATCTATAAGATTTTCTCAGTTAAAGTCAAATTGTTCAGTTCTCATAAACTCAAGATACCTCAAAAATGGCAGTCAGTTCTTAACTTTTCTTAATTGAACGCCATCTATTTTCAAGTAGTGGAAATAAAGAGACGCTATCACTACACAAAAAAAAAAATCAATGTTTTGCAGAAATCAAACTATGATATTATCGATAATAGTTTTATTTCTAAAATATGGTCTATTATAAATAGATTCTTAAATGATGTAATAACCAATAAAATGCGAGGACAAGTGAAAACAAAATACACGTGAATATATATGTCAAAAATCAACACTATATATCTTCGAAATAGAACAAGAAGAAGAAGAAGAAGAAGTGTAGAAGTGTGACACACACTAGGCGCATGCTATGCACACTTGTTAGTAAGATGATTTTTTAATGGGCACGGCCAGTGTGAGCTCTTTATTATTTTTGTCAAGAACTAATTTCGTACTCTTCTGTTTGTATCGCTATATAAAGTTAGTATCATGTTTCCACTAAGATAGTGCAAGATTTCCATAAAAATAAAACTTGTATTATTAACCAGAGACGATACACATCATCTGTGAGAGGGCATTGATAAGTTAGTTGTCAGCCAATCATAGCTCTTGTGACGTCACATCCTCGACCAATCTGCGCAGAGTTCCGGTAGTCACGTGCTCCCAGGTAGCGTGTTCGCTAGTGACACCCACCTTTACCTCATAGTAGTCTCTCACAGGAGACCTTGAATGGATGCTGTGCATCGTCTCTGCTTAATAATACAAGTTTTATTTTGATGTAAAACTTGCACTATTATATGACGATGCACAGCATCTGTGAGAGACGTGTTTATAACTCCTGGTGACCACGACGACGCAATGTGTTATTATTTACTGAAAAAATAATACTATATATACCAAGATGTATTCGTTATACGAATCAGAATATGTAGCTATACCATCCAATGTATGTTGTTACGTGTGTACGTTAATCACTCGTTTGACTAATCGGGACGCCAGTGCCACCAAGCGGCGCTCGACAGAGTCTACAAACGTTCGACCGGAGTTAAGTTCAGTTGGTCGGAGGCGGTCAAGGAGCGAACACGTTTAGAAATTGTCGCGCGTTCCGTATAGTTGTGTCGTGTACCTACAGTGTGTGAATAGCTAGTGTGATTATTTGATCGTAAATTATCATTTGATTTAAACTGCAAACGGGTTTTCTATTGTGCAATAACTAACACTTCCCATTGTACCGCCCACAGCAATTAAAATATGGCTGATGATAACGAGAGAGACGTACCTTCTCCGTCATACTAATATTTTACATCATTTAATAAAGGGATAATAAAGTGATAAAAACACCTGGAAAATATTAATATTAACAATGAAGAAACCATCGATTTTATCTCTTATCGGTTTAAAATTCTCCGAGAGATTAGTCGTATTTGGTGAAGTGACCACTTTACCTATAATCTGTTTACAAGAATATTTGGCAAAAGTATATGGTCTGCGCCAATTACCGCGGGAGAGGATATCTTCGATTGGAAAATGTTCGTACCAATTCAAAAAAGCTACAGCTAAGCGCATAATTCCAGGACATGCAGAGATACCTGAATCTTTCAGTAAACTTTTTACAATTACCTATCACAGTCCGTGATGCACTTTGCGTGGGACCTCGAATTGACACAAACAATGAGCGATTACATTCGGCCGTATGCCTTGTTTTCCTAATTCCAAAACTTTCCGTAATTAATAAACTGGACATATGTATATTTCCGCTAGCATGATAAGATAGTTTCCAACCTGATTGCCTGTATGCAGCCGTCTTTGACCCAAACATTGGCAATAAAAGACGCCGATCGACGTGACGCTTTGAACAAAGTAATGTCATTAGTATTATTCAGGCAATCAGTTCACTCGAGTCCCCAATAGGGGGCTTCACTGCCCTAAGAGATTGGAGGGAGATAGCTTTAAGAATATGTTGTACTAAGAAGTCTGAATTCAAGTTTCGTTACAGGACCGTCGTCCAAAGGTTAGAACGACAGATTTATGCAATTTATTATAAGCTTATCTCTCTTCAATGAATAGGAACGCTGAAAATCTTGTCAAACTAATATTATTGGGCCTATTGGAAACTATTGGAGGTAATAAACTTATTATTATACGTTATTACCGAACTCGACAAAGTCAGGTGCAGTGTTATGAATCACCAACGCGTCCGCGTAGCGCACATCCTTCCACGACGAATCACCGAACTTTTGTAATGCTTTAAGTTGCTTCACCCGATTTGGGTTCGAGCGAGGCATCTTAACTTGGGGTTCTTAAGCGACATGCTAACGACCATTGAATTTAAACGCGGAAATCCACTCGATATATTTGGTAGCCACCGGCGGGCGGTTCAAATTAAAGTCTAAAGGTATCGTGGAGTTTGGTCAAGGAACTGGTTCCGTAAATCCGGTTAAACAATAGGATGGCTTAAACAGAAGGGTCATAAAATACGTTCGCGAACAAAATACTTTTATGTTTGTTATTATTTTTTGTTACACGCCCTGTAGTCACACAAATGCATATTGTCTCTAATTGGGCGAAACCAGAAAGGGGTGTGGTCTGTCGCTAGCTGCACTTACTTCAGAAATATTTTCTAAACTGAGCATGCCTAAGTTTTGCTGATAGTACGTAGATACTATCAGCAAAACTTAAGCAGGCTCAGTTAGATAGACAGATAAAAATTAAAACTGCGATCGCGATTTAGGATAGACTATAGTCCACGTAAAATCTGTAAACCAACCATCTTCATTCCACCAACAATCGTCTTCTTCGATGTCTCACCGCTCTGGTTTCATTTACTCTTCTTTCTTTGTCCATGCCGTCTTTCTTTGGAATCGGTTCCCTCTGAACATCAGGACGGCGACCAGTCGGTTGTCTTTTAAATTAAAGGCACGTGAACATATACGTAAGAAGTTAGCAGAAACATCCCAGCGCTGATTAGCTGGATTCGTTTTCTCCTCTACTAATCGTTATTTCCTCACTACCGATCGATATTTCTCCTGACAAAGTTTATTCTGTTTATATATATATGAATCTACGTATATATTCTTGTATTGTATAGTTATTTTCGTGTTATTTATCTCATATGTTGCACCTGCCATGTATCTTCTCTGCGTCACCCTAAGGTTGACTGATAGAAAATACATTAAGTACGCCTTTGTACGGTATTTTTTTTACTTCTGCATACAATTTTAATAAATAAACAAAAAAAGCTGTAACCACCCATTAAATTCTAGACTATGTATGTTATTATTAAGTAATAGTAAATTCAATTAGAGTCGTTGTTCCGAAGAGAAGTCTGTAGGAATGGGGTTATATGAGGCCGTCGCCCCTGCTAGCTACTATTATTTATGGGCTTAAATTATTTCCGATAATTTTGCAAATTAGTAAATTTATTTGGAGAAAGAGTTCATTGCCTCCGCGATAAACTCTGTAGGCTCTTTTATTTAACAAAAACCAGCCCAGTTAGTGTCGGACCACGCACAAAGAAGGGTTCCATCGTTGGGTTGAATTTATCTCAAAAACAAACTAACATTATAGCTCATTTTTAATTCCAGATATTTACATCATTTAACAACTAACAAACTTAAAATAATAATAATTATATTCAGGTACAATTATATAAAATAGGAGGGCAAAATATCATAGGTAATCAAAAAATTAGTCCGCATCGCCGTCAACAGGAAAAGTGCCCAAAAGGCTGGCAGCATTGCCACGTTGTATGGCAATGCTGATTCTTTAGCCAAAAAATAGACCAGCCCTCTGGTCACGTGAGGAGTCGACCATCCGCTTGGCGATGTATCTAAAAACTAAGTGGGCACCGGACCCCATGGCCCTAGAGTTTCAACCCCAGATGGCTCGAACATTTATATGTTCGAGCCATCTCAATAAGATTGGAGTACTTGCGTGGTTTGAGGTTTTCCGCATCTGCAGCAGCCGCCCCAGCACAGCCCGCCGTGCTAGGAAGATAGGATGGCGCAAGGGTGTCGACACACGTTGCATCCCACACCAAAAGCCGACCTACCTTCCAAGGCCATGCCGTCTGGTCTCTTCCCATCGTCGCGTGCCAAGCTATTAGGTTCTAAAACAGCAGGCACCCAGCGGGTGCCAAGAGCGCGACGGATAATGTCGTTGATGCTGGCATGTCGTGCTATCCACCCTGCGCTTTTACTGCAGGAAAGGCCTGAAGCAGTTGACACCTTCACCGCATTGGCAGCGATGCGGAGCCACGCAAGGAGCGCCCAGACACAGACAAGTAGCGAGCCGGAAGATGGTGTCACCCAGCATAGTGCCTATGTTGGGTGATGGTAGCGCCTGAAGCCAGAGGCCCAAAAAGACATTATAGTTGATAAACATGTTCTCCCATAAATCGATATATACGTCATGCTCTAGTTACTGAGTAATACGATACCCCTTGGTAAGACTGGCTGTCAGTTGGTGGTTGTCAGACTTTCCGGCTTCTGACGACCCGTAACGACTGTCAAAGGTCCACAAATGACAGCCGGGACCAACAGCTAAAGAAAAAGGAGCTAAAGAGGCATAAAAGGATCTTGGTATGTAAAGATGGTCACGCTTCCACGGACCAACTGCGGCAGGCGTAGCTTAACCGGATCGAACCACCCGTGCGGCTGTTATCGTTTATTCCCAGTAGTTCCTTATAGCTAGTTCCACATGGAACTATTGCAACCTCAAAAAATGAATAGTTTGTACCATTAGTTCCATGTAATTTTAAACTAGTTTTACAGCCGACATTTGTTTCATATGGAACTGATGCAACTATTTAGTTCCATGTGTGAGTTCTATAGTGTACTATTACAACCTTAAAATGTGCAGAATATTATTTGCCATTAGTTCCACGTAACTTAACACCATATTTATTCAATTAATTTAATTTATTTTCACAATAACAATTATACATATATAAATATTATAATTAAAAAAAACAAAAACATGCTTTTATCACTCACTCAAAATAAAAAAAAAATAAGTCTAAGAACTTTTATTTGTTACGATATATGCCTGCTACCCTTGCCAATATACAATACTACGAGTATGACACATTTACATTAAACGCCAGGAAGTGTACAAAGACGTTTTCTATACCTATACCATCTTTGCTATAAAGACTAAGACCGTCTAGCAAAAAAAATGAGGAGCTACAACCTAAGACTACAACACTACAAATTGTCATCGTTCGTAGATAGAAGGGTTCTAGATCTCACATTTCTTCACAAACTTTTCAATGGGGTTGTCGACTGTAGCGAGCTTCTAGAAAAGCTGCAGACAAGTGCACCATCTCGCTTGCCGCGGAAATGTAACTATAACCGTTTCTATGTGCCGGGATCCAAAACAAACCTCGGACACTTCGCCGTTTTGCCAAGGTTATGTCTGAGGCAGTATAACGAAATATCGAAGCATAATGAACTGGATATTATATGCAAATTATCAAAGTTCAAAAAAGACATAAAAATCATTGTATCCAAGTCGTAATATTTTTGTCTGTTATCTTTTATGGTTATTCTTTGTTTCTTATTCCTTTGTATTATTATTATTAATTGGTTATGTAATTAACTTTGTTTCCTTTGTATGATTTTCGTGTTAAGTATTTTGATTTATTTTAATATTTTTACCTTGTCAAACTCACTGTAGTACCTAGATTATATGTAAATGATGTGGTCTCTTATAATAGGAAGCGCACGCTTGTACTTAAACTTGCATGTAATTGTGTAGCCTCTGTTGGAGACCCAATAAATAAATATTTTAACTTCATGGTAGAGTAAAAGCAAACATATATTTTTTTATTCTATACGCGACGGATGATAGATATACTAGGTATTAGTAAAGTTACCGCTTCTCTCATAATCCCGCGCCCTTGATATCCCAATTACGTTTGCGGTTCCATATTATTGCGTAATTGTACTACTCGCACGTCGTAAAACGAAGAATCTGCCTTTAGTATTAAAAGAAACTGGTGAATAGTGGATGGTTTTCTTTTAAAATTACTATTTATTTTGTTATGCCAACCCTCCTCTTTTGGAGAGCAACATCGGACGACCAACGGGTTGGTCGTCCGATGTTGCCCAAAACAACACAATGATTTTAAAGTTATCTTTCATCCAATATATTTCATGATTATTTTCTAATATTTTATCTTCGATTCCCATTTCTTCAATCTCAGTTTTTGCAAAATTAAAATATTCTTTAACTTGGCAGTAAAGGTAAAAAAAACACTACACAAACTAACATTTTTTTTGTAAATCCTTATTTTTTACTATATTTAATTTTTTAGCCAGCCTCCAAATCGCATGATAAAATCAACCGTGCAGCATCAGGAAACACACGCTTTGAAGCTTTCATGGCTGCAGCTTCAAAATCTGTTACATTTTTTTTAGGTTCCCGATTTGGTACCTGGCTTTTTATTAAGTTTAACATAGTGATGTAGGTGTCTTTGTTTTTATTTGGCAAGACTATAATATAAATTAATGGAATAATATATGTATGTTCTGTGGTACTACCAACGTCTCCGTGTATTGTGTACAACTGTTGGAAGGGTGTAGGGCACACCTTGAAGGTACCGTCACAAAAATAAGTTTTTTATCTTTTTTTATAGTTTTCTTGATTCTTCTGAGCAAAATATTCTATTACGGTTACCTTGAAATTCGTAGTCAGCTAACAACAAATTTGAAAATTTGACGACACTTCTACTTCGTTTTTTTTTCTCTTGTTATTAACAGCAAATAAGGAAAAGGTCTTATGAAAAGTGTATTTTTTTATTTTTCCTTTATATGGACTGATAACTACTGGGAATAAAGACTAAAAAGTATGGTTAATACTCCCACTAGTTCCATACATGGAACTAGTGAGTTGCAGTAGTTCCATGTGGAACTAGCTACATGGAATTACTGGGAAAAAACGGCTGTTATTACTTAGCCCAACTACCCTGCACGAATGCCTGTATGTATGCCTGTTTCAAAAATAATCAACTGGACATTCCAACAATGACACAAAATAATCACATCATACACGACCAAATACAGTATTCCCATATATTGCATCAGACTAGCAATGCAATCGCAAAATGTAAATACCATTGGCCCTAGAGACGTATTAGACGGACATCTCAATACCTGACGTATAGATACGTGGTTACATAATACACCAGTCACGTGAGACGGCACAAACGATTATTGAGACGGACTTGATTATATTGGATGTATGGATGGGAAACCTAGTTTGAATGTAGCTACAGAGGATGTGGATAGTAATTTGTAACTAGATAATAGTGAAATACCGGTTGGGTTATTGAGAGGTAAGTTTAGTAGAGTAAGAAAGGCTTAGAAGTAATAACAGCCATACGGGTCGATCGATCAGGTTAAGCTTCGCTTGCCGCAGTCTGTGGATGGGTGACCATCTTTACATACCAAGATCCCTTCGTGCCTCGGAAAGCACGTTAAGCCGTTGGTCCCAGCTGTCATTTGTACATCTTACACAGTTGTTACGGGTTGTCAAAAGCCTGAAAGTCTGTCAGTCTTACCAAGGGGTATCGAGTTACTCAGTAACTGGGTTGTAGAGGTCAGATAGGGGAGTCGTTCCATGTAAAATACTGGTATTCAGCTGCATTCGGTTAGACTGGAAGCCGACCCCAATATAGTTAAGAAAAGGCTAGGCAGATGATGATGATTGAAAGGTAAGTTTAGGCAACTGTAAAGCTTGTTGGTTTAATGCGTATTTAATAAAGAATTCTCAGTCAGAAGTCTAAAGTTTCAAAATGTGTACGATGATTTGCAAAAGGCATTGAAAAGCACCTGTAAGAAATAAATAGTAAGACTGTGTGTATACCGGTCAACTGTGACAAGGAAAATAAAAACATTCACTAATTTGATTGCGAATATTTAGTTTTGGTGATTATAAAAATAATCCTTTAAAGCTATGGAAAAAGATCCATTATCAGTACTAACTTAAAACAATGAAGCTTATCCTGAAATGAACCCTGAAAACATTACACTTCTTTTTTGGGCACTCCCCAGAGATCGCATTCAATCGGACTCCAGCGCATACGACGGAATACAAAAGCATGTGAAGTGCTTTTGTATTCCGTCGAATGAAATCGCATCGCAACCTGCCGTTACCTCCCGCAGCATCATGTGGTGTCCCGCCACATGCTTTCGTGTCCCACCGCATGCTTTCGTGTCCCGCCGCGGTATTCTCCAGCGTACGCTTCAATACTGCAGAGAGAAATCCCCTTTGATGCTCCATGGTCGGTCTCTGAGCTTTGGAATCTATATCTTGTTATCATTAGAAACATCCGCATTTCATCATCTTCATCATCATTCTCCTGCCCTGATACCAATTTATTTGTGGGCGGCACAACATATCTTTGTCTTTCATACTTCTCTATTATTTGTCATCACGGTAGTCACTCCCTTTCTAGCCATGTCATCTTTCACACAGTTATCCATCGTTTCGTTGGTCTTCCCCTACTCGTATAGCTATCCACATGCATACTCGTAACTTTCCTGGAGATATTTCCCTCATTCCTCCCCATCAGATGCCCATGTCATGACAAACTTTTTCCACACAACTTTTCAGTCACCGGTATCACTTTCAGACTTTCTCTTAGATACTCATATAATAATAATAATAATAATATATATATTTATAAAACGCCTGAATTTATGTTGTGCACCGTTGTGCGCTGGCCTTTATTGTATTAACATAATTGGAAAAAGTGAGCAACAATAACCAGAAAAACACTCTATTACTTAAAACAACATAGAAAACAAAGATCCAAGTATTGTTAGAGCTTCGAAGATGCTCAAGTTTAGCCAATTCTATTTCAAGCTTCAATGCATTGGATAACGACGTTGCTGCAGATTACTTGAGGAAATAACGATGGAAATATTAAAAGGAATTCACCTTGTTATTTACCATTGAATGGGATTAGAAGAATATTTGGTGTAACGCAGATATATTTTTTAAAACAAAGTCAATTACATAATAATTTGTTGTTCAATCTCATTTTTTACGTTGCTACCTTAGGTACTCGTATAAGGTAGCAACTACCATATTTACATTTAACCGCCTCCGATTTAAGCCATTTCTTATTTTGGTGAAAAATTGCATTGTTTCGTCAATCATTTTATTTTGACCTATTTTAATAACGAATTCAACTTCACTAGGAGGAGTATAACGAGCAACTCTATGCAAAGTTATGGAAAGGGTACTGAACAGTAAGTTGCTGACCTACCTCGAAGACAATGATCTCCTCAGTGACCGTCAATATGGCTTTCGCCGGGGACGGTCAACTGGTGATCTTCTTGTGTATGTCACGCACTGCTGGGGCGAAGCCATCGAGAAACATGGCGAAGCACTTGCTGTATCGCTTGATATCTCGAAGGCTTTCGACAGGGTCTGGCACGCTGGTCTGCTCAGCAAGCTTCCTGCTTATGGCATCCCAGCTGGTTTTTGTAGCTGGATATCAGACTTCCTTAGTGAACGGTCGATCAGAGTAGTCGTTGACGGCTGCTCCTCTGACCTTATGGCTATTGATGCCGGAGTTCCTCAGGGGTCTGTTCTCTCTGCAACTCTTTTCCTGCTGCACATCAATGACCTACTACAGACTGGTATTGTTGGGTACGCGGACGACAGTACTGTTTCAGAGAGATACTTGTCCAGCGCAAAAACCAACGGGGCCGCAGTTCGTTCCTTGAGAGAGGCCTTGGTAGAGCGGACAGAGTTGACGTTAAGCCTTGTCTCCCAGTGGGGTGATGATAATCTGGTCACTTTTAACGCCACCAAAACACAAGCGTGTCTTTTTACCGCAAAAAGGAGTCGTTTCGACCTGACTCCTACTTTTCGGGGTACATCGGTTCCTGTAACTGATCGGCTCGAGCTCCTAGGCACGGAGTTGACATCTAACCTCAACTTCGGCGCCACCATCGAGTACAAAGCCCAAACTGCGGCCAAGAAACTGGGCATCCTAAATAAGGTGAAGCGATACTTTACGCCTGGACAGCTTTTGACCCTTTATAAAGCGCAGGTCCGATCCTGCATGGAGTATTGTAGCCACCTTTGGGATGGCTCGGCTAAATACCAACTTGCCGCGCTTGACTCGGTGGAACGCAGAGCTAAGAGGCTCATTGGCGACGTAAATCTGGTGGATGCCGAGCTTCACAGTTTGGCCCATCGTCGCAAGGTTGCCTGCTTGTCGGTCTTCTATAGATTGTACTTCGGAGAGTGTGCTCAAGAACTCCACGACCTCATTCCACCGGCCCCCTTCTATTATCGGTCATCTAGGCGCACTTCAGGTTACCATCCCTTCCTGGTGGCTATCCCACCAACTCGCACTAAGCGTTTCCAAACTTCTTTTATAATGCGCACAGCAAAGGAATGGAACTCTCTGCCTGCGTCTGTGTTTCCGAACGCATATAACCCTAATCTCTTCAAAGTGAGAGTGAACAGGCTTCTTCTGGGTAAGCTCGCTCCATCGTCGACTTTGTTTCTGTCGCCTCTGACATAGACTAAGGTCAAGAGCAAGCCCATCACAAATAAAAAAAAAAAAAAAAAAACTTATTAAGAGGGCCTCGATAAGCGGCATCCGGTTTCAAAGCATTGCGTATATGTACAAAATATTCAACAGGATTGCCATAAGCTTTTCGGTAGCTCATGCCAATCCAATAAATTTTTATCTTTTTCATTATCATTATCGCTGATAGAATTTGTCCAGATCTTCAGGTTAATCATAACTGATTAATATGCCATCTGACATCCACAACTGATCTAAGAAGCAAATGATCATAGTTTGTGGTAGCGGGAAAAAAATATGTTAATCTTGAAAATATTTCTCATAACTTGGTTTTTACAAAAATCATCAGGAGAATTCCTTCCTATCGATTCCTCTACGAGACTATGCAAACACAAGGAGCACCATTTTCCCTACACTGAAATATAAGAATTTCATCCGTAGCATTAGGATTATTTTCTTAGTTAATAGAACCATTTGTGTTAATGGAATGGCCTCGTAAATATTGCCTTCCGTCTTGTAAATCCTGATGGACTTATGTTTATTTATTAGCTATAATCTTGTTATATTTTTATGATGTATTTGGTATTTGCTAAGGCTATTGCTAACGTAGACAGACGTGTAGGCTGATGGTATTACATCGTTATTGTTTATATTCTTCATAAGTAAAGTACTAATAACATATGTAAGTATTCATGAAATGGGTTACAAAGTTATACCTAGGCACTAATAAGTGATACCCATAGGATTACGTAACGTTAGCTACTAGCCGAGTAAAGTAACCTAAAGGTTACTTTATTCGGCTAGTAGCTAACGTTACGTACGTTTCTCATCAAGGTATTTTTATTAAAGTTTTTTCTAATTCTAATAAAATGCTCGTGTTTGTAATATTATGCAGCAAAAAGTATAAAATGTTATTAGACAAAAGGTTATTAACTTTGTTTACTACTTGTTTCTTTTGCGATTTTTTTTTAACATAAATATTGCAAAATAAACTAAGAAGGAAGGAAACCTTACATTAAAACGCATTGAGTTTGTAATGTCAACAAGAAAACTTTGTTTCTGGGAATTGAACCTCCCATCATATCCGATTCAAGCAGACCTTCGAGATATCTAAACGGATACTAATTTAAAAGTTTTTTCTGTATAATTGCTTGAAAATACAAAAAGCTGTTATGCAGCTAAGTCGGACTATCGTAGTGGGCGACCTCGTAATTGACCTGGGTCAAATAATTTTATTTCTTTCTAACGTTGAATATCACTGCCAAATATCTACTCGTACATATGTGACAGTTGAATAGTTTCAACCTTAGTGAAGTTTCACTGAGCAGTGGTGGCCCAGTTGTAACGGCCGCGACATACGACTAATTTCATCACCAATGCTCTCAAAACGTTGAAGGAAACATCGTGAGGAAACCAGAACTAGAACCTAGAACCAAAACTTCGAAGACATGTGACATCTACCAACCCACACTGGTCCCGCATGATGGAATACGGCCCAGTCCCTCTCGAAGAGAGAAGTCCTGTGTCCCAGCAGTAGGAACATTATAGGCTTATTATGTATCTATTGCTGGGGTACCTAGTTGTTGACGCTGTGTGTACATTTACGAAAACTCCGATCCAATCTATTGGTCGCACAGCTATTGATATCTTGGGAAAGGTCTAGAGCTGCCCCTAGAGATCAATAGGTTCATGGTTAAGGTCAAACTATAACAACTCCACAGAGTTATTGAGTATTTCCTTACAAATAAATGTCTTTATATCATTTGGACTAGAATATCATGCATATAGTGTGGACTAACGTTATCACAGTTGATGTCCATGTCGCAGATGTGTTGGCACTTGATATTGAAATGTTATATAGAGCTGTTAACTTGTGGCAGTTGAATGAGGTTATTAGTTTGTGTAGTAATTAGAGTTTTTGTTTTATGCTGTTTGTTTCTTTATTTATAAAATTTGACAGAACTCTTGTACATAAAGTATAGCTCATAAAACAGTTTCATTTGAATATTTAAATCAAACAGTATTTTCTTAGTTAACCTATTTTGTCCTACTGCTGGGCAAAGACTGTTACAATTTCATTTATATTGTGCTTTCTGCGGCCAATTCGTCAGGAACGAGTCCAAATCATCATGCCAGATTTTGTTAGGCCCACCTTGGTGATGACGCCTGGTTTCAGATACCCAGAGTGTGACGATCCACGGCCCGTTACTGTTTTGTTACATACTGTAACTGTGACCCCACCAGACTCAATTCAGCCTCACAGACCTATCGCAGTGCAGTGGTGGCCCAGTAATGACCGCGACTTACGAGTTGTAGGTCGTAGATTTGAACACTTGCTTGCAACCTTTAAAGCAGGCGGGAATTTGGGATCACGGGCGCTCAGAATGGGGACTCTGTCCGTCCACTTAGTGACCTCAGGGACGATGGCGCACAGTGTTCAAGTGCTGCCTTGCATATTTGCACAGTTAGGTTTCGGGGAGACCCCTTTACAGTCTCCCCAGAGATGTGCCCTAAAAGGCATTGCATAGAGGGGGTTTCGGATCGGTCTTTTGAGAGGTAACGATACCCCCTTCCATATGCAGATGGTGACCGCCGGGGTGGTTTTAGTGAGGTAAAAATCCCACACTCCCCGGTCTTATCCCCAAAGGCCGGGCGCCTTTTAAAGGTTTCCCGCCGAAAACAAAAAAAAAAAGGTTCGAACACTTACAGGCGCTTTACTTTGTGTAAATTATTTCATCACCACCGCTCTCACGGTGAAGGAAAACATCTTGAGGAAACCGCCATATCCGAGAACCAAAAATTCGAAGACATGTGTCATCTACCAACCCGCACCGGGTCCGCGTGGTGGATTACGGCCCACTCCCTCTCACCGAAAGGAGGCCCGCGTCCATGCAGACTTATCGTATCGCCAACATCGGCGATGCCCGTCCTGGAGCGTATAATGGTGTTGTTGTTGTTGTTGTTGTTTAATGCTACGCTCCATTGCTCTTTGGCAAACCTTGAGTTTGACCTTCTGAGCCTCGATCAAAATTATTGAATTCAATTAAACTATTAGTGAGTTTTTGTTTTATTGTGGTCATCATTGTTTTATTTTATAAAAGGGTATCGGGAATTCGTGGTGCCTGAAAAGTAGAAGGTATGGTAAAACTCTGTCGGTAAACTCCACCTACTTTCCAATGGGAGTTTTAACGGGTGAAAATAAAATTGTCCACCAATTAGAACCCTGAAAGAACGTTTAAAACAAAGTTGGTTTAGTTTTATTGCTTTAATTTACACTTTTTTTTTTTTTTTTCTAGTGATATTTATTTTAGATGTATGTATGTATTACTAACATACATTATATTATTTGTTTTGTAAATTGTTTCGATTTTATGTATTCTATTTTCTCTTCTACTCTTACACACGGTGTCTTTTTTTTTTTTTTTTGAGGGTGGGAAATCATCAAATAACTTCTCCCGCTCTGGGCGGAGCGGGAGGGTGTGTCAGACTCTTACTGACTAAAACCCACCCGTATTCCTTCCTGTTGCCTGTGTTGCGGGGGCCTCGTTGACCCATAAGTACCTTCCCGCGACCCCAGCAGGACACACGGTGTCTACATCTCTTTATCTACTTTCCTGTCGCAGAAATGCTGGAAGCGCTTTCTGTAGAAATAAGCATCACCTTTGTACGTATTTTTCTGTTCTGTTCTTCTTTTCTGTTTTATATATGTGTACATAAATTGTTAAATAAATAAAATCCTAAACCCCGCCCACATTCCCACAATTAAACAAAGAAAAGCTGAGCAAAGAAGTGTTTTGCGATTTAACACCTCAGTTTAAACAACGCTGAAGTAGAAAGTATACCGGTTACAACCACTCTATGTAACACACCATCTCTCACGAAATGCAGCGGTCTGTACTTAAAAGTTTATATACATTTCTTTTGCAGTACGCAGAAATTCTAAGGCGGCAATTTATGTGTCCCTTTACGCGAAATAAGCCGTTATGTGAGGCTTACTTCTGGCGGAAACAATACCGTTTTATTTATTGGGTAATGATTTAAAAGGGAGTTGTGAAATTGTCGCGAATTTTTTGGGAGTTTATTTTTTTTTGCTTCAATGTTGGAGCTGGTATGGAAATGAAATAATATTATTCAGTAAAGGGATCATGGAAGCTCATTTTATACTAGATGTGTGCATAGTCAGTTGTAGCTTAACCTCTCTAACAGGTCTCACCAAAATTACACACACACGCATGCAAGATTTTGACAAACGCTAATGGTATGCCTGTTTAGCAAAATGATACTATAAAAGTAGTACATACTAGATGAAGAGAATCAAGCACAGTGCGATATCAGAAGCAGCAAGCACGTTGATTTAATGTTGACGTTTTAGAACAGTAGATATAAGGAGTAGGAATAATATACGAACAGAAACAAAAAACTATAAACTAAATATAAATGCCGTCGATCCTATAGACAAAATCCTTTAGCCATCGAAGAATACTAACAAGGATGTTAGTAAAGAGAACAATATCGACAATCCCTGAAAACAATATTCGTAACTATTTGATATAATGTCTAGACAGCGAAGGATTAAGGAAGGTCACACATCAAAGAAGGAAGGGAGATGTGCCAAAGAAATATTTCGATGTAACCTGCATCATGTAAAGTCTTGTGTTCTGTGGTATGTGTGTGTAAATAGATTGCTTTCAGAAAATGAATGGAAACTAAAAGAAAAAATACATTCATAAAAACTATCAAGCCTTTTTTGCTAAAGGGGTTGACAGACATGTTGTAAACATCTCTGTCAACCCTTTTAGGAAAAAAGGCTCAAGTTTAGTTAGCCATAGTAAGTGCCTAAAGTTTATTTAAGAATATAAGTTTATTTAATAAGATGACGACTAACAGCGATGAAAGATAAAAACGACATGTAGTGCTGACCCCAAATAAATTGGGATGATGATTAGGAAGAGCGCCTAGTGTCATCTGTGTATCCAAGAATTTCCTGACAGGATTACACAAATCCGTTGCCAGGTCTGAGAATCGAGACCTCCGGATCACAGCAACTGCACTTAAGACCACTAGAACAACGAGGCAGTCAAAGATGTGACATTAGTGCCACCACGAATAATTCTAGCACGAGTTCTTCGTTCGCTCTACCTACATAGTGAACGAAGAACTCGTGCGTGAAGGAGAATACATTCTCCTTTGACTAACACACAACTAACATAAATTGTGTTGTTGCGAGAACTGCTACTCTTTTAACCTTATCTCACAATCGTTGGATAGCTGACAACTCCAACAACATCGATGATTCACCTCGTTTAATTAAACAGATGTACTCACACAAACAAATGAAGCCTAGCTCTGGGACACTTCATAAAATGTTACTCAATAAAGCATATCATCTTCTTCCATACTCTCCGAACCCACATTTATGACGCAACGAATTTGTCTCAAATCCGTGGCGATACGGTAGCCGCAGTATAATCCTAGGCGAGTGCAATATGCAGTGTAAGACAGCGGCTTACATTGTTTTTGGCTACGTCATGCCTTCGGCTTTATGGAGTATGGTTATTACGTGCTTTTATTTGTTTGTCTTGTCTTCCAGGTTTTTTTCTTGTGGTGATATTGAAACGCAATATGGATTTTTTACTATGAACATATTCTTGGGTACTGTTTTATCATACGAATGATGTAACTAGGACTTTATTGACATCATCATCATCACAGCCCAACGTTACCCACTGCTTGCCTCTCTTTGTTTGTGTCAATATCCAATGTTTGTGATTTAGTAATGATTTGATTTAAAAAGTGTGACCATGGAGTTGCTTGGCCGTTGTTGTCTATAAGAACCTACGCTTGGATTGGGCAACTAGCTTCAACTTTCTGACTGAGCGACTTCATGACATTTCAGAAGTGTCATTAAGTAGTTTAATTAAAATAAAAGCTGTAAGTGTAAGACTGTCTTAAAAAATATCTGCAATCTGATTTACGGCTTTTTGATTTTTTCAACGGGTTACGAGGTACGAGTGAAATTTTCACATGGAATTTATACGGCCCTCAGATAATTTTTCCGGGACTGGTTGTTTGCGAATGTGAGATTTGTCTAAAAGCACAACAGAAAAACATTTTTATTCGCTTTGTTGGAATTTTTCCGATAGATCTAAACACATTTAATCCTAATAAATCTTATTTGATTTTTTTTACTAAAATCTTTATTCAAAATGCTTATAACTGTAGAATGTATCTGGACCTTCATAGAAATTGGTAAAGTCACGCATGACCACTCGAAAATAAACACAAATACACAAACAATAGAACTGACATTCAGACTGACGCTATGGACTCACGAAAGCGTTTGACAAACATGCGGGCCTCCACACGGCTTAGTATTGGCTGCCCATTTGTCATCTGAGCATTACCATAATTCAACTGAGGATGATGAATCTGACCGTGTTTATAAGCTTACTGCTTATACAATTAAAACCAGTCGTTTCAAGCTTCCTGATTGGCTCATATTGTAACACAGCATAAGTACTTAAGCAGCTATTGTGAAGCTACGTAGTACACAAATCTGTGTGTGGACGCTTCGGTGACAATATAATTATAATAGTATGGTAGAAATCGAGGTGGTCGGGGGGGTAACCATCACCTCTTATAGCAGTATTATTATAATATTACTTCACAGTGGGAATGTGATGGAGCTGTACAGGACTTATAGCTCCATCTCTTTCTCACGCTAAAGTAATATTGAAATAATACTGCTATAAGAGGTGATGGTTACCCCCCTGATGGCGGAATTGAAAGGTGGGTTACGGAACCCTACTAAACCTATTGAGCCTGGGCTCTTTTAACTCTCGAGTCATATTCATCACTATAAATAGTGAACGAAATTTAATCGTGTTTCTTAAACTAGGTAGATTATTACTCAATAAATATTACGGTCGTGTAAGTAGTTAAACCGTGCACTTCCAGTTTTAATTAAGACGCTGACAACACCTAAACCGCGGTCACTGTCAGATTGCTTAGAAAAGAAAGAGAAGCTCGATGACCCAAAATATGAACCCAATTATCTATTTACTCAAAACTGAGTTGAATAATCGAAAATAAAAAAACAACCAAGTTCTGCATTCTAATAAGATGTTTTTGTTTTTAATTAAATACGTAACGTATATTGATATTTAATGCAGATATTTTGGATTAGAACTCAAGGTAAGAGGTTAGTTTAAGGTTAATTTGTATCGAGATTTTCTTTCAAAACGTGTTTTGGTAACAACCAAGTTCTGGGAAATATGTTCAAAATTAACATATATTTTTTTTCCGCTACCACAAACTATACAGATTTGGATTTTTTTTTTCTTAAGAGAAGCCTATTTTGGTCAATTGGGTCTTGTCAGCGCCTTAAAGCTTAACTTACTACTGAAGCGACCAAAGGAAATTCTGAAATCATTCGGACGCAAACGTAAACAAATTTAATACTAGTTTTTCCTAACTCCAGATTGTGTTTCCACTTTGAAATCCGGTCCTTAAGACAACGCCTAACTAATTAGCTTTAACTTATCTCAAATTTAGGCTGAGATTTATCTTTTCTTAGAACTTCAAAGACTTCTACAGTTTATGTTTGTTTAAGAGTATTTCTGTGTTCAGAAGTGAAGGTTTTTAGGCTGGTTGTGTCATTTTGCTGAATAAAATGTTAAGTAATTCTAATTCTCCATTTACACTAACAAAAACAGAGTTGATATTTAAAATCATCATCACCATTTCAGCTGAAAGACGTTCGCTGCTGGATATAGGCCTCCTCATGCGTCTTCACATCGTCCAGTCCTGTGCTTCTCATCCAGTGGACCATCCCGCAACCTTCATCAGGTGGGAGGCCTTTTTTTTGGGTGGATAATTATCAAATAACTTCTAAAGGGTGTGTCAGACTCTTACTGACTAAAACTCACCCATATACCTTTCGTTGCCTGTGTTGCCAAGAGCCTCGGTAACCCTTTCGGACTTTCTCGTGACCCCGGCAGGAGGTAGAGGGCCTGCGCCACTCTAACTATCCTTACTAATATTATGCGATAAATGTGAAAGTCATGCTAAAACGGCTGAACGGATTTGGGTGAAATTTTGCACATGGGTAGACCATGACCTGGGTTCGGATATAAGACATTAAAATATCCCAACCCAGGATACCCAAATATATAAATATTTGGGTATCCTGAGTTGGGATATTTTATATATTTTTATAGGATATATATTATCCCGGTAATACGTACCCGGGGGATAATTTCCGACCTCCACGAGGCAAAGCCGCGGGAAAAACCTAGTTATTTATAATTAGGTACTTCAAGAATACTATCTTTTTCGTCACCAGTAGATATGGATAAGTAAGAGGACTTTTAAATTTAACAACAGTTTAATTATAAGACATTCATGGGATGCTTATGATAACCAATGCCTACCAAGATATTATATATAATAACACATACACAACATCACGCCTTGTTTCCCCGAAGGGTTGGGCAGATGTGTACCTGTAGTACACTCACACACGGGGGGGGCCCGTTACCCCCTTTATATATAATAATAACAGTAATATCAACGTTAATTTATATTATTTTTTTTTGTTCTGTTGCCAATTTCCTCTAGACATCTCTGTTAAATACATTTTTCACAAAGTCAAAGCAATGCAATTTTTTATAACGCATATTAGTGATTTCTTTCAGAAACTAGACCTACTGCAGCTTCAAATCTGGACCATTTACCGACCCAATTTCCAACTTCACAACGCAAATTATATTCGAATAGAAACTCCATAGTAATAAGTGAAGGCTTCCATTTTTTGTTGTGAGCGGAAAGAGCGCAATATGCCAGTGAAGAGGCTCTTAGGTGCTCTCGGCTTTTTATGGCTCGACTCAGCCTGGGCAATGACGAGCTCTAAACAACTAAGGCTGCTCGAGCAACTTATGAGCACGACCCTTGAATGTTATATTTTGCCTGTCATTTATGAGGATTTTTATGTTTTATGAAACTTTTCTTGTGTTTTTAGGAGGTTACAAGTTGAGCAAGAATTTTCTACCATTTATAATGGTAGAAAATTATTTGGATTTTGCATGTCGTGTTCTGAATGTTGGTTATCCTTCTCATTTAGAAAAGTATCAAATAATGACACGGTTTCCCACCATTCACTTCAACGCTGACTGGAAAGTTGGTATAAGAATAAGGATTTACCAGTGTTATTAGGCAGTTGTCTCACCGCCGGCTATTTTCTCACTCAAGAAACGTACAACAGACATACATTCCGAGTAAACAAGAAATGCATATATTAATAGTTTATCTGACTTGACTGTTCACACAACCAGCGAGTACTCGTCTCTACTAGTTTGTCGTTGAGCGACAAGAGCTATCAAAAATAATACTCGTTCAGCGATACTTGCTTGCTTGGCGATCAGAACTCACGCCGAGAGACCAGCGGTCGAGCAAGTGGTGCGAGTAATCACCCGTCGCACACGGTCACTCGCTGATAGCCCAGCGACAAAACTATCGGAACTACACACTCGCTGCTCGCCATCTCGTTATCAGTTGCTAGTTCTACTCGCGACTTGTTAATCGCCGGCGCTGCGACAACTGCCTTAGATATATGTAAATTGATATTTTAAGGAATACTTAATTACGAATTATATGAATATGACTATTGTAAGAGAAGTCTGCAGTTTTGTTGGTTTGTTGTTATAATCCAATTCTGTCGCTTAAAAATAGATTCATAAATCTCAACCTATGTTACTAACACAAATTCAAAGCATTTATGTCAATTAAACGATTTACAGGCACTTTTGAATTGACAAGAAGTCGGTCAGTCAGAAATATGAAGCTACTTGCCCATTCCAGAGCGTAGTAGGTACTTAAAAGGCGAAGAACGGGAAAGAAACTCGTAGACATTCTTTTAAATTATATTGTTACAAAATATTTGTTACATCAATTATAATGTGTTGAATTTATATAATTTATAAAATATTTGTTACATCAATTAAATGTCAGAACAATTTAAAAAGACGAAATAATTAATCTAAAACAGCAGAAACCCCAAACTGAATAACATACTCCTCCACACCGACATACTGAAAGCCAAAACGTCAGAAGAAAACGGGTCACCCATTCATTTAGTATTACAACTCAGTCGCCATTGTCTCGGCCCCATTCAGTCAAATTGTCATACCGTAATGTAATTTATCAACGCGGTGTCGTCTCCCCCTTAAAATTGAGGACGTTTACTCTGAAAACTCGTTTAGAACCTCGCTTTATGGGGTCATAATGAGTATAAAGGAGCTTCAGGTTTTGTATGGTCATTGTATAATTAAGTGCGGAAGAGAAGGTAAGATTTAGCTTTGACATAAACATCTTTTGTACGCGGTGTTTTGTGTTGAGTTCCGTTGATAAATCAGCCTTCTTCTTTACATACACACAAACTCACACCTTCTTCCCATGGGGGTAGGCAGATACTACAGAATGCCACCTGCTACGATCCTTACATACACCTTTTGCTTCGTTTACGTCCGCGATGCATATATCGCGGCCCGCAGGCCGCATGCGGTCCCTTGCCGGTACGCAAGCGGCCCGCCAACAAATTAAAAAAATGCGGAAAATAAAAGAAAGTTATAAAATAAATGTTGACAATGTTGTATACCTAATTACTTACATTAATAGGCATGTGTTGTGAGCTTGCGATCAGAACTATTCGGGTAGCACTTCGGTGTGTTCGGGCGAGAGGGGCGCTCCACGCGCGGCGCGCAAACATATTGTCATGGTAATGCAATGCCATGCATCAAACTAAATATCGTAAGTTTTACAAAAAAAAGGTACCTAATTTAATTCTTCTAAAACGTTTACCTAGTTATGGCCCGCCTTTGGCTCATAATGTGCCTGAGTGGCCCCTATTCTCTATAAGTCTGTGCATCCCTGGTTTACGTTCATACATCTGGTCATAAACGTACACACGTTGCGAGTACTGTGCACCTGACCTTTCTGAAGATCATCGCCAATGAGGTAACTATATTTCCTCCTAGGGCGTGCTCTCCCGGCGTTTCCACTCACATTTGCCTTCTTCATTCTTGTATCAATATGATGTTTATTAAATTTATGGTTTTACTCAATTACGTGAACATAGTTGGGAAGTATCAAATTTCTAAACTCGGCTCTAGCATAATAATCAGTCTATAATGTTCCCACTGCTGGGAAACAAGCCTTCGCTCTGTGAGAGAGAGTGGGCCGTAATCCACCAAGCGGGCC
The DNA here is from genome assembly GCA_905333075.3 of Atethmia centrago. NCBI lineage: Eukaryota > Metazoa > Arthropoda > Insecta > Lepidoptera > Noctuidae > Atethmia > Atethmia centrago. The sequence continues at coordinate 16,389,787 of HG995388.1, forward strand.
CAGTGCGGGTTGGTAGATGTCACATGTCTTCGAATTTTTGTTTCTAGGGCATGCCGGTTTCCTCACGATGTTTTCCTTCACCATTTTGAGAGCAGTAGTAATGAAATAATTTACAGAAAGTGAAGGGCCTGTCTGGGTTCGCGTAGTAGGGTCTAACTGAACCCTTATTCATAAGTTCCGTAAATCGGTATCTTTAATAAGTAATCATCTGCCTAGCCTTTTAGGAAACCGGCATGCTCTAGAACCAACGATTAGAAGATATGTGATATCTACCAACCCGCACTGAGCCCACGTGGTGGATTACGGCCTACTTACTCCCTCTCACAGAGAGGAGGCCTGTGTCCCAGCAGGGGGAACATTATAGGCTGATTATGTATGTAGATATTCAATGAGGTGAAACAACGTAATATCAACTTTCTCAAGTAGGCTCTAACGGAACCCGTATTAATAAGTTCCGTAAATCGGTAGCTTTAATAAGTCATCATCTGCCTAGCCATTTCCCATCTATATTAGGGTCGGCTTCCAGTCCAACTGAATACTAGTATTTTACATGGAGTGACTGCCTATCTGACCTCCACAACCCAGTTACTGGGTAATAAAATACCTCTTGGTAAGATTGGTAGTCAGACTTTCGGCCTTCGGACCCATAACGACTGCCAAAGATCCCTGAATGACAGCCGGGACCAACGGCTTGACGAGCTTTCCGAGGCACGGAGGGGTCTTGGTATGTAAATATGGTCACACACCCACGGCCCTACCGCAGAAAGCGTAGCTTAATCTGATCGACAGATCCGTGCGGCTGTTATTACTTAGCCACAAGCCCCTCTAACTTAACTAATAACTGGTAACTTTAATAAGTATATACATATGTGATTAATAAATCTTAATATACTAAGTTAATTATGTAAGATTTTTTATGCCAAGGTTTACCTATGCAAAAATCAAAATAAAAATATTTTATATCACATAAACCTACATGGGCACTTATGAAACGTCAGAAGCTAGGTGCACGGTTCCAATTGGTCGTTTCCTATGGAGAAGAGCCGGCCAGAAACTCCACGGTTACTCTTTTAAAAATAATAGGTTTTTACAATGTTTTCAAATTACAGTGCTAATAGGTATGAGAGGACAGTGTAGGCCTGTCAAGAAGTACCAGGTACTAAGAAAAATTAAATGGTCTACAAATCTAGTCTATTAAGCCTACAACGTTCTCACATTCACAAAATATAAAATAATCTATGGCTTGGCCATTTCGCTACATTCACATGGGCGTAAGGTGAAAAATGAATTCACTGTTCATTACTTTTCTGTTATACAATAGTTCTTGTAGTAACGATACGGCCAAGCCACATATTTTGACTAAGGTGTAGAGTTTGTGAAGTAAGGGCTTGTAGAATTAGGGTGTGTAGAGTTAGAAGCTTGGCTCTACATGAGATTTGATAACTGTTTGACAGTGCGAGCAGTGTGGCAACTGTTTTTGGTGGGATTTCATTTCTCTTTCTAAGTTGCTTAAGAGACTATTTTTTATTTTGTTTATTAGATTTTTTATTTTATTGGGTTTATTTTACTATTATTTATAAAGGAGTCCCTATATCATTTTCAGACCTCTATCATCAAAATTTAAGTCTCATATAAACTTCGATCCCCCGATAGTTTAAGGGGGTAAAAGTTCCAAGTTTTAGAATTTTTTTATTGTTTATTTACTAATACTAACTTACATACCAAATTTCAGCTTTCTAGGACTTCAGGAGGTACCCTAAGAATTTTGATGATCATCAGTGAGTGAGTCAGTGACGAAGTCGGGGTTTTTTAGATATCAATAAAATATAAAGTATAAGAGCTATGCAATTGAAACTTTATATATTTAATAAGTCACTATTACTATTTTTACTATTGACATCATATCCCGAGAATTTTGTTTATCTAGTGTAATCCAAACCCAAGTTATGAGGGTTCACAAAACTGACAAAACTCTTTGAGAAAAGGTAGGTAGTGCCCTTGCACTTCGCTTCGCTCATCTTTGCGGGGGCACTACCGTGCTCCCAGATAAAATAATACAAATCAAAACCTATTTAAATCAAGTGACACCTTGGCCATTACAACTGTAGCAAGGCTTAATTAATATCCCGTCCACGAAAGCCACTAATAAATAGTTTGATATCAAAATTGTAGGTTGGTATTTCGTATAAGGATATCAGCGAGGTTGATTGCAAAGGTTTGACTGCCCAGTAAGTACAAATTTTGTCACTAATGCTGACTTTTTTTGACTAGTGGTCACATTCTTGCTGGCCACTCCAACTTAATAATTTTACAACGGTGATTTGCATAGTTTACGTCACTTCAATATTGGCATTGGTCGTATTTTTTCCTCACGACCTTCCTCATGTACGGACGACCACTGACCACATTTTGTCAGGGTCAGCGACTAATTCCTAATTACAATTCATAGAGCTATAAAAAGAACATTCGCAATCAGGACGTTCGGCGATTGTCGACAAAACGCAATTAACTTAATTGAGGAAGACTTAATTTGACTTTTACGGCATTTTGTTTGTTTTTGTCTGGATTCTGTCGTTTTGCAAACGGATAGAGAGATAAGGGAATTGTGTTATTGGACATTCTGACTTTTAGCTGTTATTTTAGGAAGCGTGACTTAAAATTTGAATTATGTCGTGACTTCTTTACTCTTAAAATTTTGGACGTACCAGACTCTCGTATATACCAAAGGGTGTATTTTGTGATTTTTGTTAAAAAGTAACTGGTTGAGAAGAGAATTGTTCAAACTATGGCATGGTGAAGAAAATCCAGTGATCCAAGGTTGCTTGAAGTGGCCATCGGAGCGGATAAGTTGGCGTAAAGGAGATCTCGACGGTGTGAAGAGTAAACTAAAGTGGGTTGTTTAGAGATAGAAGTGATTAGGAGGTGGAAAGAGGTATCAGGTTGATTTCTGTCTCAAAAACGAAAGCTGTAAATACCAAAGTAATTATAATAGATGAATAGGTACTTAATACCTTTCTTGAAAATTCGGAACAAGAGAGAAAATTCAGCCTAAAACCTACAAAATACAATACGAATTTCCGATAAAAAAATCCTGTCCTAATTAGCGTTTAACAGTCGAAGACATCAAAGGTACGCGTTGAAGACATAAAAATGTATCTAAAATTAATTTTAATACATTAACTAAGCACCTTGGACCCTTGGAAGCCTTCCGTTAATTTATTGATGTTTAATTCAAAGAAATAAAATGGCTGATTTGACTGGGTTCCTACAATAATAATTCGAAATCTTTATACAGGAGCGCATGATATTAGAAGTTAATATTGAAATAATTTTAATTGCCGAGCAGACCAAAAAAGAAAACATTAGTTTCATAACTGAACTGTTTAAAAATCTACTTTTTATTAAAATATTCGATACCAAAAATCCGTAACAGGAAACTTTTATGAAGGTAAAATTCTGGAGTTCAGTTTTCATAATTATTTCATTATATTTTATGTGATTTAATTAATGTTTATAACGTGACATATTTTACGTTTGTTTATACTTATGGCCACCACCACAGTCACCTTCATCTTTTTGTGGTTTGGACACTTTTCGTTCATTCAGGGATTTGAATTGTATGACATCGTTACAATATCATTCTTTCTTTTTCTAAATAATAGCCTTCCTTTTGTGGTATGAACCTCAGCAGGCTTAGCATCGCGGGAAGGTACAATAGGGTTACCGAGGCCCCTGGCAACACAGGCAACGGAAGGAATACGGGTGGGTTTTAGTCAGTAAGAGTCTGACACAACCTCCCGCTCCGACCAGAGCGGGAGAAGTTATTTGATGATTTACCACCCAAAAAAAAAAGCAGGTTTAGCATGACTCTTTCTGTTTCTACTCAACTGTATAATAGAAATCGCTGGTCTTCATTTCTCGGTAGAAAACTGTCAACTGTCTACACGGAAATTTTATGTTTGTCTACTCTTCCGCTGAAAAAACGCTTCTCTACGGTTCTCGTCCTAAGCTTACCTACTGATCGTTATAATTTTACGTATATGACGCAATATTAAAAATATCGGTCTCTTCTCTTGGCTTGGTAAACAACCTTTTGTTAAAAACAAGTCTCTCAAACATTTACTACCATGACAACAATTTTATATTGCGCAAGTTGTGTACCTTACTCGAGCAAAAGCAATGCAGTCAGGAAAATAAAAAGCAGAAATTCCAAATCGCATCGTAGAATTTCGAGCAAATGTGGCACAACATTTGGTAGAAAGAAACAAAGGACTCAACGTAGAACGCCAAAGCACAAAGTAAAATAATTTGGCCGCTGCCTAACTTAAACATTTTCGACAAGTAACTCCGACACAACTATTTTAATGGGGAATGTTTCTGACATCGCTATCTCTCGTTTGAAACTACACGTCACACCTCCCCTTTTCACACATTCCCATTCTAATTAGAGTGAAAGAGATAGATGATACATTCAAGCGACAAATACGAACGGAAATTGAGTGGACCCTTTTCACTTTAACGCCAAACCTCACTAAGTCGTGGTTAAAGAAACTTTTGGGTTGTAAATAGTTGAAATATTTGCAAAAAGTGCTTCCTGGTCGAATACTTGGCTGTCAAAGTATTTCATAGCTGTTTCCCATTTAGTACATTTTTTTATGTCGCCATTTTGCTTATAAAAGGACAATACTCTGAGGAATATTCACATCGTTTCAGTAAATTGGACCAAGTTTGCTTTAGAAGATACAATTTTGGATTTGGGAGCGTTATTGTTAGATAAAAGTATATAAACAAAGCTGCCAAATCCAAAAGTTTTTGTTTTAATAAAACCAAAATTTCCTTCAGAAACCCTTTTGTGATTAGAAACTAGAAAAAAATTAAGATGTCAAGTTCATGATTTATCTGGAAGAATGGAATGGAATATCGTAAGTTTTTGCTTATACTTTTAAATTCATCCACTATCATTCTCATATTCTATTATTTCAATTTATTTGAGGTCTGCGCAATATCTTTTTTGTTTTCTTCTAAATATCTCCATCAGCCGTCATCTCAGTGTTCACTACCTTCCTAGCCATTTTTATCATCATCTGCCTAGCCTTTTCCTAACTATGTTGGGTCAGCTTCTAGTCTAACCGGATGCCGCTGAATACCAGTATTTTGCATGGAGTGACTGCCTATCTGATCTCCACAACCCAGTTACAGGGACGCGTAACGATTGTCATTCCTAGCCATTATCATCTCCACACAGTTTATCCACCATTTCTTTGCTCTGCTTCTTGTCTTTATTAGGAATCTGTAGGCTATTCTTATAATTTTATCATATTCATATAATTCGTAATTAAGTATTCATCACAATATCTCGTAACACTGCAAAATACACTACCAATTGGTAGTGTACATGATTATTTACAGTTGTAATTGCAATCATATTATTTGGTTTAAATAGATTTTTATTTATCTTTTACGCAGATTCTTTTATATTTTGTGAATGTGAGAACGATGTAGGCTTAAATGTAAAAAAAGACTGCAGATCTGTGGGGTAATTCTGTAGAAGTTGCTAAGTCAATTATTGACATTGTAGCTCCTACTTTATCTTTAATAATTGCATTCACTGTGAGGAGTTTCCTGACCTTATGAAAAATAGTAAAATAATACCTTTGTTTAAATCAGGTAGTACATCAGACCCCACCAATTATAGACCTATTTCAGTACTACCTACCTTTAGTAAAATTTTTGAAGAATAATTTTAGACCAATTACAAAGATTTTTTAATAAACATAAATTATTGCACAATAAACAGTTCGGTTTTACGGTTTTACTGTGTGGAACTTTTAGGACATATTTATAATGCATGGGAAGATAAACGCGATGCATTGGGCATCTTTTGTGATTTGTCCAAGGCATTCGATTGCGTTCTTTACGAAATGTTAATCAGGAAACTCCGCCACTACGGGATCCGGAACACCGCTCTGGATCTTCTTACTTCATACTTGAGTAATAGGATTCAGAGTGTTGACGTTAATGGGAAAAGATCTCTCGGGTCTATAGTAACAATGGGTGTCCCACAGGGCTCAATTCTTGGTCCTTTCTTGTTTCTTATTTACATTAATGATTTGCCATACCTCATAAAGGATAATCATGATATAGTGTTGTGTGCGGATGACACTTCACTTTTGTTTAAACTTAAACGTCAGCAGCTGATTACTGACGATGTAAATAGTGCGATCTCAAAAGTAGTTCAATGTTAATAATTTACTTCTTAATGAAAAAAAAAACCAAATGCATTAAGTTTACGCTACCTCACGTTAGTCAGGTAAAAACTAATGTGTTGATAAAAGGCGAAGAATTGAACCCTGAAGATAGCACAGTATTCTTGGGCTTAACTTTGGATGCTAAACTTCAGTGGGGTCCACATATAGATAAATTGTCGAACAAGCTAAGCTCCGCAGCATACGCTGTTAGAAAAATTCGTAATTTAACTGATATAGAGACAGCTCGTTTAGTGTACTTTAGCTATTTTCATAGTATAATGTCGTACGGTATTCTGTTGTGGGGAAATGCCGCTGACATTCAGACTATCTTTGTTTTGCAGAAAAGAGCTGTTCGGTCAATTTATAAATTAAGTCCGAGACACTCTCTCAGAGAGATATTTAAGGAGATTAATGTTATGACTGTGCCCTCTCAGTATATTTTTGAAAATCTTTTATATGCCCATAAAAATATAAAATTGTTTAAAAAATACGGTGATATCCATAATATAAATACTAGGAACAAACACAAATTTGTTGTACCTACAACAAGGCTTAAGAAAATAGGTGGCTCATTCAGATGTCAATGTATACCTTTTTATAATAAACTTCCAAGCCACGTTCAAGATCTAAGCCTTAATAAATTCAAACCATTTATTAAAAGTAAGTTGTGCCAGAAAGCCTTTTATACCGTTAAAGATTATATTGAGGATAAAAAGGCTTGGGATTAAGCTGTTCCAATTATTGCATACTGAAACTTTTATTTTATTTATATACCATTTTGACATATTTACTTTGTGGAGTTCAATATACTGTTTGGAATTTAATATTTACTTGTAAAGTATTATATTGTTTTCAATTATTGTGAATGTGAAGCCTATGTGAGTCATTGTTGTTTTTTTTTTCTCATTTAGTATAATCATGGTCTGGCAGTTTGAGTAATTTATGCGGCCTACCCAAATGTTCTTTCTTTGGTATTGTTCGTCGAATCGTTGAGCTCCTTAAGTTCTGAGTTGAGCTGCACGATTACTGACAAATGCGTGCACTGACTGGACAGGTCCACTCAATCTGTGTGGTTCTTTCCTCAAAAGGACCATTTCAGACACCAATCTATATGGCCTTCACATGATCTGACCAAGATTATGTCTGGACTCTAAAGGAGACTGTGACCTCTGAGTTTGTTTCGGCCTTTCTTCTCAGAGTAGTCAGATAGGAAACGCCGACCTCATTTAGCTTTATTTTTAAAATATAATTGACGTGTAAAACTGTTTGTACAAACCTACTTACAGAAAATAAATCATTTATCATTTATCATTTATTAACACTGTAATTTTAAAACATTGTAGGTAAAAGCCAATTAAACCAAGAGCAACCGTGGCGTTTCTTGACGGCTCTTCTCCATAGGAAACGACCAATTGGAACCGTGCACCTAGCTTCAGAAGTTTCATAAGCGCCCATGTAGATTTATGTGATATAAAATATTTTGATTTAGATTTTTTATTTCATATAGTTTATGCACAATTATGAATTTACATTAATTTAATCCAGTCTCAACAATTCATACAACATAACAAAATTCATAAATTATCATCAGTTGTCTGAGTCGATAATCGATAGTCAACATCTTGATTCAAACTACCAATTGACACGACCCTCATCATTAATTTCTGGGATTCATAGCCGTTATGTATCACGCCAAGCCGTTTCCGCTCTCTAGTGAGTCCCCAGTCGAGACTCATGTAAGACGGGCAACGCATGTTTTTCTGTTGACATTTTGATTTTAATTATTGTTGCTCGTGTGTTATGCTATATTTGTGTTCTCTCTACTGAGTATTTTTCTTACTAACCTTGTGTGAACTAACCCATTGCACCTTTAAAACTGTTTTTCCTATCTCAATGGTATAACCCTCGAGCCTACTGTCATTATGGCGAAATCACTATAGTTTGTACATAAATAAAAATAGTATTTTTTTAATTCAGACTTACGAATCCATAGAATTTTAGTACCTACAGTAAAACTTATGAAACTAGAGTAGAGAAAAAAAACATTATAACAACGTAACACGTATGCAGCCTATCCGCAATAACAGTCGGGATGCTGTTGGTGCTGGCGCGCAACTTGCCGTTTGCGGAGCACGGCATGGAAGCCGTCAATGTGTGTCCACGAACATGCCCAACGCCCAGCACCAGAGCGAGGCAACCCCAACAACACCTTGAAGGCATTGTTATATTGGACGCGCAAGGCGCTGAGTGATCTTTGCGTATAATGAGCCCACATAACCATGAGTCAAATATTATTAAAATAAGCCATATGAGTCACATAGATGCAACGGTAGCAACATCCACTTATACCAAAATGGCGGTAAACAATATTAAAAAATATTGCTTATTATAGGTTTGCATTTGTTTGAGTGCAGTGGTGGCCCAGTGGTAACGGCCGCGAATTTACGAGTTGTAGGTCGTAGGTTCAAACCCGGACAGGCGCTTATCTTTGTGTAAATTATTTCTTCACCACTGCTCTCAAAACGGTGAATGAAAACATCGCGAGGAATCCGGCATGTCCTAGAACCAAAAATTCGAAGACATATGAAATCTATCAACCCGCAATGGGCCCGCGTGGTGGATTCCCGCTCTCTCTCACAGAGAGGAGGCCTGTGTCCCAGCAGTGGGAACATTATAGGCTGATTATGTATAGTTTTGCAGTTTTTTTTTTATGGGAAATCATCAAATAACTTCTCCTGCTCTGGGCGGAGCGGGAGGGTGTGACAGACTCTTACTGACTAAAACCCACCCGTATTCCTTCCTGTTGCCGGTGTTGCCAGGGGCCTCGGTGACCCTTTAGTACCTTCCCCGGCAGGTATCGGCCCTAGTGGACCCCTACGATTATGAAGTGTTGCTGTTTATGCCACAAACATATTAGGTCAAACAATGAAGCTGATTTGACATTGACAGAATGCATTCAAAGTTGCTATCATTGAAAAATAGGATGTTGCTGCCGTTGCAAATATAATAGTCATGGGGCATACATGACTGGGATGGGGGATGGGATTTCCCATCTGTTAAACACGAACTTCCATACAAACTTTCATGTCTCAAAATCTCAAAATTTCAACACCTGTAGGGCATGAATTAAAAAAAAAATCCTTAGTGCTCAATTTTGGTATAAAAGAAGTAGATTTCTCAAGACCTTCTACATTAATTCATTCATCCGACCACACGGTGGGCTGAAAATCGGCTTTCATAGATTTAGGGATTTCAATTTGCAAGTGCCGGATGTTTTACCGGATATCTTCTTCTTAGCCTTCTATTAGTTGTTACTCTATACAAAAATGACACCCGGGTTAATTTTGCACAAAACGAAGGAATTATAATTTTTTTACGAAAAAATTGTATGAAGCTAGTATGAAAAATCCAATTATCTCACGGAAAGTTAAACACGAATATCCTTTACCCCCCTTTAATGTAGGGGGAGGCCCTACATTATTTCTGATTTTTAGGTCGCCGATTTGCCGATAAATATTATGCCGTTTTTTTTCATTCGCCAGAATATTTTTATTTATTTTTACATATGAAACGGTTCCCTTTGGTGTCTAAGTTAAGAAAATCGATATGTTATTGACCCCAATTTTAAGAATACATAAAATAAGAAAAATAATAAATTTATACAATTTTTCGTAAAAACATTATGATTCCTTCGTTTTTGAGCAGAATCTGGTGTCATTTTTGTATACAGGCTGGATTTTTGAGATGGGGCAGTAAGGGCAGCTACCTTAACCGTTGTAGCTACAGGAAAACGGTCTTAAGATTCCGTCCTTAACTTTTTGAGACATTTAGATCTGCATTCACAGATTTTGAAAAAAATGTACAGACAGAAAGAAAATTGAAGTTCGATTGGCATCAAAAAAAGTTTTACAAAAACTTTTTTTGATGCCAATCGATCCTGTTTCTTACAGGGATCAAGAAACTCTCTAGACCAAACGAGGTTTGAGTACTAGAAAAGTCAGAAATCGCAAAAAACTTTGTCCATACATTTCGTAGGAAAGAAACTACAAACTTACTTTTTTATGATGGACAGATTAGCCGAAAACAAACAAAATAATTAAACTTTGAACGAATTCGCGTTATACATTTATTTGCTTTAAGAACAAGATTGTTGTTTGTGATTTCCGAGAAGAAATTGACCTCAAATAATTTAGAACTTTCAGATTTGTATGGGAAACGTTAAAAATGCCTATCCGCCACAAAAGTCATATATCGCAAAAAAACCTTTGTATGGGAAAAGTTTTTACAAAAGGAACAAACTATGTTAATATTGTTCTCAAACCAAATTAAATTATAACGCGTATTCGTTCGAAATTTGAAGTTCATCTTTTTAGGGTTTCGTACTCAAAGGGTAAAACGGGACCCTAAAATTACTAAGACTCCGCTGTCCGTCTGTGTGTCTGTCTGTTCGTCTGTCACCAGGCTGTATCTCATGAACCGTGATTGACAGTTGAAATTTTTGCAGATGATGTATATCTGTTGCCGCTATAACAACAAATACTAAAAAACAGAATAAAATAAATATTTACCGGGGCTCCCATTCAACAAACATGATTTTTGTGCCATTTTTATAGATAATGGTACGGAAACCTTCATGCGCGAGTCCGACTCGCACTTGACCGGTTTTTTTTGTGGTTTTTTTGGGCCAGTCTATCCACCGTAAAAAATTAAGTTGGAGTCTTATTTCCTACTAAATGTATGGGAATAGTTTTTGCAATTTCTGACTTTTCTAGTACGCAAACCTCTGTTGGTCAGTAGAGTTTTTTGATCTTTGTAAGAAACTGGATCGATTAGCACCAAAAAAAGTTTTTGTGAAAACTGCCCATTTTTGCTGTCTATACAAGTTTTTCAAAATCTGTGAATGCAGATCTAAATGTCTCAAAAAGTCAAGGACGGTCTCTAAGACCGTTTTCCTGTAGCTACAACGGTTTTGGTAGCTGCCCTTACTGCCCCGTCTCAAAAATCCATCCTGTATAGTAATGACTAATAGATCCTATATCCGGCAAAAAATCCGGCACTAGCAAATTGAAATCCCTAAGTCTATGAAAGCCGATTTTCAGCCCTCCGTGCGGCAACCCAAAGTCAATTTATTAATTAATTCACTGGAGTAATCTGACATGTGCTAGCTGTCACTTTGTGTAATAAACTGGTCACATTTATTGTATTTATCCTGTTCTAGTGTTCTTTTACACTTACTATTATACATTTATTTTATACTTCTATAAATCGATTACACTAAACGATCACCATTACAATAAGTATGACCATTTTATTACACAAAGTGACATCTAGCACCTGTCAGATTACTCCAGTGATTTCATGATTCGACTTTAATTACGTAACACAGTTTGAATCAAAATCCGAGACTTTGAAGGATATTTCTATGGTTCGTTTTTTTAGTCTCAGAGACTAATTTGACATTTCAAATGATTGTCGTTCGTGTTTTCAATTTGGAGTTTGACATTTGTATGTGTCCATTTTTTGTCTCCGAGATTAAAAAACAGACTTCAAGTTATTACTTCATAGGTTCGAAAAATTTGTCTGCTCAACAACGCAGATAACGCATAATGGATGTGGGTGAACTGTAAAAATGGAGCCCATTGCGATCAATTGTCATGTTATATGTGTTACGCAATTACCCCGTAGACCATCATTGTTAAATAGACTCCTACTTTATTTTGTTGGATTCCTACATTAGCTATTCGGGTTACCACACGTATATATTCATATTTTTTCTCACATGCTCAACATTTTTAAACAGAATACAAGCCACACTTTTGAAAACAAACGCCTTCATAATTTGTCGGTCATTAAAAAACAAACTCCAGTGGGTCCGAATGACGCTGTGGACAAAACAAACGACCGGCGCGGATGAGTCTCGAAGTCACGGGCCACAAATTGTTTTTGTGGGGACCCTAATTATTTCCACTTGATGGTTTTATTTGTGGATAGAGAATTTGGAAGAGACTGCAATATAATTGGTGGATTTAAGAAGGTTAGTGGTTGTTCCTCATTTTGGTAAGTGGTAGCTGATTGAAGATTATTTATTTCGAAGATTTTGCTCACTGAGTCTCTTTTAGCTGTTCATGAGAGGAGACTGAAAAATATTATTTTACTAGTAGGCTGAGAGAATTTGGAAGTGACTGCTAAATAATAATTGGTAGGTTTAAGGAGGTTGCTGGTTGTCCCTTAGTTTGGTAATCGGTGGCTGATTGAAGATTGTTTACTTTGAAGATTTTGCTCACTATGTCTCTTGATTGGTCAGTTGATCGTAAGATGAGGCAGCAGAATATTATTTTATTGGTTGGCTGGTTAGTATGCATCCCAATAGCTAGTGTAGCTTTAGTATACCCAGTTATGTTTAAGTCCCATGTAAAAGGGGCGAGATTGTTGCCATCAACCGGGCACAAATTCAGACTCCGAGATACTTTGAGAAATTCCCCGACCTAGGACCCCATACTCGGCAGTAGCGCTTGTAGACTATCGAGGAAATCAATGCTTTTAGCTAATTAATTACAAAATTGAAATACTGTCTTAATTTAAATTCACATGACTGAACTAAGTACGTGCATACGAAGCAAATTCAAATTTAAACGCGCCACGAATTCACTAAACGCGTCCATTCTTTGTAAGCTTCTACATCTGCAATTTCCACTCTTAGAGCGTTGCAAACGCAGCCACTATATCCAATAAAGATGCAAGCTTGTCAACGTTTGTAGTTGCTATTTTTGTTCTCTACTTTATTTTAAAAGAGTGACAAAATATGTGTGTTTTTGCGAGCCTTATTTCCGTGTAGGATACAAGGCTCGCTCGATCCCGAGTGTGTTTTCAAGGAAAATAATAAATAATAGGTAGTAAATATACTAGTAATCTAAAAGTATAGTTTTTGTATCACACGAAGCGACGCGCGCTTTACTTGTGGTTACCAAGTGTGCAAACACGCTGTGAATGTGTGTGTAAGCGCAGGAGCTCCCGGTACCGTTCGAAATAATAGCGAAGGTTGTAAGTGTGTGTGTGTGGAAGTGTGTTATGTGCTGACGCTATTCGTCTTCACGCACACATTCACAGTGTGTTTGTACACTTGGTTACCACAAGTAACGCGAGCGTCGCTTCGTGAGATAAAAATACTGTACATATAAAACTGGTGTTTTTAATTGGCTCAAGTAACTTACGTCAATATTTTTTGATATATGTAAGAAGTGGTGGTAAACGTTTTATTCACTTTTAAATACAGTTTAATCATGGTCTTTTGTGAGCAGTGGTGGCTCAGTGGTAACGGCCGTGATTTACGAGTAGTCGTAGGTTTGAACCTAGACAGGAGCTTTACTTTGTGTAAATTATTTCATGTCCTAAAACCAAAAATTTGAAGACATGTGACATCTATCAACCTGCACTGGGAACGCATGGTGGATTACGGCCCACTCCCGTTCACAGAGAGGAGGCCTGTGTCCCAGCAGTGGTAACATTATAGGCCGCTTGTGTCATGGTATATTTATTTTATATCGTAACCATATCAAAATAACGCTTGCCATGGTAACAATATTATCCATTACACGGTAGTCCGGCTGACCTGTGCTGACGTTCTATCAGCGGTAATGATGATGGAAAAATAAAAACAAATGTATTGGATTAGCATAAGCTACCGAAAAGCTTATTTCAATGCTGTTGAAAGGCGTTGCAGACATACGGAACGCTTTAAAAGCGTTGCAATTTATCTAGCCCTCAGGTTGCGCCAGACGCAGCCTGGCGTCGAAGGGCGTTTAACGATTTCCGGCCACCATAAGGAGCAACCTGCAGACTGCGAAATTGGGGCTGTTTCATCGCTCTAGCAGTGAGGCTTAAGGCGCTGACAAGACCCAATTGACCAAAATAGGCTCCTCTTAAGAAAAAAAATTGCCAAATCTGTATAGTTTGTGGTAGCGAAAAAAATATATGTTAATTTTGAACATATTTCCCAGAACTTGGTTGCTAACAAAACACGTTTTGAAAAAAAATGTCGATACAATCTAACATTAAACTAACCTCTTACTTTGAGTTCTAATCCAAAATATCTGCTTTAAGTATCAGTGTACGTTACGAATTAAATTAATAACAAGAACGTCTTATTTAAATGCAGAACTTGGTTGTTTTATATTTTCGATTACTCAACTCAATTTTGAGTAAATAGATAATTGCTTCATATTTCGCAATAAATTACAAGCGTTGTGTCATCGCGCTTCTCTTTCTTTTCTATGCAATCTGACAGTGACCGAGGTTTAGGTGTTGTCAGCGTCTTAAAGAGGTGGCGCGTAGTATTATATGCGCGCCTTAATGGGAGAACGGGCGGTCATGCGCTCGGCCGTACACAGTGATGAGGCCCGCTAGGCAAGGCGGGCTGATACCAGTCGGGGGTGCGGTGAATGTACAAATATCCCCCGGGCCCCCGACATGGTCCTAGAAGGAACAGTGTGGGTTTTATTTGGTAGGAGTCTGATATAACCCTCACTTCTTCCCAGATCGAGGGTATCCATGAACAATTCCCCACGGAAAAAAAAAAACGGCCAGCGTAAGCTCTTTATGAATTATTATTGTTATTGAGAAGTAATTTCGTACGCATATCTCACGTTTCGTTTAGAAAATGTATTATTGGTATTGCTATATTAAATTAATATCAACTTTTCACAGAAATATAATAATTTGGAATAAGAAATGTCAAACAACAATTTATATCCTCTAATATTTTGCTCTCTCTGACGCAAGGCTATGCTCTGTTGGGTCTATAAATTTAGTTATTTATTAAAACTTTCACTACCTCCCCTATATTCACGATGTCTTATGCGATGCCATCATTAAAATCGCAGCGAACGTGCTAGGCACGTTGATCGGCGCTGCTTAAAGGTATAAAATGTTTTTATTGAAATTGTTTGTGTTTTATCAGCTGGAGAGGGACTTATTATTGATGCAGTGCTACGAGTATTAAAAAGTAAATGACTACATTTCAATGTGTTTAAACGTAGGAATATGTCAAAAAAGAAGCATGTTACGTAATTTTGTTAGAACGTGACAATATTTGGTATCTTTTCTTTTATTGCTTTATGTTTTGATTAGATAACCAGCCTATAATGTTCCCACTGCTGGGACACAGGTCTCCTCTCTGTGAGAGGGAGTGGGCCGTAATCCACCACGCGGCCCCAGTGCGGGTTGGTAGATGTCACATGTCTTCAAATTTTTGGTTCTAGGACATGCCGGTTTCCTCACGATGTTTTCCTTCGCCGTTTTGAGAGCAGAGGTGATGAAATAATTTACACAAAATAAAGCGCCTGTCTGGGTTCAAACCTATGACCTACAAACTCGTAAGTTACGGCCGTTACCACTGGGCTGTATGTATGTATGTATGTATGTATGTATGTATGTATGTATGTATGTATGTATGTCTATTTCTTTGGCACGCTCTGTAGCCTAAACGGCTTGATGGATTTTAACGTATGAGATGTCGTTAGGTTCGTCTTAATTGTGGGAGTGACATAGGCTATATGATATTTATAAATTGCATCTGCAAATACAAGAAAAGGAGGGGAACTTTTTTTTTAATTAATTGCAACAATATTGGTACCAAATAAAAGCTAGTAATGAGTAATTTTCAAATATATATATTAATAAAACTAAAAAACTTGAAATAAAATAAATTATTTAAAAAACAAAAACCCGACTGCAAAAACACATAACTGAAAAGGGAAAAAGAAGCATTATAATCTATGTAATTTTGGTCTTGCAGGCGGGGACAGTCGAAAAACCTGAAATATGGTGTAACTTTTTGTGATTGTCCCTGCCTGCGATACCAAAATTATATAGATTATAATGCTTATTTTTCCCTTTTCAGTTATGTGTTTTTGCAGTCGGGTTTTTGTTTTTTAAATAATTTATTTTATTGTTTATTGCTGTTGCAACTGCAGTAATAGTAAGTTCACTGTAATGTAAGTACCATTTTTATTTAGCGGGAACGTCTGAAAATCCGGTTAAATAATAGGACGGCTTTTAGAGAAGGGCCATAAGATACGTTCGCGAAAAAATCACAAAATATTTTATGTCTGTTATTTTTTGTTACACACACTGTACTCACAAAAATGCATATTTTCTCTAATTGGGTTGAAACCAGGAAGGAGTGAGGTCTGTCACTAGCTGCGCTTGCCGCAGAAATATTTTCTAAATTGAGCATGCTTAAGTTTTGCCACTAGTACAATGAGGTATCACCATTATGTAAATGCTATCGCAATGCAACTAACATGGTGTTATTCATTGACAAGCAAAATATTTGGAAGCATACACTGTAATACCTTTATGTAGTTCTCACTAGTTTTCCTTCTATCTCTATGGTTAGGGTGAATTAATTCGCTCAAAGTTTAATACCAGGAATCACCTACGTTCTCTGTAACCACTCAAGCAAAGTACCTTATCTCCAGAGAATGCAGATCCTTTCTTCCCAGATTATTCATTTCGGAGCAAAATGAAAATTCAAATAGGTATTGTTAACTCAATCAATACTGGTGCTCGGAAATCCTTTAATAAAGATTACAAACCCGAAATCTCCAAGTTTGGTCCCGTAGCAGCCGCTTACAGCACTAATGGACTATAGGAAGACATTTTCAATTTTACCTGAGAATTTACATTCTGAATGAGATTGAGTCTTGATGGCATTTCGACGTTGATCTAAGAATTTGCATAAAAGTAAAAAAAAATGGCCGAGAGCTGTTTTCCTTTCGGAATATTTAAATAAAGAGATGTTCGAGATGAGTACGTTGTTTCTGGCCGTGTTTCATCCAAGATTTTTTTTTGTATTTCCTGGACCTAAAATAAATTCATTATTTAGGTCTCTCCTAATACCTTTTAATCTTATGTCATTTACATCGGACGTGTTCTCAAATATTCTAGCCTCATCATTTTTAGTGTGCTGATGAAAATCCACTTCATTATTTTCTTCTTCAATCGTTTTTGCAACCAAAGATCATATTATTAGTACAGTTATCATATTATCATTACAGTCTTACCAGATGCAGCCGAAAACCAGTATTTTACATGGAGCGACTGCCTATCTGACCCAGTTGTTCGGCATTATGACGCCTTATGACGCATTATGACGCCGTAAGACGGGTTGTCAGACTTTCAGGCTTCTGACTACCCGTAATTGGAACACCTTTATCCACAAGCCTTTTATAATTCATGCCATGTTCGTACCAACAAAAAGAAAAACTAAATTCAACAGTTCAGACTTAGTCTAAACTGCTTTCAGATTCCGTTGCGGTACTAGATGTAATTGATTCGTTTAAAGCGTCTACGTCTGTGTCGACTTTATCTCACTGTCTCTCTGTCTGTGTAAACAAAATACACACTATCCATTTAGTGCTATGTCATTTCAGTAATTGAGCTTGCATATCTTTATAATCTTAGTAAAGTGGTGAAATAGAAATAGGGAAAATGAATCGGGTAGTTGTAGTTGTAGTAATCTTTTGTCTTCCAACCATCCGATTCACAGTGGACTTCAGGGGGGCAACCATCACCTCTTATAGGAGTATTATTTCAATATTACTTCAGCGTGAGAAAGAGATGGAGCTATAAGTCCTGTACAGCTCCATCACTTTCCCACCGTGAAGTGATATTATCATAATACTGCTTTAAGAGGTGATGGCTGGCCCCCTGCATAGCTATTCAATACCATTCGACAGACTTCCGAGTCAAAAATGACACATTTTCGGTTACCAGATTTAAAGAGTGAAGAATTAAATAGTGGTCGTCTATTTGGTTTAACTATCAATATTTTCGGGTTTCGGATTTGTGAACAGCATTTAGAGGACTCCTTCAAAAACATTGATTGATGTACGATTCGGCACGCCGAATGGTTGTGTATAGCTACGCAGGAATAAAGCAATGCGTAAAGAAAGTGCGGCAATGGACATGAATGTGAATAAAGAGAATTAAGAACCTGTGTTGTTTATGTTACACAGAATACAAGATTAAGATTTCATCATTGTAGGCAAAATTTATTTTACCCCAAAAGCCAAATTATGCCTCAAATTTAACAAAACTGGCCAAGTGCTTGTCGGTCCAAACGCAATGACCCTTCATTAGTTGGGATGAATATATCCCAAGAACCAACTTAACATTGTAGTTAAAATACCTGTTCCCCCATACATTCCAACTGCAAATGTAAGTTTGTACGCAACGTTTTGAGTGATTTACCATGTGATTTTAAGACCAGTCTCATATTTATTTATAGTTTTTCTGTAATCTATAAGTATAGACTTATTGTCTGTATATTTATAAAAGAAATGTAGGGTCAGCTGTTTCAGAGATAAGGGGGGCTGGTCAATTATCATCTATTTTCTTTAATTGAAATCCACATAATAATTCATTTTGTTTGATATGTCACACGGTACAGTTTGCAAACTTTATTTTTAAAACTTTCTAATTTCCCCCAAAAAATTAACCCCATATTCAAAATTATTTTATTTAAGTTACACTTTCGTGTTTGGCTCACAGAAATTCATATGTGTACCAAATTAAAACTTAATCGGTCCAATAGATACGGAGAAAATCTGTTATGACAGATGGTGAGACAGACAGACACACGAGTGATCCTATAAGGGTTACGTTTTTTCCCTTTGAGATACGGAACCCTAAAAAGTAAAAAGAAAATGAAAATTGCAGTCAACAAAAACACATTAGAAAAATCAATACTCCAAAAAGAGCTAATTAGCAAATAACATTATATTAAGGTGGACCGATGACCCGGTGAAGGCCGCAGAAATCCGCTGGATGCGAGAACCGGTATACCGGCAGCAGTTATATCCAGCAGTGGACGTCTTTCGGCTGAAATTATGATTATGATGATTATGTTAAAATTAATGTACCTTTCAGCATGAAAGAGTTGCGTTAGCTATGTTAATAAACTGTATTTACCTTTGATTGTTCTTTTTATTTACTCTTTGAGCGGGTCATGAAGTCGGCGATAATACTTTTAATCTTTAGGAGTTTCTGCTATTTCATTCTTACTCATTCTTCATCAACAACCCTGTTAGTCCTAATCTAAACCGTCTTAAGCCACTATAGGATGAAGAATCGAATAAATTGATCTTCAAACCGCAAGGACCCTTTAGCCGTAAAGGGTTAAGATAACCCTGATGTCTTACAACCCCCAACCTGCAGGTCGCGTACTATAACTCGTTTTAAAACAAATCATTTTAACAGTCAAACAAGTTTTGGGTTGAATACAATCGTCTGAACAAATGTTATAAACTTGTTTACACGATCCAATATTGTAGCATTTTAGGGTTGAATTCCATTTAGTATATTTGTGTTCGATGGTGCTGTTTATTTTCGGATTTGAGGGTTGATGCCCCGTCTGAATGTAATCAGGTTTGAGGAGACTTTTGCATTTGTGTGTTTTATTTGTTTTTTTTTTATGCACGATTCCTTTCAATGTTTCAAGAGTGGTGCAAATTGGATTGTTCAGTCAGTATGCATTGGTGAGAGATGTTTATTGTTTAGAAAATAAAAAACTATTTGGTACACACATATTTAATCTACTGTATTGTGTCTTTTTAATTGAATGGAACATATACATCGTACTGAAATGATCTGTCGTCGAAAATACAATAACAACTTATCCCGTATTATTGCACCATTTTACACACAAATAATTAACTTTGTGTAATGTTTGAGTCACCAAGATATGGTGGCTGTGCTTTAGGGACCGCTGTTAAATCTGTCAAAGTTTTCTGTTAGTTAGAATTTAATACCACTTTACTTGTAGCTTTAATTCATCAAGACCCTTAACAAAGGGTTGAGAAAGATGTCAAAATAAACCTTTACACCAAAACTCTATGGCTAACGATATATCGGAGTCACAGATGTCACGGATCCTGTAGCCAATAATGTAGTCGATTTTCATAACTTTCCCTACAAATAACGTTTCCAATATTAACCGTATAACTCAAACTGCAGTACAATACGTACTGCATGTATGTTGTCTGTAGGTATGTTCATACATGCAGCTCTGACAAAGGACACAGATGCTCCACCGTGATTATCTGAGGGTACTTGTAAGGCGCAAACAGATAGCTGGTAAACGAGTTATTGGTTCAGAATGTAGGAATTGCAATATGTAGGACTGTCGTATTACAGCACACTAATTGTGTAACAGTTTGTATCACAATCCGAGAGTTTTGAAGGTTATTGCTAATCCATTGGTTTATAAGTTTGGAATATTCTTCTGCTCAGCAACGTAAATAATGCAATGTTCGTGTGTGAAATGTCAAAATGAAACCGATTGCGATCAATTGTCATTTTGTGCGTGTTACACAATTGCTCCGTAGGTTTTTGCGCATGATTGCCTTCATGCGTCATCGCATCATCCGTAAGGGTCGGGTAAATGCCGTTGACCTTACACGTAGCGCTACTACTCGTATTCGGTTTCAAAGGGAATATTTTTTTTTTTTTAATAATCTTAGATATTATAATTATAGATATTACAACAGTCTATTCATACAAAAAAAGAATACGAAATTATCTTAAGTGGTTTAAAAGTAATATCGTTTTCAGGGTTCCGTAGTAAACAAGGAACCCTTAAAGTTTCGCCATGTCCGTCTGTCTGTCTGTCTGTCTCCACGGTAGCTCAGAGACGATTAATACTAGGAAGCTGAAATTTGACATAGGTATATATACATCTTAATCACGACGACAAAGTGCTGAAATAAAATCTTGAACAAAAATTATTTTTTAGGGTACTTCCCTTGCACATAATGTGGGGATGACATTTTTTTTCTTGTCTACCCTTTGGTGTGGGGTATCGTTGCATAGGCCGTTCAAAAATACTGCGGGTCTGTAACACTACATTTCGATTCAAGGATCGGCTTGCGTAATATTAAGCAATAAAGTGCTAATTTTTGTTAGAATCAAGTTTCGTTAGCTGGCAGGGGGGGGGCTGCCAGCTAAATTGTTATATATGGAGATGAGCGGAAAAATTCATGGCAGTAGTAGATATACCTAATGAAATTAAAAGGAAAACTATCACAGCTAAGTGGGCTTTACAAATTAACGAGTAATAGTCAAACTTAAATTTGCAGTTGGAGAATTGACCGTGGCATATATCGATGTATGGGAGAACATGTTTTTCAACTACAATGTTAAGTTTGTTTTTGGAATAAATTCATCTCAACTTCCCAACTACGGAACCTTTAATTCTGAGTGATCCGACACCCATTTGGCCGTTTTTTTCACAGATAAAATTATAGATAATAAACTAGTCTGTTCATACAAAAAAAACATGACAATATCCTAAGTAATTTGAAAGTAATATCGTTTTTTATGCTTTGGGTAGACATTAGGTATTACTTCCTGAATTTATTTCTTAAAGTATTTTACTACAATACTTAAATATTCACATATAGAAATGATGTGTATGCTTTCTAGTTTTATTCAAGCAGAAATCGCACAAGTTCCTTAGCTACCTTAGTGAGATATCAAGTACTTTGCAAATAATAGATTTTTATTCATATTTTCCTTACGTCACTTCTGTAATTGACAACGCGTTCCGAGTTTGCGTTCCGTTCAACCATAAAAAAAAATGCAACAAAATTATGAATAAAAAATAAGTAATGCATTAGAAAATGTAAAAAATAGGAATTTGTTTCTTGATTCCTATAAAATGTATTTAACTAATGAATAAGTTTTGAATTACGTGCATAATTCTGTAATTGACAACGAGTTTCGAGTTTGCGTTCCGTTCAACCATAAAAAAAAATGCAACAAAATTATGAATAAAAAATAAGTAATGCATTAGAAAATGTAAAAAATAGGAATTTGTTTCTTGATTCCTATAAAATGTATTTAACTAATGAATAAGTTTTGAATTACGTGCATAATTCTGTAATTGACAACGCGTTTCGAGTTTGCGTTCCGTTCAACCATAAAAAAAAATGCAACAAAATTATGAATAAAAAATAAGTAATGCATTAGAAAATGTAAAAAATAGGAATTTGTTTCTTGATTCCTATAAAATGTATTTAACTAATGAATAAGTTTTGAATTACGTGCATAATCCCTATCACAGGTACTTTAGAATTGTCAAGGGGTCGATCAGAAGAGAAGCACGGGCAAGTAACTCCACGGGCAATCTCTTAAATCAAAATATTGTTACAACATATTGGTTACACCATTAATGTCGAAATTAAAGAGAAAAGTGTGATAGGCTGAGTTGAGACAAAAATATCCTGTTATGCACTAAGCCAATTGTCAATCGATCTAATGATAGTTGCAGGTATCAGGACGTTACTATCTTAAGTAAGTGGAGTCAGGGAAATGAATTGTTCATAAAATTGACATAATACGTCAAAAGCCATGTCATACAAAGAATGACAATGAGGGTTCTCTGAAATGACGTTCACTAGGTGGCACCACTAAGACCTCAGATCCGGGCACCTGTCAGTGGTATCAAAGCAATAATATTTTCTTTAGTCGTGACTGAATGATGAACGAATGAATGAAACAAATGATGAAAGTCATCATAACACATATTTTATATTCATTGTCGAAATAAAATAAGAGAGGTGTCGTGAATGTTCATGAAAACTCTCATTGTGATTTGATAATACGGATAATTTAAATTAGAAGACGATTAGAAAAGCAATTCGTTTCCCTGAATTTACTTACAATGCTGGCACTACACTTGTCGTATTTGCGCAAATATTGGCGTTATTTCGTTAATACAAACCGAACTTTATTTCAAAACATTTATGGCATATTTTGTATCACCCAAGTAACGTGGCAGGCCGAAAGTGAAGTGACAGGAGAAGACGACGTGGTGGAAAATCGTGTGGCTTATAGGAAAACAATAGTGCATATCACATTATGACACTGTGTCGTGCGAGTTTCTTGGCACACATTTAGTACTGTTTCGCTCAGTTAACTTGCATAATTCTCGCCAGATTTTACTATACGAAGTTACTTTTGTTAGTAGCTTCAAATAGCAAAATCTACTAGTAAGTTCTTAGTATTTAATGCCTCCAGAAAACATTGAGTTATTTAGATGTTTGAAGACTCAAGTTCCTATTTCAGTCTGTTAAAGTCTTTTGTGTAAAAGCGATGCCTAATTTTCGAGTTCGAATTTAAGTGTAGATTTTCAATGAGGCCGCTTTCCCTGATTCAGAAAATCTCGATAATTAATGGAATACAAAGCATCTATCAATCATAAGTAATCGACAATGATTTGAACAAATTGTGCTCAATTCCGATTTAACAGACTTACCGGCTCTGAATCGCAAGACTGATTAGATAACAAAATAAAGACTCAGACCCTCTACGCAAATCAGAGAGTACAGGTGTAGCTACCTTCTTCGTATAATTAAAACTTTTTATCTACCCGACTTTTGCTCTTTAACTTCCATTCGTAATGTTAGGGATTTGCATTTAAAGATGGCGGCGTTCAGGCAGGGTCTTGAATTAAGCTAAGCAGGTTTTAATTTTTCTTTTTAAAGTCTATGATTTTTATGTTTCTGTGGTATTGTTGGTGGTAGAAGTCGGGTTTGAGTTTAAGGAGTATTTATGTACGGCGTATGTGTTTTTCTGCTTGAGGTGTTCATTACTCAATATCATTATTGCTTTACCATATTGAGTACTTAGGTGGTAACTATGTAATTGAGATCATTATGGACCCTGTAGAGCACAGCAAAGGGTAGGAGAGAGGAAGCCCTGTTTTAGGAGATCATTAAGTTGTTATTGTGGGAACAAGTTTAATCTTACTTAACATTTCACTTATCTGTTATTTATGTATTATTTTGTCTGCAATTTTATATACCTCCACATATATTTTATAAATCTGTATTCATTTGTATAAAATGCTTCTCTTTGAATAGTTATTAGTATTATATTATGCATAATTTATTATTACTTTTATTTTATTTTTTGTTCAAAGCTAGAGTGAATCAGATTTTGTACTCTGCCGTTGAATTTTTAGCTAGATATTTATAGTAAAAATGAAGCAAAAGGGTTAGATAACCACATATTTATAAGACCCATAAGACCCAAATTGCTCTTCTTTATAATGAACAAAATGGCTGCTGTCTGTATGGTTTCAGTAGTGGAGAAAAATAGAAACAGTAGATTTTTGTTGTCGATGCTACTTACAAGAAAGAAAGACTTTGCCTGAGAGGAATACGTTTGGCTATCAGTTAACACCACTCACAATTTTATACATCACTTAAATGTGTAGTCGGCAATCCCGTAATTGACCTGGGTCAAATAAATTTATATGTTTTCTTCTTTCTTTACCGATGTTGAATAACACTGCACCTCATAAAAACAACAAGAACTATTTATTTAAGTGACTGTTTAATACATAGTTTCCTTCTCTTCCTAACCTTAGGAAGTTTCAGTGAGCAGTGGTAGCCCAGTGGTAACGACCGCGACTTACGAGTTGCAGGTCGTAGGTTTGAACACTGACAGGCGCTATACTTGGTGTAAATTATTTTATCATTACTGCTCTCAAAACAGTGAAGGAAAACATTCTGAGAAAACTGGCCTAACTGTGTCCTAGAACCAAAAATTCTAAGACATGTGACATCATCAACCCGCACTGAGGACGCGTGGCGGATTACGGCCCACTCCCTCTCACAGAAAGGAGGCCTGTATCCCAGCAGTGGGAACATTATAGGCGGATTGTTGTTATTATGTTAAATTTTACAGGAAATTGTTGCTGATGGAGCGCAGTATCCTTAGAGTTTGCCTTACCGACCGGTTACGGAACATGATACTCCGCTGTAAGACACATCGCAGATGTCGCCTAAAAAGCAGTCATCAAGCTCAAATGGCACTGGGCTGGACACGTTTTCCGCATGTCGGATGCATGGGCTAAGACCACCACAGCATGGGTTCCTGGAAACGTCCAACGACATCGTGGAAAACCCAGGCGTAGATGGCGGGCGAACTTGATGCTTATAGGAGGGAATGGTCCATAATGGCTTATGAAAGAATTGAGTGGAAAAAAGGAGACTGTTTCTCCTCAGGTAGATCCAGGTTATATTTTGGCCTCAATTACATTACAGTCTTGTTCCATTGCACAATTTTGGAGGCACTATATTTCTAAGCAACATGACAGGAACAACTACACGCAACATAAGCCTGTGACACGGAAAACCCGGTAGATTGAGAAAGTTAAAAAAATCAATAGGATAATTTACCGACTCGTCCATATCGATTAAATTTATTCGACTGAATTGAAAAGAAAAGGGGGATGAATTTGTGTATGGAAAGTCATTAATTTTCAAAGTAAAATATTTTTAAGTTGCTAACTAACGCAAAGTATATCGATCCTAACTTTGAAACTAATAGACTTTCATACAAAATTTCATCCCCTTAGTAAAGGCCTACACTGTATAAGTATCATTGAGCAAAATTTCAAGTTTCTGGGTCCAGCGGTTTGGGCTGTGCTAGTCATTCAGTTTATCATTTTATATAATGCATACGAGGGTGACACTGAAAGTTCTTAGAAAATCAAAACCTGAATAAACTAGCAAGAAATTAGTTTTATTATATATTTTCAAAATAGTGTCCATTTACATCAATACATCGCTGCATCCGATAGAACCACTGAGAAAATCACTTTACCCACTCGTCCTTAGGGGTCTCTTTGACGGCATTTTGAAATGCAGCTTCTGCTTCCTCGGCGTCCATAAAACGTTTTCCTCTAAGTTTTTCTTTTATTTTCGGAAATAAATAAAAATCGCAAGGTGCGACGTCGGGGCTACAGGACGGGTGACCCAGTAATTCCACGTCTGACGTCGCCAAGTAGTCGATTGTTTACTTGGCGGTGTGCGACGAGGCGTTGTCGTGGTGAAGGAGGATCCTACTGCGAAGTCGTTTCTCCCGAACTTTTTTCAAGACAAGTGGCAAACAATTGTTAGTGTACCACTCTGCCTTAACTGTTTATCGATTCTCTAAAACAATTGTTGCGTAATGACCTGTCCTTCCGAAGAACGAGGCCACCATCTTTTTTCCCATGCTTCAACCTCTCTTCACTTTAGAAAGCAGACTTAACACCCAGACAGCAGACTGTCTCTTAGTTTCAGGATCATAACAATAAATCCAGCTTTCGTCACCCGTAACTATGTCGAACACAGCATTTGAGTCACCTCCGTTAAATCTTTGAACCATTTCACGACACCAATCAACACGATGGAGTTTTTGGGCCTCTGTCAAATTATGAGGTATCCACCGGGCACAAAGCTTCCTGACCGCTAAATGTTCATGGAGGATTTTGTGCACTTGAGTCATACCGATGTCTAAGCTTGTCCGAATCTGCTGATAAGTCACTCTTTTGTCAGTCTCTATCATATGCTGCACAACACTGATATATATCTTCAGTCGTCGCCGTAGAAGGTCGTCCCTCACGCAGATCATCGGTGAGATTAGTGCAACCACGCTTAAACTCATTAAACCAGTTGTAAACAGTGGCACGAGATGGGGCTTCATCGTGAAAGGCCAATCGAAATCTATCATAACTTTCTTGTTAACTTAAATGACATCGAAAGTCATAAAAAAATCTTTGTACAAACAATTCTTCTCGCGTTTAATTCATGCTGACGTTACACAGTAACGTCAACATGAATTTAACGCGAGAAACGCGAGAAATTGTCTGTGGACAATTTTCAATTTGCCGCCAAATCGTAAACAAATGACAAATGAATAAAATACATAAGGTTGTCTTTAAAAGATCGCTTTTAGCGATAAGACCGCCCATTGTGTCACCCTATGTAAAATTTCTACATTTATAGCTGTAATTTTTATGGTGTAGGTACTTACATAATAAAGAGTATTCTATCTATCTATCTACATACACAATAATATTGGCAAAGAGTTCCATTTTCAAAATATGAACTGTTTTTTTTATTATATCGTTTACAAGTGGCCAGTTCTAAAAACTTTCAGTGTCGCCCTCGTATATACAGATTATAGGAGCATTAATTGTTATTAAAATGTATAAAGCAATGACGAGGTCGACTATACTTATAGAAATAACGGTCACAGCTACATCAGCCTACCTCGCTTACCTCGCGACATAATCTATGAACATCTATACAAAAAAACTATCGAAAAACGAGCCCGAATAACTCAAACAATACGGACCAGACCGTGAACCAAGCGAGTAAAAAGTTCCCAGTTTGAAAGCGCTCTAACAAATTGTGGAAATAATCAGTTTAGCGCACAAAAGATGTATGGAGTTTTTAGCACGTTTCATACTTTGTCTTGTCGGTTTTCGGTATTGAAATTATTTTTGAAGGGAGTTGTGGATGGATGTGGTGGATACCAATCCACCACCATCACAACTCCCTTCACCGTCCGGTGAACGTAAGGGCTTGCCTCGTCGAGTAGACTGATTCGAATTGGCTTTACTCTTAAGATCAGTAGATAAACGAAAATACAGCAATGTTAGCTTCTTGGCGGCTGAAATATATACGGAGAGTGTACTTTCTAAATGAACTGAATTACAAATAGCTCTGATGTTTTATTACTTTCTTATTGTCTTCTACGAACGCATAAAACACTCTTGTGTCTGACTGATTGACACCACAGTATCTGATTTGAACTGCTAAAGATGCAAAAAACACCTACACTGTGTAAAAGAAGATAAATTAATGTTCGATGCGTCGCATCTTAGTAACAACTAAGATGTGTATAGAAAAGATTTTTGGAAATTGCACCCACCAATAGTGGATCGAACGGGGGTTGTGGTTTAAATTCTAAGTCGTAGTCGTCGCTTATAAATAGATAAGAAGTAATAAATGTTATCAATACATAAACAAACACCTTTGCACTAAAGAGTTGTTATAGATAATTAAGAAGACTATTTATAGAACATTTCTCGTTGAAAGAGAAGTGTTTTATCTCTAACCAGTTTAGCACATAATCAAGTGAGAACCACTTGATGACAATCAATGATTTATGTATTTAATGACGCCAATTAGTGATAAAAATTCATGATTAATTACTCATTTATATTTATTGGAAGTAACGTATTCCTGAGTGTTTTTAGGGTTCCGCACCTCATAAGGAACAACGGGACCTTTATAGGATGACTTATTTTTTTGTTAAGTACCTGGTATTTCTTGACAGGCTTGAAAATATTGTAAAAGCCAATTATTTTTAAAAGGGTAACCGTGGAATTTCTTGCCGGCTCTTCTCCATAGGAAACGACCAATTGGAACCGTGCACCTAGCTTTTGACGTTTCATAAGCCATAAAATTATGTGGAACACCACTGAAGAGGGTAGAACATTTTAAATATCTTGAACATATGATATCCTCTAATCTGAAAGGCGATGCAGACATAGAGCGAGAACACAGGGCGTTGTCTGTAAGGGCGAATAGGATGGCCCGTAGGTTTGCTCGTTGTGTGGTACAACATTGTTCAGAGCATATTGTATATCTTTCTACACGAGCAGCCTGTGGGTCTCATACACGCGCAGACATTACAACGCCTTGCGTGTGCCATATAATAATGCTTTCAGGGTGTTGATGAGGCTGCCCCGATTCTGCAGCGCATGAGGGATGTTCGCCGAGTCGCATGTAGACTGTTTCTTTTCTATTCTACTATGCGAAAACTGTGAACATCCCTGGTGCGCAGGTTTCGGGCTAGCTCCAGCAGCATCCTGATGGCGCAGAGGTTGGATTGCCAGTACCTAAAACATTGCTGTATGGTTCACATACTGAGCAATCGAAGTCTGTAATATGTCTATGGTGTGGTATTTATAATTGTGTTTTTTATTTTATTTATTTATTTATTTTGTAATATTTTTTTTACCTACCTACGAGGTGCATTCAATAAGTACCTAGCCTCATCGCCAGAGGGCACTGTAGTTTCAAAAGAGTTTTACCACAGTGTAGCACATTCTTTTTTAATTCTTTTTTCAAATTTTCATTCCAATCCCTTCATTTGTTTTAATTTGACAACTTATGGAAGCGAACGTGTCGATCGGTTTTACAAAAATGGAAAAAGAGCAATATCGTTCGGTGATTCGATTCCTATTTTTGGAAGGGAAAACGCGCATCGAAATCAAAGAGCGCTTGGATGCTGTGTACGGTGACTCTTCTCCATCGATGGCCACCGTCAAGAATTGGTTCAACGAGTTTGCACGTGGCCGTACGTCGGTTTTTGATGAACCACGTCCAGGTGCACCGAAAACAGCTGCTACGGAGGAAAACATTAAAAAAATCCATGATTTCCTATTGGCAGATCACCGATTGAAGGTTCGGGAGCTAGCTGAGACTGTAGGCATTTCAGAAGGAACAGTGCATCATATTATTCACGAGGAACTCGGCATGAGAAAGCTGTCGGCGCGATGGGTGCCGCGTTTACTCACACCAGAAAACAAGCGCAACCGTGAGACCACATCGGAGACGTGTTTGGCGCTGTTTAAGCGGAATCCAGCGGAGTTTTTGCGTAGTTTTGTGACCGTCGATGAAACCTGGATCCACTGGTACACACCAGAGACCAAGGAGCAATCAAAACAATGGATCCAGACCGGGGAACGTGCTCCAAAGAAGGCGAAAACTGTAAAATCGGCCGGAAAAGTTATGGCCACCGTTTTCTGGGATTCACAAGGTGTGATCTACATCGATTACCTCGAGAAGGGTAAAACAATTACAGGGCTTTACTATGCCGATTTATTGGGCCGATTCGACGCCGAATTAAAGAAAAAACGACCCCATCTGGCGAAGAAAAAAGTGCTGTTTCACCACGACAACGCACCGGTTCACACGTCTGCCGTTGCCATGGCCAAATTGGTCGAATTACGCTACGAATTGTTGCCCCATCCACCGTATTCTCCAGATTTGGCCCCTTGTGACTTCTTTCTGTTTCCTAATCTGAAAAAACCACTCGCCCGGAATAGATATGCATCGAATGAGGAGGTCATCGCCGCCACGGAGGCCTATTTTGCAGAGTTTGACAAAAACTATTTTTCGGACGGGTTAAAAAAGTTGGAGCATCGCTGGGCTAAGTGTATCGAACTAAAAGGAGACTTTGTTGAAAAATAAATTGCCACTTTTCCAAAATTTTCGTTTGCTTTTTGTAGGCTAAGTATTTATTGAATGACCCTCGTATGATCCTTTTGTTGGTCGAATTAAACTATTTTTATTTATTTATTTTATTTATTAGTGCCCATGTAGGTTTATGTGAAATAAAATATTTTGATTTTGACTTCGTTGTCCGTCTGTCTGTCTGTCAATACCCTTTTCTCAAGAACGCGCGTGGAGATATCAACTTTAAATTAATACCAAATACTTCTTTCTTTCTCTGGTCTTTGGTGCTAAAAATCGAAGTTGCTTAGTAAAGGCAATAAAAAAATATGACTACTTATGTCGCAATTTTTTCTCACTCGCAAGTTAATCAAAACCAACAGGGTATATCCCGTTGGCTTAAACTCATGAAATTGGCAAGAAGCAAGATCCCACAGCACAAGTAAAGAATATGGTCCAAAAATTGCAAATTAATAATTTATATTTATATCGCACAAAATATAAGTTTTTGCAGTTATAAACTTACATTTGCAGTAACAGTGTCGACCGTGATATTGTATAACGATGTATCGGAGAATATTTTATTCAACTGCAAAGTTAGTTTGTTCTTCAATCTGGGATTGGAAATTCATAGGCCGTATCTTGAAGTAACATTTGGTCTAAATTTCATTCAAATCGGTCCTCTCTGCGCCCTATTAAAAGTTCCGTTTAAACTGCAAAGTTAAGTGTGTCCTTGATTCCGCAGTTGTAGGTAAATTTGGGCAGTCAAGCAAAGCTTTGAAGCGGAATCCTCATGGCGCAAGTTCACGCGCTTCCGGTCACGTCCGGTGTTTTCTTCGAAGTCTGATTTTATCGTGTTCTTAACATATCTCGGGACTCTGGGGTCCCGGACCTTCGGAAAGCGTACGAGGGGCCAAAACCAACTCGCAAAGGCCCGTTAAACGATTTCAATGAAATGAGGCACTAACCGACGATTATCCCTGTACGCACTATGCAAATGCACCCTAGGACAACCTCTGGTGTGGTGTAGAACTATTGCAGGATATAGAAACAAAGATATTGGACAGTGGATTGGTTGGCTAGAATAGAATAGAATACTCTTTATTATGTACACCATAAAAATTACACATAAAAATGTTGAAATTTTACAATGGGTGACACAATGGGCGGTCTCATCGCTAAAAGCGATCTTTTACAGACAACCTTTGGATGGATTAAAGGGGGAGGAGAAACAATACTGCAGGTAGTCAGTGGTGTAACAGTTACATATACAATAGATACATATATACATAAAGCATATACTATACATAACATATATTATACATATATATATATATATGCCATACATACAATACAAAGATAAAAAGACAGGGGGTGACTTGCACACTCCATAATGGACCCCCGGAAACGGCTGCTAAACTGAACGCCTGGAAAGTAACTTGCCCGGATACGGTTAAGCCCAAGAATCCGTCTTCCCACAGAAGTCAGGCCTCTAGCTTGGGACATTCCAGCTCGATACATGTTTGCGTCTGAGCGCTCCTTGCGGGGCTCCACATCACTGTCAATGTGGTGACGGAGTCGACTGCCTCGGACACCATGACTTATCCTGCAGCAAGAGCGCTGGTCGGATGGCACGGCTCGCCAGCATTAATGACATCATCCGGGTGCCATCTGCTTTAATAATAATAATAATAAATCTTTTATTACAGACAAAGTCCATAGGGTTAGTAACAATTTACTTAACTACGAGAGTGTTAGTAGATACAGAAATATACAACTAAAACTAAAACATACAGCTACACTATAGCGTGGAGTTGCATCCACCTCTGCATTATCGGTGAATCCCACCGATCTGCGAACACACTGAGAATAGTGTTGGTACTGCCGCGCAGACGCGTCATCAGGGAGGCACATCTTTTTCTAATAATGGCGGCAAAACCATCAATGTTCGTGTCCGCAAACATCCCTGAGGCACTGCAACGCCACGGCAGCCCCAACAGTACCCTCAATGCATTATTATATTGGACGCGTTGGTCGCTGTACTCGTATGCCCGCTGAGTGAAACTGACCCATAGGCTGCACGTGTAGAAGGACTGGCAGTAAGCTTTAAAAAGCGTAACTTTAACGGGCTTCGTACATCGCGCAAACCTGCGGGCCAGCATGTTACAACGAACAGCCAGCGATCTACGTTCCCTCTCAATGTCACAATTGTCTTTAAGATCTTCGGTGACCCCACTGAGTCACCGAAGAAAAAATTAAATACCTAGGCCACTGCCTAGGTATTTAATTGTTTCTACCCTTCGCAGATATTCTGCACACAGAAAGACATTTGGAATATCAGAATATGTCACACTGCCAGTCTTAAAAACCATAATTTCGCTTTTTGTGATATTATATTTTAGCCCGTGGCTCACCGCGTAAGATTCGCATAAAGCGATCAGTTGCCTCAGAGCACCGATCGATGAACTCAGCAACACCATATCATCAGCATAGCTAATATTATTAATGCACACCCCGTCAACATGACATCCGATATTGGTGCTACTGAGCTCCCCCTGCCTCACCCCGCACTCCAACCGATACACTTCCGAGTGCGAGCCACTTCACACTATTGGTTTGATTACTATACCAATACTTAAATATTGACACTATCTCAGGTGGTAAAGTAGTTTCACACTGTAGTTCAAGCCACAGAACATCGTAAGAAACGAGATCGAATGCCCTTGACAGGTCCTGAAAACAGGCAAATATAGGCGTCTTCCTGTCTGTGTAGTATTGAACAGTCTGCTTTAGGCACAAGATTGCACTCTCAGTCGACAGCCCAGGCCTAAAGCCGAACTGGGCGTCATGCAGTTCGAGGTGTTTTGCTAATTGTTAAGAAGACTATCCAAAACTTTGCTATGACAGTGGCCAGAGAAATGGCCTGTAATTGGAAATGTCAGAGGCATCCCCGTTTTATTTTTTACTATAGGCACTACCATTGTGTACATAAGATCATCCGGTAAGTAGCCGTGTCTGATGCACAAGTTAAAAAACAAAGCAAGCACACGTGCCAGGTGCCCCCCTGCATACTTCAGGTGCTCGATGCTGAGGTCATCATGACCCGGTGATTTACCCCTCTCCATTTTCCTCACAATAGCTGAAATTTCTCGAGCCGTAAAAGTAATCGTCATACCCCCAGAGTTGGCCCCCGCATCGATCACCTGTACAGGGGTAGTAAGCTCCTGCCGGGGTCGCGGGTAGGTACTTATGGGTCACCGAGGCCCCTGGCAACACAGGCAACAGGAAGGAATACGGGTGGGTTTTAGTCAGTAAGAGTCTGACACACCCTCCCGCTCCGCTCAGAGCGGGAGAAGTTATTTGGCGATTTCCCACCCAAAAAAAAAAAAAGGGGTAGTAAGCTGCGAATCAACTTTAGAATGACGCTGGAAAGCATTAGCTATCTCTGCTGGCTCATGTACGCCCACCACGCCCACTGGGGGACTCGACTTCGGATTCAAACTATTTGTTGATTTCCAAAAGGAACCGAATTTCTTTTCAGTGTGATGTTTAGCCA
Source organism: Atethmia centrago (assembly GCA_905333075.3). Classification (NCBI taxonomy): domain Eukaryota; kingdom Metazoa; phylum Arthropoda; class Insecta; order Lepidoptera; family Noctuidae; genus Atethmia; species Atethmia centrago. The sequence continues at coordinate 16,423,674 of HG995388.1, forward strand.
AAATATCCATTTTTATCTGCTGTTGGTTATCTTGACAATATTTTAATTTGTTCTTAAAAATTTTCCTTGATTGACACATTTTATTGTAAACATAACCACTAACAGGTTTACCATAAAACACATGGTTGTTTTATGGTAAACCTTGGTAACACTGTCGAGCCTCCTTGTGAGCGTCACGAACATACTTATTCTAACCAGGAATGTATCTGTTGCTTTGCTTGCATGTGCTTGGCACACGGCAATGGGAAGAAGCTAGACGGTATAACCATAATGCCATGGAAGTTGGATAGGCCTATGGTGTGGAATGCAACCTGTGTCGACACTTTCGCACCATCCCATCTTCCTAGCACGGCGGGCTGTACGGAGGTGGCTGTTGCAGGAGCAGAAAACCTCAAAGGGCGCAAATATAACAACCTTATTGGGAGTTATATATGTTTGAGCCGTTTGGGGTTACAACACAAGGGTCCTTGGGGTCCGAGTGCTCATCGAGTATTTCGAGACATCGCCAAGCGGTTGGTCGACTCTTCACGTAACTAGAGAGCTGGCCTATTTTTATCGCAAAGAATTAGCATTGCTATCCAAGGTGGCAATGCTGCTAGCTTTTTGGGCACTTTTCCCATTGACAGCGATGCGGACGAAATTTTTGATGCCCAATGCTCTTCCTACTTTTTATTTTTTTATTATATACTTGTACACACTATAGTATTTTTTAGTGTTAGCTTGTGCATTTCAAATGAAACAGTTTTTAACTGAGTAAAAAATGTTTCATTCACCTGTATTCGGTTATTTTGTGGTCAGAAGTAATACGATCACTTAATTGCTCATGACCTCAATAATTGCAGTCAATTTTTTTATATAAGGCCATATAAGGGTGAATCCGGAAAAAACCTACAGAAACTCATGAAATTCCAGGTGGTGACGAAATTAACGTGACGACAATTGAAATATCAATGGCATTACTAAAATGTAGGTACGTCTGGCACACACTGGGCTGTCATTAATCACATTTCTGACTGTTTAATATATCAAACACAGCATGAGCTACCTACTTATGGCTAGGTAGGTGAATACCAAAGAAACGATAGATGGATTGTTTGAAAGATGTCATGACAACAACTAGAGATGTCTTGAAGGAGACATGCTGTGCCGTACTCACACGAACATGAGCTACTTATAATTTTGTAGTGAGTACCAATGCAAGTGAAAAGAAAATAGTACGTAGATTTCCAGTAGAGTAAATAATTTATTAACAATAGATTTTGTTAAGGTGCCAACAGATGGCTGCTATTTGCTCATTTTTTAGGGTTCAATACCTCAAGACGGACGGAATCCATAAAGGATCACTCTGTCTGTGTGTCTGTCTGTCTGTCCGTATGTCATAGCCGATTTGTTCCGAATATACTGGACCGATTAAGCTAAATTTGGTATATGTGTACATTTCTGCGAACTCGAATAAATTAATTTTAAATATGTGGTTAATTTTTGGAGAAAAAAATAAAATAATAAAAATAAAAGTTTTGCAAGCTGTACCGTGTGACATATCAAATGAAAGGACTTGTTATGAGGATTTTAAATATATTTTTGTAATAATTTTAAATAGTTTTTTTTAATAACATAATCATGTTCCCACTGCTGGACACAGGCCTCCTCTCTGTGAGAGGGAGTGGGCCGTAATCCACCACGCGGGCCCAATGCGGCTTGGTAGATGTCACATGTCTTCGAATTTTTGGTTCTAGGACATGCCGGTTTCCTCACGATGTTTTCCTTTACCGTTTTGAGAGCAGTGGTGATGAAAATAATTTACACAAAGTAAAGCGCTTTTCTGGGTTCGAACCTACGACCTACAATTCGTAAGTCGCGGCCGTTACCACTGGGCCACCACTGCTCCTGCTGCTTTTTTTAATAGTTTTAAAGTTATTAAATAAAATAGATGAAAATTGACCACCCCCTTTTCTCCGATACTGCTGAGCCAAAAAAATTGAAAAAACAAATTCTGAGAATGGTTCTATACTTATAAATTTCAGGAAAACCTTTATGAAGTCTATGGTCTTAAAATATCATGGTAAACTCAATATTATGCGTAAGTACTAACTTAAATTTGCAATTGGAATACCTTTATTGGGGAAACATGTTTTTCAACGACAATATTTTGTTTGTTCTTGAGATAAATATGCATCCCAATTACGAAAACCTTTATTGTGCGTGGTGCGACACGCACTTGACCGGTTTTTTTTGACGATCGTTATTGTCGCTCGTTAAGCTATGCCTTACGATCAATAAGATCTGTCAGTTTCTTGTAGATTTGCTCAAATGTATCGATCGTCACTGTTGGGTGTTAACGATCGATGAATATCAAGGTTAAAATCGAGCATCAATTTGTTGATCTATGTCGATCGTCTTTTATTTACAAATTGGGCGCTTTTAAGTAAAATGTATGGAAATTTATGAGAAGATGCTTTTAAATTTCCGTTCACGATAATGTACATGCACGTATGTATTTCCATACATTTTATGGACGCGGACGTGGACATCTACGATAATATCTTCATCTTAGAAATGATAAAAGCGAAAATTGATATTTTTTGATCACATGTCTTGATAGATAAAAAACGAGCAAGTCTGTAGGCACCGCAGGTGGGATTGATAGCGGCGAATGTTACTCGAATCCTTCGATAAGAAAACACTTGAAGATAGCTTAACACGAGTAGGTACATCTATTTTTCATCTCACACCAAAATTGTACAAAAGAAAGAGACAAGAAATATCTGATATAGGGTAAAGGAATCGGTACCTACTCCTAACAGGTAATTGATTTGATAATATAAGTGGTAATATACATTTAAATTTTGATGTTATTTCGAGTTTACATTCATTTCACATTGATCTCTGGTAAAAATCGTGTCGATTTAAAAAAAATATATTTTTTAAATTTTCTTTTGACCGTCATTATGAGGTTAATATTAATTTTATCAATATTTTGTTTCATTCTAAGTGAGTTTTGTGAATGTAAACAGTTTACAAGATGCGGTCTCACACGTGAACTGGTGAAAATTAAAGGAATTCAGAAGAGTTACCTGGGTACCTGTAAGTATTTTTTTGTATTTTTAATCTATTGTTGTGGATGAGTGTAAATGAAATGGTTTTTTTACAAAATATCTTTTATGACACTTTGTTTAGCTGCTGTGTTGATGATTGAGATGTTTATTTTTTAATGTAACATCTTGCATGCCATGTGTCTGTACGAGTACACTCCTGTTTTGGATAAATAGAATATGATCTTGTATCTTGTAACTAAAACAAAAAAATATCATTCGGTAAAAATAATAGTCTCTTCAGGTTCAAATATTTAGTTTTAAGACAGCCAGCAATAATAATAAATAACCATTCAATATGTTACTAGTCGTTGCCCACGACTTCGTCTGCAATCCTGGACGAAAGGAAGTCTATATCCTTTTCTAGGTTCCGGGTCAAATTTCATCCAAATCTGTTCAGCCATTTTAGCGTGAAAGCGTAACAAACAAACAAACTCGCTTTCGAATTTATAATAAGAGTTACAATATGTAACAAAAACCCTGTTGTTCCTTTTAGGAACGTATACATTCACCTATAAGCAGAACATTGATGAAATTATAATTTAAAAAAATTAAGCATTGGCTAGTCGAGAGGTCAAAATCAAATAACTATTAAAATCAACACATTCAAAAAAATGTTTAGAGTATCTGATTTTACCAGTACATCTTTATTTCTCTAAATAGCCTACTAGTTCGGCGGCTCTCTTTGAATGCGACAAAAGACGCCGCCAAAACGACCCGCCGTGCATGTTGGCGGGTCGGTACCACGTCCCTAACTACCCCGACGCCCCGCCACCCGTCTCCCGGCGAATCACTTCCTTAGTCAGTCTCCCGCGCAGCTTGCTTTCAAATGGATGTTATTGTTGACCTACGTAGTGAGTGAATTGTGTTTTGTTTACGTAAACGTTGACAATGTCTTATTCTAACGTAGAATATTTTAATATGTTGATGTGTCTAAGGAAATGTGACTGCAATTATGCAGAAGCACGCAGACTCTACCAAGAACGTTTTGCGACCATTACCGTCGGCGATGGCATTCCAACGTTTGCACATACGTACGTACAATATCGTCAATGTGCAAGGGCGAGACCTGACATCGAGCTGAGCTGACGCAGGCAGACCGAGGACCCGAGACAGAAGTCTTGGACTTGTTTGAGCACGATCCAACGCAAAGTACACGCTCAGTGGGACACGCACTTGGAGTAAACCATATGCGCGTTAGGAGAGTACTCAAAGAAGATGGCCAGCCCCCATTTCACTATTGTCGCGTCCAATCACTACTTCCCTCCGACTATGAGCCAAGAAGTGTAGAGGTACAAGGTGGTCATATCGAACAGCAACTCCGTGGCCGTCAAGTAGATATATTAAAATGTAAATAGGTACATCAGGTTTTATGTGACAGACGCGGCGAATTTGTTTTTTTTTTTAACGTAGTGAAGTGTTAAATGTAGTTTTAACAATTATCAATTGTGCTTAAAAATACTGTGTAAACCAGGATTTTCAAAGATTGATTCGTTAAAGTGATACTGATAAACAACAGCTGACAAGGTCACAAACTTGTGTAGAGAAATAGGTAGATAATCGGCGGCGCGGCGGCACCGATCAAAGAGAGGGCGGGAACGTTCTATCTACTTCTGGTTTCGCGTCATCGCTTCATGCAGAATTGCAGAGGTAACAAATCGATTAAACATTACAAATATTAATAATTACATTTTTGTATTTTTTTATTGAACAGTTTTTTATAAATGACTTGCTTTATCGCTTATAAAAAACGTAAAACGTAGGTAGAAGGAACAACAGGGTTTTGTTACATATTGTATAGGCAGCCAATGACAATAGTAATTATCATTTATTATGCGCACGCTACAATTGCGGCGATAAGTCCCGTCTTTGAGGAGTGGCTAGAGAGGCACCACGGCGTCCTCACCTTCCTCCTGACGCAGTTCCTCACCGGAAGCGGCAGCTTCGGGAGGTTCCCGTGGCGGATAAGGCGGGAGGAAACGCCCGTGTGTCACCAATGTGTGGATCGCCCGGAGGATACGCTGGAGCATACGGTGGAGGTCTGCCCGGTTGGGGCAGTGCACCGCCGTGTCCTCGTGGAGGCGATCGAGATCTCGGCGGCGGAGATCTCTCAGGTCCTGCCTTGGTCCAGGCCATGGTACGGAGCGAGAGGGCATGGGCAGCCGTCACCTCCTTCTGCGAAGCAGCAATGCTCACGAAGGAGGAGGCGGCATGGTTGAGGGAAAAGGCAAGTTTCGCGCCCTCTCGCCCCTAGCCGCCGCAGGAGACGCCCTGGGCGTCGGGAATCCCGGGCGGATTTCCGGCCACCGTAGGCGTGGGCTTGCGGACAGTGAGCAATAGGTTGCTCGCCGACGGATAAGGACCAGGCCCGGGTCGACGGCGCGTTGTGTTTCACGCGCGCCTAAAAGAGATGTCGTCAGCACAAGTGCAGGGGTCCACTAGGGCCGATGCCTCGTGGGAAAGTCCGGAAGACATACCGAGGCTCCTGGCAACACAAGCAACGGAAGGAATATGTGTGGGTTTTAGTCAGTAAGAGTCTGACACACCCTCTCGCTCTGCCCAAAGCGGGATAAGTTATTTGGCTAAGTAAAGTAACCTGTAGCTTAGAAGCCAGTTTACCTTCTATTTCGGTGTGCTATCTACCCATGCGTTACATCAAACAAAGTAATACATATAAAACAAGTTACAATACAGGAATACAGAATAAAATAAAAAAATCGTAACAAAAGTAAATGTTATTGATGACACCTGGATGAGGGACACAAGGAAAGAGGATTCCGGGCTGACTTGATGAGATCAAGTTACTGATTGGTAAACGGGAACTTTGTCCACTTGTTGGTCATTTTATTGGTCACCATCGCCTTAGACATGAATACCTATTTACTTTGTATATCATCATCTGCCTAGCCTTTTCCCAACTATGTTGGGGTCTGCTTCCAGTCTTACCGGATACAGCTGAATACCAGTATTATACATGGAGCGACTGCCTATCTGACCTCCACAACCCAGTTACCGGGTAACACGATACGCCTTGGTAAGACTGGTTGTCAGACTTTCGAGCTTCTGACGACCCGTAACGACTGTCAAAGATCTACAAATTTATTTTATATACTTTGTATTATATTATTATTATTTTAATAATTGTGAATGTGAGGACTATGTGTCTTCCCTCAAAAGACCATGCCAGACATTAATCTGCATGGTCTGACCAAGAATAAGTAAAAGGAACTGTGACCGCTAAGTTTGTTTCGGTCTTACTTCTCAAAGCAGTCGGATAAGAAACACCGAACTCATCTAGTTTTAAAATATAAGTTATTGTTGACATGTAAAAGTGTTTTTTTAAATCAATTTACAGAAATAAATATAACTTATAATTTATGGACATTGCAATTCCAGATGTATCTCCGGCATTGCTAGCCCATAGACGGAGTTAAAATGTCTCATGTTCTAATATCACATTATAGTCTTAAATAAATTCTCAAGACGTGGTGATTGTACTCTCTTGTTAAAAAAATATTACATGCCCGATAGTCAGCATTAGGCACATGTCACACTTAGACACATGTGTGAGCAGTGGTGGCCCAGTGACAACGGCCGCGAATTACGAGTTGTAGGTCGTAGGTTCGAACCCAGACAGCGCTTTTCTTTGTGTAAATTATTTCATCACCACTGTTCTCAAAACAGTGAAGGAAAACATCGTGAGGAAACCGGCATGTCCTAGAACCAAAAATTCGAAGTCATGTGACATCTACTAATCCGCACTGGGCTCGCGTGGTGGATTACAGCCCACTCCCTCTCACAGAGAGGAGGTCTGTGTCCCAGCAGTGGGAACATTATTGGCTGAATATGTATATATGTACATGTCTTACTGACGGTGATTAACAAGAAACAAGAAGCGAGTAAAACTAGAAACTACTAACGAATTGACGAGCAACGAGCAGTGAGTGTCAGTGTAAGAGCAGTGGTGGCCCAGTGGTAACGACCGCGACTTACGAGTTGTACGTCGTAGGTCTGAACCCAGGAAGGCGCTTCACTTTGTGTAAGTTATTTCATCACCACTATTCTCAAAACGGTGAACAACTGAGGAAAACACCGTGAGAAAACCGGCATGTCCTAGAAACAAAAATTCGAAGACATGTGACATCTAACAACCCGCACTGGGACCGTGCGGTAGATTACGGCCCACCCCCTCTCACCGAGAGGAGGCCTGTGTCCCAGCAGTAGGAATATTATAGGCTTACAGTGAGTACGCAACGGTGACGAGCGATTACCAAGCGTGAGACCAAGCGAGCGTCGCTGAGCGAGAACTCTCTTTGATAGCTCTTATCGTTGGGACAAAAAAGTAATTGTGAACAGTCTGCGATCAACTATTATATATGTATCTCTTTTGTGCACGGGACCTATAAGATTTTGTACGTGTCTTAACCGGTAACTCCCCATTGACTTCGAATAGGAGTCGCACTCCCGAACCCTTCAGTCCCCACTGACACCGAATATGAGTCTTGGGCCACGCAGTTTGCAACTCTATTATAATGCAATAAGGTGCTCATCCGTTATAATAGAGTTGCAAACCGCGCGCCAGAGGTGGCTCACATGCGCGCCGGCGGGGCTTGACGGTTTGTGCTAACTGGCATACCGCGCGCCGTTCGGGGGTTTAGCGTGAAAATAGTTGATAGCTAGTCGCTGCCTCGTCAGGTCAGACAGGCCTTAAACTTGGGTGTAGTTATGTGTTATCTATGATATAAATCACTTGAACATTTAAATTGTTGTCCGCAATAATTATTATGAAGAAAAACCGGCCAATTGCGTGTCGGACCACGCACAATGAAGAGTTCCGTAGTTGGGATGAATTTATCCCAAAAACAAACTTAACACTGTAGTTCAAAAACTTGTCCTCCAATACATCGATATACGTCACGGTCAATTCTCCAACTGCTTTAACCTGTTAAGCTCCGCGCGACACTGATTCGGAGTCAAACAATAGAAAATCAATTGTGTCTCATTAGCTGTACTTGACCAAGTTAAGTTGGTCGACTATTACTCGTTAATTTGTAAAGCCTACTAAGCTGTGATACTTTTCCTTTTAATTCCATTATATATTCTACTGCCTTGAATTTTTTCACATCTCCAAAAACAAACATTTAGCCGGCAGGGGGCAAATTTTTGTTAAAGTCAAGTGACCGCACTTGACTTTAACAAACATTTGCCCTTTAAAACTTAATATTACGCAAACGGATCCCTGAATCGAAAAATGGTGTTCACAAACCCGCAATATTTTTGAACGGCCTATCCAACGATAAAAAAATATCATCCCCACATTACGTGCAAGGAAGGTAGCCTAAAAAATGACAAAATCAAGATTTTATTTTACCACTTTGTCAGCATGATTAATATGTATAGGTATACACACGCAGGGACAGACAGACAGACAGACAGACATGGCGAAACTATAAGGGTTCCTTGTTGACTACGAAACCCTAAAAACCGTCGTAGCCTGGTTATACTAACTCATAACCAGGCTACGACGAGCTTTTACCTACCCGAGGTTTCGCCCGCGTGGTTGTCGGAAAGTATCCCACGGGAACGTACTACCGGGATTAAAAGTATCCTATATCATAACCCGTGGTCTAACCATGTTCCAAATTTTATCTGAATTCATTCAGCCGTTATAGCGTGAAAGCGTTACAAACAAACCAACTCACTTTCGCATTTATAATATTAGTTAGTATTTTTGGAAATTATATTACATACAATATATCTTGGTAAAAATGTTTCAGGTTTCGTGTTTGTTAGCTTTAAGGATATTCCTCATAATTAACCACAAACAGGAAATTAATTAACACAGCTTTCTATTATTTAATCCATAATAAGAAATTTGGAGCAATGGTGGCCCAGTGGTAACGGCAGCGACTTATGACTTTATGAGGTCGTGGATTCGAACCCAAGCAGGCACTTTGTTTAAATAGTTTCATCACCACTGCTCTCAAAACGGTGAAGGGAAACATCGTCAGCAAACCGCCATGTCCTAGAACCAAAAATTCGAAGGCATATGACATCCACCAACCCGCACTGGGCCCGCGTGGTGGATTATGGTCCACTCACTCTTACAGAGAGGAGGCCTGTGTCTCAGCAGTGGGGAACACTATAGGCTGATTATGCTAAGATATTTTAGAAAACATGTTAAGGCTCCTACATACTGGCGCGACTTGTCGCGCGACGCGTCGCGACACAAGGGCACCGCTTGTAGCGCTACACGCGGTGTCATTGTGTCGCGACAAGTCGCGCCAGTATGAAGGAGCCTTTATTCTCAAAATGAGGAGTTTTTTACCCGACTGCCTCAGGAGGGTAATGTTTTTCGAGAGTATGTATGTATGTATCTATGTATGTATGTATGTAGGTCTATTTCTTTGGCACGCTCTGTAACCTAAACGGCTTGATGGATTTTTTAACATATGAGGTGTCTTTCGATTCGTCTTAATTGTGGGAGTGACATAGGCTATATAATATTTATAAATTGCATCTGCAAATACAAAAAAAAAGGAGAGGAAGTTTTTTTTTTAATTCATTGCAACAATATTGGTATCAAATAAAAGCTAGTAATGAGTAATTTTCATATATATATATATATTAATAAAACTGAAAAGCTTAAAATAAAATAAATTATTGTAAAAACAAAAAACACGACTGCAAAAAAATCTATATATTTTTGGTCTAGCAGGCGGGGACAGTCGAATAACCTGAAATATGGTGTAACTTTTGATTGTCCCCGCCTACAAGACCAAAAATATATAGATTATAATGCTTGTTTTTCCCTTTTCAGTTATGCGTTTTTGCAGTCGGGTTTTTTGTTTTTTCAATAATTTATTTTATTTTTCAATACATTTTTTTTCTTGTAATTTATCGAACTTAGTAACAAAGCACTGTCAATCAACTGAGCCTAATAGTAAGTAGTCCATAGCTGGATACGAGTATAGGTATAGTCAAGTTACACCTTCGCATCCAGTGTGCCCTAAAGTCGAATTATTTATTCAATGGAGTAATCTGACGTGTCATAATTATTTATTGTAATGGTGATCGTTTAGTTAAAATAAATGTAAATGTCTAGAATACAAGTAATATGACCATTTTATTACATAAAGTCACAACTAGCACATGTCAGATTACTCCATCATCATCTGCCTAGCCTTTTTCCCAACTACGTTGGGGTCGGCTTCCAGTCTGACCGGATGCAGCTGAATACCAGTATTTTACATGTGCAACACTTACTTACTGGGCAACACGATACCCCTTGGTAAGACTAATTGTCAGACTTTCGGGCCTCTGACGACCCGTAACGACTGTCAAAGATCTACAAATGACAGCCGGGACCAACGGCTTACCATGCTTTCCGAGGCACGAAGGGGTCTTGGTATGTAAAGATGGTCACCCATCCACGGACCAACCGCGGCAAGCGTAGCTTAACCTGATCGTTCGACACGTGTGGCTCTTATTACTTATTCATTAGCCCCTCTAAGTAGTAATTTATTGTAATAAATTACTGCAATTAATTAAATGTAATGCTGTCATAATTATGTAGATTGCCCCCTTATTATTCCATTAAGTGGTAGCTAACTTGAGTGCATAGAAGTACACACGCAAAAAGATAAAGTTTACATGCATACAATTTATTATTTTTATTGGATCATTCCTCGGTATCTTTTTTTAGCGAGTCGATGATAATCTAAATCGAACCAGCATAGAATTTGGCTACGAGTTTGGCAACTATAGTAGGTACCATCCATTAGCCCAAATTCGCAGGGGCGATTTTTTTTTCGCGCATTGTATTTTCAACGCACTGCTTAGCGCCGAGAGTTGAAAATCCAACAGTTTGTTTTTTGACGCGCTAGGATAGTCTGTTGGATTCTGAATGGTCGACTCAACAGCGAGAGTTGAAAATCCAGTGCCCTATAAAATTTCGCCGCGATATTATTACTTTACAAGACCCCTTGTCTTGGTATGTAAAGATGGTCACCCATCCACGAACCAACCGTGGCAAGCTTAGCTTAACCTGATCGATCGACCGTGCGGCTGTTATAACCTAGCCACAAGCCCCTCATCAGATCAGATGACTCCTGTGAATTAATAATTCGACTTTATCTGCCCATTTCCAGTGTTTGGACCATCTAGCTAGGTAGCTAGGTAGGGCTACGGTAGGCGTTTCCGTGCTCAGGGTACTGAGCACGGAGACGACGCGACGTGGCAACCGTTGCTAGAGGCAGTATTGTCAACACTATACAGAGTCAAATTAAATAAGTCATTAGTGTAGTCACGTTTTTTGTAAACTTCACAGATGTGTATCGATAAATAAACACAATAAAATAAAAATAAACAGATTTTCTCAACTGGTACTTCCAGTAACAGCAACCTGTACAGAGGTTGTTGAACCCCAAAAAATCATCGAATCGTTTTCTTTTAATTTTTCGTGTTTATAAATCAATTAAAAATATTTTATTCCACTTAAACTTACATGGGCACTTATGAAACGTTAGAAGCTAGGTGCACGGTTCCAATTGGTCGTTTCCTACGGAGAAAAGCTGGCAGGAAACTCCACGGTTACTCTTTTAAAAATAATTGGCGTTTACAATGTTTTCAAATCACAGTGTTAATAGGTATGGGAGGACAGTGTAGGCCTGTCAAGAAGTACCAGGTACTTAACAAAAAATAAATGGTCTACAAATCTAGTCTATTAAGCTTACAACGTTCTCACATTCACAAAATACAAAATAATCTATGTAAAATATTAATAAAACAATAAAAATAAAAACATATTTAAACCAAATGACATGTTTGCCATTACAACTGTAACAAGTCTGAATTAATATCCTGTCCACAAAGCCACTAATAAATAGTGATATTTAGATACCGATACCCATCATGTCCGCGGAGTTTCGCTGGCAAATTTAACTTGATCCTGTATATCCATACAAACCAAGGTCACTGAAACTGACGGCTGTGAATGGCGGTCCGTGACTAACAGTAGTTCTATGCTCAACGTACTTCCAGCAGCACGAATTTTATTCGTACTGTCGCCTCTGCTAACGCTGCCGGTCACGGCGATTCCGTACTCTGTGAGATAGGAGATCACCCATTTCAGGACACGTAAGGTTCAACGACTTTTAATCCTTCAGCGGATATTTTTGTTCTCTAATTCTTCAAGCCTTCGTTTTTTTTCCGAGTTAAGTAGGCAAAGAAGGCGGACGAACCAGACGTTATTCACTTAGCAAAATTGGGATAAGGTCAGGACAATAGAAATGAAATACCACAATTAAGAACCTTCAAAGTATCAACTTTTAGTACTAACTGTAGCTTCGCGGGAAAGTCCGAAAGGGTTACCGAGGCCCCTGGCAACACAGGCAACTGAAGGAACACGGGTGGGTTTCAGTCGGTAAGAGTCTGACACACCCTCCCGCTCCGCCCAAAGCGGGAGAAGTTATTTGATAAATTCCCACACACAAAAAAATAAATGCTAACTGTAGCTGTCTACAATGTGGCTACACAAAACATTTTGTACGCCATTTTGTTCAAAGTAATGCATTTAAGACACGTGGAAAACTTCTGTTGCTGTAATTCCTTTACCTCCTTGCTATTTTAACAAAATAATGTAGGTGTTCTAAACACCGAGTACCTTTTTACTTAGTTTTGGGTACTATTTAAAAGAATTTCTGGTTTTCCGAATTTAGTTTTAAAAATATACAAAACTATTTACTATTTATGACTTAAATTCTGCAATTGCATGCAGCTGAGATGAGAATGCTAAGAGAGATGTGTGGTGTTCCGTGAAAGTTTATAATAAGACATGAGTATATAAGAGGAAGTTTGAAAGTGACACCGGTGACTGAAGATGCGAAGCAATGAGAAAAATGTTGCCAGGAAAGTTTTAAGTATGAATGTAGATGGCTATACGAGTAGGAGAAGACCAAAGAAACGATGGATGGACTCTGTGAAAGATGATATGGCTAGAAAGGGAGTGACTACAGAGATGACAACTAATAGAGACGTATGGAAGGTTAAGACATGCTGCGCGGACCACAAATATATTGATATAAGGGCAAGATAATAATGATGATGAAGATAATGTATACTAACAATACACTAACTTAATTTACATTAGATATATAAAAAAAATATCCAGTGCACACAAAAGACATACTACAACATACAAATAGTACAATTAATAGATAACAAATTATAGGAATATATATAAAAACAAGGTGCCAATATACTCGTACAAAAAAGAAAAATATACATAAATAAATAGAGTGACACTATGACATACTTCAAATCAATTATCGAACAAGGTGCGGTGTGCGTCTCAAGGTTGCACCAAATGGGTCCAACTCAGTATGTGTCAGGCAAATATACCTGACGCTGATATTCTGCTAGATCCCTGCAGTGACATCGAGCAGACGAGATAAATTGGCTATAATATTGACTATAACACTATTCCGAAATCTTTTATCTCCTGACCCTCATGCCCCTAGATAAAGAATATTCAAAGATAAAAGTGTAGAGTTGGAAGATCTTCACTAGGTACTTAATAATAATCTCAGATTCATTGAGAGACAACGCACAGCTCAATCTCTGGATCTAGTAGCATGAAATTTAGCACAAGAGGTCCTTTATAACGAAAGTGAACACTGGAAGAAAGGAAGGATTTACGAGTAAGTTGGGATAGAGGAAAGTTCGTATGGAAGCTCGTCATTTTTGCTGATGGGGAATCCCATCAAGCACACGGCTTGTATTGACTAAAACACTATTCCCAATCATACATACATACATAACATTACACCTTGTTTCCATTAAGGGTTGGGCAGAGGTGTCCCTGTAGTACTCGTACACCCACATTTCGCCAGTTCTGTTTAATTCCCATGTACATGAACAAATCCAGGCTGCTACTGAGAAATTCCAGGTAGTAAAACCCAATAATACTTTGCCCGACCCGGGAACTGAACCCAAGACCTCATGCTCAGCAGTAGCGCTTGCGACCACTAGACCAACGAGGCAGGTTATATTCTTCTAAGAATCTTCGAAGATAAAAGAGTACGGGGGGTAACCATCACCTCTTATAGCAGTATTATTATAATATTACTTCCAGTGGGAAAGTGATGGAGCTATACAGGACTTATAGCTCTATCTCTTTTTCACTCTGAAGTAATATTGAAGTAATACTGCTATAAGAGGTGATGGTTACCCCTCTGTAGGAAGATATAACATGATAAAAAAGGGCGTGTCGGACCACGCACAATGAAGCGTTCCGTAGTTAGGATGAATTTATCCCAAGAAGAAACTTAACATTATATGTAGTTGAAAAACATATTCTCCATACATTCCAACTGCCGTACACCGGGTGCAACAACGTCATAAGTAACAAATGACGTTTTTTTCAGGAGATCGATTTAAAAGTTGTTGCTTTATTAAAGTGAAATGTATATAATGTGTATATAAAATCCTATTATATATCGATGACCAAAAGTTTGTTTATACTCTATATTTTAAAATTGAGGTAGTTTCAGAAATCAAAATGTTAGGTAATTGGCATATTTTTATTGCTTTTAATTACGATACCTACATTTATGACGTTAATGCGCAGAAAGTTAAATTAACGTAGATCTTGTCTGTGCAAAAACGTCATAAAGGCCGAACTAAACAAAACATCAACACTCTAAATTTATAAAATAGCATCTACAATTAACTTTTTCAGTGGGTAAAAATAATCGAAATTATTATTAAAATAAATGCAATTAGAAAATCTAACAACATCATTAATTATTTCTTACATTTAAGTACCCGTATTCAGACTTGTATGAGGAATTAACAGGCTAGAAATTAAGTTTGTAGAAAAATAATCAAAGCTTTTTTTACCATAAGATCATGCATGTAGTAGGTTCTGACATTCTTGCCCCACAATTATCTTTTCTTTTTTTTTATTATATGAAATATTTGTCATTATTACCTTTATGACGTTGTTGCTCCTACATACAAACACTTCCTGCGGGGGGCCGCGCGCAACTGACCAATTAGAACGTTCTCACACTAGCGCTTACAAAAATCCACTAAAATCACAACGACGTTTACGCCCTCAGTGGGTCATTTTAAAAGTTACATTTATGATATTATTGCACCGGATGTAGACGCATGTTTGACATCATTTGTGATCAAAAACTCATTTTACCAATTTTAGCATTTATGACGGTGTGCGATGTGTAAGTTTGTTCGCACAATTTTGAGTGATTTACCATGTTATTTTATAACACAGGATTTTCCTAGCATCGGGGTCATTATTCACAAAAATTGAGCACAAATGTATTATCATAATAACGTAACATGCATTGTATTTCTTCTTTTGCTAAATAAATTATTATTATTATTATTATTTTAAGATCATATTTCTGATAGGTTTTCCTGTAATCTTTAAGTATTTAAATAGTTGTAACTTTATAATAAGCGTATCCTATTCTATTCCTATAATGGTGACACAGGCCTCTCTGTGAGAGAGAGTGGGTCGTTATAAACCAACACGCGAGCCCAGTGCGGGTTAGTCGATCTTTGTAGATGCTTTGACTAGCGACAAACTCGTATAATAGTTCAAAGTTTTAGGCTAAGCAGTTTCGGAGACAAGGGTCCCGATGATCAGTTTTCATAAATTTTCTTTAATTACTTTTTTAATTCTCATAACAGTTCTTTCAACGGTACAGTTTGCAAAACATTTTTTTTAAATTTTCTCTTTTTTCCCCAAAATTTAACCCCATATTCAAAATTCATTTATTTTCGGTACACGTTTGTGTTTGGTTCTATTGTATTTGAAACTTTTACAGTTATTATTATACATTTATTTTACACTTAAATTAAATCAATTAAACTAAACGATCACAATAAATATGACCATTTTATTACACAAAGTGACAGCTAGCACATGTCAGATTACTTCAGTTAATTAATCATTTGACATTAGTTTCGCTGATGACGGCTTGGGTGAACGCTTCTTGCTAAGCCACTGGTATGGGCTTAGTATACCTAATTTTAATACGTTAGTGAACATGCATAGATCGAAGTTAGTTTTTCGCCATTTGTTTAACAAATTGTAAGTGTATAATAATTGGGTATTTTCTATATACGAGAAAAAATCTATAAATAGATTATTGAGATAGTTTAGGCAAAAAGGAGTCGGAAAATGTTACTTTTAGTTCATAAAATTCAATTCAACGTTTTTAGTTTTTCTAATCTGTTAAAAAACACCATGAAATAGTAGCCGCCATGTTTTTACGTCATACGGCTATGTAAACTAAAATTTTGTGTTTTTTTTTGGGGCATATTAGCAAAATAGAATTTAATTAAGACACTTTTCAAAAATGGGTGTAAGACCCTATTGCTAAGCACCTAATTGTACAGAACTTATTCTTGTATTTTTTTTTTTCAAAATTTTAAGCTCAGCCGTTTTGGAGATAAGGGCCAATGTTTATCAAATTTATTAAATAACTATAAAACCGTTTATTTTAAAATCATCACAGTTCACATTATACAGTTTAGTTGAAATTATACAGTTTGTAAAACTTTTTTTAATTTTCTAGTTTGCCCTCCAAAAGTGACTCTCATATTCAAAATTATTCATTAACGTTACACGTTTTGTTTGGGTCACAGATATTCATATGTGTACCTTTCAACTTAATCGGTCCAGTAGAGTCGGAGCAAATCGGCCGTGACAGTCGGATAGACAGACATACGAGTGATCCTAAAAGGGTTTCGTTTTTCCTTTTGAGATACAGACCCCTAAAAATAAGAAATCATACAAAATGTTCGAAATTAAGACGAGAACAGTTTTGTAAGTTCGTTATTTTTTCCAATTAAATCTTTATTTCATTAGTGTTTTCAAGAATTATGCAATACACAGATTAAAAACGATTTTTGTTAATTTTACTTACAAGTTCCGAAATATTACCACTCCACTCCACCTAGATCAGGGATGTACATTGTACAGATTTATTGATTTAGAGAATAAGGGCCATTCAGGCTCATTATGAGCCAAAAGCGGGCCTGGCCTGCCTTTGGCTTATAATGTGCCCCAAGAAAAATAACTAGGTAAATGTTTTAAAAGAATTTAATGAGGTACCTTTTTTTGTAAAACTGTCAATATTTAGTATGTTGCATGACATTGCCTTGCCGTGACAATTTTATTGCGAGCCGCACCCCACCCCTCTCGGCCGAACTCACCCAAGTGCTACACGAATACTTCCGATCGCAAGCTTGAAACAAATGCTTGAATGATAATGTAGGTAATTAGGTATACAACATTTTCAGCATTTATTTTATAATTTTCTTTTACCTATTCTTTTAATTTGTTGGCGGGTTGCACGCGTACCGACAGTGGGCCGCAGTCTGTGCATCGCTGCCCTAGATTATACAAGGTGCTTTAAAATTAACCCAACAAACTTTAAAGGTGCTTTAGACCATCGCATGGAACTGAATAACTTTTACTATGGGACCAACTTAGAAATCGCGAAAAAAAAAACAGCAGTCCCATGCAGTCTAGAACACTAGGTATAAAACTTAGAATGGAACAGCAGATTCCTTTTTTTCGCGATTTCACAGTTTATTATTTATTTAATTACATATACTTTATTGTACACCAGATTATACATTACAAAAAGAACAATAGTTATACACTAGAAAATATACAATGAGCGGCCTTATCAGTTGGTTTCATAGTAAAAGTTATGCAGTTCGAAGGTCTAAAGCACTCCTTAAAATTTTTCGGGTTAATTTTGAAACACACATTATTCTAAGAATCTTTAAATACATATATAAAAGTGTAGAGCAGGAAGATTATAACATAACTAGCTTTTGCCGGAGGCATTTCCTACGTGGTGGGCGGAAATTATCCCACGAAAACTTACTATTGCAATAAAAAGTATTCTATGTTTTAACCCAGGTCATGGTCTACCCATGTGCCAAATGTCATCCAAATCGGTTTAGCCGTTTCAGCGTGACAGCGTTACGAACAAACAAACTCACTTTCGCATTTATAATATTAGTTCAAATAATACCTACAATATCAAAATCACACGTCCTCTTCTTTTTTTTTATCTCCCCTAAGTATTAATTTATTATTTTGTAAGACAGAATTAAAATAATATGTACCTACATAAAAAACAAATATACCAAACTAGATGCGCCCCGCGGTTTCACCCGCATAAGTTTTGACCCCGTGGGTATATTGGAAAATTATCCTAAGTGTTATTCCTGGTTATAAACTATTTGTGTGCTAAATTTTATCCAAATCCATTCAGTACTTGCGTGAAAGAGTAACAAACATCCATCCATCCATCCATCCATCCATCCATCCATCCTTACAAACTTTAGCATTTATAATATTAGTAGGATTAATTAATACAAATAATCAAAACGACGTATACACAAATGATAATATTTATTACGTCTTCTTGAAAATAATGATAATACCTACATACTCCGTTAATAGGTCAGACCGGTATATTAAAATGACCTGACATTAACAAAAAACCTCGCGGATAATACGCTATAGGTTATAGATACATCTGACCAGTCACCTAACATTGACATTGAGTTTGTTATCACTGCAAAACGGACCTTATAACGTTGAAATAAGAACCGCTAACATCATTTAAATAATCGCCTAGTGTGTTTACGTTCATAAATAAAGATACAGCTATGTGGAACGCACGTGTTTTAGTTTTTGTTTTGTATTTACTGATTAATGTAATAAGTGGCAAAATATTTGAAACTAGGTGTAAGTTAGTGAGAGAATTACTGAAAATTGGATTGCCTAATGATATGTTTTTGGGACAATGTAAGTCTGTAAAAGTATTTTTATAATTCTGACAGCATAATCTATCTCAGCCTATAATGTCCCACACTGCTGGGACATAGGCCTCCTCTCGGTCAGAGGGTGTGGGCCGTAATCCATCACGCGGGTCCAGTGCGGGATGGTAGATGTCACATGTCTTTGATATAATTCTCATCGATTCAGGTAATATTGACATCGGGAAAGCTTTTATATATTCTCTATTAGCCGGTATCTCAGTCTTTCCCCTTTTCTTGCCGTATATTGACCTAATACCCAATTTATTTGAGTTCGGCGCAACATGTAGTTTTCTTCCATACTTCTCTATTAGTCGTGATTTCAGCAGTCACCCTCTTTCTAGCCATATCATCTTTCACCCAGCCCATTCATCGTTTCTTTGGTCCACATATATACCAGAACTTTCCTCACGACGTCATTATTGCCTAATATACAGAGTACAGTGTAATTTCATTCTAGATAATATCTTACGACCGAAAGTATGGTGTCAAAGTTCGTTTGTAAACATCCTTAGGTACTTAATATTATAAATTCGAAAGTAACTCTTTCTATCTGTCTGTCTGTATGTTAAATTTTCACGCTTAAACCACAGAACGGATTTTAATAAAAGTTGGCAAGGAGATACATGGCATCTTGGGGAAGGACATAGGCTACTTTTTGCCCCAAAAATAATCCGAAACTTAGCATTTCTTATTTTTAGTAACAAAATTAAATATAAAATTACGCGTTTTTGTAAAATTATCCCGCGTTTTGGTAAAATAGGGGATGATTTTAAAATTCATAAGATACTTGAAATTTTTACTTTTTAAAGAGATTTAAGAGATTGGAATATAGCCAGAGTCCGTATCTTGAGGTAATATTTATTTAAGTATTTATATAATTAAAATCGGTCTACTCGCTTAAAATTTGTTACAATTTAGAGTATAAATCAGCTAACATGTCCGTATTACATGGTCAGTGGCGTCGCTAGAGTATTTAAAAATGAATTGTTGTTAAAATTGATTAAATACATTGAAAAAAAAAAAAAATAACTTGACATTTAAAATCATAAAAACCTGTTTAACGACTGAAGCTCGGCGCGTACCTGATTCGGTTACAAACAATAGAAAATCAATTGTGTCTCAGCTGTCCTTGACCGATAAAAAAAAAGAAGATTATTTGCATTTGTTATCTATCTGTCTGTCTGCATTTTCACGCTTTAACGGGTGGAATTTGATAATACGTATACGGATATGCCATGGCCTGGGTAAGGACATATGATACTTTTATACCGGTAGCACATCCCCGTGGGATAACTGCCGACATCCACGCCGGCGAAGCCACGGATAACAGCTAGTAAAAAAATATTTTAACAATACAAAAATACATGCCACCTAAATGTACTCACAAACCCGGATCTCTTGATAATAAAATAGTATGTAATGTTAATTTGTATGTTATGATCAATCGTTACGATTATCACAGGTGTAACATAATGATGTAACACTGAGTCTGGTTTTGACTTAGATACAAAAACAAAAAATCGTTTATTATCCAGGTAATATACAGGAAGTTTGGTCAAACACCCTGTATAAGTAGGTCATCATCTGCTTAGCATTTTCTTAACTATGTTAGGGTCGGGTTCATTTTACATGAAGCGACTGCCTATCGGACCTCCACAACACAATTACTGGGCAACACGACAAAGACTGGTTGTCAGACTGACAGGCTTCTGACTACCCGCAACGACTGTCAAAGATCTACAAACGACAGCCGGGAGCAACGGCTACCTACAGCTCGGTTACATAGCGTTAGTTGCAAGTGAGCCCGAAACTAGACAGTTAGTCTGTTGGATCTTGGAGCTGAATAGTCCAGTAGATTCGGTGATGCAGAAATTGAAATTAGGAATAAGCTTTTACAAATTGACGCATGATGCCAGTCGTTTTTAGAGTTCCGTAGTCAACAAAGCCCTTATAATTTTGCAATGTCCATTCTATCTATCCGTGGCATAGCTCAGAGACTCTTAGTACTATAAAGCTGCAATTTGGCATGTGTATACATTTTAATCACGCCGACAAAGTGGTGCAGAAATTGAAATTAGGAAAAAGCTTTTACAAATTGACGCATGACGCCTGTCATTTTTAGGGTTCCGTAGTCAACAATGAACCCTTATAGTTTCGCCATGTCCATTCTGTCTATCCGTGGCATAGCTCAGAGACTAAAGCTGCAATTTGGCATGTGTATACATATTAATCACGGCGACAAAGTGGTAAATTAAATCTTAAAAAAATATATTTTAGGGTACTACCTTCCTTGTATGTAAAGTGTGGATGATATTTTTTTCTTCGCCTACCCCATAGTGTGGGATATCGTTAGATAAGCCGTTCAAAAAGCCGTTTAATGCTATAAGTAAAAAATTCACGGTACCAAACAACTACTCTGAAGCCAAAAATAAACTAAAATAATGGTTGCTGGGCCAAACTTATGAAGAAACAGAAAGTTTACTTTGCAGCAAATGTTAATACATACTCTTTGATAGAATACATACCCTCACTCACACTTACACCACACACTTACTCACCTTAACTGTTTTTGTATCATAATCTGTTTTATATATATATATTTTATTTTTATTTGTATTCACAGTATTGTAAGTAAATTTCTAAATTTTGTAATGAACTTATGAATTTCATACCAATCGTGTGCTAGCAGAACTCATTAAATTTTAACTTTGTGTAGTGTTTGGGTCACCAAGATACAGGCAGTGCCTAGTTTGGGACCCGCTGTTTAATCTGTCTATGTCCTCTGTTAGTGATAATTTCATACCATGTTACTTGTATAGAACTTTAAGAACTTTGTGATAGATAAATAAATTAATTTATTTACATAACCAAATTACAAGATGATTATTAACATTAACTAAATTAAATTAAAACTAAGTTAAGCTTAAAAAAGGCCCTCGGGGCATTGTACCGAGGATGCTGGCGGCATTTCCTCGCTGAATTGCAATGCTGATGCGTTGCGCGAGAAAGCCGCCAGCTTTTCGGTCACCAGTTACATCAACTAGACGTTTCACGATTTCCGCAAATAACTTATGCGCACTGGGACCCCACGGACCGAAGGTCTCGACGCCAAAGGGCACAAAGTTGTACTCTCTGCCAAGGCCTACATATTTAATAACTTTCAGATTTTCGGCATTTTCTGCCGCTGCACCCGCTTTAGAAGTAGTCCGTTGGAGGTGGGACGGTGCCAGTGTGTCTACACAGGTAGCGTCCCACACAAGCATCCGTCCCAAACTCCACGGGACCAAAGACACACCATCAGGTCTTTTGCCATCACCTCTGACAATGCCAGTCGGCTCAAGAAGAGCAGGCACATTGATGCTGGCAAGAGACCGGTGGATTATGTCATTAAGTGTTGCATGTCTTGAAAAGCGGCCTGCATCAGTTTGCGTAATAATAAGCTTTAACCTGTTAAGCCCCGCGCGACACCGATTCGGAGTCAAACAATAAAAAATAAATTGTCTCATTAGCTGTCCTTGATCAATTAAAGTGTCAATTTTTTGTTTAAGTCAAGTGTGGCCCCCCAGCTGTATGGTTGCTTTTGGATATGTGAAGTGTGGCCGATTTTTCAAATAATTCCCTGTTCATGTAGGTCCAGAAAACAAAACAGAGGTGGTCTATGAATTAATTTCAAGATCTTATTTAGTGATGATGTAGATATTCTACAATGAATATTTCCCGTTCCTCTTGAGATAACTCCTTAGTCACCTTTTATGTTTACGTCATACGGGAAGCAAGAAGATCATTTCTTTGAAGCTGACACTTAAGCAATATGTATTTTGTTTCATCGTTATGGCTCACATACTATTATAGCTAATCCGTCATCGGGCGAATTATGTTTGTACGTCATCGGGCGAACTCCGCCAATCCAAACAAACATAGTGTGAAAAAAAACCGGCCAAGTGGTTGCCGGACTCCGCACAATGAAGGGTTCCGTAGTTGGGATGAATTTTTCCCAAAAACAAACTTAACATTGTAGTTGAAAAACATGTTCTCTCATACATCGATCAATTCTCCAACTGCAAACTTAAGTTGGTCGACTATTACTCGTTAACTTGTAAAGCCAAAGTACTTAAAAGTGGTAGTTTTCCTTTTAATTTCGTTTTATATACTACTGCCATGAATATGTAGCACTTTCAAGCTTAATATTAGGCAAACGGTTACCTGAATCAAAAAATGGGTTTTACTCTACACCATGGTCGACGAGAAAAAGAGTATCATCCTCATTTTACGTGCAAGGGAGGTACCCAAATTTTTTTTTGCCTTTTTTTTACCACTCTGTCAGCAGCGGTTGATGAATATGTATACTGATGCCAATACGGTTGTTGCAACCCAGTGCTGGGCACACCACAATTACGGCGATAAGTCCCCTCTTTGAGGAGTGGCTAGAGAGGCGCCACGGCGTCCTCACCTTCCGCCTGAGGCAGGTCCTCACAGGATACGGCAGCTTCGGGAGGTTCCTGTGTCGGATAAGGCGGGAGGAAACGCCCGGGTGTCACCACTGTGTGGATCGCCCGGAGGACACGGTGGAGCATACGGTGGAGGTCTGCCCGGCTTGGGCAGAGCACCGCCGTGTTCTCGTGGAGGCGATCGGCGGCAGATATCTCTCGCGTCCTGGTTCAGACAATGGTACGGAGCGAGAGGGCATGGGTGGCCGTCACCTCCTTCTGCAAAGCAGTAATGCTCGCGAAGGAGGAGACGGGACGGTTGAGGGAAAGGCATGTTTCGCGCCCACTCTGGGAATACTGAGGGAAGGTACTTATAAGTCACCGAGGCCCCCGCAACACAGGCAACTGGAAGGAATATGGGTGGGTTTTAGTCAGTAAGAGTCTGACACACCCTCCCGCTCCGCCCAGAGTGGGAGAAGTTATTTGAGGATTTCCCATCCACAAAAAAAAAAAATACTGATGCCAAATTACAGCTTTCTAGTAGTAAGAGTCTCCGAGCTAAGCCGCAGACAGACAGACAAACAGATGACATGGCTTGAAATATAAGGGTTCCTTGTTGAATACGGAACCCTAAAAAACTAGCCAAGTGCGTGTTCGACCACGCACAATGAAGGGTTCCGTAGTTGGGAAGAATGTATCCTAAGAACAAATTTAACATTGTAATTTAAAAACATAACAGAACGCGCGACAGTTTCTAAACGTGTTCACTTCTGGACCACCTCCGACAAACTGCACTTAACCCCGGTCAGTCCGGTCAAGCGTTATGTTGTAGACTCTGTCAAGCGCCGCTTGGTGGCGCTGGCGTCCCGATTAGTCAAACGAGTGACTAACGTATTTCCGACACATATATTAAATCGATTGAAATAAACGATCACAATAAATATGTTCATTTTATTACACAAAGTGACAGCTAGCACATGTCAGATTACTCCAGTTAATTATTAATCCGACATTAGTTTCGCTGATGACAGCTTGGGTGTACGCTTCTTGCAAAGCCACTGGTATGCCCTTAGTATATCTCATTTTAATAGGTTAATGACCATGCGTATACCCCAGTTAGGTTTTCGCCATTTGTATAACAAATTGTAAGTGTATAATAATTGCTAAGCACGTAATTTTATTACCAGTAACACGATTACAAAAATGGGTAGGTGGTAATTAAGTTATCATCAGCCTAGCCTTTTCCCAACTATGTTGGAGTTGGCTTCCAGTCCGGATGCAGCTGAATACCAGTATTTTAAAGGAGCGACTGCCTATCTGACCTCCACAATCCAGTTACTGGGTAACACGATACCCTTTGGTAAGACTGGTTGTCGAACTTTCGGGGTTCTGACGACCCGACAACGACTGTCAAAAATCAACGAATGACAGCTGGGACCAACGGCTTAACGGAGGGGTCTTAGTATGTAAAGATGGTCACCCATTCACGGACCAACCGCGGCAAGCGTAGCTTAACCTGATCGATCGACCCGTGCGGCGCTTAATACTTAGTCATAAGCGCCTCTAAGTGGTAATTTATTGTGTTAAATTACTGCAATTAATTAAATGTAATGCTGTCATAATTATGTAGATTGCCCCCTTATTATTCCATTAAGCGGTAGCTAACTTGAGTGCATGGAAGTACACCCGCAAAAGGAAAAAGTTTACTTGCATACAATTCATTATTATTGTTGGATCATTCGTCGGTATCTTTTCTTAGCGAGTCGATGATAATCTAAATCGAACCAGCCTAGAATTTGGCAACGACTATGGCATCTTTGGGTCGTTTTGCATCCTCGTCAAATTTCAGGAGGCTGCTATGAAAGACATATATAATCAAATAAAATTACGATACCTGCTCAATAGTTAATACATACTTGTTTTTTTAGTTATTTAAGTTTGACAGTATTTTAGAGTACACCACTTTCACAGAACAGAATCACCCCGTTGCGTATGCGGTAGTGTGTGTGTAAAAGGGCAGTTACAGTGCGGTATCGTACGGGCTGCATTTTAAAATGCGAGTCCCACACATGTCGATTTCCAAAAACTAGAAAAAAAGACCTACTTATTTTATTATTGATTTGTATCGAGAATCATAAGCATAGTTACCTCCTTGAATTTGACGAGGATGCAAAACGACACCTCGTAGTAACGTCCATTAGCCAAATGCGCACGGGCGATTTTTTTTTCGCGCATTGTATTTTCAACGCACTGCTTAGCGCCGAGATTTGAAAATCCAACAGTTTGTTAGTTTTTTGACGCGCTAGGATACTCTGTTGGATTCTCAATGGTCGGCTCAACATCGAGAGTTGAAAATCCAGTGCCCTATAAAATTTCGCCATATTATTACAATGCAATGGGACTTAAAAGTGTGGCTCTACTATAGGCATACCTCTGCCTAACCCTTCAGGCAAACAGGCGTGATGTTATATTATTTGTAGATGCAATGACTGGTACTTATACCTTGTTGTTAAACTAGCTGTTATCATAATAATGTATTTTTATAAGCTATTTTTGTAATAATTCGTGCCGTAAAGCGATTAAGACGCTGACAACACCTAAACCGCGGTCACTGTCAAATTCCATAGAAAAGAAAGAGAAGCGCGATTACACAACGCTTGTAATTTATTGCAAAATATGAAGTAATTATCTATTTACTCAAAACTGAGTTGAGTAATCGAAAATAAAAAACAACCAAGTTCTGCATTCAAATAAGACGTTCTTGTTATTAATTCAATACGTAACGTATGTTGATATTTGATACAGATATTTTGGATTAGAACTCAAAGTAAGAGGTTAGTTTAACGTTAGTTTGTATCGAGATTTTGTTTTCAAAACGTGTTTTGGTAACAACCAAGTTCTGGGAAATATGTTCAAAATTAATATATATTTTTTCCGTTACCACAAACTATACAGATTTGACAAATTTTTTTCTTAAGCGAAGCCTATTTTGGTCAATTAGGTCTTGTCAGCGCCTTAACAGGAATAAAGTACATTTTTATGTTTTGCAACAAAAACAACAATGTAATAAATTAGCTCACGTTAAAAACAAGCGTTTTATCGTTCTATCATTATAATTTTACTAAGTACAAGTGGTAGTATCAGCAGTGATAACCTTATGGTGTGACTCGGATTGCCAAGTCATAGGCCTCGAGTTCGAACCCAAGGCACGTACCTCTGACTTTTCGGATTGTGCGTATTGTATAATTATCACTTGCTTCAAAAACTGTGAAGGGAAATGTTAAGAGGAAACCGGCATGAATTTTTAACGGGAGGGTGTGTCAGAGTCTTACTGACTAAAACCCACCCGTGTTCCTTCCGTTGCTTGTGTTGCTAGGGGCTTTGGTATCCCTTTCGGACTTTCCCGCGATCCCGGTAGATACCGCGACCCCGGCAGGAACCGGTATGCCTTTTTTTTTTTTTTGAGGGTGGGAAATCATCAAATAACTTCTCCCGCTCTGGGCGGAGCGGGAGGGTGTGTCAGACTCTTACTGACTAAAACCCACCCGTATTCCTTCCTGTTGCCTGTGTTGCCAGGGGCCTCGGTGACCCATAAGTACCTTTTCCGCGACCCCGGCAGGCATTGGCCCTAGTGGACCCTTACTTTTGTGCTGACGACATCTCTTTGAGGCGCGCGTGGAATACGACGCGCCGTCGACCCGGGCCTGGTCCTTACCGGACGGTGAGCTACCCATTGCTCACTGTCCGCAGCCCGCGCCTACGGTGGCTGGAAATCCGCCCGAGATTCCCGACGCCCTGGGCGTCTCCTGCGGTGGCTAGGGGCGAGAGGGCGCGAAACGTGCCTTTCCCTCAACCGTCCCGCCTCCAACCGGTATGCCTGAGAGATATTTCTCGACGGCATGTGAAGCCAAGTCAGAGGCCCATGGGCGGCATAAAAACTCAGACACCAAGTTAGTCACTAACCACATAAAAATGAAGAGAAGAATAAGTACATAAAGTACACAGTGTTCAAATTAGAAAAAAGTTAATTAAAGTGCATTCGTTTAGCATAGAAGTGTGATTATGCAGTAAAGTGCAATACTTAGGTCACGTACAGACGGCTATAAAAGTGCTTTGCATAATATAATAATATTCCTTAACATGAACATTTAACACTCAGCTTTTAAGGGTTTGGTAAACGCCGTTGACCTTGACGATACAAATGTGAGTCGCGCTCACGCCGCGCTGCGCTCCCGTTAGGTTTCAAAGAGAAATATTTATTTTTAGTAACGATAATATGAATATTTGAAAAACACAGTTATAATTATAGATAATAACATAATGTGTTCTGACAAAAAAAAAACATTATAATATCTTAAGTAGTTTGACAGTAATATCGTTTTTTATGCTTTGATTAGACATTACTTCCTGAATTTATATCATAAAGTATTTTACTATAATAAGTACTTAAACATTCGCATATAGTTTAGATTCATGTGTACGCGTTCTAGTTTAATATATATTTTTTGCATAACTTACTTGCATTATTTTAAGGCGTAATAACCAATGATATTTAAAAGTATAGATACGTTGTCCGCACTCTAAAATGACAACATGAAATGAAGCCAATTGGCCACATCGCGCTTAGTTACGCACCAACCTGTCGCGCGTCACTACGTATGTTTTTAATTTATATTGTGTGTGTAAACCTGTGCAAAACATAAAAAACATGCCGTCGTGTGTTTTCAGACGATGTACAAATTATACTCCAAAAGTTAAAGACAAAAACGTGTCATTTCCCTTTCTTCACGCGTATAAGTAGCTACTCGTATCTAGTATTGCGATGTTGGTTCATGACGTATCTATATATAATACGTCATTGGTAATAACAGATTTAAAAGTCATTAAAATCAAATATCTGCGCCTTAAGTAATAACTTTGAGTGTCAAGAAATTACTCTGAGGAAATTGTACTCGCGGATGGTGAGCAATGGGTACCTCACCGTCCAGTAAGGACCAGGCCCGGGTCGACGGCGCGTTGTATTCCACAGTCAGCACAAGTGTAGGGGTCTACTAGGGCCGATGCCTGCCGGGGTCGCGTGGCAGTCCAAAAGGGTTACCGAGGCCCCTGGCAACACGGGCTACGGAAGGATTACGGGTGGGTTTTAGTCAGTAAGAGTCTGACACACCCTCCCGCTCCACCCAGAGCGGGAGAAGTTATTTGATAATTTCCCAACCAAAAACAAAAAGGAAATTGTACAACTGGCATCGGTATATTATAAATGGCGAAATGAGGGTGTACCTTCTATAGTAGGTGCGTCTCTGCCTAGCTCTTCGGGGAATACCGGCCTCAAGTTATGTTATGTTATTAAAAATATGGTTTACATATGTCATTTAAATAGTCTGTGCCTAACAAGTCAAATCAGTGGGACTGCTCTCTAAGTCCGTCAACGAAGATACGTGCGAAAGTACTGTATCCGTCAAAACAAGTGACTAATTACATTTTTTTGAACGGATAAAAACATATTGTGAGTAGGGACACCTGCTCGGGCTCCGAAGTAATCTTATGTCCGTAGGAATACGGAGTAAGAAACGCCAGTAACTTCGGCCGATACTACGGATTCAGTGCTTAGGGAGTAGGCCCTCGCGGGAAGGTACTAAAGGGTCACTGAAGCCCCTGGCAACACAGGCAACAGGAAGGAATACGGGTGGGTTTTAGTCAGTAAGAGTCTGACACTCTCCCGCTCCGCACAGAGCGGCAGAAGTTATTTGATGATTTCTCATCAAAAAAAAAAGGGAGTAGCCCCCCCTCCCCCAGGTGCGTTGTACTCGCAACCGTGCATGTATGAAGGTAAACGAAGCAAAATGACTAGGTAAGGAGCGTAGCAGGTCGTGTTGTATAGTTTCTGCCTACACCCATAGGAAGAAGGCGTGGGTTTATCTATGTATGTATGTACTTAACCAGTAACTAACTAAAAGCAAGGTTTAAGAAACTGTAACTATTTTTAACATTAAGAAAGTTCAAAATAAAGTTCCAACCACGTCATACAACCACATTTAGATGAAAATTAACTTCTGCTTTCTCAAGTTTAGTTAAAGTCAACATATTATGTAAACCTAGGCTTCAAAGATTTATTTTTAGTACCCTGCCTGACCACTTTTGCCATAAAAAAAAAATCATACGAGTATAAGTTTGATGTGCCAAAGTTAGCATAACAAAATCTCTTTAATATCCGTCTGTCTTTCGCATTTTCTCCCTCGACATGAGTTGCCTTGGCTAACCTGGATCTCTTTAAACAGGTTCCTTACCCGTGGTCCCTCCCGTAGTCCCTGGAAGGCACCACGGGTATTGTTTTACCCGTGGTCCCCCCGAGCCATACAATGTTGCCGAATTGAAATGGTAGTCCCTCCCACAGTCCCTGGAAGGTACCGTACCTCCGAAAAATACAATGCTGCTGAATTAAAATTGTACCAAAGTCAAGTCATAATACGTACAGTCAAATGTATTATTCAAAATTAAAGAATGACAGGATGAAAAAATCACGAATATTTGTGTAACATAGACAACAAGTTAACAAAAACCTTGTAGCATCGTGTCTTCAATCAACATAAATATTACTTTGAATTATCGTAGTTTCTCAAGGGCATGACCTAATGAAGTTTCACCGCTGATTAATTGTACAATAATATGTTGAATGGCGTCGTCAGTCAATATAATCTGTTTTGATCGTTATCGAAATTTTATTAGGTACGTTCAAGAGACTACTGGGGGGACTACCATTTTAATTCGGCAGCATTGTATTGCTCGGCGGGACCACGGATAAAAAAAATACCCGTGGTGCCTTCCGGGGACTACGGGATAGGACCACGGATAAGAAACCTTTAAACAGACTCAGGACCCAGGTTGGCCAAAGCAAGGAAAACCTGTTCAGGAGGAGATTTATAGACGACTCCGCCTTGAAATGTGGGACTATTCCGCAAAAGACGGGACACCTAATCGTTCAGGGGCAAAATGTCCAATTCTCACCTTCTAACCTAACCTAACCCAAATGATTTTATACTTCAAATGCTACTTCACTGTAGCTGCCAACCCAATATTTTTGCTACCCATTCGTTTTGATGAGTTATTGAACAAATTTGCTACATTCTCAAAGATTGGACTTTTGGGAGTTGGACATTTTGACCATTGGAAATTTTGAGAATTTGACATTTTGACCATGGGACATTTTGACAATTGGACATTTTGGATATTTGGACATTTTGACACCGTTGTACATTTTGAGAATTGGACATTTTGCCCCTGAACCCACTTAATATCATGTCCTACGTGTCATGTCAGCTGCACGTTACAGGAACTGATAGGCGCTAGTGGCGTCAACACGTAGCCGAATTCTGGGCCGAGTCCATTTAGATTGCCGCCAAATCAAAAGACATTTATTCAAACCAGGCTGAAAATCAGCACTTTTCGAACGTCATTATTACATAAGACAGTCCCCCAAAAAACGCCCGCCCTTCACCACTTCCTAGTGCTTTAGCTGGGAAGAAGAAGTGGCGCAACAAACTCCCCAGCAGCACACCTGTCTTTTTAGTTATATAAACTTGATTCTATACAAATCGTATGCAAAGTAATTAATACTACGAAACACAAAACATTAAATTAAATTACTTGCCATATGTTAGCTAGCACACGCCAATATACCAACAAAACAATGAAAATACAGTTTTCATTGTTTTGTTGGTATATTGGCGTGTGCAATAATAAAGCAGCAGCAGAAATAAAAATTACAACATAAAAACGTAAACAGTACTTACTTAATACCTAAATAAAAGTCTCCGGGCATAAAGGGCATGCCCGCTTACATAAGGCACGACACTCTTAGAAGAAGATGGTCTACCAGTTTTCGTCCTCGACGTGGTTAGCTAGCGTCCTCGACTATTGATTATACTATTCTTGCCTGAGCAACCGGCAGCAAGCTCGTCATGCTCCCTTAGATGTCACTGCCTGCGGTAGCGTCGGGGGTCGGGTTGCCTCCTTCCCTCCAATATGGCGAGGGTGGTGATGGCTGATCTTTGCTGCTGCTTGTGGTGACTGGTCGTCTTGCTGATAATGATTTTAATTGTTTTTAGTAATTGTTTACTTATTTTACTTCGATGGGGCTAGTTTATCATTTCTCACTTCGAGCTACAGCAATATCCTTATGTAAGCGGCCATGCCCTTTATGCCTGGAGGCTTTTAATTAGGCATTAAGTTCTATTTACGTTTTTTTATGTTGTAATTTTTATCTGCTTGAGTACAGTTTGTTCATTGTTTTGTTGGTATACTGGCGTGTGCTAGCTAACATAATGGCAAGTGTGTAATTTAATCAATGTTTTGTGTTTCGTAATGTTAATTACTTTGCATAAGATTTGTATAGAATCAAGTTTTTATAACTAAACAGACAGATGTGCTGCTGGGGAGTTTGTTACACCACTTCTTCTTCCCAGCTAAAGCACTAGGAAGTGGTGAAGGGCGGGCATTTTTGGGGGACTGTCTCATGTAACTTTGACGTTCGAAAAGTGCTGATTTTCAGCGTAGTTTGAATAAATGACTTTTGATTTTGATTTTGATTTTGTCCAAGTTTGTTCAACCGTTTTTTGCGTGATTGAGTAACAAACATCCAAATATACAAACTTTCACATTTACAATATTAGTACGATGGCAAACATAAATTGGTCTTTGAAATATGAAATCATTTCCGCTTAATTTCGGTATGTAAGGTCGACATGTAAATACTGAAGAATTTAACCATTTCCCTGAAATTTAACTTAAATAGCTCTGCTTTGTTTCTAGGAATCCTAGCTTCAGTCAGTTCAGTTTACACTCTAATTAAATTATTATGAATTCTAACAGTTTGACATTTAAGCAGAAACTAAATGAACGGTTGTTTACAGTAAACTTTACAATTGACACTGAAAGTTCAAATTCTAGTGAAATGAAAATTAAATTTGAGATGTCCTATTATAATTTACTAGTTTTTTTAATAACAAAATTTATTTGCATAAGCAAATTACAAGATGATTATTAACATTTACTAAACTAAGTTAAACCTAGAAAAGGCCCTCGAGGCATTGTACCGAGGATGCTGGAGGCATTTCCTCGGTGAACTGCAAAGCTGATGCGTTTCGCGAGAAAGCCGCTAGCTTTTCGGTCACCAATTACGTCAACTAGGTGTTTTGCGTTTTCCGCAAATAACTTATGCGTACTGGGACCCCACGGACTGAGGGTCTCGACGCCAAAGGGCACAAAGTTGTACTCTCTGCCAAGGCCTCCATATTTAATATTTACTAGTTATTTGTTTAGGTAGCTATTTACTTCGTCCGCGTATAATTTGTTGTTTTAAAATAAAATCAATCGTATGACAATCGGCAATAGAGGTGGAGAAATTGGTAAAAGAATTTTCGGAATCCAATTAGCAGTTCTGGAAATTACGCCCTACTTAAAAACTCACAAATTCGACCTCTTATATGTCAGCAGTCCTCGGAAAACCTAGATTTTAATTGTAGTGTGGTTTTTCGAAGAAGTGCAATGGGAAAAATATTTTAATTTATTATTATAACAAATAAAGGCTCGTGCAGACTGGCGCGATATCGCGGGCGCGACAGGCAGCACGACGCTAAGCGCGACTCTTTGCATGAAGTTTTCATTGAAATTGTGCTACTAGTGTCGCGTCGCGCTTTTCCCAACTATGTTGGGGTCGGTCCAGTCTAACAGGATGCAGCTGAATACCAGAATTTTACATGGAGCGACTGCCTATCTCACCTCCACAAACCAGTTACTGGGTCTTACAATACCCCTCGGTAAGACTGGACTTTCGGGCTTCTGACGACCCGTAAGGACTGTCAAAGATCCACGAATGACAGCCGGCACCAACAGCTTAACGTGCTTTCCGAGGCATGGAGAACGGTATATAACGTTGGTCACCCATCCATGGACTAACCGCGGCAAGCGTACCTTAACCTGATCGATCGACCCATGGAGCTGTTATTACTTAGCCACAAGCCCCTCCTATAAATATTTGTATGTCAGTCCATGATGAAATATAAATAAGATCATAACTCTATGAATAAGACCTTAATGTACCTTGTTTGAAAACAAATAAAATACAATCCATTCAATTCTAAGAGGGTTTTACGGTATCTAAGGACTAAGTTGCTGCAAGTTGGTCCTTCTAAGTTGCAGTTTCAAACACTGTCTGGTAGCAATATAACCGTAACAATTCAAGCTTATTCAATATTAAGTTCATCCCTAGACAAGTAGACACAGCAAAATCGTAAGATTACCAGGCGGTCAATTCTATAAAAAAAATTATGTGAAAACATAGGTGAAGTGAGTTATCATTCTACCTGATGCTAGGGATTGACATCATTAAGACGCATCATTGTCATCATCACTTCAAACTCACTTCATATAAGTTTGCACGGTCAGATTTTTAATGAATATGTTAGGCTAGACGAGGCCCGATTTGGGCGGCTGACCTGACAGTCGGTTGCATCGCTGTCCTGCGGAAACTGCAGAGAGCGATTGCCGTCAGAGTCATTTGGGGATATCGCATGATCTCCTACGAGGTGACTTGTGTACTGGCCGAATATCCGCCCTAGGACCTCGAGGTGAAAGTATTTGTTCGTCACTGTATCGGTGGCGCGAGGAAGCGAGGGCGCGGGGCGAGTGAGACAAATGGAGATGCGTCGGTCACAGCTTCGAGCAGCCCTGGTGGCGGAATGGCGGGACAGGCTTTCGTGCCCTACCCTCGCCTACACCTTGTCACCATTGCGGCGGTCCGGTCGGTACTTGAGCGCTGGCTCGGGGTGAGGCACAGCCCCCTATCGTTTCGGGTGACGCAGGTGCTCTCGGGGCATGCTTGCTTCGGGAAATACCTGTTTCGCCGGACGCCCGATGTCACCACTGCGTCGTCTGCCAGGAGGACACGGCGCGGCATGTATTGGCAGAGTGTGCCGCTTGGGAGGAGCCACGCCGTGCCCTCATCTCAGGAGTAGGCAGTGACCTGTCGCTGCCAGCCGTGGTCAACTCCATGGTCGGCAGCGAGGAGTCCTGGGACGCGGTACTATCATTCTGCCAAACAGTCATGTCGCAGAAGGAGGCTGCGGAAAGAGAGCGGGAGATCTCTTCCACTCACTTTGTCCGCAGCAGGCATACCGGGCATCGGCGGAGGGCGGACAACGCCCTCTTCCAGCCCCCCTAAATAGGTCCAGGGGTGGCGGACTCGGGGACATCCGTCGCCCCCCACATGGCAGGACTCGAGGTGATGGCAAGTAGTGTTCCACGCGCGCCCCTGTTGGACGTCGCGGGGTGAGTTTTACACCTCATTCCCCCCGCGAGCCTGAGGTGACCCGCAATGGCGGGCCGGAAACCAGCCGGGGATCGCTGAAGTCACACTAGATCCCATGATCCCCGGTGCAAGTGTGAGAGGGGAACACTAGTGTGGTATTGATTGTCTTCTTATAAATTAGATACCTTTATTATACCTTTCGCCCACAGCGAAACATTAACGAAGTAATTAAACTTTTTACAAATAAAAAAACAACCAACTTCCAAAAAAACACTACAAAGTGAAAAGTAACTTAAAAATAACTATTTCAGAAGTCGGTGTCTTTGGATCTGTATTTTAGTATTTTGCCACCGAAATTTAAGTTATTTTTTACTTTGTAGTGTTTTTTTGGAAATTGGTTGATTTTGTTTTTTTTTCTGGAATTGTTATTGGCTCCAGGAGTTCAATTTGCAACCAACCAACTCCATTCTTAACTTTATTCATGGTATTATTCACTGAACTTGCATTACAGTGAGTATGGCTGAGCGCTGTGAGCTCTCTGCCCTCTATCTCAAAAACGGTTGGGCGTATGATTTTTTTTTAAACAACATTTGTCGCAAATTTTATGCTCTACAATTTTTATTATAAATATTAACATCATTCGAGCTATAGAAACCGAGATAATCGCGAAAATCTGATTTATGTGACCTTTGACCTTGTATAACTTACGGCACAGACACGAGATTTTATGAGACTTTTGGGACAACTTTTAGAAACCCAAAATAAAGGTGTATACGAGTTTACAGCGTATTATCTCTCATTCCGAGGTTGATCCCTTTTTTTGCTTTAGTGACTGCACTATTTAAGAAGATGCCTCCGACTGCACGAGATTGTATTGTACGGCTACGACGGATAGAGGCAGAAACACACATTGGACACAGAAATAGGTCATCTTGTTTCCATCTCTTTTAAAGTTCACTTTTTACGCAGAGTTAAAGATTAAAGTCCCCATACAAGAAACGTGTTTTTGTCGCATTTTTTGTGCTAAATATTGTACGGTGGTACGGGACCCTTCGTGTGCGAGTCTAGCTCGCACTTGGCTGGTTAAATACAATTATGTAAAAAATACAAACTTTTCAATACAACTCCATTCATAGACATACATATTCGAACCAATACATCCATTCTATGATACTGTCAACACAGACCATCGCCATTCATCAGACACAAAAGAAACTAACTCCGCGATGTACACAATGACCTTGAAACTTGACCTTGAAGGGAGTATACAAAGACCACTCACCTTGGACCTTAAGTTTTAAATAGAACCCCTTAGGGTATAGACAGGCTTGTATTTAAAAGTACTTTTGAAAGGGTATTTTTTTGAAGATGCATTTAAGATCCAATTGAGCTCTTTCGTGATTCTGTCCGTGGGCTATTGACGATTTGATTGTTCTTTCGTGGTTTATTCTTGAATTTGAGTCTTAAAATGGCGGACCCTTAAAGATGTTGATGATGATGTGAAGCTGATGTAAAATTGGTTAGCATGTTTGCTTCTTATTTGAAGTAATATTTATGCATAATTTTCACATAACTATTTGGTTTACACTATATGACTAAAGAAAATTAATTCCAAGTTAGTTGGCTACTAAATAATTATTATTGTTGCATTTTCCGAATATTTTTCTCTAATATTTTGTCAATGTATGTATCTAATATTTCCGTGAAACTTTAAAATATAAAATGTTATACTACGTACATGTGTACCTATATACTCAAAAAGCCCCTATGCCCAAATTCTTACACCGTAATCTTGCAAAAAAATCAGTTGCAGTACGATTTGGAATTAAACTTTATATTAATGCAATGCAACATCAGCAAATTGGCTGCAGATCCCACTCGGGATACTAGCTCTCACTAATTGATCCTCGGTATCTACTGTGGCGTGACCTTGACCTTGAACAATCCTTGGTAATGACCTTTACACAGTTAAATACTTTATTGACGACGTAATAGAATAGTATAGAAGGACGGCTCTGTAGCGTGCATCAGAAAGGTGTGGTCAAAAATAAGGATTTGGTACAGACCATGAAACTAGACAAATTTCCCGAAAAAAAAATCAGTCGTCGCATATATTTGGGTCGAGTATTGTATGGGACGATGATATTTTTTTTCGAATACACGCTGTATACAATTAGGGAAAACGAAAGCACACTATAACATGCTTCACATACAGCGAGTACTATTCCACTACGAAAGACAGAGATCGCCGTACGTAAGCGTCTGTGTGTACGTTACGTTTTCTCTATGGAGCCCACCCTTTGTAATATTCTGTGGGTTAGTGCAGCTGTTTCAATAATAATTATTATAAATGAAATGTTTCAGTGTTTCTGATGAACAATAGAGGATCGTACCTTTGAAGGGTTGGTGGCAATAATTTAATAGACGAATTGAGAGGTCAGGAAACTTTGTCGGTTTGACCTTTGCGGTGTGAAGGTTTCGGATTGCAGAAATTTTCCTAATTATTGTTATAAATGCTAGGTCATGACGGACATTGAATAACTGTAGTGCTATCTGTAAACATTTCGTGAAAACTTAGGTGAAGTGAACTTAAAATGAACTATCATCCTATCTGACGCTAGAGAATCTAGGGATTGAGAGCTTACTTCAAGCGTTCTTCAACAAACTTTTCACGATGAGATTTTAAATAGAAATAGACTGGCTGAACTAATTGGTATTGTCTTTTAGCGAGTGATGACTTGAGAACAGCTTCGTACTGATTGCCTTTTTATTTGTTTCAGGGGTGTGTTTGATCGAAAAAGTGAGCCAAAAGGACACCAGTGCGTTTACTACGACACCTAGTGGAAAGAAAATCTACGGATTGTACCAGGTAAATAATTAATTATTTTTACAAGAATACAAAAAACTCCTTGAAAAAACACCTACGCTTTTAGCATTGAAGTGGTTTTCATCGCTTGCGAAAATTCAGTTCAATCAATATTTCATTGGAAATTAGATTTAAATTATGTAGCCGAAATGATTGGACCTTCCAGATTCCGAATGAGTGGTGCAAAGAAAAGAAGCGTGGTGGACTCTGTAATATGACTTGCGAAGGTAAGAAGAGCTATTTATTATGATTGTTACCTTAATTGGTCAAGGACAGCTAATGAGACAAAATTGATTTTCTATTGTTTGTCTCCGAATCGGTGTCGCGCGGGGTTTAAAAGGTTAAATACCTTTTATTAGGCTTCCATAGTAAACAAGGAACCCTTATAGTTTCGCCATGTCCATCTGTCTGTCTGACCCTGCTGTAGCTCAGAGACGCTTAGAACTAGAAAGCTGTAGTTTGGCGTAGGTATACATATTAATCACGCCGACAAAGTTCTAAAACAAAATCTTGAAAAAAAAATTTAAAACCTTGCACGTAATGTGGGGATGATATTTTTTTTCGAGAGACTGGTCATCTTTTAGCTGCCACGGCTTATTTTAATTTTAATTTTTTAATTGCTTTTTTTTTGTTGTAATTTTTTTATTACGGACGCTTTTGCATCGTTCTCAAAAGTATAATTTCAAAATGAATGATGTAAACAATATTTTGTAACCATAATACGTTGATTTAAAAGAGTGTCCGTGGAGTTTCTTGCCCGTTCTTCTCCATAGGTACCTACTACGCTTTGGAATGGGCAACTAGCTTCATCTTTCTGACTGACTGACCGAACCCTTGACAATTCAAAAGTGCCTGTAATTGGTTTATTTGAAATAAATGCTTTGAGTTTTGAGTTTTTTTTCTCGTTTACCCCATGGTGTGGGGTATTTTTGGATAGGCCGTTCAAAAATATTTTGGGTCTTTGAAAACCAGTTTTAAATTCAAGGATTGGGTAATATTAAGCATTAAAGTACTATTTTTAGTTGGATTCAAGTGTCTCCCGCCCCCTGCCAGCTAAATGGTTGTTTATGGAGATGTGAAAAAAAATATGGCAGTAGTACGAGTACGAGTACATAATATATAATGAAATTAAAAGGAAAACTATCACAGTTAAGTGGGCTTTACAAGTTAACGTGTAATAGTCGACCAATCAATCAAAAGTAATAGTT
Organism: Atethmia centrago; assembly: GCA_905333075.3. Lineage (NCBI taxonomy): Eukaryota > Metazoa > Arthropoda > Insecta > Lepidoptera > Noctuidae > Atethmia > Atethmia centrago. The sequence continues at coordinate 16,462,448 of HG995388.1, forward strand.
GAATCAATAGAGTCAAGTGCCCCCCTGCCAGCTAAATGGCTGTTTATGGAGATGTGAAAAAAATCATGGCACATATAATGAAATTAAAAGAAAAACTATCGCAGCCAAATGGGCTTTACAAGTTAACGAGTCGACCAATTTAAATTAGCATTCGGAGAATTGACCGTGGCATATATCGATGTATGGGAGAACGTCTTTTTCAACTACAATGTTAAGTTTGTTTTTGGGATAAATTCATCCCAACTTCCCAACTACGGAACCCTTCATTGTGCGTAGTCCGACACGCACCTGACCGGTTTTTTTATGTAGCGATTGTTTATTATTCCGATGCCTCGTATAACTCATCGCGGTAAAATGTATTCGCGGCATCATCGCCGAAATCAATCGCAAAGCTCTAAAAATATGTAGCGTTACCAATAGCAAATGTTGTGCATAATACATAACATCACGCCCGTATTCTCCGAAGAGTTAGACAGAGGTGTTCCTATTGTACATCCATATTTTGCCAGTTGTGTTTAAGTCCAATTGAATAGGAGGCGACCCTATTGGCATCATTCGGGCACAAATCTAAACTCCGGACTGAGAAATTCCAGATAGAAAAACCCAATTACACTTTGCCCGACCTGGGAATTTGACTCAGAACCTCAAATCATGCTCAGCGGTAACACTTGCGGCCACTGGACCAACGAGAAAGACGAAGTTGGGAACAAATATTTCCAAAATTTAGGTATAATTATATAATTGATACCAAAACTCAATTTTTAAAACATTGCATTATTACTTCCGACCGATTTCGCATTATTCGAAGCCAGCTACATTGACGTCCAAAATATTCGAAAAGTTACCCATTAAAATCACAACTACAATATTGCAAATATAACTAAAATATTCCATTCTTTATGAAATATATTCTTCCATTTGACAAGCTTTAGTTGTCGCTACAATTGTACTATATTTACAAAGTAAGTAATTGACAAAGACATCACTGTAGCAAACTGTGAACGACATTGCAAACAATTCGAAGCTCCCAGATTTTATAGCCCACGTTTTACATCAAAAGTTTATGGAGTATGGTCAAGTGTATTATTGTGTAGCGTGTTTGGTTATGTAACTGTTACTACTGTTCGAGGTACTAATGATCGTCTTTTGTTATTTTTTTATTCGATTCGTTTCTTCTTCTTTTTCGACTTCTACTTCTTCATTTTTATCATGATTTTATTGATGGCTTAGTGACGTTTTGTCAATCCTCGTCGTTATCATGTGGTGAAGTAGTAGTACTGTTAATTATAGTTTTTTTTATTTTGAGCATTATGTAATTCTCTTTTCGCTTCTTCTTCTTCATTTTAGCATGTGTTGGATTTTATAGATTGAACTCAATGTTATGTCAATCCTCGTCGTTGTGGTGTAGTTCTACTGTTACTACTAATGATCCTCTTTTGTTCTTTTGGGTTTGATTGAGATCTTTTGCTTTATTCGTTGCTTCTTCTTCATTTCCAGCAAATGTTGAATTTAGATGGTTGTCTTAAGTAAGGTTTTTGTTTTATTTCAGTCCTTTCAGTTTAATCAAAGTTTTTAGTTCTCGGTTTAAGTAACTATAAAAGTTGATCCGAGAAATATTCGGTTTTTGGGCCTACTTACGTTATTTATTTCTTCCCTGTTATCCATCGCTAACTATTTTTGTTAGGATTTCAAATGCTGTTATGTGTTGAGATCACAGCGTTACGTTTTACTGTGGACCTGAATATAAGTGGGTACGTGGATTTGCGTCTGTTTATGAAAATGGCACTAACATAATACGATCACAAAATGGTTGGACGGACACAATACCATTTAAATCGAAGTATAAACATAGTTACCTTTAATGTCTTATTTGCCTCAAAAAATAAACGAAAGAGATTACTATCCTTAATTTGATCTTTACAAAATTGAACGGCAAAAAGCAGCTCATATTTTATTATGTTGTCTCTTCCTTTTAAACCATCACGGTAACGAAGATTTTCTTTGTTCTCGTGAAGGAAAATGGCAACAAAAGCTTAAGTACCTATTTGTATTACGTAGGTAATTTCGCCAACATAACGGCGGAGTTACGACCTTATTTTTCAGAGGTTGGCACTTCTTCAAATACAGCTATGGGTATTTTGCTTATCATGACATTGTAAATCAAAGATGTCTGTCGAATAACAAGTCACGAGGCTTGAAAAGTTAGAATTAATTTAAGACTAGTTTTTGCCCGGATGCTTCAAAACTTTTTTTTTTTTGGTCGGGAAATTATCAATTAACTTCTTCCGCTCTGGGCGGCGTGGGAGGGTGTGTCAGACTCTTACTGACTAAAACCCACCCATGTTCCTTCCGTTGCCTGTGTTGCCAGCGGTAACCCTTTCGGACTTTCCCGCGACCCCGGCAGGCATCAGCCCTAGTGGACCCCTACACTTGTGTTGACATCTCTTTGAGTCGCGCGTGATTATAGGCGCGCGCGATGTTTCATCACTTAACGCAGTTACAATGGGCCATTCATTTTGACTTTATTATTCTCTTGCCCTCATCCTAATTTATTATCTTCTATCCTTATTTTGGAATCGGCACAACATGTCTTTGTCTTCCATCTATTAGTCGTTATCTCAGAAGTCATTCCCAGCCATTCTAGCCATATCATCTTTCACACAGTTCATTCATCGTTTCTTTGGTCTTCCCCTACTTCTGTAGCCATATTTCCTTCAAAAACCTTCAAATTGTGATTAAAGTGTGTTAGGCAATCAGGGTGCAGGTCCTGGTCTATCCGGGCCCGTTCAGCAGTTAAGGTATAATTGATTAGCAAACATCCAAACGCACAAACATCCAGACATTCATAATAATAGTAGGAAGAGGACAGGATAGATTATAAAGTGGAAAGTAGAATATCGAGAATCTAAGTGAGTTATCGAAAGCCTGTGGTAGGTCCCGCAACGTTATCTTTGTACCACTCGAGTGGAAATATTAAAGTAGGAAAGTATAAATCAGGATTCTGTAGTGGAGGAAGTTAAGCAACATTTTTACGAGCAATACTCCAGTTTATTTGATTTCGCTAGTTCCTCGGTTTCTGGAATAAGGATTTTGTTACTAAATGTTTTGGCGGTTGAGTGATTGAGTGACTTAGGTTATTAGTTGATTGAGAAAGTATTAGTCTTAGTTGTTTCTAACTGTCTTTGTCGGTGATTGATATAGGTACGTTATTTAATGATTTTTTAGGGTTCCGTAAGTCCTAATAAAAAACGGCCAAGTGCGTGTTGCACCACGCACAATGAATCCGTAGTTGAGAAGTCGGGATGAATTTACCCAAAAAAAAAAACTTAACATTGTAGTTGAAAAACACGTTCTCCAATACATCGATATATGCCACGGTCAATAAAAAAATCATGGCAGTAGTACATATAATGAAATTAAAAGAAAAACTATCACAGCCAAATGGGCTTTACAAGTTAACGAGTCGACCAACTTAAATTAGCATTTTTGGAGAATTGACCGTGGCATATATCGATGTATGGGAGACCATTGGCTGTGATAGTCTTTGTTTTAATTTCATTATATGTACTACTGCCATGATTTTTTTCACATCTCACTTGACTCTAACAAAAATGAGCACTTTAAAGCTTAATATTAAGCAAGCGGATCCTTGAATCGAAAAGTGGTGTTTACAGACCCACAATATTTTTGAGCGGCCTATCCAATGATACCCTACACCTGGGGTAGACGAGAAAAAATAAAATCATCCCCATCATTACGTGCAAGGGAGGTAACAAAAAAAGATTTTCAAAGATTTTATTTTATCACCCTGTCGGTGTCACTAATATGTATACTGAACCCTTTGAAATACTGAACCCTTCATTGTGCGTGGTCCGACATGCACTTGTCCGGTTTTATTATTTATTTCAGATATGGCGTTACGATATTTGACATTTTACTTTGTTTATTTCAATGTCTTCTCTCAAATGAAGTTTAACAGGTGATGATGAATTTGGATTAGCTTAATAATTTCCTTGTTTTAGCTCTATAGATACTTAGAAACACATAAATGACATGACCAGAGCTACTCTTAAAAAATCGATTCGTCATTCTGATAAAAAGTTTGTTGCAGTCAAATGCCATTAGCAGTCGAGCTGTGTATTATTTGCATTGATGTGTTTACGAAGCAAATTAATGAATCTCATTAGTTTATCTCGCGTGCTACACGCGCGTTGCATAGATTGATTGATTTATAAATTTTCCGTAGTTATTTGTGAATCATTACCGACTAGCTGCGCGCCGCCGTTTCACCCGCATAAGTCTCGATCCCGTGGGAATATCGGGATAAAAATCACTATCACCTAATTCAGATCATGGTCTATCCATGTGCCAAATTTCATTCAAATCAGTTTATCCGTTTGAGCGTGAAAGCGTAACAAACAAACTCACTTACGCATTTCTAATATTTGAGATAGTTACGACAACAGCTATATTTTAATTAAATGGTTTATCTAGTTAAAATGTGCACTAGCTTGTTGGTATTTTTGTTGCAAGCGCACTGGAGAGCTTGGGTTACTGTGTTCAACCTCCAGGGCAAAGCAAGTATTGCAATTGGAAATTTACAAGTATCATCTCATGTCTGTGCCCTGATGATGGCATTAGGCTCATTTTATTCGTGAGATTTACTCGTATATATAAACGGCGAATTGTGGGTGCACTATAATATTATCTACATCTGCCGACCTCTTCGAGGAATACAGGCTATAATCAGCCTATAATGTTCCCACTGCTGGGATACAGGCCTCCTCTCTGTGAGAGGGAATGGGCCATAAACCACATCGCGGGCCCATTGTTATATGACACAATGTCTTTGAATTTTTGGTTCTAGGACATACCGGTTTCCTTACGATGTTTTCCTTCACCGTTTATACAGGCGTTCATCATCTGCCTAGCCTTTTTCCCAACTACGTTGGGGTTGGCTTCCAGTTTAACCGGATGCAGCTGAATACCCCTAACCTCCATAACCCAGTTACTGGGTAATACCCCTTGGTAAATGATAAATGATAATTGATTTATTTTCTGTAAGTAGGTTTGTACAAACACTTTTACACGTCAAGACTGGTTGTCAGACTGTCGGGCTTCTGACGACCCGTAACGACTGTCAAAGATCCACGAATGACAGCCGGAACAAAAAGATGGTCACCCATCCACGGACCAACCATGGCAAGCGTAGCTTAACCTGATCGATTGACCCGTGCGGCTGTTATTACCGTTTATACAGACGATGTGATACGTAAAATGATTAATACAAATAGAATCTACTTAACTTTATCAGTTTCTTTTTGTTTAACTACCTACATAATATTACATCACGCCTGTTCTCACTGAAGGGGTTTGACGTAGAGAGGCATTTCTTTTTCTTTTTTTTTTCACTGAGAAATTATCAAATAGCTTCTCCCACTCTGGGTGAAGTGGGAGAGTGTGTCAGACTCTTACTGACTAAAACCCTTCGGACTTTCCCGCGACCCCCGAAAGGCATACGTGTAGATGCATGAGGTACAGGGTGTGAAATTCAATGATCATATAAATTATTATATTATAATAATACTATATAATAATATTATAAAGAGAAAATATTTGATTTTTGTTTGTTTGTGTTTTTGTAATGGATAAACTCAAAAACTACTCAACTGATTTTAAAAATTCTTTCACATATAGAAAGCTACATTATCAGCAAGTAACATGGGCTGTATTTTTTTTTTAATAGGTATTCTTATGAAAATTAAAATAAGTGGACCCAAATTGTTGATACCTTGGGTGTAACCCAAGGTGGTGTAACCACCTTGGGTTATAGGTATCAACAATATGGGTTCACTCAAGGTATCAACAATATGGGTCCACTAGGGCCGATGCCTGCCGGGATCGCGAGAAGGTACAAAAGAGTTACCGAGGCCCCTGGCAACACAGGCAACGGAAGGAATACGGGTGGGTTTTAGTCAGTAAGATTCCGAGATTAAAAGACAGACTTTAGTACTCATCATTATCCACAAAAAAGACCGCGAGAGTATAATGCCTATCTGTTATAGTTAAGTCACAAAAGGTTTTTGTCCAAATTAGTCATGCAAAACACGGCTAGAATCGAAAGACGATTACATTCGTATCACGATATTAATTCTTATCCAACTAAATAGTTTAATAATCAAGGTTGATTTATGTACATCTAATTTTTCTTTAAATCATTCAAATCGGATCTTTCGTTTAGAAGTTGTGACGGGTATAAAAATGCTAAAAGAAAGAAAAATGCGAGAACAGCCCTACGCTTAGTCTATTAGTTATTTACACATTTTATTTTTTGTGGATTAACACATAGGGTGAAGCCACGGGCAAAAGCTAATCCTCTATAGAAAAGGGAGGATCCTCCGACCAGACGAGTGTGGTGTCTGGTTGGCTACTGCCCGACGGTTGATATATATTTTTTTTTGTTATATTGGCCGTATTGTAGTGATCCCTCCGGGGTCTTTACTACTTCACCGGGCTTCGGTGGGGCCAGAAGGGCCTCTTACCTAGCTAAAAAATAAATAGTTAGGTAGTAGGTATAGCTAAGGGCGTCCCATAGTGGGAATCGAACCTAGGCTTAGGGCTCTACCGATTACTGAGCAAGTGGGGACTTGTCGTGTCTTGAAGTGTTCCGACGGTTGTTGTCGGGATGTTGTATATATACCAGTCGTGCAGTAAACTCTGCTTGCGCGATGTAGGATTTGTGTGGCGTCAGATCTTTTTAATGCGTACTTTGCATTGGCGCTGTAGAGGCCGCCACAGACAAATGTGTAGCTAAAAGCAGGTACAAACACATTTCGCCAGTTATATTTAAGTCCCACGTTATAGGGGAGGAGTCTATAACCATCAATCGGGCACGAAGCAAGACTCCGTGCTGCTACTGACAAATTTCTGATGGAAGAACCCAATACTATTTTGTCCGACCAGGGAATCGAACCCAGGGCCTCAGGCTCAGCAGTCTTGACCAACGAGGCAGTTTAACTAACTACCATTATTTGATCTACAGCACTACTAGACGAAGACATACGTGATGACACCACGTGCGCAATGCAGATCGTAGAGCAACATGGCTTCAAGTACTGGTCGAAGTGGACTACGAGGTGCAAGAACGATAACTTTATCACCACTGAGATTTACAAGTGAGTACTAGATTGTTTTCAGAATTTTCTAATACGATTTCACCTTATTCCTATACAATAGAATAGAATACTTTTTATTATGTACACGATACAAATTACAGATATAAATGTTGAAATTTATGATCCCTACCCGATGATCTATTTATTTATTTGACAGTTTATGTATACACATATAAACAGACAAGAAGAAAGGAACAGAAAAATACGTAAAAAGGTGGTGCTTATTTCTAAAGAAATCTCTTCTAGCATACCTGCAATAGGACAGTAGACAAAGAGATGTAGATCTCTTCTACTCATACACCGTGTGTACGAGTAGAAGAGAAAACAAAATACATAAAAGCAACAAAAAAAAGAACTATTCTCTAATTTAAATATACATTATGAGAATATACTTACACAAATACATACTTCTTAAATAAATATCATTAAAATACTTATATACAATTAATAGTATAAAATAATAAATACATAATATGCAACTATGGCAAAGTGGAAAGATAGTGTTCTTTCACTCTTCATTGAAAAACAGTAACCAAACGCTATCTGACGCTTCAATAAAATTTGTTTTTGAGCTCTGGACACTGAGGCGAATCCCGCGGGGTGCTCCGAAAACGACTGCAGGCGCCAAATTTGTTAGTAATTAGGAAGTCGTAGTCGCAAATACTCGTGCCAGTTTAAATACCTCCATACAAGTTAAGGCTCGGGTAATCGCAAATGTGCGCCCCGCTCACGTCGAATCGCCGTTCAGTTTCATAGGGAATATTTAGTTTCGGTCATCATCTGCCTAGCCTTTTCCCAACTATGTTAGGATCGGATTCTAGTCTAACCGGATGCAGCTGAATACCAGTATTTTACACGGGGCGATTGCCTATCTGACCCCACAACCCAGTAACTGGGTAATACGATACTCCTTGTTAAGACTGGTTGTCGGACTTTCGGGCTTCTGACGACTCGTAACGACTGTCAAAGATCCACGAATGACAGCCGGGACCAACAGCTTAACGTGCTTTCCGAGGCACGGAGGGGTCTTGGTATGTAAATATGGTGACCCATCTACGGACCAACCGCGGTAAGCGTAGATTAACCTGATCAATTGACCAGTGCGGCTGTTATTACTTAGCCACAAGTCCCTAAATATTTATTTTTAGTAGATAACGAAAATATGAATATAAAAAAAATCACAGATATAACTATAGATAATAAAATAGTATGTTCATACAAAAAAAACTTCAAAATATCTTTTTTAATTTTTTTTTTTATGCTTTGGGTAGACATTTACTTCCTGATGTTATTTCATAAAGTATTTTACTACAATACATATTCATATATATTCACTTATAGAATTATTCATGTGTATGCGTTCTAGTGCAGCATACTTTTTTGCACAAGTTACTTGCATTATATGAGCCGTATTAACAGATTTAAATGTCACTAAAATCATATATCTGCGCCTTAATGGACACAATTGGCGCGACCGAATTTCGTCCTGCATCTCACGCGGGGTTTGCTTCAGTTTGCCTCCTACCTACGCTCCTTTTGGCGTAATAATGCTAGGTGTTATTAATTGAGGGGACTACAGGACTTAAATGCAAAATTTGTAAGTTTTATAATATAATGCATAAAAGTATATGATGCACTGAAGTAAACAAAATCAGAAATATACGATAATACGATATTCTTCAGGATAAATTCTTCTATGTTCTATGTTAGAGGGTTTGGTTTCCGCACTTAGTCCTTCAGGTGGACCATTGTGCGTGGGCCATGGCGGCCGTTTTTGGTGGTTATTCCAACCAGCCCACCTCCCTCCAGAAGTGGATAACATCTCCTGGTCTGTTTAGAACCTCTGTGTAGGATCTAGGTGCCCCGAGGGTTTCTGTTCTAATGTGGGTGACGCCTGTGCATTCGAAGAGCACATGCGCAACGGTTTCCTCTGCCTCCATGCAAGCCCTGCACAGAGGGCTGTCTGTTATGCCTATTGTGTGGATAAATGCTTGGTAAATATTGTGTTGAAAACATAATACAGCTAATTTTATACGAAAGAAAAAATCACGAAGATACCTCTAAAAATTTATTTTAACGATTAAAAACCATACTTATGTATATACACGCAATTTTTTTTTCATCCAAACAATATTTTTTTTTTTGGAAATAGATAATTGCTTCATATTTTGCGATAAATTACCAGCGTTGTGTCATCACGCTTCTCTTTCTTTTCTATGCAGTCCGATAGTGACCGCGATATAGGTGTTGTCAGCCGCTTAAATCATCAGAAAGCGTTTGGAAACGTCGTAAAAGGGGCAAAGACTTAATTTTGAGTTGGGATTACTAGGTATTAAGAAATTGGGTCTTCTGTTTTGTACAAAAGTGGTTTCAATAGGCGGTTTTCTTCTACTCTTTCTATACATTTGGCAATACTAGAACTATATTAAAAACCTGCTTGTCTCATAATAACTCATAAGCATAACAGTCTTAACTCAGTCATAATTACAGAAAGGATATTGGAATGCATATTCACCTAAAGTTGAGATGTTGGCTAATATGGAATGCACTTTTGTATCGAAAAAATCAAATGTATTTATTAAGGCGCTGACAAGACCCAATTGACCAAAATTGGCTTTGCTTAAGAAAAAAAAATTGCCAAATCTGTATAGTTTGTGGTAGCGGAAAAAATATATGTTAATTTTGAACATATTTCCCAGAACTTGGTTGTTATCAAAACACGTTTTGAAAAAAGATCTCGATACAAATTAACGTTAAACTAACCTCTTACCTTGAGTTCTAATCCAAAATATCTGTATTAAATAACAACATACTCGTACGTTACATATTTAATTAATAACAAGTACGTCTTATTTTCTTCTCTTCGATCCTACAGCAACACTCTAAGTTACCTCTCACAACAACCAGGCGTAGAAAGGATTTAGTGTATTGTGTTCCTAGAACTAAACCGGTATTCGCTAGTAAATTTTTTGAGTACATGGGCCTCATTTGTATATTCAGTTGTCTAGGAGTCTGAGGTTACGTGATTCGTCAAATTATAATTGCAAACAGATTTTAAATGAATTTCTACTTCAGATTAATTACGTTAACACAGAAAAGCTATTATTAAGCCTATCATAAATACAAACACATAACTCGTATCCACACACATTCAGTCACATATATACCAATTACATCAAAACACAACATCATACAAAAATCAACACAACAACTTTCTTTAAACAATTTTTTGTCTATATATTTTGCATATACTTAATAATTTTTAGTTTTACCCACCTTACGATTGGTAGATGATAGCAATGTATTAATTAAAATACCGAACACCTACTAAATGTCTCGAAATTTTATGTTCACTATAAAGTCCTAAGTGTGTGATTATTGGAGAACGAGGAAGACTGACCTACCGTGATACAGTTTTTACTAGTACGGAGGTCCGTGTGAATCACTCTCTAACAACCATATGGCGCGCACGAAATGATATCTTATTTTTGTATTTTTTTTTCTCTCTTTTCTATATACGTATAAATTGTCATTCTTAAGGTTGTTATTGCGCTGTTGGAAATAAATGTTTTTTTTTTTATTTGAATGCAGAACTTGGTTGTTTTTTATTTTCGATTACTCAACTCAATTTTGAGTAAATAGATAATTGCTTCATATTTTGCAATAAATTACAAGCGTTGGGTCAGCGCGCTTCTCTTTTTTTCTATGCAATCTGACAGTGACCGCGGTTTACGTGTTGTCAGCGTCATAACTTACTTTCAAATGTTAGCTTACATGGAGTGCACTTTTGTATCGATCATAAAAATCCCGCTCGCCATTCCGGTATCGACATATTTAGTGTTTTTTTCTAACTTTAGAATTAGATGCATATCTACCTACCCTACCTAATATTGTTAAGTAGGTAGAAACATTAATTTTAAATAAACATGCAATTCAAGAATCCCGGGGTTTTTTTTTAATTTTTAAGAAGTCACTTCCACACACCCGACTATTTATGCACTCTCGGTGTTCCTGGCAGCCCGGGATTTTTTGACAAAAAAAATATATTTTAAGAAGCCGCTTTAATACTGTCATGGCTTAAAAAATTACTTTAGGCAAATATGCATCCGAATGTCCGGTCTCTGGTCATAATACAGTATGTTTATCTCACGAAGCGACGCGCGCTTTACTTGTACGCGCTTACAAACACGCTGTAAATGTGTGCGCGAAGGCGAGTATCGTCAGCACATAGCATACACATGCATACACACATACTTCCGACTACACCCGTGTCTCGGACGGTACCGAGAGCTCCTGCGCATACACGCTTATTCTGAGCGTATTTGTAGACTCGGGTACCACAAATAAAGCGCGCGTCGCTTTGTGAAATAGAAAGTACCTCAAATTAATTCTATCTTACTCTTTAAATGTTACTACGTATATATTAAAGTATCGAGTTAAACTAAATCACATCGTGTAGAAAACCTTCCTTATTTTAAACTCCATCACTATCCCAATGATTACACGATGTAGATTCATGATAACGACTTAAATCCCCGTAAGAATATTGTTTGTTTCTACTATATTATTTCTATATGTTATTTTAGCCGACAGGGTGGCGAGGGCAGTCCCTACCTTATTTGTTCAGGCCACGATTTAAGGCCCAGTTTATTACCATAAAAGGTTAAGCGGGCCTTTTTCTGAGCTTATGGAAATGTAATCTTAAAATCGGTTTCTGCCGATTTAGTTTCAATAATAAAATTTCAGCAGTGGTGGCCCAGTGGTGACGGCCGCGACTTACGAGTTGTAGGTCGTAGGTTCGAACCCGGACAGGCGCTTTACTTTGTGTAAATTATTCCATCACCACTGCTCTCAAAACGGTGAAGGAAAACATCGTGAGGAAACCGGCATGTCCTAGAACCAAAAATTCGAAGACATGTGACATCTACCAACCCGCACTGGGCCCGCGTGGTGGATTACGGCCCACTCCCTCTCACAGAGAGGAGGCCTGTGTTCCCACTGCTGGGAGCAGTGGGAACATTATAGGCTGATTATGTATGATTATGTAATAAAATTTTATGGAAATGATTTTTTGGTGAAAGAATTAGTCTTTGAGGCTGGTGGAAATTAATTTGTAAATTGCGTTTTTTGGGAATAAAGATCTTCACATACATACACATACATAAACTCACGCCTTCTTCCAATGGGGGTAGGCAGAAACTATTGAACGCCACCTGCTTCGCTCCTTACATACTCTTTTTGCTTAATTTACGTTTATACATCTGGTCATACACACCCGCCGGTTGCGAGTACTACGCACCTGACCTTTTTGAAGAACATTATTAATGAGGTCACTATTTGTACAAAAACTCTATCACTATCTGTATAAAGTTCTTTAATACCTTTGAAAGTATATTCACTGTATTAAAAACAGACCAAGTGTAAATCAGACTTGTGTTTAAGGCGCCACCTCCATGGGCGAGAAAATCGTAACGATAGTGTCTAGTCTCTGCGTGCCTTCAAATTCAATAGATACTCTATGAATCAATTTCCACATGGCGATATCGTCGTGGCGAAAATTTGTAGGCACAGCGTGAGTATCGCCGCAATTCTCTCGTCCGTGAAGATGGCGCCTAAGAGTTCTACCAAAACTATTAAAACATAGTAGGTATACATACGTTTATCTGCCATAATAAAGGGGTATCTAGTTACATATAATATTATAAGATCGGACGTGGAATTTCAATTAAAAAAAAAAAAAACATTACAACACGTAACCGAAACTTTAATGTGCTTTACATAGTCTTTACAAGAAATCTATCTGATTAGAAAACTGAATCAAAACTTACATGATAATTCACAATGTAGCAAATAATTACAACAAGTGGAAAAATAAGAAAAACAATCTCACGATACAGATGACACCAACGTCATATAGGTCCGCGCGCTGTGGTGGTCGCCGATCAAAAAGGGGCGCGCCTTTTTTTTTTTGATAATGGCATCTCGTAGTTAACCTTGAGACTACTCAACCGGACTATCCTGTGGCTGCCAAAGCCTCCAGCCAGAGGCACATTACTAAGCGACTGCACGCTAAGGGCATCCCCTGTGGGGTACGGACCTCGGCTTAGGGTGTCGCTGGGGAGGACATCAAGGTGGGTCAGGCTGGATCTGAACTGAGGGGCACGCCTGTGCCGGCGTGCGCTTTTATAGTCTTAGTTCTGACTAGTTCGGTTCAACTAAAATAGTAACGAAGTCAAAACTGTACATTGAAAATTTATTTATTTAAAAAAAAAAGTAATTTCTACGAGTCAGAGGGTCTAAGTCTCTAAGTCCGTCAACGAAGATACGAGCTGGTTCTAAAGTAGTTGATCCGTCTAAATAAATTATTCTGATGGGCAAATACACATCGGGATAAGTAACAACTGTCAAATCGTGTTGTCAATAATTCTTAGTTCGGGCCTGAAACTAATCTTATGTCCGTAAGTGATACGGAGTAACAAACGCCCGTAACTTTGGCCGAAACTAACGATTTCGTGATTAGGGAGTAGACCCCTGACACCGAAAATATAGTTTTACTAGCTTTTGCCCGCGGCTTCGCCTGCGTGGATGTCGGAAAATATAGCGGGATTAAAAGTAGTAAATCCTATGTTGTGTTAATTCACAAAAGATAAAATGTGTAGGTAACTAATACACTAAGCGTAGGGCTGTTCGCTCACACCGCGGCATTTTTCTTACTTTTAGCATTTTTATACCCGTCGTAACTTTTAGACGAAAGATCCGTTGCTAACAATTTAAAGAGGATTTCACATGTACATAATCAACCTTCATTATAAAATAAAATTTAGTTGTATACTGATTATTATCATGATACGAATGACATTGTCTTTTGATTCTACCCGTGTCTTGATTGACTAATTTGACCAGAAAACGGTTATTGTGATTTAACTGCGTATAATAGTTAGATATTTGCCAACTTTTTTTGTGGGGAATTATGAGTGCTATAATGATATAGTACATTATTTTATATATCATCAATAGTTTTTGCAGCGCACGCCAAATAATGTCGTTTATAGGCAAATTTTTGATACCTTAGGTTATTATTACAATTTTCGTAGGGATCTCTATTTACAAAAAAAAAAAAAAATACGGCCCAAGTTACTTGCTGATAACATAGCTTTCTATAGGTGAAAGATTTTTATTTAAATCCGTTAAGTAGTTTTTGAGTTTATCCATTACAAACAAACAAGCAAACAAAAACAAATCTTTTCTCTTTATAATATTAGTATAAATAATGTATACAACAGGTATTTTATGAAAATTTTAACTGGCTATATATTGTGTATACAACACTGAAAGACGAACAGACATGGCGCGGCGTAGGCTTGTAATATGGTCCCGTTGTTGGTATAACATTTGGGTACCTTACCCTAAAAATCAAATCAAACCACGTTAATAATATTTAAATTTCAAACTAAGAATTCAACATTCCAATCAATCATTAATAACAAAATCTAAAGTAAAAGTTTATCTTTCAGATGCCCTGACCTATTGCACCTAACTCCAGAACGCAGTCTATCAAGCAACAGTCAATACCGAAAAAGCCCTCCCAGACTAAGGAGGTCGGCGGCATACAGACCCAAACGCATCTCTGACGTCACCAGGTTTAGACGGTCTAGACATATTAATTAAATACAAGTGTTTGACTTTATTTTAAATAAATACGTGTCTCAAAGTTTGTTTGGTTACTTGATTGATACCTACTTTAGTTCAGAGGTTGAGTGCTAAATCTGTACCGTAAGGGTTGTGTTTGTTTGTGGAGTAAGATGTCCTCTAACGAAATTTGAGAAGCAATTTAATGGATGGACGGATGAATTGAATTTATGTAACATGATGTAGGCAGAAACCAAAGACTATGTAGGTATATCGATTTTTGTGGTAAGACCCTTTTATTTTTTTTAGGTAATTTCCCATTATCAAATAACTTCTCCCGCTCTGGGCGGAGCGGGAGGGTGCGTCAGACTCTTACTGACTAAAATCCAACTGTATTCCTTCCATTGCCTGTGTGGCTAGGGGCCTCGGTAACCCTTTTGAACATCCATGCAATCCCGGCAGGCATCGGCTCTAGTGGACCCTACACTTGTGCTGACATCTCCTTGAGGTGCACGTGCAACACAACACGCCGTCGATTCGGGTCTGGTCCTTATTGGACGGCGAGCTACCCATTGCTCACCGTCCGCAAGCCCGCGTCTACGGTGGCCGGAAATCCGCCCGAGTTCCCGACGCCCAGGGTGTCTCCTGCGGCGGATTGGGGTGAGAGGGCGCGAAATTTGCCTTTTCCTCAACCGTCCCGCCTCCTCCTTCGCGAGTATTACTGCTTCGCAGAAGGAGGTGACGGCCGCCATGCCCTCTCGCTCCGTACCATGGCCTGAACCAGGGCCGGACGAGATCTCTGCTGCCGATCGCCTCCACGAGGACACGGCGGTGCTCTGCCCAAGCCGGGCAGACCTCCGCCGTATGCTCCACCGTGCCCTCCGGGCGATCCACACAGCGGACGTTTCCTCTCGCCTTATCCAACACAGGAATCTCCCGAAGCTACCGTGTCCAGTGAGGATCTGTGATAGGCGGAGTGGTAAAACCCTAGTCGTTCAAATAAATTATGTTCAATTCTCTTTTGAACCATTTTACACCAATCCCAGCCATTGCATAAGAACATTTTTTTTTTTAAGCAAAAAGCTGTTGCAATTTACAAAATAAATTTCCGTTTATCAAGAGGCCTCCTGAACTCTGAAATACGAGGCGTATTCCTAACTTAACCTCAGTCTACAATGAAACCCAGGGTACAGGATAAACGGGCTTACATTCGAAACTACGTTTCATTTCACAAAGAAAATATCAAACAGTTTGTTTAGTAGTTTGCTTTTTGTTTCCGACTCTCTGAACGCTCAAGATTCACTTAAATCTGGGTTGTTTATTGAAGGAATGTGCATTGTTATGATATCTTTTTGTTGCACTATCTTGTTTCTCAAATCTGGGGAATGTGTGCTTTGGACGAGCGACGGTTGTGTTATTGTGAGCTCATACTCGTAGCTACGTAAAGCTCGGCTATGACACAATATTAGCTCTACATAGAACTGGTGACCATTTAAGTTTAAGTAACTTGAAAGGAGTTGAAACAAATAATAATGAATCCAGAAAGGTAAAAGTAAGATGGGAGTTTACAGTCGCAAATGTGCTGGTTTAGAAAATTCAAGGCGTACCTATTAGAAAACTACAATAATTATAATAACAATTGTCAGTCAGCACTTTTAATTGTCTCATGACCAAAAAATATATCCATATTGTTACTCGTATAGATTTCATTAGAGTAAACATTGAATATTTTCGAATTAACTTTATATACTACCTACTTACTTTACTAACCTACTTTACTGCATCTGATGACGCTAACATTTTGATGAAGGACCCAAATCATAAAACCTTGGTTACATTACAATTATCGTTTATCATTCCAGCACCATCGAAATATGTCCCTTATTTATAGCCATTCAATACTCGCCTTTACCACCTCAACATAAAGCGTAAAACAGCACACGTTTAAAACTTTAATTTGTTGTTGTATCAAGGGCTTATTGTCTCCCAAGAGGCGAGTAAACGGATTAACTCCCTTTTATTTTACGTCTTTATCTTTAAGAGGCTGTTAAAAAGAGAAGAAAGAACAGGGATAACAAAGACGCTCCCCTTTATAATCTCTGTAATTATCTCTATAAAACTTGAATGCAGGAGGTGCGGAACGGAACACACAGATGTGAATGTTACTCGCTCCAGCGCTTTCTCGTGCAATCCAAAGGAAAATTCAGCGTTGTTCTGGATAACGCTTTTGAAACAGATTATTTAATAATGCTTATACGTTTATTCTAATTGTGCAGCTGTTAAAACGAACTGTACATGTCGTGTTTGTGTAGATTTATTTTATCAGTTTGAATTATTATAAAGCGATTTGAATGTAGGTATTATTGGATAGGATTGATTATCTTGTTACTAATTTGACTCGATGACTGGCTGTTTTGGTAACAGGGCGTTTAAAATGAGTTCTAAATATTACGTAACTATAAAAGGTTATTAATGTTTTTTTTAATTGGTACTTTCTAAAAACAATTATTGTAATTCAATAATAAACCATATGAGTTGTAAGATTCAGACCTGGTAATATGCTAACTTATGGAACTCCAAATCTGCAAACAGTTACTTTTAATCGCAACCTGACAATTTTCTACCAGGACTACATGAATTAATCATTACAATCAATACAAAGTAGGGAACAAGGCTCCCTTGAACGTGCCACCAATTACGATCGGTGGGTCGGCACTCACGAGGGTGTCTATGGTAAAATATTTGGGTCACATGCTGACAGATTGGCTACGGGACGATGAAGATCTAGACAAGGAAAGGAGGGCGTTGGCAGTCCGCTGCAATATATTGCCCCGCATATTCGCACTTTGTACCACAGATGTAAAACTATTACTTTTTAGATCCTCCTGTCAGACTTTCTACACGTTCAGTCTGTGGATGAATTTTACGTGGCGGGCTTACAACGCCCTACGTGTTCAGTACAACGACGCTCTGAGGGCAGTGTTGAGAAAACCCCGGTACTGCTGTGTTTCCGCAATATGTTCGGATGCTTCCATCGATGATTTCTTCGCCATAATTAGGAAAAGAACTGCATCGATGATGAGCAGGGTCCGTGGTCGCACCAACAATGTCCTCAGAGCGTTAGCGTGCAAAATGTATAGTCCTTTTTTTATAGTACTGGGCAAGTGTACACCTGTACAGAAATAGAAAATAGGACTAGTCATTATTGTGCGACTAGTTTTGTTTACTAACAAATTACTAACACCGTTTTATTTCTTATTTTTGTGTGAAAAATATGGACGTATGTCTGAATTAGAGTTACATTATTATTATTACCTATAGCAAATAATAATAATAATGTAACTCTAATTCAGACATACGTCCACATTTTTTTACAGAGATAGCGTTAGTAGGGTGTTAGTAATACACACTAATAGTAACAAATTGAAAAAGATATGGACGTATGTCTGAGTTAGAGTTAAATTATTATTATTATACCAGCCCACAAACATCCTCTGTTGAGCAACAAGCCCACCTAGGGCCATCTATGTATGTAGAGAATGAGTATAACCGTATCAAAAGCACTTCCTAAGAATAGTCGTAACTCCTTATACCTGCGAAAGCCAGGTCGTTTTCAAGAGATTCAGGCATAAAGAAACGATTGATTTTCATTCCAGCCAGTATTAACGGATTCTTCGAAAAAGTTTAGAAGCCCCGAATTGAGAATGTAGAAGTGTATGTGTCATTGGTGCCGATTCCCTTGTTCACAAACTAAACTAAATTTAAGTTCAGTGCATCTTTCTCTTTCTATTTCATTAAGAAAAGGACAGAAGATAAATTTTAGTTTAGTCCTGTCAAATTAATCACCGCTTGACGTAAATTGACGTAATTTTAGTAGGCAAGTTTTTAATCATGTCTAAACTTGTATGGAGTAGTGACAGACGCTGATTAATTTGACAGGACTAAACTAAAATGTATCTTCTGTCCTTTTCTTAATGAAATAGAAAGAAAAAGATGCACTGAACTTAAATTTAGTTTAGTTTGTGAACAAGGGAATCGGCACCAATATCTGATTATTTAGGGATGATGAGTGCTTATGTAGTCTAAATGCTTTTCAAACTATGTTGGGGTGTTGTCGGTTTCTATAATACTAGCATTTTGCTTGAAGCGACTGTTTATCTACGACCTCTGTTTATCTGTTTACCGATGACCTTGTAAAGGTCCAGGAATTCGCTGGATGCGGGAAGCACAAAATCGGTCAAAGTGGCGGTGCTTGGGGGAGGCCTATGTCCAGCAGTGGATGTCTTTCGGTTGAAATGATGATGATGATGATGACTATTTATCTGACCTCCACAACCCAGTTTAACCGATTGGCATAAAATTGAATGGGAAAAGAAAACAAATGACGAACATTTGCTTAACGTCTGGAAACCTTAAATTAGTTATTTGTAGGATAATGGTTCATTATGGTTAATCGGCGTTTGTGAGTGCTCACCTACAAATGCTATTTAGATCTTTCTTCTAACAAAAAAAACCTCAAAATCCCAATTCATACTAAATAGTTTGTTTTATCTTCAAACGTACCTTATTCAATGAATTTTCTCAAAGCTGAAAACAACCGATTATTCCACATTTCCTTTGGTTTGAAACAACTAAAAATAATACAAAAAAAAAAAAATTTGGAATTCCTAAACGTGGTTCTTACAGAAATAAATGGGGTGTTCCAAACTGGAGCAAAAAAATAAAATTCAACATGTAAAAACAAAGCCTCCTCACAATTTTATTGGGTATTTCGTTCGTGTTTCAATTCCAATAGCTAGCCAATTTCATGGTACATTACATAAACACATGTCGAAAGTACACGATAGGCTTTCAAGTCGCCTACACTCTGCTGTTGATTTCTCGTTTTGTGTTGTTGATGAGAAATTACGCGACACGTGTATTTTTCAAACGTAAGGGCTAGACTAACGACATAAACGATAAAGCAGAAAAATATTCATCAGTATTAGATTTCAAAGTATAAGATACTAAAAAAATATTTACATGTGAATAAAAAATCTAGCAAATCTTGTGAGTTTGAAAATGGACCACAAGATAATTGAATGACCGGCCAAGTGCGTGTCGGACTTCGCACAATGAAGGGTTCTGTAGTTGGGAAGTTGAGATGGATTTATCCCAAAAACAAACTTAATATTGTAGTTGAAAAACATGTTCTCTCATACATCGATTATAATAAATATTGAAATAATAAAAAAAATTAAAGGCCTATCTAACGATACCCCGCATCATGGGGTAGACGGGAAAAATACTCGTAAATATCATACCCACATTATGTGCAAGGGATGTAACTCAAAAAAAAAAAATTTTCGTGATTTTATTTAAGTACTTTGTCGGCGTGATTATTATGTATACCCATACCAAATTACAGCTTTCTAGTACTTACTAAGCGTCTCTGAGCTACCGCGGGGACAGAGAGACAGACAGACGGACATGGTGAAACTATAAGGAGGGTCATTTTTTGGTAACCCTAAAAATGACCCTCCTGGCCGAGTCTTGGAAATTAACAGTAATGCTATTTAGTGCGCTTTTACATTTTCCTCTTTCAATAAAAGCAACAGAAATTGACTTATAGAAAATCTACTTTCCAATGTAAGTAGATTGTATAATCTGTACCAAAAACCCGCATACACTTCTACGATATTCTCCTAACAAAATCATGCATCAAAACTCCGACAGAAAAAAACAGAGCGAACTTCATTGGGAAAACAAAAAGAAAATTCAGTTTTCAAAGTTTCCTAGTCGCCGGGACACATCTGCGACCAAACGCCGCTTCCACCGTACTATGTCTTTGAGAATGGTGACCGGATTATTTTAAAGCTTATTTTAATGGTAGCTATTCGGAGAACTTATGTCCGGAAATGCGACATTGTGCACTAGGTGTTATTCTAACAGATAATAATTTAATAAGTTTGTGTTTTCTCTATTATTTTAATTGTATTTATATGAATAAATGGTATATTTTCTTTGTTCGTTAAGGAACGATAAAATGAGGGAAACAAACATTTTAAAATTTCAATATATGCGCTACAAAATCGATTCTATTCTACCCTGCTTTTCAGGTTTGGTATTAAAAGGTAAATTCTTCAAACACTGCTGCTGCGGACAAAGGCTTCACCCAAGTTGCCTCACATAACCTTTGAGTTCCTTCCTCCGCCGCCAAAGATTTCTTAAAATTTATAAGATGATACTGCGAGCTATTTGCTTCATACTAGCAGTTGGTTATAACTTGCGACGTTTTTCCGAACTGCAATTATCATTCGCCTGACTTATACTGACAGATGAATGAGGTACAAAAAGAAACAGCAATAGAGAATCACTCATGCCCAAATTATATCGGTTTATTTCAAGAAATATAAAAATACTAACATCAAAAGCTTCTTACATATTAAAACTAAAACGGACCTCTTCATGCAAATAAATTATGAATCGAGAATGTTTTATTTTCCGTATTTTGATAAAAACCGCATATATTTGCCACACGGCTCGTGTGACGGAAACGGGGGGTACCGTATATTTATTTTCTCAGTTTATTTATCCTGATTACCTTTTTAAGGGTTCCCTAGTAAACAAGGAACCCTTATAGTTTCACCATCTCTGTCTGTCTGTCTGACCCCGCTGTAGGTCAGAGACGCTTAGTGCTAGAAAGCTGTAATTTGGCAAAGGTAATATTAATCACGCCAACAAAGTGCTGAAATAAAATCTTGAAAAAAGTTTTTTTTTTAGGGTACTTCCCTTGCACGTAATGTGGGGATGATATTTTTTTTTCACATCTGCCTCATACCCACACCTACACACGCCACGGGGTAGATGAACGGCCTCCCGTTCAAAAATATTGCGTGTTTGCGAACACCACTTTTCGATTGAAGGATCCACTTGCGTAATATTAAGCAATAAAGTGCAAATTTTTGTTAGTCTTGTCCCCCCCCTCCCCCCTGCCAGCTAAATGGTTATTTATGGAGATGTGAAAAAAATCATGGCAGTAGTACATATAATATAATGAAATTAAAAGGAAAGTATCCCAGCTAAGTGGGCTTTACAAGTTAACGAGTAATAGTCGACCAACTTAAATTTATAGTTGGAGAATTGACCGTGGCATATATCGATGTATGGGAGAACGTGTTTTTCAACTACAATGTTAAGTTTGTTTTTGGGATAAATTGATCCCAACTTCCTAACCACGAAACGCTTCATTGTGCGTGGTGCGACACGCACTTGGCTGGTTTATCTCTGGCTGATTCAGATGAGGCGAGTTACTTTTTCTTAAAACTGGACTTTTAAGGCAAAAGGGACAGGGTAGCCTTTTTTTTTTGGATGAGAAATCATCAAATAACTTCTCCCGCTCTGGGTGGAGCGGGAGGGTGCGTCAGACTCTTACTGACTAAAACCCACCCGTATTCCTTCCGTTGCCTGTGTTGGGGGGCCTCGGTGACCCATTAGTACCTTCCCGCGACCCCAGCACTTATCGGCCCTAGTGGCCAACCCTCCTCACATTGTGCCCCATTGTGAGCCTCACATTTTCCCTACATTGTGCCGACATCTTTTTGAGGCGCGCGTGGAATACGACGCGCCGTCGACCCGGGCCTGGTCCTTACCGGACGGTGAGCTAACCATCCGCAAGCCCGCGCCTACGCTGGCCGGAAATCCGCCCGGGATTCCCGACGCCCACGGCGTCTCCTGCGGCGGCTAGGGGCGAGAGGGCGCGAAACTTGCCTTTCCCTCAACCGTCCCGCCTCCTCCTTCGCGAGCATTACTGCTTCGCAGAAGGAGGTGACGGCTGCCCATGCCCTCTCGCTCCGTACCATGGCCTGAACCAGGGCCGGACGCGAGAGATCTCTGCCGCCAATCGCCTCCCCGAGGACACGGAGGTGCTCTGCCCAAGCCGGGCAGACCTCCACCGTGTGCTCCACGGTGGCTTCCGGGCGATCCACACAGTGGTGACACCCGGGCGTTTCCTCCCGCCTTATCCGACACAGGAACCTACCGAAGCTGCCGTGTCCGGTGAGGACCTGCGTCAGGCGGAAGGTGAGGACGCCGTGGCGCCTCTCTAGCCACTCCTCAAAGAGGGGACTTATCGCCGCATTCATGGCGTTCCCAGCACTGGGTTGCGACAACCGTACTCTCCATGTCGCCATGAGATCCCGCCGAAGCTCCGTCCGCTGTGCCGCGATTTCTCGCGGCAGCGGAGTTACGCCCCGGCGTTTCGCCTCCTCGCGCCACTCCCATACGTGTGCGAGGACTTTTGCCTCCAGATCCCATGGCGGCAATCCGGCAAGGAGGCTCGCTGCCTCACAGGAGAGCCTGCAGCTTTATTGGCCTTAGAAGTCATGATTTCAAAATCATCATCAATCAGAATATTTTATTTCACATAAACCTACATGGGCACTTATAAAACGTCAGAAGCTAGGTGCACGGTTCCAATTGGTCGTTTTCTATGGAGAAAAGCCGGGCAGAAACTGCACGGTTACTCTTTTAAAAATAATTGGCTTTTACAATGTTTTAAAATTAGAGTGTTAATATAATACGTATGGGAGGACAGTACAGGCCTGTCAAGAAGTACCAGGTACTTAACAAGAAAGTTCTCACATGCACAAAATTTAAAAGAATCTATGTAAAATATTAACAAAATAATAAAAATAAAAACCTATTTAAACTAAATGACATGTTTGCCATTACAACTGTAACAAGTCTTAATTAATATCCTGTCCACAAAAGCCACTAATAAATAGTTTGATATCAAAATTGTAGATAAATAATGTAAATAGCGAATATATTATGATTATTTTATAAAATACTCATTCAGGGTAATTTGAACTTTGAGAGTTGTTTTGATGATTCTAATGATTATAATCATACTCAACATAAATATTTATTTCGGTCGCGAATATGAATAACATACAACCTGACCTTTTTTTTTTTTTTTTGAGGGTGGGAATTCATCAAATAACTTCTCCCGCTCTGGGCGGAGCGGGAGGGTGTGTCAGACTCTTACTGACTAAAACCCACCCGTATTCCTTCCTGTTGCCTGTGTTGCGGGGGCCTCGGTGACCCATAAGTACCTTCCCGCGACCCCGGATACAACCTGACCTGCAAATTGCTATAAAATCATGCAAATAAAGTCTAGTTAGTTCATGTTAACTCAGATCTTTATTATTAATGTTATGTTCTAAAAATATTAACCATTAAACATTTAATTTGTCCCTTATTTGAATAAATGACATCATTTATTTTATTACAAAAAGATTTTTCAATGATAAGTGAAAGGTAACGCTAATGAAAAGTGAATACAATAGGAGGACCAACCTCTTTGTCTGTATACAGGGTGTTTCAAAATGAGTAAAATTCTACCAAATAGAGTACACCTTTTTTTTGTGTGGGGAATCATCGAAACTTCTTCCGCTCTGAGCGGAGTGGGAGGGTGTGTCAGACTCTTACTGACTAAAAGCCACCCGTATTTCTTCGGTTGCTTGTGTTGTCAGGGGCCTCGCCTCGCCAGGGGCCTCGCGGGAAGGTACTAAAGGGTTACCCTTTAGTACCTTCCCGCGACCATGGCAGGCATTGGCCCTAGTGGACCCCTACATTTGTGCTCTGAAGTGCTTTGAGGCGTGCGTGGAATACAACGCGCCGTCGGCCCGGCCTGGTCCTAACCGGACGGTGAGCTACCCATTGCTCACCGTCCGCAAGCCCGTACCTACGTTGGCCGGAACCATGTACCATGGCCTGAACCAGGGCCGGACGCGAGAGATCTCTACCGCCGATCGCCTCCACGAGAACACGGCAGTGCTCTGCCCAAGCCGGGCAGACCTCCATTGTATGCTCCACCGTGTCCTCCGAGAGATCCACACAGTGGTGACACCCGGGCGTTTCCTCCCGCCTTATCCGACACAGGAACCTCCCTAAGCTGTCGTGTCCGGTGAGGACCCGTGTCAAGCGGAAGGTGAGGACGCTGTGGCACCTCTCTAGCCACTCCTCAAAGAGAGGACTTATCGCCGCAATCTTGGCGTGCCCAGCACTGGGTTGCGACAACCGTACTCACCATGTCGCCATGAGATCCCGCCGGAGCTTCATTTCTCGTGGCAGCAGTGTTACGCCCCGGCGTTGCGCCTCCTCGCGCCACTCCCATACGTGCGCGAGGACTTTTGCCTCCAGATCCCATGGCGGCAATCCGGCAAGGAGGCTCGCTGCCTCACAGGAGATTGTGCGGTAACCCCGGACCAGCCAGATGGCCATGACCCTTTGGGCCGCGCTCAACGGGCGGGCTGGTCGCAGCACCAAGGAACGCGCCCACACAGGAGCCCCGTGAAGGGCCATGGACCGCACGACCTCCGCGTAGAGCCTCCGGCAGGAGGTGTTTGGCCCCCCAGATTGGGCAGGAGCCGCTTTATTGCAGCCCCTGCCTGCTCCAGTTTGGGAGCCAAACGTCGGAAATGCTCCACGAAGTTCCACCGGCTGTCGAGGACGAGTCCCTACTGTGGTACTTCATCGTCAACTCGACGCCGATGTAAGCCCCATTATTTCGGATCCCGACGGTGGCGCGGTCGGAGGGCCAGGAAAACACATGGCCTCGGACTTGGACACAGAGGTAGGTCGGCATCCGGTGGTACCGGAGTGCCTTCCTGATGTAACTCCAGGGCAGGGTATTGAAGGCATTGGCGATGCCTAGAGACACCGCCAAGACGACTCCACCCTGGGCAACAGCATTCCCCGTCGTGAAGGCTCGCACGCGCATGATGCCATGGTAGAGCGCCCCCTGCGGAAACCAAACTGGCTCTTCGCTAAATCCGGCCCCACCCGCACCAGCTGGCCGACGAGGCGATCTACAATGACTCTTTCAAAGAGCGTGCCCACCTCGTCGAGCAGCACGATGGGCCGACAAGCGAACGGAGAGTCCGCAGGGCGCCCTGCCTTCTTTTTGAGGGCCAGTTTCCCTATCTTCCAACGAAGCACGAACTGGCCCTCTACATGCATGCGCTTATGAGTGACCTCGGCCCGAGAGCCTCCAAGGCCAGGACCTAGGCTTTCCCAGGTAAGCCGTCGGGTCCTGAGGCGGTATTTTTGGCATTCAGCCTACGTACCGCCACTCTCATCTCTACTTCGGTCACCTCCGGAGCATCGTCGTCGTCATCGTCGTCGGCGGTGTGGTTCGCATCGGGCACCGCAGTAGGTGGAGCCATGGGCGGGGCGGTGTGTTCCCCTCGCGAAGGGAACAGAGCGTTCACCACGTCCTCTTCGAGCTGGGGCCGGAGACTCTGCGTAATTGGGGGAGCCCATGGGTGGAGTTTATCCCGTACCACTTTGTACGGGCATCCCCACGGGTCCCTGACGGATCTGCGCACGCGATGCTCAGAGCCGTCAGCTCCTGCGACCACCACCACGTCCAGGCTGGACCCGGGGCATTGCCACGTCACATATTTTGGACATGGCCTCCCGGAACCACTCCGCCTCGTCATTGATGTCAGCAGGCCTGTCCAGTGGTGACACCCAAGCCTGCACGATCGAAGCTTTCAGGAGTAGCTTCCGGTCCAGCTGCTTCAGCACTCACCACGGACCACTCGGGGCCCGTCGGACCGGCGCGTTCGAGGTCTGGGCGGAGACATCAAATCGGATATACCGGTGATCGGAATTGGTCTCCACACCCTTCATGACGCGCCAGTCAACTACACGCTGCGACAGAGCGGGGCTAGCGAACGAGATATCCATCACTGAGTCACCCAGCATCCGCACACACGTGGGGACAGAACCCCTGTTTAGAACGACCAGGCCTATCTCCAGAGCCCAGTCCTCCACCATCCTGCCCAGTATGTCCGTTAACCGGGAACCCCAAGCCAATTTTTTGGCATTTATATATATAAGTCCCCGAGTACGTACATGGGGAGGGAACCGAACCCGACGACGACGACTCTCAACTCCGCAAGGGAGTTGTAGAACTCGGCAAGAGTTCGGTTCGGAGAGAAGTATACCCCTACCACGACAATCTCCCCGAACCGTGCTGCTACGCAGCCCCGTCCTCTCTTGATGGCCTTGAGGGACAGAGTATCAGCGGCGGCCGACCAAATCAGGGTCACTGAGCCGCTCAGGTCCTCCACCCAGTCATCCTTGGGCGGGACAAGGTACGGCTCAGCGACCACGGCGATGTTAATCGACCACTGCGCCATGCTCTGGAGCAACAGATCCTGAGCGGTGGCGCAGTGGTTGATGTTCACCTGGAGGAGGCTTAATGGGGCCATTATTGTCAGCTCCTTCTTGAGCCTCCTTCCCAGCCCCCTGTGAGGGTTCTGCCGCGGTGGTTACGGCGGCGACGACGGCCCTCCTCGGCAATTTTCTTGGCCGCCGATACGGGGCAGCTTACCGTGATGGTTTGCAACCCCGCGGAGTCAGGACGGATGGTGCTTGCCCTCACCTGCTCGGCAGAGCACCCTCCAGTCCTAACCACTGCGGCGACCACCTTTTCTTCCGTCACGGAGTCGTCCAGGCCCATGATGCGCATGCTAGCGCACTTGGTGGGCCTGGACACTCGGACATCGTCAGCATTTAGGGACGCACTTAGCCTTTCGGCCAGAGCGTCAGCGGCCGGGCCGCTGGCCGCACCGGAGAACTGCACCATTTGGGCCCCAGTCGCCGTTATCTTCATTTTGAGGTCATTCGCAGCCCAAAGCTTCTCGAGGCGCACCACCTCACCCACCTCTACAAGGACGGTCTTGTTGGACACGCCCTTCTTTTCCGCATCCGGCTGTAGATTAATCACTACAGCTGCGGAATTCGGGGCGCAGAGCCTAGCCGCGACGGTGCGCTCCTTGCACTGCTGCTGCCTCTCTCTCCTTCTGGCCGCCCTCGCTGCCTTACCCACCTTAGCTCCCCGCCATGCAGAAATACGCCACAGTCAATACCCTCTCCGATACATGGAGAGACCATTGGCCGTGCCCAGGGTGCACCGGCCGGACGACTGCTCTTTCCCCCGAACGAACATATTTGCAGGGAACCAACAGCAATCAGGCACACGAGGAGGTTTTCTGCACGCACCCCAATAACGTATACCACATGGGAAGTATATTTTTATCGAATCTAATAGTAATTAGATTCGATAAAAAAATTGCCGTAAAGCCATGTCGTAGCAAGTTATTCCCATTGATTACTTCTTTTCTCTAAAAAGTCCTTCAACGTTTTTAATACAATCTGCTTTTCGTCGTAATCAGAGTTCCGTACCTCAAAAGGATCACTCGTGTCTGTCTGTCTGTCTTTCACAGCCGATTTGCTCCGAATCTACTATTATACTAGACCGATTAAGTTGAAATTCGGTACACATATGAATTTCTTTGACCCAAATACGAACGTGTAACGTAACTAAATTAATTTTGAATATGGGGTTCACTTTTAGGGGAAAACATGAAAAAAAAATAAAATCGGCAACCTATAGATTGCAAAGCTTTTTTTTTTATTTTTAAATTTTGAGTTCGTTTATTTTTTAATTTTTAGTTCGTCTTTTTTTAATTATTTATTTTTAGTAAGTTTTATTTTAAAACATGTAATGCTAAGTGGTGATATTTTTATTTTAATCAGTAAAGGACCACTTGGAATTGTAGATTTATTTTCAGATTTGCAGAAAATGGAGCCATATTGCCGCCATGTCACTCAGGATGATGTTAGGATTCTAACGATACCCCATACATCTAAATATGGTAGCACAAAGAAACTGAAATGATTTATACATACCCATATGGACTCTAAACACATTACACTCCTTTTTGAGTAGTGTAAAAATTACAACAATTTTCTAACAACCTGTATGTGTAGTATAAACAAAATGGCTGACCGCATGAAGTGATGGATTTAGTTGAAGCTGGCAGAAATAACATTAAGGCTTGGTAAGTCCATTAGCTTTAATATACTGAGACTAAAATGTAATGCAATCGAATTAATTTTAATGGGCTAACAATGCTCGTTCTTAGTAATTGAACTCAAATGAAGAGAGATGGTGATTAAGTTTGCTAAAGGCAAAATAGTATATCAAAAATAATATACTATTTTGCCTTTAAGACAGGGTATTTTTTTTTTATATAAAAAAACAAATACCCTGTCTTTGATGTCGTGTAGTTCGGTAAAAAGTCTTCCATGATCTGTACTAGAAATACGTAAAAGATATATGTACTCGGACTGTATTGGAGCAGCCTCAATCTGTCTAGCCTTTTCCCAACTATGTTGGGGTCAGCTTCTAGTCTAACCCGATGCAGCTGAATACCAGTATTTTACATGGAGCGACTGCCTATCTGACCTCCGCAGCCCAGTAACTGAATATACGATACCCCTTGGTAAGACTGGTTGTCAGTCTTTTTGGGCTTCTGATGACCCCTAACGACTGTCAAATATCTACGAATGACAGCAACCAACGGTTTAACGTGCTTTACGAGGCACGCTGGAGTTTCGGTATGTAAAGATGGTCACCCATCCACGGACCAACCCCGTAGTTTAACCTGATGGATCTACCTGAGCGGCTGTTATTATTTGGTCTGCTCCTTATATTTTATTGAGGTAAACTGTGTAAGTTTGGATGTCTGAAACTAACACATAACATAACATAAATTCACGCCCTCTTCCCATGGGGGTAGGCAGAAACTATAGAAAGCTACCTGCTACGCTCCTTACATACTTCTTTTGCTTCGTTAACCTTCATACATTTGGTCAAACGCACACGCCGGTTGAAAGAAAGAAAAATAATTATAATTTTCATTTCGACATTGTAACTATTAATATTGATTTGTACATAAAAAAACAAATATATCTAATTAATTAATAAAAATAACTAAATTTATACACAAACTAAAATAGGGCGTCGAAAAATTCATCCACATCGCATGTACCCAAGAGACTGCCAGCATTGCCACGTTGTATGGCAATGCTTAACCTTTGGCCAAGGTAAAAGCCAGCACTTGGGTCACGGGAAGTGTCAACCAGCCGTCTGGAGATTTCCTTAAAAAGGCCATGAGCACTCGGACCCCACGGCCCGAGGGTTATTGAAAAAATACAAAAAACCACGTAAAATACACGAATACAAAGTAGCCAAAAGCCTCGTATTCAAGCAATACAAATTTGACAATCTTGTCCTTTGCTTGACGTCAGTGCCAAAGTCAATTTACATTGCGTAATATTTACTCTGTGTCAGTTGCGACACTGGCAATTGACAACATACTAAAAATCAAAACAAAAACAAAATGCTGATTCCAAAATGGTTGCAAGTATTACGCACCTGGCCTCCGAAACTACTCATCCGATATCAAGAATTCTTTCATTGATAGAAAGCTACACTATTGCTCAGTGCTATAGGATTTATTTTATGGTATTATTTATTATTATTATTCTAGTATTATATAATCCCAAACTACCCCCATTCCCTCCCTATCTGGGCTTGTGGCTAAATGATAACAGCCACACGGGTCGATCAATCAGGTTAAGCTACGCTTGCCGCGGTTGCTCCGTGGATGGGTGACCATCTTTACATACCAAGACCTCTCCGTGCCTCGGAAAGCACGTTAAGCCGTAGGTCCCGGCTGTCATTTATAGATCTTTGACAGTCGTTACGGGTCGTCAGAAGCTCGAAAGTCTGACAGCCAGTCTTACCAAAGGGTATCGTGTTACCCAGGAACTGGGTTGTGGTGGTCAGATAAGTAGTCGCTCCATTTAAAATACTGGTATTCAGCTGTATCCGGTAAGACTGGAAGTTGACCCCAACATAGTTGGGGAAAGGCTGGGCAGATGATGATTAAAGTATTATATAATTCGAGTCTAAATGTTCCACTGTAGGGCAAAGGCTTCTTCTGGCACGAGCAGTGATCGCCACGCTTGCTCACGACGGGTTGGCGATTTCAGACTTATACGAATTTACTATACGTCCAGGCTGCTTCACGATGTTTTTCATCATCAATGTTAGTAATGATAAAATCACATTGGTACTTGTCCGAATGTGAACCCACAACTTTACCAGGGCATGGGAAGCGAGGTCTTAATTAACCACTGGGCTACCACGACTCAGTACGGAGCAATATTATAGAGACTTGCAATGGAAATTACCAACAGATACTTAATATTTCAGAGTCAGAAGATCACAGTCAAAATATTTACTTGTTGTCTGCAAATAGAACCGCTGACATGCTATTATTAACTTTTATTTACCTAAGTTTTAATTTAGTTTTTCCTTTATAGTCATAGCACTCTCTAGCCTAAGTCATAGGTTCAACCTAGTTTAGGCAAATAAGCAACTGCGTTCTATTTCAATTGTTAAGGTATTTATTGTATGCCAAAAATACCGCCCCAGGACCCGACGGCTTTCCTGGGAAGGCCTGGGTCCTGGCCTTGGAGGCTCTCGGGCCTCGACTTAGGGGGCTCCTAAGCGCATGCTTGGAGAGGGGCCAGTTCCCGCTTCGTTAGAAGACGGGGAAACTGGTCCTCATAAAAAAGCTGCTCCGTCCGCTTATCGGCTCATCGTGCTGCTCGACGAGGTGGGCAAGCTCTTTGAAAGAGTCATTGTAGACCGACTCGTCGGCCAGCTGGTGCGTGTGGGGCCGGATTTGGCGGAGAGCCAGTTTGGTTTCCGCAGAGGGCGCTCTACGGTGGATGCCATCATGCGCGTGCGAGCCCTGACGACGGGGAATGCTGTTTCCCAGGAAGGGGTCTTGGCGGTGTCTCTAGACATCGCCAATGCCTTTAATACCCTGCCCTGGAGTTGCATCAGGGAGGCACTCCGGTATCACCGGATGCCGACCTACCTCTGTCGTGTGGTCGAGGCCTATCTGACGGACAGGGCCGTCATCTACCCCGGTCACCAGGGAGTGTGGAACCGGCAAGAGATGTCGTGCGGTGTCCCACAGGGATAGGTCCTGGGGCCGCATCTGTGGGACATCGGATACGACTGGGTGCTGCGCGCCGACCTCCCTAGCGGCGTCAGCGTAGTGTGCTACGCTGACGACACGTTGGTCCTGGCGCAGGGGAGGTCGCACCAGGCGGCGGCCGAATTAGCGGCACGCGGGGTTGCGCCAATCGTCAAAAGGATCCGGCAATTGGGACTCGAGGTGGCCCTGCACAAGTCCGAGGTCATGTGTTTTCATGGTCCTTGGAACGCGCCACCGTTGGGATCCCAAATAACAGTGGGAGGGGTTTCCATCGGCGTAGAGTCGACGATGAAGTACCTGGGACTCGTCCTCGACAGCCGGTGGATCTTCGTGGAGCATTTCCGACGTTTGGCTCCCAAACTGGAGCGGGCAGGCGCTGCATTGAAGCGGCTCCTGCCCAATCTAGGGGTCCAAACGCCTCCTGCCGGAGGCTCTATGCGGGGGTCGTGCGGTCCATGGCCCCCTACGGGGCTCCTGTATGGGCGCGCTCTCTGGCGCTGCGGCCAGCCCGCCGGTTGAGCGCGGCCCAAAGGGTCATGGCCATCCGGATGGTCCGGGGATACCGCACGGTCTCCTGTGAGGCAGCGAGCCTCCTTGCCGGATTGCCGCCATGAGATCTGGAGGACACGGTGGAGCATACGGTGGAGGTCTGCCCGGCTTGGGCAGAGCACCGCCGTGTCCTCGTGGAGAGGATCGGTGGCCGAGATCTCTCGCGTCCGGCCCTGGTTCAGGCCATGGTACGGAGCGAGAGGGCATGGGCAGCCGTCACCTCCTTCTGCGAAGCAGTAATGCTCGCGAAGAAGGAGGCGGGACGGTTGAGAGAAAGGCAAGTTTCGCGCCCTCTCACCCCTAGTCGCCGCAGGAGACGCCCAGGGCGTCGGGAATCCCGGGCGGATTTCCGGCCACCGTAGGCGCGGGCTTGCGGACGGTGAGCAATGGGTAGCTCACCGTCCGGTAAGGACCAGGCCCGGGTCCACGGCGCGTTGTATTCCACGCGCGCCTCGAAGAGATGTCGTCAGCACATAGGTAGGGGTCCACTAGGACCGATGCCTGCCGGGGTCGCGGGAAGGTACTTATGGGTCACCGAGGCCCCCGCAACACAGGCAACAGGAAGGAATACGGGTGGGTTTTAGTCAGTAAGAGTCTGACATACCCTCCCGCTCCGCACAGAGCGGGAGAAGTTATTTGATGATTTCCCACCCTCAAAAAAAAAAGGTATTTATTGTACATGTGACCCTTTTATAAATAAACGATATTTTTTTAAGAATATTGAAATATGTTCTCAAAAGTCTCAAATATCATTAAAAATACCTGTATTTTCAGAATCTATTTTAAACATGATTGTTACCCAAAAACCGACATAATCTTCAGTGCCCTAAGGTAACATTTACATACAGCGGTGTCACATACAGATGTCACACAACTTCAAAGCCTGCCAATTGCCGGGTGATAATTGAATAACGTTTCAGGCACTACCTCACTGGCGCCCGGCGGCCTAACTTGCCTGCAGAGTGTACACGATCTAGTTTGCTTAAGGTGCAGATATATGATTTTAGTGACTTTTAAATCTGTTATTACGCCTTCAATTAATGCAAGTAAGTTACGCAAAAAATGTATGTTAAACTAGACCGCATACACATCAATTATATCTGTGAATATTTTAGTATTGTAGTAAAATACTTTATGAAATAAATTCAGGAAGTAAGGTCTACCCAAATATAAAAATCGAAATTACTTCCAAACTACTAAAGATATTTTCATGGTTTTTTTTTTGTATGAATAGACTATTTTGTTATCTATAATTCTATCTGTGAATTTTTTCAAATATTCATACTTTTATGACTAAAAATAAATATTCCCTATAAAATCGAACGGAACGGCATGCGGCGCTCTGCGCGGGCGACGGGCGGCAGTGTACCGCTGACCACTGTCACGGGTAGACGCTGACACTTTGCGCGACCTCTGTACTTACGTATTTTTTCGACAATATGGGTAGAACAACTAAAGTTCTGAAAGAGAAATGACGTATACATGAAAGAAACAGGATACTGAGGTAAGTTTCTCATATATTATTATAATATAATGAAGTTAGCTAAATGTTATTTTGATAATAATTTGTGCGCGAGTATAACCATTATTTACGAGTAAGATCAAACATAACTTTAGATCCGTATCTATTTTTTTTTTTTTTAGGAGGATAGGAAATAATACAGATTCCCGAAACGAAAATGCGGAGAGCTAGTAAGTACCTACCTAATAAATGGTAGGCTACCATTTATTATGGTTTTTTGAGGACAATCCCGTTACAGCAGGTTTGAAACTTACCTAGCTTAAAAAAAAACAGGTGTAGTACATTATTAAGATTATGTTTTACTATTTTAGTTGTTGCAACCCGACGGAAGTAAATAATGATAAAAATAATGAAAGAACTGACAATGATTCCCAACATGAAAAAGCGGAGACAAAGTGAGTATTAAATTGTAGATTCTAGGCATACCATTTATTATGGTTTTATAGGGACAATCCCGTTATAGTAGGTTAGAAACATGTCTAGTTTAAATAAACAGGTGCAGCTCATTAATAAGATTATGTTTTAATATTTTGGTTTTTGCGACCCGACGGAAATAAATAATGACGAAAATAGTGAAAGAACTGACAATGGTTCGTTGTTTATTATATACCATGTAGATTCACAGGTTTTTTTTATATTTCCAGGACCATCAACTGGAATGGAATCAATGATTTTGGTTGAAGGCAAAATATAGACAAAGAAGAGACAGAGAAACAGGAAGATCAAGACACTCGACAAGAGGAATATTTCGAAAAATGACTACATTTCTACGAAATGTAAAAAAAATAATTAGTATAAACAAACTCACGCCTTCTTCCCAAGGGGAAGGCAAAAACTATAGAAGGCCAGCTGCACGCTTCTTTTAAACCGCACCGTTGCCTGATCACATAATTTTTCAGCCTATCATTTATAGTCACGTCACACATGCTTCGCAAAGAGGCATTTCCGTAGCATTTAGGGCCGATTTTTCAATCATCAGTTAACTTCTATGCGAGGAATAAATATACCGCTTTGACATATTTTCTATACAAAAGCTGTCAAAACGTTAAACATATTCTTCACATAAAAGTTATCTGGCGATTGAAAAATCGGCCCTTATTCTACTTTTAAGGCTCCTACATACTGGCGCGACTTGTCGCGCGACGCGTCGCGACACAAAGGCACCGCTTGTAGCGCTACACGCGGTGCCTTTGTGTCGCGTCGCGTCGCGCGACAAGTCGCGCCAGTATGTAGGAGCCTTTATGCTTCTTTTGCCACACCCAAAATTCATTCACTTCCATGCATAAGCTTAGACACCAGCACACCATTATGAACAGCCAGTCGAGCCTTTTTAGGCATCGTCTAGTTGGTTACAATCGCATGTATAGTATTCACTTTATTTCCCGCATTTACTCTCTTTTCCACATCTTCATCAATCTTTCCATCCCTTGTAAACTGACTCCCCAAATATACTAACTTACTCTGGGGGGCGATTCTACTAACAACATTGTTCTAAAATGGCAATTGAATCTCAACTCAATCAGGGTTTTCAAGCGTTTTCATATTTTACTTATGAACAACGTATGATACTTTTTGCTATTGTAGGCATACGTAGGTACCTACCTAGGTACGCACCGGAATATTAATATATTTGATGTTAGAACTAATATTATACGAAAATCATTGAATACTTATCACATCACACATCATACCGTGATACCTACTGATCCTAAAATTATTTCTTTGTTTCAAGGACATGCAACAGTGATCAGCGACTATTGGCATGGCCACCATGCCATGTAGTATAGTAGTTAGTATAATATTCCATTCCCGCTGTTTATTTTATAGTAAAGTAAATCTATCCGACATTTAAAATCCGTTTCGTTTTACGCGATTCGAACCGCCCAGACCGTTGTTTCTCTTAAGAAAATCTACTAATTTACAATTATTAAAATATACGGAAAAAATCATTTACTTTTCGTGGTAAATATAACGGAAAATAAGTTTTAATAGTTTTATTATTCGTATAAACTTTATTTGTTATGTAACCATTTTTGTTATAGTAATATTATAAACTTACTAATTGAACTATAGGTAACACTCATTCATTGCCATTCATTCCTGTAGTGATTGAGTTGGGTTTCTACTTGGTTACAGTCAGTTACAGTTTCAGTTATTGTCATAAAAATTGTAGAATAGATTTATGGGGGACGAACGAGAGCCGAACGAAACCGAACCATTGATGAGACGGTACAGAGCGTATAACTTTGCAAATTAGTAGAATCGGCCCCCTGATCCATACAGCCCATTCCCTCTCTAAATCTTGCTGCACATCTCATATTTTCTCATCTGTCACTAAAGAAATTAATTGTTTTATTTTGGAATTAAATTTATTTATTTATTTAGATTTTTGGCTTTTCATTTCACTTTATATTTTTTCCATAGCTAAAGAGCTCGTTATTCGCATCACAGCCGCACGGGCCGATCAATTAGGTTAAGCTATTCTTGCCGCGGTTGTTCCGTGGATACCCATCCACGGAACAACCGCGGCAAGAATAGCAGAGCATCTTTATGTACCGAGACTCATCCGTGCCTCGTAAAGTCGCGAAAAAAAATCTGCTGTTCTTTACATTTATGTTCGCTTAATTCGTTAAAATGTAGGGAACAGCTGATTTTTTTTTCGCGATTTCATGTTTAGTCCAAGTTACTTCACGTTGCGTCCAATATAGTAAAAGTTGTTTATAATGATGAGTACAATGACGAGAGAGGTTGATGGTGTTTAAAATTACACCCTGTTTAAACCAACTTATTCAATGCAAACTATTAAAATAATATAATATATTACAATCTTATTTTATTATCAGAATATTACCTTATTTATGAACACTACATAAAAAAAATTGGATGGTGATAAAAAATCAGGCAGGACAGTCCACACAATCTGAAACGTATGGTTACCCTACGTTACATGCGAACGGTTGCGGGGTCGCGGGGGGTGACGCAAGCTCCTCCCACTCGCTCAAGGTCGCTGGCATTTACCGTCCTCTTAAGTACTACAAGGACTACGTAGCTAAAGTCCGGGAAAATAATTGTTTATTAAATTGATACCCTACGCCAATTTTCCTTGTTATAATAGAACGGAATAGAATAGAATACAGTTTATTAGATTTTACTATAAAAAATAGAGATATAAATGTTTAAATTTATATATACCACCGCTACCGTATATACGCTAGTTGCGCGGTAAATTCTGCTGACGTCAGTGAGTTGCGTAGTTCGCATGAGGCGATGTAGATGCCGCCACAAGTATATAGTGACGTACTTCGGACTTCGGTCAATTTCGACCTGTACTTCGTCGAAACAGCTTCGACAAGTAGTGTGGTGCAGGTTATACAGTCGTGTCAAAACAAGAGAAGAAAAATTTATCCACTCTACATTGAATTGGTCATGATTTAACTAAGTCGGCCGTTTTTATATGGACCTAAAATCAACCAAAGTCGAATTCCTTTCAAATAACATGTCGTCGTACCCCAAACATTTACTTTAATTTTAGATATTTAGTTCTCGAAAAACTTTATTTCCAATATTTATTTATTTTTTACTGCGACACAGCTCAAACGAAATACTAAGAGTATTTCGTCTTAGCATGCTACAATATCTTAGTAAAATAATGATCAGTATTTTTTTCTTTTCAACTTTTTACACGTTGCCAGTATTAGCTCGGAGAATATGACGGCACGTTTCTAAACCTTCAATTTAATATGAAGGACGTCTAGAGGTGAGGTATTGAAAGTACACGAGAATGTAGGTACAGAACTTTGAGTATGTTACACCTGTAATAATTTTAATAAGAGCTGATGAAGGGATGATTTTAATAAGGACACATGATGTGTGGCAGTGTGAGACACGTGTTGAGTCAGTATAGCGGCGATGAACAGTCGGGTAATAATTATTGTTGTTTAAAGCCTAATTTCAACGGTACGAGTTTATTGTATGTGGCATACAATAAATTGAAACAATAAAAAAATTCTTAGCTTAACAAACTTATAAACATTCTGTACATATGTATTTGAGCGTGACGGTCACGCGAGTTCAGGGGGCCAACCACCGCCTCTTATAGCAGTATTATTTTAATATTATATCAGTGTGAGAATGAGATGAAGCTATACAGGGGGTATAGCTACATCTCTTTCCCATTGTGAAGCAATATTGAAATAATACTGCTACAAGAGGCGGTGGTTGCCCTCCTGTACTTTTTCCCTATCTCAAAAGTGGCAACCGTGCATAGAGAAGATTTCACTTAATTTTTTTTCCGTCTAAACTGCGTTTAGACGATTCAAGTCATTTGTTGCCATAACTTGCATCGTGTAAATGGGGCCTAAGACACGGTTCCCATTGAATCGTGACGTTAGAGAATCGTCCCTTTCAAAGTAAGAATCGTTGGCTTATATGGAGCTGTTAACTTAAAACCTCGGTATGATAAGCTCTCGTCCGCGATGTGTTTAGTTTTTTGCAACCGACTTCCGAAATAAAAGTATTTTTTTAACTTTGTGGTGTTTTTTTGTAAGTCAGTTGTTTTTTTTAGTGAAAAGTTTTTTATTTCACTTTTTAGTGAGTCAGTTTCTATCTAAGTTACAATAGCCTAATGTGAACTGCTCATTACCTTTTTACAAAATAACGTTTTTCCCGATGCAGGGCCGTCAATTGTTGACGAGTTCTCCTGGTAAGAACCAGGATAACTGGGGCTTATGGTGAAGTCATCATCAGCTCCACTTCATCATATGCATTTTGACGAGCATAAATTTCTTGGAAAACATATTAAAGTACTTAATCGAATCGCAACCCGTGAAATACTTATTGTTAGGTAGTTCCGGCGGGCAACTGTGGTCTTCATCATCAGTTCCACTTCATCAAGTGGTGTTTTCCGAGAGCCAATTCACGAGTTACCATAAAAATATCAAAATCGCTAAGGTGTGCCTATAACGTTTCCAGATCCATGGCATCCCTTCATCAGATTCTGATTTGGTGACAATGGTGGTCACATTGACACCAAGTCAGAATCGAGAGCATACCCTTTTTAATTTTTTTTGGCGTGGGAAATTATCAAATAACTTCTCCCGCTCTGGGTAGAGCGGGGTATCTCAGACTCTTACTGACTAAAACTCACCCGTGTTCCTTTCGTTGCCTGTGTTGCCCGGAGCCTCGGTATCCCTTTCGGACTTTCCCGCGATTCCGGCAGGCATCGGCCCTAGTGGATCCCTAAACTTGTGCTGACATCTCTTTGAGGCGCGCGTGGAACACAACGTGCCATCGACCCGGACCTGGTCCTTACACTGTACATACAACAATGTAACTCATAACAAAACTGTAATTGGTTTCCAAAAAAAAAATACAATATAAAGCAACTGCTTGCCTCTGAGAATGTTTCTATAAATGCCTTGTCACCCGCGGCTAAATTAATTAAAAGGGAAAAACAAAAAACGGGGAAGGAAAACAGTTCCCACTTCCTTAACATTTCGTTGCGGTCAGGGTCAGGGCCAAAGCTCAGCTATAGACATTTAGACGATGTGTTTATTTTGCTGAATGATATTTTTTTCTGAAACAGGTGACTTTGCTGATTTTCTTCGCGTGTGGAGGTGACTTACGTTAAAAGAATGACAACTTGCGCGACTGACTAAGGTCTCTGCTGCGTAACAAGATTATTTTAAAGCGTGACCAAAATCGGAACTCTCTTGTTTTTTAAGGTTCCATACCTCAAAAGGAAAAAACGGAAACCTTATAGGATCATTCGTGTGTCTGTCTGTCTGTCTGTCACAGCTGATTTTTTCCGAATCTACTGGACCGATTAATTTAAAATTTGGTACACATTTGAATTTCTGTGTCCCAAACACGGACGTGTAAAGTAAAGAAAGTTTGAATATAGGGGTCATAAAAGGGAGAAAACCAGAAAAAAAAATGTTTTGCAAACTGTACCGTGTGATACATCAAATGAAAGGCCTTGTAGAGAGGGTTTAAAACATGTTTTTTTAATAATTTTACCATTAGCCCCCCTTTTACCAGCAGTGCCCCCCGGTCAACGTCAGTCGAGCGCTAAAGAATCCTTGTAGCAGTATATACCACTTCTATCTCTACTCTACAAACAATAATTATCATTTCAATCGTTTTTTAGGGTGGGTAATCATCAAATAACTTCTCCCGCTCTGGGCGGAGCGGGAGGGAGTGTCGGACTCTTACTGACTAAAACCCACCCGTATTCCTTTCGTTGCCTGTGTGCCAGGGGCCTCGGTAACCCTTTAGTACTTCCCGCGATCCCGGCAGGCATCGGCCCTAGTGGACCCCTATACTTGTTAAATATATATAATATATACATATAATACTTGTAAAATATAAAATATATCAGATGCCATTCGATCGTGTTTCATTAAAACCGGCCAAGTGCGTGTCGGACCACGCACAATGAAGGGTTCCGTAGTTGGGAAGTTGGGATGAATTTATCCCAAAAACAAACATAACATTGTAATTGTAAAACATGTTCTCTCATATATAGTTAAATGCCACGGCAAATTCTCCAATTGCAAATGTAAGTGTATCGACTATCACTTGTTAACTTGTAAAG
Organism: Atethmia centrago; assembly: GCA_905333075.3. NCBI lineage: Eukaryota > Metazoa > Arthropoda > Insecta > Lepidoptera > Noctuidae > Atethmia > Atethmia centrago. The sequence continues at coordinate 16,502,834 of HG995388.1, forward strand.
CCCACTTTACTGTTTTCCTTTTAATTTCATTATATGAAAAAAAAAATTCACATCTCCATAAACAACCATTTAGCTGGCAGGGGCGGGACACTTGACTTTAAGGCGCTGACAAGACCCAATTGACCAAAATAGGCTTCTCTTAAGAAAAAAAAATGGCAAATCTGTATAGTTTGTGGTAGGGGAAAAAATATATGTTAATTTTGAACATATTTTCCAGAACTTGGTTGTTACCTAAACACGTTTTGAAAGAAAAATCTCGATACAAACTAACGTTAAACTAACCTCTTACTTTGAGTTCTAATCCAAAATATCTATAGTAAATATCAACATACGTTACGTATTTAATTAATAACAAGAGCGTCTTATTTGAATGCAGAACTTGGTTGTTTTTTATTTCGATTACTTAACTCAATTTTGAGTAAATAGATAATTGCTTCATATTTTGCAATAAATTACAAGCGTTGCGTCATCGCGCTTCTCTTTCTTTTCTATGCAAACAGACAGTGACCGCGATTTAGGTGTTGTCAGCGTCTTAACAAAAATTAGCACTGTAGTGCTCAATATTTCGCAAACGGATCGAAACGGAGGTTTTTTTACCACTTTGTCGGCGTGATTAATATGTATACCCATGCCAAATTACAGTTTTCTAGTACTAAACGTGTCTGAGGAACAGTGGAGACAGACCTACTGGTTTAACGGAGTATGGCAACAGTCGATCTTCGCAAGCAATGGGAAATTTCTACTGAAGACTGACGGCGTCGACCTCAGGACGAGCTGCTTCTCAGTCCTGACTCTTTTCATATTTTGGCTGCGGAGACCAAAACTATAATACAAACGTAGTATACAGGGAAGTTTTATAAAAAATGTGGCTGTTATTTTAGTATATAGTGTTGTCTTACGACTTCCACGCGAATACGCGAACGAAGTCGCGGGCAAATGTTAGGGCTAAATAAATATCTGTAATCAAGGAGGATTTTATAACGATTAAGTTTGCGTTTGAAAAGTCAACAGCTTCCGAGGATGCCTCGTGGCGGGGCGAAACACGTGTCGAGCATTGGTTTGGGATTGCATGTTGCCCCTGTAACTTATAATAATCTGTTCCTTTAGCACGTGATTATTTTGCGGCTGGAAGGTTACCTTTTACTTTTTTGAATCAGCTTGCTAAAATTCGTATTTTAAACCCAGAGAGTACTTTGACAGGTGCAAATATCAAACTCCAAGTTGAAAAAACAAACAACAAATATTTGAAATATCAAATTACTTTCTGGGATTAAAACCTCACATTATTGTCATGTCAGAATCCATTAGGCTAAAGCTTTTATCAAGCCTCAGAAATATTCCAAGACTACACAAACACTACCTAAAACCCAATAAAATATCAACATTATGACGTAGACATCTGGCAAATTACAAGCATCCTATTGGGGTTGTTACTTTACGTTACGTTGTGACCAAAACGAGGGTAGGATTAGGTATGATTAGATTTCGCTTGGATAAGCTCCACCAATTAGTAATGTAGTTAGTAGCCCAATTTAAATGCACCTATAATGGTGAATTTATTTTATGGGGAAGACGTTTTGGTCCTTTTAGACTGAAACCTTTTGGTATGGAAGTTTAGAGTTTTGGGATTATAGCGTTATCTTAATTGAACAATACATTTATGATCTTATTATCATACATAATAAAATAGTAACGAATATTTTTTGTCCGTTTGTTTATTCCGGATTGGCGTAAACACACCTAAACGGATTTGGAAGAAATTTGGCACAGAGGTAGTTTATTACCTGAATTAACAAATAATAATAATAACCCCACCATCATATCTCTACGTTCACGTCGTGGTGGGGTTTGCGCGCTTCGAACTCTAGGTGTGTGCTGGTAGAGTTTACTTTGCCGGAACAGGTGTAGTGTAAGGAGCCAGAACAAGAGGAATACAGAAACCCGCAAGGCAGCATGTGGCGAGCTGTTGGGCAGCAGCGACCCCACGGACCCTACCTCCCGGGAGAAGACTTGTTCCTCATCTCTGGCTTGCCTTGCATTATTGGCCGACTGGAGTGAACACTGACAAAGAACAGAGGTCCTGCCACTTTCTTGCCTTTATTGGCTGGCTTGAGTGGAGATTCCAGTAAGATGCTGGTTGAGATCTTGACCGTACTTCCGGGATTGTATTTATAGCTGTGGAAAACCTCTCCACTCCAGATAAGCGCCTCAGAACATTCCAACCTTCTTGTTGCTAGCGACTGGGGGCCCATTATTGAGTGTACAAGTCACCCCCTGCCATTTTAAATTTGTATTTTATATAAAATAAGCTTTTAACCACGCGAGCGAAGCCGCGGGGGCTTCGCTCGCGTGGATGTCAGCAAAATATCCCACGGGAACGTACTACCGGAATTAAAAGGAAAAGGAACGATCGCATACCACATAGCCGAGGAAAAGGTCATTGACTTCTAGCGCTGCGCCCGCTTCCATCAACCATCATTATTTTGTTGCGCGTAATTTTGAATCTGTGATATCTTTTAAAGTATTAATTTAAATGTTAAGATTCATATTTTAATCTAAATGAAATGCCCAATTTAAATACCATATTTTATTGGATAAGAATTAATATAATACCAGGTAAAATTGCTTCGTAAAAAATAATTAAAATTTTATCAAAGTCTGAAAAATAAAAATGGTTTCTCTGGGTCATCCTTAGAAGATAGACATATTATTATGCTGTCGCTGATTTTTTTATGCAACTTTTACTATTTTAAAACATAAATTATATGTATCTCGTACGGTTTACGTGGCGCATGCCAGTAAAGCTCTCAGTCGGCATGATTTTCAGACATCTTCAAGTCTAATCGTCATATTATATTTCAGCTAATTTACACAAAACCTTAATAAATGATAATGAAAACGGCTACTGAAAACGCCAAACAGATTAGGCTTATACCTAGCAATAATAAATGTATTATATTGTAGAAAGGATAGCTGCTGTTAACTTCCTATTTTCATTAGCCGGCTTGTTATGAGGATTTCAAATATCATTTTAAACTAATTATTTTTTAAGTTATTAAAGAAAATAGATAAACATTTACCCTTAATTTTTTTACAGAAAATTGTTCTAACTTTAAAAATTACAGGAAAACCTATAAGAAGTCTATGGTCTTAAAATAATATAGTACATCACTCTTAGTACTGTACGTACAAACTTACATTTGCAGTTGGAATGTATGGGGGAACATGTTTTTCGACTATAATCTTAAGATTTTACTAAGAATAAATTCATCCTAACTACGGAAAGGTTCTGGAATGGCGACCGCTTACCGGAAGACGTAGCGTTGGTAGGCCTCCTACAAGGTGGACCGATGACCTTATGAAGGCCGCAGGAATCCGCTGGATGCGGGAAGCACAAAACCGGTCGAAGTGGCGGTGCTTGGGGGAGGCCTACGTCCAGCAGTGGACGTCTTTCGGGTGAAATGATGATGATGATGATGATGAACTATGAAACCCTTCATTGTGCGTGCTGCGACATGCACTGGGCCAGTTTTTGTTACTACGATTTTGTTATGGTTGTCGTCCATCTGTTATCGCTAACTCTTTGTAAATGTCCAGCCCGTTTCCAGTTTAGTCCTATTGTTTGTTTGATAACGTCTTCAGCCTTAATTTCTTGTATTGAGCCATTTCTGACTCCATCTCTTAGTTTATGGCCCATTTATCTTCTCTGTATTGCTCTCTGGCAAACTTAATTTTTGTAGATATTGTTTTGTTAGAGGCCAAGTTTGACAGGCGTTTGTTAGACATGGCATCAAGCAGATCTCCATAGCTTTTGTCTTTACTTTTCTGACTTTTTCCGACTTTGTGCAGTCTTTGATAGAAATTAGGTGTCCGGATTCAAAGTACGTCGCTCGAGGTTAAATAATTTTGGTACCGTGTGGCACACTCTGCTTTTCATCCCCCTCTATGAGAAAAATAAATAAAAGATGCTTTTAGTAGTGACGAATATTTATATTTACTTATCCAAATTAGAAATTTATATTAAAAGTGCTGCGTAATCGCTGCAGTCGTATGTGCAGAGATGCAAAGAGACGCTACTTCCATAATTCTCTCGACAACCGTAACTCTTCAGAAGTCTGGAAGTTTCTAAAAACTGTCGGTATTGGTAAGTCTCCTGTTGCTTCCAGTAATGGCACTGATGTGTGTGCTCTTAACAAACATTTCACCCACCCCCCTGTTACGTTGGATCCGCACGTCAAATCGGTTACTTTAAATAAACTTTCACGCTTGCCTATGCCGCAGTGTCCTTCTTTTGTGCTAAGTCCTATAGATGAAAGTGAGGTCAAAAAATCTATTTGTGCTATCTCCTCCTCTGCAGTTGGTAATGACAATCTTTGCTCAAGAATGATTTCTCCTATCCTCCCCACATTGCTTCCCATCTTGACCCACATTTTTAATTTCTCCTTGTTTTCTTGTACTGTTCCTGAGGTCTGGAAACAAGCTCATATCATCCCCTTACCCAAAATTCCTAACCCGGTCTCTCCGACCGACTTCCGACCCATTTCTATCCTCCCATTTCTCTCTAAAGTTCTTGAGCACATTGTTCATCAGCAACTTTCTGCCTTTCTATCCTCGAATTGCCTTCTTAGTCCTTTTCAATCTGGTTTTCGACCCGGTCATAGCACAGTAACGGCTCTTCTGAAGGTCACTGATGAAATTCGCTTGGCTATGGACAACAAATCTCTCACCTTGCTTGTACTTCTGGACTTTAGCAGTGCCTTTAACTCTGTCGATTTCGACATCCTTCTAGGGATCCTTAAAAGTTTCAATTTCTCTTCTTCTACTGTAGATTGGTTCGACTCCTATCTTAAAGGCCGGACCCAGCGGGTTCATCTCGTAGAGACTTTTTCTGACTGGTGTACTCTTACCGCGGGTGTACTTCAGGGTGGCGTTCTCTCTCCTCTTCTCTTTTCTATTTTCATTAACTCCGTCACCAGAGTTATCTCTTCCCACTTCCATCTCTATGCCGACGATCTGCAGCTTTACTATCACTTCTTAAGGCAAGATGCGGAAGCAGCCGTGTCTGCCATGAACCATGACCTGGATTTGATTAGCGAGTGGTCGCGGTCCTTTGGACTGCAAATCAACCCTAAGAAATCCCAGGCCATAATTATCGGTGGAAGGTATACGCGGAATAGGCTCGATATTGCGTCGCTGTCTCCACTCTGTCTGAATGGAGTTCAGATTGAATACGCTAATACAGTTAAAAACCTGGGGGTGACCTTGGACTCTTACCTATCGTGGACTACCCATGTTGCTCACGTCAGTCGCAAAGTGCACTACACGTTCCATTCGTTGAAATGCCTCCAGAGCTTCTTGCCCTTGAATACCAAAATCTCCCTTGCTCAAACTCTCATACAGCCCATCATAGACTACGCTGATACCTGTTATTTGGATGCCACCGAGGAGCTTTTAAATAAACTTGAGCGTTTGTAAAATATCTGCATTCGTTTTGTTTTTAACCTTAAAAAGTATGATCATGTTTCTAACTTTCGCAAGATTCTCAAGTGGCTCCCCATTCGTCTTTGCAGGAACTCTCGGATATTGTGTCTGCTATTTAACATCCTTCATAATCCTAGTACGCCATCCTATCTGCGGGAACGTTTTTCCTTCGCCCGTCCTTCTGATGCACCTTGCAGGTCGCATCTTAGAAATCTCCTTAAATCCCCTCCCCACTCTACCGACTTCTACTCCTACTCCTTCACTGTGCACGCGGTTCGGCTGTGGAATTCACTTCCACCTGACTTTAGGGACTGCCAAACTGTTGCTGTTTTTAAAAGAAGAGTGAAAGAACACTATCTTTCCACTTTGCCATAGTTGCATATAATGTATTTATTATTTTATACTATTAATTATAAGTATATAAGTATTTTAGTGATATTTATTTTAGAAGTATGTATTTATGTAAGTATATTCTCATAGTGTATAATTAAATTAGTGAATAGTTTTATTTTGTTTTTATGTATTTTGTTTTCTCTTTTACCTTACACACGTTGTCTACATCTCTATGTCTACTGTCCTATTGCAGGTATGCTGGAAGAGATTTCATTAGAAATAAGCATCACCTTTGTACGTTTTTTTCTGTTCCTTTCTTTTTGTCTGTTTATATGTGTGTACATAAACTGTTAAATAAATAAATAAATAATAAAATTGTTTGTAATATTATGACAAAAAGTTATGAAAAAACGAATAAGAAGTTCCCGCGTGTTTTTTTATTTGGTTAACCAATGCCGCGTCGGCAGGTGCGCTTTTTAATTACCGGCCAGGACTTTATCGAAGCGAATTGCGTTCAAACTTTTAAATTAAATAGTGTTCCAAATTCAAAAGTCATTTCGTTACTGTTATTAAGTGCGCCGGAATGACCCATTTTGCTCGAACTTATCGAGGAACCCTTCGACTCTTCTCGAATAGATGGGATGAAAAAAATATTTCCCCAATATAAAGCTATCTTCGAGTGTCACAGTTATGTTATTTTCACGGAAGAATTCGCGAGCAAAGTTATTCATATAAAAATTACATCCCAATTTCAATTATCATCAAAAAATACCCCTGGCTTTCCAGACCCAATCTTTCACTCGACTCAATTCAAAACAAAACAAACTGAATACAAACATCTATTTATTAGAGACATAAACTAAATACCTCGTCTGCACTCTGGCGGTGACATTTCGATAAATTATCGTCAAAATCGATGAGGCCATCCAAATTTCATAAAACAACAGAATCCGAACAAACTTCGTTTATAAAGTTTGGCTGGGTAAACAAGGGACATTGTTGTTAACATTATGATAATTTCTGGATAAAAATTTTCAATTATAAAATAACCAAGTTTCATAGTTGTCATATTGAAGAGTGTGGAATAGACCATCAAACTATCCACGTAGGTTCTCCGTGGGACCAACATCGATGATCGATGACAAAATTAAATCAAAATTTCAACTGACAAGTAACTGATGTTATGTCTGTGATGTTGGTTCTGACACGCGGTTTATAATTACAAAATATTTTAATTTTATTAGATAAATATTTTAATTTTATAATTATGTTATTTCACACGTCTATTTTTTATTTTATTTTTATTTATTTCTGTATCTATCAGTGACATCATAGCGGGCCCTATCAGAATACCAGCGCTGCGACACTTTTTTTTTCGTACAGGACTTTTTGTTTTATTTTCATTTTACTTTGTTTTCGTTTTTTGTGTTTCTATGAGTGTTTTTTAGTTTAATTTGTAATCTCCTGTACGAGTCCCAATAACTACTTTTTCTTTCCTTTACTCGACCCAAATGTATGGGACGGCTGATTGTTTTTTCGCGATTACGATGTTGGTCCCATGGCGAAAGAGGTTCAGTTTGATGGTCTGTACCACACCCTTATATATGGCCACAGCTTCCTGATACATAGGGCAAAATAACGTCCGTGGAATATACAAGGTGTAGTTTTGCATCCTCGTCAAATTTCAGGATGCTGTTATGAAAGACATATATAATTAAATAAAATTACGATACCTGCTCAATAATTAATACAAACTTGTTTTTTTCTGACAGTATTTTAGAATACATCACTTTTACAGAACAGAATCAGAATCCGTTGCGTATGCGGTAGTGTGTGTGTAAAAGGGCAGTTACAGTGCGGTATCATATGGGCCGCGTTTTAACATGCGTGTCCCACACATGCCGATTTCCAAAAATTAGAAAAAAAGACCTACTTATTTTATTATTGATTCGTGTCGAGAATCATTAGCACCTCCTTGAATGTGACAAGGATGCAAAACGACACTTTGTATAGTTAGAATACTCTTGTTATCTTTATAAGATTCCTAAGTATGAGCAAACATTGCATAAGTAACTGCACCGGGCTCCTTAACATAATGTCACGCCTGTGTTTCTCGACAGGTTATGTAAAGTAGTACTCAGTACCTGCCTACTACACACGTTTTGCCAATTACTTTTAAGAACAGATCTAGACCCCGGGCTGCTACTGAAAGATTCCTAGACACTGTTATAATTATCATTGATAAAGCTCTGATTTCTATTTATCTTTAAACTAGGCTTTTGAGCCAGGCAAAAATGCGAGTGAGAGAGAGAGAGAGATCCTTAATAAGGTGAATTGAATACTGAATTCCTTCATCATGTCCGTCGTTTAACCAGTCACCCTGTATAATACCGAGTATCATTCGAGTTTGTAGCCCCTATCCATCAAAGTCCGTGTTTTCAGAAAGTAACTTTAAAGTCCCCTATAATGAGGTTATCCAACAAAAACTGGGATAATAGCGATGTCGTATTTTCATTATTCGTGCGTCGGCCTTCCTAATTTTGGTGGATAATGCGCTCAACACCTCAGTGTTGAGCGGTATTGATTATAGATTACCGCTTTTATAGGTTTAGCACTTAAGTATTTCATAAGCAGTAGAGCGCGTCTTTGAAGTAGATGTGACTTGTCAGCTTAAGTTTATGTAAACATGTATGTACTCGTAATAAATTCCCAGTGTGACGTCAAGTGACATTGCATGTGACTGGGCACGACAATAACTTCGTAAGTATTTTATACACTAATAGTTCCATGATAAGACAGCTCTTTGTTAATCACGAAGCCATGAGTTTATATCACGGATAGAATTGATGGTTTTCTTAATAAAGTACAGATAATTGTGTTGAAATGACGAGTGATTTTTGATTTGAGAATAAAACGTATTATTATTTCGTGTAAGACGAAATAATAATACGTTTACGTGCGCTTTTAGCATGACAACCTTTTCTATTCATCCTAATCCGTTTTAGGGTTATTTTCTTTTAAAAGGTTAGGTTAAAGTTTACAGGCTCGGTCTAGTCTCGAATAAAAAAAATATTTGTGGTTTTATGAAACCACGATGCAAGTGAAACTTTAGTGAAGCTGATGCGAGCTATGGGCGCCGCCATATTGGCCTTGGCTGTTCTGCCCTTTCACTTTACCCCTACTCCGCGGCCGGCTGTAATGCGACATGCGATAGATGGACGAAAAAAAATAAGGCGATGTAATAAAAGGTTCACTTTAAAACGAAACTCGATAGTTTTCTATACCTCGTCTATCATTCCTACTCAAACGCTGAAGCTATACGCAGTGTGTATGGCAATCAATCAGTCGACCCAATTGTTTCCGAAGCGCGTTTTATTTGTAAGATACGAGGGTAGAAGGCTGACGCAGAAAACGGAAAATAATCCAAGTCTCGAAGGTATTTTTGACGTGACGTTAACGGTAAAAGAGTCTATCGGTCATCGAACCTGTCTGATTGGCTTTTGTTTTATCACGGTCACCAAATGAAGGAAAATTTAAAAAAGAATTCCGTGTCTTTGAGACTGCCCAAAAAGGAGTGTTAATGTGCTTAGGGTTCATGTATGTGCGATTATCGGTGTATCTATATGACTTTCGTTGTGCCACGATAAGTTTTAAGTGCCTGAACAAAATAAAAATCAAAATTCATTTATTCAAACTACACTGAGAATCACTTCTTTGATGATCATGATTATTATTGATTATTATTTTTATTGTAGATTATGTCAATAATAAATAAAATAAATATAAAAATAATTTTCTTATACAGTAGATAAAATAATCAATTATGTGAACTCATATAATCAGTCAGTAGGTAAGCTAATTTTGGAGAAAGAACATAAACATTGTCATGAGTTAATCACAGCGTCCAACAATTCTTATCGTTTAAGTAGTCGTTGATAGAATAGTATGCCTTTGAAAAGATTTAGATGTATATGTATCGTTAGAATCCTTACATCATCCTGAGGTACATACATAGTCCGAGTTCAATATGGCCCCCGTATGGCGTCATTATCAATAGTGAAAAAACATCTTCATTTATTACAATATGGGTATCAAATTGAAGGCCTTGTGAACGCATGCCAAAACTACAAAATGTATGGGCATAAATTGTACATAGGTAGGGTGTATCATGCATAACAAACATTTCATCACCACGCCATCGCCATCCACGCCTAGTGCTTAAAATAAAAATACCGCCGCTTTTTTTTTTTTGGATGGGATATCGTCAAATAAGTTCTCCCGCTCTGGGCGGAGCGGGAGGGTGTGTCAGACTCTTACTGACTAAAATCCACCCGTATTCCTTCCTGTTGCCTGTGTTGCGGGGGCCTCGGTGACCCATTAGTACCTTCGCGCAACCCCAGCAGGCATTGGCCCTAGTGGACCCCTACTTTTGTGCTGACGACATCTCTTTGAGGCGCGCGTGGAATACGACGCGCTGTCGACCCGGGCCTGGTCCTTACCGGACGGTGAGCTACCTATTACTCACCGTCCGCAAGCCCGCGCCTACGGTGGCCGGAAATCCACTCGGGATTCCCGACGCCCAGGGCGTCTCCTGCGGCGGCTAGGGGCGAGAGGGCGCGAAACTTGCCTTTCTCTCAACCGTCCCGCCTCCTCCTTCGCGAGCATTACTGCTTCGCAGAAGGAGGTGACGGCTGCCCATGCCCTCTCGCTCCGTACCATGGCCTGAACCAGGGCCGGACGCGAGAGATCTCTGCCGCCGATCAGAGGATCGGTGGCAGAGATCGCTCGCGTGGAGAGCCACAAGGACACGGCGGTGCTCTGCCCAAGCCGGGCAGACCTCCACCGTATGCTCTACCGTGTCCTCCGGGCGATCCACACAGTGGTGACTCCCGGGCGTTTCCTCCCGCCTTATCCAACACAGGAACCTCCCGAAGCTGCCGTGTCCGGTGAGGACCTGCGTCAGGCAGAAGGCGAGGACGCCGGGGCGCCTCTCTAGCCACTCCTCAAAGAGGGGAAAATACCGCCACTTAGCATTACATGTTTTAAAATAAATATTGACATGTTTTAATAAATAAAATAAAATTAAAAAACAAATTATTTAAAAAACAAAAACCCGACTGCTAAAACACATAACTGAAAAGAGAAAAACAAGCATTATAATCTATAGAATGTTGGTATCGCCGGGGGACAAACCAATAACCTGAAATATGGTGTAACTTTTGTTTGTCCCCCGGCGGATATATCGATACTGGAAATATGAAATAACGTAAGGGACAAAATTTAGGTTTTCAGGAGAGCAAAAATAAGATATTTTTTTTACCAAACTAACTATATTTTTTTAACTATAGGTTTTATGTAAAAAGTATCAAGGTCAATGTTTCTTAGATTTATTCATTCTTTTAAGCTAAAATAGCAAGAAATCAATAAAGCCTATAGTTTTAAAGTTAGCATATCCCTTACGTTAAATAATAACGAATACGGGTGACATACGTTACCAAAATTTAAGATGTAAATGAACAGCATTGATGTAAGGGACATTATAGGAAATAAAGATTTAGAGTTTTTCAAAGTAAAGGTCTCTTAATGGTGTACTCTATAGAGTTTATGCTGTTAAAAAATTAAAACAATTGAATTTAATACATGCATGACCTACTATGCCTATGCAATATAGTATAAAACTAGTTACTGACATAAAAGGATGGAAAAAATAAACGAATAAAATAGATCAAAACTTTTATTTGTACTCACTAATCCGCTTTTATAAACGCAATTAACAGGCCTGGCAGGCCGGCCTTCACCCTGATTTATAAAGTATTCATAAGTGACTGATCTTCTACTTTCTGTATTTTTAGTTTTTATACGTTTTATATTTGCAGGTTTAGAGGATTGCAATATCCAATCTCGTTTCTTTTCATTACTTAACGACCAGTAATAATCAAATATGGACTGCCTTCTTTCATCAGATATTTCATAACATTGTCTTAGAAATTTAGTCTGTCCACATGGATTATCCTGTAATTTCCGACCTTCTATTTGTTTGCCACTATATGTTACATAAGCAAGACCCTTTTCTATCATTTTTTTTGTGTTTTACGCCTGTTTTCTAGTTTTGTTTTCTTCTTCGGCACTACATCTTCTTGACTATTGTTACTATTTGTCATCATAGCTTTCTTTTTCCTCCTTCTAGATTTGTTTTTCTTATTATCAACTGAACTGTCTGTAAATTCTTCTTATTCTGACCAAAGGTCTGAGCTTCCTGAAGAAAAATCGTTTTTTCCTTTATCAAATTTAGAATTCATGCATGATTTTGTAAATGTTGATGTCTCACGACTTTCTTTGGTCTCACACCTAGATCTTCATTTCTTGAAATGTCTTCTTCCTGAATCAAATGAGAAGAAGATGCAACTGGTTCAAAAATATGCATGTTGGCTGGTGAATTATGGATTTTGAAGTATTTCTGTAGTATCTGTTTAATTTATATTGCACTGATATGATACTGCAGAGTTTTGTGTATTGTATGGTAGTGTAAATGGAATATGATTCTCAAGCAATATTAGTGTTAACGCTACGTCAGGAGCCGCTTCTTTATCCTGTTGATGTACATTGCTTGGGATTATATTGGATTTGAAAAAGTATCGGCAGTGATGTCTGTTACTAATATGATGTTATCGTTAAAAGGTTCCTTTTCAATAATGGTATGTGATTTGTATGAATAAGGTATTTCAACAACCCACGTGGAACTATTTGAAACACAGCTTTATCCATCAGAAGAAAAAGATCCAAAACTGTCACGATTTTCTTTGAAAAACGAATGTGATCGAGATAGAAAAAGAGTTGACGTATTTATAATTTCATATCCCATATCATTTTCTATACTCATCTCATTACTACTATTCGGGATAACGACGTTTGCTTTCGTTGGTTGAGTCTCCATTTCAGTATCACCATTCTCTATTATACTTTCCAATTAATTTATTGCACGTTTTTCATGGTTTGTAGAAGAATTACACTTGTTAACAAATAATTAAATGATTTAATACCATCGTCTAAAAACGTAATATAAAACGTTTAGTGGTCAAATAAACTAGGGTTAACATTTTAACGTAAGGGACCTTATTATTGTGGGTTTCAAATGACAAAAAGTAACTTCAGCAAAAAATAGCACATTTTATCGTTATAAAACGAATAACGTGTTAAATGATAATATTTGGAAGGTACATATTTGCATTTCTTATAACAATTCTAGTCATAACAATAATAAAATAATGTTTTATAACAGTAAAAATTAACGTAAGGGACGTATGTAACGTAAGCCAGAATGTACCTTACAAAAAAAAAACAATTTAACGTTTTTGTGGCTACGACTGTCGAAGATTTACGATTTACATCTAGAACTGACAACTTATTCGTGCTTTTCGAGGCACGGAGGGGTATTGGTATGAAGAGGATGGTCACCTATCCACGGACCAACCGTGGCAAGAGTCATTCAACCTTGACCGATCATACAAAAACGCTTTTTAGACTCTTCCATCCTGGATTAACTGCGTAATAAGTTGTAATTTTTACATGACCTACTTACTACACACACAATTATACATAATACTTACAAATATTTTACCTAATCGAAGGTATGTTTTTATTAGAATTCGAATTATTTTATCTAAATAGACCAATTTTTAAATTACTGACTGAATTTAACAAAAGTCGTAAGAAATAATTAGGTACCTGTTTAAGTGATTCCTAATGTTCATCAATTTTTGTCTGCGGGCTAGAAGTCAAGATAACTTTTCATCATTCATGTCTGGAATCCAGATAAAACTTTCACTACTTGCAGTTAGATCAATAAAAACTATGATATATTACTTAAAGGAAGATGTGAAGTGTCACAAACCGTGTTATTGTTACTTATACACGCACGTAAACAATGTTATCGACGCACGAGGCGCAAGATTGCCGGCGAAATACAAAGTAAGGGTCACGACTGCGCAGGCAAAATCACACACACAATCCGTATTGCTATCTAGCTCAGACAAGTTGCACCGTTATGCGAGCGTGACAGAGACGCATAATAATATTCGTTTATTAATATTCGTAGTTTTGAGGAATTGTACCACGTAGTGTATCACGCAGTCCAGTGTGAAAGGACAGGTCAATTATTTTCGATGCTGACAAATTAACGTAAGGGTCAATATGATTATGATAATTTTAGTTGAAATTTAATGTAAGGGACATGGTATTTGTACCTACTCAGGAAACACTAATGTAAGACAATACTAAAACATTTCAAATTTTGGAATAACGTATGTGACCTGTTGTAAAATGTACTCGATTTTGTTTAAATGTAAATACCAAATCCTGTGAGTAAAGAGACTTACATTACTTTTTATAAAAATATAAATTTAAAATGTCATATACAGCCAGTTTCTAGAAAAAAATGGTCTAGGCCTGTGGAAAATATGTGATGTAAGAGACATTTTCTTTGAGATATCGAGATTTTAAATATACCAATCGATGGAGCATGAAATTCCGAATCCAACGATATATATAACTAATTTTCGACAGAATGTCCCTTACGTTATTTCATATTTCCAGTATCGATATATCGAATTGACTCATTACTAGCTATTATTTGATAACAATATTGTTGTAATTGATTTTTCTTAAAACCTTCTCCTCCCTTTTTTGTATTTGCAGATGCAATATATAAATATTATATAGCCTATGCCACTCATACAATCAAAATGAAAATCAAAATATTTTTATTTCACTTAAACCTACATGGGCACTTATGAAACGTCAGAAGCTAGGCGCACGGTTCCAATTGGTCGTTTCTTATGGAGAAGAGCCGGCAAGAAACTCCACGGTTACCTACTCTTTTAAAAATAATTGGCTATTACAATGTTTTCAAATTACAGTGTTAATAGGTATGGGAGGACAGTGTGTGTAGGCCTGTCGAGATGTATCAGGTACTTAACAAAAAAAAAGAAATAGGTCTACAAAATATCTAGTCTATTAACCCTACAACGTTCTCACATTCACAAGGTACATAAGAATCTATGTAAAATATTAATAAAATAATAAAAATCTATTTAAACCAAATGACATGTTTGCCATTACAACAAGACTGAAATCAAAATTGTAGGTATATAATGTCAAACAATGAAAATATGAAGACAAATCTAACGACACCTCGCATGTTAAAATCCATCAAGCCGTTTAGGCTACAGAGCGTGCCAAAGAAATAGACATACTCTCGAAAAACATTACCCTTCTTGTGGGCAGTCGGGTAAAAACACGACAACCCTGGCAAAAATGAACTAAAAAGTTAAAAAAACACAAGTTGTGCTAATTAATCTGTATAAACAAAGCGAAAGGTCACTCATTTACTCCCTGACTATACAAATAAAAATTTATCATTGCAGACCCACCTCTTAGAATAAATACTTTTCCACAGAACGGTCTGTCAGTCAGTTTCAGTGCGGGCAGTCGTTTTATTTTTATTTATTTTTTACGTAACATTTTTTTGTAGCATTTGTTAATAGCTCGGCGTTGGGCCATGACATTGGCGTTGGACGTTGACATTACTTTGGGGAAGGCTTATGTCCAGTAGTTGATGTCTTTCGGCTGATAAAAATGATAATGATGAATCCTACTAATATTATAAATGCGAAAGTTTGTAAGTATGGATGGATGGATGTTTGTTACTCTTTCACGCAAAAAGTACTGAACGGATTTGGATGAAATTTGGCACACAGATAGTTTATAACCAGGATTAACACATAGAATACAATTTTTATCCCGATATACCAACGCGGTCAAAACTTATGAGGGTGAAACCGCGGGGCGCATCTAGTATTAAATAAAATTTACTCCGAACACAATCATAATACATACATACATAGTTGCTGGATATTATCAATTTCTCAAAGATAGTTTCAGATGTTCTTTCACCCTGTATTTTAATCTCAAAAACTCAAGTCTCGGAAGGGATGAAGTAGAAACACTTACTTGAGAGCACTTAAGTATAAATTTCCTAGTAATACGGAGCAACGCTATTATAATTGACATAAAGACACTCTTAAGGCTGCTTCTAAGAATTTGCTCAAAGGAACTTCTAATAGACTTAACCAGATCGATACTTGTGCCATCTAGAAGAGACTTTTGACCTGTACAAAAAAATATATGAAAAATATGTTTATGGAAAAATTACAGGATAATTAGTATTTTTAGGTCTGCGAATCGAACTGAAATTTGAATCGAACTGAAATTATGACTGTCTGTAATAATTGTGCATCGAAGCTGACTTAATCGGTCAAGGACAGCTAATGAGACACAGTTGATTTTCTCTTATTTGACACCGAATCGGTGATGCGGCGGGCTTTAGTCGGTTCACATAATACATAATCAGCTTATAATGTTCCCACTGCTGGGACACAAGCCTCCTCTCTGTGAGAGGGAGTCGGCCGTAATCGCGGGGCCAGTGCGGGGTGGTTGGCTTAGAGATCGAACTTAATTAAAGAATTCATTTGTTTCTAAAAAAATCTTCGCGGATTCTCGCATCGACTCGTTCGAATTTCAAAATGATGTTTGTATCAAAATATTATAGACTTCTTCCCATAGAGAGTACCAGTGCTATTCGGTAACAATCTCACCGTGAAAACATAGGTGATGTGAGCGTGGAGTGAGCTGTCCGTAACATCCCCTGATGCTAGGGAGTGACCAAGCATTACATTTTGCCGCGGGTGACAATGCATTTATAGAAATATTCTCAGAGGCGAGCAGTTGCTTTATATTGTTTTTTTTTTTTTGGAAACCAATTAGATTTTGCTATAGGAGTTACAGTGTTGTATGTATAGTGTAAGGACCAGACCCGGGTCGACGGCGCGTTGTGTTTCACGCGCGCCTCAAAGAGATGTCAGCACAAGTGTAGGGGTCCACTAGGGCCGATGCCTGCCGGTCCTGGCAACACAGGCAACGGAAGGAACACGGGTGGGTTTTAGTCAGTAAGAGTCTGACACACCCTCCCGCGCCGCCCAGAGCGGGAGAAGTTATTTGATAATTTGCAACCCCAAAACAAAATAAAAACATTACATTTACAATCCCAATCAAGATTTTAGTTATATTTTTTATGCAAATTCTATTGAAAATTTTAAATGATTTACTATTTCTATGTGGTTTCTAAATAAAATACCAAAACAGGGATTCAGTGAGAAACTCAAATTTGTTTATTTAAACATTTTCGTTTTTTTTTTTCTTTCTAGACTTGTCCTTATAGCCTGTGGGGTTGAGCACGTCACGCAGGAACAATACATAAAAAAACGTGTAGGATAGCTATTAAATAAATGTTCATGGAAATTGTTATTAACAACCCATTGTTAACTGATTAAATAAACGCAATCCCCGAGACCCAATAACAATGTGTTTAGAAGAAGCAATTGTCGATTGAGACGAATAATGACTGTGCGACGTTGTTCAGTGTTGCTATTAACCCAAATCTATTGAATAAGAAGAGAACTGAGCGTATCAAGCGAGCAAGTGCTAAAATGCCTGGCTGACAGACCATAGAACTTAACCCCACTCAAACTTCGGCGCGGGCGGTTGTTATGGTTACGAGAATCGGGTGAAGTGATAAAATCATGACACTCGCGCGTCTTGCTTACCGCCTCACCTCACCTAGATAGCCGAATCACTTCGGCGCGAGTGATTGCTATCGCTACGAGAATCGGGTGAAGTGATAAGATCACGCCGCGCATGCGCGTGAAGCAAGTATTTTTTTTTAATTTGCTGCGTTTTGAAATTTAAATGTGCGTAAACAAAAATTTGGTTTTACCACCCTTATATTAAAATCCAAGATGGCGGCTGCGAATTTTTTTTAAAAGTTCCATTATGGGTGTCATTTTCATGATTTTTGAGGTTCCTAAAGCCTATAGTGAGGTCGAAATGGAAATCCAAGATGGCGGCTGTGAAATTGTTTAATTAAAAAAAATAAAAAACACGAAATTGAGTTTCTAACTGAATTTTTGTTTTGCTATTTTGTTTTAAACACCCAGCTTTGAAATAATATAAAATTATCAATAGACTAATTATTAAAATCTCGATTATGATTATAGATGTATTGCTTGGTCAATCTCTCTCACTCCATGCAAATTTTCACGGTGAGATTTTTACAGAATCGACATACTGTGTCCCAGTAGCAGTGAGCATATCAATATTTTGACTTTGCTATGAATTCTGCATGATAAAAATAAAATCAACGCATAGCCGCTGGGTCTAGAAGGGTTTTTGAAAATGCATCTCCTTTAAGGGTTGAAAATTTATATGGAAGTTTGTCACTTTAGCTGTTGCTAGCTTATTTCCTATTGATATGGTCAAAAACACCATCTTAAAAATCATCAAATTAGTCCCCAACTTGATCTTATTACAACTCATCCCTAGCTAGGAATAATTCCCGTTTTGCACAATTCCCGCCACTGAAAACGCGGGACCATTAGCCGATTTTGCCCATTTGCTATGTAAATACAGGTGGAAATGGAAATGCTCATTCTGTACCAATTACAGCACTAATGATGACAAAAACTTGAACGTCCTAATTTGATGTTGGTTAATTGCATAATTTTGAGCATTTCATTAACGGTCGTAGACGTAAGTGGAGTAGTCAGAGACGTCAATTAAAGTTAATGAACCGTATACTATTATTTGGGGACCTGCGGGGCAATTGCGTAACACATAAAATGACAATTGATCGCAATGGGTTTCATTTGACAGTTCACCCACGTCCATTGCGTTATTTACGTTGTTGAGCAGACGAATTCTTCAAACCTATAAAGCAATGTATCAGTAATATCCTTCAAAACTCTCGGATTGTGATTCAAACTGTGTTACGCAATTACGATGCTGATCGTGTCCAAAAACTGACATTAAAAGTGCTGAATTTGACATAATTATGTTCAGTTCACCCACGTCCATTGCGTTATTTACGTTGTTGAGCAGACGAATTCTTCAAACCTATAAAGCAATGTATCAGTAATATCCTTCAAAACTCTCGGATTGTGATTCAAACTGTGTTACGCAATTACGATGCTGATCGTGTCCAAAAACTGACATTAAAAGTGCTGAATTTGACATAATTATGTTCAGTTCACCCACGTCCATTGCATTATTTACGTTGTTGAGCAGACGAATTCTTCAAACCTATAAAGCAATGTATCAGTAATATCCTTCAAAACTCTCGGATTGTGATTCAAACTGTGTTACGCAATTACGATGCTGATCGTGTCTAAAAACTGACATTAAAAGTGCTGAATTTGACATAATTATGTTTACGTATTACGTTAAAAAATATTACGTTACGTTATGTATTACGGTAATACAACACTTGCAAAAAAAAAAAGTTTTGTACCCGACCACGGAAAAATAAAAGTGATCTAAAGAGTACAAGAAAATATTTCAGACAGAAATCAAGACATAAGTACAAAAATGGTCAAAGTAAAGCCGTAATCGTGTGCTATTATAATTTTGTAGGTGTTTTTGGAAATCATATGATAAACAGGCATGCGACCACGACTTCTTCATCTTGAACGCCAAGAATGTTTCAAATTATACCGGGAACAATCATGCTAAGGGCGGGTATTTGGATCAGAGCGGCGGAAGAATCGAACTGATTTGGATCAGAGGCAATCTCAATGCACAGATTTACACTTAAGTAATTGTATCAGATGTACTCATTCCTTTGCGGACCCAATTTGGTGCTCAATTTCTGCCCATGCATGATAATGCACGTCCTCACACTGCCAGAGTCGTTGTAAACACACATGCCGTAGCTAATGTCAACGTCCTACCATGGCCTGCTCAATCGCCAGTCTCGAATCCCATTGAACTCGCATGGGATATCCTTGAAAGAAGCGTTTTGTCAAATATCGATGCCGTACACACACCAGAAAACCTTTTTCGCCTGTTACAACGAACGTAGCCATTCCGTAACATGATTTAGATGAACTGAGTTGAGCTGCACGATTACTGACAAATGCGTGCACTGATTGGATAGGTCCACTCAATCAGTGTGGTTTTTTCCTCAAAAGACCATTTCAGACACCAATCTACATGGCCTTCACATGATCTGACCAAGATTATGTCTGGACTTTAAAAGAGACTGTGACCTCTGAGTTTGTTTCGGCCTTTCTTCTCAGAGTAGTCAGATAGAAAACGCCGAGCTCATCTAGTTTTTTTTCTAAGTATGATTGACGTGTAAAAGTGTTTGTATAAACCTACTTACAGAAAAAAAAAAAAAATAATAAAAAAAAAAACTCATATTGAGTATGCCGAATCGCTGCGACTGTTTTATACGCGTTAACGGCAGAAATACAGACTACAAATTGTTTATTTTACGCTATAAAAACCTATATTTTTATCACATTTTAATATCAGGATTAAATAAGGTGAAAAATCCAGCATAGGCCAATATCGCGAAAAGTTGTTATCAATGCAACGGCAGAGAGTACTTTGTCGATCTTTTTTTTTGGGTGGGAAACGATCAAATAGCTTCTCTCGCTCTGGGCGGATCCTTCCGTTGCCTGTTTGCCAGTTACCTCGGTAACCCTTTCGGACTTTCCTGTGACCCCAGCAGGACTTCGTCGATCTAAACATACTAAAACATTTTATTTAATCTATATAAATATAAATTTTTATTTAATTTCAATAGGACAATAAAATATATTTAAAAAATACCTTGATCCGTAGACACTTTTGATGATCGAATTTAGGTTCATCCGAACATGACAGCTCATACGTCATAAGTTGTATAAACTGACAGCTGTGGCTGCATTCTTACAATGTGTACCGGGGCCAGCTGGCCTAGCACGAGCGATTTCAATATTGAAAATATTCGTTTAATATTATAATTTTTGCTTAGTTTTAAGGGCGCTTTCAATTTAGACGGTTGGTGCCGCCGGACTGCTGCCGCACGGTTGTTGCAAAATTATTACGAACGTGAGCCGTACTGCTGCCGGACGACAGCCGTACGACGTGAATCGTCTTATTGGAAGTGATTTGCATAGAAAACACGATCCGTTCACCCGCACTAGCGAACAACGACTTAGGTAGGTAGTATATACATTGTTGCCGTTCCGCCAACGGACGTGCGCCGCACTGCTCTCGCACGACCTTGCGTCGAGACATTTTGTATGAAAAACCATAACCGCCCGTGCGCAGTACGATACCCGGACTGCAACAGTCCGGCACCAACGGTCTAAATTGAAAGCGCCATAAGACTTTATTCATGCCGATTGGTTATACTAATTGTGGTTGTCGTTAAAATTTAAACCAGAATACTATAGAATTTACGTTACGTTTACGTCACGCGTTTTTGCTAGGTCCTCTGAAACCTTGTACCTACATAAGAAGCGGGTCACTACAGTACCTACAATAGACCTCGTACTCACCTAATCTAGGGTCATCCGAACATGACAGCTCTCTCCGTCATACGTTGTCAAAACTGACAGGTGTGGGTGCCATCTTACATTGTAAGGTCTGCTAGTGCTGAGTCATACAAACTGTGTTATTGTCCTAAGATGATGTTGCTATGTGATGTTTTGAGGTGTTTTGAAGGACACTTTCTCAGTTTTGTATTGTTATAGATGTGGCGAAACCTTACAAAAATAAAGGTGTAGGTAAGTGTTTGTTTAACTATTGACACGCAAGCAAAAATACGAAGGAAAGCCGAAATTGAGTTAGATTGGGAATAACAGGAAATCAGCTAAATGTTAGTCGGATTTGCGCTCTAAGGGTTTCGTGCTACCATAATCATAATACTTTTACCATTATAGAGATCAACGACAGGTATTCTGCGTGAACTTTGACTGGCTATCTCTAATGATCCCCATGACCTATACGTCCCCATACTTAAGGAATCACTATGGCTTACCACAAGGAACCGTGCTAGCTCCGATATTGTTTTTAGCCTATATAAACGAATTGCCAGAATCAACGGATACATTGTATTATTCGCAGATGATACCACTGTTTTAACCAAAGAAGCTACTATTGACCAGGCGATAAACGTAACCAATGAAGCTCTAAAGGGTATACATGACTGGTTAATTGTAAATAATTCAGAAATAAATACCGATAAAACTAAATTCATGAGATACCTGACATATAATAACAAAATAAATAAAAAAGACACAATAGACTTGCTAATAAAATATAATAATAACATCATTGAAGAAGTAAATGAAATAAAATTTCTAGGAATAAATATTGGTAATTAATTATTGCAACTGGAAATCTCATGTAGATCTTGTTTGTAAATAAAAATCTTCAAATTCGTTCACGCACTTCGTAAATTAAAAAAAAAAATAAAAACCCCCGACACTAACAATAACATCTAAAAAGTAACAAAATAATACGTATTGGGCCCTTTCAGTTTAATATATACTTAGGTAATATTTTAAGATCTATAACCTATTTATTGAGACCAGTACAATGAGCCCAAAATAAAAGAGAGAAACAATACCTACGCTGTAAGTTGATGAGCGAGTTAAATATCAACTAGAAAAGAGCTGATAATTTTCAAACCACTGAGCTGATTTTCTTGAACCATAGCTAAGAACACTATCGATTAAAAGACCTTAAAAAAAAAACGGTCCATGCTTCGGGAGCTTCGATGCCACAGACACACACACACATAGACAGACAGACAGACACGAGAAACTTATAACACTCTGTGTTTTTTGCGTCGGGGGTTAAAAAATAACTAATAAAGAAACAGTATTAATGGTATACACTCATGTATGTTCAGTATTGAGGTATGGATGGGATAATCATATGGGGAAACTCCACAGATACCTAGAGAGCTTTTATAGCCCAGAAAAAATGCATAAGGTCAATTTATAGGGTCAAGTGGACCGATTTGCCATGGGATCTGGAGGCAAAAGTCCTCGCGCCCGTATGGGAGTGGCGCGAGGAGGCGAAACGCCGGGGCGTAACCTCGCTGCCGCAAGAAATCGTAGCACAGCGGACGGAGCTCCGGCGGGATCTCATGGCGACATGGAGAGTACGGTTGTCGCAACCCGGTGCTGGGCACGCCACAATTGCGGCGATAAGACCCCTCTTTGAGGAGTGGCTAGAGAGGCGCCACGGCGTGTCCGTATGGACGCGATCGGCGGCAGAGATTTCTCGCGTCCGGCCCTGGTTCAGGCCATGATACGAAGCGAGAGGGCATGGGCAGCCGTCACCTCCTTCTGCGAAGCAGTAATGCTCGTGAAGGAGGAGGCGGGATGGTTGAGGGAAAGGCAAATTTCGCGCCCTCTCGCCCCTAGCCGCCGCAGGAGACGCCCTGGGCGTCGGGAATCCCGGGTGGATTTCCGGCCACCGTAGGCGCGGGCTTGCGGACGGTGAGCAATGGGTAGCTCACCGTCCGGTAAGGACCAGGCCCGGGTCGACGGCGCGTTGTGTTCCACGTGCGCCTTAAAGAGATGTCGTCAGCACAAGTGTAGGGGTCCATTAGGGCCGATGCCTGCCGGGGTCGCGGGAAGTTACTAAAGGATCACCAAGGCCCCTGGCAACACAGTCAACAGGAAGGAATATGGGTGGGTTTTAGTCAGTAAGAGTCTGACACACCCTCCCGCTCCGCCCAGAGTGGGAGAAGTTATTTGATGATTTCCCAACCAAAAAAAAAAGTGGACTTGTTTGTGGCGACCAATATTCAGTGATAAACGTCTACTTATACTTCCATCCCTATACATTTCTGAAATGTGTAAATTCGTTAGAAACCACCTATCATTTTTTGAGCAGGATGATAAGGCCCAATTTAAAATGAAAATAGTACAAATACCTCAGCAGGCTTAGCATGGCGCTTTCTATTTCTTAGAAAAATAGACACGGCTCTTTCTACGAGTATACAAAAGTGACAGTTCGGCTCTCACCGTAGAAATCCTTCTACATAAAAAATGGAAGGAGAGGACTAAAAGACAAGATGACAGATTGCAGAAGGATTTCTACGATGAGCTGTCAAACTGGACAAACGAAATGTCACTTTGTATAGAAAGAGCCGTATCTGTTCTTCGAAGAAATACAAAGCGTCAAGCTGCCTGCAAAGGCCTGCTGGAAACTGCTACACCATGGCGGTGAAAATATATAATAAATTACCGGAAAAATAAAAATAATAAATAACTTAGAATTTAATAGAACTTTAAACAATTGGCTTTGTGACAGATGTTTTTATTCAATAGATGATTATTTAATTTTCAAACAGACATGATGACTGTACTATATAAATTTACGAAAACTTATTTAAATTATAAGTATTGAAATTATTTATAAATCTAATTAATAAATTGATGAACTGTCTTGACTGTGAGATATAATCTAATAAACTAACTTCATATATTTTATGATGTAATGTGCTTAATTAATATTTTATTAATTTTTATTATGATTGTGATGTGTATGATTAATGACCAGAGGTCGGAATTAGGTAGAGTTATTTGTGTACTTGCATCGAAATTAATATGGATCTTCCCGGGATTTCTAATAGACAATCCCGTGTGGCTGCATTGTGTGCACCGCATTTCTTTTGTTCTCACAAGCTATGTTGTACGAACTATAAATGTGGCAACATCGCGCGTGTGCGCATTGGAATTTTACAACTTCAGACATCCGATGTCGTTGATGTAAATTTGGCAACGTCGCGCGTGCAGTGGTTTAAATTGTGTAAAAGTAAATACCTTTTTTATTTAATAAATCACGGGAATTTTCTGCTCTTTAAATTTAATCTCTGGATTTGAGGCATATCCACTTTATTCTTTCGCTGTATGAAATCAGTGTAAGTACATAAATAACTCTACCTAATTCCGACCTCTGCTAATGACTAATGACATTGTTGTAATTTCATGCATGCACTAGAAATATTTGCACGACTGATAAGTCAAATATAGTGAGACTACACTTATTTTACCATGTTATTACGTAAGTACCTATATTCTGGCAAATAAATAAATTTCACTTTGTATAAAGAGTAGAGATTTTAGAGGTAAGCTTACGCTATCTGGCTGTCTGTCTTCACAGAACTATACAGTTCTATGAAGACAGGCAGACAGATAGCGTAAGCTTACCTCTAAAATCAAATATTGATAGAAGAAAATGGCGGAGACCCCAAGAAAATTTGAATAAACCCAGGAGGATGATAATGTTTTTTTATTTTATTTTACTAAATACGTACGTAGATTATCGTATGCACCTTCCATATAAATAAATCTTCCAATAAATTTGCTATAAAAAGACCAATAGAATCGAAAAATACTACGCAGAAACCCTTCTGTAATGTAAATTGATTTGTCCTACAAAACTTTTTCATTGAAACGTGTGGGAACGGATGTGTCGCCCCACTTTGGTCCTATATTTTTAGCTTAACCTCTATTTTGTAGGCAATGCCAACGATGTCATAGTTATAGTCTAGTTACTAATTGAAGCATGTTGTATCCATAGTGTAGGGTGTATTGAAAATAGCCTCCACAAGAAGTGACGATACTTCAATGTACGATCAAGACTCTGCGCTGGTTTTTATCAGTGATAATTGGGATTCTGAGCAAAAGGATACTAAAGTGGGATTCTCTAGAGTTGCTTCCTGGCTAAGAACGAACCTACTTACGCTGAATTGCCAGAAGACTATCATCATGTGTTTTGCCCTTTTTTTTTGGATAGGAAATCATCAAATAACTTCTCCCGCTCTGGACGGAACGGGAGGGTGTGTCAGACTCTTACTGACTAAAACCCACCCGTATTCCTTCCTGTTGCCTGTGTTGCTTGTGTGGCCTCGGTGACCCATTAGTACCTTCCTGCGACCCCGGATGTCTTTTGCCCTAAGTAATAGAACCCAGCCTGGTACTAATTTCAGTGTAAAGGTACATCAATGTTATAATAATTATCCAGGATACTAGTTGCGCTTGTCCGACTATAGAGAAGGTTGAAAAAACGAAATACCTGGGTATTATACTTGATCAATGACTCTCTTGGCATTATCACGTTGCATTGGTTAGTGAAAGTCTCAGAAAACTGATATGGATTTTTAAATTACTAAGGCATGTTGCGTCAGTGAAGCTGGCTCAACAAATATACACTGCACTAGGCCAATCCGTTCTAACCTATCGCATTCCTATCTGAGGGGGTGCCTCCAAAACTAAGTTCTTAGACGTAGAAAGATCACAACGTGCCCTTCTCAAAACTATCTACTTTACACCGTACCGTTTTTCTACACACGAGCTTTACAAACTGTGTGACCTATTAACTGTAAAAAAGTTATATATTCTGATGTCTACCTTAAAAATGCATAAAACAACGGTATTTGACCCTAGTACTCTCAAAAAAGAAGTAATGACGGTCGTATAGCTGGAGTTAGAGTTCGTACTGCGTTCGCATGGCGGCAATACGTCGACCAAACTACTCTTCTTTATAACACCATAAGCTATAAGCATAAAAAGAATCCTATTTACCATGAAACACATTACGCATGTCGATAAACCCTGACTGCATGGTTAAAGACCCTTATTTATGAAGAAACTGAAGCACTTCTGAATCCGATTTTTTAATAATAATATAAAAAAACCTACCACACTCACAGAATGAATGATAACGAGGACTAGTTAATATAGTTACAATTGTCTACCACATACTTCACACTGTATATTATTCTTTTGGTTTCCCTTTCTCTCTTACTTACTCGCTCATACACACACCCCTACACACACACACGCAAACCCCACACACACACTCCACTCCACACACACACACTCGCACACACACAAATAAATTAGGTATCTGTGGTTACGAATTCAAGTACCTACAATCGTCGAAAGGATCCGGCAACTGGGACTCGAAGTGGCCCTGCACAAGTCCGAGGCCATGTGTTTTCATGGTCCTCGGAACGCGCCACCGTTGGGGTCCCAAATAACGGTAGGAGGGGTTTCCATCGGCGTCGAGTCGAAGATGATGTGCCTGGGACTCGTCCTCGACAGCCGGTGGAACTTCGTGGAGCATTTCCGACGTTTGGCTCCGAAACTGGAGCGGGCGGGCGCTGCATTGAAGCGGCTCCTTCCCAATCTAGGGGGTCCAAACGCCTCCTGCCGGAGGCTCTACGCGGGGGTCGTGCGGTCCATGGCCCTCTATGGGGCTTCTGTATGGGCACGCTCTCTGGCGCTGCGGCCAGCCCGCCACTTGAGCGCGGCCCAAAGGGTCATGGCCATCCGGATGGTCCGGGGATACCACACGGTCTCCTGTGAGGCAGCGAGCCTCCTTGCCGGATTGCCGCCATGGGATCTGGAGCAACAGTGGGACAGGGCTGACAGACGAGGCGGAGCACGAAAATGAGGTTCTCGCCTTCGCAATCAGTCGGCAACTCTGTGCCAAGGAGTAAAACGTCCCTTGTTAAACAAGAGGTTTTGTTCTATAGTACCTAAATTAGTGGTATTGTTGGTGTGATTGGTGTTATGATGTGTAATTGGTGTTAGTGTCCAACGCCGCGTTGATAGAATGCCCTAATAATGCTAGAGCTCTCCGTCCTGGAGTGGGCTTGTAAGACGGTGGCGTAGTCCGAATCTCGCCGATACGGCTGACATCGGAGGCACTCTACAGCACCTCACGCTCCACGAGATGAGTGTTTGGACCTCCTAAGACACACAGGAGTGGTCGGCTATGGCGTCCTAAGCCACGCGACTATAACGCCTTCGGCCTTAGAAATCTTCCAAACACACAACATAATTCAAATGATTAGTTTGAATAGGCACCAGGATCAATGAAAACGGTTTACATGAGTACATACTCGTAGCGAAGTAAGTCTGAAACTAGCTTTATCAAGGCCGGTACGATTCATAGAGAAAGAAAATATTAGACAAATGACAATTTATGATTGAAGATGTCAATGGATAAAAATATGCTATTTTACAACAAGAGAAAATTAATAATATAAAATACAGTTTTCAGTGTTAAAAACAGTTCATTGTGATGTTGCTTTTCAGCTGTGGTGTTCAAACATATGTAAGAAAGTCAGAGAAATAATATGATTTCATGTTTGAAGCAAGGAAAACAGTATAGGAATCAAAACAAAGGTAAATTTATAATTATTATAGCATAAAGATGTGGCTTTGTGTAGCAAAATACCACAAGCGGACGGAGCTCCGACGGGATCTCATGGCATCATGGATAGTACGGTTGTCGCAACCCAGTGCTGGGCACGCCACAATTGCGGCGATAAGTCCCCTCTTTGAGGAGTAGCTATAGAGGCGCCACGGCGTCCTCACCTTCTGCCGCAGGTCCTCACCGGACACGGCAGCTTCGGGAGGTTCCTGTGTCGGATAAGGCGGGAGGAAAAGCCCGGGTGTCACCACTGTGTGGATCACCCGGAGGACACGGTGGAGCATACGGTGGAGGTCTGCCCGGCTTGGGCAGAGCACCGCCGTGTCCTTGTGGAAGCGATCGGTGGCAGAGACCTCTCGCGTCCGGCCCTGGTTCAGGCCATGGTAAGGAGCGAGAGGGCATGGGCAGCCGTCACCTCCTTCTGCGAAGCAGTAATGCTCGCGAAGGAGGAGGCGGGACGGTTTAGGGAAAGGCATGTTTCGCGCCCTCTTGCCCTAGCCGCCGCAGGAGACGCCCTGGGCGTCGGGAATCCCGGGCGGATTTCCGGCCACCGTAGGCGCGGGCTTGCGGACGGTGAGCAATGGGTTGCTCACCGTCCGGTAAGGACCAGGCCCGGGTCGACGGCGCGTTGTATTCCACGCGCGCCTCAAAGAGATGTCGTCAGCACAAAGGTAGGGGTCCACTAGGGCTGATGCCTGCCGGGGTCGCGGGAAGGTACTTATGGGTCACCGAGGCCCCCGCAACACAGGCAATAGGAAGGAATACGGGTGGGTTTTAGTCAGTAAGAGTCTGACACACCCTCCCACTCCGCCCAGAGCGGGAGAAGTTATTTGATGATTTCCCACCCTCAAAAAAAAAAAAGTACCTTATTGATTATTATAATTAAGATTTTTTTTTAATTCTCTAGTTCTTGTTTTGTTAGTTTACCTACTTTGTTAAAATTCTGTTATTAACAGGCTTTGTATGTTGTATACATAGATATGGAAGAGAACTTAAAAGAATACATCCATACTTAAAAGAAGACCTCTACGACTTTTTTGTTAAAACCTGTTGATTATGAAATAAAAAACTTATTTATTTATTAAGAACCAACGTTGTAAAGCAATTTTCGAACACTTTACTACCACAAAGCGAATGAATACAGTCTTCTCTTTCAAATTAGCATTTTCGTTCAAAATGTAGGTATAATGTTACGGATATTAATTCAGATTTGTTACAGTTGTAATGGCAATTACGAGTATGTCATTTGGTTTAAATAGGTTTTTATTAATATTTTTCATAGATTCTTTTATATTTTGTCAATGTGCGAACATTGTAGACTTAATAAACTGTAGATTTGTAGACCACTTTCTACTTTGTTAAGTACCTGGTACATGTTGACTGACCTCCCATACCTATTAACACTAATTGGAAACATTGTAAAAGCAAATTATTTATAAAAGAGTATCCGTGGAGTTTCTTGCCGGCTCTTCTCCATAAGAAACGACCAATTGGAACCGTGAAGCTAGCTTGTGACGTTTCATAAGTGCCCATGTAGGTTTATGTGAAATAAAATATTTTGATTTGATTTGATTAACACTTTTATTTCTGGACTATAATTATGTCCGGCGCATCCTGTTAATTACGTCCCGTTACTAATACCTAATATTTTTACCACCATCTTCTAAGTGACTGAATCAATGTATTTATTTATAAGGTACCGTACTATACAGGGTGGATTTTTGAGATGGGGCAGTAACGGCAGGTACCTTAACCGTTATAGCTACAGGAAAAAGCTCTTAGGAAACTGTCCTTAAACTTTTTGAGCTATTTTGGTCTAGATTCACAGATTTTGAAAAAAATGTACAGTCAGCAAGAAAATGGGCAGTTTTCACAAATACTGTTTTTGACGCCAATCGATCCTGTTTACTAGAAAAGTCGGAAATTGCAAAAAACTTTTCCCACACACATACATACATTTCGTAGGAAATGAGACTGATAACTTACTTTTTTTAGGGTTCCATAGTAAACAAGGAACCCTTATAGTTTCGCAATGTCCGTCTGTCTGTCTGTCTGTCTCCACTGTAGCTCAGAGACGCTTAGTACATGAAAGCTGTAATTTGGCATAAGTATACATATTAATCAAGCTAACAAAGTGGTAAAATAAAATAAACATTTTTTTAGGGTAGATTGCACTTAATGTGGGGATTTAATTATTTTCTCTATACCCCATGGTGTGGGGTATAGTTGGATAGGCCGTTCAAAAATATTGCGGGTCTGTGAACACCACTTTGCGATTCAACGATCCTCTTGCGTAATATTAAGCATTAATTGCAATTTAGAGTCAAGTGTCTCCCCCCCCCCCACTGCCAGCTGAATGAAGATGTGAAAAAATTCATGGCCTACTGCTACGATTTTTTTCATATCTCCATACATATAATGAAATTAAAAGGAAAACTATCACGACTAAGTGGGCTTTGCAAGTTACCGAGTTATAGTCGACCAATTTAAATTTGCAGTTGGTGAATTGACCGTGGCATGTAACGATGTATGGGAGAACGTGTTTTTCAACTACAATTTTTAGTTTGTTTATGGCATAAATTTATCCCAACTTCCCAACTACGAAACCCTTCATTGTGCGCGGTCAGACGCGCACTTGGCCGGTTTTATGATGAACAAATCAGCCGAAAATAAACAAACTGTATAATATTAAAACCTTTACCGTATACAAGGAACATAGCTGTAACAACATCAACACAATGTTCAAGAAAAAATAACAAAACACAATCAAGATGACATTCTAAAAAGTCGCAATAGCACTTGCTAGGTGTAGGACCCGCAACCTGACACCTAGAAAACAGGTTCTCTAGTCTCCAGACTACCAGTGCATTAAATTCAAAATCAATCTGTCTATCCGTTTCCCAGCTATGTCGAGGTCGGCTTCCAGTCAAACAGAATGGAGCTGAATACCGGTATTTTACCTGGAGCAACTGCCTAACTGACCTCCACAATCCAGTTACTGGGTAACACGATACCCCTCGTTAGGACTGGATGTCAGTTTTTGGGGTTCTGACTACCTAAAACACTAAATGAATTTAATTTTACTAAAAGAAAAATAAATCACAATGAAACCATTTTAAACGTAATAATATCTCATTACTGTTGCAAATGCGTACAGAGAGCGACTGACCCCATTCTGAGAATTATAAGAACAAAATGAAGCAATTATTTTAGTGACGAAAAACTATTTCCAAGTGATTAGCAAATTAGAACTTATTTAATGAATAAACTTAGTTCAGTTTTCAAACAAATTGCTAAGACTTAGTAAGTTTCTTAGTAATTGATTTGATCACTTAAGAGTTTTTATTAAAATATTTGTTTTTTTTTTATTCTAGAGTAAATTTTCTTTTTCTTTTCAATATTTGTATTTTCGATTAACTAATTTGGGGCACGAGTAAAATTTGCCTCGTTGGTCTAGTGGTCGCAAGTGCTACTGCTGAGCATGAAGTGCTGGGTTCGATTTCCGAATCGGGCAAAATGTTATTGGGCTTTTCTATCTGGAATTTTTAGTAGCAGCCCGGAGTCTGGATTTGTGCCCAGTTGATGGCAATAAGCTCGCCCCTATTACATGGGACTTATACATAACTGTTAAAAAGTGGTTGTACTACAGGTACACCTCTGCCCAACCCTTCGGGGACACAAGGCGTGATGTTATGTGAGTAAAATCTTGTCGATTTCTGCAGAAAAGTTTTTAGTAAAATGTAAGGTAATAATGGGAAATTATTTTCTGCTACGCAAGCGTAGCACTCGTAGCATTCATCGTAGGCTCGTAGCAACGTCACCTTTATAAAATTATCAACTTTGTGGTTGTCTACATCTCTTTGTCTACTGTCCTATCGCAGGTTTGCATTACCTTTGTACGTATTTTTCTGTTCCTATCTTCTTGTCTGTATATATAAGTGTACATAACTGTCAAAAATAAAATAAACTTTTGCCCGTGGCTTCGCCCGCGTGTATGTCAGAAAGTATCCCACGGGAACTTATCACGGGATCAAAAGTATCATAGGTCATGCTATATGTGTGCCAAATTTCATTGAAATCCGTTCAGCCATAAAAGGTAATAGACAAGCAGACGGAGTTGACCTATTCACAAATCTATCTAAAAAAAAATGTTGCGTTATTGTCTGCATTGACTTTATGAAACGGCGGAAAAAAAACTATGGTATATCATATTATTATATGCGTTCAGGGCGTTGTTGGGGCTGCCGCGCTGGTGTAGTGCGTCGGGCATGTTCGCGGACGCTCACGTAGACGGCTTTCACGCCGTGCTCCGCAAGCGATACGCCGCGGCGCTCTGCAGGCTGCGCGTCAGCACCAACAGCATCCTGGCCGTTTAGCGGATAGGTTGGACTCGTGTTACGTCCAACACTGGGTCAGAACCCATATCATTAAGTAGTTGTTTTTAAGTAGGTATGTTTTTATTGTTTTTTTTTTATTGTTTATTCTTTTATCAGTTGTTACTTACACTATTTTTAAGTTTTTCATGCTGTAATACTAACAAAATTCTATGGACTCTCGTGGGTCTGAAATAAATCGTTTTTATTTTTTTTTAATATTATGTCCCAGAATGTAGCGAGTTAATCTGCCAAACCTCTTTCCAGCTGTGTTGCTGCTAGTCTAACCGGAGACTGAATACCAATATTCTACATGGAGCGACTGCCTTTCAATACTCCATGGTAAGTGTGGTTGACACACTTTCGGGCTTATGACTTCCTAGAAATTATCTAGTTGTTCCACAAAAATGTTGACCAAGTCCACTCAAGATTGATTAAATCCACACTCTTAATAGGGTCAAACAGAAGGTTGAAGTTTGAATGCCAATGAAATCGTGTTCCAAAAGTTATGTAAAACAATGCTAAATGCCATGTACCACTCACTATGATCACCAAAAAGCGACCTTAGTCGGATAAACGATAAAGTTTTTAATTGGTTTCTAATTATTCTTCCACTTAACCTACTCAGAACAAACAGTCGCGAACTTATGAATACAGATAACAAAAGTTTCTCCGTGTTATTGTATGTAGCTTACACAGTACAAACGAACTACAAATAAAAGGGATTGAAGCCCTATTTACTCAGTAAGGAAAAACGTGACGATACATACATAATACCTATATACCCTCATAAAACGATGGAATAATCTTGTTATGTTCCCAAAAATCCCTTTTGTTCGTAAACACGACGTCAAAAGAGTTTGTATTAAAGGAGTACCAAAGACAAAAATTCTTTAGTGGTTCAAAATTCAAAAATATGCAGCAGTGCACACGGCAGTGGTATGCAACGCTCAGCTTGAATCGTTCGAGAATGTCGACTGAACGCATTTTCATTTTCAGTCGTCGCTTGGCCGCCGTATGGTGAGCACGTGTCGCTGAGAAACGAATGAACGTATCAATTCCGATAATTGACGAATAAACGTGAGCTTATTAATTGGATTTACAGCGGTGTGATTGAGAAACAGAACGATTTACATAGAAATTGTATCGGTAAATGTGTTTCGATTAACCTGACGATTGTAATTAAGAAATTTAAATTTTTGTATGTGCTGTGGTTGACATTGTGAGTTTTTTTGTGTTTAGTGTTGTTTTGTGGACATGGTAAGTTGAGTTTCTACTTTAATTTTGTCCAAAAAGTAAATAAAACATTGAGTATTTGTGATAAACAAAAAAAAAAAAAAACAAATTTGCTTCAATCCTCCTTTTAATGTCTTTTTTGTCTTATATTGAGCCAAAGATGTATTTCGTACAAAAAAGTAGTAATATTGATTCAACATAAAATATTTATTGACATTATAAACGTGATTGATTTCTAAAAATTTTTTATCAAGGTACCATAGACGAAGAGTTTTTCTAACACGACTCCTTACAGCCTCTCATTCTAAAAAGCGACAGTTAGGTCCTAAAATCTATAATTTTTCGGTAGGTACTTTCAAGAAAACTTCCACCCTTCGCCACTGTTATTAATGTAGTAAACTTTATCTTAATAGTTGTCGGCACGACCTGAGAATAATAATGTGTCATTTTTGTATCACCCGCAAGAAAAGACCCGTGCTTTAGTTGGATTATATGCAGACATGGGTTCAAGTCTGAGAGGCTCTTTTTTTAAGCATTATGTATTGTTTTGTTTTTAGATGGTCTTGACATATCGTATAAACATTGTTTTTTATTGTGGTAGCTGTTTTAGGTATTATTGCAATACACACATTGTTTTTTGGAGTACATATTTAGTTACCACAAAAATGATGTATCTAGACTGGAAGTCGACCCCAACATAGTTGGGAAAAGGCTAGGTGATGAAGTTTAGAGTGTACATAACAATTTTATGGTTACTTATATTTATTTAACAATTAATGTAAACACATATAACAGACAAGAAGAAAGGAACAGAAAAATACGTACAAAGGTGATTTAATTGTAATTCAACAACATTACACAAATTGGGACGTGTTCTCAGTTTAGATTTCAGCTTTTTCGATTCGATTCAAAATTAGATCTTGATTTGTTTTATTTGTTTTATTTATTCTGCATACATAAAATATGTGAAAAATGTAATAATTGAATTAATAATTGACAACCGTCCTTGGAAACTACTTTTTATTCTAAAAATAATTTCTGCTCCCACATACGGAACTATAGACATTGCTAGTTGATGATCAAACGCTTGAAAAAAACGAGCGAGACTTACAGAAGTCGCATATGATGTGTAAAATCACCTTGGTAATAAGCAACTGAGCAGCAACAGAAGTTAACCTCCGAATTTAAAAGCTAAATACTTAAATATTTATGAGAATAATTATTGATTACTAGTGGTAGCCCACTGGTTGAAATTTGACCCCACTTATTTAAAATCTATAGAATATCAATCTATGGAATTCAAGTACATAAGTATACATAAGTACACTAATCCCATTCAATTATAAAGTGCTTACTAATTCCATGCTATTAAAAAGTACTTACTTATTCCATGCTCAAGCTGTCACTTCCTGTCTACACACTTCCGTCCCTTTTCAAGAAATACCTCGAAAGCGAGAGGAAAGTAGTTACACATTAAAAAAAAACCTACGAGAGCATTCAGATTAAGCGTACCGTTCAACCCAATACAATAAAACTTTTGGTCCTTACTACCCAGTCGCACCGAAGGGACAGGTTGTAACAGGATCCGCAGCAATTATCCTGTAAATAAACATTCAATTAACACTATTAGAAATACAATTAATAGTGTTATACTGCTTCATGCATATTATTTTAATTATAGGAATAATTATCATTAATTGATTAAGCAGTTTCAATTAGTGGTAAAACAGTCTTTGAGATGTGGTTTACAAGTAAGTGCTATGTGGATTAAGTTATGTAAGATATAAGATAGATTTTAGCAGAAAGCTACCTAATGGTTCATTCTAACTGGGTATTAAGCCGGTATTAAGCCGCTTATATATAATAAAAATACTATTAAAACTCAAAACAAAAGTAATTATAAAAAAATATTAATTGACGTTCGAAAAGTGCTGATTCTCACCCTAGTTTTTTTTGCAACTATTATTATAAAAATTGAATAAAGTTTATCTAGTTATGTATTGATAACAAAAATGTTTAACATAACAAACTTCACATAAACATCACGTATCATATGAATAACAATATTATAATTTCATGTCACACTAAAATCTGATTATAGGCTTAATGAGTCTGAATAAAGGATCAATATTCTGGCTATTTCAGGTAACTCTCGATCAGAAAACATGATGGACTTCAATCGAAGCGATGTGTATTTAATTAAAATGAGATGTTCACGTTCGATTCGAAAATAACTGAAGTACTCTTTGCCGGCTGTCAGTACGATGTCATTGTCGACGACAAAGCACCAGCTGTTCGATGCGATGATTTAATAAAATGAAAATATAACAGCCGTATTCTGGATGCTTGCAATTTGCGACAAGGGGATTGAGGGGGGTGAGAAGGGGGGACAGGGTCTGTCTCGTCCGTCTAGTGGTCGCAAGTGCTACTGCTTTCCCAAGTCGGACCAGGTGTTATTGGGTTTTTCTATCTGGAATTTTTCGGGAGCAGACCGAAGTCT
Source organism: Atethmia centrago (assembly GCA_905333075.3). NCBI lineage: Eukaryota > Metazoa > Arthropoda > Insecta > Lepidoptera > Noctuidae > Atethmia > Atethmia centrago. Next base: position 16,538,882 of record HG995388.1, read on the forward strand.
GGATTTGTGCTTGTTTGATGGAAATAGGCTCCCCCCTTTCACATGGGACTTAAACATAACTGGCGAAATGTGAGTGTACCTCTGCCCAACCCTTCGGGAAAACAAGGCGTGATGTTATGTTACCTTTGGATAGAGAAATTAAAATGTTCTTTAGTTGGGAATGGAAACGTACCTGCAAAAAGTAACCGTAGGTTGCGACTCTAAGGACCGATTATTTTACTCGACCGTTAGAGAGTAAACGGGTAACGGGTTTTGATAAAACTCTTACGAGTGGAAATAATTTGAATGAAAATTCTTCTTCTTTTTTTTTGTTAAGTTTTATTTTAATTACTATTCGGATAAAACTGTTTCTTCAAATGCGTGATTAATTTAATAAATTATATTAATCTACTTAACTCAATTTAGTATCTTTTATTTTGCTTAATCTCTTCTATTGCAAGTTAAAACTACGATTAATTAATTAATGGAAAGCTTTCAACTGATTCTCTAAAAACTTTTTTCTATCTGCAATTTCTCAGTAGCAGCCTGGAGTCTAGATTTGTGCTCGGTTGATGGCACTAGGCGGGACCCTATCTCATGGGACTTAAACATAACTGGTGAATTGTGGGCGTACACCTCTGCCCAACCCTTCGGGGAAAAAAGGCGTGCTGCTATGTTACGTGTGGATAGAGAAATGAAAATGTTCTTTAGTTGGGAACAGCAGCGTGCCTGCGAATTGTAATGGTAGTTTGTGACTCTAAGGACCAGTAATTTGATTGGACCGTTTGAGAGTAAACGGGTAACGGGTTTTGATAAAACTTTTACGAGTTGAAATAAGCGAATGAAAATTCTTCTTCTTTTTTTTTTGTTGGGTTATATTTTTATACTATTCGGATAAAAGTGTTCATTCAAATGCGTGACTAATTTAATGAATTGTATGAATCTACTTAGCTCAGAGTGAGTTAAGTAGATTCATACAATTATTTATTGCAAATATTTATTGCAAGTTAAAACTACAATTTATTAAATAATGGGAAGTTTTTAAACGATTCTTTTAAAACATTTGGGCTTCTAATTATGCACATGTTTTTAAATAACGGAGTCTCTTTTTTATATTTCTGGTCTTCTATTAGTTGGTTCCAGTAACTAACCTAGGGCACCCTGACCAAATGAGTTTCATTAGGTTAGAACTATAACCAACCGCGCTACATCCACAAGTTGGTCGGCTATTTAGTATTTAGAGGACCCCAATATAGGAAATATTATGGATTCACAAAAAAGAAGCGGATTCATTGTATTAGAGTGTTCAATAATATCTTTAGGAAAGCGAAATGGGAATTATTTGAGTTTCAATTTAATATACTTAAATAATATACACACAAATATCTAACAATTTCTCTATTAACCGCTTTATCTCGAAGTTTGTTTATGAGACAATGTTTTTTCATCAGTCTACGGAAGATGGAAGTTCGTTAGATAAATGATGATTGACACATTATTCCCTTAAATTACTATGATATTTAATATTAAAAACACGAATGTAGGTGCCCTACCTATGAAATATTCCCTCTCAGTTGGGTAACAACTTGGGCCGTGAGACAGGTTGACAAGACAAATATGTTTTTCTGCCACTTTTAGAACAAACTAGTAAATAATATGAACTCATACGAGTACATTTATGTATGAATATGTAGCTTCTTTTTTATTTAGTAATAACAGCCGCACGGGTCGATCGATAAGCTTAAGCTACGCTTGCCGCGGTTGGTCCGTAGATGGGTGACCATCTTTACATACCAAGACCCTTTTGTGCCTCGGAAAGCATGTTAAGCCGTTGGTCCCGGCTGTCATTTGTAGATCTTTGACAGTCGTTACTGGTCGTCAGAAGCCCGAAAGTCTACCAACCAGTCTTACCAAGGGTTATGGTGTTGCCCAGTAACTGGGTTGTGGAGGTCAGATAGGCAGTCGCTCTATGTACAATACTGGTATTCAGCTGTATCCGGTTACACTGGAAGCTGACCCCAACGTAGTTGGGAAAAGGCTAGACAGATGATGATGATGTAGCTTCTTTTTTCTTCTTTCTTTTTCGTGTGGTTAGTGACTAACCTGGTGTCAGAGTTTTTATGCCGCCCATGGGCCTCTGACTTGGCTTCACATGTCGTCGAGAAATATCTCCCAGGGATGCTTCCTCACGATGTTTTCCTTCACCATTTTTTAAGCAAGTGATAATTATACAATACCCACATGAATCCGAAAAGTCATAGGTGCGTGCTTTGGGTTCGAACTCGAGAACTATGACTTGGCAAAAAAAATGTAGCTAACACTGTGCTGTAACTAATGTAACTTATAGGTACCAAAAATGCTGCAAATGTGCTGCTCGATCCCGTCAGTGATAATAGTCGATTAACAGTTTATTGAACAAAAAGCCTACATACTAATACAAATTATGTACCTTGAATAGTATTATATTAATTTAAATAATGTGAATGTGAGCATTATGTGGGTCATTTTTATTTATTTCTTTTTGTTTTTTTTTTCTCTCAGTTAGTTTTAATGATAGTCTGGCATTTTGAGTACTTTATGCGGCCTACCCAAGTGTCCTTTCCTTGGTATTGTTCGTCGAGTCGTTGAGCTCCTTAAGTTCTGAGTTGAGCTAAACGATTACTGACAAATGCTTGAACTGACTGAACAGGTGCACTCAAATTTGTGTGGTTCTTTCCTCAAAAGACCATTTCAGACATGGATATACATGGTCCTCAAATGATCTGACCAAGATTATGTCTGGACTTTAAAAGAGACTTTGACCCTTTAGTTTGTTTCTCCATTTCTTCTCAGGGGTAGTCAGATAGGAAATGTCGACTCCATCTAGCTTATTTTTTTTTTAATATGACGTGTAATAGTGATTCTAATATCCTATTTACAGAATAAACAATTTCATTTCATATCATTTCAATGTTATATTATAACTAAGTTTTTTTTTTTTTTGAGGGTGGGAAATCATCAAATAACTTCTCCCGCTCTGGGCGGAGCGGGAGGGTGTGTCAGACACTTACTGACTAAAACCCACCCGTATTCCTTCCTGTTGCCTGTGTTGCGGGGGCCTCGGTGACCCATAAGTACCTTCCCGCGACCCCAGCCGGTAGGGGTAACCCTGTATCTTGGAGATCAGTGTCCCTCCGCAGCAATGTCCCAAATAAAGTTAAATCTTGCATTACAATCGGAAAACAAGTATAATTAAAAGATTATTAACTCTTTAACTATTATTATTATTATGTATAAAATATTGTTGCTGATGTACCTACTGTAACAATTTTTCGAATAATTTTGTGTCCTGTTACTCGACTTTTATCGCTGACCGTACCAAGACTTATTTAATGGAGCTTAGTATCCGGATCGAAGGACCTAAGTTTTTGGAACTGTTTAAAGGAGGTCAAGGCCTGAACTAAGTTGAGGTTGAAGAAGTTATTGTATCCAATAATGTTCAACAACCCTTTTTATAGGTCAACTTTAATAGGAGCATAGGAACTTACAATTAATTGACAGCTTGATTGACTTCTACGTTACGTGCCGTTGGTTTGATTCGTTTTTCAACAAATAGTTTTCTTGGTCTTTGTAATTGTGTTTGTAAGTGTAAGGAAGAATTCTTTGTAAGGGGCAAAGTTATGTGTAAGTTTTCATAAGAGTTATATCAGGGTTGTGAAAATATCAGAGAGACTGGTCAATGTCTTAGCTGCCACGGCTTATTTTAATTTTTGAATAGTTTTTTTTTTTTTGTTAATCTTACGGACGCTTTTACGTTTTGCATCGTTCTCACAAATATAATTTCAAAATGAATGATGTAAACAATATTTTGTAACCATGATATATTGATTTAAAAGAGTGTCCGTGGAGTTTCTTGCCCGTTCTTCTCCATAGGTAGCTGCTACGCTTTGGAATAGGCTTCTTATTTCTTACTGACCGACCCCCTTACAATTCAAAAGTGCCTGTAATTGGTTTATATGAAATAAATGCTTTGAGTTTGAGTTTGAAATCACTCTGTCTAATTAAGTCGTAATGGCCCGGAGGCATGAGGATGTTGGTTCGCAACCGGGCAAGTACCAATGGGGCTTTTTTCAGTTCTTATGTACTTTCCAAGTTTATCTTTGGTACCGTGGAAGGACAAGATCGTAAGGAAATCTGGACTAGTAGGACTTAGATCGTAATATAAGTCTGAAATCGCCAACCTATCTCGAGCAACCGTGTTAATCGAAACTCGTGCCTTCTCTGTATAAGAAGAGGCTTTTGCCCTGCACCGGGATATTAATAGGCTGGTATTATTAAGGACCAAAAATAACGATATTCAATACATTACTAATGTATGATAGGTAAACTAACTGGCGCTCGCGACTTCGTCTGCGATCTAAGATGAAAAGTAGCCTAATCCAGGTGCTGAATTTTACCCAAATGCGTTCAGCCGTTTTAGCGTGAAAGCGTAACAAACAAAAAAACGAACTTTTGCATTTATATATAATATTACTAGCTGCGGCCCGCAGTTTCACCCGCATAAGTCTCGATCCCGTGAGAATATCGGGATAAAAACCATCCTATTATCCTAATTCAGGTCATGGTCGATCCATGTGCCAATTTTCATCCAAATCCTTTCAGCCGTTTTAGCATGAAAGCGTAACAAACAAAAAAAACAAATAAACTATTCATCCATTGTTATTAACACCCTCGTTGGTCTGGTGGTTGCAAGCGCGTCTGCTCAGCATGAGGTCCTGGGTTCGATTCCCGGGTCGGGCAAAATGTTATTGGGTTTTTCTACCTGGAATTTCTCAGTAGCAGCTCGGAATCTCGATTTGTGCCCGGTTGATGGCAATAGGCTCACCCCCTGTTACATGGGATTTAAACATAACTGGCGAAATGTTGGTGTACTACAGGTACACTTCTGCCCAACCCTTCGGGGAAACAAGGCGTGGTTTTATGCGTTATGTTATTATTAACACGCTCAGCGCCATGTATGTTCTGAGATACACCCTAATGTTTTTTTTTTCCAGGGTATTACTCATGGGCCAGTGAATCTTGTGTGATATATCTTAAAAAAAATAAGTAAGGGGGCAAGGGGGTCAAGTGTTAAGTTCACATAGTATTGTCGTACCAGAAGAAGCCAATTCTGCAAAAAAAAAAAAATTTAAAGTCTACTATTTTTGCTTCAAAGGTCCCTTGGCGCTGAGCGTGTTAAGTATATGTATACTAGTTTTGTTAAAATAAAATGTAACGAACAATATTTACTACATTAGTAAGTTCTAATAAATTAAAATTGACCTACAGAGATCTGTCCTTATAATAAATCATTATAATTCCTATTAACAATAATTTACCCTAGAGACTTTACTTAAAATATAATTTCATTTGATTAAGTCAAATAAATCATTGGATAAATCGGCGCTGATAAAGATATATCGGATAATAATACCTATTAATGGAAATATTAATGAACCAATAAATGCTGTGTGGGCGTATCAAAGAATAATTGCTAGCCTTTGTTACATAATTATTTAGGGAGTGCCTAATATTTTGTTATTGTAGGTTAATTACTAAGCCTGTAGATGTCTACTGTTGAATAAAGTACTTTTTTATGTATTATGGTTTATTAAAAGATTAAATTTGTCATAGTCGCCACGTATGCAATGACTTATCATTCTTTGCTACATTTGCCTTTTAATGCATTTAAAGGTGAAGTAAAATCCAACCTTTATCCAAATGCATACTATTCTGTCAATGACTAGGTACTTATACGATAACAATAGTTGGTCGCTTTGATTAACTCAAGACAATGTTCATGTCCTTTCTCCAGAATTATCTTACCTACTGACTGGTTATATAATAAAATAGAATAAATAAAAATATATTCAAAAATATAAGGTACAACGTTAAATAACAGTTTTTCTTAAATCTATGTCAAGTTCACCCATGATTTGTGCCTGAACTAGGTAATCCTGTGTTTCAGGCGATTGGAGGTAACATTAATTGAATAAATAATCACATATCATATTAATATTATTGGTACATAAATGTAAAATGGTGTCTAAAAATTATAGTATCTTAACCTAACTAACTAATTAAAAAATGAAATAACAATAATACAAACAATATTTTGCTTTAGCACTAGTAAAAACTTCTCTGTATCGTCATAGGACATAGTTTGAAGAGTTTCCTTAAGGAGTTCATAAAATTGTTTATTTTATTTGACTGTAAAAGTTTTGTTGGTATATTGGCGTGTGCTAGCTGACATATGGCAAGTAATTTAATTTAATGTTTTGTGTTTGGTAATGTTAACTATTTTACATACAATTTGTATAGAATCAAGTTTTTCTAACTAAACAGGCAGGTGTGGTCTGGGGAGTTTGTTGCGCCACTTCTTCTTCCCAGCAAGCACTAGGAAGTGGTGAAGGGCGGGCGTTTTTTGGGAGTGTCTTATGTAATTTTGACGTTCGAAAAGTTCTGATTCTCTAGAATAAAAGACTTTCGATTTTGGAATTTGATTGGTGATTGCTTCTTGTGTGATTGGCCCCTTAGTTTTTCTGATAGGAGAATGCAGTTCTTCATGTAATGTCATTGAAGTTTTTACTCAGGTATTTTAATTAACTATCGACTTGCTCCTGCTCCGTGCGGGTGCAATGGCGACATGATTTTGACATATTACAAAACATTGATTTGCATCATTTGTGTGCATTTATATCTTAGTTAAAAATGAATGTATGATACACATAAACCTACGGGAATAAATTTCCTAAATGGTGGTGAAAACCGCATCAAAACCACAAAAAGTGAAAAATAAAAAAAAAACTTGAAAATAACTTTAAAGTTGGTGTCAATGAATCTGTATTTTAGTTTTACTTACTCGTAAGACACCGACTTCCGAAATAAAAGTTATTTTTCACTTTGTAGTGGTTCTTTTTTGTAAATAGTTTTTAACTTCTTAATTTTTAGTGGGTCAGTTTGTAATTTATTTAATTTATAATAGCCTAATTCCAACTGCTCATCAAATTTTACAAAATATAGCTTTTCCCGATGCAGGGACGTTAATTGTTGAGGAGTTCTCCTGGTACATATTAGGAGAACTTGAGCTGATAGTGAAGTCATCATAATTATTCATTGTGACGACCATAGATTACTTAGCAACCACATTAAAGAACCTAATTGAATCGCAACCCGTGAAATACTTACGAGGGTGACACTGAAAGTTCTTAGAAAATCAAAAACTGAACAAACTAGCAAGTTATTAGTTTTATTATATCTATTCAAAATAGGGTCCATTTACATCAATACATCGCTACATCCGATGGAACTACTGAGATAAGCAATTTACCCACTCGTCCTTACTCTCTACCCAGGCGTCCATAAAACGTTTTCGGAGGTGACTTCCATTAAATCTTTGAACCATGAAATGGCCACCAACCAACCGACACCAATCAACACGATGGATTTTTTGGGCCTCTGTCAAATTATAACAAATTATGAGGTATCCACCGGGCATAAAGCTTCCTGACCGCACAATGTTCGTGGAGGATTTTGTGCACTTGACTCATACCGATGCCTAAGCCTGTCCGAATCTGCTGATAAGTCATTATTTTGTCAGTCTCTATCATACGCCACACAACACTGAATTTATCTTCAGTCATCGCCGTAGAAGGCCGTCCCTCACGCAGATCATCGATGAGATTAGTGCGACCACGTTTAAACTCATTAAACCAGTTGTAAACAGTGGCATGAGATGGGGCTTCATTGTGAAAGGCCAATCGAAGTTTATCATAACTTTCTTGTTGACTTAGATGACATCGAAGTCATAAAAAATCATTGTACGAAAATTTTCTCGCGTTAAATTCATGCTGACGTGACACAGACAATTTTCAATTTGCCGCCAAATCGTAAACAAATGACAAATTAATAAAATAGATAAACAATCATATTGGCAAAGAGTTCCATTTACAAAATGTGAACTGTTTTTTTTTATTACATCGTTTACAAGTGGCCGGTTCTAAAACTTTCAGTGACGGCCTCGTATTATTAAGTAGTTCCGGTGGCCATCTGTGGTCTTCATCATCAGTTCAAATGGTGTTTTCTGAGAGAAAATGCACGAGTTATCGCTATAGCTGTGCGTATAAAATTTGATGTTTTCCTCGATTTCCATAGGGTCGATTCCATCGATTTCCATCACCACATTCAAATTCTTGGTGATAATGGGACCACATCGACCCTTGTACCCTTTCAAACAAAAAAAGAATTTTCAATATCGGTCCAAAAAAAATCGATTGATCAGGTTAAGCTACGCTTGCCGTGGTTGGTCCGTTGATTGGTGACCGTCTTTACATGCCAAGACTCTTCGGTGCCTCGAAAAGCACGTTAAGCTGTTGGTTTCGGCTGTCATTCCTAGATCTTTGATAGTCGTTACGGGTCATCAGAAACCTGTAAGTCTGACAACCAGTCTTCTTACCAAGATGTATTGTAATACCCAGCTACTGGATTGTGGAGGTCAGATTGGCAGTCGCTCCATGTAAAATACTGGTTTCCAGCTGTATCCGTTTAAACTAGAAGCCGAACCCAACATAGTTGGGAAAGGCTAGGCAGATGATGGAGGATAATTATGCAAAAGTGAGTCTTTGTTATATGTTTTCACGGCCTAAGTTCATCAATCGGATTGTCATGCTACCTGGAAAATGAATTGAGATGTTTATCACACTAGGAAATTACAACAGTATAAATTATAATGATAAATGATTTTATTTCTGAAAGTAAAACTAAACTTTTACACATCAATCATATTTTTTTAATCTAGATGGGGTCGGCGCTTCCTATCTGACTACTCCGAGAAGAAAGGCCAAAACAAACTCAGAGGTCACAGTTTCTTTTAAAGTCCAGATATAATCTTGGTCAGCTCACGTGAAGATCATGTAGATGGGTGTCTGAAATGGTCATTTGATAAAAGAACCACACATATTGAGTGGACCTGTCCAGTCAGTGCACGGATTTGACATTAGTCGTGCAGCTCAACTGAGAGGAATGAGTAGGTACTGTAGTGTGCGGGACGTGCTACACTAATAAATAATATTTCTCTCTGATAACTGTTAGTATATTTATCTTTTTTAATACAATACACATTCGTTTGTGAGTTCACTCAATACAGTCTTTGAGACAATGCATCATTTTCAATATGTATTCCGATTTTGAATATTTATTTTTATTAAGTTGCCAGTGTCAACTAGCGGCTAGGATGATGCATTATCATAGAACCTCTACAGTACCTAACAGCTATTTCGAAATATAATTACGAACACTGATTAATATTTATGTTGCTATATATTGTCTGTTCAGCTTCAAATAGTACACATCGGAATAATTAATAATAAATTATAAAATAATTAACACTCTATAAATTTATGTCCTAAATAATCACTGGAAAATCATAATAAATTAATCATTCAGTCAACAGTGACCTAGTTATAATATGCAAAAAATTATTAGATTTAGGCAGAAATTCAACCCAAACTATAATCATTATAACTAAGTACCTAATGGTATATTTCTGGTTAGCAATCTGTCTACTTATAATAAAATCGTTTCGTATTTATTTTGGCCCTACATTTTTTATGCGACAAGTAATACAGGGGGCTGTATAAAAACAGTTTTGTTCGCACAACTACAAAAAAGACAGAAGGTCCATTTTTAAACTTGTTCAAAAAATAACATACCACTGACACAGTGATGGTTTTTCGTCAAAGCATTTTAGGCCTCCACTCCATAATTTCAAAGCCCAAAACGCCTCAGCATGAATTCGCCAATTGTATTTTGTGTACAGGTAAAATGGTACAAGCTCGTTCAATTTGTCCTAAAGTACACAATGACATGACACTTCAATCAACTGCCAGCGTTAATTTTGGTTTTGTGTCCAGATTCCAGTAACATTGACTACAGTTGTGACATCGTGACATCGCAGTCTCAATTGATTCGCATTTGTTTTGATGTTTTAGACGTTTATTGATAAATTATTTTAGTAGCACCAATTTGTGGCACCAAATCATGTGTTCCTTTTTGTCTTCCTGCTTTGGAACTGTATCGGTACATAGTTTACAAAAAATTATCATATCGGGGTGAGAAAATTAGCTAGTCACCAAGTTTAGTGTCGACGCTGATTGCTATATTACTTGTCAGCTTGGTTCGAAGCATCTCATTTCATCTAGCTCACTTGCGCGAAGTTTCATTCACCGAAGATTTCGAGTCAAAGCTCATACAATTTATTTCTTGATATAAATAAATTGAACTAGATAAATAGAATATAGAATTAATTGGTCTCATGACAATAATATATTTTTTTTAAATTAATATATCGTAATTGTTTTTATCACCAACGGTTAAATACCAGCAAAAATTAAAGAAGAACAAAAATTGAATACATTCATAAATAAATTAAAACACATAACATAACATAACATCACGCCTTGTTTCCCCGAAGGGTTGGGCAGAGGTGTACCTATAGTACACCCACATTTCACTAGTTATGTAAATAAATTAAAACAATTTTTTTTTTTTTTTATAAAAACGTTGCCCCACACTAGGAATTTCTTCCTGTATCGTGGGTGCGTTCACAAACATAGAACTCACAAACACAAACACCCAGACCCGAAACAATTACTTGCAGATCATACAAATATTTGTTCCGTGCGGGGATCGAACCCGCGACACGCATTTATCTAAATGCTATTATAATATCAAAGAATATTTATATGACAAATAAATACATGTTTTATAAAATATTTACAATATATATAACAACTAAGTAGTCAAATAAAAGCCCTCTCATATTTTTGCTGTGCCCGACAGGGTCCACAATGATCATCAATGCAATCATATTTTGTAAAAACTTACCACCTAAGTTTAGACGTAGAAGCAATTAATATATTGAGTATTGAATGTCACTTGCACGTCATTAAACAACAAGGTCTATGTGGCAGATAGAAAGTTTAATTTTTAGTGAAGTTTCAATTTAGCGGGAATTGTTGTCAAAAGAGCGCAGTTGTGGCCCAGTGGTCGTGACTTACGAATTGGTTCGAAACCCAAGCAGGCACTTTGTGTCGCGGGAAGGTACTAAAGGGTCACCGAGGCCCCCGCAACACAGGCAACAGGAAGGAATACGGGTGGGTTTTAGTCAGTAAGAGTCTGACACACCCTCCCGCTCCGCCCAGAGCGGGAGAAGTTATTTGATGATGTCCCATCCAAAAAAAAAGCAGGCACTTTGTGTAAATTATTTCACCACCACTGCTTTCAAAACGGTGAAGGAAAACATCGTGAAGAAACCTAGTGGAATGTCCTAGAACCAAAAAATCGAAGACATGTGACATCCGTCAAACCACACTGGGGTCGCATGGTGGATTATGGCCCACTCCTCCTCGCAGAGGGGAGGCCTGTGTCGTGGCCAGAGGGCACATTATAGGCTGATTATGCTGTTGTCAAAAGTGATAAAGCATTTACGAGGTCGACCAATAATGTGGAACTAAATGTTTGTGACTAGTTAATTATGTACTTAGATTGTTTTGAAAGTCAAGAATTTACGACACCAGGTTATTTCAGCTGTCTGAAATAACCTGGTGTCGTAAATTCTTGACAATGTGCAGGGTCTTCATGATCTGACCAAGATTATTTACGGATTTTTATGTAGGGACATTGATGAGTTTTATATACGTATACACTGATATGAATAATTACTGTATAAAGTATTACATTATTTTAATTATTAAGAATATGAAAACTATGTGGTATCATAATTTTTTGTTTTTGTTTTCTCAGTTAGTTTTAATCATGGTATGTCAGTTTGAGTAATTCATGCGACCTACCCAAATATCCTTTGGTTTTGTTCGGCAAATCGTTGAGCTCCATAAGTTCTGGGTTGAGCTGCACGATTACTAACAAAAGCGTGCACTAACTGGAGAGGTCCGCTCAATCTGTGTGATTCCTCAAAAGACCATTTTCTACATGGTCTTTACATAATCTGGCCAAGATTATGTCTGGACTTTAAGAGACTGTGCCCTCTGAGTTTGTTTCGGCCGTTCTTCTCAGAGTAGTCAGATAGCAAACGCCGACCTTATTTGTAGTTTTTAGGGTTCCGTATGTCCGAATGAAAAAAACGGAACCCATATAAGATTATTCGTGTTTTTATGTGTCTGTCCGATTGTCACCACCATTTTTCTCCGAATCTAATGGATCGATTAAGTTGAAATTTAGTACACATATCAATTTTTGTGACCCAAATACGGACGTGTAACAAAAAAAAAAATTTAAATGGGGGTCACAAATAAGGAAATTTAAAAAAAAGTTTTGCACACTGTACCTTGTGACATATCAAATAAAAAAGCTTACTGTGAGGGTCTCAAGTATATGTTTTTATAATTTTGAAATAAATAGTTTTTAAGTTATTTAAGTAAATGGATGAATATTTACCATTCCGAGGGGAATGGTAAATATTCATCCATATCTCCGAAAATACTGAGCCAAAAAAATTTAAAAAATACATTTAATTTCTATTGGCTTAAAATAACATGGTAAATTTCCAATTAATATTTGAGCTTACAAACTTACTGCAGTTGGAATGTATGGGATAACATGTTTTTCAACTACTAATAATATTAAGCTTGTTCTTGGGATAAATTCATCCCAATTACAGAACCCTTCTGTGCGTGGTCCGACACGGACTAGGCCAATTTTTTTAAATATGATTGACGTGTGTCTTGAAGCGTTTTTGTACAAACCTACTTTAACTTACTAACTACTACTTAAAAATATTTATCAATTAGTTATTCCAAAAAATATTCTGCTATTTTGAGCATAATTTCAGCTGGTCCTTCTACCTGAATTACTTGGTGGCGTAACGCCCCACCCTTTGTGCGAGAGTATGCTATAAATAAAGGCGACTAGATGTCGAGTGGCCGTACGTGTAGTGGGGCGTAGTTTTCTCTATATATCGGATAGTCCTGAACGGTCAGTAAAGTTGTATTGTCTTTATTTTGTCCGCTTTTTTGGTTGACTAAAACTTTCGGTGCTTCGATCTTGGTTTAAGTTGGAAGACAATGTTGCCACGAAACTATAAAAATAGTACTTTAGTATACAGAGGGAACCAATTCCCCTTAGTTTTCAACTTTCAGCTTTTGTTTGTAGTGTAATTTACGCACAAAATCAAGACATTGTCCGTAAATTACATTCATTCAGTGCATTCAAGACTTAATCAGCTGAATATTGAATCGCAAGTAACACCCTTCCAGCAGCGGTAGCACAGTGAGCAGTGGTGGCCAATTGGGAACGGCCGCGACTTACGAGTTATAGGTCGTGACCCAGGCAAGTGCAGGTATAATAGCAGGAAGTTTGGGGTTGATTGTCACAAGGTAGGGTAACTGCTATAGTAATTGGTCACGCTATAGTAACTGGCCACTCATAACAAAAGAGGTAGAAACAAGGTAATGCAAGCAAGCCCATAAATGAAAAGGACAAAACCTGTATCTATTGTATTTTCGTTTTAGTTCACATTACCTTATTTTTACCTCTTTTGTTATGAGTGGCCAGTTAGTATAGCGTGGCCAATTACTATAGCTGTAGAGGACAGTGAGGGGGGAATGAAGAAGATAAAACACTTGGTCCGCTGAAAGGCACTTGCCACTATATTTTTTTAACACTTGTAAACATCATCAGCATCAACAGCAGTTACCCTATTTGCTGAGGAATGTACTGACAATCTGTCCTGCCTGATTGTGCATAATTTGCGCCATACATGAGTAAAAGTGAGAACATCGTGAGGAAAACGGCATGTCCTAAAACCAAAAATTCAACCCGCACTGGGCCCGCGTGGTAGATTACAGCCCACTCCCTCTCGAAGAGAGGAGGCCTGTGTCCCTGCAGTGGGTACATTATAGGCTAATAATGCTATGAGTAAGAGTTCCCATTTTCGTCTTTTCATAGCGTACCGTTTTTAGAAGCATATTTAATAAAAGTGTACATTCAAATAAAAAAAAAACCTGATCTATATAGTCGTGGTTTCAGTTTTTAATTTTATTCGTGCATGTGTTTTTAGGATCCCGTTACGCTCTACCAGCGGCAATAGTTTGCACAAATATAGTTTGCACAAATGAAGCTTTACATGTCCAGTATAGCTCAACCGCGCATTGCTTTCAGAAAATATTAAACTGATCCTCTATAAACTTATCGACCTTCTAATCTAAATAATGATGAATATTTTTTAGAATAATTGAGCCTATTTTTAACTTTCTGGCCTTTTCTCACTGTTGGTCGCAGTGACAAGCAGAAACTAAGGAGATACCCCGACCAACCGCACGGGAGCCGACCGAGCGAAGCGAGCGATCCCGCGGCTGCGGCTGGCGAGCGCTACATCCAAGTTGGTCGAAGTTACCTGGCAATTTAATATTTTTAAGATCCCAAAATATGAATTGTTTCTGGTTCACAAAAAGAGGAGCAATCATTTTATTAGAGTTCAATAATATTTTTAGGAAATCAAAATGGGAATTATTTGAGGTTCGACTAAATAAATGTCTACCGCTTTCCCTACAATGCGAGCTTAGCTTATTAAATACTAGAACTGCTTGTTGTGCCGTTCTGCGTACAAAAATAACGATATGATCGTATCTTTTCATTTCTTTTTAATGACGAGCGTGTCGCAGAGAATTCCGTATTCGGATTTATATTATTAAATAAATAGCTATTATTTGTTTTTGGGAAAACACATAACAACATAACGACATGGTTACGCTAACGACATGATATTTTTTCTATAATAACGAGATTTAAGCGAGAAAACCCCGGTACTGCAGTGCTTCCGCAATATTTGCGGATGCTTCCATCGATGATTTCTTCGCCATAATTAGGAAAAGAACTGCATCGATGACGAGCAGGGTCCATGGTAGCACCATCACTGTCCTCAGAGCGTTAGCGTGCAAAATTGATAGTTCTTTTACTGTGTACTGGGCAAGTGTACACCTGTACAGAAATAGAAAATAGGACTAGTAATTATTGTGGAACTTGTTTTGTTTACTAACAAATTACTAACACCGTTTTATTTTTTATTTTTGTGTGTAGGTACTACTAACACCATACTAACGCTATTTTTGTAAAAAATTATGGACGTATGTCTGAATTAAAGTTATATTAAAAACGTACATTTACTTAAGTTTCATGTCAAATGATTGGTGACGTTCATCAGAAAATGTACTTGCAATGTATGTGCGTATGACCGACCAGATGTATGAACGTAAACGAAGCAAAAGCAGTATGTACGGAGCGTAGCAGATGGCGTTCTATAGTTTCTGCCTACCCCCATGGGAAGAAAGCGTGAGTTTATGTATGATGTCGAATTTTACAATAATTCATTAAGTTAACATGAGAATTAAAAGCAGATTAACTGATAAAATCTCAAATAGGCTTACGCATGCGAGATTCATCCTAATAGATTAAGTAATAAGTACCTTTTGATGGTGTTAAAAGCTTTGTGTAGAACTAAAATCCACGATATTGGCCATATCACAGAACGGTGAATACGATATTTTTTATTTTCTTATAAGCATGCATAGTTAAGCTTACATGAGATATAACAGCAGATTTAATTCATCAAAGACTTAAATAGACTTTCACATCCGGGATTTGTCATGAAGGCTTAAGCAATAATAACCTCTTGTGTTCACACAATTCACAATCAGCCTATAATATTCCCACTGCTGGGATACAGGCCTCCTCTCTGTGACAGGGAGTGGGCCGTAATCCACTACGTGGTCCCAGTGTGGGTTGGTGGATGTCACATGTCTTCGAACTGACTTCAATAGGCTTTATTTCTCTGTTATCATAACATTACATCGCGCGTGTAATCCTCCAAGGGCTAGGCAGAGGCTAACTGTAGTAGACCCACATTTCCCCAGATATATTTTGAAAATTGAGTAATAACCTAGAATCTGGATTTGTATATAGGCTCGCCTTCTATTACATGGGATAGAAGGCGAGCCTATATACAAATCCAGATTCTAGGTTATTACTCAATTTTCAAAATCTCAATAACACTTTTCCGACCTTTTCTATTGGGTGGGAAATCATCAAATAAATTCTACCGCTCTGGTATGTCAGACTCTTACTGACTAAAACCCACCCGTGTCCCTTTCATTGCCTGTGTAACCCTCGGGGCCTAGTAATGATGGAGGGGCCTCGGTAACCCTTTTGTACCTTCCCGCGACCCCGGCAGGCATCGGCCCTAGTGGACCCCAACACTTGTGCTGACGACATCTCTTTGAGGCGCGCGTGGAACACAACGCACCGTCGACCCGGGCCTGGTCCTTACCGGACGGTGAGCTACTAATTGCTCACCTTCCGCAAGCCCGCGCCTACGGTGGCTGGAAATTCGCCCGGGATTCCCGAATAACACTTTGTCCGACCTAGAAATCAAACCCAGGACCAGATACTTAGTAGTAGCGCTTGCAAATATTAGACCTCCGTGGTAGTCTAGGAAAAACAAAATATCCTCAGTATTCTTTTAAAATCATGGGCACAGCACAACAGATATTATGTTTCTTTCCCATACGTCCAATTCCACCAGGACATTCAGAATTGTAAGCAATATTTTTTTACCAAGTACTCTCGTTGAATGATTGCTTTTTTAAAAGATACGCAAGAGTTGTCTTTGGAAGATACCATTGGGATCTTTTAGTTTCTTTTGGCAGGTTACATTTGTATTAACGTTTTGGCAAAGATAAACAAGAATGAGTCTGAACTTTGGTCCTACGAATGTTTGTGCGTAGTTGAATAGTGTTAATGCTTTTTAAGCACCAGGGTCCTAAACCTTCCAAGCACCCCTTTTTAATTTTTTTTTCGGAAGGGAAATTGTCATATAACTTCTTCCGCTCTGGGCGGAGCGGGAGGACTTGTCAGACTCTTACGGTCTAAAATCCACCTGTAATCCTTCCATTGCCTGTATGTTGCCAGAGGCCACGGTATCCCTTTCAGACTTTCCCGCGACCCCGGCAGGCATTGGCCCCAGCGAACCCCTACAGTTGCGCTGACATCTCTTTGAGGCACCCGTGGAACACAACGCGCCGTTGACCCGGGCCTGGTCCATATCGGACGGCGAGCTTTCCAAGCACCCCTGACATCAGTTGCGCTGACATCTCTTTGAGGCACCCGTGGAACACAACGCGCCGTTGACCCGGGCCTGGTCCATATCGGACGGCGAGCTTTCCAAGCACCCCTGACATTTTAACAGAGAACGTTGCTGTTAATTTTTCATTCATAATAATATTCACTTATTGCTTATGGGTACATTAAGGGACTAATTAAGAATGAATCCACTTAATCTTTTCCCAACTATGTTGGGGTCGACGTCCAAACCGGATGCAGCTGTATTTTACATGGAGCGACTGTATATCTGACCTCCACAATCCAGTTACTGCGTAACACGATACCGACCGGTAAGGACTTGGGCTTCATTCGTAGATCATCAAAAGTTACATTAAGGGACTAATTAAGAATTAATCCACTCAAACTTTTCCCAACTGTGTTGGGGTCGACGTCCAAACCGGATGCAGCTGTATTTTAAATGGAGTGACTGTCAATCTGACCTCCACAATCCAGTTACTGCGTAACACGATACCAACCGGTAAGGACTTGGGCTTCATTCGTAGATCATTGACAGTTACATTAAGGGACTAATTAAGAATGAATCCACTCAAACTTTTCCCAACTGTGTTGGGGTCGACGTCCAAACCGGATGCAACTGTATTTTACATGGAGCGACTGCCTATCTGTCCCAATGTCACAATCCAGTTACTGCGTAACACGATACCGACCGGTAAGACTGGTTGTCAGACTTGGGCTTCTGACTTCCCGTAACGACTGTCAATGATCTACGAATGACAGCCTGGACCAATGGCTTAGCGCGCTTTCCGAGGCACAGATTCCAATTTGTAATGAATGGTAACCCTTCCATGTATCGATAGCAGCAAGTGACCATCGATCGACTCGCGCGCTTGTTATTATTTGGCCACGAGCCTAATAAACAAAAAACTAAAATCTGTATATTAAATTAATTTCATTTTAAATTATTATATTTGCACCAAAGACAACTATTTTATGTCCAAAAAATCACTGTCCATTCCAAGGTTGCCTGGAATAGATCTCAGTAAGTGAGTGATAAGGCCGCAAATTGTATATTTTGTAGTGTATAATCTGGTGTACAATAAAGTATATATAAATTAACAAATTAATAATAAAGATAATAGAATAGAATACTTTTTATTATGTACACCATCAAAATTACAGTTATAAATGTAGAAATTTACATAGGGTGACACAATGGGTGGTCTAATCGCTAAAAGCGATCTTTTAAAGACAACCTTTGGATGTATTAGGAAGGAAAGGAGAGATAATACTACACGAGTATATAATAAATACATGAATAAAATATATTAAAAGTATCTATACCTATAATATATTCAAAAATAATCAAGAAGGTCTATACAACACTTTTTATCAACACAATCCGAAACAAATTCTACCCTAAACATTATAACAGAAACCGTATCTGTAAAAACTTTTTGTAATCCACGTATATAAAATAAACTAGATAGTCCGTTGGTTCGTAAACTAACATTTTATCTAGCTCTGGTGTTTACGGCCAAGTTCTAAAAGCGTTTTAAATATTGCAACATTATTTAGGCATGTGTGTTCGTGGGTTTTTTGGCGTATCTAGTTGCGGTGACAATTTTAAATTGGTGTTTTCAGTTGTGTATGTTATTTTTTACCTTTTAATAAGATTTGACAACATTGGTAAGATCCATAGATTTTTACAAAGGAATTTACACAATTATTAGTACCTAAGTTTATACAAAAAAAGCTTTTCTTTGATATTTTGAAATTTAATAAGGCCTAGGAGCATGAGAAGCGTAGCCTAGTCAAAAAACTAAGTCATGTATTTAATTGCACTTCTAACAATTCTCATTTTGCGCTCCTAAAAATATTATTGAACACTCTAATATAATTAGTGCTCCTCATTTTTTGAACCTCTTATAATTTCTCTTTTGGGGACCTAAAAATACTAAATAGCCGAGTAACTGCGACCAACTTGGATGTGTCAAAGTTAAATTATTTATTTCAAATAGGCAAATAAAAGGCACTAAAATAGAATTCATTCTAGTCGCCCTTTCCAAAAGGTAGTTTCGTATGGAGAAGAATGTGCAAGAAACTCCACCATTACTCTTTTAAAATGTTTTACAATAATTTTATAGGCACATTAATTATATAATCATTATATGTGAAGACGATGCATCTAGAATAAAATTACTATACCACAATAGGTAAAAATAATTAAAAATGAAGCAATCACAGATAAATAAATGTGCTTCGCTCGCTCGGCTCGCGCGCGTTTGGTCACAGTTCTAACGTAACGCGTTTGGTCAGGGTATCCTAGCTTAGATGCTGCGACCAACTGTGAAAAAAGGCCACAAATGTAAAAAGAGGCTCATTTATTTAAAAAGAGTCTGCATCAGTAGTAGCCCAAAAAGTTTTTAGAGGTTGAGTTAAATATTTGAATGACTAGCGATCGTTTTTTTGATGATTTAAAATAAGACCTTTTGGTCGTAACTTTTGAATTTACTGGTCCTTTGAAACTAAACACTCTGTTATTGTGAAAGACTCTCGTATATAAACTAATAGATACTTCAGATTTTCATTATTATTGTAACCTTGCTTTATTCGCAAAGCCACAAAAGTTTTCTTGAATATATTAACAATACAAAAACACCATTTAAATAGGCGTAACAAATCCATAAAACTTTTATATGACTACAAATATAAATATTTTAATGAAAACATGTTTTCGAAAAGTCTAAAATATTCGCCTCATGAATATTGTATCGAAACACATTCTTCACGATTTGAAAAATGGAATAAATTCAGCTTCAAACAGAAGATAGATTTCGATAATGCACTGACTTCTTCATATTCATGACGTTGTACGGACGACAAAATTAATAAGTGTGCGGGTAACGATTGAGGTCATTGTGCATTTGGATAAAAATATATATTTTTTAAAACGGCGATTCTAATATTGTGTAACCGATATAGCCCAAAGAATTGCCAAACTTAAGTGGCAGTGGGCAGGGTACATCGCTCGCAAAACAGATGCCCCGAAACCCATAGCGTTGGAAGGCCTTCCCACAAGGTGGACCGGAGACCTAGTAGTAAAGGCTACAGGTATCCGCTGGATGCAAGAAGCACAGAACCGGTTGAAGTGGCGGTGCCTGGGGAAGGCCTAAATCCAGCAGTGGTCTTTCAGTTGAAATGATGATGATGATGATGTGAAGTCATGTAACTAGGTACCTACAGTTTATATCGAATGTATTCTAGAGTCTGTGTAATATTGGATATTGCAATTCCTTTTACAACTTATGGGATCGTTTCAAAATCACATAAAATTACTTCAAGTTGAACGCATATCAATATTACTCTCAAAGCATTATCTGCCAGTCAACCTTTTAAAAATATAAATGAAGTAGTGATAAATAGATAGATCTAAAAAAGAGATTGTGTGACCACAAGATAGAAGTGAAAACTTACCGACTGGAGGCGAGTATACGCGAAACAGCGTCACTGATCGACTGAAACAATCAGCGTTATCGACCCGAGCGTGATGGTTCAGTTTCGTTCACTGTTCAGAAAAAACGCGAAGCGCGCCCAAAGATGTTTTCACTTCAAAAAGGTTATCGTAATCTGTAATCATTTGCATAGCTAGCAGATTTATTACTGTACCATACCAGTGAAATTGTGCGTGTCATACATAGTATACCGTGAATTAGGTACATAGACGGCGTTAGGTCTGACTTTTGAATCGTCAAGGAGTCGGTCCGTTACTCAACAAGTTGAAGAAACTTGCCCGTTTCAAAACACAGATGTCTATGGAGAAGAACGGGCAAGAAACTCCATGGACAATCTTATAAACCATGATATAAAAAAATCTTGGGTACATTATTCTTGTTGCTTCTATTATAAAATTATAAATGAAAGTCACTTTTCGTGTCTGTTTGTGTGGCCGCGTGGTTCTTTAAATGCGGTTTTCACCATCATTCAGAGAATTTATTCCGGAAGGTTTATATGTAATATAATACATTACTTTTAAACTTATATAATATATTAAAGAAATCTCTATGTTTTGCTAAGTCGTAAAAACCGTGCGAAGCAGGTACCTTGACTACAATTTATAAAATTTATCTATAAATTTTATATCTATAAATTTTTGTCTATGAAGTTTTACATCGTCCTCACATAATATAGTTACAAATTCAACATTATAGATGTAAGTAATATTTTTGTAACAAAATATATATGTATAATTTGAAAGAGTGTCCATGGAGCTTCTTGCCTGTTTCTCTCTATAAGTGCCTACTACGCTTTGGGGGCAACTAGCTTCATATTTCTAACTGACCAACTCCTTGATAAGTCAAAAGTGCCTGTAAATGGTTTAATTGAAATAAATGCGGAGTTTAAGTTCTGATAAAATACTGCATGTGCATGCACCCCGCATACTTAACCGTTTTGCAATGTGTACTTTACTTGAAAACTTCCACGGAATACTTCAATACTGTTGAACTGGCAATGTAAAACGGAATATCTTTTCTCTGTTTAACTGATTCCGTTGTCTTTTATTACCATATTTTAGTGTAAGAGTTTCCTCAGGCGTTTTAGGTTTTCGCAGATTCAGAAATGAGTTGTCAAGGCTCTTTTATTCTTTTGTGGGCTAAGCCAACGCATTTTGGTAGTCTTTTGTATTAAATTCAATGCGTGAGTGAAGCTAAATTTCTACACTTTCAGTATTTTTAGGCTGTACAATATGTTTTGAGGAAGATTGGCATTATATTATTTAACGTCTTTCTTTGGCTCTGACATCATAACGTTGAAGATTATCTTAAGTGGATAGAAAATGGGGTAAAAGTCTAATATTCTGCAGAATCTAGTTGTACTGAGCGAAGATTTTGATAATTATAGTAATAATCATGTTTATTTTTTAATTAGTTTATTATAAAGAAAGAAATAAAGAAAAATAGTAATATTTGTCATAGAAATACGTGCATATACAAATCTATAATAATTCAAATAAAAAACATAAATCAAAACAGATTTATACTTATGAACACAGAACATATACCTATAGTGGGTAGCTGAACGCTGTGACTTTGACAAGGAGGCTTCCACTCAGCATGATGCTGTGCTATGGGGCACCCACAGCAGAGCGCTGATTTTCAGTGGTCATCCGAAAATGACGTACGGAAACCAAGTCAGGTTAAGAGAGATTAGCGGCAAATTTCGCGCCCTCATGCCTCTTGCCGCCGCAGGAGACGCCCTAGGCGTTTGGAATTCCAGGCTGCATCCCGGCCACCGCAGGCGCGGACTTGCGGACGGTGAGCAAGGTGTAGTTCGCCGTTCGATAAGGACCATGCCCGGGTTGACATCAAATAGATGTCAGTACAACTTTAGGGGTCCGCTAGGGCCGATACCTGCCGGGGTCACGAGAAAGTCCGAAAGGGATACCGTGGCCTCTGGCAACACACAAGCAACGGAAGGAACACGGGTGGGTTTTAGTCAGTAAGAGTCTGACATGCTCTCCCGCTCCACCCAGAGCGGGAGAAAAAAGTTAATTGATAATTTCCCGCCATTAGAGATTATCTATATCTTTACAATCTATATAATAAGATAAAATTACTTCTTTCTGCGTCGTTCTTCTAAACTACGCAATAGATTTTTATGTTGTTTCTCCATAATTTCGATAATTTATGCCGTTTCCTCCTCAAAATCAAAATTAAAATCGTTTATTTGTAGAAAATGTGGTGGGTACAAAAGATATACATAATAAAATTCAATGCAAAGACACATTCCACCATACATTAATGAAATGCAAATATTTAATGGATGTTGTTTTATAATCTGAAAATGGATGTTAGTCAGTTAAACAGTAACATACACTATATAATAATAGAAAATAGGTATTCAATTCGAGAATTCTATGAATGAAAGGAACAAATTATCCAATTCAATACAAGTCATAACAATATGCCCATACAAGTCTAAACGTTCTAAATTATTTGAGGTTCTGACGTAACTAGACGCAGACTCAGTTCAATTATAAAATAATATTAAAATAATAATTGACTTGCTTGAATCCAACGCGGTTATTCACAGATTTGAAATGTGTATAGCCAAACTAATTATTTTGGCTATAATCCTTTTTCCATCGTTTATTATAAACGCTGAATGCATGCTGCATGTAAACCCATGAATGGGCTTTCATACACTGAAATAACAGCGATAGAAATTCCCGTAATGACTTAGATCACGTTTACCACATTTATTAACGAAGCTAATTATGTA
The DNA here is from genome assembly GCA_905333075.3 of Atethmia centrago. Taxonomy (NCBI): domain Eukaryota; kingdom Metazoa; phylum Arthropoda; class Insecta; order Lepidoptera; family Noctuidae; genus Atethmia; species Atethmia centrago. The sequence continues at coordinate 16,562,291 of HG995388.1, forward strand.
GTTATATAACCACTTTTGTGATAGTCGTTGTTCATCTTTAGGTAGGCATGCGATTATTGGAAGTATTAGATTCTATCGTCGAAGGGTAAAGCAGGCGTGTACCTATAGTACATCCACATTTTGCCAGTTATGTTTAAGTACTATGTGATAGGGGGCGAGCCTATTGCCATCGATCGAATGACTAGATTACTCAAATGAACCCAAAGATTCACACTAGCTCTTGGAACTTCAAGTTTCATGGGACTACAGAGACCATTGCATATCAAAGAGGCTGTATACAATAATTGGACGAGCTAGATTCTGTCTCTGAAATGAATTACATAATTACAAATGCGTGCAAAGTGTAACAGCGAGCGCGTACTTTGACAAATTTCCCGTGGTGGTAGTCTACCTGTGTGCCAAATTTCTATTCCTTACCCGTGGTCCCTCCCGTAGTCCCAGGAAGGCACCACAGGTATTTTTTTTACCTGTGGTCTCGCCGAGCAATACATTGCTGCCGAATTAAAATGGTAGTCCCTCCTGTAGTTCCTGGAAGGTGCTGTTGCTCTGAAAAATACAATGCTGCTGAATTAAAATTGTACCAAAGTCAAGTCATAATATAGTCAAATGTATTATTCATAACTAAAGAAAAACAGGATGAAAGAAATACGAACATATTTGTAACAACAAGTTGTTTAACAAAAACCTTGTAGCCTCATCTCTTCAGTTATCATAACTAATACTTTAAATTATCGTAGTTGCTCAAGGGCATAACCTAATACAATAATATGTTGAATTGCGTCGTCAGTCAATATAATCTGTTTTGATCGTTATCGTAATTTTATTAGGTACGTTCCAGGGACTACGGGACGGTCTACCATATTAATTCGGCAGCATTGTATTGCTCGACGGGACCACGGGTAAAAAAAATACCCATGGTGCCCTCCAGGGACTACGGGAGGGACCACGGGTAAGGAACCCAAACATCTGTTCAGCCGTTAAGACCTAAAAAGGTAACAAACAGACAGACAAAGTTACTTTCGCATTTATAATATTATTAGTATGGAAGTATGGTTCGAGGGGCTTGTCGCTAAGTAATAACGATCGATAAGGTTAAGCTACGGTTGCCGCGGTTGGTCCGTGGATGGGTGACCATCTTTACATACAAAAACCCTTCCGTGCTTCGAAAATCATGTTAAGCCGTTACTCGTAGTCCCGGATGTCATTTGTAAATAGAAGCCCGAAAGTCTAAGAGCCATTCTTACCAAGTGGTATCGTATTACAGAATAACTTGGTTGTGGTAGTCAGACGGGTAGTCGCTCCATGTAAAATACTGGTATTCAGGTGCATCCCGTTACACTGGAAGCTGACCTCAATATAGTTGGAAACAGGCAAGGCGAGGCCAAGAAAGATGATTATAATAATAAGTGCACACCTAGCCTCTAATGTTCCCACTGCTGGGACACAAACCACCTCTCTATGAGAGGAGTGGGCCGTAATCCACCACGTGGGCCCATTGCGGGTTGGTAGATATCACATGTCTTCGAATTTTTTGATCCTAGGACATGCCGTGTGTGATGCCATCGTCAGTGGTGATGTAATAATTTCATCACCACTGCTCTCAAAACGGTGAAGGAACACGTTATGAGGAAACCGCGCAACTTACCACCGTGACTTACGAGGTTACCACTGCTCACGGCAAGCACTGTTGCTCACGGTAGTAATGCTTTAGTCTCAGGCATTAAAGTTTGCAAACAGTTTTGCTCAAACACCAATAGTTTCAATTAGAACCTAACCTCCCATACCATGGAAAATAATGGTCGTGAGCCAAATAAATTTTTATGATAAACCACGACCTTCAATAATACAATCTTAAATATTCGGTAAACTGTAAGGCAAAAGTTGATGCGAACGTTACTCTCTTTCCTACGAAATATGGTATCAGACGCCTAACCCCTTGGCCCGAGCCATACGCTTAAGCGACACACGTCTTGCGACAAAAAAAATGAAAGAAGTTATTTAGAGTATGCCACAAGTTATCGCGGATCAGCAAGCATAGTGTGAGACGCCTACTAGCTGGATGGACCGACGACCTTAAGAAGGTCGCTGGGTCAGACCGGATGCGGTAGGTAGAAGACAGAGTGTTGTGGCGCAGCCTGGGAGAGGCCTGTCCAGCAGTGGACTGCGAAAGGTTGAGTTGACTGACAAGTTACCGCACGCACATGTCACAATTCATAGTATACCACAAGTCACAGGTGACGAGCGCGCGTATCGCTTGACCCTGCGTCCTATTCGAAAGCGAGCATCAAATTCGCAGTTACGCAATCGTTTACCTGAATAATGAGGTACAGACGCGAGTTGATTGATCGCGCGATTATGTCTTATTGCGCGACGATCAACAAGCGCGACTATCGCGTACTCATGCCACGGTCGCTTTTGGTTAGGACGCAGCCAGACGGAAATAGAAAGAAGTCGCGTCGCAAGTCGCTAAGCCCGAGGCCATGAACAGGGCCTAAGTCACAGAGTTTGATGAAGCTGATGGAATATTTTTTCTTGTATACTTGTAAGTAACGAACCGCGAATTATTCTGTTTGGTTTTCTGCTTCGATGAATGTGTCACGTCAACCAATATGTTGTATTAGACTGTCAGTATGATTTGAGGAGTATATATAGAACATCATTTGGGATGAAGCTGGAATGAGGTGATTGGATCTGAATCTTGAGTTTCTCTGACCAATAAGATTGTTAACTATGGTGGTTTTGAGAAGTTTGACCATTATGTTATTGTTACATCATCATAAAATTATATAACTATGTATTTACTGTTAAAATGTCAAATAAAATTGAAATAACCTCTAAGAGAAATGGTAGATTGACTTTAAAAATAAGCCTAAAAATGGTCTTGAAAATTAAATTAATGAATAATTAATGAATATTAATGAATAATTAATGAATGACTAAAAAATTAAGGTTAACGATGTAATTGTCATGCCCAATAACAATATTTAACTAAATAAATTAGAGCAGGCTTATTAACCTAATGTTACTAATAATGATATTAAAGATAACGTCACAAAATAGCCCAAACAACTAAATAATAATGATATAATACCCAACATCACTAAAACCAATACTACCAGTATATTCATTGGTATTCGTCAACAAACTGATAAATCAGGAAGCGTTAGAGCTGTGCTTCTAATACTCAGATAAATATTAGAATCACGTACCTGATATTATGTTGGTTCTCTCTACAAATCCGAAATCTATAGTATGAATTCTAAGTACTATAGAGTATCCTATTTCTGTGGCGGTGTTGACTAAGGCTTCGGTATCGGATTCGCCGAACTTAATGCGTAATAACGTAAACCTACAAATTGTAAGGTTTCATACTTATGATATATATTATAGTCCTAATATCTATGTCTATAAATATAAAACAAAGTTATTTTTCGTGACTTGTCATGACCGATAAGTCCTTTGAAACTGCTCGTTAGATTTAGATCATTTATTCCGAAAGGTGTATGTTTATAATACATTTGTATTTAACTGATTCTGGGAGAGGCAGTAGGCCGTAAACGAACACGCGGGCCAGTGCGGGTTGGTGGATGTCACATGTCTTCGAATTTTATGTTCTAGGACATACCAGTTTCGATGCCAGTGGTGATGAAACAATTTACGCGCCTATCCGGGTTCGAAACTACGATCTTCTACTCGTAAATCGCAGCCACTGGGCCACCACTGCTCTCGTCAATTTATAATATGTAGTACAGAAATCTCAACGTTTTGAAATTAGAAGATAACACCCCAGCAAAGCAGGAACTGGTTGCACGTACATATATTGTCTGTCACGTACTCCTATTTAATAAAAAAATATTATATTATTTTAAAACTGGCACATGATTCGGGCTACTTATTAATACATAAATTCTCCCTTTAATGGGAAACAAACTAGGGACAATGCCGGCCAAGGAAAGGAGTAAATATCAGATTCTAATATTCCTTTCTTTGTTCCTTTCTTTCCTTCCACAACCAAGACATGACACTTAAACCAGTCACACCGTTTATGGAAGGCTGAACCGGCAGGTTATAACTCGCAACGCGTTAGGGCCAATGTGAGCTATAATGCTACCTGGTATGCTAATTGTTTACGAGCACAAATCAAGCAAACGTTAGTGATGGTTACCTTCTCCCTATTGACTGACTAACTGTAGGATATTTTACATTGCATTTGATGTACACACACTTACCGGTAGGGGGTAGGCTTCACCAAGTTCCCCTAAACTATGTACCCTAGTCTCGTCATACCACATCCAGCTAATCATGTCTCGTCAAACCACATCCAGCTTTCGGTCTTCTCATTAATTATTAGCAAAACACGTACTTTGGATGCCAAGATAGAAACACCCCATTACTAGACTAGGACGGTCGCACGGCTGCCGATTACATTACAAGCATCCTCTAAATGGGGTAGATTAAGGAAGTGAGAAGTGAAGTGACGATTTTGAATAACCACTTCGGCGTTTATCATGAGCAATCGTAAAGAATTCAGCAACTGACTGAAGATACGGAACTCTTGTGGTAATTCTGTATTGTCAAAATAAAGGGTAAGTAGGCCATTATGTGGAGTTCATTACATTCATTCGCGTCTAGTAATACTGGAACATATCTCGCTCACTGGCAGTTGAACTTCATAGTGATCTGTCTTAGGATTGAGTAAGATATGCTTGTAGAATTTAGTAAACGTGTCTTGTTACAATCGTAGCAGTGTCCTTAGTAATCCTATACGTTCAGGTCTAGCTAAACATGTATGACGCTGTCAGCTGCTGTAATGCAGCCCCACGTCACTTGGGATGGGTTTGTAGTTTATTGTAAGGAAATTCATTACCGTAACTTTAAATAATGTTTTCCCCAACACAAGGGTTACGGGAAAATTACCGTTTTTGCATTCCTCTCTTGTCTTTCAACTTAAAGTAAAGCAGATTTCTTTTCCTTATATCTTACCTATGAATATCCAACTTTATTTTTCTATTGACATTGTTTTCTCGTATCGGGGGATACGAGAAAACAATGTCAATAGGAAAATAAAGTTGGATATTTATAGGTAAGAACTCAACGTTTTGACATTAGAAGATAACACCCCTGACACCCTAGTCATTGTTTTCTCGTATCCCCCTCCTTGTTCCCTAGCTTTCCAAGTCAGGACAAGCAAAATACGTCATGGGAATTCATAACAATCGGTGGGAGTATCCTGTCTGGAGACGAGCTCTGCAGAGCCGTGCGGAGTGGAGCACAGCCCCTTCTGCTAAGGGAGAAACTGATCTAAACACAAATGTTAGCTTAAGTTAGGAAATACTAAAATTTTATCAGCGTAGTATAAATAGTCTGTTCGCTGTAATGTGTTGGCTTGCAGATTCGTACGTTGAACTGAACAGGCGAAGGTTACACTATTTAGAGCATTCTACCAGACCTTCTACACGTGAAGTTTGTGGGCTAAATACACGCAGAGGACGTACGACGCACTATGGGAAAATCGCGTATGTTTCGTCTCCAAACTCCGTATCTCAGTTGTTTCAAAACTAATTGAGCTGTAATTTTGCACACATATTCTTGGATGTATAGTTTCGTGTAAATAATTTTAATTTTGGAAATAGAAAAAAAAAAAAAAAAATTTTTAACATACAAATCGATTCTGAGCCGCTGTTCAGGTCCGGATCGTGCAAGACTTTTGGCGGTCGGAACCAGAGAGACCGGTCATTGGCTAAATGCCCATCCATCTCCATATACCGGTACCTTCCTGGATCCGACCTCGCTTCGTCTGGCGACTGGTCTGCGGCTTGGGGTCACGGTATGCACTCCACACACATGCCCTTGTGGCACGGACGTGGACCGACTGGGTCACCACGGACTTGGTTGTCAAAAAAGTGCAGGCCGCTTTGACATGCGACACTTAATGACATAATCCACCGGTCTCTTGCCAGCATCAATGTGCCTGCTCTTCTTGAGCCGACTGGCGTTGTCAGAGATGATGGCAAAAGACCTGATGGTGTGTCATTGGTCCCGTGGAGTTTGGGACAGATGCTTGTGTGGGACGCTACCTGTGTAGGCACACTGGCACCGTCCCACCTCCAACGGACTACTTCTAAAGCGGGTGCAGCGGCAGAAAATGCCGAAAATCTGAAAGTTATTAAATAAGGGGCAGAGAGTACAACTTTGTGCCCTATGGCGTCGAGACCCTCGGTCCGTGGGGTCCCAGTGCGCATAAGTTATTTGCGGAAATCGCGAAACGTCTAGTTGATGTAACTGGTAACCGAAAAGCTGGCGGCTTTCTTGCGCAACGCATCAGCATTGCAATTCAGCGAGGAAATGCCGCCAGCATCTTCGGTACAATGCCCCGAGGGCCTTTTTTAAGCTTAACTTAGTTTTAATTTAATTTAGTTAATGTTAATAATCATCTTGTAATTTGGTTATGAAAATAAATATTCAGAAAATTCTGTTTAATAATTAATTTAAAAAATAAAACTTAAAAAAATATATGCATTTTATAAGAAAAAAAAACAAAAATGGTCTTAATTTTAAATTTACTTAAAATAGTTGTGTAAATTTACTTAAAATGGAATAATTAAAACAAACGAGAAAAATAAAACAAAATTCAGGACAGATTTTCGTTGATAGCAAGCAGGGCCTTGGCTTCATTTAAAAGTTCTTTCGATATTGTTTCTGAGGTATTTCTCAAACTTGATATATATGGATCAGAAGTGTACAATAAGGTATGGAACACGTCTTCATTGGTAGCCGCTCTTGAACACTTTCTAGAATGATGAAGTCTAAACTTTTTGTAATTCTTATTTCGGGATTCTTGCGCGTATTCGGACAATTGTCCGATAGGTAAAATAGCATAGTACTCAATGATTTTTTCTCCGTGAATAAGTATTTTATGCACGGAGGAAGGCATATTTAATTATAAATATTTACGTACAGTTGGGCTGTACTATATGCGTATTCACCAAACTTTTTTGAATTAATAGCCATTCCAGATGACATAGTTTGTAGTATTATGTACATTCGTTTAATAAGTTCTACGTCTACACCTGTAATGTCTGCAGAGCAAGAGTAATTCTGAAAAAAATTCCGAGCTGTGTTTCCGTCATTACTATTTCCAGTGCCTTGTCAAGGTTTATCGACATGCAGTCCCATTTCCTCCCTAAACCGCTTTTGTACCAATTTTTTCTTTTCGTCTTTGTTTTTTTTTTATTTTTCGGTGTAGTAGCTGACCACTTTTCAAAAGACAAGTTATAAGAAATATGTACGATCATCTCCGTACTCCTAATCCAAGCATGTAGTGTTGACAGTCCATATTGAAATGAAATTTCGTTCACATCTCGTGTCCTAACTGCTTCTAAGTTATTCATTTGCCGAGGAGTAACACCACAAACTGTACAAGAAGCGCTCGAACGAGTTTCAGTTAAAACTTGTGCCACTTTACCATCAATCATGGTTAAAAATAGGTCATGAGTAATTTCGATTACCTCGCTATTCTTATTTATCAGGGAAGGAGACAGATTTTGTATTTGATTGTTGATATCAACAGACGCGGTTTTTTCAGGAGTTTCTTTGGCAAATTCTAACAATATAGGTCTGCAATATCTTAAAGATGAGCAAGTCTTATTCTTCCAAACAACAGTATTAGTTGTCTCATCTAGGAGTCTAATGGGTACAAGTGAAGCAATAAAAAGGTTTGCATCTGATATAAAATCGCTTTCTTCGGGCAAAACTTGCTTGTACTCACTCTGCCCTGATGACCCGTCACAACCCCATTTACAGAATAGTTTCAACTTTCGTAAACCGTTTTTGTAAACTGAACCAATTAGTAATATACGTGCCACAGTATGATCCAACAAGTCCTGCAGATTGACTTTTGCATTTATGTTAGTAATGGTTATGCTCGAACCTGGTGGGTAACACATCTTCTTCGCTTCGACTAAAGTTGGATAAGAAGGAAACACTGAGCAGTTTTTGTCCGCCAAACAAAGTCGAAGCTTCCCATACTGTTCTTTGTTAAGGTATAAGTTAATAAATGTCCGTAGTGCTTCTTCCTTTGAAAAAGGTGTAACATCTTCAGGGTTCTCAGTTATGTATATACCAATATTTTTCTTATCGTTTTTTGAAGCAGTTCGTATAATATTAACGATTGCGGTCTCCTCCGTCTCATCCATAGACCGTAACTCCTGAGCATGTGCATTGAGCACACAGTCCAATCCGTACTCTTGTATTAATTCCATGTTTTTTCGTTTTTTTATTTTTCTGAAGATTCTTCGTATGGTTTTGAGGGTCTGCCGCCACTACTTCCAGGCATATTAGGGTCATTAACCGTGACCCGATACTCTAGTGGAACACGAAATCGACCATCTAACCAGATGACGTTCTTACTTTCAAAGCGGTCTTTCATCCGAGATGCATTTCTCCAGCGTTCGCTACATTTAGATACCAAGTTTGTTTGAATGGAGAAGACCACAGTAGCCATATCCTCTGGTGACAAATTGAAATTTTCTTGTAAGTAGTCTTCTATATTATGCCCATTTATCAATAAATTGCACAACACTCGATTACTACAAACAAATTCACCCATTATTCAAATTAGTCAACTTTGCAAATAGTTGAAAATATGGTATTAACTGCTTTTTAGGGCAACTGAATGTTTGACCAACAACTGTGAATGTTTCAGGGCTCACAATCTTTTTATAGGCCTATGAAATAGTGTTATGTGCATAAAGATAAGATATTAATAATTTGCACTCTTCACATAACTAACCTGTTTTTATTTCGACCCTAATAGATAAGTGACCATATTTTATCAAGTAAGGTGGTCAAAACTGTATCAAAACCACAAAGAACTATTAATAATAATTATCACTCTAATGAACTGTTTATCAATTTGACCTTAATAGATAATAAATGATTTTATGAGAAATAAAAAGAACCTGAAAAAAATATCATTTTTATCTCGCGATATGTTTTGGTAAGTACAAGTATGTGCAATTTTTTTTTCTCCTTGCGTAAACTAAAGTATAAAGATCTTAATACAATAAATATCTCGACAGCGGCAAGCAGCGGTAAAGGGTAAATGTCTCGTTAAAAAAAATACCCTAAAAACATATCATCTTAAACTATATTGGTTAACTTTATTTTATCGATGCAATATATATAATATTAATTATGAAACATTATAAGGAGATTATAAGCATTCTAAAAATGTATAATACTTGTACATTTATATAAAAACTTTCGAGTAATGTGGCGTTGAATTGCAGTAACGTATTGCGTCAAAATTACGTTATTGAACAAGAGTTAGCTTTGATGCCTATTTATAATACATTATGATTGACAAAAAAAAAGAAATTGCGAACAGAAAGCTTATTTATTAGACTATATTAATTTATTATTTTTATTCCATAACAACGACTTTCACGTGAAACGGTTTTGAGACGGCTTTGTATGGGGCTTTCCCATAGTGCGACGCCCTGCGTGTACAGTATAATAACGCGTTCAGGGTGTTTATGGGGCTGCTGCGGTACTATGGCGCGCGTGGCATGTTCACGGAGGCGCACGTGGACGGTTTTCACGCGATCAAAAGAGTACGGAAGCGCTATGCTTCGAAGATAGCGCGGATGGGTGGCGGGTCCGACGCCATCCTGGCCGCGTGCTCCGGCCGATGGGACTCTGTACTTATGGCGCACTGGATAGGCCTACACGCGAGGGCAAGCGCCTGACTACTGTTACTTTTTACTTTTACTAAAACTAGGCTAAGAATATTGTTACTAACAAAATGGACAAAGTCTGAAATAAATTATATTATTATTATAATTTAGGACGAGTCACATTAATACATTATACATATTTGCAACCAAAGGTTATGCATTCGGCGTATTTTTATTCAATGTTGTGCGTATGCTGTGTAGTCATGTATTTGTCTTTTGAGTTCATAACGTGATAACCGATAACGCAAAAAATAAAAATATATATCGGCGGCGTTATGGAAATATGATTATTTTTTATAATAATAAACCCTTCATTCGGATTCTTTCGTTTACTGTGCTATAACAATTGCTTTCTATACGTGTCACATTTTAATGAGTTTTTCCTTTTATATGTTGAAAAGATTATTTTATACTTTATTGCAATATTATAATTATTCTAGGTAAAAAAAATGTATGCACTTTACGGCTGTCAAGTTTAGGGTTGTGCAGACTGGGGTGATATTGCAGGCGCGAGAATCTACTTTATTCTGGAAACACTAAGTCAATTTTAAAAGTGGAAGACTTACTTTTTAAATCATTTTATTACTAACAATTAGATGGTAATCAGATACCTCCTATAGTTCTAATGGATTGTGTGATTAATATATATTATGTCGAATATAAAACAAAAACTTAACTCTTTTATACTTTCCTTATTGTTACTCTTGGTTCATACAGGAAAAAGTCGTGGGGAGAGTTTTGAGTATGGATGTGGATGGCTATAAGAGTCGGGGAAGACCAAAGAAATGAAATGACCGATGGATAGACTGTTTGAAAAATGATATGGCTACAAAGTGGGTGACTACCGAGATGACGATTAAAGAGACGTATGGAAGAAAAAGACATGTGGCGTTCAGTGGCGGTACCTTCATATAAGCCCAAATGCCTTACTAAAATGGATGGATGAATTCACTTTTAATTTATTGTACCTAACCAGTAGTTTATGAGAAAATTGCGATGATACATACGTAGGTACCTACATACTCAGTCAAAAACTGAACTTTCTTTTTTTGAAATCGGTTAAAATTTTATTGGGCTTGCGTTATTTTGAAACCCTAGCACGCCACTGGTGGCGTTGACCTCAAATAAATTGGCATAAGAGCAAGGGAATGATGATGTTACTTCTTGCTTTTCCGTTCCTACTGAGTTACTAATTACAAAATGTTAAATAACACTATCGATTCCAAAAATGAAACCAACATCTCAAAATACTTCTCCGTCTGCGTCACTAAAAACATCTTCAACTTTATATTTACATTATCAACAAAAACATCATTAATAACGCCTCCTGATATAACAAATGTTCTGAACTTCCCTAACTAAATGAAGCGAAATTCTTCACCCTTAATCGTATAATCAATCATTATTACTCAACACTCCACTAGGTATTTACTTTAAACTAAAATTTGGTTTATGACAACTCGGAAATTATGGAAGCGTTGGTATCATTTACATGAAAGAGTTTCTAGCCCGTCGGTCGTGTGATGCGAATATCCACGTGACTCTCATAGGCGAGACTCGCTAGGTGACTATCGAACTTATTTTCAAAAACCCTTGAAAATTGTATGGTTAAATTGTTCATTCTTATTGCAACTTTTCTCCGCATTTATTAAATTGTTTACACTCAAGCGAGCAACAAAACTCGCTTGTGAATATATTTTCATACGAGACTCGTCAGGCGATTTTTTCCAACTGTGAAGACATGAAAAAACTTAACATTTTCGCCTTGCTTCGACATGTCGAAGTATTTACCGTCAACCGCATATATCAAATTTACAGTGCCTTTATGTTGTAGCAAAACAGGCCGCTTTCGTAGTTCAATTGTTATCATTGACGATGACATGCGGTTGACTGTTTACATGTCACCTCCTTTCGATATTTGCCTATTCTAGGCGACAATCTCTGCTCATGTAAATGCCTTTACTCTCTCATGCTAAAGCAGTGTGTAAATGTAGTAATTATCCCGGATCAGAACTTTGCACCTAACAGACCTTTAGTTTTTCCTAATGAAGAAACTTTGAGGGTAGAAGATACGGAGCACTTTATAGAGATTTGGAACTGTACGGATTTAAATATAAATGATCGCCTGGTCTGTTAGCGTTTGAACTGGAAAATAATGAATGCGCTTGTAACCGACAGTAGGTGTTTGGTAAGCTTATTCAGAATCAAGATTTGGGTAGTTTTGTATTACAACGGTATGATTTCTATATTTATATCTGTAAATTGTATGGTGTTCATAATAAGGAGTATTCTATTCTATTATATTCTATGATTCAGAGCTGGTAACATCAACATTATCTCGGTTAACCAGATTCTTGGGACTTCCAGTCTCTTCTTGTTTCCTCGTAGCAAAGGTATTAGAATCAACGCCTACTTTGTTAGCTCTTTTATAAGCTTTCATAGTGTATTGAAAACAGAGAGCATTGTTTTACCTGTAAACATGATCATTATTTTGATCAGTCTGTAAATACAGTCATATTCTTGATAATATTGCCTAGACAATTTCTACAGCAGTATCGGCCCTAGTACAATTCTTCTGTCCTAGCCTTAGTAAAACTAATAAGACACATTGCAGTTCAAAGATCTCATCCTGTATAAATAATATAAATTTCAACTGCAACGCTATTTATAAAATCATTTCATTAATATCCCCTTTCACTATCACTTAAGTTAATATTACTGTAATGAAGAATAAATTGAACGTAAAAAGGTCGGCCTTTGTGAGTTTTGAACGCATTATTATTCAATCAACTTGCATATTGGCTTCGTAGTGCACGGAGCTTGGTGATTTTTTTTTTTATATCGTTAGCCTGATGCAAAGAGGTTAAACTGCATTAGTAGTGTGTGATCTACCTACTCTTCATAGATTTAATTGTTGTTAACATTATTTTGGCTAATGTTTCTTTTTTGGGTTCCGTGCCCGAAGAGTGCATGGAACCCTATTACTAAGCCTCCGCTGTCCGTCCGTCCATCCGTCTGTCAGGGGACGGAAGGGGAATAAGTAGGCAGTTTATATTTTCACATATTGTGTATTTCTTTTGCCACTATAACAACAAATAATAAAAAATAAAATAACGTTAAAAATTAAATGGGGTCTCCATACAAGAAACGTGTTAGTTTCGACTTTATTGCTAAATATTGTACGAAGGGTTCCGTCGTACCTTCGTGTACGAGTCCGACTCGCACTTAGCCGGTTTTTTCTGTTGTTTCTGGTGTATTTAATTTTAAGAGTTGTGTTTGTCCAACTGATGTCATTAAGTATATTATTTCCTATACTTATTAAATACATATTAATTACATTTCTAAATATTTTAATAAAAAAAAACAAAAACATAAAATAGAAGTCAACTGGTGTCCGGTGTCGGCTCCAGAGACAGGAACCTCCTCACGATGTGACTGCCTTCTCAGTAACTATTTATAATTATTATGAGTTTCTCCTATTACTTCTGTGTCCTTAAACTCTGACTTTTTTTTAAAGATGATGGATGGTTTTATTGACTGCCTTCATCTTTTTTTCACAAAATCTGACATCATCTTCACAAAAAAAGGAAATTTTAACATTATCAACCGTCTTTGAATATCTGAATGCTTTTTCTTTCATTATAATATATATAACCTAAAAGATAAGTCTCGTGCCATCAAAATTCACAATCCGAGCAACACAACCAAAATTACTCATCAGTCGAATCCTCCTTGCACAAAAGTAATTGGTCGTATCGAACTCTCCGTAAACTTTGTCTATAACATTTTTATTCCTATGAAATTGGTCTCCCACCTGGGTTTTTACTGCGCCAGTATCAATTTACCAGAAAATGAAGCTGTAGCACAAACTTGGCTGAAGGGGCGAAATGAAAAGTTTGGTAACGTTGTTCTAGGCTGTGTGAGGTTAAACTAATATTGGCTTGGAAGAGAACTGTGTGTGCTTTGGTTTTGATTAAACAAAGAATTAATTCACTGATCTTTGTTATGACATTAGTGAAGTTGTTACTTCCTACACTGAATTCTTCATTCGTATTTTGTTTAGGATCTTCAATTTTGTGATTGATTGATCTTTCTCAATCTCTTTTCTTGATCGAGCTATTGTCACAAAAAAATTACGCTCGATATCAAATTTTCTCATTCACACGAAATTATCATTAGCAAAAATGCAATTTTATTTTTTTCTAACATTTTTCAAGGCTTAATAAATTCCTTGATACCTGTAAGCACTGTCTTCATCCATGATATCGCAACTTTTCTCATACTAATTTAATAATACGCGACATTTTCATCCTCTTAAATCTGCAAGGAAGCATATAAAATAAATTACGATCATGTAAGTATAATATTATTCCCATTTTTCTCCCAAAGCATGCAAGATTACAATTTATGATAACGGATTTTTATGCATTTTAATAAAAAGCGGTGTTTTAGTGTCGATAGAAGTTATTACGGGCGCTTATCGATAATTGGGAATGTGGTCCCATCCTTATTCGTAGTAGTTAGTAGCTATACGTTGCAAGAAAAATGTGGTTTCATTATGAATTCTGGGCACATAAGCTCAAGTTGGCTACATTTTAACGTTTGCTCCATTAGAATACAAAAGGTTTATACTGTGGTTATGTCTTCACAGTCTATGTGACTAACACGGCCATCATGAATATGCTTTGAGTTTGAGTTTGAGTTTGAGTAGGTCGTGAGTTCTAACTCAAGCAGGCGTTTTACTTTGTGCAAACAATTTCATCACCACTGCTCTCAAAACGGTGAAGGAAAACCGGCATGTCCTAGAACCAAAAAATTGAAGACATGTGAGGGCCCGCGTGGTAGATAACAGCCCACTCCCACTCGAGGAGGCCTGTGTCGCAGCAGTGGGAACACTATAGGCTGATGATGATGAGTTAAGGGTTTTGATTGGCTATCGGGATGGTGGTTTATTTATAGGAGCACAGGCAGAACAATGCTTATCCTTCATGCATATCATTACCATTTCAGTTTACTATACCCAAAACAAGTGAGTCGGTAGCCATTTCTGCCAAATCTGTATGTAGAACCATACGCCAAAACCCATTTAGCACAATTTCATAAGTTTAGCTGTTCGAATTTCACAGTAGTGCGCAGTAGTAATTTATGTACCTTTATCCAAATTCACCGACGAAAATCCAAATATATAGTTGCGAATTTCAAATTTAACACCCTAAAACTCCGGTGCATTTATTTATATCTGTTTGCTCACGCAGTAAAAAAAATCGTACAAAAAATTGCAATCTCACAATTGGAGCCACAACCTGACCAAAAAAGTGTCTTAGTTGGCAAAACAGAAATACAATCAACGTAAGCAAATAAAAGCGCAAATTAATTAACCCTACTCAGTTTCAGCATCAAAATAAGCTACAGTAGGTTCCCCTTTTTAAAATTCAACTCCCATTTTTTGCTTTACAGAGTTCTTTTGCGCCAATTCGGAGTTCGATGGTACTCCCGCTACGGTATTAGCATATTAATGAACGGCTGCTACGAACTAACATTTGTAATTACTTTTGTCCTGACTCTGCGAGTTACGCCTTAGGTAACAAAGCCGTTTTATCTGTGTCGGAAAAAGTAGCATTTGTGTTACTAAAATTGTGAACTTGTTTTTTGACATAAATACGTTTGACGTTTGTGATTGATCTTTTCGACTGCTTCATTTTATCGACGTATTGGTTTCAGTTGTAGGGTCTTTAAATTTTGACATGAAATGAATTTGACTCTGAATTGTAATATTTTTTTTTATTTGCAAGCATGCGTTAATGCAATTAGGTTTCTCATTTATTTATACAATTATATTTAAAAAAAATATATATAATTGTAATTTAATAGTACCTACTTATTTAATCGTTTTTAATAATATTAGTAATTTGTATGCCACTATTGGCAATACATAACCCATTTTTTAAGATCTTTATATGTAATTATAACCTATATTTCACAAATAAATTATTCTTATTCTTATAGAGTAGATATTTCTATTCTGAAAGATGTTGATGATATTTTTCATCAACAGTTTCTAAAATAATACCGATTTTATATAATCCAGTCCGTATAACTTTAAAAATCAACTCTTCCGAATCCTATGATAATTTTACCCAAAATGATCTCACAAAATCCACATCGCTTCGGGCAGAACAAAAACGGTTTACGAATTTTCGCGACGAGAAAAGCTCAGTTACAATTGTACCGTAGCTACCTATCAATGCGTTATTTAAACCTCGTCCACACGCGAACGGTAAAACGTGAGGAGGAACCTAATACTGTCAGTTTTTGCCTGAATATTATGAAAGGAGAAGAGGGAAAAGACATACGAACAACCTTTTTTGTGGAGATTGTAAAAGGTAAAAGGATTTTTAGGGTTCGACGGATATTTTATGACGCGTTTTTTATTGGTGTCACTTTTTCTTTGGGTGAAATCGTCCAAACCTATTTTTCATTTACTCGAAGTATCATCAGTGACTGAAGGATCGGGGTCCCTTATAATCTTTTCTAATTTATTTTGTAAAACTTTCCGGAAAATTTACATCTTTAATGTCCATTTAGAACATTTTTCATTTAAACTAATATTATAAATGTCAATCATCTCGTCTATGATTATTTCACGCCTTAACGGCTGAACGGATTTTGATAAAATTTGACACACAGATAGACCATAACCTGGCTTGGGACGTTCCTGTGGGATCATTTCCGACCTCCACGCGGTTGAAGCCGCAAGCAAGACCTAGTTGTTTTTAATTGATTTTCAAGATTTTTTGGTGGGTTTTAAAACTATGACTCTTCCTCTTAATATCAAAATTCAAAGCTCATAATGACACTAAAAGGCGAAGTTGTAGCTGCCATATAGCCGTGGGATTTCTAACCAAACAATTACCAGAATATTTGGATTCATTTCAAATTCTCTCACAATCGTATTAAAGCCATATGATACAGTATATGTGCCTTTTAGTCCTCAGCTTTTAATACAACGTTGAAAGTTGATGAGTTGCGTAACTCCATTTGTGAAAATGGGCCACATCTTTCACGGACTTTATTCAGCGCAATTAAATTTTTCATTAACGGCGTTAATGATCCTTTATTTTGGGACAATATTTCTACTAACAATGCGGTCTTGAAAATCCACGTGTTTCAATGAATGATTATGGAATGTTTTATGATCGTTGCTTGTTGTCTACGCTTATTTTTTTTTTTTTTTTTTAATAAAAACGTTGCCCCACACTAGGAATTTCTTCCTGTATCGTGGGTGCGTTTACAAACATAGAAACTCACAAACACAAACACCTAGACCCGGAACAATTACTTGCAGATCATACAAATATTTGTTCCGTGCGGGGATCGAACCCGCGACACGCTGCGCAGCAGTCGATCGCTCAGCCATTACGCCAACCGTGTCGTCAGCGCAACTACGTCTTCTCTTTCATACTTTTTCTCTATTAGCCGTCATCTCTGTACTTACTTCTTTCCTAGCAATATTATCTTTCACACAATCCTCCTATCTTTTCTTATAAGGCATAAAGTGATCCTTACCACCAAAATCATTACTACTATCGTTTCGTTGAGGAGGAAGGTTAGTTTATAGATGATGAACTACATCATCTAAAAACTTCCTTTCATCACCATCCTCAAAAAAAAAAAAAACAATTTCCTCCTTACCACATTCTTTCACAACTAGACTCTATTGTAGCACTACTAACAAACATTCAAATGGTCATAGTACAGTACAATCTACGCCACTTTTATCACAAAAGATCCTTATCCTCCAACCATCGTTCCAATTTTATTAAGAGTCCGGGCCATACTTGCTTTATACATCTCCATTAGCCATCATCTCTGTATTTACATCCTTCCAAAATCATTGTTAATTGTCTCATTTTCAATATCTACGTCATCAACAATTCCTCCGTTATCCTTTCCAATAAATACTACAAAAAAAATCTTCTATCAATACATCCTTAACAATTTTCACCACATTTTTCCACAATTAGACCCTCTGTTATTTGTAGCACTACTGACAAACGTTCAAATTGTCACAGTACAGTACAATCTACGCTACTTTTATCACAAAGGACGCTCAAAGACAATTGCGGGCCGCTGTGGCTAACAACTGGGTGTTTATGAAGGGTAAATTGTAAAGAAAGACAAATTTAAAATTGTAGTCCAAAGTGGAAAAGGGTTTTTTGCGAGTTGAGAATTTTGTTCTGGGGTTTAGATGCTTGAGTTGTTGGGTCATGATGAAAGGGCTAGGACTAGATTATGAGTTTTATTTGAGGATTTGTTTTGAATCTATAATTTGGGTTGAAATGCTAGTTAAAATCATCATAATATTACGCTTTTGATCTCCCAAGAAGTCGGTAGAGGTGTTTACTATGCCTTTATTTTACCAGCTATGTTTCAGTTACTTGTAATTGTGGGCAAGTCTATTATTAAGTAATGTATTACTTAAGACTTCAAACGCATTATAGATTTATGAATCGATGGTAGAACGGCAACTGTTATATTAATTTTAAGTCGAGGCATTAAACCTGTAGAATCTTATACGAGTAGTATGTAGGACATCACCCTTTTTTTTTTTTTTTTTTGGGTGGGAAATCATCAAATAACTTCTCCCGCTCTGGGCGGAGCGGGAGGGTGTGTCAGACTCTTACTGACTAAAACCCACCCGTATTCCTTCTTGTTGCCTGTGTTGCGGGGGCCTCGGTGACCCATAAGTACCTTCCCGCGACCCCGGCAGGCATCGGCCCTAGTGGACCCCTACTATGTGCTGACGACATCTCTTTGAGGCGCGCGTGGAATACAACGCGCCGTCGACCCGGGCCTGGTCCTTACCGGACGGTGAGCTACCCATTGCTCACCGTCCGCAAGCCCGCGCCTACGGTGGCCGGAAATCCGCCCGGGATTCCCGACGCCCTGGGCGTCTCCTGCGGCGGCTAGGGGCGAGAGGGCGCGAAACTTGCCTTTCCCTCAACCGTCCCGCCTCCTCCTTTGCGAGCATTACTGCTTCGCAGAAGGAGGTGACGGCTGCCCATGCCCTCTCGCTCCGTACCATGGCCTGAACCAGGGCCGGATGCGAGAGGTCTCTGCCGCCGATCGCCTCCACTAGGACACGGCGGTGCTCTGCCCAAGCCGGGCAGACCTCCACCGTATGTTCCACCGTGTCCTCCAGGCGATCCACACAGTGGTGACACCCGGACGTTTCCTCCCGCCTTATCCGACACAGGAACCTCCCGAAGCTGCCGTGTCCGGTGAGGACCTGCGTCACGCGGAAGGTGAGGACGCCGTGGCGCCTCTCCGCCACTCCTCAAAGAGGGGACTTATCGCCGCAATCGTGGCGTGCCCAGCACTGGGTTGCAACAACCGTACTTTCCATGACGCCATGAGATCCCGCCGGAGCTCCGTCCGCTGTGCCGCGATTTCTCGCGGCAGCGGACTTACGCCCCGGCGTTTCGCCTCCTCGCGCCACTCCCATACGTGCGCGAGGACTTTTGCCTCCAGATCCCATGGCGGCAATCCGGCAAGGAGGCTCGCTGCCTCACAGGAGACCGTGCGGTATCCTCGGACCATCCGGATGGCCATGACCCTTTGGGCCGCGCTCAACCGGCGGGCTGGCCGCAGCGCCAGAGAGCGCGCCCATACAGGTGCCCCGTAGAGGGCCATGGACCGCACGACCCCCGCGTAGAGCCTCCGGCAGGAGGCGTTTGGACCCCCTAGATTGGGCAGGAGCCGCTTCAATGCAGCGCCCGCCCGCTCCAGTTTGGGAGCCAAACGTCGGAAATGCTCCACGAAGTTCCACCGGCTGTCGAGGACGAGTCCCAGGTACTTCATCGTCGACTCGACGCCGATAGAAACCCCTCCTACCGTTATTTGGGACCCCAACGGTGGCGCGTTCCGAGGACCATGAAAGCACATGGCCTCGGACTTGTGCAGGGCCACCTCGAGTCCCAATTGCCGGATCCTTTCGACGATTGTCGCAACCCCGCGTGCCGCTAATTCGGCCGCCGCCTGGTGCGACCTCCCCTGCGCCAGGACCAACGTGTCGTCAGCGTAGCATACTACGCTGACGCCGCTAGGGAGGTCGGCGCGCAGCACCCAGTCGTATCCGATGTCCCACAGATGCGGCCCCAGGACCGATCCCTGTGGGACACCGCACGACATCTCTTGCCGGTTCCACACTCCCTGGTGACCGGGGTAGATGACGGCCCTGTCCGTCAAATAGGCCTCGACCACACGACAGAGGTAGGTCGGCATCCGGTGATACCGGAGTGCCTCCCTGATGCAACTCCAGGGCAGGGTATTGAAGGCATTGGCGATGTCTAGGGACACCGCCAAGACGACCCCACCCTGGGCAACAGCATTCCCCGTCGTCAGGGCTCGCACACGCATGATGGCGTCCACCGTAGAGCGCCCTCTGCGGAAACCAAACTGGCTCTCCGCCAAATCCGGCCCCACCCGCACCAGCTGGCCGACGAGGCGGTCTGCAATTACTCTTTCAAAGAGCTTGCCCACCTCGTCGAGCAGCACGATGGGCCGATAAGCGGACGGAGAGTCCGCAGGGCGCCCTGCCTTCCTTATGAGGACCAGTTTCCCCGTCTTCCAGCGAAGCGGGAACTGGCCCCTCTCCATGCATGCGCTTAGGAGCCCCCTAAGTCGACGCCCGAGAGCCTCCAAGGCCAGGACCCAGGCCTTCCCAGGTAAGCCATCGGGTCCTGGGGCGGTATTTTTGGCATTAAGCCTGCGTACCGCCGCTCTCATTTCTCCCTCGGTCACCTCCGGAGCATCGTCGTCGTCGTCGGCGGTGTGGTCCGCATCAGGCACCGCAGTAGGCGGAGCCATAGGCGGGGAGGAGTGTTCCCCTCGCGAAGGGAACAGAGCGCTCACCACGTCCTCCATAAGCTGGGGCCGGAGACTCTGCGTTAGCGGGGGAGCCCATGGGCGGAGTTTATTCCGCACCACCTTGTACGGGCGTCCCCACGGGTCCCTGTCTAGAGTCCCCAGCGACTCCTCGCGGGCCAACCCCCTGGCCCGCAGGATCTCCGCTTGGAGGGCGGTCTTCGCTGCTCTGTACCCCTCGTATAGCTCCGCCTGAATGGCTTCCGTATCCGGAGGTTTGATACGGAGCCTGCGGTGCCTGGTGTACCGGCGTCGCGCAGCCACGCACGCAGTGCGCAGAGCCGTCAGCTCCTGCGACCACCAGTACACCTGGCGCGAGGCACGTCCAGGCTGGACCCGGGGCATTGCCACGTCACATATGTCGGACATGGCCTCCCGGAACCACTCCGCCTCGTCGTTGATGTCGGCAGGCCTGTCCGGTGGTGACACCCAGGCCTGCACGATCGAGGCTTCCAGGAGGAGCTCCCGGTCCAGCTGCTTCAGCGCTCACCGCGGACCACTCGGGGCCCGTCGGACCGGCGCGTCCGAGGTCTGGGCGGAGACGTCGAACCGGATATACCGGTGATCGGAATAGGTCTCCACCCCCTCCATGACACGCCAGTCAACTACACGCGGCGACAGAGCGGGGCTGGCGAACGAGATGTCCACCACTGATTCACCCCGCATCCGCACACACGTGGGGACAGAACCCCGGTTTAGGACGACCAGGCCTGTCTCCAGGGCCCAGTCCTCCACCATCCTGCCCCGTGTGTCCGTTAACCGGGAACCCCAAGCCAGATTCTTGGCATTGAAGTCCCCGAGGACGAACACGGGGAGGGAACCAAACCCGACGACGACGTCTCTCAACTCCGCAAGGGAGTTGTGGAGCTCGGCAAGAGTTCGGTTCGGAGAGAGGTAGACCCCTACCACGACAATCTCCCCGAACCGTGCTGCTACGCAGCCCCGTCCTCTCTTGACGGCCTCGAGGGACGGGGTACCGGCGGCGGCCGACGAAATTAGGGTCACTGAGCCGCTCAGGTCCTCCACCCAGTCATCCCTGGGCGGGACAAAGTACGGCTCAGCGACCACGGCGATGTTAATCGACCACTGCGCCATGCTCTGGAGCAACAGATCCTGAGCGGCGGCGCAGTGGTTGATGTTCGCCTGGAGGAGGCGTAATGGGGCCATTAATGGCACTCCATGTCAGCCCCCTCTTGGGCCTCCTTCCCAGCCCCCTGAGAGGGGCCTGCCGCAGCGGCCACGGTGGCGGCGGCGACGACGGCGGTGTTGGAGGCGGCAGCGGCGGTGGCAGTGGTGGCGGCTGCGGCGGTGACGGCGGTGGCGGAGGGCTTGCCTCTGGCCCTGGCTTTGGTGGGTGGGGCGCAGGCCTTGCCCCCCATCCGGTGCTCGGCCGGCTTGCCAGCCGCCGCACATACGGCACAGTGCGGCGTGGCGTTGCAGGAGCCGGCCTTGTGCCCGGGCTGACCACAGCGGTAGCAGAGACCGCTGCGGTCCACCTCCGAGGTGCAATTCGCCTGCACGTGGTTGCCCACCTGGCAGCGGAAGCACCTCAGAGGTCTGGGTTCCAGCAGTTTCACCTGCGCGGAAACCCAGCCCACCAATAGCCGTTGGCCCTCCCCGGTTATTTTTCTGGCCGCCGACACGGGGCAGCTCACCATAACGGTTTGCAGCCCCGTGGAGTCAGGACGGATGGTGCCTGCCTTCACCTGCTCGGCAGAGCATCCCCCGGTCCTAACCACTGCGGCTACCACCTTCTCTTCAGTCGCGGAGTCGTCCAGGCCCGTGATGCGCATGCTAGCGCATTTGGTGGGCCTGGACACTCGGACTTCGTCCGCATTTAGTGACGCTTTAAGCCTTTCGGCCAGGGCGTCAGCGGCCGGGCCACTAGCCCTACCGGGGACCTCCACCATTCGGGCCCCAGTCGCCGTCACCTTCATTTTGAGGCCTTTTGCTGCGCCGAGCTCCTCCAGGCGCACCGCCTCACCCACCTTCGCCATCACCGTCCTATAGGACACGCCCTTCTTTTCCGCATCCGGCTGTAGTGTGATCACTACAGCTGCGGAATTCGGGGCGCGGAGCCTAGCCGCGGCGGTGCGCTCCTTGCGCCGCTGCCGCCTCTCCCTCTTTTTGGCCGCCCTCTTTGCCTTAACCGCCTTCCTCTTCTCTCCGGCTACTTGCCATTCGGCATCGGCCGGAAGAGATTTAGGAGGCGGGGGCGGCCGTCTTGCCACCTGGGCCGCCGGGGTCGGAGCCCTCGCCGTCGGGGCTGGAGCTGTCGCCGCTGGTGCTGGAGCCTTCGCCGCCTGCGCAGCAGCCGTACCCTTTGGCTGCCCCGGTGAGCCCCGTTTGGCCGTGGCACCTGCGGCGGCTGCATACGAGGCCGGTTTCCGCTGGCCAGAAGGCGGCTGGCTCGCCGCCAACGGGGGGCGCAGGACGATGGCCTCCAGGGCGGAGAAACGGCTCTGCAGGGAAGCCATTTCCTGCCGCACAAGGGTCAGAACCCGGTCCTCTACAGGCACGGGCCGTCCCTGTCCCTGCTGCTGCCCCCCTTGCGGCTCCATCCGGGGGCCGTCTCCTCGGAGCCCAGCCAGGTCCGCCCGGAGCTTCTCGTTCTCCTTTCGGAGAAGCTCCATGGCGGCTGTCAAGCGGGCGATCTCCGCCCGCATCTCGGACATACTGTCCTGGGGAGGCCCGACGTGAAGGGCCTCCGCTGCCGCCACAATAGAGGCCGTGGCCGCGGCTATGGCCTGATCCTTAGAGGACCTGAGCCTCTTAATGGATACTGCCTTGATTGCGCTGGCCACGACCTCCGCAAAGCCGTCGACACGCTCTAAATTGGAGCCGCCAGCGGCATCCGGTTCACCACCTGGGACCTCTGAGAGGTGGCGCTTCTCGGCTCGCTGGGCTGGCTTGGCTGGGCTGACTCTGCTCGGCTCGCCAACCTCCCTGGTGGTGGGCCCTCTATCCAAGACTTTCCCTCCTCGGCCCCCCCCCCGCCGGCTGGAGTGGATCTTTTGCCGCTCTTTCTGGCTCAAACCCACTCGTCGGAGGACGACCCCGAGTTGGGGCGCTTGGGAGTCCTAATGAACTCACGGTTCCTACCGACCACTTCTTTTTGCACAGAGCTCTGACCTGAGCCCTTTGCGCTGGATGCAGCGTCGGACTCCGACCCTGCATCACTCCCCTCCACTTGACTTTTTGTCTGTTTTTTGATGTTACTTTTATCCATACTTAATCCCACGAGTATGGGGGATATAAAAAGTACACCTAGGTTCACCCCCTGTCCCTAGGCAAGTGTACATTTATAACCCAACCAGGGGGTCCACTGGTACCCTGGCTGGGGGTGCGCTAACGACTGATGCGCCACCTACAACTCGGGAGTTGCAGATGACACTACTCCTCAGCCATTCATATCCTCGCCGCGCACCAAAACTTGATATTAGAGGAATTTTTATAGAGGTTATCTTCCTCGCGATCCGGGCGATCAAGCCAAGATCCTCGTCCCGTTCCAAGCCACAAAACATGACTGTGGTCTCTTTACGGATTACGATTTCGACGGTTGCAGACAGAAGAATCATTCTCCCGCTGCTTGCTCGCTGGCAGGGTAAGTGCACAGCAAGCACCGCCACTCTTCGCCCACTCGACCTGCCCTCTGTAAGCAGAGAGGGGAGTGGACGACCGACGATCGAGCATGAAGCTCCCCGCCACGCAGAAATTCGCCACGGTCAATACCCTCTCCGAAACATGGAGAGACTATTGGCCGTGCCCAGAATGCACCGGCCCGACGACTGCTCTTTCCCCCGAACGTATTCGAAGGGAACCAGCAGCAATCAGGCACACGAGGAGGTTTTCTGCACGCACCCCAGGACATCACCCTTGGCATGAAGAAACATGTTCAAGTCATACATCATATTATTAAATCGTTATTACTGTCCATTCTTAGGCCTTTAGCCAACTACAAGTCCGAAACCCGAAATAATTCAAAAAAGAGATATATGGGCCTGTTTGATTTACTGATATTTTTGCTACAGATATGCATAAAATATATCGCTCTCAAAATGATGAATACTTGAGCCTGAAGCCAAAAGGATTACGTTACTCCAGGTTCATTGGCTGTTCGATATCGTTGATTTTTCCCAATATGACAATTTTAATCTCCATTCTATGGGATTAAATCAACAAATGGACTCAAAGCACTGCCGTTTTTCCATTACGGAGGCAGGAATACGATTGATGTGCTCAAATTTGAACGAGAACTGACAAATGCGCTCCCTGGCATCGCTGATTGACTGAGCTATTTCTCGTTATAACTTCATTTCCCTGATGCTTTAACCCTTTTATACAATATTTCGACGACGATTACCTACTTACATATTATGAAATAAAGTCGTTTTTTGTGTCTGTATGTGTGATAGCGGTGTTCTTCTAAACTTTGCAACGGATTTTGATGCGGTTGTCACCACAATTTAGATAATGAAATGAAATGAAATTGTTTATTCTGTAAATAGGATACCAGAATCACTTTTACACGTCATATTAAAAAAAAATAATAATAAGCTAGATGGAGTCGACATTTTCTATCTGACTACCTCTGAGAAGAAATGGCGAAAGAAACTCAAGGGTCATAGATAATTTATTAAGACAGGCATTTATTAATACTGAATTTATTAATAAATGCCTGCCTTAATAAATTATCTAAATTATTAAACTTACATACATATAATAAAAAAATCTCGATGCTTCATACGGTTTTTACAATTCGTAAGAAGTAGTAGAAGTCCGTACGAAGCATGGGGTGGTTAAAAAAAAGTTTATTGAAATCATAAAGATGAATTATAAAGTTAATTTAAGGTTTAAAACTTTTTATAATGTTAAGACATAACAAAAAAAAAAATACAACCGGCTTCCAAAAAAAAACACCACAAAGTGAAAAATAACTTTAATTTCAGAAGTGGGAAGTTTTGTATTTTCGTTTTTTACCACCGACCTTCGAAATTAAAGTTACAGTTTTCACATTGCAGTGTTTATTTTTGAAAGTCTATTGGGTTTTTATTTTTTTGCAAAAAAAGAATATCGTTCACTTTTTTGTTGTGGTACCTACCCCACACAAATTCGAATACCAGTACCCGCTATGTAAATAAAAGTGTAACATCATCCACATAATATATTAAGCGGGTAAAATACGTATTATTGAAGCTAACTCAAAAACTACCAAAAGCAAAGTAAATGCAATTTGTATTTTTATTCACAATAGACGAAAATGTGGAACATACAAAAAAGATACAAACAGACGCATGTAGAACCTCCTCCTCCTCCTTTTTTGAACTTAAAAATGTGCTTAAATGAATTCTGCACTATAGTGCACTTAGATCTTAGATATAGGTACACTTAGATTCTAAGTGTACCTATAGTGCAGAATTCATTAAAATGAAAAATGTGCAGCAGTGTGTGTGCAATTCAGAAAAATGTGCTTAAATGAATTCTGCACTATAGGTACACTTAGAACCTAAGTGCACTGTTAGATTCTAAGTGTACCTATAGTGCAGAATTCATTTAAGCACATTTTTAACCAAGTTCAAAAAAGGAGGAGGTTCTATACTCGTCTGTTTGTATTTTTTTTGTATGTTCATCCATATTTTAAATCCATCCCTGTTTGAAGAAAAAAGAAGCAATTCAAGTATGAATACAGTGGCTTGACATAAAATCAAACCTGTAATCCCTGAAGGGTTAGGCACAGTGAACAGTGGCTTAGTGATATGACATAGTTCTGAAAAAAAAAAACCAGGAGTATTTCAAGGTAAACTTACCTTAATTAAGCTAAACGTATTATGGAAGCCACTTTGTGTAAATAGCACCATTACGTTATAACTTATTCCGTTACGTATTTAGATAAACATACATACGGGTCACGTTGGTCCCGAAAATGTCCCGATAGCAATAAATTATTCCGTACAATTAAACTGTTTTCGGTAAAACCACGAACAAACATATGTACATTCGTGTACTGACGTTTTGTATAATCAGCCTATTATGTTCTCACTGCTGGAACACAGGTCTTCTCTTGGTGAGAGGGAGTGGGCCGTAATCCACCACGCGGGCCCAGTGCGGGTAGAAGTCACATGTCTTTGAATTTTTGGTTCTAGGGATATGCCGTTTTCCTCACGATGTTTTCCTTCAACGTTTTGAGAGCAGTGGTGATTTAATAATTTACACAAAGTAAAGTGCCCGTCAGGCTTTGAACCTATGGCCTTCGACTTGTAAGTCGCGGCCGTTACCACTGGGCCACCACTGCTCAACATACTTTCGGGTATTGACGTTTTACTGAGACCAATCATCATCTGCCTGCATTTTCCAAACTATGTTGGGGTTGGCTACTAGTCTAATCGAATGCAGCTGAATACCAGTATTTAACATGGAGTGACTGCCTATATGACCTCCGCAACCCAGATACTGGGTAGGTAATACGATAACCCTTGGTAAGACTGGTTGTCAGATTTTTTGGCTTCTGCCGACCTGTATGACTGCCAAGGATGCACAAATGACAACCGCGATCAACGGATTAACGTGCTTTCCGAGGCACGGCGGGGTCTCCATATGTAAGGATGGTCACCCATCCACGGGACAACCGCGGCAAGCGTAGCCTAACCTGATCGACCGACCGTGTGGCTGTTATTACTTAGCCACGAGCCCCATGCTTGCGTGAAGGTGGTTGAAATTGTGAACTAAATAATAACGGGTGTAAAAAGAATCTTTACGAACCAAGATATGCATTAAAAAATGGTCCTAATTAGATCATTTTAGGAAAAAATTCTACTAAAAAGTCTTACTAACCAATAAACCTTATCATGTCTTAGAAAAAAAATATTCGAAGACATGTCATATCCACTAACCTGCACTGGGCCCGCGTGGTGAATTATGGCCCACTCTCACAGACTGGAGGCCTGTGTCCCCGCAGTGGGAACATTAACTATAGAACGATTATTCTAAAAATAGTTGCCAGTGAAATTGACAAGTTTTCCCAAAAGGGGCAAAAACTGTTTACTCCGAAAAATAAAGCCGTGTTCAAACAAACAAACAAACAAAAGACGGTCATTATTCAAAGGCGTATACTAAGTGATGGGCAATGTTGCGTTCTCCCACAACTATATCCCATTTCCTTACATAAAACTTACATTTATTGCTTTGACGGGCGCGGTGGGGTGTTAAGTCAAACAGATAACTCATTTTG
This sequence comes from Atethmia centrago, assembly GCA_905333075.3. Lineage (NCBI taxonomy): Eukaryota > Metazoa > Arthropoda > Insecta > Lepidoptera > Noctuidae > Atethmia > Atethmia centrago. The sequence goes on from HG995388.1 coordinate 16,590,182, forward strand.
GGGATGTGAGGTACTTCTGAGTACGGTTCATGTTGGTATTCTTTGACGAATGAGTTTATGAGGATAACTCAATTTAATATTGTTGAAATATAGTGATATTAAGTACTAATTGATTAAATTATTATTCTGCCTCGTTGGACTAATGGTTGCAAGCGCTACTGCTGAGCATGATCCTGGGTTCGATGCCCAGGTCGGGCAAAGTGTTATTCGGTTTTAGTATCTGGAATTTCTCAGTAGCAGCCCGAAGTGTGGATTTGTGCCCGGTTGATGGCAATAGGCTCGCCACCTATTATGGGACTTAAACATTACTGGCGAAATGTGGGTATTACTACAGGTACACCTCTGCCCAACCCTTCCGTTCCTTATGTATTAATTATTCGCTAAAAGCGAATAATTATTTTAATTCAATCATATCTAGATTGAATTAAAATAATTATTCGCTTTTATAATTTAATTTATTTAATTTATTGCATAATAATAACTATTATTTTAATGCTACGTTGTTCCTTCACATAGAGGGTTGTTTTAAATTGGCTAGCTGAACTCCGCAGACGCGATGCATATCGATATCTAAACACGATGAAACAAAAAACGAAATTAATTGATGATTTTTTGTGGGATCATTGACCGCTGTTATTTTAGTCACTTGAAATATCAGTTCAAAAATCTGTTTCTTTTTTGTGTAAACTTCACAGACGTGATTGGTATCAATATCTAAACTCGATAAAACACAAGAAAACATGTTTTGCAACTCATACTTCAACAACACCAACAAAGGTCGAAGACCTCCCAAAAAAAAATAATATAATCTTTTTATTTTATCGTTTTAAATACCCCATTGTGCCTGCGGAGTTTAGCTAGCCAATTTATAATAACCCTGTATAAAGTTTTATTCCCAAGCTTTTTCTTAAGTTAAGTACTCCTTCAATCACTATCCAATCTAATTTAAATGAATACTATAACATTACGCCCATATTCCCGGTAGGGTTAGGCAGAGATGTTCTTATAGTATACTCACAATTCGCCAGTTATGTTTCAGACCCGTGTGATAGGGGGCGAGCCTATCGCCATCAACCGGGCACAAATCCAGAGTCCAGGCTGCTACTGAATAATTCCTGGTGGAAAAATCCAATAACATGTATGATAATTGGATGTAATTTTGACAGATTGGGGACTGAGATTAGAATGCCAACGTTCTTAAAAATACGGGTATTGGCCCTCAGATGTCAGCCATGTGTCGTCAATTTGGCAGTTCAGACAATGGTCACTTCGTCTACTTACTATTGTGGCGGCACAATACCAACTACGCATCAAAGACCTGACGTCACACAAAGTCCTGCATCGCGCAAGCAGAGTTTACCGTGCAATTGGCACATGTACAACAACCCGACATCAACCGTCGTGCAATAGTCCACCAGAAATAACACCCGTCGTGTTGGAGGATCCTCCCTTTTCTATAGAGGATGAGTGAACTTTACACCCTGTTCATCATACTTCTAAACTATGAATATAAACACAGTACTATTCAATAGTCTACCTTCCTTTCCTGAGACCCTAAGATGCCTACAAATATCCATAACTCTTTTTTACATCACAATCAGTCTAAATCTAAAACAACTACCTTCATTTTGTTGTAGGGGGCAAAAAGGTCAAACAATAAATTCCAGGGGTCCGATATTCAGTCCCTGTTTACGCATATATTCCCTTTTAGTTGTAAATACGTGAGTTATGATCGGATATCGCCACTTATCAGGCTTTTAGGGCTTTACGTAAATCTAGATTGTGAAATCAATTTTGGTACAAAGTCAAATGGATTCTTCAGGTACGAGTTGGTCTTTGGTATCTAATTTTTTTATGACTTTAAGTAATTTCTTGTTATTAATAAGTACAGGATTTATTTTATATAATATCCAATAAATAATGCATGAATGCTTCTGTTATATTATGTATAAAAACCCACCAGATACTCTTTGTAAGGAGAAACAACGCTTTAAATATAGTTTTGTTAGGCAACATAAAATGAAAAAAAGAAATGTCAATGTGATGTGTGTGTGGCGAAATGTGGGTGTATTTTAGGTATACTTCTGCTCATGCTTTCAGGGATTACAGGCGTTTTGTTATTTTATGTTACTAAATGTAATAAAATCTTTTTTAATAAATGGTTAGGTACTTCGCAGTAAAATTCAAGAATTTTACTCACAGTTAATAAATATTTAAACTGACCTAAAGTATTAAATATTAAAATTAAAAATGTGGCAGAGACCACAGTAAACCATATTAAAACATAATGTACAACCACTTAATTCCCCGAAAGCCTCATATTGCAGACGAAACACATCGTGTTCACATCACACTGAAATCCCTCGAACAGACTAGTTACACAAAAGCAAACTTTATTAGACCAGGCGGCCGTGCGCAGAAAACGAAGAAGGACCAACAGTGTTTGTGCCAGAAGTTCCGCACATTGCTGAAATATAAATTGTCCTTATTCAACGATTGGTGTTAGATAAATTACGGTTCATATTTTTTTGGTCCTTCGGTCTTAGATTGGCAATATCCTGGCTGGTCCCTTTGGTGTAAAATCTCGAGTTTAATGTCCGGTAATGATTGGTTGGGATTGAGAGTATTTCAATTGTCTTCAATCAAGGAATCGATATTCTCAGTAGGTACCTATAGTTAGTTTAGTATTGTGTCGATAACGTTAACGCCAGTATATAGAGATGTCAATTAATTTTAATGAATCAATGCGGTGCAGGATTATATTGTAAGGGTCCTCTCGGTTAACTGACATAGTTGGACAGATTAATGAGGACAGAAAATGAATACAAATTCTACTATTCACTAAAGATGGCTCATACACAAGTGCAAAACAAGCAATCTAAACTATATAATATTACTAAACGATAAATTTGTTTGTTTATACCTATGTTTGTGTAAAAAGTATTCTCTGGACGAACTGATCCGATTACAAAAATTCTATCGCTGATAGAAACGTACGCTATAATAATAATAATATCCTTTATTTCAGGCAACTAAGGCCCATAAAACACAAAACATGTATGAGTATAAAAACAATAACTATTAGTTTATAGTTATAGGTGTATTAACGTAAAAACTACTGCACACTAAGTGACAGCGTCATGTCACGCTGAGAGGTGTCGCTTAGCCGACCACGGAAACGCCGATACAGCACATCTTTCGGCCAAAACTCTTCCTTGAGGAAGGTCACCAAATGATGAGTCGGAACACGCACTACAAACGACTATTACCAAGTGAGTTAAAAAATGCGGACGAAGTCACGGGGAGACGCTAGTGAAAACATAAACACTTACGTTTCGTAATTCCCCTTTGATACGCAGTCCCCTTACAATAAAACCACGAAGGACGTTGGAACCCTCCCTCACAGAAAAAAAAACATTATCTAAATAGAGCAGCTTCCGTTTATTGAGTGGCCAGCCACAGAGAGTAATTAATTAAACTTTATGAACTTCTTTTTATGAAATTCGAAGTGAAAAGACCTTTGCAACGTTTTAAATGAGGCTTAATAATAGAATTTGTTTTATGACTAGCCAGTAATATTTTACGATTCTAAAAAAGGACTTCCATGGTGATAATTTTATTATAATCATTATTCAGCCAAAATACGTCCACTGGTAGACAAAGGCCTGCCCCAAGAATAGCCACATCGACTGATCCTATGCTTCATGCATTCAGCGGATTCCTGCGACCTTTATCAGATCATTGGTGTTACCGAAAGCCTTAGGCATTTTGCCAGGACTGGCAAACTATGATTTAATTGGCAGTTCAGCTGTCACTGCTGACTATCCTTTTAATAAATAATCTCTTACCCCGCACCCATAGACGTAATTTACGTTACGTGTTACGGGGCCAATAAACCAGGTTTCATATTAATTACCCATTATCTTCAGTTGCTCAATGCTAAATGATAACAGCCGCACAGGTCAATCGCAGGTTAAGCTACGCTAGGCTAGCGTAGTTCGGTTCCTGGATGGGTGACCATCAAAGCACGTTAAGCTGTTGGGCCCGGCTGTCATTCGTAGATCTTCGACAGTCATTACGGGTAGTCAGTAGCCGTAAAGTCTAACCACCAGCCTTACCAAAGGGTATCGTGTTACCCAGTAACAAGGTTGTGGAGATCAGATAGGCAGTCGTTCCATGTAAACTACTGGTACTCAGCTGCGTCTGGTTAGACTGGCAGCTGACCCTAATACAGCTGGGAAAAGGCTAGGCAGATTGTTTCGATCATCAGTTACTTAGTCTATGTTGTCAAATAGGAGTTTAAAGAATATTTATTAAGATTTTTCGGTAGCTTCGTTATAAAAAAAAAACTTGCTTCCAGGATTGAGCTTTGAGTGCTTTGACGCTAGTTTTCCGAGAACGGAATGCCCGTATTGATGCAAAATTGGTTCACGTAGGTATTAAAAACGGACGGCGATTTTCAGAAAACGGTTTTATTACTATAGTGCCAACTGACACGGCTCTGCTCGCTACGATAGAATTGTGTGACACTTTTGAGTACCGAATTTTTTTTGGGGGATAAAGATTTTCATATTTTCATTTGCAAATATTACGTAAAAATAAATCAATTTAATATTCTGTCAAAAAATATGAATATTGTACATTTATGTATATTCATAATTATATTTCATTTTGTAATTTTGAGTTTTTCGAGACCGGTGAAAAGATTTTTTTTGTAGTCACACAGATTTTCGTTAAAAGGTCAAAGTTATTTAAGAGTAAGACTTGGAACTTCGGACTCGGAGTCTAACTGTGGTTGATGACCACAATTTGTCTAGAGTTATCTAGACAAATTGTGGTCATCAACACACACTTGGAAAAAGGATGAGTGATCGCTGTATAAATGAGGATAAAGATGATTGACACAAACAATGGTACCGATTTCCTTGTTCACAAACTAAACTAAATTTAAGTTCAGTGCATCATTTTCTTTATATTTCATTAAGAAAAAGACAGAAGATAAATTTTAGTTTACGTTGCGCTTGAATTTTAGTAGGCAAGTTTTTAATTACGTATTAACTTGTATGGAGTAGTGACGACAGGCGCTGATTAATTTGACAGGACTAAACTAAAATTTATCTTCTGAGCTCTTCTTAATGAAATACAAAGAAAAAGATGCACTGAACTTAAATTTAGTTTAGTTTGTGAACAAGGAAATCGGTTCCATTGAATCACTACTTTCAATATCTACAAGAAAATAACGTCGTAGTAGTTTTGTCCCTCGAAACCTGTTACTGCACTTATCTTGACCTACTTTAGAATCCAGAAAGACATTCCCACAATTTTACAAACCACCGATACCATCCATGTTTAACAAATATTTAAGAGTCCGTTATTCTTTCATATCCTCAAAAACGTCCCCAAATTTTTAATCCAACAATTTAATTGTCAGCGTCGACTCTTACGTGCACCATATTGTTTTTCGCACAGCCATCTAATCTATCTGGACTGATCGACCATTAGCCCGGTATTTGTGTGGATCGTAACTTACTGCCCTTATTTGGGTTTGAAGTATAATTTATTGTCTTCAATTCTATCCGTAAAGGAGGAAAGGTTAAGCAATAAATTGGGCACAGCTGCGTTACGGACATAAGCTTGGAATTAGGTAACAAAAGAGGCGATTTGTGAACGCTCACGGCTATTTGTTATTGTAGATGTTATTGTGAAGTATCGTTCGGCTATTCCGCTGTAGTGGAACATTTTCTGTAGGAAGAGGAAAAGGTGTTCCGTTTGTCGTTATCCTACAGCTTAGGACGTAGCCAAGTCTCTTGAGGTCAGGTATTGTCTTTTCGAAGTATAACGTACCTACTATCAGCATACTTACATTACTCTTGCCTTTTTACCATTTTATTTGAGGTTGGCCCAGCATATCTTCAAGAACAAAATCAAAATATTTTATTACACATAAACCTACATGGGCACTTATGTAACGTCAGAGCTAGGTGCACGTTTCCAATCGGTCATTTCCTAGGGGGAGAGCCGACAAGAAACTCCACGGTTACTCTCTTAAAATAATTGGTTTTCACATACAATGTTTTCAAATAACAGTGTTAATAGGCATGGGAGGACAGTGTAGACCTGTCAACAAGTACCAGGTACTTAACAAAATATAAAATGGTCTACAAATATACAGTCTATTAAGCATACAACGTTCTCACATTCACACAATATAATCTTCTTCTTCCATAGTCCTCTATTAGTCGTCATCTCGTTAATCACACTCTTTCTGTATCATCTTTTACACAGATCATCCATCGTACATACTTTCCTCACGACATTTTCCTCATTCCTCTATAACACATCATACCATGACAACCGATCGCCAAACGACTTCCGATTTCTGAAGTATATCGTAATATAATGTGGCTTACAAGGTGTAAAACGACCAAGTTCTCTAAACCTCATTTTACAATTTTTTATTTGATAAGCCCCCGTTTTTACCAGAATATTACCTCATGCTAAGCGACACTGGAACACTACAGTTGATGATGTTTTAACAACCATATTAATGCAGTGTAAGTTGTTACCCGCGTAGTGGATTATAGCCCACTCCCTCTCAGGGAGAGAGGAGGCCTGTGTCCCAGTAGTGGGAAACATTATAGGCCGATGATGCTAAGTTGTTCACAATAATAGAAGTAAATACCTAATCAAAAAAATCAAAGTCATTTATTCAAACTAGGCTGAGAATCAGCACTTTTCGAACGTCAAAGTTACATAAGACAGACCCACAAAAACGCCCGACTTTCACCACTTTCTAGTGCTTTAGTTGGGAAGAAGTGGCGCAACATACTCCCCAGCAGCACACCTGTCTGTTTAGTTATATAGACTTGATTCTATACAAATCGTATGCAAAGTAATTAACATTACGAAACACACATTAAATTAAATTACTTGCCATAATTATGTTAGCTAGCACACGCCAACATACCAACAAAATAATGAAAACTGTAAACAAGCAACATAAAAACGTAAATAGAACTTAATACCTAAATAAAAGCCTCCAGGCATAAAGGGTGTACCCGATTACATAAGGCTATTGCTGTAACTCGAAGTGAGAAATGACAAACTAGCACCATTGAAGTAAAATAAATAAACAATTACTAATAACAGTAATAAAACCATGGTCAGCAAGACGACCAGTCACCACAAGCAGCACCCGTTCACGAGCATAACACAAAGATCAGCCATCACCCCCCTCGCCATATCCAATCTATAATATAGCTTGTGATGTTGAGTTACCAAAGGCAAGAAGGCGTCTTTTCCTGGATTCGAGTTTCTATAAACACGGGTCTGAGGTTAACCTAATCGAATCAAAGATCAAATACAAGACCGAAATAGTGTCGTAAATCATTTCGATTGAGGTTCAAGAATGTCTGAGATGGGTCTAGGAATTACGCTGTGGATGTCAAGGAGTTTTGGTTTCTAGGTCCAAATGTTCGCTATTTTACTCAGATTATATCCAATCGCCGATAAAATATACAATTGTGTGTGTATATGTCTGTACGAGTAGATATTTACTGACGGTGACTTAAAAATAAAAAGTCCAGGGGCCTAATTGATGTAAGTACTCTGCACTTACACTCCACTTTCTGAACTCTCCAGCCGAATTTGTTTTGATGTAAAAATATTTTGCAGCCTGAAAAAAAAAGGAAAAGTTTACTCGACACTGTGATATTTGAAAAGTGAAGAGAGCAGAGTGCAGGCTTGAAGGGAGAGTGGTTACATAATAAGCCCCTGGTTTTTTTAGGGTTCCGTAGTAAACAAGGAACCCTTATAGTTTCGCCATGTCCGTCTGTCTGTCCCCACTGTAGCTCAGAGACGCTTAGTACTAGAAAGCTGTTATTTGGCGTAGGTATACATATTAATCACGCCAACAAAGTGGTACAATCAAATCTTCAAAAAAACTTTTTGGCGTACCTCCCTTGCACGTAATGTGTGGATGATATTTTTTTTCGTCTATCCCATGATGTGGGGTATCGTTAGATATGCCGTTTAAAATATTGCGGGTCTGTGGACACCATTTTTCGATTCTAGAATCCGCTTGCGTAATATTAAGCTTCAAAGTGGTAATTTTTGTTAGAGTCATGTGTGTCTCCCCCTGCCAGCTAAATGGTTGTTTTATATAAAATCATGGTAGTAGTACATATAATGAAATTAAAAGGTTAACTATCATAGCTAAGTAGACTTTACAAGTTAATGAGTAAAAGTCGACCAACTTAAATTTGCAGTAAGAAATTGACCGTGAAGCATAGCGATGTATGGAAGAACATGTTTTTCAACTACAATGTTATGTTTGTTTTTGGGATAAATTCATACCAAATAATCCCAACTATTGAACCCTTCATTGTACACGGTCCGACACGCACTTGGCCGGTTTTTTATAAAGGAGACTCGTCATTGTCAGGTTTTTTTGTGTATGAACATTTTTATGTGTTACCTAAGTGTCCCTTCTCTTAAAGTTTTAATTTTCACAGTATTTCTTCTGCATGCATACATAATAGCCACATTTTTAAAGAAGCAATTTCGCGAATCTACAGGCCAAGACTACCAGTACAAAAACATTTAGTGAAAACCAAGTTAAACATTTAAAGACGGCCAAAGAAATACTATTTCGATTAGTTTCAGGGTTATCGAAACCGTTTATATTTATGTATCCAATCCCTGGCCCTTTATCGACAATTTGGTTTCTTCAATTTAGTTTATCAATCACTGGAAGTTTGGAATTGATGCTTTATAAATAAATTTAGAATTTGAGAGAAAACTAAGCAGCGGGCTAATTGCGTGTAAGGCTAAAGGTGGGTTTAGACCAAACGAATATAGAGTTAGAGCTAAAAAGAGAGCACAGAGCACGTTTGTTGCTTTTTTGGTGTAAGTAAACGATAATTCGCTTTTATAATTTACACCAACAGAATAATAACGAGAACGAGAACAAGAACTAGAAATGGAATTCTTGCATATGCTCTTAAGATATTCAGATCAGGCGCACGAGTGCTCATTGCTCATACGTCGACGTATGAGCAATGAGCAAAAAAAAGAGGCAGCCATAATGTACCTTGTCTACGACCGTAGACAAGGTACATTATGGCTGCCTCTTTTTTTTTGTGTGGGAAATTATCAAATAACTTCTCCAGCTCCGGGTGGAGCAGGAGGGTGTGTCAGACTCTTACTGACTAAAACCCACCCGTGTTCCTTCTGTTGCCTGTGTTGCCAGGGGCCTCGGTATCCCTTTCGGACTTTCTCACGACCCCGGTAGCATGACTGCCTCTGAGAGTGACATTGTGACATTTTCCTTTTGTGTCATTTTCCTTTTGTGTCTTAATTACTTAAAAAGAAAAGAAGAAAGTGACGTTGGTGGATGACTTATTTAATTAAAAGAAGGAGTAAGGACTGGATAATATGGGTGTTACAATGGTGGATATGGTGGACATCTCAAATTATAGTAGAATTATATTATAAGTAGGCATTTTTTATCGAGACTAATCTATAATTAAATAAGATATTTGTCGGTGAAGTCCCTAGAACGCAAGAATGCTTTGAAGCGGTCTCCGCTTTGAGGATCGAGCACGTTTGAACATGAAAACACGTTCTAGGCAACTGTTCGCACGTTCGTGCGCCGTTTACATCAAGCGAGCTAGTATTCTTAGAGCATTTTTATAACATTCCGTAAAATCTCCGTAAACAAGATAAAACAACGAAAGAATCCTCTGTCTCTTTTACCACCAAAAGAATTGGATAGATTAGGTATAGGATGAGCATTCACTCGTTTGGTTGAATTTTTCAAACATATGAAGCAATGGATTAGCAATTTACTTCAAAATCCTTCGGAATCGTTAGTTTGTCTATCTTAGTTGACAAACTGAATTTCGGCAAACCGTAATAAGACAAGATTTTGTTTCGACAATATGGAACTCCGATACGTCTTTATTTCGATAATACTTTAGTTCGACACTACTTTACTCCGATAAAGCGTTTCTTTGGCATGACTTAAAAACAAAACGATGCGACTTCAATAACTCACTTCTTCAACAACAATGCTAGTCCCGCCATAAGTCAATTTTCCATGTCGTCGGAAAGTCCGAAAGGGATACCGAGGCCCCTGGCAACACAGGCAACAGAAGGAACACGGGTGGGTTTTAGTCAGTAAGAGTCTGACACACCCTCCCGCTCCGCCCAGAGCGGGTTATTTGATAATTTCCCACCCAAAAAAAAGACATTTTTCCATTACTTGTCATAGGAATTTCCTAACCAGCGGATTTGTATGTAATGAAAAGTTTTTTTTTCTCAAGTAGATACGTATCGTTGTTTCTGCCAAGCGTAAGGTTTGATCCCCTAATCGGGCAGTTTTATTGGAGGTTTCCATTAGAGATTTTTCAGTACCAGACCCGGTGTCCAGACTTGTGTCCGGTTGATGGCAAAAGGCTTGCTTGCTTTTATATGAGGCCATAGCCGGCAAAGTGAGGATTTTGCTGCATAGCTCAGCTTACCCTTCAAGAAATACAGGCGTGAGTTTATGTATTCTATGTGTGTCATACTATATCCCTTAAACATTTTGACTAAAACTGCCGAACTCAGAGTATTTCACTTTACTATCTCTTTAATTATAATTCCTTACTTAAAACCAACCTGAATACTCCAGACCCCTGCATACAAATCAGTGACACTACATTACGAATTCAAACGAGTTTCAAGAGGGCATTAACCCGGCCAATTACGCCACGTGGATCTAAACGAGGGGCCTTCAACGATAGTTGGACAGTCGTCAAGCACAGAAGAGATAGGTACAGAAGGTTAGCTGCATGCATCGAGCGAAAACGCACGCATACATGACACGCTTTACGTACATCGAGTGTAAGTGCGAGCGAGTGCACTCGCGACTGACGCTTTTTTGAGATCGCCGCTGGCACGTATACGTCTATAGTCTGCTCCAAAAGTATCTGATGAAAATGTAAGCAAATGGATCCGTAAACGTACCTGGGCCTATGCCAATTTGTAGTACCGCTTACAAATTCAGTGATTTGATTTGATTATTTGAATACCCGAAATTATAATTTTAAATAACCTTACAGATGCATTTTATTTGCCGATTGAGGTTAGTTTTATAACCTCAATTTTCGTTAACCTCAATATCAAACAATGTAATTGCAAAGAGTGGTGAGATATAAAATTGAAATCTTCTAATTCCCTTTAATGAGTGATTGCGTAAGGTTTTAACCAGGGGGGCAACCATCATCTCTTTGGGCAGCCGTCACCCCCTTCTGCGAAGCAGTAATGCTCGTGAAGGAGGAGGCGGGACGGTTAAGGGAAAGGCAAATTTCGCGCCCTCTCGCCCCTAGCCGCCGCAGGAGATGCCCTGGCCTTCGGGAATCCCGGGCGGTTTCCGGCCACCGTAGGCGCGGGCTTGCAGACAGTGAGCAATGGGTAGCTGGTGAGCTACCCATTGCTCACCATCTGCAAGCCCGCGCCTACGTCGACCCGGGTCGACGGCGCGTTGTATTCCAAGCGTGCCTCATAGAGATGTCGTCAGCACAAGTGTAGGGGTCCACTAGGGCCGATGCCTGCCGGGGTCGCGTGGCAGTCCAAAAGGGTTACCGAGGCCCCTGGCAACACGGGCAACGGAAGAAATACGGGTGGGTTTTAGTCAGTAAGAGTCTGACACACCCTCCCGCTCCGCCCAGAGTGGGAGAAGTTATTTGATGATATCCCACCAAAAAAAAAAAAACCATCACCTCTTATAGCAGTATTATTATAATATTACTTCACAGTGGGAAAGTGATGGAGCTTTACAGGACTTATAGCTCCATCACTTTCTCACGCTGAAGTAATACTGAAGTAATACTGCTATAAGAGGTGATGGTTGCTTCCCTGAACGGAGTTTGTTAACACTTTCATTAGATACTATCGGAATAGGCGAACTATGGACAAATGTGTACTTGAGCCTATTTTCACTCGCTGTACGGACCCGCCCTTCTGAACCTATATATTTTGTTCTTAGAGTGTCCACAGTTTAGTACTAGTCTAATAAAAAGAATTGGTAAAGTTTAATTTAGTCCAAGCTAATTAGTTTGTGTGAGAGAATTTCTTTTATTCCCTTTGATGAGACATGTGTGTGGAATAGTAATTAGTTTCGGTGGTAAAGGAATTGTGGTCTGGGATGATGTTTTTTGTGGTTCCTAAAAATATCACAACTAAAATATAGTAGGTTAGCGGGTAACGTTATTATAGGGGTAATGGATGATTTTTGCGTTATGCTCGTGAACGGGTGCTGCTTGTGGTGACTGGTCGTCTTCCTGACCATAGTTTTGTTTTGTTATTAGTAATTAACTGTTTATTTATTGTACTTCGATGGTCCTAATTTATTATTTTATACTGAGTTACAGTTAAGCGGGCACGCCCTTTATGAATGGAGCATTTTATTTAGGTATTAAGTTCTGTTTACGTTTTTATTTCTGCTTGAGTATAGCTTTCGGTGTATTTCGGTATAGTGGTGTGGTAGCTGACATATGGCTAATAATTTAATGTTTTGTGTTGCGCGTAGTGTAAATTATTTTGCATACTATTGTATAGAAACAATTTTTTTTTCTAACTGAACAAACAGCTGTGCTGCTGGGGAGTTTGTTGCGCCACTTCTTCTTCCCAGCTACAGCACTAGGAAGTGGTGAAGGGTGGGTGTTTTGGGGGACTGTCTTATGTAGTTTTGACGTACGAAAAGTGCTGATTCTCAGCCTAGTTTGAATAACTACGACTTTTGATTTTGATAATTATTATCATTCGTGGTAATCAAAGGTTTTTTAATCAAACCTTTTTTAAAGAGAAGGCGTAAGTTAACGAAATGTAAGTTGGTTTCTGATGTAACTTAACAGGCATTAATGTCACTTCATATATCTTAGTTTTTACTAAGACACAACTATGAGAAAATAGCTTTAGCAAAACTGGAGCTATTTATTGGTGTTCAATTTTCAAGCGTTGTGATTAGTGCTCGTTCATTATAGCTGTAATAATATTATAGATAGGCTATCAGTTATTCACGATTACGGTATAAAAATTATACTTAATGCTATAACTATTCTTTCTTCTATTAAGGTTCCTTACCTCAAAAAAAAAAACGGAACCCTTATAGGATCACTCGTGTGTCTGTCTGTCTGTCCATCTGTAACAGCGATTTGCTCCGAATATGCATATGTGTAGAAATTTAGTACATATATGAATTTCCGTGACCCAAAGACGAATGTGTAACGTAAATGAAATTTGAATATGGGGTTCACTCTAAGGGGAAAAATTATAAAATTAAAAAAGAAGTTTTCATACTGTACCGTACGTACATAGCAAATAGACTTGTAATGAGGATTTTAAATATATGGTTTTTATGATACATGAATATTGACCACTAAACCTTAACTCCGAAACTGCTGAGAAAAAACACAGAGAATAGTTAAAACTTATAGATTACAGAAAAAACCTATAAGAAGTCTATGGTCTTAAAATAACATGGTGAATCTCTGAATATTGTGCGTACAAACTTACATTTGCAGTTGGAATGTATCCCGAGAACATGTTTTTCAATTACTATGTTAAGTTTAATCTTGGGATGTGTTCATCCCAATTACGGAACCTTTAATTATGTGTGGTACGACATACACTTGGCCGATTTTTCTACCTCTCGTACTCGACTCGTACCTAAAATAACAAAAATCAATAAAACTCACAAGACAGCAAAAAAAACTCTTAACACTGAATTCCGTCTCACAGCCTTTAACTGTACCGTTTCTAGATTGAGACAAGACAAATTGAATAAAAAGAAGGTTCCTTTTTTAGTACAAAGGTATTCGAAAAAAGTGGGGCAAGAAATGTACGAGAAAATCCCTCGATTAGATTTTCTTTCTCGTTTCACGTCTTATTAGGGAAAGTAGGCCTATGTTTAGGTAGAGGGGAGCTTATTACTGCTGTTGATTAGAACTATTTTCTATCACTAGTTAGGTAGATAATTTGTTAGAAAAAGTAATAGTCCAGCGGTTGAGGAGTAGAAATAGCGAGCATGAGGTGTTATGTATATATAATAATTATCCAGCCTTAAATACCTACGGGCGAAAAGCCCCATTTACATGGTGTATGTTTATTGCATGCGGCATACCATAAAGTTGAAGCAACAATTGACTGGCACCGTCTAAACAACACATACAATTGTTGCACGATACGTGCAAGTTAGTTGCCGTTTGGAACTGCTATAGGTGTAAACAGCACATACAATAAAATTGAACGTAAAATAAAATCGCATTCAACTCTACAAATACCAACGAATGTAACAAGTTAAAAAAAAAAACCTAAGAAGACGTTCAATAAAATTTTAGTTAAATATTTGGCAGCGCAAATACGGGCAATACTTGAATCAGTTGTACAAGGACGTGCAATTCTGTATTAAGACGAGGCAAAACGTACATGCAATAATTACCTTGCAATAAAATTGCCTAAGTGTAAGTCGCATGCAATTTTATTGAACTGCAAAACTTGCATATTTATGGAAATCGCATGCGTGGAAGCACTTCCATACAATTCTTGAATGGCAATAATTGAACGTGCTTTATGGCTTGCGATTATTGCTCTTGAACGTTCCAGAAAATTACACCGCGTAAAAGGGGTTTTTGTTTTGGTTGAGAAATCATCAAATAACTTCTCCCGCTTTGGGCGGAGCTTCCGCTCCGCCCAAAGCGGGAGACCCATTATATAGTGACTGGTAATTAACAACTATTACTCGGGGACCAAACCTGAAATCGCGAAAAAAATCTGATGTTCCCTACATTTATGCTCTCATAACTCCTCAAAATGTAGGGAAAAACTGATATTTTATTGCGATTTCAAGTTATCCCAAGTCTCCAAGGCCAGGACCCAGGCCTTTCCAGGTAAGCCGTCGGGTCCTGGGGCGGTATTTTTGGCATTAAGCCTGCGTACCGCCGCTCTCATTTCTACCTCGGTCACCTCCGGAGCATCGTCGTCGTCGTCGTCGTTGGCGGTGTGGTCCGCATCGGGCACCGCAGTAGGTGGAGCCATAGGCGGGGAGGTGTGTTCCCCTCGGGAAGGGAACAGAGCGCTCACCACGTCCTCCACAAGCTGGGGCCAGAGACTCTGCGTCAGCGGGGGAGCCCATGGGCGGAGTTTGTCCCGCACCACTTTGTACGGGCGTCCCCACGGGTCCCTGTCCAGAGTCCCCAGCGACTCCTCGCGGGCCAACCCCCTGGCCCGCAGGATCTCCGCTTGGAGGGCGGTCTTCGCCGCTCTGTACCCCTCGTACAGCTCCGCCTGAATGGCTTCCGTATCCGGAGGTTTGATACGGAGCCTGCGGTGCCTGGTATACCGGCGTCGCGCAGCCACGCACGCAGTGCGCAGAGCCGTCAGCTCCTGCGACCACCAGTACACCTGGCGCGAGGCACGTCCAGGCTGGGCCCGGGGCATTGCCACGTCACATATGTCGGACATGGCCTCCCGGAACCACTCCGCCTCGACGTTGATGTCGGCAGGCCTGTCAGTTGGTGACACCCAGGCCTGCACGATCGAGGCTTCCAGGAGGAGCTCCCGGTCCAGCTGCTTCAGCGCCCACCGCGGACCACTCGGGGCCCGTCGGACCGGCGTGTCCGAGGTCTGGGCGGAGACGTCGAACCGGATATACCGGTGATCGGAATAGGTCTCCACCCCCTCCATGACACGCCAGTCAACTACACGCGGCGACAGAGCGGGGCTGGCGAACGAGATGTCCACCACTGATTCACCCCGCATCCGCACACACGTGGGGACAGAACCCCGGTTTAGGACGACCAGGCCTGTCTCCAGAGCCCAGTCCTCCACCATCCTGCCCCGTGTGTCCGTTAACCGGGAACCCCAAGCCAAACTCTTGGCATTGAAGTCCCCGAGGACGAACACGGGGAGGGAACCAAAACCGACGACGACGTCTCTCAACTCCGCAAGGGAGTTGTGGAACTCGGCAAGAGTTCGGTTCGGAGAGAGGTAGACCCCTACCACGACAATCTCCCCGAACCGTGCTGCTACGCAGCCCCGTCCTCTCTTGACGGCCTCGAGGGACGGGGTACCGGCGGCGGCCGACGAAATTAGGGTCACTGAGCCGCTCAGGTCCTCCACCCAGTCATCCCTGGGCGGGACAAAGTACGGCTCAGCGACCACGGCGATGTTAATCGACCACTGCGCCATGCTCTGGAGCAACAGATCCTGAGCGGCGGCGCAGTGGTTGATGTTCGCCTGGAGGAGGCGTAATGGGGCCTCGACTTAGGGGGCTCCTAAGCGCATGCATGGAGAGGGGCCAGTTCCCGCTTCGCTGGAAGACGGGGAAACTGGTCCTCATAAAGAAGGCAGGGCGCCCTGCGGACTCTCCGTCCGCTTATCGGCCCATCGTGCTGCTCGACGAGGTGGGCAAGCTCTTTGAAAGAGTCATTGCAGACCGCCTCGTCGGCCAGCTGGTGCAGGTGGGGCCGGATTTGGCGGAGAGCCAGTTTGGTTTCCGCAGAGGGCGCTCTACGGTGGACGCCATCATGCGTGTGCGAGCCCTGACGACGGGGAATGCTGTTGCCCAGGGTGGGGTCGTATTGGCGGTGTCTCTAGACATCGCCAATGCCTTCAATACCCTGCCCTGGAGTTGCATCAGGGAGGCACTCCGGTATCACCGGATGCCGACCTACCTCTGTCGTGTGGTCGAGGCCTATTTGACGGACAGGGCCGTCACCAGGGAGTGTGGAACCGGCAAGAGATGTCGTGCGGTGTCCCACAGGGATCGGTCCTGGGGCCGCATCTGTGGGACATCGGATACGACTGGGTGCTGCGCGCCGACCTCCCTAGCGGCGTCAGCGTAGTGTGCTACGCTGACGACACGTTGGTCCTGGCGCAGGGGAGGTCGCACCAGGCGGCGGCCGAATTAGCGGCAAGCGGGGTTGCGACAATCGTCGAAAGGATCCGGCAATTGGGACTCGAGGTGGCCCTGCACAAGTCCGAGGCCATGTGTTTTCATGGTCCTCGGAACGCGCCACCGTTGGGGTCCCAAATAACGGTAGGAGGGGTTTCTATCGGCGTCGAGTCGACGATGAAGTACCTGGGACTCGTCCTCGACAGCCGGTGGAACTTCGTGGAGCATTTCCGACGTTTGGCTCCCAAACTGGAGCGGGCGGGCGCTGCATTGAAGCGGCTCCTGCCCAATCTAGGAGGTCCAAACGCCTCCTGCCGGAGGCTCTACGCGGGGGTCGTGCGGTCCATGGCCCTCTACGGGGCTCCTGTATGGGCGCGCTCTCTGGCGCTGCGGCCAGCCCGCCGGTTGAGCGCGGCCCAAAGGGTCATGGCCATCCGGATGGTCCGGGGATACCGCACGGTCTCCTGTGAGGCAGCGAGCCTCCTTGCCAGATTGCCGCCATGGGATCTGGAGGCAAAAGCCCTCGCGCACGTATGGGAGTGGCGCGAGGAGGCGAAACGCCGGGGCGTTAGTCCGCTGCCGCGAGAAATCGCGGCTCAGCGGACGGAGCTCCGGCGGGATCTCATGGCGTCTTGGAAAGTACGGTTGTCGCAACCCAGTGCTGGGCACGCCACGATTGCGGCGATAAGTCCCCTCTTTGAGGAGTGGCTGGAGAGGCGCCACGGCGTCCTCACCTTCCGCCTGACGCAGGTCTTCACCGGACACGGCAGCTTCGGGAGGTTCCTGTGTCGGATAAGGCGGGAGGAAACGTCCGGGTGTCACCACTGTGTGGATCGCCCGGAGGACACGGTGGAGCATACGGTGGAGGTCTGCCCGGCTTGGGCAGAGCACCGCCGTGTCCTCGTTGAGGCGATCGGCGGCAGAGACCTCTCGCGTCCGGCCTTGGTTCAGGCCATGGTACGGAGCGAGAGGGCATGGGCAGCCGTCACCTCCTTCTGCGAAGCAGTAATGCTCGCGAAGGAGGAGGCGGGACGGTTGAGGGAAAGGCACGTGTCGCGCCCTCTCGCCCCTAGCCGCCGCAGGAGACGCCCAGGGCGTCGGGAATCCCGGGCGGATTTCCGGCCACCGTAGGCGCGGGCTTGCGGACGGTGAGCAATGGGTAGCTCACCGTCCGGTAAGGACCAGGCCCGGGTCGACGGCGCGTCGTATTCCACGCGCGCCTCAAAGAGATGTCGTCAGCACAAAGTAGGGGTCCACTAGGGCCGATGCCTGCCGGGGTCGCGGGAAGGTACTTATGGGTCACCGAGGCCCCCGCAACACAGGCAACAGGAAGGAATACGGGTGGGTTTTAGTCAGTAAGAGTCTGACACACCCTCCCGCTCCGCCCAGAGCGGGAGAAGTTATTTGATGATTTCCCAACCTCAAAAAAAAATTTAAATTGAAATTGTTTTTTGAAATAAATGATTTACATAAATATTTACAAAATAAAGCCTTAAAATAGAGATCGGAGTTTGACTGGTAATTAGTGACTTGGGATAACTTTTTTTTTTTTTTTTTGAGGGTGGGAAATCATCAAATAACTTCTCCCGCTCTGGGTGGAGCGGGAGGGTGTGTCAGACTCTTACTGACTAAAACCCACCCGTATTAATTCCTTCCGTTGCCTGTGTTGCCAGGGGCCTCGGTAACCCTTTGGTACCTTCCCGCGACCCCGGCAGGCATCGGCCCTAGTGGACCCCTACGCTTGTGCTGACGACATCACTTTGAGGCGCGCGTGGAATACAACGCGCCGTCGACTCTAGCCACTCCTCAAAGAGGGGACTTATCGCCGCAATCGTTGCGTGCCGAGCACTGGGTTGCGACAATCGTACTCTCCAATTCGCCATGAGATCCCGCCTGATTTCCGTCCGCTGTGCCGTGATTTCTCGCGGCAGCAGAGTTACGCCCCGGCGTTTCGAATCCTCGCACCACTCCCATACGTGCGCGAGGGCTTTTGCCTCTAGATCCCATCCGGCAAGGAGGCTCGCTGCCTCACAGGAGACTGTGCGGTATCCCCGGACCATCCGGATGGCTATGACCCTTTGGGCCGCACTCAACCAGTGGGCTGGTCGCAGCGCCAGGGAACGCGTCCATACAGGAGCCCCGTAGAGAGCCATGGACCGCACGACCCCCGCATTTGTACACCCTAGTTTGGGCAGGAGCCGCTTCAATGCAGCCTTTGCCCGCACCAGCGTAAATTTGGCTTAAGACTCTTGTTTTATGGTTTGGGTACAAACGTTATTAGGCAGTTTGTGTATTACTTTAAATCCAAAGACGAGACTCTTCATGTTAATCTATTTCGCTGATCATCTAACAACATAGAAGCTTATATATTATTAGCTTAAAATTATTAGCTTAATTATTAGCTTAAAAATAAATAATAATTAGGGATGCGTCGCATACCATATACATTTATTTGGTATATTTTTATTTCAATAACGTTCACAAGATGTAATAAATGGTATACTCACATTTCTTACATCTTGTGAACGTTCAACTGTTCATAAAATTTCTTTACATATAACATTTATATACTCTAAAACTTATTTCGTATAACTTTATTGGATATAACGTTTATTTTATCGAAAATCATTAGGTCTATCGTTTAAAATATAATATTGATACCAACGTTATGATACCGACTCAGATAGGTCAGGTCAGAAGGCTAAGGTGGGATCAGAGTGGAGCTCCCGCCTTAGCCTTTTTTTCGTAACCATCTAGAATTAGGAGCCTCGCAAAGCGAGGCTCTGTTGAGCTATCTTGACAGGTGGTAATCAGTAACTAGGTATATTACTGAATTTACTAACTATGATAGAGATTACAAAAATAATAATAATATAAAAAGTTATGGTTTTTTAAGCTTAAATTAAGTTAGTATTAAGTTTTTATCATATTAGACTAAATAGGTTTTATGTCTTTTCAGTGGTACGAGCATATCAAACGATTTTATATTCAATATATGTTATGCTTACAAAAAAATATTATTTTAAAACGATATCAATCGTGTATTATATTAACTGATCATTACTGATCATCAAATAAAATTAAAGATTAAGTTGTTATATCTTGTATATAATAGAATATTTGTAATTATATCATATATTACTTACTCAATGATTCAAAAACAGAAATGCGTCGGCATATTTCTCGATCTGGCCAAAGCTTTCGACATCGTCATGATTTCTCTCCTTGTGGACAATTTAGATAAGATTGGTATTCGCGGAAACGCTCTAGACATTTTTAAAGATTTTCTCTGTGACCGTACGCAAAGAGTTAAAATAAAAGAACACGTTAGCTCTGATACTGAGGTTACCTTTGGCGTCCCACAAGGCAGTATTCTTGGCCCAAGCCTCTTCTTGATTTACATAAATGACCTGTGTCAGCTGCCACTTGTAATGGCAAGATCGTCACTTATGCTGACGATACGGCATTAATATTTCATGGAGGGACCTGGGACGAAGTTCGACGAAGCGCCGAACTGGGACTGCATAGGGTAAGCCACTGGCTGAGAGCTAACCGACTCACTTTGAACCTTTCCAAATCCACATTTCTCCAATTCTCTTTTTCTAAAATTAAACCTGCCAATTTAGATATTAGACTACATGACTGCAACTTGGCTTCTTCAACGCCAAGTTCATGCTCTACAATCACTAAGTCTACACATGTGAAATACCTTGGTGTGATTCTAGATGAAAAACTTGGCTGGCGACAGCACATAGAACTCACCTCAACGCGGATCAGAAAACTGATTTGGGCATTTAAAAAACTTAGACACGTAGCAGACTTCGAACTCCTTCGCACTGTGTACTATGCGCTCGTGCAGTCAGTCGTGGGATATTGCGTTACTGTATGGGGTGGTGGGTGCAAGACTTTTATGATTCACCTGGAACGTGCCCAAAGATCTCTGCTTAAAGTCATGACTTTCAGACCCTTTAGATTTCCCACCAAAGTCTTATACGAGAAATGTGAAGTACTCACAGTAAGGCAGAATTATATTCTGCAAGTAGTTTATAAGCAGCACAGTATTACCCCTTATAATGCACAAAGTAATAAGAAGCTCACTATAAAAAAAACGTTTGTTTACCTTTACGCTGTCACACGGCGTCCGCTAGGCGACAGCGGGTATATCTTGCCGCTTTTATTTATAATAAATTAAACAAAATCCTAAACATAAATCTCCTTACGACTCGTGAAACAAAAAAGAAAGTAAAAATCTCGTTACTGACACAGGACTACAACGCAACTGAAAATTTAATGCAATCAACATAAATACAGGGTATCCAGTAAATAGCACGACATACTGCAGGGGGTGATAGCTTGGGTCACTACCTATCAATACAACACAATATATGTTCAGCAAAATCTTACGGATTTACAGTTTTACAAAATTTTCCGAAATATCGAAAAATCTCTACCTTGAAACAGATTTTTAAGTATCTCGTAATGAAAAAATCCTTTTCCAGAACTTTTTTTACATCAAATTATTCGTGAATAGGTTACTCTACTCATTATAAGTTTTTTTTTTATCAAAAACAAGAAAGTTTTGAAGAAATAGTTTTTTTTGTTAAATTTTTCACAGAACGATTTTCTTTTCGCATAAGTTTAACCTACAGTGGTGAAAAAAAAATGTATGTGGCAGTTTTGTACAACAAACTTAAAAGATAGCCTGTTTAATGTTGATTTAGGAAAGATACAATACTAGTGCATTTTCATTAAAAAAATACAAAAAAATGCTATTTTAGTTCCAGAGAAGCTGATTTTGTTGAAAATGTAAGTAACGTAATTTTGACAAAAACCACTATGAGAATAAGTAATAGCTGCTCATTTACACGAATTATTATAAAACTAGTTGTGACACGTAAAATGCGACGTGCACGCGTAATGACTAAAGGTTTTTACCTGCTCGCCGACCGACCTGACCCGACCGGTTACTGTCTAACAAAAGAAGCGCATGTGCTATCCCGCTCTTTCTTGCATTGTGATTTTGTGTCTCACTCTCAACCTTATTTGTGACACTTGTCAGTACGCTACCTTAAACCGTGCGCAACGCATCTCTGTGTTCACAAATTATTGTTTCGTACTGACGACTGTTTTGTGCCTTGGACCCCGGACTTTGTTTGCCTTACGATTTGGATTTTTTATTGTGATCACTACGACGACTTGGCGACCACCTGGACTTTTGTGTTTTATAACATGGCCAACCGCCGCGTTTTTCCTGGTTATACGCAGCGAGAGTATGCTGAGATGCACCTTATGTACGGAGAAGCTGGCCAAAGTTCCCGAGCTGCTGCCACCCTCTACAGGGAAAGGTTTCCCGATAGGAGACATCCACACCATGAAATGTTTACCAGAGTGCATAACTCCTACATGGAAGGCAGATTCCCTGGTCAACGTGGCGGTGGACGGCCTCAAGTTGTTGACGAAGACATAGTGCTTCAGGAACGAGAACAAGACCCGACAACTTCGGTTAGGGCGATACAACGGCGCACAGGGATACCGAAGTCCACTGTTCATTCAGTACTTAAGAGGTATGGATACCATCCATTTCACGTACGACGCGTGCAAACTCTTTTAACTAGAGACTACCTGCCGCATAGTTGGCAATTAGAAAATCCGTATGTGTCAAGAGAAGACAAGTCCCAGTACCAATTCAAAATAAATTTATGGTGTGGGATTTTTAATGGCCAGATTGTGGGTCCCGTCGAGCTTCCACCTACATTAAATGCCAATAATTACTGGGAGTTTTTACGAGAAACCCTACCCACGCTCCTTGAAAATGTTCCGAGTGAGCTAAGAGAGGTGATGTGGCTTCAAAATGATGGGTGCCGTGCTCATTGTGGCCGGGAAGTAAGAGCCTACTTAGATGAAGCTTATCCAGGCAGGTGGATTGGGCGACTGGGACCGATATTATGGCCACCTAGGTCTCCGGACCTAAACACCCTGGATTTTTTTTATTGGGGTGCCATGAAGGACAAAGTCACACAAGGGAAGCAATTTGAGCATTTATTGTAATTTATTTAAATAAATGTTTATTAAAGTTAACTCCTCTGTTTTTTTTACTATCACCTTATCCTTCAAGATGTCATTTACAGACCGGCCGGCCGGTCGGCTGTAGATTAATTATTATGTAATTCGAACCGTAGTACGACCTTACAACGATTCGAATTCAAAGTCACATTACTTGCATTTAAAATAAAATGCTTTTATTAACTAAAATAGCTTATTTTCCGTATTTTTTTAAATGAAAATGTACTAGTATTGTATCTTTCCAAAATCACCATTAAACAAGCTATTTTTAAGTTTGTTGTACAAAACTGCCACATACATTTTTTTTCACCACTGTAGGTTAAACTTAAGTGATAAGAAAATAGGTCTGTGCAAATTTAAACAAAAAATAGTATTTCTTGAAAACATTCTTGTCTTTGATAAAAAAAAGACTTATCAATGAGTAAAGTAACTATTCACGAATAATTTGATATAAAAAAAATACTAGAAAAGGATTTTTTCATTACGTGATGCTTAAAGATCTGTTTCAAGGTAGAGATTTTTCGGTATTTCGGAAAATTTTGTAAAACTGTAAATCCGTAAGATTTTGCTGAACATATATTGTGTTGTATTGATAGGTAGTGACCCTAGCTATCACCCCCTGCAGTATGTCGTGCTATTTACTGGACACCCTGTATATAAGAACACAAAAAAATGGTATTCACACACATACACACACACACACACACCCCAATACACACACACATGTACACACACCCACTCACGCCCACGCCCACATGCACATTGATATACCTGCACCCACAATTCTAATATTATTTTATTCATCCTAGCTGAATTGCAATTTATTCAAATTTTATTACATACTTTTATTGTTGTAGTACTATGTTTTATTTTTAAAATTAATATTGTTTTAAATTCAATTATTAATCTAAATTTTAATCCGGATTTATCCTAATTCTATTTTGTAATTATATATTTTCATTTTTGTATGTGCCTAAGTAAGTAAATGTTTAATAATAACTATATAACTTAATTTTAGATACATATTACTATTTTGTCACCTTTTGATGCATAACACTTGCTCAATTGTAACCTAAACGGAAGAAGTCACTGGCTCCTGAAATACAGGTACTCTAACTTAGCTCTGGAGCCAGGGTCTCACATTTTTCTGTAACGTGTTTTTATGCCAATAAAGATTTATTATTATTATTATAATGATTAGCGACTGTTTAACTACACATATTTGACGTATAAACGTCTCTTAACTTTGAGCAACATTTCTAAATGACGAGGTTTTAGTTTATTGTTCTAAAAGTATAATTACACTAGAAACAGACACACCATTTTTAAAACCACACACTCAAAACTGTACGTCGTTCCGAACACATAAATCTAAAATGGCGGCCACACAAAATGGAGATCGCGCGTGGCTTTGAATATAGCAGGCTGGGCCTTCCTAATGCACTAACGACATACGTTTGTTACAGTTACAGAACACTTCCAGAAATTGAGTTTTGAATACGTGTGGTCTAAACTAGGCGGTTTTATTGAAAGTATTTTTACAGGCTTCCGTTTGATTTTACTTGTCTGAATGTTAAGATGGATAGCAAGCTAAGTTTGA
Organism: Atethmia centrago; assembly: GCA_905333075.3. Classification (NCBI taxonomy): domain Eukaryota; kingdom Metazoa; phylum Arthropoda; class Insecta; order Lepidoptera; family Noctuidae; genus Atethmia; species Atethmia centrago. The sequence continues at coordinate 16,614,784 of HG995388.1, forward strand.
GCTATTTCTTCTTGATATATCATAATTCATAGCGGAATATTTAATACTCATTCCTTCCGAAGACTATAATTTTGACTAATTGCGTGTCTATTACGATCGAGAATAAACTTTAGTGAGCAATTACCATATATTCTGAGATAGATGAGAGAGTGATGAATTTGGTGAGCTAGATTTCGTATATAAATGAATGAAATGCACCGACCTCAGCGTGATTAAACCAGACTCGATTGCTCAAATGAACCCAAAGATTCGCACTAGTCCCTAGAGCCTCATGTTTCATGGAACTACAGAGACCATTGCATAGCAAAGAGTAGACCGGGGGGCGCGATAATGGTCAGGAAGACGTGCCCTTAGGATAGGAAGGATTATTAGAGCCTACCGGAATGCATATCCGGTAGGCTCTTCTCAGGCCTTGAGCAAGCAATGGAATGGAGAGACGGGTAATTTATCTATGGGCGGGCATAGACTAGACTACTACTAGACTTTTAACAACGTCACCGCCAGTTTGGCTCTGGTCCAGTTGTTTTCTCGATTCTTTTGTGTCACTGCTACGCTGTGTTGGACGTTGCTGTTTCCAATGTCTTCATCTGAGGTATCGCTACTATTCGTTTCTGATTTCTTATAAATCTCGCTAGCAGCCCTCGTGATCTTATCTCGATCTTCGGCCGTGTCCATCCAAAATTTGATTTCCACGTCGAAGTAATACCTGTCCTGCTTTAGGTTTTGTGAGTTAGATTTCGAATATTCATTCTGAAATATTTCTCACACATTAGGTTAGGTTAGAACAGTGACCATTAGCGCACGAAGGCGAGCGAGCAAAGCGAGCTTGTCGCAGCAGCGACCGCCGAGCGCCAGATCCCCTCTATTACTCTCGTCGAAGTGACGCATATGAAAGGTTCTGTCGGCGAATCGTTCGCCGTTGAAACGTTCTATCGGTGAAAAAATGAAAAGTGAATCGTTCTGTCGGCGAACCGTTCAACGGCGAAACGAATGTCGGAGAAATGTTTCAGAATCCGAATATTGAATAATCGTTATTTTCTGACTATCAATTCAGGCTTATTTTAAATTGGCTAGCTAAACTCTGGAGACGCAATGGATATCTAAACATGCTAAATCAAAAAAATATTAATTTGATGATGTTTTTTTGTGAGGTCATCGACTGCAGTTATTGTAGGCACTTGGAATATCAGTTCAAAACATCTGTTTTTTTGTATACTTTACAGACGTAATGAGTATCGATATCTAAACACGATAAATCATAAGAAAACAGTTTTTCTAAACTCATAACTTTTTTTTGGGTGGGAAATTATCATATAACTTTTCCCGCTCTGAGCGGAGCAGGAGGGTGTGTCAGACTCTTACTGACTAAACCCCCCGTCCACAAGCCCGTGCCTGCGGTGGCTGGAAATCTACCTGGGATTCCCGACGTTCAGGGCGTCTCCTGCGGCGGCTAGGGACGAGAGGGCGTGAAATTTGCCTTTCCCTCAACCGTCCCGCCTTCTCTCGCTCTAATCCACCTAAAAAAAATATCTGAAATAATCTTTTTAATTTTTATTTTATCGTGTTTGGATATCGATACTCAATGAGTCTGTGGAGTTTTGCTAGCCATTTTAAAATAACCCTGTATAATAATATCTGATCACGTACCTTTAGCTTGGGTTTAATTATTTTAAGATTCTCTACCTGATACATGTCTATCTTACGTCATCATTCTCCTGCCTTTATCCCAATTTATTTGCGGTCGGCGCAACATGCCCCTTTCTTCCATACTTCTCTATTAGTTGTCATCTCGTTAGTCACCCCCTTTCTAGCCACCACCTTTCTAGCGCTTTCATCTTTTACACAGTTAATTTATCGTTTCTTTGGTCCCTACTCTTATAGCCATCGATATTCATACTCAAGACTTTCTTCACGACATTTTCCTCATTCCTCAGCATCACATGCCCATACCATGACAACCGATTTCTGCACAACTTTTCAGTTACCGTTGCCAGTTTCGGACTTCCTCTTATGTACTCATTTCTTATTCTATCCATTCGTGTCACACCACACATCCCTCTTAGCATTCTCATCTCAGCTGCATGAGCATCATCCCTTTTGTGGTACAACATTCTAATCCATATAAGACAGCAGGTCTTACCATTGTTTTATATATCTTCCCCTTAAGTTTAAGAGGAATGCAGGAGTCGCAGATTGTTGGCGAGAGCTGCTGCCATTTCATCCATGCCGTATTAATTCTATTCTTAACCGTCCGATCTACTTCACCATCGCTTTGTATGAGTGACTGGGAGAAGCGCGCCATCAAGCGCGATGGCTCTAGAACTGGAGAGACCGCCGAAATCGCAGAACATTTATTCAGTTTTGTTTCTGCTGGTTTTCAAGCCAATATTCTCCAGCTTCTGTTGCCATTTTTCCAATCTGCTCTGGATCTCAGGTCCATCTTCAGCGACAAGAACAACGTCATCGGCGAACAGCGTGCACCTGGGTGCCTCTTCCTGTATGTCCGACGTCAGAGCATCCATAATCAACAGGAAGAGGTAAGGACTTAACGCTGACCCTTGGTGTAAGCCTACAGCCACACCGAACCCGTCTAAATTGACAGCCACCGCACGGTCCCAGATTAAGAATATGGCCACCCCATCTCATCCCATGGGTATCGTAGGAGGCGACTAAGGGAGCTGACACCTAATGTATACCATTGTAGCACCTTAGGTCCCCCGCATGGTGGCGGGTAAACTACCAACAAAAGCATTCCCAAGGAGGGTTTGTATCCCACGAGAGTTTTACAGTCGGCCGCCTATATATATCCGTATATATAGGCGGCCGACTGTAAAACTCTCGTCATCAGATATTATTGAACAAGGTTATATACATTTTGTTTGCTACACAGCTGATTTTGATAACAAAGAAAATCCTACCTTGGTAACTAAAGAAAATCCTGGGAAACCAAGAACGTCATCGCAAGCAAAGCCTAGATCATGTTACAGAATTATTGCTTTATTAGCCTGCAGACGATGATGTTACAGAATTATTGCTTTGAATTATAGCTCAGGCAAACGAAGCAATAATTCTGTAATATCATCTGCTCAACCATTTCCCAACTATGTTGGGCATGGCTTCGATTCCAACCAGATGCCGCTGAGTACCAGTATTTTACATGGAGTAACTGCCTATCTGACCTCCACAACCCAATTACTGGGTAGCATTAATTCAGCAACATCAACCCAAAGTGCTAGGGCGCTATGAGAAAGACAAGGTCTGGTCATTTACCGTTACGAGGATCAGACATGATTGCAAACTTTACCGCCATTTATCGAACACGATTCTAATCCCGAGGTGAAACTGAAAATTTGCCAAACTAGAAAATCCAATTACAGACACACAATTTAAAGTTGAAATCGAAGCCAAGCGTTGATAGGCAGGCTTTGGCTAGTGATCATGTAATCTTGTTAGGATTAGTGAAATGTTCAATTACAAAGATATGTTGTAATTATGACTCAAGTTCTTTAAACTTAGTCAAAGTTTGACAGATGACACATGTAAAGTCGAATTAATAATTCACTGGAGTAATCTGACATGTGCTAGCTGTCACTTTGTCTAATAAAATTGTCATATTTATTGTATTTATTGTATTCTAGAGTTTTACACTTTTACACTTTTTTTTTTATTATACATTTATTTTACACTTATACAAATCGATTAAACTATACGATCACCATTACAATAAATATGACCATTTTATTACTTAAAGTGACAGCTAGCACAGTCATGTCATGTCATGGAGTAATCCTCCATTGAATTGATAATTCCACTTTAGTGATTTTACTATAGATAATATCAAAGTAATCTTATAATCACTGTACTATATAAACTGATTTGATCAGCTGTTGTTATTTTGGTCAATTATTTTTTAAGCTCTTTTAGTGGGATTTGAGAGACGATTCAATGTAAAATTGGTTGTTATATTTTCTTGAGTCTTCTTTTGACATGTTTGTGCATTGCGTTTTCATAATTTTGCTTGTAATTAATATATTAAATTTACCTAAACTTACTTTTACCATCCTCATTCCCAAAGTTCATGATATGCGAATATTACAACAATTCCCTTCTTCTTTAATATGGCAAGTTTCCTCCACAGTTAACTTACTAACAGTGACACTTATTTACATTCTCACTCCTTCATTACAGCCGACTTCAACACGACTTTATATTGTCACAGCGACTGCAAAAGAATACTGATTGTATTCCTCGTAAAATGGGTCATAAGACTCACATTGGGACATTTTATTACACTGGGTGGTATTTGCATTTAACTTTTGACCTTTGCTATTATGGTGAGTGATAAGGCGAGACTTTCATGAGTAAGTAGTGAAATTAAATAGAATATGTATTTTCACTTATTTAAATTGTCAACATTTAAATTTATTATAGCATATGGAGGCCTTGGCAGAGAGTACAACATTGTGCCCTTTGGTGTCGAGACCCTCGGTCCGTGGGGTCCCAGTGCGCATAAGTTATTTGCGGAAATCGCGAAACGTCTAGTTGATGTAACTGGTGACCGAAAAGCTATCGGCTTTCTCGCGCAACGCATCAGTATTGCAATTCAGCGAGGAAATGCCACCAGCATCCTCGGTACAATGCCCCGCGGGCCTTTTTTAGGCTTAACTTAGTTTTAATTTAATTTAGTTAATGTTAATAATCATCTTGTAATTTGGTTATGTAAATAAATATACGTATTAAATTGTAGCATTACATAACATCACGCCTGTTTCTTGAAAGGATATAAACCCACATTCGTTTCTCTAGTTATGTTGGCCCATGTAATAGGTTGCACCCTATATCTCTCTTCAGGAATTTCGACACAAGATTCTGAGATTCTGAGCTACTAATGGGAATTTTCTAACAGAAAATTTCACTTTGCTCAATACGGAGCTTGAACCCATGACCCTACCCCGGATTTACTTAAGCATGACTTACGCGGCTGTGACGCATACTTGTCGAACTTGTTTTATTTGTAAAAGCTTCTCAGCGAATATACTCAGTTTTTTTCTTTCTCTTACCTAAAAATATTTATTTTATCAACTCGCTTGAGCGCTCAAAATTTAAGACTGCAAATTAAACACTTTTCAATGCAAGATCTCCACTAAACCAGCAATATATTTCGGTATCTAGTTCGTTAAAAAAATCCACTGTACGGGTCTGAAGCGGACTTTAAAATCTTGGACGGGAGAGTGGCTTGGGATGCTTCCGGATAGCACTCGTGACTTGGATCTGGGATCTAGGGAGCGTTTAGATGTGGCTTTTGAGTAATATATACTAGTTAGGATTGAAAGATCGTTGGTTATGGTTGAGTTTGTGGTTATAGTAAAGTGTTTTAGTGTATTGTATTTGAGTGCATTGTATCATGGTGGTGCTGATCTTGGTTATTGTTTTTGATGATTGCATTTTTTTTTCAAAGACCAATTTATTCCGTCTATTTTACCTCTTTTAAATTCATCAATAATCACACTAATTACATATACCGACAGTTATTAGCAACTGTCTGCTTAAATTGGGTAGGTAATGAGTATCACTACTATAAACATTGTGAGGAATGGCTCAATGATTTCCAATTTCAGTGATTAACTTTTAAAATAGTGTAATTTATATCAGATTATCTTTTGCAATAGTTATTTGATTTTACAGCAGTTTTTATAAATGTGGGTGCATGGAGTTAAAAAATAGAAAACATTTACCTATTTTAGTTTATGTTACTAAAATGAAAAGTTAAAATACGTAAGTTTTACAAGACTTACAAGAGATAATAATGTGAAATGTAGACGTTCCAAAAAGTTTAGAGTTTAGGTAAGTTACTGGCTCGAGTTCACTGGGTAGAAGAGATATGTCTAAACAATCCACAGAAGATTGTGAAATAGATACTTAGACATCGCATGAAGTGTTTTCAAATGGATTCTTATGTTATCAAGATGAGTCTGTTCAGTTTGAGAAAAAGATAAAATAGTGAGTAAAGTGTTGTTTAAGATAGTTCGGTTAAAATGTGAATTTATTTTAAAACATTCTTAAGAATTAATTGGCTTATAGAGGCACTTTTCTAAGTTTGAGTGAACTCGTGAACATTTTAATACAAAGGATGTGCAATTCGTAAACAAAATTTCCGTTATTTTTTTATACATTGCGTATTCATAGCGTATTCATAGCCAGTGGCGTCTCTAATTGGTTGTAACTCTTTCAACTTATTGCAAATCATGTAAAACTGTAAAAATACATTGCGCTAATGCAATTTTTATTCACTAAGACGCAATTCCTTCATCATAATCAAAGTTTCAAATGCCCACTTGTACCACGAACAAGCCTTAGTTCGCAACTAAGTAGACTGTATAATAACATCACACCTTACGACCACTTCAGTCCATAAGTACTGAAACTTCATAAGCCCCGTCTTATAACACCGAAGTCTTGCTTGCGTCATTTATTCACATCGGCTTTCACCACACAATAGATAATTATAGAAGGCCGTCTTCATACAATAGGCGAAAACCAACCCACGCACACAGGCTAACCAGAACAGGTATGCGCTTCGGTAATCTTCATCATCTGCCCAGCCTTTTTCTCAACTATGTTGGGGCTTCTGACGACCCGTAACGACTGACAAAGATCTAAAAAATGACAGCCGGGACCAACGGCTTAACGTGCTTCCCGAGGCACGGAAGGGTCTTGGTATGTAAAGATGGTCACCCATCCACGGACCAACCGCGGCAAGCGTAGCTTAACCTGATCGATCGACCCGTGCGGCTGTTATTACTTAGCCACAAGCCCCTTTAACTTCGGTAATCTTCGTGTTTCTAAATTCACGTCCTCGTGCCGCAGAGTAATCCTCCATAGATGCAAAGCTTCAGGTTTTGGTACTGCCACGCTTTGTTGTTCTGCGTCTACCATTGCGTTTAAATAAAGCTTTCTCTCTGTTAGGTTATCTTATTCTGGTCACACATTGTCATAATTATGTCACTCAAAAGTCGTGAAAAGTTCTTCGGAATAAAGAGCATAAAGTAATTAATATAAAACTTTGTAACTATGATAATACAAAATGGGTAAGTACTTCCATGATTTTAACAGCTCTATATTAATTGACTGCCTCGTTGTTGATGGTCTAGTGGGCGCAAGCGCTACTGCTGAGCATGAGGTCCTGGGTTCTATTCCCGGGTCGGGCAAAGTGTTATTGGATTTTTCTATCTAGAATTTCTCAGTAGCAGCCCGGAGTCTGGATTTGTGCCCGGTTGATGGCAATAGGCTCGCCCCCTATTAGATGGGACTTAAACATAACTGGCAAAATGTGAGTGTACTACAAGTACATCTCTTTTTTTTTTTGGGTGGGTAATCATCAAATAACTTCTCATGCTCTGGGCGGAGCGGGAGGGTGTGTCAGACTCTTACTGACTAAAACCCACCCGTATTTCTTCAGTTGCCTGTGTTGCCGGGGGCCTCGGTAACCCTTTGGTACCTTCCCGCGACCCCGGCAGGCGTCGGCCCTAGTGGACCCCTACGCTTGTGCTGACGACATATCTTTGAGGCGCGCGTGGAATACAACACGCCGTCGACCCGGGCCTGGTCCTTACCGGACGGTGAGCTACCCATTGCTCACCGTCCGCAAACCCGCGATAAGTACACCTCTGCCCAACCCTTCGCGGAAACAAGGCGTGATGTTATGTGTTATGTACATTAGTTTTCATAATCGTACGTTTTTATTTCCGAAGATAGACGATGATTGCCGAAGCGTAAACTTTTGCTGGAAGATCTGTAGACGCGTAAGTAACGCTAAGGCAAGATACGTTTCCAACCCTCAAGGAAACCGTAATGATTTGATTTTATCACCGTACACATTCCCCTTAAACTTAAGGGGAAGATATATAAAGTGTGAGATGAGAGTGTGAAGATGGACCTGAGATCCATAGCAGATTGGAGAAATGGCAATAGAAGCTGGAGAATATTGGCTTGAAAACCAGCAGAACCAAAACTGAATATATGTTCTGCGATTTCGGCGGTCTCTCCAGTGCTGGAGCCATAGCGCTTGATGGCGCGCTGTTCGCGCGATGTTCTGACTTTCGGTATCTCGGTTCACTCGTGCAAAGCGATGACGAGAAAGATCGTACGGTTAAGCATAGAATTAACACTGGATGTATGAAATGGCAGCACGTCACGGGAACAATCTGCGTCTCCCGCATTCCACTTAAAGGGGAAGTAAATAAAACGATGGTAAGACCTGCTGTCTTGTATGGATCAGAATGTTGGGCCACAAAAGGGATGAATGAAAGGCAATTGCATGCAGCTGAGATGAGAATGCTAAGAGCGATGTGTGGTGTGACACGAATGGATAGAATAAGAAATGAGTACATAAGAGGAAGCCTGAAAGTAGCACCAGTGACTGAAAAGTTGTGCGGAAATTGGTTGTCATGGTATGGGCATGTGATGCGGAGGAATGAGGAAAATGTCGTGAGGAAAGTCTTGAGTATGAATGTCGATGGCTATAAGAGTAGAGGAAGACCAAAGACACGATGGATGGACTGTGTAAAAGATGATATGGCTAGAAAGGGGGTACCGAGATGACAACTAATAGAGAAGTATGGAAGAAAGTGACATGTTGCGCCGACCCCAAATAAATTGGGATAAGGGCAGGAGAATGATGACACAATGATGGAAGATTAATGAGGGTCCTAATTATCTATCCTATACTTTTATGGATAGGGTTGTTAATTTCAACTCCCAAGTACCAGGTGATGGCGAGATGACTTGGATGTCTTCCTTAAAAGTTGGCTAGAAGTAACTACCGCCGGAAACCGGGACCGATAACAATAATGAAGGGCATAAACTACTTTGCTGGTCCAGTGGTCGTAAGCTACTGCTGAGTATTAGGTTCTGGATTCGTTTCCCAGTTCGGTCGCGGGAAGGTACAAAAGGGTTACCAAGCCCCTGGCATCACAGGCAACGGAAGGAATATGGGTGGGTTTTAGTCAGTAAGAGTCTGACACACCCTCCCGCTCCGCCCAGAGCGGGAGAAGTTATTTGATGATTTCCCACCCAAAAAAAAAGGTCGAACAAAGTGTTATTGGGACAGATTTTTTCAGTAGAGCCCGGTTGTAGATATAGGCTTGTCTTCTATTACATGGGACTTAAACATAACTGGCGGAATGCGGGTGGGTAACTGGGTATACTAAAGAGGTATACACCTCTGCCTAACCCTTCGGAGATTACAGGCGAGATGTGATTTAATAGTATGAAATAATATATTATTTATATGTCCTTTCATCAAACACTCTTGTAAAGTGTAGGTCAAAGTCAAAGTCAAAGTCAAAGTCAAGTCAAAGTCAAAGTCAAATTATTTATTACAGGCATTATGTGATTTAATAGTATGAAATAATATATTATTTATATGTCCTTTCATCAAACACTCTTGTAAAGTGTAGGTCAAAGTCAAAGTCAAAGTCAAATTATTTATTACAGGCGTGATGTGATTTAATAGTATGAAATATTATATTATTTATATGTCCTTTCATCAAACACTCTTGTAATGTGTCGGTCAAAGTCAAATTATTTATTTCAAATAGGCACATAAAAGGCACTTAAGAACGTCAAAATTTACAAAAAAATATAATTGATTCTAGTTGCTCCTTTCAAAAGGTAGTTTCATATGTAGAAGAATGGGCAAGAAACTCCACCGTTACTCTTTTAAAATGATAATGATACAAAATTTTGTAAAAAAAAAATTGTATAGGTATATTTTAAAATTATACTTAGAATAAAATTACCATACTACAATTAAAATAGCAACCAGTTTGATTTTATATAGAACGGCTGATTTTGTCTAGGCGTTTTAGATAGTAATTTAACGTACATGAAAAGCGTACATGTACTTGATCATGTAATGTGCCCACTGCTGGGACGCAGGCCTCCTTTCTGCGAGAGTAAGTGAGCCATAATCCACCACGTGGGCCCAGAGCGGATTGGTAGATGTCACATGTCTTCCAATTATTTGTTTCTAGGACATACCGGTTTCCTCACGATGTTGTCCTTCACCATTTAAAGAGCAGTGGTGACGAAATAATTTACACAAAGTAAAGCGCTTGTCTGGGTTTGAACCTACGACCTACAACTCTTAAGTCGCTGCCATTACCACTGGGCCACCACTACTCTTTAACGCAGTGCTTGCAATTTAACGTAAAGCGATCTCAAACAAATACTAGCCACGAGTGCGCTTGCACTCGCTATACGTGAAGTGTGTCTGTGTGCGTGAGATTTCGCTCATATTATAGAACCGACCTTCTGTAGTATTCTGCCCTTTTACCCTGGCTTCACCTGTGAATATGATACTGTCCTGTGAGAATATACGCCACAACTATGTTCTCTAGGGAGGTTTAGAAGACTGAGGTGTAATATCAGACACTATGTGTCCCTGGTGGCAGGGTGTGTCATATTAGAGGATGTTATGTATAATACCAATTCCACGGTGAGAATTTTATGTAAGAAGCAAATTCAATAACAATTTGAGTGTTGTGTGGATTGATTCCGATGTGAAAGGCTTTACAGTATTTTACTTCAAACATGGCATTATGGTGCGTTCAAGATTTATATAAACAAAAGTTTCTTGTTTCTCATGGATTTAAAAATCATCATTTAGCTTTAGTCATGATTATTTAATATTACATCACGGTTGTATTCCCGAAAGGTTAGGCAGGGGTCTACCTACCCACATTTCGCAAGTTATGTTTATAACTATATTTTTGGGGTTTTATAATCGCAAGGAAAATCAATTAATGTTTCTTGCCTGATTTTTGTTTTGATTAAAAAACTACAATTATTAGATAACTAGCAATCAAAATAAATATCAAATATATTCTTATCACAATCAAAATGTTTTATTTCACATAATAATAATAATTATTATTTATTTCATTACAATTATTATTCTATAACAATTCAATATTATCATTTAAGCTTAACCTAATAAGTTTAACAAAACATCTGTGTGAACTAGATAATATAATATCTGTATCTCAAACAACTGACTCCTCCTAATAACAATATGATCATTAAAAAAGCCTCGTAAGTACTAGTGCCGCTCTAAAATCATAAAAAATTAATGCAAAAAAGAAAACAAAAGAGATTTATAAAAAGAGGTTGATATAAAGGCCTCCTTTTGTGTAAAATGTACCTAGATGATAAACCTACATGGGCAATTATGAAACGCCAGAAGCTAGGTGCATGGATCCAACTAGTACTAGTAGTTTCCTATGGAGAATAGCCGGCAAAAAAACTCCACGATTATTCTTTTCTAAATAATTAGATTATAAAAAAAACAAAATTATAGTTTTAATAGGTATGGAAGGACAGTAAAGGCCTGTCAACAAGTGTTAGGTACTTAACAAAAATAGAAAATGGTCAACAAACGTACAGTTTACAAGACCTACAACGTTCTCAGATTAACAAAATAGAAAAGAATCTATAAGAATCTAAAAGATTAATAAAATCTTGTATGATGTAACTCATTCTGCCCCTTCGTAGAATCGAATAGAATCAAACTTTGATAGATTTACTTTATATTTCCTAGGATATCCAAGGATACCCAAGTTTCAGTCAGCAAAGTTTGCTAACTCATTCGGCACCGGAGCTACGTAGAACCTTAATCAAAACAAAGTTGTCGATACATTTGGCACATTTACAACGTAAAAATAATTGAACTAGGTGGTGCTTGGCCAAGTTAATTCTGAACTTACTCTTAACAAAATATGTAGATTGTTAGACCTTAATAAAGAACATGAACTCGTTTTATTACGCCTGTTTTCTCTGAAGGGGTAAACAGAGGTGTAGGAGGTTATGTTTTAAAATATCTTGCACAGGTGTAGAAAGAAGTATACACCAAAAATGTGCCAGCTTTATACTGCAAGTCTATTGTCATAACATAAATGCAGACTCCGGGTTGCTACAGAGAATTTTCCAGTTTAAAAAACCCAATAGCACTTTGCCCGGACCGAAAATCGAACCCAGAACCTTACGCTTAAAAGTCGCACTTGCGATCAGTAGACCAACAAGGCGGTCAGTCGAGAAACTCGTTTTTGTTAAGCAGACATTTTCATCTTTGTCACGTTCTGAATTTTAAGTAATATAAGAAGCCTTTCTCACACCACAATCGCATTTGAGGGTTCGGCAAATATTTTCCATGTAGACAAACATGTTTTCGATCGGAGAGTTTGGAAAATAGATTTAGGATGTTGATAGTAATCATTTGGTGGTCGAGATTGATTTAGAGTAATACTTTTCTGAGTTATGTGTCTTCTTGATAGTTTATCGACGACAGAGTTGAGGGTCTTCAAATATAGTTTTTGACCTTCAGACAGAGGTCAAAAACTAGTAACTAGTAAATATACATTCGGTATATTTTATGAGGGTGGTATTTTGACGAAGGTATGTTGTTCAAGGTTATCGTTTAAAAAGATGATTCTAGAATACAGAACAATAAACATCAGTTCAGTCAAGTATGAAATCGCCAACCCGCCTTGAGCAAGCGTGGTAATTAATGCTCATGCCTTCTCTGAACGAGAAGAGGGCTTTGCCATGCAGTGGCGCAATAACAGGCTGGTATTATTTAAACATCAGTCTGAACGAGACAAACGGCAATTACTATAGAGAGACCAGAAAAAAAAACGCGTGAGCCACTGTAAAGTAGTCGCATATGATGTGTAACATCTGACAGCTCAGCTTTGTAATAAGCAACTGAGCAGCGACAGAAATTAACCTCAGCTATTAATAAAAAAATAATAATTAAAAAATAATAAAAACACGCCTGCCTTGTTAAAAAGTGAAAAATAAAGAAACTCACAAACATACGTGAACCCTGAAAACAGAACACTCCTTTTTTTGAGCAGTCGTGTAAAAAAAGCTAACTACTAAAATAATTATTAATTACTAGTGGTTGTTCACTGGTCAAAATTCGACCCCCTCCATTTTCAATATATATAGTACTTACTAATTCTATGATTACATTAATTCCATGCTATTAAAAAATACTTACTTATTCCATGCTCAAGCTGTCACTTCCTGTCTACACACTTCCGTCCCTTTTCACGAAATCACTCCCACAGCAAGCGAGAGTAAAGATGTTACACATAAAAAAAAAGAGAAAATTTCATTCAAGAGACAAGACAAAGCTTGACAGTGATAAGCCCATCAATCCATAACCAATCGTTAAATCAACTTTTATGACACAAGAAAATAACTGACACTCCAATTTTCTTAACTGCAACGTATTTTGTGTGATTTGGAATTTTGGCTGAGTATAGCCAAAATCCCAATTCACACAAAATCCATAATCAATAAAATGAAATGAAATGAAATTGTTTATTCTGTAAATAGGATATCAGAATCACTTTTACATGTCATATTAAAAAAGAATTCAAAAATAAGCTAGATGGAGTCGACATTTCCTATCTGACTACCCCTGAGAGGAAATGGCGAAACAAACTCAAGGGTCAAAGGCTCTTTTAAAGTCCAGACATAATCTTGGTCAGATCATGTGAGTACCATGTAGATCCATGTCTGAATCGGTCTTTTGAGGAACGAACGACTCAACGAACAATACCAAGGAAAGGACAATTGGGTAGGCCGCATAAAGTACTCAAAATGCCAGACTATCATTAAAACTAAGAGAAAAAAGAAACAAACAAAAATAAATAACAATTATCTACATAATGCTCACATTCACAATAATTTAAATCGATCAATTCACATTCACAATAATTAAAATCGGTCCACTGCTGGACATAGGCCTCTCCCAGGCTTTGCCACAATACCCTGTCTTCCACCTTCCGCATTAGTCCCAGCCACCTTTTTAAGGTCGTTGGTCCATCTAGCTGGGGGGTGTCCCACACTACGCTTGCCGATACGCGGTCTCCACTCCAGGACTCATCTGCTCCACCGGCCATCGGTCCTTCGACAAATATGAAAGGCCACTTCAGCGTGCTTACTCTGCAGGCTATGTCGGTAACACTGGGTTTCTTCCGGATAACTTCATTTCTGATCTTATCCTTTAGAGAAACTCCGAGCATAGCCCGCTCCATGGTGCGCTGAGCGACCTTGAATTGTTGGACCAGCCCGACTGTCAGTGTCCACGTTTCGGCTCCGTATTTCATAACGGGCAGCACGCATTGGTAGAAAACCTTAGTCTTCAAATACTGCGGGATCGGCGACGAGAAGACTTGACGAAGTTTTCCAAAATCCATAAACATACAAAAAATATAATCCTGTTACAAAAGAGCATGCATATTTGTGAATCTAAAAAGTCAGCCGCAATTTTCATTGGACGCATTTTTTTTTTTTTTAATGTGATCTATTTAGTTTATTTTCGCGCAAAAAACCATAGTGTTAGTAACAAAACAAAACTTAAAAATTATGTTAGTATATGTACATTTTATTTTGCATACTTTGCTGGTTTTAGGCACCGGGTCGACATGTGTAAAATCTACCCAGTGAATAATGGATTTTCAAATTTATTAACTAATATTTTCAGGATGTTATTGGTGCTCCCACGCAACCTACCTAACATTGACCCAAATCTTTTTCTGATGACATAAAAGCGTGAATAGTATTAACTGCGAAAGCAAGACGCTTTCATGCACAAATTCACCTCATTTCCTTCAGAATGAATAGAAAGTGTGGCAGGCTTTTTAATATGGCACTATATTGCTTTAGTATTAGTTTTAACATTATGAGAAGTTGAAATACTTTTGCTTTCATTTATATTAGGATTTTCTTTTAAAACAGTAATTAAAGGGGCTCGTGGCTAAATGATAACAGCCGCACGGGTCGATCGAAGGTTAAGCTACGCTTGCCGCGGTCGGTTCGTGGATGGGCGATCATCCATTACATATCGGAAAGCACGTTAAGGCGTTGGTCCCGGCTGTAATACTTAGATCTTTGATAGTCGTTACCAGTTAGAAGCCCAATAGTCTGACAACCAGTCTTACCAAGGGGTATAGTATTACCCAGTAACTGGGTTGTAGTTGTGGGGTCAGATAGGTATTTGCTCCATGTAAAATACTAGTATTCAGCTGTATCCGGTTACACTGGACGCCGACCTCAACATAGTTGTTAGACAGACGATGATGATAAACTGAAAGATTTTTTGCTTTCATTTATATTAAGATTTGCTGTAGCCCGCGACTTCGTCTGCAATCTAGGATGAAAGCCTTTGTCATTCTCCAGCTCATGGTCTACCCATGTGCCAAATTTCATCCAAATCCATTTAGCCGTTTTTGCTTGAAAACAAACAAACTCACTTTTGGATTTATATATTAGTTAGAATTTGCTGTTGAAACTGTTGATTTTGGTATCGAATGACGGTAATTTAATACCTCATTAAGTTATTGAATTGAAGAAGTATCAGGTTTTTAACTCGTGCAAAATCATTTGAAAATGTTAAATCTAACAGCTGTTGTTCACAAGGAACCATATATACATACATACATACATAATCAGCCTATAATGTTCCCACTGCTGGGACACAGGCCTCCTCTCTGTGAGAGGGAGTAGGCCGTAATCCACCACGCGGGCCCAGTGCGGGTTGGTAGATGTCACATGTCTTCGAGTTTTTGGTTCTAGGACATGCCGGTTTCCTCACGATGTTTTCCTTCACCGTTTTGAGAGCAGTGGTGATGAAATAATTCACACAAAGTAAAGCGCCTGTCTGGGTTCGAACCTACGACACACAACTCGTCAGTCGCGGCCGTTACCACTGGGCCACCAGGAACCATAACCGATAGTAAACCTGATAATGAGAAAGAAAAACATAACACAAAACATAAAATACGCCTGTAATCCCCGAAGGGTTAGGCAGAGTTGTACCTATAGTAAGGCCACATTTCGCCAGTTCAATATCAAAATCAATCACAGGTAATTAATTCAAATTAGGTTGCAAATCAGCACTTTTAGAACGTCAAAATTACATATGACAGTCTCCTAAAAATATCCGCCTTTCACCACTTCCTAGTGCTTTAGCTGGGAAGAAGAAGTGGCGCAACAAACTCCCCAGCAGGAGTGTCTGTTCAGTTAGAAATTGAAAAATAAAACTTGATTCTAAACAATAGTATTCAAAATAATATACATTACGCAACACAAAACATTAAATTAAATTGTTTGCCATACCAACGCTCCACTATACCAACAAAAACAAACATCGAAAACTACACTCAAGCAGAAATAAAAAATAAAAACGTAAACAGAACTTAATACCTAAATAAAAGCCTCCAGGCATAAAGGGCGTGCCCGCTTACATAAAGCTATAGCTGTAACTCGAAGTCACAAATGATAAACTAACACCTTTCAAGTAAAGTAAATGAACAGTTAATTACTAATAATAATAACAAAACCATCAAGCAGCAAGACTACCAGTCACCACAAGCAGCATCCGTTCACGAGCATAACGCTAAGATCAGCCATCACCTCTCGCCATATTTGAGGGAAGGAAGCAGTTATGTTTGTGGGCGAATAGGGGCCATGTAATAAGAGGCGAGCCTATTGCCATCAACCGGGCACAAATCCAGACTCCGGGCTGCTACTGAGAAATTCCTGGAAAAATCCAATAACACTTTACCCGACTTGGAAATTTAACCCAGTACCTTTTTCATGCTCGCTTGCGCTAGACTAATAAGGCAGTCGTTTGATGTTTTTTCATCGAAAAACTGTTGTAAATAAGTAACCATGAGCGATGGTAAACCTGACAATAACAAAGAAAAAACGTCTGTAAATGATAATATTGTATCCAACGACCTCGTTCTTCAAGGAATTTTGTTATTCATTACAGAACTTGTTCCAATTTGAACCAATTTAGACTTCGTTTATACAAGTTAATAATATCTTGCAGATATTATTAATTCAATGTAGCAATGAATTAGGTTTTGAATTTTCTAGACTCGCCTCAACTGACTCAGAGCTCCTTTACCAAAAATATAAAAAACACCTTTTTTAATATACTTATTATTAGAATCGGTACTACCACGCCATGTTTGGTTTAAAACTAAGAGTCTATTACTTTTAGTTTTAAACCACACTAAAAGTAATAGATAGTTGCATCCCTGTTTTTAAATCTTTTATCGTTTCCATGACTATATATACTAGAGTTACCCATATTAAATTTGTATACTAGAAAAATAAATAGGTACATGAGATCGCAGTACCAAAACTTATTGTACACTGGTGCGTAAAAGACTGCACTTTAAAAAAAGTGTTTTTTGTATAGCACCTGCTGTGTATAATAAAATATCTAACAATATTAAAGAACAACCATTTAGAATATTTTTTAAATCATACAAAATGACTATTAGTTCAAACTCAACTCAAACTCAAAGCATTTATTTCAAATAAACCAATTACAGGCACTTTTGAATTGTCAAGGGTTCGGTCAGTCAGTCAGAAAGATGAAGCTAGTTGCCCATTCCAAAGCGTAGTAGGTACCTATGGAGAAGAACGGGCAAGAAACTCCAAGGACACTCTTTTAAATCAACGTATTATGGTTACAAAATATTGTTTACATCATTCATTTTGAAATTATACATGTGAGAACGATGCAAAACGTAAAAGCGTCCGTAATAAAAAGATTACAACAAAAACAAAAGCAATTCAAAAATTAAAGTTAAAATAAGCCGTGGCAGCTAAGAGATGACCAGTCTCTACTGACGGCGCCCGTTCACGAACATGACGCGTGGATCATGATACATATCATGATACAGATAAATGTTATTACTCAGTAGCTGATTTGAACTTCGTAAGTTAGTTTATTTTTATATTTGTATAGCGTATTTTTTAAATATTAAAAAATAAGCTAGATGGAGTCGACATTTCTTATCTGACTACCCCTGAGAAGAAATGGCGAAAACTCAAGGGTCAAAGTCTCTTTCAAAGTCCAGACATAATCTTGGTCAGATTATACGTAATACCTACATTCTTGGCAAATAAATATATTCTATTCTATTCACCAATCAATGTTCCTACCTCAGTTGGTGCTACGACTTCGCCTATCAATAGTCAAGTTCCAACCTAACCGACTCACACAACTTACAACTTAACTAGTTGCATAGAGATCATGTATCGACGTCTGTCTAACTTCGATTACCAGTACAAGTGCCTTTAGTGTACTGTAACTGGTTTGATAGAATCCTAAACACACTTCCATCGGCATCGTGTTTCCTTGTCCGTCTATTGGGAACAGCAGTGTTGGGTTGCGAATTGATTATGCACGAATTGCACGTGAGTCTGGTGACTTTTGTAAGTTCTGTAATATTCATGATGATATTGATACATGTACTACATTATCAACTTGTGAAATTGGTCATTGGCGATTGGATCATTAAAAGGATGGACGGCAGCTTCATTCTGTCTTCTTGTATCAATAATCTGCAAGAACCAGTGTGCCAAACATGATGATTTTAGTAATTCCTTCGTCCCTTAAATATGCTGCAGTCATTGGCAAATAATTCATTATGCCTCAGTAGTTGTCGTAGGAAAATAATCGGTATCATTATGAGTAAAAGCTAATGCCAAAAGATTAACCAGGTACGGTACTTTAATCTCACGAAGTGATGCGCGCTTTGCTTGTAGTAACCAAGTGTACAAACACGCTATAAATGTGTGCGTGAAGACGAGTAGGGTCAGCACATTCAACATTCAACACTCAAATGCGCACACACACTTCCGACTACGCCATAGTCTCAGACGATACCGAGAGCTCCTGTGCTTACACACACATTCACAGCGTGTTTGTTCACTTGGTTATCACAACTAAGCGCGCGTCGCTTCGTGAGATAAAAATACTAAGTAAGTTTGGTAGCAGGCCTGACTGCCTATGGTATCGTAGACATTTGTAGGTAGGTGTAGACAAAAAAAGAATGGGCAATAATCATTTTAAAAATAACATTATAAAAACTAATCATTTGACATGACATGACACAACAGACACAAACAATTCGCTACATGTTTGCGTCTAGGCGCTCCTTGCGGGGCTCCAAATCGCTGTCAATGCGGTGAAGGAGTCGACTGCCTCGGACATCATGGCCTATCCTGCAGTAATCCGCTGATCGGATGGCACGGCACGCTAGCGGACGAATTTTTTGATGCCCAATGACATCTTCCGCCTTTTTGTTATTTTTATTATATACTTGTACATCTTGTAGGTAATTTTTAAGATTATTATATAAAATAGGTTACAATTAAGTGGTCTAATAAAAAGTATCATTTGACAAAATACAGATTTCAGACATGTTTTACTTTGCAAATATTTCTAATATCATTCCAAAAATATTAATTTTCGTTTCGTGAAATTGCGATTTTACAAAATGACGGTAGATAAATTGTTACTAAAAACCTGATCAAATTTTGAAAACATAAAATGACATGGATGCAATATTCATCTGGGCAGATAATTAAATATAGGCAAGTACTAATTTCATACAAATAGGTACTAATACCATTTGATTAATAGTCAATTTAAAAAAATACACGCTGCCCTAACCAAGTAAAATAGGTAGAATTCGGTTCTGGTCGCAGTTCTAACCTAGCCATTTCTGTTCAATTGACCTACCCTACTAATGACTGATGATTGTGATTATGATAATATTGATGACGTATTGAAAGTATATTAAGTAAGTAATTAATAACAAATGCATTTTGTCAAACGTTATTTATGCTTTGCGTTCTTTTACTAATTCACATGATTATAAAAATATTAGTTTGTCAAATGATGTTTTGATGTATTTATTTTTTTTCTTTCAATTATTTGTCAAATGAATTATTTACAGGAATAATAGTTTGTAAAGTGATAACTTTATCAAATATAAATTTACATATCTGTATTTTTTTAAATAAAATGTATGATTCGTTTTTAGTCAAATGACAGGACACCTCTTTTAACGTATAACTGATTAGAATACAATGGCTTAGTGCCACAAACCTTACATAACACCTCAATCCCCAATAGACTTTCATCTCAGCCCACCAATTTTATCGTAACACTAAAACAGTGCTAGAAAATGTTCAATCGACCGCTACGAAATAGCTCAGTCAGTTTTACAGGCAGAGATGTTCCTTGAGACATCGGAACAACATAAACGACACCTGGTCGACGATTTGTTACAATAAACCTGACAGCCACGCTTAGAGCTATTGTTCACTTGGTTTTAGTGTTTTTATTGCACCTACTAAGCATTTTCGTTTCATTTCACACATGGTGCTGGTGACGGGTCCTTTTCTTAAGTTTATGTCTTTTGTGGAGTTTAGTATAATTTCATAGGCAGTGACCGGAGTAGGTAGAGCTATTTTTTGTATTTGCGATACGTTGTCTTAATATGGACACTCCCGGAATCCCGGGATTCGAAATATATATTATTAAATAAGTTAGAAATTACTTTTTAAAAAGCTATTCACGTCTTAAGGAATTATGAACGAACACATCCCTCCGACGGGTAAATATAAGACGGACACGGTTCAGATTAATTAAATTAAAACTTTATTAAAGTGAAACTTTTTTCCTCAATTGTTTTCGTCCATTTATCGCATATTCATGTTTATATCTTTAATTTAATTCCATAATGTTTGAAAGGTGTTACAAAGGCTTAGAGCTAAGGTACAATTACGGACCCTGTCGGGCACAGCAAAAAAATATAATAATTCTTAAAATAAAAATAAAATTATGAAAGGAAATAACAATCAATAATTTTTAACATTTTAAATACACTATGAACATTAATTAAGTAAATATAAAAAAGATTTTGTTGAAATCAGTTATAGGTTGTGGTACATCTTAATTATTTGGTCAGGTCAATTAAACATATTATATCATATTATATTTATCTATGTATCTATGAATGAATGTATGTATGACTGAATGGTGCATGTCGCTTTACAGCCGGCCGCGGAGTAGGGGTTTTTTTTTTTTGGATGGGAAATCATCAAAAAACTTCTTCCGCTTTGAAGCGGGAGGGTGTGTTAGACTCTTACTGAATAAAACCCACCCGTATTCCTTCCTGTTGCCTGTGTTGCCAGGGGCCTCGGTGACCCTTTAGTACCCTCCCGCGACCCCGGCAGGCATCGGCCCTAGTGGACCCCTACACTTGTGCTGATGACATCTCTTTGAGGCGCGCTTGGAATACGACGCGCCGTCGACCCGAGCCTGGTCCTTACCGGACGGTGAGGTACCTATTGCTCACCGGCCGCAAGCCCGCGCCTACGGTGGCCGGAAATCCGCCCGGGATTCCCGACGCCCAGGGCGTCTCCTGCGGCGGCTAGGGGCGAGAGGGCGCGAAATTTGCCTTTCCCTCAACCGTCTCGCCTCCTCCTTCGCGAGCATTACTGCTTCGCAGAAGGAGGTGACGGCTGCCCATTCCCTCTCGCTCCGTACCATGGCCTGAACCAGGGCCGGATGCGAGAGATCTCTGCCGCCGATCGCCTCCACGAGGACACGGCGGTGCTCTGCCCAAGCCGGGCAGACCTCCACCGTATGCTCCACCGTGTCCTCCGGGCGCGGAGTAGGGGTAAAGCGAATGTCACTCGGCAGAGCAGCCAAGGCCAATATGGCGGCGCCCATTCCGTACTCTAATACGCAGATTGAAATTAAAATTTATAGTTGGATATCTTGTCTACTATTGATTTCACATTATCATTCCCATTTTCCAATTATTAAGTTAAGATTAAAAACGCGATTTTAATACCCAAAATCGAATAATTTTCCGGAAATTTTCAGTTAAATGCCTACGATCCGAAAAAAAGTTGCACTTGTATCGTGGTTTCATAAAACCAACCATTTTTTTCTGTATTCAACTGTATTCTTTTGTTTCCACTAGGCATGTCTCGCGTTACACTTGAGCGGCAACATCGCGCGTTACACCTGAGCGGCAACATCGCCCGTGTGCGCATTGGAAATTGCACCTACGGTGATGTTAGTTTGACAACGTCGTGCGCTCACTGCCAATACATAAGACAAGCTTTCTTTTATCCTTGTTAATAGAAAAAACATTTTTTTTTAAATCCCGTGGTTTCAGTTAGTATCCCGCGGAATGTCCCTAGTAACATCAACGTTTGCGGACATTGAACCAAAATAGCTCTACCTACTCCGATCACTGTCTTATAAGCTAAAGATTTTTTTTAATGATATTGGTGATAGCGCGTTGGGTTGACGACGTCGTCAAAGTTATAGGGACGCACAATACCGTGGAGAATGACAGGAAAGAAAGGGGGCCTAATCCCAGCAGTGGGTGATTCCGGGCTGATGTGATGTTGACGATGATTTCGATAGTTAGACTGCAGATTTTTGTAAGGATATTAATAAATGCTGCAGCAAATAGATAAACACCTTCATATTGGCGAATTTAGCATTTTGGGTTACAAAAATGATGTAAATTTTAATGGAAATAAATAAAACTATGTACTTTGTCCACTCTTTTATACAATTATGATCTTTTTTATTTAATTGACATCTTTATATGTCCAGCACACACAATATTTTAGAACAGATATTTTTGAGTTTATTAAACATTTTTATTATTTTTTTATTTATTATCATACAAATCTGAACCTTGTGGCAAATATGGAAGTTTTCGTTATATTTTCCCCAAATCCCAAGTCTTTCTTCTCAAAGTAGTCAGTTAGGAAACACTGACCTCATCTTGTTTAAAAACATAATTGAATGTTGACATGTAAAAGTGTTTTTTTTTAAACCAATTCCCACAAACAAATAGCATTTATCATCATTACAAATACAAGCTGTCTTTTTTTTGGATTAGAAATTATTAAATAACTTCTCCCGCTCTGGGTGGAGGGAGTGTGTCAGACTCTTACTGACTAAAACCCACCCGTTTTCCTTCCGTTATCTGTGTTACCAGGGGCCTCGGTATCCCTTTCAGACTTTCCCATGACCACGGCAGGCATACAAGCTGTCTAACACCACCATTTAATGGAAAAAAATAAGACCATCAAACTCCATCAAATACTTCAGAATATTTCAATTATTCCCGAAACACCAAACTTTAATAAAGGAAGTAAATTGAGTGTTTCCTAATACTGTGGAACTTCAAACTTTTAAACAAAATGTTCTTTGTTCCTGTCACTTTTAAATGCGATCCCTGTGAACATTTTGGAAAGTTCTTTTATTAGTTTCTGTTTTAATTTGAGAGATAGGAATTTTGACCGGGGGCGTGTGTTGACCGTAGAGAAGAGTTTTGGCTTTATCAAGAGTTAAAGGGATCGACTATTTTGAGTGATTCAAGGACGATATACTAGTACATGTTCGGAGTTTCTTTGAAGGATGAGATCAGAAATGAAGTTATCTGGAAGAGAACCAGAGTTACCGAGATAGCCTGCAGAGTAAGCAAGCTGAAGTGGCAGTTGGCTGCCCATGTTTGTCGAAGGACCGATGGCTGGTGAAGCAGATGAGTCCTGGAGCGGAGACCGCGTATCGGCAAGCGGAGTGCGGGTGGCCCCCAGCTAGATGGACCGATGACCTTGAAAAGGTGGCTGGGACAGACGAGATGCAGAAGGCGGAGGATAGGGTGTTGTGGCGCAGTCTGGGAAAGACTTATGTCCAGCAGTGGTGTTATAGGCTGAGTTGATTGATTAATAATAGTATTTAACAGACAAATGTCACGTTGGAGAGCATAACAGAAGAGGCATGAGCATTAATGATTACATAGGAAGGCATTAGAATAAAGAAGACCCGTGGAAAACAGACGGGCTGTCACTGGTGCAGGTCAAAAGCAAGATAAATTGAATAAACTTGAAAGAACCATAAGAGACAATGTTACGCCAAAAATAATAGCGTGGAATGAATGTGACAAATACTCGTGATTGGATGAAGAAGAGTCAGAAAATCAGTTGACATTTCATCTTCTTGCTAGAACCTCTTCTCTAAAGCTTTGGTTTCCTTAACAGAGCGGTGTACGCTCACACAATAACGGCCACCTTAATTTCAAATACTGGTGAAAATTACTGAGTTATAATATGACGGAACCGCTCTTCTAGGAAACCGTTGCTTACTATTTGGCCTAATCCATCTTCATTCATAATTTAAAAGTACACCAATCTAAAAGATCACTTTTCAAGCAGTCTGATCAGTCTGATGCAGTTGGTAGCAGTTTTTAATTTCAATCACAGACCCAACTGCATCAGATATAATAATAAAACCTAGCCTATAAAACCTTGCACGACAAGTCGATATACACTTGTATTAAAATCCATCCAGCCGTTAGGATGTTTCGACGGTATAAAGAATCCCACATATGTATGTGGGATTCTTTGGCCTAATCCATCTTGGGTTGGGTCTGTGATGTGTGCCAACTGCGCGACAGCAAAGACAGGGCAACCTTGTCTTTGCTGTCGCACAGTTGGGTAAAAACATGAAGTCTTAACAAGTTCAAGGACCCTCAATTCAGTTTCCTCATTCCACTCTTAACACAGCTATCATTAAGCCGTAACCCTATTTAAGTATACTCTACTATACTCTGTAAAACACGTTCAATTTGCGTCGGTACCACAGAAAGATGTTCCCTTAGATAAACTCGGCGAATTCAATTTTGCCGGGTAAACAGTTTAAAAGCGTTGCGAGTAACGAGTATCGAATGGTAATGGAATGAATTGGACCTAATGTTCACAGTAGCGCTGTTGGAATCGAAAGGGCGTATGTATGGCTTTGTGATATTGAATTACGATTTTGTTGTAGGTAGTTATTAAAGTCAATCTTGTTTGATGCTGTTAACGTTTTATATTGAAGAAATTAAGATAATTTCTTAAAGCTTCAGCCAATTTTGTTTTATGTTGTTATTAAAACATTATTTTCAAATGATTTTATAAAATTTTCGGGTATTGGTTAGTTACAAGCAGTTTTTGAAAAATCTGAATGTTTTTATTTTTCGGAATGTTCGTTTAGCTTCCCACTTTATTTTAGCATGTTTCTTCCACTTGGCTTAACTAAGTTCCACTTAACTTCATCAAACGGTCGGAATCAAAATGTTGCATAAGCCATACCAAAATTCCCAAAATCCAAGCTCAAATTAGTCCATCTCATAATTCCCAAAAGCGACTAATATCAAATGTACCAAAACTCGAACGTCCTTTAGGAGATACGACCTTTCAATTTCGCACAAACGCAGTGGTAAATGGAATGTGTTAGGCGGAGCGTTCTCTCAAACATGCAAACGATCCGTAACAAGTACTTACGAGTCGTAAATGATCGCATATGATCATACGTATCCTTTGCGAAGGAGATAATAGCATAATGACAGATAGACGGCGGTGATGTCACCAATGTACCGCTCGTTTATGCAAGGTTTAACGAGTTTGCTGTAGATATTTTGAGAACGTTTATATAAGAGAACTAACTGATATTTATTTTTATTACTAGCTTTTGCCCGCGGCTTCACCCGCGTGGATGTCGGAAAATATCCCACGGGAACGTATTACCAGGATTAAAAGGAATCTAAGTGATCGCATATCTTAAAGTCGTAGAAAAGGTCATTGACTCCTAGCGCTGTGCTCGCCGCCGTCAACCATAATTATTTTAATACGCGTAATTTAAAATCTGTGATATCTTTTAAAGTATTCATTTAAATGATATAATATACAGGCATATTTTAATCTAAATTAAATGTCCAATTTAAATAACATATTTTATCGGATAAGGATGAATAATTCCGGTTAAAATAGCTTCGGAAATGAAAATTAAATTTTTATCAATTCAAATTCTGGAAGATAAAAATGGTTACTTGGGGTCATTTTTAGAAGACATACATATGCTTACACAGACGAACGCTTTAAGATGTATAATCCTGTAGAACATACATTTTATGTATCTTGTACGGTTTACGCGGCCCACGCCAGTAAAGCTCCCAGTCGGCATGATTTTTTCCGACACCTTAAACAAAAATCGTTATATTTCAGCCAATTTACACAAAACTTTAATGAGTCGTACATTTAAACCTTCTTAATGAATTACTCCGTCAATTGGTGAAAACATTTTGAAAATCCGTTCAATAGTTTTTGAGTTTATCTTGTTCAGACAGACAGACAAACGCGGCGACACGTGGGACTTCGTTTTATAATATTTTATTGTTTATTAATCATGGTCTGGCAGTTTGAGTAATTTATGCCGTCGCATCGTTGAGCTCCTTAAGTTCTGAGTTGAGCTGCATGATTACTGACAAATGCGTGCACTGACTGGACACTCAATCTGTGTGGTTCTTTCCTCAAAAGGTCCATTTCAGACACCAATCTACATGGCCATCACATGATCTGACCAAGATTATGTCTGGACTTTAAAGGACACTGACCTCTAAGTTTGTTTCGGCCTTTCTTCTCAGAGTAGTCAGATAGGAAACGCCGACCTCATCTAGCTTTATTTTAAAATTATGATTGACGTGTAAAAGTGTTTGTACAAACCTACTTACAGAAAATAAATCATTTATCAATAATTATGTAGGATTTTCGTACAGGTTTTAGGTAAGGTAATAGGGAGGCTCATGGCTAAATAATAACAGCCGCATGGGTCGATCTTCAAGGTTAAGCAACGCTTACCGGGGTCGATCCGTGGATAGGTTCGGGAGGGCCATCCATCATAATGTGGGTTATATTTTTGTTTTTTTTTTTAGTTTTTTTTTTATTTGTCAGTTATTTTTAATGGTGTGCTGGCATTTTGTGTACTTTATGCGGCCTATTCAAATGCCCATTCTTTGGTATTGTTCGTCGAGTCGTTGAGCTCCTTAAGTGCTGAGTTGAGCTACGCGATTACTGAGAAATGCTTGTAGGTTCACGCAAATTTCTTCTCAGGGGTAGTCAGATAGGAAATGGCGACTCCATCTAGATAATTTTTTTTTATATTTGTTAATACGAGATGTAAAGTGAATCCGATATTCTATTTACAGAATAAACAATTTCATTTCATATCATTTAATATACCGAGACAACTCCGTGCCTTGGAAAGCACGGTGAGCCGTTGGTCGCGGCTGTCATTTGTAGATCTTTGACAGTCGTTACGAGTCAGAAGCTCGAAAGTCTGTCAACCAGTCTTGCCAAAGAGTATCGCGTTACCCAGTAACTGGTTTTTACGGTCAGCAATCGCACATTGTACTTTGGCCTAGTTAACATGCTGCAAATTTTGTTAAATTATAAAATGTAGTATCGATATCGATATTGATAATTGACGGTCTTTCGTTTAATATCGAGGTCGCGCAACATCCAACATTATTTTAAAACATTTGTAACATTTTATATTATTTTCTTTTTACATTATTTTAATGCAATTTCGTATTGAATACCCTTTTGAGCATTAACATTTATTTTATTACACGGAAAAAAAGGATGTCTTAAATTAAGACAATATCCTTTTGGTCAAGACAAATATTGATTCATATATGGGGAAAACAATATCTATATTCTTGAATGAAGTAAAATTTTGTCTTAGTTTTATTGACTTCTTCGAAGACATTATACTTAAATGAACAATTATTAAGTTTAATTTTAAGAATATTATTTCTAAAACTAGAAATTTTCTCCAATTAAGATTATATAGTCTTGAATCAAAAATATTTGCTTAAGTCAAGAATAAAAACCAAGTATTTATTATTCTTAATTTGAGTATACAGGTTTTCTTAGATTGAGTACATTTACTTACGTTAAGAAAATATTTACTTGGATTGAAACAATTTTTCTGAGAATATTGATATTCTTCGCTGAAGAGATCCTTTTGTTCCGTGTAATATTCAACATTAAGTGTAAAGGCTCATGCCCTTACAGGTTTGTGGAGGTCAGATAGGCAGTCGCTCCATGTGAAATACTGATATTCAGCTACATCCGGTTAGACTGGAAGCCGACCCAAACATAATCGGGAAAAGGCTAGGCAGACGATGATTTAGGGAAGGTAATATAAAAGTTCCACAAAACAAGCAAGAGTAACTATTTCTTATCGATTTTCTTACCAAAATCATTCGTACTGAATCAAATCAGCAAGTTAGAATAGCATTAACAAGATGCCTGTCGGAGAAGGAGGTTATTTTCGTAGAAAAGACAAGTAAAGTATTTATTTACATAACCAAATTATAAGATGGTTATTAACATTAACTAAATTGAATTAAAACTAAGTTAAGCTTAAAAAAGGCCCTCGGGGCATTGTACCGAGGATGCTGGCGGCATTTCCTCGCTGAATTTCAATGCTGATGCATTTCGCGAGAAAGCCGCCAGCTTTTCGGTCACCAGTTACATCAACTAGACGTTTCGCGATTTCCGCAAATAACTTATGCGCACTGGGACCCCACGGACCGAGGGTCTCGACACCAAAGGGCACAAAGTTGTATTCTCTGCCAAGGCCTCCATATTTAATAAAGACAAGTTAACTACAAGGAATTACGAACCAATCAAGATAACAGGATAACCATCCAAAGAAACTTGAGACGAGCTGGCACCAAAATTTTAAATTGAAATTGTTTGTTGAAATAAATGATTTACATAAATATTTACAAAATAGGGCCTTAAAATAGAGGTTGGTATATAGAGTGACTGGGAATTAGTGACTTGGGATAATTTATTTTCCAGTCAGCTACATTTCCGTTGTGATTTCCAATATTTAGTAGAGAGTATCAGGGGCTTGTAGCTAAGTAATAACAGCCGCACGGGTCGATTGATCAGGTTAAGCTACGTTTGCCGCGGTTGGTCCTTAGATGGGTGACCATCTTTACATACCAAGACCCCTCCATGCCTCGGAAATCATATTAAGCCGTTGATCCGGGCTGTCATTTGTGGAGCTTTGACAGTCGTCACGGGTCATCAGAAGCCCAAAAGTCTGACAACCAGTATTACCCAGTAACTGGGTTGCGGAGGTCAGATAGGCAGTCGCTCCATGTAAAATACTGGTATTCAATTGCACCCGGTTAGACTGGCAGCCGACCCCGAGATAGTTGGGAAAAGGCTAGGCAGATTGAGTAGAGAGTATCGATATCTATGCATATTATAAATTAAAGTCGCATTTCGTACCTGTCTGTAGACCACGTTATTCTGCTACACTACGCAAAGGATTTTGGTTTAGGTTTTCATTTTAATTTAGAGAATCTAATCCCGAAAGTTTGAAGGTGTATAAAAAATTTATATTAAACTTACAAAAAATAATAAATATCCATGTTTTAGCAAGTTGTTAAAACTATGTGAAGCTGGGTCGTTAAAAATTCATATTTTTGAGTTTACACTCTGCATTCACCTTATAATCATCTAATGCACTACGAAAGCTTATACGCTCTTTGAATCGCAAAAAGATTTTCTTTCAAAGTTCAAACGAAGTTTAATAGAGCACGCTAATACATCATATATACCAACAAAGATATTCCATTTGAAGAAACGTACAAAGTCCGATAAGAACCAGGCCCGGGTCGACGGTGCGTTTTGTTCCACGCGCGCCTCAAAGAGCAGCACAACTGTAGGGGTCCAATAGGGCCGATGCCTGTCGGGGTCGAGGGAAAGTCCGAAAGGGGATACCGTGGCTTCTGGTGACACACAGGTAATGGAAGGAACACGGGTGGGTTTCAGTCAGTAAGAGTGTGACACGGGTGTGCCAGACTCTTACTGACTAAAACCCACTCGTGTGTGTCTGGGCGGACCGGGAGGGTAAGGTAAGAATTTATTTAAAGAAACGATTGTTAAAAGTACAGTTACTTGTTTATTTTGTGAGACAATGATGATTGTACTGCCTGTACCTATACGGCCAAATTCTGAATAAAATCTTTTTGCACCTGACTATTTTTTAAACAAAACTTGACATTGGTACCGATTCCCTTGTTCACAAACTAAATTAAATTTAAGTTCAGTGCATCTTTTTTCTTTGTATTTCATTAAGAAGAGGACAGAGGATAAATTTTAGTTTAGTCCTGTCAAATTAATCAGCGCCTGTTACTACTCCATACAAGTTTAGACGTGATTAAAAACTTGCCTACTAAAATTACGTCAATTTACGTCAAGCGCTGATTAATTTGACAGGACTACACTAAAATTTATCTTCTGTCTTTTCTTAATGAAATAGAAAGAAAAAGATGCACTGAACTTAAATTTAGTTTAGTTTGTGAACAAGGGAATCGGCACCTATAATGAATTTTCAAAGGAAATTGCTAGTGGCTAAAACTCACCAGCAATTAAATTCCATACAACTTTGCTGACGCCTATTCTAGTAGCTTTGAGTAATGGTAATTTATGATAGGTTAAGGAAAAGAAGAGTTCAAACCATCAATTTAAATAAAACACATAACCAACCCGGACCCCTTTCTCTTCACGCCTGAAGGGTTAGAGACAGAGGTGGCAGAGGTGTATCAAGATAGTACACTCAAATTTCACCAGTTATGTTTAAGGCCCATTTAAGAAGCTGACAACACCTTAACCGCGGTCACTATCAGATTGCATAGAAAAGAAAGAGAAGCGCGATGACACAACGCTTGTAATTTATTGCAAAATATGAAGCAGTTATTGATTTACTCAAAATTGAGTTGAGTAATCGAAAATAAAAACAACCAAGTGCTGCATTCAAATAAGACGTTCTTGTTATTAATTAAATACGTAACGTATGTTGATATTTAATACAGATATTTTGGATTAGAACTAAAGGTAAGAGGTTAGTTTAAAGTTAGTTTGTACCGAGATTATTTTTCAAAGCGTGTTTTGGTAACAACCAAGTTCTGGGAAATATGTATAAAATTAACATATATTTTTTCTGCTACCGCAAACTATACAGATTTGGCAATTTTTTTATTCTTAAGAGAAGCCTATTTTGGTCAATTGGGTCTTGTCAGCGCCTTAATAGGGGCGAGCCTAATGCCATCAATCGGCAAATAAAAAAAAGGCTGGTACTGAGAAAGGTGATGTTTCATTTTCGGCCATAAAGTATACGGTATTGAAAAAAGTGGAAAGGACATGGCTAAACAACTGCCCTTAGCATGGATAGAAATATCTCACTAGCTCCTAACATTCAAATATTCATTAATTAAATATTACGGTTTTATTATTCTCCTAGAACTTTTGCGAACTAATCAAATAATTAAACGGAGTTTCTACTACATGAAAAGTTCTTGAAACTTTATTCATACGAAATACTAATATTCAGTTATTCAGCATTACAAATTACTACGCACAATGTTTATACATTACTAGGGCAGTCGCCCATACTTCTATTTAGCCATGTCTTTTACGAATTAAGGAAAAATATTATTTCCTGAGTATTCCTCTGATGACTTCACCACAAAAAATAATAATTTTTCAAATTATTGCTATAGTCTATTGATCATGGCGTCTTCTTACTTGCATACTGTTTTTGTCCAGAAATCATGTTACATTAAAATATAATAATAGTATGTAGACGTTATTTATGTAAATATGAATGGCATGTATTTCTGTGTAAGACAGGATCTTAGACAACTTTTTAAAAATGATTATAAGAAAGTGTGACGATTAATTTCTTCGTTTAAAATATATATATATATATATATTCTACTTTCGTGGATTGTACATTTGTAGGTACCTACTTCTGGAAGAAAAAGTCAAATAATATTGTTTGTATTGATTGACTTTGATATCACATTAGTCAGTCTCGTTCGTTTCAACTTCGTGGCTTTCGGTGTAATTTTGCGTTTCGTTTCTTTCTTTTTAACTTACGAGTTTGGCTTTGTATAACGGTTTTTGTGATTTCAGCTCATTTTTAGGGTCCCTTAGTAAACAAGGAACCCATAAAGTTTCACCATGTCCGTCTGTTTGTTTGTCCCCGCTGTAGCTCAGAGACGCTTAGTACTAGAAAGATGCAATTTGGCATAAGTATACATTTATTAATAACGCCGACAAAGTGCTAAAAAAAAATCTTGATAACAAAATGTTTTTGGGGTACCTCCCTTGCACGTAATGTGAGGATGATATTTTTTTTCTCTTCTATCCCATGGTGTGGTATATCGTTGGATAGGCCGTTCAAAAATATTGTAGGTCTGTGAACACCGCTTTTCGATTTAAGAATCCGTTTGCGTAATATTAAGCATTAAAATGCTCGTTTTTGTTATAGTCAAGTGCCAGGTAATTCATGGCAATAGTCCATGTAATGAAATTAAAAGTAAAGTGGGCTTTACAAGTTAACGAGTAATAGTCGACCAAAATAAATTTGCAGATGGAGAAATGACTGTGGCATATATCGGTGTATGAGAGAACATGTTTTTCAACTACAATGTTAAGTTTGTTTTTGGGATAAATCGATCCCAACTTCCTAACTACGGAACCCTTCATTGTGCGTCGTACGACATGCACTTGGCCGGTTTTTGGAATTGACTTTGGTACTTTAATTCATATTCTGTGTCTTGGTGGCCCCACTTTTGTCTAATGTCACAGTAAACATATCGAAAACTAGAATCACAGTTTTGACAGTATCTAGGTTATGTAAACGTCATCTCTCCAATCTGTCATGGCTGGCTATCGATGGGCGTAACTGTCATGAGTATGACTAACGTCAAACATTTTCAGTTTTTATTTAGTGCCTAAAAAATATTAGTTATTATGAAGAAAAACATTATTTATTGTATTCAGCGGTTCGTTTCCCAGGTTTTATAAAGCGTATCTGTTATGGCCGGAGTACTATACAAAAATGAAACTTCACCTTTCAGATGGATAATATAACACTTTGCCCGACCCGGAAATCGAGCCCTAATAAAATTGTGTGCGGCATCTACATCGACGCATACGAACTACGCAACACATTGACGTCACGCAAAACCTTGCATCGCGCAAGCATAGTTTACCGCGCATCTAGCATATACATATACAACATCCCGACATCAACCGTAGGGCAGTTGCCCACCGGACACGACACCCGTCTGGTCGGAGGATCCTCCCTTTTCTATGGAGGATGAGTGAATTATACACCTTGTTCCTCATGCCGAATACTTGTATGTCTTCAAATTATAACGCGGATAAACCTTACCATAATTGTATAGTCGCTAATGGCATTTAGTTAAAGTTCTAATAGACCGACGTCTTTTTCCATTACTCTTCAAAGTTTTGGAGCAAGATAAAAAGTGCTTTAATTGTAGTTTTTCTGTATACTTTATCAAAAATTATATTATTATGGCAATATTGCTTAAACTACGATTGGGATCGATTCCCAGGTCGGGCAAAGTGTTATAGTGTTTTTCGACCTGGAATTTCTCAGTAGCAGCCCAAAGTCTGGATGTGTACCCGGTTGATGGCAATAAGCTAGTCCCCAGTTACATGGAACTTAGACATAACTAGTGAAATGTGGATGTGCTATATATACACCTCTGCCTAACACTTCGGGTAAACAAGGTCTAATATTATGTTATATAATACCATAAATTTTCCATGAAGAGGCACATAACCAGTTACTTGAAATAATTACGTACAACAATTTACCAAAAATATAACGTCAATTAATTACAAGCATAATCCACCGGAAACATCCAAAATCTACACAAAATACGGGAACGAAATAATTTCTCTTCATATGGAACATTTGAAAGGCAGAGTCAGTATTTAATATCCATACAGTATTCGCTTTGGATCCGTTCTGCCTGAAAGCAGGGCCCAAATTAACGTGTAATGGCAAACGTCGTGTTTGATACAATAAGCAGTTTATGAATGGATGTGATTTAGGTACAATCAACGAGCTCCAGCTAGATGACGGTACCTACCATCGGGGTCATCTATGATACTAAACTCTGATTTTTAATTTGCTAGACCAAAATAACAGCTGCGTTCGACCTTTTTATAAAATAACTCGGTTAATAATGAATATACAATATGTAACAAAAACCCTGTTGTTCCTTCTACCTACGTTTTAAGAATCAGTTTACTAAGCGATAAAGCAAGTCATTTATATAAAACTGTTCAATAAAAAAAATTAAAATAAATATTTAATTATTAATATTTGTAATGTTTAATCGATTTGTTACCTCTGCAATTCTGCATGAAGCGATGACGCGAAACCAGAAGTAGATAGAACGTTCCCGCCCTCTCTTTGATCGGTGCCGCCGCGCCGCCGATTATCTACCTATTTTTCTACACAAGTTCGTGACCTTGTCAGCTGTTGTTAATCAGTATCACTTTAACGAATTAATCTTTGAAAATCTTGGTTTACACAGTATTTTTAAGCACAATTGATAATTGTTAAAACTACATTTAACACTTCACTACATTAAAAAAAAACAATTATTATGATATCTACTTGACGGCCACGGAGTTGCTGTTCGATATGACCACCTTGTACTTCTACACTTCTTGGCTCATAGTCGGAGGGAAGTAGTGATTGGACGCGACAATAGTGAAATGGGTGCTGGCCATCTTCTTTGAGTACTCTCCTAACGCGCATATGATTTACTCCGAGTTCGTGTCCCACTGAGCGTGTACTTCGCGTTGGATCGTGCTCAAACAAGTTCAAGACTTCTGTCTCGAGTCCTTGGTCTGCCTGCGTCAGCTCGATGTCAGGTCTCGCCCGTGCACATTGCCGGTATTGAACGTACGTATGTGCAAACGATGGAATGCCATCGCCGACGGTAATTATCGCAAAACGTTCTTGGTAGAGTCTGCGTGCTTCTGCATAATTGCAGTCACATTTCCGAAGACACATCAACATATTAAAATATTCTACGTTAGAATAAGACATTGTCAACGTTTACGTAAACAAAACACAAGTCACTAGGCACTAGTACGTAGGTCAACAATAACATCCACTCGGAAGAAAGCTGCGCGGGAGACTAAGGAAGTGCTTCGCAGGGAAACGGGTGGCGGGGCGGCGGGGTAGGTAGGCACGTGGTACCGACCCGCCGACATGCGCGGCGGGAGTTTTTGGCGGCACCTTTTGTCGCATTCAAAGAAAGCTGCCGAGCTAGTAGGCTATTTAGCGAAATAAAGATGTACTTGTAAAATCAGATACTTTAAATATTTTTTTTAATGTGTCGATTTTAATAGTTATTTGATTTTGACGTCTCGACTAGCCAATGCTTAATTTTTTTAAATTATAATTTCATCAATGTTCTGCTTATAAGTAAATGTATACGTTCCTAAAAGGAACAACAAGGTTTTTGTTACATATTGTATAACAGCGACAACACGACGACAGTGAAGGTCCTCCCACAGACAATGATTCAGTAGTCCTTAATGAGAGTCACTCGGTAACTATTCAGTAGATGATTTTTATGTCGACACCAAAATGTCATTTTAGTCTAGCGAATAAACAATCGGAATATACAGTATTTCAACAAACATCCACGGGCGAAGCAAAAACCCGCGGAGTAAACGTAACGGAAATTCGTACGAATTTAAAAAATTGAAAATGCTCGTTTCGCGCATAATAAATTGCCGTGTTATCTGTGCATTTCACAAAAAAAAAGCAAAATGCTACGAGATGGTTAATAAATGGTAATGATAAATAATATTTATTTCTGTAAATTCGTTTGAAAAAACACTTTTAGACGTCAAAAACAACGTATGTTTTAAAACAAGAAGATGTATTCATTTTATTATTGGCTTTGTTGGTGTCTGTCTCAGCTACTTCATGACTCATTTTCATTAGTTGATAACTCGGTTATATACTGCCTGCGGGGACTCCCCGCAGGCGGGGTAGTGACTAATACAAGTCATAAGTAAACAAATAAAATAAACTGGAAGTAAGAAGAGAAGTAGCTCTCGCCACTTACTTATTTA
Organism: Atethmia centrago; assembly: GCA_905333075.3. Lineage (NCBI taxonomy): Eukaryota > Metazoa > Arthropoda > Insecta > Lepidoptera > Noctuidae > Atethmia > Atethmia centrago. The sequence continues at coordinate 16,650,526 of HG995388.1, forward strand.
AGATTATGCGTGGGAAAATACACAAACTAGGCGTTCTACGCACGGTTGGGTTGTGTGTTCCTGATGGGCACGTGTTCGTGGGGCGATGGATGCGGCCGCCGCTGCTGTGGATGCCGCCCGCTCGCACCAACCTGCTGCAGCACGCGCCTCTGACGCGCGCCCTGCATACGCTCAATATGGTGTCACAACAGATTGACTGCTTCAATTGTACTCTGAGTGAATTCACACGGGCCGTAGTTTGTAAAGTTAATCTTGGCGTTCATAAGAATACAATATAGTTAGTCTAATCTTTATAAGTATCTAATAAGTATTCTAGTACTCTAGTATTATAAGTATAACTATAACTAAGCTATTGCATTAGGTAAGCCTGTAATGATAGTCGTATGTGTTTTAAAACAAATAAATAATAAGTCAATAACGCGTTTGGGCAGTTTGCGGGGATTCCACGTAGAGGGCATAGCGACCAATGAAATTCATCGGTCGGTAAAAAGCGTGCGGAGACTCACACCTAACGAAACCGAGCCTTCAAAGCAACTACCAAACGGGCGGTGCAGGTTCTCCATATATTTCAATCGTTCCATATCGACTAATGAAAACGAGTTCCCGCATGCGGGCGGTACTGAAATCTCCCGCACCCCACATGCGAGCCCTATCGACCAATGGAAATGAGCCATTACTCTTTTTATTTGAGTTGCATTCATATCGTTGAAGTATTAAAGGTATCTAAAGAACATCAAGTCTATGATAGACGTTTTGTAAACGTCGGTTACTCTACGTGGAGACAAGATGATTAAAAACAATAGTATTACGATTCATAATGTAGATACAGTTAATGAAGTTAAAGTTTGAAAATCAAAAGAAGACAAAACAATTCATGCACCCCTAAATAAAACTTACGAACACAACTTTAATACACATGCGATCTTCCCTAAAGGAAGCGGGTTCCCTGGTGTCGTCAAATTAACATTGCATTAAAGTTTGTTTCCCAAATCCTGGGGAAATTATGCAGTCCTCTGAAATATTCATAAAATGGCCTCGTAACATAACTTGGAACAGGGAGGTTAGAGGTAATTATGCGTAGATTATATTACAAATAAGATGGGCTTTTGTTTTAGAAAATTTTGTTGTTTCCCGAACCAACTTCTCTCTGATCTTTGTTCGGGACCGATCTTCGTTATAATATACCAGTCCAATAAACAATGTACGAGTATAAGAAGACTATCATGTCCTGCATTAGAGGTTATCAAATCGTTAAATGATACTCACTGCTAGACGGTACCCTAAGAGCCATCAAAATCCTCTTGGTTGCTAATGTGATCACCTATCACTTGTGGTGTTTTGCCATAAACATTTACTGGTTTCTTGTCGGCTTCCCCATAGGAAACGACCAATTACAACCGTGTACCTACCTTCTGATATTCATAAGTGCCCTTAAAGTATTATGTGGAATAAAATATTTTTTATTGGAATTTTTAATATACTCATTTTAATAAAGCTATGTCCTATAGTAGATGTTAATAGATAGATTAAATTAGGATAATTAGATGGTCACATAAATGCCATATATACCGCAGCCGTATAGAATATATCAAGACCAATTTACTCATAAATAAAGTCCTTCCGTTCGACTTGAGACCTAAAGGGTTCAGATTTTTGTTGAATGATTTATTTAGGGTCAGTGCTACTGCCTATCTTGTTTATTTGATTAAAGATCAACTGAGTGAAGAAAAGGTAAGGTTCAATGTCCTTTCTACTACTCTGCTTGGGAAATTTTCTCTAAAACACTGCCTGTGTTCTCTCCAGGCCGAGTAAGCAATAAGCAAGGGATTATGTACTTTTTATTGAAGTATATCAACTTGGAGAAGTTTTACACAGGACTAGGTGAATCCTAGGCTCCGCTAATAATATTACTTTTCTACTATGACCACATTACAAAGACACATCTATCGCGTATTTACTCAAGTTAAAAAATAGATGATGATGATGATATGTTTAAAATGTAGGTATGAGTTTTAAAACAGCCATGTGTCCGAGAGCCATGTGAACGATATCTTTTGTATATCCGATATCTTTTGTATATCCTTACCCGTTAGTACGGATAAGGATATACAAAAGATGTCGTTGGACCATCTATAGATTTCGGATTTCTTAAACTTTTTTCTCGTTTACCTGTACCTATAACATATATCCCACAATTTAGGAGCAAACCGTGATTGAATTTTGTAAATAACGTTAATAATGTCTTCAAAAGTTTTAATCATATGACTCACAGATACAATGCAGGCACAGCACGATTTCCGCACAATAGCAAACAGCATGTTCCACAGATGTTTGCTTCAAGTCTGCATGTTTATGCTCGTGATTTGTGTGTATGTTCTACGACACAGAATCCTAGTGTTGAACCGTAAATGTGAGATGTTTATTTATTTACCCAAGTCATAAATGTTGCTGGTGTTTATGAGATTCTGTGCGTAGAGGTGCAAATAACATTTTTAATGCCAGTGCCATCAAGTTTATGGGTAAAACCTTTCTTGGCATATAGTTTGCGTGTACTTTGAAAAGTTCTTATTTTTTATGTTTAATTAGAAATAATACAGCATAAAGAAAGAAAAGAAAAGAAAGAAAAAGAATTTATTGGGAGTCGCACAGGAGATTACAAATTAAACTTAAAAACACTCATAAAAACATAAAAAAATAAAAACAAAGTAAAATTAAAATAAAACAAAAAGTCCCGTACGAGGCCAAAAGGCTCCTATCACAGCATAATACTGCGGTACTTAAAAAAATTAAGTGTCGCAGCGCTGGTATTCTGATAGACCCAGTATAAAACTTCTTAATATCATAGCTATTCTCATAAAACAATGCCCTCATTCATTCTGTGAAATATTTAAACAATATTGATGAAGTCTTTATTTTCCAGGTAAATGGTTAGTTACATGGATAAAAGTCAATGTATTTTCAAGAATACCGCTCTTTTTATATGAATGAAACAGATAAACCACTAAAACTGAATGAATCGGAATCCCTTTAACCGCAAAACCCAATTCTTTAAACTAATCAATCTTACGAACTAGCAAGTTTTCCAAAACTTATAGTCGTTACTGGGAAACTTCCAGAATTTGTGATCTTAGTTTTGGTCGAAACGAAAATGTACAAAATGTTAACTAATGGTGAAAAATTTGTTCTTTTACTTACACTGGTTTTTCTTGTGGGATAGGCAGTAGTTCATGTTAATGTTCATTTAATTGTTCCTACTCATTCACTTGTACAAAAAGTTCGTTAATTTTGCCAGCAACAATAAAATTTTAATTCCATTGCTGAGGTTGAATGTCGAATACTTCATCGTCTGAATACTCTCAATGCTTTTCATTCTCGAATATTTTATCAGACCGATTGGCGTTCAGAGAATTGAACCTTAAAGATGCAAATGTTGTCCTAACACAGAGCATAGTTTTGATTATTGCATTTTCAACTAAGTACTAATAATAGGTGAAAATTTCATTAATACATAAAGCGCCGTATTATTCCTCTTACATAGGTACGTTAAAATTCATACACTTACCACTTCTCTTACGAGTTCATGTTTTTCTTTTATCACTGGATTAGCATGGGGATCCACGTAACATCTTTCGAGTACATCTTTGGCACACACCCAAAGTTTAGCGTGTAAGCATCCAATATGGAAATCGTATTCAAATTCCAAGACTTGATCAAATTACTCCACTTTGTTACAGGAGACTTGAAACGTGGCAGAACCCGCAACGGATATTTCGACCTCACCGTCTTGCTAAAGACTATCTCGAGAATCGGTTCTCGATAGTCAGGAGACTGGCCTGATTCGATTTTTAAATGTAATCAAATCGATAGGACCAAACATGAAACTGTTACACAAAGACAAATGAGTGATAAATAATGTGAGTGTTGTGAATAATATGGATGAAAATAAAATAAATGTGGATAATATTAAATAAAATGAATGGTGCATCGAACTGGTTGGCAGAGAAGAATCAACAATGATCAAAATGACTCCGCTACATCCAGTGTTCATTTGCATAGCACTGCATTTCATCGGTAAGTGAATATTTTAAAATTCTTGGAATAATTCCAGAAACTTGTAGAATTTTAACTGACAACGTTCCAAACCGAATAATAGTAGAATATTTTGATACCAAAAGAAAGCAATTTATTGTTTTTTTATAAGCTCTCCAAGTTTTTTCAACACATAATAATAATAAAAAAAACATTTATTTTACAATAAAAATGGTGGTTAATTTTGTATTTATAATTCTGTTCTACATACTTTTTGGAAAAGTATTCATTAGTTTAAGGGACTGGAGTTTGAGACACTTCGTTTTCTAACAGATGTTACTTATACGCAAATACATTGTTATTACGTGGTTCCAAACCTCCGTGCTCTGGCTGTTATTTAATGAATTAATGTAGAAGTCTGAGAAGATATTAGTGCGTACTACGTAGTTTGTAATTGTAATTATGAGAGTGTAAATGGATTGTAAATTTAAATTATTAATCATAAAGAATGCGATGAAACTCATAAAAGAAAGATAAGGGCACGCCTTTACCAAAAGCGATCATCGCGCGAGTACGCGATCGATGCTATCGTTTGTATAAAATAAGACGTATAAACGCGATTTGATTGATCGCGGGCGTATGTCATATTCATATAAAAGAGCACAAAGAGCGGTATGGAACTTCGCGTGAAAGGTTGATAAAATTCTAGGACTGCCAGTTATGAAGGCTTTTTCCTTACAATTTGTTAAGAATTAGTAGAAAAATATCATAATCTCAAGAAGGTATCTTAACAAAGTCCATGTGTAGGAAGACAAACTTATCATGTTTATCGTATTTCCATCATTATAATAAAACACAGAAGAATACACACTTTTTTCTTTAAGAAGCTCCTAACATTTCTACCATATTATATGAAAAGCATTGAAGAACACAGAAAAACGCAAATAACGCACAGAATAAACGGTAAAATGATCCTTCACGAAACACAAATCCTTACATTTTAAATCTGAACGGGAAACGTGTTCAAGTGTCCGACGAAAATTCCATTACCTCAATGTGTTTTGAAGATTCCCCAACGTCTGTGCAAAAGAATATACAATCTTTCTATATTGTTACCATTCACCACAAGATTTTGGTGGCTCATTATTGTTTAAGTGTATTCGTTTGTTGTCTCTTGTTTACTTTCCCTACATTCTTTTTATTAACAACTCCCTCAGGCCTGACTTAAATTAAGATCCTATCTTTCGAAGTATTTATATTTTCTTTATTCTCTTTTCTTTGGGATTTGGTTGATTTAGATTAATAAGGCCATAATTAGTTTTCTTTAGCTTTGAGTTTTTGTTAAGTTGAGTGCTAGATCTAATTATTTGATAGTTTCTGGCTGGCTGGGTTTGATAAATTGCTGTTGTTAATAGGATTATAATAGGGCCTCGTGGATCATTACAAAATAATACCCCTCTGTGAACTTAAATTCTATACAGTCTACAATATTGTATTTTGGTCCTTCTGTATTGAAGGACCTTAAATAAATGGGAATTAACCATTATTCTTAGTACCTATACAGTAGGTACAATTACTTAATAATATAATAATAATAACGTAAAAGTATTTAATTAATAAGGAATTAATTTGCTTCGAAATACAGGCGTGATGTTAAGTGTTTGTTTATAAGACTGAAATCGCCAACTCGTCTTGAGCAAGCGTGGTGATCAATGCTCGTGCCTTCTCTGTAAGAGACGAGGCTATGGCCGGTTTGCAGTCGTACAATTACAGACTGGTATTATTAATAACGCCAACAATTAAAAGGTAATAAGAACAAAATTGAAAATGTAATACAGGAGTCTGCAAGCGTTCTCCGACAGTCATTTCTCCTTTGGACTGATCACCGACTGGACGTTTCGTTTTTGAGAGATTCGTCGATAGAACGTTTCACCTATGGACATTTCGCCGACAGAACCTTTCATATGCGTCACTTTCGACGACAGTAATAGAGGGTATGTGGCGCTCGACGGTCGCTGCGGCGACACGCTCGCTTCGCTTGCTCGCCGTCGCGCGTTAATGGTCACTGTTCTAACCTAACCTTTTTCTTTGTTCCGGGGTGAAAAATCCTCATGGATGTCCTCCGCCCCGGGGTAGGCGGAGGGGTCTGTCAGACTCTTACTGACTAAAAACCACCCCGGTATTCCCCTCCCACACTTGCACCGGGGATCATGGGATCTAATGCGACTTCCGCGATTCCCGGTTAGTGCCGGCCCGCCTCCGCGGGCCACCTCAAGTCTGGGGGGGTGAGGTGTTTAAACCTGCCCCCCCCCGTGACGTCTGAAAGGGGCGCGCGTGGAACACTACGCGCTGCCACCTTGGGTCCACTGTGATGGGGGGCGGTGGACGTCCCCAAGTCCGCCGTCCCTGGACCCATTTAGGGGGCCCGGAAGAGGGCATTGTCTGCCCTCTGCCGACGCCCGGTGCGCCTGTTGCGGGCCGGGTGAGCGGAAGAGATCTCCCGCTCCCGTTCCGCAGCCTCCTTCTGCGACACGACTGTTTCGCAGAAGGATACCACCGCATCCCAGGACTCCTCGCTGCCGACCATCGACTCGACTACGGCCGGCAGCGACAGGTCACTGCCCACTTCTGAGGTTCTAACCTAACCTAACCCAACATTATACTTCACTGTAGCTGCTAACCTACTACATTTGCTACCAAGGGCTGTCGTCGAAAGTGACGCATATGAAAGGTTCTGTCGGCGAAATGTCCATATGTGAAACGTTCTATCGACGAATCTCTCAAAAACGAAACGTCCAGTCGGTGATCAGTCCAAAGGAGAAATGACTGACGGAGAACGCTTGCAGACTAGTAATACAGTTTAGGGAAGAAAATACGTTTATTTGCGGTAAACTTGACGCAAAGAAGGAACACACACTCAAAAAAGAAAGTTGTCGGATAGGTAGCTGGGGGGGGAGGGGTGTTGGGGGAATGCAAATTTTGAAGTAATGTGCACTAAAAATAGTTTAGATTGAGAACAACATAGTTTAAATTAATTTTCATGTTTGCAAAAAAAGGGTGGAAACTGCAGCCAAACTAATTTTAGTTAATAGTTTGGTATTTACATTTCTGGTGTGCTATTTTGAAATGTTTATTAAAATAAAGCTAGAAAAGGGCAACGCCGAATGAAACCCACAAAAACAATGCAGATCCAACAAAAAAAAAACAAAAGCTAATCGATTACTTAAATTGAGTAATTGATTCGGTGTACACGGCTTTGACCTGAAACATTAAACATACTGACTACAGAGATGAATGAAATTTTCTTTAGCAATTTTTAATTGCCATGTTCACCTCATTGGTGACGTTCTTCAAAAGGTCAGGTGCACAGTACTCGCAACCGGCGTGCGTGTATGACCAGATGTATGAACGTAAACGAAGCAAAAGGAGTATGTAAGGAGCGGTTGCAGCAGGTGACATTCTATAGTTTCTGCCTACCCCCATTTGAAGAAGTGAGTTTATCATTTGAAGAAGGCGTGAGTTTATTTAGTTAATTACCAATAAATCATGAATTTTGCTTTGTTTAATCTACATACTTACTACAGAAAAATGAATCATCATGGAATGGTTGAATCGAGTTTTTTTACAGTATTCATTGCTATATATATACAGCATATAATCGGAAAGTTGTGGTCCTGTTTAAGGATTTGGTACAGATCACTAAACTGAACCACTTTCTCCATGGGACCAACAAAGTAATCGCGAAAAAAATTCAACTGTCTCATACAAAACTCTAATACAGTAGGTATTAGAGTTTTGTTAATTACCAATAAATCATGAATTTTGCTTTGTTTAATCTACATACTTACTACAGAAAAATGAATCATCATGGAATGGTTGAATCGAGTTTTTTACAATATTCATTGCTATATATATACAGCATATAATCGGAAAGTTGTGGTCCTATTTAAGGATTTGGTACAGATCACTAAACTGAACCACTTTCTCCATGGGACCAACAAAGTAATCGCGAAAAAAATTCAACTGTCTCATACAAAACTCTAATACCTACTCGACCCAAATGTATCTGATTATATTTTTGCGTTTACGATGTTGGTCCATGGCGAAGTTGTTCAGTTTGGTGATCTGTACCACCCTCTTAAATATGTCGAAATCTTTCATATACACGCTGTATACCTATAGGTCTTTTTTTTTAATATGACGAAATCTTTCATATACACTCTGTATAGGTACATTTAGGTTTTTCGATATGATTAGCTTGGTTATTCGACTTCCATGGTCCTTTGAGTTTTGTGATTGCCATTCACAAAAATCTATTTTATTATGTCACCAAAGAAAATGGATAACCATTCTCATCGACAGATTAACAATCTGTAATCATTTATGCATCTCATTATTTTTCATCAATGATTTGTCGAGTTATTGAAGTGACTTTACAAGCTTTATTTTTAGTTTTTACTGAACTTGAATTTTGTTGGCTGATTTTTTTGTCTAGTGGGTAAAGGACAATGTGAATATTATAGATGTAAATATTTTCGTAGTAGAATGTGAATATTTTCGTTTTATTGCATAAAACGAAAATTCTTAGATTCCTGGAATTTCTTAGTAGCAGCCCGTAGTCTTTTTTCAAATAACTGCTCTCGCTCTGGGCGGAGCGGGAGGGTGTGTCAGACTCTTAATGACTAAAACCCACCCGTGTTACTTCCGTTGCCTGTGTTGCCAGGGGCCTCGGTAAGCCTTTCGAACTTTCCCGCGACCCCGGCAGGCATCGGCCCTAGTGGACCCCTACACTTGTGCTGACGACATCTCTTTGTGGCGCGCATGGAACCAAATGGCTGCGACATCTATATAATGTAATAGTTAGCTAAATGCCACCATATAACTGATACATAACATGAAGTCTTATAAGACTGGAATTATACAACGTTTTTGCTTGTTACCAAATTAACACCCCTGCTACAATACATTACGCTTACTCATCAACTAACTACAATTTAAATACCAGATATTTTTTTACATGTATGTAGGTAATATTTAAGTGTGAGCCGGGAGTCTAGCTTTGTGCCCAGTTTTTGGCAATAGAATCGCCATGAATAGGTGGCGAGCCTACTGCTATCAGCTGGGCATGTAATAACTTAGGGAAAATTTAAACATAACTGGAGAAATGTGTGAGTAGTATAGGTACACCTCTGCCTAATCCGTCTGGGAAAACAGGCTTGATGTTATATTATGTGATGTTCCAAAAAGTTATTATCCGTCGCAAAAAAAGATAAATTAATCGTAAAATGACCACGTAATAGAGATTATCAACATTTAGCGATATCATAGGCCTTGAGCAGTGGTGGCCCAGTGGTAACGGCCGCGACTTATGAGTTGTATGTCGTAGATTTGAACCCAGACAGGCGCTTTACTTTGTGTAAATTATTTCATCACCACTGCTCTCAAAACGGTGAAGGAAAAAAACCTGAGGAAACCGGCATGTTCTAGAACCAAAAATTCGAAGACATGTGACATCTACCAACCCACACTGCGCCCGCGTGGTGGATTACGGCCCACTCCCTCTCACAGAGAGGAGGCCTGTGTCCAAGCAGTGGCAACATTATAGGCTGATTATGTATAGGCCTTGATGAAAATAGATGAGGCAATAATCACTAATCACCGCTCTTAGAAGGGGAAGAACATTTACCACTAATGGTTACAATATTACTGAACTACATCTAATGTGGAGCTAGAGAACTTAAAACAATACAGCTACTGATATCTTTTACGAAGAAGAATGTATCAAAGAGAACAATCTGTAACCCAGCGAAGCTCCAACAGCAAATATAGGATAAAAGATACCACACTGCATAAGTAGCTGCAGTTTATCCCTCCATATAAACGGAATCTTTCAAATCGTTCAATGTTTCCGTGGAGAAACATCCATTATTTTAATTCACACTCAAACTTGAGAAACAATATTTCCAGGAGTTGTTTTTGCGCCCGGTTAATAATATCAATAGGTTCACATTGCCGTCATCGACATCGTCATCTCTTTTTAGGGTTCTGTGGTAAACAAGGAACCCTTATAGTTTCGCCATGTCAGTCTGTCTGTCTGTCGACCAACTTAAATTTGCAGTTGGAGAATTGAGCGTGGCATACATCGATGTATGGGAGAACAAGTTTGTACACCAACTACAATGTTAAGTTTGTTTTTTGGATACATTCATCCCAACTTCCCAACTACGGAACCCTTCATTGTGCGACGTCCGCAATCCCTGGCCCGCCTTTGCGGGGCACCTCAGGCCCGCGGGGGAATGAGGTGTAAGACTCCCCCCGTGAAAGCCCAACTTAACCCACTGTTGGAAGTAGGGCTCTGTTTGCTTCTGCCAATCTCCTTGCGCCTTTGTTAAGTAATTCAGGTTCTACCGGCGGTGACATGAACGTCGTCTTTCCACCTAGTTTTATAGGACTTATAACGTATCTGGCGAAACGCGTATGTACTGTAAAGTGTACAGCTCTTTCTGCTTAGGGTAATACAAAAGTGATTCTATATTTATTTTTGGTATATCCACCAATTTGTTTGAAGATCTTTGTTAACGCACTGTTTATCAACATTTCACCTTTAAGAAAGAGAATATTGCCCAGTCTTTATACTATTTTTTTATTTCGAGAGAATCCAATTACGAATTGTCTGTCATTGCTAAGACAGGTGCGTACCGTAAAACCAATCATACGGAACCCAATTCGTCCCTACCCAGTTTATTTTCCTTTAATCCCAGACCATTTTTTTTTATAGTTTGGCATCTCGCAGGTCTCAAAAATAACACTAGAATTACTAGAATTACTTCTTCATTTGTTATTTACAACAAACCATTTCGTTTATGTCTTCAAATAGCATACATAAATACATAATATACTCGTATCTCCATAATGAGGACTGGCAGACCGAATCAATTCTTGTTTATTTATTTGAGGATTACCAACGAGAGATATACTACACTATGTTCAGTAAGAACATAGTGTATGTAGTCATGCTCATACATGTTTAATGATGCTTATTATGATTGGTTTTGATTTGTCATCACAGCGGGCCCTGTCAGAATACCAGCGCTGCGGTGTTTATTTTTAAATATCTCAGCGTTATGCTGTTTTTATTGATTTTCTTTGTTGTTTTTTGTTTATTCGAGGTTTAGTTTTAAATGCTGCTTTTTATTTTTTGTATTTCTTGTGCGCGTCCCAAATAAAATACTTTTCTTTCTTTCTTATTAAATGAATCGAAATATACATCGTGCCATTTTTATCGCCTTGCAGCTATTTCGTTTTGTTTTACAATGACAAAAATTGATACGCTAGCGCGGTCTCTTTTGACGACCCTGTCCCTTTTTTGAGAGCAGTGGTCGCCCATTGGAAATGGCCACGACTTCCGAGATGTAGGTCGTAATTTCAAACCCAGACAGCCACTCTACTTTGTGTAAATTATTTCATCACCACTGCTCTCAAAACGGAGAAGGAAAACATCGGCAGGAAACGAAGGCGGCATATCCTAGAAACAAAAATTTGAAGATATGTGACATCCACGGACCTGCACTGTACCTGGATTACGGCCCACTCCCTCTCACAGAGAGGAGGCCCGTGTTCCAGTAGTGAAAACATTATAGGCTGATTATGCTGTCCATTTTTCACCTCTTTTTACTTTTTAATGAACCAACTTAATCATTTAAATGATCTTTGTTTAAAAGGTTTTTTTGCATATGGATTTTAGGTATTGGATACATTAGCTCGTTCGCCGTTGTTATGTAAGACAGTAAAAATGGTACAGTATATACACAGTAAGTAATCCATAGTTATGTTTATCCAAGCTTTCTACTTAATAAGTCCGACAAAGGAATAGGAATTGTTTATTGTGACATCGTAAACGGAGCGTTTATTTCGTTACATTTATAAAGATATAATTTGGGCCCTATGTTCGGGGAATAAAAACGTTTATACGTTACTTTGTTTGGGTGTTAAATGTTTTGGAGGTTATTAAGGACTTAAAAGCGGTTTTTATGGGAAAATGTGAGCTTTTTGTGCCGTATTTGGACTTTACATTGACCGTTTAAGTGTGTGATTTTAATCTAACAAATATATGTGTATGTTTTAACGAACGCACGTGTGTCTTCTACTAATGTAGCGACATTTTTTTTTTGGATTTAAAACATCAAATAACTTTTCCCGCTCTGGGCGGAGCGGGAGGGTGTATCAGGCTCTTACTGAATAAAACCCATCCGTATTCCTTCCGTGTTGCCTGTATTGCCAGGGGCCTCGATTACCCTTTTAGACTGCCACGAGACTCCGGCAGGCATCGGCCCTAGTGGACCCCTATACTTGTGCTGACGACATCTCTTTGAGGCGCGCGTGGAATACAACGCGCCATCGACCCAGGCCTGGTCCTTACCGGATGGTGAGCTACCCATTGCTCACCGTCCGCAAGCCCAATGTAGCGACATGACAAAACATTGAAATTTCTGTGCTTTATCTAAGTTAAATATTCAAAAAACCTTCCGGCATAAATTGTCGAAATGATGGTGAGATCCGTATCAAAATCTATGGTTTATGTGTGTCACACAAGCAGACACGAAAAACGACCTTTATAAATGGATGATTCGCAAAAACCTTTATTCCAAGCTTAACAAAATTTTGCTCTAATTTATCAGCAGTCAGTTTTCCAATTTTCTAGGCATAATAAAAACTAAAAAATACCTTGAAAATATAACTTTATATTTTCAAGCATTTTATTTTTGCATACTTTTAGATAATAAACCACTTAATCTTAGAGGTCCCGACCCCAAGCTATAAATTCTGGCTGTGGTTAAGAAAAGGTACTGTCGTAATCTACCTGTTAAATGTGAATATGTATTTATTTCTGTGTGTGAGTCAGAAAAATAGGTACAAACGTAAAAATAAAGAGATATAAACGTCTGGTCCTTTTGTACGAAAATAAAATATTTAGGAGCTTTCCTAGGGTAGTTTCTCTAATTTAGAGGCAATTTAAGATTATTGTAGTATTTAGTAAGAGAGAGAGTAAGAGAGTGTGGATATTATTAGTTTACGATTAATACCAAATAATATCATCTCTCTCTTTTTTGTAAATTAAGCGGCTGCTCTAGTGTTTCACCATTTTATTTGGACCTGTATTGTGCCACTGCTGGCGAAGGTCCCCCTAATAGATTTATATTACTCCGACTGCGTTGCCTTCTCCGGCCAATCTGCCATAAATGCTAGCGTTTCCTCCCTGGCCCTCGGCAACGATGTCCGCCTTCTGGCAAAACTGTTATTATTTATTTATTTATTTAAATGGTTTAAAACTATCCTCACATGTCTTAACCTAATGCGATAATCAAGTCATATACATAAACTTAAAATTAAGGCACAAAATACATCTCAATATCATAAAGATCATGTTTTCTAACATAGTGTAGAAAATAGTACTTTTGCAAATTTACCCCAGCGATATGTAAATATATCAATTTCGACCTGAATATAATATGTAACAAAAACCCTTCCTTCTTCTTCCTTCTAACTACGTTTTAAGAATCGGTTTACTGAGCGATAAAGCAAATCATTTATAAAAAACTGTTCAACAAAAACAATTAAAATAAATATTTAATTATTAATATTTGTAACTTTTAATTGATTCGTTACCTCTGCAATTCTGCATGAAGCGATGACGCGAATCCAGAAGTAGATAGAACGTTCCCGCCACTCTCTTTGATCGGTGCCGCCGCATCTACCTATTTTTTTAGACAGGTTCGTGACCTTGTCAGCTGTTGTTTATCAGTATCACTTTAACGAATTAATCTTTGAAAATGTTGGTTTACACAGTATTTTTATGCACAATATTGATAATTGTTAAAACTACATTTAACACTTCACTACGTTAAAAAAAAACAAATTCGCCGCGTCTGTCACATGAAACCTATTACCTATTTACATTTTAATGCATTCATTTATTACGATATCTACTTGACGGCCACGGAGTTGCTGTTCGATATGACTACCTTGTACCTCTACACTTCTTGGCTCATAGTCGGAGGGAAGTAGTGATTGGACGCGACGATAGTGAAATGGGTGCTGGCAGTGGCGTGCCTAGGGTTTCAAAATAACGCAAGCCCAATAAAATTTTAACCGATTTCAGAAAAAGAAAGTTCAGTTTTCGACTGAGTATGTAGGTCCCTACATATCTACGTATGTATCATCGCAATTTTCTCATAAACTACTGGTTAGGTACAATAAATTCTCTATCGAGCATTTTAGTAAGGCATGGCTTTTGGGCTTATATGAAGGTACCGCCACTGGGTGCTGGCGATCTGCTTTAAGTACTCTCCTAACGCACATATGGTTTACTCCGAATTCGTGTCCCACTGAGCGTGTACTTCGCGTTGGATCGTGCTCAAACAAGTCCAAGACTTCTATCTCGAGTCCTCGGTCTGCTTGTGTTAGCTCGATGTTGGTCTCGCCCGTGCACATTTATTTATTTAACAGTTTATGTACATACATATAAACAGACAAGAAGAAAGAAACAGAAAATACGTACAAATGTGATGCTTATTGTACACATATGCACACTGTACGTACGTGTGTGCAAACGTTGGAATGCCATCGCCGACGGTAATGGTAGACTCCAAAACGTCGTTGGTAGAGTCTGCGTGCTTTTGCATAATTGCAGTCACATTTCCGAAGACATATCAACATATAAAATATTCTACGTTTGAATAAGACGTGGTCATTGTTTACGTAAACAAAACACAAGTCACTCACTACGTAGGTCAACACTATCATCCGTTCGAAAGTAAGCTGCGCAGGAGACTAAGAAAGTGATTCGCAGGGTGACAGATGGCGGCGTAAAGGGGCAGGGGTAACCCACCCGGGGCACGTGCGCCGCGGCAGTGTTTGGCGGCATCTTTTATCGCATCAAAGAAAGCCGCCGGCCGAACTCGTAGGCTATTTAGCGAAATAAAGATGTACTTGTAAAATTAGATACTCTAAACATTTTTTGAATGTGTCGATTTTAATAGTTATTTGATTTTGACCTCTGAACTAGCCAATACTTATTTTTATTATTATTATTATCAATAATGTGCTTGTAGGTGAAATTATACGTTCCTAAAAGGAACAACAGGGTTTTTGTTACATATTGTATAATTGATGGTGCGAATTGTCAGAGGGGTTTTGGCCAGCAAGTTAGTCCTGGCTGATGAAATGACCAGCAGCCTAAAACAATAAAATACTCTGGTTGTTATCATATCATTCGTTAATTGCGACTATAAAAATAACCAGACTGCCTCGTTGGTCTAGTGGTCGCAAGCGCTACTGCTTAGCATGAGGTTCTGGGTTCGATTCCCGGGTCGGGCAAAGTGTTATTGGGTTTTTCTATCTGGGATTTCTCAATATCAGTCCGGAGTCTGGATTTGTGCCCGGTTGATGGCAATAGGCTCTCCCCCTATTACGTGGGACTTAAACATAACTGGCGAAATGTGGGTGTAGTACAGGTACACCTCTGCCCAACCCTTCGAGGAAACAAGGCGTGATGTTATGTTATGTGTTAAAAATAACCATTAGCAACTGCTTGAAATCGGTAATTAACTTTACTGGCCTTTTGTCTTTAGTAACGTTTACGCGAGTCCAGCTCAAAGCCGTAAGCTACTAGACACGTGTAACCATTGCTAAGTAGTAACCACACCTACTAACAAACAAAATCCACGAGCCTCAAATGAAAGCCTAATAAAAATACAAAATAAACCGACAAATCGCGATCACTCCCATTGTTTAAGGTTCCTCCAAAAGACCTTTGTTAACAATCATTTGAACAATAGCACAAGTTTTCTTTTTTGCTCCACTCTATTTTCTATTGCCTGAGAGGTTCGTGGCTATATAATAACAGTTGCACGGGTTAACCGAAGGTTTGCCGCTGTTGTTTCTTGGATGGGTGACACTCCTCTCCATTATATATCGAAACCCCTCCGTGCCTCGGAAAGCACGTAAAACCGTTGGACCCGGCTGTCATCTTTGATAGTCGGTACAGGTAGCCAGAAGCCCAAAAGTCTAACAACCAGTCTTACTAAGGGGTATCGTATTACCCAGTAACTGGGTTGTGGAGTTCAGATAGGCAGTCGTTTTATGTAAAATACTGATAATCAGCTGCGTTCGGTTAGACTGGAAGCCGACCCCAACGTATATGGGAAAAGCGTACGTACAGTGATTGTTTAATGGTCAGATAGATTGTTTGAATCGAATCTTTATTGAAAGCACTTAAGGTTGGTTTCTCGATATTTTTCTTCACTGTCTATCAGTCAATAATTGCTAATTAACTTATGTAAAGTACTCGTATATGGAATTGAAAAAGATGGAATGGTTTGCAATACCCGAATCACTTTAGCGTGGCAATAGCGGTCATTGACCCATCTACATTTTCTAGCATTCTTTTTTGAAAAAACTGAAATAAAGTCCTGTAAGGTTCTGAATCAATATCTATTGTGATTTTTAACGTGTTCCAATTCAAAATATTATACATAGTTTATTGTTTGGGTTCCTAAGGAGAAATATTAGGGTAAAGGCAATGACCGCTATTGCCACGCTAAAGCGATTCGGGTATAGCTTTTAAACTTCAACATTACATTTAAGAAGCGGATTAATTCAGTCATTCAATAACTAAACGATGCCAGCATGAGATAATGTTGTAATTAAAGACAGGAATTTGTTTTCTAGAATCGCATTTTAATTATGAGTCTTTTGTATTCCAACTTTTTGTAGCTAGATTTTCATCCATTTCCACACTTTATATTCAGCTCCTACTTCGTCTACCATAAACGTTTTCATTTCTTAACAATCAAAAACACGGCCCTATAAGCACAAATAACAAAACCAGGGAAACATAATTACAATTACATCAAAAGATAATTTTAATTACATCACAAACATAATTATTGTAAAAACCTTTTCCAACCGCATGTAAATCTTGTATGAAACAGAACACAGGAACACACGAAAGTCCCCATTGTAGCTAATAATAACATCCTACAGTATTGTCACAAAATTGATAGATACAGAAGGAAAGCTCCATACGACGAGTGAAAACGCACGCACACATAGACACGCTGCACGTACAGCGAGTGCAAGCGCACTCATGACTGGCATTCGTCACAGTTTGAGATCGCCGTATGAACGCGTCTATATTGTGTGCGTGCGCCTGTTTTAGTTCGTGACGGTTGCTATACTCTTTATCGGGTCGGCATGATTCGGCACAGCCGGGCGGCAAAATCGAATATACCATAACATCACGCCTGTATTCCCCAAAGGGTTAGGCAGTGGTGTAATTAAAGTATACTCACATTTCGCCAGTTATGTTTAAGTCTCATGTAACAGGGGGCGAGCCTATTGCTATCAACCGGGAACAAATCCAAGCTTCGGGCTGTCACTACGATGTACCAGATTGAAAAACCCAATAACGCTTTGCCCGACCCGGGAATCGAACCCAGGATCTCATGCTCAGCAGTAGCGCTTGCAACCACTAGACCAAAGAGGCAGTTGAATGTATGTTCGGGAAAAAACCGCTCGGCTTAGCTCTAAGTGTGCCGAGTCGACCCCAGCAGAGTTTGCTGATTGTCAGGAGTCAAATGAAAGCCGAATATGTGTGGTAATTGCTATGGGTCGACTTTGTTGTTCAATAAACTCTGCCGAATCGAATGTGCCGTCCGGAACAAGTATATGCCGCTGCCGATGCCCCTTATAAAATATGAAGCCGGCCTTCTGTTCCAATCTATACTGTGGTATTATTCCAATATAAAACGTGTCCACTCCTAACGTAATTAACAGCATTAAATTTACCATCCTTCTTAAAATTAATATAATTACATATTTAGGTATGTCCTTTTGTAAAGGATTCCCTTGTGCCAAGGATATTGTTATTTCTCATCCCAAATTACCTCCCGGAGGTCCAAAAGGATTTTTGAGAGGAAAATCGCGCGACTATAAAGAAAGGAAAGTGTTGAATAAATAAAAAAGCTTTCATTTTTATTGCGTACCATTTTTTGGTACACCTACATTTTTCTTTGGTACTTAAATATGACTGGGTAGCGCAAAGTTCTTCTGCTCACCGTTACAGGGTGACTTATTATACTTATTTGTCTTCTTGTACTTATTCTTTTATGGCTGCTGCAGGAGTATGAGTATCTAGCAGTACTTTGGTGCTTCAGTTTTAGTTGTTTGTATAAATTTACTGAAAAGATTTTCTGCTAGTCGCTTGATCGTTTTCTTTCACAGCATCACGATTTGATTCTTGTTTTCTTTTATTTTGTCACTACTCCTAGGACCTGCCCGTTCTTGGGCTATCCTAAATAACTCGGAATTAACAGGTAACTCAGGGCTAATCAAATAATTAATCTTGCGCCACCAAGAGTTATAGGTAAACCTAGAGTTAAACTATTAAATATTTAACCCATCGATGTAGGAGAGTTAAGTCTGGGTTAAACTCTGGGTTAGTAATAGTTTATGTCAAAATAAATGAATTGACATTATGAGGTACTGCTGATAACTTATTTTGTACTTTATATTGTTCGACGTTATAGTTAGTGAAAATTCAGTAATATATCAGCAGACAATATATTCATGAACTCATATAAAAATAAATACAAATTATAAAAAACTTCATATACATTTTTCCTTATCTGACGTTTTCGTCAATCAATAAACTAAATCTCCATGGAAACCACATACAATAACATTAAAATGATGTGTTATGTTATTAAATTCCAAGACAAAGAAAGTATTACGTATCGTAATGCAGTGTAAAAGAGATGGGTATACACTTTCCATTCACTGTTCGTTCATTCATTTTTAGTCGGATTACACAGGGCACAGATATTGCAATTATATTTTATGTTTCGTTGATTAAACTAAAATGTTCCCAACTCAAAAAAAAAACACTAATGTCACGTAATTATCCTGCACCTTAGGGTGCAGCGTAATACAGTTTGAATCACAATCCGAGAGTTTTGAAGGGTTTTAATTACTAATCCAATGCTTCATAGGTTTGAAAAACTCGTCTGCTCAACAACGTAAGTAGCGAAATGGTCGTGGGTGAACTGTCAAAATGAAACCCATTGCGACCAATTGTCATTCTATGTGTGTTAGGCAATTACCCCGCTGGTGTTGGCTGCGCAATAAAATTTGAAATTTTAATTACTTAACTCCGACTATACAAAGACTACATTTATTCATTTAACCCGAATAAATGAGCATATGGGCCTTATTGTCTTATTCATATGTATATTGGTATATAGGCCAGACTGTCCTATACAAAGGCGCTGGGTGGAACTAGCTATATGTACACAAAAATAAACAACAACAATTAGTAGATGTACCTATGGTGCTACCACACTGAGCCTAGAAGGCGGGCTTAGGCAGTTTAACTGTGTTTATGTCCTTACTAACAATAATAATATAGACTATAAGTACTTTCTGTTACTAACCCATCACTAAACGACATATTATGGACTGTTCATGTCTGAAATAAAGATTTATTATTATTTTTTTTTATTTCATTATATACACATTAAAATTATATTTTAGATAAATAATAAAAATTATATTTTAGATAAATAATATAGGAATATAAAAAAAATATATTAAAACATTTAAACATATAAAAAATGGTAGCCCACCGGTATCGGGAACAGAGTCCAAGCTACCAGTCAGAACTCCAGAGAGAGGAACCTCCTAACAATGCGAGCCGTGTCCAGAAGTACCGCTTTCTGCATCAAGCCCTTAATCCAGCTGTCGAGGCTCTTATTATTATTATTATTATATTGTTGTCTATGGATCTCGATTATGAACTTTTAAATAAAATACTTGCTTGTTTTTAATAATATCAGCTAATAGCTTATTATTGTCCCATTGCAGCGTCCTCTGCGTCCTCCTCAGCGTCCTCTTATCACACAGCAAAGGCATGAGCTTGAGCATTGACCACCGCGCTGTTTTTAAGCAATTTAATCAAAAATTGAAAAGAAGAAGTAAAATATGAAGTTCTTTCACTTAAATAATCTTAAACCAGGTTTCCAAAAAGCTGAAGTCAAAGTATAACGACAATTGAGGTCAATTGAACAACGTCAATTTTCGTCGATGTTTTTTTTTAATTACAATTTAGTAATGTTATTTAAACAATAATTGTTGGAAAAAGTGGTAAGATATAAAATGTAAACCTCCTAAATAGAGATGAATAAGAATTTAACCTGAACAGCGATTGTGAACTCATCAGTTACTTGAGCAACAGACATTAAACATAATGGTCCCCTTCAGACCTGACCAAGATTATATCTGAACTTTAAAAGGGAATGTGACCCTTTAGTTTATTTCGGTCTTTCTTCACAGAGTAGGCAGTTAGTTTTAAAAAATAATTTAATTTTAACGTATACGACGTGTTTTTGATCTCTTTTTGATTTACTGAAATAAATATAATTTATAATTTACTAGCTGTTGCCGGCGACTTCGTCAGGATTTAAAGTAGCCTATGTCCTATTCCAGGCTACCTATCTATCAAATTGCATCCAAATTCGTTCAGCTGTTTTAGCGTGAAAGCGAAACAAACAAACTCACTGTCACATTTATAATTTTAGTTAGGATCATAAAGCTACATAAAAATAAGTACCAAAACACCAGCCTACCAATAGATATCCTTCAGCCTACTGATCCCGAAGGGATGATAAAGATTAGGAGCAAGACGATGTATACTTTCCTTACCTTCCGGATAAACGTTTAAAGCTTTACCGTACAAAATGAATTGGGGCAATAATCGGAACGGAAAATCGGTTCGTTTGGCGCAATTTATTTTCTTCATATACAAACCTGGGAAAGATTAATATTGTACGATTGATGCAAGATTTAATTTTGGTAGTTACTTTGTCTTACTTTTACAGGACTGTGATACTACTCCATGTTAGTGTGCTAAGTAATAACAGCCTCATGGGTAGATCGATCAAGCTAAGCTATACTTGCCGCGGTCGGTCAAGGATGAGGGACCATCTTTACATGCCGAAACCCCTCCGTGCCTCAGAAAGCACGTTAAGCCGTTTATCCCGGCTGTCATTCGTGGATCTTTGGCAGTAAAATAATGGTATCCAGCTGCATTCGGTTAGACTGGAAGCCGACACCAACATAGGAAAAGGCTAGACAGATGATGATGTTAGCAGTACCGCGTATATTGTAGAAGCTTGTCCGGGGAAGGGAAAAAGAAGAAAGCAGTGATGGCCCAGTGGTAACGGCCGCGAGAGAACAGCGATGGCCCAGTGGTAACGATCGCGAGAAAGCAGTGTTAAACCAGTGGTAACGACCGCGAGAGAACAGTGGTGGCCCAGTGGTAACGGCCGCGAGAGAGCAGTGATGGCCCAGTGGTAACGATCGCGAGAGAGCAGTGTTAAACCAGTGGTAACGACCGCGAGAGAGCAGTGGTGGCCCAGTGGTAACGGCTGCGAGAGAGCAGGGATGGCCCAGTGGTAGTGACCGCGATAGAGTAGTGGTGGCCCAGTGGTAACGGCTGCAAGGGAGCAGGGATGGCACAGTGGTAACGGTCGCGAGAGAGCAGTGATAACCCAGTGGTAACGACCGCGATAGAGCAGTGGTGGCCCAGTGGTAACGGCCGCGAGAGAGCAGTGATGGCCCAGTGGTAACGATCGCGAGAGAGCAGTGTTAAACCAGTGGTAACGACCGCGAGAGAGCAGTGGTGGCCCAGTGGTAACGGCCGCGAGAGAGCAGTGATGGCCCAGTGTTAACGATCGCGAGAGAGCAGTGTTAAACCAGTGGTAACGACCGCGAGAGAGCAGTGGTGGCCCAGTGGTAACGGCTGCGAGAGAGCAGGGATGGCCCAGTGGTAGCGACCGCGATAGAGCAGTGGTGGCCCAGTGGTAACGGCTGCGAGAGAGCAGTGATGGCCCAGTGGTAACGATCGCGAGAGAGCAGTGTTAAACCAGTGGTAACGACCGCGAGAGAGCAGTGGTGGCCCAGTGGTAACGGCTGCGAGAGAGCAGGGATGGCCCAGTGGTAGTGACCGCGATAGAGCAGTGGTGGCCCAGTGGTAACGGCTGCAACGGAGCAGGGATGGCACAGTGGTAACGGCCGCGAGAGAGCAGTGATAACCCAGTGGTAACGACCGCGATAGAGCAGTGGTGGCCCAGTGGTAACGGCCGCGAGAGAGCAGTGATGGCCCAGTGGTAACGATCGCGAGAGAGCAGTGTTAAACCAGTGGTAACGACCGCGAGAGAGCAGTGGTGGCCCAGTGGTAACGGCCGCGAGAGAGCAGTGATGGCCCAGTGTTAACGATCGCGAGAGAGCAGTGTTAAACCAGTGGTAACGACCGCGAGAGAGCAGTGGTGGCCCAGTGGTAACGGCTGCGAGAGAGCAGGGATGGCCCAGTGGTAGCGACCACGATAGAGCAGTGGTGGCCCAGTGGTAACGGCTGCGAGAGAGCAGGGATGGCCCAGAGAACGGCCGCGAGAGAGCAGTGATAACCCAGTGGTAACGACCGCGATAGAGCAGTGGTGGCCCAGTGGTAACGGCTGCGAGAGAGCAGGGATGGCCCAGTGGTAACGGCCGCGACAGAGCAGTGGTGGCCCAGTGGTAACGGCCGCGAGGGAACATTGGTGGCCCCGTGGAATCGGCCGCGACTTGGGCTTAGTTGTAAGTTCAAACCCCGACAGGCGCTTTACTTTGTGTAAATTATTTCATCACGAAACGCTCTCGAAACGGTCTACCAACCCGCGAAATATTACCACCAACCTACTTATTTCTATTGTAAAATTATATGTAAGTACATCCCAAGGAATAAGACAATGATAAGTGGAACCTGCAGTTGGACACAAAAGGCTGATAATGATGACGTGCCTCAGTAATCATACGATTAAATAAATATCTTTATATTTCTGCCACCAAGCAGCGTCACTGTGTACCGGTTTGAAGGGTAGATAAAAAGATAATATATGGATATAGATAGTGCCACCCAGAAGACGCGCCCCACTATTTTTTGGTCAAGGGTGCTGCGGGAGTTTGATCCGAGCTGATTATTCATCGTAGTGTGCGTGCGCACTTATAGACAATTCTTAGGTAACGACAGCACTACAACACTAGCGACAGGATCCACACGTGCACTGTAAGCGATTAGGAAAAAGAGTAGTGCGCGTCTTCGTGGATGGCATTATCTGTAGACGGTCAAAGCAGTGACCTTGTCGAAAAAAATTGAGTCCAACTGTTGGCTGCAAAATTCACGCACATCACAATGACAGCACAACGCGAAACTATCTAGGCATATAAACATCAATGGGTTGATATGGGTGCCGATAAAATTACATGGACATGAGTTTTTTTCAGTGTCAATGTCTTTGTCTCTGAGATGGCAACGCACCTACGGTGACTCTTGTAATTCCAGATGTCTATAAGCGTTCGCTCGTGACAGTCTTGCCGTGCCATCAAATTCAATAGAAACTCTATGCATCAATCTCCACCCAGCGGTATCGTCGCGGCGAAAAGAAGGCACAGCGTGACTACTCGTATCTCCCCGATGCTCTTGCCCGTAAGGATGGCGCCTTACCACCAGGTGAGTTGCCTACTGGTTTGCCACCCAATAACATAAATGCAATAGTTACAAAATATTGTTATTTGTTAAATTGTCATTGGGTTTTTTTTGGCACTACAGGCCTGTCGCGCCCGCGATATTGCGCTAGTCTGCACAAGCCTTAATGACTAGGGCTAGTCCCCTATTACACACACTGGACTTAAACATAACTGGCAAAATGTGGGTGTACTATAGTTGCATCTCTGACTAACCCTTTCATTAAAGGCGTGATGTTTCGTTATGTTTTATATAGTAACTTGCTTATTTTATATCTTGACGCCTTACCCATTTTGGGAGCCGTGTACGCCAGCGGATCAATCAATCAAATTCTGACTTTGTATACAGTTATAACGGTTGTGTAACATTTTATTGTAGTTTGTGTTGTTTCATCCTCAAATGATGACGTTATGAAACCCTGAATGATGAGTTGAGTAAAATTGGAAAGAGGTCAAATGGTGGCAAAGTTTTTTTTGTGCGTAAGTAGAATGTGTAACGGTGCGGATGAAGTAGGGTTGTTTGAAATATTATACTGTCTAAGCGTATAAATTTTTTAATATATCAGGATAATACCAGATAACACGAATCAATCGATACAGGGGCGCAGGATAGCCTTTACCAAAAGTAGTTATCGTATTAGTAGTTCGACAGTTTGAATATCAATAGGGTTGTGCCGGAATATAGCAGTTCGTCGTGGACATGGTACGACAGCGACTCCCCTGACATCATTCTGTCATCAGAAGACTGCCGCCACGCAACCATCGATCGAAGCCAGTGTCACTTTTATCCGACCTTTCCGATGATTCCAGGAACTTAGTAACAATATTAGATGGCGCCACTTGCTACGCCGTCATATAGGTATAATTATAATCAATGTCAAACCCTAACTGGTGAGTCAGTGACGATATTATCAAAAAATCTGGTAACCCAGATCTTATAAATGATCTATATATTTATTAGTAGGCAGAAAAATATATTCACGTTAGTAAATTTTCTTAAAAAAAATAAGGGAAATAACGTAAGGGATATAAACTCCCTTGTGGCTGGTTGAACATCTCGCGAAACTTTTAACATGAAAAAAATATATTTAAAAATGTATTTTATCCGTTGCTTGTTCTTCAATGTGATCGTATGTATCATGTTACTTATCTACGTGCTTTTCAGTACGTGAAAACCGTTTTATTGGTACATTTCCACCGTTATATCCTTTTTCCTTGCTGTCAAGTCATTTGTCAATCTTTATTCAACGCCAAAAAGCTTTTCGTATATTTGGTTTCAAAGAATTGTTAATGAAGTCTGAAATGTATTTAAGCTTTATTGTGTTGACTTATGTGACTCATGTCAAGGGTCATTTGTCAATCTTGTAAAAATCTTTTTGCCATTAATGCCGAAACAATTTTCGTTTATTTGGCTTCGACGAATCAATAATGAAGTCTGTAGTGAATTTAAGTTTTATTGTGTGTACATAGGACATGTGCCAAATAATATTTTTTACTTTCTATAATTCTTTTTAGAAAGATAAAGAAAGGAAATATCTTTTTAGCGTGATTGTTCCTTTGTTTATTATAGAATATTTTTGCGGTAGTTGCCATCTCGGGTATAAAAAGAGGGGAGTAAAATGTAATATAACAGAAATCTTTTTCCCCAAAGTTTGGGATAACAAGTGATGAAGTGTAATAAGAGTTTCAATATTAATTTCCTCTTCCGAACGTTTGATTTATGCTTTAATTTATTACTCTTGATTTTTTACGATGCAAAATGAATGTTGAAAAAAATGTTACCATTTGATTAAATGGCATTTATTTTTTTTGCGATTTTCTATTGCTTCACAATATATATCAATTTCTATCAATAGAGAATTGATACATGCGCAGTTATTTGCCCGTTATTGCAAATTTCATATTCCTTGTATAACCTTAAAAATATGAAATAGTGTTTAGGCAAAAATAATGACTGCACAAAATTTTAAAAACCTGGCCAAGTGCGTGTCGGACCACGCAAAATGAATGGTTTCGTAGTTGGGAAGTTGGGATGAATTAATCCAAAAAAACAAACAACATTGTAGTTGAAAATATGTTCCCATACATCGATTATAATAAATATTGAAATAATAAAAAAAATGAAAGGCCTATCTAACGATACCCCGCATCATAAGGTAGACGGGAAAAATATTCGTATGAATAAGAATTGACTGTGGCATATATATGTATCGGAGGATACATCGATATATGCCACGGTCAATTCTCCAACTGCAAAATTACGTTGGTCGACTATTACTTGTTCACTTGTAAAGCCCACTTAGCTGTGATAGTTTTCCTTTTAATTTCATTATATGTCCATGTACCATTACTTTTTTTACATCTCCTTAAATAATAAACAACCATTTAGCTGGCAGGGAGGAGGGCGCACTTGACTCTAACAAAAGTTAGCACTTTAATGATTAATATTACGCAAACGGATCCTTGAATCGGAAAGTGGTGTTTACAGACCCGCAATATTTTTGAACATTCTATCCAACGATAACTCACACCATGAGATAGAAGAGGGGAAAAAAATATCCTCACATTACGTGCTAGGGAAGTACCCCAAAAAATTATTTTTTCAAGATTATATTCTAGCACTTTGTCGGCGTGATAAATATGTATACCGATGCCAAATTACAGCTATCTAGTACTGACCATACTCTGAGCGTACTGAGCTACAGCGGGGATAGACAGACAGATAGACAGACGGATATGGCGAAACTATAAAGGTTCCTTGTTTACTACGGACCCCTAAAAAAGGTAAGTTCCTACTAATGCGGTCCTTTGCAAGAAAAAATGACAAGAATATTTTTTATAGCAACCTTTAAATAATATGTATTTTTAGTAAAACCAATACCAATAAACCAAAGCTTTACGACCCCAAATAAGGATCCATAATCACACATCTATCCATTTCCATAACATCCCAAAAACACTGGTCAATCACTTTTCTAAATTACGAGTTCCTTCGAAGGCGAGGCCTAATAACATTATCATAAATACCATAACCATGGTAACGCTCTGTATAATCCAAATAGGTCATTTTAGGCCAACGATGGACAGAATATAGCTGACCAAGCTTACCCATAAATTGCCCCTTCGTTTCATGAATCATTCCGACCAGAAAATGGAAGTGACACTAACGTAGGCAAAGATATATTATTTACTAGGAATACTCATGTGTTTTTCCTAAAGATTTTTTGCGGAAAAATTCTGCTGATTATATTGGATTTGGCGGAAAACATGTCTTTTTTGCAAGATATTTGGGCTCACGCAAATTGTTTGGGAGCTAATGGTACATAGAATGTTACTTGTGATGTAAAACTGGTTCTAAAAAATGTCAGTAAAAATGTTGTAAGTTATTAATGGTGGTTGGAATCATGATGACGTATTAATGAACTTGAGATAAAAAGTATTATTATATAACACCTCGACCTCGTGACCGCCTCGTTGGTCTAGTGGTCGCAAGCGCTACTATTGAGCATGAGGTCTTTGGGCAAGTGTTATTGGGTTATTCCATTTGGAATTTCTCAGTAGCAGCCCGGAGTCTGGATTTGGGCCCGGTTAGTGACAATAGGGGGCGACCCTGCCGCAGGAGACGCCCTGGGCGTCGGGAATCCCGGGCGGATTTCCGGCCACCGTAAGCGCGGGCTTGCGGACGGTGAGCAATGGGTAGCTCACCGTCCGGTAAGGACCAGGCCCGGGTCGACGGCGCGTTGTATTCCACGCGCGCCTCAAAGAGATGTCGTCAGCACAAAAGTAGGGGTCCACTAGGGCCGATGCCTGCCGGGGTCGCGGGAAGGTACGAATGGGTCACCGAGGCCCTTGGCAACACAGGCAACAAGAAGGAATACGGGTGGGTTTTAGTCAGTAAGAGTCTGATACACCCTCCCGCTCCGCCCAGAGCGGGAGAAGTTATTTGATGATTTCCCATCCAAAAGAAAAAAAGGGGGCGACCCTATTATATAGGACTTATTCGTATTTTATTCTGTATTCCTGTGCGTGGGAAACTGGCGAAATGTGAATGTACCTACTATGGGTACACCTCTGCCTAACCCTTGGGGGGGAAAAGGCATTATGTTATTTATATATACTTTATTGTACACCACAAACATACATAACAAAAAATAAATCAAACACTACAAAATATACAATGGGCCGCCGGCCTTATCGCTTTTTCTGCGATCTCTTCCAGTCAGCCATGGGATGGACAGTGATTTGCCTGGACATAAAGTGGGGCTGTCGTTGGTGTAAAAAATAAATTAATACAATATACTAAAATTGATACACATATATAAATATATATATATATATATCCTAAATAAAATATACATAAATACATACATATTAAATGTATAAGCAACGAAAATAAATGAAGACTATAGATAATTACAGTTACGAGAACAAGCTTACAGCGACAAGTAATGTTCCTTTACGAGTCTTTTAAATGCGAGTAACGATTGCGCGCCTTTTATTTGAACTGGCAAAGCATTCCACAATATATGACATAAATACAATAATGTTGTGTGTGTGTTTATGTGTAAGATATTACCAACTTATAACCTGTCACAGAATTTGTCTCAATCAACTAAGTCTATCGCAGACTACTGCTGGCCATAATTATGTCTCTCAAGTTGTGCCTCGGGTTTTAAGGTCCCCAGATCACCAGCCTGACCATTGCTTATGCCTTATTTTTATGAAAAAATAAATTAATTCTGTAATAGATACATGGTGCTCGCATATTTTCACAAACATTGTAAAACTATACGCTTTTACAATGTTTGTGAAAATATGCGAGCACCATGTATCTATTACAGAATTAATTTATCTGTTAATGCTCAATTTTTAGGGTTCCACACCTTAAGAGGAAAAAACGGAAGCATTATAGGATTACTTTGTTATCTGTCTGTCAGTCCGTCTTTCTGTCAAGACCCTTTATCTCGGGAACTCGTGGAGGTATCGAGTTGATATTAAAACCATATACTCAAGTCCCTTGAATCTAAAAAAAATCAAACTTCTAAGTTAACGTACAAAAAAGATATGGCCGTTTGTGACGCAAAAAACGTATATTTCGATATAAAATTTGGCAAGTAATATCGTTTTATACTACAAGTACACAGGGAAAAATCTGAAAACTATACATTTGTAATGAAATCATAAAAAATATTTATTTATTTACATATTTATGTAATACTTTAAGCACACAAATGTACAGAGGATGACTTAATGCCATAGGCATTTTCTACCAGTCAACCTTTGGGTGATGCAGAGACAGACAGTGGTAGGTGCAATAACGAAAACTGTGGGAAAATATTTATTAAAATATAAGTATATACATACATATACCTATTAAAACATTAAATACAATACATATACCTAATTATACATAAATATAAGACCAAATAAATACACGAATATACTAAACAGATAAGACAAACAATGGGAAAACATTACCCTAAATCTATTCTTTATTTAATACCTACAAACTTGTACGGAACCCTCGGTGGGCGAGTCCGACTCGCACTTGTCTGGTTTTTTTATTTCTTTTTACCTATTGTGGTATAGTAATTTTATTCTAGGTGCATCGTCTTTACATATAATTATTTATAATTAAGGTACCTATAAAAATATTGTAAAATATTTTAAAAGAGTAACGGTGGAGTTTCTTGCCTATTCTTCTCCATACGAATCTACCTTTTGGAAGGGGCGACTAGAATCAACTCTATTTTGTTTGTAAATATTGACGTTTAAAAGTGCCTTTTATGTGCCTATTTGAAATAAATAATTGGACTTTGACTTTGGCCTGTTATGATCGATTTACAAGCAAACTTGATGTGACTGATAACAAGTCTAAAAATAATTTGATTTAAAGCTTCATCGACATTGGCAGCCTTGTTCTACCAATCGCTGAGCCCTCCCTTTTGTACCATGCTTTCCTGGTCTGTGAAAGTCACATCCAGGTTTTTCTTGTGACCTTTTGTAGGTCATCCATACAGACAATCAGCTCGTACAAAATCAAAATCCTGCAATACCCTTTTTTTGGGTGGGAAATTATCATATAATTTCTCCCGCTCTGAGCGGAGCGAAAGGGTGTATCAGACTCTTACTGACTAAAACCCACTCATGTTGCTTTCGTTGCAAGTGTTTCCAGGGGCCTCGGTATCCCTTTCGGATTTTCCCGTGACCCCGGCAGGCATCGGCCCTAGTGGACCCTACACTTGTGCTGACATCTCTTTGAGGCGTGCGTGGAATGCAACGTGCCTTCGACCCAGGTCTGGTCTTTATCGCACGGCGAGCCAGGCGCAGGCTTGCGGACGGTGAGCAATGGGTACTATTGCTCACAGTCCGCAAACCCGCGCCTAAGGTGGCCGAAAATCCGATCCTGCCCCCCCCCCCCCGCCCTGGTTTTTAGGTCAAACATTGAGAGATTTTATTGTTTCCTACAATCTTGATCCCAGTCAATTTGTGGTGCCGTTAGTCTTGACTTGAAATAAGAAGACGTCAATATATAATATAGGCTTTATTGCTTTTTTATTATTATTGGATTGCGAAAGAGTCGAGGGCTTTTCATGCCTCGCTCGCCATTCTCTTGGTAATAAAAAGGTGGTAACAGAAAATAGAGTTAAAAATAGGAAGATTGAAATGTTATTTTATGGTTTATGTGTGGTTGTAGAAAATGGGTCTAAAAACAAAGCAATAACGATAAGTAACATCAAATAACAGATTTTTGGCTTTTTGTGAAACCGTGTCTCTCAGTGTGCAGCATGTGATAAAAATGCATTATACATAGACATTTTTCGCAAAAAAATAGCCTGGTATATCGAACATTCAAATACGGGTTTCATCATTCAGATACGAGTGTTGGGCCAATGTCAAAGTCAAATTATTTATTTCAAATAGGCACTTTTGATCGTCAAAATGGACAAAAAAATAGATTTTATTCTAATCGCCTGGAATTACTCGTACTCAGTAGCAGCTCGGAGTCTAGATTTGTGCCCGGTGGATGGCAATAGGCTCGCCCCCTACTACATGGGATTTAACCATAACTGGCGTGGGTATACAACAGGTACACCTCTGCCCAACCCTTCGGGGAAACAAGCCGTGATGTTATGTATGATTCTAGTCACCCCTTCCAAAAGGTAGTTTCGTAGAGAAGAATCGGCAAGAAACTCCACCGTTACTCTTTTAAAATGTTTTACAATATTTTGTATACGTACCTTAATTATATAATTATACGAGTATGTGAAGACGATGCACCTACAATAAAATTACTATACCACAATACGTAAAAGAATTAAAAATGGAGCAATGACAGATAAATGAATTATGAGATAGATACATGGTGCTCACTTACAATGTCTAATGTCACATACAGCGAGCTTACTGTGCTTTGGTACATAGAACTGTGCTCCTGTTGAGAATCAATGCCTTGATCTTGATTTGATAATAATCAGCGTGTAATATTCCTACTGATAGGAATTAGCCCTACTTTCTTTGTATTAGCTTGCACAAGCTAAATATGGGTAATAGTAATATAGTTTTAATTTTGTAAGTACACGGTCAAGCACTTATTATAATTCTGGTTGCAATTTGACGACTTCATGAGCCAGAGAAAACAACATAAAACCGACAATATCCACCATTATAAATGTACAATTCCAAACAAAACAGTACACTCAGACAACCCACTAATATTGAGTTGTTATTACCAACTGGTTTTACGACAACCTGTAACCGTAAATACGATATCAATACTAATACATACGGAGCTCTAATACGTTGTTTACTTTATTACTATAGCCGTTTACCACAGAATAGATACGTACAGAAGGCCAGCTTCATATTATAACGAGTGAAAACAGGCGCACGCACACATGGAGGCGTACGTACAGCGATCTCAAGCTAACAAATTCCCACAGAGTACGGAATCGCCGGGCCATAAGCGTCTGCAGAGACGGCAGGACTACTTAGTTTTGTGACGCCAAAAGTGTCTTGGGCTTTGAATGGTTTCGCAGATACCATTCAAAGCCCAAGAAAAAAAAAGAAAGAATTTTCTATATGACACGTGTCGTAGTCCGAGAAAACGGTGACACGCTTGGTTAATACGGAAAGTGTTTACGATGCCGCCTCCATGCTCTGTGCAGTCGCGAGTGTGCTTGCACTCGCTGTACGTAGACGCGTGCCTATGTGTGCGTGCGTGCGTTTTCGCTCAGTGTATTGAGCCGGCATTCTGTACCCATCTATTTTCTGTGTTTATTACTACAAATTATGTATGAGTATGCTGAACTAATGTATGGGTAATGTTTCGTATCTAATATATTGGCTTAGGAAGCTTTTTATTTGATTAAAGTGTGGGTTTGGTGTGTCGCTTTTAGTGATTAAATTCTAGAAAATCGAATTGCTGAAACGATCTGGGTATTTATTATACATTTTGTATGTGGTGGGCTGGATTAAAATAACCGAATTCGTACAGGCAGTATTCGTTACTCCTAAACCCAGCTAAAGTTTTATGATATTGTCTTTACCACTTTGCAATTTAAATTTTTACAAAAGTTTCGGGTTTCCACCTGAGGGCCTATCTCAATAATCAACTTTTGTAGTTTAATTAAAGTTGAAAAAGAGCAATAAATGTGTTAGAAAGTTATTTAATGCTATAGGTACTAACACAGGATATATATATTTTTAATTCTCTTACTTCACAGAAACACATACCTAGTTTTTAATTAATATAAACAACAAAACTAGTTAAGGAGTGCGCAACTTGCATTATAACTATCGATGGGTTCACGGTAACCCACAACTCCAATAAGTTACAGCAGTTTATAAGGGCTTTACCATCGATGTGGTTACCACCTGTGGTTACCATAACACAGGTGATATTATGGCTGGTTGTCTTAATTGCTATCCAAACTGCAACAAGTTCGAAGGGAATGAGAAACAGCTGTGTTTGCATGTTATGACCTCGCTGGGTCGTTTTATCGATAATTACACTCTTTTTGTTATCATGTTGATGATTGATGTTCACCAGTCTTACCTAAGGGTATCGTGTTACCCAGTAACTATCTGTGTAGGTCAGATAGGCAGTTACATAATCAGCCTTTAATGTTCCCACTGCTGGGACACAGGCCTCCTCTCTGTGAGAGGGAGTGGGCCGTAATCTACCACGCGGGCCCAGTGCGGGTTGGTAGATGTCACATATCTTCGAATGTTGGGTTCTAGGACATGCCGGTTTCCTCACGATGTTTTCCTTCACCGTTTTAAGAGCAGTAGTGATGAAATAATTTACACAAAGTAGAGTGCCTGTCCGGGTTCGAAGCTACGCCCTACAACTTGTAAGTTGCGGCCGTTACCACTGGGCCAAAATAAGACAGGCAGTTGCTGCATGTAAAATACTGGTATTCAGCTGTATCTAGTAAGATTGGTTCCAAAGGTTTGATTTGGTGGTTTTGGATTGATTGATTGATTGATTGTTGTCACACGTTCTAAGTTCTCATTTTAAAACTGTGCCTTTCGTCTTCTTATTTTGAAACAATGGCTTTAATATGTTCTTTTTTAGAAGTGGTCACTGCACTTTTTCTTCCAGTATAAAGTCTATCGTATTACCCAGTAACTGTCTGTGGAGGTCAGATAGGCAGTTGCTCCACGTAAAATGCTGGTGTTCAGCTGCATCCGGTAAGATTGGTTCCAAGGGTTTGGTTTGGTGGTTTTGGATTGATTGATTGACGAATTTAAGTTCTCATTTTAAAACTGTGCCTTTCGTCTTCTTCTTAGTAGTGTATCGATGGCAAAAAGTTCAAATATTATGTTTGGCCCAAAATTTAGCATTCATCACAAGTAGATCTTTCGACTATTGTTTCATGTTAAGGCGCTGACAAGACCCAATTGACAAAAATAGGCTTCTCTTAAGAAAAAAAATTGCCAAATCTGTACAGTTTGTGGTAGCGGAAAAAATATATGTTAATTTTGAACATATTTCCCCCAATTTGGTTTTTACCAAAACACGTTTTGAAAAACAATCTCGATACAAACTAACGTTAAACTAACCTCTTACCTTGAGTTCTAATCCAAAATATCTCTATTAAATATCAACATACGTTACGTATTTAATTAATAACAAAAACGTCTTATTTGAATACAGAACTTGGTTGTTTTTTATTTTCGATTACTCAACTTAATTTTGAGTAAATAGATAATTTCTTCATATTTTGCAATACATTACAAGCGTTGTGTCATTGTGCTTCTCTTTCTTTTGTATGCAATCTGACAGTGACCGTGGTTTAGGTGTTGTCAGCGTCTTAAGTACGATTTTTTGTCGATCTCTTTTTAACGCTGTATAAACAAGCATAAAAGTTTGTTTAATCTGTGAAAGTAACCATCATAATATGAGTAGAACATAGTACAGTAATTAGAAAGAAGGAAAAAAGTGTGACCACTCCTAAAAAGAATATATTAATTCCATTGTTTCAGGAGTCAAAAGTGTAAAATACTAAAATCCTTCATCTAAATAGTGTTAAATCCCGAATACATTTGGAATATAGCCAAGATAATGACGACGCCAAGCAGAAGATGGTTCCATTACTCCCTGTTACTGTCACAGCGTTGGATGCAAGGACCAGGCGATATTTATACTGACAGTTTATTAGGGGGTCAAGAACCGTTGACATTTTCTTGATTTGACAGTAAGTTTTCATCCCCTTTGTCTCATCGTTGTCTTATTGAGCTAGACTTTAATTATTATTGCCTGGAACTTTTTTTTTTTGCAAAAAAACATTGACAGCCGTACGAATAGAACGCAATGCGCCGGCGTCCCTTCGCTTGTCATACACCATAGACAATAGTTTATGGCATGGACAAGTGAAGTTCGAGCGTCGGAGTCAATCGTAATATTTACTGTACATTTACATATATTTATTTATTTCTGTATTTTATTCATTATAAATTATCTTTTTATTTAATTTTTATTCCCCTGGTGGGATTTATATTATTTTTCCGTAGATGTGTCCATGGCATCACAGCGGGCCCTATCAGAACACCAGCGCTGCAGTATTTATTTTATAAATATCGCAGCATTATACCTTTTTGGCATCGCACAAGTCGTTTTTATTGATTTTCTTTGTTGTTTTTTGTTTATTCGAAGTTTAGTTTTAAATGCTCCTTTTTTTACTTTTGTATTTCGTCTGCGTGTCCCAAATAAAATATTTTTCTTTCTTTCTTTCTTACTATTATTGCCTGTTGGTTTTAAGTCAATCAACTCCAGCCTTTTGCACGCCACTACTGAAAATAGGCCATTCCCAATATGTGCCACAACACCGTTTCCGTTGATTTAAGTGCTGTGGTAATTTATTAAAATTAATTTGGAAAGCTAAATTGTGGCTCAGCTAGTTAAAGATTATAAGGTGAACTAGAGAAGGATAAAAAAGTTGTTGTTGTTGAAAAAACGGCTACCTATTCAGGCGAGGCATAACTTTTCTGAAAACAGGCCATGCGATCGCTATTAAGCCACGGGCTCTCTCATTTTTAACGAGATTTCCTTCAATAAGTAGTTCAGTTTATAACAAAAAGAGCGACATAATTTAGAAAATGACGAACATTAAACGCTAAATTCTCTATATAACATTGTGTTCCGTCTAATAACCGCGTTGTCAATGAAGAATGCCATCAGTAAATTCAGTCGAGCCTTATAATTTTGCATTAAGGCGTATAAAAAGCAAATAAACATTCCAAGAGCCCATTAACTGAAAGGCCGACATTCTACCGATAAATTGAATTCCATTCAATTTGAGGCTATGACTCTTCCTTATTCTGCCAGGAGACAAATCACCTCATTAATTCCGTGGCACGGGCCCACAACGTTTAGTCCTTACGCTAAAGTACTCCGAACAAAGAATACACAGCTTCACAAGGATATTGTGTTACCCACGTTTACCTCAAAATCGTGTTTAAATCGTTTTCCTAATTCAGTTTCACGGTTTTATTATAATTAATTTTATACTTGCGCAGAATTTTATTCGAGTATTAATTTTTTGTTATGAGAAGTGAAAGTACTTGAAATGCTACAAATCTTAACAAATATGGTTTAAGAAATAGCAAAAACAATTCAGTAAATAATTATATAAGCACCTATTATTATCATGCTTTGAAGCTTGGTCTGTCTGTTTCTGTTTTTGTACAAAAAGACCAGGAGATTAGCTAGTAGTCAACCAACATTAATTTGTCAACATCACACATAGTGCATTTGTGTAAACTAATTGCAATTTCAATCAAGTAACAAGGAAACTAACAGCACGTGCCAACCAGCTCAATACAAAGACTGTACCTTGTCACATTATATCAAAGCAAACGGGTTATACCATACATTTCCACGAAATTCATACCGTACTGCGCCTAATGTTATTGCAAACACCTTCAGGCAACTGAGAGGGGGCACCATTCACTTTGGATGACAGTTCACGTGTGAGTGAAATGCTTGTTGACAAACTATATGCTTTTATGACGTCATGGAACTATATACAGAATAGCTTATATGAATCGCTGTAAGCGAAGTTACGAATCATGATTTAATTAAAAGTTTGTTGATAATTAAAAGAGGTCTAATCATTGGTTTGGTTATTGCCGTTTACTGGAGTAGTTGAAGTGCTTGTAACACAGTAAATATAATTTATACATGTAGCTGGACTAACATACACATACTTACGCCTTCTTCCTATAGGGTAATCAGAAACTACAGGAGGCCACCTGCTACGATCCTTGCGTCCTACTTTTACTTCGTTTACGCTCATACATCTGGTCGTACAAGCTCGTCGCTTGCGAGTACTATGCACTTGACCTTCTTGAAGAACAATAACTGCTAGTGTAAACGTTTCATGTTTAAAACCCCTTGTACACGATGTAACTTTCTCGCCTGAGGCACACAATAAAATTTGGGCAACAATTGACTTGTGTCGTCTAAATACTTTTTAGACGCTGCGACTTTTGCTGTTGCTTCAACTTATTGCATGCCACTGGGAATTAACCGTACCGTGTAAATCAGGCTTTAGTTAATTAAATACATAAAATGTTGGTGTACTATTGTTACCTCAATTCGTCATTTTCGAACAGAATACCTATACAAAAATTGATATCTTTCAACATTTTATAATAAATTGAAAGAAAAGGACATTGCTTTACTAATAAATGCTTGTTATTCCAAGCCTCACCCCGGTGTCTTTATTATTTCTCTTCATTTCGACCCCGAGGCGGCACGCTTTAAAATAAAAATTGCATCTTCCGAAGTAATACTTGGACTCGAATTTTTACCTAACAATGATTTTTATTCCTTTGTTAAAACCGCGGTCGCGCGACGATAGCCTGATTGAAATTCTCAGTTTCATTTGAAAAAACTGCTTTCTGCAAACCTGGTGTATTAAGATTATATCGTTCGTTGGCTCTTGTGGTAGAAATATTAATTGTAAGGTAAGATTTTCTAGTGATTCTGATTATGCAGATTTAAATGAAAAGAGAGCTTGAATACTCTGCTTTTTTTGCCAACTTCGTAGTTGGCAAAAAAAACAGAGTATTCGCGTCGTTGGCAACACCAGAGGTGGGTTCTGATTGTAACAGGCTATGTATGTTCATCTGTTTTCTTATAACTCCTGAACTCCTTTATCCTATTTTGATTAACAGAGTGTCTATAGTATACTATTGCATAGAATCCAATTATTTTTTTCTAATTGAACAGACAGCTGTGCTGCTGGGGAGTCACCACTAGGAAGAGGTGAAGGGTGGGCGTTTTGGGGGACTGTCTTATGTAATTTTGACGTTCGAAAAGTGCTGATTCTCAGCCTAGTTTGAATAAATGACTTTTGATTTTGATTTTTGATTTTCTATGGAATCGTCATGTTATTCCGCAGGCTATAGGCAACATATTAAAATTGTTTTTGAATAAATAAAGGTTTAGCGAATCTTAAAGAATTTACAAGCGGTCTACACTTCGGAAGATCGCATAGCTTGGAGACTCGTTATATTTGGTCGTGATCCTGAACGAGTGCACAACGAAGAAGCAAAAGATCTTACTCAAACGAATCAAGATTTTTTTAAATAATTAATAGATACACATGGCTGAATGTTGTGACTCAAACTCAAACCATTTATTTCAAATAAACCAAATACAGGCACTTTTGAATTGACAATGGGTCTGTTAGTCAGAAAGATGAAGCTAGTTGCCCATTCCAAAGCGTAGTAGGTACCTATGAAGAAGAAAGGGCACGAAACTCCATGGACACTCTTTTAAATTAAAATATTGTTACAAAAATATTGGTTACATCATTCATGTTGAAATTATATTTGTGAGAACAATGGAGAAAGACGTGCACGTTAAAAGTGTCCGTAATAGGAAGATAAAAAACAATTGAAAAATTAAAAAAAGCCGTGGCAGCTAAGAAATGACCAGTCCCTACTGACGGCGCCCGTTTACGAACATGACGCATGGATCAGCATCATTGAGCTCAACGCACGTTACTGTTCAGATCAAATAGTTCAACATTTAACTAACCTTATTGAAAATATCAAATGAAGATGTCATTCTTTCTACTCACCTTTTAAACTAACTTTGTCGCTTATTTCTTTTTCTATTCAACAAGCGTCGTTGTCGATACGATAACGACGTTCCTGTCTTGAGTCAAACTTTAGTATCCAACTTGCTCTCCTGCCTTTATTTTTTTATTTAATTAAAAACGATCACTTTGGAAATCATACCGTTCCCCTATAGAATTCAATATAATTTAATTGATGAGATTTCTTCAAAAAATATTTTTGAGGGTCTAAGGACCCATTTTTTGTTTTTTCTGCCCTCGATTTATTATTTCGTCTGATGGAACGTAAAAATATTGTAAGTATATTGAAAGGTTATCAGATAGAAATAAGTCACAAAATACATTGAAAGACGATACTGTTTCTTTAAAATACTATTGTGAGTCGATGGACGTGGTGTACATTTTAAGTAAGTAGAGCTGTTTCAATTTAGAAGACTTTATTTTTAAAGGTAAAAAGCTACCGTTATCTTACTGAATCCTAATGGCTTTAAATCGTTATAGTTCACAACAGTTTTTCAGCACTATTTATGTCAAGGCCTTGTTTTAATATACATTCCAAAATTTGTAAAATGCGCAGTCATTTGTCTCTTTGTTATACGAGTATAGTGTAGGTAGTATCAAACATCGAAGCAAATTATTCCTTTCTTCCTGCTTTTAATTAGTCTACCTTCACCCTTTATTATATCAAGACCAGGCGGTCTTATATCAAGACCAAACGATAATAGAGCAGCTAAAGCAAGTTCAAGCTTCATAATTATCTATTTTGCAATTTTCCATGATGTTCTTGTATCAAAAGAAAAATATGAAGCGTACCGTATTAGCTCGTTACTAGTGCTAGTTTGTTAAGTCAACGAGGCATAGTGAGTAATACTCAAAGCAAACTATGATTAATGACGTTACACTGTAATTTGCGGCACTAACAAGCATTATTTTGTCGTGGTTTTATTCAGTATTAACTGCGCATTGCGTATGCCGACGTAGATTTGATTTATTAAGGCGCTGACAAGACCCAATTGACCAAAATTGGCTTCTCTTAAGAAAAAAAAAATTGCCAAATCTGTATAGTTTGTGGTAGCGGAAAAAATATATGTTAATTTTGAACATATTTCCCAGAACTTGGTTGTTACCAAAACATGTTTTGAAAAAAAATCTCGATACAAACTAAAGTTAAACTAACCTCTTACCTTGAGTTCTAAACCAAAATATCTGCATCAAATATTAACATACGTTACGTATTTAATTAATAACAAAAACGTCTTATTTGAATACAGAACTTGGTTGTTTTTTATTTTCGATTACTCAACTTAATTTTGAGTAAATAGATAATTTCTTCATATTTTGCAATACATTACAAGCGTTGTGTCATTGTGCTTCTCTTTCTTTTGTATGCAATCTGACAGTGACCGTGGTTTAGGTGTTGTCAGCGTCTTAAGTACGATTTTTTGTCGATCTCTTTTTAACGCTGTATAAACAAGCATAAAAGTTTGTTTAATCTGTGAAAGTAACCATCATAATATGAGTAGAACATAGTACAGTAACATAGTAATTTACTCAAAATTGAGTTGAGTAATCGAAAATGAAAAACAACCAAGTTCTGCATTCAAATAAGACGTTCTTGTCTTATTTGAATGCAGAACTTGGTTGTTTTTCATTTTCGATTACTCAACTCAATTTTGAGTAAATTAAATAATTGCTTCATATTTTGCAATAAATTACAAGCGTTATGTCATCGCGCTTCTCGTTCTTTTCTATGCAATCCGACAGTGACCGCGTTTTAGGTGTTGTCAGCGTCTTAAGTACTACCTGCGCCCCGTGGTTTCTACCGCTTAGGTCTCGATCCTGTGAGAATATAGGGATAAAAGGTATCCTATGTTCTAATCCAGGCCATGGTCTACCCATTAACAAATTTCATCCGAATCCGTTCAGCCGTTTTAGCGTGAAAGCGTAGCAAACTCACTTTCGCATTTATAATATTAATAAGGATTTCTTTAAAAGTTCTATAAAGAAATCCTTATTAATATTATAAATGCGAAAGTGAGTAGTGGTTTATAAAAATCTTCATGAAGTTGGCAAAATTATCTTAGAATAAATAAAATAGTATAACACAGTTGCGCTTTTCGTGTCTGTCGTTTTTTTTTGGTTGAGAAATTATCAAATAACTTCTCCCGCTCTGGGCGGAGGGTGTGTCAGACTCTTATTGACTAAAACCCACCCATGTTCCTTCCGTTGCCTCTGTTGCCAGGGGCCTCGGTAACCCTTTCGGACTTCGCAACCCCGGCAGGTTTCGTGTCTGTCTGTGTGAACGCGTTATTCTTACAAACTTCGTAGCGGACTG
Source organism: Atethmia centrago (assembly GCA_905333075.3). NCBI lineage: Eukaryota > Metazoa > Arthropoda > Insecta > Lepidoptera > Noctuidae > Atethmia > Atethmia centrago. The sequence goes on from HG995388.1 coordinate 16,691,101, forward strand.
TGATGCAGTTTTAACCATTATTTAGAGAATTTGAATCCGGAAAGTTTATATTCATATAACATTATTATTAAAATTTAATACAGGATAAGTTTAAAAGGAGTACAGCTATTTTAGGAGGTAATCAGTTGCATGAAATTGAACGACTTTCCCCAAGGAACATAGCTCAAAATCTAAAAAAATAAAATTCAACTTCTCATAGAAACATAAGTCACGTGACTAGTCACTTTGTATTGAAAGTCGATTTCCAATTTTGAGATTTCGACTTATGTTCCTTGGGGAAAGTTGTCCAGTTTTATGCACCTGATTACCTCCTAAAATATCCGCACTCCTTTTAAACTTATCCTGCGACGCAAGGGCGTGTCGATGGTAATTTATACAACGAATCACCTATTAAACTTGATTTACTTTAAGTATTAATCTCGTTACTATCAATTGAATTTCATAATGTTATCTTTAGACCTTTTTCAATCGTTTTAGATCTAAGTGGCCAACAACACCTAAAGCGCGGTCACTGTCGGACTGTATGCGTCCGACAGTGAAGCGCGATGACACAACGCTGGTAATTTATTGCAAAATATGAAGCAATTATCGATTTATAAAAAAGCTATATGTTGTATAAAAAAAATAAAACACTATTATGCTAATAAGTTGTTTGTAGAATAATCTGACAAAAAAAACAGAATGATTGCATGTATATTAGTATGGTTTTTAATCATTAAAATATTTTTTTAGAGGTATTTTGTTCGTGATTTTTTTCTATTTTATCAAATTAGTTATATTATGTTTTCAACACACTATCTGACTAGCATATATCCTTAAGAATATCATATATTTTTTTGATTTTGTTTACTGCAGTGGATCATATACTTTAAGGTATTATAAAACTTATAAAAGTTGCGTTTAGGTCATGTAGTCCCCTTAATGAGATGTTTGAAGTTTTACAGATCATAATAGACGTTCTATTTCAAACTCTATTACTATGATGTCTTTAGGTACAAAGCCTCTTTTATAGTTCTCTAATAAGCAAATTACAAACTGCAAAGAGCGTATCTCTCAGACTATTTAGGAGCAATAAGTTTAGTTGTGTACCAGCTAAAGAGCCATTTGCCTTTTAAAAGAACTTTTAGAAAAAACCCATAATTCCTTCAAAAGTGCCGCAAAGGCTCTCCAAGATATTATCCTTTTAAAATGTCCGACGCACGTACACATTTTACTCCCAGCCATATAATGTGGGTCGTTTCCTCAAGTGAGGTCCAGCCTTCATTATTTTTCGAGTATATCATTTGCAACACAGCGTTTTCATTGTTTGCACTGAGCCCTTTTTGGGCAATTTTTTTGCGACCTCACATTACAGTAAGTGTGATAATGGCACAATTACCTACCTTCAACCTGTCTTTTAGGAGAGCTATTGATTTGATTTCGTGGTCTTTTCGTCCGCGTGAAGTAAAAGATTAATGTTCGGGGAAATAGGTCAGGCGAGTAAAATTAGTTTTACGGGCTGCGAACTGGTGAGATCATGTTGAACATAATTGTTTGAATGACGTAGATAGATCCCGTCCACAACTTGCGAGGAAGGAAGTGGTTTATTGCGAACCTTATAGGAATTGGCTCACAAGTTTTCACTACTGATTCCTATCGTTGATTTATAGACTTTACGCTTACTTCGAGGTTTGGGAGTTCGAGTTTCGTATTTTATGGGAAGGCTTTGTTGAAATTATGCAGGTACATTTACTGAATACTTAAGGTTTAGTAGTATTTATATTTGAATCAAATAAGAAAATAAGATAAATAAAAATCAAAATATTTGATTTCACATAAAACCTACATGGGCACTTAACAAACGACAGAGGATAGGTGCACAGTTTCAATTGGTCATTTCCTATGCAAAAGAGCCGGCAAGAAACTCCACGGTTACTCTTTTAAATATAATTGGCTTTTACAATGTTTCAAATTAAAGTATTGTTAGGTATGGGAGGACAGTGTAGGCCTATCAAAAAGTACTAACATAACATGTATTAGTACATAAGGTACTACTACTATACAAACAAATAAATAAAATTGAAGTGTCTGTTTGTAATGTCAAAATAACAGCTTTTTATTAAAGGCATTATGAAAGTATACAGGGTTACTTGTAATTTGATGTATGACTCATTTGCAACTATTAAGCACCCCATAAAGCCTAGCCCAGTATTTTTGAACATTTCCCAGAATTCTTCACTAAATATCACTTTTTTCTAAACTCTCAAATTAAATGGCTCTTATTGCCATTCCATACTTTAACAAACCTTTCGATGTAACCAAATTTTCTAAAACACTAAACAGTTAAATTCTGATAATGCTGCAAAAAAAACGGTGGATGTTTAAAAAAATGTGGTTCCTTCGAAAGGTTTGTGATAGTATTAGGTACCCAATGGAATAGCAATGAAAGCTATTCAATTTTTAAAAATACATAAAAATTGAGTTTCCTCGAATCCCATGAATTTTCGCCTAGGCTTTTTGGAGTGCTTAAGTCACCCTGTATACTTATCTGCTCCGGCTAATCTCCGAAATGGCTGGACCGATTTTGACGGGACTCTCACTGACAGCTGATGTTATATGGAGTAACTTAAGATACTTTTATTTTAGATAAAGCCAGGCGGCCGAAGCCGCGAGAAGCAGCTAGCTTACAATAAAGTTAAAAAAATATATTGATAGATAATTATTTGTATTTTGTATACTAGTGTACTAGAATTACTAAAAATAACTCCAAAATAGAGGTCTTAATTAACACTCCTTCACTGTCTTCATTTATTAATTACTTACTTACATTCATACTAATTTAATTTTCTAATGAGAATGTAAATAATACGTCTCAATTTATAAGGCCGTTTTCAGCACCTTTTTTATATGACCGTAATAAATTATGGTTAATCCTGACTTAAATGCGTATCTTTGTCTCGGGAAAGTAAACACGTAGATTATATTTTGGTATTAAATGGTCTAGAAATGACAGGACTGGACTAAGGGCCTTAGGAACATTACTCGAAAAAATATATGGTTATGATGAGCTCGTACCGTATTTTATGGTCCGTTTTCAATGTATTTTTTTTTCCCTTTAGACTGTCGGACTTGATAGTCTCAAACGTAACTTAAAACGTTTAATTTTATGAAAAATCTGATGAATCATAATCAGAAAGAAACATAAATAATGAATGTCTCTTTATTTTAGATACCAACTTTTAGTTTAGATATTAACTAAACTTTAGATTTGTTTTTTATCTGTAAAGCTCAAGATAAAGTAAGTAATAAAGCTTAATTGTTTGTTGACAGATCTAATTTATCAAGATCTGGAAAAAATAAAGGCACTCTCGCATAAAATCTAGATTAAACTCCTCAACTATACAGGGTTATATTAAATTATCTGGAGAAACTCCGCAAACGTAATGGGTATCGTCATCTAAACATGATAAAACAAAAATAAATTAATTTGATGAGTATTTTTTTGGGGTATCATTCTATAACAATACCAGAAAGCAGTTTATTAATAATTTCAACAGGGTCATTTTGAGTAGAAGTAATGTGAACCCCCGCAAATGATTTAGGATCGCTTGACCTGAATACTACCGTTGAGTTATGAGTTAATTTATATGCGGAAAATATGGTGCGGACACATGACAGTCAGATTAGCGAGTTGGAACGTACGCCTATTTGTTTTGATTACGTCGTAAAGCTTTTAACCCAATTTTGTCAACTGTTATTATTATATTGGACTAAGTGAAGTGAGGAACATGCTTAGAATCAATAATTTTGCTAGGTAGGTTATTGTAAAGACTTAAAAGGTTCTTCTGCAAATGAATCAGATACTCGTACTAGAGATATAGAAGATTAATGATAGGGACAAGGCTATACTTTCAGTATTACATAAAAATTAAAGCAAATGAGCTCCATTATACCTATTTCATCTATTCCGTTTACTGCTTATAGTTCTAAATACGTGTGCAATGTCAAATGTCTTCATAGTCATGTTACTAAAGCCAACAATTTCTTGCAAGGATCAGTTTCAGCTATCAACTCAGTCTTAATCTCCACTACATCAAATGCCAGCTCTTCAACATTACGACCAGAGTAATGTCTCCTATAGTCCTTCGATGCTTAGTTGGATTGCCTGATTTAGTATTCAACCTAATACTATCAAGCGTTCTGTTTCGTCACAGTGGGGCTTCGCTCTTTGATTTCTAGATACTAGGTTACGTTCTACCCGTAGTTAGGGAGATGTCTCGTTCAGGCTTTAGGTGCCGGGAATAATAATACATATATTAATAATAATATATTAATAATAAACTTTGTGCATGGGCGAGCCGTATTCGGCGGTATAAGCGGCAGGTTGATCGATACACGCAAAATCGCATGTTCCAGAGTGATGAGAGGTGGGTATATAGAGCTTGGGAGCGACCTGAACAAAACGAAACAGACGTGTGCCGCCCAGATGATGCCACCACGACTGCGTTCTGGCGCAGCATCTGGTAGGTACCTGTCTGCCATGCTGAGGCTGACTGGATGCGGGATGTCGAGCGAGTTTGTGAAACTATACCAGAAACGGAAGTAGTTATTATCACGCCATCAGATATAGCTAGAGCGGTCCGTCCGTTACCGAATTGGAAATCACCGGGACCGGACGGACTGCACAACTTTTGGCTGAAATGGCTAACTAGTTCACACACTTGCCTGGCATCTCAGTTCCAGTCATCCTTAGAGTCTGGGTCGCTGCCGCTGTTTCTGACAACAGGCATTACCCACCTGCTCCATAAGTCAGGTAGTCCCGCGGAACCCAAGAATTATAGACCGATCACGTGTTTTTCGACGGTCTATAAACTTCTTATATCCATTTTGAGAGCGAAAATTAACAAACACATTGACAGTAATTCAATTATGTCTGCCTCTCAAAATGGATGTCGGAACGGGTCCCGTGGTACTAAGGAGCTACTTCTCATCGACTTGGCCATTAGCCAACAGGTTTGTCGATCCCGCAAGGATCTGTCGACTTGCTGGATAGATTATAGGAAGGCCTACGACTCGGTGCCACATACATGGCTCATGAGGGTGCTGGAGTTGTACAAAATAGATACGACTCTACGCACCTTCCTTGAATCATGTATGGGGCAATGGAGGACAGTCCTTCGCTATCCGTGGTGTCGACGGATCCAGGGGAATAATGAGCCTGTATGGATTAAACGGGGAATATTTCAGGGCGACAGTTTGAGTCCACTTTTGTTCTGCTTAGCCCTGAATCCTCTAAGCACGCTGCTGGAGGATTCAGGTCTAGGCTATCGGTTGAGGAGAGGTGGTCAGGTCATATCTCACCTCCTCTACATGGATGACTCGAAAATCTTTGTCCCCAACAAATTGCAACTGATGGAGCTACTGAAGGTAACTGAAACTTTCAGTAGCGCCATCAGAATGGAGTTTGGTGTGGACAAATGTGCAGTCATGCATGCAAAGCGAGGGGACATAATGGAATCCGAGGGAATTCAACTTTCGGGTTCCATACACCTTAGATCTCTTTCCTCACCCGAAAGCTATAAGTATTTGGGTATGTCGGAAGCGTTAGGCATCAACGTTATTGGCATGAAGCAATTGTTAAAGGAGCGCTTTTTTGGCCGCCTGAAGAAGGTATTGATTACTTTTCTTTCAGGCGGAAATAAGGTGCGCGCCTTCAACAGGCGGGTCATGCCGGTTTTGATGTACTCTTTCGGCATACTCAAATGGACTCAGGTGGAACTCGACGCCCTGGATAGGAGGGTCCGTACACTGTTGACCGCAAACCGGATGCATCACCCACGATCATCGGTCATGAGACTGTACATCCCGCGGAAGTGCGGGGGTCGAGGATTTTTAAATGCGAAGACCATCCACAACCGCGAGATATGCAGTCTCAGCGAATATTTTTTGAAAGCCGAAGCGGTCGCAGTGGACAAGGGGCTCACCCCGCTTTCCATGGCTAAAGAGAACTGGTGCAAACCTGTAGTACTTACTACGGATGACCGCAAGGAGATATGGCAAAACAAGGAGCTACACGGACGCTTCTAACAGGCTCTTCATGAGCCCGATGTAGATTTCTTAGCGTCCGTATCCTGGCTACGTTTCGGGGACCTTTTCGGGGAAACTGAAGGTTTTGTCTATGCAATTATGGACGAAGTTATCTTGACGATTAACTACCGGAGACATATTACGAAGGACGGGACGATTGACGTGTGTCGGGCATGCCACCGTTCGGGTGAGTCTATCAGACATATTATCTCTGGTTGTTCTCGTCTGGCTAATGGCGAGTACTTGCAGGGACATAACCAAGTGGCTAGGATTATTCACCAGCAACTTGCTTTGAAATATAAACTTGTGAACTCTGAGGTACCGTATTACAAGTATGTGCCCGACCCAGTTCTCGAAAATGACCATGTCACGTTGTACTGGGATCGGTCTATCATTACTGACAGGACTATTGTCGCCAATAAGCCTGTGGTGATAGATCGATTAGCGCGCCGCGCAATAATAGTCGATGTTACCATTCCACATGACGATAACCTCGTGAAAGCTGAGAAAGAGAAACAAATAAAATATCTCGACTTAGCACACGAGGTTGTTGACATGTGGAATGTGAACTTGGCTGTCATTGTGCCGATTGTCGTTACGGCCAATGGCCTGATGGCCGAAAGCCTCAACCATCATCTCTCGAGGCTCTCGTTAGGCGGCTGGATCAAGGGCCTGATTCAGAAGGCAGTACTCTTCGGGGCGTTAGTCCGTTGCCGCGAGAAATCGCGGCACAGCGGACGGAGCTCCGGCGGGATCTCATGGCGTCATGGAAAGTACGGTTGTCGCAACCCAGTGCTGGGCACGCCACGATTGCGGCGATAAGTCCCCTCTTTGAGGAGTGGCTGGAGAGACGCCACGGCGTCCTCACCTTCCGCCTGACGCAGGTCCTCACCGGACACGGCAGCTTCGGGAGGTTCCTGTGTCGGATAAGGCGGGAGGAAACGTCCGGGTGTCACCACTGTGTGGATCGCCCGGAGGACACGGTGGAGCATACGGTGGAGGTCTGCCCGGCTTGGGCAGAGCACCGCCGTGTCCTCGCGGAGGCGATCGGCGGCAGAGACCTCTCGCATCCGGCCCTGGTTCAGGCCATGGTACGGAGCGAGAGGGCATGGGCAGCCGTCACTTCCTTCTGCGAAGCAGTAATGCTCGCGAAGGAGGAGGCGGGACGGTTGAGGGAAAGGCACGTTTCGCGCCCTCTCGCCCCTAGCCGCCGCAGGAGACGCCCTGGGCGTCGGGAATCTCGGGCGGATTTCCAGCCACCGTAGGCGCGGGCTTGCGGACGGTGAGCAATGGGTAGCTCACCGTCCGGTAAGGACCAGGCCCGGGTCGACGGCGCGTCGTATTCCACGCGCGCCTCAAAGAGATGTCAGCACAAATGTAGGGGTCCACTAGGGCCGATGCCTGCCGGGGTCGCGGGAAGGTACTTATGGGTCACCGAGTCCCCTGGCAACACAGGCAACAGGAAGGAATAAGGGTGGGTTTTAGTCAGTAAGAGTCTGACACACCCTCCCGCTCCGTCCAGAGCGGGAGAAGTTATTTGATGATTTCCCACGCTCAAAAAAAAAAAAAGTACTCTTCGATACGGCTCGCATTGTGAGGAGGTTCCTGTCTCTAGAGCCCTAACCACCAGTAGCTTGGACCCTGCTCCCGACACCGGCGGACCACTATTTTTTATATTTTTAAATGTTCTATTATACCTTTTTCAAGAAATATTTAAAAAATTATTTTATACCTATGTAAAAAAAAAAATAAACGAAATAATAATATTTGGGTTATATTGTTTTATGTATCTTTATTTAGTATCTTATATTGGTTCCTACATCATCATCTAATACTTTGTAAGAATCAGTCAATGATAATTAGTTAAGTTAGACTACCAGAGCAAAGCTAATGTTTTTTTTTACCTTATTCGGAACCAAGCACCTAACAATGTACAGTCACCTACTCCTTGCTACCAATGAATCTTGTCTTGTCAATCATGTCTTGGTATAACTTTTTAATGCAATCATCGCTCTGCTACCGACTCCGCTTATCACTAACCCCTAGCCCCACAATATCACAATACTATTACGGCAGAGATACATACGCAGTCGCACAATAGGCTCTGATTCCGATTTGCATTTTAACGCAGTTTGCGTCTGCCTAAATATTGTTTCATATAATTGATACCGGTCCTCTAATATTGTAAGCGTTTGATTCCACTTAACGGTGACATTTAGGATGACTGGGTTTAGCATTTAGCCTATGGTAATTTTCAAGTACCGAAATTGTCTTTGCATTTAAGGTTGCACGCTCTTCTGTCATCTTGTGGTTTCATCTCTCTTATTCATATTAGCTGTCTAATAATAAAAACGTTTGACTCTATCGCTGAAATTAGGAATTTGCCGTTTAGTGTATCATTTTTTATCATTATATTGTCTTGGGACTTTTGGTTGGTAGTTTTTATCATTTTTTGCTTATTTTCAACTAGTGATTTTCTCTCTGTCATGATAAAAGTTACTACTATCTAACTTTCCTGTTTGACTTCACTTCTTCCGTTTTGGTTAAAAACCACAAAATTATATGTACTATTGGCAAAACTTAAGCATGCTCACTTTAGAAAATATTTCTGCGGCAAGCGCAGCTAGTGACAAACCACACCCCTTCCTGGTTTCGTCCAATTAGAGACAATATGAATTTGTGTGAGTATAGGGCGTGTAACAAAAAATATAAATATGTGTGGTATGTTGGTTACTCACTGCACGAGCCGGTATTATTCGCGCGAGCCGAGGGCGAGCGAGCGCGATAAGGGAGTCGAGTGTGTGCGCGTTTCATACGACGGTTTTCAACTTGAGAGGAAAAAAAGAGACTGGTATTGTTATTAGTTTCGTACGCCGCTAGGTATTTCTCTCTAGATTTTGCAGGCAACAGGCTGTCACTAGCGTTTCGTGCCTAGATTAGTATTTCCGGGGGGTTAAATCTACGCGTTGCTCTTCGCTCTTCTTTCCTAATTGAAGTCAACATTTTTGATAATAATTAACCACACAATGAAAACGTTAACAAGTATTTCTGGAAAATACCGCGCTTGTTTTGTTTATCCCGCGCGCCGCAGGTGTAAATAAAGGCGCTGGAAAAACCGCTAAACAGCCTATATAAAAAATATAATAAGTAAACAAAATAATGTTTTGAATAAGCAAATTAAGGTTAATATGTAGTGAAAAATATATAATTTTATGAAATGATGATAATTTTGATGATTGATTTATCTGATGTAACGAATTTTTTTTTCTCAAAAATATTCATTGTTTTTGGACAAAAACTGCGTATATTGAAAAAAGAAATGTAAAGTAAAAATACTTCTATATAAGCTGAATTTCTGAGTCACTTTACAAGCAAGTGTGTTGAAGAAATATTTCGTAATTTTTTGCGACCGTATTTTATGGCCGTTCTATAAAGACGATCTATTGTTTAACCAGATGTTCTGACGTTCCCACTGAATAACAATGGTGCTTAGATAATGAACTTATTTTTATTGCAGTTGCAAAAGTTGCGACAGCAATAATAAAAAAATCTGATAACATTGTATAAACTGCGCCAAGTAATGGTTCAAATACTACTGTAAGTAATTTTGCTATTTTAATCAAAACAGCAATAAAAGAAAGAGATAGCAAATGACAATTTCTAACAAAACTACGTAACTTGCTTCGTTTTAGGGTTCCGTAGTCAACAAGGAACTCTTATAGTTTCGCCATGACCGTCTGTCTGTCTGTCTGTCACCGGCTTAGCTCACAGACTCTTACTAGAAAGCTGTAATTTGGCAAAGTGGTAAACAAAAATGCTAAATAAAGTTTTTTTAGGGTACGCGTATAGCAATACCAATAATACATTTTCTAAACCAAACGGAAGATATTAGTACGAAATTACTTCTTGTCAACAATAACAATTCATAAAGCGCTCTCGCTGGCCGTGCCCATTAAAAAAATGTCTTACAAACAAGTGAGCATAGCACGCGCCTAGTGTGACTGTCACACACACTATACATAATTACATTAATACAAACACGGCTAAAATACGCTTCATGCATCCCATTGGCCAAAACGCTTGCATCGGGCGATCGAGTCGTGAGCCGTGCTATACGATTATCGCCTTAGAGGTGAGCATGCGGAAGATTGGCCGATAGTACACTCAAAATTGTTTTCAAATAATGCTAATAACGACGCCCCTCTGTAATTAAAAAAAAATGTCCTTGTAAAGACTTGATAGGTTAATTGCAATCACAAAATGATTACAATTTTTGTTCAGAACCAGAAATGTAACATACATTTTAATCACACCGCAATAAACAGCTTATAACAACAAACAAGTCACTATATCAGCACAAACACTTATATCTCTAATACCCACCTCGATTTCCACACTTTTTTCAATTTCAATCCCATTAGTTTGCTTGCTGATGATAGTTTATTTTTTAATCCACAGGAAGCCATTACGGTAATATCTTGATCTGTAAGCCTTCAATTTATTGGCGGTCGGCAAATGAAATGCACTTTTGTGGTACCTCTTTGATGAAACCGCGAAGCTAGTAGAAAATATTACAGCTCTGAAGGTATCTTTCGTGGATCGTTTTTTTTTTGTGTTGAACAGTGTATTTAATGCATTGGAAGTTTTGAATATATTGGAAAAGGATTATTTGTGTTTAATTTGTCTGTGAACTTTTTGAGGGATTTTGGTTATTCCGAGATTCAATTGAGTTTTAAAAAGTTGGGAAAAGGCTAGGCAGATGATGATTTTTCAAAAATTATTTTAATAGCTTCAGTTGATTTTCTTTTTGGTGTGTAATCACAGTGCCTTATCGGATGGCGAGCTACCCATTGCTCACCGTCCGCAAGCCCACGCCTGCGATAGCTGGAAATCCGCCTGGGATTCCCAACGCCCAGGGCATCTTCTGCGGTGGCTATGAGCGTAAGGGCGCGAAATTTGCCTTTTCCTCAACCGTCCCGCCCCCTCTTTCACGAGCATTACTGCATCGCAGAAGGAGGTGACGGCTGTCCATCTCGCTCCGTACCATGGCCTGGACCAGGGCCGGACGCAAGAGATCTCCACCGCCAATTGCCTCCATGAGGACACGGACACGTGGTGCTCTGCCTAAGTCGCGCAGACCTGTATGCTCCACCGTGTCCTCCGGGCGATCCACACAGTGGTGACACCCAGGCGTTTCCTCCCGCCTTGTCCGGTGAGGAGTTGCGTCAGGCGGAAGGTGAGGATGCCATGGCGCCTCTCTAGCCTCAAAGAGCCACGGCCTCAAAGAGGGGACTTATCGCCACAATTGTGGCGTGCCCAGGACTGGTTGCGACAAACGCACTCTCCATGTCGCTATGAGATCCCGCCCGAGCTCTGTCCGCTGTGCACTAATTTCTCGCGGCAGCGGAGTTACGCCGTTTCGCGTCCTCGCACCACTCCCATACGTGCGCGAGGACTTTTGCCTTCAGATCCCATGGCGGCAATCCGCCAAAGAGGCACACCACCTCACCGGAGACCGTGCGTTATCCCCGGACCAGCCGCATGGCCATGACCCTTTGGGCAAACATATTACCTAAATCAGCCGTTGATAGGGTAAAAATTAGGTACGTTTAGTCTACTCTAATTTTATTTATATTGCTATAAAAACATTTAAACTATCAAAGCACTTTGCATGTCAAACAAAATTAACGTCTGACATTATCAGACCTTTTATCGCACTTTAAGTACCAGTATTAAGCATAGTATTAATCCCAGGAATACCATTTTTCTTGACTTAGCATATAAAGGCCAATTAAAATTTTATAATTTGTAACTGGCACATTACTCTGTGGCAAAAAAATTTAAACCACATACAAGGTAATTTGAACTTTATTAACGGTACTTTAGTTTGGCATTTCAGTGTTAGTGAACAGGGTAAATGTAAAATTTAAATACTGGTATTATTAAGACCGCATAAAAACTATTAGCTGTAGTAAATCAAGTTGACAAATCGTGGGAAACCGTTACGTTATTTTGTAGTGGTGTGATCTCGTATAAAAAGTTCCAGTGGGTTTACTTCTTCAAAGTTTGTTGATATCGTGTTACAAGTCACAGGTAGGACCTATGGACAAGTAGTTTACTCGTATAAAAATAAAAATAAAGTTTCTTTACTCTACACAAGTTATGTCACCCACCACTTCATAACCTGTTGACACAAAGACGTATGTGTTGTTGACACACACGTGTAATAATTATTAGCTAGTAAAACAATTAAAATAATTGTTTTACTAGCTACACCCTGCGGTTTCACTCGCATAAGTCTCGATCCCGTAAGAATATCGGGATAAACATCGGGGTATCCAATGGCATAACCTAAGTCATGGTCTATCCATGTGCCAAATATCATCTAAACAGTCACGCCATTTAGTTTTAGCGTGAAAGCGAAACAAACAAACAAACTCACTTTCGCAATTATTATATTAGTTAGGATACCATGATTTTACACATACCGAATTTCATCAAATCGTAAAAGTTGTAAATTCTTTTAAAATTCCTTTGTTTCCGAGCATATTATAATTTCGAGGTCGCTTGTCACCTCATTACCAAGTTTTTGGCTCAAGTGCCTTCAGCCTTATATCATTCCACACCAAAATCTCATTTCTTTAAAATATGATAATTATATTTTTATATCAATTGGTCAAGACCAATTATATATGGGACAAGTCCCATCACTAGTTAGTACGTTTTAATTACATGCAGTACATTTTTCATGTCAGAACGCTACATTAGTTGCTATTTAAATAACTGAAAGGAATGTAGCTGCCACGCTATAAATTCGCATTCAAATTATAGCTAGAGCTATAGCTATAATTTAAGCAACAACGAGTTTAAGAAACAACTTCAAGTATCTAGACTTGAAGTTATTTCTTAAACTATAGTTGAAGAAATTATATTTTTTCCAGCTAAAACACTAGGAAGTGGTGAAGGGCGGGCGTTTTAGGGGACTGTCTTATGTAACTTTGACGTTCCAACTAAGGTGCTGATTCTCAGCCTAATTTGAATAAATGACTTTTGATTTTGATTGATTTGGTTGATTGCAAACATTTATTATGAGGACATTGTATGCAAAAATAATTTGTTTAGTATACTTTAGTATTTTAATCAGATTTTTTCTACACGCGCTGAAAATGGCCAAATTAAGCCATAGACTACACTAAAATCAACACACATAATTAAACAAACAGTAGCATTATAGCATGAACATACAAACGCTACTGCTGTGCATGAGGTCTTGGGTTCGATGCCTGGATCGGGCAAAGTGTTGTTGGGTTTTTCATCTAGAATTTCTTATTAACAGCCCGGAGTCTGGATTTATGCCCGATTGATGGCAATACGGTAGCCACATATTACATGGGCCTTAGACATATATGGCGAAATGTGAGTGTACTATAGGTACACCTCTGCCTACGCCTTCGGGGAATACAGGCTAGTGATGTAATATTGTACAAACGACCTCGTCCAAACTATAGTTTGACTGCAAAAGACCGATAAATCCCACGCGAAGACATTATACTTAAAAAAGGTAAAGTAGGCGGAACAAAAAGAAGAACAATCCACAAAAGATAAAGTGAGTCATAAAAGAGGAACCAATCGTAAACTTTAACAAGATAACTAGGTAAGGTAAAACATTAATTAAAACAATTTTAGTTTTTGTAATGAATCAACAAAAGTTTCTTCCTTTAATGCTATTGAGCTCCAAATTAAAACCTTCAATCATTAAGACGAGCGCAATGAAGTTTCCAAAATGTTTTCCAACATTAAACCGGGGCCGCTAACATGCGGTTTGCAGAGATTCTAAGATAACCTAAGACTCATTTAAACTTAACAATGTGCTAAACTTAGCTAAGTAGTCTAGATTGTTCGCGTTCGTAGTTGAATTAATTGGTGATAAGTTTGAGTCAGTTTTAGGTAATATTGCACCTGAACTTGTAGCGCATGTGTTGAAATATTAAACAGCAGGCTTAGCATGACGCTTTCTATTTGTACGAAGAATAGTCGCAGCTTTTTCTATACAAAGCAAAATTTCGTTTCTCCATTTTTGACATCGCACCGTAGAAATCCTTCTACATAAAAATGGACTTGGCCAAAGATCGTTGGAAACGAAAGGCGAAAATGTTCAAATTTTTCATCATGGGTGTCGTTTTCATGGTTTTCGGGGGTGTTAAAGCCGATAGTGAGGTCAAAATTAAAAAAAAAAAAAGATGGTGACTGCGAAAATTACCAAATTTTTTGGAATAAATAAACAAAATTGAGTTATTGACTGAATTTTTGTTTTGCTATTTTATTTGAAAAACCCCTAAATAGTAACGTTTAAACACTTAAATACTAGTTTTGAAATAATATAAAATGATCAATAAAATTAGTATAAAAATATTATTAAAATCTCGATTATTATTATAAATGTAACGCTTGGTCAATCCTTAGCATTAGTGGGATGACACTGACAGCTCAGTCCACGCTAATTTTCACGGTGAGATTTTTACAGAATTGACATGCTGTAGTACACCCACATTTCGCCAGTTATGATTAAGTCCCGTGTAATAGGGAGCGAGCTTATTGCCATCAACCGGGCACAAATCCAGAGTCTGGGCTGCTACTGAGAAATTCCAGATAGAAAAAAACCCAATAACACTTTGCCCGACCCGGGAATCGAACCCAGGACCTCATGCTCAGCAGTAGCGCTTGCGACCACTGACCAAAGAATTAATGTACTTGTTAAACAAAACGCCGCGACTTACGAATTGTAGGTCGTAAGTTCGAACCCAGACAGGCGCTTTACTTTGTGTAAATTATTTCATCACCACTGCTCTCAAAACAGTGAAGGAAAATATCGTGAGGAAACCGGCATATCCTATAGCCAAAAAATCAAAGACATGTGACATCTACCAATCCGCACTGGGCCCGCGTGGTGGATTACGGTCCACTCCCTCTCACAGAGAGGAGGCCTGTGTCCCAGCAGTGGGAACATTATAGGCTGATTATGTGTTAAACAAAACTCTTGAATGGGTTAAAATCTTACTAACGTTTAAGTTTTAACAGAAGGAAAAGAACCAGACCGAACAATTATAAACCTTACAGTAGTTCATTTTAGTTCCAATTCCGAAAACAACACGAAAGTACACTTTCGTGTGTTTAATATTTGGCCCAAACAACGTCTAACCAAGCTAAGCCGTATAAATTCCATTTTGGAGCAACAAACTGACAAGCAATAATTAATATTCAACGAAACGCACACTCGACTATCAGGAGCGGTAACGTACTAGTAAATTGCACGAGTTGGTCCAAGTGAGCCAATTCAACCCACCGCGGGGCGTTTGCTAAAACTTTGCTCATATTTAATTTGGCAGGGCACTCGCTCGAGACTAGCCTGATTATTGTTACACGTTAAACACTATTAGTTCAAACTTCGGGCTGTATAGCATCAATATTGTCACAAAGTTTGCCTGTTGGAATTTGAATATTAATTTTGGTAACCTATTTTTGGGAGATTTCTTGTTTTGGATTTAGTCTGAAAATAGTTCAACACTTGTTGGTTTCGTGAAAAGTACAGGTTTTTAGTCCATACTCTTATTAATCCTATTGTAGACGCAATGACTTACACAATTGTCATTAATACTATTTACCCTTAGGTATACAAATATTGTTTAATACATTTTACTTGTAAGTCATTCAAATATTTGTTACGTTATTCAATCGAGTTCAAAATTCTAATCGCAAATCAAAAGTCATTGATTCAAACTAGGCTGAGAATCAGCACTTTTCGAACGACAAATTTACATAAGACAGTCCCCCAAAAACGCCCGCCCTTCACCACTTCCTAGTGCTTTAGCTGAGAAGAAGAAGTGGCGTAACAAACTCCCCAGCAGCACACCTGTCTGTTTAGTAATATAAACTTGATTCTATACAAATCGTAAGCAAAGTAATTAACACTACGAAAAAAAACATTAAATTACTTTCCATATGTTAGCTAGCTCACGCCAACAAAACAATGAAAACTCAAGCAGAAATAAAAATTACAATATAAAAACGTAAACAGAACTGAAAAAAATGTAAACAAAGCAGAAATCCAATCAATGAAATACAAGTAGCAATCAATTGAATTTTACTAGTATTACTTACTAGTGGTCGCGGCCAACGAAAAAAGGATCTTAAAACATCTGCATTGCTCACGGATATCGAGCATTGCTCGACTTCGTTGAGCTTGGTACAAACGTTAATGCTGACACAGCTGTGATGATGTAACACTCTAACTTCTCCCAGATATATAATTCCATTTCCAAGGTTAACTTACAACACTCTGCCAAAATCAATAAGCATTGAAACCGAACTGCATTGAGCGCATCGCAATACGGGTATGAGCATCAGCCCTCCCTATATGATACCTAACGAGTACCAGCGTTAGTTAAGCAAATTTTATGGAATTTGGCACAAAGCCGTGTATTCAAAGTTTTGGTTCAAGGCAGTGGAGAATCGAGTTAGGTAATTTCTTCGGGAATATTGTAATGAACAAGATGTTAGGAGAGTGTGAAATCAGGAAAGGCTATATTTTTGGGATATTTTTTGATTTTTTGTCAATGCTATTTCATAAAGTATACTCATATTTCAGTAGTCATATAAACATACATGTAGGTACTCACCCTTCTTCCTATGGGGGTAGAAAGAAACTACAGAACGCCACGTACTATGATCCATACATACTCCTTTTGCTTCGTTTACGTTCATACATCTTACACGCGCGCTGAATGCGAATACTAGTACTACTCAAATGTCCTTTATGTCGAAATAAATTCATTCACAAACGTGAATGATTCTACTTGTATCTCGAGAAGCAATATTTTATCTAAATTATGTTGTATACTATTGCATAGAATCAAGTTTTTCTAACTGAACAGACAGTTGTGCTGCTGGGGAGTTTGTTGCGCCACTTCTTCTTCCCAATTAAAGCTCTAGGAAGTGGTGAAAGACGCGTGTTTTGGGGGACTTTCCTATTTAGTTCTGACGTCCGTAAAGTGCTCATTTTCAGCTCAGTTTGAATAAACGACTTTTGATTTTGATTAGTATGTTTTGGTAAAATAGGGTAGAGACTAAAACTAATAAAATACTAACCATCATTAAAGTTTTAACTCAGAACTTTTAAAAACTACGACTGTAATTGCATCTGAAGATTCATATTGCTTCGAAACGTTTCTGCCCAACAAATTGCTTCCAATAAAAACTTTCGAGTTGCAAAAATGTAATCCGTTAATGCCCACAGAGCTCATACACGCCGCTGCCAAGTTTATTAGAACAAATACGTTGAACCAGATTCTAGTCTCTTATTATTACAAACATTTTTTACAAAAAAAGCTGCCTCGCTAGTCTAGTGATCGCAAGCGCTACTGTTGTCCGGCCCTGGTTCAGGCCATGATACGGAGCGAGAGGGCATGGGCATCCATCACCTCCTTCGGCGAAGCAGTAATGCTCGCGAAGGAGGAGGCGGGACGGTTGAGGGAAAGGCAATTTTCACGCCCTCTCACCCCTAGCTGCCACAGGAGACACCCTGGGCATCGAGAATCCCGGGCGGATTTCCGGCCACCGCAGGCGCGGGCTTGCGGACGGTGAGCAATGGGTAGCTCACCGTCCGGTAAGAACCAGGCTTGGGTCGACGGCGCGTTGTATTCTACGCGCGCCTCAAAGAGATGTCATCAGCACAAGCGTAGGGGTCCACTAAGGCCGTTGCCTGCCGGGGTCGCGGGAAGGTACCAAAGGGTTACTGAGGCACCTGGCAACACAGGCAACTGAAGGACTACGGGTGGGTTTTAGTCAGTAAGAGTCTGACACACCCTCCCGCTCCGCCCAGAGCGAGAGAAGTTATTTGATGATTTACCACCCAAAAAAAAGCGCTAGTGTTGAGTATGAGGTCCTGGGTTCGATTTCCGGATCAGCTAAAGTGTTATTGGGTTTTTCATGTGCAATTTCTCAGTAACAGCTGGATTTGTGCCCGGTTAATGGCAATAGGCTCGCCCCCTACTACATGGGACCTAAACATTACTGGCGAAATCTGGGTGTACTATAGGTACGCCTCTGCCTAACCCTTTAGAGAATATAGGCGTGATATTATGTTATTCTAATAAAGTTGTAGTTTTGGTCTCAGCAGCCAAAATATACAGAGACTCAGGACTGGTGACACGAAAAAAACTGCTGTCCCCTACATTTATGTTCGCAATACCTCATCAAGATGTAGGAAAAGCAGATTTTTTTTTTTGGGATTACAGCTTTGGTCCCTTAGTAAAAGTTGTTAATAATGATGTATACAATGTCCCATTTCAGTTTGTCGCAAGTTTTCAATTTCAACCTGTATATTACGATGATTGACTGCTTAGCCCCATACAGATATAGCGTGATCATAAACATTTAAAAAGTTAAATCTGTAACTATCTGAAATGATCTAACCGTTTGGCTCGTCTTTTTATAACTTGCTGTAGAGGAATACAAACATAATGCAATATTGTTCATGCCCCATAGCAAATAGCGTGATTATATAATATAGCCTACCCACTATTTGATGTTTTCCCACCACTGAATATCTATGTAAAATTTGAACAGAATCAGGTAGAATTTGCCTGAAGCTGGAACGTACAATCAGACAAACGAACAAAAAATCTGCATTAGAATCGCTCCCAGACCCCCGTAGCACTTATTTTTTTCAAAAATATTCAATAAACAATTTTGACTTCACTGCGATAGTATTATATCCCTTAGTATCCCTAGCTGTCTAAGCATATAGAACAGCAGCTCCATCACCTACCAATAGAGACCGCTAAATCAAACTACTGCTGATAAAACCATGTCATTTGTAAGAAAATGTTCCTAAAAGTTAGAGGATGTGTATATAGATCTTCTACAAAAAAATCAGCCCCGTGTGATTCTTAAGAGAAATTTAAAGTTTTTTTATGGAAACTCATTTTCCCTACGGGTATGAACTTCAAATTGATTTACATATTGAGTAAAATGAACAAGCAAACACGAGTTACATATCTTTTAGATCAGAGTTCGTCCGAGACAACCTGGCCAGTCTGCTGTGGACTTTAAAAGAGACTTTGACCCTAGCCATTTTTTCTCAGGGTAGTCAGATAGGAAATGTCGACTCCATCTAGATTTTTTTATATGACGTGTAAAAGTAATCCCGATACCACACAATAAACAAATAATTTCATTTCTCTACTAACTTACTTATTGATTAATCTTTTTACCACAGTAAGAGCCAACAGCTTACATAGCTCTTTTCAATACAAGAGACTAAATAGAAGTCTTAATTATCAAAACACGTTATAAATCAACTAATCAATCAATTTGCCTGAGAGGCTAAGTAATAACAGCCGCACGGGTCGATCGATCAGGTTATGCCACGCTTGCCGCGGTTGGTCCGTGGATGGGTGACCATCTTTACATACCAAGACCCCTCCGTGCCTCGGAAAGCACGTTAAGCCGTTGGTCCTGACTGAAAACCGACCTAAACACAGTTGGGGAAAGGCTAGGCAGATTGATTGATTCATCATATGCCTAGCCTTTTCCCATCTATGTTGGGGTTGGCTCAGTCTTACCAGATACAGCTGAATACCAGTATTTTACATGGAGCCACTGGCTATCTGACCTCCATAGTCCAGTTACTGGGTAACACGATACCCCTTGGTAAGACTGGTTGTCAGACTTTCGAGCTTCTGACGACCCGTAACGACTGTCAAAGATCTACGAATGACAGCCGGAACCAACGGCTTAATTTGCCAATACGTAATGGCAAATAATTTAATTTAAATTTTCGTGTTGCGTAATGTAAATTATTTTGCACAATATTGTATAGGATCAAGTTTTTCCAACTGTACAGACAGCTGTGCTGCTGGGGAGTTTATTGCGCTTCTTCCCAGCTAAAGCACTAGGAAGAGGTGAAGGGTGGGGTGTTTTTGGGGGACTGTCTTAGGTAATTTTGACGTTCGAAAAGTGCTGATTCTCAGCCTATTTGGCCACGAGCCCCTCTTAAACGTACTTTACGTTATAAATCAACCATTCATGAGAAATGCAACGGAGGATTGAAGTTTGTATGGTAAGATCAACTGGTAAGTTTATATCCGAAATCCCGTTCTAAGCCGTGGGCAAAACTATGCGTTAGTAATTTCGAAGTAACCTTACGAACAAAGGATTATATACGTACTGTATGTATCCTACATGTGTTCGGGGTATTAGAATTTCTAACAGTACCACTCGTAAAACAATACACGTAACATTTACAATTATTTCTACTAAAATTATTTAGTATTTTCATGAAAATATTTATTTCTGTAAGTAGATCTTCTGAGACACTTTTACAAGTCAATTCGGTCAAAATTTTAAAACTAGATGGTGCCTTCAATTTATCTCAGGGATCAGCCAGGTAGGCCTGGCCGATCCCTGAGATGAAATGTTGAAACAAACTCGGTGGTCATGGCCTCTATATTAATATCTTAGGCTAAATATAGAATTTATTATTATTTTATGTAAGACTTAACTTTTACATTTATTTGAGTTTGAACCACGCCTTTATTGACTTAGTTATAGCCATGTTTAGCTTAGCTGAAAGGGTTATTGATGACCACGAGTATCTTACGTGTTACTGATATGCTATTAAGCTAAGTAATAAAAAATAAACGTGGTCGTATTCCATGCTCAAAGGACCAACAACACTATTGGAAAAATAAATTGTTATCATTAGCTCGTAGTTAAAAATAACAGTCGTACGGGTCGATAGAAGGTTAAGATACGCTTGTCGCGGGCGGTTCGTGGATGGGTGATCATCCGTGATCCATTACATATGGAGATCCCTCCGTGCCTCGGAAAGCATGTTAAGCTGTTGGTTACGAGTAATGAGAAGTCCAAGAAGTCTAACAACCAGTCTTACCAAGGGGTATCGTGTTACCCAGTAATTGGGTTATAGAGGTCAGATAGGCAGTCGATCCAGTTAGACTGGAAGCCGACCCCAACTAAGTTAGGAAAACGCTATAGCAGATTGATTTGTTCTGAGTTGAGCAGTGGTGGCCCAGTGGTAACGTCCGCGACTTACGAGTTGTAGGTCGAAGGTTCGAACACAGGCAGGCGCTTTACTTTGTGTAAATTATTTCATCACCACTGCTCTCAAAACGGTGAAGGAAAACATCGTGAGGAAACCGGCATGTCCTAGAAGCAAAAATTCAAAGACATGTGACATCTACCAACCCGCACTGGGCCCGCGTGGTGGATTACGGCCTACTCCCTCTCACAAAGAGGAGGCCTGTGTCCCAGCAGTGGGAACATTATAGGCTGATTATGTGTATGTGTATTGTTGGTTATTTTGAAGACAAAACTGATCGGCCCACTATAGTTTAATAATACAAACCAAGATCTACCAGGAGCTTTAAAGCACAAATTCTTTTTAAAATCGTACTGATAATTTTCCTTGAATTTCTCTTTGTTCTTTTTTTTTGTTTAATCTTTATATGTTTGCTCTGTTTATAATTAACAATTACGAAATTGTATTATAACAAGGTGGATTTTGTTTGTTACAGTAAGTAACCTGTAACATAGCCACAATCCTGTAATTAGCTTCACCGGCTTTCTGAGAAGTTTTTCTTACATAATATCGTTTGGAAAAAGATTTAGCCTAGAGAACTTGGAAAATTATAATCTTAGGGAATGTTAGCGTGTATTTACTTGAATTTAAGTTACATTACGGAACCTCTTTGAAATTGTATTTGTTATTTTCATTTCAAAATAACAATCACATTTGTGTTACTTTTTTAGATGAGGACATTAAGTTTCACACATTCTGTCTTTTTCACCTAGTATATCATTCAAAAGACAAATGGTTTGCTTTTGTTAACCCCTTTTTTGTTATTTTTTATATAAAAGCCACAAACCTTATATCTATACAAATTAAAAATAAAGTTGCTTTTTGTGTCAGTCTGTGTAGACACACAGGGAATTTGGAAAATTATAATCCTAGGGAACTTGGAAAATTATATCCTAGGGAATTTTAGCGTGTGTTTACTTGAATTTCAGTTACATTACGGAACCTCTTTGGAATTGTATTTTCATTTCAAAATAACAATCACATTTGTGTTACGTGTTCTAAACTACGCAACGGAATTTTGATGTAGTTTTCACTTGATTATGATCCGGTAGCTTTATGTGTATCCTCAAACATTAATATGTCAATTTTGAGCTCATGAAAAACGTGCGACGCCGGCGTGGATAACAATATCAGTCAGAAATATATTTCAACCGTCTAATACCTTTTAGTATAAAACTGAGTCAGTCAATTTCCTTAATTAGACGTTGGCAACAAAAACAGTGGAAATGTCAGTTACTATGGCAACTCAGGCTTCGTCGGCACATTGTATAAGCAAATTGTAATCCAAACCAAAAGCATCATCGAATCTCAAGTCGCCACTTCTTGTTTTTCCCATTTACCAATATCAAAACAAAATTCAAGCTCGTTTTCCCTGAAGTAGCTATTTCATTCTTTTATTCTATTTTCGTGTTTCTCTTTAGGTATTGTTTCATTGGTTTGGAAGTATGTTTCTGTTTCCTTCACTTATTATTAAATATTAATTGGAATTTTATTTCGTGTTCATCAGAATAACTAATAAAGAAAAAAAAAATAGATCTATAAGCACAGAACAGAAATAGTCGACAGCTGCACGTCGTGACTTTGTCAGGTAAGTGATGCTGTGCTGCACAGCGTAGATTTCGGGGATATGCGAAAAATGACAGTTGGAAACCAAGCCAGGTGGTTAATGCTAACCATCTATGCATCTAGCTTGAATTGTTTTGTCCGTCGAATAGTCCTCCTGTTACGATCATATACATTGTTAAGATTCAAAGTTTATATTATTTAGAAACATTTCAACATGGTTCTCAGTCGTTAAGGTCCTTAAAAATGATTACTATTGACCATTATAACGACATTGTTCATATTACACCTTTAAAATCATAGTATTACATGGTACAATAATTATAATTGTTAATATACTTTAACTTCGTCTCGTGCTTTCATCTGGTACCTTGTACGGCCATTATTTTTTCTAATAAGATTTAAAACGAATCATGGTTTCAAAGAAAACCATTTACCTTTTGTTAAAAATAAAACTCTTGCTAGACTTTTCCGACATTTAATTATCTTCCACTCAATCTAATAAATACGATGGTTATATTTGCATTAACTTATGTTTTTAATAAATGTCGGTAACTATTTTATTTACTGGACCAAACATTGTCGGCGCCCCTTTCATGATAATGTTTACTGGAGTAATTTTATTAAGTGGATTCTTAGAAATTTTTATAGACTTATAAGTTATAAGATCCAATAGTATTCCAAAGATATAATTACATATACATATTTAATGATATAATTAATATTCTTTACATAGCAAGACCTCCGTGCCTCGGAAAGCACGTTAAGCCGTTGGTCCCGGCTGTCATTTGTAGATCTTTGACAGTCGTTACGGGTCGTCAGAAGCTCGAAAGTCTGACAACCAGACTTACCAAGGGGTATCGTGTTACCCAGTAACTGGGTTGTGGAGGTCAGATAGGCAGTCGCTCCATGTAAAATACTGGTATTCAGCTCGTCCCCGTAGTTGGAAAACTAAATAACTCCGATTTTCTAGTTTTGAGATAAACGTGATTTAGTGTTTTTTTTTCAATTAATGTTCATTTGTTAAAAAAATTGAGACAATTTTATCGTCGGTAATTTTATATTTTGTGGACCTGATTATCTTTAACATTATGCTTAAACAAACTGGACTCTATCTTCAACAATAACTAAATAAAATATATAAAACCAAGTTGTTTAATTTTGCCACAACTGCTTTTTGTAACGTAACTGCAATTAGTTATTTATTTCGGCTATTTATTTAGTTTTCCTACAACCTAGATCCATCTGGTAGAGTAAAAGAAGGTGAAATAAATGCAGTTATTGAATTTATCAAACTTGAAATATGTTTAAATGTAAAAGTTGTACGTTTATTACTTTGATATTGTTTAACTGTTATTGGTGCCATTAAAAATAATATGCTGTATTTTGACATAAAATAGACTTTATTAAAAAATGAACAACAAATCAAAGGTATAGCAATCATTATAAAACTTTAAAACAACTCAATTCAAATAAAAATAATTCTTCATTGGTAATTTAGGAAACACAACTAAAATAAAACTCAAAAAATAATATGACTCATCAGGTAGGTACATTGAGTACAAAAATCAACAAACTTCTAATATCAATTACTTAAGACTATTGATCCTACAATTAAGTAAAATAAAACATTTAAAATTCAAAACAATTGAAATGTCTGTACTTAATCAATACTGAAAGGTAAATGTAAGAGACATAAACAAAAGTACAGCAACTTAAAATAAAAACTACCTTCATACACATTAAATAAAACACGGCGTATGTATGTAATTTAAAATCACGTAAATTTAACAATGTCAATCCCTAAAAACTCAAATAATTTTGTTTGTGTTGTTAGGTTTCAAAAGATCACCAGAATGTAGGGCAGGGGTCAAAATAAGTTTAATCATCGACTTCAGATGAATCAGTGCAGGGTGGAGTACCCTGGTCTTCGTTTAAACATGGTAAACCTTCGTACCAGCCATGAAGCTCTTTAGGAATTATATTTTTCTTACAAAGCTGTAAAAGATCTTTCTTTTTTTGTTTTGTTATAGGAAGACATTGTTTATATGCCCGGGGAAGGTCTTCAGTGTTTATAGTTGGCATTTCAGAGTTTTGAGTTCTTCTAGTCGGTCTCCCTGGTTTACAAAGAGCATTTAATAAATTATATGGCCCATCGTAATCGTATCTGTATTTAATAAAACCAGGTAAATCCTTTTGAAATCTTAGACATTTTATTTTCAACCAACACACCTTCTCCCCATTCTCCGCTATAGTTTTGTTTTTAATTATTTTTGAAGAAAGTGATTTTACATCAATCATGTCTTGATACGACAACTCATTTACTTTATACGGATTTACATTTTTATTTTGTCTTTTGGATCTTGCCCGTTGCATAATTCCCTTCCAATCTATTATAGAAAACGTGTCTGTGTACTTTTTTTCTTTTTCTATTGCGCTGTGCATCGAATCTACCTCCTTATAACTATGACCACTTTCGAGATACTTTTGTTCTAACACTTTTATTGTCCCATGTGTATGTACTAAGTACAATAAAAATGCTGCTATGTACTGGTTCCGGTTTTGTCCCGAGCATGTGTCTGAATAAATGGTGACGTGCGTGACAGCCTCGGGTAGATTCTTAATCCATAAATAAATAGCAGATGCTATTTCCACACTGCCTCTTTTGCCGTTTATTTCCGTCCAGATCATACAGTGAGCGTCGTTTTGTGGAGGTTTAAACTCATAAATAGATAAATTATATAAATTTAATTTTCTGGAATAATACATTAGACTATCTGCAGTCGATGGAATCTGCAGTAGACTTTGCAAGTCCATGGTGACACACAAATATGAATCATCTTCTTCCGACCTCTTCTTATCCAGCTCTTTAGATCTATAAGACGCCTCTTTTCGCTCTATATGCTGACTATATTCATTTAGGATATTTATATTACTTTTATCTTTATTGTAATTATTACACGTGCTACATTGGTCCTTCTTGGGATGATAGAACGCTAAATTGTATTGTGTGCCAAATACTTTCTTATAAATGTTAAATTTAACTGGCACTTTATTGTTTTTTTTTCATTCTCTGCACATACAAATCATACATTTTTGATATTGACAAGGTAGGCTCTAAGTATTTCCTGTTTGATTTTTTTCTACAGTAATGGGAATCCATTACAGGAAAACTTTCAATGTGATTTTTACGTCTTGTATCTGTTCTTCAGGAGTTTTGTTTGCAGGCGCTTGTCTACCACGGTTATCTATTTTTGTAAATGCACCATGATCATCCACGTGTTTTACTGCTGTTTCAATAGGACCAGTAGAAATGCAAAGAGTGGACATAAAATAATTCTTGCATACTTGTTCAAATACAGTCTTATTTTTATAAAAACCATATTGTCTGCTAGTACTTCTTTGTTTGTCGATCGGTACAGATTTTCTTGTAGTCTGCACCGGTTTAATGATGATGCGCTTAAGCAGAAACTCTTTTTGTAGCTTATAATCTTGTATAGACCAATAGTGTTTGCAAATTATTTCACGCTCGTTTTGTGTAAACTTTTCTGTGCATTTTTGACGGCAACTATTGCTGCATTTAGGACTTTTAGGTAGTTTAGCTGTACAAAGCTTTCCAGTTTTACTCTTATATGGCAAACATTTTCGTTTCTTCTCTAACTCTTTGTTTCTTTTCCAATTTGTTTGATTACTTTTTTTCCATCTGTAGATTTCTTTTTCCTTATTGCCTGTTTCTGTTTCTGAATCTGTTGTTTCTGCAATTGTGACATCGTGTTTCATGGTTCTTCTATCGGGGTTAACTAATGAGACTTGGTCAAAAGGAGTTTCAATAATAGTGCAAGTTTTTATAATTTTACTTGTTTCATCTTCAGAATCACTCGACGGAATTGAGTTTATACCTTCAAATCTCATGTTCATTAAAGATGTACGTTTTCTTTTTATTTTATTTTCTTCTTCTGAGTCCGGAATCCATGACGATCCAGAATCAGAAAAAGGTTCTTCATCTGTCGAAGGTGGCATTGGTTCGACACCCGAAATGGGACTTGACCCTCTGACTGGTGAACTGACATCTTTATAGTTGTATAATGGTATGTTGTCATCTTCATTTAAATTAATTTTACTGCTACACAAAGACATGGGACTGACATTTACGGGCATAGGTGCTGATTGGGGTGGTTTAATGTTATTAGAAATCATTTCGCTAGCCATTATTGAAGCAGGAGCCGATTCGCATGTAATAATCTTAAATTCGTCATGCTCAGGAAGGTTAAGAACATCAGGCGTAATATCAACAGCGAAATTTACGTCATTGGAAACATGTTTGTTAATTTCGGATGGTGATTTCTGGCATGTTATAATATTATGTTTTTGTGGGCTGACGGTACTTTGCTCCTGTTGTTTTATTGTCTTATTTTCACCCTAAAACAATAAGAAGCCATATTGTAGGTATTAAATTACGAACAAAGAAAAACAATAACAACTTGACAAGAGTTTATGCAGTCATGTGACAGCATACTCAAATCCATACCTACTCTACATTGTTTTATTAAGTATTAAAAAACAGAGGATTCCATACAAATAAAAATAGGTAAACTGATTTGGTCACCCATCCACCGTTGCTTAATCTCGATTTAGTATTTGTTGTTGAGGTAGGAGTAGGTAGATTGATTTTATATACTTGCGTCAAGATATTATGATATGGACATGCCATTTTATCCATAATGTGCGAGATGCTTCTGATTGGTCGTTGCGTGCGGTCAATGCGTTCTTAACATAGATGAACATGAGATAAAGAAACAAAAGGCCCTGTCTAAGTTTTGTCTCATACTGTCAAGCGTCATTTCTAATTCAACAGTAAGGGACAAAATACGGTGCAACTAGGCCAAGGTATTTTTGTATAAAATAAAATACTGATTTCTTTCACCATTAGCTAACATTGGCAGCGTAGATTGATATTATTAATACGTTTTTCACCTTAAACACAAATTCGTGCTAATTTAGAAATTTCAGATTTTTTCAAAATCAATTTGAAGTTCCGGTATTTTAGAGGCATATCCACATTATCCTCTACGTTTGACTTCAACGACCTTAAATCGATCTACCTACTCCGACCTCTGGTTGTTATAGTGGCTATTTAGCGGTTACATTTTGAAAATGTCAACTTTCTAGCTATCACGGTTCATGATATAGCCTGGTGACAGACTGACGGACAGACATACAGACAGACAGCGGAATCTTAGTAAACGGGTTCGGCTTTTACCCTGTGGGTACGGAACCCTAAAAATGTTCAACAAAAATACCTAACAAAAAAAAAATACGTAACAAGCTAAAAGTAACCTTAAACCTTCAGCTTAAGAGTCAAAATTCAAATAACAGCAGAAGAGTTATTAACTTCTCCCACAACTTAAAGTGATTCATATTATTCAAATTCGCTTAACTTAGGAAATAGTAAAAAATAATTATTTCAGTATTATGATGACATAAATCAGTCTTGGTTTCGTGGGAGATGCACTGAAGAGTTTTTCTACTTACAAAAAATTGGTTCTAAATCATCGTAGCTACATACCTCAGATGAATTATCTTCTTCTTGGCACATTTTCACCATAAATCTACCCCGCGAATTCATTATAGTGTAAAACTCTCACTCTGGTCACTGACGTCAACGCAATTGAAGGTTACGCATTACACTAAAATGCTTGTGACGCGAGCGATGCATCAGTCACTCGCGCTGACACCCGCGCTTCCCCCCGCGCAATTCCTTGTTCCGATTCATTGAATAGACACTACAATATTTCGCGTGGCAATTATAAATAACTTAATCTATTTGATTTTATTTGCCTATCATCTTGTAATTAATAATTATCTAGTTGTAGAAGAAATAGATAACATCAAGTGTTTATAAAGTAATGTACGTTTTGACAGAATTCTGAGTAGCAAAATTAAATAAGTAGAGTTATTTAGTTTTCCTAGAACTTTGTTAGTTTTATGATAGAATTTGGAAATTGAAGAAAAAATCAACAACTTACTTTATTTAATTCATTAAAAATTTAACTAATCATTGACCACAGTTATTGATTTATTTATTGAGTTGTTTATTTTTCCTTCAAAAAATTAGAATTAGTTTGAAGATATGCATTATTCCATCTGAACGACAAAAATGGCTATATTTTTGGAACGGAATAAGATAAGTAAATTCCTGTAAGACTCAAACATGCGTCATGTTTTGGATTATTTAAAAATAGGGAAAAGACAAAATCGCCAAAAACTAAGTTATTTAGTTTTCCAAATACGGGGACGCTGTATCCGGTAAGACTGGAAGCCGACCCCAACATAGTCGGGGAAAGGCTAGGCAGATGATGAGTATTCCAAAGATACTTTAAACTTCATCAAGCAATACTTTTACTTCTTCTTCTGTAGCGTAATCAACAATATTATACCATCTTTTGAATCAACAGACCTCAATTTGAATTTAATTACCTTTTTCTTATCACCTCCGGAATTCCATGTTCCACTTCTCAGACTTCCAATTCTTACAATACTTAATAATATTTGTTCGTAATAGTTCCGATACACGTAACGCCACTTATTTCTCCAATTTACAGGAAGAAATCGCAAAGCTTCGGCAGTTCGGTCTCTTGTGTGCAATCCTTGCATATTGTAGCTGGTTTTATTACTTACAATTTGTGAACTGAGGCGATGTACTTTGTTTCAAATGTACATTTTAGCGGCATTCAGTTTTGTCGTAACATATCTTGTGAACTTGGAAACACTGAGTTGTAATGTTGTGTCGCGTTCCAATATCATATCGTTTATTTTCACTTGTATGTCTTTGTTTATTCTTCTTTTCTTGCATTTACACACTTTTATAATAACACTTCAATATTGTTAATATTATGTCCATGGCGACGATTTTGCCTTTTATTATAATTAATACACATAAAATAGGGTAATCCCTAAAATATGTGTATTATCTATTGATTAATACACCTCCACACACCTCCCTCTCACAGAGAGGAGGCCTGGGTCCCAGCAGTGGGAACATTATAGGCCGATTATATATGTATGTTGTATGTGAGTATGTATGTTGTGTATGTGGATATGTGTAATTTAATACATCTGCGTCTTCTAACAATGAGCCGATCCTATTCTTTTTATATTTTGACCTGCTACAGTTCATTACTTGCGTCGCACATACAATCCCGCTTCTCAAAAATCGGTCTAGCACTGGAATCAACGTTTGAAAATACCTCCACTTATAACTCATCTGGAGGTATATTATATCTTTTTGGAAGTACTGCATTTGTATGTAGTATTACTTCAATTTAGTCTTGAATTTATCGACTTTATAGGTCCTCTCAAATTTAACTCTTTTATCCATAAAAAACTACGCTCATTAGTGTCATTCTTACTTTTTACTTAATTTATTTTATTCTGGCAACAGAGTCCACGTAATAGAAAATACAATACAATATAAAACTTTTAACTATTATCATGATTATCATCTTCCTACCTTTTTCTCAACTGTTTTGTCGTTGGTTTCAAGTCTTACCGAATGCAGCTGAATACCAGTATTTTACATGGAGTGACTGCGTATCTGACTTCCACAACCCAGTTACTGGATAATACAATACTCTTATGGTAATATTGTTTGTCAGACCTTCGGGCCTCTTACTACCCGTAACGACTTTCAAAGATACTAAGTAATTAAACAATTTTAAAACACTAGTTTTAACTGGTTTCACTAACAACAGTGGCAACAGCAGCAGCTCACCTCATTATGAATGGCATTTATGATGTTATGAGCCATTTATTTTTGCTCGCTTTACGGGCTGAACGACACCCGTTGGAGCCATATGCGGTAGAGCGTGGTAATTGTCATAATGACCTGTATATTTGGGAGTTCGTTAACCATAATTACAGGGACACAGTTACAAGAATTACAGTACATTACTACTGATTTACTGATATTTATAGAATCACGCATCAAAAAACGAAGTACAAAGAAACTGATAAGTAGAGGCGTGAAATAAGGAGAAAGAAAAATATGAAGTAAAACCGGCGTGCAACAATATGTGAATACCGTAAATAATAATGATGATGAATATTAATAACGTATAGAAAACAAGAAATTACTATTATACCATAATCATAATCTTACACTAGTAAAAAAATACATTATACAGCTAGCAACACATAGACTTTCAGTTTATCTTGTTCGGTATAAGCCCAATAAACTTTCATGAACATGCTCTGCCGTGTTTCTGGTTTGCGCATTCTTAGTAGCTTTAGCATTAGAACTTAGAATAGAATACTCTTTATTATGTATGCCATAAAAGTTACAGATATAAAATTAGAAATTTTACATAGGGTGACACAATGGGCGGTCTTATCGCTAAAAGCGATCTTTTAAAGACAACCTTTGGACGGATTACGGGGGAAAGGAGAGACAGTGCCTACTGCAGGTAGTCTGTGGTCTACTATTTACATATATACAATAAATACATACCTACATAAAACATATTAAAATTTCTATTAATTATATTCAATTATAATCATAAAACAGGTGTTAAGAACAAAAACAGGTGCAAAGAACAAAGAAAATAAAAAATATGTTTAAGGAGAAAGATAGTGTTACATGTAGTTAGTGTTAGTGATACGTATTTATATCCACATAATCTACATCATCTTTCACCACATCAATACGTCTGTTCTTCATCTACATAGACTCAATGTTTAGTTCAAAAAGTTCTCTTTAAGAGCACAATCAAGACAAATAATCCCCGATCCAATGGCAAACCTGAACAAAACACATCGTACATTTACCTTAAACATTGCCATTCAACATGTCTATATAACACATGGGGAACACCGAAGCACATTACTGACTGTATCGCCACATCAAGCCACCTTAATGCAACTTGCTTTTAACCTACATCGGATGAAAGCGCGCACCGCGTTACGCTTGCTTTAAGGGCGTAATCATGGCCGTTTCTTACACCGTACTCGTTATTAGTTTGGGTTTAAGTGTTTATGGTATTTATTTTTAAGGTTATGTTTGGTGGGAATGGTGCTCATACGACAGCGAAGATTGTTAAAATGATCAAATTTTGCTTGACTTTCATTAAAATATCGGTATGGTCTTTTGTCTACCTTCACTTCTTCTTCTTTTACTTATTTATGGAAAATATCTGATTTACTTTTCTTCATTAAAATGCATGAGGCCTCTTTCATTCTATGTTCCCCTTTATCCTATTGTCATTCTCACCAGCTTTACCTTGAACTAATTTCGTGAAAAAAGATGAGCCAGGACGTGTTAAACTGTAATCACTCGTAGACGCTCGTTAGCTTTTGTACAGGTACATAAAATGTAAGATTCTGATCAATACCAAAGATTGAGCCAACAAAAGAAATTGGTAAACCAATTTCCATATCGTTAACCTTTTACAAAAAGTTGACCTTTAAAAGAATTACACCGTCTCTCTCAATTTAGACCACTTCTGAAATGAAAATCATTATTCAATTGAAATAATAAAGTCCATAATTTTCCTCTCATATCTGCCACACGAAACCCACCTCTATAGGTTCAATAAACAACGTAAAATGAACACATTGACTGGGCTATATATAGCCATATATGACCACAGGGGATGAATATTAGGTACTAATGTAAGTGCAGTGATTAAAATTAACGGTGGTAGGAAATAGTTAGGCAGATTCCGTGATACCGCATAATTTAAACGAGATGGGATGAGGTTAGGTAGTGATTCTGCGAAATAACTGTTATGGTACAGAAATAATAATAGTACTGAGCTCTGTAATTGTGAAATGGAGGAAATTATGAATTCAATTATTTTGCGAATGCAGCAAGGCGTGTTCGCTTTTATGTCGTAAATGAGTATTGGTTTCGTTGCCTCTGAAAGGTAAAACAGATAGATATAAATTTTCGTTTGATAGCTACACAGAGTATACTTATATAATGAATATTCTAGCTATAATTGAAAAGTACCTGGTACCTAGTAAAAATAATTCATATAGCCTGACCAAAATGAATTATTTTTACCCAGTACCAGGTACTTTCTAAGAATTTCTTTCCAGAAGAACTACTTTGCCAGACCAATGAAGCAACGTTTTTGAGACGAACAAGCCGATTACTGAGCCCTTTTCAATAAAAATAGGAACAAAGAAATAATGAAAACTTATTAAAGAACCTTCGTACTATTTATTAAAACTTTCCGTCTTTCTCATGAATACAGATAATTTGTGGTGTCAAACTACAAAGTTCAAACGATATTCCAAGGATACATCACGGTGGAGCATGCGGTGGAGGTCTGCCTGACTTGGGCAGAGCACCACCGTGTCCTCGTGGAGGCGATCGGCGGCAGAGATCTCTCGCGTCCGGCCCTGGTTCAGGCCATGGTACGGAGCGAGAGGGCATGGGTAGCCGTCACCTCCTTCTGTGAAGCAGTAATGTTCGCGAAGGAGGAGGCGGGACGGTTGAGGGATGCCTTTCCCTCAACCGTCCCGCCTCCTCCTTCGCGCCCTCTCGCCCCTAGCCACCGCAGGAGACGCCATGGACGTCGGGAATCCCGGGCGGTTTTCCGGCGACCGTAGGCGCGGACTTGCGGACGGTGAGCAATGTATTCCACGCGCGCCTCAAAGAGATGTCGTCAGCACAAGTGTAGGGGTTCACTAGAGCCGATGTCTGCCGGGGTCGCGGGAAGGTACAAAAGGGTTACCGAGGCCCCTGGCAACGCAGGCAACGGAAGGAATACGGGTGGGTTTTAGTCAGTAAGAGTCTGACACACCCTCCCGCTGCGCGCAGAACGGGAGAAGTTGTTTGATGATTTCTCACCCAAAAAAGAAACCCTTTTGTAGAAATCGGTTCATAGTTTGAAGTAGCTTGGACTGTATATTATCATAAACATAGCCAGTGAGATACAAAACCCTTCCTCTCTACCACAGTCAGGTAAAAAAAAAACATTAAAAATTATACATAAGCGTATGCATAATCAGCCTATAATGTTTCCACTGCAGGAACACAGGCCAGGAGAGGGCCGGGTCTAAGAAATTAAAACATTACACAGAAAATATTACACGATGGTGTGACAAGCCCCAAGTTAAATCATGTAGCTGCTTGTATTAGAGTACTCTTAGAGGGTTATTTTGCATATTCATTAAACAGTACCTTTGAACATGCACATATTTGACTAAACTCATTTGAACGTCGCCTTTCATCGATCAAATGAGGTAGAGGCTTGATTTAGGTGGTGCAAGACTGGCTTTGGTGGAGGCTTTTATGAAATATACATTCATACATAATCAGCCTATAATGTTCCCACTGCTGGGACACAGGCCTCCTCTCTGCGAGAGGGAATGGGCTGTAATCCACCAAGCGGGCCCAGTGCGGGTCGATAGATGTCACATGTCTTCGAATTTTTGGTTCTAGGACATGCCGGTTACCTCACGATGTTTTCCTTCACCGTTTTAAAGCAGTGGTGGTGAAACAATTTACACAAAGTAAAGCGCCTGTCTGGGTTCGAACCTACGACGTACAACTCGTAAGTCGCGGCCGTTACCACTGGGCCACCACTGCTCTCATTAGAGATAGCTAGACTGAAAATACGATAATCTGTTACCCTTGCTGTCTTGAAGGCCTAGACAAAGTGACATTATATCAGCGATAACAATGGTGCAATAAAATAATATACGAAAAGGCAAACATGAATTGAATTGATATAAGCTACTGAAAACTTAATGTTAATCTTGTTGAAAGACTTTGTAGAATTACAAAACGCTTTAAAAGCGATAGTTACTTGTCCTTCTAGAATCTCTGATTTATCACTAACAAAGTGGACAACTTAGTGAAGGTCACGTGACACCGAGGGATATGAGGAGTTATGGTGATGCTAAGAGGAATGTCAAGAGCATGCGCCTACTGTTGATATAAATAATGGTCGATTCAATCGGTTTATTAACATCAACTTTGATGCTCTTAATTTATGCTATGATATGAAATTTCGAACACAATTCTGCGCTGTTGAATTGTACCAATAGATTTGTGTTTTATTTTATAATCTTCTGGGCAATAAAATACATATATTCCATCACTACAAACTTCTGTGTAGGCACTGTTCGTGCAATTAAAATAATATATGTAATAAGTTATTTAGATTAAGATATTTTTTTTAACTAGGTATAAGGTGTAGATTTAGGATTTAGTTAGTAAGGCCTGGATCATAGATCATAGATCTGTAATGATAGTGTAGATAAGATTGTTATAAAAAATAAATAAATAAATATCTAAACAGAATTAAACTTATGAAAATTTTATTTCGGTGCCATAAGAGGAAAAGCTTAGGTGCTTTTGGGTCAAATGCCGTTTAAATCAGTGCTACAGCAGTCGCTATTGACAGAAACACATGCTAAACTTTAGGCACAGTTAATTCAAAATTCGATTTCCTACTGCAGTCAACAAAAGCTGCTTTCCAGTTTCCAATATATAAGTCATGATCATATTTCTCGGAAGCCTTCGTTCAACTCGGAAAGTCCATACTCCACACGTAACATGGCGTCCAGTGCATTCGATCGTGGCTTCTAAACTATTACACGCGTAACATTTTATTGCGTACGTGTCGGTTTCTCTGAACAGTTTCCCTTCTCGCTCGGGACTCGTGATAAATCGTGTATACGAGTAAACGTCTGATAAGCAAGCGGGAAGTGGATCGCATCTTGTAAGCATTTTGTCTCATAAAGCAAACCACTGGGTAAAAAAATGCATTCAATTTGTTTTGAGTATTCAGGATTTTCTCGATGAGAAACTTTGAAGGGTCGTGAGTAGGTGCTGGATTTAAGAAAAAATCATTGACAAAATCCGATATAAAATTGGGAAAATTAAGGCTATACACAAATGTAAGGCCAATACATCAATAGATAAAATGCATATATTGTAGGTAGGTAGGCTAGCTTTTGTGGAGGAGGACGGAAATTATTCAATACTGCCGAGATAAAAAGTATCCTATGTTCTAACTCATGGTCATATACGAAATTTTATCCCAATCCGTTCAGCCGTTAATGCATGACAAGATAACAGAAAGACAGACAAACAAACCGACAGACAGACACGAGTTACTTTCGCATTTATAATATTACTAGCTTTTGTCTGTGGTATCGCCAGCGTGAGGGTCGGAAATTATCTCACAGGAACGTACTATCAGGAAAAGTATCCTATGTCCTAATTCAGGTCATGGTTTACCTAACTGCCAAATGACATCTAAATCTATTCAGCCAAATGAAAGCGTAATAAGCAAACAAGTACTCGTAAAGTAACAAACTCACTTTCGCATATATAATATTAGTTAGAGTAATTTTGGAATATGGATTAAAAGCTTCTTTTTTCTCAGAGGTAGTCAGATAGGAAATGTCGACTCAATATTAGCTTATTTTTATTATATTACTTGTAAAAGTTTTTCCGATATCCTTTTTACAGAGTAAACAATATTATTTTTTTCATTAACAATGTACTCTATTATTTGAAGAAAGGAATACGATATTAAAGGTGAATCCCCACGATACAGATAAAATACACAGCATCACAGTGATCAACAATCCGACAAAAGAATAACAAATGACACGAGACAAACACTGCACACTTTATTATTCATTTAGTTCCAGATCACGACGAAACCAAACAAAAGAATGAACGTACACAACGCAAACGAACCGTTAAAGAAAAACACAGCGATAGTTGGCATTAACGTGTCGGCATTTGCTAAGCTGCTTTCGAACACACTGGCAATTTTATTTCCTACCCAATATCCCGCAATACACCTCTGGCAGCTAGCTTTAAGTCCCAGTATTTACTTGGATTTATTACCCCTCCGATATTTCGGCAACTTCCTTAACGTTTACTTATTTTGTTTTAACTTTGTTTCTTCCATTCTTACAGACTAAATTAAATAAAGTTCCTAGAGCGAATAAAGTTGGCCGCGCGAGTTGTTTAATTAATGTAAGTTTACATCCTTTTATAGTTAATTAGTGTTTGAAAATTTAATATTAGAAGTTTTATAGTTTACAAGTTTCAAGGATTCGTTCTCGGGTTCTTGTTTTGTAGTGAAAGCTAATTGGTTCACCCAAGTTAATCTTGTTTATAATTTTTATTTGAAATGGTCTTGCCTTTAAGTTTATAAAATGTTTTGTTAAAGCGGAGAGCTAGTGGATACAAATTTTCTAGTTCATTGGATCACTGATCAAAACTTGGGTTCGAAAGTAGTGAGATTTTTGTGTAAACTCGTCTAGGAATAAACCTGTCGATAGCACTAACTACCTTTAAGTAGCGAAGTTTATTAAAAAAGATGTCTAACATTCGGATTAATTATTAAAAATAGTCATAATAATATAGTAATATTAATTATAGTCAAGACCCGTCTCTATTTCGCTAAATACTCACACAAATTTATCTATTTGTACTCTTTTCCGGAAAGTGATATCTTCCTCGTCATCTCCATTATTATCAGATAGCACCAGGCTGTTATGAACCAGAACCATGTATTGAATCTCATTTTAACCGTCATTTACAAAAATAATTTCCTTAGTTAAGATAATCTCTGGGTCTACGTCTCATTCAAGCCAATTGATACAGTCTAACTAGAAACACCTAAGAAAACAGAAAGTAACAATTCCCGTCTCCAATAATCACAAGTGTACACAAGTACTAAATACAGACGTAGAAGCTATTCACAGCTTATTTCGACCCCTTTTCGTCCTCGTTTTTTAAAGTCTTAAAGAATGGGAGTGAAAAGTTGGGAGTTCTGCTCGGAATATTGCAGCTCAACCGTTCTTTTCTCGCGTTATTTTCAATGTGAGTTAAAATCTTATGAATGTATGTTCTTGTCTGTTATGTGGGCGCATGGAAGCTTTGTTAGGTTTTGGGTTAATACAGTGCTGTATTTCTTGGTGTATGTGTTTCGAGAAATTCATCAAGCAGATTAACAGCATCAATCTATTGCCTTTTACCTTTTTTGTGCAGTTATCCGTGAACTGAATTAAATAATTTAATTCTTTACTTTAAATAGCTAATCAGGTACTTTTTTGTCGAAGATGGTATGGCAGAAGAAAGCATTCTTCACTGACCTCAACAAAATTGGAATCAGGGCAGGAGAGATGATGGAAAGCACAGACCAACATTCAGTTATAAACCTGTCACGATCAAGGCCATTTGCAACGGTTGCATTTTAGCAAAGGAACGTTATAACATTTCTATCCCAAGCTATCATTATTCATAAAAGACTCGACGTCTTGATTAATGTTTTAAACAAAGTTGAAATTTTATTTCAGTTGGAGGAATGGGAAGCTGATTGTAACTACCATTTTTCAATCCGTGGGAGACAATTTTATGAAAACTGTTGAAATGTGTTTTCGACAATTTCGTATGGCACTGGCTGTTTGCTAATTACTGTTTGCTGATGTTTAATTGCGTCCTTAATCACGCGTTTTAATTTGTGCTCTTACTAATTTGCGAAGAATGAATAATGATTGTGTTCGGTTCTTTTCATTTTTTGAAAGTAAAATATTACATTTTATATATTTACTGCCTGTTGCATAGCTACGTTGTTGTTACGTTTTGGTATAGCAAATTGTTAATTTCATACAAAGTCTATTCCATTTTTGATCTTGTTTAGTAGATAATGCCTATCCGGATTTTATATTTGTAAAACAGGCCCTTGGTATTATTTTGCGAAACTTCTACCTAAATTCCATCTAGAATTCATAAAATTTATTTTAAGTAGCTCTAAAAATAGAATATTATGTAGAATGCTAATGGACCACGTGGAGAAAAATTCCAAGGATATTACCATCTAATTTAAAAATATACGTCTTCTTTTGTTGTTTCATGGAACC
Source organism: Atethmia centrago (assembly GCA_905333075.3). Lineage (NCBI taxonomy): Eukaryota > Metazoa > Arthropoda > Insecta > Lepidoptera > Noctuidae > Atethmia > Atethmia centrago. The sequence goes on from HG995388.1 coordinate 16,729,784, forward strand.
AATCTTCATTAAAGTTCTTAATAAATACTTCGAGATCAATCTATGGTACCCATAAATACACCATCATCTACCAAATGTCTCAAGACGTGTTAGATTGACGACGTCATTAATCTTTGTTTGATCATTAATCTGTCTATCATCTGTCTATATAATCTAGCTAGTCTATATCTTCCTCCTTGAGTTCTCCCTCGAGGTCATGCCTAGCGTCATTTGTCATATTAAGCATGAGCTAGTGCAATGTCAGTACTTAGTAACGAATCTTGGGATCAACGTAACATGTCGTTTCGGGTGTTAGTACAGAGCTCTTACCTAAAACTAATTATTATTATTTTTTATTAACTTTTCACCTGTATTTTAGAGGGAACAGGCAGAGGTCAATAAGACATCAGTCTTTTGCTTTTAAAAATATATATAAGATACATACAGTTATCCTATAAAAGACAAAAAAACAAGGTAGGTAATTTACATAATGATTATTCTAAAATCAAAGTAGACAGACCAAAACAGAAGATTCACAACTAAGGGCTCCCACACAAAACTGCGAATTCGCATCGCATCGCAAAAATCTACGAGCTCGGTTGTCATTTTATGTTATTTTATTCGATGCAGCGTCGTATCGCATCGCATCGCAGTTTTGTATGGGATCCCTAAGGCAAAAAATGTACACATTGATTGTTCTAAAACCAAAGAAAACAGATCAAAACACGAAATTCACAAAATATTAAAACCAAAAACGAGGTTAAGAACAATCCCTTAATAACAAAACGACACCAACTTTACACTTCACAATAGCTAAGCTACATAACGAGTGAATATGAAGATCTCATCGAGATAAGCCAAAAATACTATAACACAAAAGCCCCAGTCTTCAACGGTTATACAACGACAATAGGGTCCTTAACAGTCCTTACAGTCGCAATTAATAGAACAAAGGAGGGTAGGCAAAACCTCTAATGTTGGGCTCACTGTCTGCTACAATAATATGTTTAGTAATTCAGCTGAAAATATCTGTGAACATAGTCCAAAGAGCTTCTAGGCTTCAGTTGAAGCTTGCAATGGGTATGCAACTGGTTATTTATGGTTGAGTGGGTCGGATGCGTGTGGTATGTGGTGGGTCTTAAGATGGGGAAGAAATATATCATTCTTAGATTAGCAAACAGGGTCGGTAATTTAGGAGTCTTTTCCTAAAATCATAATGCTGCAGGCAAATATTTAGGCGACCCTAAAACTGTTGGTGTTATTGATAAACAAGATGTCATATTATGTGTAGACAAAATAAAGTATAAAATTAATGTATTCCTGTTTATGTTTATAGCAAATGTAATATTAATTAAAGTCAAATGCGATTTACGTTATCATAAAATCACGCAGCAACCTCTCAAAAAAATTAAAAAAGCCATTAAAACTGTCGTTTTTTAGCTTACAACAAACATAATTATATTATTCACAGTGGAATCGTAAATTTTATAACTTCCATTCGTTTTAGCGAGTAATAAAATTTGAACTTCTTTACAACATTCATCAAGCCGTCACGGGCAAAGCTTTTGAATAATAAAAATCTTTGCCTCGAGCCACGCAACGAAGTTTCCATAGCCGGGACATACTTCCCCTTCACGGTTTTTTATAACTTTATTGTAAGAGACGAGAAGTAATTTCTTACATTTATTTTTATTGCTGAAATCCCATTTATCATGTCAGGTATCCGTGATAAATATCAATAACGATGCTTGTAGAATTTGTTCCGGCGGTTTTTTGTTCAGCAAAGTGAAATATGTTGTCATATTTTATCGCCGTTTCGGTGTTGTGTTCGATAATAATGTAAAAACAATTTTGAGAGATTTTTAAAGTAGAGTTTTTGTAGATTCCAGGCAAGGGATGAAAAATATGATGTCATCATTGCCATTAATATTAAGCCTACTCCTGAGAATTTGTTCATTGCATAAACATAAGTTGTCTTTATAAAGTGCAAATATTTAGATATTTTATTTAAAGAGTGAACAATTAATATAAATTGCCGTAGACAAGTTTAATTTCTTGCCAAATTATAATTCAAATCTAACGAACTCGTTGAAACTCTGATGAAAAGTTTAAGGTAGGCGAATTAGCTCAACGGCACAGTTTGATGTAAGAAAACTCTTAAGTTCAAATTCATTGGAAATACATTTTAAGCGACAATCGTGTTACTAACATAATTATGTAAATTTGTTAAAAAAAAATACAGTGCGACTTATGAGACTTATCATAAGTTTTATTCAGCTGTGTCTAAAAGATGACAGAAAATTAAGAACAAAGTAACTATGCAGTATTTTTATTGCTTCCACCGTAATAGGTAGATTGCCATTGACAGCGCCTTTATGTCGTAGAAGTAAGGACGATTTTCGCATTGAAAGTGTTTCGCGGATGACTGTACTTACAATAAAACCTATATATAACTTAAATCGATAGGCCAAATCCAAACTCGGCTACAACGAACAATAAAACCTCACACCTATCAAACTCATTACAACTCTTACACGCTACAGCACAACACGAGAACACAACTTCGTATAAGACATTATCGAAAACTTAAGTGATTAACTGTTTTCCAGAGCTGCTACCAAGATGGAGGTACAATAGGCGAAAAGTTTGGCTATCCGCATATTTTAGAATGCTAATGTGATTTTGCACTTAGCCCACGTGACTTAACAAAGGGAGGGCTTTAAATATAGGAAGAAACTTGTGAGTTAGAAGGTTGTTTGTTATCTTTATATTATTTGGGAAAGGGGCGAGTAAGGAAGGATCCTTTTTGTGCTGGAGGTGAATTTTTGATGAGCCGGAAAAAGATTGACAGTGTTTAATTTATTGTGGCTGCTGTTGTTGACGATGTAGTTAAATATGTTCAGCATTTCATAAACACGATTGAATTAACTAACTTCCTTGTAAAACTAACTCGTTCAATCCATGAACTAACTTTACTACAGAAGTTAAGACCACTACTGAACGAAACTATGTATTTCGGGAATGCTTGCGCGCTGATCTACTGAAATTATGTATTGTCATTTCCGTAGTTTTTTGATGTTGGTTAAACTAATTAATGGGATTAGGTTGGTTTTACTGCACTCCTCTCCCCCGATCCCATTCTTGCACATTGCCTTTTACCCGCGTGTGAGCGAGTCCGCTACACCAATCAGGGCCAACACGCGGAATGTCGTCGAAATTCAAGATGTATTCGGTTTACGTGCGTCGTCGCGTGTGCATCCCATTGCACCCAAAATTCATTTAACCAAGTGAAAATTCGTGGAAATCGTTTGTATCGTCGGGACAGTGCATAATCATCGCATCAAATAAGGTATCGTGCCACCTTCCTTTCGCCAACTACTGATTTGCTACCTAATTTCTTTCCTAACAGTGGTTGTGCATTCGTTTATACTTTTTGTCGTAAAACCAATTCCAAAAAATCGATTATGTGTTGCCCCGCGCATCCAGGGAAAACATAATAACCGAACGTTACATCATGCCTGTTTTACACGATGGGTTACGCAGAGTACATGCTAATTCCCAAATTTCGCTAGTTAATAAAGAAAACCAGTTCGAAAACAATAACCATGAATTGAAGATCCATATAAAAAGCCCAGGGAAAGAATGAACAAAGTCACCTTCAGGAGAACCGGGAGAGAAACGATTTTTTAACTTTGAAAACTTATAATCGCTTATAAAAGTGACACACCACACAAATGCTGTATAACATACTCGTATCAGCAAAAAGTCGAGATTTACTGCTTGATTTACAGAGAAATACACAAAGTTGGTAACTTCAAAAAGAAACGAAGCGTGCTGTCAACTTGACATTTAGATGTTTGTTCGAACACTTGTAATAACGATCAGTCTTGGATTCTGATCGTTTTTAACTTTTATGGTGTTGACTTTGATCATACTTTCCCAGGACTCTTCATAAATTATAATAAATTTAATATAATAGATTTATTCAGTGTGAGAAAAGTTACAACTGTTCAATCTATCTATACCTCAAATATGAAATATCAATGAAATCACAGCATTATCTCAAATTAAAAACGCCAATATTCTAAACATAGAACCGACAACGGAACTTAATCTGCTACGTAACAAAATCTAAACGATTTAAAACTTAAATATTACAATATCTATAGCAGTCAGGTATTCATTTGGTAATTTCTTCTTTTTAAAATCTGGAGATTGCAATTTCCAGTCATTGAGCCTGATCTGCATTGGACAAGCCTTCATCGATTTAATTACCACTTAGTTATATAACTTTCTACGGTAGTTTGTTTAAGAGTAAATCTGGATTAAAAGTAGCGTAGATATGAGGCATGACGAACAGGATCCTCCCACCAGACGGGTGTTGTGTCTGGTGGGTAACTGCCCGACGGCTGATATCGGGATGTTGTGTATCTATTGTAACAAGACTTATCTATGTGAGGGTAAATTTATATTAGTAATCGTATAGTGTACTGTCCATGGATGGGTCTTGTTATAGTCGAGTTACGTTTATGTCTTTTGTCAAAGTCACTGTCAGTGATCAAATCTTTTTGACGCTGAGGTTAATAATCAGTCAACAAGTTCCCCACATGATTCAGTATTTAACGAGGCACCAGTGACAAGTTTTTAAGGTTAGTAAAAGAATGCAGAAGTGAACTATGTTGAATAATTGATAATAAATATTGTTACTGCGTTGATTAATTTGTTGTTCACATTCTGTGATTCCCTTTTGAGATACGTTTTTACTTTTTACACTATACGCCAGTCGCATGGTAAACTCTGCTTGTGCGATACTAGATTTGTGTGATGTCGTACGCATTTAGCGTTGTAGATATCCGCAACATAGACACTACTTTTAATCCAGACATTAGAAGAAATGAATTAAAAAAGTGTCTATGTATTATTCATTACAGCTCTAAAGCTTTCGTTTCCTAAAAAGGCGGTGAACAGTCACACAATAACGGCTGTCCAAATACAGGCCGTTTTTTGACACCTTAATGTCAAATACTGGTGAAAATGACAGATTTTCAGACAGCTGTTATATGACCGCTTTGCAAAGCGAAGCTTAAGCATTTAATTCTGGGGTCTGTTTTATCAGTTTGAAAGTAGGTCCTATTGGTTCTAGACGCAACCTTTGATTATGAAGATAAAAACTTGTGCCTCCCTGGGCTAGGAAGGCACAAGATTTAACATACAAGGAATCATTTTGAGAAGGTTCGTACATTATAAACGAATAATGTTTCGAATAGCGACGGCCGCAATATGGAACATAATGGATAGGTTGTACAGAATGGGTATCTTTCAACTGTAAAAGTGTAAAAAGGTCTGTGAACAGCAATATAGAACTGTATAGATCTTCCGATATAATTGCTTTGCAACATACATGGTTGCAGCTATAGGAGATACCATATCTTTACACCACTGACGACAACTTTAATGCCGCGGGAACGTCAGCTGTTGATACGACGGCTGGCATGCGACCTTACGGTGGTGTTGGTCTGTTATGCAGGAGTAACGAATTCCAAAACGTGTCAGTGTTCCAGTGCAATAACCCTCGTGTGTGCAATAAAAATTGTAACTAACAATAGGCCTATTATTGTGATGAGTATCTACATGCCTACTGATTTGAGTGAGAACTTACCGTACTTCACGGACTGCCTCGGTACGGTAAGTGCTGCAGTAGACGATTCTAGTGTAGAATCAGTATTTGTTTAGGGGAATTTAATGCGCATCCTTATACCTACTTTTTTAAGAGTGAGCTGTTAAACTTTTGTGAGGATCAAAGATGGATTTGTGTTGATAAAGACAGACCGGGGTTAACAAGTGATACCTACACTTTTATGATTGAAGCTCACGGCTGTAGTCGATGGCTAGACCACTGTATAGTCACAAACTCGGCTTTAGACGCAGATATATGATTTTAGTGACTTTTAAATCAGTTATTACGCCTTCATATATGCAGAAAGTATAATATGTTAAACTAGAACGTGTACACATCAATTCTATATGTGAATACGATATTAAGTATTGTAGTAAAATACTTTATGAAATAAATTCAGGAAGTAATGTCTACCAAAGCTTAAAAAGCTATATTACTTTCAAACTACTTAATAGATCTTAATGTTTTTTTTTTTGTATGAACAGACTATTTTATTATCTATAATTCTATCTGTGAATTTTTTCAAATGCTCATGTTTTCGTTACTAAAAATAAATATTACCTATGAAACCGAACAGTAGCGCGGCATGAGCACGCGTCGTGCTCACACCACGCTTTTGTATGGCCAAGGTCAACGGCGGCTATTACCCAACCCCTAAGTTCCGTTGTTGACGTTTACGTAAGAAATGACGTACTATACGGTCTGACAATGGTCTGGTCCCTATGATATTGGAATGTAAAATAATTTGTTAACACCTATGATTACTGATAATGCGATTGCTCAAAATGAAATTGTATGGAAGGAAAGAACCAAGGACTAAATTAATGTATATTCAAATGAATGTCACCAACGATTAAAATTAGTTGATTTTGAATTAACTGGTTGTGATGATATTTTGTGTAGGGAATCCATCCATAGGATTGTCATTGATATACTGTATTTGGAAATTGGTCTGTGCTCTCAGTAAGTCATCATTTGCAGTGCGGAAAATAAGTTTGTTAGTCGTAGAAAAAAGGCTCAATCACAGGCTGGAATAAATAAGCACATCAGTTGCGCGCACAAGCTGGTTATCGTGTGGAAAACCATCAACTGGCCCAGTGTATATGATATGCGGGAAAGTAAGTAAGTAAGTATTTTTTTAAGTCGCGGCTTTAATGGTGTCAGAACCATGAGGAGCAAATAAAGATTGACATAATTGCCTCTAAGCATTCAAAGCGTGATTTTTTCAGCTTTTGGAAGAGCAAGAGAATAAATTGAATATTCGGCCAGTCCTGCCTGTTAGTGTGAATGTTGTCAGTGATACAAAGGATATTGCGAACCTTTATAAAAATAATTTTGTATCAAAATTACCGCTAGGGAGCTCTTGTGTGATGCTGGATGCTGAGCCCCATTGTGGGGAGGTAGACACATGATTCAGTGCCAAAGATGTGACCAAGATTATCAGGTCTACGACTACAGTTAAGTACCTGGTTATGACGGGCTCAGTATCGAGCATTCACAATTCACCGGTCCTCACTTACCGAGGGTTTTGGCACTGCTGTAAAATTTATGTATGGTTCATTCACACTTGCCTTCCGATCTAATGAGGGCGATCGTGATTCCTATTGTTAAAAGTGAGTGATAAAAACAGGTGATCTTTCGGATAAGGGGAACTATAGACCTATTTCTCTAACGACCACAGTCACTAAAGTGCTTGATGGTCTGCTTGATACACAACTAAACAAACGTCTTGTGCTGCACGACCATCACTTCGGATTTTAGCCAAGACTTTCTACAGAAAGTCCAGTTTTGTGTCTCAAGCAAGCCGTCAAGTCTGGAAGAACACCTATTTTCGCTTGATTCCTCGCTTTTGACACTGTTATCCTACGAGATATTATGGAAGAAACTTGAAGCTATAAGTTTGTCTATCGAGTTTATAAGTATCTTCAAGCATTGGTATGGAAACCAGGTCAACAATGTTCGGTGGACAGGTGTGCTGTCGGAGCCTTATCAATTGGAGTGTGCAGTGGGACAGGGGGGTTAACCTCCCATGCCCTCTTCAATTTGTATAAGAATGCCCTGATTGAGGCGCTAAGCACTCATCATGTCGGTTGTCATATTGACAGTGTCTTTGACAATAATGTAAGTTACGCGGACGACATGCTGCTGCTGAGCGCGTCAGTCGGCGGAATTAGGACACTACATATTGGCCACATGTGAACGTTATGGAATTGTATAACGTTCAGAAAAGTCAGTACATTGTTTTTGAGGCGGGAACCAAATACTCTTGAGCGAGTGGAACAAATTAATTAACTAGGTCACTTAGTCACCACTGACCTTAAAGACAATGCTGACATTGAAAGGGAACGGAGAGGTCGTGCGTGCGAATATGATAGTCCGAGGTTTGTACGTTGTACTACAGACGTAAAGGTGACGCTCTTTAGAGCATTCTGTACCACCTTCTACACATGCAGCTTGTGGGGAGAAGTATCCCGGGCCTCGTATGGAGCCCTTTGTGTCCAATCTAATAACGCGTTCAGATGAATTTTGGGGTAGCCATGGCGTTGCTGTGCATCAGGGATGTTTGCAGCAGTGCATTTAGATTACTTTTATATAATATTGCGCAAGCGCGCGGCATCGATGGTGGCCCGAGTCATCGCCAGCCCTAACAGGGTTCTGAAAATGATTGCTGACAGAGTGGACTGTCCATATGGTATTCACTGCTGTCAGTTACATGTTCCATTGTATCGTGTTGTTACTAACACGTAGTTTTATGGACAATGCTACTAACCCTATATGAGCCTTCGCTCGAATTAAAGATTTAGAATTTGAATTAACTCCCATGTAATAGGGGGCGAGCCTAAGAAGAAGCTTGGGATATTAATTTTATCAGAAAAACAGTCAAGAGGTGTCGTGGTACCCCCGTTTGGAACAAAGTTCCTTATGCTTTTGCACACTTGTCGAATGAGAGCTAGACTGAATAAAGTCTAACATTTAATAAAATGTTACACGTTTTTTACTCTTGTTCTCATTTGCCGAGTGTGTAGAGTATACGTGCGATATAGAATTTCGTTCGAATTTTTTTAATCAAACGTATGTACATTATTATTTCGTATTAACTTCCAAGAATCTCTCTCATTAGAATTACTTATCGTGTCCTCTTGAATATAATCACTCATGAAGAAACAAACACCACCCAGAAACCCAATATCTCAATAAACGATATTAATCCATGAAATATTCACCTCGCGCTTAAAATAAAATATCACAGCGTTCAAATGTAAGACAAGAACTTAATGGGGCGAATCATTTTGGTGCGCTTAAGTAATCGAAGTGGAAAGCTGATAAATTAGGAGGCGTTCGAGACGAGAGATCTCGAACAGTCTATGGATCAGAGTGTTCCAGTGTGAAATATCATGATTAAAGACTCACTTACCTTTTGTTTATAGGAGGATTTGTGAATTTTAAATGGAAACTTAGGGATTTCTACAAGAATTTTAGTGCTCTTTGGATTACTTACTCAGGAGGTGAGGTTAATCTTTGATTGAACTATTTTAGCTTTAGATGCTAAACTTTTTTTAGTATGTTACGTGCGACTTTAAAAGTCTATTAATCAATTGGTAAAAGAAATGCCTTTGAAACTGGACATAATTATTGTTCTTCAATTATAATATGATGAATACCATATAGCTTGGTATCTATTATATTAGGCAGTCAAGAAATTGGTAACGGGAGAGGCAGTTAGGAGGCGCTTGAGACGAGAGATCTCAAACAGTCCATGGATCAGAGTGTTCCCATGTCAAATATAATGATTGAAGAGTCACTTACCTTTTATTTACTGGAGTATTTGTGAATTTTAAATGGAAACTTTGGGTATTTATACGAGAATTTAGGTGCTCTTCGGATTATTAGCTCTCCAGCAAAGCTAATGTTTTAGATTGAACAATGAATGCTTTGGATTTTTATCTTTTGTATATTGAGTGCGTAGGACTCTTATTTATGGCAGTCTGTATCAAATTATTTAAAAAAATACCAGTCAAAAAGGTATGATGTTCTAACAGCGATAACGAGGATGGACAAATAAAAAATTGGATTAACATAAGCTACCAAAAAGCTTATGTCAATCACTTGAAAGTCGTTGTGGAAATACAAAACGCTTTGAAAGCGACTGCCACTTCTGTAGATCCTCAGGATGCGGTTAACGTACCTTCATTTAAGTTTCACCACACGAGAAGGCTATGTTATTGCTAGCAATGGCGGTCATGCGTAGCAATATACAACTCACACGTCGCAGATCGTTTAATATGAAGTGTGCACTAACAGGTTTTTTTATATACACTTTGACATTTGATGATTATTATAAACACAATGACATAAATATTAATTTTGGGAGTATAATATTTTTATTTTTGTGAATGTGAGGACTATCTGAGTCATATTTTTTATTTATTATATTCTCTTTCTCAGTTAGTTTTAATGATAATCTGGCAGTTTGAGTAGTTTGAGCCTACCCAGATGTCCTTTTTTTGGTATTCGTCGAGTCGAGAGATTATCACTTATCGCCATATTAGCACATAGCAACGGCATTAGCAATTAGCATGCTAAGACTCAAGAATTCGCATGCTCATGAAATTGGTATTGTTCGCCGCATCGTTGAGCTCCTTAAGTTCTGAGTTGAGCTGCACGATTACTGACAAATGCGTGCACTGACTGGACAGATCCACTTAATCTGTGTGGTTCTTTCCTTTTACACCATTCCTGTAAGACTATTTCAGACACCAATCTGGCCAAGATTATGTCTGGACTTTAAAAGAAACTGTGACCTCTGAGTTTGTATCGGCCTTTCTTCTCAAAGTAGTCAGATAGGAGTCACCGACCTCATCTAGTTTTTTAAAATATGATTGATGTATAAAAGTGTTTGTACAAACCTACTTACAGAAATGAAAATCTGTTATCATTTATCATAGCTGCCGACAGAGTAACACTGGTGGTTACATTAGTTAGGGCTTTCTCCTAAAACTAATTGTTAACTTGCAGCAAAAAGAGCACGAATAAGCTTGATCACGAATATATATTTTCTCGTGTTATTTGAATTTAATTAGACAATACTGTGTAAAAGTAGAAGACGAAGATGGTAGAGTAAATTAAAACACTTTCTTGGGCAGTCGATCCGGATGCATAATTTGAAAAGTACCTAGTCGTATATATGCCTCGTTATAGAGCGTGCTACCAACATTTTATAGATTTCCATAATTATCGCGCTACAAGGAATAAATGACTATTTAAACTGAGGCAAATTCCGCGTGAATATCGGGACGCGACTGTGCATGTCAGTTGTTCATTGGGCGTTTATACAATTTCTAACAAGACGATAAAATCAAAAATCAAAATCAAAAGTAATTTATTCAAACTAGGCTGAAAATCAGCACTTTTCGAACGTCAAAGTTACATAAGACAGTCCCCCAAAAATGCCCGCCCGTCACCACTTCCTAGTGCTTTAGCTGGGAAGAAGAAGTGGTGGAACAAACTCCTCAGCAGCACGTCTGTCTGTTTAGTTATATAAACTTGATTCTATACAAATCGTATGCAAAGTAATTAACATTACGAAACACAAAACATTAGATTAAATTAAATTACACACTTGCCATACGTTAGCTAGCACGCACCAGTATACCAACAAAACAATGAACAAACTGTACTCAAGCAGATAAAAATTTCAACATAAAGAAAAAACGTAAATAGATAATAGATAATATCATGGACGTCCACGGCATCACGATAACATAGGGAAGAGACGTTTATGGAAATATAAGAAGACGCTTTTAAATTTCCGTCCACGATAACGTTATAACTTGTACGTATTTCCATATTATTTTATGGATGTAGACATCCACGAAAATATCGTCACGTAAGAAATTTAAAAAGCCCACATTAGGTAGTCACGCAACTAGTAGCACCAGTTTGAACACCTCCATGCATATCAGCTGACATAGTCGGCGCACGGCAGGAGTGAATTTCATCCCGAATCCCGCGCGGGATTTGCCTTAGTTTGACCAGAGCTGAATACTGTTTTTTATCCTCCTGAATTTGGACTCCTTTGAATGAGGGTGTGGTGTATTTTATCTCAAGGACAACACGGAACAGTTTCCATTCATAACGGATGTAACATCCTAACCAATTAAAATCCTAAAATATTAAGCCCCTAAAACTTTCCCTTTTAATTCTAAATTTACCAATTTCAATTAATAATACTGAAATAGAATACAAACTGATTATTTTATGCCAAAAGCAATTTATGCAAATGCTCGGTAAAAGATTACAATTAAAATAATCTTGTTAGATAAATTCGTTCTGGGAATACGGATTTCAATTAAGGTTTTGGGAATAATAATAATGGTTTCAGAATTTTGGTCTTTGCCTGATTTTACTACTTTTACAAGGTTATTTATAAGTATTAGAGGTATTAAATTGAACCTAAAATGTTTATTACTGTGTCATTATTCATAAGTAACGAAACTTCCAGTCTATACTAACCTGTCATTGCATTCAGAGATAGTATTAAAAAGTCTAATCTTATTTGTTATTTCTCCAAAACTAAAGATCTAAAGTGAGCTGATGTTCTTTCCCTTGACACCTAGTCGCAGTTATAATATAACTGCGATAATAATACTCCACCGCCGTAACTGTGCGTTGACGTCGTGGTGGGGCTTGGGCGCTCCTGATCTCCAGGTCTGTGCTGTTAGAGTTTACTTTGCCGAAACAGGTCTAGGGTGAGGAGCCAGACCAAGAGAGATACAGAAACCCGCAGGGCAGCATGTGGCGAGCTGTTGGCCAGTAGCGACCCCACGGACCCTATCTCCCGGGAGAAGTCTTGTTCCTCACCTCTGGCTTGCCTTTATTGGCTGCCTGGAGTGAACAATGATGAGAAACAGAGCTCCCACCTCTTTCTTGCCTTTTTTGGCCGGCTTGGGTGGAGATTCGCAACAGCAAACGTGCTCGGAGGAAGGACGTATTCAAGTTAGATGCTGGTAGGGATCTTCACCGTACTTCGGGCATTGTCCTGATAGCCGTGGAACACCCTTGCACTCAAAAGCACCTCAGGACAAGTTGCCCCCTTGTCGCTAAGAGCTACACTATGAGCTACCAACCGTTTTCGGGGGCCCATTATTAAGTGTAAAAGTCATCCCCTGCCATTTTATCTGTGTATTTATGTAAAACATTGGCTAGGCAGGGGATAAAGACTATGGTCTTTCCAAATCCATAATCTATCTTTATTTCCAAACCCTGCAAAGGTCCAACACCAATCTGTGGTTGTTCTTGAGTATACATGCATAGTGCAAAAAAGGATAATCGTCGGTTGGTGCCACATTTATTAAACATTTCTAACGTCCGGAACCCCAGGGTCCCGAGAAATGTCAAGAGACGTAAATAATAATAATACCAGCCTATTACGGTCCCACCGCAGTGCATATGCCTCTTCTCATACCAAGAAGGCTCGGGCATTGACCACCACGCTTGCTCAAGAAGGGTTGGCGATTTCAGACTATTAACTATAAGTCGCGGTTTCCTCTGGCGGATTTTTGACGATATCAGTAATGACCAAAATAAAGTCAGAAAGAACATTCATGATTTTTTTTAAAGTCACATTGACAAGTAGCCTGGATTCAAGATCAAGTAAACAACAATTTGAATGTATCCCACAGATTTGCTTTGTATTATTTGAAAAGTGAGATTATCTAATAATTTTCTCTCAAATCGGCTTATTATGATATCGTAAACAGAGAACGAGGAAAACTGTCCTACCGTAATATAGTTTATAACTACATAGTACAGGGGTCAGTGAGAATCGATTTCGGAACAAGCTGAATTTATTATTGTGCACTGAGTCTTTGAGATTGATAGAAAGTTAGTGCTAGTGTAAAAGATGTTGTAAGATTGTTATTCTTTTGGCAAAATAAAGATTATGTTATTGTTATGATTTCAATCCAATACCTCGGGAACGAGAAGAAAGCCCTTAACCACTAGGACATCACAACCATACTAGTCGCAGTTAACGATACAATATTTCAGAAAAGAAAAAATATTTTCTAGAGACTTGGAAGACTTTCTTTGTTAGGAACTTATCATAAGCTCTTATATACTTTGTTAAAATTATTTCCCAGCTAAATATATGTATATTTTAAAAATGCGACACTACAAAATTGTCGACACAAGCAAACCATAAGTAAAACAAAATATACCAAAATGTTTCCATGAAAAGGAGACACGATAACACCTACGCTTAGTTCTTAAGCCCGTACCCAAGAAATGTTCATATAAATAGTTGTTGAAGAGAAATACCTGTTATAATATTATTTCTGAGACATTGTTATAAGTAGATTATTATTGACATATTCCACTCATTTTTCTTTGTTTGTTTTTTTATAAGGTGTATAAATTGCAATACATAGTTAGATAGTGACCTGGGCAACTGATCATATTATTCTTGCCTGAGCAACCAGCAGCAAGTTCGTCATGATCCTGAGATGACACTGCTAGCCGTAGCGTCAAGGTCGGGTTGCCTCCTTCCCTCAAATATGGCAAGGGGGTAGTGGCTGATCTTTGCGTTATGCTCGTTCGTGAATGGGTGCTGCTTGTGGTGACTGTTCGTCGTGCTGACCATGGTTTTGTTATTGCTATACATTAGTAATTAACTGTTTATTTATTTTACTTCGATGGTCCTAGTTTATCATTTTTTACTTATCAGGTACAGCTATATTTAAGCGAATATATAGCTATATGTTTAGTTTTTTTTTGTTGCCTTGCTGACATATGGCAAATAGTTTATTGGTTTGTGTTGCGTAGTGTAAATTATTTTGTATACTTATTGTACAGATTCAAGGTTTTCTAACTGAACAGACAGCTGTGCTGCTAGGGAGTTTGTGGCGCCAGTTCTTCTTCCTAGCTAAAGCACGAGGAACTGGTGTAGGGCATATTGGGGGACTGTCTTATGTAATTTTGATGTCGAAAAGTGCTGATTCTCAGCCTAGTTTATTCAAACTCGAAAGTCATTTATTTATACAAATGATTTCGAGTTTTTTTTCTGGGACTACATAAGAATTAAAGAATCTGTTGGTAAAAATTACCAGTAACGTAACCCACATTATTGGTAGTTGCAAAAATACGTTAGAGATCCAAGGATTAGCAGAATCAAATTGTTTTGAAGGTTTTCAAATGGATACTATATACTGGCAACCATTTTAAAACAATGTATGAAGAGCCCGCTTATTGTTTATTTATAATATGTGATAGAATCATTATCGATTCAATTTTGAAACAATAAATGATTTCTCACAATTTTTCACATTTTACATAATTATTTGAGAGATCATCATCTGCCCAGCCTTTTCCCAACTATGTTAGGGTCGGCTTCCCGTCTAACCGGATGCAGCTGAATACCAGGATTTTACATGGAGCGATTGCCTATCTGACCTCCACAACCCAGTTACTGGGTAACATGGTACCCTTTGGTAAGATTGGTTGTCAGACTTTCGGGCTTTTGACGACCCGTAACAACTGTAAAAGATCTACAAATGACACCTGGATCAACGGCTTAACGTGCTTTCCGAGGCACGGAGGGGTCTTGGTATGTAAAGATGGTCACCCATCCACGGACCAACCGTGGCAAGCGTACCCGTGCGGCTGTTACTTAGCTACAAGCCCCTCGTATAGTTTCTCATCCTCTATAGAAAAGGGATGATCTTCAGACCAGAAGGGTGTTGTGTCTGGTGCTATATTGCAATTAAATGAAAGAAAATGTAAAACTCATATTAAAAGGACACTTTGTAAACAACCATATTACAAATTAGAGGATTATATCCAACATAAGAATGCTTGGAAACATGCTGGTCCAGCTCCATAGGACAATCGGGAGTCTAGACAAAATCAAACGTATTTTAACAAAATTATTTTTATGACATTGAGTTTACATTCTGTGATTACCTTAACTCACACACTGACCTATTACTTTTTTTTTTTAGGAATACGTATAAGTACTTTTGCAAAGTTTCTAAATATGTTAACACCATGTATTTATCACATAAATAATTTATCTGTCATTGCTTTATTTTTAATTAATTTTTACCTACTGTGGTATACTAATTTTATTCTAGATGCATCGTCTTCACATATAATTATATAATTAATGTATCTAGGCCGCTTTTCAAGACATGCGACACTAAATGATATAATCCGCCGGTCTCTTGCCAGCTTCAATGTGCCTGATCTTCTTGAGCCGACTGGCATTGTCAGAGATGATGGCAAAAGACTTGATGGTGTGTCTTTGGTTCCGTGGAATTTGGGACGAATGCTTGTGTGGGACGCTACCTGTGTAGACACACCGTCCCACATCCAACGGACTACTTCTAAAGCGGATGCAGCGGCATAAAATGCCGAAAATCTGAAAATTATTAAATATGGCCTTGGCAGAGAGTACAACTTTGTGCCCTTTGGCGTCGAGACCCTCGGTCCGTGGGTCCCAGTGCGCATAAGTTATTTGCGGAAATCACGAAACGTCTAGTTGATGTAACTGGTGACCGAAAAGCTGGCGGCTTTCTCGCGCAACGCATCAGCATTGCAATTCAGCGAGGAAATGCCACGAGCATCCTCGGTACAATGCCTTGAGGGCCTTTTCAGGTTTAACTTAGTTTTAATTTAATTTAGTTAATGTTAGTAACCATCTTGTAATTTAATTATGTAAATGTACCTATACAAAATATTGTAAAATATTTTTAAAAACGTAACGGTGGAGTTTCTTGCCCATTTTTCTCCATACGAAACTACTTTTAGAACTTTTGGAAGGGGCGACTAGAATCAATTCTATTTTTTTTTTTGTAATTTTTGACGTTCAAAAGTGTCCTTTACCTATGTGCCTATTTGAAATCAAGTTACAAATTATTTTTATTTATTTTCTTTGTTTTTTTTTGTTTATTTGAACAAATACGTACATTTTGTTAGTTTTAAATGCACATGAAATACAAAAAGTAAAAAAAGGAGCACCTTTTTTTTACTTTTTGTATTTCTTGTGCATGTCCCAAATAAAATACTTTTCTTTCTTTCTTTTTATTTTAAATAAATAGTTTGACTTTGACTATATAACGTTATTAGTATATCGAACCCAAAACGCAAGATAAAGCGCCATAACTAGAAATGAGCCGACGCGACGTACAAACAACATTACGAAAAATTCTTTTCTGCGCTAATCAGTAACGGAACTTCCTCTACCAAGGCAGTTTATCATAACTTCCCAACGAAATTTCTCTTTTGTGACATCGGAACGTAGGGTTACCATGAGAACGTAATATATTGGACAATAATGGACAACGTCCCGTTTTCCTGTAGCTATTTCGGAGATACCATATTTTTGTGCTGAGTTCGAGGAAACATATCGTTGTTATCTTTAAGATGTATTTTTAGTAAGAATTGTATGTAGGTAATAAGCTTACTGGGGCATACGTACGTTCTTCTTTTTGGGAAACGTATTTTTCCTAGCAGTATTTGGTACAAAAATAATTTATATTTAGAACCAACTAATGCCCGCGACTTTGTTCGCGTAGAAAATATATTAAAATAACAGCCACATTTTTATAAAAATCCGGCCAAGTGCGAGTCGGACTCGCGCACGAAGGGTTCCGTAAACGAGAAAACAATCACGTATTTTGTATTTGAGCCCCCTTAAATGTTTATTTTATTCTGTTTATTAGTATTTGTTGTTATAGCGGCAACAGAAAAATATCATCTGTGAAAATTTCAACTGTCTAACTATCACGGTTCATAAGATACAGCCTGGTGACAGACAGACAGACAGACAGATAGACGGACAGCGGAGTCTTAGTAATAGGGTCCCGTTTTATCCTCTGGGTACGGAACCCTAAAAACTCTCTCGTTGGTCTAGTGGTCTCAGGCGCTACTATTGAGCATGAGGACCTTGATTCGATTCCTGGCCAAGCGAAGTGTTATTGGATTTTTCATCTGTAATTCAAAATCAAAATATTTCCATTTCACATAAACCTACATGGGCACTTATGAAACGTCAGAAGCTAGGTGCACGGTTCCAATTGGTCGTTTCCTATAGAGAAGAGCCGGCAAGAAACTCTACGATTACTCTTAAAAATAATTGGCTTTTACAATGTTTTCAAATTACAGTGTTAATAGGTATGGGAGGACAGTGTAGGCCTGTCGAGATGTATCAGGTACTTAACGAAAAAAAAAAGAAAAAGGTCTACAAAATATCTAGCAAAGTAATTTGTCAGTAACAGTCCGAAGTCTGGATTTGTGCGCGGTTAATGGCAATAGGCTCGACCCCTATTAAATGGGACCTATGATAACTGGCGAAATGTGGGTGTACTATAGGTACACCTCTGCCTAACCCTTCGGGGAATAAAGGCGTGATGTTATGTTAGACCAAAACTACAAACGTGTTAAAAAGGAAAGTTTTTTTATAAAACTTCCCTGTATACCAAGTTAGAAGATTTGGTCTCAGCAGCCAAAATATACAGAGACTCCGGACCGGTGACGCAGAAGCAAGCGGCGTATAGTTATCCTTGTGAGAAGCAGTTAGTCCTGATGTCGACTCCGCAGTCTTCAGTAACAATTTCAAACGGTCAGCTACGACCCTGGCTCGAATATTACACATGATTATATGATGGGAACCCGAATGTGGTATGAGAAAAAAAACGGCGAACGGTGAAGTGAAGAAATGTACCTACAATTATATGTAGGTACACCTCTTTTTTTGTTTTTCTCTCTGTCATGATCAAAGTTACTACTATCTTTTTTTTTTTTGGATGTGAAATCATCAAATAACTTCTCCCGCTCTGGGTGGACCGGGAGGGTGTGTCAGACTCTTACTGACTAAAACCCACCCGTATTCCTTCCTGTTGCCTGTGTTGCCAGGGGCCTCGGTGACCCATTAGTACCTTCCCGCGACCCCGGCAGGCATCGGCCCTAGTGGACCCCTACATTTGTGCGGACGACATCTCTTTGAGGCGCGCGTGGAATACAACGCACCGTCGACCAGGGCCTGGTCCTTACCGGACGGTGAGCTACACATTGCCCACCGTCCGCAAGCTCGCTCCTGGCCGGAAATCCGCCCAGGATTCCCGACGCCCAGGGCGTCTCCTGCGGTGGCTAAGGGCGAGAGGGCGCGAAATTTGCCTTTCCCTCAACCGTCCCGCCTCCTCCTTCGCGAACATTACTGCTTCGCAGAAGGAGGTGGCGGCTGCCCATGCCCTCTTGCTCCGTACCATGGCCTGAACCAGGGCCGGATGCGAGAGATCTCTGCCGCCGATCGCCTCCACGAGGACACGGCGGTGCTCTGCCCAAGCCGGACAGACCTCCACCGTATGCGCCACCGTGTCTTCCGGGCGATTCACACAGTGTTGACACCAGGGAGCTACGACCCTGGCTCGAATATTACACATGATTATATGATGGGAACCCGAATGCGGTATAATGAGAAAAAGAACGGCGTACGGTGAACTGACGAAATGTACATACTAATACATTATGTAGTGATGACATGTTATGTTACGTAGGGATTTCAAGGGCGCACAGTGGAACGAATGTATGGGAGCGGTTGGACGTAGACATGTCCGAAAAATAAGAGTAAAATTATGACAAACTAATGATGCCATCTTATTCGATTACTTAATGCCTTCATAAATTGTGGTGATGAATTTCTTCATAACTCCCATATTTCGGGAGTAATTTGAGAAAATGTGAAATTTTACTATGAAAATGAGTGTATCGAGCTCTCTCCCTCCTGATTCCGGGCTTGTTTCAAGTAGCGGTCTCTAATATCGTAATGCTATTACTAAGAGCTATATTTAATACTAAGACACATAGTGCGCCAAATGTGCACTTTCTGGGATAAAAGGAAATGAAAATTTAAAAAAAAAAACGTTTTTTCCCCATTTGTATTTACTTTAAACCGCAGACAGACTTATTAAGAGGTCTATAAATATATTATATATATACAGAAATATATATTAACAAAAATATTCACAAGAACTGATGAGAGTATGATTTTTAAGTAAGTTGATAATAAATTACCTAGTTTCATTAAAAGTACAATAAATAATTAAGATGTAAGCTCTAATTTACTAAGTTACACATTTTAAAACAATAACATCATTTAATTATCTTCGTCATCATCATCATCATCAATTAATTCAAATTCAGAATCGATGTCCGCTAAATCATTTATGTTAACAAATTCGATATCACTTTTCTCAGAATCCGTAAGCTCATAAAATTCCTTAAAAGAAGATTTTTTTACAAACTTATTTCCTTTTGGACGGATACTTGTAACAAGTGGATCAGAAGACAGTAAAAGATTGTGCATAATATCTTCATTGCATGAGATACTGCTATGCTTTCGAGAATGCCCCTCTCTATATTTTCTAAAATCTTTATTTCTAGCCTCAGATGCCTCTTCGGATAGAAAACCAATGGGCACAATTGACATGTTCTGAACTATGTCTGGCCCATGCATTAAAATTTTATGAAGTGAAGAAGGCATATAATACCATGGGTATAACTCCACGTAAAGCTTAGCAGTATCAAAGCAGAACTCTCGGAATTTAGTTACGTTGATCTTCTCTCCTGATGAAATACACTGCAAGATCACACAGATTTTTCTTAAAAGCATAGCATCTATTCCGGTCAGTTCAGCAGATTTAGTGTAGTTTTCAAAAAATCTCCTTGCCGAGTTGCCATTGTTGGTGGATCCACTGCCTTGTTTCACAACATCGAGAAGTAAGCCCGTTTCTCTTCTTACAGCCTCTTGAACTCTTTTCTTCCTGTCATCAACTTGCCTTTTTGCTATATCACCCCTTACTTGCCATGATTTTATGTCTAATTTGTAGGAAATGTGTAATAAGCATTCCATTGAGCGAATCCAAGCGTGAAGGGTGCTTAAGCTATATTTATACATGTCCTCGTTTGCGTGTTTATCTTTGATTAACTCTAAATTATTCATTTCTTTAGGACAAGCCTTGCATATGTCACACACTGAAGCTGCTGTATTGGATATAATGGAATGAATTTTACCATCAATCATTGTCAACAGCAGTTGGTGTTTGACACTAATTCCATCAGTGATGGTGGATGGAGTTAAGGCTTCAATCTCTGCTTCGATTTCAGCCATCTCTCTCTGCACATTTTCTTTGGTTTCCTTTATAAACTTAAACAATATTGGCCGGCAAAATGAAGTGGAAGATGGTCGCTCGTTTTCCCAAATTGTTACACCTTTTGAGACGAGCCGCAGTGGTACAAGACTAATCATAAAATTACTAGCAAGATCGATTTGCTCATCTTCACTCGTCCTTTGATGATAAATGCTTTGGCTAGATGATCCGTCAAAACCCCATTTGCTGGTCAATACGAGCTGTTGATTGGGATCAACAGGGGTTTCTAACGACCTAATAAGTCTTCTTGAGGTTAAATCCATCAAGGCTTGTAATTTGATTTTTGCAGAGCTCTCTGTAACTGTGAGATCTTCTTTGGCCGGATAGCACTTAATTTTTTCTTTAACCAACATGTAGTAACTCGGGTATTGAAGAGCTCCTTCTTGAGTGTTGAAATCCCGAAGAGTGTTATAGCGCCATTTCGATAAGTTCATCGATACATAAAGAGCCAATGCCTTCAAAGGGGATATTTCCCGTACCTGAATTGATTTAAACCTTCAATGAAGGCTTTGATTTTTGAGGCCTCTTCTGGATTCTCCGTCAAGTATTTCATAACATAAGCTGTATCGCTTTGTCCTGCCTTTTGAAGCGCCCTTTCGGCCGAAAACATAATTTCAGCGCTGCTACTGCTGCATGAAAGACTATCTTCAGTGCGTCTTCTTTTTTGCCGGTTACTAAGGTCCTCAAAAGATTTACGAGGACTAGGATGTGTACAAGTTGAAGCATCAGATTTAGCAGGAGAAATTATGGGCTCGATGACGTCACTTATATTTTCTGTAGAAGGTTCCATATTTTCATTCTGTAATTCCGGCCATTGAATTGCAGCCTGTAGCCAAATCTCATGTTTCTTCCGAAACTTATCTGTGCTTCTTCCAGACTGTGTCCATTTTGCATAAATGCGGTAGCAAAATCGACGACACCAGTCTTTTAAACTTGTTTCAGCACTTTCACATAACTGAACACAACTGTTATCTTTTAAAACACTGAACAAATAGTTAAAGTCGCGTAAATCTTTATGTGCGCGTGCGCATAAAGCAACGTGAATATCAAGATTTGTATTAAAATTTGGAAAATACATTGCGAGATTAGCTTGGATACAACGAGGTGTAAATCAACACTGATTTTAAAGTTACTAATAGTGACCTATTTATATAAAATCCAGGTATCCCAGGTATCCTTTGTTAAATATTGCAAGGTAATTAGTTATTGTGATAATTAGTAAATGATGCATGCTAAATTAGTGTATTAAGAGCCATTTAGTAATTAAATAATAGCAATGTTCTTATCAGTAATCATTAGTGCATCAGTTTTATATGTAAACCTTAAGTCCCTAATTATATATCCTAATTAGCTTATATCTTCTCTAATTGGCTGCTCAGAAATGTTATTGTAATAAGGTAAACCTTTAGAAAAACGGTTTTAATCAACAAAATAAACAAAAAATAAAAAAATTGTGTTATAAAATAAACATCACTCTTTATCCCAGAAAGTGCACATTTGGCGCACTATGTGTCTTAGTATTAAATATAGCTCTTAGTATTAGCATTATGATATTAGAGACCGCTACTTGAAACAAGCCCGGAATCAGGAGGGAGAGAGCTCGATACACTCATTTTCATAGTAAAATTTCACATTTTCTCAAATTACTCCCGAAATATGGGAGTTATGAAGAAATTCATCACCACAAGTTATGAAGGCATTAAGTAATCGAATAAGATGGCATCATTAGTTTGGCATAATTTTACTCTTTTTTTTCGGACATGTCTACGTCCAACCGCTCCCATACATTCGTTCCACTGTGGGGCGGTGACAATGATACACCATTTTGATAGTTCACCCACGTCCATTGCGTTATTTACTTTTTTGAGCTGACGAATTTTTCAAACCTATGAAGCAATGAATGTTAAAATGCGATCGATTGTCACTTTATGTGTATTACATAATAACCCCGCTGTTCAGTTCCACAAGTAGGGTGCATATCCCAAACACGGACTCACGACTGGTCCAGGCCCAGTCATCGGAACTCATCATCTGCCTAGCCTTTTCCCAACTATGTTGGGGTCAGCTTCCAGTCTAACCGGATGCAGCTGAATACCAGTATTTTATATGGAGCGACTACCTATCTGACCTCCATAACCCAGTTACTGGGCAACACGATACCCCTTGGTAAGAATGGTTGTCAGACTTTCAGGCTTCTGACGACTCGTAACGACTGTCAAAGATCTACAAATGACAGCCGAGACCAACGGCTTAACGTGCTTTCCGAGGGTCTTGGCATGTAAAGATGGTCACACATCTACGGACCAACCACGGCAAGCGTAGCTTATCCCGATCGATCGGCCCGTGCGGCCGTTATTACTTAGCCACAAGCCCCCAGTCATCGGGACTATCCCACTAATTCCCACAGGGTGTTCACCCTAACATTAGCAGTATGAGGCGAGGTTACTAACCAATAAATTGCACAAACCGTCACACGTTTCCTGCGGGACCATAATTAACGTGACTCAAAAATGCTGGGGGAAACTTTACAGTGAAGATGTCAGTGTCTAGATTATTCATGTGCTCCTATGTTTGTTCATCCTATATAAGAGTACGCTCATCTATTAATATTTGATCTTACTGTATAAGGGTTACCTCAGTCAACGGTTATACGATTTCCTTTTCTTTTTTTTTAGAAGTTATCGTAAAAGTAGGTACGTATTTTTAAATAAATATTCCGTTGTTATTTTCGTAGTTAGGTCCGATGATTATCAACGCGTCACGCGACTAGTCGCGCCAGTTTGAACAACTCCATGTAAGTTGCCCTGCGTTGGGGTATGGGGCTGTGACAATCGTCGACAGGATCCGGCAATTTGGACTCAAGGTGGCCCTACACAAGTCCGAGGCCATGTGTTTTCATGGTCCTCGGAACGCGCGACCGTTGGGTTCCCTGAGACTCGTCCTCGACAGCCGGTAGAACTTCGTCCAGGCCATGGTATGGAGCTAGAGGGCATAGGCTACCTCCTTCTGCGAAGCAGTAATGTTTGCGAAGGAGGAGACGGGACGGTTGAGGGAAAGGCAAATTTCGTGACCTCTCGCCGGGAATCTCAGGCGGATTTCTTGCGGTAGCTCGCCGTCCGATATGGACCAGGCCCGGGTTGACGGCGCGTTGTGTTCTACGTGCGCCTCAAAGAGACTTCAGCACAAATGTAGGGGTCCACTAGGGCCGATGCCTGCCGGGGTCGCGGGAAAGTACGAAAGGATTACCGAGGCCCCTGGCAACACAGGCAATAGAAGGAACACGGGTGGGTTTTAGTCAGTAAGAGTCTGACATACCCTCCCGCTCCGCCCAGAGCGTGAGAAGTTATATGATAATTTGCCACCCAATAAAAAAAACTCTGCATCCTAACCAAAAGCGACTGTCGCGCGAATAGGCGATAAAACGATCGCTTACCTGAATAATACCAATTACTTTTTTATTTCATTTGTACTTTATAAGTTTATCCTGGACATCACTGAAGGCAAACATCGTGAGGACAACTGGATTTATAGTTCACTAGCTTCTGCCCGTGACTTCGCTCGCGTTAAAGTCGTATACACTACAATATACTAAAATAACAGCCACATTTCCCGCCAGCGCTATTATTACGTTGTCGCTTACCGTTCTTTCTAACTTTTTTTCATTTTGTTGGGCTCATAACGGTCGTAGCGTAATATTATGTAACCTTTCTCAAGAATTGGGCTATCACATGCAAAAATATGTTTTTAAACCCGGCTCGTAGTTCCAGAGATTAGCGCGTTCAAACACACAGAAACAAAAAAAACAAACTCTTCAGCTTTATCTCTACATAAATATACTATTTTATAATTTTACATTGTTACTAAGAAATGTGTGGAGGAAGTGATTCTGAAATAAACGTTTATTTATGTATTTATTCATGCTTTGATTATGTGTACTTGTATGTGTAGTTCAAATTAAAGAATTTATTATATTATATATAACAGCCAGGTCTAGTGGTTGCAAGTGCTACTGCTGAGCATGAGATCCTGGGTTCGATTCTCGGGTTGGGCAAAGTGTTATTGGGTTTTTCTATCTGGAATTTCTAAGTAGCAACCCGGAGTCTGGATTTGTGCCCGGCTGATGAAATGAAATAAAATTGTTTATTCTGTAAATAGGATATTAGAATCACTTTTACACGTCAAATTAAAAAAAAAAAAGCAAGATGGAGACGAAATTTCCTATCTGACGGCCTTTCTTGTCAGAGTAGTCAGATAGGAAACGCCGACCTTATCTAGATTAAAAAATATGGTTGACGTGTAAAACTGATTATACAAACCTACTTACAAAAATAAAATCATTTATTATTTATATATGAGCACGACGATCGCGTATTCGCGCGACAAGCGTACTCGTGCGACGATCGCTTTTAGATAGGACGCGATCTTAGTTAACAAAATCGGCGCGAGCGAGTTTTGTCCCACATCTCTCGCGGGATTTGCCTCAGTTTAACCAGAGCTTAAAAAGAAACGACTTGCGTTTACTTTATTCTCAAGAATATAAAACTTTAAACACAATCAGAGCAATTCACACAGCTATATATAAAAGAATCCATTAAGCATATCTTAATAAGCTTGTTTGAAAGAACAAGCAAGAAACGAGGGGAAAAAGTGCAGTAGGGAAACATCAGCTGCGCTCCACAATTACCGGTTTTTACCCCTTTTACCGACAAAGCGTTTCAGTACGGTTTTTCTATTTTTGTTGAAAATAATATCGGGGGCGTGGGAACCATCGATGTTTTTAAAACTCCACTCTATACAAGAAGCGATGTAATGAGGGAAAATATTAAAGTATAGTAGAGATTTTTTTAAATTTCTTTTGTTTGTGTTTATACTTTTTACCCTAACGTTACCTACATACTCAGCCTATAATGTTCCCACTGCTGGGATACAGACCTCCTCTCGGTGAGAGGGAGTGGGCCGTAATCTACCACGCGGGCCCAGTGCGGGTTGATAGTTGTCACATGTCTTCGAATTTTTGGTTCTAGGACATGCCGGATTCCTTCACCGTTTTGAGAGCAATGGTGAAGAAATAATTTACACAAAGTAAAGCACCTGTGTGGGTTCCAGCCTATGAACTACAACTTGCAAGTCGCGGCTATTACTACTGAGACACCACTGTGCACTACTCCCAGCGCTAACGTTACCTATACAGCAAAAATCGCAGCTGTGTGGTCATATTTAAGACTGTGTTACAGACCATTAAACTGATCAACTTTCTCCATGGAACCAACATCGTAATCGCGAAAAACTAATCAGCCATCCCATACATTTGGGTCGATAAAGTATTGAAGTATTGTATGGGACGTGCTGTGTGTAGTGTTTAAGTGGCACTGGAATCTCTCTTTATGTATTAAATACACATACAACAAAACTATTAATTATTATTCCTTAGTACAACTAGTTTAAGTTAATCTCTTCGCCCTGCAACAAATGCGACAAGACTAGAGTGATTAGAAAATAGAAAACATTCAACGGGACTCGATGTAATACTATTACTTATTTTCACATTGTTCTCACATATAGAAGCAACAAGATTAACGTACCCAGGAATTGTAATATCTTGATTTAAAAAAGTGTAAGTGATAAGTGAAAACTTAAAACTTTGGAATAACATATATATATATATATACCTACCTTGTGAAGGCCGCAGGAATCCGCTGGATGCGGGAAGCACAAAACCGGTCGAAGTGGCGGTGCTTGGGGGAGGCCTATGTCCAGCAGTGGACGTCTTTCGGCTAAAATTATGATGATGATGATATATATATATATATATATATAAATATATATGCGTATACATGTACACAGGACGCTGCGCGTCACCACTCTGGCGCAACACGTCCTTAAGTTTCCCCTACCAAAAATCGCTCAACGCGCCTTTTTTTTTCTGTGGGAAATCATCAAATAACTTCTTCGCTCTGGGCGGAGCGGGAGGGTGTGTATAACTACTATAATATACAACTATATATACATATTGACATTGATGAATATTATAAGCAAAATTAAGTGAATATTTATGTACCTTGAAAAGTATTATATTACTTTAATTATTGTGAATGTGAGCACTATGTGGGTCATTTTTATTTATTTCTTGTTGTTTTTTTTTCTCTTAGTTTTAATGATGGTCTGGCATTTTGAGTTCTTTATGCGGCCAACCCAATTGTCCTTTCCTTGGTATTGTTCGTCGAGTCGTTGAGCTCCTTAAGTTTTGAGTTGAGCTACACGATTACTGACAAATGCTTGCACTGACTGGACAGGTCCCCTCAAATTTGTGTGATTCTTTCCTCAAAATCCATCCATTCATCCATCATTCATCCATCATCCATTTCAGACATGGATCTACATGGTCCTCACATGATCTGACCAAGATTATGTCTGGACTTTAAAAGAGACTTTGACCCTTGAGTTGGTTTCGCCATTTCTTCTCAGGGGTAGTCAGATAGGAAATGTCGACTCCATCTAGCTTATTTTTTAATATGACGTGTAAAAGTGATTCTCTTATCTTATTTACAGAATAAACAATTTAATTTCATTTCATTTCATGTCAGACTCTTACTGACTAAAACCCACCCGTATTCCTTCCGTTGCCTGTGTTAAAAAAAAACTGTTCGTCGAGAAGATTATTTTACTCAGCTTGTACGAACAACATGTAGACCTAAAAATAGTCTTATTATCATTCAGATTCATGTTTATAATATCAAATTAAACATGAATCCGTTAACAATGACTAAAACCTCTTTTGAACTTATCACCGGTGCCAATACAGCCTAAAATATTTAAAAAACGAACATTTTCCTGAACAAAAGTAAGCTGCAAGATGAATATTATGAAAGGACCAATTTTCAAATCACCCGTAATTCGGCTATACAAAATTTTCTCCCCGAATTTAGCACGCTTGAACGAACACACAGACAAACATCAATTCAAATCAAGGAACCCCTCGCGTTGCCTCCGCGGTCGGTTAAATGGCTTGGAATATTTAGGGGAGTTTATTGCTTAAAGCATTAATATACATACTTAAGTATTTACTTCCATGTATGTGAAGGGAGGCTAAAATTCTGGAGCACATTTTCTTTTATATAAAGCTGTGCGCAGACCGAGTAAAAATAATTTCAAAATATTTCTTTCAGTACAATTTGACAACAAGACTGTTTTGCTGTGGTTCTATCATTGTTTTTATAGAGTAGGGATGACGACTTTTTTAGTACGTCTGGATGATTATTGAAAAATATTGTCACGTATTTTTTTTTTTACGTAAACAAAAGATTACATTGTATTCAAATGTGCTTTTTTTTATGTATGGCATCTCGTAGTTGACCTTGAGAGGTCGTGACTACTTAACCGGACTTTCCTGTGGCTGCCTTAAGCGAACACAAAGCCTCCAGCCAGGGGCGAATTTCTTATAGTACTAAGCGACTGCACGCTAAGGACACCCCCTGTGGGGTACGGACCTCGGCTTAGGGCGTCGCTGGGGGGGAGGACAGCAAGATGGGACAGGCTGGATCTGGTTAAATTCAAATGTGCCATGACGGGACGATTTTATACTGAATTTGGACGTAGCGAGCCCCCACTCTCCAACTTTAATGCGTTTTATCTAAGTATTTTTTTATTAATATGACGAAGCAAAAAATACGTGTCTAATATTTTTTATTATCTGACTGGCGGACTAAATAGAATTTTTATTTTTTACCAAGGAATAAATAAAATACCTTGGTTCGTACTTTGGTAGGAATTTCGTTGTCCGGAGTTTGGAAGTTGACGGTTTGATACCCCCGTGCCTCGGAAAACACGTCAAGCCGTCGGTCCCGCGCCTGTTCTCCCTCCGGTCGTGTCAAATTGCCGTCCCATCGAACTAAATATTAGTGTGAGGGAAGAGTGAGTGCACCTGTCTGCACAAACTATAATGTATACCGCGTCGATAGCTATGTAGATGATAGGTAATATTGTAGACCGGGATCCTGTCGTTTTGCCGAAAAGATTTTGCATTGTAGACCACTTATCCGGTTTTATATATATTTTTTTTGTTGTTTATGAAACTACAAAGCTATAACATAAGAGTCCTCTTCACAATCCAACCGTGATTCCAGTCCCTTTGTCTAACATCCGAAATCGTGATTGAAAACGTATTCAAGCGTCGATAGTTTTTATTTTAAAACTTGTGTCAAACGAGTTTCGGTTGGTGGACGGCGGAGCGAAATTGGTTTTCCACTTTTGAGCCCACGTTTCGTATCGGACTGTTTTGTTTTCATTCGTTAAAACTGACGCCCGCGTGTGTCAGCGCATTGTCGGGCGTACGGTACTTCGTTAAAGAGACTTGGGAATTAAATGTTGGCTGTGCAGAATTTTTTACTAAAGGTAAGAGGGGAAGCGGATAGTACCTACTAATTATTGGGAGCAGTTGATGATGTTAAGAGTGCTGGTGTATGAAAATATGTTGATCATTACGGTCTGTGCATTGCTGGTTTATTTTTATTAGCAGTCAAATGCTGAAATCCTTTGGGGGCAGATTACAGAATTTTTGTGAGAACGAGTCTCTGTTTTTTATTTATTTTTGTAATTCTTGTTTTGGCTTTAGTATTGTTGTGTATCATTGTGATGTACGCAGCTTGCGGTAGGAGAAAACTGGCACCCCGGAAAAAAAAAATAAGGAATAATCTAGCAGAATCGTCACGTCACAAAAAAGCGTTATGCCCAAAAAAGTCTGTTTCAAGTGTCACAATTTTTGGTTTTTGATACTTTGCCATCTAGTATAAGTTTTTAGTCAGCTAAAAACCTGAAACTTGAGATCATATTAGATGGCTCTGTATTATGTATTTTTTTCTTTGACACCCAATACATATTTAGGTACATATTTTTGTGTATCATGTGCGTTGCTATGCTGTCCATTTCCATATTGCGGATGGTCCAAATCAGTGTTCACGACACCGACAAAAATTTTTTTGAAGTTATAGCCAAAAGCCACACAGTCTACCCAAAAACACTATAACAATCGTAAAACTGACCAAGTGCAGTTCCCACTTGTCCGGTCCTATCTAATCTGTGTCCGGTATTTATTTCACATTGTAAACGCGTAAATTTAAACGATAGTGTTCCGTGCTGAACAGTATCGGTCCTTTACAGATCACTGAATGTGCTCCAGTTACGATCGGGTTTTATTTTGTTTTAATGGTTCTCGATGCCTATTGGTTGTTTTATGTAGGTTTAGAACATGTTGGGGTGGTTATTGTAATTTAACTCCTACTCGTGTTTTCCGTTTCTTCTTCTCCTTGATATGTCCTATTTCCTTCAGCATTTTATTATCGATCAGTGGGTACCTATGTATGCTACGTCTATCAATATCACGTAATGATTTCTTGTGTTATGCGCATGTAGGTGTTATCCATGGCCTTTTTAATGAAGGTCTTTTTGGCAGCTTGTCTACGAAAAAATGTCTTGTTGCATCTCGACAATCATTCCATTAGGTATATCTCCAATCCTTGCGAGTAGGTATTAAAAAACAAGTACATATTGTTAATTGAATGCAGAATTTTAAACGATGAAGTCTAAAAAGTAAATAAAATAGTTAAATTACAAATCTTAAGAGGCTGCTGATGCACACAGAAATGATGATTTAGGGATTAGCGAAGTAAAAACACGTACATTGCTTAATATTAAAACCGTAATGATTTTTAGAGCGCTTAGAAGCGAAAGGCACTTTGCAAGCGACAACGAACTAGGCAATGGCTGCCGTCGGACCCATCAGTGTCAACTGTCAAACGCAGCGCTTGGCGGCATGTCGAATCATGGCAGTATTTGTCTCCAAACGCGGGCAAATTCCAACCAAATGGCTTTCACTGTGAATTAGGACAAGAAAAATAACACGACTTGGCACAAAACTAAAACTACGATATTTAAAATCATGTTAAAGTACCCGCCATTTTGATTTCCTGTGACGACATGTCGAGTCAAAAAGAATTCAGCGACACCATATTTTTTTTTACCGGTTAGAAAAAACTGAAATTATGACGGGTATTCTTGTTCATTTCACATACTATTGGCATTTTGGATCAAAAAGAATTCACCGACACGTCATTTGTTTTAACCGGTTCAGCAGTTTCTATACAAGGTAACAAACTACATTATTTTCATTCTGACTTACGTAACCTGAAATATTTATAACCCTTACTTTCAATATAGGACAGAAACAAATTCGTTTGTTTTGTTTGTTTTTTTTTTCTCATTTAGTTTTAATCATGGTATGGCAGTTTGAGATATTTATGCAGCCTATCCAAATGTTCTTTCTTTGGTATTGTTCGTCGTATCGTTGAGCTCCTTAAGTTTTTAGTTGAGCTGCACGATTACCGACAAATGCGTCCACTAACTGGACAGGTCCACTCAATCTGTGTGGTCCTTTCCTCAAAAGGACTATTTCGGACACCAGTCTACACGGCCTTCACATGATCTGACCAAGTATATGTCTGGACTTTAAAAGAGACTGTGACCTCTGAGTTTCGGCCTTTCTTCTCAGAGTAGTCAGATAGGAAATGACTTATCTAGCTTTATTTTAAAGATATGATTGACGTCTAAAAGTCTTTGTACAAACCTACTTACAGTAATAAAAATCATTTATCATTTATCAAAGCACTATTTCCTATACAGAAACACCATGCGAAAACTATGCATAGTAATCAGAGGCGTGATTCGGCATAAAACATGTGCCCTACTCTCCATATTAAAATAATATCGGTCCACAAACGCTAGGATTTACCAAATAGTATTCCGTTAGCACAAACAAACCATAAATTCGGAGATTTAAAAAGCTTTTATCTCTTTGTTTGCCTGCTGTTTGGCGCAATACCATGTTGAATATAAAAGTCGTGCTTAAAATATCATGCCTCAATGTGGGATACGCTTAACTGCGATTTCTGATATGAATATCTTTAACCCAAGCTGAAAATCGTAGGATGTATGGCTCGTATATCATACTGGTGGTAGCGATAAAATTTTGAGAAAAGGTACTTTGAGGTTACCGTTATTCTTAGGTACGCTTGTTAGACTTTGAATCAAATCGGACGTGCTCATTGGTTGATTTATTCCATGTGCTGCCACGAAACGTAATGTGGCCAATCAACATACACCATTTAGCAGAATTTAGGCATACATACATAATCAGCCTATAATGTTTCCACTGCTGGGACACAGGCCTCTTTCATGTGAGAGGGAGTGGGTCGTAATGGGCCCAATGCGGGTTGGTGGATGTCACATGTCTTCGAATTTTTGGTTCTAGGACATGTCGGTTTCCTCACGATGTTTTCCTTCACCGTTTTGAGAGCAGTGGTTATGAAATAATTAACTCAAAATAAAGCGCCTGTCTGGGTTCGAACCTACGACCTACAACTCGTAAGTCGTGGCCGTTACCACTGCGCCACCACTGCTCCCACTTCAGTCATACTGTTATTTTTTATGTAAGCCTTGCTAAGTGGCTAATTACTTCAACGATACATATCTTTTAGTAATGGGGTTTTCCAAATGACATATTCATTTGAAAAAGCGCAATTATTATAAGGTATTTATTAAGGTCGTTAAACGGAAAAATACACCGCTCTTTTACATAAATACGAACGAACTACCAGGCAATAATAAGTTGAAGAAGTATTAAGTGGCAGATTTGGAAAGCAAGAAGCCACGATAACAGCAGGGACGTCGTTTAGCGTTATAGCCCAAGTTCTAATGAGCTGTCATAAAATAGGTATTTACTTGACGCACCTCCAGGAGTGCTCAAGGTAAAAATGTCCTGTACGAGCGCTATCGTAAAATCTTATGATGTTACCTCCTTACTTCGCCCTGGTCTCCTGCTAAAGAAGGAAGTGTTTAAGTATATAGAACATAATGTGGAGTGTTCGGATATATATCGTGTCTTTTCTAGGTTAATTCGTGTTTGCGGAATCTTGGTGAGAGAAGATTTTGGTTTAAGTGCAATTTTGCTGCAGTGTTTTTCGATTACGAAGGATTTCAACTACCTATTTCTACTCATATTACTCTACGAAAGTTTCATTGACTCTTAGATTTTTATAAACTCTAATAAAGCTGTTTACATGTCATTCTGTTCAGATTTCTAAATACAGACTTTTCATTATAAATTGAAGGATGATATACTTAACTTAAATGAATAATCAACCTACTGCTAGATTTTAGTATTCAATTAAATAATTAATTAGTATTTAATTAGTATTAAATAAACTCAAATCAGGTACCTACTGCTAAATATTATTATTAAATTTAATTAGTATTAAATGTCTTCTCACAGAGAGGAGGCCTTAACCTGATCGATCGACCCGTGCGGCTGTTATTACTTATCCAGAAGCCCCTCCCTCGTTTTTGACCCGCATATTCAAAATTAAGTTATTTACGTTAAACTTCCGTGTTTAGGTTACAGAAATTCATATGTTTACCAAGTTTCAACTTCATCGGTCCAGTAGCTTCGGAGCAAATGGACAGATAGACAGACAGACAGACACACGAGTATAAGGGTTCCGTTTTTGTATTCGGACGTACGGAACCCTAAAAGTAGCGGAGAAGCTGTTTAGTCATTGTCAGTTCTCGAAGTAAGTTATTAACTTTTATACGTAGTGTCAGAGAAGTGACAATGAAAATAAATTGCCTATTACGACTGACTTTATTATTAAGTCCAGCAATGTCTTTTTCCTTCATACATTTCGTTTTTTGGGAAGTTCTGACCTTTTTTTCCTTAAATGAGTTACTGTTAGGTAAAGTCCACTGGAGAACGGGCTTATTATTTCGTGTTGGAACGAGTTTTAGTAATAAATAACTACTAAGATCCGTGTAGGATAAAAAAAGGACTGAAACTTGTAAAACTTTACGATAATTTCGATGAAATAAAATCATCAGTAGGTACTCATTTTTATTTATATTGCATTTTTTTTTTTTTTGTGGGATATTATCAAATAACTTTTCCCGCTCTGGGCGGAGCGGGAGGGTATGTCAGACTCTTACTGACTAAAACCCACCCGTGTTCCTTCCGTTGCCTGTGTTGCCAGGGGCCTCGGTAACCTTTTTGGACTTCCACGAGACCCCGGCAGAATTACATACAACTATTAAAAAAAACGATTTTAACAATATTTGCCACTTTCAACACCTACTCTAAAATTCTCGTACTATGTCCACACAGTACCTATAATTACAGAAATTATTGAATTTTAGCTCAAAACCTTCTTAAAATAAGATTCATGCCAACAAGGATATAAATACTTCTACCACACTACAAATATAAACGTACTTATAAGGCACTAACAATTTCAATTTTGTCCCCAGGTACAGTGAATTCACTCAAATCGCTTCAGATCCACGTGCCTAAAGCGGTGCTCACGGGCCACGACGCGGAACTACTATGCTCCTATGAACTGGAAGGGGCACAGTTATACTCCATCAGATGGTACAGAAACATGATCGAATTCTACCGGTTTGTACCGAAAGAATCTCCTGCGACGAAGGTCTTCCCTGTAGCTGAAATTAAAGTTGATGTAAGTTGAATATCAGATTAAATTGCTATAGGACTTTAGTTGTAGTAAATATTTTTGTCATCAGACTGTCTGAAAACAATGAATGTCAAACATGGCAATGTCTGAAACAGACTTTTTATATGCATACTTAAGACGCTGGCAACACCTAAACCACGGTCACTGTCAGACTGCATAGAAAAGAAAGAGAAGCGCGATGACATAACCCTTGTAATTTATTGCAAAATATGAAGCAATTATCTATTTACTCAAATTTGAGTTGAGAAATCGAACACAACCTAGTTCTGCATTCAATTACGATGTTCTTGTTATTAATTAAATACGTAACGTATGTTGATATTTAATACAGATATTTTTGTTTGAAACTCAAGGTAAAAGGTTAGTACGTTAGTTTGTATCGCTTTTTTTTAAATCGTGTTTTGGTAACAACCAAGGTCTTATAAATATGTTAAAAATTAATATATATATTTTACGCTACCACAAACTATACAGATTTGGCAATTTTTTTTCTTAAGACAAGCCTCTTTTGGTCATTTGCCTATTGTCAGCGCCTTAAGTAGACGTAGTTACTCCGGCAGCTGACACACATGTATGGATAATCGTGTATCTCAATGCTTCCTTAGAAAGCTCAAGGATTTCATAATATTTTCATTCTTGTTCGGAAACTACATGGCCAACTATCTCACTAAAACAGAGTTGATTAATTATGCCACTAGTATTTTACTCCCAATAAATAGGTACAAAACAGGTCTTTTAATGTACATAATCAGCTTATAATGTTCCCACTGCTGGGACACAGGCCTCCTCTTTGTGAGAGGGAGTGGACCGTAATCTACCACGCCGACCCAGTGCGGGTTGGTAGATGTCACATGTCTTCGAATGTTTGGTTCTAGGACATGCCAGTTTCCTCACGATGTTTTCTTTCACCGTTTTGAGAGCAGTGGTGATGAAATAATTTACATACAGTAAAGCGCCTGTACCTTAGGACCTACAACTCGTAAGTCGCAGCCGTTACCACTGGGCCACCACTGCTCTCAATCTGCTCTCTGATCTGCTTTTAATGTACGGTGACCGAAAACGGATAAAAAAGAATTGCAAATCATTATTATAATTGTCTTCGGAGAATCATACATACATAAACTCACACCTACTTCCGCCATGGATACTACAGAACGCCACTTGCCACAAAGTATAGCTTGAATTGAAAAGAAGTCGGTGTCGATCTAATAGTATGCATTTTCTTTATATAGGTAGCAGCATCAGACCAGAACCGGGTGGTGTTAACAGAGGTGGACCGGACTTTGACGGGGGAGTACCAGTGTGAGGTGTCTGCGGACGCGCCACTGTTTCATACAGACATCAAGGCGGCCATGATGGTAGTAGTCGGTGAGTTGCTTAAACGTTATATTAAGAGTCCATAAGACCTCAGCGCCAACTCACTCTCTCACTCTCTCACTAGTGTGCTGGGCAACAGGGAGATGGCTCTAAGGTGCCAATAGTTTAGGTAATTTCTTTTTACAGTGAAAATAATGGTAATTAAAAAAAAAGCTTAGTAGGTATCTGGTTTATAGTTAGTCCAGTTATTATGCAAAGTTTCATAATCTAATTTGAAGTATTGTTTTTAATACCAGCGGTATACTTTTCGGTTTGGAGGTAACTTTGTATTTTAGAAAATTTATGGAATCGTGTTTTCGTTAAATATTAACATTAATCCTCAACATTACCATATATTTGCTTCAAAATTAATTCTGCAGTATTTTCGATATAATGGAAGATCATGCCAAGCAATTTGAGGTTTTTAGACTCTTAATAAGCGGGATGAGGAAGTGCTTCATAGTAACACGTTTAATAATAACGTTGTAATCGATCATATACACAAGTCAGTGTGAGTGAATTACAAAAGGCACGAACATTAAATGAAAATGAATGTCTAAATCTTTCTTATTTTTTTTTTTAAGATAAGCTGATGTCTTATTGATTTCCTAAGAGAGAACTATGTTGCAATCGCTCAAATACTTATCATGTAGAATTATATTGGTAAAAGAAAACACGGAAGTTTTCAAATAATAAAAAAAAAATTACATTCCTTTCCAACAGCGCAATAACAACATAAAGAATGACAATTTAAACGTATATAGCAAAGAGAGAAAAAAAAATATCAATACAAAAATAAGATCTTATTTCATGCGCGGAATGAGACGAGTAAGACGTCACTATTTTTCCATTATTTACAAGCTTTAAAGAAAAAAATCAGTAGCATAAACTAGTACGTAATGTTAATATTATAGTCAGTCTGTATTTCCAAACACAATAATCACCTTATGCAACTAATTTAATTTCACCAAACATTCTGACTACCCCAAAAACTCATTGATCCTTCATATTCGAACCCTCCATCCTCCTACCTCCCCCTTTCCTATAATCCTCAGATTCGGCTTTGTCTCAAGACACCAAATAACATTATTCAAGCCTACACCTAATCCCACCAGCTGTTCACAAAAATCTCCAAATTTTAATACATTTCGTTGAAATTTTCGGGGGAAAATATGCAAAAGTCCTCTATCTTACATTTACATAAATAAATTGCAGTGTTTCCGTACCAACGGTGAATGTAGGGTTAATGTCTTGTGAAACAAATTTTCTTTTAAATTCCTCCTCAGTTTCTCTGAATAATTTGCCAGCTTTTTGGAGAGTAATAAAAGGTAGGGGTTATTTATTTAATAATGTTCGTTTTGTTTTATTTTGTTTAATTAGGTCTGCTGCTAATCTGGCGAAGCCAGGCCGAAACTCTTTGATTAACGACTTATGAACGGACTATAATTGTCCTATGCAAAGTGTAATAGACGAGTTGTTTCATTACTTTTAATTTTAGTTAATCTATTGGTTAAATACATTTATTATTATTAAAAAGTCTAGCTCTGGCTCTAACAACTTAAGGACGGACTATAATTATTGTCCTATGTAAAGTGTAATAGACGAGTTGTTTCATTTTATTTTTAATTTTTGTTAATATATTGGTTAAATACATTTATTATTTTTAAAAAATCTTGCTCTGGCTCTAACGACTTATGAACGGACTATAATTGTCCTATGTAAAGTGTAATAGACGAGTTGTTTCTTTTTATTTTTAATTTTTGTTAATATATTGGTTCTAAACATGTATAATTATTAAAAAGTCTAGTTCTGGCTCTAACGACTTATGAACGAACTATAATTGTCCTATGTAAAGTGTAATTGACGAATTGTTTAATTTTACTTTAATTGTAGTTAATCTATTGGTTAAATACATCATCATCATCATCATTTTCCTGCCCTTATCCCAATTTATTTGGGGTCGGCGCAAAATGTCGCTTTCTTCCATACTTCTCTATTAGTTGTCATCTCGGTAGTCACCCTCTTTCTAGCCATATCATCTTTCACACAGTCCATCCATTGTTTCTTTGGTGTTTCTCTACTCATATAGCCATCGAACTTCATACTCAAGACTTTCCTCATGACATTTTCCTCATTCCTCCGCATCACATGCCCATACCATGACAACCGATTTCCGCACAACTTTAGTACTACAACTTTACTATTGGTTAAATACATTTTTTTATTATAAAAATAGTCTGGCTCAGGCTTCTTCGTACCCAATCCATCACTTTATTTAATTCCCTAGGTATCTGGTGTTTCTGTCAATAGGCTCGCACCTTATTACATGGGGCTTAAATATAACTGGCGCAATGTGGCTGTACTCTAGGTACACCTCTGCTTAACCCTTCGGGGATGGCAGGCCTGATGTTATGTACCTATCTGTTTGTTTGTATTTAATGCCGTAATTACATACATAATGAAGTAGTGTAATTTTCTTTCCTGTACTAGTGAAAAATGTGATTCTTATTGAATAATCATCATAAAATCGTTTCACAGCTTTTTCTAACTAGATTAAATGTTTAAGAACATCTGTAGCTGACGTCATTTGTTTTCTTTAGTGATCATTTTTGCGATACTTAGTTGATCGCTAGTCATTTGTTACAATAATATCTAACATTCAATCCAAACTGAAAACAACCTGCCACCGAATAATCATTCACATCAAACTCCACTTCCCAAATTATATAGTTTCAAACAAAAGCGTCCAGTTATCAGTGAGAAAGGCCCGTTCGCCATCTGCCACCAATACCGTTTCACCAAATCTTTTATGAGGTTCCCTAAAATATTGCGTATTCACAATACAGCTGGCTTTTTGTCGGCAAAAATAACCGACCCGTTCGATTTCAATGAGAGAGCACGGGATTTTCCGTTTTCACCACGCAGGCTGAACGGAGATGTTTTTGTCTAGAACTGTTTTTTAAGGCTGACGCAGTTTTGGGCGGGCTGCAACCCATTATAAAAACCCTCCCACATAACTTTTGTACATTTTATAAGAATCATCGCACACAGCAGGCAGTGCAGGCGCCCACACGGCGCTTTTTTATATTGAAATGAAATGTGCGCTTAGCTTTATACGATAAGGCCCGGGCTCCACTCCAAAGCCGACTCAACACTGGTGACCATAATGCTTTAGCACGAGTTCACGAGTATGTTCTATCCTTGTCTTGAGAAATAGTCATAAGTGCTCAATTTAAAAAAAATAATGTCATGAATTAATCGATATCACAGGTTTTTGTCGGACGCTCACTATCTTATTTTGACAATTCAACAATTTTCATTGCACTGTTTACATTGTCGAGCAGATGAATTTTTTGAACAAACTGAAGCAGTAGATTAGGAATTTCTTTCAAAGCCCGGATTATGAAAGACTGTTACGCAATTAGTGTGTTGTTTACGTTTAGAGAGAGTGCATAATCAAAATAGATGAAGAGCGGGCACTTTTGGGGGACTGTCTTATGTAACTTTGACGTTCGAAAAGTGCTGATTTCCAGCCTAGTTTGAATAAATGAATTTTGATTTTGATTTAATTAAACGTAAGATAACATCACGCCTCCGCTTTCCTAATGGTGCCGGACGTAAAGAATAACACCATTCCATTTCTTCCCATGGGTGTCGTTAAAGGCGACTAAGGGACTTACTAGAGAATGGGCAGCAGCGTTCTCTATGCATTTTAACACCATACTGCGATTGCCAACCCGCCTGCCAACCGTGGTGATTATGGCAACCCCCCCCCCCCCCCCTCTCCCTATTGGCAGTGGACGTCTTTCGGCTGGAATCCTGATGATGATGAACATCACGCCTTCTTTCTTCCAAGGGTTGGGCAGATATGTACCTATAGTACACCCACAGTTGCCAGTTATATTTAAGTCCCATGTAATAAGGGGCGAGCGTTTTGCCATCGATTGGGCACAAATCCAGACACCGGGCTGCTACTGAGAAATTCCAGATAGAAAAACCCAATAACATTTTGCCCGACTTGGGAATCGAATCCTCAGCATGAGGATTCGATTCACCACTAGAGCAACGAGGCATTTTATTGAAACTGGCCTTTGTTGTGCAAGAGTCTTTATTTGAGTTATAAAACGAACAAAATGTATGGGTTTTCAGCTTCACGTGTGTCATATGGGTGTCATCATCATCATTTCAGCCGAAAGACGTCCACTGCCGGACATAGGCCTCCCCCAAGCACCGCCACTTCGACCGGTTTTGTGCTTCCCGCATCCAGCGGAATCCTGCGGCCTTCACAAGGTCATCGGTCCACCTTGTAGGAGGCCTTCCAACGCTACGTCTTCCGGTACGCGGTCGCCATTCCAGAACCTTTCAGCCCCATCGGTCATCTGTTCTGCGAGCAATGTGCCCTGCCCACTGCCACTTAAGTTTGGCAATTCTTCGGGCTATTTTTGTCTAATTTTTAATCTTAATTTATGGGTGTCATATCAGGACTTTATTAAAAAAAAACTGGGGCCTTATTATAATTATTATAAGTCAAAAGTCTAAAAAGTCAAATCATTTATTTCAAATAGGCACATAAAAGGCACTTTTGAACGTCAAATGAACAAAACATTGAACTGATTCTAGTTGCCCCCTGAGTGAACAATGCGCAATGGTAAACAATATTTTGCATACAATAACTATATTATCTATCTTTATTCTACAGGGTGAAAATGAATTCATGGGCATCCTCTTAAGAGGTCATAATGAACAACATTTACTATGGGACTAAACTTGAAATGCCGAAAACAAATCAGCTTTTCACTACATTTTGACGAGTTAAGCGAACATAAATGTAGGGAACAGCTGATTTTTTTGCGCGACATCAGGTTTGGTCCCATAGTAAAAGTTGTTCGTAATGATGAATACATCCCCCCCTCTTAAGAGGGTGAATTCAATTTTAACTAGTATACATACACATACACATAATCAGCCTATACCTAATGTTCCCACTGCTGGGACACAGGCCTCCTCTCTGTGAGAGGGAGTGGGCCGTAATCCACCACGCGGGCCCAGTGCGGATTGGTAGATGTCACATGTCTTCGAATTTTTTGGTTCTAAGACATGCCGGTTTCCTCACGATGTTTTCCTTCACCGTTTTGAGAGCAGTGGTGATGAAATAATTTACACAAAGTAAAGCGCCTGTCCGGGTTCGAACCTACGACCTACAACACGTAAGTCGCGGCCGTTACCACTGGGCCACCACTGCTCCGTGGGCCACCACTGCTCCTAGTATACATAATTATAACTAATTACTTGTCCTGACTGACTGATTCATCAACGCCGAAACTACTGGGATTTTTATTCACACGGGTTCCTTTTATAGTGCTGGGGAGTACTAAGAAGGAGTTTCTAGAAAATCAACCTTTAAGGGGATGAAAAGGGGGGATTTTATTTGTAAGAAAAATCTTATTCCTTGATTTAATAAACTTGGAACTTGGCATGAATACTTATCTGAGTAAGTGATTAAGATTGTTAGTTTTTGTTTTTCTAAACTACCACCTAAAAGGGATCTATTAACTTGAAACTCATTATTTATACTTAAGACTAGCGTGAAATAAAGAATAGCGAGTCTTTCGAATATACCCCGGGGTAAAAAACCGGAGTATAAACCGGGTGAACAGGCGTAGTCAATTTTACAGGGAAGTGTTTTGCTGTGTGACTTGATTAACTCGAAAATGTGTATAAATACGAGTAACCTATAAGTCAAATAATGGAAACGTCATAAATGAGTTTTCAATATTGCACCCCTTTTTTGGGTGGGAAATTTTCACTGACTAAAACCCATCCGTTTCCCTTCCGTTGCCTGTGTTGCCAGGGGCCTCGGTAACCCTTTTGTACCTTCCCGCGACCCCGGCAGGCATCGGCCCTAGTGGACCCCTACACTTGTGCTGACGACATCTCTTTGAGGCACGCATAGAACACAACGCGCCGTCGACCCGGGCCTGGTCCTTAGCGGACGGTGAGCAATGGGTATTGCTCACCGTCCGCCCTATGGGATGAACAGAGAGCATACAGTTTCTAGGAAAAATACTTATCTGTATTCATTATTAAGATCGTAATGTTGTCTCCAAATTGTGATGACTTTTTGTGATGACATTGTGTTGACATTGTTGATGAAGTCTTTCATATTCTGATGGAGTGAAAAAAATACAAGAATTCATGTTTTCGGACAATAGAAAAGGTACGATATTGGTTTTTGTAATACCATCCTTGCTTTTCCAGTTTCCGATAAGGCTAAGCAATTGTACAAGTTAGTTAAAAGGTAGATAGTAATCAACAATTTTGTGTTTTTCTGCACTAGGCGAAATCCCGTTAAATAAATAAAAAATGGATGGTGGTTTATCTTATTGCTTTCGTTAATAAACTTGAAACTTGACAATAATTATCTCATTAAACAATTAAGTTTGTTAATCTTCGTAACCCTCACAGAGGATTTAGGGGCCCGGGTGTCACCACTGTGTGGATCGCCCGGAGGACACGGTAGAGTATACGGTGGAGGTCTGCCCGGCTTGGGCAGAGCACCACCGTGTCCTCGTGGAGGCGATCGGCGGCAGAGATCTCTCGCGTCCGGCCCTGGTTCAGGCCATGGTACGGAGCGAGAGGGCATGGGCAGCCTCTCGCCCCTAGCCGCCGCAGGAGACGCCCTGGGCGTCGGGAATCCCGGCCGGATTTCC
This sequence comes from Atethmia centrago, assembly GCA_905333075.3. Taxonomy (NCBI): domain Eukaryota; kingdom Metazoa; phylum Arthropoda; class Insecta; order Lepidoptera; family Noctuidae; genus Atethmia; species Atethmia centrago. The sequence goes on from HG995388.1 coordinate 16,772,283, forward strand.
GGCCACCGTAGGCCCGGGTCGACGGCGCGTCGTATTTCACGCGCGTCTCAAAGAGATGTCGTCAGCACAAATGTAGGGGTCCACTAGGGCCGATGCCTGCCGGGGTCGCGGGAAGGTACTAATGGGTCACCGAGGCCCCTGGCAACACAGGCAACAGGAAGGAATACAGGTGGGTAGTCAGTAAGAGCCTTACACACCCTCCCGCTCCGCCTAGTGCGGGAGAAGTTATTTGATGATTTCCCAACCAAAAAAAAAAAGAGGGTTTAGGTGGTGTCAAAGATAGTGTGGAAAATTATTGACATTGAACTCGCGTGGGGAGGGTTCCATAGAATAAATATGTTATGTTTTTATCCCAAGATAATTTATCCCAAGAACAAGCTCAACATTGTTGTTGAAAAACATGTTCTCCGAAGCATTTTAACTGCAAATAAAGGTTTGTACGCACTATATAGGGAGATTTACCATGTTATTTTAACACCATAGAATTCTTATAACAGGTTTTTCTATAATCTATAAGTTAAGAACGTAAAGGAACATTACTTGTCGCTGTGAGCTTGTTCTCGTAACTGTAATTATCTAATTTCTTCATTTATTTTCGTTGCTTATACATTTAATATGTATGTAATTAGGATATATATACATATATATATATATATCTGTGTATCGAATTTAGTATATTGTATTTATTCATTTTTTACACCAACGACAGCCCCACTTTATGTCCAGGCAAATCACTGTCCATCCCATGGTTGCCTGGAAGAGATCGCAGAAAGTGATAAGGCCGCCCATTGTATATATTGTAGTGTTTGATTTATTTTTTGTTATGTATGTTTGTGTTGTACAATAAAAATAAAAACAATAAATAAATAAATAAGAACTATTATCTACATGTTTTTCAAAATGTTAGACTTAGTAGTTTCGGAAATAAGGAGAATGGTCAATTTTATCTATTTTCTTAACTATTTATTTTAAAATTATTAAAAAAATATATTTGAGACTCTCATAACAAGCCCTTTTCATTTGTTATGTCACACGGTACACTGTGCAAAACTTTTTAAATATTTCTAATTTGCCCCAAAAGTGACCGGGTTCCTAATATTAGAAATTTATTTATGAATTTTATTAAATGAATTTTGATTTTGATTTAATTAAACGTAAGATAACATCACGCCTCCGCTTTCCTAATGGTGCCGGACGTAAAGAATAACACCATTCCATTTCTTCCCATGGGTGTCGTTAAAGGCGACTAAGGGACTTACTAGAGAATGGGCAGCAGCGTTCTCTATGCATTTTAACACCATACTGCGATTGCCAACCCGCCTGCCAACCGTGGTGATTATGGCAACCCCCCCCCCCCTCCCCCTATTGGCAGTGGACGTCTTTCGGCTGGAATCCTGATGATGATGAACATCACGCCTTCTTTCTTCCAAGGGTTGGGCAGATATGTACCTATAGTACACCCACAGTTGCCAGTTATATTTAAGTCCCATGTAATAAGGGGCGAGCGTTTTGCCATCGATTGGGCACAAATCCAGACACCGGGCTGCTACTGAGAAATTCCAGATAGAAAAACCCAATAACATTTTGCCCGACTTGGGAATCGAATCCTCAGCATGAGGATTCGATTCACCACTAGAGCAACGAGGCATTTTATTGAAACTGGCCTTTGTTGTGCAAGAGTCTTTATTTGAGTTATAAAACGAACAAAATGTATGGGTTTTCAGCTTCACGTGTGTCATATGGGTGTCATCATCATCATTTCAGCCGAAAGACGTCCACTGCCGGACATAGGCCTCCCCCAAGCACCGCCACTTCGACCGGTTTTGTGCTTCCCGCATCCAGCGGAATCCTGCGGCCTTCACAAGGTCATCGGTCCACCTTGTAGGAGGCCTTCCAACGCTACGTCTTCCGGTACGCGGTCGCCATTCCAGAACCATTCAGCCCCATCGGTCATCTGTTCTGCGAGCAATGTGCCCTGCCCACTGCCACTTAAGTTTGGCAATTCTTCGGGCTATTTTTGTCTAATTTTTAATCTTAATTTATGGGTGTCATATCAGGACTTTATTAATAAAAAACTGGGGCCTTATTATAATTATTATAAGTCAAAAGTCTAAAAAGTCAAATCATTTATTTCAAATAGGCACATAAAAGGCACTTTTGAACGTCAAATGAACAAAACATTGAACTGATTCTAGTTGCCCCCTGAGTGAACAATGCGCAATGGTAAACAATATTTTGCATACAATAACTATATTATCTATCTTTATTCTACAGGGTGAAAATGAATTCATGGGCATCCTCTTAAGAGGTCATAATGAACAACATTTACTATGGGACTAAACTTGAAATGCCGAAAACAAATCAGCTGTTCACTACATTTTGACGAGTTAAGCGAACATAAATGTAGGGAACAGCTGATTTTTTTGCGCGACATCAGGTTTGGTCCCATAGTAAAAGTTGTTCGTAATGATGAATACATCCCCCCCTCTTAAGAGGGTGAATTCAATTTTAACTAGTATACATACACATACACATAATCAGCCTATACCTAATGTTCCCACTGCTGGGACACAGGCCTCCTCTCTGTGAGAGGGAGTGGGCCGTAATCCACCACGCGGGCCCAGTGCGGATTGGTAGATGTCACGTCTTCGAATTTTTTGGTTCTAAGACATGCCGGTTTCCTCACGATGTTTTCCTTCACCGTTTTGAGAGCAGTGGTGATGAAATAATTTACACAAAGTAAAGCGCCTGTCCGGGTTCGAACCTACGACCTACAACACGTAAGTCGCGGCCGTTACCACTGGGCCACCACTGCTCCGTGGGCCACCACTGCTCCTAGTATACATAATTGAGGAGCTGGGGAACAAAAGCGGACTTGTCCAATTAATCAAATTTTACACTAGAGCAAAAAAAACTGAAATAGGTATATGCATATGGGCTGTAATTTTGTGCATTTCAGTATAATTAGTATTTAATACAACATAACTAATAGCCTGCTTGTTGGTCATAAAACTATGCGTTTTCAATTTTATTTTTATTTTTTTGTAATGGACAAGTCCGGTTTTGATTACAAAAGGTGGACAACTCCGGTTATGATTGAAAGAGTTATGGACATGTCCGGTTATGAAAGAAAACTAGATTCTATTATTGTATTTTTTTATTTAAAAATTATATGAACTCTCCCACATCTGGTTCGCAACAGTCACAATCGTCACTGTGGTCGTCGTCTTCGTCATTTATTTGACTTGTTTCAGCAATTGCCACTGGTAAGGTATGGAATATATTGTTTTTAAACCAATCAAGCTCTTGATTATCCATCCAATTATCTCCGAATTGTTTCTTTAAGAGTGTTTCAACATCTTTTTTCTTGTTTGGTTTTAGTTCATTAACCATTGAAAATCTTTGTAGTAAACTCGGATGGTTTTTTGTCATTTTTAACAATGATACAGCATTTTCTGATGATTCATCTCCATAATAGGTGTTTAAGACTTTCACACCAAAGTTTACGTGATTTAAACGTGCAGTAGGATCTCTTCGTATGTTTGCAGTGCCTCGGCCACGTGCTCTGCCACGACTACGGCCCTGACTTCTTCGTGTTGATTGTTGAGATTGACTAGGAGTTTCTGTTTGGATGATGGTTGACTTTCTTTCTATTATTATTCTCTTTGCATCACGAATACTTTCCACTTTCTTGTAATAGTCTTCAAGGTTTTTGACGTTGTAAAGGTTCCAGTTTTCAGCTAAAATATGAACTTTGCCATGCTTTGCGTAAACCTCATGATATTTTTTTGGATCCAAAATGAAAGGCATCTTCCGCAAATCCTTTTCGACCCTCCCGAACACTCGATCCGCCGGCAAGAAGCTGTGACCGCGTACAGGAAAGGTTAGTACGATTTTGGCGACATTTTGAGGGGCGTAGTTTTTCAACCAGAAAATCAAAGTGTGGACGACATGTGCATTTTTATTTTGACCTCCACACCCGTCCGAAAAAAGGCGTAAAACTTCCACTTCAGAAAAATCAGTAAACATCAGGTATGTTAAAAGGGCAGACGCAATTTCGGTGGCGCCTTTTTTAGCTTGGTTTTCTGTCCATATGAAGAAATGTGGCTCCTTTGTAGGCATATCAGTAATGCAGAAAGAATAAAGTCCAACTTGTCGTAAATAAAAACATTCCTGGATTGGCGTTTTAGGAAGGGATTGAATTTGTTGGAGATCAAAACATATTGTCATAGAATTTTCAGGTTTTTCTTTGGTAAGGGAAAAGAACGCTTTGGCTCTAGCTTTATGAACTCGGAGTTGAAGTTTCAATGATTGAAGTTCTTCAGGATTATTTTCAGTCTTCTGCCTATTTTTCAGCAGTTCGCAGGTACTACATATGTCGGAAGATGGTGACGCAAACCCAATATTAAAATCGTTCTCAAAAACATTTCGGAACATCGTTTGTGAGACTTTCAAATCATCAGTCGCTGAATTATTGTACAACTCCCACAACTTTTTTACGTTTAGCTCGTATGACAGGTACACTCTTTTTGATTTATTTCGATTGTAATGTGACTCCTTTGCTGGCAAACCACCGAGAAATTTTCTTACAGATTCCTTTTTATCAATACTTTTGAAACTTTTCCTGTCTCCTCCTCTGCCGTCAAGTGGCGTTTTGCCTTCATATAATTTGCTCGCAATTAAGTTTACCCTGTGCTTACTGAGCCCAAGAGCAGCCAAAAAAAAAGATTTGCATACTTTTACTAACCTTTTTGAATCACGGAAGAGAAAGTATGTCACAAAGTACTTATTCCTCTGCGGTTTGCGAGATTCCTCTCTCGATCTTTCTCTTTCTATGGGGCATGGTGATATGAGCCGTGACAAGTAAATATCCTGTAATTTTTTGCCAATTTTTTCATATAGTAGTTTGCGGTTGTAAACAATTTCGTTTAATGTCAAAGTCTGGCACTTAAATTTTCCCTTGTTATGTTCACACGCAGACACGAAATTCAAAGCAAGGGGGTCTTTATCTGCGTACCTAAAACAAAATAATAGCAATTTTAAATTCATCATAGGTTAGAATAATAACAAACACGCACCGGTAGGTATAATTTTACACTCACTTCGATTCCCTGTTGTTTTGCGCTTGCCGTCCTGTTTTTTTTCGTTTACGTGAGCCGTCATTTATATTGGCCACTATTTCTTCGATTCCGTCCATAATTTTGTCGGTTTTCTAGGAAAAATCTTCTCAAAATTACGAAAGCAATGACCGTCACACAGCTGATTATCTTTTTTTTAATTTAGCAGTGTTACCACAACTGATTTAGGGATATCATAACAAAAAAACAATGATTTTTTTTAGACTTGTCCGGTTTTGTTTGACATTTTTCGTACTAACGGCAATTCTCCTTACGTTTTTGTTCGGTTTTGATTGGAGAAAAAATCCCTTAGAATTTTAATAAATTTCTAACAGGACAAGTCCGCTTTTGAACGAAATCATCATTTTTAACAATTTTTTTCTCTAAGATCGGACCGCTTTTGATACACAATACTCCGGGGTTCGATAGATATGAGCTTAAAGAGTGCAAAAAAATAAAAATAAAAAATTCGAGTACAGTAGACAAGTCCGCTTTTGTTCCCCAGCTCCTCAATTATAACTAATTACTTGTCCTGACTGACTGATTCATCAACGCCGAAACTACTGGGATTTTTATTCACACGGGTTCCTTTTATAGTGCTGGGGAGTACTAAGAAGGAGTTTCTAGAAAATCAACCTTTAAGGGGATGAAAAGGGGGGATTTTATTTGTAAGAAAAATCTTATTCCTTGATTTAATAAACTTGGAACTTGGCATGAATACTTATCTGAGTAAGTGATTAAGATTGTTAGTTTTTGTTTTTCTAAACTACCACCTAAAAGGGATCTATTAACTTGAAACTCATTATTTATACTTAAGACTAGCGTGAAATAAAGAATAGCGAGTCTTTCGAATATACCCCGGGGTAAAAAACCGGGGTATAAACCGGGTGAACAGGCGTAGTCAATTTTACAGGGAAGTGTTTTGCTGTGTGACTTGATTAACTCGAAAATGTGTATAAATACGAGTAACCTATAAGTCAAATAATGGAAACGTCATAAATGAGTTTTCAATATTGCACCCCTTTTTTTGGGTGGGAAATTTTCACTGACTAAAACCCATCCGTTTCCCTTCCGTTGCCTGTGTTGCCAGGGGCCTCGGTAACCCTTTTGTACCTTCCCGCGACCCCGGCAGGCATCGGCCCTAGTGGACCCCTACACTTGTGCTGACGACATCTCTTTGAGGCACGCATAGAACACAACGCGCCGTCGACCCGGGCCTGGTCCTTAGCGGCCGGTGAGCAATGGGTATTGCTCACCGTCCGCCCTATGGGATGAACAGAGAGCATACAGTTTCTAGGAAAAATACTTATCTGTATTCATTATTAAGATCGTAATGTTGTCTCCAAATTGTGATGACTTTTTGTGATGACATTGTGTTGACATTGTTGATGAAGTCTTTCATATTCTGATGGAGTGAAAAAAATACAAGAATTCATGTTTTCGGACAATAGAAAAGGTACGATATTGGTTTTTGTAATACCATCCTTGCTTTTCCAGTTTCCGATAAGGCTAAGCAATTGTACAAGTTAGTTAAAAGGTAGATAGTAATCAACAATTTTGTGTTTTTCTGCACTAGGCGAAATCCCGTTAAATAAATAAAAAATGGATGGTGGTTTATCTTATTGCTTTCGTTAATAAACTTGAAACTTGACAATAATTATCTCATTAAACAATTAAGTTTGTTAATCTTCGTAACCCTCACAGAGGATTTAGGGGCCCGGGTGTCACCACTGTGTGGATCGCCCGGAGGACACGGTAGAGTATACGGTGGAGGTCTGCCCGGCTTGGGCAGAGCACCACCGTGTCCTCGTGGAGGCGATCGGCGGCAGAGATCTCTCGCGTCCGGCCCTGGTTCAGGCCATGGTACGGAGCGAGAGGGCATGGGCAGCCTCTCGCCCCTAGCCGCCGCAGGAGACGCCCTGGGCGTCGGGAATCCTGGCCGGATTTCCGGCCACCGTAGGCCCGGGTCGACGGCGCGTCGTATTTCACGCGCGTCTCAAAGAGATGTCGTCAGCACAAATGTAGGGGTCCACTAGGGCCGATGCCTGCCGGGGTCGCGGGAAGGTACTAATGGGTCACCGAGGCCCCTGGCAACACAGGCAACAGGAAGGAATACAGGTGGGTAGTCAGTAAGAGCCTTACACACCCTCCCGCTCCGCCTAGTGCGGGAGAAGTTATAAAAAAAAAAAGAGGGTTTAGTTGGTGTCAAAGATAGTGTGGAAAATTATTGACATTGAACTCGCGTGGGGAGGGTTCCATAGAATGAATATGTTATGTTTTTATCCCAAGATAATTTATCCCAAGAACAAGCTCAACATTGTTGTTGAAAAACATGTTCTCCGAAGCATTTTAACTGCAAATAAAGGTTTGTACGCACTATATAGGGAGATTTACCATGTTATTTTAACACCATAGAATTCTTATAACAGGTTTTTCTATAATCTATAAGTTAAGAACGTAAAGGAACATTACTTGTCGCTGTGAGCTTGTTCTCGTAACTGTAATTATCTAATTTCTTCATTTATTTTCGTTGCTTATACATTTAATATGTATGTAATTAGGATATATATACATATATATATATATCTGTGTATCGAATTTAGTATATTGCCCACTTTATGTCCAGGCAAATCACTGTCCATCCCATGGTTGCCTGGAAGAGATCGCAGAAAGTGATAAGGCCGCCCATTGTATATATTGTAGTGTTTGATTTATTTTTTGTTATGTATGTTTGTGTTGTACAATAAAAATAAAAACAATAAATAAATAAATAAGAACTATTATCTACATGTTTTTCAAAATGTTAGACTCAGTAGTTTCGGAAATAAGGAGAATGGTCAATTTTATCTATTTTCTTAACTATTTATTTTAAAATTATTAAAAAAATATATTTGAGACTCTCATAACAAGCCCTTTTCATTTGTTATGTCACACGGTACACTGTGCAAAACTTTTTAAATATTTCTAATTTGCCCCAAAAGTGACCGGGTTCCTAATATTAGAAATTTATTTATTTACGTGACACATCCGTGTTTGCGTCACACAAAATTCATATGTGTACGAAATTTCAACTTAATCGGTCCAGTAGATTGGGAGCAAATCGGCTGTGACAGACGCACAGACAGCCGGTCAGACAGATAGCCGGTCAGACGGACACACGAGTGATCCTATAAGGGTTCCGTTTCTTCGTTTTGAGGTACACGTTAAAAATTCCGCTAAAAATTACGTGTTTCAAGGTTTTTCAAATATCAGCACCCAACGGGGTGAAAAGGGGTAATAAAGTTTTAAAGGGTGGATTTTACTGGTTGCTTCAATGAACTCGAAACTGGATATCCTAACATTATGTAAATGCGAAAATGAGTTTGTTTGTTTGCTTGTTTGTGCGCTTTCACGCTAAAAACGACTGAATGGATTTGGATGAAATTTGGCACATAAGTAGACCATGACCTGGATTAGAATATAGGATACTTATTGTCCCGATTTTCTTAAGTGATTGAGACTTATGTGGGTGAAACCGCAGCTAGTAAATAATGTTTTTATTTAAAACAAGTCCCATGGTGGTATAAAGAGAGAACACAGTTTATAAAACATTTATTTGATCTGTAACGGAAATAAATTTGAAAATTAGCTCGAATATTTGTTAATTTAAATAAATGATAATTATAGATTAATTGATTAATGTACCTACAACTACCTCTTAAAGCGGCGGTAAATCTACATAGACGAAGTCGCAGGAGGTGCTAGTATAATTGAAGACGATGTACGAGTACCTAGAATTAAATTAATACCTATACCACAATATTTAAAAATAATTAAAATTTTGCTTCAGCAATGACAGATAAATTAATTATGAGAGAGTTACAATAGTGCTCACTTTATTTACGAATATGTTTTTTTAATATTCATTTACAAATCTTTTTTTTTTAATATTGATTTACAAATATTTTTTTTAATATTCATATACAAATATTTTAAAAGTAGAAGCATTTCAATATCCAAAAAAAAAAGAAAAAAAAAACAAATGATAAATCAGTGTGTTGGTTCAAGTACCTAATCACAGAATGTAAAGTTATCCTCATTCAATATCAACGACCCTTATTGAAAAACATATTATCAATGGGAATTATTATTTGTATAAATATGGATAGCAACAGTACGAGTAGGTACGTTCTAAGAAACTACAAGAATTATTAAGAATTTAACTTATATACGTATTTCGAAGAAATTATTGTATTTATTGAACGACACTAAAGCTTTCTTAAGAGCTCATTACCATTTCCACTTAAGGATGAATAAACGCTCTATTATTCAGTAAATTCGCTATTTCTATGCGAACATTTTTAACTTGGTAAAATTCATTGTTTAGAAATTGACTACGAAATCTGAAAGATTATTATTATATATTTAATGGTTGCATGAAATGGCTATAACACGCAAAATTTACGTGGGGTGTCAATTTGCTTAACATCTTATTCCCCTAGCTAGTAATACTTAAGGGTGCTCGCACACGTCAGACTTTTTGTAGAGCCGATTATCGGGCTGATTCAAATTCTAAACATTTATACGACCGACTTTTTGTAGGACGTATGTGTTGCACTATTGCCATCAGGACGTTCTATTTTCTCCCACAAAAGTCAGTCACTCATTATCGGACGTGAGCGGGCAGCCTAAAGAGTAAAACAACGTGTTCAGTAGGTATACATGTTTCACATTAAAAATAGCATTCGAAACCTAAAGCTGTCCACTCTAATAGAATTCTATTAAATTGAAGCAATGTTAGCGGAAATCTATAGAATAATCACGTTATCGTAGCGTTGCACTTCTTCGTTTCAATGGACAGAATATATACCATGGTAAGATACTAAATCCTACTTACGACGCTGACAACACCTAAACCGCGGTCACTGTCAAATTCCATAGAAAAGAAAGAGAAGCGCGATGACACAACGCTTCTAATTTATTGCAAAATATGAAGTAATTATCTATTTACTCAAAATTGAGTTGAGTAATCGAAAATAAAAAACAACCAAGTTCTGCATTCAAATAAGACGTTCTTGTTATTAATTAAATACGTAACGTATGTTGATATTTGATACAGATATTTTGGATTAGAACTCAAAGTAAAAGGTTAGTTTAACGTTAGTTTGTATCGAGATTTTGTTTTCAAAACGCGTTTTGGTATCAACCAAGTTCTGGGAAATATGTTCAAAATTAACATATATTTTTTCCGCTACCACAAACTATACAGATATGGCAATTTTTTTTCTTAAGCGAAGCCTATTTTGGTCAGTTGGGTCTTGTCAGCGCCTTAAATACAATAGGGTCTAACACCCATTTTTGAAAAGTGTCTTAATTAAATTCTATAGTGCTAATATGCCCAAAAAAAAAAATCACAAAATTTTTATTCAATCGATAAGTGCCATAAAATGCATTTAAATTTTACATTTTCAAATTTCGCGCCTAGTTTGACGAAAACGCTAGACGCAGTGGATGCCATGTTGCTCTGTGGTAATGACGTCACTTGGCTAGTAAACAAATGCGGTGATCTATTATCTAACTATCAGTTGACAGTTGACACGTTTTAATTTACTTAGCGGTATGTCGTAATAACATGGCGGCTATTATTTCATGGTGTTTTTTAACAGATTAGAAAAACTGAAAACGTTGAATTGTATTTTAAAATTTATTTTGTTATTTTATGAACTAAAAGTAACATTTTCCGACTCCTTTTTGCCTAAACTATCTCAATAATCTATTTATAGATTTTTTCTCGTGTATAGTAAAATACCCTATTAGAACAAGGCAATCTCATCTTTCTATTTACCTAGTTTGAAAAAACGAAAAAAACTTGCTCCAATTTTTTACTAGTTCTGGTGTACTATAGAGATAAATAGTACTCGTTAATAAGAATCTAATGAGCCCAAGCACGATAGGTTTACTAGTAATCATGTAAGGGTTCCGTATACCACCTTCCATCTCATTCATCAGACCAGTTCGATGGTACCATATAATTGTATTGTCATCGGAATTACATACATTTGTAAAGTTCAAATGGATATCACTACTAGAAGTGGAAGAAACTCAAATTTAAAAATCTAATTAAATCACCAACTTCTTAGATTTTCAACATTTTACCATTTCAGCTGAACTACGTCCACTGTTGGACATAGGGCTCCCACCAAGCGTCGCCACACCGACCGGTCTTCTTAGATTTTCAACATTTTACCATTTCAGCTGAACTACGTCCACTGTTGGACATAGGGCTCCCACCAAGCGTCACCACATCGACCGGTCTTGTGCTTGTCGCATTCAAATTCAAACACACAACCAGTTCGACCATGTCGAGAGCATGTTAAAAATCCCTTCAACTCGTCAATATATACCTTAATAAGTCCACGTTTCTCCCACAGAACCTCCACTAACAAGTCCAAACGTGACATCAGATCGTATCTCCTACATCGGCGGGGACCACATAAGGGCAAACTGTTCATCACCACCGTCACTACCCGCTGCCAACGTCACCTGGTACGTCAACGAGCAAATGGTGAGTTATGACATCTGCTAATCAGTGGGACCACAGAGTATGTAGCGGGCAGATACTAAACACACAAATTGGATTTACAAAATGAATCGGTCAACATGATTTCAACATTAACTTATGAAGCCCCGGCGCTTACTCCATGTAGTGTCAATCAATGGAAAATAAATGGTGCCTCATTAGCTGTCCTTGACCGATTAATCATGTAATACTATACCGTGTGACAAATTTTATAGTCCAAATAATTTCAAATGAATTAATTATTCAATTTAATTTAAAATATGCAGAGTAGTGAATCAGTGAGTATATGAAAAAGTAGTTATTTCCTCACTCAATACAGTAACATAAAGGAACAAAGGAACCTATGCAGTAATGCTGATTTAGCGTTAAAAATGACAGGGATAATAAACCACAAATTTTTCGAATGGCCGTCGCCTGATAATCATTTTAAAAGCGTGCATTCTGAAAGTGAGTAACGTCATATTTCGCTGTTTTGATTAATTTGGCAATTTTATTGTATGGAAATACGAAATATAACTAGTGAACTAAAATACTGATTATGAAATTCAATAATGAATATCGTAATACCGAATATTTAGTTTTAGATGTAAGAAAAGTATTTGGAAACTTTCCAAATGCCCTTTTTATACCTAATACGGTTAGGTAAAACATCAAATTCAGTGTTATAATTGCAATTTATTATTTCAGGTCACTAGTTAGCGATATTTCATATTTCCATACACTAATATTAACAAATGATTAAAAACAGGTAAATTTGACAGCTATTTGCGACGTTGCCAACTTTTAGAATGCACGCTCTTAATATTTTAAGCAATACTGTCAAATATATTTTAAATTAATCAAAACGTAAAAATGCCTAATAATACTTAACTTTCAGGTGCCCGGTTTCACAGCCAACCATGTGCTTAACTTCAGCAATGGCTACGCGTCCAGCCTAGCAACGCTAGAGTTGGAGGCAGCCGTGCATTCGCCAGTGCCTACACTCATGATACGGTAAGATACCACTACCTTACTGTATAAATCATTATGAATGTCGTTACTCTAATAGTCGCTAGCGCTACAACTGAGCAGAAGAAGAAGAAGAAGAAGCTGAAGTCCTGGGTTCAATTTCCAGGTCGGGTAAAGTGCTATTGGCTGTTTCCATCAGGAATTTCTCAGTAGCTGCCGTAGTCTACATTTGTGACCGGCCGACGGCAATTAGCTCGCCTTGTAGTACATGAGACTTATTCATAACTGGCAAAATGTGGGTGTTACTATGTGTAGGTACACCTCTGTATAACCCTTAGGGGAATGAATAGAAAAGAGGCTTTCTTATTGACTGATTCTTAACATATCCACTGTAACCACTGCATGCTGGTAATCGGCACGGTCTTCTTGCAGACAGCTTGTTCAAACTAAAGCATTTATTGAAGTTAAAACTGCCATGTCCTGACTATTTTACCCTCCCAACTTTGGTTAATGGATTTATGATCAAATTTAATTATCATTATCATTATAATGATTCACGAGAGTATCAGAGAGTATCAGTATCAGAGAGATATTGGTGCTGATTCCCTTGTTCACAAACTAAACTAAATTTAAATTCAGTGCATCTTTTTATTTCTATTTCAATAAGAAAAGGACAGAAGATAAATTCTAGTTTAGTCCTGTCAAATTAATCAGCGCTTGACGGAAATTGACGTAATTTTAGTAGGCAAGTTTTTAATCACGTCTAAACATGTATGGAGTAGTGACAGGCTCTGATTAATTTGATAGGACTAAACTAAAATGTATCTTCTGTCCTCTTCTTAATGAAATAGAAAGAAAAAGATGCACGGAACTTAAATTAAGTTTAGTTTGTGAACAAGGGAATCGGCACCACTGTATAGTTGGGAAAAGTCTAGACTCAACTGCATCCGGATAGACTGATAGCTGACCCCAACATAGTTTTCCCAACTATGTTGGGGTCAGCTATCAGTCTATCCGGATGCAGTTGAGTACCAATATTTAGCGATACTCTCGTGAATATAACCACTTGTTATTTCCTTGTTGCAGATGTGAAGCATCGATTTTCGACGTTTGGAGATCGACAAGTCACACGATAGTCTTACGGGAGCGTAGCGCTAATCCGGCTTCTGCTTTAGGCAGAAGCTTTACAGGTAAATATTATTATAATTACCTATTGTTATTGTAAAATTGATCGATAGATAGAACCATCAAACGCGAATATGCTTAGGAAAATACCAATGTACTGGAAAACGACACAGAAAAGAATTGACCGAAACTTTTTCTTGTCGTTTTTTATCATCGATATCCCAAATAGAACAAGGTGAAAAATCGCGGGCTTAATAAAAGCTGCTTAATAAAAGGCTCTTTGAAGATTTTTCGGGAGACAGAATCTCAGCATTGGCATTTCTGTGTAGGCACATCTTTTTGTTCTAGAGGTAATCGGCATGAATACTGCGTTTGGACGTGTAATTTTGGTGATATTTTTTTAAATTTGTAAGATCAAAAGGCCAATTCCCTCAATTAAAACCGTTCAACATCTAATCGAAATCTTACCTCAGCGAAAATTGGAGGTATTTTTGACAGATTGCAACTGAGATTAGAATGCGAACTTTTTTATTTACGAGAACTATGTTTCGCGCCCTTCCTTTGTCTATTAGAGGAATAAAGAGATCAACAATATTTTCTTCACAGGTGCCGCGACTGAAACCTGCCTGCCAACCATAATGGTGTTGCTTCTTCAATTCTTCCTACAACTTCTTCTCCAGAGATACAGTGGGACTTCAATAAGATAGCTGTAACGCTTACATGTTTTAGAATAAATGATTTGTACGTAAAATATGGTATTTAGAAATGTCAGGGTTTGAAACAATTCGATTGGAATGAAAAGTTAAATGTATAGCTTTTTAAGTTTATGATATGTTGGTGTACCTACTGATTTTTAGCCACAATTTTTTCAGGTTTTCTCTCCTCGACACTAGCAATTTACAAGATAATTTCACACACGACATGTTTTGAACTTGTGTTGTGTGAAATTATCTCCCACTCAAAGGTATTTGTTATACAAGAAACATAAAATGTGTTCAGCTGAAAATGAGCCAAGCACTCCATTTGTATAACAATCCGTGTCCCGAGCGTTTAGCGTCACTAAGTACGTAATTTGATTGACGTACTGCACTGACCCTAATAAATTGGGATAAGGGCAGGAGCATGATGAAGAGGGTAAGCTGAATGGCCAATCCTAGTCGCTTACTACGAATTCTTACTGTAACTCATAATCACTACCCCATAAAAAAATACCCGATGCTCGAATGGAATTGAATAAGAATGGGACGTGTGTCCCTGCCTTTTATTTTTGTGTTTTTGCCAGTTTATCATTCCCAGTAAAGGAATTGTTATGAAGTAAAAATTATGAATAACGGTTCCGATGTTTATAGTTACTGTCTAATTAATTGATAATTAGTTATATTTAAGCGTGCATTATAAAAATTACCTGTTTGTTTTCAAATATTGTTTCCCATAAGTTCAATAGAAAAAAGATATTTGTGAAAATAATGCGCGCTTAAAATATTACTAAATCATATTTAGGAAATATACTGTTAACATAGACTGATTATATAGAATAATTTGTGTAAATAACTATTATAGTAATTGTTTGTAAATATTTACAAACTTAATTATTAATAATAATGTTCATTTTTAATCAGAATATTGTTAATATTTCTTATAAATAAGTGTTAGTCCAAATAATTATTGTATGCGAGAGGAATGAAAATTTAAATATACTGTTTTATTAAATAATTATGAAGTTTTATAAAATCATTTATATTTTAAAAAGTTTTTATATTAAGCGACCAGTTTTTAATTCACATACAATCATTCCCACGTAATTATGATATATTAATTGATTGAGGTAGCAAAAACTATGTTCATAGAATTTTCGGGTATGTTAACAAATATTTAAATATAAAACAAAACGTTATAGTTATTATGTTAAAACAATTACATTAATTGAAAAGTAGCTATGAGGCTGTGTTTAAAATAAAAAGACGAGGTGTTAAAATGCTATTAGTTAATTTTATTTGCTATACTTTAAAATTGATGGTGCATTAAATAATTAATATAATATAAAATGTTAAATATTACGAACAATATTATTAATTGTATATAATTATGAAATTGGTTAATAATTATGTTTGCAAGGAAAGGAATTTGTGCATAAAATTGTTTTATTCTAAAACTGTATAATCCTAAAATATAAAACTATGTCAATAAGTAATAAACCCTAAAGTATTAAAAAAACAAGCTACAGATTGTAATGTTAATTTATAAAACAGATGGCTGTACATAATATTGTTTTTAAAAGTAACATTCAAGCTATTAAAATTATTTATTGCTAAAATAACATTCGATTTTTTTCAAGACAAGAAAACTATTCATGCAATATAATTGAGAAGAAAATAGTTAGCGCTTAATAGTTTGTTCTATTCATATGTCATGTACGAGTATATCATGTTGCAAAATTATCAACAAAAAAAACACAGATTTCATTATAGCTGTCTCTTCACCTCTATTCGCTTGTCGTAATGGTATTTATTTTCGTGGATTATTTGATTGAATAGAAAAGGCAGGCTTTACATCTACTGAAACTAAATTAATTAACACTTCATAGTTCGTTGTACTCAAATTTTCCTCTTAAGGTATATGATTTTCTAATAATTATGTCAAACAATAAAAACTTCCACCAAAATAGAAACTGAAAAACGACACATTGTTGATTAGTTATCCCTCTGATATTACATTCTCTGTGTTTCTGGATTCGAAATCAATGACAATTCATTTGCAATGTTTTTTTTTAGTTTAAAGATATTATCTACACTTTAAGTAACAGGAAACATGCTCCCCTTTAAAAATAAACATTCCACATTTTATTTTTAATCTAAAGACATTTCCTCGATCTTATCTACAATATATTCACCTAATTGTGCATTAAATTGAACATAATTCTAGCTGATAATGTATTGGTAAAATAAACGGGAAATAAAAAAATAAAGAAGGTAATAATTGTATACTTGTTATTTTATTTTTAATATCATTTCGACACCAAGTAAACTACGCTGAGTAGAAGACCTAAACTTTACACAATGGGCATAAAAACTACCACTTTCTCACTTCAGATGTCGCTACAATCACTAGTGTAGAGTTTTACAGCTAGCTGTCACTATCCATATATTTTGTAAACAAGCGACTTCTTTTACACTATATATAATTATTTAATCACCACTGCTCTCGAAACGATGAAAAAAAATATCGTGAGGAAACCGGCATGTCCTAGAACCAAAAATTCGAAGACATGTGACATCTCCCAACCACTCTCGCACTGGGCCCGCGTGGTGTATTACGGCCCACTCCCTCTCACCGAGACGAGGCCTGTGCCCCAGCAGTGGAAACATTATGCAAATGATGCTCCTTTTCATATATGTAACAGAGAATGCATGTCTGATTTCATTAATGGTACTTAAGGTGTAGGTACGTATACGTGGGACACTCAGAAAGTCTTGCAAAATAAAAAAAATATCTATAGGTAAATATGTTTTTATTAAATCTCCTTTCCAATAGCCTCTATACAAAGTTTCATGCGTCTGAACCAGTTTTCTAAACACTATTTCCAGTCCGCCACAGACATCGAACGCTGACAGCCTCTACGCCCCGCATCTTGCGGCGATGAAAATTGAAACCGGTGATGAAAATAAGAAATCAGCTCAAAGGCTGATTTTTTATTCTCGGGAATAAAAAGAAGTCACATGGTGCTAGGTCAGGGCTGTAAGGAGGGTGATCCAGGAGTTTGACCGGCGTGCTATCTAGGAAGTCCCTCGTTTTGAGCGCGGTGTGCGAAGGCGTGTGGTCGTGGTGGAGCAGTAGCCCGCAGAGCCCTGTGTTTGGTCACTTGTTGCTCACAACAGAGAATTCACCTGCCAAGCATTTGGTAGTATATACCATTCAGCGTTGATGCTTCTTTGGTAATGATTTCCGTAAACGAATTGACACCAAGTAGCCAGTCAATTTGAAAAAGCTCGCGATCAAAATCTTCCCCCCGCTTCTAGATCGCTTCACTTTGGTAGGCATTGATTCGTTTTGAAACCCCCAAACCATTGAGTGGTGCTTCGTTTCTGGATCATATTGATAAATCCAATACTCATCACCTGTAATGATGTCGTAAACACGCCGAAACGACCCTGCTTCAAATATATTTATCATTTCACGCCACCATTCCACCCGGGCCTGCTTCTGAGCATCGTTGAGGTTGTACGGCACCCAGCGTGAAAATATCCTCCTCACGCGAAGATGCACATGTAGAATTTCGTGAAAGCTTCCAGATCTAACCTGCAGTATGTGCTGAATCTCTTGATACGTAACTAGCCTATTGTCATGGATTAAATGTTTCACTCTGTTCAGTCTGACACACCCTCCCGCTCTGGGCGGAGCGGGAGGGTGTGTCAGACTCTTACTAACTAAAACCCACATGTATTCCATCCGTTACCTGTGTTGCGGGGGCCTCGGTGACCCATAAGTACCTTCCCGCGGCCCCGGCAGGCATCGGCCCTAGTGGACCCCTACCTTTGTGCTGACGACATCTCTTTGAGGCGTGCGTGGAATACAACGCGCTATCGACCCGGGCCTGGTCCTTACCGGACGGTGAGCTACCCATTGCTCACCGTCCGCAAGCCCGCGCCTACGGTGGCCGGAAATCCGCCCGGGATTCCCGATGCCCGGGGCGTCTCTTGCGGCGGCTAGGGGCGAGAGGGCGCGAAATTTGCCTTTCCCTCAACCGTCCCGCCTCCTCCTTCGCGGGCATTATTGCTTCGCAGAAGGAGGTGACGGCTGCCCATGCCCTCTCGCTCAGTACCATGGCCTGAACCAGGGCCGGACGCGAGAAGTCTCACGCCCGGCTGTCACACAGTGGTGACACCCGGGCGTTTCCTGCCGCCTTATCCAACACAGAAACCTCCCGAAACTGCCGTGTCCGGTGAGGACCTGCGTCAGGCGGAAGGTGAGGACGCCGTGGCACCTCTCTAGCCACTCTTCAAAGAGGGGACTTATCGCCGCAATTCAGGCGACACGTGAAATCGTAAAAAAAAAAATCGTAGCGCGAAAATGTTCCCGGCGCAGATCCATTTTTGAATGAGACACGGTAATTTAAATTAGCTCGCAATCAATGTGGAGGGTTTAAAATTGGAACGTAACTATTTTTACTTACAAAATAAAAATTAATCATATTTTCAAAATAGATTATAACTTCCAGGCCAGTCTCTCATACATAAAAACTTTTTTCGCAATACTTTCTGAGTGGCTTGGTATTAAGGACATATTAATCGCAGCGTCAAGGTAGATGTTAGCTCAAAAAAAAATACTGCAGGCAATCCCCCATGAGCAGAAAGCTTTGCCAAGGACCACTTAAAACTTTGAAATTCCACACATAAATCTACTACAGTATCGCCCGTCCAGTTCGTTACCAAACCTTCGCCATTCACAAAAAAATTAAAAGAAAAAGTGCGCGTTCTAAATTCGTAAAAACCGCCCGATTTTTTCTGAAGGAACAAAACCCGGGTACAAATCACGAACGGTAGGTGCCTACCTTTTGAATAATTCATATTTTTCACCACAACAATAATAGCACAGGTGAACATTATTTTTCTTTTTGTATTGCCTGTGCGTCAGTGAATAGAAGCCTGCGAGCGAGTGATAATAACTCATCGATTGTTTACTACTAACAGGGCGGTCGAATGGGGCGTTCTTTTTTTAAATGATGAATCGCTCGTTATTGGAGGTTTTCTGAGGATACAATACTGTTTTGTAACGTGCCTATGTTAATTTGTTGCAATTTTTGGAAGGAGGTTTTGTTTCTTTGTGGCAATTTTTCAATTTTATTCTGTGGGTTTTTTTTTTAAATCGGCAATTCACAGTACAGTATTATAGTGAACGATTTGCAGTTTTTATCCATTTTGAGAATGTTTTTGAACATTTTCCGGGACTCGAAGATTGACTTACCAATTTCTTGAGTAGGTATAAGTATATAGTACATTACGATACGTGTGATTTAAGTACTTAGTCCATTATGGCATTGCCTTAATAGACTTACTTATGTCATGAGTATCGTATACTAGCTATGTTATAGCTCGTGTAACATAAACCCGCCATATTTTTAATTTATTGAAAAGATTAATTTAAAGTAGTATATTATGGAACTGGAGGGGAGTAGACCATTTCAAACCACGTGATAAGCATGCGGTCAACACGTATACTATTCAAACCTGGGCTAGAGTGTTCGGGGAGCCCCTGAAGGACACTACTACTTAATTAAATAGTGACTTATAGGACAAGTTAATATAACACAATTACACGTAATTACAATATCAATTCACGTCGCGGGTCACGGTCAAAGTTAATTAGAGGTTATCCATTAATCTGTACTCAAGAATCCCGGGGGTATCAGGTCAAACAGTTGAAAATATTTTGAAAAAGGTCACGGTCAAGGCTAATTAGAGCTTATCCATTAATCTGTACTCAAGAATCCCGGGGGTGTCCGGTCAAACACTAAAAAATATTTTGAAAAGGTCACGGTCAAGGTTAATTAGAGGTCATCCATTAATCTGTACTCAAGAATCCCGGCAGGTAAAAGAAAGATAAAAAATTCATTATTTTTGACCTAGGATGTCTAGTTTGAGATATTTGCTAAAAACTCAAAAAGGAGATTTCATTGGCCACATTGTTATAAAACTTCGGTTTTAACCGAAGACGCGGGAAAAACATCATAATCGCACGGTGTAAAAATGGACTACTTAAGTCATAGCAAAGCGTGTCTTAAGTGCGGGTTTAGGTCATACAGTGCTATAAAAGCCTTTTTGCTCCCTCATAATTTACGCTACGTACATTGCCCATGCGTAAAATACTGTTTAAAACTCCACAACTCTCAAAAGCCCATACTTACAGCACGAAAACATTACATCCCATATCAGCCCAAAACTTCACTCGGATCACGAATAGTTGTGTGGGAAAACGGAAACATTTTTATAACACGTCTATCTGTACGGCCGTCACTTGGTAGCACATCCGAATGCAATTCATACAAAAAGCGTCGTATATCGTTAAAAATACGAGGAATTCCCAGCTTTGTTTCAAGTTGCCACCAGTTGTAACAAGTGTTAGAGGCAACCGAGATGATTTAACTATTGAAAGAATCGAGTTGAAAAGTTTAGGCGAGTCAACAATCGACTCCGGCAGAAATCGAGTAAATTTTCGATTGTTTTGAGTCAAAACAAAACACACACGACATGGTTACAGAAACAGTGCACAAACAGCTCGGTCGAATTATTGGGTTACAAATTGCTTTTCTTCGAACTGATGAAGTTCATTGAAATGCGATTTTTGTTGTGGGCCGTGTTATTACTAATAAGGCCAAATAATAACCAATACTTTTTTACCGATTGTCAACATTTTGTATAATTATTTGTTTTACCTTTAAATTTACGACCCATTACATAATAGTATTGTCGAAGCGACAAATTTGACTCAATTTATTCAACTTACGAGCAAAAAATAATGAAGATATTTCACTAATCGACTAAAAATCTAATGACAGATCGCCTAACCACATCACTAGCTGTGACATAGTGCTGCGGGACGTTTATACTGAGATAGTAGTTCCGGTGTAGTGCGCCTAAAATTTATGGCTGTTTGCTACCCCCGTCAAGTGGAAACGCTAGCCATTTAACAATTTTGATCTGTGATAGCAAGTTGTATGATTAGACAGACTATGGATTGCGATGTTCCGGCTTATGGATTGAATAAATTTCTCTTGTAGACGATTTATTTTTGGTGCTCGTGGTTTTTACAACTTGAAGTATCAGCGAGATTTATTTAAGTTAGTTTAGTTTATGTTTTTATTATTTATTAGCCGCGTCCTACAGTTTCACCCGCGTAAGTCTCGATCACGTGGGATTATCGCGATAAAAAGAAAAATATTTTATTTCCTAATCCAGGTCATGGTCTACCCATGTGCCAAATTGCATCCAAATCCGTTCAGCCGTTTTAGCGTGACAGCGTAACAAACAAACTCACTTTCACGTTTATAATATTAGTACGGATTAGTTTATTATATTATTTATTATTTGATTAAGTTTGCTTATTATTATTAGATATTATATACATAAACCTTCCGAAAAAAATCTCAAAATTATGGCGAAAACCACATCATTTGTTTCGTAGTTTCGAAGAACAACGCGGTAATACAAAGAGACACCAAAAGCGACCTTATCTATAATACATATGTCATACCTACATATTATAGTTAGTCGCTTTTGGTGTGATTAATAAAAAAAAAACAGAAAACAACAACAGAAGAAATGTTACAGAAGAATTAAAATAACAATGTTGATAGAAGGTTAAGTCGATTTCGTAATTGCCTAATCACCTTAAGGCGCACCCCTACACGGGCGAGAGTATCATGGCGATAGTCACGACGTGACATCAAATCCTATAGAAACTGTATGGAGCAATCTCCACACGGCAATATCATCAAAATTCATAAGTCAGTCCCTCAAAAGTCCACTCTTCACCACCTCCTAGTGCTTTAGCTGAGAAGAAGTGGCGCAAAAAACTTCCCAACAGGGAGTGTTGGGGAGTTTCAGTCAGAAAAAGTTGATTATATACAGCAGTATGCATAATAATTTATATTACGCAACACAAAATATTAAATTAAATTATTTGCCATATTTACCAATTATATCAACTATAGCACACGCCACTGTAGTTACATTTATATGTCGCACAATTCGGTTTCAGGGCGGGACTATTCACTGAGAGTGCTATTTTATGCCTTAAGCATACTGTCAGGTATTGCACGCAGAGAAAGACGCCGATATTTATGCCTGTTTCCTCGATTTGTCAAAGGCTTTTGACACAGTTGCCTATGACACACTTAGGCTAGAGGAAACGGGTATGCCAACGGAACATAACAGTATTCTTAAGTTCTGGTATAAAAACCAAGCTAACCAGATGGGTGAATACATTATCTGACGAAATAAGTTGGAATGCGTGTGGTGCAGGGCGGAATCACGTCTACCGGCCTCTTAGTGAAACCAGTTGATCTAGGAGCTCAGCAGGATACAATGACATGTCAGATGCCACATTGACGGAACATGTGTCAACAACATATGGTTTTGCTGGACCCCTCGAGCAACGCCCTGAGGACATTGGTTCAAATTTGTGAAAACTACGCATCCGAGCATGGTCTCATCAACTCACAGAAAAGTGAGGTATTGATTTTTAGGGCAAGAAAACAGAAGCATAGTACAGTGGCCGAAGCGTGGTCGTGGTCGATGGAAACCATTGAAAATCGTGCAGAACTTTAAATATCTGGGTCATCTTGTCACGGAGGTCTTAAAAGATGACCCAGATATAGAAAGAGAACGCAGGGCGTTGGCGGTGAGGAGCAATATGCTAACCCATAGGTTCGGCCGATGTACTAAATAAGTAAAGATAACCCTCTTTAATATTGCCAATATTTTTACTCGAACGGCCTGTAGGTTCGGTATACGTATCGAGCCTACAACTTCCTGCGTATTCAGTATAACAATGCTTTCAGCTGTTGGGGTTGCCGCGGCATTGTAGTGCGTCGCAAATGTTTGCAAATGCGCGCGTTGACGGTTTTCATGCTATAATGCGTAAGAAAGTGGCGTCACTATTTCAAAGACTGCGCGCTTGCACCAACAGCATTTTGAAAATGATTGCATCCCAAAATGACTGTCCCATACAGGCACACTGGGTGGGAATAGTTACGGGGCAGTTATAATTTAAATAAAATTGTTTTACTAATAACACTTATACGGATTTTGTCCGAAAAAAAAAGGAAATAATAATAAACCAACGAAAAAATACATAAAAAACTATACTGAAGCAGAAAAAAAAACTAAAAACGTAAATTGAGCTTAATATCTAAATAAAGGGCGAGCCCGCTTACATAAAGCTATAGCTGTAACTCGAAGTCACAAGGAACATTCAAGTAAAATAAATGAACAGTTAATTACTAATAAAAATAACAAAACCATGGTTACCAAGGACCAGTCACAACAAGCAGCACCCGTTCACAAGCATAACTCAAAGATCAGCCATAAACCCATTGCCATATTTGAAGGAAGGAGGCAACCTGACTCCCAATGCTACCGCAAGCAGTGATATCAAAGGGAGCTTGACGAACTTGCTGCCGGTTGCACAGGCAAAAATAATATGACCAGTTGCCCAGGAAACCAGCTAACCACATTTTGTAATTTATACACCTCATAAAAAAACAAAAAATTGTAGATTATGTCAATAATAACACAACATAACAGCATTTCTGATGATTGGGTTATGCCCAATTTTGACGATATAAAATTTGTGACTGGAATCAGCACTAGTTATTAAAATATAACACATGGTTTTTTTATAATAAAACACTATATATTTATAGATAATCCTAATTTATTTAATTCTTATGTTTAAAAAACTTTCTTTTATTTGATTTTCTTGCTGAAGCTGAATGAAGGCAGAGAGCTATTATGAATGCTTCAACAATAGTCAGCCATCATGTGTGCGTTCCAGTAGCCTTAATAGCGTTCCTCTATCGTACGAAGGTCCTGGTGAAATCACTCGCCCTGTTCTTCACTTAGATCTCCAACATTGGTGGAAAAATAGCCCAGATGAGCATCCAGTTACACTTTCTTCACAACAGTGAAGAAAGTGTAACTGGATGCTCATGTTACATCCTCTTCTTACGTCTTTCATTTCCAGCGGGTGACCAAAGTAATTTTTGTAAGCCTCTATTACGAACGCTGTCACATTCAAACTTTAAACATATACTTTCCGCAAATGAAACAAAAATGATTCGGATCATTCACACAAACTCGTCTTGACGATGCCAGAAAACTTAACATTTTTTTAAATTATCAACTGCAACTCTTAAACAAGAGCTATTACAAAAAAAATGAGGGTATATTTAGAATCAACGAGTTCAAATTAGTAAACATCATGTGATAAAAGTTATTCATCAGACAAAACTTGCAATTTTGTTATGCAGTGTTATCTACTCAATACAATGTCTCAGAAATAATATTATATCAGGTATTTCTTTTCAACAACTATTTATATGTAATACGTCTTGTATTCGGGCCTTGAACTAAGCGTAGGCTTAATCGTGTTTTCTTTCATGGAAAAATGTTGGTATATTTAGTTTTACTCATTGTTTGTGGACATCTAAGAGAGCATGACGAACTTGCTGCCGGTTGCTCAGGCAAGAATAATATGGGGGATCCCCCACAGCGCATACTTCCTCGTAGTATCCCCTGGGCAACGCCGTTTCTGACCACCGTAACGGAGTGGCAGACCGGCGGCTAAAGTGTGCTGTGATTCGTAGACATAAATGCGGTCATCTACGAATACGATGAGTAAGCCTACGCGTGATGCGTCAGGTCGTTTTATTTCGAATCGCTCCTCCCAGGGCGATTCAAACGGCCCCTATCAGGGCCAACCTAACGGCCCTTCTCAGGGCCAACCCAACGACCCTTCTCAGGGCCAATCCAACGGCCCTTCTCAGGGCCATGACGGCGACGCTTTGGCGTCGAGGGCTGACCGTGCACCATCTGCGGCCAGCTTTTTCTGTAGGCCAGACGAGTTGTCGGACTCCGACGACTCCAATATGGACACGTCGGCGGCCGAAAGTGATCGCTTCAAGCGGAAGAGGTCAGAGGGCTCCTCGGAGTCAACGGTAGTCGGAGGTAAGGCGAAGAAGAAGTCGAAGTCTAAAAAGGCTTTGACTTCTACTGCGGCTTCTACCCACGATGTGGGCTTGGTGGACGCCGAGCGCCAGCTAAATCCGGCGAAAAGGGCACAACTCCAGTTGGACCTGGAGGAGAGGGTCGCCGCCAAGGAGCGGCAGGCGCAAGTTGCCAGGTCGAGGGCTGGCTATGGTGCATCCAGTGTACTATATGCTGACCACTCCCTGGCAGAATTGGAGCGCATGGCGCAGGAGGACAGAGAGGGGGTCCTGGAGGTTGCCTCAAAAACTTCGAATTTTAAGGGGACCTTCCAGAAGGCCCTCAAATGCCGGGCCACAAGTATGCACGGCATAGTGGTGGAGCTAGTAAAGCGGACGACTACGGACGAGACACGGCAGCTGCAGGCCAAGGTGGATCGTCTCCAGTCGGAGATCAGCCAGCTACACCAGAAGCTGGCTAAGGCCACAGCTAGGCCTGCCCAATCTGCCCCAGGTCCAGTGGTAGGAGGCTGCTCTTCCTCCCCTGCCAGCCTCGAGGCAACAATCTGCGGAGTTGTCATGGAGGAGAGGGCCTTCATAAGAGCCTGCTTCGCAGGCATCGAGGATCGGCTCTTGCCGGAAAGGCGGCTCCACCCGCCGCTAGCGACGGACAAGAGTCCACCGCCGAGGGAGCCGGAACCTGAATCTCTAGCAGGCCCGGTAACGAAGGGCAAGGGCAAAGGCAAGAGGACCAAGGCGGCTCCTAATACCCCCACCACAAGCGCGGAAGGAGCGTCTGGGTCGCCTGCTACTCCAGCGGCAGGCCCCCAGAACTTGCAGGAGGAAGACGCCCTTCTCCCCTCCACCACCCCGTCCAACTAGTCGTGGACGGAAGTGGTCAGGAGAGGTAAAGGGGAAAAAGGGGAAAAGGCCGGCCCCCAAGCCCGCTGCGACTGGTCCTGCAGCAAAAAAGGCTCCAGCCGGTAGGAGAAAGCTGGATGCTCCCAAAACCACGGCCGTCGTGGTGACCGTCACCCCGGAGGCCGTGGGGCGGGGTAAGACGTACGAGTCCGTCTTAAGACGGGCTCGTACCAATGCCGATCCCTCCCGGCTGGGGATAAGAAACATAACGTACCGTCGAACCCTAACTGGGGCTCGAATTTTCGAGTTCTCGGGGGAAGAGCGCGGCACAAATGCGGACCTCTTCGCAACAAAGTTGCAAGAGGTCATCGCGGATGCGGCAACGGTTGTCAGGCCTGTTAAGACCGCAGCCTTGGAGGTGGCCGATCTGGATGATTCGGTCACCAAAGAGGATGTGGTGGCGGCCGTTGCGGCGGCTGGAGGCTGCGACGCTGGCGCGGTGAAGGGTGGAACCATCAGGCTCGGACGCCGCGGCATGGGCATCATCCGCGTTGAGTGCCCAGTCTCCACGGCTGGGGCCGTCCTTGCTGCTACCAAGGGATGGCTGCTCGTGGGTTTCAGCTCGGCTGTGGTCCGGCCACTTGAAGACCAGCCTGTTCGCTGCTTCAAGTTCGACTGGGGAGACACGTGCTTCCAGTGCGGGCAGGAGGAACACAGGAGTACCACTTGCCGCGCCGCCACCACCAAGCCACACTGCGTGGTGTGTGCCGCCAGTGGACGCCCCGCGGACCACAGGATGACGGACAGGAGCTGCAAGCCCCCCGTGAGGAAGGA
The DNA here is from genome assembly GCA_905333075.3 of Atethmia centrago. Classification (NCBI taxonomy): domain Eukaryota; kingdom Metazoa; phylum Arthropoda; class Insecta; order Lepidoptera; family Noctuidae; genus Atethmia; species Atethmia centrago. Next base: position 16,799,428 of record HG995388.1, read on the forward strand.
CATAGGGCCGGTGCAGGTTCGCCCTGTTGCTACCGCCGCCACCGCCGTCGTTGCCGCTGTAGCTCCAGCGGCGATAGCTGAGGGGACCGGTTTGATGTCGGAATAATGGTTTCCAACTACCGAATCCTCCAGACGAACACCAACCACTGCAGAGCGGCTCAGGACTTGGTAGTGCAGGTTATGGCCGAGTGTTTGGTGAACGTAGCGGTGGTCGCCGAGCCATACTCAATCCCCGGCAGCTGGCTGGGTGACGAGGACGACTCGGTAGCACTAGCGGCGCGGTCTTCCACAGACTCCCCTCCCCTCTCGCTATTAGAGAGGGGACCGGGATACGTGGCCGCCGCGTGGGGAGGCTTAGCCCTTGTGGGCGTTTATTTCTCCCCAAACCGCTCTCTTCAGGACTTCGAGAACTATCTCGGTGTCCTGGCCGCCGTAGTCGGCAGGGCGGCACTGCGTCAGGTCTCCGTACTGGGAGACCTGAATGCCAAGTCAGTGACCTGGGGCAACCCAGCCACCAACGCACGCGGGCGGGCAGTGGAGAGGTGGCTCAATAGGTGACGTAACTTTTGCCACCCCTGCGTTGGCCGCGCGATGAACTGGCGGGTGGACTTGGTGGAGTCTATGTCGGACCACCGCTACGTGCGGTTCGACATCTCCACCGGAGAGACGCGGCCCCTCCCGGCGCGATCACCGTTCCCACGGTGGGCTCTCGCTCGCCTGGACAGGGAGGCAGCGGCGGAGGCGGCGTTCGTCCAGGACTGGCTTTCGCCGTCTTCCGCTGGCTTGGATGTGGACACCGTGGCGGGGCACCTGAGGGAGTCTCTGACCGAGGTATGCAACTCCAGCATGCCCCGGTCTCGCCGACCACTACCCAAACGCGCCGTGTTCTGGTGGTCGGTGGAGCTGGTGGGGCTTCAAGCAGCCTGTGTAGAGGCAAGGAGGGCCTACACGAGATGTGCCCGTCGTGGTCCGAGCCGCGACGCAGTCTCATCACGGATCGGACCGGACCTCTCACTCCCCGGCTTGGTCAACGCCATGCTGAGGGATGAGAGGTCCTGGGCAGCAGTCGCCTCCTTCTGCGGACACATGTCCCAGGAAGCAGCGGAGCGCGCGCGTGAAGACGATCCTAACGCGGCGCCACTTCGAAGGCGGAGGAGGGGTCGAAGAAGACGTCAGTTTGAAAGTCATCTCCGACTCCTCCCAGGTGGAGGCCAGCAGGCAACGGGTGCGGGGGCACCCTTGCCTGTATTGCACAGGCCCATCACGGCGATGTGGGAACACCGCTGAGTTTTAGTGGGTATACTGTGATTACCGACATGAGTCCCGAATACCCCGACTCGTCCCCCACGAGCGGGGATGCGGGGATGGGGAAAAAAAAAAAGGCAAGAATAATATGATCAATTGCCGATGTCGCTAGCTAACCAAGTGTGTCGGACCACGCACAAAAGAGACCCACATATTCAAAATTCATTTATTTCTGTAACAAGTCCGTGTTTGGGTCACAGAAATTCATATGTATACAAAATTTGAACTTAATCGGGCCAGTAGTTTCGGAGAAAATTGGCTGTGACAGACGGTCATACAGACAAACACACGAGTGATCCTTGGGTTCCGTTTTTTTCCTTTTGATGTACGGAACCCTAAAAATATTGTAATGAGTAGATTATGTCACGAATAAATGAAAACGAAAATTAATTTACTTAAACAATTATATGAACTCATACAACCTGTCAGTAGGTAAGCTAATTCTGGAGAAAGAACATTAAAAAAAATGTTTATTGCATCAATTTAAATAACTAATTCTAGTTACAATGAGGAGCATCCTTTTAAGCATATACATAGTATGCTTGTGTTAGAATAAACATAAACATTGTCTTGAGTTAATCACAGCGACCAACAACTATTCTTATAGTTTAATTAAGTAGTCGTTGATAGAATGGTATGCCTTTGAACAAAGATTGGATTTTACTTTAGCTTTAGACGCATTAAAAGGGAAATCTAGCAAAGAAGAGGGTTGCTTGTTATTGAAAGTTATACCAAGCCCAACAAATGACTTATGAACCTTATGAAGCCGGTGAAATTGAGCACGTTATTTGTCCCTATTGGTGGTGTTAATATTGTGAATATAACTGTTGTTAATGATTTCGGGTATATTTTTCCTAGTATACAGGGTACTCAACATAATTTTAATCCTACTATGACGTACTTGCAGGACGTCATAGTAGGATTAAAATGCAACAAATTAAGCCACCAAATGTTCTACTGCAGTTCAGTAGTTTTTGAGATAATTAGATTTTTTGTATCTATGATAAATCCCAGATTAAATCTGTACTAGAGACATTTTCCTGGTCATTTGTACATTAGGCGTAGTTATTAATACTAGACAACATTTTGAATGTAGTTATCACTTGAAAAAATATGTTGATAGTGCAAAAAAAAAATTCAAACAAACATTTATTCAAACATTTAATGTTTGATTAGTGATCTTAGGCAAAGTTTTAGCATTTTTGAACTTTTAATTATTAACAAAGATCTGCTACGGCATCAACTATGATAATAACTTAAATTTCAGTACAGTCCCACCGTAAATCATTTTTAAATTGGTTTCAAGTGATTTAACACTTAAGCAGTCACGCTCCTGTTTGTGACGCAGAGAGTCCACCAGACCCAGATTATATTTTGTGATATTTCCAAAACTGCTGAATGTATATGAATATGATTTTATATATTTTATTAGTATTCTAAAATAAAACAAGTAATGGTTTAAAAAACAATCATTTGTTATTTTAACATACTAGAAACTTTGTTACAAAAACATCTTATAATTATACATAATTTTTGGACTCATTTTACTTTTCAGTTTTTATTTTTTATATTTACTTATATTTGCTAATGTTACATATTTTTTATAATACTATAATAATATCTAATAAAAAAACTATAAAAAGAAATCAATCTTACTACAACATCATATTATTCAACATACTAAAAACAAAAATATAGTACTGTTCAAAAATGATAAAAATCACTTACTTATTTAGTCGCTACCGGGTCCAGTGGACCCATACGCACTTTTTACGTCTATAGCACTCAAGCGTAGCGCGCTAACTGAACCCTGTGGGTGTTACCTGCTACGACAACTGATCCTTGAAAGGTAGTAAGAGCGGCAACGTCGCAAAGCGCTCTCTTCAATAGTACTAAGCAAAATACGGAGGTCTGGGTCCAATAGACCCATTAGCGACTGCTTAAGTGTTAATCTGGGATTTTTTTTATAAAAATCTAACTAATTCAAAAAACTACTGAACTTCGGTAGAACATTTGGTGGCTTAATTTGTTGCATTTTAACACTAATATGATGTTCTGCAAGGAATACGTTGTGACCAGTAACCCTGTAGGTATAAGACGAAAATGAATTGTGATGCCACCGTGAGAATATCAATATCTTTAAAAAAAAATCTCTAAGATAAACTCTGGCACCAAGCTAGTAAATTGCACGAACAGCTCGTTTTTGAAGAACAAATATATTTTGAATGTCAGCGGCTTTGCCCCACAGCAGAGTACCGTAGGACATAACGCATATATTGTATACTCGTCATTTATCATTTTATAATGTATTAACAATAGTTGCGGGTAGTCTCAATGGCCAGAAATTATCTCAACTAGGTCTACCTTCAGGACACCGAAACCCACCCCTGTGCCTATCCCTTCATGAAATACGGGCGTGATGTAATGACATTTGAAACGTCTAGTTGATGTAACTGGTGACCGAAAAGCTGGCGGCTTTCTCGCGCATTGCAATTCAGCGAGGAAATGCCGCCAGCATCCTCGGTACAATGCCTCGAGGGCCTTCTTTAGGTTTAACGTACTTTTAATTTAATTTAGTTAAGACGCTGACAACACCTAAACCGCGGTCCCTGTCAGATTGCATAGAAAAGAAAGAGAAGCGCGATGACATAACGCTTGCAATTTATTGCAAAATATGAAGTAATTACATATTTACTCAAAATTGAGTTGAGTAATCGAAAATAAAAAACAACCAAGTTCTGCATTCAAATAAGACGTTCTTGTTATTAATTAAATACGTAACGTATGTTGATATTTAATGCAGATATTTTGGATTAGAACTCAAGGTAAGAGGTTAGTTTAACGTTAGTTTGAATCGAGATTCTTTTTCAAAACGTGTTTTGGTGACAATCAAGTTCGGGGAAATATGTTCAAAATTAACATATATTTTTTCCGCTACCACAAACTATACAGATTTGGCAATTTTTTTTCTTAAGAGATGCCTATTTTGGTCAATTGGGTCTAGTCAGCGCCTTAATGTTAATTAATCATCTTGTAATTTGGTTATGACATCTATATTATTTCAGTGACATATTTTATTTATGCACACATATATTGTGTCCTGCAAAATAAATAAAAACCGCACTGTATTGGTACACTAAATACATACATAATAATTTAAACAAACAAAATATTTAATGTGTTCGCAGCGACCATTAAAAGCATTGCTATTATTGTATTATTAATAGATTCAGTGCCAACAGCTGTGAACGCATGTGAAGATATATTTGCTGATTATTGTACTTGCAGAATGATAAGCAGAATTGTGATATAAATTAAATGAATGCTTTGGAAATTAGCTTTTACATAGGTGTTAATTAAGCTACTTATCCCATTAGCAGGCTTGGCATTAGAAGGTTATCGGGGTGCATTAAAACAGGATACTTTGTTTCGTTAGGCGCTTCCTGAACAAGCAATCCTGCTACCAATCTGGCTGACAGGCTTTTCTTTCTACCACGGTATGAATATAACATTTAACTCGTACCGACATGAGAAAAAACACATTAAAATGTGAAAAGTAACTTTAATTTCGGAAGTCAGTGTCTATGAATCTGTATTTAGGTTTTTGGCACCAACTTCCGAAATTAAAGTTATATTTCACTTTGGGGTTTTTTTTTTTTTTGAAGACGGTTGTTTTTTTTTTTTGAGTTTTTATTTTTCAGTTTCTAGTTATGGTACCTACTCCACACCAATTCGTTTACTACTATTTGCTATGTAAACAATAGCGACAGGAAGTATTATAAGTTCATCATCAAGATGCACAAAGTGGATTAAATATTTATTATCAAACCTAACTCAAAAACTACCCAAGCAAAGTTAATAAATTTTATATGAGACCACCGTACAAGCTTCCTCTACCAAATGAAAGTGCGGCAAACGCGTCGATCATCTTAAAGCCAGCAAGGTACATAGAAAATCAATAAACATTCATGTTGCATACAATCGAGCAATCTTCAAGGATTTCAAATTATTATGTTTGATCATCAAAAACATAGTAAGTAGTAGTAGCCTGTGTAATAAAGAAAATAAATAAAGTTTATTTTGGATTTAGTTCCTGAAACACAAAATACAAATAAGAAAACAAAAAAAAATAAAATATTATTTTAACAACAAACAAAAGAGGTTCAAGTTGGAAAAGGATGCCTTTGTTCTCTTGTATCGGAAAGATAAGATCATGCTGTTGCAAAAATATTAGCCACTCAGTAAGGTGGTAGGAAGGCTGAATGTCCAAGGTTCGTCAGTACATAATTTTAAGTATCGCAACTCGAGCAAGTTATTTTTTGCACCAAATGATGATGAAAAAGACTAAGGATCTTTAGCTTTACATTTAAACTACCACTTTTGCATTCTCTGTTATACAACGAGACGTCGAGCGATGTGTGAGAGAGAGCGCGCGATGTTTAGTTCACGTTACCGCGACAATGTAGCCGTAGCATAAGAAAGCGGACAACGGACACACAGTAACGGCTGTCCAAATATAGAGCGTTTTTGACACTCTAATGTCAAATACTGGTCATGAAAATGACAGATTTTGATGACGGCCATTGTAATATATTGTATTATATGATGGAACTGCATTCCTAGGAAAGCAAAGCTCAACAGCTCAACAACTGTCTAGTAATATTACTGAACCAGGAAGTGTTATCAACCAAAATTGAATTTACAGCCAAATTCAAATTATGGTAGCGATGTTTATTACCGCAATTTGAAACATCAGGTTGCCAAAACAAATAGTGGAACTAAATATTTGGCGTTCACTGAGTTTAGATTCAAACTGTGGATGGTGCATATTATAGCAGTTGGCTGTTTTAATAAAAAATCTATAATGCTCTTAACTTGCAGCTCCAATACAGAAAGATAAAATATCGAATATTAAAACTGTTTATTTCAATTACAAAATGCATTCACAAACATCATTTGGAGATCACATTTTAAGCTGGTTCACCTGTTATTGGCAACTATATAAGTTCATGTCTGTTATCTACTTTTATTTGATATTTTGTATACAGAAGCTGTTAGTGTACCTTTATAAATAAATGAAAATAAAAAAATAAAATAAGCAAGAATTGCTTGAGTTAGGAGATTCCGCTCTTCCACTTAGCATTTCCATATAGCATAAATTTGCAATTGAATGTAAAAAAATATAGAAAGAAAAAGAAAATAAAAATAAGCGAATAGGTTGCTTTTAAATTATAGTAAAAGCAAACTATGAAAACGAGTGATTTACAGAGCAAACATGCGCGCATTGGTATGTTGTGTACGGGTGTGGGAGTGTGTAGGTGTGAGGGTGTGTGGTGTGTATGAGTTAAAATTAGCATACCGGTAAAATGGGGCTATTTGGTATGTTTTTTTTATAATAAACAGTCTTGTACACAAAAACTACTAAGTTTATGAGCTTAGACAATTTTTTTTACGACTGACCTCATCAATACCTTCCAGAGAAATGTGGTAGTATTTAAGTATTGAACTTAGATACAGAGATATTTTTTTTAAAGTGCTATTCTAAATATCGCCGCTTTGGGGCATTTTAAAATTGGCATAATTTTAACTTTGTTTTTACTTCCATTTGGAGCTGTATCAATTTAAACAGGTCTTGCGAAATTTGGACCAACAGAAGAGTATAAGGCCTTTCATTATAACATATGTTTTTAGTTTAATTTGAAATAAAAACCCAAATATATAGGATCGTAAAATGTATTATGAAAAAAGCGATGCGCCATTTAGGGGCTTTTTGGAATCTAAAGTCATTGTATTCTAACAATCATATATGAATTAAAGGCAATATTTGAAACAATTAAGGGCAAGCTACTTGTACTTTTTTGGTAAATACACACCATATTTCCGGACTTGTAATAATAATAAAAATCCAAAAAGAAAGTAAAAGCTTCCCCTTAAATTTATACTTGATTTTTAAATAAAAGACATTTGGGGCTATTTGAGACAGCGATCTTAGACTTAGTAAAACTAAAACACATAAAACAGCGGTTATTTGCATTCCTGTTCCAAATAACCTCAAACTTGTGCTAAAAAGCCCCATTCTACAAAACACAAAGAATATAGCGTGTATAACAGGTTACAATACAATGGAAAACACCAATAGAATCCCAAGAACATATGTCTACATGAACGAAATAATTTTCTGTGTACTTACCTACGTACGTACTTTTCTACGTACGTACCTTTAAAATGTTGGTATATAAAGTAAATTACGTACGTCGTTGATGACCTCTAAATTTCGCTGGTGGCACTGACATTAGTTGTAGTATTTCCATTTTGATAAAAAAAATATTGTACAGTTACTAGAAGAAACAGTATATTCGACCAAATCTTTTATTACAAAAGTTCTGAATAGCCCCTGGAATCTCAAAAAGCCCCACTTTACGGTATTTAGTTTTACTCTAGAGTATAAATTTAGGTGTAAGTGTAAGTGAGCCCTTTTTTTTTTTTTTGAGGATGGGAAATCATCAAATAACTTCTCCCGCTCTGGGCGGAGCGGGAGGGTGTGTCAGACTCTTACTGACTAAAACCCACCCGTATTCCTTCCTGTTGCCTGTGTTGCCAGGGGACTCGGTGACCCATAAGTACCTTCCCGCGACTCCAGCAGGCATCGGCCCTAGTGGACCCCTACATTTGTGCTGACATCTCTTTGAGGCGCGCGTGGAATACGACGCACCGTCGACCCAGGCCTGGTCCTTGCCGGACGGTGACCTACCCATTGCACACCGTCCGCAAGCCCGCGCCTACGGTGGCCGGAAATCCGCCTGGGATTCCCGACGCCCAGGGCGTCTCCTGCGGCGGCTAGGGGCGAGAGGGCGCGAAACATGCCTTTCCCTCAACCGTCCCGCCTCCTCCTTCGCGAGCATTACTACTTCGCAGAAGGAGGTGACGGCTGCCCATGCCCTCTCGCTCCGTCCCATGGCCTGAACCAGGGCCGGACGCGAGAGGTCTCTGCCGCCGATCGCCTCCACGAGGACACGGCGGTGCTCTGCCCAAGCCGGGCAGACCTCCACCGTATGCTCCACCGTGTCCTCCGGGCGATCCACACAGTGGTAATACCCGGACGTTTCCTCCCGCGTTATCCGACACAGGAACCTCCCGAAGCTGCCGTGTCCGGTGAGGACCTGCGTCAGGCGGAAGGTAAGGATGCCGTGGCGCCTCTCCAGCCACTCCTCAAAGAGGGGACTTATCGCCGCAATCGTGGCGTGCCCAGCACTGGGTTGCGACAACCGTACTCTCCATGACGCCATGAGATCCCGCCGGAGCTCCGTGCGCTGTGCCGCGATTTCTCGCGAGTTAGCCCTGCGACAGTGTCTTGGGATCGGAAGAAGTCAAGAAGAAGATTCTTCCACTAAATATGTACACAGCAATCCGCTTATGAATGTAAATTAGATTATAGAAGCATAGATACAATAGGCTCAACATCATCGTAGGTAATTAGTCTTAAGCCCTACAGTTACAACTTGAGAGTCTAGAAAGAGTGTTAAATTAAACGAGGTTTTTGATTAAATAACAGTTGTGTATTCAATAATAGTAGTACAAAAGTGACACACGCTAATTAGGCAATGGCAGACGAAAGGGGAGCGCGAGATAGTACATTAAAAAAGAATTGACCATAGTGCGTTTATTATAACTTGACGCGTGACGCGATTGGTAACACTGAATTAAGCAGTTATGAGATTGATACTTCTGTTCTGTCAGTCGCCATTTTGAACTCTATTATTATTGAAACTAAGACTGCAAAATTCAGTGTTACCAATCGCGTCATCCGTCAAGTTATAATGAACGCCAGTATATAACGGTGCCTGTATGAGAATGTTCTTTTCTAACCTGTGGGTTAGAAAAGAACATTCTAATGTCATGTAGACAGGGCTATAGATTTATAAGCATATATTCTAACAAAGAGTTAGTTATATATGTAGTTTCATCAATAAAGTCTACAACTGTTTTCAAACAAATTCCTTCCCACATAGCATTCCACCCTTTTCGAACTGAAATGTTCATTCAAAATGAACGTAAGGTTTGCTTATTCGTGCTTCCTCTTTTCTATTATTTTATTTTGCTTTGTGTGTTCTGCACTCACACATTTCATAAATCTGTTTGAAGTGACTTATTGATCGAAGGGTGCTGGAAGACTAGCGCAGTATGTCACGCTCCCCCGACCAGGTATTATTAGCCCGCATGATTTCCGTACGAACCGTCACCCTCTGTGGCCGCAGTTCCTCTTGAGAGCCTCGGGTCTGTGTCTATTCGCCTCCTTAGCGACCATCACTTCCTCGCAAAAGGAGGCGACGCGGCGACGGCGTCCTACGCGCTATCCCTCCCGACCATCAGCAAATCACGACCGGAAGCGAGGGATTATCGGCAGCACCGACTGCCACGACGAGGTCACGGAGCTGCACTATCCAGGCTGGGCTCTCCTCCCGAGGGTGTTGCGCCATGTCGCCGGGACATGCATCGCAATAGTGGCAACCGAGCGTACGCTCCCGGCCTATACGGTACAGGTACTTTCCGGAACACACATGTCTGGATAGCACGTCCTGTGTCAACTTGCAAGTAAGGGTGCCATGCCGGTTCTCCAGCCACTCCTTCATAACGGGTCTCACCGTCGCTATTTCGGCGTGCCCTTTGTCTTACATATTCCTTTCCTATCCAGGCTTTCTACGCTGTTTTTTCATTTATTTCAGGAAGAACTATTTAAGTACAAGGGTGTAGAAAAATTAAGATGTGATTGAACGATTTTTATTGAAAACCATATAAATTCGGGTGTTACTAATAATAACTTGAGTATAGTGATAATATTCAAGTCGTTAAAATGACCGGTACATACCGCCCCTTCAAAATGATTGAGCTGAATGGTGCTGATCCATGCGTTATGTTCGTGAACGAGCGCCGTCAGTAGGGACTGGTCATTTCTTAGCTGCCACGGCTTATTTTAATTTTTCAATTGTTTTAGCTTTTTATTATGGACACTTTTAACGTGCACGTCTTTCTACATTGTAATCACATAATATAATTTCAACATGAATGATATAACCAATATTTTAATTTAAAAGAGTGTCCGTGGAGTTTCTTGCCAGTTCTTCTCCATAGGAACCTACTAAGCTTTAGAATAGGCAACTAGCTTCATCTTTCTGACTGATCGACATCTTGAAAATTCAAAAGTGTCTGTATTTGGTTTATTTGAAATAAATGCTTTGAGTTTGAGTTTTAGTATAACTTAGCTAAATCGTGAAACCTAATAAAAATAAATTGATTGATTGATCGCACGCGGCAACAGTTGGATAAATCGTAAGTAACTCTGATAACGTTAAATATGGAATGGCATTTGAATCTGTAAGCAATAGAAAAACATTAACCATGTACGTCAGTGACGGTTATTCAAAACGCTGTAATTATTTAACTTAGACTAACCTTGTTCTAGTCACTAACTCGTGAACTATAATTTTGCCACTAAAGCTATCAAGAACTTTAACTATGTAGGTATACATGCAGCATAACACAAGCTATTAGCACTTTATCGAAATAATGTTAACGAGATTGAACATTGTGGTACACTTCCATGAAGCTATGTCAGAGCTACGTTAGCAGACAAGGCATGGGCTTTGAAAAGGCTATACGTAGAGTAGTTGCTAGTAATTGGATCATTTCATGACTTGATTCTTTGTTATGGATTTGTAATTCCTACTATTCGTGTAGCAATCATAAAGTTAATAACCTATAACGCTATTTTCAACGATTCGACGTCTTACCTGATTTGCCTTGCCCCTGACAGCAAATAGCTGTCGGACGAATAGCGATCGTACTGCCAAAATTTACGGGTTTTTGAAACGAAGTTCTTTAATGCAGCTTGCGGTAGGAGTAAACTGCCTGAAATCGTCACGTAACGATAAAAGCGTTGTGCCCGAAAAAGTCAATTTCAAGACAAGTGTGTTTTCAGCAAGCTAAAAACTTATACTAGATGGCTCAGTATTAAACTCTGACTGGGCAGGTCCACTCAATCTGTGTGGTTCTTTCACCGAAAGACTATTTCAGCCACCAATCTATGAGTACATGGCCTTCACATGATCTGACTAAGATTAAGTCAGGACTTTAAAAGAGACTGTGACCTCTGAGTTTGTTTCAGCCTTTCTTTTCAGAGTAGTCAGATAGGAAACGTCGACCTCATCTAGTTTTTAAAATATGATTGACGTGTAAAAGTGTTTGTGCAAACCTACTTACAAAAATAAAAATCATTTCTTGTCGATGGCATTGTATTAATGTATAATATACAGCGAAAAGTACTTCGTTCCAACCGGTTGTCCCACGACATGTCCCGACTCTTTTTATTTACGAAGATCGTTTTGAGAACTTCTTCAATAACATTGATTGATGTTTGATTTGGCACGGAAGCTTTTCAAATAGTTGTGAACAGCTACCCCCTTCAACTACACTTAGATATGCTTGCTAAACGATGATTATTTGATCATACATAATCAGCCTATAATATTCCCACTGCTGGGACACAGGCCTCCTCTCTGTGAGAGGGAGTGGGCCGTAATCCACCACGCGGGCCCAGTGCGGGTTGGTAGATGTCACATTTCTTCGAATTTATGGTTCTAGGACATGCCGGTTTCCTCAAGATGTTTTCCTTCACCGTTTTGAGAGCAGTGGTGATGAAATAATTTACACAAAGTAAAGCGATCCGGGTTCGAACTTACGACCTACAACTCGTAAGTCGCGGCCGTTACCACTGGGCCACCACTGCTAATCAGCAGTGGTGGCCCAGTGGTAATTTGATCATATTATGTGGTAATACTTTTTGAAAGTGATATGATGTAGAGGCCCGAAGTGACCTCTGATTTGGTAAATATTGTGAGAAAACCCGGTATATATGTTGGCGAATTAGTCACCAGCATTCGTCAAGGGGGTTTCAAGCTTTTTTTAGAAATCTGATATGGATTTCGCAGGACAAGTTGTTTAGGAGGACAAGTAGAATTACTCCCTTGCCGGGTTGCTTAATAAAGTGTGATGATCTCAAAATGCTTTCTTAAACAGGGTAGATACTTAGAAAAATAAACAGTCAGTGATTATCCCAGTGCCAGTTATACGATTCTATACCTACGATTCTATTCGTATAACTGGCACTGGGATAATCACTGGCTGTTCATTATTACAACATTGACAATAACATATAACTAAAATTTTACTGTAATAGTTCCTTTCAACTCTACGTAACATTGAATTATCCACCTAACTTCATACAACAAATAGCTTTATAAATACATCCGTTAATTAACAAAGTTGGCAACGACAGCCTTTTAGCTCAATCGCTACATTATTATAAAACAAAGTCGGTGCGTCGCGTCTGTTTGTCTGAACGCGATAAACTCAAAAACTACCGAACGGATATTCATATTATTTATATACCATATATTTTTTTTGGGTATTATCAAATAACTTCTCCCGCTCTGGGCGGAGCGGAAGGGTGTATCAGACTCTTACTGACTAAAACCCACCCGTATTCCTTCCTGTTGCCTGTGCTGCCAGGGGCCTCGGTGACCCCGGCAGTCATCGGCCCTAGCGGACCCAACACTTGTGCTGACGACATCTCTTGCGCCACGTAAACCAATAGAGTGAAAGTGAAGTGAATATGAAAAGAATGTATTACGAAATTAATATATTATTTACCTTGATTAACTCATAGGGTACTTTTAGTCCCGGTAGTACGTTCCCGTCGGATATTTGACAGCCTCGCGGCCGAAACCGCGGGCTAAAGCTACTAATAAATAAATAAAATACACAATAGACATAATCTATTTATTATGTGGACTTTATATGGAAACTTTTTACTGAATTGATAGCATACTTGGCATGGGGCAGGCAATCTGTGCCGATACATTTATTGTTCTTCAGACCTATTTCGTAGATTAATGTTGAAACTACGAGTATCAAGACTGTTTGATAGTTACCTAATATGCGGTAAACAAGGTATATTGGGTTATATAACGACTTGGCTTTGTCTGAGTTTGGGGCTATAGGACTTCTGACCTTTGAAACCTTAGCTGTCGGTTAATCTACTAAACTATTTAAAAAATGCAAGTATTGTCAAACAAGTTCTCGTCACAAGAAAATTTACGTTTAATTTCTTAATCATCGTCATCTGCCTAGCCTTTTCCTATGTTAGGGTCGGCTTCCAGTTTATAACCAGATACAGCTGAAAATAATAATGTATTTTACATGGAGCGACTACCTACATTTGTGACCCTCACAACCCAGTTACTGGGTAATACGATACCCTTAGGTAAGACTGGTTGTCAGACTGTTGGGCTTCCAGCCATCCATTTTGTTGAACTATAAAGAATCGACAAAAATGCAGAAAATAATAAACATTCGTGACTAAAATAAAAAAGAAACCGTTGGTTTAACAAATCGCTTACAAATAAGAGATTCTTTCATTACCTGTTGGTATACTTCAAAGATTCTTATCCAAAAATTTTACGATACCAAATACCGAGGCAAACTTGCACCGATATCCAGTCAAACGGCTTCAGTTCCAAACGACCTCAGTTTGTAAAGAACTATAATATGGGTCGGGGTTGACAAACCTTTGGCACCCGACAGATTTTGGGCACGGCACAACGATGTATAAAACAATACAAAATACACAATATGTATCTATTTGCATTAAGGCTCGTTCATTAATGTGGGTATACTCATATTATAACCTTCAAAGTTTGGTTTGACCGATGTCCCGGTAAAGGTCGCGAGAATCAAAGGACCAGTCTTGCGGCGATACTTGGAAAAAGCCTATGTCTCGCAGTGGACGTCATTTGGCAGAAAGATGATCAAAATCAAAATAAAAAGTCATTTATGTAAGTTAGGCTGAGAATCAGCACTTTTTGGGCGTCGAAATTACATAAGACAGTCCCCCAAAAACGCCCGGCCGCCACTTCCTAGTGCTTTAGCTGGAAAGAAGAAGTGGCGCCACAAACCTGCTAGAAATACAGCTTTCTCTTAAGTTAAAAGAACTTGTTTCTATACAATAGTATGCAAAGTAATTAACATGACGATGCTGTGTTTTTATTTTGTTTTAGAAATTATTGGCCACATTTTGTTAAAAGTTAAATTGTCACTCATTTTATAAAAAGGTCCACAATCCCTGCCATCGGTAGATTCACTGTACAGTAACCTACTTGTTTAATTTCGTGAAAGAATTTAAGAAAAATATATGACGTAGCGCGGCATTCCACGAATTTATTTCTTTTCTTAGCACGGAGTTATTAAATGTTCAACTTCCGGCTGTAGGTGCAAAATACAGTCGTATATTTGTGCCGTTAGCAATCATTTGTTTCGTGAGACCTTTTATAAATAGATGAAGAAGGATTTTATTTTTATGTGGTTTGATAATGTTAATACGATTGGCTCGTGACTAAGCTACGCTTGAACCCGGTTAGTTCGTGGATGGGTGAGCATCCATTATATCGAGACCCCTCCGTACCTTGGCAAACACGTTAAGTCTTTGATCCTGGCTGTCATTCGTAGATCTTTTAGAGACAATCGTTACTGGTAGTCAGACGCCAAAAATCTGCCAACCTGTCTTACCATGGTGTATCCTGTTACCCACTAACTGGGTTGTAGAGGTCAGATAGGCCGTCGCTCCTTGTAGAATACTGATATTCAGCTTCATCTGGTTATTCTGGTTCACTGGAAGCCGTTCCCAAAACAGTTAGGAAAGGGTAGGTAGATAGATTTTTGGTTTGATAATGTTTACTTCAGATATCAATATTTTTATGACATCCTCTAATTGTCTGTTGTTATTAATACATACATACATTAACTCACGCCTTCTTACGTACTCTTTTACTTCGTTTACATGCTTGCCGGTTGCTAGTACTACGCACTAGACCTTTCTGAAGAACATCACCAATAAGGTCTAGGGTGTTGATATTTTTACTATTTTGCTTGAGATCGTTGGACCGCTAAGACGGTAGGTGAATTAATTATTTATCTGGCTGCGGGGACTCTAAAAGAAAGTAAATGTATTAAAGTAAATGTGGTTAAAGTAATAACTGGTCGAGTACTTTGCTCACTACCGTGGTTGCAAATTGACACCCTGGATCGTTCAACATTTTACTTTACTTAATTTCTATTTCAAACATACACTGCTATCAGAATATTTTACTTTTCCAGCTCACTGCTCTCTTAACCTGTAAAACTTGCTGCAAGAGCTCCTCAAAAAAGATATTGTAACTTCGATATCTAGTTAAAATATCTTTCGGTACTATAGTTTTACGTGGAGTGTTTTGCCGGTTCTTCTCCAGTACCCACTACGCTTTGGAATAGGCAACTAGCTTCATCTTTCTGATCGACCGACCCCTTGACAATTCAATAGTGCCTGTGATTGATTTATTTGAAATAAATGCTTTGAGTTTGAGTTCGTCGGTCAAAAGACTAGTACACTAGCATAGTTGAGAGGCCAGTAACTGGCTTGTAAGTGGCTCCGTGCGAGTGGTACTTTATTCAAAGGATAAAAGACAGAACCCACGTGATATTAGCCCAGTCAGACCCAAGACGGATGTGAGCATCCTATTATTTTGGCTCGTCACATAGTTATTTCGATGTCCTATACTTGTGCTGCCACTTATATATATGCCTTCCACAAATGATCATATATTATATTTCCCGTCACCTTGATGACTATAGTCGTGAGAATCATGTACCTATCACATAATTAATTTATCTGTCATTGCTTTATTTTTCATTATTTTTTACCTATTTTGGTATAGTAATTTTATTCTAGGTGCATCGTCTTCACATATAATTTTAAAATGTACCTATATTAAATTTTATAAAACATTTTAAACGAGTAACGGTGGAGTTTCTTGACCATTCTTTTCCATACGAAACTACCTTTTGGAAGGGGCAACTAGAATCAATACTATTTTTTTTTTTTTTGTTAAATTTGACGTTCAAAAGTGCCTTTTATGTGCCTATTTGAAATAAATAATTTGTAACATCTGATTTCATGATTCATCCTAAAGGATGAATCATGAAATCAGATATTATTGCCAGTGGTCCATAGTAATATATTTATGCTCGTGACTGTACTTATTCTAAAAACCGGCCAAATGCATGTCGGAGCACGCATGACGAAGGATTCCTTAATTAGGATGAATCTGACCCCAGAAAAAATGACATTGTAGGTGAAAAACTACATCCATCAAATACCATCCCTACTTTACGTGCACGAAAGGTACCCGTATTTATTTTGGGTTGGATCTAGTATCGTTTGGCAGGAGTTGGGGGGTAAAAGGGGCTAAAGTTGGTAGAGGTTGGGTCCCTGATTATAACGCTACCACTCTTATTACAAGGTAATGCATATTTTTCGAAAAATTAATAAAAAATGTTTCCAACCTCAAATCCGATAAGAAGCGAAAACGAAACGATTAAAATGGGCGATTGACAACCAAATCTGCCCCAGTATCTGTAGTCAGTATTTGTAGTCAGTCCGTGGTATAAAATGTCGGGCAAAATCGATAACACGGAACGTAAACAATAAAACAGGTATGCCATTTGCGTCATGTGTCACTGTCATTTGTTTTCGATCGTTCCGTTTCTCATCGAGTTGCGTGAATTTTTTCTCTGTGTTTGTACTTCCACTGATCGTATGTGTGTACAAAAGGCAATGTTACTACTGTTTCTAGGAGAACTTAGGACGCAAGAGCGAGCGAAGCGAGCTCGGGACTTGGGGCACCCCGACTCGGACAGGTTAGGTTTGAAGGCGATGGCGGGGTCTAGTGAGCGAGCGGAGCGAGCGAACTCAGACCCCGCCATCCCCGTCGA
Source organism: Atethmia centrago (assembly GCA_905333075.3). Lineage (NCBI taxonomy): Eukaryota > Metazoa > Arthropoda > Insecta > Lepidoptera > Noctuidae > Atethmia > Atethmia centrago. The sequence continues at coordinate 16,816,594 of HG995388.1, forward strand.
GGTAATTTTTTTTTAACCCTAGAGGCCCGCGAAGCGGGCCTCATACTACACCTTTTAATCGACTTTAAGTGTTTTGAGGTTAGGTTACAATAATTTGTTTTTCTCAAGAACGGTGCGTTAACTTTCCAAGGGAGTGGTGTCAAGGGGCAGCGCCCCCCCCCCCCCCTATCTCCCCCAAGCTGGGCTCATACTACGGCTTTACCAATTTTTTTTTCACGATTTTGTTTTACCACTTTGTCGGTATGTGGTAAGTTATTCCACACTATTTTCTTTGGCAACCTTAAGTTTATACAATACAATTTTATATCAAAAGCTGACCTGACTTCGAGTTGTCAAATGAATTCAGTTGCTTGCCAAAAAAAAATCTACTATTTCTTTTGCAAGCAATTGAATTACGTTGTTGGAATTTTATTATTCAACATAAAATTCATCAAATAATAAAATTCCATCAAACAATGCAACTGCTTGCAAAAGAAAATTGTAGATTTTATCCTTATATTTAGGTATCAAGGTAGTTTGCAGACGTAGGCCATATCTAAATATTATATATATTTATAAATTAACCTTTTAAAAGGCTGTTATGTTCAACAATTCTCGTAATAATCTCTATACTGTTTCCTTGCTTCAAACATGAAATCATATTGATAAGTCTTTCACTTTCTTACATATGTTTGAACACCACAGCTGAACAGCAAAACTATAGTCACAAAGAACTGTTTCTAACACTCAAAACTATATTTTATATTATGAATTTTCTCTTGTTGTAAAATTCTTAGAATAGTTTTATCCTTAGACATCTTTCATCCTTAGAATATAGAAAGAACTAGAATCCGCGTTCAACTGTCATTGCAAGCCGCACGCTGTGTCCAAAATCAAGACAAGCGTCCCGCGCCCGCCTTACTTCCCACCCGCGTAATGTTGCTAGCTCTGACATTATGAACCCGTTTTGGGGTAAACGTTGAGAGTATTGGTAAGATATATTAAATAATAAAATCACAAGTGGTCTTTTCATAGATACATAATTTCATAAACCCGCCCCCTCTAGAAATCCTAATAGTCTAACATAGTACCTATTATGAATGTTATGCAATTCTAACAAAATCATATATACATACGGGTTGCATTGATAACCTTTCTTTTTCAAGTCGGGTTTTTTTTGAGTTGTTATTAATTTAATACTATAACGAATAAATGCCCTTAGTAGGTAATAAAAAGAAGGGAAAATCAAAACTCTTATACTGGCATCACTAACAAGATGGATGCATCATTCTCTATAACAATTACAAACTGAACAATTTATTCAGTAATTAAATAAGACGATATTTGAATGCGCTATTTACACGTGAAATGTGATCCCATCCTGTTTATTTTTTAGCCCCGCTGCATTTTTACAGATATGAACGACACAAGACGGCACAATTAAATTAAATTGCCCACCGGTAAAACACGTTACGCGATACGACGTTCACACAGTAACTGATCGGCTGCACGTCAAACTACTCTATTTAGGAGTAGTTTTTGGCGCTTCAGTATTAGGCGTGTTCGTGGCTTCTGGTTCTTTCTACTTTCTATATTCTAAGCTTTCATCATAAATTGTCATCTGTCAGGTTTTTTTTTCTCTATGAATTTTATTTACGCTATGTACTCATGTAAATCGTTTTTATTGATCCTGGCAGGCCGTCAAACAAGTAATTTAACTTCTAGAACTTTTGCCAGAATCTATAAAAGCGGTCATCGGACCTGACAAGGGTTCAGTCTTGTCGAGTTTGGTTCAGTTTGGCTCAGTTGGTCTCAGTCTTGTGCAATTTAGTTCAGACTTATTCAATCTAAAACCCTAACAACGTATGCTAATAACTTATTATTGTAATGCGTGTAAATATAATAATTTAAAGAAACTCGCAGTGTGTGATTTGTGGTTCACCATGAATAACCTCCGGCCCTCCTACTTACGCCTTTGGGAGGTCCCTAATGTCGAAGGCGTTATAGATGCGTGGCATGGTACGCCATAGCCGACCACTCCTGTGTGTCATGGGAGGTCCAGACACTCGTCCCGTGGAGCGTGAAGTGCTGTAGGGCGCCTCTGCTGTCAGTCATATCGGCGGGATTTAGACAACGCCACCCTCTTACAAGTCCACTCCAGGACGAAGAGCCCTTCTATTACTAGGGCAACCTATCAACGTGGCGTTTGACACTAACGCAATTCTCTTACTAGTGTGAAACAACTCACACCAATTACACACCATAATACCACCAAACCACCATAAAACAAAACCTTTTGCTTAACAAGGGTCGTTTTACTCTTTGGGACAGAGTTGCCGACCGACTGCGGCTGTGAAATCCACTACGGCGTGTGAAATACCAGCCTCATCTACGTGCTCCGCCACATCTGTCAGCCCTGTCCCACTGCTGCCTGGCGATCCAGTCCCAAAAAATACCTGCCAATCCTGTCCAGCTGCTGCTTGCCGATCCTGTATCCTGCCGTAGCGTCCCGAACTATGACACTCGAACTGGAAGCCTGGAACTCTAACCATTTTAATATGTAGTATAACTCTATTTTTTTATAACGTGACTTACGACTGGCCCTCCGGCCAATCGTAACGTTACACTACGTCTGCAAACTACCTTGATACCTAAATAAAAGGAAAAAATACATTTACTATTATTTATCTACTGTACTCTCTCAAAGTCTCAACTACTGTACTAGTGCCCGACCAAATTCAAACGCAACATCACCTGCCTGAACTCCACTATAACTTTCCGAAAGTTTATTTTAATTATCTCGGCTAGTTGCACTATTGTTTCACTCCAATTAATCTACGGATCTTCTATTATGTTTTTATTTAATAAGTTATCTCTTAAACTTTGCAGTGTTTAATTTATTTTAGCGTTTTGCTGAACTGCATTTCGTTTTAGTTTTGTGAAACTGTTCTTCCGCGTTGAGATAATTAAAAGTTTCCTAGCAAGGAACAGTTTCTCTAATGCACTAGTGAATGTTTTATCCATACTATAAACTATATGTTTAATATTATATAAGCTGGTTTCCCCCCTATTTCATGGATTTAAACACCATCATTCACCAAATATTAGTCTCGGCGCGTTACGCGCAATTTATTCCAAAAATACTCGTAGGTCAATTTTGTTGTGCTCTATATTATTAGATTATTATTATAAATTCGAAAGAAACTCTCTCTCTGTCTGTCTGTTACCTTTTTATGCTTAAACCTCTGAATGTATTTCGATAAAATTTGTCAAAGAGATCCAGGGACTGCAGTCTCCCCTCGGGTGTCACCATTGTGTGGATCGCCCGGAGGATACGGTAGAGCATACGGTGTAGGTCTGCCCCTGGCAACACAGGCAACGAAAGGAACACGGGTGGGTTTTAGTCAGTAAGAGTCTGACACACTCCCGCTCCGTCCAGAGCGGGAGAAGTTATTTGATAATTTCCCACCCAAAAAAAAAAGAAAAAAAGTCGGTCGTAATGAAATGAAATGATTTTATTTTTGTAAGTAGTTTTATACAAACACTTTTACAAGAGAATCATATTTTAAAAAACTAGATGAGATCGGCGTTTCCTATCTGACTACTCTGAGAAGAAAGGCCGAAACAAACTCAGAGGTCACAGTCTCTCTTAAAGTCCAGACATAATTTTGGCCAGATCATGTGAAGACCATGTAGATTGGTGTCTGAATTGGTCTTTTAAGGAAATAACGACACAGATTGAGTGAACCTATCCAGTCAGTGCGCGCATTTGTCAGTGCAGCTCAACTCAGAACTTAAGGAGCTCAATGATTCGATGAACAATACCAAAAAAAAAGACATTTGGGTAGGCCGCATAAATTACCCAAATTGCCCGACCAAGATTAAAACTAACCTTCGTCTTCGTCCTCGGGGACTTCAATGCCAAGAATATGGCTTGGGTAACGGCCACGTGTGTGCGGATGCCGGGTGAATCAATGGTGGACATCTCGTTCGCCAGCCCCGCTCTGTCGCCGCATGTAGTTGACTGGCGCGTCATGGAGGGGGTGGAGACCTATTCCGATCACCGGTATATCCGGTTCGACGTCTCCGCCCAGACCTCGGACGCGCTGGTCCGACGGCCCCGAGTAGTCCGCGGTGGGCGCTGAAGCAGCTGGACCGGGAGTTCCTCCTGGAAGCTTCGATCGTGCAGGCCTGGGTGTCACCACCGGACAGGCCTGCCGACATCAACGACGAGGCAGAGTGGTTCCGGGAGGCCATGCCCGACATATGTGACGTGGCAATGCCCCGGGTCCAGCCTGGACGTGCCTCGCGCCAGGTGTACTGGTGGTCGCAGGTGCTGATGTCTCTGCGCACTGCGTGCGTGGCTGCGCGACGCCGGTATACCAGGCACCGCAGGCTCCGTATCAAACCTACGGATACGGAAGCCATTCAAGCGGAGGGGTACAGAGCGGCGAAGACCGTCCTCCAAGCGGAGATCTTGCGGGCCAGGGGTTTGGCCCGCGGAGAGTCGCTGGGGACTCTGGACAGGGACCCGTGGGGACGCCCGTACAAGGTGGTGCGAGATAAACTCCGCCCGTGGGCTCCCCCGCTGACGCAGAGTCTCCGGCCCCAGCTTGTGGAGGACGTGGTGAGCACTCTGTTCCCTCCGCGAGGGGAACACTCCTCCCCGCCTATGGCTCCGCCTACTGCGGTGCCCGATGCGGACCACACCGCCGACGACGACGATGCTCCGGAGGTGACCAAGGTAGAAATGAGAGCGGCGGTACGCAGGGTTAATGCCAAAACTACCACCCCAGAACCCGACGGCTTACCTGGGAAGGCCTGGGTCCTGGCCTTGGAGGCTCTCGGGCCTCGACTTAGGGGGCTCCTAAGCGCATGCTTGGAGAGGGGCCAGTTCCCGCTTCGTTGGAAGATGGGAAAACTGGTCCTCATAAAGAAGGCAGGGCGCCCTGCGGACTCTCCGTCCGCTTATCAGCCCATCGTGCTGCTCGACGAGGTGCCCACCTAGAGAGAATGAGAATGACTCTTTCAAAGAGCTTGCCTAAGCTCTTTGAAAGAGTCATTGCAGACCGCCTCGTCGGCCAGCTGGTGGGCCAGATTTGGCGGAGAGCCAGTTTGGTTTCCGCAGGGGGCGCTCTACGGTGGACGCCATCATGCACGAGCGAGCTCTGACGACGGGGAATGCTGTTGCCCAGGGTGGGGTCGTCTTGGCGGTGTATCTAGACATCACCAATGCCTTCAATACCCTGCCCTGGAGTTGCATCAGGGAGGCACTCCGGTACCACCGGATGCCGACCTACCTCTGTCGTGTGGTCGAGACCTATCTGACGAACAGGGCCGTTATCTACCCCGGTCACCAGGGAGTGTGGAACCGGCAAGAGATGTCGTGCGGTGTCCCACAGGGATCGGTCCTGGGGCCGCATCTGTGGGATATTGGATACGACTGGGTGCTGCGCGCTGACCTCCCTAGTGGTGTACGCTGGCGCCGCTAGGGAGGTAGACGCGCAGCACCCAGTCGTATCCAATATCCCACAGATGCGGCTAAGTTGACGACGTTGGTCCTGGCGCAGGGGAGTTCGCACCAAGCGGCGACCGAATTAGCGGCACGTGGGGTTGCGACAATCGTCGAAAGGATCCGGCAATTGGGACTCGAGGTGGCCCTGCACAAGTCCGAGGCCATGTATTTTCATGGTCCTTGGAACGCGCCACCATTAGGGTCCCAAATAACGGTAGGAGGAGTTTCCATCGGCGTTGAGTCGACGATGAAGTACCTGGGACTCGTCCTCGACAGCCGGTGGAACTTCGTGGAGCATTTCCGACGTTTGGCTCCCAAACTGGAGCGGGCAGGCGCTGCATTGAAGCGGTTCCTGCCTAATCTAGGGGGTCCAAACGCCTCCTGCCGGAGGCTCTACGCGTGGGTCGTGCGGTCCATGGCCCTCTACAGGGCTCCTGTATGGGCGCGCTCTGTGGCGCTGCGGCCAGCCTGCCGGTTGAGCGCGGCCCAAAGGGTCATGGCCATCCGGATGGTCCGGGGTTACCGCACGGTCTCCTGTGAGGCAGCGAACCTCCTTGCCGGATTGCTGCCATGGGATCTGGAGGCTTAAGTCCTCGCGCACGTATGGGAGTGGCGCGAGGAGGCGAAACGCCGGGGCGTAAGCCCGCTGCCGCGAGAAATCGCGGCACAGCGCACGGAGCTCCGGCGGGATCTCATGGCGTCATGGAGAGTACGGTTGTCGCAACCCAGTGCTGGGCACGCCACAATTGCGGCGATAAGTCCCCTCTTTGAGGAGTGGCTCGAGAGGCGCCACGGCGTCCTCACCTTCCGCCTGACGCAGGTCCTCACCGGACACGGCAGCTTCAGGAGGTTCCTGTGTCGGATAAGGCCGGAGGAAACGCCCGGGTGTCACCACTGTGTGGATCGCCCGGAGGACACGGTGGAGCATACAATGGAGGTCTGCCCGACTTGGGCAGAGCACCGCCGTGTCCTCGTGGAGGCGATCGGCGGCAGAGATCTCTCGCGAAGCAGTAATGCTCGCGAAGGAGGAGGTGGGACGGTTGAGGGAAAGGCATGTTTCGCGCCCTCTCGCCCCTAGCCGCCGCAGGAGACGCCTTGGGCGTCGGGAATCCCGGGCGGATTTCCGGCCACCGTAGGCGCGGGCTTGCGGACGGTGAGCAATGGGTAGCTCACCGTCCGGTAAGGACCAGGCTTGAGTCGACGGCGCGTTGTATTCCACGCGCGCCTCAAAGAGATGTCGTCAGCACAAAGGTAGGGGTCCACTAGGGCAGATGCCTGCCTGGGTCGCGGGAAGGTACTTATGGGTCACCGAGGCCCTCGCAACACAGGCAACAGGAAGGAATACGGGTGGGTTTTAGTCAGTAAGAGTCTGACACACCCTCCCGCTCCATCCAGAGCGGGAGAAGTTATTAGATGATTTCACACCTTAAAAAAAAAAAAAAGATTAAAACTAACTGAGTGAAAAATAAAAACAATAATCCACAGTCTTCACATTCACAATAATTTTAAAAATATTATACTTTACAAAGTAAATATTCATGTCGTAGCATAGAGAATGTCTACAGAAGGGGTTTATGAACGACTCGGATTTCAAGTGTATATGCGGCGTCTCACTGCAGACAATGGCCCACCTCCCATCTTGCACTGCATGCTCTGCTGACGCAGTCTTAAGATCCTCATTATGACTGCGTCAGCGATCGGAATTCACGTTGCTGAATTTTGGGCTAAACGTAATAAGCTAAAGAGAGCAGTGGTGGCCCAGTGGTAATGGCAGTGACTTACTAGTTGTAGGGTTCGAACCCGAACAGGTGCTTTACTTTGTGTAATTTATTTCATCACTATTACTCTCAAAACGGTGAAGGAAAACATCGTGAGGAAACCGGCATGCCCTAGAACCAAAAAATCGAAGATATGTGACATCTACTAACACGCACTGTGCCTGCGTGGTGGATTACGGCCCACTTACGGCTGATTATGTATAATATCTGAACTTTCACAACGTATTTCTTATTTGCCATCGATACGTTAAAAAGAAGAATATTGGTGAAATTCACCTTCAGTCACGTTTGTCTTAAAACAAACGTGACCTTTGCTGACAAAAGACGATCACATCAAAACCCATCACATTATCGCTTAAAATGTGACCCTCAATCCTTAGACTTCAAAGGAGGTACATCACTATTACTTAATCAGTTAAAAAATAACATTCTGGTGCGGTTGACCGCGTGAATTATTCAGGTGTCGTGGCCGCTTACTGACCTGAGACTCTCAAATAGAATTGTATAGTAGCTCAGTCCTTTCAAGTGTAAATTCTGTAGGTATTTTAGTAGGTAGTCATGAAATATTTTGGGCATCGTTTCGGGTAGTGTTACCCTGAACTTGCGACTAGAGAAGATTACTTCGCTAAGCATACATAAACTCAAGTCTTCTTCTCCTGGGAGTAGGCAGCAATTACAGAACGTCAACTGCTACGATCCTTACATACTCCTTTGCTTCGTTTACGTTCAGACATACCTTAGATAAATAAAATATTTTTTTTTATATTTTATTATATTTTTTATTCTTTATATTTTTCTTATTTGCCTATAGCCATAAACTAATTTTAACGGACATAAAAAGGCTCACAGTCTTAACACAGAACATTCGTAGCATTCATTACAATATTATTTTGTGGATTAGAAACTATATTACAAAGGCTTTTTTTTTTGGGTGGGAAATTATCAAATAACTTCTCCCGCTCTGGGCGGAGCGGGAGGGTGTGTCAGACTCTTACTGACTAAAACCCACCCGTTTTCCTTCCGTTGCCTGTGTTGCCAGGGGCCTAGGTGACCATTTAGTACCTTCCCGCGACCCCGGCAGGCATCTGTCCTAGTGGACATTTTTGCTGACAACATCTCTTTGAGGCGCGCGTGGAATACAAATATATTACAAAGGCTAAGAGTTGATTGTGACTAAAAAATAAAACAGCCAAGTGAATGTCGGACGCACACTCAAGAGTTCCGTAGTTGGGATGAATTTATCCCAAGAAAAAACTCAACATTGTAGTTGAAAAACATGTTCTCCCATACAATCCAACTGCAAATATAAGTTTGTACGCACAATATTGAGAGATTTACGATTTTATTTTAACAACAGACTTCTTATAGGGTGTTTCGGAGATAAGCGGCCCTTATCTACGAAACTACTGATCCTAAAATTTTGATGAAATAGTTGTCCATTTCACTCAGTGTTTCCCGAGGAGAGGAACATATTTCTAATAATTCAGAAGAAAATATTTGCCCTTTTTTTTGTGTTGGAGACCCTTTTAATGGCATCCTACAATTTTTTGGGCCATTACTAGGCTCTCCCTTAGTTTCTTTAAAATTAGGTTACAGGAATTTCTGTAGCAGTTATACGAGTATGTAGCTTTTAGAATTTAGTTTTTATGTGACTTGTTAAGGTTTGCATGTAATGGGTCTCGGTTTCTCATGCATTGTAACAATGCCGGCGTGAACCACGGTTTTATTATTCTTTTGCGACTTGACTAAGTAACTAATTTTGAGTTTTTAGGGTTCCGTACCGCAAAAGGAAAAACGGAACCCTTATAGGATTACTCGTGTGTCTCTCTGTCTGTCCGTTTATCACAGTCGATTTGCTCCAAATCAACTGGATCGATTAATTTGAAATTTAGTACACATGAATTTCACGGACGCGTAACGTAAATAAATGAGTTTAGAATATGTGGGTCACTTATGGAGGCAAAATAGAAAATTAAAAAAAAAACGTATTGCAAGCTGCACCGTGTGACATGTCGTATTTACTGTCGATTTTTTTTTTATACATACACACATACATAAACACACGCCTTTTTCCCATGGGGGTAGGCAGAAACTATAGAAATTACAAAATTATAAATTTTAAAATTATAAAAAGTATTTAAGTTATTTAAGAAAATTGACCATTCCCGCCCTTACCTCCGAAAGTACTAAGCCAAAATTTTTAAAAGTAATACAGAATGTAAATCTCTCAATACTGTGCGAACAAACATACATTTGCAGTTAGAATGTATGGGAGAACATGTTTTTCAACTACAATGTTAAGTTTGTTTTTGTGATTAATTATCTTGGGACAAAAACATGGTAGATAACATATTCCAAATTGTGGTCTCGAAGTAAACTTTAACATAGTTATAAGCAGAAGTGGATATATGAGACGCGTAAGTTCAAAATGTTCTCATAGGATCGACTCCTGCCAAATGTTTCGTGATTCCCAAAATTTCCTTGTAAATCACCGCTACCAGGAAATCAAGGCTTCCAAATAGTACCAAAAACAACATCACAAATTCACAAAGTTCCGTTGTAAGAAACAAAAAAACAAATGCATTTTTACATTAGCAACAATTCTAAACACAGCGCTACAGGACGTCGTAATAGCTTAGCGGGACATACTGGCGAATAATTTGAATTATAATATAACTAGCTTTTGCCCGCGGTTTCACCCGCGTGGAAGTCAAAAATTATTATCCAACAGGACATACTACCGCGTTAAAAAGTATTCGACGTCCTGACCCAGCACCCTAATTGCGTCAAACACTATTAATCACAATCTGAATGATTTTGAAGTACATTGCTAATCAATTGCTTCATATGTTAGAAAAATTTGTCTGCTCAACAACGTAAATAACGTAATGAATATTGTTGAACTGTCAAAATGAAGCTACTATAAGTGTGTTACACAATTACCTATGAGTGAGTGTGACTGTTATTATTATTTAATTGTTAATTAAATTTGGCGCATAAATAGGGCTATTCGTGTGCCAAATTTCATCAAATCCGTTCAGCCGTTTTTGCGTGATTGAGTAACAAACAAACAAACTTTCACATTTACGATATTAGTTGCATGATAAGTGATTTAATTGAACTTTCGTCAAAATCTTGTTCAATGTTCATTATTTAATTTAAAATATGGTATTTGGGGAAGCTCGCAACACTATTCTTAACCACTGACTCCTTTAAGGAAGAATTTACAGAACCGAATGTCTTAACTGAACTTAGTTGGAAAAGAATGACCTACTTTGTTTATTGACATAAAACAGCTCGTGTAGCATTACCACTTCTTTCTCTATTCTACAAAGTGGAAACATATCTCTTTTATCCGACGTGACGTCTCTTTTTGTCATTTTGACATCACGCCATCAAATCTGCCTACAATCTGTCATTTTATCATTCATTTCTGGGGTGATCACGTGCTGGTCACCAAAAAGCTGAATGATGAATTTAAGAAACAATTCTTTGCGAAACGTATGCCGCAGCAAGTAAAAAAAGTTATTCACAAATTATCAAATACACAGATAATACAAACAAACAAAAAAGTCTCGAAGACTTAAAATCTTCCAAGTTGATTACGCAAAACGTAAACTCCAGATTGTTCGCTAGGGAGCTACAATTTTTACAATGAGAGTCCATTCCCATTTCTTCATTTGGACCCAGAATAATATAGGCCCGAAAATTAAGGTCATTCTTTGGAGACTTTAAGAAAACCACTTTCAGTTTTCAAATAATTCCTGGGAATTTAACAGGTGTGTTAGGAACTTTACATTTTTGTTGCAGACCTTAATGAACCTAACCCTCGTTTTCAGTTTTGGAATTGTATTTTTTTTTAATAGGTTAGTAGGTATTATGATTTTAAAAGTATGAAAGCTTTGGTTACGTTATCAAGCCATTTGAACGATTCAAAGTGGTTCTCTATTTATCTTCATGTATTTGTTTATTTAGTTCTGCTATATAAACTGTGTGTTACAGTATCTTTTATATTAAAAACCTGGCTGCAACTATGTTAAATGTGCATGACTTTCCTTCTTTAAGCCAAAACATTTTGTTTGAACCAAAATAACCACTTTAAGATTTATCGACGCTTGGGTAATTCTATCACACCATGCTAGATATGAATTAACTGACATTGTTGCAGAAAATCGAAAAAAGGGCTAGCAATAGCAAAATATACAGTAATGACACAATTTGACGGTTGAACTGATTTACAGCATAAGCGTAATCAGCCAATAATGTTTTCACTGCTGGGAAAAAGACTTTGTGAGAAGTGCAGAGTGGTGGATGTCATAATATTATGTCTTAGAGTTTTCGATTCTAAGACACACATAATCAGCCTATAATGTTCCCACTGCTGGGACACAGGGCTCCTCTCTGTGAGAAGGAGTGGGCCGAAATCCACCACTTGGGCCCAGTGCGGGTTGGTAGATGTCACATGTCTTCCAATTTTTGGTTCTAGGACAATCCGGTTTCCTCACGATGATTTCTTTCACAGTTTTGAGAGCAGTGGTGATGAAATAATTTATACAAAGTAACGCCTGTCCGTTTTCGAACCTATGACCTACAACTTGTAAGTCGCGGCTGTTACCACTGAGCCACCACTGCTCTGTCTGTTCTAGGACATGCGACGGGGTAATTTCGTAACACACATAAAATTACAGTTGATTATATATATACAATTATTGATCGCAAATTTCTTTAATTTTGACAGTTCAGCTACGTTCATTGTAGACGAATTTATTAAACCTATGAAGCATCATAACATCACGCCTGTATTCCCCGAAGGCTTAGGCAGAGGTGTACCTATAGTACACCCACATTTCACAAGAAATTCTCTTAAATGTCGCGTGATACACCATTGGTGCCTAAGAACTTAGGTATCCGGAGTCCGGCGTCCCACATAATAGGGGGCGAGCCTATTGCCATCAACCGGACAAATCCAGACTCCAGGCTGCTACTGAGAAATTCCAGATGGAAATTCCAATAACAATTTTGCCCGACCCGGGAATTGAACTCAGGACCTCATGCTCAGCAGTAGCGCTTGCGACCAATAGACCAGAGAGGCAGTTGAAGCAATGGATAAAAAATATCCTTCAAAACACTCGGATTAAGATTGAAACTGTGTTACGCTAATTGGGTGTCAGTTTCCTCAAGTTATTTTCCTTCGTGATAAAATAATTTACACAAAATAAAAACAAAGTGGAAACTAAATATTTCACACTATTTCTAACACTATTAATTAATTAAATTAATTAGTTAGTAATGTTTAATTTAATTATTTCTCGATTTTGTTATCTCTGTTTGTTTTGTTCTATTGTATTTTACTTTTGCTGTTTATATTAGTTTTCTATTTCATAACGTAATTTTAATTTTAAAGTTGCTAATCTTAGTTATTACACTTACATTAATTTTATAGTTTAGTGCTTGTGGCACACCTACTATATTTGTCGCGGGAAGGTACTTATGGGTCACCGAGGCCCCCGCAACACAGGCAACGGAAGGAATACGGGTGGGTTTTAGTCAGTAAGAGTCTGACACACCCTCCCGCTCCGCTCCCTCGAAATTATTTGAAGAATTCCCATCCAAAAAAAAAAAACACGCCTACTATATTTATGGGGCATGCGGTGCTAACCTTTAAGAAAGTGTTCCACTTATCTTAGATTATGGTAGATTTTACTTTCACTATTTACAGTGTAAACAATTGTTGGTTGGCTAATAAAGAAAAATAAAAATAAAATAAAACACCTTACACAAAAATTTGCACTCACAAAAACCAATTGTAACAAAAACATAACCCGCAGAACGCTTCCCGTCCGTGTGTCCGAAAGTAACATTTCCCTCGCCACGTCTGCAGCTGCATCTAAAGGGTTATTTCTCAAACACGTCGCCAGCGCCAACGTAATGGGCATCATTTATACCGGTGATCACTGCTGCCGGTTACGAGTGGAATTCCATATTTTATAAGCGAATCGGGTTAAGTTTTGTTTGAGTGATTTAATTGGAGATATGGAAGAGTTAATGAAATATGTATTAATTAGGGGTGGTTTTGGCTAGGTTTTACATGGTTCTGGGGCACGTATGAGTAACGGGATCAACTTTTTTATGTATTAGTATAATGTAGTTCACGTTATGGATTAATAACAATTAAGAACCAGTTTTGCTAAGGTGATTCGTGTTAACTGTAACTGGATTGAGGAGGTCAGATAAGCAGTCGCTCGATGTAAAATTTTGGAATTCAGCTGGGTGCAGCTGAATTCCAAAATTTTGCATTGAGCGACTGCTTATCTGACCTCCTCAATCAGAGTGGAAGTCGATCCCAACATTGATAAGGACATAGATGATGACTTCGCCCGCGCAAACGTAATGGGTATAGTTTTACTCCTAGTACAGGAACATCTTGTAAGGAGGTCCTTATGTAAGTTTTATTGTAAAAGTTGTACAAGTGTCTGCAATAAACTTTTTTTTGTTTGTTTTGTGCTAGTGATCACTGCTGCCGGTTACGAGTGGAATTATATATTTTATGACCGAATCGGGTTAAGACGGCGGCATGTTCTTTGACTTTGTGGAGGCGATCGTTTTGTTTGGGTGATTTGTTGGAGAAATGACCGAATTAACTGAAGTAATCAGCCTAGATATGCCTAGATATGCAGATATACCATCAACTAAGACCAAATTTGCATGTAATCAATATCGCAAACGATTAGCTCAATTGTATAATAGAATAAATAAAAAGATAAATATACACTCGAAAAATAAATATGACTGTAAAGAAACACTAATTAAGTGGATAAAACCACTTACGTATGAAGACACAGAAGCATTGTTATAACACGGAATTATTCACATACTCACAGACACACACACCCACTTACTCTGACAGACACGCTCATACACACACACACACCCTTACACACACACTCAAACATACAACACATACACGCACACTCACAACCTTTAAGTATACTCTTTAATTTTTTTCTTCTTTTAATTTCTTATTTTGGGTAGCCTAGACTTATATTCTTTTATATTTTAAAAATATTGTGTTAATTATCACGCTATACCAAATAGGGAGGGGCGGAGTCTTCTACTACAGGCATTATTTGTCTAAAAGAAGATTCCGAACACAACAATTTGTAAGACCAATTATTTGACACAATATTTTTTTTTTTTTTTTAGAATGTTCCCACTGTTGGGTCACAGGCCTCCTCTCTTCGAGAGGGAGTGAGCTGAAAGCTACCACGCGGTCCCAGAGCGGGTTGGTAGATGTCACGTGTCTTAGGCTCTAGGACATGCCGGTTTCCTCACGATGTTTTTCTTGACCGTTTTGAGAGCAGTGGTGATGAAATATTTAAACAAAAAAAAATACTTCTGCCAAACTGTAAAGCAGCAACTGCAAAGTAAAGCGCCTGTCAGAGTTCGAACCCACCTACAACTCGCCGTTACCACTGGGCCACCACTGTTTAGAATTCACTGGATAAGAAGTAATTAGGCAGGGATGGGTAATGTTAGATATGCCTGATTATGCGCCATGCAATAAATACGCAGGCAATAAAACATTCATGCAATACCATGACGTGAAACGAACGTGCTATGTTGTGCAAAAATCATCGTTGCATTCGTTTGGCTCAATTCAATTCATCTGTAGCCACAATTTATCACAGCACATTACCACGTATTTGACATCTCTTAAAGAAACACGGATGCAAACAGCCCTGAGAAGAACTGACACCACGTTTTGACAAGTCGTTAAAGAAACAGGAGTATCAGGACTTCAGATGCCACACGCCGTCGTCGTGTTTTCCAGGAACACCAGGGTTGTCCAGCTTCGGTTGGTGCCATCTTCTATCTTCTATGGCCGCGTCCGACAAGTTCACTGCACAGATCTTCACATGACGGTAGCTACCTCGAAATGGAAGCGCGGATTACTAGGCACCCATATTTATGCCTTCAAGATTCGGCACGCACGCAGCGCCGCGCTCACGAACACACAGGCGACACCGTGCGGAATCCATTTGACAACACTATTCGTCCTTTTGGTAATTCGTCGTTTTGGCAACATCGAAGTCACTTTAATTCAAAATCATTCAGAGATCTTGAAAATAAAAAGTAAAAAAATAAATTATTTTAAAAACAAAAACCCGACCGTTTTTTAAATAATTTATTTTATTCAAGCTTTTTTGTTTTATTAATATATATATTTGAAAAATACTAATTACTTGCTTTTATTCTTGTATTCAGAAAAAAAAGTAGCTATACAATATTGATGCTACTAACTATTTACACTAGGTAGACACTAAATTAAATTACTAACTATATATACAAATTAATACAAAAAACAAAAGGACACTTAGGCGCCAAAGTGTTCGTCCGCATCGCTGTCATCCGGAAACGTGCCCAGAAGACTGGCAGCATTGCCACGTTGAATGGCAATGCTAATTCTTTGGCCAAAGAACGAGCCAGCCCTCTGGTCACGTGAAGTGTCGATCAATCGGCGAGAGATTTCCTTAAAAAGGAGACGCGCACTTGGGCCCCATGACCCGAGCGTTTCGACCCCAAACGGCTCAAAACTGTAGTTTCCTATAAGGTTGCAGTATTTGCGCCGCTTGAGGGTCACAGCAACTGCAGCAGCGGCGCCAGCACAGCCAGCCGTGCTTGGAACATGAGATGGCGCAAGGGTGTCGACACAGGTTGCGTCCCACACCAGAGGCCTACCCAACTTCCAAGGCACTTCTACCCAACTTCTTTTATTTGATACCAATATTGTTGCAATTATTTTTTTTTAAAAAACTTTCCCTCCTTTTTTGTATTTGCATTATATAGCCTATGTCACTCCCACAATTAAGAAGAATCTAACGACACCTCATACATTAAAATCAATCAAGCCGTTTAGGCTACAGAGCGTGCCAAAGAAATAGACATACATACATACATACATACATACATACATACATACATACATACATACATACATACATACATACATACATACATACATACATACATACATACATACCCTCCTGAGGCAGTCGGGTAAAAACAAAAACATCATACTACATATTTTTGGAACCATTCCATCTCCAACACTCATGTATAAAGATTGAGTACAGATTAATGGAGTGAACAAATTACATATCGAAATGGTTACTGAAAGGAATACGTAGGTAATTCAGTACTTACATAATCAGAAAAGGTACCATTTCTTCAATTCGTGAAAAAAACCAAGGAAGATAAAACTCATCAAATTTTGCCAAACATTTTTTTGATGTACGAGTATTTGTCCATATAAATGATAAATGATTTTATTTCTGTAAATAGTAGACGTCAATCATATTTTAATAACTAGATGGGACTACTCTTTTTTTTTTTGGATGGGAATCATCAACTAACTTCTCCCGCTCTGGGTGGAGCGGAAGGGTGTGCCAGATTCTTACTGACTAAAACCCACTCGTATTCCTTCCGTTGCCTGTGTTGCGGGGGCCTCGGTGACCCATTAGTACCTTCCCGCGACCCCGGCAGGAATCGGCCCTAGTGGACCCCTACATTGTGCTGACGACATCTCTTTGAGGCGCGCGTGGAATACGACGCGCCGTCGACCCGGGCCTGGTCCTTACCGGACGGTGAGCTACCCATTGCTCACCGTCCGCAAGCCCGTGCCTACGGTGGCTGGAAATCCGCCCGGGATTCCCGACGCCCAGGGCGTCTCCTGCAGCGGCTAGGGGCGATAGGGCGCCAAACTTGCCTTTGCCTCAACCGTCCCGCCTCCTCCTTCGCGAGCATTACTGCTTCGCAGAAGGAGGTGACGGCTGCCCATGCCATCTCGCTTTATACCATGGCCTGAACCAGGGCCGGACGCGAGAGATCTCTGCCGCCGATCGCCTCCACGAGGACACTGCGGTGCTCTGCCCAAGCCGGGCAGATCTCCACCGTCTGCTCCACCGTGTCCTCCGGGCGATCCACACAGTGGTGACACCCGGGCGTTTCCTCCCGCCTTATACAGGAATACAGGAATCTCCCGAAGCTGCCGTGTCCGGTGAGTACCTGCGTCAGGCGGAAGGTGAGGACGCTGTGGCGCCTCTCTAGCCACTCCTCAAAAAGGGTCCAGCACTGGGTTGCGACAACCGTACTCTCCAAGTCGCCATGAGATCCCGCCGGAGCTCCGTCCGCTGTGCCGCGATTTCTCGCGGCAGCGGAGTTACGCCCCGGCGTTTCGCCTCCTCGCACTTGCGCGAGGATCTGACTACTATGAGAAGAAAGGCCGAAACTGAAAAGTTTTCTCTTTTAAAGTCCAGACACAATCTTGGTCAGATCATATGCAGGCCGTGTAGATTGGTATCTGAAATGGTCTTTTGAGGAGAGAACCACACAGATTGAGTGGAACTATCAAATCAGTGCACGTATTTGTCAGTAATCTCGCAGCTCAACTCAGAACTTAAGGAGCTCAACGATTCGACGAACAATACCAAAGAAAGGACATTTGGCTAGGCGGCTTAAATTACTCAAACTGCCAAGACCAAGACTAAAAACTAACTGAGAGAGGAAAATAAACAAAACAATGACCCACATAGTCTTCACATTCACAATAATTAAGTTAACATAATACTTTACAAAGTAAATATTCATGTCATTCATCATCATCATCTGCCTAGCCTTTTCCCAACTACGAGTATGTTGGGGTCGGCTTCCAGTCTTTCCACACACACACACACACAGCTAGAATACCTGTATTTTACATGGAGCTACTGCCTATCTGACCTCCATCACCCAGTTGGTGAGTAACACGATACCCCTTGGTAAGACTGGTTATCAGACTTTCGAGGTTCTGAGGACCCGTAACAACAGTCAAAGATCTAAAAATGACAGCCGGGACCAACGGCTTAACGTGCTTTCCGAGACACGTTTATATAAATAATCATCAATTTCAATGTGTATATAAAAATATTTAAATAATCTTGGTCAGATCATTAACATAATTAAACGTTGTTCGTATTTGTTTGTATGAGAAGACCCATGGGCTTGTTTCCGCTGCTATTTGCTTTGCTTTTATCAGTAAAAAAAAAAAGTTCAGTTCAGTTCAATTTAAAAGGGTTTTCCCAAATCTTTTATTTTCCTCATCAGGTCAGGTCTTGCCCTTTCGTGTTTGTGTTCTTTCTTTGCGTTATGTTTACCGCAACTATACGTATTTTCTTTCTTTTTATTTTCTCATTTTGAGCTATATAAAAATTGCTCATGTTAGTTGGCTTTAGCTAAGTAATAACAGTCGGACGGGTCGACTGATCAAGTTAAGCTACGCTTGCCGCGGCTGACCATCTTTACACACCAAGACCCCTCCATGCCTCGGAAAGCACGTTAAGCCGTTGGTCCCGGCTGTCATTTGTGGATTACTTTAGCAGCCTTTACAGTCGTCACAAGCCCGAAAGTCTGACATCCAGTCTTACCAAGGGGTATCGTTTTGCCCAGTTACTGGGTTGTGGAGGTCAGATAGGCAGTCACTCAATGTTTAATACTGGTATTCAGCTGCATCCGGTTTGACTGGAAGCCGACCCCAACATAGTTGGGAAAAGACTTTTATTTTAGACAAAGCCACGCGAGTGAAGCCGCTGGCTGCAGCTACTTAAACATAAGGGTGCGTTTCCACTGATGCAGACCTGGGTGGAGTGTAGAGGAGCGGACAGTGGAGATTTCAAGCACTGTGATAGGCCAATTCACGGTCCGCTCCTTTCCACTCCAGCCAGCTCCGCGTCAGTGGAAACGCACCCTTAGATTGATATGTTTATATTTACATTATTGAATAGTTTTTTGATTTTATGTATTTGTTTTCTCTTCTCACTCACGTTGTCTACATCCTTTTATCTACTTTGCTATCGCAGGTATACTGGAACAGATTTCTTTAGAAATAAGCATCACCTTTGTACGTATTTTTCTGTTCCTTTCTTCTTGCCTGTTTTTATGTGTGTACATAAACTGTTATATAAATAAATACTAATAAGCAGACTATGGGTTATGCCAATCAGCTGACTAGATAGTAATTTTGATCAGATCATATGAAGGCCATGTAGATCGGTGTCTGAAATGGTCTTTTGAGAACGGAACCACACAGATTTAGTGGACCTGTCCAGTCAGTACAGATTGGCATTCCAATCAGCCTACTAACTAATAGTGATTTATAAGATTTTTTCATGTATTTGATTGAATTTTTGTTTGTAGACTGGGAACGTCATTAGCTACATATAGTATGCATAATCAACCTATAATGTTCCCACTGCTGGGACACAGGCCACCTCTCTTCGAGAGGGAGTGGGCTACACTAATCTACCACAAGGGCCCAGTGTGGGCTTCGATTTTTTGATCCTAGGACATACCGGTTTCCTCACGATGTTTTCCTTCACCGTTTTAAGAGCTGTGGTGATGAAAATATTTCCGTAAACGCCTGCCTGGATTCGAACTCATGACCGCATTTTATTGTAAGATATAGCATAGCATAAAATAATCAGCCTACAGTTTTCCTACTGCTGGGACACAGGCCTCCTCTCTGTGAGAGGGAGCGGGCTAGGCGTTATCTACCACGCGGACCCAATGCGGGTTGGTGGTTGTCACATGTCTTCTTTTGGTAACTTATTTCATCACCACCACTCTCAAAACATCGTGAAGAAACCGGGATGTCCTAAAAATTAAATTAATTACGATATACGAAGTTGAATTTCTTGAAAGTCCGCATCCAATATAAAGCTCACAGAAAGACGCCAGGCATATCACTTCTTTAACACAAGTATACATTTAACTCAGTAATAAAGTTAACGTCAAAGCGATTTCATATCTGTTCTAGTTATTATCTTTTCAAAATATGGATTCGATGTGCTGTCGTAAAACTGAGGGGAATTTAACGACCTCAAACGCTTTGAAGGCTGCCAGATAGATTTAATATTGAAGCTTCCTTTGGAGGTTTATCGTATGATGTGGAGAAAATAAAATATTTTTGGTACATCACTTTGAATGGTGGAAATATTAAGGGTCCAGTTTTTGAAGGTTCTTAGATTGCTTGTGTTGGCCTTTTCTTCTTCTTGACTTGTCGATGACAAAAAACGTTCGAGGTTAAATTTCTTGTTTGACCCAGAACTCAGTAACGCTGTCACCATTCGCTGATTCAGACATTAAGTCCTCACGTATACAGGTGATAGAGCATGTAGCGCAAGGTGAAACGTGGGCCATGGTCTGCGGACGCCACATATAGGTACATTGAGGATAGAGACCATCTGAAAAAGCCCACCTGTGAAGATTGTTGTTGGTGCGGCCAACCTGAGAAGTCTGCCACGGCATCGCTTGCCCAGGGGAAAGGCTCTCTGATAGCTCGATGAAAGAGTCAGAAGATCACATCTTTGCGAGGTGGTGTTGCCATCGTATGGATTCACACACCCAAGGAAAAGTTTTCATCTCCGGAGTTACTGACATAGCCTGCAGAGTAAGCAAGCTGAAGTGGCAGTGGACTGGCCATGTTTGTCGAAGGACCGATAGCCGGTGGAGCAGACGAGTCCTGGAGTGGAGACCGCGTATCGGCAAGCGTAGTGCGGGACCGACCGGCGGGCGGGCCGCGGGCGGGTGCGGGAGTTGGACCGACAACCTTAAAAAGGTGGCTGTGATAGACTGGACGCGGAAGGCGGAGGACAGGGTGTAGCCGTTCTACGTATTTTTATTCCTGTACACAATAAATCGCGTGGTCCTAAACAAGCTGGACAGAGATTTCTTAATTGTCAAACCACGTACGCAAACCATGACAGCTACTCTCGAGTAGTCGCTCTGTGAACACCACTTTTCCATTCAAGGATCCGCTTGCGTAATATTAAGCATTAAAGTGCTATTTTTTTGTCCCCCCCCCCCCCCTGCCAACTAAATGGTTATTTATGGAGTTGTGAAAAAAATCATGGCAATAGTACATATAATGAAATTAAAAGAAAAACTATCACAGCTAAGTTGGCTTTACAAGCTAACGAGTAATAGTCGACCAACTTAAATTTTGCAGTTGGAGAATTGACCGTGACGTATATCTAAAATGTTTTTCAACTAAAATGTTAAGTTTGTTTTCGGGATAAATTCATCCCTACGGAATCCTTCACGCACTTAGCTGGGACTTTTTAATCTTGTTTTCAGAATTAATATTCTAACGTATGCACTAAAGCACGTATTAAAAATACCGTAAAGGCGTCAAATAGCTTCAGACCATAAACGTAAAAGAAATGGCGGAATTTTAAATCCTAAAGTTCGACACGCGTATGCTACGTAAGAAAAATCAGTGACATGAATAATATTTAAATCTTAAATAAATACCTATATATTAGAATCACTTTATCGTATGTCCACGTATGACACGTATACCAGCTTATATTGTCCCACTGCTGGGCAAAAGCCTCTTCCCATACAGAGAATGCACGAGCTTTGATCACCACACTTGCTCAAGTCGGGTTGGCGATAGCGATACCTAATTTGAAAAGCTTTTTTTTTGCATGGGATATTATCATATAACTTCTCCCGCTCTGTGCGGAGCGGGAGGTTGTGTCAGACTCTTACTGACTAAAACCCACTCGTATTCCTTCCGTTGCCTGTGTTGCGGGGGCCTCGGTGACCCATTAGTACCTTCCCGCGACCCCGGCAGGAATCGGCCCTAGTGGACCCCTACATTGTGCTGACGACATCTCTTTGAGGCGCGCGTGGAATACGACGCGCCGTCGACCCGGGCGTGGTCCTTACCGGACGGTGAGCTACCCATTGCTCACCGTCCGCAAGCCCGCGCCTACGGTGGCTGAAAATCCGCCCGGGATTCCCGACGCCCAGGGCGTCTCCTGCGGCGGCTAGGGGCGAGAGGGTGCGAAACTTGCCTTTGCCTCAACCTCCTCCTTCGCGAGCATTACTGCTTCGCAGAAGGAGGTGACGGCTGCCCATGCCCTCTCGCTCCATACCATGGCCTGAACCAGGGCCGGACGCGAGAGATCTCTGCCGCCGATCGCCTCCACGAGGACACGGCGGTGCTCTGCCCAAGCCGGGCAGATCTCCACCGTATGCTCCGCCGTGTCTTCCGGGCGATCCACACAGTGGTGACACCCGGGCGTTTCCTCCCGCCTTATCCGATACAGGATTCTCCCGAAGCTGCCGTATCCGCTGAGGACCTGCGTCAGGCGGAAGGTGAGGACGCCGTGGCGCCTCTCTAGCCACTCCTCAAAAAGGGGACTTATCGTCGCAATCGTGGCGTGCCCAGCACTGGGTTTCGACAACCGTACTCTCCAAGTCGCCATGAGATCCCGCCGGAGCTCCGTCCGCTGTGCCGCGATTTCTCGCAGCAGCGGAGTTACGCCCCGGCGTTTCGCCTCCTCGCACGTGCGCGAGGATCTGACTACTATGAGAAGAAAGGCCGAAACTGAAAAGTTTTCTCTTTTAAAGTCCAGACACAATCTTGGTCAGATCATATGCAGGTCGTGTAGATTGGTATCTGAAATGGTCTTTTGAGGAGAAAACCACACAGATTGAGTGGACCTATCAAATCAGTGCACGTATTTGTCAGTAATCGTGCAGCTCAACTCAGAACTTAAGGAGTTCAACGATTCGTCAAACAATACCAAAGAAAGGACATTTGGCGAGGCGGCTTAAATTACTCAAACTGCCAAGACCAAGACTAAAAACTAACTTAGAGAGGAAAATAAACAAAACAATGACCCACATAGTCTTCACATTCACAATAATTAAGTTAACATAATACTTTACAAAGTAAATATTCATGTCATTCATCATCATCATCTGCCTAGCCTTTTCCCAACTACGAGTATGTTGGGGTCGGCTTCCAGTCTTACCACACACACACACAGCTACAATACCAGTATTTTACATGGAGCTACTGCCTATCTGACCTCCACAACCCAGTTACTGAGTAACACGACACCCCTTGGTACGAGTACGACTGGTTATCAGACTTTCGAGGTTTTGACAACCCGTAACAACAGTCAAAGATCTAAAAATGACAGCCGGGACCAACGGCTTAACGTGCTTTCCGAGACACGTTTATATAAATAATCATCAATTTCAATGTGTATATAAAAATATTTAAATAATCTTGGTCAGATCATTAACATAATTAAACGTTGTTCGTATTTGTTTGTATGAGATGACCCATGGGCTTGTTTCCGCTGCTATTTGCTTTGCTTTTATCAGTAAAAAAAAAAGTTCAGTTCAGTTCAATTTAAAAGGGTTTTCCCAAATCTTTTATTTTCCTCATCAGGTCAGGTCTTGTCCTTTCGTGTTTGTGTTCTTTCTTTGCGCTATGTTTACCGCAACTATACGTATTTTCTTTCTTTTTATTTTCTCATTTTGAGCTATATAAAAATTGCTCATGTTGGTTGGCTTTAGCTAAGTAATACGTCGCACGGGTCGATTGATCAAGTTAAGCTACGCTTGCCGCGGCTGACCATCTTTACACACCAAGACCCCTCCATGCCACGGAAAGCACGTTAAGCCGTTGGTCCCGGCTGTCATTTGTGGATTACTTTAGCAGTCGTTACAGTCGTCACAACCCCGAAAGTCTGACATCCAGTCTTACCAAGGGGTATCGTTTTGCCCAGTTACTGGGTTGTGGAGGTGAGATAGGCAGTCACTCCATGTTTAATACTGGTATTCAGCTGCATCCGGTTTGACTGGAAGCCGACCCCAACATAGTTGGGAAAAGACTTTTATTTTACAAAAAGCCACGTGGGTGAAGCCGCGGGCTGCAGCTACTTAAACATAAGGGTGCGTTTCCACTGACGCAGACCTGGATGGAGTGTAGAGGAGCGGACAGTGGAGATTTCGAGCACTGTGATAGGCCAATTCACGGTCCGCTCCTTTCCACTCCACCCAGCTCCGCGTCAGTGGAAACGCACCCTTAGATTGATATGTTTATATTTACATTATTGAATAGTTTTTTGATTTTATGTATTTGTTTTCTCTTCTCACTCACGTTGTCTACATCCTTTTATCTACTTTGCTATCGCAGGTATACTGGAACAGATTTCTTTAGAAATAAGCATCACCTTTGTACGTATTTTTCTGTTCCTTTCTTCTTGCCTGTTTTTATGTGTGTACATAAACTGTTATATAAATAAATACTAATAAGCAGACTATGGGTTATGCCAATCAGCTGACTAGATAGTAATTTTGATCAGATCATATGAAGGCCATGTAGATCGGTGTCTGAAATGGTATTTTGAGAAAGGAACCACACATATTTAGTGGACCTGTCCAGTCAGTACAGATTGGCATTCCAATCAGCCTACTAACTAATAGTGATGTATAAGATTTTTTCATGTATTTGATTGAAATTTTGTTTGTAGACTGGGAACGTCATTAGCTACATATAGTATGCATAATCAACCTATAATGTTCCCACTGCTGGGACACAGGCCACCTCTCTTCGAGAGGGAGTGGGCTATACTAATCTACCACAAGGGCCCAGTGTGGGCTTCGATTTTTTGGTCCTAGGACATACCGGTTTCCTCACGATGTTTTCCTTCACCGTTTTGAGAGCAGTGGTGATGAAATTATTTACGTAAACGCCTGCCTGGATTCGAACTCATGACCGCATTTTATTGTAAGATATAGCATAGCATAAAATAATCAGCCTACAGTTTTCCTACTGCTGGGACACAGGCCTCCTCTCTGTGAGAGGGAGCGGGCTAGGCGTTATCTACCACGCGGACCCAATGCGGGTTGGTGGCTGTCACATGTCTTCTTTTGGTAACTTATTTCATCACCACCACTCTCAAAACATCGTGAAGAAACCGGGATGTCCTAAAAATTAAATTAATTACGATATACGAAGTTGAATTTCTTGAAAGTCCGCATCCAATATAAAGCTCACAGAAAGACGCCAGGCATATCACTTATTTAACACAAGTATACATTTAACTCAGTAATAAAGTTAACGTCAAAGCGATTTCATATCTGTTCTAGTTATTATCTTTTCAAAATATGGATTCGATGTGCTGTCGTAAAACTGAGGGGAATTTAACGACCTCAAACGCTTTGAAGGCTGCCAGATAGATTTAATATTGAAGCTTCCTTTGGAGGTTTATCGTATGATGTGGAGAAAATAAAATATTTTTGGTACATCACTTTGAATGGTGGAAATATTAAGGGTCCAGTTTTTGAAGGTTCTTAGATTGCTTGTGTTGGCCTTTTCTTCTTCTTGACTTGTCGATGACAAAAAACGTTCGAGGTTAAATTTCTTGTTTGACCCAGAACTCAGTAACGCTGTCACCATTCGCTGATTCAGACATTAAGTCCTCACGTATACAGGTGATAGAGCATGTAGCGCAAGGTGAAACGTGGGCCATGGTCTGCGGACGCCACATATAGGTACATTGAGGATAGAGACCATCTGAAAAAGCCCACCTGTGAAGATTGTTGTTGGTGCGGCCAACCTGAGAAGTCTGCCACGGCATCGCTTGCCCAGGGGAAAGGCTCTCTGATAGCTCGATGAAAGAGTCAGAAGATCACATCTTTGCGAGGTGGTGTTGCCATCGTATGGATTCACACACCCAAGGAAAAGTTTTCATCTCCGGAGTTACTGACATAGCCTGCAGAGTAAGCAAGCTGAAGTGGCAGTGGACTGGCCATGTTTGTCGAAGGACCGATAGCCGGTGGAGCAGACGAGTCCTGGAGTGGAGACCGCGTATCGGCAAGCGTAGTGCGGGACCGACCGGCGGGCGGGCCGCGGGCGGGTGCGGGAGTTGGACCGACAACCTTAAAAGGTGGCTGTGATAGACTGGACGCGGAAGGCGGAGGACAGGGTGTAGCCGTTCTACGTATTTTTATTCCTGTACACAATAAATCGCGTGGTCCTAAACAAGCTGGACAGAGATTTCTTAATTGTCAAACCACGTACGCAAACCATGACAGCTACTCTCGAGTAGTCGCTCTGTGAACACCACTTTTCCATTCAAGGATCCGCTTGCGTAATATTAAGCATTAAAGTGCTATTTTTTTTGTCCCCCCCCCCCCCTGCCAACTAAATGGTTATTTATGGAGTTGTGAAAAAAATCATGGCAATAGTACATATAATGAAATTAAAAGAAAAACTATCACAGCTAAGTTGGCTTTACAAGCTAACGAGTAATAGTCGACCAACTTAAATTTTGCAGTTGGAGAATTGACCGTGACGTATATCTAAAATGTTTTTCAACTAAAATGTTAAGTTTGTTTTCGGGATAAATTCATCCCTACGGAATCCTTCACGCACTTAGCTGGAACTTTTTAATCTTGTTTTCAGAATTAATATTCTAACGTATGCACTAAAGCACGTATTAAAAATACCGTAAAGGCGTCAAGTAGCTTCAGACCATAAACGTAAAAGAAATGGCGGAATTTTAAATCCTAAAGTTCGACACGCGTATGCTACGTAAGAAAAATCAGTGACATGAATAATATTTAAATCTTAAATAAATACCTATATATTAGAATCACTTTATCGTATGTCCACGTATGACACGTATACCAGCTTATATTGTCCCACTGCTGGGCAAAAGCCTCTTCCCATACAGAGAATGCACGAGCTTTGATCACCACACTTGCTCAAGTCGGGTTGGCGATAGCGATACCTAATTTGAAAAGCTTTTTTTTTGCATGGGATATTATCATATAACTTCTCCCGCTCTGTGCGGAGCGGGAGGTTGTGTCAGACTCTTACTGACTAAAACCCACCCGTATTCCTTCCGTTGCCTGTGTTGCCAGGGGTCTCGGTAACCCTTTTGTACCTTCCCGCGAAATTTGAAAAGCCTGTAACAACGTTAAAAATAACCAACTTACCTACACCAAATTACCTACAACATTTTATTTCCCATAATTTTATGAGTTCTCTTGTATTTCAATACAAATGCTCAATGCCATAACCCGAAACCTAAGCAAATATCTGTAGGCCATACAAATATTTGTTCCGTGCCCGCGACCGGAACACGTATTGTGTGCGGCCTATCGAACGTCCCGTTAGCTACTCGTACTGTGCCAAACGAGTTGTCAAAAACTGTTTCCAGTATATGCATGTATGGGGTACGTGCTGGCTGAACGCGTGGTTGATTTTGAGTCGTAGCACAATTCCGTACTTTTGTTTACTAAAGCTTTTATTTGTTATTGTAACAAACAATATGTACGATTATTTACTATGTATAGGCAAAGATTTCAATCGTATATTTGCCCTGCTGTATTAAAAGATGGTCGCTTTTGTTTCGTTTTGACACCTCTGACACACACAATGTCGCAGAGATTGACTTATTATGACAATCGTCATAGAACCGCCATTATTATTATATGTGCTCACTCTTCTCAATAAGGTCACTTTTTGCACGACTTAGTTCGGTGAGGGCAAATCTAACTATTTAAATTTAGTGGTTTACTAATTAAATATCACTTACTTCAGTGTCTGCACACAATTCGAACGCAAACTAACTGGTTTCTTAAAACAATGACAAATATTGTTAATTGGCAATTGGACTATAAAATTACAATTAAAATTAATTTAAAAGTATGGTCATTTGGCAAAATTGAGTTATAATAATAATAATTAATCACTAAAGCCTCTTATTGTCCCTCTGCAGAGCAAAGGCATCTTCTCAGAGAAGGCCCGACCATTGATTACCACGCTTGCTCGAGACGGGTTGGCGATTTCAGGCCTATATTCAGGTCCCAATGAGAACCAAGGTACCAGCGCAGCGACACTTATTTTTAAATGTCGCAGCATTATGCTGAGATAGGAGCCATTTGACCTCCTACAGGACTTTGTTTTTTGTTTATTTTTCTTATAAATTTCTATTGGTTTGTTTAGTTTAATTTGTGATCTTCTTGTGCGAGTACCAAAAATACTTTTTATTTCTTTTAACTTTCTATAAGTCTAGGATTCCTCACGATCTTTTCCTTTACCGATGCCAGTAATGTCTAAGATACACTCAGAAAGTACCTACATACGAATTGAAAAGTCACATTGGTACTTTTTTTGGCCCGGATTTGAACCCACAACCTCGTGCGCATAAGGCGAGGCCTTAACCAATGGGCCATCAAGACATTCCATTAATTGAAAATTCAGTTTGGACAATAATAAGTATTATGCTCACATGAGCATATTGCTTATTATTGTGCTAACTCAATCACTTATTATTCAATCACGGTGAATGGCACATGCCATTCACCGGGATTGAATACCATCAACAGGAATGACTGATGTTTTACTAACAATAGGTACCTTATTTGTGGGCCACGTCATATGAAACCAAGTACAGAGACTAAAAACCCAATCAAAACGACGTCTCAATCTCGAACACAAACAAGGCCCCAAAAACCTATTGTGGCTAACGTTTAAAAGTAAACACATAATTTGGAGATCCCCTCTCCCCGCTACCCCTCCGTTTTATAACTTCATTTTACGGTTGGAGTATTTCGGTAATGATCTGGCCTCCACAAACTTGGGACGGATTTTTTTCTCGTTCAGTGTCTTGATATTCTTGCCAAGGTCTTGCAGTTTTATTAAGCATGTTTATCTAATATAAATAAGATTGGATTTGAGCGAGTTCGTTGTTTTTTTATTAATGGGGATGCTTATAGGAAAGGTAATTGAAATTTGGCTTGGTTGTTAAGTTTCCCATGTTTACTCTAAGGTTGACCGATGACGCACTGTTTAATTGTTCTAGTTATAGTGGTATATTTGTTTTACAAGTAGTTATTTTCCCACTCTGCAATCGCCATTCTGTTTTTGTTTTGATTGTATGTTTTTGTAGTTTAATACAGCTAACAACGAGAACAAAATCACAACGACAAGAAAATAAAATTTTACTGAATTTAACGCGCAGATTTTAATTTCTATAAAAATTTTACGTCGCTGAAAAAACATAGAGAGTCAACGGAATTTTACTGAAGACCAAATGTATGTGCCTGTGTTTAACAAACACATATTTATTCATTCATTCGTACGTTTTTAGAAGCCGGCGGAAAATTTACAGGATGACATTTACTCAATTTGAAGTCCAAATACTACATAATGATATTAAGGGCCTCATAAAATCAGACTGTTAGTACATAAATTCTCATAAACAACTTAGAACCGGCCCTACAAATGTTTATGGCACACATGTAATAAAAATTGTATGAGCTATATAAAGTACGTTCACACTGGGATGAAATCGCTCACGGTAATGGCGGAAAATTTATTTTTGATTTGCCTGGTTTTATAAGTCGTTGCATTGGGAATTTTCCTGTTTCGTGAGTGTGTTTTTAGGTAAAACAGGCTTATATAGACTCAGTACCTACAATTATTTCTAAGACATACATTTTTAACACAATGTTATTAGCTTCACTGGTAAGTAACAAAAAAAAGTAATCAAATCTTGGAAGTCAATTTTAACCTACTTCTAAATGATACTTTGTATGTATGACGTTCATTCAGATGACAATACTATAATTTGGTATCGTAGAGCTGATCTGATAATGAAGCCAGGAAGTGGATAGTCAAATTCTTCAGTGGCTACTAGTTTCGGCTCATATGATTGGTTTTAAATTTAAAAATAATTGAGCAGCAGGCTTTGTGCTAATCGAATACAGAGACTGCGTGTTTAACCGACCACAAAAAGGAGGGGGTTCTATGTGCGTATGAATGTATTGTTTTTTTTATGTATCTCCGTCGATATTTTCTTCAATTGTGAACCGATTTTGGAAAAACAAAACGACAGCTGCAGGAAACCCTCTGCACAGAATGATTCAGTGGTCGTTGGTGACAGTTACGTGGTAACTGGATTATTTATTAGTTTATTTTTATGTTGACACCAAATGTCATTTTAGTCTAGCAAATTAAAAATCAGAGTATACACGAATGTCTGCCTCTTCGGTTAAAATAGGATCAAAGGACGTAACGGAAAACTTCATGAATACCCGCATTGGAAAAAGCTAAAGGCTAAGTTGGATCCACTTTTATTAAACCTTATGCTACAGTTAGTTTCAAAACCGAAAAAACAGTATAAAAAAACTAAGCTATCTTTCGAATCAACGGCCATTGTAACATACCCTTATATCCTTATAAATGAGACAGCCTATGCGGTTCGGCAGTAAACAGCACGCATACCGTTCACGTGAACTGAATAGCTCACTCACTCTAAATTATTCACTCACAACTTTCGATTCGGCGTCTTATAGCCGTCTTTCAAGTTTACGGCCGATAAACATATGTGTGTAGACAGCCTAATAAAGTTTTGGGTTGTAGCAGAAAATTTTAGGTTTCAACATAACGCTTGTAATCCCCGAAGGGTTAGGCAGAGGTATGCCTTGTACACCCACATTTCGCCAGCTATGTTTAAGTGTAAGGTGGCAATTCTATTGCCATCAACCGGGCACAAATCTAGACTCCGGGCTGCTATTGTGAAATTCCTGATGGAAAAACTCAATAACACTTTGCCCGACCTGGAAATCCAACCCAGGACTTCATGCTCCGCAGTAGCGCTTGCGATCACTAGACCAACGAGGCAAGGGGTTTTAGGTTTTGTTACCTCTATCTTCATAAACTTTCTATTGCTTGTGGTTTTGCTTATATTGTTATTTGCTTAACAAAAGAATAAAATAAAACAAAAACAGTAAAGTCTGAATTACATCGAGATCCATCCGTGTCTCGGAAAGCACGTTAAGCCGTTGGTCTCAGCTGTCATTCTTAGATCTTTGAAAGTCGTTAAGACGCTGACAACACCTAAACCGCGGACACTGTCAAATTCCATAGAAAAGAAAGAGAAGCGCGATGACACAACGCTTGTAATTTATTGCAAAATATGAATTAATTATCTATTTACTCAAAATTCAGTTGAGTAATCGAAAATAAAAAAACAACCAAGTTCTGCATTCAAATAAGACGTTCTAGTTATTAATTAAATACGTAATGTATGTTGATATTTGATACAGATATTTTGGATTAGAACTCAAAGTAAGAGGTTAGTTTACCATTAGTTTGTATCAAGATTTTGTTTTCAAAACGTGTTTTGGTAACAACCAGGTTCTGGGAAATATGTTCAAAATTAAAATATATTTTTTCCGCTACCACAAACTATACAGATTTGGCAATTTTTTTTCTTAAGCGAAGCCTAGTTTGGTCAATTGGGTCTTGTCAGCGCCTTAAGGGTAGTCAGTATCCCAAAAGTCTGAAAACCAGTCTTACCAAGGGGTATCGTGTTACCAAGTTACTGGGTTGCGGAGGTCAGATAGGCGTCATAATCAGCCTATATTCTGAATAATTTTGAATTAAAAGTGACTTTAATGTTGCCAAAATAACGAATGGCCAAAAGGAAGAATAGATTTCACATGGATTTGATCTACCAAGATGAAGGAATATTAGAAGGCTGGTTGGTCATTACATAATCAGCCTATAATGTTTTCACTGCTGGGACACAGGCCTCCTCTCTGTGAGAGGGAGGGGGCCGTAATCCACCACGCGGGCCCAGTGCGGGTTGGTAGATGTCACCGAATTTTTGATTCTAGGACATGCCGGTTCCCTCACGATGTTTTCCTTCACCGTTCTGAGAGCAGTGGTGATGAAATAATTTACACAAAGTAAAGCGCCTGCCTGGGTACGAACCTACGACCTACAACTCGTAAGTCGCGGCCGTTTCTACTGGGCCACCACTACTCTGATAGGTGGTCGCTCCATATGAATCGGAATCCGGCTTGTTCGGGAGGCTGGAACTCGTCAAACCAGCGCGCGAGACGTACTTTTTAAACAGCTTGTAGACATGGCTCAGAAGTAAGATGGGCGTATAATTCTTAAGAAGGTAATTTGTCGTCCTTCTTAAGTTATAAATCTCGTACAAGCTGACGTCCGGGATGTCTTCAGTATAGTGTCGGGTCAAACTAGCTCTTGTGTCATGTGCCAGATTCATAATGATCAGGTGCATAGAACCTCTCGATCTCTTTCAAACACACAGCTCAGGTTTGCCGAATACGACCCTTTTTGTTGAGATGGAAATTATCAAATAACTTCTCGCACTCTATGTGTCAGAATCTTACTGACTAAAACCCACCCGTGTTCCTTCCGTTGCCTGTGTTGCTAGGGGCCTCGGTATCCCTTTCGGACTTTCCCGCAACCTCAGCAGGCATCGGCCCTAGTGGACCCCTACACTTGTGCCGACATCTCTTTGAGGCGCTCGTGGATCACAACGCGCCGTCGACCCGGGCCTGGTCCTTATCGGACGGCGACCTACCCATTGCTCACCATCCGCAAGCCCGGGCGGATACGACCCTGCCATCATCTAAACATATTGGGACTTTTAACCCACAACATCCTTCAAATTCAAGCGGGTGGCTTGAATTTGACCTTACATTTTAAAACACATCCATCCCCCATACATTCTTTATTAAATAATACTATAATAGAATTTAGTTGGATCTTTGTTCGCTTCACAATGCGTTCAATTGCATTAGGAGTCTGGCAACACATAAATTGTATCACTCGATCTCGCGACCCCGATTTATCTCTTTCTCTAAGAACCAAGCAATTCTGTCTTGAATTGAAAATCGTTTAAAGTTTTATTATACTTCTGATTCTTTTGTGGTTTAATTTTATTAGTATTTGTCAGCGGGTCTCGGGTTTTGAGGATTTCGATATGGTTTTAAGGGTTTTTGGATTGGTTTTTATACCTTTAATCTAGTAATAAAGTAGATATCAAAATTTAATCCTCTTTATTTCCAATTTCAAAGATAGAAAGATTTAAATTATTTTGCTCAAATAATAAGTTTACTCCACACTGAACATATCTTAAAATCGTATAGAAAAATACATTACTAGTAACGTTAATTAGTGTTGAAAATAAAATTTATCGTGATAAATTCACAGGCTATGTTTATAAAGTGACATGAAAGTTTTCTTAAGTTAAGACGCTGACAACACCTAAACTGCGGTCACTGTCAGATTGCATAGAAAAGAAAGAGAAGCGCGGTTACACAACGCTTGTAATTTATTGCAAAATATGAAGCAACTATCTATTTACTCAAAATTGAGTTGAGTAATCGAAAATAAAAAACAACCAAGTTCTGCATTCAAATAACACGTTCTTGTTATTAATTAAATACGTAACGTATATTGATATTTAATACAGATATTTTGGATTAGAACTCAAGGTAAGAGGTTAGTTTAACGTTAGTTTGTATCGAGATTTTTTTTTCAAAACGTGTTTTGGTAACAACCAAGTTCTGGGAAATATGTTCAAAATTAACATATATTTTTTCCGCTGCCACAAACTATACAGATTTGGCAATTTTTTTTCTTAAAAGAAGTCTATTTTGGTCAATTGGGTCTTGTCAGCGCCATAAATTTATATTATCACTCTGTTCCCTTCGCGAGGGGAACACACCGCCCCCGCCCATGGCTCCGCCTACTGCGGTGCCCGATGCGGACCACAACGCTGACGACGACGATGATCCGGAGGTGACCGAGGTAGAGATGAGAGTGGCGGTACGTAGGCTGAATGCCAAAAATACAGCTTCTGGACCCGACGGCTTACCTGGGAAAGCCTGGGGCGGTATTGGTAAGAGTCTGACACACCCTCCCGCTCCGCCCAGAGCGGGAGAAGTTATTTGAAGATTTCCCAACCAAAAAATAAAAAGTTAAATTTATATTACGTAAAATATAAAGTAGGAAAATCATCAATAAAATATTATGAAGATAACGCTCAGAATAAGCACACATACATAAACTAGCATCATACGGGGCCCTCGGCGTCCAGTTCAACAACGCGCTCAGGGCAGTATTGGGGCTGCCTCGCTACTGCAGCGCCTCAGGTATGTTCGCTGAGGCGCGCACTGACTGCTTTTATGCGACCATGCGCAAGCGGGGCGCGTCGATGGTGCGTAGGGTGTGGGGCAGCCACAATGCTGTCCTGGCGATGATCGCGGACCGGATGGATTGCCCATACATACGGCACTGTTGTGACAGGCATGTTGCCGTCAGTAGGCCCGGTTAGGTGTTGCCCCTTTATTATTTTATTTTATTATTTTAATTTATTTTATTTTTGATAGATTATCCTTTGTGTGTTGTCTGCATTTGTGTGTACTCCACATATGAGTTGATGTCGAAATAAATGTATTTTATTTATATTATTTATTTATAAACTTACACAGAAACTATAGAATGTCAGCTGCTACGCTCCTTACATACTCTTTTTGCTTCGTTTACGTTCATACATGTAGTTATACAAGCACGCAGAATGCAATTACTACGCACCTTACCTTTTTTAAGAACATCACCAATGAGGTCACTATATGTCTCAGGATAAAAAATCAATAATAATGTGATAATACCTTTAATAAATTTAGGACGGTCGAAGTTTTAATATCCTAATAATTAAACAACATCTCTAACCCACATCCTGCGTCAAAATATAAAGTCATAACAAATTCCTGATAAACTTTAGAGAACCACAAAAACCGTAAAACGTAGTTCCAAAAATGTTTTTAAAATACCTTGTTTTAAACAAAATGCTTGAAGAATACCGCAGGAACCATTAATTAGGTCGGTCTGTCCACAAGTATTAAGCGATGTTGTGTTAAAAATGTGTGAGGTGATGTCACTGAGGAAGTAGGGAAAGAAGGCCTGCATTATCTGCCTAGCCTTTTCCAACTACGTTGGGTCGGGTTCCAGTCTAACCGGACGCAGCTGAATACCAGTATTTTACATGGGGCGACTGCCTATCTGACCTCCACAACCCAGTTACTGGACAATACGATACCCAGACTTGCGGGCTGCTAACGTCCCGTAACGACTGTCAAAGATCTACGAATGACAGCCGGGACTTTACGTGCTTTCCGAGACACGGAGCTTGCTTTCCGGTATGTAAAGATGGTCACCCATCTTCGGACCGAACGCGGTAAACGTAGCCTAACCTGATCGAACAACCCGTGCAACTGTTATTGCCACCTGAAAGAAGGCCGCTTGTACAGGCAGCGTCAAAAATATCAGGACGAACCGACTGTTCAAAATGCTCTCAACAAATAAGAAAATTAAACTTTAGCTCGATTTGATAAAATTCTTGCCAGAATGACAGTTGTCGTGTACTTTCTTCATTTTGAAACAGTTCTTGTGTCATTGAGTTAATACTTAATTTTCATAGTTGTTTAGATCATTTTTAACAGTCTGTTCATCCCGATATTATTCACGCTGACTGTACAATAATAAACATGCTGAATTTTTTAAATTGGAACGTACCTATTTTACTTACAAATAATCATATTTTCAAAATAGATTATAACTGGCCAGTCTCTCATACACAAAACTTTTTTTTGCAATACTTTCTGAGTGGCCTGGTACATACACTTCGTTAAGCTACCCCTGTTTTCTAGGACTGCAACGTTACGGTGTGCAAAAAACGTTAGGTACGGTAAATAATTAACCAAAATCTTAAACACGGCACCTTAGTTGCCTTCTAAAATGGGTAATTGCGTAACACCCTAACAATGGTACCGTAATTCCTTTTATTTTGACAAGTCAACAATATTTATTGAAAGAAAGAAAAGAAAAATATATTTGTTTTTATTGCTTTATTATTTACTTTGAAGAACAGACGAAATTTTTTCAAACATATGAAGTAATGGTTCACGAGTTAGCTTCAAATCCTTCGGGGTGTGACAGAAAGTAACACACTTTCTGTCACATTCCGGTGGGACGCTGGTCGTAATGAGTGTAGCCAAATATAAATGATCCCGCACTGATCCAGACATAAAGTTGGCTGTCAGAACTGTGTGTGCTTGACATCACTGTCATAACGGGTGTAAAAATACCCCTAACAAAGCTTGCAGTCACTTGCTTTTCCCGTTCATATGATAATTTTGTTATGACGTTTTTTTACGTAAACAAATATTTTTAAATGTTATAACTTAACTTTAAATACTCCCACGATTCCTGTACCGTTGCATGCACCCATAAGCACACTGTCTTGTGCGAGTTACTTTACGCGCTACCGTAAACAGTGAATTTTCAGAACAAAAATACTCCCACGATTCCTGTACCGTTGCATGCACCCATAATCACACTGTCTTGTGTGCGTTACATTTCGCACTACCGTAAACACCGAACTTTCAGAACAAAAATACTCCCACGATTCCTGTACCGTTGCATGCACCCATAATCACACTGTCTTGTGTGCGTTACATTACGCACTACCGTAAACAGCGAATTTTCAGACGAAAAATAAAAGTCATTTCCCAAAAATTATTTTTGTATAAAGTTACAAAGTAAGTTTTTGTTAAAGGTACAAATTGCATAGACGACGGCTTCGTGAAGGGCCTTTTTGATGTGTATTTAACTGGTTACCTCTGGCTTTCTGTGAGAGTGATTCGTAAAAAGGGACGGAAGTGTGTAACAGGAAGTGACAGCTTCAGCATGGAATTAGTAAGTACTATATAGATTGTAAGTAGAGGGGGGAATTTCGACCAGTGGCAACCACTAGTAATGAATAATTAACGAGTAAATATTTCAGTATTTAGCTTTTTTTAAATTTTGAGGTTCATTTCACTGCTCAGTTGCTTATTACCAAGGTGAGACGTCAGATATTACACATCATATGCAAATACTATAAGACTTGCTCATTTTTTTACACCCTGTACACTTCTTCTGCATCAAGTGAGTCTTCTAAGGTTTTCCTTTATTGTGGTAATGCATAGATTTCAATTTAAAAGAGGTTTCTAGTACTTTATTATATTCTTTTAAAAATAAAGATTCCGATTGCAAGCTTCGTAATGCGAATTATGATATAAGTGAAGTTGTACCTTTTCGTCCAGTTTAGTTCTACACCTTACAGGCATCAGGAACGGAGACTCAATGTAAAGTGAAGAACTTACTAACAATGCGCGCCGTCTTCATGTGTACTGATTTATATTTAAGCCCAAGGACCTAATTGCTAAAAGAAAATATCTTTATGTAATGATCATTCTATTTAGGAAATATTTAACTAAATCTTAAAAATGCATTGACCTTCTAATAATGGAAACTTTTTTTTAAATTAAGGAACCTCTAAAAACTATGCGGTACTGATGCATACTTTTTTATAATTGAGACTCTTTTTAACTTTCTGGCCTTTCCTCACATTTGGTCGCAGTAACTAAGGTAGGTACCACCAAAAGAGTTAGGTTAGGTTGGTATCTTTTCCAGCCTGGGTTATTTAAAGGTTATTTAAATGGGTTCCGGGGCGACGGTCCATCGCCCCAGCAGGACCCGAGGTGGCGGCATGTAGTGTTCCATGCGCGCCCCTATTGGACGTCGCTGGGAGGAGTCTTACAACTCACTCCCCCCGCGGGCCTGAGGTGGCCTACAAAAGCAGGTCGGCATCAACTGGGGATTGCACTAGATCCCATGATCCCCGGTGAAAAAAAGAGAAGGTTGGTACTGTGACAAGCCTTTTTATTTATTTTTTTGGGTGGGAAATCATCAAATAACTTCTCCCGCTCTGGGCGGAGCGGAAGGATGTGTCAGACGCTTACTGACTAAAGCCTGGGCCCCCAACCAAATGGGTTAGGTTAGAACTTTGACCAACCACGCGCGAGCCAAGCGAGTGAAGCGAGATGTGCCGTAGCAGCGCTACATCCAACTTGCTCAAAGTTACTTGGCTATTTAGTACATTTAGGACCCAAAAATAGGAATTGTTTGAAGTTCACAAAAAGAGGCGCAATCATTATATTAGAGTTTTCAATCATATTTTTAGAAGCGCAAAAGGGAAATCATTTGAGATTCGATTAAATAATCTTTATTAAATTCCGAGTTGTAACATAGTCATTTTAAGTTCCACCTAATATGATGAATAATTAATGAACGCCCTTCCTTTTTCGGTCTTGTAAACAGCACACGAAACCACATACATTTAATTTAACAATTATTGTAATATTTCTCTCGCCACAAAACAACACGAACGTGATTTGAAATTCTTTCGTGCTAATGTTAAACGCTGGTCGCTGTTAGCCCAACTGTGACCGTGGGCATGTGGCACCGATATTGAATATTCAGGGAGCCAAGGTGTATTAGCATTTAGGAGGGGTTTTTATTTTTTGGTATTTCGCTGAGCGAAGTTAAGAACTATGGCAAATGCTGCCTTAGTAAAGGATTTATCGAAAAAGACAATTCAAATTTCGGTTATTCTTTATCAAGTTTATTACTTATTTAAATTATCCGTATATTGAAATCACAACTGTAATTCTTTAACAGTTTTATGAAATTACTATAACACGTCAAATTGACGTAGTTTGTGAATTTGATAAACAATTAATTTCCCGGACTGATTCTTCACAGTCAGGTGACTGCCTCTTTCGTCTTGTGTTGCAAGCACAATTGCTGAGTATTGATCCTGGGTTCATTCCCCGGATTGGATAGTGTGTTGTGTGAATTATTTTTAATAGCAGCCCTGGTTATATTTGTGCCCGATAAATGGCAATAGGCTCGCTCTTAACTACTAACCGACAACCAGTACCGGAGTTACCGACATAGCCTGCAGAGTCAGCAAGCTGAAGTGGCAGTGGACTGGCCATGTGTGTCGAAGGACCGATGGCCGGTGGAGCAGACGAGTCCTGGAATGGAGACCGCATATCGGCAAGCGTAGTGTGGGACGCCCCTAAGCTAGATGGACCGACGACCTTAAAAAGGTGGCTGGGACAGACTGGATGCGGAAGGCGGAGGACAGGGTGTTATGGCGCAGCCTGGGAGAGGCCTATGTCCAGCAGTGGACTGTTATAGGCTGAGTTGATTGATTTTTTGATAACTACTAACGTGCACCTCTGTCTAACCTTACTGGAAAAAGAGACACCATGTCATAATGACATTCAACCATTTGTCAGTCTCTTCATCCAAAATATTGTAATTTCTAGATTTATTATATTCACATATAAAAGATTTCCGATATTTAAGCAATGTACGAGTAACCTGAAACTCTTTCACTTCACGAAATTGAAACTGTAAAGCAGATTTCGCGCATTCCGCCGCTACATGTAAAGCTGTTTTCAGACAAGACACTTGTAAACTACGTAGTGGCTTCAAAATTTTGTTCAAGGGTTTTAGCGCAAGCATTGTTCTTTTTAAACATTGTCCCTTGAAATGTCCCGTACTATAGGTGCTCCTCTGCCTGTATGTTATTGTTCTTTTTTAACGTCATTTTTTAAAGCATTACGGGCAAACGGGAATGTTATGTATCTCTAAAGTAATGCTGTTTCTTTCTAACGAAACGTATCAGCAAGTGACAGCAATACTTTTAATCGGGAATTAAATTTAATGGACTTACGTGCAACTAGTGGTGAGTATATTAACTAATAATGATACTGCAATAACTTACAGGTAATAGGAGATATACCCTATTCCCTGAAAGTTATCGCAGTAAAATTTACTAATTCATGTGTATTTTTGACAATAGCCATCTGACTATTATCAAAAATACATGAATACTAATTTATACCACTAATTTTATAGTACATTGTACTAATTTTATAGATTAAGACAATATGTGAAAAAAAAATCGTTTTAAAAATGGAGACGTTACACATTTTTAAAGTTATTCTTTTTTCCTTGTCTCGCTTAACGATCATTGTACTCAATGTCGCGAAGTTACTGTGGCGTTTCTGTCTAGTGACGGCGGATGGTAGCAGTCTTTGTTTAACATAGACTTTAAAACACTTACAACTTAGTAATTTTAAGAGACTTATAAAAAAAAATACTGTGGCTTGTATTTTTCTAGGCTTCAGAAATCTAAAAAAAACTGTCAAGTACCCTATTAGCCGCTTCATGACCGGGCAGACAAGGTGCTTTAGTAGGTATGTATGCGAGTCGATTCTACCATGTCATCGTCATGGTGTGTTCCAATATTTCCTGAATAAGAGGATGTTATTGCGGTCACTCACAAAGCGGTTTACCGCAGTGTCAACCGCACGTTGTGGAGAAAGATTTGATAAGAAATTGATTTGATAAGAAACCGCGAAGTTGTGTAAAATATCATAACTTGGAACTTACTCCTTGCCAAAAGATCCTTGTGCACGTGGCCAAAATCGGAACTGACACCATCTGTCATCTTGTGTTTTCCATTCATTTCACAAAACAATAGGGAATATGCAAGTAATTCAAAACTTATCCATTATTTAAATATACATTGTGTAGCAGTCAAGAAACAAAATCCTATTCTTTTTACATTTTTAATGCATTACTTATTTTACAATTAATTAATTTATGTTGCGTTTTTTTTGGTGGAATGGAACGCAAATTCAAAACGCGTCGTCTTTGACAATGTCGGAAGTGACGAAAGAAACTATGTTAATAAAATCTATTCTTAGCAAATTGCTTGAAATCTCACTAAGGTAAGTAAGTTTGATTTCTGCTTGAATAAAGCGCAACAAATGATTTAATTTATATGATTTGGGGCTACAAACAGATGTAAACAAACAAGTTTTGTGGCAAATGACGTCACATCATGCCTGCGACAGAAACGGTCGTTTGAACTGTAGTAGAAAATTGTTGGAGTTTCATTATTTTTTTGAGCAACAAGCAGAAATTGAATTTAACTTTTAATACTTTTCTTGGGTTTATATTCCTGTCTATTATTGATATAGTGAAAAAAAAAAATACATGCACTATTGCGCAAATGTTTACCATCTGTCAATGTCATTAGAGCGCCAAAATATCCTTCAAAATTATTTTTATCTCACGAAGTGGCAGGTGCTTTAGTGCACCAACACGCTGTGCGTCAGCACATAACACACACATACACACACTTCCAATGTCGCCATTGTGTCGGACAGTACCGAGAGCGCTTACTTAATGTTAACTCACGGACAATGCCATTTTTCTGTCACATAATAAAACTGTTTCGAAAATGGTTTATCTGAACAAGTCCCTACGTTAGAGTAAGGTACATACTCAACTTAATTGAGCTAGCTTTTACGACATCGGAAACTATTAAAATTGTTGGTCAAGTCTTGAATTCTGTGTTTGTGTTCCGGGTCTTATGTTTGTATTTCATATTGAAGAACTCGATTGAGGTCTGTGCAAATAAAATAGTATGTTGATAAGCGCACTTTTATTTATTAATTGGCATCGATATTATTCATTCTTCTGGTTACCTGGTTAACATAATAAAACATAACGAAATCATACATTTTCATAAGAAATAAAGGGTATGTATGCACCTTCTACATTATCATATGATATGAACTTCCCATCTGAACGAAAGAAGTATTTGTTGGAAAAATTATTAACAACGCTGTATGCGACTGCTAGATTTTTTTTTGTTAGTATTCACAAAAAAACTTACCAAGCTTTTGTGTTACGATTAATGGTGCTTTGTGGCTAAGTAATAACAGCCACTCGGGTCGATGGTACAGGCAAAGCTACGCTTGCCGCGGTCGGTTCGTGGATGGGTGACCATCTTTACATAGCAAGACCCCTCCGTGCCTCAGAAAGCACATTAAGCCGTTGGTCCCGGCTGCGGTCGTGGATCTTTTACAGTCGTTACGGGTCGTTAGAAGCCCGAAAGTCTGACAACTAGTCTTACAAAAGGGTATCATATTACCCAGTAACTGGGTTGTGGAGGTCAGATAGGCAGGCGCTCCATGTAAAATACTGGTATTCTGCTGCAGCCGGTTAGACTGGAAGCCATCCCCAACATAGTTGGGAAAAGGCTAGGCAGATGATTAATATATTATTATTTTAAATGCAATCAAATGAAAAAAATACCCATACAAAACAACTACATATGAATAATAACACTTTCCACAAATAAACCTGAGCATTTTTTATACAAAAAAAAACTAAAAAGCATGTGCACTCAGGTTTAAATGTTCGCAATAAGTGTAATGGAATCTGGGGGCAAAGCAACCGTGTCCATTCTGATCTGAAAACGCTT
This sequence comes from Atethmia centrago, assembly GCA_905333075.3. Taxonomy (NCBI): domain Eukaryota; kingdom Metazoa; phylum Arthropoda; class Insecta; order Lepidoptera; family Noctuidae; genus Atethmia; species Atethmia centrago. The sequence continues at coordinate 16,858,782 of HG995388.1, forward strand.
AGGTAAATCATTTGTCTGCCATCAGCTTTATTTTTAAGCGCCTTAGTTCAAACGCGGTAGAATTTTCTCTTCATATGTGCAGTTTTAGGGCGAGAATATTTTTGGAGAGTACCTAGATGAATAAATTAGAGGAGTAATTATTAACATTGTGTGTTGTGGATTGGAAAGTTTAGTAGTTGGGTGCTTCATACCTCTGACAAGTGTACATTATTTCGTCAGGACGACCGATTGATCTATCAGACCAACCTGTATTGGGCCCACGTGGTGGATTGCGGCCCGCTTCTTCTCACGGAGAGAAGGCCTGTGTCCCAGCAGTGCAGCAGTGGGAACGTATCAGGCTGATTATACTAGGCAAAAGAATCTTCATATTAAAAAGTTCGTGCTTTCAAGAGAACCAATACTGGCTTAAGTTGGCCTTAAAAGATTATTATACAAGAATCCGCACAAAGCTTGGAGTGAACAAAGCAAAACGCAGCAAACATTTCGAAACATTGAGTCTACGCGGTTGCTACGGCGTAGCTCGCATACTCGCTACGCGAGCTACGTCGTAGCTGCAAATAAGCAATTCGTTGAGCGCTGATTTATTTCAGTCTTTGTTGTTCGGACATGTATATGAGAGTCCAATATATTGTAGAAGCAATTCATAAGACATAATATAACAGTGCTTTATAAGACATACAAGATACCTTGATCAGCCTGAAATTGTTTGTATTTCCATGACTGTTACTACAAGCAGTCAAGAATCAAAAAATCTGATTACAGGCATTTGATTTTCATCTCAGTCAAAACCATCTCCCAAGATACTATGTCCACTGCAGTGTTGAACATAGGCCTCCCCTGAACATCAATAAATTAATCATTTATTTTCAAGCAAGACCGTTGCATAAAATGCACAACATTTTACGAATTCGGTTTAACATCTCCATAACGACTTGTGTAACCGCGGTCCAAGTTTAGTGGATCTTAGTTTTGCCCATTCGCCATATGAGTAGGGTGGTAGTCAACCACCCGTGTTTCGTAAAATATTGGGTGGATTAAAAAACTATCCCATCGTATAAAAAAATCGTAGCGAACTCAAAATTGTTTAAAAAAAAAAATAATAAATACAAAATATTCAAAATATTTTCGAAAAAAGTAATTGGTACGCAATCTGGGAACGATTCTGATGCCAAAAATATGTTTCTTTGAATTTTTGTCAGTTTACCGTACGCTATTCGGGTTCCCATCGTATAAACCTAGGAAATATTCGAGCCATAGTCGCAGTTGACCATATGGAATTGCTATGAAAGACTGCGGAATCAACATCAGGACTAACTGCTTCTCACACGGACAATTGTACGTCGCTGCATGGCTTCCGCGTCATCAGTCCTGAGTCTCTGTATATTTTGGGTGCTGAGACTAAAACTACAAACGTTGTATACAGGGAAGTTTTATAAAAATAACAATAACATCACGGCTGTATTCCCCGAAGGGTTAGAAGGGTCAGAAGTGTACCTATGTATCCATATTTTGCCAGTTATGTTTTGGCCCCACGTAGTAGGGGGCGAGCCTATTGCCATTAACCAGGCACAAATCCAGACTTCAGACTGTGACTGAGAAATTCCAGATGGAAAACCCAATAACACTCTGCCTGAGCCAGGAATCGAAGCCCCCCTAAATAGGTCCAGGGGCGACGGACTCGGGGACTTCCGTCCCCACATAACAGGACCCGAGGTGGTGGCGCGTAGTGTTCCACGCGCGCCCCTATTGGACGTCGCGGGGGGAGTTTTATACCTCACTCCCCCTGCGAGCTTGAGGTGGTTTTAGCCGGGGATCGCGGAAGTCGCATTAGATCCCGTGATCCCCGGTGCAAGTGTGGGAGGGGAACACCGGGGTGGTTTTTAGTCAGTAAGAGTCTGACAGACCCCTCCGCCTGCCCCAGGGCGGAAGACATCCATGAGGATTTTCCACCTCGGAACAAAAAAAAAAAGAAATCGAAGCCAGGATCTCATGCTTCACAGTAATCCTTGCAACTACTGGACCAATGAGGCAGTTTTTTTTTATATATTGTGGTGTCCTAAGACTTCCACGCGAACGAAGTCAAGGGCGGAAGCTAGTACCACATAAATATCTTCTTAGAATCTAGAACAAGCTTCTTTAAACTGAATGTCGCTATTGTTGGTGAGTGCCGGGTGCCGCGCACTTAGCGTTAAGAACCGTTTCGAGTTGCGCCCTGCTGTAAAAATCAATTGAGGTTTCTGTGTTAGTATTTGTGGAGTTGATACTTTTAGTTTGCGTTGATTTTATTTTTGAGTGCAGCGGTGGCCTAGTGGTAACGGCTGCGACTTACGAGTTGTAGGTCGTGTCGAACCCAGACAGGCGTTTTACTTTGCGTATATTATTTCATCACCACTGCTCTCAAAACGGTGAAGGAAAACATCGTGAGGGAACCGGCATGTTCTAGAACCAAAAATTGGAAGACATACGAGTATGACATCTAACAACCCGTACTGTGCCCTTGTGGTGGATTACGGCCCTCTTCTTCTCACAGAGAGGTGGCCTGTGTCCCAGCAGTGGGAACATTATAGGCTGATTATGTTATGTATGTTGATTTTATTGATCATGTTATGTATTTAAGTTCAATACTCTAACCCCCGTATTAAAAACTCCGAAGTAAAATTACACCATTATTAACATAATTTAACCGTGTATTTATAGGGGTGTTAGAGGGAGCTACTGCTGTGGCATGAGGTCATTTCAATACCCAGGTCGGGAAAAGCGTTATTGGGTTTTTCGTTCTGGAATTTCTCAGTAGCAGCCCGGAGTCTTGATTTGTGTCCGGTTGATGGTGACTTAAATTAGATTAGTTAATTAATTACATTTAGACTCGCCCCTTGTTACATAGGATTTAAACATAACCGACGAAATATGGGTATACTGTGTAGGTACACCTCTGCCTCAGCCTTCGGCGTGATGTGATGTTGTGTTATCGAGCTTTTAATTTGACTTAACATTATTGCGGGTTAAGCTTAAATCTTATTTATTATTATGGTTTAAAGAGTATTATAACTATATTTTAATTGGTCAAGGACAGCTAATGAGACACAATTGATTTTCTATTGTTTGACTCCGAATCGGTGTCGCGCGGGGCTTAAGGCGCTGACAAGACCTATTTGGCCAAAATAGACTTCTCTTAAGAAAAAAAATTGCCATGACTGTATAGTTTGTGGTAGTGGAAAAAATATATGTTAATTTTGAACATATTTCCCAGAACTTGGTTGTTACCAAAACACGTTTTGAAAAAAAGATCTCGTTACAAACTAACGTTAAACTAACCTCTTACCTTGAGTTCTAATTCAAAATATCTGTATTAAATATCAACATACGTTACGTATTTAATTAATCACAAGAACGTCTTATTTGAATGCAGAACTTGGTTGTTTTTTATTTGCGATTACTTAACTCAATTTTGAGTAAATAGATAATTACTTCATATTTTGCAATAAATTACAAGTGTTGTGTCATCGCGCTTCTCTTTCTTTTCTATGCAATCTGACAGTGACCGCGGTTAAGGTGTTGTCAGCGTCTTAACAGGTTAACACGTTAAGTGCGAAGCGAGGCCTAAATCACCCCTGATGCAACTTCCCTGTGGTGCGGCAAGCAAAAAAGTGAATTTCTCTGTCGTGCGAATGGCATAGCTTTGGTTTGGTCCAGTGTAGGAAAGAGATAAATATATATTTGAGATCACTAATGGTTCCGGACTCGGTGGTGTACCTACCTTGGTACCGGATGTCTTAGGCCTCGTGCCGCACTGAATTAATATAATTTTAATGCAGTGCGGAACGAGGCTAAAACGTCCCATATCCCCCCTGACCTCGTACCGCACTCAACGCGAGCTTCCCGCGACCAGTGTTGTGCATCACGTCGATTGGAGAGCACGTCCTTTTACAGCGCCGAACATGTCTATCAACATCTAACAACATATATATTGAGATTTTTATAAAAAAAGTATATTGATACTGATTTTTTAATGTTAATTCAAGTTCTAATAATTGTATTTTTAAAGCCCGAGGCAGAATAAATAGGACAGTTTCTTTTCTACTTCTGGTTGCCTTTTTTTCTATTCTGTGAACCGCATTAAGATTTTCATATACAAATAGAAAGATAAACCTTATGCATAAACCGTAATCCATTATTTTCCAATAATAAGTCTGTAATAGGTGGCTCTTAATGGTATAGAATGGAACGCTTCGTGCGCGAGTCCGACTCGCACTTGGCCGGTTTTTTTTTCTTTATGGCGCCTTCAAGCACAATTTAGATTATTTAAAAAAAAATGTATCCTTTGATAGCTTTGTGTTGTTTTGCCAGGTTTTGCCCTTAAAACGATCTAATGAGATATAATTGATCAAAATCGGTCAAGTCGTTGCGTAGTTAAGACAGTTTAAAAACGTCGATATTATTTTTCCCATCACTAATCGCAGCGAAAATTTGCCCTATTTCAGTGCGTTACGAGGTGTATAAGATCCCATATTTTGTTTTGCTAATAATTCCTAAACTAGCCATCAGATCCCGGGGCGACGGTGGATTAAGGTTTATCAATTCACTGTCTATATCAATAAGGACCAAAATTCTCATTTATCTTTGATTTCGCGCCAGAAAATGGATTTTAGTCTGTAAAAGGAGGTGGGGTCTAATAGACCGCGTGTCGCCCTAACGTCTGGTCACAGTACGGGCCGATTATACCTCGTGCCGCAGGAACGGAAAGTATGCAAAAATTGGTGCCGCAGCTAACGTGTTAAAAGACATGCCTCCGGCACTATTCACAAAATAAAAATAAAACGGAGATGAATTTCTCGACCTGATAAATTGGTTGGTTGGAAGCTATCCGGAGTATGCAAATTAGTCTATGAGTGCATAACTAGAGCAAAAGATGAATAATGTCCAAACACTCCGTAAGTTTACTAACATGTTTGGCAACACTCAATTTTAAGACAATTCATCATAAGCAGAGCTCAGAGCTTATTGCCAGACGTTTTACTCATGCAGCCTGTGGGTTAGGTATACGCAAAAGGCTTACAGCGCCCTGCGAGTCCAATATAATAACGGACTCAGGATGTTGTTGGGACTGCCTCGGGTTTGCAGCTCATCAAGCATGTTTGCTGAAGCGAGACTGGATGACTTTTATGCCATCATGCGCAAGTGAAGTGCATCAATGCTGCGGCGATTCCGAGGTAGTCCGAAAAATATTTTAGGTACACTGGCGGACAAAATTGATGGGTCGTTTATTAGGCACTGGGCTGGGAGACATGTGCGTACAGACGTACATGTGCAAAATCAATTGTTTTTTTATTTGTGATGTCACTTTTGTTCTAATTTATTTTTCACTAACAATAGGTTAAGGCAATACTAACACGTAATGGATCCTGTAATCTGAAATAAAGAGTTATTATTAGTATTATTATAATCATCATCCCCACTTCACCCACTGCTGGGCATAGGCCTTTCTTCTTTTGTACTTAACCCCACGCTCCTGTGACAGTCTCATCCAGATTTTGCACGCAATGGCAACGATATCATCCGCCCAACGACCGACACCTCGTCTTCCAGTCCATGGACGCCACTCAGTCACAGCCTTACTCCACCCGTTATAATTGCGCCTTGTCAGGTGTCCTGTCCAACTCCATTTGAGTTTCATAATCCGTTTTCCGATATCGAAGACAAAGAGAAAGAGACAGAAAGAAAAGAAAAAAGAAAAGAAAGAAACGAAAGTAAAGAAAGAAAAAAAAAAGTAATGAGAGAAAAATATTTTATTTGGTACACGCATAAGAAATACAAAAAGTAAAAAAGAGCATTTAAAACGACTTGTACGTATGTCTTCGGATACGTTTGACGTTTGGAATTCGGGCTATTGCCATTATTCCAAGTAAGGAACGCTCCATGGCAATTCACCAAAGCACAACAACAACAACAACAATTGGTTAGTAGGAAATATTTTGAATAAAAAACAACAATTATTTGATTTTGCTTTCTTATCAGTGTGTAAAAGCAGTGTGTGAATATGTAAGCGGGACACAACACCTCTCTTTTATGCATTTTTTATCAGTTTTTTTGCCAGTAATCCATCACCTGCCAGCGTATCCCAATACAAAATGAAAATCTACGACATTATGCGAGGGGTTCCATAGCTTTTTGTTGTTACTCCAATAACCATAAAAATCTTTGTAGCTTTCGAACTTTTATTAAATATATACGTGATGCAACCAAAGATTTTATTCAGTCCTGTAGAAATAACAGAAATCAAGCTATAAAAAAAGATCTACGTAATATCTCTCTAAAAATATTAAAACGCCAGACACCTATTTGGCAACGCAATTTGATTCACCAAAACCTGTCACTCCGCACGCATATGAAGAAAACACATTTGTACAACTCTTTATAATTTATGGTGCTATTCTATTTTTATCTATGCTTCACCTAATTTTTAAATTGTGTGTTCTATATTGTTGGCGGCATTCCTAAAACTTCTGAAAGTACCTTGATAACTTTATTACGACAGAAGAAGTTATGCATTTTATTTACATCTAGTATACAAAAATAATCCAACAATCACCCCAGAATAACAAGTCAAACATCCAAAAAACAAGTCTAAAATATGCTTGAAATCTTGTAACGAAAGCACGTACCACAACCACGTACAACCCCAACACAACGACAACACGTGGACGGGCGCTAATTTGTATGAAAATTAATAGTATATTCACACGGACCACATAAGACCGTTAAAATCAACAGTGTGGGTGAAACCGACCACATCAAGGCCACGTCACAACCACCAGTGAGACTAGCGGCCGACAACAACGCAAGCGCAACGATCTGTCAATCTGCAAATACTAGTTACAACGTAACCATATCGCAACTACTAGCGACAACGCAACCACAACGCAACTGCAAGAAGTTGCAGCGATACTATTCACACCTAACCACATACTTGCCCACATTTTGTCGCTGCGATGTGGTGTGGTTGTGGTACGCGTGTACGGATCCTTAGATTGATAAAGCATAATACAAGAGGCGGCGAGGTGAATAGTGGCATGAGATACTTTGTAACACGACGGCATTGTCCTGTAGGCTATAGCACGAATGTTATGGGTTTAAGTTTTTTATAGTCACGTGTTTTTTGAAAGCTAGTGGTTTTTATCAATGGCCAGATACATCTCCGCTCATGTGTTCCGTTTTCATTAAGATGCTTTGCACAGATAAACTCAAAGACGAATCAGTACATTCAAAATAATCCCACATTCCGCTATACACTCTACAGAACCCCAAAATCACACGTCGAAATTCTGAAAAACTAATCTAACATACGCTTGTAATGAAAGCAAGTGTCAATCACAATGACAAAATCAGTCGCAGTTTAAAATAAAAGCAGGATTCCTTTACTGGGCGTCAGCCAAACGAGTAACACGAGTATCGCGTTTAGATTGATAAAGCATGGAACAAAACAGGCGCCGCGGCGAGTAGCGACATGAGATACTTTGTAATACGACGGCATTGTCCTGGCTATAGCATGAATGTTATAGGTTTAATATTTTTTTATAGTCATGTCTTTCTTGAAAGCTAGTGTACGTGAAACGCGATTAATGACCAAATACATCTACGGTCATGGGTTCCGTATTCATTTAGATTGCTTTGCATAGATAAAATCAAAGACGAAATCAGTGGATTCCAAATAATGTCACAATCAACTATAGAACCCCAAAATCAGTCTAACATACGTTTGTACCGAAAGCACGTATCACAATGAGAAAATCAGTCGCAGTGTAAAATAAAAGCAGGATTTCATTATTGGGCGCCGGCCAAGCGAGTAACAACGCATTTAGATTGATAAAGCATGGAACAAAACAGGCGCCGCGGCGAGTAGTGACATGAGATACTTTGTAATACGACGGCATTGTCCTGGCTATAGCATGAATGTTATAGGTTTAAGTTTTTTATAGTTACGTGTTTTTTGAAAGCTAGGGTACGTGAAACACGATTAATGACCAGATACATCTCCGGTAATGGATCCCGTATTCATTAAGATTGCATTGTATAGATAAACTCAAAGACGAAATCAGTAGATTCCAAATAATCCCACAATCAACTACAGAACCCCAAAATCACACGTCGAAATTCAAAAAAATAATCTAACATACGCTTGTACCGAAAGCACGTATCACAATGACAAAATCAGTCGCAGTGTAAAATACAAGCAGGACTCCTTTATTGGGCGCCGGCCAAGCGAGTAACAACGCGTTTAGATTGATAAAGCATGGAACAAAAGAGGCGGCGAGGGGAGTAGTGACATGAGATACTTTGTAATACGCCGCCGGCATTATCCTGTAGGCTAAAGCCTGGGTTTAAGTTTTTATAGGCACGTGTTTTTCGATAACGGGTTCTGTGCGGCTGTTACCATTTAGCCAAGGGCTCGTGGTTATAAAAACGAAAAGCCAATCCTGTTTCGTTGGTGATTGAGTTCATTTAGACACACGCGCTTTCCTTGGCGCAATCGTGCGGGATAATATTGTTTACTGTTTCACTTGCGCAATAATACAATTTCTCTCTCACCCGCGCGCGCGCAAGAAAGCACGTACATCTAAATGCACCCATTGGGTCCATTTAGACGTGCGCACTTTCGTGCGCGTCTAGGACGAAAAAGGGGGGATAGCGACTGCGTGGAGGGTCGGGATTGCGCGAGTGGGAGAAAAATAGTATTATCACACAAGTAAAAGAGTAAACAATATTATCCCGCACGATCGCGCGAAGGTAAGCGCGTGTGTCTAAATTAACTCAATCACCAATGAAACTCTTTGACAGAAAAAAAAAATTGTGAGATGAATCGAGAACTTCCTCCATTTTTAAGCTGGTTAGAAATAGACGCCAAAGCAATCGGCTACTAGTGCTGTGGTGTTCTTTGACGATATCATCTACCTCTGTTTACTTTGGCACTCCATGATGACGTAGATATCGCGTTCCAGATTTCGGGTTTGACAGATATTTTGCCTACAGATAATATACCTATGAAATACTTTTACACAACTTCGAGACTACCAATTCAAAGTTAGATTTTACCCAATCGCGAAACCCCTTATTGTTTCAGCTAGCCTCGTCAAAGGCAGACAAAACTTTTGGAATGAATCCAAAACAGAAATTGATATGTCCTTACGTAAAGTAAATAGAAAAATATAATATGAGCTTTGTTCGGAACTAGTTTCCGTGGGGCTTTTAGCGAACCAATAATGTCTGGAGGATATAATGTCTCTTAATTAAATTAAAATTCCAATATTTCTTGCATACCTCGTGGTGTACAAGATCTCTATAATAGTTACAAAGTTCAAAATTATCGGATAAAATAATACAATACGAATAGTAGCATGCTTTAAAATCATTAATTAAATATAAATTTGTTGTATGTACGTCATAATTGATATCGACCAGCCCGCAATGAGCCCGTGTGGTGGATTACGGACCACTCTCTCTCAGAGGGAGGAGGCCTGTGCCCCAGCAGTGGGAACATTATAGGCTGATAATGTATGCACGTCATAATTTGATGATTAATTATGAAGCTAATCAAAATACACCATATTTGGTTTGTCTTAAGATTGTTCAATCGGTGGTCTTTTGATACCAAGCATAATCACTGTTGAGTTTGGGTTCCTGAAGACCTATTGACAAACTTTCTATCAGCGATAACTTTGATGGAAAAGGAATGTGTTGGATTGACCAGAAAGCTTATGTCAATCGAGTTGAAAGTCGTTGTAGAAATGTGAAACGCTTTGAAAGTGATTGCCGCTTGTCTAGGCCCTCTGGGCCAGGCACCATCTCCACGGATGAGACAATACGACGAACGAAAACATTACGAGCCAGTCCCACGCGAAAAACACTGTTTATAGTTTTTGTAATGGAAGGCATTCGAAGTGAATTAAATAATATCATATTGCTACTAGCAGTAGGGTTGTGGATTATGTGGCTAAATTAAAGAGAGAGAAAAAGAAGAGATGAAGAAGAAGGACTGGATTTTCTTCCTAAACAAATTTATGAATTGTTAGCAAAAATTGCGGACAAAACACAAAATTTCGCTAGGTGAAGCGAGTCGGCGAGCGCGATGCGCGAGTATCAGTTGGACTATTGAATTTTATAATTGTATGCTGATGATGGATGATATTTTTGATATTATGATATTTTAATGTAGGTATCTATCTACATTAAAATATTAGGTACTTATAATGCGCACGTATTTTTATTTAAATTACTTTAGATACACACACATCGTATAGATAGATTGCATACAGAATGGCACAACTGGTCAGCTACTGGCATGCCTGTAACTGTAAGTTCATACATGCTGGTTTTGCAGCCCCCCGCGACCCCTCCCATATATTGCATGCCAGTTAACGTGCTGGCACGTGCAAGGAGCTGGAAAGGAAGTGTAGCATGTGTATTTTTGCCTTAAAGCAGGTAAAAATAAAAGCAATCTATACTTCCATACTATAATAATTTATATGAAAATCACGTCTCACATGTTCGTACACCCTTTTCTCCGAAACCACCCAATGAAACCATCCTATTTCAATGAAATATTGTAAATGTGTAGTTTTGGACACGATAGGTGGTGCTGTTGTTGAGATTTAAATACAAAATCCGCGTGGATGTCGCGGTTAAATTGCTAGTTATTAGCTATTTATTTGCTCATTTATGTTATAGGTATTTTGTACCGACCTTTATTTTTCGTTTTTATTTTTAGTGTTTATCAGTGGAAAGAAGAATGGCAGGACTCCATGTAATCTGGGTGTCGCACTTAAACTTCGCGTACATTCGTACAAATACTCTCAAAAGATAGATCTTGGTCAAATAAAGATAAAAGGTAATCACATCATTTGCTTTCTCGCGCAACGCATCAGCATTGCAATTCAGCGAGGAAATGCCGCCAGCATCCTCGGTACAATGCCCCGAGGGCCTTTTTTAAGCTTAACTTAGTTTTAATTTAATTTAGTTAATGTTAATAATCATCTTGTAATTTGGCTAAGTAAATAAATATACTTATAACAACATATGTTTTTTATATTGGGTTTCGCCAGAAAAACGTTGTTAAAAGAGCAGGTGACTTCGTATAAACAGACCCCATGATAGTAAACCAAAGAGTATAATATGCATGGATTTTGGATTTATCCAAAACGTTGATTTCTTTAGAAAACCAGAAATGCGACCTAGGGATACGTCCAAAAAAAACTATTCAAGATGGTTTGTTGCCCTGCAACTGCAAACCAACGCGCTATCGCTTTGCGTCGAGCATCGTACATGGCTGAACAGGCTCCGACGCATAAAGCTTCCCACGACACGTGTCCCTAGATATGTTTGGCATCACCGGAAACGATGAAAAAGGTCACGAGGCATGATATCTAAGAGACGTTGGTTGACATCGCCCGACGTTTCAAGCGACTGATGTCGCGGGACATTTATCCAGTGAATACGTGGCTTTATAACTGACAATACTCGTCAGAGGGCTTATGGGATAACTAACATTTGTAATGTCATTTACATATTATAATAATATTTTCAGTAGTGTATTATAATTGGCATTTAAAAGGCATCAGGTTAGACTGGAAGCCGACCCCAATATAGTTGGGAAAAGGCTAGGCAGATGATGACTAGGTATTTAAAAATGTCTTTGCCTATACCTAATGTCTTATTATATTTATGCAAGATACAAAGGCGAATGTAGAATTTAAGACGTGTGAAGGTATTCAGGCTGGGGAAGCCGCGCATCCCATCATGTTGTCTTACTATCTTGGTCGGTTTATTCCTACTTATTATGGATTAAGCCAAAATAAAATATTTATCTGGTAATTGAATAAAGCATTTATATAATATGTATTATTACATTCTAATCTTAGAACTTCTTTGAATAACTGAGTAGCCAGCGCAGAGTTCATGCTTATTATCGGCATCACCGTACGATGCTCATCACACGTACTAGCACCAACTGCGTCCTCTGGAATTGCATTAGACTCTATCATCTCTGCACACCTGGATGACGTACAATTCTCGTGTTCTACTTCACCACAAAACAAATAAAACAAGCAGGGAAACAAATTAATTTACAACTATTTACAACGACACATAAAGACAATAGAGTTGTGACATTAAAATATGACAATAATATTGTCAGTCAATCTTAATTATTAAGACATATCCGATTTGAAGCTGACATCAATGTTGCTATGAAAGCTAAATTCTCCAATAAACGAATGATTACTGGATTCGTTTAACAGTCATGAACAATAAGCTCATACATATTTATTAATATAAAAGATGTTGCAAATAAATATAGGCACTAGCTCCAAAGCTCTAATACTCTTGTGCTTCAAGGAGTCTGCTTCTCCAAAATGTCTCAGGTTTGATGGAACGGAATGGAGTTATCACAGCAATAATTAACGTCTGGTCCTGTACTATTTCTCTAAAAAAAAATGAGGTAGTAAAGTCTCCTAATAGTTTAAACGATGAAACCACTATTATCAAAATCATGCTGGTTGTAATTATAAACATAGAAATACCATATTCTGGTGAGTATGGTAACTTTAAACATGGTAGCTACCGACCCAGATTCTGCGTTTAGATATTGCCAATAATTGCGTTTTGCGTTTTCAGATTTAATAAAATATTAGATTTTCTTTTTTTTTTTTATTAGCAGGTCAATAAAAAAATAACTAATACGTAAAAAGTAAAGCCCTGTAACTGTTTCATATAATGTACATACTTTGATTCATGAACGCTTCCGAAATTAAGCGACACTAAAACTGTTTTCTGTACAAAAAAACATTAAATTCCACATTATTTAAGCTAAAGTTATACAAGTGGTTGAATAAGTGTAGCTTCTATAGCTTAAAAGAATTTATGTATATAAAAAATGTTGATATAAGTTCGGGCACAACAATTTGACAATTTAATCAAATATCGACGTAGGAAAACGTATTTGCTGTAAGCCTCAAAAAATCGAAATTACGTTTTTTACATCATTTTTATCAGATAAAAATACTGCGTCGATTGGTCTGGGTCTCATATTTTTACGACGAAAAAAATATCACTTACGTCGTAAGTTTTTTGAACAATATTAGTGCCTTTTTTGTCGTAAGTCTACCAAAATCGAGTATTTTTGGTGCATTTGTTGCTTACGCTATTCTTGCCGTCAGCAAATCTTTTAAACAGAGGCTTACGCTATTTTGGCAGGATAAGTTTTTTTGAATGCCAACACTTACATCATTTTAGTGGTTTATCTATTAGACGACAGAGATATTTACTACTTTTATCAGTAAGTATTTCATAACTAATAGTCAGTTACTACAAATAAACAGCATTTATTTTTCAAACAATTCAAAATAACACATTTTTGACGGAAATTAAATCGCAATTACGTTATACTTACAACGTTTTAATTGGAATAAATACTTGTCAACGAATACTGATACGCTATTGGTTGCAACCCAGTGTTCGCTGCACCGCCATGTTTACATCAAGTCACAGCCCGCATTCGGTCCACGCGCGTCATTAGATACTGTTGTTTGTTGCAATCTGTGCTGGTTTTAGCGGTTATTGTGTATTAGTTAGTGATTTATAGTACAAGGTATGTATAATTTGTGTTTCTATAAATTATTAGTAATTTTAATACGTATTATTAGAGCATTTATTCAAAATTTAAAGTTTCGTTATTAGGTACCTATTGGTATTTGGTTTAATTTAATGTATGAAAGAGAAACACGAATACACAATGCCATATTATTTAATTTCTTTTGTAGTATTTTTTTTTGTCGTTAGTGTTTTTGATTGATATATACCTTAGACAGTTAGACGTGAAGTCTTGATATTGAAATAATGACCAACGTTACACCAAAATTATTTTAAGTTGGTAGGTAGTATTATTTATTATTAGGGTAATGCAAGGGTGCACTATCGGGGTTATCGATTGTTGTCTGACGACCAAACAAGTTATTGTACTTGTAATTATTGGTGATTTTTATTGCCCAGGAGTGGGATGAATATGGGTCGATTATGTTGTTAATGTCAATTATACTGTACCTTTCCTGTGGACCACCCGGAGGACACGGTGGAACACACGGTAGAGGTGTGCCCCGCTTGGGCAGAGTATCGCCGTGTCCTGGTGGGGGCGATTGGCGGCGGCAATCTCTCGCGCCGCGCCTTTGTTCAAACCATGGTCCGGAGCGAGGAGGGGTGGCAGGCGGCCGTCCAGAAAGCCGACCGCATAAGGCAATGGCGCTTATGCCTCAGCCGCCACCGTTGCCGCCGCCGGGATTCCCATCCCGATTGCCGATGCCACCGTAGGCGCGGTCTTGCGGACGGTGAGCAATAGGTAGCTCACTGTCCGACCGTCCGGTAACTGTACGGACAGAACCCAAGTCGTCGACGGCGCGCACTATTCCCGCGAACCTTAGAGAGTTGTCAGCAGCCCAGCAAGGTCGAACCCTACAAAGGTCAGGGGTTGATTTCTGAAAAGGAAAGCACGGCCCCGGTATGAAAGGCAACGAAGGAACGGGGTTGGTTTTTCGCTCAAGGACGGAGCATGTCATCTCGATGGGTTTTGGCCACCGACAAAAAAAACCTGTACCTTTCCTATAATTTTGTTTAATAATTTTTCCTATACGTATGAAAATTTTCTTAATTGATATTATTATGATCAGTCTTCATCTACAATTACAGTTCATTGTCTAATTAGTAGGTTCAAGGTCTATAAAATGGGAAAAAGTATTGTAATTTTTCAATTATATTTAATAATGTTTTTGCAGGCGAGATGGCGAAGCGAAGACAGTGGATAGATGAGCTAAAATCCAAAAATGATGACTTGGAAAAGAAAAAGCCAAAAATTCAGATTTTGAGTGAAATTATTTACAAACAAGGTACACAAATCGAAACTTGCACTCACACTGAGGGTGTAAGCGTCCCAGTATTGTCATCTACACCAGATAGTAATAAAAGGTCATTTTATGAAAAACTAACTCCTACATTTCGTAGTCCAAACACTTATCTTCAAGCTACTAAAGAAGTTATGAAGCAAATGACACCGTGCAAAATAGACAATTGCGAATCTTTTAATTACTCGCCATCACACTTTGACCATTCATCCTATATGGTGACTGTAACTGTTGATCGTGAACAAGATATATCATTAGATAGAAATGGTCACTTACTTGACGATGACAACGCGCCAGATTATTCAAAAGCTGACATATTGAGTGTCCTTCAAAGAACGCCAGATAATGTTGACGATATACCTGTGTGTAATGATTTACCTGATGCTCACTACCACCACGCTGTGAGCGACCCCAAAAGCGCGCCGTGTTATGCAGACACTGTACCTGTTAATACTTTACCTGATCTTCACTGCCGCGCTGTAAGCGTCCCCCGAAGCACGCCGTTTGATGCTGACACTGTACCTGTTAATACTTTACCTGATCTTCACTGCCGCGCTGTAAGCGTCCCCCGAAGCACGCCGTTTGATGCTGACACTGTACCTGTTAATACCTTACCTGATCTTCACCGCCACCGCGCTGTGAGTGTCCCCCGAAGCACGTCGTGTGATGTCGACCCTGATATTAATACTTTAACTGATCTTCACCAACGCCGCGCCGTGAGTGTCCCCCGAAGCGTACCGTTGGATGTTAATGCTGCAGATGTTGATGATTTAGTCCCCCAAAGCACGTCATATGATACTGATGGTAATAGCTGTCCTGGTTATTCGAATAAAGACATTTGTCACAATTACAAGAGCCGAGAAAGGAGCCACTCAAAATATTATGATTCTCCAGTACCTGGAACTAGTAACTCATATCTGCAACATCAGATCACGACACAAAACACTATTCATGCAAAAGATCTAACGTATCCTGACAACAGTGGAAAAATTGAACAATCACAACTTCGAAAATCAAAACGCAAATTAAATTTTAATATATCTTACCTAGATTTTGTAGATGAAGAAGATTCCGCAGATACTATTTTACTAAATGAAGCATATCCATCTGAAGATTCTGACAGTTGGGATGAATTTAATGATGAGTCTAGTGAAGCAGAAGAGAAAACTAAAGTGAAAAAGAACAAAAATAAGAAAAGACTGAAGAAGAAAAACACAGAAAATGTATCTGAGACTATAAATATTGAAAAAGGTAAAACAAAGAAACAAATTAAATTACGCAACTATAAAAATAAACTGAAAGGCGAAAGCTACACCAACGCAAAGGGAAAAATCATAGAAGAAAAAAAAATGAAGGAAAATCCTTGTGTTGGAAAGGCATGCCAAAATAATTGTTCTGAAATTAGTGAAGAACGCCGTAGTGCTTTATTTACATATTTTTGGGGGCTTGAAAGTCAGCAAAGACGCAGAGACTGGGTTGCTCAAGCGACAGTAAAAAGAAGTGTTAGACGCAGTAAGTTCGATTCGCCAGCTACTTCTAGACGCTGCGTGACATACAGTTATTACATAAATGAAGGTGAGTCGAGGAGACAAGTTTGTCAACAATTTTTGATTGCAACTCTTAATGTCTCACAAAGATTTATTCTATATACAGCCGAAAATTCGTCAGATGAAGGCTTTGCAAAACTTGACCAACGAGGCAAACACACTTCACATAATAAAACTCCTGCAGAAGTTATTGAGTTTGCCAAAGCTTTTATTTATAGCTTGCCTTTGTTGCCTTCTCACTATTGTAGAAAGGATAGTAAACGGTTATACTTACCAGAGGAATTAAAAAACATAACAAACTTGTACTCCATTTATGCTGAGATGTGTAGAGAAGATGATCAGAAACCTATGTCACTTAAAGTGTTTTCGGCATACTTTAAAAATAACTTTAATATTGCATTCCACATACCCAAAAAAGACAAATGTTCAATATGTTCTTATAAATCATATGATGTACTTACAGAAGAAGAGATGGATAAAATAAACAAACACTTAAAAGACAAAGATGATTCTCAAAAAAGATTCCTGTTTCACCAAAATTTACATGAAAAAGACAGAAGCATTGTTTGCGCAAGTTTTGACCTACAAAAAGTATTGAACACTCCACATGGTACAAATAATATGTCTTTATACTATTCACGCAAAATTGCCGTTTATAATTTCACAATTTATGAGAGTGGAACCCGAAATGGTTTTTGCAATGTTTGGACAGAAACCGATGCTCACAGAGGAGCAAACGAGATATCAAGTTGTTTGTTCAATTATATTACAAATAACATTGACAAAAGAGGCAACATAAGGACATTACTACTCTATTGCGACTCTTGTTTTGGCCAAAACAAGAATAAAATCGTACTAGCCATGTTACGTTATGCACTGTCTAAATGCGAAAACTTAGAGGTCATTCAAATAAATTATCTAACCCCAGGTCATACGTACATGCCAGTGGATAGTATGCATGCAACTATAGAGCGTGCGGTTAGAAAATCAACTGTGTGGGCACCTTCTCAGTGGCCGACGATCATGGAAATTGCTAGAAAAAACCCGTTTCCCTATGAAGTTCATGTACGAGATGGAAACTTTTTCATGGGTTTTAATGACATCGTTAATAAATTATTTAAAAAGAATTTAAATCTGCATATTTCTACGATAAGTGTTGTAGTTTTCAAAAAGAAAAAGCCAAACGTGATGTTTATCAAAAGATCTATGGCAGCTGATGCTGAATGTTTCGAAATTCCACTGGGAGATATGGGTAACACCAAACTGAAGGAAAATTTATATAAGGTGAAATTACCGATTTCTTCCCAAAAATATAAGGATCTGAAAAATCTTGTTTTAAAAAAAATAATTCCATCTAACTACGCAAAAGAATTTCTGGACCTAGAACATAATAATAAAACAGTGGACCGCTTGCCAGATACTGATGAAGAGGATTGAAGATCGACCTTTTTTCTATTTCTGTTTTTTTTTTTTATTTTGATCTCAAGTACCTACCTACTAGATGTTTTTTTTTATTAATAATTTTGTTGATTTCTACTTATAATTTGATTTTATTGACTCGTTATACTAATAAGGTTTGTAACACAAAGCAGTGTTTATTATAATTATGTTTTGAAAGTACAAATTAAATAAATACAGCTAACTAACTGCCTTTTATTCGTAAAACATTTTTCCCACTCTATTCAGTTAAATCAATAACATCAATGCAAGATAATACTTCACTATGGCTTACGTCTTTATAGCTTTACTTAAAAAAATAAGTATGTCATTTACATCATTTTATAGTTATTAACATAATTTAAATATTTTGTTGCCATAGAAAATTCCCTAAGGTTACAGCGTTTTAGAGATCTGTAAAAAATAATTTGTTTGTTTTAAGCCACAAAAACACTGGTAATAATTGAGTTAGAGAGATATCTTTATAGCCAACATGTAATATGAAGAAAAATAAAAATACGTTTTTAAAATCATGTTTCTAAGATGTATAGTCTATGAGTAATGATTTTTTTTCTAATTTCAAAAAAGTTTTTTGGCTCTGGTGAAATTTTCATGTTTTGAGGCTTACAGCAAATACGTTTTCCTACGTCGATATGTTCAATGTTCATTTTCATATATTTAATTGCATTTCATAATGTTTCTAAATGTGTTACAAAGGCTTAGAGCTAAGGTAAAATTACAGACCCTGTAGGGCATAGCAATATTAATTAAAATTAAAATCATTCTTAAAATATAAAATATTATTTTAATAAATTAATGAATTAATAATTTATTTACCAATTTATTTATAATTATTATTTTAAATTAATTAGGAAATAAATTAACAATCACAAATCACAAATTTTTCGTATTTTAGATACACTATTATCATTTAAAGTTAAGAATTTTATTTTCATATTCACAGTTTATTAATACTTATTGATAAAAAATCAAATATACCTAATTAATTAATAAAAATATATATTTTTTTGCGTATAAGTTGTATGGCAATCGTGGGTTGCAGCTGAAAATCAGCGTCAGATGACAACACAAGGTGCCCTTTTGACATTATTGTAATTGTTTTCTGTTTTTTATAGTTTTATGGTGTACTTTTGTTTGCTGTATTGCTATTAAACGCATTTTTCTTTCTTTCTTTCTTTGTAACTTTTATAAAACCCTGAAATTTTGCATGCTATGTTGTATACTAGCTTAACATGTTTGTCCCATTATAATTATATTTTAACAGTATCGTATACCATGTTAGTAATCATAAGAAATTCGAAAGTAACTGTCTAACAGTCTGTCTTACTGTTAACTTTTCATGCCTTAACATCTATTATATATATATATTTATTTACTTCTGTATTTTATTCATTATAAATTGTCTTTTTATTTAATTTTTATTCCCCTGGTGGGATATATTATATAATGTGTCCGTAGATGTGTCCGTGGCATCACAGCGGGCCCTATCAGAATACCAGCGCTGCGGTATTTATTTTTTAAATATCGCAGCATTATGCTGAGATAGGAGCCTTTTTGGCATCGCACAAGTCGTTCTTATTGAATATTCTTTGTTGTTTTTTGTTTTTTCGATGTTTAGTTTTTAAATGCT
Source organism: Atethmia centrago (assembly GCA_905333075.3). NCBI lineage: Eukaryota > Metazoa > Arthropoda > Insecta > Lepidoptera > Noctuidae > Atethmia > Atethmia centrago. The sequence continues at coordinate 16,878,359 of HG995388.1, forward strand.
TCTTTTTTTTACTTTTGTATTTCTTGTGCGTGTCCCAAATAAAATATTTTTCTTCTTTTCTTCTTCTTTCTTCTTCTAAACTGATTCCGATGAAATGTGGCACACGGATAGACCATGATACGGGTTAAGACATAGAATGCTTTTTATCCCGTTAGAAGGTTCCCGTGGGATACATTCTCGACCACCTCGCGGGGCAAAGCTTCAAGTATTTATGATAAATATATTCAATTATTTTTCTGTTGTCTGACAGTATCAGTGGTTCCGGGAAAATGTGTCACTTGTAACAGAAGAATATCACGAGTATTCGAGTAATCTTCCGAAGAGGCTTTCTAATTATTGTTGAGGATAAAGTAACGCACTACGGTGGCATTTTAAAGCTCTCAAGTGATTGAATGAAGAAAAATCATTTTCTGGTGGAAAAATAATTCTTGGAACACAGTTTTTTTTTTTATGTTACACAAAATGCCAAAAGGCATAAATTGCGACCAAATTAACGGCTAAGCTATCGCTTAGCCGTTAATTACAACAGGACTTATAACTCTATGTACTATATCCCGTCCCCCCCCTCTCTCTCTCTGCACTCTTGAAATTACAGACGTAATGATAATAATATATTGGATTCACATTCTAGTCTAAACGAATGCGACTAAATATCCCTGACCTCAACGAAAAAAAAAAAACCTATCTGAAAATACCAGTATCTGAAAAACTAAAAATCAATCGGCCCAGCCTTTTCCCAACTATGTTTAGGGTTCCAGCTCTTGGGTAAATAATAACAGCCGCATGGATCGATCGAAGGTTAAGCTACGCTTGCCGCGATCGGTTCGTGGATGGGTGAGCATCCATTACATATCGTGACTTCTCCGTGCCTCGGAGAGCACGTCAAGCCGTTGTCATTTGTAGATCTTTGACAGTAGTTACGGGTAGTAGTCCAAAAGTCTGACAACCAGTCTTACCAAGGGGTATCGTGTTACCCAGTAACTGGGTTGTGGAGGTCAGGTAGGTTTTGGAAAAAGGCTAGGCAGATTGATTGTTTGAACTAACGGCTTAACGTACTTTACGAGGTACGGAGGGGTTTCGATTTGTAATGGATGGCCACCCATCTATGAACTGACCGCTGCAAATGTAGCTTAACCTCCGATCGACCCGTTCGGCTGTTATTATTTAGCTACGAATAGCTTTGTATCAGAAAACGCGCAATACTATTAAATCTACTAAACGTTCCAATCAAAATCACTGTTCCAAATTTGAATGAATTCACATACGTTTAAAGCAAACAAAGTTATCTACGATTCCGGAACTCAATGCTCAGATAACATGTGGCATTATTAATAATGGGTACTATTAATAATACTATTATTTAGTGTTGGGTGTTCGTTTCGACACGTTGTTACCGGAATATGTGGTTAGGTGCGAATTGTTTAATTAAAGCGGTATTTGCATGATTAGGTCTGTGGTAATGTTTGTGAATGGATTGCTTGCGTTTGCAATTTTTTTTTGTTGTTGATTGTTTGACGATTAATGTTGTTATGTATTATAAGCCGGACTATGATAGACTAACTTCATGACTGTCACTTCAGTTTTTATGTTTGTAACGACTGTATCATTATTATTTAACTAAATTTAATAAACCAAAGTTAATAATATTTTATTATTATTTTTTTTATTTTATTAATAATTTAACTGCCTAGGTGGTTAAATTATTAATAAAAAAATAAAGGGATCGTTGTTGGGAGATCGTTGCAATCGCAACTGCTGAGCAGTGGGGTCCTGGGTTCGATCGCTAGGTAATGTAAACTATCACTAGGTTTAATTATCCTTCCAAAGTCTGAATTTGTACCCAGTTAGTGAGCAGTGGTGGCCCAGTGGTAACGGCCGCGACTTACGAGTCGGTCGTGAGTTCGAACCGATATCCGAGGTTCGAACCCTTTTTTTTTTGGGTGAGTAATTATCGAATAACTTCTCCCGCTCTGGGCGGAGTGGAAGGGCGTGTCGGACTATTACTGACTAAAATCCACCAGTGTTCCTTCCGTTGCCTGTGTTGCCAGGGGCCACGGTATCCCTTTCGGACTTTTCCGCGACCCCGGCAGGCATCGGACCTAGCGAACACCTACACTTGTGCTGACATCTCTTTGAGGCGCGCGTGGAACCGTCGATCTGGGCCTGGTACTTATCGGACGGCGAACTACCCAATGCTCACCGTCCGCAAGCCCGCACCTACTGTGGGCGGGAATCCGCCGGGGATTACCGACGCCCAGGGCGTCTCCTGCGGTCGCTAGGTGCGTGGGGGCGCGAACTTTGCCTCTGCCTCACCCGTTCCGTCTCCTCCAGCTAACGGCTTCCCATGCCCTCTCGCTCCATACAATGGCCTGGACCAGGGCCGGACGCGAGAGATCTCCGCCACCGATCGCTTCATAATTTATAATGATATAATAAATTATTTCATCACCACTGCTCTCAATCGGTGAAAAACATCTGGAGGAAACCGGCATGTCTTAGAACCTAAAATTCGAAGATATGTGACATCTACCAACCCGCACAGAGCCTGTTGGTGGATTACGACCCAGTCTCTCTCACAGAGAGGAGGCCTGTGTCCCAGCAGTGGGAACACTATAGGCCGATTATGTAGTGACTATAAGCTCGTCCCAATTGCATTGAGCATAACTTTCGCAACGTGGCTGTACGTCACTGCCCGCCCTTTTGGGAAATACAGCCGTAATGGTTTATGTAATATTCTGTGGGGCTTGTGGCCAAATTAATTATAACAACCGCACGGGTCAATCGATCAGGTTAAGCTACACTTGCCGTGGTTGGTCCGCGGATGGGTGACCATCTTTACATACCAAGACCCCTCTGTGCCTCGGAAAGCACGTTAAGCCGATGGTCCCGGCTGCTATTCGTGGATCTTTGACAGTCGTTACGGGTCGTCAGAAGCCCAAAACTCTGACAACCAGTCTTACCAAGGGGTATCGTGTTACCCAGTAACTAGGTTGTGGAGGTCAGATAGGCAGTCGCTCCATGTAAAATACTGGTATTCTCTGCATCTGGTTAGACTGGAAGCTGACCACAACGTAGTTGGGAAAAGGCTAGGCAGATGATGATGGTTTATATAATATTCTAAATCTACTTAGCACTTAAGTGAAAACGGCTTACCATCGTACACAGTAGGCACGAATGTTACTAACAACCTAAAAGCTTATTACCGATACTAATGATTTTCATAATACAACACTGTAATATTAGTTTAATGTCCAACTTAAGTTCCGTGGGCGCGGGATTCGCGTGTGGTGCGAGGGACAGCGATTTGAAACATACATAAATTTGGGAAATAATATAGTAATAATAATTGAATTGATTTATAATAATAATAAAATTAATAATATCCCCACCAATCCGCACTGAGCCTGCGTGGTGGATTACGGCCCACTCCCTCTCACAGTGAGGAGCCCTGTATCCCAGCACATTATAGGCTGATTATAGATGTGTGTATGTAATATCCCCACCACGGTACCTCTACGTTGACGTCGTGGTGGGGCTTGTGCGCTCCGTACTCTAGATCTGTGCTGGTAGAGTTTACTTTGCCGGAACAGGTCTAGGGTAAGGAGTAAAACCAAAAGAGGTCCAAAACCCACAGGGCAGCATGTGGTGAGCTTTTGGGCAGTAGCGACCCCACGGATCCTATCTCCTGGGGAGAAGTCTTGTTCCTCATCTCTGGCTTGCCTTTATTGGCCGGCTGGAGTGAACACTGACAAGAAACTGAGCTCCCACCTCATTTTTGCCTTTATTGGCCGGCTTAAGTGGAGATTCGTAAGAGCAAACCTGCTCGGAGGAAGGAAGTCCAGTAAGTGCTCGTAGGGATCTCGACCATCTTCCGGGCACTCTCACGACAAAATCAAACGGGTTGCATTGTATTCGTATAATTTATTATTTTTTATGATATTGATTTTAGATTCTGTGATTACCTTAACTCACACACTGACCTACTACTTAGTAAGGAGAAGTACTTTTACAAAGTTTGTAAATATGTGAACACCATCTATCTATCACAGAAATTATTTATCTGTCATTGCTTCATTTTTACTTCTTTTTACCTATTGTAGTATAGTCTAGATGCATCGTCTTCACATATAATTACAGTGTACCTATACAAAATATTGTAACACATTTTTAAAAGAGTAACGATGGAGTTTCTAGCTCATTCTTCTCCATACAAAACTACCTTTTGGAAGGGGCGACTAGAATCAATTCTATTTTTTTTTTTTTGTAAAAATGCCCTTTATGTGCCTATTTGAAATAAATAATTTGACTTTTCTAGGATTGTTCTGAAAGCCGTGGAACCTGTACACTCCTCAAGCACCTCAGGACATGTCACCCCTTGTGGCTACGTCACTATGTGCTAGCAACAGTTTCCGGGGGCCCATTATTGAGTTTGTAAGTGACCGCCTGCCATTTTTTTAAATAAGTTAGATGGAGAAGTCATTTCCCATCAGACTACCCCTGAGAAGAAACGGCGCAACAAACTCAGGGGTCGAAGTCTCTTTAAAGGTCCAGATATACTCCTTTTGCTTCGTTTACGTTCATACGCCGGTTGCGAGTACTACTCATCTGACCATTTTGAAGAACATCACCAATAATACTGTTACTAAAAGGCATTCATGGGAAAAGACGTCATTTACACACAATTATGCTACCAAGCTAGAAAGTCACTAGTTCATTACTTTTTTTTTTTTTTTTGAGGGTGGGAAATCATCAAATAACTTCTCCCGCTCTGGGTGGAGCGGGAGGGTGTGTCATACTCTTACTGACTAAAACCCACCCGTATTCCTTCCTGTTGCATGTGTTGCGGGGGCCTCGGTGACCCATAAGTACCTTCCCGCGACCCCGGCAGGCATCGGCCCTAGTGGACCCCTACTTTGTGCTGACGACATCTGTTTGAGGCGCGCGTGGAATACGACGCGCCGTCGACCCGGGCCTGGTCCTTACCGGACGGTGAGCTACCCATTGCTCACCGTCCGCAAGCCCGCGCCTACGATGGCCGGAAATCCGCCCGGGATTCCCGACGCCCTGGGCGTCTCCTGCGGCGGCTAGGGGCGAGAGGGTGCGAAACGTGCCTTTCCCTCAACCGTCCCGCCTCCTCCTTCGCGAGCATTACTGCTTCGCAGAAGGAGGTGACGGCTGCCCATGCCCTCTCGCTCCGTACCATGGCCTGAACCAGGGCCGGACGCGAGAGGTCTCTGCCGCCGATCGCCTCCATGAGGACACGGCGGTGCTCTGCCCAAGCCGGGCAGATCTCCACCGTATGCTCCACCGTGTCCTCCGGGCGATCCACACAGTGGTGACACCCGGACGTTTCCTCCCGCCTTATCTGACCCAGGAACCTCCCGAAACTGCCGTATCCGGTGAGGACCTGCGTCAGGCGGAAGGTGAGGACGCCGTGGCGCCTCTCCAGCCACTCCTCAAAGAGGGGACTTATCGCCGCAATTGTGGCGTGCCCAGCACTGGGTTGCGACAACCGTACTTTCCATGACGCCATGAGATCCCGCTGGAGCTCCGTCCGCTGTGCCGCGATTTCTTGAGTTTTAAATTCTAACCTAATCAGTAATTTGGTTATGTAAATAAATATATATTACAAAAAAAAAAAAAAATCAGTAAACCGGCTGTCAACTCTAGAGTCATCTACCGTGCCCATAACTTCTAAACGAAGGGTTCTAATGCACAGTTTATCGATAGCTTCTCTATAGTCGAATTATTCATTCACTGGAATAATGTGTAACGTGCTAGCTGTCACTTTGTATACGTAATAAAAAGGTCATATCTATTGTAACGGTGATAGTTTAGTTTAATCGATTTATATGTGTAAAATAAATGTATAATAAATAACAAGTGTAAAAGTCTAGAATAAAATAAATAATAATTAACAACTTCTGGTTGAAATGGCTGATTACTTCACACACTTGCCTGGCATCTCAGTTCCAGTCACCCTTAGAGTCTGGGTCACTACCGCAGATTCTAACTACAGGCGTTATTCACATGCTCCATAAGCCAGGAAGTCCCGCGGTACCCAAGAATTATAGACCAATTACCTGTTTGTCGACGGTCTATAAACTTCTTACATCCATCGAGAGCGAAGATTAATACACACATTGACAGTAATTCGATTATGCCTGCCTCTCAAAATGGACCTAGGAACGGGTTCCGCGGTACTAAGGAGCTACTCCTCATCGACATGGCCATTAGCCAACAGTTTCGTCGATCTCGTAAGGATCTGTCGACATGTTGGATAGATTATAAGAAGGCCCACGTTGCTGGAGTTTTACAACATAGATGCAACTCTACGCACCTTCCTTGGGTCGTGTATGGGGCAATCGAGGACGGTCCTTCGCTATCCAGGGTATCTACAGATCCAGGCGAATGATAAGTCTGTGTGGATTAAAAGGGGAATATTTCAGGGCGACAGTTTGAGTCCACTTTGGTTCTGCTTAGCCTTGAATCCTCTAAGCACACTGCTGGGGGATTCAGGTCTAGGCTAACGATTGAAGGGAGGTGGTCAGGTCATTTCCCACCTCCTCTACAAGGATGACTTGAAACTCTTTGCCCCCAACAAATTACGACTGATGGAGCAACCGAAGGTAACTGAAACTTTCAGTATCGCCATCAGGATGGAATTTGGTGTGGACAAATGTGCAGTCATACATGTAAAGCGAGGTAGGATTATGGAATACGAGGGAATGCAACTTTCGGATTCCATACACCTCAGATCTCTGTCCTCATCCGAAAGCTATAAGAATTTGGGTATGTCGGAAGCGTTAGGCATCAACGTCGCTGACATGAAGCGATCGTTGAAGGAGCGCTGCTTTGGTCGCCTTTTTTTTTTTTTGGATGGGAACTCATCAAATAACTTTTCCCACTCTGGGCGGAGCGGGAGGGTGTGTCAGACTCTTACTGACTAAAACCCACCCATATTCGTTCCTGTTGCCTGTATAGCCAGGGGCCTCGGTGACCCTTTAGTACCTTCCCACGACCCCAGCAGGCATCGGCCCTAGTGGACCCCTACACTTGTGCTGACGACATCTCTTTGATGCGCGCGTGGAATACAACGCGCCGTTGACCCGGGCCTGGTCCTTACCGGACGGTGAGCTACCCATTGCTCACCGTCCGCAAGCCTGCGCCTACGGTGGCCGGAAATCCGCCTGGGATTCCCGACGCCCAGGGCGTCTCCTGCGGTGGCTAGGGGCGAGAGGGCGCGAAAATTTCCTTTCCCTCAACCGTCCCGCCTCCTCCTTCGCGAGCATAACTGCTTCGCAGAAGGAGGTGACGGCTGCCCATGCCCTCTCGCTCCGTACTATGGCCTGAACCAGGGCCGGACGCGAGAGATCTCTGCCACCGATCGCCTCCACGAGAACACGGTGGTGTTCTGCCCAAGCCAGGCAGACCTCTACCTTATGCTCCACCGTGTCCTCCGGGCGATCCACACAGTGGTGACACCCAGGCGTTTCCTCCCGACTTATCCGAAACAGGAACCTCCCGAAGCTGCTGTGTCCGGTGAGGACGACGTGGCGCCTCTCTAGCCACTCCTCTAAGAGGGGACTTATCGCCGCATCTTTGGTCGCCTGAAGAAGGTATTAATTAGTCTTCTTTCAGGCGGAAACAAGTTGCGCGCCTTTAACGGTTGGGTCATGCCGGTTTTGATGTACTCTTTTGGCATACTCAAATGGACTCAGACCGAACTTTACGCTCTGGAAAGGAGGATCCGTACACTGCTGACTGCAAACCGGATGCATCACCCACGATCATCGGTGATGAGACTGTACATCCCACGGAAGTGCGGGGGTCGAGGCTTTTTAAATGTGAAGACCCTTCACAACCGCGAGGTGTGCAGTCTCAGGGAATGTTTTTTTTAAGAGTGGGTATGCACCGTGATATGTTCACCCCGCTCTCCATGGCTAAAGAGAACTGGCGAAAACCTGTAGTACTTACTACCGATGACCGCAAGAATGTATGGCACAACAAGGAGCTGCACGGGTGCTTCTATCGGGCTCTTCATGAGCCCGGTGTATATTTTTTAGAGTCCATATCCTAGCTACATTTTGAGGACCTTTTCAGGGAAACTGAAGGACTGAACTTTCTATCTTGACGAATAACTACCGGAGACATATTATGAAGGACGGGACTGTTGACGTATGTCGGGCAAGCCACCGTCCGGGTGAGTCCATCAGACATAATTATCATCTCTGGTTATAGGAGCCAATGGTTGTAGGCACCGTACACTATCACTTATTTGATGTTGGTTTAGTTATAGAGTGCACAGAAAGAACCACAACTTATGTTTAAAGCTATATTAAAATGTAGAAGTTACAAGTTAAAGTGGTAGCGATTCTTTCTCTTGACAAGTGGTTAGTTCCACAGTTGTTGTCTGACTCGATCCGCCTTGCGTGAAAAGTTACAATTATAGCGTAATATTTATGACGCACGACATCCAAGTAGGTTGCTGCGTTCCCAAAGTAACTGTACGGTTGATGAGACCGTACATGTTGGCAACCCCACAAAGATGTACGGAAGATAAAGAAAAGCTTGTCAAGAGAAGAAACCCTATTACAAATAATAAATTAAACTATTCGGAGTTGAATGCGATGTTGTCTGCGTAACGTGGACGTTCCGCTTGCAGTTCTGCTTGGCTCGCTGTGTGAATGTTTTCTTCTTGCTTTCTGTGTTGTATCGGTTGCATTTCAATCTCTTCAAGCTGATTGTTCGTAGCTACATGGCTCTTAGTTTGTTTGGAGTGACAAGATGATCCGTATCTCTTTACATGAAATGAAATGAAATGAAATGAAATTGTTTATTCTGTAAATAGGATATGAGAATCACTTTTACACGTCATATTAAAAAATAAGCTAGATGGAGTCGACATTTCCTATCTGACTACCCCTGAGAAGAAATGGCGAAACAAACTCAAGGGTCAAAGTCTCTTTTAAAGTCCAGACATAATCTTGGTCAGATCATGTGAGGACCATGTAGATCTATGTCTGAAATGGTCTTTTGAGGAAAGAACCACACAAATTTGAGTGGACCTGTCCAGTCAGTGCAAGCATTTGTCAGTAATCGTGTAGCTCAACTCAAAACTTAAGGAGCTCAACGACTCGACGAACAATACCAAGGAAAGGACAATGGGGTTGGCCGCATAAAGAACTCAAAATGCCAGACCATCATTAAAACTAAGAGAAAAAAAAAAATAACAACAAGAAATAAATAAAAATGACCCACATAGTGCTCACATTCACAATAATTAAAGTAATATAATACTTTTCAAGGTACATAAATATTCACTTAATTTTGCTTATAATATTCATCAATGTCAATATGTACATATAGTTGTATATAATGATGATTTTGCATAATTTTAATATCAAATTTTTTGGTTTTAGCACAAAGCTTATCAGAGCGAGCAGCTCAATCCCAAGCTTTTTTGTCTTCTAAATAATCTGAAATCTGAAATACAAACCATCCCGCAAAGACAATGACGATTACTCCCACAATGGTATAAGAGACGGCGTATTGGTGTATGTCATGAGTGGAAATGGTTGATGGGAGCTGGTTTTCTAGTGTTTTCATAATAGCTAATCGCTTGTCGATTTCCTCCAATTCTGCAGTTTCGGGTAACATCACGTGCGACATATTGTGTGTTATGTTCACAATGTTATTTACCAGCGATGGTATATTCATGGAAAGATCCATCTTCATGTTGCTATTGTATCGGTTATGCGAGTGAATTGTTAATTCCTTTGATTGCAACAAGCAACCCGGTGTCAAGGTCAGTATCTCGGAAGTCATGGAGTGTGTAGTGATGTCATTTTCACATACAATTCGTATTGTGCACGTTCCGCAACAAATCGCCAGCCAAGTATTCGTTGTGTGTAATGCGATCCACTCCTGCTTACATAGCACATTTTTTACGTCACAAGGTGAGGTCGTTCGATGACCCAGTAGTTTTGCTTCACATGGGGCGTTGCTGTTATGCAAGTTGAATATAGGTAGATTCTTGTTGCATATCAAATTGCCTGGTTGAATGTGACTACACCGCTTCATGTCATCTTCAGATAAGGATACATAAGTGCTCTTCCCGAAATTTAATGATATGTGCTGCGAAGCCAGCTGGGCGATGACTGTTCCTGTGCTTGTTTTCATGGGCAACGGTGTAGCTTGGTATAGAGTGAAGTCTTCATCATCAATGGGACGTGTATCTCGAATAAGAAGTAGTTAGTGGTGACTCGCGCCCTCACTTATAGTAATTTGTAGATGTCTTTGATATCGTCTCTGATGTTCCGGACCGGCAATGACGAGGTCCTCGGGAGTTTGCCTGCGATTTCAGTTAGTTGCTCGATCAAGTTGACAGGTGTAAGTAGATGGATGTCTATGTGCCCTTTGTAGACATCAGTTATGCTTTCAAACAGCATCTCTTGAACTCTCTCCAAATTGGTATTCAGCAAGTATGCTGTTAGTGAGGCCGAGTTGAAGTAGTTAGTAGCCATCAGTACTTCCATTTCAGACTCCACTTTGACTAAGTTGGTGTTAGTCTGCGCCATGAAGTCGTCTATTAAACCAAACTGTCGCTTGATATTTTGTTCATTCTTCTTCAGCATATTGTTTTCAAGTTCGACTATTGAAGTCTGGTTTTTAACCAGAGCAAGTAAATAGTTTTCATTATTTTGGACAGCTTGTATGTCGTTGTGGTATTTATCTGCAAACCGTTGATCTAGAATACCAAAGAGGCTGTTAGCAACATATCCCACTCCATCAATCATTCCTCGTTTCTTACGATTACTCAAGTGTTAGTGAGGAGCTAGGAGTATGGTGTTGTAGTAGCTCAGTATTTCCATTTCGTGGGTAAGCTGTTCTAAAGTTGTCTTGCAGTATCTTGGGTCTGTTTTTTTGCACAGTTCGTTCAATCCCCTGAGGTAAGCTTCAATTCGACGTACTCCGTCCCAGTAAGTTGTTAAGATATAGTACATAAGTAATGTCCATTCGTCATGAATCACTTATACGTTTCCTATTGTGTCGTAATAAATCGGCCGCTCAAGTTCGAAGTTAGTAATTTGAACGCCAGACGTCATGATTTTGCCATATGACCCAGTTATTAACGTAAATACGATTAATAACATTGTAAGAAGAGTGGAAAAATATTTATTTCCGCTCGTCTTTGGCGTTATTGCAGTTTTCTTTTTTGTCTGACCTTGGTTGTTGTTCTCGATAGGAAATGGTGACAGTTTCACGATTGGACGTTTGATGATACCAGATTGAGTTTTAACCGTGGTCACTCGAACATAGCCATCGGAACCGGGGTGCAATTCAAGCACGCGTCCCATGGCCCACTTTTCTGTAGGCAAGTTGTTGTCCTTGATCAAGACTATATCGCCTTCCTAGATGTTCTTATTTGGTTTGTTCCATTTCCCCCTGATCTGAAGCTGTGTTAAGTATTCAGTCGACCAACTCTTCCAAAATTGGTGCAGCATGTGCTCTGTTAGCTGCCGCCGTTGACGTAAATTAACGTTATTTACGTCGCAGTACGTTGATATTGGTAGCGACATCGTTGGGCTTCCAGTGAGAAAATGACCAGGTATTAAGTAGTTTTAAAACTCATCGTGATCTTCAGTGAGTGGACAGAGGGGTCTTGAGTTCATACAGGCTTCTATTTTTGCCAGTAGCGTAGTAAACTCTTCGAATGTTAGTTTCTGATCGCCTAGTACGCGGTGAAGATGATGTTTCATCGATTTCACGGCCGCTTCCCACAGACCACCAGCACTTGGCCACGCGGGAGCGTTGAAGTGCCATACTACCTCCATTTTTCCGATCTCGTTAAAAAAGTGCGGTGAAAGTTCTTGTTTAAAATTTTCAAATTCATTGCGCAACATCTTCGAAGCCCCAATGAAGTTCGTGCCGCAGTCTGAGTACACATGTTTAGGTGTACCGCGTCTAGCGCACATGCGCTGGGAAGCGGCGATGAAAGTCTCGGTGCTTAAATCAGACACCAGTTCAATGTGTACAGCTTCAGTAGTCATGCACATGAAAATAGCGATGTACCCCTTCGTAGTCTTTACTCCTCTTCCTTTGTTTAGTTTGACTGGCACGTGTCCAGTGAAGTCTACACTAGTGTGTGTAAAAGGTCAAGATGGGGTAGCTCTCTGTTCTCTTCTGACTAACGGCGAATACTTGCACAGGCATAACCAAGTGACTAGGATTATTCACTAGCAACTTGCTTTGAAATATAAACTTGTAGACTTTGAGGTACCGTATTACAAGTATGTGCCCGACCCAGTTCTCGAAAATGACCATGTTACATCGGATCGGTCTATCATTACTGTCAAGACTATTATTGCCCATAAGCCTAATAGATCGATTAGCGCGCTGCGCAATGATAGTCGATGTTACCATTCCACATGTTGGGAACTTCGTGAAAGCTGCGAAAGAGAAACAAATAAAATATCTTGACTTAGCACACGAGGTGGATGATATGAGCTCGGCTGTCATTGTACCGATTGTCATAATGGCCAATGGCCTGATGGCCGAAAGCCTCAACCAAAATCCCTCGGGCTCTCGTTAGGCGGTTAGATCAAGGCCCTGATTCAGAAGGCAGTACTCCTGGTTACGGCTCGTATCGTTAGGAGGTTCCTATCTCTGGAATCCTAATCATCGGTAGCTTGGACCCTGCTCCCGATACCAGCGAACCACATTTTTTTTTAATATTTTTAATTGTTTTTTATATCTTGTTTTAAGAAATATTTAAAAATGTATTTTATATGGCGTAAAATTAAACAAACGAAATAATAATAATAAATAAATAATGTAGTGGTTATCGTTTAGTTTAATTAATATAAATTCTTACTAATATTATAAACGCGAAAGTTTGTGAGTATGTATGTATGGATGTTTGTTACTCTTTCACGCAAAAACGACTGAATGGATTTTAATGAAACTTTACAATAATGTAGCATATACATCAGAATAACACATAGGTTATAATTTATAAAGATATTGTGTGAATCGTCCGAAATATAAATATAAGTGTCAAGTAAATAGAAAAAAAATCTGCCATAAATGCAATAAAAATTGATAACTTATTTCTAAGTAGGGTAGGTAGGAAAGGTAGGAAAGGTAGGAAAGGTGGGGTAGATATTTAGTGCTACCCGTGCCAAGCCGGACGGGTAAAGCTAGTGTATAATAAGTGTGAAAGTCTTAGAATACAATAAATATTTCCATAATAGTTTACAAAGTGCTGTGTGTGCTTGTTAATGTCCTCCAGTGAATGAATAATTCAACCTTAGATTTTTTGTGACATAAATTTACGGTTTCCTAGAAGTGCAGTAGCCGTCAAATTATAAAGGCCGTCATGAAAATCTGTAATTTTCACCAGTTTTTGACATTAGGGTGCCAATCACCACTGTGTGGATCGCCTGGAAGACACGGTGGAGCACACGGTGGAGGTCTGCCCGGCTTGGGCAGAGCACCGCCGTGTCCTCGTGGAGGCGATCGGCGGCAGAGATCTCTCGCGTCCGGCCCTGGTTCAGGCCATGGTACGGAGCGAGAGGGCATGGGCAGCTGTCACCTCCTTCTGCGAAGCAGTAATGCTCGCGAAGGAGGAGGCGAGACGGTTGAGGGAAAGGCAATTTTCGCGCCCCCTCGCCCCTAGCCGCCGCAGGAGACGCCCTGGGCGTCGGGAATCCCGGGCGGATTTCCGGCCACCGTAGGCGCGGGCTTGCGGACGGTGAGCAATGGGTAGCTCACCGTCCGGTAAGGACCAGGCCCGGGTCGACGGCGCGTCGTATTCCACGCGCGCCTTAAAGAGATGTCGTCAGCACAATGTAGGGGTCCGCTATGGCCAATGCCTGCCGGGGTCGCAGGAAGGTACTAATGGGTCACCGAGGCCCCCGCAACACAGGCAACAGAAGGAATACGGGTGGGTTTTAGTCAGTAAGAGTCTGACACAACCTCCCGCTCCACTCAGAGCGGGAGAAGTTACTTGAAGATTTCCCATCCACAAAAAAAAAGGGTGCCAAAAAACGCTCCATATTTGGACTGCCGCTATTATGTGATCGTTCACCGCTTTCTTGAAACCCAAGCTTTAAGGCCTATGCATTGTCCGCCGTCACTAGAACCACAGTTCTTTCCACTCATCCACATAATCATTATGGGTTTTCGCAACTAAATCGCTCGGTATCACGTGAACGACACATTACGGATGAGTTACGTGGTTTATTTAATATCTCATGTTATTGTACGCGTAGGTTTGCCAATAGCTTGCTAAAAATATTCTTAAGAATAGAATATTTACTCATTATTTACTAATAGGAAAGACTCTTGTATTTCGTTAAACAATTTAGAAGTTTAGATTCATTAGGTAGGTACGTTCTGTGCTTTTTATTTAACCTTGACACTTCATTGACGTCATTTTATTATCATAACGTCTATGATCCCGTAGTCACGACGGTTTTCCGACGTTAGTTCGTCGTTTCCACGTCGGTTTTCCGACGTCTGATGGCGACACCTGGATCTGAAACGTTGAAGCTACACACCACAATAAACTACAATTAACCGATAAAGCCCCAATGGCTCCGAATAGGAGCCCTCGCGGCGCGCGATTTGAAAGTAGTTATCGAATAAAAATGTTTTTTTTGAGATTGAGAGATGACGTTATTGAGCCACGAGCCTGAGCGGTTAATATTAAGTCGCGATTTCTGAGATTAAAAAAAATTCAATAAAAAACGGTAGTTTTTTCTGCTATTTGTAACACTTTTGAAACCATCAGTATTGATATTAAAGAAAATATAATGAAAATAAATTAATTCGACCAAGATTATATATTATAATTATATTTACTCACCTCCTTGAATGAATCGGGGAAAAATTAAAGACAGAATGACAAAGGATCCACAACAGCATCTTCAAATATAATTATGCAATCGTAAACCAAGCTACTAGGAGTGCAGTTCACTGCTTCATCTTAAAATAGTTTAACGTTACACATAACATCACGCCTTGTTTCCCAGACGAGTTGGGCAGAGGTTTACCTATAGTACACCCATATTTCACCAGTTATGTTTAAGTCCTATGTAATAGGGGGCGAGCCTATTTCCATCAACCGGGCATATATCCAGATTCCAGGCTACTACTGAGAAATTCCTGATAGAAAACCCATCAACACTTTGCCCAACCTGGACGGGAATCGAATCCAGAACCTCATACTCAGCAGTAGTGCTTGCGACCGCTAGACCAACGAGGCACTCAACATTTAACGTAACAATTCCCCGAAAACAGCTCGTAACAATTGAAGAATGATTCCATTAATTAAACCTTAATTAAATTTATAAAGGTAAAGAACACGGTGCTCCCTAAAGTATCCTACAAAAAACAAACACCCAAATTCCGTGCAACGGAAAAGAAACCCTTAGAGGATCGGCAATTATCTCGGAAACTTCCCCTTAACTGCTAATCGTTAAGGGTTGACTCTCTACTCAGCAAAGTTTCCACATTTACAGAAATAATTACATGCTACCCTTTTCTTCCCCTTAAAGGGGGGGGGGGGCTTGTTTAAATACCTTTCGACTGGCCTTATTGAAAAACTTTTTAGATACATTGCTTTGTAGAACGATTTAGGAAGGCCACTTGAAGGTAAATTAATTTTTCTCCATCTGTACAAATTGAAATGATATTAAGAGAAATTCCACGTTTTTGTTCTTGTAAATTATAGGACCAAGAGTTTCCTCGAAAATTGCCGTGAGCGATTCGGAAAATCGTATTCGAAAACCAATTATTCGGAGATTAACTCGAGCGCCGGGTTGTTAGGGAGGCGTGCAACAATCAAATGAATTCATCCAACATCGTCGGTACCAAAGTTTAAGAAAATATTGGCAGTCCTCTTCATCTTGACGGCTTTTTCAATGGAAGCTTAAGAGTGCTGGTTTTGGGCCATTAGTACTACGACAGGAGATTGTCTAATATACTGTCGTACAACAGACACACAGAAAATGTCTTGTCGAGGGTCAGTTCGACATCGACACAGATAGTCATATTGCTGATATACCACAGTGAGGACTTCAAATAAATAGGGATGCTCATTTACTCTGGCTAAAGTTGCAGTCAGCGGAGGTGACGTAACTGAAACGATGGCTCTGGAGGGCCTAGACTCGGCTTAGCAATCGCTTCCAAAGCGTTTCGATTTCTTGAACAGTATTGACATAATCTGCTCGGTAGCTCATGTCAATCTCATACATTTTTTATTGTTTCATTATCTGTATAGCTGATAGAATGCCACTTTATCTAGGCCCTCTGGGTTCATTTCGATTTAATATGTTAAGTTAGTCGGTCCTGGAGTGCAGTGCAGTTATTATCACGTATAAGCAGAGTGTATTCGCATCTTGTTGCAATTAATTTATGATTTAAACTTGTATCTGAATTTAGTCAAACGTGGGAATGGACGAAATGAAAATTTCCGAAACTCGCTACTCGGGGGCGAAATTTTCCATTCCGATGGAGAAAGGATTAAGATGAGAAGTTAAGAGTTTTATCTATGTTATTGGAATATTTGGCCAACTTCAGGCAGCACGCGTAGTTAAAATGTTTTACGTTGATAAATATCAAGTCAAAACTTGGGTAATTACAATATATCTTATGTTCCGATTGGTGATTTTGCCAATAATTGAATTTTGTGTTTATTTATCGGTGTACCTTTCGCCGGAGCAGTTTAGAAGTTGGTTAGAGATTTAGTGCCACCAGCATCGTGAAAAACAAAATTGTCTTGACTAAGCACAACAGAATTTACGGGTTCAAATTCAAGCAAGTACAAATAAGGGCAGAAGAATGATGACGATGTACTTTTTGGGTTTATTTTAGAAGTTACTGACATCGGTAAAGGAAAAACATCGTGAAGAAACCTGGACTCAACCTAACAGGTTCACTGTCCACAGACCACATACGGTCTATGGAGAGACTTCCATACCAGTCCACAGACCGTATGTGGTCTGTTCGCCGGTACAATTTCTAAGCCATCTGACACCGTGGACGTAAGAAGAAAGTCTCTTATTTAATGCGGACTTGGCAGGACACATCATAAAAAAGAAAATAATAATAATAATAAAAAAAACGGTAAGAAACTAAATAAAAAGGAAAGTATGCGCATACTACATATGGTATGGTCACGAGGTGATTTTTACCGTCCTAAAGTTAAATAAATAAATCCGTTAAATAATAGGCTAAATATATATTTCAAAACACTTATAAATACATTTTAACCACAAATATACCGACTAAAAACATAACTAGACTTATGGACCATTCCCAATCTGGAGCCTGGAGAGTGAACCTGTTAACACAAGTTTGAAATCACCAACCCATGTTGAGTAAGCGTGGTGATTAATGCTTATGCCTTCTCTGTATGAGAAGAGGCGTTTGCCCAGCAGTGGGACATTAATAAGAATGCTGATGATTTTTTTGTTCCATCTTCTTATTAAATGTTATTATTATTATTATTAAATACAAATACATGCAGCTTTTTTCAACAAGCAAATCTTCTTATTAACTGAAATACGATTGTTACCATTTGAAATTTCAAAATAACTTTTGTAATCTGCAGTCCGTTTACTGTTTTGTCCTATTTTAGACTTTTTACCCGACTGCCCCAAAGGAGGGTAATGTTTTTGGAGAGTATGTATGTATGTATGTATATCTATTTCCTTGGCACGCTCTGTAGCCTAAACGACTTGATGGATTTTAACATAAGAGGTGTCGTTAGATTCGTTTTAATTGTGGAAGTGACATAGGCTATTTAATATTTATATATTGCATCTGCGAATACAAAAAAGGGACGAGAAGGTTTTTTTTAAATAAATTACAACAATATTGATATCAAATGTATTAGTATTGCTAGTAATGAGTCAATTCCATATATTAATAAAATTAAAAAGCTTGAAATAAAACGAATTATCTAATATATATATATATATAGTCTAACCCAAGTACTTACTTTTACTTCTCGCCCCTAGCCGCCGCAGGAGACGCCCTGGGCGTCGGGAATCCCGGGCGGATTTCCGGCCACTGTAGACGCGGGCTTGCGGACGGTGAGCAATAGGTAGCTCGCCGTGCGATAAGGACCAGGCCAGGGTCGACGTCGCGGTGTGTTCCACGCGCGCCTCAAAGAGATGTCAGCCCAAGTGTAGGGGTCCACTAAGGCCGATGCTTGCCGGGGTCACGGGAAGGTACGAAAGGGTTACCGAGGCCCCTGGCAACACAGGCAACGGATGGAACACGGGTGGGTTTTAGTCAGTAAGAATCTGACACACCCTCCTGCTCCGCCCAGAGCGGGAGAAATTACTAAAATTTGATAATTTCCCACCCAAAAAAAAAATACCTACTCCTCCTATTTATGATTAATTATTATTGAATATATTATATAGATAATTTTAATATATTTTATGTGATGTATTCATATATATAAATGTATATGATACACCACAGACTACCTGCAGTATTGTCTCTCCTTTCCCCCTAATTCATCCAAAGGTTGTCTTTAAAAGATCGCTTTTAGCGATAAGACCGCCCATTGTGTCACCCTATGTAAAAATTCTACATTTATAGCCGTAATTGTTATGGTGTACATAATAAAGAGTATTCTATCTATCTATCTATCTATCTATCTATCTATCTATCTATCTATCTACTCTTACACTAAACAGCCACCAATCCTGTTTATAAAGTTTTAATTGTTTTAATTGTTTGGTTCTTAAAAAGCATCTGGCACGACCTGTTTTCTTCCTTATTCTTCCATAACTAAATCAAAACAAGCATTTGCAATATAAAAATTCTAAAATTCATGAATTATAACAAACTCAGCTTCGAATTCTTCACAAACTTTAACATTGAATGGAAAATTTATGTCGCACATTCACTGTTGTTTTGCCAAAAATCTTGCGAACATTCATGCATGGCTGTCCTTGAGTGCGTCAAAAAAGGTGCATCTGATAAAAGGTGGCGGACAACTTTTGTCATAAAATTAAATTTGTTTTTGGAGGTACAACCGTGAAAGATGTGTTTCCTAAAGACCGTGTTTTCGGAGTTTCGAAGATAGGATGTGTGCAGTGGTGTTGAAGATATGTCTGGGGAAACTTCTTCTTTTCATTTTATTTTTGTTTTTACAAAGCTTGTCTACACACATCAATGGTGTCTAGGGATCAAGTTACGAGCGGGAGGGTGTGTCAGACTCTTACTGACTAAAACCCACCCGTATTTCTTCCTGTTGCCTGTGTTGCGGGGGCCTCGGTGACCCATAAGTACCTTCCCGCGACCCCGGCAGGCATCGGCCCTAGTGGACCCCTACTATATGTGCTGACGACATCTCTTTGAGGCGCGCGTGGAATACAATGCGCCGTCGACCCGGGCCTGGTCCTTACGCAAGCCCGTGCCTACGGTGGCCGGAAATCCGCCCGGGATTCCCGACGCCCTGGGCGTCTCCTGCGGCGGCTAGGGGCGAGAGGGCGCGAAACTTGCCTTTCCCTCAACCGTCCCGCCTCCTCCTTCACGAGCATTACTGCTTCGCAGAAGGAGGTGACGGCTGCCCATGCCCTCTCGCTCCGTACCATGGCCTGAACCAGGGCCGGACGCGAGAGGTCTCTGCCGCCGATCGCCTCCACGAGGACACGGCGGTGCTCTGCCCAAGCCGGGAAGACCTCCACCGTATGCTCCACCGTGTCTTCCGGGCGATCCACACAGTGAATGATGTCACTGCTTGCGGTAGCGTCGGGGGTCGGGTTGCCTCCTTTCCTCAAATATGTAAACAGGTTCGCCTTTTATGCTTGGAGGCTTTTCTTTGGGCATTAAGTTCTGTTTACGTTTTTATTTCTGCTTGAGAATTTATAGTTTTCGGTGTTTTCCTTTTTTTATTTTTTGTTGGTATAGTGATGTGCTAGCTGACATATGGCTAATAATCTAATGTTTTGTGTTGCACGTAATGTAAATTGTTTTGCATACATCAATTATATACAGGGTGGAATTTTGTAATGCCACCTGGAGGGAAAGTACTCTTAATACTGCAGATAGAAAATTTTACTCAAAGGAAACATTCCTTTAAGGAGGAGTAGGAGTCTGCATTACAAAAGATGGATGTTAGTTAAAGAGCTTCAACTTGAATCATTGAATTTGTAACTTCAGATTTCCTGGTTTTCCTTTCATTTAATTTATGTTTGTTAGAGAGATTTCATCCTTATAATTGACCCTAACGATCGATGCAATAAAAGTACAGGGTATATTTTTTTCAGATTTTAGCCGGTTCGATTACCGGGTGTGGGAGAAGAGAATTTTTGAAAATCTTTGATTGCAGTTTGCTTTCTATTCAAAAATTAAGGAATGTTTCCTTTGAGTAAAACTTTCTATCTGCAGTATTAAGAGTACTTTCCCTCCAGGTGGCATTACAAAATTCCACCCTGTATAGTATAGAATCCATTTTTTTTCCTCTAACTGAACAGACAGCTGTGCTGCTGGGGAGTTAGTTGACCACTTCTTCTTCCCAGCTAAAACACTAGGAAGTGGTGAAGGGTATGCGTTTTGGGGACTGTCTTATGTTATTTTCACGTTCGAAAAGTGCTGATTCTCAGCCTAGTTTGAATAAATGACTTTTGATTCGATTTGATTTGATTAAATAAAATGTTTTCGTATATAGATCGACAGCTTTTCTTTATTATATAAAGACTATTATATAAAGACCACGATTTTTGCTCATATTGGATTTTTCACCTTCATTAATCCTGACATTTAAAGGTGATAAAAAGATAAAAATACAATTTTTTAAAGGTTTTTATTTCTTAAAATAAACCATTAGTAGTCTGTTATTCCGCCGTTAACAAGTATAAAACAATCGCAGCGATTCGGCATACTCGGAATGGCCGCCCATGTCCGTTGTAACAAGCGATAAAGATTTTCTGGTGTGTGTACGGCATTTATATTTGGCAGAGCTCTTCTTTGAAGCATATCCCATGCGTGCTCAATGGGATTCAAGTCTGAAAATTGAGCTGGACATAGTCATTTGCTGCAGCAAATGTGTTTGCAACGACTCTGGCAGTGTGGACGTCCATTATCATGCATAAGCAGAAATGAAGCAAATGAAGAAAAAACTTTTTTTTGGAACGATTGGCTTTTCTTTTATAGTCAGTAGTGGCAGTATGCCTCTGGAGAGTCAAACTGTAGTCTGCAAGCATGGCTAGCTTCCATCTACCATAATAACACCTCTCATACTCTGCATAAACTGCAATTTCTTGATGAAATCATTCACCGTGCTCATCACTTACTAAACCCACGTTACCCGGAAATAAACTTAAATGCGAGTGCAAGAAATGGATTTTCAACGACATATTGTATCCTAGTTTGTGATACTCATCCAGCATCAGTTATTTTTTTTTAAATATGTTAAATATGAGAATTACTCATAAATCTACAAAATGCCGCGTGTTTGTCTTAAAACACGTGGCATTTTGTAGATTTATGAGTAATTACAGAACACATATACCCCCATGAGTAATCTAAGCGTTGATGGCTGTGTTTATGACTTTGTACCTACACTTTTGCCACTATAACGGCTAGTGTCTTGCAGGTAGATTAAAAAAAAAACTAATTGATGAAAGCAAGGTACATCTGTTTAATTAAAAGATATAAATATAAGTTTACTTTAAAATAATATAGGATCAACTCCGGCAGCAAGCTAGCGTGAGTTCTCGATATCGAGCGCATGTTAAATTCTAACCCGACTAAAGAAAACCACTATCTTGGTAGTTCCCAGAACGTGGTACTGGTGGTAGCCAAGTAAGTAGGTCGATCTTCCAACGGCGGTTAAGGGGACTACAGGACCTAAATGTAAATTTTGTAAGTTTTATAATGCCTAAAAGTATATGATCCACTGCAGTAAACGAGACCAGAAAAATATATGATTTTCTTCGGGATTTAAAATAGGTAGATAGTGTGTTGAAAACATAATACAACTAATTTGATACGATAGAAAAAAAATCACGATGATACCTCTAAAAAATTATTTTAACTAGTAAAAACCATACTAATACTCGTATACATAGGTAATAGGTAATAGGTAATACGGGCTGGTGTCCGCAACTCCACGTCAATGCGCGTATTTTGCGTACGGGTGGGAAATCGATTATTCGATCCACCCCAGCTCCTCAAGGAAGGCTAGCAACGCCTTGGTGTTACTGACCATCTCACGGAGGGTACCTGGGTTACCGAAGTACTTTGCCCTGTATGTGGCGACCACCAGGCAGTTTAGTAGCACATGTGCTGCTGTCTCGTCGTCCTTCATGCAGGCCCTGCACAGTGGACTTTCTGTGACTCCTATGACAAAGAGGTGTTTGTTAAATGACCCGTGGCCTGTTATAGCTGCTGTAACAGTGCGCAGCTGTAGTTTAGTTAGTCGGAGAACCCGTTTCATGAGGCGACCATCAATTGTAGGGAGAGCTTCCTTGGCCTGCCTGCACTCACCTTGGTCCGACCATAGTTTGAGATGTTTATCTCTGGTGCGTTTCCTTACCAGAGTGCGTAGGTACCCGAAGGCACGATGGGTTCAGGTCCCACTGGTGCCATGCTCGACCCCCTTCTGGCAAGTGCATCGTTGCCTAGCGAACCGCTGTGTCCTTTAATCCATTGAATGGTTATGTTGTTGAGACTACCCACCTGGTTGAGGCGCTGGTGGCACTCGTATATTAGCCCAGAGTCAACTGTGTGACTGTTTAGCGCTTGCAAGACAACCATGCTGTCTGAGAGTATGCGGATTGAGTGGTCCTTAACTTCCCTGGCCATGATGGCTGAGGTGGCCGGAGAAATATCTAAGCACTCGGCCTGGAACACTGTGTTATGGACCCCCAGTGGTGTGGCTATGCGTATGTTGAAGTCCTCCGAGAAGATTCCAGCACCTGTGCCACTACCTGTTTTGGATCCATCTGTGAAGATACGCAGCTCTGCGGGGCGCAACCCCTCGCATCGGCGATCCTTGTGGAGTTGGATCTTGTATTTTTTATCAAATATAAATTGTTTGGGTACCTGGTCATTTATTGCTTTCGTGTTGGGGAACTCTTTATTGAGTCCCTCAAGCAACGCGGTGTGTAGTGTGTCTCTCTTGCCCCAGAGATTCAGTGCATTTAGGCGTACTGTCGCCATCGTCGCTTCCTGCTATATGAACAGGTGGAGCGGCGGCAGTCCCAGCATGGCTTCGACTGCTGCAGTCGGAGTTGTCCTCATGCAGCCCGTGGTCGCCATGCAGGCAAGTCTTTGCATGCGTTGTAGTTTATTGGAGGCTGTGACTAGCTGGGTGCGGGGCCACCAGACCACGGCCCCGTAGGAGATCATGGGGCGGATTACCGCCGTGAACAGCCATAGTATAATTTTGGGGTATAGGCCCCACTTCTTACCTACTCGTATCATTTTCTTGCACTGCCAAAAGGTGATGCCAGCCCTGTTTATTTTGTTGTCTAAGTGACTACTCCAGTTTAACTTACTGTCTAGAATGACCCCGAGGTACTTGACTTCGTTGGCTAACTGAAGTTCTGTATCGAACAGTATTGGTAGGGTTCACCGATAGGTCGAAATCCCTACACCATTTTTCTACGATACGTAGTGCCTGCTGAGTGAGGTTGCAGATTGTTCCCGTTACTTTTCCCGAAACAAGGATTGCAAGGTCATCTGCGTAACCTATTGTGTAATAGTGGCTCGCGTTGAGTTTGGTGATGAGATCGTTTATCACCAGATTCCGTAAAAGGGGGGACAGCACCCCTCCCTGGGGGCAGCCTCTGGCTATCATGGCCAGCTGTCGCTCATCCTCAAGGCGAACTACACGTTTACTTAACATGTTTGTAATCCAGTCCGTTAGTACCTGTTCTACTCCATGTCTGGAGAGGGCGCTGCTGATGCTGGAGAAGTTTGTTTTGTCGAAGACTCCTTCGATGTCTATGAAAGTGCCCAGGCAGGTGCCCTTCTGATGAATCGCTTCCTCTATCTGTCTAACCACTAGATGAAGAGCGGATTCGGTCGACTTACCCGAGCTGTATGCATGTTGGTTACCGTGCATCTGTATGGTTTTTAGAGCGCCGTCCCTCGACTCCCTATGCCTGCCCACACACACAGCACAGCCTTTCCAGAGTCTTTAGTAGAAAGGAGGTCTGGCTGATTGGTCGATGGGATTTGGCGTTTGAGTAGTCCCCCTTAACTGGCTTAGGGATTAATACGACTTTCACTTCCCTCCATCCTTTGGGAACGTATCTAAAGGCCAGACA
This sequence comes from Atethmia centrago, assembly GCA_905333075.3. NCBI lineage: Eukaryota > Metazoa > Arthropoda > Insecta > Lepidoptera > Noctuidae > Atethmia > Atethmia centrago. The sequence continues at coordinate 16,902,664 of HG995388.1, forward strand.
CGCTCTCATTAGTGGCACCAGTCTTATTGCGACAGAGGTTCCACCCCATTGTAGTAAGGCGGGGAACACTCCATCAGGACCAGCTGCCTTAAAAGGATGGCCCATTGGAGTTTCTCCAACGTGATCACCCTGCGTGCGTAATGCCAATGGTTGTCTGATGGCGTTTGAATTACATCTTGCGAGTCGATTACCTGCGTGAAGATACATCCAGGGAAGTGAGTCTCGATAAGGACGCGTCTCGTTTCTTCTGGAAGTGAGTGTGTTATCAGGTTTGCGGAGGGTAGTCGGCCCAGGAGATTTCTGTTGCGCCAGTACCTTCCTTACCCTGTTAGCTTGCTGGCAAGATTCAATGCTACCACAGAATTTGCGCCATCCCGCGGTACTCCTGAATCTAATGCATTTTTTGTAACCGGACTTGGCTGCGTAGTAATTATCCCAGTCCTCATCCGCACATGTGTTCATGGCTCTGTTCAGAGCTGCCCTTACCTTGCCGCGCTTGCGCTCTAGATCAGCGCCCCACCATGGTTGTTTGCCCGGTGTACTGCGCGGGGTGGTCTCTGGGCAGGCAGTTTGGTAGCTATCTATCATTGTTTTGGTAAGATAGCTCACTTGCACCTCAATCTGTGTCGTGTCCGCAAACGTCACCGGATCGCTTATTGTCGGAAACTTGGATTCAAGGTTGCGTGTGTAGGTGGCACGATCCGTGTTTCGCGGATTGCGCCGTGGTAGAGTTGGAGAAACACAGACCTGGATGTCGAAGCGGATCCACCTGTGATCAGAGCAGGAGGCCTCGTTGGAGACCTGCCACCCAGCAGTGATTTCCGCCGCGCCCTCTGTTGCCAGAGTGAGATCTATGATTGTTCGGCTACGCCTGGTTACGAATGTTGGTTCGGAGCCAGTGTTTAGTAGGGATATACTCGTATACATGCAATCATTCTAATTTTTTGTCAGATTATTCTACAAGCAATATATTAGCATAATAGTGTCTTAATTTTTTTGTCCAATTAGTATATTTTTTATAAATAGAAAATTGCTTCATATTTTGCAATAAATTACCAGCGTTGTGTCATCGCCCTTCTCTTTCTTTTCTATGCAGTTGTTGTCAGCCTCTTAAGGCAGCTTGTAGGGTTGACCAGCCATAGCCCTCGCAGCGACGGTACAGATAAATCCGGTACGGAAGAATGATATAATTTTATAACTACGCTCGAACAGGTGTTGCGGAAAGTAAACAAATAAAGATTTCCGTTATTTGTGTTTTGGGACGTGATATCTAAATATAAACATATTTTCTGTTGTTTACTAAATATACCTAATACGAATCACCACTCGGGATATCAGTGATTTGTTGGTGTTGCACATTGTATTTTTCCTATTTTCTTGATCATGTGCCTTCTCCTTAGGACTCCTGACGTACTATCGGCCAAAGTTCCGCATGCTCACCTTAAAGGCGATAATCGCATAGCACGACTCACGACTCGATCGCACAATGCACGAGTTTTGACCAATAGGATGCACAAAGCGTATTTTAGTGGTGTTCGTATTAGTATAATCATGTATAGAATGTGTGACACTCACACTAGGAGCGTACTATGCTCACTTGTTTCTGCTAAGAGACGAGTTTTTAATGGGCACGGCCAGCGCGGCTCGGCGGCGGCGTGAGCTCTTTGTTATTGAATTGAATTGTTATTTTATTATTGACAAGAATTAATTTTAGTACTCATATCTTCTGTTTGTTTGGTTTAGAAAATGTATTATTGATATTGCAGTATTTACAAAAATAATTTGTAATAACTAATAAACTACAATTTATATGTATTAATCCACTTTAATATTTTCCTCTCTCTATCGGGTCTATAGATATAGGTTATTTATGAACACTTTCACTGCCTCTCCAATTTTCACCATATCCTATGTGATGCCGCATGCCGCAGCAACCGCACCATATTCCCTTCACAATAAGATGAGACATTGAAACGAACCGTTTTATTACAGTCCGTTCCACCGATTTTGACTTCTATTCCGTAGGCTTATGGATGGCATTAAAGGCAAAAAAGTGGTTACAATACCAACTGTTTACTGCAGCTGCCATTTGTCATGCCACCAACACAATAGCATTCAAAATCGATTGAACGGACATTTATGGTTTGTTTACCTTTTATCTCACGGCTGAATACGTTAGGTATAGGTGCGTTGACCGGCACTGCATGAAGGTATCAAATGTTTATATTGAATTTTTTTGTGTTTAATCGACTTTATTAAAAGTAAATAACTATCTAAATTTCTATGTGTTTGTTTATACTTGGGCAATTTGGGAATACTTGAAAATTACAGTAATATTTGAACCAATACTCTGCGCAGTTCATACAATGTTATTAGAGCTTTTTGTTTGTAGCTAACGCAAGGCCGCAAGCCGCACAACTCTTGCAACTGAAATAAAAATAAGTTCATTATCTAAGACCCATTGTTATTTAGTGGGAATGTCTGGAAATTCGGTTAAACAATAGAGGACGGCTTAATACAAGGGCCATACGTTTTTTTATTACCTTAGGATTATCTCAAATGTTTTGCAGTTGTTCCTTGTATTTGGTTTAATACTTTTAACAGTAGGTAATTGTAATATTACCTTTTATTCATTTATTTTAATGAATAAAAGGTAATATTACACAGGGTGAAATTGAATTCATGGGCATCCTTTTAAGGGGTCATTGTACTCATCATTATGAACAACTTCAACTATGAGACCATACCTGAAATCGCGAAAAAAAAATCAGCTGTTCCCTACATTTATGTTTGCATAACTCGACAAAATGTAGGGAACAGCAATTTTTTTTTCTCGATTTCATATTTGTTCCCATAGTCAAAGTTGTTCATAATGACGAGTACAATGACCCCTTAAGAGGATACCCATGAATTAAATTTCAGCCTGTATAACGAACAAGGTATCGTTGCAATTAAAATGCCCAGGCATGCCGTGCAGGATGAGCACTTTAAGACTGGATTATAATCAAACCAACACTTTACTCTTTTATAATTCATGCTCTAGTCATAGTTTGACAATTCATGATTTTAAGCGAAATCATGCATGTCAAGTTTTTTTTTGACAAATCTAACAATGATTCAGTTCCTACGCCACTTTAAAATTCAGAAGCTTATCAAGTAATTAAACTGAACTATAATTTGTGCCTTGGCAGCAGTGAGAGTGAAAGGATTGAAATAAAATGTTGGGTACTAGTGAAATATATATTTTTAGTTTGTGTTCATTTAACATTATGCAGGATTAAAGATTTATTTAGGTTGATATTTAAATCTTATCTGTATAATAAAAGATGTATAGTAAGTGCTTTTTGTATGAAACTATCGGCTGTAATCTCAGTGTGAAAAAATAAACAGTTAGTTAAAATCTACTTGAGAACAATTTTAAGGATTTGCTGTTGTAGAAAAAAAAACAATATAAGTAACTTAATTTATTTTTAATAGACTTTTTCAAAACATTAAAGATTCATCCAGAAATTAACACATTATAACAAAAAATTACACAGAAATTATCATCAAAATGCAAAATATTATAAGTGAAAAGATTCTTACTCATAATATCATTTATAAACTGTATTTATCTACACTTATATCGTAAAGTTCAAAATATGAAATCAACACAACAATGACAAACAGACAACACAACAACAACAGGCAAAAAGCCTGTCAGTAAATAAGATTAGGAGAATATTGCTCGTGCAGTTCTAATGAAATTGAAAAGTTTTAAGATTAGTACAATTTAAGAATCTTAATAATTTTTATAATTTGCAATAATTACATTACACTACAGACTAGGTTTATCAAGCAAATGAGATCAATTATTTATGAGGTGGACGGATATGATGACACTACTGAATATGTAAAATAACAAACTAACGAGATCGGGGCTTATGACAACATTGATTGTAAATAAAACAACAAATCCACCAATAAAGGCAACATGACACTAAATTGACATCAATAATTTTACAAGAAGACTTCAAAATCGTTGGCAATATTTTAAACTACTCGTATGATTACGGTCTACAGTCTACCCTGTGACATTAATCAACGAAGTAATATAATACAAATTGGAATAATAAAAATAAAGCTAATAAAAATAGCTATACAGGGTTATTTGCAAGCCGCCGGAGTCGCGGGTTGTTCGAAAGAGATACCATGGCCCTGGCACAGGCAACTGAAGGAACACGGGTGGGTTTTAGTCAGTAAAAGTTTGACACGACCTTCCGCTCCGCCCAGAGCGGGAGAAGTCATTTGATGATAAAACACTAATAAGCTCGTAGGACTATAATACTAACATCATAAATAACAACTTTTGTTGTATGACTTTTAATAATTCATAAAAAAATAATTTCATAATACAATTAAAAATATTTATTTTGATCGCTCTAAATTTGAACAACTCTACGCGGTACCAAAATATGTAAGTAGTTAAATAAACAAACAGTGCGTTGCGAATGCAGGGTCGCAGCGGTACTTACTACAAAATACAGATCTAAAAAGTGTTATTACAAATATTACAACAAAAACTTGAAAGTTTACTTTTGGTATTCTAAAAAGTCATAGATCAAAAGTGGTTGTACTAATATAGTCCTACCAGGTGTTAGAAAAATAACCCTGTATAATGTAATTATACAGTATGTTAATTAACGAAAGGCGTTCCCGTTAACCCGCAATAGTATAGCGTCCACATGCTACCAAAATATGACCATTCGAAAATTCACGAAAAAAAATCTGCTGTTCATTACATTTATGTTCGCATACCTAGCTTAACAAAATGTAGGGAGCAGCTGATTTTTTTTCGCGAATTTTTAAATGGTAATATTAATTGTAGCATGTTTGGACTATTGCGGGTTAACGGGAACGCCTTTCGTTAATTAACATAGTGCATGTTAAAAATTATATTAACTTAATATTTCGTCGCTGCTCCTCCCGCATCTATCACAGCATCGCAACGGCCACGCATGGACCTAGCCAGGACTTCGCACAAATTCGAACCTCTGAATGTGTCCCAAACTTGTTCGCAATGTGTGACAAGTGCTTCCTTCGTTCTTTCTGCTCTACTATCCCATCTCTGGACCATTAAACCCCACAAATTTTCAATGGGGTTTAAGTCTGGCGATCGGGAGGGCCATGGCACTGTTTTAATTTGTGGTTGCCCTCGCAACCACTCTTGAACAACCCGCGCACGGTGTATCGGGCAATTGTCCTGGAAAAAATAAAATTCTGGCACGTCCAGTTGTGGATACACCGTGCGCACTGTGGGTACCATGATGGTTTGTAGCACCTCTAAATACGTTTGGCCGTTTGCCCTCCCTGGTATAAAAGCGAGCTCGCCTGGTCCAGCAGCACTCATCCAGCCCCACATGTTCACTACAATTCTTCCCGATTCTGCATTTGGGTTCACATTTCGAGGTTCGTATCTTGTGTTATCTACACGCCATAAATTCCGACGACCTTGTTGGCTAGACCTAAAGCACTTTTCATCAGAAAATATGGCGTAAGAGAAATCGAAGTCCCTGTAGTCACGAGCGAATCGCACGCGAGCAGCTTTCTGCTCCTGCGTCAAAATAATTTTTTTTGCGGGACGTCTGTGATGGACTCCAGCTCGATGCAACTCGTTTCTAATAGTTTGCATCGAAACTTCGTATTCTTGTGCGAAACTGCGAGTGGGTGTGAACGGGTTCTCTTCATACGTGGCTATCATATTATTTAACTCGTTTTCGTTTATAGCCCGGGGTCGAGGTGCACGAACGCGTTCTGTAATTTCTCCTTCTTCATATCTTCGCACCCAGCGGCGCACCGTTGTTCTCTAACGAAAAAAAAAAAAAAAAAACAATCAGCATCGATTTTTTACATAATATAGGAACTAAGTATAATAATACGAGTACACTACAAAAGTCTTATTCAAAGGGCACAACTAGTACACTATAAATAAAAATGATAAGTATTGAAATACTTAAGGTGTGCATTTTGGTTGACTTCATGATAAATAAACTCTTAACTTTTCTATAACTAATTTAAGTAGTTATAACATTCATAACTATATTTTAAAATACAAGTTGTAAATGCAATAACTGAAAATCTCTTAAGGGGTCATTACTCATCATTATAAACAACTTTTACTATGAGAACCAAACCTGAAATCGCGATAAAAAAGCAGCTGGTCCATACATTTTGACGAGTTACGCGAACATAAATGTAGGGAACAGCTGTTTTTTTTTCGCGATTTCAGGTTTGGTCCCGTAGTAAAAGTTGTTCATAATGATTAGTACAATGACCCCTTAAGAGGTTTTCAGATATTGCAATTTACACCTCGTATACCTATGAGTAAGAAAAATGGCATAGCGTAAATTCCAACATTGTATGAAACTGTCCCAAGCAAATTTGTGCTTTATCTCTACTATTTAAAAGTGTTTATCCCGTGCGGGCTGGCAACGTGGCATTTCTAAAGGTTTTTCGTGGTTAAATACCAACGATCTAGTGCTTGGCCGAAAAAATAGTAAGTACTTGCTATTTTATCGGCCAGCCAAGCACTAAATCGTTAGTATTTAAAACTATGTGTGCAATTTTTTTTAAGTTTTTTTGGTAAGTATTTACGAGCACTACTAACAAAAATTTACATTATTGTCAATTACTTTCCATCTGCAGTATTATGATAAAATAAATGTTAAAAATAATTATAAAAAACAATTATCTTGTGCTTGGGCGAAAAAAAATTGTAGTTTGAAATATAATGATCAAGCCTCTAGAAATGCGACGAATGCGCTCTGGTTTTTCTAATTAAAATGCGGCAACGACGCTGTGAGATAAGGCACCATTGTTTAGGTTGTTTTGGTTTAGGATTTATTATCGGGTCATAAAAGGCTCCAACAACGTCTTTGAAAGCAAAAATAAATAAAAAGAACAATCTTATTTGAATGCATTACTATAAGTAGGTAATATCTTATGAGACTTTTAAAAAGAATCCATCTGAAAGTTATAATAATTTTATTATTTTTATATATAAATCTGCCTAGCCTTTTCCCAACTATGTTGGGGTCGGCTTCCAGTCTAACCGGATGCAGCTGAATACCAATATTTTTCATGGAATTTGTTTTTAAATTGCAATATAAGGAAAAATGCAAACTATGAAATAATAATATTACTATCACTTTATTTATTTCTATATCTCTCCCTCTATCTGAATACAAAAACATAACTTACTTGCATGTTCAACTCCACTGCTATTTGGGATATATTTAACCCTTGTCTATGCAAAACAATAATTTGATTCCTTTCTTCCTGAATCAGGTTTCGGGTCGTCATGGTTGCACCACGTTAGTCACAGCCCACACACAATACACACACAGTCCAGGATACAAGCTAGGGTCAAGAAGAGGCTTTCGATCACAGTCCGGTATACAAGCAGAGGTCACAGTTAGTCAGGCAATCAGTCCGATAGAAATAAACAGGTCGTACAATGAAATGGCGATAGGAATTTAAGGGAAGCGTCAACAATTAGCGAGAGCAAATTGGCACTGCCGCGCTCTAGCTAATGTTTGTTATTTTATGTTACTCGCTCATTACTCACACAAATGCATATTGTCTCTAATTGGGGGAAACTAGGAAGGGGTGTGGTTTTTCACTAGCTGCGCTCTCGCAGGAATATTTTCTTAAGTGAGCATGCTTAACTTGGGCCGATAGTACCTAGTTAATATATTTTTTTTTGTTGAAAGTACTATCATTCCGTCTGAAAAATAAACGGGCTAACGTTACGAAATCTCCCAGATTTATATGCATTTCATTAGCCTCCCAAATGTCTTCATTTAATGTCAGACTTGAGTCCAACCTTAAAAAAACTTAATTAGAAATCAATACTAAGTCCCCTAGTAAGCGAGTATTGTCAGCTGTGTCAAGTATAGCCTATAACCTTTAATCCATATACCCGGTTCCTATAACAACTACTAGTCGTAAATGTTACCACAAGTTTTTTTTTTCTTCCTGCCTGACACAGGCAACCGTCACAGCGACAGCCGCACAGCGACAGCGACAGCGGGAAGGTACTAAAGGGTCACTGAGGCCCCTGGCAACACAGGCAACAGGAAGGAATACGTTAGGGTGTTAGTCAGCAAGAATCTGACACACCCTCCCGCTCCGCCCAGAGCGGGAGAAGTTATTTGATGATTTCCCATCCAAAAAAAAAAAGTATTTTTCTTGAGTCGTTTTTTGTCGAAAACAGCGGGGTAATTTCGTAACGTATTGTCAGTTGCAATGGGTTTAATTTTGACAGTTCAACAAAATTCATTGCGTTATTTATGTTGATGAGCAGACAAATTATTCGAACATAAGAACCAGTGGATTAGCATATTACTTCAAAAACATTCAGATTGTGATTGATAGTGTGTTACGCTATTAGACACACAGTGTGACAGGATTACATTCATGGAAAGTAATTTGTTTAGGAAAGTCACACCACGTTAATTATAGGCATGATTACTTATATTTTTTTGTCCGTCGGGTAGATTATTAAAAAATATTGAAAAAAAGGATAATACAGGTTTTTTTCTTTTTTCACGTAATCAAAAGATTACGGCGATACATCGAGTTAAAATTTGTCATGACGTCACGCCTTGCTAGATTGTATACTGAATTGTGACGTAGCGAGTCCCCACTCTCCAACTTTAATGCGTTTTATCTAAGTATTTTTAGGGTTCCGTACCCAAAGGGTAAAACGGGACCTTGCTATTACTAAGACTCCGCTGTCCGTCTGTCACCAGGCAGTATCTCATGAACCGTGATAGTTAGACAGTTCGAATTTTCACAGATGATGTATTTCTGTTACCGCTATAACAAAAAATACTAAAAAACCGAATAAAATTAATATTTAAAGGGCTCCCATACAACAGACATGATATTTTTGCTTTGCCTTTTTTATAGATAATGGGTACGGAATCCTTCGTGCGCGAGTCTGACTCGCACTTGACCGGTTTTTTTTTTTTAAATATTAAATTATGACAAAGCAAAAAATACGTGTCTAATATTTTTTGACGGACTAAACAGAATTTCTTTTTTTTTACCAAGGCATCATCCTTATTTGTAGTGTTATTAAACGAATGTTAAAGAAAAACAGCCTTGATTTGAGTTTACGGACAATTTTAGAGCAGCCATCATTTTTCCTAACCTAACAATAAAGGTAAATTACGATCAGTAGTTTTTACTACCTACAATTCGTAAGCTGTTTATTCGGGCATTGCTCTTCATGGCTTAGCGTATCCCGTAACGTAAGTAGAGGAATCAAGTCGCACGATTGAATTACAGATAATTGGATTGCTGAAAGAGGGATCAATAAGTGATGTATTGGTTGGTAATTTCATTATATTGGGTTTTAGGTAGGAAAGGAAACTAAGTTCAACTAAGGCCAATGTGGGCAAATCCATCTACGGGGCAATTCCGTATAAATGCATTTACTGTTAATTCCAGTATAGTTACGATAAAACAGGGTCAGTTTTTAATTCCAACTATAATACATAGATGGAGCAACTTTGTCTACAAGGGTAAAAAATGACGTTTGTAGTTTAGTTGTGTTCCGAACTCGAAACTCAAGTATAGAGTGCTGCCGTTTCTTAAAACGTAAATATTCAATTTCACTAGTTACGGCTTTTTGAGTATGCATATCATATAGTTTAATATGTGTTTCAATGGATTTTCTATTTGTTTTAAATAAAAACCAGTTGAGAATTAATTGTTGTAAGCAATATGCAGCGTCAAAATGGACAAGTGGGAATATCGGTCTAATATCAAAGGGGCTATATCGTCATACACCGGAACTACCCCATTTCAGATATCGTAAACCTTTTTCATTTATCCTGTTTCTGGTTTTCAAGTCGGCCAGAAAGATATGAGTTATACCTACTATTGTTATTTTCTTCTAGAACTTTTGAACAAATTTTGTGGCATAAGTTTTTAAAGTCACTTGGTAACTAACACTAGTTAGTATTAGCACTCAAACTACCGCTGCTACACATTTACCCGAGAACATGGCGCTTACAAAATAGTGCTAAAATATCTAGAACTCCAAATATTTGGTTGGTATAGTTCGTACTAAGTATACCAACCTCATAATAATATCTTATGTTTCAGGTACCTGAAATAGTAAACTGATGATTTTTTATAAATAAAAAACCTTTAAATTGTTTTTAAACCGTTTTGAAATGTTTCATAATCTTTTGTTATAAAAATATTCCGAATTAGCCCCCAAAAACGATTATTGGATATTAAACCTTATAGTTATGATGTTACAGAATATTTTTCATTCACATCTGCATTTGCTTGTTTACAAATTCCAATATTTTTGAAATAACGACCTAATTATAGAAAAATTTACTACTAGACGGATTTTCCCCAATCCTAGGGAAATTCCGTCCAGCGACCGAATTAAAATAAACATTTTTAATTAAATATGGAAGGCAGTTCTGTTGTTTGAAATGGATGTAGATAGACAATAAAACGCTTAATCGCTTACAACAAATTAAACTATTGTCAAACAAATCCAACTTACAAAAAAATATGACGGATTTTCCCACATTGACCTTACCTCAAAGGTCAGTGTTGATGCTATGCACTATTTACTTCTGAAAGGCGCAGTTATTATGGTCTAATGATAGTGCAAAATACTTGGAAAACCAAAGAAAGAAAGCATTTTTTTTATTATTCTACACAGATAAGACGCATATATTATTATATCAAATAAACATACTATACTCGGGCCATTACAAACGCAAAGTTAGAGTCATAAATCATTTTATCAGACCTCTCGCTCGCACGTACAACCCTTATGGATTAGGCATTAGCACTACGCTAATAGTTTACGAAACTGGGCTATTATTATTGACTTGATTTATGACTAACTTTGTGTTTGTAATGTAAATAGTACAATACAAAGTAGACAAAATCTAGACATCATAAAAAAGTTCGACAATATTATATTTAGCTTGATGTCAGGGCAGGTCACATTCACAATAATATAATGGTCTCAACAAGACTAAAACCAATAGATTTTTTTATTATTATTATTTAATGACATTGACAACAAACAACCAAAAACAATACAATAATGCCAAACAAACATAATTATCATCACGTTTATATTGCAGTAATATACGCCAGTTTAGAGCTATATTACCTATACTGGGACACCATGGGCGAGGCAAAAATGGCCGCGCGACAAAAAAAAAATAGGTAGGTACTATCGCGGGTGTCCAAATCGGACCACTTTCAAAATAAAATCCCGTGCTCACGATGACCACATCCGTTTACCGCCCTTTTTTGCGTCGACCAATAAAAAAAAAATCTGCATACATCGCAAAGTAATTGGAAAAATATTTTTTTACGAGTTAATTATCAGGATTTTTGCCAAATATAGGCAGCATTGTCGCGGAAAATGATTAGTTAATCTTTAACTATTAGTATATCTCAGATAAGCTCTCAATTAAAAAGCCATCAATTAATTTTAATAAAGTTACTCAAATACACCGCCTTTTTATGGTTCCGTAACTCAAAAGGAAAAAACGGAACCCTTATAGGATCACTTTGTTGTCTGACTGTCTATCAAGACCCTTTATCTTGGGAACGCGTGGAGGTATCGAGTTGAAATTAAAAGTATATGCTCAGCAGGGTTAACATGACACACGCGACAATTACTCACTCTCGCGTGAGTAATTTTTGTCTATTTCTGTCAATTTTCTCGTTTTCTGTCAGCGCTGCCATACAAAATACTCGACTCGTTCTGTCAAACTCGATATTTTCTCGACAAACCCTAACATGGCACCTACGTTATCTCGAATTTTGACAATTCAACACGAGATAATCTTCGATTCTGCTGTCATTTAGTCGTCCTCGATTTTGACGACGAGAAGAGTAGACAAAATTATAATACAAAAAAATATATGGCATTCATGGGGACTGGTGACAGAAATGAAAACTTAAAACTTTGGAATAACATATTATTATATAAGTATATATATGCGTATACATGTACGTACACAGGCCGCTGCGCGACGCCAGTCTGATGCACACGTCACATTAGGATGTCAGTGACTTGGGTAGCATGTTGGTGCCGCAGTCTGCATGTCGGTGACGTGGTTAGGATGTCGGTGACGCGGTTATCACGGCGTAAGTCGATTGGCATTTCGTAAATCTGCTAGCATTTCGGTGACTCTGCTAGCAGGTCGGGCACGCTGTTAGCATGTCGGTGACTCGGTTAGCGTGTTGGTGACGCATTGAGCATATCGGTGACTCGGTTAGCATGTTGGTGACGCAGATTGCATATTCAAGGGATGCTATTCATATGTCGGTGACGCGGCTTGTATGTCGGTGACGTGGTTAGTATGTCGGTGACGCGGTTAACAAATTGGTGACGCGAACCCACAGGTTTTTTCCCTAACAAAAATGGCTCACTCATTGTCATTTCCGTCATTTTGTATTTTAATTTCATGCATGCCATAGAAAAATATTAAGTAAAACTTCATATTTTTCTATGGCATGCAAAACAGTCGGTTACACAAAAAATTACAACATAAATTAATAGAGGTGGATGTAAAATCATTACAGTACATAGGTACTAATTCCATGCATATAATTTAATGAATGAGCCGATGTTGCTAAAATAAAAATGATTTGTTTTTAATAATTTGCTACATCGGTCTCTCGTCGCGAGATAATGAACTGTCAAAGTGCCTTTTTCGAGTTTACTCGAGCTTAGCGGTCATGTTAGGCATTCGGATGACGTCAGAATCGTAGACAAATTTCGACAAATCGAGAAAGAGAGCGTTCTCGCGCTTGTCATGTTAGCCCTGCAGGTCTATAACAGTCCCTTAAAGCTATTTAAACTTCTAAGTTAACGTAAAAAACAGATACGGCCGTTTATGCCGCAAGAAACGTATATTTCGACACTCAAGGGAATCAATATTTTTAGGGTACTTTCTGTTGACCTAGAACTATGAAATTTGGCAAGCAATATCGTTTATACAGCAAGTACAGGGAAAAATCTGAACACTATACATTTAAAATGAAATCATAAAAAAATAGTTTTTATTTAATACCTACCAATTTGTACGGAACCCTCGGTGGGAGAGTCCGACTCGCACTTATCTGGTTTTTCATTTTAATTCACATTGAAAGTTTCCTTTTTATAACAAAAACAAATACAATTCCAATAATTTACTAACCACAAAATATCGAAAATACATTATTTAAAATCTAAATAGTGATATCCATTTCCAGTACAGGATTAGCCTGTATAGCCAACAATATCGATAAAAAGTATTCATGCTACACCGCGAACCAAATAGCATCGTGCGTTTAGAGCTATTAGATTAGTATACTGGTAGATAAATATTGATGGACAGGCTTTATCGTGTCATAACACTAAACTGTGATAACAAAAGTACTGTGTCCAACATCATTATTCTCATGCCGTTATCCCAATTTATTTGTGGTCGGCACAACATGCCTTTTCTTCCATACTTCTCTATTAGTCGTCATCACGGTAGTCACCCCCTTTCTAGCCATATCATCTTTCACACAGTCCATCCATCGTTTCTTTGGTCTTCCCCTGCTCGTATAGCCATCCACATTCATACCCAAAACTTTCCTGGCGACATTTCCCTTGTTCCTCCACATCACATGCCCATACCATCCATAGGGATGAATGATAGGCAATTGCGATGTGTGGTGTGACACGAATGGATAGAATAAGAAATGAGTACATAAGAGGAAGTCTGAAAGTGGCACCGGTGACTGAAAGTGGCCGAAAGTGCAGTTTAGAGATACTGCACTTTCGGCCAAAAGACGGGCGGTATTTTCGGCTTTCTGAAAGACTGTGTCCAACACTATATTAATAAACTAGCGACTCACCCCTGATGATGTCGCGGGAAGGTACTTATACACCGAGGCCCCCGCAACACAGGCAACGGAAGGAATACGGGTGGGTTTTAGTAAAGTAAGAGTCTGACACACCCTCCCGCTCCGCCCAGAGCGGGAAAAGTTATTTGATGATTTCCCACCCAAAAAAGAAAACCCCTGATGATGATTATAGTGATAATGAAAAATGCATCAAAATTCGTTGCGTAGTTTTAGAAGAACAACGCGGGCACACATGCAGACACGAAAAGCGACTCTAATTTATAATACCTATATATAGATTACACATAAACGGCTTGGGCTCTATTCCAAGTATTTCTCTTCCATGAATTACTCAATCCAAAACATATTTAAATGTAGGAAAATAGGATAGAATAATTGATTTCAGATAATTAAAATCCATATCTTGTTAGTATATAATAGCAACAATTTTAGCTTACAATTATGATAATATTGTTAATACTTATCTTTATGTAGACTACTATACAATATGTCGTTTCGTATCCTCGTCAAATTTAAGGAGGCTGCTATGAAAGACATATATAATCAAATAAAATTACGATTCCTGCTCAATAATTAATACATACTTGTTTTTTCAGTTATTTAAGTTTTACAGTATTTTAGAATACACCACTTTCACAGAATAGAATCACCCCGTTGCGTATGCGGTAGTGTGTGTGTAAAAGAGCAGTTACAGTGTGGTATCACACGGGCCGCGTTTTATCAGGCGTGTCCCACACATGCCACACATTTCTGACAATTAGAAAAAAAAGAAAAAAAAAGATCTACTTATTTTATTATTGATTTGTGTCGAGAATCATTAGCATAGTTACCTCCTTGAATTTGACGAGGGTGCCAAACGACACCTTGTATAAAACCATTAACTACCCTTACCCAGTGTTTTTGAATTGGGCAGTCAAATCGAGCAGCAATGACTTTAAGAATGCCATTCTTAGCACACCGCAGACACTGCAGCAAAGAAGCTGATTTTTTGCGAATTATGGCCTTGAAGCCGTCCGTGTGGGCTTCTGCAAACGTCCCGGAGGCACTGCAGCGCCACGGTAGCCTTAACAACATTCTGAAAGCATTGTTATATTGAACCCACAGGGTGTCATAAGATTCCCAGGCGGATTTCCGGCCACCGTAGGCGCGGGCTTGCGGATGGTGAGCAATGGGTAGCTCAGCGTCCGGTAAGGACCAGGTCCGAGTCGACGGCGCGTTGTGTTCCACGCGCGCCTCAGATGTTGTCAGCACATGTGTAGGGGTCCACTAGGGCTGATGCCTGCCGGGGTCACGAGAAAGTTCGAAAGCGTTTCCGAGGCCCCTGGCAAGACAAGCAACCAGAGCGGGAGAAGTTATGTGATAATTTCCAAGCCAAAAAATCGTCGCGTATAGCTCACCCACAGGCCACTCGAGTAAAAAGATTGACAATACTCTTTAAAGAGCGTTATCTTTACTTGAGTTGTACAGCGAGTGAACCTGCGAGCAAGCATATTACTTCTCACCGCCAACGCCCTGCGTTCCCGCTCTATATCCTCGTCGTCCTTGAGGTCACCCGTCACAATATGCCCCAGATATTTAAATTTGTCAACCAGCTTTAGTGCAACGCCATTGAGGTATACTGCAGGCACATGGGCAGGTCGATGTTTGCATGCTTTGAAGATCAGCAGCTCGCTCTTTTTGGAATTGTATTTTAGTCCATGTGTTTCTGCATATAGCTCGCAGATATAAAATAATTTCCTCAATGCGTTTATGCAACACCATGACATCACATCTCCCTAGCCTTTTCCCAACTATGTTGGGGTCAGCTTCCAGTCTTACCAGATCCAGCTGAATACCAGTATTTTACATGGAGCGACTGCCTCCATTCATCTATGTGAAATCTATTCGTCCTTTTGGCCATTCGTTATTTTGGCAACATCGAAGTCACTTTCAATTCAAAATTATTCAGAATATAGGCTGATTATGACCTCCTATCTAACCTCCACAACCCAGTTAGTGGGTAACACGATACCCCTTGGTAAGACTGGTTGTCAGACTTTCGGGCTTCT
Organism: Atethmia centrago; assembly: GCA_905333075.3. NCBI lineage: Eukaryota > Metazoa > Arthropoda > Insecta > Lepidoptera > Noctuidae > Atethmia > Atethmia centrago. Next base: position 16,918,650 of record HG995388.1, read on the forward strand.
GACGACTCGTAACGACTGTCAAAGATCTACAGATGACAGCCAGGACCAACGGCTTAACGTGCTTTCCGAGGCACGCAGGGGTCTTGGTATGTGAAGATGGTCACCCATCCACGGACCAACCGCGGCAAGCGTAGCTTAACCTGATCAATCGACCCGTGCGGCTGTTATTACTTAGCCACAAGCCCCTCTGCAGCGCCATGTCATCTGCATAACTAATATTGTTGACACAGATACCGTCGATATAGCATTCGACATGAGTGCTGCTGAGTCTCTCAAGTAGCTGGTTACCGTACAAATAAAAAACACAAGAGGTGAACTCAAGCCACCTTGTCCGAGGCCAAATTCCGACCTGTAAATAAACATAAATAAATTTAAAAAAAAACCGCCCAAGTGCAAGTCGGACTCCCGCCGGAAGGGTTCCGTACCATTATCTATAAAAACGGCAAAAAAAATCATGTCTGTTGTAAGAGAGCCCCCTTAAATATTAATTTTATTGTATTTGTTGTTATAGCGGCAACAGAAATACATCATCTGTGAAAATTTCAACTGTCTTACTGTCACGGTTCATGAGATACAGCTTGACAGACGGACAGACAGACAGATGGCGGAGTCTTAGTAATAGGGTCCCGTTTACCCTTTGGGTACGGAACCCTAAAAATAGGCAGTCATGGGACTGCCGATAGAAGTGAAAACAAAATTTTGTAATATATAATATATAATATATATGCGTATCCATTGTACAAAAGCTGCTGTGCGTCGCCAGTCTGGTGCAACACGTCACGCGACGCGGGTAGCATGTCGGTGACGTGCACCCACAAGTTTTGCATACAGATTGAAATTGAAAACATGAGACAAACTGAAATGGGAGATTGTACTCATCATTATGAACAACTTTTACTAAGGGACCACAGCTGCATTCGCGAAAATAAAATCAGCTGTTTCCTACATTTTGTCGAATTATGCGGACATAAATGTAGGTAACAGCTGATTTTTTTTTCCGCGATTTCAGTTGTGGTGCCTTAGTAAAAGTTGTTCATAATGATGAGTACAATCGCCCATTTAGATTTGTCGCATGTTTTCAATTTCACCCTGTATATCTAAAATCGCTTAACGCGTTTATAGAAGTTTTCATTTTAAAAATATTAACCAACAGAACCGTTAATATTACTTTACCCACCGCCGAGTTGAATTCTTATAGAGAGGCATAAATAATGTGAGGTCGTGAATTAAAGCATGATAAATACAAGAATCTTCCTCTTCGTTTTCAGGGGACTACAGGATCTAAACGCAAATTTTATAAGTTTTATAATGCCTTAAAGTAGATCCACTGCAGTAAACAAAATCAGAAAAATATATGATATACTTAAGGATATATGGTAGTAGATAATATAACTAATTTGATACGATAGAAAAAAATCACGAAGATACCTCTAAAAATTTCTTTTAACGATTAAAAACCATACTAATATATATGCAATCATTCTGATTTTTTGTCAGATTATTCTACAAGCAACATATTAGCATAATAGTGTTTTATTTTTTTTTATACAATCTATAGCTTTTTTGTAAATCGATAATTGCTTCATATTTTGCAATAATTTACTAGTAATTTATTGCAAATAGAAAGAGAAGCGCGCTTCTCTATCTTTTCTATGCATTTCGACAGTGACCGTGCTTTAGGTGTTGTCGGCCTCTTAACCGAAAAGAAAACGATGATTCAGGAAAAAGGTTCCGGAAATCTATGTCATCAAAACAAACCCGTTCTCCCCACTTTCCCTTTGCCGCCACATCAATTAAAGCCTATTCTCTTCTAAAACGGAACAGAAAAAACACAAAATGATAAGACGATTAAATATCCCAAATCCTAAATAAATATGAGGCTACTCGTCGAGATTTTGCTAAGGCAGCGTCTAGGGAAAATCGTCACTAATTAAATTTCGTTTTCTGTAGATTTTTTTGTCCAAAAAATAATGGAATACGAAAATCTGTAAAAGTGTGGTTTTACGTAATGACCTTTTTTTACTTGATAGTGTGTGTGAAATGAGGGGCTTGTGGCCAAGTAATAACAGCCGCACGGGTCGATCCATCAGGTTAAGCTACGCTTGCCGCGGTTGGTCCGTGGATGGGTGACCATCTTTACATACCAAGACCCCTCCGAAAGCACGTGCCTCGGAAAGCACGTTAAGCTGTTGGTCCCGGCTGTCATTTGTAGATCTTTGACAGTTGTTACGGGTCGTCAGAAGCCCGAAAGTGTGACAACCAGTCTTACCAAGGGGTATCGTGTTACCCAGTAAATGGGTTGTGGAGGTCAGATAGGCAGTCGCTCCATGTAAAATACTGGTATTCAGCTGCATCCGGTTAGACTGGCAGCCGACCCCATCATAGTTGTGAAAAGGCTAGGCAGATGATGATGAGTGTGTGTGAAATGATTTGGGCATTAATATAAGTACCTACTACGTGTAAAAGTGTTTGTAAAAACCTATTTACAGAAATAAAATCATTTATCATTTATCATAATAAGATAGAGTAACCGTGGAGTTTCTTGCCGGCTCTTCTCCATAGGAAACGACCAATTGGAACCGTGCACCTAGCTTCGGACGTTTCATAAGTGCCCATGTAGGTTTATGTGAAATAAAAATATTTTGATTTGATTTGATTCATTTACTACCGCAGTGGCCTGCAAAAGAGGCATTGATGGACGAACGTGAAAATGGGGGCTGAGGCGAAGCCTAGGCACACATACGTGAGTCCATCAATACCTGGTTGCGACCAAGGTTTATATATTACTTTCTAAAATAATTCGCGGAAATTCAAATTAAGTAAATTTATTATAAATTCCAGAATCAATGACGAACAACAATAAATTTTCACGCGCCGATATGTTCTTTTATTTCTTTTTGATTAACTGACTTCAAAAAACAAAGAGGTTCTCAGTTCAACGGAATCTTTTTTTTATGTATTTTTCCCGATTAGTCCAGGTTCACACGGGATGTTTTCCCGCGGCGAGTTTTTCGCACATTGGATTTTTAACGCTCTGCTTAGAGCCAAGAGTTGAAAATCCAACAGTGTGTTTTTCGACGCGCTGGGTTGCGCTCTGTTGGATTCTCAACGCTCGGCTCAACATCGAGAGTTGAAAATCCAGTGCGCGATAAAATCCCGCTGCGATATTTATACGTCAGTGCGTTTTGGGCTCACTAGAAGACGGCTGGACGATTTCCGAGATGGTCCCATTGCCATCAGGTCAGGATCTGATAATGGGATCCTGGAGCAATCGAGGGAACTCTTTATATATTATAGGCACACTTATAACTTTTTGGGTATTTTTTATAGTAACTCGTGGATTTGATGGAAATGATGATGAAGACCACAAATGGCCACCGGAACCACTCAATAGTAAGTGTCATGGGTTGCGATTTGATTACTTTAATATGGTTACTAAGGATTTTTTTGTAGGTCGGTTGTTTTTTTTTTTTGGAAAAAAGCATTTTTAAACAGCTCTATTTGCAAGCCAGTTCGACATACATATAAATTAAATCTTTGATAAGTTACCTCTTTAGTTGCCATGTTTCGAAGTAAAAAGTTTGTTGCATTTTTAAATTACATGAATAAATTACTATGAAAACTCATCGTTTTCATAGTAATTTATTCAGCTGCTAGATATGACAGATATGGATTTTCATACTAACATTTCCGGCCGCTGCTCGCATATATTTGACCAGAGGAGTTCGCATTTTCGATTTATCTCGAAGAAGGTTGTCAAAATAATGCTCGAATTTCCAAGCATTTTGAGCAAACTTGTTTTAGGGTCATTGTACTTCAATTTATAAATAGTTAGAACAAAAACTGGAGTAGAGGCTCTAAAAACTATACCGACCACGTTTTCTATTATGCCATCGAATTCCTGAAGATATAATCATACGTTTTATTTTTTGTAAGACTAATCTGGGTATCTGGGTATCTGGGACAAAACAAGATCGGGAACCGACCAGGTTTTCGTGAAATGCAGTAAAAGAATGGGTTTACATTTAAAAATGTTACAAATAAAATAACGTTTACATTGTTATTTCCTGTTATTTTACTGTCCGAGATACTACCGACCGCGGCCAGCCTCCCCAAAGATACATTTTAATGAGCGTTATCCATTCCCACTGATAAGAGTACGATACACAGGAAAAAAAAACAACCCACAAAATCGGCGGCCATGACCCCGATTGCGGTAACCTGCATTCGGCTATTTTTATATAAAATACGCATACGCCAATGCAAGTTGCACCTCTGCTGGTCGTAATTAAACCGCGAGGGGATTGTTGGCTTTTCATTTTAGATTTTCCGGGGACCAGATAGTTGAGGCTTGTGTGACGCTGTGACGCTTCCAGGTATCAAGGTTTTGTTTTAAACACGTTATTAAATACAAGTTGTGCTGTATTTTCACATAATATATATTCCATGCAACATGTAACGGTGTTCCATGTTACGAGACGCATGCATAAAAAGTTTTAGCTCACTGGTATTTACTTACAAATAATCACGTATAATTATAGGTTTTTAGATTCGCGTACCAAAAGGGTTCCAACGGGACCCCTCTAAGGCTCTATTGTCTGCTGATGGACGGACATCGGGATGTCGCTTGCCCCCCCATTTTCTTATATTTCTATGTCCTTTAAATATGTGTTAACTTTTTCCAAATTTTACCTGTCTTTAATATTTTAACTTTGTCAGCTTAGTTGTTAACTTTATTGTGCATGCTGTGGTCTTCAATAAGTGAAGGAATACACCTACTTAATACCTGATGTTTTCCTTTATGTGTCATGTATTGTGTACATCTTTTGTTGGAGATCCTAAATCAATAAATAAATAAAAACAAATAATAATAATAAAATAATATAAAAAAATTAAAGGGGGTATAAACGTCGAAAAAAAGGTCTTGTATTGGGAACAATAAATGTGTTTTTGCGGCGTTTTCAACTCGATCTTAATAAAGGAAATATATAAAAAAAAAATAGGCACTTAAATATTATACCCATCCTGTACGAGTTCGACTCGCACTTGGCCGCTTTTTTTTAAAGAAAATATAGATTATCACATGTTCTTACTAAGGTAATGTCTGGCCTTTAAAAGAGACTCACCTTTGAGTTTGTTTGGGTTTTTCTTCTCAGAGAAGTCAGGTAGGAAATATCACCATTTAATAAAATAATATTGACATATAGGGTTTATATTTACCTACGTACAGAAGTAAACATCATCAATTAAGTACTATATGTATGCATCACAAGTTGAAGCTCGCGGTTATTTACAGAAAACCACATCAATTAATAAATTCTCAAAGGAACAGGATTGAATAACATTATCACCTTCGTTTTATAGTCCATACGTGCAATGATGATCAAGGATCTCTTCCTAGATCGCGACAGTCAACGGCAGGATTCGATTCTGGGCTAAATCGTTACAGCTCGGAAGTTGATTGGTATTAACTGACGATTATTTCGCGATCATGCGCAAAAAAGTGGCATCAGTGTTGCGCAGAGTGAGGGGAAGCAGCAATAGCATTCTGAAGGTTTTTGCTGACAGGTTAGAGGGGCCTACAATAGATAGGTTTATCAAGCTACATGTCAGACATAGGTCTTGATAAATCTTCTTCTTCTTCTTCAGCTGAATCTGTTATTTTGTACTCATGCGTGCCTAAGTGTTACTACTAACATAGTTTTTTTAAGTGTTTTATTTGATAATACTAACATGCTATGGGCCTTCGACGCCTGACAATAAACGATTTTTATTTTATTTATTTATTAATAGACGAATGATTAAAGAGTCGCCTAAATTGTATAGCGACATTAAAACGTAGGACATGGTGCAAACAAAGACGCTAGCGAACAAAAACATAAAACAGAAAACAAACTTGAAAACATCCTTTAACCAAATGAAACAGCTAAATAGCGTATTATTCAAGCTTCAACTGTAAAGCAGATACTTCAACGTATCATTTCGTTTTAAAAAGAATTTAATACCTTCTGAGACTGTTAGTGAATTTGAATAATGTTTTTCTTGAAAATAATCACGAGTTGGCAGTTTCAGCCATTTGTGGCGCTGAACAAAAGCGCTTTATAGCGAGACGGGTTTAAAACAGTTTTTCTTTTTTTTTGTTAAAAATTTAAAATGCAAACCTTTATTTAAGTTGTATTCTTTGGAGGAGTTTTATGCAAATGGCAAACTATGTGATAAGTGGACGGGTTTTGGAGACACATAATACCCAGGTTTTAAAGTTGTGAAGAAAATTCTTTGGTTGAAAACAAAGATAAATAAGATGCTATAGAGTTTCTGAACTGTCTTCGGTAGTCGCTATGATTTTTGTTCCTAATAATCTGAAGTTACCACTTTCTTTACTCAGAAAATAAGTGACCGTAACTTTTTGTGTCTTTATTCAGTAAAGATACAAAAGTTTCTGTGCTTGTTCAATACTAGAAAAATGTTCCAAAACGGGAAAAAATTGGAAAATAATGAAATGTGTGAAACCTGCAAAATCTAGCATGCTCCATTGTGGCAAGTTCTTTCAAAAATCAGAATCAAAAGTATTTTTTTACTAGGCTGAGAATCAGCACTTATCGAACGTCAAAATTACATAAGACGCCAATTATCCCCCAAAAACGCCCGCCGTTCACCACTTCCTAGTGCTTTAGCTGGGAAGAAGAAGTGGCGCAACAAACTCCCCAGCAGCACACCTGTCTTTTTAGTTATATAAACTTGATTATATAACACTACGAAACACAACACATTCAATTAAATTACTTGCCATATGTTAGCTAGCACACGCCAATATACAAACGAAACAATGAAACTGTACTCAAGAAGAAATATAAATTACAACATAAAAACGTAAATAGGACTTAATACTTAAATAAATGCCTCTAGATATAAAGAGCGTGCCCGCTTACATAAGGTTGTAACTCGCAGTGAGAAATGATAAACTAGCACCATCGAAGTAAAATAAATAAACAGTTAATTACTAATAACAATAATAAAACCATTGTCAGAAAGACGACCAGTCACCACAGGCAGCACCTGTTCACGAGCATAACGCAAAGATCAGCCACCAACCCCGTCGCCATAATGGAGGGAAGGAGGCAACCCGAACCCCAACGTACCGCAGACAGTGACATCTAAGGGAGCATGACGAACTTGCTGTCGATTGCTCAGGCAAGAATAGTATGATCAATTGTCGAGATCGCTAGCTAACCACTTATTGCAATACAACTCATAAACAAAACACATTGTAATGAGTAGATTATGTCACTAATAAATTTAAATTAAATTAAATTAATTTAAAATACATTGACTTAAATACAGTCAAATAAAAAAATATAAACAATTAAGTATATGAACTCATATAACCCCGGCTAAATGGTTGTTTATAGAGGTATAAAAAATTCATGGCAGTAGTGCATATAATGAAATTAAAAGGAAAACTATCACATCTAAGTAGGCTTTGCAAGTTAACGAGTAATAGTCGACCAACTTACGTGACATCTATAGATGTATGGGAGAACATGTTTTTCAACTACAAATTCATCCCAATTCCCAAATACGGAACCCTTTATTGTGTGTGGTCCGACAGACACTTTACAGTTTTTGATGAGAGGGGTAGGCAAGGAGGCGCGGGTGAAACTTTTTAAGGTTTTTTTTTCTAGCTTGCTACGGCCCACAGTGGATCGTCCCCATACAAAAGGTCGGACATAGAATTAAAAATTGAAAAAGTATTTAATTGAAAAAAATGAAATATACAGTTGCATTACTCTATTATGGAACTACAAAAAATGTTACTACAATTTTTTTATTTGACCAGTACTTTATGAGCAATTCGATGAAAACTGTTATTTTTCTATGGAAATGGTCACAAAAATGTCTGTATCTCATGATTCCCTCCTTGTTTCGATTTGCGGTTTTCACTACTGTTATTTACCCATTTTATGCCACATTTTTTTCAAGGACACATGGTGCCCCCAGCGACCCCCTTCCGAGATATTTTGCTTTTAGTAACTATACTTTTTATTGTATAACTGATGAAATGGAGGTACATTAAGTATATTCATTACTGAGAATAAGTCATCCCTAAGTAGTTCCTTAAATAACAGGTGCATTTGCGATTACTTTAATGACTTATGAACGCTTCTGTTGCCATACAACAAAAGCGTTAGTGAGTCCTTAAGTAAAGATTACCAGTACTTGCTTAATCTAATTAGTTATTCTAATTACTATGTTAACAGCCCTTAATCTCTGCATTGTGATTGTCTAATGTCATCATTAGCTTATCAAATTCATTGCTAGTTGCCTACTTGCTGCCCTATATATTTGAGTGTGTTTAGCAAATGTAATTCAGTTGTAATTATAACTTCTATCAAGTGTTGTCATTATGGCTTTCCTTGGGTTTTCTACTTATCTAGATCTTTACGTTGCTCTTCGTAATCATAAAGATCTTCGTGACTATGACAATTTATTTAACACATTGAAGTCGAGTACTAACGTCCAGTTAAGTGAAAGTGATGTGACGGATCTCAAGAACTGGTGTCGACGATTTTGCTATAGGGTTTACACCAAATGGGTGCAATCAAGAAGGACAGTCGACAGGTTCATTAACAAGAACGGAGAGTGGATAAATTCCGATATCGTTTGGCCAGATTCCTTTAAAGAAAATGTTGTTGACACTGAAGAAGCAAATGAAAATGAGGCAGAAGAGGTAGTCAGTCCATCAAAATCAGATGCATCAACTTCAACATATACATCTCCTCGCAAACGCTTTGAAGATTTATCGACTAGACACAAAAGAAGACGTGTTAATGAAAATGTTGCTAGTTGCAGTCGTCCGGATGAGCTTTTGCATACTGTTGAAAGTATACTTAAGTCTGCCGGAAAAAATGATATGGCCAGAATAATGAAAAATTTGCTGGAATGAAAAATTTGCTGGAAAATCCTGAACACGTCTCAACAGTTTTAAATGTCCTGGAAACTAAGCAGAATCCTTCGCTTCGTGAAGTTCCTACTCACAAAGCACTTGCTCTTTACGTTTACTTGCAGTTATCCAAGTGGCGTTACATCACACTTCGGGACTTTAGTTTAAAAGAAGGTCATGCAAAAATACCCAAGCTACTACTTGTTAGTTAAAGAAAAGCTTAAATGCTACCCGGCAAAAGAAGACATAACTGTGACTGAAACTTCCGCAAAGATACGGATCCAAGCCCTCCTTGATCTCACAGTTAGGAGGCTGATCGATTCACTTGAATCAAATTTTGATGCTGGTGAACCACTTGTGCTTCACAGTAAATGGGGTTTTGATGGAGCTTCAAGTCAAAGCATTTACCATCAAACGACAACAACAAGTGAACAAGACTTATCCAGTGTATTTATGGCAAGTCTTGTACCGCTTAAGTTAGTGACTTCTAGTGGAAGTATAGTGCGGCAGAATGATCGGCCATCGTCAACCACATATTGTCGCCCGATTTCATTTACATTTATGAAAGAAACGGAAGCGAATGTTAAGGCTGAAATGGAAATATTTGAGACCGAGATTCGTGAACTGAACCCAACTGATTGCGGCAATGCTACTGTTACTCACAATCTATGGCTAACCATGATTGATGGTAAGGTACATTCAATCATATCTGGTACATCGGCAGCAGTGTGTGATTTGTGCAAAGCTCGCCCAAGCGAAATGAATAACTTGGAAGAAGTGAGAGCTAAACCCGTGAATACAGATTTATACAAGCATGGATTTAGTTCATTGCATGCTTGGATTCGGTCTATGGAGTGTTTATTACACATTGCTTACAGAATGGACATAAAATCATGGCAAGCAAAAGGTGACGAAAATAAAAAAAAAGTTAAAGATAAGAAAGAAGCCATTCAAGAAGCTTTCCAAAGAAGCACAGGCTTACTTCTAGACGTTGTTAAGCAGGGTAGTGGCAATACAAACACTGGAAATGCTGCAAGAAGGTTTTTTGCAAACCCTGAAACGACTGCGGAAATTACTAAATTAGACGTTAATTTAATTAGAAGACTCGCCGTTATTTTGCAATGCATTTCCTCAGGCGAAAAAATTCAAGTCCAAAAATTTAAATTATATTGTGATGAAACAGCAAATTTATTCGTGGAATTATATCCATGGTATAACATGCCAGCAAGTTTACACAAATTGCTGATTCATGGATCACAGATAGTGGACCACTTATCAGTAGTACCTATAGGTTTTTTGTCTGAAGAAGCATCTGAAGCAAGAAACAAGGATTTTCGTAAATTTAGAGAATATCATACACGAAAGCATAGTAGCATCGCCACTAATGAAGACATTCTTCATAATCTGCTATTATCTTCCGATCCTCTTCTCACCAGCTTACGACCGAAGATGACAAATAAAGCCAAAAAGTCTTCATTTAGTGAACTAGACGATTTACTCATAGTTGATCAGAGTGAATTGGAGTTCATTGACGTTTCAACTGATACACTTGCTGCATGTAGTGACGTTGAAGAAGATGAAGACGATAATAATGATCATGATGTCGTTATTGATGAAGATGAAGAAAATATAGTTTAAGTCTTATAGTACCTTTTATTATTATTAACAAGCAGTTTCTTTGTTAATTTCTTGTTTTTGTGTATTTTTTTTATTCTGTTCTTTTTTTGTTTTGTGTTATGCCACCCATCGGCCAATAAATGTTTTTTTTTTCTTTCTTTTCTATTGTTGTTAGTAACTAAATGGTCGTGTTAATTAATTAATTTCCTATTATAATTTAGTTCTTAGTAGTTGTTTAATTTTTTAGTTTGTTTTAGGGTACATAGTTGTTTTATTTTTAAATTATTTTTACAGTGTTATATTATTTAAATAAAAAATATTTTTATACCTACATATTTTCTTATTGATCATAAAACTCTATTTCTTTTCGATGTGTTATTGTAAAGTCGACTCAGTCATTACTAAGCTAATGATGACATTATCCAATCACAATGCAGAGATTAAGGGCTGTTAACATAGTAATTACAATAACTAATTAGATTAAGCAAGTACTGGTAATCTTTACTTAAGGACTCATTTACGCTTTTGTTGTATGGCAACAGAAGCGTTCATAAGTCATTAAAGTAATCGCAAATGCACCTGTTATTTAAGGAACTACTTAGGGATGACTTATTCTCAGTAATGAATATACTTAATGTACCTCCATTTCATCAGTTATACAATAAAAAGTATAGTTACTAAAAGCAAAATATCTCGGAAGGGGGTCGCTGGGGGCACCATGTGTCCTTGAAGAAAATGTGGCATAAAATGGGTAAATAACAGTAGTGAAAACCGCAAATCGATACAAGGAGGGAATCATGAGATACAGACATTTTTGTGACCATTTCCATAGAAAAATAACAGTTTTCATCGAATTGCTCATAAAGTACTGGTCAAATAAAAAAAATTGTAGTAACATTTTTTGTAGTTCCATAATAGAGTAATGCAACTGTATATTTCATTTTTTTCAATTAAATACTTTTTCAATTTTTAATTCTATGTCCGACCTCTTGTATGGGGACAATCCACTGTGCGGCCTCTAAATAGAAGTTCTTAGGCGCCATCTCCACGGACGACACAATTGTGGCGATAGTCACGCTGTGCCTTCAAATGATCGCCGCGACGATATAGCCGTGCGGAATTTGATGGCACGACAAGACTATCGTCGAGGTGAGGTGGCCCCTTATTGTGTTCCCTTTACAAGAAGCTCTTAATCTTCTCCCACGCGTCCCTATATCTTACTGACATCGTAATGTTGAAACGTTACAACCATCCTCTGTCTTCGCGGGTCTCAGACCAAATTAATGAGCACCCCTTAAATTTGGGCCCACAGGTCTATTTTAGTAACACTAAAATTTAACCTAAATGCATCACAAATCTTTGTGGACCCCAAATTGTGTCTCTTAGACATTTTGGTAACTATAAAGTGTTAATTTCAACTGTGGTATTATTGCCACAGTTGAAATTGTAGTAATAAAATTCGTTCTGTGTGGACATAAGGGCCCTCGCCCACGGCGACTTTTTGTAGCGATGCTGTCGCGCGTTTCGTAAACGCGCAACAACATCGGTACTAACGCGTGTTAATCGCATTTGCAACGCGCTACAGAAGCGATGCTAACTTGCTACTAACGCGCAACAGCAACGACAAGACAACGTGACTAATGTTGCCTCAACGGAGTCCATCTTGCAACTGTAGCGATCGAAGGTATTTTTGTGCCGTTACTGAATCGCGTTTGCATCGCGACAGAAGCGCGACAGTATCGCGTTTGCATCGCGACTGAATCTGAGCCCGTGGGCGAGGGCACACAGCTAGCGACCGCTTCACGACTGTATCGATGCGGACGCGCGACAGCACCGCTACTGCATCGCTACAAAAAGTCGCCGTGGGCGAGGGGCCTTAATGCTCGAACAGGGGTAACCAATAAGTCCCGATTTACGAGTTCTAGGTCGTGGGATCGAACCGAGATAGGCGTGCACTAAACTGTGTATTTCATTTCATCCACATACATACATTCATACAGAAACTCATGCCTTCTTCCCATGGGGGTAGGCAGAAACTACAGAACGCCACCTGCTTTTGTATTTCATAACTTCAGCTATAAAACTGTGAAGGGAAGCTAGTTGTATTGATAAGTAACGAGCTTAATGTAACGTATTCTTGGTGATTCATTTAACCGCTCAGGCCCGTGGCTCAATAACGTCATCTCTCAATCTCAAAAAAAAACATTTTTATTCGATAACTACTTTCAAATCGCGCGCCGCGAGGGCTCCTATTCGGAGCCATTGGGGCTTTATCGGTTAAGATGATGATGGTGTGTTTACAATAAGAAGGGGCTCATGTTAAGGAAACTGTCCCACTTTCGACTAGCAAACGATTTGGTATCAACGATTTACTTGCTCAGTGAGGCTCGCATGCCGCGAGAAATCGCGGCACAGCGGACGGAGCTCCGGTGGGATCTCATGGCGTCATGGAAAGTACGGTTATCGCAACCCAGTGCTGGGCACACCACGATTGCGGCGATAAGTCCCCTCTTTGAGGAGTGGCTAGAGAGGCGCCACGGCGTCCTCACCTTCCGCCTGACGCAGGTCTTCACCGGACACGGCAGTTTCGGGAGGTTCCTGTGTCGAATAAGGCGGGAGGAAACGTCCGGGTGTCACCACTGCGTGGATCGCCCGGAGGACACGGTGGAGCATACGGTGGAGGTCTGCCCGGCCTGGGCAGAGCACCGCCGTGTCCTCGTGGAGGCGATCGGCGGCAGATATCTCTCGCGTCCGGCCCTGGTTCAGGCCATGGTACGGAGCGAGAGGGCATGGGCAGCCGTCACCTCCTTCTGCGAAGCAGTAATGCTCGCGAAGGAGGAGGCGGGACGGTTGAGGGATAGGCATGTTTTGCGCCCTCTCGCCCCTAGCCGCCGTAGGAGACGCCCTGGGCGTCGGGAATCCCGGGCGGATTTCCGGCCACCGTAGGCGCGGGCTTGCGGACGGTGAGCAATGGGTAGCTCACCGTCCGGCAAGGACCAGGCCCGGGTCGACGACGCGTCGTATTTCACGCGCGCCTCAAAGAGATGTCAGCACAAATGTAGGGGTCCACTAGGGCCGATGCCTGCCGGGGTCGCGGGAAGGTACTTATGGGTCACCGAGTCCCCTGGCAACACAGGCAACAGGAAAGAATACGGGTGGGTTTTAGTCAGTAAGAGTCTGACACACCTTCCCGCTCCGCCCAGAGCGGGAGAAGTTAATTGATGATTTCCCATCCTCAAAAAAAAAAAAGAAAAAAGTGAAGCTCGCATAGAAGGCAGAACACTCGCTGAGAGACTCACGATTGTATGTAGCGAGACTTTCAGCGATTATTTGCTGGCATGCGTATACCAGCGAATAATCGCTCGTTGCTCGTCAACTCGTTTTTAGTTGCTAGCTCACCGGCGGTGGGATAGGTGCGTAGACATGACAATAAAGATATAATAAGTTTTAATAATAATAAGGTTTCAATTCTTGACTACTTATTGGCCAGTTCGCTTGATTCGCTATTTCCTTGCTTGCATTTTGCTTTCACTTTCCAAGAGACAGTAAAAATTGAAAATTCTACCCTCTCAACGTTTTTATAATACATATAGGTACATTATTAAGCTTTTAAATTAAGCAGTGTTTCAAAGCTAACACATCCTAGAAAATTAAAACTAAAATTGTACGAAACACACTCAAGTTTTTAGGTTCTAAAAGTCTTTGCGAAGCAAAGTAGGTGCAGAATTAATTCGGATTACCTAGTAAATCCTAGTGTGCCCTGCATTTCACTTAGAGTCTGCGCTTTTAAATTATTTTTTTCATTATATTTTTTATTGCAAACAGTGCTGAATTTTATAGTTAGTTTTTTTTTTTTCGAATGTGCAACGTTTTTGATGATGTTAATTTTTATGGAAGTTGTTTTAGTTGGTTTGAGTACATTTTAATTGGTCAAGGACCGCTAATGAGACAAAATTGATTTTCTATTGTTTGACTCCGAATCGGTGTCGCGCGAGGCTTAAAGGCTCGGACAGACTAACGCGATATCGCACTAGTCTGCACGAGCCTTAACCGGTTAAACAAAATGCGAGATCAGTTTATACTAGTCTTGTTATCACTCACGTGCGGCGTACACGTATATTTACCGAGTTCTATAAATAGGGTAAACTATTTTTATTAAACTCTCAAATTACTACGGAAACAACCTATTAAATTCACAATAATTATTATTTTTGGTACAGTAAACCGTAGAGATTAAATTGTCTTATAAATGTTACATCAACAAAACATTATTATTGAATGGCATTTCATACGAGTATGATCACGGGGAATTGTCAAAGGAGGAATTGTTTTAAGCATCACCTTGGAAGTACTGAATTTGACTCATTCAATTTTGGTCCAGTACATCCGTCCACATTTTGATCATTGCATTGATAAATAAAACCTTCTTTCACGTGCTCTTTATCCTAAGTATTTTTAAAGCTGCAAAGGTACATATCGCATAATGAATTAGCCAGAAATTGTAAGCATTCTTCCCTACGCTAGCTTCATGAAACTTACCTAAGACAACAAACAGACATTTTTCTCGACTCCAAGACGACTCCGGAAGAATTACACAATTAAATAAATCATCCTTTCTTCTCTCAGAAACTTGACGTACAAAAGTGGAACCGTAGCATTGCTATTATTTTAACTGAAAAACAGTGAGAAACTTGAAACATTCACAGAATTACGGGAGTTTTTATTTACCGTTTCCTTAAAGCCTTGGGCAGTCTTAAGCGTTGCTCGTTTGTGGTTTGGGAAACAATTTACTGGTTAGGACGTGTGGGGTGTAAATGGGAGATAATTTTATGATGATGGTACATTTCGTGAAAATTATGTACTTTTTCTGGAGTTCTAAGTAAACCAAGAGTAAAAGTAAATGGGGTAGTACCTACTAAACAGCTATATTTATGGACTGTGAATTCTGTTTTTGGTTAGGGAGCCCAAGTCCAAATTAGTGTTTAATATTTTACACATATAGGTGCTAAAAGAGTGTTAAAGAAAGATAATTCTGACGATATAGATGCCCTTTGCCTACCAGAGAAAATGTCAAAGTAGATAAAGACAAATCAAAGAAAATAACCCTGAAATGAGGCATCAGGGCGGGCTGATGATGAATGTTGTGCTCTTTGTAAAAATTCAAAAGGTGCTTACTTCTAAAATCGCATTTATGTCGCATTGTATGTCATCGCATCATCATCGCATCGCATCGCATCATCATCGCGTCATCATTGCATCGTCATCGCATAGCATGTCGGACCACGACAATGAAGGGTTCCGGAATTTATCCCAACAACAAACTTTACATTGTAGTTAAAAACATGTTCTCCCATACATCGATATACACGGTCAAATCTCCAACTGCAAATGTAAGTTGGTCGACTATTACTCCTGCGCTTGTAAAGCCTACTTAGCTGTGATATTTTTATTTTTTTAACTTCCTTATATGTTACTACTTTGATTTTTTTCACAACAAACCATTTAGGTGGCAGGGGGAGGGGGGATACTTTCCTCTAATAAAAATTAGCACTTAAAGCTTAATATTATGCAAACGGATCCCTGAATCGATAAATGGTTTTCACAGGCCCCAATCTTTTTGAATGGCCTATCCAACGATACCACACACCATGGTACAGACGAGAGAAAAAAATATCATCCCACTTTACGTACAAAAATCTTAAAAAAAGAAAGGATTTTTGTAGGGAGTTACCCTACAAAAATCTTTTTTTTTAAGATTTTATTGTATATCACTTTGTTAGCGTGATAATATGTATGGTATAACCTATGCCAAACTACAGCGTTCTAGTACTAAGATTCTCTGAGTAAAGCCGCGGCCAGACAGACAGATGGACATGGCGAAACTATAAGGGTTCCTTGTTGTCTACGGAACCCTAAAAAGGACAGAGCAAGGTAGATTTTGTACTTCCCCTTCATAATTCAATAGAAGAGTATTTGTATATATTATGACCTCGTAAGTAGAACTTCTTCTGAGGCTTCTAAAGAATGCACAGCACGTTCGAAGTATGACTTGAAATGGTGCCAAAAAATCTCGTGGTCAGCATTTAGAATTGTATTCAACCGTGAGGTACTTACGTATGTTGTTGGTATAGTTTTCTGTTGCCTGTTGGCCTGAATAGCATCTGCCATATTATGTGTGGTATGCTACGTATGTTAAGGTATGAACGATTTAGATCAGAGATGCACAGACTTATAGAGAATAGGGGCCACTCGGGCACATTATAAGCCAAAGGCGGGCCATAGATAGGTAAACGTTTTAAAATAATTGAATTAGGTCCTTTTTTTTGTGAAAACCTTACAATATTTAGTTTCATGCATGGCATTGCATTACCATGACACATACCATTTTTTGCGCGCCGTGCCCCATCTCTCTCGCCTGAACTCACCCAAATGCTACCCGAACAGTTCTGATCGCAAGCTTGCGACACATGCTTGTTAATGTAGGTGTAGGGGCGCTGACACATCGTTTTGTATTCTAGATTCGTGCAGCACCCGGCGACTCTTCAGTTCGCCCGTAACCGCCGTTAACTATAGACGCACTCTTAAACTGATAAGCTACTCCTCTGTAATATTTCTTAACAAGTTAATAAGTAAAGTTACCACAGAGTCTTCGCAGCATTTCATTTCTCTCCGTACACACAATAATTAGGTATAGGTATACAATATTGTCAACATTTATTTTTTATTTATTAGGTAATTAGGTATACAATATTGTCAACATTTATTTTATAAATTTCTTTCATTTTCGACATTTTTTTTATTTGTTGGCGGGCCGCACGCGTATCGGCAGCGGGCCGCAGTCTGTTCATCGCTGATTTAGATAAACCAGCTACATGAACCGGGTCTATCTAGCTGAGATGCTCACTGCTCCCAAATTACGATGTTTTTTTTTTTAATTTATACATACTTCGGTCTTTTGCCAGCATCAATGTGCCTGCTCTTCTTGAGCCGACTGGCATTGTCAGAGATAATGGCAAAAGACCTGAACATGAACGGATGCTTGTGTGGGACGCTACCTGTGTAGACACACTGGCACCGTCCTACCTCCAACGGACTACTTCTAAAGCGGGTGCAGCGGCAGAAAATGCCGAAAATCTGAAAGTTATTAATTAAGGAGGCCTTGGCAGAGAGTACAACTTTGTGCCCTTTGGCGTCGAGATCCTCGGCCCGTGGGGTCCCAGTGCGCATAAGTTATTTGCGGAAATCGCGAAACGTCTAGTTGATGTAACTGGTGACCGAAAAGCTGGCGGCTTTCTCGCGCAACGCATCAGCATTGCAATTCAGCGAGGAAATGCCGCCAGCATCCTCGGTACAATGCCCCGAGGGCCTTTTTTAAGCTTAACTTAGTTTTAATTTAATTTAGTTAATGTTAATAATCATCTTGTAATTTGGTTATGTAAATAAATATATTCTCGCTTCCTTGACATAATATTTTAATTATTTGACACATATACCTACAATTTTGATTTCAAACCATTTATTAACGGCTTTTGTTGGACAAGATATTAATTCAGACTTTATTACAGTTGTAATGGCAAACATGTCATTTGGTTTAAATAGGTTTTTATTTTTATAATTTTATTAATATTTTACATAGATTCTTTTATATTTGATGAATGTGAGAACGTTGTATTTTTTTTTTTTTTGGATGGGTTATTATCAAATAACTTCTCCCGCTCTGGGCGGAGTGGGAGGTGTGTCAGACTCTTACTGAGTAAAACCAACCCATGTTCCTTCCATTGCCTGTCTTGCCAGGGGCCTCAGTAACCCTTTCGTACCTTCCCGCGACCCCGGCAGGTTTCGGCCCTAGTGGTCCACTACACTTGTGCTGACGAGCTGCGCGTGGAATACAACGCGCCGTCGACCCGGGCTTGGCGAGCTACCCATTGCTCACCGTCCGCAAGCCCCCGCCTAAGGTGGCCAGAAATCCGCCCGGGATTCTCGACGCCCAGGGCGTCTTCTGCGGTGGCTAGGGGCGAGAGGGCGCGAAATTTGCCTTTCCCTCAACCGTCCCGCCTCCTCCTTCGCGAGCATTACTGCTTCGCAAAAGGACGTGACGGCTGCCCATGCCCTCTTGCTCCGTACCATGGCCAACGTTGTAGGCTTAATATTGAATATTGATTTGTACACCATTTATTTTTTGTTAAGTACCTGGTACTTCTTGACAGGCCTACACTGTTTTTCCATACCTATTAACACGGTATTTTGAAAACATTGTAAAAGCCAATTACATATTTTTAAAAGAGTAATCGTGGACTATCTTCCCGGCTTTTCTCCATAGGAAATGACCAATTGGAACCGTGCACCTAGCTGCTGATGTTTCATAAGTGCCTTTTATGTGAAATAAAATAATTAGTATTTTTTTTTTTTGAGATGCTCTGACGACCCTGTACCAGCCACCGGGTCGTTTGACAAGACTATGTGTGGAAGGCAGTAATGGGCTGCGATAGGCTGAGTTAATTCATTGATTCGAATGGATCACAAGCAGAACATATTATTCGTTTTCCTTCGAACATTCTCGACGTCATAATATACCTTGCCGTATACTAAGGTATACCTTTACATTAGGCGCCACACACGATAAAAGCCTAGTAAAAAAAAAACATTGGCAGTCATGGGGACTGCCGAAAGAAGTTAATTTTTAAAACAATGAAATAAGACTGTTTTTTTTCAAAATATTCGTAGTAAAAAAAAGACTAATTACTAATTAAAATATGTATATATACTTTCACTGCTAGCCAAGCGCAACAATTTATTCTCATAGCAACAGATATACTGCTAACCCATAAGATTTTTCTTTACGAAACTCGCTCAAAAAGGAGGTTTTAATTCAAAAAACATATCCAAGAATGGTTGTGACAGGTAACAAGACACTGTGTTGTCTCGGTCCTGCTAACAATGTATTGAATAATTATGTGTAGTATACTGGAGACAGCTGGGACTCATCACTGACCTGGAAAATGCAAGGCATACGTAATTCATTTGAAATCATCAACTAAACACCAACTTCAGATGTTCATAGATGGCGGTGATCTTCGCTTTTCATCAGTTGAGTCACCTGCTTGTTTGCCACATTAAAAAAGAACGGTCAGTCGTAGGTCTGCACGTCAGAAGTGAAAACTTAGTTCCACAAACTTGTAAACATCTATATATACTGAGCGTGATAGTCACGCGAGTTCAGTGCTTTTTCCCCATCCTACAAGTGCCTAACGTGCCTAAAAAGGTTTCACTTCAAAAAAAGTTCAAATACTTCTTAAGTTTTTTAGCAATTATTTGCTGCAGCTTGTACGCTATGTCTTTGATAGGTCCTTGTACAAATACTGGGCCACGTTCCTACTAGGCAACTTGAACAAGGCATACCTCTCTGTTTAGTGAAAACTACTTCAAGTGTTGATCGAGGCTTTTGAGATGCCTGCGCCACTTACTTTTATCAAAGCCCATTTTCTCATTTGAAGTTGGCATTTACGCTACTGGCTTTATAGCCAGAGGAGGAAAATAAATCCTTCAAAGGGTAATCCAGTGAGTAATCTTTGATAAAGTACACAGGGTGTAAAAAGGCCCTTCACGAATTTTCTGTAGGTACATCAAAATAAGTCACTTTCATCATCTGCCTAGCCTTTTCCCAACTATGTTGGGGTCGGCTTCCAGACTTACCGGATGCAGCTGAATACCAGTATTTTACATGGAGTGAATGCCTATCTGACCTCCACAACCTATTTACTGGGCAACACGATACTCCTTGGTAAGACTGGTTGTCAGACTTTCGGGCTTCTGACGATCCGTAACGACTGTCAAAGATCTAGAAATGACAGCCGGGACCACCGGCTTAACGTGCTTTCCGAGGCACGAAGGGGTCTTGGTATGTAAAGATGGTCACCCATCCACGGACCAACGGCGGCAAGCGTAGCTTAACCTGATCGATCGACCCCTGCGGCTGTTATTACTTAGTCACAAGCCCCTTATCAAAATAAGTCACTTAGTGGAACAATAATTGCTGGGAAACGACTTTTATTTTGTACAAATTTACTAATCACGGTAGTGCGCAATGTACCGTGCGCAAAACATTGTGCTTATAGGTGTATGCAATGGTACAGGGATCACGGGAGTATTAAAAGGTAAGTTATAACATTTATAACGTTTATAACGTTTTCGTAAAAAAAGTTCTAACTTTCATCTTTAACATCTCCGTAACCAGAA
The DNA here is from genome assembly GCA_905333075.3 of Atethmia centrago. NCBI lineage: Eukaryota > Metazoa > Arthropoda > Insecta > Lepidoptera > Noctuidae > Atethmia > Atethmia centrago. The sequence continues at coordinate 16,939,444 of HG995388.1, forward strand.
TGTTCTCAGGTATGGTCCAGTACAAAAAAATATCGTAATAACGGGCAGAATAAAAGGGACATTCGTTTTTTTTAAGGGTATTTTCACACTGTTTTACTATTAAATCTGGCAGTCACCTACAGGATATAATAGTCTTTATCAAAGATGTTACTCACTGGAAACCGTTTTATCACTTTTGAAGTATGTGATACACAGTATACATATGGGTTGTACAGATTACGCATAAATCCTAGTACCTCGAAAGTTACAGGACGTTTAAACGTCCTGTAACTTTTGAAGGGTACAAATTCCAGGATCGGGCTTACAAAATCGGCTAATTTACTACTGTAGGGGGGGGGGGGGGGGTAGTACCCGCGTTTAAATATAAGACATGGCTCCAATATCGTGGTTGCGCTACGTCAGCGCAGAGAGCAGAGGGCGCTGACCACCTTGTTTTAATTTCTTGACTCTCCCTTTTCCCCTAGTTATCTTTGCCCCCGCTTTCAGTACATTTGCGCGAACTACAGTAAAAATCTACGTTCATCACACAATCGTCTTCTTCAGTGTCCCACTCACCGCACTGACTTCATTCGCTCTTCCTTCTTCGTTCTGTCTATCTCTCTGCGGAATGCGCTCCGCCAGGAAATCAGGATGTCAACCAACCGATTATCCTTTAAAGTCAAAGTTCGCGAGCACATTCATAAGAAGCTGGCAGTATCCTAACAACGACAATGTTTTCCCATTTTTTGTCTTATCTGTTTTAGTATATTCGTGTATTTATGTGTATTTATTCGGTCTATATAAGCGGTATAAATAAGTGTATAATTATATTATATTTAAAGTTTTTAATAGGTATATGTATGTATATCCTTATATTTAAATAAATATGTATTCCATAATTTTCGTTATTGCACCTACCACTGTTTGTCTCTGCATCGCCCAAAGGTTGACTGGTAGAAAATGCATTCGGCATTAAGTCCGCCTCTGTATATTTGTGTGCTTAAAGTATTAGATAAATAAATATCCTTCTACCGAAGACATCAACGCCGCACCCAATCAACTAGGCTTAGTATAAATAAATATGAATAATAAATTATGCAGGAGTCGTATGTATAACAATAATCTACACAACTATACATCATAATGTAAGCAGGCTGATGACGCAGTAAGTTAAGATATAGCGCGGTTTTTGGAAACACACGGGTCAATGTTACAGGCGAAGACGGGGTGCTTGGTCGCAGATTTTTGCCCATGTTGTTAACCTCTTCGAAGGGATTATAGGATGACCCTGCTGGACTATAACCTTGTTTTATTGCGTTTAAATACTGAAGCGATTTCTCTTCATGCTGAAAGAGCAAATAATGCTAGCAACACCATTTCTAATGCGAATATCAGTAACCATTGCAGGGATGCTGAGAGAGAAGCAGTAATGCTCGCGAAGGAGAAGGCGGGATGGTTGAGGGAAAGGTAAATTTCGCGCCCTCTCGAACCTAGCCGCCGCAGGAGACACCCTGGGCGTCGGGACTCCCGGGCGGATTTCCGCTCACGAAGGCGCGGGCTTGTGGACGGTGAGCAATGGGTAGCTCACCATCCGGTAAGGACCAGGCCTGGGTCGACGGCGCGTTGTATTCCACGCGCGCCTCAAACAGATCTCGTCAGCACAAATGTAGGGGCCCTCTAGGGCCGATGCTTGCCGGGGTCGCGGGAAGGTACTAAAGGGTCACCGAGGCCCCTGGCAACACAGGCAACGAAAGGAATACGGGTGGGTTTTAGTCAGTCAGAGTCTGACACACCCTCCCGCTCCGGCCAGAGCGGGAGAAGTTATTTGATGATTTACCACCCAAAAAAAAAAAAGGAATGCCGAGAATTGCTGAAATTGCCGATTAATCTCGTGTTCAGTGCATTTTATAGCGATTTGATTAATATTCCATGATATTGACGTACTCTCTGGTTAACTACCAAATGGTTAAAAAACGAGGATTGAGGCATTACGACCGAAGCTTGAAAAGAAGGGCCTAAAGATGTCTATTATGATTGAAATCACGGCCTCTGTGCTGGCGGCCACTTTAAACTCCTTCAAAATTGTATACTTTTGGACCAGCCAATTTTAAAGTGCATGAAACATCTACATCCTAGAGAAACGCAGCGTTCCCACTCATTATTCCCTCCCCTACATCAAACTCACACTTGATCCAGATATCTCTAATCGCCAATGGCCATCAATGTAACTAATTGGGCATATAATTTATGCGGCGGTCACTTTGACTAATGACAACGGTTTACGCAAGCGGTATGCTTAAGGCCAATGCTGAGATCAGCAGATTATAGGATGTATCGGCGAAATGAGCGGGATTCGAGTTGTTGATGATTAGTCATGTTTTGATGGCGCATCACTAGTGTTTTTGTGTGTTTGTGAATGATGGATCTGGTCTGTCGAATCAGTTTGATTCTCTGATGTAGCAATTCGTAATGTAAAAGCATTTTCTAAATATAGCGATGCGAACGAATTTTTTGATGGCCCATGATTCTTTCTCCTCTTTTTAGGGTTCTGTAGTAAACAAGGAACCCTTATAGTTTCGACATGTCCGTCTGTCTGTCTGTCTGTCCCCGCTGTAGCTCAGAGACGCTTAGTAAGAAAAAGCTGTAATTTGGCATAGGTATACATATTAATCACGCCGACAAAGTGCTAAAATAAGATCTGGAAAATATTTTTTTTTTGCACGTAATGTGGGGATGATATTTTTTTTGTCGTTTATCCCATGGTGTGAAGTATCATTGAATAAGCTGTTCAAAAATATTGCGGGTCTGTGAACACCAGTTTTCGATTCAAGGATCCGTTTGCGTAATATTAAGCATTAAAGTGCTAATTTTTATTAGAGTCAAGTGTCCCCCACCCCTGTCAGCTAAATGGTTGTTTATGGAGATGTGAAAAAAATCATGGCAGTAGTACATATAATTAAATTAAAAGGAAAACTACCATAACTAATTGGGCTTTACAAGTTAACGAGTAATAGTCGACCATCTTTTTACAGTTTAAGAAGTGACCGTGGCATAAATATCGATGTATGGGAGAACATGTTTTTCAACTACAATGTTATGTTAGTTTTTGGGATAAATTCATCCCAACTACCCAACTACGGAACCCATCATTGTGCGTGGTCTGACACGCACTTGGCCGGTTTTTTATATACGTGTACTACATATTATTATTATTTTTATTTTAAGTCTTTTAGTTATATTAAATAAATATTATCTTGTTAGAAATAAAACAGTATAGCGATTCGTAAACGTATTTCTTTGAATTGTTTTTGTTTTTTATTATGTTTTCATGCTTTCATAATTTTAGTTATTATAATTTGTTTAATTTTATTACTTTTACGATTAAATTTGATGCGACTTATAAATATTAGTATTTTATGCGAACTCCAAATAATTTTGACTTTTATTAAGAAAATCCTAATTGCCATGCAGTTAAAATCCCTTAATTAGTCCAATTCCTTAACAACGATAGAGTTTTCCGTTCACAAGAACAGATACCGAACATCTTTTCAAGCACGCTTAATTGAAAACAAACTCCATATAAAAACACTTGCTAACATCCCGGGGAATCTAAAAGGATTGCCGGTTTAACAGGGCATACAACTTTGAAGTACTGAGAATTTTAAACTACCAGTAAAGTTAAAAAAATACCTTCGCGGTTGAGATATAGGAAGCTTCAAAGTTAATTAAGTTAAGTTAGTTGCATGTTTTGAACATAGTTATAAGTAAAGTAAAGTAAACAGTTATTTGCATAGAATGTAGGTAAAGTAAATAAGATGTTTCAGTTAAAATATGGGTGATCCTTGTTCTATCTACCTTATTAGCCATGCAACATTATTGTAAGATGAGTATGAAATGATGACATAGTTAAATTATTTTTGCAGTATTATAGTTGAACATTAGTCGGCATGGTACATTCATATAATGAAACATTAATTTAAATATCTACGATACAATAGTAATAAAATTAAATAAGTCGAAACAATGTCATAATTAGGTTTGTCAAAATTAAATTACATTAAATCATTAAGTAGATATAGGGATATGTACAATACGAAACTGAAATACAAACGCAATACGGGAAGAATGCGTGAGTTTATCTCGCCTTTTTCCAATGGGGGTAGGCAGAAACTACAGAACGTCACCTGCTACTATCCTCACATACTCCTATTGCTTCGTTTACGTTCATACATCTGGTCATACACGCACGCCGGTTGCGAGTACTACGCACCTGACCTTTCTGAAGAACATCACCAATAAGGTACTGCCTTTCAATACGGAAGTTGTCATAATTGTTGCTATATTATGCATGGTATGACCATGAACAACGATCAAATAGCTTTATTATCGTAGGCAGTCGCTGATCTATTGAAAACGGATCACAAGTTCGGCAAAAGCGATTCAGGAATTCCGAATAAGGCTTCAATCTTATTATCCAAAAGTATTACCGCCTTGTAATATGATCCAAGGATTAATAGAGATGTGTTTTGACCGCCACAGTCATGACGTAGGTATAGATGTCTGACCAAAATGTGCCCAGCACGCCACGGTCACGACTACATAACAGATTTTAAGGAATAATTCGTAGCTTGGCGCCGAGGGCACGTTTTTGCTTTTTTGACGTGGCGGTCAATAGGTTAATGAATGCACAACATATCACAATATCACGACTGCATTCCCCGAAAGGTGAACAGATGTATTTAGGTCTCATGCAATGGAGCTCGAGCTTTTAATGTTAATAAGATGCAGTATCCTCATCCGGAAGCCTATCAATGTGTATAATATCGACACTCATCTTACTACTGACAGCGGTAAGCGCAGCTTAAGGCGCAGATATATAATTTTAGAGACCTTTAAGGCGTAATAACAGATTTATTACGCCTTTTTATAGAAAATGCAATGAAGTTATGCAAAAAATGCATGTTAAACTAGAACGCATCATACACATCAATTCTATACGTGAATATTTAAATACTGTAATAAATTAGTCAGGAATTTATGTCTACCCAAAGCATAAAAAAACAATATTATTTTCAAACTACTTACGAGTTCCTGATTTTTTTTGTATGAACAGACTATTTTGTTATCTATAATAATTCTACCTGTGATTTTTTTTTCAAATTTTCGTTTTTTCTTTACTAAAAATAAATATTCCCTATGAAACCGAACGGCATGCAGGGCGGCGTGAGTGCGACGGGCATTTGTATAGCCAAGGTCATTGGCGATTATCCGACCCTTAACCTTCAACATCAATATAAACTTCGAAATACCCTTTAGGTTAAATACCTTTAAGACAAAGGTAGGTACTGAAGTCCAGTCGATACAAAGTCCACCCCAACATACTTGGTCCAAACATTTGACAAACTTACGAATTCCGATCACGTTCCGTTAAAATAGTTTGATTGGGGTACGAGCTTAAGGATATCATCTACATCAAAAGATGTAGCACGTCAAGGAAAGCGTCAAGAATAAGCTACAAGCAAGTTCATTAGATATAAATGCACTATCCCTCTAAGTAATAACACCAACGATAATAACACGAAACAGTATTTTACAACCCTCTTTAAAACCCATAAAAACCATAATGTAACTCCATAAAACAGAACTTCGAACGACAAAACAAAAGACCACGATCTAAATGAGTAATTGCTTATTTAAGCCACCGCGGCTCCTTACCGCGGTGGCTTCCGGAGTTGTACTTTCAACAACAAACACTAATGTATCTTGTTTAGTAACTTTCAAAGTTTTCCATCGTACGCGAAGCCACCAGACTTCTTTTAAGTTATTGACTTATTGACTTCTAAAACTAGTGCTGTGGTAGTGCGAGGTCAATGGTTCAGATACAAAAGGACTTATTTTGAGGACAAAATGCTTTGTTGGCGGACTGTCGGTTTCAAAATATTGTATTGCACATACCATGTGTGGTTTTAAGAGATAGCTATGCATTATTGGCTTTACAATGCGAAGTCATAAAAAGTGAATGGAAAGAAAATTATCTACTTAGTAAAAATCTTAAATTCATTGATAGACAACACTAGAATTCTAGTCTAGAATTTGATCAAGTGGATTTTTAAAATTCATCCCCTAAAGGGGTTGGATGTAGGAGTTGAAAGTTTGTGTGGAAGTTCATCATTTTTGCCGATGGGAAAATCCCATCGAGCACATGGCTTGCAATTTAAGAAAACTATAACTCCTATAATGCAAGATAATAAAATTACTACACTTTAGATTAAAGCTGCCATAAAAAGAGTGTAATGTTTTTTAGGGTTAATGTATGTATGTATCTATAGAGGCATGAGGAACAGGGTGTAAAGTTCACTCATCCTCCATAGAAAAGGGAGGATCCTCCGACCAGACGGGAATCGTGTCTGGTGGGCAACTGCCCGACGGTTGATTTTTTTTTTTTGTGTGGGAAATCATCAAATAACTTCTCCCGCTCTGGGCGGAGCGGGAGGGTGTGTCAGACTCTTACTGAATAAAACCCACCCATATTTGTTCCTGTTGCCTGTGTTGCCAGGGGCCTCGGTGACCCTTTAGTACCTTCCCGCGACCCCGGCAGGACCCGACGGTTGATGTCGGGATGTTGTACGAGGATATTATGTTAGTTGCGTGGTAAACTCTGCAGGATTTTGCGTGACGTTAGTGTGTTGCGTAGTTTGCATGTGGCGATGTAGATGCCGCCACATATCAATGGGAGTTTTTTTGTTCCTAAATGTGAAAAAAACAATCTTCATTTATTATAATATGGGTATCAAATTGAAGGCCTTGATTGGCACATTGCAAAACTATATAATTTATTGGCATAAATTTTACATAGGTAAAGTGTAAATGCAAAACAAACATTTCATCTTTTGCTATTAACGATTTAATCAGACTTTAGTAAGACTGTAAATGTCTAAATGAGTGTACGGTTTCGTAGATGATTGAGTTATCTATATTATAACTGTTTCATCATCACAAGTGTAACATAGGCTAGTAAAAAAAAATCGTTAAAATTTACATAACGCCATCTTGCTTGAGCAGTAGAGCAGTGCCCAGTGCACTGCAGCCCCAGACTTACGAGTTGTAGTCATGGGTTCGAAAACATTACTTTGTGTAAATAATTTCATCACCACTGCTCTCAAAAAGTTGAAGGAACGCTCTCATCCTAGAACCAAAAATTCGAAGACATGTGACATCTGCCAACCCGCACTGGGCCCGCGTGGTGGACAGTGGCGGTACCTTCATATAAGCCCAAATGCCTTACTAAAATGCTCGATAGAGAATTTATTGTACCTAACCAGTAGTTTATGAGAAAATTGCGATGATACATACGTAGGTACGTAGGTACCTACATACTCAGTCGAAAACTGAACTTTCTTTTTTTGAAATCGGTTAACATTTTATTGGGCTGGCGTTATTTTGAAACCTTAGGCACGCCACTGGTGGTGGATTACAGTCCACTCCCTCTCACAGAGGGGAGGCCTATATCCTAGCAGTGGGACTATTATAGACTGACTATGCATCTTGGTTGAGACAAAGCAAAAAATATATCAAAAATAAAACTTGTCACTAAATTGTATAAATGTAAAAACAAATAATTATAAAAAATAAAAACACGCCTGCCCTGCCAAAAAACGAACTAAAAAGTAAACAATTTTATTTATCTGTTTCGTCAGGGGGTAAATGACTGACCTTTCACTTTGTATATACAAACTAATACAAGTTTTATTTTTCCTTTTTAGTTTTTTTTTGGCAGGGCCGTCGTGTTTATTTTTTTTATTATTTATGTTTTTAGTTTCGGAAGGTACGGTAAGGTATTTTTTGAAGTACTCATTTTTCGTAATTATTTACAATTCATCACCTTCCGGATAAGGGGAAGAATCACCTTATTTGGTAAAAATATTTCTATGAGCCTATTAATAAAGTACTTTTTAAGATTTTTTAGTTCAAACGAAAAATATAATTAAAGATTATTTCCGCACTCCATGCCAACAAACTCGTGTCTAATACTAAGTCCCCAGTGAAACATACCTCAAACATAGAATTGCTAAAACCAGACAGATTAAAGAGCAAATGAACCTCGAATGAGACCCCAATAACGACAACATATACATACAAGTTAAACCAACACTAAACCAAACTTTGAGCTCTTGCATCAAAGTTACAACTCTAACTACTTTAGCAGCACGCGGTGGGAATCCATAAGTCTGTCAAATGTTTGGGCCAAGTATATTGGTGGTTGGGGGAGACTTTGTATCGACTAGCAAGTATCTTTGTTTTAGAAGCTATGTTAACATCACGCCTTGATTTCCCGAAGGGTTACCTGTAGTACACCCACATTTCGCCAGTTGTGTTTAAGTCTCATGTAATAAGGCGCGAGCCTATTGTCATCAACCGGGCACAAATCTAGACTTCAGGCTGCTACTCAGAAATTCCAGGAATCGACCCTAGGACCTTATGCTCAGCAGTAGTGCTTGCGACCACAAGACCAACGAGGTAGTCAGAAGTATAGAGGCATGAGGAACAGGGTGTAAAGTTCACTCATCCTCCATAGAAAAGGGAGGATCCTCCGACCAGACGGGTGTCGTGTCTGGTGGGCAACTGCCCGACGACGGTTGATGTTGCATATATGCTAGTTACGCGGTAAACTCCGCTTGCGCGATGCAGGATTTTGCGTGACGTCAGTGTGCTGCTTTGTTCGCATGTGGCGATGTAGATGCCGCCACATTACTCCCCTCCGGAGACCAGAGGTCGATAGTGGGCTGAGTCGTGTATCTTGCGATGCTTGCCAGTGCCAGATGTGGTTCCAGTGGGCCGGAACCGGTTGTCGCATAGTTCGCGGTGGGTCGGAACTGTCTGCGGTGATGCCCCAGTGAGTCGTGGTACAGCGCCGGGTTGAAGGCTGACTGCTGGCGTCGACCAGGAGAGAGTTGAGGAGCTCTGCTTGTTGACCGGCCGAAAGTGCAGTGTGCTGTGCCAAGGTTGCTGGTGAGGCTTAGGGTGATGACCAGGTATGCGCGGTCGCTGCATGCTGGTGGTCAGGATACCCGTTGAAGCCTTGGGTGCTGGCTGGCTGTGTCACTCTCCGCTCTAGAGCTTGAGGAAGTGATGATGATGACGTCACGCTGATGTAGTTGCACGAAGGCTGCGCTGACGTTCATATTCGGGGTCACCAGTATAGAGGCATGAGGAACTGGGTGTAAAGTTCACTCATCCTCCATAAAAAAGGGAGGATCCTCCGACCAGACGGGTGTCGTGTCTGGTGGGCAACTGCCCGACGGTTGATGTCGGGATGTTGCATATATGCTAGTTGCGCGGTAAACTCTGCTTGCGCGATGCAGGATTTTGCGTGACGTCAGTGTGCTGCTTTGTTCGCATGTTGCGATGGAGGTGAGCGATATCTTCAAGCCTGCTTTTCAGAAAGAGTCCAGTACGGTGGAGGCAGTGTACATGTATGGGCTGGCATATCTTCAGAAGGTCGCATAGAGTCAGTGGCCATAGAAAATGGCACTCTGACTGGGGAAAGATATGCCCAGGAGATTTTCAATGAGTATGCAGCGTATTTAATAATATGGGTGATGGATCGATGCTGATGCATGATAATGCCCGGCCACACACGTCTCGGGTCGTGGAAGAGTATATTCAGGAGGTAGGTATCAGCGTGATGATTTGACCATCAAGAAGTCCTGATCTCAACCCGATTGAGCACGCCTGGGTTGAGCTAGGGAGACTAGTCAGAAGCCGCAGACCACCACCAACCACCCTCAGGGCACTAAAACAGGCCTTGATAGAAGAATGGGAGAATATTCCCCAACTACTAATAGTTGATCGCTGACTGTTCACATCGCCAAGGAGTACTCGTTCTACTAGTTTGTCGCTGAACGACAAGAGTTATCAAAGATAATACTCGCTCAGCGATACATGCTCAGCGATGCTCGTTTGGCGATCAGCAGTCACTCCGAGAGACCAACCAGCGCAGAGCGAGTGGTGCGAGTAATCACACGTCGCACTCGGACACTCGCTGATAACCCAGCAACAACTACACACTCGCTGCTCGCCAACTCGTTTTTAGTTGCTAGATCTACTCGCTTCTCGTTAATCGCCGGCGGTGAGACAATTGCCTTATGCTTTTTAGGGGTTTTAAAGAGAGCTGTAAAAGGCTGGTTCGTGTTATTATTGTTGGAGTTATTACTTCGAGGGGTAGTGCATTAATATCTAATGAAGATATTGACGTTTTCCTCAACTTGCTATATCTTTTGATGTTCATAATATTAGACTAAAGTAATTGTTCCTACAGACGATCGTGGGAAAGACCTGGATGAGATTCACATAGACCAGAGAAGCGTAGCACATAAGGGAGGTGGCATGCACTCAGCAGTGGGTGGAACCAGACTCCCGATGATGATGAATTTTTCTATAGAAATTCTTCATCAATTGGATACGAGAAGCACAGTACCGGTGGATGTGGTGACGCTTGGTTCTCCAAGCGTCCAATTCTGGACATAAGCCTTCTGGCTTATGTCCGGAATTGGACGTTTTCCACTCAAATTATGGCGATGATGATGATTCAGATTGTTCTAACTGTGGACAATGACTTCTTCTCACAAAAATAAGGAATCAATACGATTACTCACGTTGTGTTTTTCGAAGCATGAACGTGATCTGTCACGTCACTGTCTGTCACTTTTTCACAGCTCATATTTATTTAAATTTACATATTTTACGTGGCCCTAGATGTCCAAATTTGATCTTTTTCTTGTTAATCAAGGCTTAACTGCTGTGCCAAAGTGTAGGCAGCTCCCAATTTTGAACAAATAATAAAATATATTTTTGTTTCAGACGTTGCGGTCCTCCTTGGCAACGTTATGGCGTGTCGTCCTGACGTCCGACGTCAACGCTTCTGAAAGACTTTAAAATAGTTATATTTTAGTGATAATTTCTATTTTGTGTTTAGTTGAGTGTTTTTCTCTATTCAAGTGTTGTTTTCTGGTAAGTGGATGAATACCGCAACCCAATCCGGTGATGGCACGTTAAATCAAAATTACATTTGTTTACATTGCGATAGATCTTTTCAATCAAAAAGGGGTCTTAACATTCATATTTCAAAAAAACATCGTCTTTGTATTAGCCAGAACGGCCCTGCTCTAAATTTAGACCCAGTTTCTTTACCGGCACCTGTTTCCGACAGTCCAAATTCTACCCCATTCCATTTGTACCTTAGTTACCTAAAAAATAATGTGCCTGTTATCAAACGAGTCCCGCGCGGCGCCAGGATCTCCGTCGCAAACCACCTTTCAGGCTTGATTAAAAAATGTGTGGAGAGCAACCAAATTGTAGACTGGCATAATCTCTTCCTTTTTTCGTATACCACTTTGCATGTCAAAAAAGATGAGGCTACTATTTCTCTAACCCAAAAAATCAAAAATAACTGTTTAACAAAAACATCTTCACCTTTTGATTCTCCCAAGAGGGGAACATTATCTAGAATTAAATTAATTGAAGGCAAAATTGCCGACGGGGATCTCAAAGGCGCCGCACGTCTTCTTTTTACTAACGACGTGTTGTCGCCTGATACTCCTGATACCCTTTCGGCTTTGCATTCGAAACATCCCCCGGCTCCCGTGATCCCGTATTTTTTCGACTCTCCTACAGCAGACCAGGCCTGCCTCGAAATCGAAGGCAAAGACGTTATTGACGCAATAATTTCTTTTAAAACCGGTTCAGCGGCCGGCCTGGACGGAATCTCACCCCAACATTTAAAAGATTTAACTTCTTATTCTGTGGGTGATGCAGGTGTGCAGCTTATTTGCTCTATTACAAAATTAATAAATTTTATGTTTTCAGGCAAAATCAACGCTGATATTGCCTCACTTTTATTTGGTGCTAATTTGATCGCCCTAACTAAAAAGGACGGAGGGGTGAGACCCATTGCTGTGGGGTCAACTTTAAGACGTTTGGCATCCAAAATTGCGGTGAGACATACCAAATCTAAATTACAGTCTGTTTTCGAACCTATACAATTAGGATTTGGCACGAAAGGTGGGTGTGAGGCAGCCGTCCATGCCTTAAGAACCTACCTTTCGTATGATGATTGCGAAATTGTAGTCAAAATTGACGTCAAAAATGCTTTCAATTCAGTAAACAGGGATGCCATGCTGACAGAAGTTAAGAACAAAATTCCGGAACTCTATCAATACCTGCTTACCTGCTACGCAGAACCTTCAAAATTAATTTACCGTTCCCATGAACTTTCTTCGGAGGTCGGCTGTCAGCAGGGCGATCCCCTCGGGCCAGCAATTTTTAGCTTGGCTATAAATCCGATTATTCAAAATTTAAAATCAAAATTTAACGTTTGGTATTTGGATGACGGAACCCTGGGAGGCGATGTGGACACTGTGCTATCTGACTTATCAGATATTAAAACAAATTTCGAAAATATTGGTTTAGAATTAAATTTTAGCAAATGTGAACTCTTCATTCAAAAAACTTCTTACGGTTTGGATAATTTAAAATCCAAATTAAATTTTCTGGCACCGAATATCAAAATAGTAGACAGAAAGTCACTTTGCCTCCTGGGTTCTCCCATCTTTGAAGAATCTTTTCCTGATTACATTACTAACACTATTTCTAAATTCCAAAGTCACGCAAATTGTTTACTCGAAATCAGTCCTCATTATGCTCTTATAATTCTAAAGTTTTGCCTTTTTGTCCCTAAATTTACTTATGTGCTTCGCTGTAGCCCTTTTTGGAAACATCCAAATTTGCTTTCACCAATAGACGATTTAGTCAAAACTAGTTTAGAAACGATTTTAAATATTCAGCTCAATGAACCATCTTGGTTACAAGCATCCCTCCCTATTCGGTTTGGCGGTTTAGGAATCCGCAAAATTTCGAGTGTTGCTTCCCCAGCCTTTTTGTCGTCCACCCATAGCACGTCACGTCTCATAGGTAATGTCCTAAGGGCTTTGCCCACAAACTATGAGACTGCGGGCTTGGAGGATGCCAAGAATGCTTTTCAAATTGCTTGCCCGGGTAAAGAATTTCCAGACAACCTAAAATCTCAGAGGAGCTGGGACGATATTTATTGCGATTTAACATACAAATCGATTCTGAGCCGCAGTTCAGGTCCGGATCGCGCAAGACTTTTGGCGGTCGGAACCAGAGAGGCCGGTCATTGGCTACATGCCCATCCTTCTCCATATACCGGTACCTTCCTGGATCCGACCTCGCTTCGTCTGGCGACTGGTCTGCGGCTTGGGGTCACGGTATGCACTCCACACACATGCCCTTGTGGCACGGACGTGGACCGACTGGGTCACCACGGACTTTGTTGTCAAAAAAGTGCAGGCCGCTTTTCAAGACATGCAACACTTAATGACATAATCCGCCGGTCTCTTGCCAGCATCAATGTGCCTGCTCTTCTTGAGCCGACTGGCATTGTCAGAGATGATGGCAAAAGACCTGATGGTGTGTCTTTGGTCCCGTGGAGTTTGGGACGGATGCTTGTGTGGGACGCTACCTGTGTAGACACACTGGCACCGTCCCACCTCCAACGGACTACTTCTAAAGCGGGTGCAGCGGCAGAAAATGCCGAAAATCTGAAAGTTATTAAATATGGAGGCCTTGGCAGAGAGTACAACTTTGTGCCCTTTGGCGTCGAGACCCTCGGTCCGTGGGGTCCCAGTGCGCATAAGTTATTTGCGGAAATCGCGAAACGTCTAGTTGATGTAACTGGTGACCGAAAAGCTGGCGGCTTTCTCGCGCAACGCATCAGCATTGCAATTCAGCGAGGAAATGCCGCCAGCATCCTCGGTACAATGCCCCGAGGGCCTTTTTTAAGCCTAACTTAGTTTTAATTTAATTTAGTTAATGTTAATAATCATCTTGTAATTTGGTTATGTAAATAAATGATATTTTCGAAGCATTATGTAGTAAGTCTTGGTTTTTAAAGGACATTATTTTTGGCTGACCGAATTTAATTGGCAGAAACATCCCAGCGCTAATTTGCTGGATTCGTTTTCTCCTCTACTGATCGTTATTACTCCTCTACCGATCATTATTTCTCCTGATAAAGTTTATTCTGTTTTTTATGTAAATATGAATTTATTCTTGTATTGTATAGTTATTTTCGTGTTATCTATCTCATATGTTGCACCTACCAGGTTTCTTCTCTGCATCACCCTAAGGTTGACTGGTAGAAAATGCCTCAGGCATTAGGCCCGCCTTTGTACGGTATATTTTTTTAAATTGTGCATTCAGTTTTAATAAATAAATAAATAAATTCAGATGCGTGCTTCATATGGATACTTGACAGGTTTAAGACCTACAAGCTTAAAAAGATGTAAGTGCTACAATTTTTGAAGTAGGTACCTAATAACAATTTTCATAAAAGCCATGGCAAAAATTCCTTTCTCAACTCAGTAAATTCCACATCGTTTTACAACATTTCCGAAATGGGAAACGGATTCCTAACTGTCATCCTCTTACCGTCAAACTCTGAGCCCCAAAACTTTACAGCTTGTAAAATTTCTCTAACCTCAATTTAAAATGAATTAAGTCCTGTCCCTACGGAGTTTGACTAATGAATCAGTAATGGCACCCGATTTGCTTACATATTTTATAGCAAGTAACCCTGGCTAGTGATGTATGTTTTCGAATTATTCGTTTGATCAAACCAATTACCTAATCTCGATTGGATTCGATTTTTTGATGTGTAACATCTTTCCACTCGCTTCCTGTGGGCGTGATTTCGTGAAAGGGGCGGAAGTGTGTTGATAGGAAGTGACAACTTGAGCATGGAATATGTAAGTACTTTTTATTAGCATGAAATTAATATTTTATAATAGCATGGAATTAGTGTACTCATGGCATCATCTCATATTAAATAAAGGGGTCGAATTTGGACCAGTGGGTTCATTGTGACCAGACCAGTTCATTGTGCATGGCCAGATAAGCACTTGGCCGGTTTTTTTTCATTCTGAGGTTACTTTCTGTCGCTGCTCAGTTGCTTATTACCAAGGTGAGATGTCAGATGTTACACATCATATGCGACTAGTGCAAGGCTCGCTTGTTTTTTTTTTTGATCGTAGGTTCGGGTTTGAGGCTTTTGCGGGTTGACAATGATATAACAAGCGTACTATTTAATCATTATGATCGGCAGAAAACACCACAAAATTTACAAGCTAAGTAAATAATTATGTATATGGACTATGAATAATATTGTTCTTGTCACTATTCTGGCAGACTCAACTTTACTATGTTTCAATAATAGTCACAATATTAGTATTTACATAAGAAAGAAGAAAGAAAGAAAATACATTTATTTGCGGTAAACATGACGCAAGGAAGGAACACAAATACAAAAAAGAAACAACATAACACAAACACGTACATGTAATATTTATAAGTAGGTACATATTAGAATATAAAAATGGGAGTGGTGGCCCAGTGGTAACGGCCGCGACTTACGAGTCGTAGATTCGAACCCAGACAGGCGCTTTACTTTGTGTAAATTTCATCACCACTGCTCTCAAAACGGTGAAGGAAATCGTGAAGAAACCGGCATGTCCTAGAACCAAAAATTCGAAGCCATGTGACATCTACCAACCCGCACTGGGCCCGCGTGGTGGATTACGGCCCACTCCCTCTCACAGAGAGGAGGCCTGTGTCCCAGCAGTGGGAACATTATAGGCTGATTATGTGTTATGTGATTAGAATATAGATTTTATGAGGAGGAGCTCGTGGCTAAGTAATAACAGCCGGACGGGTCGATCCATCGGGTTAATCTACGCTTGGTGGTGTTGGTTCATAGATGGGTGACAATCTTTATATACCGAGACACCTTCGTGTCTCGGAAAGCACGTTAAGCCGTTGGTTTCGGCTGTCATTCGTGCATCATTGGAGGGCGTCAGAAGCCTGAAAGTCTGACAACCAGTCTCACCAACGGGTACCGTATTACCCAGATATGGTTAGTAGAGGTCAAATAGGTAGTCGCTTCATGAAAAATACTGGTATTCAACTGGATCCGGTTAGACTGGAGGCCACAGGCTGGACTGGTACATAGTGGTACATAGTAGGTTTATAGTTATTGTTTTTATACTTATATACCTATGTATTATGTTTTTATGGGCCTTAGGTGCCTGAAATCAAGGTTATTATTATCAAAAGGCCAAGCAGCTTGATTTGATTAGAATACAGATTTTATAACTGGTCCTATCAATTGGACGCGACAATGGTCAACTAAGCCAATTAAATCCGACAGCTCAAACTCAGTCAAATCGAATAAATCGAATAACATCGCGATTGTTTATTCGAATGGAAAATTAGAACGAATGGAATCGAGTAGTGTTTGCTCATCTCCAACCCGGATGGATAGATCCGTCCGGTGTGGGCGGGCATACATTAATTTTGGGCAAGTATTTATTAGGACCCAATTACTGATCATCTGCGTTACTCAATTACGGGATCTCTTTTAAGTAGGTACTCTCAGTGATTGCACTTTTATTGAGAGGGGAAATAAATAGTTTATTTTGGACGTACAGTCACGAGAACTAGATTTGTATACAATTAGTTAATTATTTTCTCCTTGTTGATTGTAATTTTATGTCGCTACGAACATCGTATTTTGGAACCCATGCTATTATGAAATAGGTCTTACCTTAATGTTGCAGTCGTTATTCCGCGAAAAAATTGCTTTTGTATTTTGCTAAGGGTATACATATTAGTGCTCGTGACTGCACTTATTTATCTTTAAAATTCCTATTTTAAGGGAAGTCTTTTCGTTTCCAGGTTGTTATTTATTAGCTCATGTAGGTCTACATGAGCTTACATTGAAAACTAAAAAGAAACGACAAAAAAGAAAAGCAACATATAAATTAATTTCCGTAAATTTTAACTAAGTATTTAGTTCCCCACAAGCTTGGAACAAAAATGACTAAATACATTTAGCGCTACTAGAATTTAAATCATCGTTCTATTTCTGTTAATCGTTTGAAAATGACAGATAGAATGATGTTTGAACACGTCAAACGCTAAACGTTAGTGGTGCAAGCGGGCCTTAGATTCTGCAGCGCACCAACTAGGTAAACTTAAATGAATGCTCCCATATGAAACCAGAAAGAGACAAAACAGAGCTCCCAAAAAAATATCTTGCTGGACCTAGTTCAAACAAGTTAATCAAATACATGGCCTATTCCAGATCACTAGGTCTACCCATAAAAAAGTCGGCATGATACATTACTTCACCAGTTAATATAGCCAACTTTTTATAAAAAAATAACCATTAAAATGAACGTTAACCCGAAAATAAAGTTATTTCAACGGGCAGAGTTAAAAGTACCGGGCGGTCGGCTTCGCAGGAAATATGCAAAATATATTACATACACTAAATCAGTTTTGCAATGGAAAAAAAGGAAGTTTTTCGTGCACCCGGAATGAGTTTCTCATTGCATATGGAGGGATTTCCTCAAAATGTGTCTGAAAGCGGTGGAGCGACCTATCCTCGAGTTATTACTACAAGAGTGGTACAGAGCTACGAAGGTGAATAGGATTGGCAAATATTTTATTATTTATCTGGGTTCAAACAAGTAACATATTTTATCTATTTGGCAGGTTATCTTACTAAGATTTTAAGGACTTCACTACAGTTAGAAACTGGTCAAATATCCATTGAAAGTATTTTTTTGCATTCCTCAGCGCAGACTAATGTATTTCTATTGCCCTTAGCTTTCAGTAGTTAGATACTTGACGGTCAACAACTTACAGTGGTCCTAGCATGATTGCGCGGAGTAAGCATAACGTAAATTCGTATGATTTAAACTTTATATATATCTATCATGGGTGATACTCATTTTGCTTGTCACAAAAGAACAATGCCCACTTCCCATACATTTAAAAACCTGATAATGAAAGTTAATGTATAGTTATGAGTTATAGTAGAAAGACTACCTATAAGTTTAGACAATAATGTCGTATAGTCATTTTTACGATTTAAACGCAACGAAGACCAAAAATAGTAATGTTACTTTTTACTCTTTTTAGGTTAGGATTTTTTTTTTCTTTATTTTAAGGGCTTTATCGCTGAGCGATAACGTCACCCTGTAACATCAGCACAATCAACTTAACCTAAAAACACTTTGTCATTCTGACATTATTACTTACTTTAAAACAGAAAATGCCAGTTTGTACAGTATCCTCGCTTGTTCCGATAAAGGACAAGCCAGGATAGCATTACACTCTCCAATATCATATCTTTGATTAGTTGAACCAAGTAAATTAAATCGCAAAGCTTCATTCCGCACGCACTCCATCAAAACATGTTGTACATCTTCGACTACTCCACATTCTTCACAGTTGGGTGACGTAACCTTTTTCATTAGAAAACCAAACTTTCTTGATGGAATGTGACCGGAACGAAGTCTTAGTGCCATCACTAAATCCCTTCTGCTAAGCAGATTTATCCAACTATACACTGGAAGCTGTGGTTGGATGTGTGTTGTGGTTCCCTTTTCGGTTGACCTCTGGTTAAAGTATTCATTCCACACATCTGTACACTGTTGTTTTACTAATCTTATATAATCTGTATATAGGTTAGGATTTGCAATTACCAAATAGATAATACAGAAATAAATGTGCTAGAACTAATTATTAAAGCTCGAAGTTTAGTCTAAAATAAGAACACTTATCTAGCTATGGTAAAATGTCTTTTTTACTTTGTGAATTCCTTGAAACCAACATAAGTACCTACTTAACAGTTATTAACTACATTTTTTGTAAAAAAAATGATAGTTGAGATAGTTTATATACTTAAAGAAAATCTAACTTAGTTCTTGTATTGTCGAAAGTGATCACTTTTATGAAATGTGTTGGGTAGCCAACACATTTCATTGGCCGCGGTACATACTTACATACATAGGTACCTACCTGATGAACAAAACGGAAAAAACAAATAAAACACTGTGTTAAAGTGCAATGGTTTATTAATTATCATCATTTTCGTCTAAATCTCTTATAACTACGTCATCCAGAAATTCTGCTGGAGCCCATCCAAGGTACCACACTAATGTCATGACGTGAGCGCAACATCCTATGGTTGGGCGATCGACCAAACAATCGCAGAAATGTCAAATGTCAAAAAAAAAACCGTTTCACTCGTGCGAACACAAATACATACTGCATGAATTATACACAGACGAATAAAAAAGTACTTACTGATTAAATAAAATGTAAAATAATGTATAAAACTCAGAAATAGAGTTGAAAAAAGTCAAGTAACAGTGTAGTGTAAAAAATGGGTAGTTGAGATGCGTTCAGGGTAATTGAGATGCGTTCAAAACGTGGTTAAACGACGTAGAGTGAAAAATTAAAAAATATTTTTTTCCTGCGTTTCTTTTAACATTGTGATAAGCGTAATTAATATACAATTAAATTAGCTGAATTTTAAGATTTATTTCATTTCTATACATAGTCAGATGAAAAATGGTCATTCTTCTTTTAAACCAAAATGCTATAGGATAGTTGTATATTTGCTTCAAAAATCCTTCAATCCTTCAATCCTCGAATTTACGTTACGTTGATGTCGCGTGTTTGTGCTAGATTCATTGTAAGTTGTTAGATTTCAGTTTTTTTTAAGTAAGTAAGAATTTTTTGGTGTGATTTTTGGTGATACAGTAGGTCTTAATGTTAGGTTATGGTAACTCAAAAAACTACCCATAAGGGCATATACTATTTAAGAATACAAGAATTTCAAATCGAAATTACATACAATTAACAAACATTTAAATTTTTTAATACAATCAAGTTTTATAAATATAAACATTCAGGACACAATTATTATTATTAACATTACTTTACAGAAGATGATGAAGATGTCATAATAATAATATTACATCAAATGTTACTGGCTACAATAATAAGTATGTCAATAGATACATTACAAGCATGTCACTAATACGTAAAAATAAGAAAAAGAAATAATTTATTTTATCAAAAGTCAAATAACCATTAATTTTTTCTCAGATTGCACCGTATGCAGACAGACTACTCTGTAAAAGTTCCAGTCAATTTACAACTACAACAAACACTTTTATATCGGCACCATCAGATGTCATGTCAAAGTCAAATCATTTATTTCAATTTGGCACTTATCAGGCACTTTTGAACGTCACAATTTACAAAACAAATAGAATTGATTCTAGTCGGCCCTTCCAAAAGGTAGTTTCGCATGGAGAAGAATGCGCAAGAAACTCCACCGTTATATTCTGCATACATTAATTATACGTGAAGATGATGCACTTATAATAAAATTACTTTACCACAATAGGTAAAAAGGATAGAAAATGAAGCAATGACAGATAAATTCATCACACACGAGGTAAAGTCACATTTCACATCAACAAAGTAATTTAAGTGATGAGTATAACACTACCATTCATGTTTACTAAAAGAAAAGCCAAGAGATGGTTGACAAAAAATTAAAATCAAAATAAATACAAAATTGACAAGTCTATTCGATTCATAGCCTCATTGGCAATCTTCACATGAAGGAAACTGCTAGAGGACATTGAATTAAATAAAATAAATTAA
The DNA here is from genome assembly GCA_905333075.3 of Atethmia centrago. Taxonomy (NCBI): domain Eukaryota; kingdom Metazoa; phylum Arthropoda; class Insecta; order Lepidoptera; family Noctuidae; genus Atethmia; species Atethmia centrago. The sequence goes on from HG995388.1 coordinate 16,960,027, forward strand.
TTCTGGGTAATATTATTAACTTTTATGCCGTCCTGTGTGGACTGGCGTTATCCTTGGTGGTGTTAAGACCGCAATTAGGGGGGAATTTAAAGTTTTAAAGCTCTCACTCGTTGGAATTTAGACTCAGGATTAATAGGTAATAGAGCTTAGTATTGAATAAACTATTAATCAATACATGAACACCATTATTGAAAACCAAAAATAGGTCAGGCCTTGTTTTCTATAGGTACCGTAAGGAGTAAGGACTGACTGCCGCAGGCAGAGACGTAATTTAATAATAATCAATATTTAATTGAACAGGAAATCTAAGCACGTCAAGTCAACAAATGTCTCAATTTGTCAGGTTTTTGACCGACAGCGTTCCAAAAATTATTTACGTGTCAAACTTAAATTAATTATTAATTAGTTGTTAATTGTCTCTTGAGTCCGCAATGAGACTAGTAAAAAACTTTTAACAAAAAACAACTGACTTCCAAAAAAAAACACTACAAAGTGAAAAATAACTTTAATATCGGAAGTCGATGGCAAAAACTAAAATACATATCCAAAGACACCGACTTCCGAAAAAAAAGTTATTTTTCACTTTGTAGTGTGTTTTTTGGAAGCCGGTTGTTTTTTTTTGTAAATAGTTTTTTACTAGTCTTTTTTTTTAATAGTAAAAAGTGTTATATTTTTCAGTGAGTCAGTTTCTAATTTATCTATGTTACTCGTACAATAGCCTAATGTCAACTGCTCATCACCTACAAAATATTGCTTTTCCCGATGTCTCTGCATCGGGAAAAGCAATATTTTTCTTTAGTTCTAGGAACACTCCTCAACAGTTATATTTCGTTAACTGATGTCCTCATCAGTTCCTAGTAAGAACCAGAAGAACTGGAGCTGATGGTGAAGTAACCATCAGCTCCACTTCACCGTAAGCATTGTGACGAGCAAACATTACTAAGCAACCATATTAAAGTACCTAATCTAATTGCAACCAATTAAATACAAATTATTAAGCAGTTCCGGTGGCCATCTGTGGTCTTCACCTAATGTTGCTTTCCGAAAGCAAATGTACGAGTTACTATAAAAATGCCCAAATTGCTATAGGTATGCCTATAAAATTTGAGGTTTTCCCTCGATTTCAATGGTATCCCCTTATCAGAATCTGACTTGGAGGCAATGGGATCATCTTGGGAGCATACCCTTTCAAACAAAAAAAATATTTGTTTTCAAAATCAGTCCCCAATTGGCAGAGAAATCGGTGAACATACAAGAAAAAAAAAACAAAAACATACACACGAACAAACATATAATCTCCTCCTTTTTGGAATTCGGTTAAAAATGGGCTTGAGACTATTGGCAAGAAATATTCTTCACCACACGTAATACATTACATACACGTGGTGATTTTGGAACTGTCACGGTTAGCGCAGTGACTGAGTGATTAACTTTGCACTACGGATCGACAGTTAATTAGGGTATTTTACTATATACGAGAAAAAATCTATAAATATATTATTGAGATAGTTTAGGCAAAAAGGAGTCGGAAAATGTTACTTATAGTTCATAAAATAACATAATAAATTTTAAAATTCAATTCAACGTTTTCAGTTTTTCTAATCTGTTAAAAAACACCATGAAATAGTAGCCGCCATGTTATTACGTCATACGGCTATGTTAACAAAAACGTATCAATTATCATAAAAAGATCAGCGCATTTGTTTTCACAGCCCAGTGACGTCATGACCACAGAGCAACATGGCGTCCACTGCGTCCAGCGTTTTCGTCAACCTACGCACGAAATTTGAAAATGTAAAATTTTAAATGCATTTTTATGGCACTTATCGATTGAATAAATCTTATGTGATTTTTTTGGGAATATTAGCACTATAGAATTTAATTAAGACACTTTTCAAAAATGGGTGTAAGACCCTATTGCTGCTGTAGATGCTCAGTTGTTTCAGGTCTGGGCTTTTGTGATGTGAGCTTTGTGTCTGTATATTGTAACTAAATACCTACAAAAACAACCTTAAAACTGATATAGTACGCGTCAAACATAATGGCAGCTCTGAAGTGCGATACTCGCTGCGCAGTACCCCACCCCTCACCCCCTCTGACACATGAATTCGTTACTGCACAGCGGCTTGCAACATCTTCCGGGCCGCCATATTTTTTGAATCGGGCTGTATCTACTTCATTTTGAATAATGTTGTCCCATGAGAATATGTAGGTGCGGTATTTATCATAAAATATTTTTGATACGACTTAGGTGCTGCCCTAGGTAGGTAGATGCATCTACTATTTGGAGAGATTTTCAATGGTGCCAATTTATTCTATTGTGCTTATTTTACTTTAGGCAATTTACATTTTTTTTATCACTTCTGCTTCTTCTTAGCATACCTCTAATTACACAAGAAAAGAAAGCAATAGTGTATTCATAAGCATAAATCTGTTTTGTTTTATTATTTATTTATAAGAATTACCAAAGCTTTTATGTGCACGTGTTTCTGTGAGAAAAAAATATTTTAGTTTTAGTAGCACTAAAACTTCTATACAAATATAGTAGACTCGTCAGAACGTATCGACTTAAAACACGGAAATGTTCAAGGCATAAACTAAATTGACGTCTCAGTTCTTTTCTGACACTGTTCTTTTTTCAAACAATAAGACATGACTGATGATGAATCGGTGTCTATATTGTGTTTGAAAACTGTCACGTGCTAGTATGTCAGAAACAAAACACAATCAAGCCCTAACTTTTGAACGTCGCGTCTTTTCAAAAATGGAACTAAATACGCAACAGTAATTACTGAAGCTGAACTTGCCAAGGTCTCGAGTTCCTCAAGTTTTGAGCGAACTCGGCTAATGTTCCAACAGTTACCACGCGTCAAAGTTACTCACTTTAGCTGGGAAGTACTCCTGTTAAGGACAGTGGGAGTGCGAACGCGGGAGCGGGGATTTAAAATATTGGAGAGAACAGCGTTACCTTCCTTCTAGGGCAGTTGGGTAAAAACATTTTTAGACACGAAAAGTTTTGGGATTTTTATGCAGTAATCTAATGCATTGTACATAATAATTATGTAGATATCATTTTTAGAGACTAGTAATCAATATTTGCAAAAATATCGTGTGCATGATGCATGCAACCGACGCGCGTATACGGCGGCCAAATGGATAAACGTTGACGAAGCAAAAGGCGTAGGTATGTCAGAATCGTAGCTTTCTTATGTTCTGTTATTTCTGCCTACTACAGGACGTGTTTTGAATGTATTTATATGAATTTACTAAGTGTAAAACGTGTGATTTTTATTCAGTTTTTACAGCGACGCTTACCACTGCAAATCTATCGCGAACCGAAATCTATCAAATTTTGTGTTACTGAACAATTTTTTTTTTGGAAACAGCATTCACGAGGATTGCATACGGTGGTCGAAATATGCGCTTATTTCGATTACAACGAAATATAGTACCAATTATTTTTTCATTTTATTAAAATACTAGCTGTTGCCCGAGACTTCGTTTGCGATACAGGATGAAAAGTATCAAAATCAAAATCAAATCAAAAGAATGACTTTTGATTTGATTTTGATAAGATACTTTACTATTATTCAAATTAGGCTGAGAATCAGCACTTTTCGAACGTCAAAATTACATAAGAAAGTCCCCCAAAACGCCCACCCTTCACCACTACCTAGTGCTTTAGCTCTTAAGAAGAAGTAGCGCAACAAACTCCCCAGCAGCACAGCTGTCTGTTCAATTAGAAAAAAAAATAATTCTATACAATAGTATGCAAAAATATTTTACACAACGCTAAAACAAATTATATGTCAGCTAGCACCACTATACCAATAAAAAAACATCGAAAACTATATTCAAGCAGAAATTTAATAAAAATGGAAACAGAAATGAATACCTTAAAAGCCTCCAGGCATAAACGGCGTGCCCACTTACATATCCTAGGCTACGCCCACGGGCATATGGCTTGGGCAGAGCACCGCCGTGTCCTCATGGAGGGGATCGGCGGCAGAGATCTCTCGCGCCTACGGCCATGGTACAGAGCGAGAGGGCATGGCCAGCCGTCACCTCCTTCTGCGAAGCAGTAATGCTCGCGAAGGAAGAGACGGGACGGTTGAGGGAAAGGCAAATTTCGCGCCCTCTCGCCCCTAGCCGCCGCAGGAGACACCCTGGGCGTCGGGAGTCCCTGGCGGATTTCCGGCTACCGTAGGCGCGGGCTTGCGGGCGGTGAGCAATGGGTAGCTCACCGTCCGGTAAGGACCAGGCCCGGGTCGACGGCGCGTTGTATTCCACACGCGCCTCAAAGAGATGTCGTCAGCACAAGCGTAGGGGTCCACTAGGGCCGACGCCCTGGTTCTTATAACAAAAAATCTTTTTTTTTATTCTATGCGCTGTCTGTCTGTATACCGCATCAAAATTCGTTGCGTGGTTTAGAAGAACAACTCTGTCACACAGACAGATACGAAGAACTAAAGTTCGTTTTTTAATCCCAGAGACTAATCTGACATTTAAAATTATTGTTGTTTGGTTTTTCAATATGGAGTTTGCACCTGTCAAATTAGTCACCGAGTTAAAAAAACAGACTTTATTTTAATTTATAAATAGATAAAATAAATAAATATAGAAATAGATTATGTAGCTAGATAGCTAGCTGCCCGCGAAATAAAACGCGCTCTCTTCCCGCTCCTCTCATCCATTGTGTCATCACCCTTATTTGGACAAGGGCGCAAGGTGCCGCGAATTTTACCTAACTCAGAACTTTGTCATATTTCAACGGAAACCGTTCAAAGAGCGATTTAAGCTATTCTTGGAGTTAAACATCGGCGACATTTTAGTGTCGAAGGAATTTCAAATAAACGGTTTATTATTTGGTGGCCACTAAATAAAAAGAAAGAAATTCGTTGGACACTGAAATGTTTTTCGAATAAATGGATTATTAAACAGATTATACAAATTGTATAAGTAATGATGATCAACATTTAAGTTATAACTAAGGTCAGTTATGAAGCGATTTAGAAGTACCTGAGCATTACGACAGTTATCGGCTTATTGGTCGATTCGCACGAATTTACTGGCCCGAAATGGGTGAATCGACACTTTTAAATATTTTTCTAGTCACACATACATTCCATCAGTTAGTAATTTTGCCTATTTGTTAACCCAAAAATGGGTGCTATTCCGTATGATCTGTTCTAAAACTATCTGATGAAAGTGTAAACAAATTCTTACGCAATCATCTATATATAGAAGGTTTTAAGAGTTCCGTAGTCAACAAGGAGCCCTTATAGTTTCGCCATGTCCCTCTGTCTGTCTGTCTGTCTATCTGTCCGCGGCTTAGCTCAGTGACTCTTAGTACCCGAAAGATATAATTTGGCATGGGTATACATACATATAAATCACGCCGATTCACGTAAAGTGGGAATGATTTTTTTTCTTGTTTCCTTGGTGTCGTTGACGTCGTATGTCGTATAGACCGTTCAAAGAAATTGCTGGTGAGTGAAAACCATTTTTCAGTTCAGGAATCCGTATGCGAAATATTAAGCTGTAATGTGCAATTTTTTGTTAGAGTTAAGTATCTGCCAGCTAAATGGTCGTTTTATGATTGTGAAACACGGCAGTAGTATATAACGAAGTTAAAAGGAAAACTCACATAGCGAAGTAAGCTTCAAAAGTTAACGAGTAATAGTTGACTAACTTAGATTTGGAGATGGAATGTATGTGAGAACGTGATTTTCAACTACAATGTTTATTTAATTAGATACATAACGAAATTACAAGATGATTATTAACATTAACTAAATTAAATTAAAACTAAGTTAAGCCTAAAAAAAGGCCCTCGGGGCTGAATTGCAATGCTCATGCGTTGCGCGAGAAAGCCGCCAGCTTTTCGGTCACCAGTTACATCAACTAGACGTTTCGCGATTTCCGCAAATAACGTATGCGCACTGGGACCCCATGGACCGAGGGTCTCGACGCCAAAGGGCACAAAGTTGTACTCTCTGCCGAGCCCTCAATATTTAATAACTTTCAGATTTTCGGCATTTTCTGCCGCTGCACCCGCTTTAGAAGTAGTCCGTTGGAGGTGGGACGGTGCCAGTGTGTCTACACAGGTGGCGTCTCATACAAGTATCCGTCCCATAGTCCACGGAACCAAAGACACACCAATAGGTCTTTTGCCATCATCTCTGACAATGCCAGTCGGCTCAAGAAGAACAGGCACATTGATGCTGGGAAGAGACCGCGCGGATTATGTTACTTCAATGTTAGGTTATTATTCATCCCAACTATGAAACCCCTCATTGTGCGTGGTACGACATGCACTTGGCCGGTTTTTAAGTTTTTATCTCACCAGTTTTTCCAAGAATTATTGTTTGAATACATAATCAGCCTATAATGTTCCCACTGCTGGGACACAGGCCTCCTCTCTATGAGAGGGAGTGGGCCGTAATCAACCTCGTGGGCCCAATGCGGGTTGGTAGATGTCACATGTCTTCGAATTTTTGGTTCTAGGACATGCCGGTTTTCTCATGATGTCTTCTTTCACCGTTTTGAGAGCAGTTGTTATGAAATAATTTACACATAGTAAAGCGCCTGTCTGGGTTCGAACTTACGACCTACAACTTACCACTGGGCTACCACTGCTCTCATTGTTTTGTTTGAATGTTTGAATAACATTATTAAATTGTGAATGAAAAATCATCGTTTAGGGTATTTAAAATTGTTTTTTTTTTTAAATAATCAAATCAATGCACTCAATTTATAAGTACACTGAAAAAAACATCGGTAAACCCAATCGATTTTTCGGTAATATTCACCGCTTTGGTCAGAAAAAATAGAGCCTATTGTCCAAAGAAGTAAAAATAACTGAAAAAAAACAGTTGAGTTATAACAGTAGATTTTACTGTGCATCTCTTACCTCTGAACACGGCAATACTTAAAAGAAACTGTTTGTGTCAGTAAAGGAGAACGGCAGATTTCGTACCACTTACTTTTTTTGTTGTTTTGTTATAGAATTTGTACCACATATTAAGGCAACTAAGGCATTTATTTTCATGTAAGTGTACTATTTTTAGAAGTTCGGATTAATTAATAATTTAAAAAAAAGATTTTAATAACTACACGTAATTTAGTCGTAAACAAAACGAAGTTTTGTTGGTATTTAAGCTATGCTCGCCATGAGGGTATTACCCGACCTGCCCCCTTCTTAGATAGAGTAATATTAAGAATTAATTAATTATAAATAAAATAAAGAAACTTGAAAAAAACTATTAAAGGTATTGTTTTATTTACCTACACTCAAAACCCCATCAGGACTTCATCATTATCAACTATTGCAGTCAGCTGCTGGACATAGGTATCTCCCAATGCACTCCGCTCAGTAGGTACGATCCTCATCTCAATTTACCTACTTGATAGTAAGTAAAACACTAAAAAAATTGCGACAACCAATCTAGAACATATACTTTATTACCGTAACAATGTTTAAGTGCCTTGTAAGAATCTACATTGGTACACTAAAACATAACCTTAAAAAATAAAACTGGTTATAACTTTTATGTCCCAAGTTCTAAAAATACAAGAATTTAAAAAGGGCTTGTTTACCATATTAACTACCAATTAAAACAAAAAATATCCCTAAACACGAAATTTTATTAGCGGAACGAAATTCCCATACAAGCCTGCCGTTCGCCTTTAATGTTAATCCAATTGAAATAACTGTTTAGCTCTTTACTGTTTTTGCCCATTTCAGTGCACTGTCCGTAATCAATTATTTTAACATAAAAATAATTTTCCTGAACCGTTTTTTTTTACTGTACAACAACAGTAAAAAGTATCGATTCATTTTTTTCAGTGTAGCACTACAAATTGACATCCACAGGTACGTTTTCTGATCCATTTGTTTACATTTCCATCAGATTATTTTGGTACAGACTGTAGAACAGCGATGTAATGATATAAACGAAAGGCCAAAGAGACAGACTCTCCATGAACTATTGGGATCGTTATTTAAACATCCGGGATCCCGGACATGACTACTCATTAGTGAAATTCCGATCCGGAATTCTGTCCACCTGATTGACATCAAACAAAGTATGCACTCCCTTTCGTATTATGCGATGTACCGTATTTTAGCAAAGTAAATAATAAACGTGCATGGTTACTCGACGTTCAGAAATGTGACAAAGGAATTCTTGAGATTGCACTGAGGACTGAAATGGTCTCGGGAAAATACGTACGTCTTTTGTTCATTAAAAAGCTTGTCGCGACAACCTACAAAGATGATTGGTAGTGTTTATGACCCTATTAAGGCTCCCGCCGACAGTCGCGACGCGACACTAGTAGCACAATTTCTATGAATACTTCATGGAAAGTGTCGCGCTCCTGTCAGGCGCCAGTCTGCACGAGCCTTTACATGGGACTTAAACATAACTGCCGAAATGTGGGTGTAGGTACCTACCTATACCCACATTTCGGCAGTTATGTTTAAGTTAGAGGTTAGAGGAGGAGTTAAAGGTGTACCTACTATAGGTGTAGGTACCTACTACCTATAGTAGGTACACCTCTACCTAACCCTTCGGGAATTACAGGCGTGACATAATATCAAAAACACATAACATAACTTACATAACGTAAGTTATGTTATCTGTTTTTGATATTATAATCGGTACTTGCCTGGATTTTGAACGCAGGAGTTTCAGTACTGCCGAAATACTTATTTTAGTTGGTTAGTCAACATCTCATTTATTACTTGTATCGAAAAAAATAATAATCGAAGAGTAGTTACTTCAATCCTCAATCGTCAGTAATTTATAGAAATCTGGCAACTGCTTACACATAAGTATACAACCATATTCCCGCTGTGAATACAACACACGAATCCCTTATTAATAACTAGCCACATGTTGCTATTAAAGACCACAATACTTACATATTCCGCCGATGTTCGTGACTGTGCTTGGTCACTCTATTGGTTCGCCGGAAGTTCCGGCCAGCGGAACTGACCGACGCGATACATCACAAACACAGACGTTTGAACTTGGAACGTTGATTTGTCATGTCGCGTTCAGAAATATTGTTTGATTAGGGATGACATAATTCAATAAGTTACTTAAATGTATTTTATATGATGGAGACTTTGGTTGGTATGGGCTATGCTCGGAGTTTCTTTGAAGGATAAGCTCAGAAATGAAGTTATCAGTAAGAGAACCAGAGTCTGCAGAGTAAGCAAGCTCAAGTGGCAGTGGGCTGGCCATGTTTGTCGAAGTACCGATGGCCGGTGGAACAGGCGAGTTCTGGTGTAGAGACTGCGTATCGGCAAGCGTAGTGTGCGATGCCCATAAAGCTAGATGGACCGACGACCTTAAAAAGGTGGCTGGGACAGACTGGATACGGAAGGTGGAGGACAGGGTGTTGTGGCGCAGCCTGGGAGAGGCCTATGTCCAGCAGTGGACTGTTATAGGCTGAGTTGATTGATTGATTGATTGATAAGACTTTTGTCCTTTCTTTGGTATTGTTCGTCGAGTCGTTTAGCTCCATAAGTTCTGAGTTGAGCTGCACGATTACTGACAAATGCGTACACCGACTGGCCATTTTCACTCAAATCTGTATGGTTCTTCCTCAAAAGACCACACTGCATGGTTCTCATATGACCTGACCAAGATTATGTCTGGACTTTAAAACAACTTGTAACATTTGTTTTGTTTGTTTGAGTTGAGTTTGTTTTGGAGTTTTTTCTCATAGCAGTCAGTTAGGAAACACCGAACTCATCCAATTTACTCATAAAACATAATTTAATTTTGACGTAAAAAAGTGTTTTTAAACCAATTTAGGGAAATAAATATCATTTATCATTTGGCCCGGCCTTTTTTTAAAGACGCGCTTCTCGGGTAAGAATTTGCAGGTTTAAGCCTAGTAAGATCCAAAGTGACTTTTTTAATTTCAACTTTGCTATTTAAGTAAAATATGTTCTTTCTGATGGCTTGTCAAGTTTGGACATTAACTGACGGTAAAGGGAAATAATATCATGGGGAAACTTGGTGTAAATTAAAGCCTTTTAGACTCATAGATGCTTCGACCTGTTGACCATTTTCTCTTTTGTAAAGTACCTGGTACTTGTTGACAGGCCTTCACTGTCCATTTGAAAAGATTGTAGAAGCCAACTATTTTTAAAAGAGTAAACATGGAGTTTCTTACCGGCACTTCTCCATAGGAAACGACCAACTGGAACCGTGCATCCAGCTTCTGACGTTTCATAAGTACCCATGTAGGTTTATGTCTCTAACCTGTACCTGTTGCCAAGCGTGGTAATCAATGCTTAGTGCTCATAAGTAGGAGAAAAGGTCTTTTGAATGCAGTAGGACAGCTACAAGTTGATATCATTAAACCTAGCACCAAGTCACAGTAAAACTGGGAAGGGAGAGACTCAGCGAGAACAGCGTTTGCAGACGGCATACAATCGGTGGCCGAGTTTTTGTAGGAGCTAAATGGAACAGTAGAGATCAAATATATCAACACACATATGTTCTACCAAACGTTGGTCATACAAAAATAAATCGGACCGGTGCACCTACAAAAAGTATGCCGTGTGCGAGCGCGCTAACAGAGAAAGAGAATGAGAGCAATTCTCATGAGTTTCTTTTACTGCTCTGCTGTGCCAACCCTGCCACAGACACAGGCGTGGCGTTGTTTGCTAATTTCCGGCAGTCTGGGTGTTTGTTGGATATTTTATTTAAAAAGACTTACAGAATCGAATGTGGAATTGATTACTTTGTACTATTCCAGACAGTGCCTACTAGACTTGGTATAAAATATGATCAGGTCTAGATAGATTGAAAAACGGCAATATACCACTGAGTAATGCAATGAAGATTTAGGTTCTGTAAACAATATTCTCATCACCAGTCTTGTAAAGACAGTCGTGTTTGCCGACACAAGATATAACGCTAAGCTTCAAGGTTTTATGACGTCCAAATAGCCAATATTCGACGAATAAATTACAAAATGGAACAGTATTTGTATAAAATTATTAGCTAATTTAAAAATCTAATTGTAGGTGTTAAAACAGGCCCTTGCTCTATTAATCTGTCCGTAATGAGAGTCCATGTCGAAGTCAAAACATTTATTTCAAATAGGCACATAAAAGGCATTTGAAAGTTAAAATTAAAAAAAAAAAAATAAGACTTTGTTCTAGTTGCCACTTCCAAAAGATAGTTACGTATGGAGAAGAATGGGCACCGTTACTCTTTTAAATTGTTAACAATACAGTACCCATTCATTATATAATTATATGTGAAGACGATGCACCTAGAATAAAATTACTACATCACAATAGGTAAAAAGAATGAGGGGCTTGTGGCTAAGTAATAACGGCCGCACGGGTCGATCGATCAGGTTAAGCTACGCTTGCCGCGGTTGGTCCGTGGATGGGTGACCATCTTTACATACCAGGACCCCTACGTGCCTCGGAAAACACTTTAGGCCGTTGGTCCCAGCTGTCATTTGTAGATCTTTGACAGTCGTTACGGGTCGTCAGAAGCCTGACATCACAAAAATCTGACAACCAGTCTTACCAAGGGGTATCGTGTTACCCAGTAAATGGGTTGTGGAGGTCAGATAGGCAGTCTCTCCATGTAAGGTACTGGTATTCAGCTGTATCCGGTAAGACTCGAAGCCGACCCCAACATAGTTGCGAAAAGGCTAGGCAGATGATGATGATGATGATGAATAGGTAAAAATAATTAAAACGAAGCAATGACAGATAACTCAATTATGTGATAGATACACGGTGCTCACATATGTATTTACAAACATTGTAAAAGCAGACGATTTTCATAAAAATTTAACAAGTAAAGAGAGCATAAATTATTATTTCTCAGTACAAGTATCATCAAAGAAAAAACAACATCGACCTACATATAAATGTGCACTGACACGTTGTTACATCAACGCGTTTGCATTGATATCTTCGTCAAGTGAAGTTTTTGTCGTCAAGCCGAACTAACGCATATTGAACAAGTTTCCATCTTGAGAAGTACTGATGCATATTAGATTACAAGTTGCTACAACTTTATATGAACATGCCCAAGTTTCGGTCATCGTTGATGCATTACCACACCCTTACTATGTGGAAATACCATAATATTATATGGTTTTCTCTTCCTGGATTATTTGTTTGCAGATTCAGGGTTGAGAACCTTGTGAATTTGTGATAACTATGAAGAATAATATAATAACATAGCTGATTGACCTTATCAACTTAAAAAACGATTTCCATAAAATACTACCACAATTCAACACTTCCCGAACAAGAATACGTTTATGATCAATACTATAAATTCTGAAAAAAAAAATCTGCTGTCCATTCACCATAATAATTACACATCAACCCACTTCACATCAAATATTTTTTTTTAATTAAACCAATTACAGGTAGTTCGGAATTGTCAAGGAGTCGGTCAGTTACAAATATGAAGCTAGTTGCCAAAGCGTAGTAGGTACCTATGGAGAAGAACGGGCAAGAAACTGCAATGGACACTCTTTTAAATTATATTGTTACAAAGATATGTTACATGTTTAATGTTGAATTTATAACTACATGCATAACATGTGAAGACGATGTAAAAAAATACGTACACGTTAAAAACATCCAGAGTACAGCAAATAGAAATAAAAAATAATAATAATAAGCCGTGGCAGGTAAGAGATAACCAGTCCCAACTGACTGCACCCGTACACGCCCTTTCGCCTGACGCAGGTCCTTACCGGTCACGGCAGCTTCGGGAGGTTCCTGTGTCGGATAAGGCGGGAGGAAACGCCCGGGTGTTACCACTGTGTGGATCGCCCGGAGGACACGGTGGAGCATACGGTGGAGGTCTGCCCGGCTTGGGCAGAGCACCACCGTGTCCTCGTGGAGGCGATCGGCGGCAGAAATCTCTCGCGTCCGGTCCTGGTTCAGGCCATGGTACGGAGCGAGAGGGCATGGGCAGCCGTCACCTCCTTCTGCGAATCAAAAATGTTTGCGAAGGAGGAGGTGGGACGGTTGAGGGAAAGGCAAATTTCGCGCCCTCTTGCCCCTAGCCGCCGCAGGAGACGCCCTGGGCGTCGGGAATCCCGGGCGGATTTCCGGCCACCGTAGGCGCAGGCTTGCGGATGGTGAGCAATGGGCAGCTCACCTTCCGGTAAGGACCAGGCCCGGGTCGACGGCGCGTTGTATTCCACGCGCGCCTCAAATGACGTCAGCACAAGTGTAGGGGTCCACTAGGGCCAATGCCTGCTGGGGTCGCGGGAAGGTACTAAAGGGTTAGCAAGGCCCCTGGCAACACAGGCAACGGAAGGAATATGGGTGGGTTTTAGTCAGTAAGAGTCAGACATACCCTCCCGCTCCAGCCAGAGCGGGAGAAGTTATTTGATGATTTCCCACCTAAAAAAAAATGGTGCTGATCCATACAAAATATTGTTTACATCATTCATTTTGAAATTATACATGTGAGAACAATGCAAAACGTCAAAAGCGTCCGTAAGAAAATGTTGAAAACAATCCATTAAAAATTTCATTAAATTAAAATAAGCCGAGGCAGCTAAGAGATGACCAGTCTCTACTGACGGCGCCCGTTCACGATCATCACGCATGGATTAGCATCATTCAGTTCACCCATTTGGAAGGGAGCTAAATGATCCAGCACACGCGCCACCATCAGCGAGACATCTGAGTGAGCAAGACATACCCTCAGCCGCCAGGGCACATTCACGTCAATGAAAGACATAATACTCGATAAATGGTAGCACTTGTACTTAGCTCTTCACTTACACACCTATTGTAACGTTGTGGCTTCACAACAGTATTTAGTCGAGATAAAATAATATTACTAATTGCTAAGCAAAGCCTGCCTGCAAAGCCCTAGACTTTACACTACACTCACACACTCACTTTATCACATCAACAGATCGCACAGTCAAATTTACAAAAGATGTTTACATCAACAATAATTCATTTGACAGTCTACAATTTTCGTTCCATAATACCGTACCAATTTGTAGCTACAATTAAGTCCTACCCAATATTCTGTGGCTACACATTAAAGGTTCATGCAAACACGTCAGTCACGTCAACGTCAAGTCTCCGATCAGTCACGTAAAAAAATATAGTTACGTAGAAGTTGTAGAACGTTGGCTACACGTATCAGGCACGTCACTACCGACGCGTCTCAGTCGACATCGCGTCACCGGCAATTCAAATCCTGTATTGCTACGAACGAAACATGACATTGTAACAAAGACAATTTGTAACCGAGGCGTTGCTATGACTGAATGACTGCCTATCTGTTCACACATGTCCCTGAAATTGATATGACTGATCGGCGACTTGAAGTTGACGTGACTGACACATTTCAGTCACGTCAACTTCAAGTCGCCGATCATAATATCATAATATCGGTCAGTGTTCCATACACATATGTGCATGGTTGATGCACATATGTGCATGAACCATAATACAGTATTATGCAACACAAATTGTAGACAACCAAATGAATTCTTACCGATGTAAGCATCATCATCATCTGAGGTTGACTGTACGTGTTGTGATGTGACCGTGGTATTTTTAGTGTTGTTCACAAACTGTATGCGAAGGTTTTAATAAGAAGAATGACAGATGAGAAAATGTGGAATATGCAGACAAGATTTAGAGAGGGAATGAGCTGTATGGATCAGATCTCCTCCTTAAGATGCATAGCCGAAAAACATCTGGCAAAGCACAAGAAAGTCTACTGTGCTTTCGTTGACTTGGAGAAGGCCTATGACAGTGTGTGGAGTGACGAACTGTGGTCGACACTATCCGTGAACGGTGTGGACTGGCGTTTGGTACGGGCACAGAAATCTTTATACAAGAATTCCAGTGCTTGTGTTAGAATAAATAGGGCATACACAGACTGTTTCTGCATCTCAAGGGGTGTTAGACAAAGTTATAGAGCGTCATCGTTCAACTTGTACATGGATAGTTGTTTGATAGATTTGAAAGAGGGTGAGTGTGGATTGAGAATTAATGAGTTGCCTGTCAAATGCCTTCTTTACGCAGATGATCAAGTTCTACTTGCATTATCAGCAGAACAGCTGCAAGACACGGTGACTTGATGGATGAAGCATATAAGACGAAAGGGATGAAATATAAGTGTGAATAAGACGAAGGTCATGGTGTTTGAAAGAGAAGAGAATAATTATATCAGTGTATGTGAAAATTAATATAAGAGTGTGAAGTAAGTAAGTGAGTTAGTATATTTGGGAAGTTTGTTTACAAGGGATGGAAAGATTAATAAAGATGTGGAAAGGAGAGTAAATGAGGGAAATAATGTGAATGGTGCTATACATGCGATTGTGATCAATCAGTCGATCTCCAAGGCTCGACTGGCTGTTCACAATGGTGTGCCTACGCTGATTTATGGAAGTGAATGTTGGGTGTGGCAAAAGAAACATGAAAGTAGAATAAATGCTATGTCGTTCCTTGCGAAGCGTGTGTGCTGTGACTATAAATGATAGGCTGTAAAATGATGTGCTATGGCAACGGTGCGGTTTAAAATAACATGTAGTGACAAAAATTAAAAGAGTATGCTTAGATGGTTTGGTCATGTTGAGAGGGTGAATGAAAAGTGACTAACAAAAGGTATTTACAAGACAGATGTGTGTAGAAACGCGGGATGCCCCAGGAAGACATATAGTGACCTCATTGGTGTTGGATGTTCTTCAGAAAGGTCAGGTGCGTAGAACTCACAACCGGCGTGCGTGTTTGACCAGATGAATGCATAAGGAGTATGTAAGGAGCGTAGCAGGTGGCGTTCTATAGTTTCTGCCTACCCCCATGGGAAGACAGCGTAAGTTTTATGTATGTGTCATTAATTTCGTACCCTAAAATTTTAGTGGGGTAACAAACAGCCTCTCAAGGTCAACATAGATGGCATTAAAAAAAAACGAGCCGAGAGAGAGTCAAGTTCCGATTACCGACGAGAAAGGACGTCATACTAAGTATGTAAGAACATCCTCCGCGACTCTCGCGATGTTGTTCGTTTGTGTCGTAATTAGTTTAAGAAAAAAAAAAAAAAATTACATTAATCTATACTCTTTCAACTTAATGCTTAAGTAGATAAGTTGTTGTTATTTCCAAAACATAGTTATAACCACAACCTTACCCTATTTCACACATCTAACACCTATATCAAACTAAGTTACACTCAGCACACCTCAAGCTCCGAAAGATTACGTCAAGTCCCCAAGTCACTCAAAGTCACCCTATAAAGTCTCACCTTTTTTCTCGAAACTTCAAACGCAACATAACTGCAGTACAAAAGCCGCACTTTTAACGACTTCAACCACCATTTTATCGTATATAGGTCACGGTGATCCCAGACTCCCTTAAGGGTTAGTGCAGACCGAGCTGCGACTGATTGAGCATGGTCGAGCAAAATTCCTTGCCTAAACTCGGCCTCGAGCAGTCTCGCAATATTACATAAGACATTCCGCCAAAACGCCCATCCTTCACCCACTTTCTAGTGCGTTATCTGGAAAGAAGTGACGCATCAAACTCCCCAGCAGCACATCTGTCTGTTAAGTTAGAGAACTATATTCTATACAATAGTATCCAAACCAAAGTAATAAACATAGCAAAACAAAGATGACTCCAGAAAACAAACATTACATTATTTGCCATATGATAAAACTTGCAAAATACTCAATTATAATAAACAATTTCAAAACCTTCCTTAGAAGGTTTGTCTCTGTGTAGTATATACTCTGTAGTAGACTTTTCACGCGTAGACGCGCGTACACTCGAACATGCTCTCTACGCCGACGTTTCGCGTGACTACGAGGAACATACGCCAACGAATGCCCCACAGAATTACATATATCTTGCATGGTGTGCAACTTCATTTCAGTTGTATTCCAGTTGGTTATATGGTAGATTAGGTTATACTGGTGCTAAAATGGTATAACCATGCAGCTGAAATGATAAGGAAGGTACTAAAGGGTTACCGTGGCCCCTGGCAACACAGGCAACAGGAAGGAATACGGGAGGGTTTTAGTCAGTAAGAGTCTGACACACCCTCCCGCTCCGCCCAGAGCGGGAGAAGTTATTTGATGATTTCCCACCCAAAAAAAAAGGGTGATGTGTGGTATTACGCGAATTGATAGATAAATTAATATAGAAGAAGACAAATAAATTAGGAAATAATAATAATAATAAATTAAAGAATGACCAAAAAATTAAAACTGCTCGAGTATCTTGCTCTGTCTGCGCCGGCCCTAACGCGAAGAGAGGCGAGATTATTATTTTAATGCAATAAACCTTCCATTCAAATGTAAAGCAAGACTTGCAGCCCTTTTGTCTCTACAGATGAATTATAGTCCTTGACTTCTGCGATGTGAAAGCTGAATTTGTCGACAAAATGTGAAGACGTTTTTGGTTTTTGTAGTCGGTTTGTTATTTTAGTTTTAAGGGCCATGTTTCATTTTGGGTAGTGTTTTTTACTAGGATTTATGTGTAGGTAAGTTAAGTTGGATTCTTACAAGCTAATTTTGGACTACATACTTCCTCTTGACCTATCAAGTTGAAACTTGGTACCCTCGTTCCGTTCCGATGACAATACATTTAACGGCGCAGGATAGCCTTTACCTGAAGTGGTCATCGTATCAGTGATTCAGCAGCTTCAATATCATTAGAATTGTGCCAAAATATTGCAGTTCGCCGTGGACGTGGTACGACAGCGGCTCCCCTCACTTCATCTCATCAGAAGACAGCCGCCATGCAACGTTCCGCTAGAGTGACAGCAATCAGCCTGTGTCACTCTTACCCGACCTTTTCAGCGATTCCAGTAACTTCGTAACCAAACTAGATGGCGCCACTTGCTGAGTCGTCACATTTATTATGGTAGAGATGACTTGATAGTGCTACCAGGATCTTCTCCATTATAAGGGAAATCTATAAAATTATTGATTTTAGATTTGAATTTAATTAGGTAGGTATATACACGCTCACATTTGATAGCTCGTTGAGTTTTGTCCCACCAATTCTTCGTTTCATTTGCAAGGGAAAGATAGTTATTTTACTTCAAATTATGCCTAACAGAGTTTAATAGATCCTCAATTCCACTTGCCTAAGTAAACTAATTTTTGAATAAGAATTCGAGTAAAGTTTCAAGGTCACAAAATAGTGAATAATTTAATTAATTAAGTAGCTTTTGCGAACATTTCAATTGTAAGTAAATACTCACTAAAAATTTCTGGGCGCATTCATTATAAAATTTCTACTTAATTATGGTAATCTTACCGAGTCTTGCCGAAATTAAAGTAGAATCTCAAATAAAAGCTTGTTAAGAGAGTGGGTTCCGTAGTCCCACCATTGATGTGTTTTGATCCCTTTGATCATATTTTTAACATCAACAGGTCAAGCTTCTGGTCCATATTATTAAGCTATTTACATTTTCCTAACAGAGATTTACACAAAGGGCAATTGAGAGGGCTATGCTTGGAGTTTCCCTACGTGATCGAATCAAAAATAAAGAGAAGACAAGATAGAAAATAGCCCGAAGAATTGCCAAGCTTAAGTGGCAGTGGGCAGTGGGGAGAATGCTCGAACAACAGCTGGCTGATTGAGCCGAAAAGTTCTGGACTGGCGACCGCGTACTGGAAGACGTAGCGTTGAAAGGCCTCCCACAAGGTGGACCGTTGATCTGGTGAAGACCACAGGAAACCACTGGATGTGAGACGCACAGAACCGGTGTAAGAAGCGATGCTTAGGAGAGGAGAAATAATAAATTTGTGTTGTTGTGTACACAGCACATCCAGTGACCAGAAGCTGTCAAATTTCTTTGATGATGATTTTAAACCTTAAAATGTTGATGGTTAAGTTCAAAACCGAATGAGAAAATTTGACAGTTTGTCAGATTAAATAATGATATTTACCTGTAGATATTATTATTATTTAATCTGACAAACTGTCAAATTTTCTCATTCATGACAAAAGACAAAGGTCTCTTAACCGCATTTAAAACGGAACCCTAAAAAATGCTCTTTTCATTCGCCATGAATATTTTAATGTTATCATTATTTATCTGGCTCTGAATTTAATTTGGCAAGATAACGAACATTCGTTGAAACTCTATTTTATTTTGCTTCATTTTCGAGTTGAAATAATATCTACGTTTGTAGAAATCTAGTTGTTGCATTGCCTGGTCGGACATTTTCTTTTGCTTTGCATTGTTCGTCTAAATAAAACTTTGTTAGAATAATATTCCAGAACATTTTGTGAGAGGTGAATATGATTGTTGTTTTAATTTTCATTTCCTTTTGAAGGGGTTTTGAATAATATGCTAGTTCCTTTTGTTTGAATATTGTGTCTATGTTACTAATTTAATAAATAAATAAAAAAAGAAAAATATTTTATTTTAATAATAAAAAGAACATTAAAACTAACAATATCGTGAAAACAAAAATAAATACATGTGCGAGACCATAACGGCTCCTATATCAGCATAATGCTGCGATATTTAAAAAAAATAAGCGCTGGTATTTTGACAGGTGCGATGCTACGGACTCACCTACGAATGTAAACAAAATCCACTAGAGGAATAAAAAAATATTATATTAATATTAACTAGTGGAATAATACCGCCTATTGCACTGTGGTATCTATAATTCTTGCAGCGTTCCATTTCCTCATGTTTTTTCAACTATAAATGTATGTCTACATAGACAACGTCGCCAACATATCAAGTTACTAAAAACTGTCAAATGTCTTATTTTTATGGTTAAGTTCAAAATCGAATGAGAAAATTTGACAGTTTGCGGTGATGTGCTGGCGACTGTACCAATACCATTTCTGTTGTAGTAGGTACTTCATTGAAATCTGAACAGTCTACATTAACTTCGAGGGCTAGGAGAGAAAAGACCGTCTAAATACCACTAGCGAATATGTGTTGGATTAATACCTCAAATAATTGAATTGGACTTGGAACTGTTACTGTCATTAATACTAATGATATTATCTCTCTCAAAGAAAGTTACGTAAAAGAGATAATTTTACCCTATCTATAACTTCAAATGTACTAACGTGATACTTGAATTCTATATTCAATTAATCTCAAAGAACATATCAATAAACTCAAAGAGTAGAATATACTTTATAGCAAAAAAGTAATATAAATATGAATCCCTATTTCCCTTGGTCATCACGCTAAAACGGTTGAACGGATTTGGATGAAATTTGGCACATGGGTAGACCGTGACCTGAATTAGGACATAAGACACTTTTTATCTTGATATTCTTACGGGATCGAGCCTTATGTGGGTGAAGCCGAAGGGCGGCTTTAACTTTTACCTTCTTTGTAATACTAGCATTTCTACTATATTACTGCAGCTGCACGAACGTTAGGCATTCACATAAATATTCTTGGGAGTACCGTTCTAAAATTGTAAAGTGTTATGTTTCTTTTAAGTTAAGAATAAGGACTTTTGATGGTTATTTCGTTGTTAACTTAGCTTTCGCAGTTTATTATCATCATTATCATTGTTCTATAATAATCCAATGCTGTTTAAAGCCCCTTTCTCAAAGTCATCCCTTCTTGAAGTCATTAATTTTTATTATTTTTGATTTTTGAAGTTATTTTCTGTTTTGAAGTCATTTATTCAAACTAGGCTGAGAATCAGCACTTTTCGAACGTCAAAATTACATAAGACAGTCCCAAAAAATGCCCACCCTTCACCCTTCTGTTAAGGTAAAGAGGTAACGCGGTCATGTCTATTTGTTTGCGTTAATTCCATATCTTCTGATTTCTCCTGGGTTGATGGCACTAGTCCAAACCTTTTTTTTTCGATGGAATTTATATCTACCACTGCGCACTGTTTTGTACTTATATTTTGTTTATTGATGTTATTTTTTTTCTGATTTTGATATATAATATGATTATAAGCTTTTCATATACAATACAATAACGCCTTTAGGATTCTGGTGAAGCTCGTCGATTTTGCAGCGAGTCGGGCATGTTTGCTGACGCAAGAGTCGAAGCCTTTTACGCCATTATGCGTAAGAAAACAACTGCTCTGATGCGCCGAATTCGGGGGAGCGCCAACGGAATCCTAAGGATCATCTCCGAGAGGCCAGAGTCTGCAGTACTGGGGAGGTTCGTCCAGCTTCATGTGACGAGATGACGCTATGTCTTTTAGATTTTTTGACATGGGTGATTTTATTATTAGAAATTTGAGTTATTCCGGTCGGATCCCTTGATCTGTTCCCCTGCTGGTTATTATTATGTATTAATTGCTATCTGATCCACTATAACTTTGTCAGTCCGGTTTGATCACATTACTCTTTTTGACAGGTAAGTACAGTCAAGAGAAAAACAGTTGTTCATGTAAAACCTATTTGTTTTTATTTGTTTAAGTGTTTAAAATCATTACAGGCAATCAGGCATTTGGTCTTTCAATTTGGACAAACCTTAATAACAAAAAAGATTTTGACCATCTTAATTATATAACAAGAACAGAACTTAAAATTACTGTATAAAATCATCACAGAAAATCGGACGTTTGGTCTTTCGATTTGGACAGATAACAAAAACATAAACAAGAGGTTCCAGAGCCAAATAAAATTTAAGAGTTACACAAAAATGACATGACAAATAAAATTAAAATACCTAATCAAAATTTTACTAAAAGTCAAATTCAACTTTTAGCTTTCTTCCATATTATTAGTAAAATGAATGTAGCATCCTTTGGGGGAACCCAACTGAGGGGGAAATAGTTGATATGGCATTCATTACTGCTTGCTCGAAGTCTGTCATATATTTCAGTGGCTTCTATTCTGGGATATAGGTATTCATTTGATAACTGGAATAGTGTTAGGTAGATTTCTTCTAATCAATAATGCATATAATAAAAGTACTATTCGTGTGTGCTCTTCATCACTCACAAGGTCCCCATGGGTAGTGAAAAGTTGAACGAAGTATGTTGGGCAGCAATCAAAAGTACCATCGCTTAAATAAAATTGAATGAGTCGTGTACATTTCAGAACTTTTTTATCTGCAAATATTATTACCTACTCGAGTATCAGAGGTCTCGTCATTATTTATTTTTCAAAGTATCCCTTACAACTATCTTTACAGGTGTATACCTAATGCGATAGCGTGGTCTTAAAATTAACTTATTCACAATTTACAACTATGAAAATAGTTAAAAAAAACTAGTAGTATTTACACATCAAAAAATAATTATTATTCCCCTAAATATAAAAAAAAAAATCAATATTTCATAATAATGATTGTCCAAAAGAAATTCCTAAAATTGAGTAGAAATTTCTACTTCTTGTGCTTTTTTTGCATTTTTGCACTGTATTTTCGATATACCAGCTTGTTTATTTGTAGCATCATACAACACAGCTTTTATTTTTGTCAACGACGGAAGCTTATTTAGTATGTCTAAGCTGGCGTCGGTTAATTCCGCTTTAACGTTGTTGTAAATATTCGGGATTGGGGATAAAGAGGATGGTATTAATAAAAAAAAACGTACCTAATAACTACCTTAATGTTAATTCTTTCGTCAGTTGACACATCGCCATAGGCTCCATCTAGTTTGATACTGTGTCTTCTTTATGTACTGATGACCAGCTCTTAGTAAAACTATGCCATCATTTCTATTTATGTATATTAAACTATCAGAGGGTGTCGACGACTACCAGTTTCAGACATTCAGGAACGGACAGAAATAGAATGTGAATATTTATGAAATCATAATCACATCGTAATCACATAATCACATATCATATCATATGATATCATAATCACATAAGGTACTTATGGGTCACCGAGGCCCCCGCAACACAGGCAACAGGAAGGAATACGGGTGAGTTTTAGTCAGTAAGAGTCTGACACACCCTCCCGCTCCGCCCAGAGCGGGAGAAGTTATTTGATGATTTCCCACCGTCAAAAAAAAAAAAAAAATCGTGTTAAATTTTTATGAACTACAGTCAAATCTTAATATTTATGTAAAGAAAAATTCTGTAAACCTTCTGGTCTCTGCCTTGGATGTTTACAGAATTCTTATACCCTACTCTTAGGGTAAGATCGGATACGGGATAAGTCCAGATAATTCAAATAACTACTAAACTTCGTGATATTTTTTTTACTGGCAACATTGCAAGGGACGCCATTTTTTGTCCTGCTTGCTTCAGTCCCTTATTCACTCACTTCAATTTGTTTTGTAGAATATTCTTTTATTTAAATGTCCTGCTTTTAAGTAGATGATTAATATAAACTAGTTTATTATGATAGTTTGAGAACTTGAGTACTTTTATTTTTATGAAGGGTGAAATGTACAATCTGTTTTTTTTATTAATTTTTTTTCCCACAGTTAGAAAATGGAAAATAAATCTGCTACTCTTTAATAGGTTTATGATCGAATCAAAAATCAATATGAGCCCTATATCTACGTAGCATAACGCAGATTTTAGAAAGTAATCAAAAATAGAATTAGAATGATTTTTCACTAAGAAAGTCCGATCCCTTAATTGTCTAAACAAATACATCTATATTATTATTTAACCAGTCACAAAACAATAACCATTGTGTTAAGGAAAATATAAAAGTTATAAACATTTAAAGCAAGTCTTCTTTCATAGTTTCACAGATTATTTAGTTTGGCTAACGTAATAAAAGCGGAGAAAAAATATTTTATAACATCATTCAAAGTTACCGAAAATCCTTCCGAACTCACCCTATTAATGTAAGTATTAAATAATATAGGATTATCTAAGATTTTAAATAACAAAAATAAAATATTTATCTATAAATACTTACTTACTTTTTCGGGAGAACACTTTTACTTGACTTGCACAGAGCACAATTAAGATATAGACTAACACTGTACACCAATGATATTTAAAACTATAGATACGTTGTCCGCACTCTAAAATGACAACATGAAATGAAGCCAATTGGCCACATCGCGCTTAGTTACGCACCAACCTGTCGCGCGACACTACGTTTGTTTTTAATTTATATTGTGTGTGTAAACCTGTGCAAAACATAAAAAACATGCCGTCGTATGTTTTCAGACGATGTACAAATTATACTCCAAAAGTTAAAGACAAAAACGTGTCATTTTCCTTTCTTCACGCGTATAAGTAGCTATCTAGTATTTTCGCCGTTTTTAAGCGCCGCGATGTTGGTTCATATCGTGTCTATATATAATACGTCATTGCTGTACACTGATAATCTCGTCACTGATTGGCTACTTCGGAATCGTTAGACAATGTGATAACAATGTAGTACGATGCACACCCATATTATTGCAGGTAAAAATGATTAAAACCGGCCAAGTGCGTGTCGGACCACGCACAATGAAGGGTTCCGTAGTTGGGATGAATTTATCCCAAAATAAACTTAACATTGTAGTTGAAAAACATGTTCTCCATACATCGATATATGCGGCAATCAATTCTCCAACTGCAAATTTAAGTTGGTCGACTGTCTTGTAAAGCCCACTTCATAAACAACCATTTAGGTGGCAGGGGGGGCGGGGGTACACACTTTTTTTTGGGTGGGAAATCATCAAATAACTTCTCCCGCTCTGGGCGGAGAGGGAGGGTGTGTCAGACTCTTAGTGACTAAAACCCACCCGTATTCCTTCCTGTTGCCTGTGTTGCCTCGGTGACCCTTTAGTACCTTCCCGCGACCCCGGCAGGCATCGGCCCTAGTGGACCCCTACATTTGTGCTGACGACATCTCTTTGAGGCGCACGTGGAATACAACGCGCCGTCTACTCGGGCCTAGTCCTTACCGGACGGTGAGCTATCCATTGCTCACCGTCCGCAAACCCGCGCTTACGTTGGCTGGAAATCTGCCCGGGATTCCCGACGCCCGGGGCGTCTCCTGCGGCGGCTAGGGGCGAGAGGGCGCGAAATTTGCCTTTCCCTCAACCATCCCGCCTCCTTCTTCGCGAGCATTACTGCTTCGCAGAAGGAGGTGACGGCTGCCCATGCCCTCTCGCTCCGTACCATGGCCTGAACCAGGGCCGGACGCGAGAGATCTCTGCCGCCGATCGCCTCCACGAGGACACGGCGGTGCTCTGCCCAAGCCGGGCAGACCTCCACCGTATGCTCCACCGTGTCCTCCGGGCGATCCACACAGTGGTGACACTCGGCGGGGACACACTTGACTCTAACAAAAATTTGCACTTTAATGCTTAATATTACGCAAGCGGATCCTTAAATCGGAAAGTTGAGTTCACAGACCCGCAATATTTTTGAACAGCCTATCCAACCATATCCCACACCATGGGGTAGATGAGAAAAAAAATATGATCCCCACATTACATGCAAGGGAGGTACCCTAAAAAAATTGTTTTCAAGATTTTATTTAAGCACTTTGTCGGCGTGATTAATATGTATACCTACCTATGCCAAATTACAGCTTTCTAGAACTATGCGACTCTAAACTACAGCGGGGAGACAGAAAGACAGACAGATAGACACAGACAGATAGACAGACAGATAGACAGACAGACGGACATGGTGAAACTATGAGGTTTTTTGGTTTACTGCGGAACCCTAAAAAGCGTTTAAGCCGGGTGCGGTGCCTTGGCCAAGACGAAAATGTAGAGTCGTTGTCCCTCAATACTAACATACACGTTTCCATTACAATAAGAATTACAAACATAATTATGTATTTCAATAAACCTTAGACGTATATTTTGTTGCTGACTGTCCCAAAAACCTGTTAATAGATAACTAAGGTATCCGACCTGAATAAAATATTTAAATTTATTTGTGATACCCTGGACGGTGGATCAGACCGGAATAGAAAATATTATAAAATAAAACTGATACCCCAGGGTATCAAATACGCTGTAGTGATCACACTACAGCCGGATGCGGAAAAGAAGGGCGTGTCCTATAGGACGGTGATGGCGAAGGTGGGTGAGGTGGTGCGCCTGGAAGAGCTCGGCGCAGCAAAGGGCCTCAGAATGAAGGTGACGGCGACTGGGGCCCGAATGGTGGAGGTCCCCGGTAAGGCCAGTGGCCCAGCCGCTGACGCCCTGGCCGAAAGGATTAGGGCGTCACTAAATGCGGATGAGGTCCGAGTGTCCAGGCCCACCAAATGCGCTAGCATGCGCATCACGGGCCTGGACGACTCCGCGACGGAAGAGAAGGTGGTCGCCGCAGTGGTTAGGACCGGGGGGTGCTCTGCTGAGCAGGTGAAGGCAGGCACCATCCGTCCTGACTCCACGGGGCTGCAAACCGTTATGGTGAGCTGCCCCGTGTCGGCGGCCAGAAAAATTACCGGGGAGGGCCAACGGCTATTGGTGGGCTGGGTTTCCGCGCAGGTGAAACTGCTGGAACCCAGACCTCTGAGGTGCTTCCGCTGCCAGGTGGGCAACCACGTGCAAGCGAATTGCACCTCGGAGGTGGACCGCAGCGGTCTTTGCTACCGCTGTGGTCTGCCCGGGCACAAGGCTGGCTCGTGTAATGCCACGCCGCACTGTGCCGTATGTGCGGCGGCTGGCAAGCCAGCCGAGCACCGGATGGGGGGCAAGGCCTGCGCCCCACCCGCCAAAGCCAAGGCCAGAGGCAAGCCCTCCGCCACCGCCGTTACCGCCGCAGCCGCCACCACTGCCACCGCCGCTGCCGCCTCCAACACCGCCGTCGTCGCCGTCGCCACCGTGGCCGCTGCGGCAGGCCCCTCTCAGGGGGCTGGGAAGGAGGCCCAAGAGGGGGCTGACATGGAGTGCCATTAATGGCCCCATTACGCCTCCTCCAGGCGAACATCAACCACTGCGCCGCCGCTCAGGATCTGTTGCTCCAGAGCATGGCGCAGTGGTCGATTAACATCGCCGTGGTCGCTGAGCCGTACTTTGTCCCGCCCAGGGATGACTGGGTGGAGGACCTGAGCGGCTCAGTGACCCTAATTTCGTCGGCCGCCGCCGGTACCCCGTCCCTCAAGGCCGTCAAGAGAGGACGGGGCTGCGTAGCAGCACGGTTCGGGGAGATTGTCGTGGTAGGGGTTTACTTCTCTCCGAACCGAACTCTTGCCGAGTTCCACAACTCCCTTGCGGAGTTGAGAGACGTCGTCGTCGGGTTTGGTTCCCTCCCCGTGTTCGTCCTCGGGGACTTCAATGCCAAGAATTTGGCTTGGGGTTCCCGGTTAACGGACACACGGGGCAGGATGGTGGAGGACTGGGCTCTGGAGACAGGCCTGGTCGTCCTAAACCGGGGTTCTGTCCCCACGTGTGTGCGGATGCGGGGTGAATCAGTGGTGGACATCTCGTTCGCCAGCCCCGCTCTGTCGCCGCGTGTAGTTGACTGGCGTGTCATGGAGGGGGTGGAGACCTATTCCGATCACCGGTATATCCGGTTCGACGTCTCCGCCCAGACCTCGGACGCGCCGGTCCGACGGGCCCCGAGTGGTCCGCGGTGGGCGCTGAAGCAGCTGGACCGGGAGCTCCTCCTGGAAGCCTCGATCGTGCAGGCCTGGGTGTCACCACCGGACAGGCCTGCCGACATCAACGACGAGGCGGAGTGGTTCCGGGAGGCCATGTCCGACATATGTGACGTGGCAATGCCCCGGGTCCAGCCTGGACGTGCTTCGCGCCAGGTGTACTGGTGGTCGCAGGAGCTGACGGCTCTGCGCACTGCGTGCGTGGCTGCGCGACGCCGGTACACCAGGCACCGTAGGCTCCGTATCAAACCTCCGGATACGGAAGCCATTCAGGCGGAGCTGTACGAGGGGTACAGAGCGGCGAAGACCGCCCTCCAAGCGGAGATCCTGCGGGCCAGGGGTTTGGCCCGCGAGGAGTCGCTGGGGACTCTGGACAGGGACCCGTGGGGACGCCCGTACAAGGTGGTGCGGGATAAACTCCGCCCATGGGCTCCCCCGCTAACGCAGAGTCTCCGGCCCCAGCTTGTGGAGGACGTGGTGAGCGTTCTGTTCCCTTCGCGAGGGGAACACTCCTCCCCACCTATGGCTCCGCCTACTGCGGTGCCTGATGCGGACCACACCGCCGACGACGACGACGATGCTCCGGAGGTGACCGAGGGAGAAATGAGAGCGGCGGTACGCAGGCTTAATGCCAAAAATACCGCCCCAGGACCCGACGGCTTACCTGGGAAGGCCTGGGTCCTGGCCTTAGAGGCTCTCGGGCCTCGACTTAGGGGGCTCCTAAGCGCATGCATGGAGAGGGGCCAGTTCCCGCTTCGCTGGAAGACGGGGAAACTGGTCCTCATAAAGAAGGCAGGGCGCCCTGCGGACTCTCCGTCCGCTTATCGGCCCATCGTGCTGCTCGACGAGGTGGGCAAGCTCTTTGAAAGAGTCATTGCAGACCGCCTCGTCGGCCAGCTGGTGCGGGTGGGGCCGGATTTGGCGGAGAGCCAGTTTGGTTTCCGCAGAGGGCGCTCTACGGTGGACGCCATCATGCGTGTGCGAGCCCTGACGACGGGGAATGCTGTTGCCCAGGGTGGGGTCGTCTTGGCGGTGTCTCTAGACATCGCCAATGCCTTCAATACCCTGCCCTGGAGTTGCATCAGGGAGGCACTCCGGTATCACCGGATGCCGACCTACCTCTGTCGTGTGGTCGAGGCCTATTTGACGGACAGGGCCGTCATCTACCCCGGTCACCAGGGAGTGTGGAACCGGCAAGAGATGTCGTGCGGTGTCCCACAGGGATCGGTCCTGGGGCCGCATCTGTGGGACATCGGATACGACTGGGTGCTGCGCGCCGACCTCCCTAGCGGCGTCAGCGTAGTGTGCTACGCTGACGACACGTTGGTCCTGGCGCAGGGGAGGTCGCACCAGGCGGCGGCCGAATTAGCGGCACGCGGGGTTGCGACAATCGTCGAAAGGATCCGGCAATTGGGACTCGAGGTGGCCCTGCACAAGTCCGAGGCCATGTGTTTTCATGGTCCTCGGAACGCGCCACCGTTGGGGTCCCAAATAACGGTAGGAGGGGTTTCTATCGGCGTCGAGTCGACGATGAAGTACCTGGGACTCGTCCTCGACAGCCGGTGGAACTTCGTGGAGCATTTCCGACGTTTGGCTCCCAAACTTGAGCGGGCGGGCGCCGCATTGAAGCGGCTCCTGCCCAATCTAGGGGGTCCAAACGCCTCCTGCCGGAGGCTCTACGCGGGGGTCGTGCGGTCCATGGCCCTCTACGGGGCTCCTGTATGGGCGCGCTCTCTGGCGCTGCGGCCAGCCCGCCGGTTGAGCGCGGCCCAAAGGGTCATGGCCATCCGGATGGTCCGAGGATACCGCACGGTCTCCTGTGAGGCAGCGAGCCTCCTTGCCGGATTGCCGCCATGGGATCTGGAGGCAAAAGTCCTCGCGCACGTATGGGAGTGGCGCGAGGAGGCGAAACGCCGGGGCGTAAGTCCGTTGCCGCGAGAAATCGCGGCTCAGCGGACGGAGCTCCGGCGGGATCTCATGGCGTCATGGAAAGTACGGTTGTCGCAACCCAGTGCTGGGCACGCCACGATTTCGGCGATAAGTCCCCTCTTTGAGGAGTGGCTGGAGAGGCGCCACGGCGTCCTCACCTTCCGCCTGACGCAGGTCCTCACCGGACACGGCAGCTTCGGGAGGTTCCTGTGTCGGATAAGGCGGGATGAAACGTCCGGGTGTCACCACTGTGTGGATCGCCCGGAGGACACGGTGGAGCATACGGTGGAGGTCTGCCCGGCTTGGGCAGAGCACCGCCGTGTCCTCGGGGAGGCGATCGGCGGCAGAGACCTCTCGCGTCCGGCCCTGGTTCAGGCCATGGTACGGAGCGAGAGGGCATGGGCAGCCGTCACCTCCTTCTGCGAAGCAGTAATGCTCGCTAAGGAGGAGGCGGGACGGTTGAGGGAAAGGCAAGTTTCGCGCCCTCTCGCCCCTAGCCGCCGCAGGAGACGCCCAGGGCGTCGGGAATCCCGGGCGGATTTCCGGCCACCGTAGGCGCGGGCTTGCGGACGGTGAGCAATGGGTAGCTCACCGTCCGGTAAGGACCAGGCCCGGGTCGACGGCGCGTCGTATTCCACGCGCGCCTCAAAGAGATGTCATCAGCACAAAGTAGGGGTCCACTAGGGCCGATGCCTGCCGGGGTCGCGGGAAGGTACTTATGGGTCACCGAGGCCCCCGCAACACAGGCAACAGGAAGGAATACGGGTGGGTTTTAGTCAGTAAGAGTCTGACACACCCTCCCGCTCCGCCCAGAGCGGGAGAAGTTATTTGATGATTTCCCACCTTCAAAAAAAAAAAAAAAAAAGGGTATCAAATACGGTGTCCGACCGGAAAAAATCAGAATTTTGAATTTTATGAATGATGACGAACATACATAGTATTAAGACCTTTGTAACTAACAATTATGGACAAATTAATAAGACTGTATTAAATGAATTTATTAGTATTATAATTAAATCAGTAGCGATTCCTTTGAAAGGGAACACCAAAAGAAAGGCCGTTCAAAGGATTTCAGTAGTAAGTTTATTATCCTTTTCTTTGTGTATTGGAAGGTATGTTTTACTAATAATATTCTACTTAGCTATAATTCCTCGGTTACACTTGTTTATTATTATATTATGATGGCCTCCCGGCCATCTTGTGAAGATTTTAGATCAAACTAGCTTAAAATCATTCTTCACTATGTTTAGCTTAATCAGCCTATTATGTTCCCAGCTGGGCAACAGGCATTCTCTCAGTGAGATTCCAGGCTGTAATCCACGCGAACCCAGTGCAGATTGGTAGGTAGATGTCACATGTCCATTTCTTCGTACTAGAGCATGTCTGTCTCCTCACATTTTTTTCCTTCACCGTTTGCCACGATGTTTGCCGGTTTGACTAGCCAATTTAACTGAAATTATCATTTAGTTGTGTCTAGGCGAATGAGTTAATACATAAAAATATTTTATTTTTTATCAAAGAATAATAAATCTCTCATCTGCGAAATATGATAATGCTAAGAGGAATGTGTGGAATTACGCCAATGGATAGAATAAGAAATGAGTACATAAGAGGAAGTCTGAAAGTGACACCGGTGACTGAAAAGTTTAGTGGAAATAGGTTGTCATGGTATGGGCATGTGATGCGGAGGACTGTCAGAAAAATTTCTGTGAGGGAAATGTCGTCAGGAAAGTATTGAGTATAAATGTGGAGGGCTATACAAGAAGGGGAAGACCAAACAAAACGATGGATGGACTGTGTGAAAGATGATATGGCTAGAAAGGGAGTGACTACCGAGATGACGACTAATGCAGAAGAACGGAAGAAAAAGACAAGTTGCGCCCCCAAATAAATTGGAATAGGGCAGGAGAATGATAAATAGCTCATCTGCACTAGAGAAGTACCTGATCTTTGCCTCAGTCTTCTGCAATGTATCAAAATAATCTACACCTAACAGCCGTAACGCTTACCCAAATACCAGCCATAACTACCCAGTAAGCGATAAGCCTCCCCAACTTACTGTCAGTTCATCTGCAACCTACTGGTAGATTGTTTCACCCTCCCTTGTGATATACAATGCCCTACATTGCTACGAGATTTCTTTTGATTTATGGCCCTTAAGGAGCGCCTTTGGGGATCCCTTTAAGAAGTCAAGAACCGCTTTCAATTTGAGGTCATGGTAAACCACCTTGGGAGATATTGGTACTTGACAACCTGTGGCAAACTCAAATGTAACAGATGAATTATTTATTATATGTTTGTAACGGTATCATTTTGTACACAGATTCGTTTTTCCTTCAACTCTGTTAATAGATTTCTTTAGATTTCCCAGAAGTAACAATTTGGTTGTACATCAAAGGTAATGCTTTGGGAATCTGAGAGGAAGAATGTTATATCTGTCACAAAATAGTACCTTCTGAAAGGCCACTCCATACAACTGGCGAAAACGCACGTAAAGTCGAATTATTCATTCACTGAGTAATCTGACATGTGCTAGATGTCACTTTGTGTAATAAAATTATCATATTTATTGTAATGGTGATTGTTTAGTTTAATCGATTTATATAATTGTAAAATAAATGTATAATAAGAAAGAAATAAAAATCGATTTATTTGTCACAGAAACACGTGTACACAAAAGCTATGGGTAATTCTTCTAAATAAAAAACGAAACAGATTTATGCTTAAGAACACAGAACATATACATAAAGTCGGCAACTGCACGCCGTGACTGTGACAAGTAGGCTTCCACTCAGCATGATGCTGTGCTATGGGGGACCCACAGCAAAGCGCTGATTTTCAGTGGTAATAACAAGTGTAAAAGTCTAGAATACAATAAATACAATAAATATGACCATTTTATTACACAAAGTGACAGTTAGCATATGTCAGATTACTCCAATGGATTAATAATTCGACGTTAAGACATAAGCACGCTACAAGGCTCCCGTAGACAGGCGCGAAGCGACAGCGCGACGTCCTGGCTCGTTGTACGGATTTTTTTGCAGAAACTAAACGGAATTATCAAGGTTAATTATTATTGCCAGGAAATAAAAACACCGGTGTACCAGAGATTTTGGTTTAAAGATAATATGTAACGTAACAGTATTTTTGTATTGTACCAAAAATAATAATTATTTTGAATTCAATAGGTTTTTTCCGTAGTAATTTGAGAGTTTCATAAAAAATAATTTACCCTATTTATAGAACTCGGTATAGGAATATACGTGTAAGCCGCACGTGAGTGATAACAAGACCAGTATAAACTGATCTCGCTTTTTATTTAAACTCGATACTACGCTAGGCTAGCTCAAGGTCAAAGTTTTACCACCGACACGCGGTAGACAAAAAAATACAAACGAAAGTCCTTAAAGAACTAAAATATGCTCACGTTAGTTCAGTCGACATCGTAATTGTTTTACTACCCCCAGATTGAATGTCACTTGCACGTCGTAAAACGACAAGTCTACCTATTTGTCTATGATCCTGTAATATAGTTTCACTTTCGACCATAGCGAAGTTTCAATTTTCTTTTTTGACAACAATTCAATAATGCGGTCTTCTGCAGTGTGGACGCTTGGTAAATGCTGCCTCCAACAGCCTTCTTGATCGCGTCAGGCTATCTTGCTGGTCCGCCTTGAGCGCGTTTTCCTTCCATCCAGCTTAGTATCATAAGCCATTCCAGACCATGCTCAGGTGAACTCACGCGCCTGGCATATTGTAGATAGCTTGGTGATGTTAAGTTCCTCCATATGGATTCATTCGTTCGATTTCAATAGTGACTTCGATAGGTATAGTTGACCTTGGGGTCAAATATAACCATCGACATCGCTTTTGGATAGGATTCACCACAAAACAATAAGGTATATGACGGTGCAGCTTGTGGCGCCGTCTAGTTTTTTTACGAAGTTACTGGAATCACCAAAAATGTCGGTTTTGAATGACACTGGTGCCGATTCCCTTGTTCACAAACTACACTTAATTTAAGTTCAGTGCATCTTTTTCTTTCTGTTTCATTAAGAAAAGGACAGAAGATAAATTTTAGTTTAGTCCTGTCAAATTAATCAGCTCTTGACGTAAATTGACGTAATTTTAGTAGGCAAGTTTTTAATCACGTTTAAACTTGTATGAACAGAACAGCACATTCTGCAGCACAATCTGTGCTGTTCCCAGAACAGCACATTCTGCAACAAAAAATGAATATACAAGCAAACAAGTGTTTCGTAGGTTTTCAGTTTCAATTTATTTCAACGATGTAAATTAAATTTTAATTTTCGTTGCACATGTTACGGCTATAAAAGAGGGTATCAACACTTTTAACAAATCATATATTAAAGAGAGAATAAATAAAAGAGAGCAAACAAAAGGAATTTTTTTTTTTGGTTGGGAAATTATCAAATAACTTCACCCGTTCTGGGCGGAGCGGGACGGTGTGTCAGACTCTTACTGACTAAAACCACTCGTGTTCTTTCCGTTGCCTGTGTTGCCAGGGTCCTCGGTGTCCCTTTCGGACTTTCCCGCGACCCTGGCAGAAACAGATAAGGTAGGAACGTTTTTCGTGTTCGTTAATATTTTTATAGCTATCCCTTTTCGGATATTCAAGAGGATTTTGGTCCTTCTTCTATCTGGTCCTAGGTTACTTAATTAGATCTGTTCTTTCAGCACGCATTGTAGAAGGTAATCAGCAGATTTGTTGTTGGTTCAGTTCTTCTTTGTTATTTTCTAATTTACTCGTGATAGGCAATCCTGATGCAAATCCTAATCGGGTTTTTGATGTACCTTGCAGTACGGACATCTAATACATATAAAACATAATTAATGTGGGTAACATTAATTATGTAAAAATATAAACAGCAAATCTTTATCCAAACATTCAGTGTCAAACTAAATTAATCTTACTTTTAGATATGAGTACTTCAATTAGTGGGAAAATAAATTATATGATTACACAAACTACAGTTAAATTACATATTGAAATACGTTAAATAGTAGACACACAATAATCGGCTCTTTTTCAACAATTATCGACTCTAAATTCCTACGAAACGTTAAAAATGATAAACCCCATCCTTTTTTAAAATCTTATATTAAAAAAGCGTGGCTAACTCCACGAACAAAAAACTGATGAAAAATAATACTGACACTCACACAATAAACTATTGAAAAAAATCAGGTGTAGATGTCAATCACCGTGAAAATATTTCGGCAAAAATGCTTTGTGTTGAACTAAAAAAAAATCGACCTTTTTTTAAAAGCGCAAAGCCAATTCGTCAAAGCTGAAAGCTTCAAAGGTATGAATGAAAACGACGTGAGTGGTGCGGCCTGAAATTATGAGGTGAATAGCCAAATATTTTGTACGAAACAAAGTTTATCATGCAAATCGTTTCTTTGATGAAAGGTTCACCGAAAAAGTGATCATCATGGTCCTGCCCTCATCCCAATTTATTTGAGTTCGGCGGAACATTGTCTTTTTCTTTCATACTTGTCAATTAGTCGTCATCTGGGTAGACATGCCCTTTCTAGCTTTATCATCTTTCACACAGTCTATCTATCGTTTTTTGGTCTTCCCCTACTCTTATAGCCATCCACATTCATACACCAAACTTTCCTCATGACATTTTCCTCATTCTGCCGCAACACATGCCCGTACCATAACAACCCATTTTCACACCGAAAAAGTATTGTAACATTTTTTTTTTCTTATTTTTTCTTTAGTCTATATACTCAATGGTGAATTTCATTGGAAATTGTAGATGTTCTCCAAATATTAATAAATAATATGTAGATTTATCTCAGTGAACCAAATGAAAATACAGGTCTTTTTTTAACTTTAGTTAAGGCAGACAAAGTTCCAAAACCGTCACTATTTACTGATCAGAAATTCGTAAAATTAGTTGAAATACATGTTCTCCCATATATTCCAACTGCAAATGCAAGTTTGTACGCACAAGATTGAGAGATTTTAAGACCAACAGACTTCTTAAAGGTTTTCCTGTAATTTATAAGTATAGAACTATTTCTGTATTTTGTTCAAAAATTTAGTCTCAGTAGTTTCGGAGATAAATGGACGGGAGGTAAATTTTCATAAATTTTCTGGAGTAACTTTAAAACTATTTATTTAAATAGGTATGATAAAAAAGTATATCGGAGACCCTCAGAGTAAGCCCTTTAATTTAATGTGTCACACGGTACAGTTTGTAAAACTTTTTTTTTTCTAATTTGTCCCCCCAAAAGTGACCCCCATAATCAAAATTAATTTATATATACCTATAACAAATTTTAACTTAATCGGTCTAGTAGATTCGGTGCAAATGGGCTGTGACAGACAGACAGACACACGAGTGATACCAGAAGGGTTACGTTTTTATCTTTTGAGGTACGGAATCCGAAAAAAAAGTATAAAGTACCCAAAACAAAAGAATACAGTAATGAATAAAACCAGGGTAAAATTTTAATCCAATGCTTTGCGATTCTAGTCGAAACACAAAGCTCAGATACCGAAATCTTAACCTATAACCGGACTCTGTTGGTGAGTAGACCTACGGATTAGGCAGAGGTGTACGCATAACCCTTTGCCTAACTAATCCTTCGGGAAAACATGGCGTGATGTTATGTTAATCGAACTCTTTATTTATTTATTTTAAAAAGGTTTACCTACAGCTTATGTATCTTAAGTATACAAAGGGTGAACCATTTCGAGGTAACATTAACAAATATTGGTAACACTGAAATTTTGACAGCTGTTAGTAATGGCACGTGTTTCAAACGTCAAAGTCCGAAAGGGATACCGTGGCCTCTGGCAACGCACAGGCAACGGAAGGATCACGGGTGAGTTTTGGTCAGTACGAGTCTGACACGTCCCCGCTCCGCCCAGAGCAGGAGAAGTTATTTGTAGATTTCCCACCCAAAAAAATAAATAAAAAAAAGTGTTCGTTTTTAACATTACATTTACAAAATGAATCGCTTTACCGTTGCTCAACGCGTTAAAATTGTTCAATAATTGTGTTGCGTTAGATGTTTTGCGTGAAACGTTCAGAGGTCGCATTATTTCACGTTACGGTGACGTAACGTCAACTGGCCGCCAAGAGAAGACTGAATGCCGTTGTTTTTTTTTTTTGTAGGGTCTTTTTAAGGTTTGCGTCTATACCAACACACCTGCAACGTCGGAGCACCTAAAAACTCACATCCACCAAGTTTTTGCCGAGATACCACGAAATTTGCGAAAAAGTCATCTAAAATTACCTCGAAAGAATTAACTGCTGTAGAAGGTCCAGAGACGGCCATTTGCCTGACATCATTTTCGATAATTAATTAATAACACTTAATTATTCAATTAAAGAAATAAGATATTGTCACATTGAGGTACTAAAAAAAAAGTTAGGAATATGGAATTGGATCACCCTTTCCAATCCAATCCGATATTCCAATCTGCAGAAAGAGATTGTACACTGGACAGCAAATAAACCGAGCCACCCGCTACCTAGGCACTCTAATTCGATTTTCTCAAAAACTAAAAAACCTACAATTATCAAAGTTGTACATACAGAAAGTGCGTTTAATGGTGATTAAAATGAAAGGAAACTCATTGGGTTTAATCAATATTTCAGTGTTTATTAAGGATTTTACAAAGAAGAGTCGTTTTGCAGTCGTGACAATCGTTAGTAATGATAGAGTGAAAAAAAAAAATTAAAGCCAAAAACAAAGATAAAATCAAAAAAGTTTTTGATCAATATTCCATATTCCCTCCCCTTGCTCGGATAACTGCCAGCATCCTTGTATTCATCGACCTTACGAGCCTGACGATAAAATTTTGAGGAATTGTATTCCACTCCTCTTCAATTGCGATTCGCAGCTCTGGAAGCCTGGTTGGAGAAGGTACCCGGGCTCGAACCCGACGTTTCAGCTCATCCCATAAGTGTTCTATCGGATTCAAGTCCGGGATTCGAGCTGGCCAGTCCATCGTACGAATGCTGACGTCGTGTAGATACTGGGTCACCACATGAGCAACATGAGGCCGTGCATTATCATGCATCAATTGCATATCCTGCCCGATATATCCTGGGTAAGGTACCACGTGGTCTGCGAGGATTTCAGTAATGTAGCGATGAGAAGTCATTCCACGTGTACGGCCCGTCGGTTTGATGAAAACTAACGCTGTATGTGCTGTTAACGAGATGCCGCCCCAGACCATTACAGATCCTCCTCCATAAGCAACAGTTTCTTCGATGCAACACTGAGAATAACGTTCTCCAGGGCGACGATATACTCTCTGACGTCGATCACTTCCATGTAGACTCACCCTGGTCTCATCAGTGAAGAGTACATTACTCCACTGCTCTAATGTCCAATCCCTATGCTCTCGAGCAAATTCAAGTCGTACTCGACGATGTGCTACCGTTAATGCTGGGCCTGTTGCAGCTCTTTTTGGGGTCAGGTCCCATTCAGCAAGTTTCCTTCTGACGGTATTTGAACTTATGACCACTTGGCGTTCGTCACGCAGACTTTGTTGGACTTGAACTGCGTTGACGTGGCGATTTCGCAGAACAGTAAGGTGGATATAACGATCATCTGCTGCTGATGTAGCCCTAGGTCTGCCCGTACCTGGACGGCGATCGAATGCTCCAGTCTCTAGGTATCGTCTGTAAACTCGTTGCACCGAAGATCTGCTGATTCGAAGCCTTCGAGCGACTTCACGTTGCGCAATGCCTGCTTGAAGTAATGGTACAGCTTGAGCTGCTTCCTGAGGTGTTGTATCCATTATTAATCGAAAAAAGTAGCAAAAACACGCGCGTCTGAGCAAACGATGAACAAAAACTAAAGAAATGATAAGAAATATCCGACTACCCTCATTGTAGAGAAAAAGAACGCTAATTTCAAACTCTGGTGAAAACAGAGCAAATCGTTAGCATTGTGTTTGTTGCTTGATTACAATGTGAGTTGACGGTACTTTCGAATTAATTTGTAGTCATTTTAATCACCATGAAACGCACTTTTTGTAGGTATAACTTTGATGGTTGTAAGTTTTATACTTTTGAGAAAATCGAATCAGAGTTCCTAGGTAGCGGGTGGCTCGGTTTATTTGCTGACCAGTGTATAACCAAACAAATTATCCTAACTATCACAACCTAACAATAAAAACTTCTTAACTAGATCATCAACGCGCAGTTGGACTGCTTTCCACTTCATCTTACAAAGTAGGATAATCCACAAAACTTATTAAGCCAACCACCGCTATATATTTTCATCTGGCATAATAAAATTTGCATACCGAATGCAGCTCACACGGCCAGCGGATTTCCACGTCACATCGCCTATATTTTGTTAGGAACATTGCAAATTTGCTTGATTTATATCAGGAAAAACATTTTGGTAACATTTGTGTTCGTGGGAAGTTATTGAATGAGTTTGTAATAATTAAATTATACTTATTTTTAGGTAGGTTTGTTAGGGTTCCGTAGTCAAGAATGAATCCTTATAGTTTCGCCACGACCTTCTGTCTGTCTGTCTGTTCCCGACTTAGCTCAGAGACTCTTAGTACTAGAAAGCTGTAATTTGGCATGGGTATACATGTTAATTACGCCGACAAAGTGGTAAAAATCTATTTTTTTAGGTAACCATTCCCTATTGGGATGGTTATTTTTTCTAGTATATTCAATTGTTTTGGGGTATCATTAAGTAGCAGTTCAAAAATATTGCGGGTCTGTGAAAACCATTTTTCGATTCAGGAATCCGTTTACATAATAGCTTTAAAGTGCTAACTTTTGTTAGAATCAAGTGTCAGGGAGGGCTGGCCGAGGAGGCGAAACGCCGGGGCGTAAGCCCGCTGCCGCGAGAAATCGCGGAACAGCGGACGGAGCTCCGGCGGGATCTCATGGCGTCATGGAGAGTACGGTTGTCGCAACCCAGTGCTGGGCACGCCACAATTGCGGCGATAAGTCCCCTCTTTGAGGAGTGGTTAGAGAGGCGCCACGGCGTCCTCACCTTCCGCCTGACGCAGGTCCTCACCGGACACGGCAGTTTCGGGAGGTTCCTGTGTCGGATAAGGCGGGAGGAAACGTCCGGGTGTCACCACTGTGTGGATCGCCCGGAGGACACGGTGGAGCATACGATGGAGGTCTGCCCGGCTTGGGCAGAGCACCGCCGTGTCCTCGTGGAGGCGATCAGCGGCAGAGACCTCTCGCGTCCGGCCCTAATTCAGGCCATGGTACGGAGCGAGAGGGCATGGGCAGCCGTCACCTCCTTCTGCGAAGCAGTAATGCTCGCGAAGGAGGAGGCGGGACGGTTGAGGAAAAGGCAAGTTTCGCGCCCTCTTGCCCCTAGCCGCCGCAAGAGACGCCCAGGGCGTCGGGAATCCCGGGCGGATTTCCGGCCACCGTAGGCGCGGGCTTGCGGACGGTGAGCAATGGGTAGCTCACCGTCCGGTAAGGACCAGGCCCGGGTCGACGGCGCGTTTCATTCCACGCGCGCCTCAAAGAGATGTCGTCAGCACATAGGTAGGAATCCACTAGGGCCGATGCCTGCCGGGGTCGCGGGAAGGTACTTATGGGTCACCGAGGCCTCCGCAACACAGGCAACAGGAAGGAATACGGATGGGTTTTAGTCAGTAAGAGTCTGACACACCCTCCCGCTCCACCCAGAGCAGGAGAAGTTATGAAATGATTTCCCACTGGGCTGGCAGGGGGCGGCTGCAAGCTAAATAGTTGTTTTTGGATATGTGAAAAATTCATGGCGATAGTATACACAAAAAGGAAAAGTATAAAAGGAAACCTATCATAGCTAAGCAGGCTTTACAAGTAAACGAGTAATAGTCGACCAACTTACATTTGCAGTTGGAGAATTGACCGTGATGTATATTGATGTACGGAACCTGTTTTTCAACTACAATGCTGTGTTTGTTTTAGAGATAAATTCGTCCCACCTACGGAACCCTTAATTGTGCATGGTCTGACACGCACGTGGCCGGTTTTTTTATTCTATTTTATACAAATTTACCTAAGGTGCACTGGGGTAATTCCGACGAGATTTTTTACGAGATGACTAGAGGTCTACAGCTCGGTTATATATGCAAAGTAGTTCCATATTAACTACCAATAGTATGCGACTTCTGTTATCTTATCGAAAAGATTTAACCTATGGATATATTAGATTCTTATATATGTAGTTGGATTCGCTAAATAGAGCATTTTGAATTATTGCCTTATTTTTTTTTTGATAAAGGGGAAATTACGTACTATCTTGGGGTTATTCCAAAATTATCCAAAACTTGATTTTATTGCACTTTGACCTAAGGTTTACATTTATTTTTCAATCGTATTTACCCCTTGCACAAAATATCATGAGTTTTCGTAATATTATCGCTAATATAATTTTTCATAGATTTGTATTTCCGAATTACCCC
This sequence comes from Atethmia centrago, assembly GCA_905333075.3. Taxonomy (NCBI): domain Eukaryota; kingdom Metazoa; phylum Arthropoda; class Insecta; order Lepidoptera; family Noctuidae; genus Atethmia; species Atethmia centrago. The sequence continues at coordinate 17,000,863 of HG995388.1, forward strand.
AGGAAGAGATTGTGGTTCTCAACATTTCAGTCTAAATAAGTTAGGTTTTTCGGTTTATTCCTAGTAATTGTCACGCAGTTTATTCCCAGCAATTTTGTTTGTACTGGTGGCAAGTGTGTAAAATTGGGGTGCGTGCAGAAAACCTCCTCGTGTGCCTGATTGCTGCTGGTTCCCTGCGAATACGTTCGGGGGAAAGAGCAGTCGTCGGGTCGGTGCATCCTGGGCACGGCCAATAGTCTCTCCATGTTTGGAGAGGGTATTGACCGTGGCGAATTTCTGCGTGGCGGGGAGCTTCATGCTCGATCGTCGGTCGCCCACTCCCCTCTCTGCTTACAGAGGGCAGGTCGAGTGGGCGAAGAGTGGCGGTGCTTGCTGTGCACTTACCCTGCCAGCGAGCAAGCAGCGGGAGAATGATTCTTCTGTCTGCAACCGTCGAAATCGTAATCCGTAAAGAGACCACAGTCATGTTTTGTGGCTTGGAACGGGACGAGAATCTTGGCTTGATCGCCCGGATCGCGAGGAAGATAACCTCTATAAAAATTCCTCTAATATCAAGTTTTGGTGCGCGGCGAGGATATGAATGGCTGAGGAGTAGTGTCATCTGCAACTTCCGAGTTGTAGGCGGCGCATCAGTCGTTAGCGCAGCCCCAGCCAGGGTACCAGTGGACCCCCTGGTTGGGTTATAAATGTACACTTGCCTAGGGACAGGGGGTGAACCTAGGTGTACTTTTTATATCCCCCATACTCGTGGGATTAAGTATGGATTTAAATAAAAATAACAACAAAAAGACGAAAAGTCAAGTGGAGGAGAGTGATGCAGGGTCGGAGTCCGACGCTGCATCTAGCGCAAGGGGCTCAGGTCGGAGCTCGATGCAAAAGGAGGTGGTCGGTAGGAACCGTGAGGTCATTAGGACTCGCAAGCGCCCCAACTCGGGGTCGTCCTCCGACGAGTGGGTCTTGAGCCAGAAAGAGCGGCAAAAGATCCACTCCAGCCGGCGGGGGGGGGCCCGAGGAGGGAAAGTCGTGGATAGAGGGTCCACCACCAGGGAGGTTGGCGAGCCTAGCAGAGCCAGCCCAGCCAAGCCAGCCCAGCGAGCCGAGAGGCGCCACCTCTCAGAGGTTTCAGGTGGTGAACCGGATGCCGCTGGCGGCTCCAATTTTGAGCGGGCGGACAGGTTTGCGGAGGTCGTGGCCGGCGCAATCAAAGCGGTATCCGTGAAGAGGCTCAGGTCCTCAAAGGATCAGGCCATTGCCGCAGCCACGGCCTCTATTGTGGCGGCAGCGGAGGCCCTTCACGTCGGGCCTCCTCAGGACAGTTTGTCCGAGATGCGGGCGGAGATCGCCCGCTTGACAGCCGCCATGGAGCTTCTCCGAAAGGAGAACGAGAAGCTCCGGGCGGACCTGGCTGGGCTCCGAGGAGCCGGCCCCAGGATGGAGCCGCAAGGGGGGCAGCAGCAGGGACAGGGACGACCCGTGCCTGTAGAGGACCGGGTTCTGACCCTGGTGCGGCAGGAAATGGCTTCCCTGCTGAGTCGATTCTCCGCCCTGGAGGCCATCGTCCTGCGCCCCCCGTTGGCGGCGAGCCAGCCGCCCTCTGGCCAGCGGAAACCGGCCTCGTTTGCAGCCGCCGCAGGTGCCACGGCCAAACGTGGCTCGTCGGGGCAGCCAAAGGGTACGGCGACTGCGCAGGCGGCGAAGGCCCCAGCATCAGCAGCGAGAGCTCCAGTCCCGACGGCGAGGGTTCCGACCCTGGCGGCGAAGGCATCGGACCAGGTGGCGAGACGGCCGCCCCCGCCTCCTAAATCTCTTCCGGCCGATGCCGAATGGCAAGTAGCCGGAGAGAAGAGGAAGGCGGCTAAGGCAAAGAGGGCGGCCAAAAAGAGAGAGAGGCGGCAGCGGCGCAAGGAGCGCTCCGCCACGGCTAGGCTCCGCGCCCCGAATTCCGCAGCTGTAGTGATCACACTACAGCCGGATGCGGAAAAGAAGGGCGTGTCCTATAGGACGGTGATGGCGAAGGTGGGTGAGGCGGTGCGCCTGGAGGAGCTCGGCGCAGCAAAAGGCCTCAAAATGAAGGTGACGGCGACTGGGGCCCGAATGGTGGAGGTCCCCGGTAGGGCCAGTGGCCCGGCCGCTGACGCCCTGGCCGAAAGGCTTAGGGCGTCACTAAATGCGGACGAGGTCCGAGTGTCCAGGCCCACCAAATGCGCTAGCATGCGCATCACGGGCCTGGACGACTCCGCGACGGAAGAGAAGGTGGTCGCTGCAGTGGTTAGGACCGGGGGGTGCTCTGCCGAGCAGGTGAAGGCGGGCACCATCCGTCCTGACTCCACGGGGCTGCAAACCGTTATGGTGAGCTGCCCCGTGTCGGTGGCCAGAAAAATTACCGGGGAGGGCCAACGGCTATTGGTGGGCTGGGTTTCCGCGCAGGTGAAACTGCTGGAACCCAGACCTCTGAGGTGCTTCCGCTGCCAGGTGGGCAACCACGTGCATGCGAATTGCACCTCGGAGGTGGACCGCAGCGGTCTTTGCTACCGCTGCGGTCTGCCCGGGCACAAGGCTGGCTCGTGTAATGCCACGCCGCACTGTGCCATATGTGCGGCGGCTGGCAAGCCAGCCGAGCACCGGATGGGGGGCAAGGCCTGCGCTCCACCCGCCAAAGCCAGGGCCAGAGGCAAGCCCTCCGCCACCGCCGTCACCGCCGCAGCCACCACCACTGCCACCGCCGCTGCCGCCTCCAACACCGCCGTCGTCGCCGTCGCCACCGTGGCCGCTGCGGCAGGCCCCTCTCAGGGGGCTGGGAAGGAGGCCCAGGAGGGGGCTGACATGGAGTGCCATTAATGGCCCCATTACGCCTCCTCCAGGCGAACATCAACCACTGCGCCGCCGCTCAGGATCTGTTGCTCCAGAGCATGGCGCAGTGGTCGATTAACATCGCCGTGGTCGCTGAGCCGTACTTTGTCCCGCCCAGGGATGTCTGGGTGGAGGACCTGAGCGGCTCAGTGACCCTAATTTCGTCGGCCGCCGCCGGTACCCCGTCCCTCGAGGCCGTCAGGAGGGGACGGGGCTGCGTAGCAGCACGGTTCGGGGAGATTGTCGTGGTAGGGGTCTACTTCTCTCCGAACCGAACTCTTGCCGAGTTCCACAACTCCATTGCGGAGTTGAGAGACGTCGTCGTCGGGTTTGGTTCCCTCCCCGTGGTCGTCCTCGGGGACTTCAATGCCAAGAATTTGGCTTGGGGTTCCCGGTTAACGGACACACGGGGCAGGATGGTGGAGGACTGGGCTCTGGAGACAGGCCTGGTCGTCCTAAACCGGGGTTCTGTCCCCACGTGTGTGCGGATGCGGGGTGAATCAGTGGTGGATATCTCGTTCGCCAGCCCCGCTCTGTCGCCGCGTGTAGTTGACTGGCGCGTCATGGAGGGGGTGGAGACCTATTCCGATCACCGGTATATCCGGTTCGACGTCTCCGCCCAGACCTCGGACGCGCCGGTCCGACGGGCCCCGAGTGGTCCGCGGTGGGCGCTGAAGCAGCTGGACCGGGAGCTCCTCCTGGAAGCCTCGATCGTGCAGGCCTGGGTGTCACCACCGGACAGGCCTGCTGACATCAACGACGAGGCGGAGTGGTTCCGGGAGGCCATGTCCGACATATGTGACGTGGCAATGCCCCGGGTCCAGCCTGGACGTGCCTCGCGCCAGGTGTACTGGTGGTCGCAGGAGCTGACGGCTCTGCGCACTGCGTGCGTGGCTGCGCGACGCCGGTACACCAGGCACCGCAGGCTCCGTATCAAACCTCCTGATACGGAAGCCATTCAGGCGGAGCTGTACGAGGGGTACAGAGCGGCGAAGACCGCCCTCCAAGCGGAGATCCTGCGGGCCAGGGGTTTGGCCCGCGAGGAGTCGCTGGGGACTCTGGACAGAGACCCGTGGGGACGCCCGTACAAGGTGGTGCGGGATAAACTCCGCCCATGGGCTCCCCCGCTAACGCAGAGTCTCCGGCCCCAGCTTGTGGAGGACGTGGTGAGCGCTCTGTTCCCTTCGCGAGGGGAACACTCCTCCCCACCTATGGCTCCGCCCACTGCGGTGCCTGATGCGGACCACACCGCCGACGACGACGACGATGCTCCGGAGGTGACCGAGGGAGAAATGAGAGCGGCGGTACGCAGGCTTAATGCCAAAAATACCGCCCCAGGACCCGACGGCTTACCTGGGAAGGCCTGGGTCCTGGCCTTGGAGGCTCTCGGGCCTCGACTTAGGGGGCTCCTAAGCGCATGCATGGAGAGGGGCCAGTTCCCGCTTCGCTGGAAGACGGGGAAACTGGTCCTCATAAAGAAGGCAGGGCGCCCTGCGGACTCTCCGTCCGCTTATCGGCCCATCGTGCTGCTCGACGAGGTGGGCAAGCTCTTTGAAAGAGTCATTGCAGACCGCCTCGTCGGCCAGCTGGTGCGGGTGGGGCCGGATTTGGCGGAGAGCCAGTTTGGTTTCCGCAGAGGGCGCTCTACGGTGGACGCCATCATGCGTGTGCGAGCCCTGACGACGGGGAATGCTGTTGCCCAGGGTGGGGTCGTCTTGGCGGTGTCCCTAGACATCGCCAATGCCTTCAATACCCTGCCCTGGAGTTGCATCAGGGAGGCACTCCGGTATCACCGGATGCCGACCTACCTCTGTCGTGTGGTCGAGGCCTATTTGACGGACAGGGCCGTCATCTACCCCGGTCACCAGGGAGTGTGGAACCGGCAAGAAATGTCGTGCGGTGTCCCACAGGGATCGGTCCTGGGGCCGCATCTGTGGGACATCGGATACGACTGGGTGCTGCGCGCCGACCTCCCTAGCGGCGTCAGCGTAGTGTGCTACGCTGACGACACGTTGGTCCTGGCGCAGGGGAGGTCGCACCAGGCGGCGGCCGAATTAGCGGCAAGCGGGGTTGCGACAATCGTCGAAAGGATCCGGCAATTGGGACTCGAGGTGGCCCTGCACAAGTCCGAGGCCATGTGTTTTCATGGTCCTCGGAACGCGCCACCGTTGGGGTCCCAAATAACGGTAGGAGGGGTTTCTATCGGCGTCGAGTCGACGATGAAGTACCTGGGACTCGTCCTCGACAGCCGGTGGAACTTCGTGGAGCATTTCCGACGTTTGGCTCCCAAACTGGAGCGGGCGGGCGCTGCATTGAAGCGACTCCTGCCCAATCTAGGGGGTCCAAACGCCTCCTGCCGGAGGCTCTACGCGGGGGTCGTGCGGTCCATGGCCCTCTACGGGGCTCCTGTATGGGCGCGCTCTCTGGCGCTGCGGCCAGCCCACCGGTTGAGCGCGGCCCAAAGGGTCATGGCCATCCGGATGGTCCGGGGATACCGCACGGTCTCCTGTGAGGCAGCGAGCCTCCTTGCCGGATTGCCGCCATGGGATCTGGAGGCAAAAGCCCTCGCGCACGTATGGGAGTGGCGCGAGGAGGCGAAACGCCGGGGCGTAAGTCCGCTGCCGCGAGAAATCGCGGCACAGCGGACGGAGCTCCGGCGGGATCTCATGGCGTCATGGAAAGTACGGTTGTCGCAACCCAGTGCTGGGCACGCCACGATTGCGGCGATAAGTCCCCTCTTTGAGGAGTGGCTGGAGAGGCGCCACGGCGTCCTCACCTTCCGCGTGACGCAGGTCCTCACCGGACATGGCAGCTTCGGGAGGTTCCTGTGTCGGATAAGGCGGGAGGAAACGTCCGGGTGTCACCACTGTGTGGATCGCCCGGAGGACACGGTGGAACATACGGTGGAGGTCTGCCCGGCTTGGGCAGAGCACCGCCGTGTCCTCGTGGAGGCGATCGGCGGCAGAGACCTCTCGCGTCCGGCCCTGGTTCAGGCCATGGTACGGAGCGAGAGGGCATGGGCAGCCGTCACCTCCTTCTGCGAAGCAGTAATGCTCGCGAAGGAGGAGGCGGGACGGTTGAGGGAAAGGCAAGTTTCGCGCCCTCTCGCCCCTAGCCGCCGCAGGAGACGCCCAGGGCGTCGGGAATCCCGGGCGGATTTCCGGCCACCGTAGGCGCGGGCTTGCGGACGGTGAGCAATGGGTAGCTCACCGTCCGGTAAGGACCAGGCCCGGGTCGACGGCGCGTTGTATTCCACGCGCGCCTCAAAGAGATGTCGTCAGCACATAGTAGGGGTCCACTAGGGCCGATGCCTGCCGGGGTCGCGGGAAGGTACTTATGGGTCACCGAGGCCCCCGCAACACAGGCAACAAGAAGGAATACGGGTGGGTTTTAGTCAGTAAGAGTCTGACACACCCTCCCGCTCCGCCCAGAGCGGGAGAAGTTATTTGATGATTTCCCACCCAAAAAAAAAAAAAAAAAAAAGTGTGTAAAGTATTAAAGTTGCCTTAAAAGTGAGCTGATACTTGACAGTTCTGACAGATCTCTTTGCGCGGAATGGTATTATAAAGTAGTTGTTTTAATCTTTTTATCTGGCTTAAATTAATATTATTATTTTAAGCCCGATAAAAATATATAAAATGACTGCAGATTATTAAAAATGTGTACATTACCGAAGAGTAGTTATTAACGTGTTTGATTCCAGCAGTGATTAATGCTTTTATGAACTTTAGCGGTCAATCGAGATGAGATAAAACTGTAGGTACTTAAATAAATAGAGCATAGGTAGAGATTTTTATAAAGATACTTTACAGATTTTAATATACTTTATAGATATATATATTTTTACTGATAACTGATACTTTATAGATTTTTATAAAGATACTTTATAAAAATCTACCTTTTATTTGGTGCTTTTTGCAAAATAATATAAACTTTCTTCAGAAACATAAAATATAATTGTCTTACACATAAATCAGTCATCCTTCAAAATGTTAGATTAAAGTAGGAACTCACGGTCACAACCATTTTCATTTTCTTTATGGTATAATAAGTAGTACTAACCTTATCAAATAACAAATCACAGTGGGAACATATTTTTTTTTTGGCATAAACTTATAACTTATTCCTGCAATGTCGTTCTCTAAGAATACGGCTATGCGAGTAGCGCTGTAGACCGCGAAATTCAAATATTCATAGAATTATAATCATTAAAATCATGAATACAACCCTCTTGAGTTCGTTTAATTCCATTGAATTAGGTACTGTTTGATGAAAAAGTCATTCAATGGGGTTAAATTTTAATGAACTTAGAGGGTCTTATTGATGATTTTAATCATTATAAATCAGTAAAACCATATTTCTTCTTGTGGAGTGTACGATTTCTTTTTTTTTTCTTATATAAGTTCGCGGCATGATGGCTCTGAAAAAGAAATGGGTACTTACCTACTTAATATATCAAAACATCACGCCTGTATTTCCCAAAAAATGCGAATTTATTCATTCTAAATTAAAATTTTATTTAAAAAGTTACTTTAAAAATAAGTCAAAACCGTCATTTAAAAATAACGAAATAATGTAATATGTGTAAGTAGATGCCATTTATTTGGTTTAAATGCTCAATAATATAAAATCACTTTCAAACAGAAATTTTCATAGAAAGACCGAAATAATAATTTAATTTTGCCCACTTCGTATAAGTCGTGCTAAACATCTGATCGAACAGATTGAGAATCACTGTCAATTTCTATGGAAAAACTAAGTGGGGTTATTGTGTAATAATTATACATCTGAATCACCCCAAAGGGGTTATTACGAAAAAAAATTTAAAACACAGATAGGACGTTGTTTTCATCTCACGAATTCGCTAAAAACTACAACGTATCGTAACAACAAGCAATTATTCAAATAACTTACCAGAATTTCGAGAAAATGATGTTGGGGTTATTGCGAATCAACAAAAGTGGCGCGAAAAACACTAGCTTCTCATGACGAATGACGCGGCAAGGACAATAAAGATGGCGTCTAAATCAATGTTGCCAATAGGAAAATATGGCTATAATAAGTAGAATTTTTGAACTTTCAGAATATACCCATTTTCTTAATTACCCCAGTGCACCTTACGCCTTTTTCAATGGGGTTTAACAGTACCTAACTACAGAACGCCTCCGATCCTTACATACTCCGTGCTTCATCCACAATCATACATATACAAATACAAATCATTTATATTAATAAAATAATCATATAGGCTGCTTGAGAGTACTATTCACCTGAACTTTTCAACGGACAGTCTAATATTATATCGGTGGCCATTCGTAGTGTCAACGCACTGTTTATTATCACAGGTGCAGCTTTTGGTCCTTTGGTCCGAAACATAAGTTTATCCTCATCCCCGTTTTCTCCCTCCAATGAACATAAATACTTGTCTATAAATCCTAAAGTAACACATCATCCCTCAACTTTTCAACAAAAGTTGACTACTTCATCAAATCGCAGTACTAAACATAACTCATATCCCTTCAAACTAATAGTTTTATGTCCAAATCGAACATCCTCTAGATTGATGCCACATCATCCCTACATACATCACTGAGTATACGCCATTTGTTATAATTCTTTATACAGGATGTTGATAACTTAAGGGAATTATTAAACTGATCCTCTAAAAACTTTTTGCGTTTCTAATGATGGACACCTGTTTTAATATTTGTGCCTCTTTTTAAATTTCAGGCCTTTTCTCACAGTTGGTCGCAGTAACTAAGCTAGGGTCCCGAGCAAATGGGTTAGGTTCGGCTAGAATTGTGACCAACCGCGCGCGAGCCAAGCGAGGGAAGCGAGCGGTACCGCGGGAGTGGCGACAAGCACTACGCAAAAGTTGGTCGTAGTTACTTGGATATTTAGTATTTTTAGGTCCCCAAAATAGGAATTATTATAGGTGCGATTTAATACATGCCAGAATTTCCAAAGAAAATGTTCAAAAAATAGATAGTGATTAATTGCTTTAGATTAATACGCGACAAGATAACACCTAGTATTTGGAAAGATAGAGCTGTCTTTTAAACAAAATTCAAGAGCCTACTTGGTAGAAGTCATTTGTCTCCTAAGACTCTTTAGTGAAGGATAGTGAATGAGCGATGTGTTTTCACGGCTTTGCAAGCATCATAAAGGACTTTAACTATTTTAACCTTTTGGGTGGCCATAAGGACCAAAAAACACAAGTTCTAAAAGTGATGGTTTTTTTTTTGGGTGGGAAATCATCAAGTAACTTCTCCCGCTCTGGCCGGAGCGGGAGGGTGTGTCAGAGAGTTACTGATTAAAACCCACCCGTATTCCTACCGTTGCCTGTGTTGCCAGGGGCCTCGGTAACACTTTAGTACCTTCCCGCGACCCCGGCAGGCTTCGGCCCTAGTGGACCCCTACACTTGTGCTGACGACATCTCTTTGAGGCGCGCGTGGAATACAACGCGCCGTCGACCCAGGCCTGGTCCTTACCGGATGGTGAGCTGCCCATTGCTCACCGTCCGCAAGCCCGCGCCTACGGTGGCCGGAAATCCGCCCAGGATTCCCGACGCCCAGGAAAAAGTGATGGCTGGAGCGCAAAAAAAAATTGGTTGAAATTACAAATCGCCGCCCATTGCGCACTAGTATTTTGCTTTAATGTTTGTCTTTTTTGTTTTATGTAATGTAAAATAAAGTGTTAAAAGAATAGATATAAAAGTCAAAATAAATAAAGCTACCTAAAGCAAAGTTAAAATAAATCTTTAGATGCGCTGATTCTGCTCAATTCATATTTTAGCAGACCTATATGATGACACGGCATATTCACAGTAAGCGCCAACATACACACGGAAACCACGACCCTATAAAAAGAATTTCGATCCCGACGCATAATACACGAACACAAAGGCAGGTCTCCCTACAAGCAATTCAATCTACACGTATTTACGATTCTGTTTACTTCACAAAGAATAAACACGCTCGTGTCAATAACCGGCAAAATATTCTATTCCGTTGCAGACTACTTGAGTGAAGGTAATGCGTTTCCACGCAGTACTGTTAAGATTCTCATGAATCAACGGAGTACCGTTGGTTTAGTTTAGTTAACTAAGTGTAAACAAAAAACCACGTGACAAGAGAGCTGTCAAGTAACCGACAAAACGTAATACCTACCACTTCAGTTGTCATGCTACGTCACAGTTGTACTCAGAATGACAACTGAAGTGAGCAATTTAGCAACGTTATAATTTGTATAGAAAACCTGTCTTTTTGGGCCATAGATATATAAATATATGGACTGGAAATACCTAAAACAAAAAGGTGCATAGCTACAACTCGATATTGTCGCATAAAATGGCTGCCGTTGCTAGGGTTGTGTCAATCAAGGAACATGGGTGTTACTATAACTAGTATCGATACTAGTCTTACTAGATATCACGTTTGGATCATAATTACATACTTATAGTCCATTGTAACAGAAAAACATGAGTAGGTTAACTTACGTATTGTTATCTGAGAATAAAATTTATGTCGTGTTGTTTTCTGCACAGAAATAAAAAACACTTTTGAATTGCATCACGTTTACGTATTTAAGTAAACAGCAGGAAGAGATAGATCCGTTGGAAAGCCATAGCCCAGTAGCTTCTGTTAGGTATGCGGAGTCAAGAATTTGTATCAATAATTCGTTTTCGTTAGAGCTGCGGAACTAAACAAATAACAAAATGCTGACATCTTGTTTTAGGATCACTTATACCTCTGTGTGACGGTCTGAGAGACCGTCCCACAGAGTGCTGTAAACCACGAGCCGGACCTAACAAGGTCACTCGGACCGATTAAGACACGAAGAAAAATTTCTGTTAACATCGCAGATTATAACCGATATCGTTTCAGCGGAGGAACTAGTTTCGGAACTACTACGGTACGACGTCGCCTCGCATCGGTGCAACACTATTCCACTATGACATACATATTATTGTAAACAAACGAATGCAATAATAAATATTAAAAAAGGTCTGGTATAGGGAAATGAACCCAAATATCAATACTTCAGCAATAAATTCATGATCCCGTAACATTTTTTTCATGGAATGTATATTATTGTATGTACTATTGCATGAAAACTGGCTACTAACCTGTGTAAAGATAATCGAGGTTGATTTTCATTCTTTCTTGCACTACACTTCACAATACCACCCACATGCATGTTGAATTGCTGTTTTACAACATTTACATGCAGTTTTAAAGGTAAATTCCTCGTAATTTTCTCGCAAATATCAATAATACAAAAAGTAAACAACCATTTGACAGCAAAGCTACCACGAAACTTGTCGCATAAAATGGCGGATATGCCACTTACCTACAATTGTCACTACGTCACGACAAAATGTTACCATAATGAGCAACAACTTAAATATTGTTGTCTATTTTATCTTATACAATTATTTTATTATAAAGAATGAGACAAAACGATATTTCACATTCTTTATCGTATTTAACTCATTTTTGTAGAAGCAAATGTATCTATAGAACGCGGTGCCTCCATGTTTGCACTGTCTCAATGATTTGAGCTCTTTAAAATAGACAGATTTCAAAATATTATAAGTATAATAATAATACGAGTAATAGTCGATAGTTGATTATTTAATGTTAATTTCTCGCATCTATGCAGTTGGACAATTGACCGTGACCTATATCGATGTATACAGAACATGTTTTTCAACTACAATGCTAAATTTGTTTTTGGGGTAAATTCATCCCATCTACGAAACCCTTCATTGTGCTTTATCCAACAAGCGGAGCTGTTTTTTTTTAAATTCTAAATCTATTCCAAGATCACACGGAATCAGACATATTTAAACAAATCTAAAACGTTTTCTCAAACACCCTGTACGCGCGCCTCTAGTTAATAGAGTATAGTGCTCCACAGGGTAGCGTCAGCAATAATGCAATACATAAGTCTTCCCACGTAAACAAGCGCGCCCATCAATAATACCATAAATACTTACTAGCTTTTACCGGGAAATGTTGCTAGCGAATGTGCGTAGTTGCTGGTTAATGTGGGGAATGATCTATGGGATTTTGTGAGTTTTTTGGGTTTAAATGCTGCGTAATTTATCGTTAGATAGATAGATAGATAGAATACTCTTTATTATGTACACCATAAAAATTACAGATACAAATGTTGAAATTTTACAAGGGGTGACACAATGGGCGGTCTTATCGCTAAAAGCGATCTTTTACAGACAACCTTTGGATGGATTAAAGGGGGAGGAGAGACAATACTGCAGGTAGTCAGTGGTTATGTTGAGTAGTGGTTAATCTGGTCCCTTTTTTATATAATATTTAATAAAAGAAAACATAAATGAGAAGATACAAAAATCTGTAGATGATACGGATTTAGGTAATTAATTGTGTTTAGTCACACGTAAGTATAGTACGTTATTGTACTTGTTAAAATTATATATCCTAAGTTTCTCTCTGACACACACTGACGCATACATTCACACACACATACACACAAACACCTCCGCACACACACAAACCACTCAAAAACATCCACGTATGCACACACTCACACGCACCCTTACACCACACACACCGTTCATGTTCTGTTTGTATTTGTTTTCTTTAATTAATTTTAATTCTAGTTTTACACCTAAACAGTCCCTTATTCTTGTGCTTAGTATAAAACAATCAAAAATTAAATTTATTATAACATAAACTCATCTAGATATGTAAAAAATATTCCTGTAATTAAAATACATAATTTTATGCCTTACTGTGACCACTTACGGTGGTGCTGAAAGATGTTTTTCTCGTTCGTTTTAAATTTGTTATTATACAAGCTAGGCACAATAACACCGGCTACTATGATAACGAGGGTGGGCGCTGATACCTATCATTACAAGATATTAAGTTATCTTAGCTTAGGTATTGGCTGCAACTCTAACATGCAACTTTACCAACCTTAAGGCCTCCAAAAGGGATACCGAGGCCCCTGGCAACACAGGCAACGGAAGGAACACGAGTGGGTTTTAGTCAGTAAAAGTCTGACACTTCCTCCCGCTCCGCCCAGAGCGGGAGAAGTTATTTGATAATTTACATAAAAAAAATAGGCCTATTTTTAATGTAAAACATATTTTTACTTGAGTGCAAATAAACTATTTTTTTTTTTTTTTTTTATTAAATTGTTGCACAATTTACACAAAGTTACAGGACTAAGACTACTCTAAACTAATGAGTAAATGACCCTGTTAGGGCGCAGCAAGTTAACTCATGATATTTTTTTTAATAATCTTATGAATGAAATACACGTTTTCGGAACACGAAAACCAGAGACAACTTTTAGGCATGCTTATAATGCTTTGAGAGTTTTGACATAACTAACCACAAAAAATAAAACCATGCCCTAAACATTTACAGCGAATCCGTTACAATTTCAATAGAAGTCTATCCACGAACAATGACTGATAAGTGCCGCGCAAAAGTGACAAGCCGCGGCCGGTACAGTCGAGCACGAAATCGCTTTTGTGGGTACAAAAGCGATTTCGACGCGTAAACACACTTGTATTCGAATTTCGAACTTATTTGAACGCGTTTGCTTCAAAGGTGATTTTTTGGGTTCCGTGCGCAAAGGGTGCCAACGGGACCCTATGAAGGCACAGATTTATTCATATGGTTTTAGTGACTTTTAAATCTATCATTAAGCAAGTAAGTTATGCAAAATACAGGGTGACATTGAAAACATGCGACAAATCGAAATGGGAAATTGTACTCATCATTATGAACAACTTTTACTAAGGGACCAAAGCTACAATCCCAAAAAAAAAACTGCTGTCCCCTACATTTATGTTCGCAATACCTCATCAAAATGTAGGAAAAGCAGATTTTTTTTTTGGGATTACAGCTTTGGTCCCTTAGTAAAAGTTGTTAATAATGATGTATACAATGTCCCATTTCAGTTTGTCGCAAGTTTTCAATTTCAACCTGTATATACACTTCTCATCAGAAAATCGAAACACCTTGAAAGTTTACGTTTTGTAAGGATTATCAGAAAATGTCAAATGTCGTTTATTAGTGAATAATATGAGGTTTTCAAATCCTAATGTAAATGTTCTAAATTCAAATTAAATTTTTATAGGTTTCGTATTTTGTTTAACATGTCATTTTTATCCTGTATGGAGTATGAAGGAAATTGATTAAATAACACACGTAAATGAAAAAAAAAACTAAGAAACGTTTATTTAATAACTTGGATTCCCTCCCCGAGCTCTTATTGCTGCTTCCTTACGGTTCTTCATCGATCGGACGAGAGTCACGATCAAATGTTGTGGCATTCCATTCCATTCCTCTTGGATTGCATTTTGCAGCTGGCTAAGTGTTTCTGGGGCAGGATCTCTTGCGAGAATTCATCTCTTTAATTCATCCCATAGATGTTCAATCGGATTCATGTCCGGGCTTCTTGCTGGCCATTCCATAATGGAGATATCAACTTCGGTAACATAATCTCGTACGACGCTCGCGGTGTGAGCGCATGAATATGAAACCGTTGCCGATAAAATGTGCATAGGGCATCACGTGAGGCTCAAGACACTGTTCGATGTACCGATGACTGTTTAGTGCAGACAGACATGGCCCAGACACAAAGACAAGCTCTGTCTTACCGTCGGCGCTGATTCCTCCCCAAACTGTCCACGAACCGCCACCATAGCTGATTTTCTTCAATGCAGCATTGTGCAAAGCGTTCTCCATCTCTTCTGTAGACCTTGTTCCTTCCGTCGTTAGCACACAGCATAATTTTACACTCAAAAGAAAAGAGGACTTTGTTCCACTGGAGGTATGACCAATTCAGGTGCTCACGTGCAAAGTTAAGGCGCGCTCTTCGATGGTCTGCAGTTAATTTCGGCCCATTTGCTGGCTAGTGCGGTACCAGTCCACGTTCCTTCAACCTTCTTCTAATTGTAGAGTCACTTACAGCCACTCTACGTACAACATGAAGCTGCTGCTGCAGTTGAAAAGCATTAAAGTGTCGATTTCGTAAAGAAGTTGTTACAATAAACCGATCATCACGCTCAGAAGTGACCCGATTCCTGCCAGATCATGCACGGCGCGTGATCCAACCAGTCTTCCGATAGCGTTTGTAGACTCTATGAACAGACGACAAGTGTTGTGGCTGAAAGATTGCATCTAAATCTTTCAGCCACTCAGCATTCGTACTGTTCTTTGCTTGGACCTTTCAATAGAAACCGCTCCGCTCGGAATATTAAAGTCCAGCTGGTACTCGCGATCATTCTTCTAACTCTACACCTTCGCCACCAGCGGTTCCTATTAAAAGGTCCAAGGAAAGAACAGTACGAATGCTGATAAATCTGTTCTTGGGTCGTGAATAAGAAGGGTAACAATTGGCTGGGTATTAATAAAATAGAAATAAACATAGAAAATAAGTAAACATGTAATTGATAATTAGTTATAGAAAACAGAAAACAGTTTGTACGTTTACCAAGTAACATTCATGTAATCGTTAGTCTTATCGTTTGTTCTTTAATTTTTAATAATATTTTGGCATTGTTTTCTTAGAAGGGAAGAGATGTAGTATATTTAGTAGTGTGACGGTATGTCAACATATGTATTGCCATAACTGTATGTGAAGGTGTGTGGAAATAAACCAGTGTTTAACCAACCTGCGTGTGTTTCATTACACAGCACACACACAGTATACAGAACACAGAGCAAAAAGTTTTAAGATAAGCGCAAATTTTTAGTTTTCATAAGTGCAATGTACTCCAACTCTAAACACACATTTGTCTCAAAACAGTGAATCATTTAATTTATAGGATAAACACATTAAATTCTAATTTTGAATTTAGAATTTTCGCTTATCACTGTAATGGCCAAACTGCCAGCTATACAATCATGTGATTTTTTACATAGAATGAAAACTTTTTTGTGTTAAATTAAGACAAAAACCATAAAAACGGAAGTGTTTCGATTTTTCTGATGAGAAGTGTATGTTAAATTAACGCATACACATCAATTCTATATGTGAATATTTAAGTATTGTAGTAAAATACTTTATGAAATAAATTTAGGTAGTAATATCTACCCAAAGCATAAAAAACGATCGTACTTTCAAACTTAAGATATTTCCATGTTTCTTTTTTTTTGTATGAACAGTCTATTTTATTATCTATAATTCAATCTGTGATTTTTTTCAAATACTGAATCATATTTTCGTTACTAAAATTTTATATTCCTTATGAAACCGCACGGCGCCGCGGCGTGAGCGCGACGCATATGTGTATGGACAAGGTCAAAGGCGATTACCCGACCTTTTAAAGCTCCCCAGTCCATCCAGCTGTCTGTCACAAGGCTGTATCTTTTAAACCGTAATAGAAGGAGACTTGAAATTTCCACAGAGAGTGTACCATACAAGAAACTTCAATTCTTATAACTAAAGTATTTAAAAAAAAATGTAGTGCTCAATATTGTACGGTGAAACCCTTCGTGTGTGAGTCTGACACGCACTTGGCCGCTTTTTTCAACGATAAACAATGTTATCCGGTACATTAGATGAGTATTTATTTCTACGTCTTTGTGTTGGGACTTTGTTGGAGCTATATTGTGTAGCACCCCCACACAAAGGTTTGTATTGATAGTAATATAGAAAATTCATGAGTGTTTATTGTGTCGGTTTTTTCTTTAACGGTAAATATACTTTACTTTGCATCACCGCTGCTCTCAAAACGGTGAAGGAGAACATCGTGAGGAAACTGGCATGTCCTAGAACCAAAAATTCGAAGACATGTGACATCCACCAACCCGAACTGGGCCTGCGTGGTGAATTACGGCAAACTCCCTCACACAGATAGGAGGCCTGTGTCCTAGCAGTGGGTATTTATGTATAGGTTGATTATGGTAAATACAATGAGGGAAGTAATTTGTTTATCAAATTGACACACTATATAAATTTTCCGTGTTATACAGCCATTCTATACAGCTGCCAAATAATGACAGTACTGATATTACTATACAGACCATTTATGTGGGTAGTCAATTTACTAACGATTAATTTCCCTGACTTTACTTAAGAGTTTCTAAGAATTTCATCAATAGGTACATTAAGTACCTAAAGCCGCGATTCCATGGCCTGTCAAGGCCTGTCTGGCCTGGTGCGCGGCCAGGCCTGTTGAGGCCTGTCGAGGCCAGTCGAGGCCTGTCGCGGCCCGTGCCAAGCATTCCCACCACTGGCCTCATTTGATCAACGATTCCTACAGTCTATCGGCTTGGCCTAGCATGATCTGGCCTGTGAGAAAGCGGGGCGTGGGATTGCAGCATAAGTCATTACAAATACCAAGTGGAGAAACGGAGGTTTATAATTGTACCTAATTTACTGAAACCAGCTGTCATCTGTCCTTACCAAGTCTTACCAAGGTAAGACTGGTTGTCACAATACCCCAAGAAGGTATCGTGTTACCCAGTAACTGGGTTGTGGAGGTCAGATAGGCAGTCGATCCATATAAAATACTGGTATTCAGCTCCATTCCGTTAAACTCGAAGCCGACCCCGACATAGTTGGGAAAAGACTAGGCAAATCACGATGATCTGTCTTCTCTATCAGACTGCTAAATTGGACTAATTGGATATCCAAGATAAGAATGCTTGGAAACATGCTGGTCCAGCTCCATAGGACAATCTAGAGTCTAGACAAAATCAAACTGGTTGCTATTTTAATTGTACAATTTATTATTTGATACAAATAATAAATCAATGTTGAATTTTAATTCTGTGATTACTTTAACTCACACACTGACTTTGTTTATTATTTTTAGGAAACCGTATACTTTTACAATGTTTGTAAATATGTGAGCATCATGTACCTATCACATAATTAATTTATCTGTCATTGCTTTATTTTTCATTCTTTTTTTACCTATTTTGGTAAGTATAGTAATTTTATTCTAGGTGCATCGTCTTCACATATAATTTTAAAATGTACCTATACAATATATATAACATTTTAAAAGAGTAACGGTGGAGTTTCTTGCCCATTCTTCTCCATACGAAACTACCTAATATATATTTGGAAGGGGCAACTAGAATCAATTCAATTTTTTTTTTTTTTGTTAATTTGATTTTCAAAAGTGCCTTTTTGTGTGCCTATTTGAAATAAATAATTTGACTTTGACTTTGAGGCTGGTTTGGCCATTTTTCGTGTTTACTCTGAGTGTATACTGAGTGAACTAATGAAACCATTTCGTATCAGTTCTTTTAGAAAACACCCAAAAAACATCCAATTAAACAACTCTACTAATTAACTCCAAAGACCGAATGTTCTCTAAAATTAAACGCCGAACACCAACAAAAACCGGTTTGTCTATTAGACTAGCGTTTACAGAAGCCGGATTGAACTGGTTCCATCCTGTTTGTGAAAGTGGTAATTACCGGTTCAATTTACGTGAATTCTTTACATCGTGCGGTCAGTCGATTGGTTTTGGAAGTATGTTTCAGACCTTCACAGGTAGCACTGGCAGACAAAAATGACCTTAATGAAAGTTAAATAAAAAGAAAAGGTTATTTTGTATTTACAACCCGTCTGTTACTAATCAAAAAAATCAGTCAATAAAAAAAATCAGTCACCGTCAGGCTTTTGCCAACAGCAGCTAATTAAAAAAAAACTGGCCAAGTGCATGTCGGACCACGTACAAAATCAATCAAAATCAAAATCAAAATATTTTTATTTCACATAAAACCATGGGCACTTATGAAACGTCAGAAGCTAGGTGCACGGTTCCAATTGGTCGTTTCCTATGGAGAAGAGCCGGCAAGAAACTCCACGGTTACTCTTTTAAAAATAATTGGCTTTTACAATGTTCTCAAATTACAGTGTTAATAGGTATGGTTCTCGACAGGCCTACACTGTCCAGTGTAGGCCTGTCGAGAAGTACTTAACAAAAAAAAAAAAAGGTTTACAAAAGATCTAGTCTATTAAGCCTACAACGTTCTCACATTCACAATGTACACAAGAATCCATGTAAAATAATATTAAATTAATAAAAATAAAAACCTATTTAAACCAAATGACATGTTTGCCATGAAGGGTTCCGTAGTTGGGAAGTTGGGATGAATTTATCCCAAAAACAAACTTAACATTGTAGTTGAAAAACATGTTCTCCCATACATCTATATATGCTACGGTCAATTCTCCAAGTGCAAATTTAAGTTGGTCGACTATTACTCGTTAACTTATAAAGCCCACTTAGCTGTGATAGTTTTCCTTTTAATTTGATTATATGTACTACTGCCATGAATTTTTTACATCTCCATAAACAACTATTTAGCTGGCTTTGGGGCAATTGACTCTAACAAAATTTTAGCACTTTTAAAAAGAGAAAAGTGGTGTCACAGACCCGCAATATTTTTGACCAGCCTATCCATCGATACCCCACACCATGGGACGATGGAGAAAATAAATATCGTCCCCTCGTTACGTGCAAGGGAAGCACCCAATTTTGTTTTTTTTTAAGATTATATTTTAGCACTTTGTCGGCGTGATTAATATAATTATACAGGGTGTCCAGTAAATAGCACGAATACGATACTGCAGGGGGTGATAGCTTGGGTCAATATCTACCAAAACAACACAATATATGTTCAGCAAAATCTAACGGATTTACAGTTTTACAAAATTTTCCGAAATATCGAAAAATATATACTTTGAAGCAGATCTATAAACATGTCGTAATGAAAAATTCCTTTTCTAGTTTTTTTTTTTTACATCAAATTTTTCGTGAATAGTTACTTTACTCATTGATAAGTCTTTTTTCTATCAAAAAAAGAATGTTTTCCTATACCAAATTACAGCTTTCTAGTACCTAGCGTCTCTGAGCTACAGCGGGGACAGACAGACAGACGGACATGGCGAAACTATAAGGGTTCCTTGTTTACTAGGGAACCCTACAAACGGCATATAATGAGATCCTTTAGCCCATGATGTTAATAAATGATGCTTCGCACAGCAAACACCAGGAGGAGTCCAGGTTTTGTCCACTCGCACTTCGCACCGGACAGCCAAAATAATTAAAATAACAGTTTTTACCTAATGGTGTCACACTACGACGTTGACTTTTGACTACACACACTCTGGGCATCTTATTACTATGTATAAAAATACCAGTCATAAGAAACATCCGTTTGAATTTCAATAAATTATTGTTAATTTATCGCAAACACGTTGGTAAGCAAAATTCGCGTAATTAATTAGTCAATGTTTAACAGAAACTGAGGGTGATTGAACAAAACTAAGTATGAGGTTTATTTGAAAAAGCAACTCGATTTTATTTAACAAAAGTTAAATTTAAAATTTAAAAAACCCTCGACACTAACAAAAACATCTAGAAAGTAACAAAATAATACGTATTGGGCTCTTTCAGTTTAATATAAATTTAGGTAATATTTTAAGCCAAGCGTCGTCAAGTCAGGGGACGGCTAAAGAAAATAGGAAGTTAACAGCGCCTATTCTTTCTACAACAGCAAACATACATTATTGCTAGGTATATACCTCGTCTGTTTGACGTTTTCTTTAGCCGTCCCCCGACTCGACGACGCTTGGCTCAAAATATTACCTAAATTTATATTAAACTGAAAGGGCCCAATACGTATTATTTTGTTACTTTCTTGATGTTTTTGTTAGTGTCGGGGGTTTTTTAAATTTAACTTATATTACCTACTTTTTAAACTTTATATATTACTAGTAGGTCAGACACGCTGCCATCAATACGTATCTCGCCGAAATGTGCGCCCCTGTAGATATTTTTCCCAAAGTAGTACTTACTAGTTTACCCTCATTTATCTTTCTTTCTCCATCATCAGACCCTGATCACCATCTAGCTATAACCTATTTATTGAGAGCACTACAATGAGCCCAAACACGATACCTGCGCTGTAAGTTGGTGAGTGAGGTAAATATCAACTAGGAAAGAGCTGATAATCTATAAACCACTGTTTTATTGAATCATACGAGTAGCTAAGAACACTCTTGATTAAGTCGCCTTTCAAACAAAGAAAACAAAATCAAAATCGGTATGCATTCGGGAGCTACTATGCCACACACACACACACACACACACACACACATACATACATACACATAAATACATACATACATACATACATACATACATACATACATACACACACACACACACATACACATACACACATACACACACACACACACACACACACACACACACACACAGACACGTCAAACTTACAACACCCCGTCGTTTTTGCATCGGGGGTTAAAAATCACTTTTTACCAGAGAATGGGGTTAACAACTGAAAGCTTGCAGCCATAGGTGGCAGCACTGTTGTCCGTTTACAAACCGCCATTGTTTTGTTTACTTTTGTGTCGATTCCAAATTAAACGAAAACTGCAATTCGGAGTGTACCACTATTAAAAGATGAGCTAAGGACAGGGGAAGCGTCTACCACTGGTAAAAAACAGCTATAGTGGAAAAGTCAATAAATTATGAATGTTTTATAATTTAGAGGTTATTTTGTGTTTGATGAGTTTAAGTTCTTTTTTTTTGAAGAGTAGAGGCGTACGACAGAAATAACCTGAGCAGTAAGGCGTAACACAATATCAATAGAAATGGGTTTAATTTTGACAGTTCAGAGGGGCTTGTGGCTAAGTAATAACAGCGGCACGGGTCGATCGATCGGGTTAAGCTACGCTTGCCGCGGTTGGTCCGTGGATATTTAAGGGGGCTCTCATACAACAGACATGATTTTTTTGCCGTTTTTATAGATAATAGTACGGAACCCTTCCGGCGGGAGTCCGACTTGCACTTGGGCGGTTTTTTATTTTATTTATATATGTTTATTTACAGGTCGGAATTTGGCCTCGGACAAGGTGGCTTGAGTTCACCTCTTGTGTTTAATTTGTACGGCAACCAGCTACTTGAGAGACTCAGCAGCACTCATGTCGGATGCTATATCGACGGTATCTGTGTCAACAATATTAGTTATGCAGATGACATGGCGCTGCAGAGGGGCTTGTGGCTAATTAATAACAGCCACACGGGTCGATCGATCAGGTTAAGCTACGCTTGCCGCGGTCGGTCCGTGGATGGGTGACCATCTTTAAATACCAAGACCCCTCCGTGCTTCGGAAAGCACGATAAGCCGTTGGTCTCGGCTGTTATTTGTAGATCTTTGACAGTCGTTACGGGTCGTCAGAAGCTCGAAAGTCTGACAACCAGTCTTACCAAGGGGTATCGTGTTACCCAGTAACTGGGTTGTAGAGGTCAGATAGGTAGTCGCTCCATGTAAAATACTGGTATTCAGCTGTATCCGGTAAGACTGGAAGACGACCGCAACGTAGTTGGGAAAAGGCTAGGCAGATGATGAACAACATTCATTGGTTGGGGAATTATCAAATAACTTCTCCCCCCGGCTCTTACTGACTCCCGTGACACTTCCATTGCCTGTGTGTTGCAAGGGGCTTCGGTATCCCTTTCGGACTTTCCCGCGACCCCGGCTGGCATCGGCCCTAGCGGACCCATACATTCGTCTGAAGCCTGCTTTTGTATTTGACTTGGTCCTAAAGCATAGGGTAATAGCCGTTCGGTTTCATCCATTTTACATTTGGAGGCATTCAAAGCATACAGACGTGCTCATCGATGCATTTTTAAAAATAATATAAATTAACGTTTGCATAATCAGTGACCTAGTTTTAGTGCATTAGCGTGTTATACAGAGAAACATTTTAAGTGACAAGCTAAAATAATGAACTGACTGGATTATTTGGTAATTAATATACTGTGATATATGGAAGGCAGCCCCTTTAATCGGAGTGCGATGATACGACGCAGCCCTCCACCGACACCGATCCCGGTACCGACCCCGGTACCGACCCCGGCTTCACCACCGCCCCAACAACCAAGACAGGACCAAGATGATGCAGTTGAAGTAGTGTCCACTCCAGAGATCCAGAACTGGATGGGATCTATTGAACAGTGCCTGAATGAGGTATGTGCTATTGCTTCTGATGGAAAACTAAACGCTGAGCAGAAGCTAAAAATAAGCAATCTTTGCCGAAAAGTAGGACATGGAGTTTCGCAAATGGCTGTTCAATACCAGTCGCTTAAGCAAAGGGCCATACAAACCCATACCTCCCTTAAAACTATGACCGAAGCTCGAGACCTGTCGGTCTGTCTTACGGAGATGAACCGGACGATTCAGGAGTCAGTTACGAAGCAGGGTGCAGCTACTACATCTTTTGCAGATATGGTGAAGAAGGGTTCCAACAACTTTGTTCGTCCTAATACTTTTAGTTCCGTGGCGATTTATCCCTGTGATAACTCAAAGACCAGTGAAGAAACAAAGAACATGGTCCAAAAAATCATATGTCCTGGAGAAATGAAGCTGAAAGTACGAGGCGTACGTAAAATAGGAAAAGGAGGACTCATAATTAGCACTGAGACCAAAGATGACCTAGATAAGCTCAAACAAACAGTCCAACTCGCTTCGTCAGGGCTTACCGTCGACGAACCTAAAAAGCGCAAACCTCGCATTATAATTATAGGAATTCCCACATCAATGCCTGAGAATGAGGTTTATAAATGTATTTATGAACAAAATTTGGCCGACAAATTGCCGACTATGTCCCATGATACATTTTTGACCTCAATAAAACTAAGCCACAAATCTGGCAGGAAAGATGCTGAGAATTGCAACTATATTATAGAAGTTCCAGCCGTCATTCGTAAAGCCCTCATCACACAGGACAGATTATTTATTAATTGGACATCCTGCCCGGTACGAGACTTCACACTGGTAACAAGATGTTACAAATGTCAGCAGTACGGTCATGCAGCCAAGACATGCAAAATAACTGCCCCCACTTGTGGATATTGCGGTGAAGAAGGGCACACAATCCAAGACTGCGCAAAGAAAGCGAACCCGCCAAAATGTGCTACTTGTCTGCGCTTTAAAAAACAAGCCAACCACAAGACGGGAGACACAGATTGCCCGGCTAAAAAAGCTGCCGAATACAGGTACATTAATTCGATAGATTATGAAGGCGCCTAAGAGCGCCACATACTTCTTTATATTTTAGACTTCACCTTATTATTGTTATTTGTTTTTTTTTTGTTTTAGTATGGATGATAACTTAATTACCGATATAGATAACACATTTATAACTGTGTCAAAGACATGTGCCGTTGAGGACTGCAGAAAATATCTTTCCGACTATCGAAATTCACTAACCGTACTGACCCAAAACATTCGTAGTATTTCTAAGAACATAGATAGCTTTAACATTTTTCTTCATAGACTAAACTTTGATTGTGATATAATGGTACTTACTGAGTGTTGGCTATCTAATCGCCACGATAACCTCCCATTAATACCGGGGTACAACTTATTGCATACCACAGTAAACCACAATCAAAATGATGGTGTGGTAGTCTTTGCTAAGGAATCATTAAAGGTCACAGTCGAAGAACATACTCTGCGTGACTGTATGAGCAATTGTTTAGTCATGAAAATTGGTACCACCACAGCTATAATAGCTATGTATAGATCCCCTTCCGCTAGAAACTTAGATCCTTTTAACAAATCCTTAAATCAGATTTTTCAAGCACTAAGCCCTTTTAAGAATGTTATACTAACAGGTGATTTAAATATAAATATTGGCTCCGAAAACTGCGATGCAGGGACCCAAGATTACCTTAATATCTGCTTATACCATGGTTTTCTCCCCGCTCACACATTGCCAACTCATCAGAGCGGTTCCTGCCTCGATCATATGATGATCAAAACCAGCCTGTCATATATTACGCTTGTTACTAACTCAACAATTACTGACCATCACGCAGTCCTACTAACTGTAAATTTAACGCTGCCTAAGCTAAATCGCCCTCAGACTATTAGCAAATTAAACACAAACAAACTCGAATATGATTTATGCAACCTTGATTTTAGCCCAGTTTACAATACTGCTGACCCTAATTTGGCTTCATCGTATTTAATAAAACATGTGCAACAAGCAATATTACGTAACACGACAGTTTCTACAGTAAACAGGAAACTTTATAATATTAAACCATGGATTACTCCTGGGCTAATTCGGTGTATAAGACACAGGGATAAACTTCATCAGAAAACTAAGAGATACCCTGATAATGTAATAATACTAAGTACCTATAAAAGATACAGGAATTTCTGCAACAATCTCCTAAAGACTATTAAAAATAATTACGATAAAGACGAATTAAATAGAGCAGGTAAAAATAGCAAACAACTTTGGAAACATATTAAAAATGTCACCAATATGTCTAAACAGCGTGAGTCAAATTCGAGTTTACTGCTTGCTAATCCTTCACCAATCTTATCAGCTAACAATGTAAATTACTTTTTTGTAAATGTTGGAAAAACTCTTGCCGAACAGATACCGAAATATTGCGACCAACTACCTTTTCCAAACTCAAACAATAGCTGTTACCCGAAATCTTTTGCTATGTTGGACACTGATGAAGATGAAATAACCCGAATCATTTCTGGGCTAAAGGATGACTGTGCAGTTGGATGGGATAGTATAAGCAATAAGATCCTTAAACTCTTTAAGCATATTCTGGTACCTCCCTTAACGCATATTTTTCGAATCTGTCTTTCCGAAGGAATTTTCCCTAGTTGTTTAAAAAAGTCAGTTGTAATCCCTATCTTTAAATCTGGACGTAAAGACTCAGTTAATAATTACAGACCAATATCCTTACTCCCTTCAATTTCAAAAATACTAGAGAAAATCATAAACAGTAGGCTAGTTAATTACCTAGAAAAAAACAACATCTTATCTCCCGCGCAATTTGGTTTTAGAGCCAAACTATCGACAGCGGATGCGGTACATAGCCTGACTGATTATATTTCAGAAGAACTCGGCAAAGGAAACCAGACCCTGGGAGTCTTTCTCGATTTAGCCAAGGCCTTCGACACGGTGTCTGTTTCTGTTCTTCTGAACAAATTAGAGACCATAGGAATAAGGGGAACGCCGCTGAAACTTTTTACTGACTATTTAAATGACCGGTACCAATGTGTAAGAATAGATAATATTACAAGTGATGAACAGAAAAATACTGGTTTTGGTGTTCCTCAGGGAAGTATTCTAGGCCCCACCCTTTTCCTGATTTATATTAATGATTTGTGTAATTTAAATATTAAAGACGGCAAAATTATATCATATGCCGACGACACGGCGTTAATATTTACCGCTAAATCCAGTAGCGAACTGTTTGAAATCGCTCAACTAGGTTTTAATACTGTGACTAATTGGCTTCAAAGCAATTTACTAACATTAAATGCCGACAAGACAAAATATATTACCTTCTCCATGCGCAAGCCTCAACCTAACATTACTAACCCTCATCTATATGCCCATCAATGTGGAAACCGTACAGGCAACATGTGTATTTGTCCTTTTATCCTCAAAACGAGCCACATAAAATACCTGGGGGTAATAATGGACGACACACTTTCTTTTAAAAAACATTTTGAAAGCCTGGTTAAAAGAGTGCGCAAACTAATATATGTTTTTAAGAAATTGCGAACAATAGCAGATTCAAAATTGATCACACAAGTTTATTTGGCCCTATGTCAATCTATAATTCAATACTGTATCACGTCTTGGGGTGGCGCACCAAAAACTAATTTGCTTCCTCTTGAAAGAGCTCAGAGAGCTATTTTGAAAGTAGCAAACTTCCATCCCTTCTTCTTTCCCACAGATCTGCTATATAAATCCTGCAACGTACTGACAGTTCGCCAGCTTTTCATAATGCACTTAGTATTAAAACAGCACACCATGCTTACCTACAATGCCAACAATACTAACAAGAGACGGAATGATATAGTATGCATATCCAATGCAACCTCAAAACATGTCTTTGTACAAAGATTTTTTACATTCTTAGGCCCATTTCTGTACAATAGATTAAATAAAAAAATTAAGTATCTATAAATTAAATTACTATAGCTGTAAGAACATTATACTTAAGTATTTACTAACCATCAATTATGCCCAGACAGAAGATCTACTTGTTGTCTGCAAATAGAACTGCTAACATGCTATTTTACTTTTATTTACCTAAGTTTTATTTTTCGTTGTAACTCTATATTCATTGTTAATTTATTACATTATGTTTTTCTGCACTTTCTAGCCTGAAGCACAGGTCCAACCTAGTTCAGGCAAATTAGCAACTGTGCTCTACTTTAATTGTTAAGGTATTTATTGTAAATGTGCCCCTCTTATAAATAAACGATTTTATTATATATTATTATTATTATTATTATTATAGGGAATATATATTTTTAGTAACGAAATATGAATAATTGAAAAAAAATCACAGATAAAAAAAAACAAGAAAATATCTTAAGTAGTTTGAAAATAATATCGTTTTAGGGTTCGTTACCCAAAGGGTAAAACGGGACCCTATTCCTAAGACTCCGCTGTCCGTCTGTCTGTCTGTCTGTCTGTCTGTCCGTCTGTCACCAAGCTGTATCTCATGAGCCGTGCTAGTGAGACAGTTGAAATTGTCACAGATGATGTATTTCTATTGCCGTTATAACAACAAACACTCAAAAACAGAATAAAATAAATATTTAAGGGGGCTCACATACAACAGATCATGTCTGTTGTATGTGAGCCCCCTTAAATATTTATTTTATAAATATTTAAGGGGTATTTATAATTTATTTAAAAATAAATACAACAGGGGCTCACATACAACAGATCATGTCTGTTGTATGTGAGCCCCCTTAAATATTTATTTTATAAATATTATTTTATAAATATTTAAGGAGTATTTATAATTTATTTAAAAATAAAAAGAATAAAATATATAAGTATATAGATAATGGTATGGAACCCTTAGTCCGCGAATCCGACTCGCACTTGGCTGGTTTTTATGCTTAGGGTAAATTTATTTAGTAAAATATTGCCGGGGTCGCGGGAAGGTACTTATGGGTCACCGAGGCCCCCGCAACACAGGCAACAGGAAGGAATACGGGTGGGTTTTAGTCAGTAAGAGTCTGACACACCCTCCTGCTCCGCCCAGAGCGGGAGAAGTTATTTGATGATTTACCAAGCTCAAAAAAAAAAAATATATTACTTAATTATACACATAAAGAATTGATGTGTATACATTCTAGTTTAACTTTTTTTTCATAACTTACTTGCATTCTATGGAAGCGTAATAACAGATTTAAAAGTCACTAGAATCATATATTTGCGCATTAAGTTCACACATACATAATCAGCCTATAATGCTCCCACTGCTGGGATACAGGCTTCCTCTCTGTGAGAGGGAGTGGGCCGTAATCCACCACACGGGCCCAGCGCGTGTTGGTAGATGTCACATGTCTTTGCTATACTGTTCGTTATATTGAAATGAATAGTTTCCGAAACCATTCTTGTATGTGTATAATTCAGCATAAAGTTTTTATTGGATGGAGGCTTACCACATGGAAATTTCCAGCCCGGTCCGGTAACTGACCTGTTGGTCTCGTGGTTGCAAGCGCCACTACTGAGCGTGGCCCCGTGCCTCGAAAAGCGCGTTAAGCCGTAGGCCCTGTGCCTAATCTCTCTCCGGTCGTGTCGGATTGCCTTCCCATCAGACTATGAGAGTGAGGGAAGAGAGTGTACCTGTGTCTGCGCACACACTTGTGCACTATAATATCTGGAGGAGTAACATTACAAAAACCAACGCAGGTAAATCATAGGCATGCGGAAATATAAGTCCTCCAGACCTAATTTCGGCCATGGCAACCAGTCTTAGCGGAGACCAGCCTTCGGCGCGGGAGATATTATGGTGCACGAGTGTGTGCGCAGACACAGGTCTCTCTTTTCAAAAACCAACGCAGATAAATACCTTTCCCTACTGTCATGTTACTTGTTCCACATAATCAGCCTATAATGTTCCCACTGCTGGGACACAGGCTTGCTCTCGGTGAGAGGGAGTGGGCCGTAATCCACCACGCGGGCCCAGTACACGTTGGTAGATGTCACAATTCTTCGAATTTTTGGTTCTAGGACATGCCGGATTCCTCACGATGTTTTCTTTCACCGTTTTGAGAGCAGTGGTGATGTAATAATTTACATAAAGTACAGTGCCTGCTTGGGTCTAAACCCATGATCTACAAACTTGTAAGTCGCGGCCGTTACCACTGGACCACCACTGCTCCTATATGCAGTTAAACTCTACGTAAACATGTTAACCCGTCAGGGAAAAATATCCTGACTTATTGTTGACATCAGAACAACATTCATCAACCGACAAAAAAAAACGTCAACACAGAGTGTTTGTCACTTTATTACTTTGTCGAACATTGTCAGCAGTATCAACAATATAAACCTTGCCAAACCAACGCATTGCTGACGACGCTTCACCGCGATGACGACATCCTTTCCATGACAAATTACTACCAACATTACGGACCCAAACAAACAATGCTACCAACTGATATGTCTCCAAGAATTTTTTATTTTATTTATATTCCAAAGCGTACCGTAAACTTACCCGAATAAATATACAAGCTGTGTGCCCAGTATATCAAAGAAAACGCGGTTTTAAGCAAAATACTCATATTAATTCTATCTGAACTTTTAGCAACTTTCTTACTCCTGGCTTTCTTCATTAAGGAGCTTCGTGAAATGTTTGTTTGCCTCATTGTTTAAATATAATTCATTTGGATGATTAAAATTTTGTTTCAGTTTATTTATTTTGCGAATGTGATGTTAACTTTGGTTTGACTCGCCTGTTATTTTAATGAGTGCTCTCGTAACAATGTTATATTACAATTTACTTTTGACTCGACATTGTTTTCACTGACAGTAGTATTATAAGCCGTTTTGCTAGCTTTTGCATGTGAATTCATTTGCGAGTTTCTGGTGTTCGGTTTCATATTTCTCTCAATTTTATTTAAAGTGCAAGCACTGCTGAGTGTCATGTGTAAATATCTAAGTATACATATTATAAATTATTACAACGTATTTTGATGCAGTTTTCAAAATCATTTAGACAATTTATTCCGGTTGGTTTTGTATATAATAACTTTCATATAATATAGAAAACTCGATGTTCTGTCAAGTCATGCGAAGCGCTAATTTTAAATACAGTACTTAGTTTTCAGAACTTTCCATCCTCTTACACTTAGGTACATGGAAAATGTTAATATAACTTATATAACAACTAACTAACAATAATAAAACTTCGTTGAACCATACTAACGGTAATAATGAATCATAATGAGTAAATAATAGCTTTTCTAAAAATATCAACAATAACTTTTTTGTCAATGAATCAGACATCATTCCATTCCAATTAACTGTATAAATGCTCAAAAATAGGTCAACATCATAACGATTTCATTGTAATTACTGATCCCTACCGACACAGCAATCATTGTGACGTCATCAATCAATCACTGATTAATAATTAACCAGTTCAATTAATAATTATATGCGCCTGTTACGAACGGAGTTTTATAGACTATCTCTAATGAAAAATTGTCTGTATTCAGCATAGTACTGAAATAGATTAAAAGAAGACAACAGAATAAAAGAATTTACTTAAATCACGTGACATACTTTCAATCACAAACTCTTCATATGTTTGAAAAATTCGTCTGCTCAGCAACTTAAACAATGTTGTTTAAATGTAAAAAAGAAATGAGTTTTTCATTGTAAGTGTGTTACACAATTACCTCGCTGAACACAGATATAGCAGAATAGTTCAAAATACAATAATTTCCGTTAGGCACACCAATATCTGCAAAGCAGTTCAGTGCTGCTAATCACACTAGAAATCTACCATCTAACTTTAAACAATACAATAAGCCGCTCAATTCGAAACTATAGAACCCCGAGATACCGGGACAACATAATTATGTTGCTATAATATACAACATATTTGTGTACGAGAATCAGCAAACACTCACTCAAGTATTAAGAAGGGCTCTTACCCTAGATTTACAGCGTTCCTCGAAAACAGCCCTTCCGTTCTCAGTAAACGGCAAACTTTGTGAATTGTCAAACAGTCGTCATTGTTCCAAAATTGCGTTGAACAAGTCCTTAATTGTGAGTTTTGCCTCCACCCCATCCTTTCACGATAAAACTGTTTGAGCCACGACCATTTTGTTAATGAAAAATGTTTTTAGAACTTCTAAAAGTGAGATAAGGGCCGCGTCAGCTTCTAGTTTTACATATTCAGGAGATCAAGCCATTAATTAAGCATTTTAATTGTAGTTCGTCCGGATGAGACTTTGCTAAGCGTGTTAAGTTAGGGTGCTCACTTCTGTTATATTTTTTTGTGTTATAATTGCTTTTATCTACTCTCATAACGTAAAATTCGAGTTATAAGCTTCAAAATGAGTTACACATACTTGAAACACAATACCCAAAATTTGAAATTAGAATCATATTAAAACACTTATTCTCTAACAAAATAATATTATAAAACAATTTTTTTATCAATACGATTCAAGGCAAATCCAAGAACTTGATAATAATATCATGAAGGAGTTTCCATTAGTTATTTTTTCTAATAGAATACTTATAAGGAGCGCGCCATTTCTATAGTATTAGAAAAACGTTTTGATTCCAATTTTTACTCGTCTGTGGCAGCGCGCAGCGCCCACTTTAGCGCATGCGCGGTGATTTTCTGGGTTTTGCCGCCTTTCCTGAATTTCATGGGATTTTTTTAGTGTATTATATGTGAAGAAAATATGACTGTCCGATATTTCAGATGCGGTTACTGAAATGACTCATAATTAGAGATCGGATATTTGGATGCATATTCACCTAAAGTTGAGATGTTGGCGAATGTGGAATGCGCTTTTGTATCGAAAAAATCCCGTAGTTCCTGGATCAACAAGATTTCTGATTTTTTAATGAGATAGTATTAAAATCAGTACTACATATAACTTACTTTCAAATGTTGGCTTATATGGAATGCACGAACAACGACAAAAACGACAAAGCGCACAATTTTTTTATGTGGCGCACATTTACAGCAGATTACGCACTAATTATACGTAACACTCATACGTGGCTCTAGGAGCCACTTTCCTGGTGGGGTAACATACACGTATGAAACTGCACATACTCAGACTACATAAAGACAAATAAAATAAAACAACACTCCTGTGATACTATTAAACACACTTTTAAACACACACTCGTGTTTTAATACCCTCATCCATCATGGAACCGTTTCAAAAACTATTGTATTGAATTTGTATGTCTTCAATTTCATTGAACCAACGGTGTTTTAATAATATCTATCACTTAGTAATATCTTAATATATCTTAATAATATCTATATATAGTCACTTATTCTTTGTTATTGATAAGTATAAGTAAAACAGGTATGTCGTTATTATTATCAAATGTTTCCTGCCTCAGACCTATTGACTTGTCGCGGGAAGGTACTTATGGGTCACCGAGGCCCCCACAACACAGGCAACGGAAGGAATACGGGTGGGTTTTAGTCAGTAAGAGTCTGACACACCCTCCCGCTCCACCCAGAGCGGGAGAAGTTATTTGATGATTTCCCACCCAAAAAAAAAGACCTATTGACTTTATTGACTTTATTGTTTCACTAACAATCATACCTTCGATATAATCTACTTTTCGTACATCAACACACTTTTACCTTCTTCCCCCATCTTCAGCATAATATACCCTATCATCTGAATAGCAAAATAAATCCGACATTGTTACTTAACGATCCACATTTAAGGGCTCAAGAACATTATGAACAAGATTTGAATATTTTAATGGCATCAGATTTATCTAGCTTAAAATTTAATTTAAGAGGATTTAGAGCGGCTTACTGCTTACAATAACATACAGGACTTACTGTCGTCGTGTTCAGAACCCTTCCAGCTTCCTATCGCGATAGATACGAGATACAAAGATTTATATTGTTACTAGTTCCATTTAAAGGCTATTTCGTTGTGTACGATACATATTTTTCATTGATTTAAGTTTTTCAAGAAAACTGAAACAAAATAATTGAATTAGGTGTGGAAAGGAGAGCAAATGCGGGAAATAAAGTTAATACATGCGATAGTGATCAACCAGCCGATGCCCTGCTGTAGCCTACGCCCAGGTATGGAAGTGCATGTTGGGTGTGGCAAAAGAAGCATGAAAGTAGAGTAAATGCTGTGGAAATGCGTTCAATGCGAAGCATGTGTGGTGTGACTATAAATGATAGGCTGAAAAAAGATGCGATAAGGCAATGATGCGGTTTAAAAGAAGATGTAGTGACAAAAATGTAAAATAGTATGCTAGTTGGTTCGGTCATGTTGAGAAGATGAATGAAAGGCGACTAACAAAAGGTATTTACGAGGCAGATGTGAGTGGACACGCCGGGAGGGGACGCCCCAGGAAGACATATGTATAGTGACCTCATTGGTGAGGTTCTTCAAAAAAGTCAGGTGCGTAGTACTCGCCACCGGCGTGCGTGTATGACCAGATGTTTGCAAATGGAGTATGTTAGGAGCGTAGCAGGTGGCCTTCTATAGGGTGAGTTTATGTATGTGAAATAAAATACCGAAACCACATAAGAGTTATTTGGATGCTTGCAGCATTAAGAATACGTTTCAAGTAATTAGTGGTCAAAGTTCTCTCAGAGAAACTGTTTAGGAGTATATATATACTTTTTTTCTGTATCTTACCCATCATAGTTAGTCAAGGCTCCTTATATCGTCATGTTCCACTATTAAACCAATGACTGTCACATTCCAAGTCATGTCCTTCTTTCTAACAACGCGTTTACTCCAAAGTATGAAACATGTGTCTCCTGTTTTCATTTATCGTTTAAACCAAAACAACTTGAGAAATTTGGTTGTCTGTAAAGTCGGTTTACCGGCGATAATTTAACATGATAACGAGAGAGAGGTGCGTCACAAGCCGAACGCTTAGGCCGATCGTGCCTCTCTATCGCTAGTTATACGCTCTCGCTTGCTCGCTCGGCTCATGCGGAACGTGACACTTTTTCGTGCGTGCAGCCGGCGTTCATCGATTTATGTTACGTAAGATTGTGAGCACCGTCACAAATGTTTTGTTGCAGTTCACAATTTTTCGATAGTTTATAATCTCGCTAGATAGATTATAAACTAACGATGTTCATAATAATGCGTTGACATATACAAAACTTGTAGAAAATAATATCAAAAACCGTCAGTGCATACAAGTGCATGTCGGACCACACACAAGGAAGGGTTCCGTAGTTGGGATGAATTTATCCCAACAACAAACTTTACGTTGTAGTTGAAAAACAAGTTCTTCGATACATCATCTGCCTAGCCTTTTCCCAACTATGTTGGGGTCGGCTTCCAGTCTAACCGGATGCAGCTGAATACCAGTATTTGACATAGAGCGACTGCCTATCTGACCTCCACAACCCAGTTACTGGGTAACACGATACCCCTTGGTATGACTGGTTGTCAGACTTTCGGGCTTCTGACGACCCGTAACAACTGTCAAAGATCTACAAATGAAAGCTGGGACCAACGGCTTAACGTACTTTCCGAGGCACGGAGGGGTCTTGGTATGTAAAGCTGGTCACCTATCCACGGATCTACCGTGGCAAGCGTAGCATTACCTGATCTATCGACCCGTGCGGCTGTTATTACACAAGTTCTTCGATACATTCCAACGGAAAATGTAAGTTTATACGCATAATATTGTGATAATTTTCATATTATTTGAACACCATAGACTTCTTACAGGTTTACTGTAATCTATAAGTAAATAACTATAATCTGTATTTTTTCAAAATTGTAGGCTCTTTACTTTCAGAGATAAGGTAAATTTGGGAAATTCGGGAGGGTGTGTCAGACTCTTACTGACTAAAACCCACCCGTATTCCTTCCTGTTGCCTGTGGTGCGGGGGCCTCGGTGACCCGAACCCTGGAATTTAACCCTGGGTCACTAACCATTCATAAAAGTTACGACGCGAACCTTGCGCATTTCGTGTTTTGGTAAGATCCCGACCTCCGCCACACCACCCGTTTCTAATACCTTCCTGATTCGCCTCATTAGTGATTTTCAGTCACACATTGCAGATGCACGCTTATTAGGTCGGGATATATCGTATGAACTTCGTCAAGTTTCAGACTAAAGTTGCAACGAAATTTGACGCAAATCATTGCGGAGGTCTTCAAAATTGTAAACTAGATCAATAAAGGTTTTAGCCGAAACGTTCTCAAAACTCGCAAAACTTGCAGCTGCAAAAAAAAGTCTTATGACTACGCACTTCTGCAAGGGCTGCAAAGAAGTGATTTGCAGGGGGCATATTGTTTGTATGTGCAATCATTTTTCAATGTAGGTTATTTCTAAAACAGATATGTTATTGGATAAAGAGAAAACTAAGACTGCTAATTAAGGTCGTTTTGTGTCATAAATGAAGTAGATTAAATAAACATTGATCTTATAATCCGTCGTAAAATTTACGAATGGTTAGTGATGACGTTACTCGAAATAAAGGTTAGTGAGCTATGGTTAATATGTCACACGGTACAGTTAGCAACACTTTTTTTTTTCCTAATTTGCCCCTAAAAAAATCATGTATTTAAGTTATACGTCCATGTTTGAGTCACAGAAATTCAGATATGTACCAAATTTCAACTTAATCGAGCCGAGCAAGTCCGAGCAAATCGGCTGTGACAGACAGACAGACAGATAGATACACGAGTGATCATATATAAGGGTTCGCTGTTTTCCATTTGAGGTACGGAACCCTGAAAACGTCAATACATGCATGATACATGTTATTTATACGACATGTTTTGACACGATTTGTTGACAACACCTATCACAACTTGTTATGGATGTAAAGGCGAGCCATCTAAATACTTTCTTGAATTCAGTTTCTACAATTTTTTTAAATGGTTTCAAGGTGTCAACCCTACTATAATACAACTAGCTACTATTTTTTAATCTGTGTTCTTATATCGTTGAGAGATGTAGCTTTGTCTATTGCGATGAAACCTTCTTTTAAGTAGGAATTACGTTTAGTTTAATACGTTTAGTTACTTTACAGTAATTCAAATTACTCAATTTTTGTTTCAGCATTACTCTATTATTAATTTCGAGAGCAGTGGTAACGGCCGCGACTTACGAGTTGTAGATCATAGTTCGAACCCAGACAGGCGCTTTACTTTGTGTAAATTATTTCCTC
Source organism: Atethmia centrago (assembly GCA_905333075.3). Taxonomy (NCBI): domain Eukaryota; kingdom Metazoa; phylum Arthropoda; class Insecta; order Lepidoptera; family Noctuidae; genus Atethmia; species Atethmia centrago. Next base: position 17,036,952 of record HG995388.1, read on the forward strand.
ACTACTGCTCTCAAAACGGCAAAAGAAAACATCGTGAGGAAACCGGCATGTCCTAGAACCAAAAATTCTAAGACATGCGACAGCTACCAACCCGCACTGGGCCCGCGTGGTGGATTACGGCCCACTCCCTCTTACAGAGAAGAGGCCTGTGTCCCAGCAGTGTAAACATTATAGGCTGATTATGTGTATTTCAAACTCAGAATTAAGTTTTTTCCTTTGTAGAATTCCAGAACCTCACTTTGTATAAAAAATATTAACCTCTTACTGATAGATTGGTTTTTAAAAATACATATTACAGTGTCAACGTTCAGTTACTAGAACAATCTGCTTTTAATAACACTCAACGGATATTTCATCTGACTCACGTAGCCGAATCATTCATTTATCACCAAAACCAATGATAAAATGATTAATGATTTTATTTCTGTAAGCAGGTTTGTACTTCGCTCACTTCGATCATATTTTTAAAAACTAGATGAGGTCGGCGTTTCCTATGTGATCACTCTGAGAAGAACGGCCGAAACAAACTCAGGGTACGGGGGAGTGATTAACTTTCATCTATTTTCTTAAATAACTTTAAAAGCATTTAATTTAAAATTATAAAAAAAAATATCTGAAATACTTACAACAAGTTCTTTCATTTGATATGTCACATGGTACAGTTTGATTTTTTTTTTCCCCCCTCTAAAGTAATCCCCATATTCTAATTCGTTTATTTACGTTACACGTCCGTGTTTGTGCCATAGAAATTCATATTTGTATCAAATTTCAACTCAATTGTTCCAGTAGATTCAGAGTGAATTAGCTGTGACAGACAGACAGACAGGCACATGAGTGATCCTATAAGGGTTCCGTTTTATCATTCGGACGTACGGAACCCTAAAAATCCTGAAATAATCTGGGTCAGATTATTTGAGGACCATGTATACCATGTAGACCATGTATAGATTGGTGTTTGAATTGGTCTTTTGAGGAAAAAACCATACGGATTTGAGTGGACCTGTCCAGTCAGTGCACGTATTTATCAGTAATCGTGTAGCTCAAATCAGTACTTAAGGAGCTCAACGATGCGACGAACAATATAAAAAAGGACTTGGGTAGGCCGCATTAAAGTAGGTACTTAAACTGCTAGATTATCATCAAAACTAACTGAGAAAAATCACATTTACAATAATTAAAATAAATATAGTATAATTCTTAAAGTAAATATTTATGTCATTTTGTCTATAATAATCATGAAATGTCAAGTGTATGTCACCGCGGAGATTATTCGGCCGTTAATTAAGTTAATTTTGTGTTATACATGGTGTCGTTTTGCATCCTCGTCAAATTTCAGGAGGCTGCTATGAAAGACATATAAATCATATAAAATTACGATACCTGCTCAATAATTAATACTTTGGTTTTTAGTTATTCAAGTTTGACAGTATTTTAGAATACACCACTTTCACAGAACAGAATCACCCGTTGCGTATGAGGTAAAAGGTTGTGTGTGTAAAAGGGCAGTAACAGTGCGGTATCACACGGGCCGCGTTTTACCATGATTGCGTGTCCCACATGCCGACTTCCGAAAATTAGAAAAATAAAGAATTGATTCGTGTCGACCATAGTTACCTCCTTGAATTTGACGAGGATGCAAAACAACACCTTGTATTAGCAGTACCTACCAATATTTAGAGTTTAAGTTTTATGTTTGTTAATAAATAGCCTCAGACTTGGTTGGTATTGATTTTGACATTAAGTTAATGTCAAGTTCATGACTAATTAAATCTGGTAATGCTACTAAAATTTATTTCTGATTGTTTTTTAAATAACTAGTAATTTTGGAATATTATTTTGTAAATAGTAATACCTAAAACTGACATACTTTTTAAAATGTAACGTTTAAACATCATCCATTTATTCGGCGGTAAAGTACTTTGTGACTGACGTTTGTCTCTGGTGGCTTTTTTTATGTGAAAAATTATCAAATAACTTCTCCCGCTCTGGGAGGGTGTTTCAGACTATTACTGACTAAAACCCACCTGTATTTCTTCCGTTGCCTGTGTTGCCAGGGGCCTCGGTAACCCTTTCGTACCTTCCCGCGACCCCGGCAGGCATCGGCCCTAGTGGACCACTACACTTGTGCTGACGACATCTCTTTGAGGGTCTCTGGTGGCTAATGAGTAAATAAAAGGCGTAACTTGAGCGCGGAGCTCACTTTTGCTGCCGATTTTGAAGAAGAAACATTGGTAGTAAAATCTATGTCTGTTTGCTTGAAAAACTATTGCATAAAGTAGTTTACTTAATTTTATTTTACTGAAATCCTTGAGTATGCCTAATAGATCAAATGTAAATAAGGTCAGCGGTTCTCCGTATTTTTAATAATAACCGCATGTCTCAACTTCGACATGTACATATATTTTTTTCTATGTTGGCAACTACAATTGTCTTGATTACAATATTTAACGGTAAGTATAAAAGGTTTTCTGGCACAACTAACGTTTAATTAATGATTTGAATTTATTAAGGCTTCGATTTTGAACGTGGCTTGGAAGTTTGGTATAAAAGCGTATACATTGACATCTGAACGAGTCACCTATTTTCTTGAGCCTTGTTGTAGTTACAACAAATTTGTGTTTGTTCCTAGTATTTATATTATGGACCAGCTGCTGCCCGCGGCCTCGCCCGCGTGGCTTCTTCCAGTCTGACAATCAGTCTTACCAAGGAGTATCGTGTTACCCAGTAACTGGGTTGTGGAGGTCAGATAGGCAGTCGCTCCAAGTAAAATACTGGTATTCAGCTGCATCCGCGTCGACTGGAAGCTGATCCCAACATAGTTCGGAAATATAGCTAGGCAGAATGATACACAATACTTGACACATAAATAATGAGAAAAATCAGGTATTAAGTAGGTGTACCTACTAGTTCACTTATATGTGGCGGTAAAAGTTGACGGAATAAAACTAATGGATGAATTAGATTAATTTTATAATTATTAGGGCCACACAGTAATTATTTGCACAACCAAATGATGTGGTAATATAACATCATCATTCTCCTGCCCCTATCCCAATTTATTTGGGGTCGGCGCAACATGTCGCTTTCTTCCATACTTCTCTATTAGTTGTCATCTCGGTAGTCACCCCCTTTCTAGCCATATCATCTTTCACACAGTCCATCCATCGTTTCTTTGGTCTTTCTCTACTCTTATAGCCATCGATGTGGTAATATAACATTATTACATAAAATAATAAAGCATATCAATAATAATAATTACCAGCATTTTGCGAAACAATATAATATATATTTATTAAGAGCAATATTAATAAGTATAATCAAAATAAAACATACCTGACCATTTAAATTGTCTTGCAGAGTCCGTAGTCGAAAAAAGTCTGAGCGGTCCAGCTACGTGTGCGCTCTCTTAAACTACGAGTTGCTTGTCAATGTGTGTAAGCGAGTAGTCAACAGAACAACTTATTAAACCGGAAGTTACTCGAAAACTGGCGTTAATATTTTTAAATGAATAAAAATTCAATGTTTCTCCCACCTATAAGTCCTTACAAAGAATGACTATCATTAAAAGATGACCTCAAGGTTGATGAAAATCAGAAAAAAAACCATGAAATAAGAGAAATCATAACCGTTAGAGCTTCGAGTATGAACACGAAACCTTTACAAAAGATCTCACATAAATTGCAGTGTCCGAGATGAGGAGCTTAGCACTCTCGTTCGTGTAGATAAATTCGATGTTGCAGAAATAGCTGGACTAGGAATAGCTAAAACAACTAAAGAAGACAAGAAGTCTTAACTTAGCAATGCTGGTACATGAGAGGGGTTGAGGATCACAGACTTAACATTGACAAAAACAAGTATACATAAAACCATACAATTTTTGACCAGCTACATTTTTTTGGGGGAAAAATATTTATTGGTTCTTCCCAAATGGAAAATGGCAACGGTGTATCATGAATAACCATGACCTAAATAATTATTCACACCAACAAAAGTCAACCACAACTAGCCCAGAAATCCTTACTAATTTTATAAATGCGAAAGTCAGTTTATTTGTTTGCTAAGCTCTCACGCTAAAACGGCTGAACGGATTTGAATGAAATTTGGCACATGGGTAGACATGGGATTAGGACATAGGATACTTCATATCCCAATATTCTTACGGGATAGAGACTTACGCGGGTGAAACCGAGAGATGCAGCTAGTTTCCAAAAGTTCCACAAAAAACTCGAGTTCTTTCCCAAACTCTACAACAACTTCAAAAAGCCCGACCTCACAGCGAATACCCCCCTACGTATAGAACCGGACTCACAATTTGTCTTGCTATACAGCCTTTACTGCACCCAACTGGAATGCACAAGTTGGCTACAAAAGAAATCGTTCAGTTACTCTTACCAGAAACTTTTGCGATACTGAATGTTAAAAGTAAAATGGTGTCTATTAATTTAGCAGTTTTATTTGACTTGGAAGCAATTGAGTGACTTATATGCACAAGATTAAGACGCAGAAACTGACTTTTAAATCTGTTATTATGCCTTCTTTTAATGTAAGTAAGTTAAACTAGAACGCATACACATCAATTCTGTATGTGAATATTTAAGTTCTGTAGTAAAATACTTTATGAAATAAATTCAGGAAGTAATGTCTACTCAAAGAGCTATATTTAAAAAAAAATCACAGATGGAATTATAGATAATAAAATAGTCTGTTCATACAATTAAAAAAGCATGAAAATATCGTATGTAGTTTGAATGTAATATTTCGTTTTTATGTTTTGGGTGGACATTACTTCCTGAATTTATTTCATAAAGCATTATCTTTATGTTTACATGTTCTAGTTTAACATACATTGCATAACTTACTTCCATTACTTGAAGGCGTAATAACAGATTTCAAGTCTTAATAGAATCACAGAAGGCTACGACAGTTCAAACAAAAGAATCCAAACCTCATTTGCAAAAGACAAGAAGTCCGCAAGATTCCAAGACTTCAATTCAAAACTCCAAACACAGATACTTTAGCCCCCGCTCAAATGTATTGACCTGCATCGAGTACACTAAACTGAAAGTTAGGAAATAAATTTATCGTACGTCCGTACCAAGAAACGTCGAAGATTTAGACTGCACAGTTTGACTTGAATTGTTTGAAAAGTTTCGACCAAAAATATTTGATTACGCGAGTTCTGTAAACGTTTCTGTTAAGTTAAATAAATTGATTCGACGAAATTCTGAGATGTAAGAAAACTTCAATATCAGTTGTCTGTGTTTGTGTAAATTGTAGAAAAGCAACTAAAGTTTGTTTATGGAATAGGTTGAGGTTATATTCACACTATTGGTCATAGTATCATCTGCCTAGCCTTTTCCCAACTATGTTGGGGTCGGCTTCCAATCTTACCGGATACAGTTGAATCCACTCCACAACCCAGTTACTGGGTAACACGATACCCCTTGGTAAGACTGGTTGTCAGACTTTCAAGCTTCTGACGACCCGTAACGACTGTCAATGATCTACAAATGACAGCCGGGACCAACGGCTTAACGTGCTTTCCGAGGCACGGAGGGGTCTTGGTATGTAAAGATGGTCACCCATCCACGGAACAACCGTGACAAGCGTAGCTTAACCTGATCCTGATTAACCTGATGTACTTAGCCTCAAGTCCCTCATTTGGTCATAGTACCACTATATAAATTAACCGAAAATAGATTATGTCTCTGCCTCTTATTATTGCCAAAGCATATTACGTACGTACAATAGGGTGTCCCAAGACATAAGGGAACTTTTTTTTTTCGCGAAATCGAATACGCATACCCTCTATTTTATTCGGTTCGACCTCATTGACTCAAATAATAAATATTATTGCGATTGGACAACGATAACCCGTGCCGACTTGATGCCAAACTTTTGACATGAATATTTGTACTGACTTACTGTAAGAGGAATTAAGAACTTAATTTTTATTACTTAATTAAAATTCCAATACACCCAAATAGTATATTATTTATTCATTTATATTAAAAATATTATTATTGTTCAAATTTTCTTTTTATCGTTTGTTTTTTAGAGTCAGGATAAATTTTCCGGTGTTCTTGTACGCAACGTAATAAAAATTGTTTTTGTTCCTCTTCAACAGTGTAAATACAAACATTAATCCATGAAAGTCTTGCATTAACTTAACCGCTCTTTCGGCTACATCGTTTACTACCGTCAGTGCCGAAACTTTTTTTCTGGCTTCTTGAAACGAAGCACTATTTGACCACAAAGTAGGACATTAATGTAGAAAACTGTCTTCAATTTTAAGGCGGTTGAACAAGGATTTGCTTTTTACTGAAATGAAGTCAGAGATATGTTTTTTTCTGAAACAAAATAAGACAAGAGTGTTATAAAAATATAATTTCAAAGGGAACGAAAGTAAAAAATTGTTTTACTATTAATGCCAATGTACTTTAATAAACTTACCATACAAGGAACCGCAAAGTTCTTCTTTCGATGGGATGTATCGTTTTCCATGAGTTATTTCTTCCTCTTTGGTTAAATTTTGAACCATTTTAACTTTAGTTTCTTGGTTCACATCATCATCAAACAGTGATAATATAGAAACTTCGTCAGTTAAATACCACAAATGCTGAGTTATCTTCTGCAAGGCTGCTTTTGAGATCGTTATATCAATTTTCTCGTAAGATTTCATTGATTTCAAAAAGCACAAATCTTGGTAAGGTGATTTTATTGCTGAAGTGCATTGAAGCCATGGTTTAACGTAGGATATTACGATAAACAAGCAAACGTCAATCACTGCCGCCTTGTCTTTGCTTGCGATCTTGAATTGAGCACTAAGTAACGATATTTTCAGGGAATAAATCGCTCTCGCCATCCATCGAGCTTGGTGCATGGCACCTGGAGGTCGGATTTTATTTTTTTTCTCGATATCTCCACCTAAAAATATCACAGAAAGCTCTATTAACTCTCGATAATCATCTCTGATTATTTCTTTTGCCAGTTCAGTTAGGTAAAACTCTAGCAAGTTGTCAATTTCGGATTCAGTCAGGTGCTGTGTAAGTTTTTCTCTATAGTTCTGTATTTTATCAGCATCAATACTTTTCCATTTTTCTCGGAACTTTTTAAAGAGCGGAATATCAGGGCTTGTAGTTACTTGACTGATTTTTGCTTCAAATACAAGGGGTATTTTATTATTAAGACCAATTCATACACGTGATGGCGACAAGCGAAAATAAGCATTTCTCTGTTCAGTTTTTGTTCAAGAAGCACGCAGGCACCGTTTATACGACCTGTATTTGAACACTTTATCTTCTAAATTCCAGTCTACAATCGCGTTGAAAACTGCCTGTGCTTGTTCACTTCCTGTAGAACTTTCTAGTCTTGGTACAGCAATAAGTTGTTCTTTGTTTTCATAAGAAATAACTATAGGAAGACGTTCTTCCTTTGATTTCCGAGCATTTAAAGCAGGCAAAAGTTTGACATCCCAATGAACAATCACAACTTCCGGTACCTTATTTTGGAAATATTTTTTATGGCTTCAGCGCGTTCTTTCCGTTTTTCTGTGCGAATTCTTTGGATGGAAGACTTACTTATCGGAAATTTATCAATATTGTATCCAAGTGCTTTAATAGTTGCTCCAAGAATGAACGGTACAATAATTGAACTGATGCACGATATTAATGTGGATAATATTGACATTATATTGAAATAAATATATTATACATAGTTCAAAAAAAAAAATGACATAAATGTCAATATTGCGACTTAATATGTGTTTATCATCTTATTCGACTGTAAGATCAAAACAAGATTCCTCATGGTAATGGAAATTTGACTGGCTGTGAGTCAAATTAATGAAGATGCCGTGAATGTAAATGATGATAAAATAGAAACACGACTCCCGCTAAAGAAAAATATTAATATAAGTAGCCGTACGTATAATCCAAAACTCAATATTTCATCGGCCACGTATTCAAAAGAAAGTTTTATTGCCCATAAAAGTGGGCCACTTAATATCATGAAATGAAATCAGAGGTCCGGTTTCATCCTCGATAATACATTTTATGCGACAAGGGTCATTGGGTGAATTTCTATCTCCTGTTTTTACGATACTAGACGAAGAATCAAATATTTCAGTGAGATTTGCATTTGGTACAAGGGTAAAATTTAAGAAGACTTACTTATACGCACTGGGTAGAACAAGGATTTTTACGAAGTACAAAAGCTGCTGCTCGTATATAATAAAATTACAACAAAATGCATATCACTCCAATAAAGATTAAACTAATATTTAAAAAAAAGCCAACCAAGTGCGAGTCCGATCGCGCACAATGAAGGGTTCCGTAGTTGGGATGACTTTTTCCCAAAAACAAACTTAACATTGTTGTTGAAAAACATGTTCACTCATACATCGATACACAAACAATTCTCCAACTGCAAATTTAAGTTGGGTTGGTCGACTATAACTAGTTAACTTGTAAAGCTAACTACGCTTTGATAGTTTTCCTTTTCATTTCATTGTATGTACTACTGCTATGAATTTTTTCGCATCTCCATAAACAACAAAAAGCACTTGAGTCTAACATAAATTAGCACTTTAAAGATTAATATTACGCAAACGGATCCCTAAATCGAAAAATGGTATCCACAAACCCACAATATTTTTAAACAGCCTATCCAATGATACCCCACACCAAGAGTTACACGATTATCCCACATTATGTGCAAGGGAGGTACCCTAAAAAAAATGTTTATATATAACCTATGCCAAATTACAGCTTTCTAGTACTAAGCGTCTCCAAGCTTAAGCGGGGATAGACAGACAGGCAGAGAAACAGACAGACAAACGGATATGGCGAAACTATGAGAGTTCCTTGTTTACTACGGAATCCTAATTATATTATAGACAAACCAGATATTCTACGTTTATTATTTTTTTTATTTAGTGTCCCACTGCTGGGCCACTCCCAAGTCCTTCTAGGAACTCTTTTCCCGCCACCTCGAACCAGCCCTCGCGGTGCCCGTCCAGATCATCTCGCCACCTTTTTCTGAGCCCACTTCGGCGACACCGTCCATCTTCAGGAACCCATTGTGTGGAGCCATTGTTGCCCAGCGGTCATCGTGCATGCAGCTGGTTACCCGGCCAATCGCATTTACTTTTCTTCAAAGGAGTAAATTAATGAAGAGATATTACTTAGTCTAAGACACAATCTTAAAAATAACTCAGTAATGTTGAAGAGGTAAAGAAATTCCTTCTTGAGTCATTCCACCTTAATTAGTGTATAAACAAAATTATATTTCACGAACTGCCTCTAAACGGAAATAATTGTTCTCAGACTATTGCCTTAATTTGAGGCTTTCAAGAATATTTCTCTCTTGGAGCAGTTTTGCGAGGCATGGACGAAATTATTTAGATGAATTAGAGTAATTCTGTTTATTAAGATATTTTCGGTGCAATATTGTAGGGAATGAGGGCAGGTAAAGTCATAATGGAATGTTTACTGCACCCAGCGCGGTTCCAAGTTCCAACGTACACTTGGGACGTATAACTGAAGCATTTATTTCTACTTTTCTTATTCTGTGTCGACTTTTGACAACAATTTTGTCCCATTGTGGTTTCTTGGTTAGGATTTCAGAACTTTAAGTTCAGCCTTAGAAGTTTACGGTTGAAATCCTCAGTTTGTAATACACAATGCAGGGTCTTATCGTTTCACCTTACGTCATTCGGTCTACTTAAGTTGCTGTCAAAACCGAAACACAAGAGCTTTTTCTCGAGCATTTCCATACAAGATACAAGATATTTATTTTGTAAAACATGAGTGCAGAATTATACAGGTCTTAAAAATAATAAGAGGTAGCCACATATTTTGCCAATCATGGCGTACAAAATTAGTCGCATTAAGACAACTATTACAAATGATAATTATAAAATCGTTAATAACTAAATTATTAAAATTAAAATTAAAACAATGACTCACAAAAAAAAAACATAGCATTAAATTAAAATGTCAACAATTTAAATTCAATTGAAGTAAAATACAGATTTAAAAAAATGACTTACAAAGGAAAAAAAAACAGGATTAAATTAAAATGTCAACAATTTAAATTCAAGTAAACTACAGATTAGAAAAAATAATAACACAGGTACACATTCCAAATTCTATTGCAGAAGATTATCATTCAAAAAGTCATCTACGCTGTAATAGCACTTTTCCAGTAAAAACCCTTGAACGGACTTTTAAAATTTGGTTAAAGGTAAACATTTAACAACATCAGGTATTTTATTATACATAATGGCTGCCCTACCAAAGAAGCTCTTTTTCAGTAAGGCAGTTTTGCACTTGATTGGACACAACAAATTCTGATATTGAGAACGAATTGGGGTTCTTTTCACGTCTGAAAATTTCTGAAAAAATTGCGGATTTGCTTTTACGAAAAGTGCTGTTCCTAAAATGTACAAAGATGGTAAAGTTAGAATTTTTGATTGTCTAAAGTAATTTACGCAACTATCCGTTATTCTTAGACCAAACATTGCTCGTATACATCTTTTTGCATCCTGAATATAAGTTCTTTATTAGTTGACTGTCCCCAAAAAATAACACCATATCTTAAAGTAGAAGCGACCAATCCATGATAGGCTGTTAAAAGAGTGTCAGTATTTACTTTCCTTGACAATTGGAATAATAAATATGCAGATTTACTAAAGCGTTTACAGATTTCCTCTGTGTTATGTTTCCAAGTTAGTTTACTATCTATAGTGATACCTAAGAATTTTGCATGTGTAACTTCTTCTATCACAGAGTTATTGTAGGCAATGTTAACTGGTGAATGCTTTCGGCGCTGGTGAAAGTGAATAACTTTTGTTTTATTTAAATTAATTATAAGGTTATTTTTGTCAAGCCAATTTATAATGTCACTCAGAGAATTATTTATGTCATTTTGATAATTATTAGGATTAGTACATTCCACAATGGCCGTGCTGTCATCTGCGAATAGTACCATTTTATGATCTATAGTTTTAGGGAGATCATTAATATATATTAAGAATAGTGGTGGCCCCAGTATGCTACCTTGAGGTACACCATATCTTATATATCTTGGTTTAGACACATATTTTCGCTCCAATTTAGTAATAGGACAGATTCTAGTTATTTCTGTACATTGAGTTCTGTCACTCAAATATGATTCTAAGAGTTTCAAGACGTTTCCTCTTATGCCATACCCATGTAATTTTTGCAGCAGAATTTGATGGTCCACGAAATCAAATGCTTTGGTCATATCTATTAGAATAGTGCACACAGGATTACCTTTATCTACAGATGTCACTGGACTAGATAGCAGGTCAAATAAAGCCATATTAATATTAATATTTTTCCTGAAACCTTTTTGTTGACTGCAAAAAAGTTTGAAATTTTCTAAATAAGAATAAATTGAATTATAAATTACCTCCTCGATTATTTTTGAAAATATCGATATCGTAGCAATAGGTCTATAATTTTGAACATCACTTTTATCATTTTTTTTATATAACGGTTTAATAATGACATTTTTTAGGCTACTTGGGAATACACCATTTGAAATACAAAGATTAATTATATGAGCCAGTACAGGCGCTATAATTTCCTTAACGTATTTAATTACTTTAGTTGATATGCCATCAAATCCTACCGTGTTTGTGTTTTTCAGGCTGCTAATTATTTTGATTATATCAGAATCTGAAACAGGTAGCATAAATAGTGATTGAGAATTCGAATTTTCAATGTTATAACTATTATTAATATATATAATATTATTTTCAATGGCCTCTATAAAATAATTATTAAATTCATTTGCAATACTCAAAGGATGTGTTAGAGTCAAATTATCTTTGTTAATTGACAGTATTGGTTCTTGAGGTAAATTAAATTTAGATTTATTAATGACTTGCCAAGCAGCTTTTGATTTATGTTTTGAGGTATTAATGAAGTGGTTATTTTGAGCTTTTTGAGTTAATGTTATTATTTTTCTATAAATTGAAGAGTATTTTTTAAACGCAAGTTATTTTTTGTGTTAGGCTTGTATCTATATGTCCAAAGTAACTGCCGTTGCTTTTGACTGCAAATTTTTATTCCACGAGATATCGGTGTTCGAAATAATGTTCTCGCGAATGAGCATTTACCTGTAACATTCCTTTCTATTTTGCGTTTACTCTCCGATGAAATGTCGGATCCGCAGGTCACGCGTGCTGCGTTTATTTTGCTCGATGAAATTTCACACAAGTTTGGTCATTTGTTTGCAAAATCAGTTGTAATAAAGCTTCGAGCGTCGTGCTCATTGTTCGGTTTGTGTAACGGTGATGTATTAGATCAGCTCGATTTTTGACTCTAAACTCAGATTTTTCATTTGCTAGACCAAAACGACAGCTGCGATCAACTTCTTTTTCAAAATAACATCATAAATAATCAATATTACAGAGACAACACGACAGCAGTGAAGGTTCTCCAGCAGATAATGATTCAGTGATTCTTGGTGAGTCACTCGGTAACTAGATTATTTACTAGGTTATTTTTATGTCAACACCAAATGTCATTTAGTCTAGCAAATTAAAAATGAGAGTCAGTCTATACTCACCTTAAACATTCTCTTGTAACAGAACAACGAGCATTCGCCAATTTGAAATGTTGTCGAACTGAACGACGAATCGATTTGATGAAAGAGCATTCTAGCGAATGGCTCGCTGGAATAATCATTAGAAATGAATGCTTAGTTTTATTAGTTAGACTGCAAGCCGACCTCAACATAGGAAAAGGCTAGGCAGATGATGATGATGATGATGTGGTGAACAGAGTGATAGACGATGATAACTGTGTGAAAGATGATATGGCTAGAAAGGGTGTGACTACCGCGATGACGACTAATAGAGAAGTATAGAAGAAAACAACATATTGCGCCGACCACAAATAAATTGGGATAAGGGCAGGAGAATGATAATGTGGTAAACTTGAATTAATCTATTTCTAGATAGAATCTAACAAATCTTCCAATCGCCTTTCACTAAGTCATCTGCAAAAGAACAATTTCTTTAGTACGATTATAGTAGATTATGTGGAAGAAAGACCAATACAGCACTAACGCATAAAAGTGTGTTTTGCATGGCGGCAAATATATTCAATCACATTCCGCCACACATTAAAGAATTGAATCTTAACTTATTTAAGAAAGAGTTTAAAGAACTTTGTAATTCAAAAAGCGTATTATAATATTTCTGAGTTTTTAACAGACAAAGTATTGATTTAGTATTATTTTTAATTATAATTTCTTATGTATAATATTCAAGTAAATTAATCTGACTCGTGTGAAAAATGTAAACTTAATAATTATGTAGATTTTCATTCCTAATTACTTTGACTTTTGACTGGCTAATTTTATTTTATTCATTTCGATGACGAGTTGATGACACTATTCTGTAACATATTTATTATAATTTGATTTATTGATTAAATTTTAATTTGATATTAGATTTGCTATGAATAATGGACAAACCTATGAATATAAATAACCTACCTATTTATATTTGTACGCCGTTACGGCAAAACATGACTGTGCTATAATTTTATGCAACATCTTGCATGCAATGTGTGTATACTTATGTTTTGAACAAACAAATGATCTATCTATCTATCTACGAACAAATACTACCCAAAATACCTCCTAAAATAAAATCCACCACCAGCCACATGTATCAATTCCTTAAATTCCCGCACAAAGTTTACCGTCCGTGCCAGCACAATAACGTAAGATACATTCCATAGTTATTCATACCATTATGGCCTGTGACGTTCCCTCGTAACATTTGCATTTGGACGCTACTTTTGTTAGGCCACGGTTGTGCCAAGTGGTTTTGGCGCGACAAACTTAATTGTCAAGTAATTTAGTTATGAGTTATTGGTACGTTGCTGCTCCAAATGGGGTAGCGGTGAAAATGTAATATTTTATTTCTGTTATGTGCTATATATTGATGCGAAGTACTGCTTTGCAAGGGATGACACTGGCATATTAGATGATGTTATTGAGTTAGGACTGAAAACGAAACTGCAATCTAGTCCTGCAGTGTCTCAAAATCCCCTCGAAATCTAACGTTGCCTTTGACCAGAAAATACAAACGTATGTAGGTAGTCATATAGTAATTAATACATAATATGGTAAAGTAACCACCACTCATAAATCACGAATTGAGGCCATCCTTCTTATTATTTAAAAGTTTTTATAGATCCCTGGAGAAACCTTCATCTTTTTTTTTTCGTTGATAAAAATTGTGGATTTCGGGTAATACAGTGAGCCAGAGCTTAATTCCGTAGCTAACAAGCCATTTCAATGAACTGTAAACACCACCTGACAATGCTCTGACGATACCCAAACAATAGGAATCAAGGGCATTCGCTAAAGACATTGAACCATCTTCGTGTAATACCAGATATTTCAGATGCAATCTATACGCACGTACTCGCACTCCCCCAAAATAAAAAGTAGTATATATGTCGTGACATCACAAATCCTCCCCTCTACCACAGAAAGGGGAAAAACAGAAAACCAACTTCGTTTAACTAATGTTTAATTTATGTCAAAGTTGTGTTGACCCAGAAATAAAGCGAAGCGCTTATTGGCCAAGAGATTAAAATTAGGATAGTAGGAAAGAAAGAAAGAAAATAAATTTATTCGACCCAGGTTAAGGCACACAATATACATATAAATTACTATTATATGTTATAATTATTATTATATATTATTATTTATTTTCTTCCTTTCTTTCCTACTATCCTAATTTTAATCTATTGGCCAATAAGCGCTTCGCTTCGCGCAAAAAGAAAAAACAGAAAGTACTTAAAACAGTATTATGTGCCTCACGGCTGCGCCAAATAGGCCCAGTTCAACATAAATGCCAGACAACTAGTGCCTGACGCTGGTTTCCAACTGCACCTAGTAGTCGGGTCATTTCACGCAGGCACAATTTTTTGCTAATTTCGGTGGTATTTTTTTTTGTAGGTTTTCGGATAAAAATATAAACTTGTTTTGTTCTAGAACACATTAGTATTCTAATTATTTTAGTAGGAAATAAATAACCGTAGTTGTTTTGAAAATATGACGGCCACCGAAATTACCAACCCACCAAAATTGAAAATTTTACACCGAAATTGCCAATCTTACACTGAAATTGCAAATCTTACACCGAAATTGCAAATCTTACACCGAAATTGCAACATCACCTCAAAATGGATGTTTTGTAATCCACCATAACAGTTATTAAACAAAGAACAACTTTACCGTTGGCAACATTATGTAGCGGCTGCAGAGGCGGGTATAGCAGGTGTAAAATACGTTTATTTATCTATATTTGACAGTGTATTTTGACATGGATCATGACCACATTTAGCAGATTTACTAAATTAACATTAGTTCTGCTTAATGTGATCCATGTTGAGGGTAATATAAAAAAAAAAATTAAGTTATGATGAGATCTTCGTTTAATTAACACTTCAGCAAATAATTATGGTATTTTATAAAAAATCTTAAACAAACATAAAATAGTAAACTTTCAAATAATTAAAATGAACAAAACAAAAATCAAAAAATATTATAATCACTGTCAGAGTCATTTTCAATATCGGTTTTAATTTCTTCTGTAGAAGATTCAGCTAATCTTGTTTCCTTTTTCTTTTCAGTTTTGTCATCTTTCTTCCAATTAGTTTCAGGTATTGAATTTTCAAATTCCAAACACATTTCGCTGTCAACATTTTCAAAAAATGACGTGGAGGGGATGATATCCTAATCAACATTTTCAATACTCAGTGAGTCATCTAATATCGCCAATGATTTTGATGGAATGGTTGCTATAGAAAGTTTATTGTCGAATGGATTTCCGGAGTGTTTGGATTTGATTGATGGCTTGACTAAGTCAAATCTCTCACAAGCTTTAAATCGTTGCACGCTTAAAATCTGAACTTTAGACTCAGTGCTTCTTGTGGAATATCGTTGAAGGTCAAGTTGTGTCATAAAACAATCTTTTTCGTCTCGGGATTGCGAGTTATCATTGCAGGCAAGATTATAGAAGCCTAAATGTTTTCCATGAGGACAAATTGTTGCTTTAATCAAACAGTCAGGATGTATACAAGACAATGATCGCAAAGCTAATCGTCGTGGCTCTTCTTTCATCCAAACTATCTGGTGAACCTTCAAAGTACCTGGAAACGTTTTTAATTGGTCAGGAAGAAGCCAGTCTTTTTCGGTTACTTTGTAATCTTCGACTACTTCTATTTTCACACCTTTAACTGAAGTTTTGAGGTTCTGAACTAAAGTGTCGAGGTCGGCGATGTCTTTTCCATACGCAACCAGCTGGTCAGCAGTTCTTTTTAAAACTCCACCGACACCGTCCGGAGCTCCTTTACCATGGCCGCATTCAGTGTAATGCCATATAATTTCGTTTAATTGTGGACAGTATGAACTCAACTGAGAAATAATGTACAATATTTTCTTGTTCCGATATTGTGCGGAAGGTGAGTCTGACACAATGTGAAGTGTGCGTACCATAGGAGCGTTTGTTTCTATTTCTCTTAATATTGGGACTAAATGAGCCCATACTGCAGCAGCGTCGTGGCGTAAAGAAGCACTGATTGTGCAAAAAGCTTGTGTTTTATAAGTCTGACTGCCATAAAAATAAATCACGACAGTATGTAGTGTGAACTGGTTCTTACTCCAATGTGCAGACTGTACCTCTTCATTATATTTCGTCCCATAATTTTCGCTGAAATCTATATGTATTAAACACTGACTTTCAGTCATATTGTCCTTTATTTCTTTGACAGCCTGATATTGATTTTTTAAGTTAGCACAGTGTTTGAGAAACGACTTTAGGGCATTTTCAATTTTTTTTATCACTGCCAGTGGCTTATCTGAATGACTAATCTTTGTAACGGTTTTAGTAGTTTTTTCCACATTATCTTTAGTATACACTCTAGCTTGTTGTTGCCATGCCCAGTAAGTTATATTATTTTGATTACTAAATTCCTGGTAGTTTACAACTTTGTCTCTGCATGATACACATTTTCTTTCGACGCACTTTACATTGTCCTTATCACAACACAATTTTTTTAGAAGATCGGTGGTAGTATTCTCTTTTATTATGTTATTCCTTTTAAGAGATGTTATTAATAGTTCCATGTTGGCGTGTATTTGACAAAGACATGTGTTGCGGTTATTTATGTTTGGCTTCAAAATCCAGAATGGTCTCAATTTGGAAAATGTTGTATAGCCTATTGGTGGATGGCCTAATTTTAAATATTTTTGGTGTAAATTTTTTATCGAGTCTATTAAATATCTCTTTTGCTTTTTTACTTTACTTTTAGTTATACAATCTTTTGTTCCGGGGCACATACGTGAATTCTCATCTTCTTCGTAAACTTTTGTACAGTGTTTCGTACTTGGGCATTAATTTTATTTTTATTCTTTGGTTCATCTGACTTTCTTTTCTGTTTTATTATCTTATTTTCTAAACGTGGACTTCTGAGAATCTTATTCAGTCTTTCCGCTCTTTTTCTATATAAGTATTTTTCTCTCTTTAGTTGTATTACTTTTTTTCTAACTGACATTATCTCCTTTGCTTTTATCCTTTGGTATTTTCTGAATCTGGCATCCAAATTCTTCAAAGAGGAAGACACATCGGATAAAGAAGGTACAGGGCTACTTGGACATAAAGTAGATACAGGGCTACTTGGACAGAAAGTAGATACAGGGCTACTTGGACAGAAAGTAGATACAGGGCTACTTGGACATAAAGTAGATACAGGGCTACATGGACACAAAGTAGATTCAGGGGTTTGAATTCTGCTGACAGCTGCAGTTATTCGCCCAGAAGGCAAATAAGAATGAACGGGACTACTAGTGAATATTTTGTTTTTAGAACGTAGACAACGAGAAATGCTTGAATGAGGACTAATGCTGCGAGAACGTTGAAAGTTGGAATTAAAGTTTCCATCATGAAGAGGTCCTGAAGAAGGTCCTGGTTGTGGACTAAGCGAGCGAGAACGATTTAGAATGGAAGGACTTGTGGGAGATGACGCGCCTGTCATATCGTCACCCTGTGTTTCAGGAGGATCATTGGTTTTTTTAGGTGGAACATTTTTGAACTTTCTTCACGTGATAATTTTATGTTTTTTTTTCTTCTTTCATAAAATGCTTTAAAGTTAGCTCTGTTTATTTTTTGCTTCAATCTTCGGGCACGTAGAGTCATTTCAGCCATCGATAAAATTGTTTCTTTCGTTTTTTTCTTTTTATATCGTTCTTTATCTTTTCTTCTTAGTTCTTCGCCTAGTACTGGATCATCTTTTATTCTTTTTTTTCTTAGTCTTTCAGCCTGTTTTTTTTTTTCTAAAGTCTCTTCTCTTGATTGTTTTTCCTTTCGCCTTCCCATTCTAAAATAAGACAAAATTGAGTAGGTATAGTATAAAGAGTTTATACATATTTTGCACAGCTCTAATGTAGGCCCGGTTAACAAAAAAACATAATATTTTACATGCGTCTCAGCGTCTCAGTGTTGGGTGTGTCAGTTTTCTTTAAGACAAGCAACACTGCGCTCCGCTACGAATCCGTTCCGACGCTCGTCATCGTACCGCAACATCCTTCCCCGCTTCGTCTCTCTGGTCTTTTTATCCGTTGAGCGTGCGTTGAGTCGCTGCACGTCGTCGCGACGCACCGTGTGACAGGTCACTGTGATGTGTAGGTAGGATAATGCAGCTTCACCGCCCATACGTCGCAACGCATCGTGTGGCTTCACTCTTATTCTGACATTTTTCCATTCGCGACTCTAGTGCCTCGAACCCGGCCAGTAGTGATCGTCATTTGTTTTTGTTGCCAAGGATGCGAGTAGATCTCGGGCATTGCCTTTATTTGTGGCTTAGACTGATGCAGGGATCATAGATTTTTTTTTTAATATCAGTCGCTTCTTGTGGCAGCCATTGACTGTTGCCAAAATAAGTTGCCCAGTTTGAGGCCCATCTGCCCAGTCTTTTCCCAACTATGTTGAGGTCAGCTTCTAATCTAACCGGCTACAGCTGAATACCAATATTTTACATGGAGCGACTGCTTATCTAACCACCACAACAGAGTTACTGAGTAACACGATACCCCTCGGTAATACTGGTTGTCAGACTTTCGGGTTTCTGACTATCCGTAACGACTGTCAAAGATCTACAAATAAGAGCCGGGACCAACGGCTTACCGTGCTTTCCAAGGCACGGTATGTTAAGATGGTCACCCATTCACGGACCATACACGGCAAGCGTAGCATAACTGATCGATCGACCCTCGTGGCTGTTATTACTTAGCCACAAGCCCCTCTCGTGTATGTATAGTCATAATATATGAAGTATGTTTATTATTATTTATTACGATCCTGTTGTGCACTGCAGCACAAAGGCTTCCCTTTCTTCATTCTTAAGTATGTGCAGTTTGTTGTTTTTTTTTTCAAAATAATGTATCCTTCTGAATCCCTCTTCCTTGTGTCATGTATAGTAGGGCTACCATACAACTGACAAATGAGGGATTTGACGGCATTACGATTTTGTCAGTTGTTCCTAGCAGTATTTATTGTTTGCGTTGTTTTTTGTAAGTTACATCTGTTTGCTTACGTGTGCTTGTAAAAAGATGGGAAACTATTAAAGTCTTTCACATTGAAAGTTTCTGTTCTTTTTTATCAAGATGAATGTAGTAATAAATAGCTCAAATATACCAATTTATACTATATTAACAGTACCAACTGATACTGGTGATGATACTGATCTTTGAATGTAGATAGAGCAGTGGTAGCCCAGTGGTAGCGACCCCAACTTACGAGTTCTAGGTCGTAGGTTCGAACGCTGACAGACACTATACTTAGTGTAAATAATTTCATCATCACTGCTCTCAAAACGGTGAAGGAAAATATCGTGAGGAAACCGGCATGTCCTAGAAAATCTTCGAAGACATGTGACATCTACCAACCCGCACTGGGCCCGCGTGGTGGATTACGGCCCACTCCCTCTCACAGAGGTCTGTATCCTAGCAGTGGGAACATTATAGGCTGATTATCAATGTAGATAGACCAATAAATAATGTTTTTTTTTACTCAACAGCTACTAATATCTGAAAAGTGTATAAGAAATTAATTGTGAAGAAAATAAATACACTTCTGCTCTCAGTTTTACTTTAATATATAAAACATATATATATATATATATATATATAATAACCACACATTGGGTCCCAAAACACAGTAATCGGCAACGCGGCAGGCCCAGGAGGAGATTGTGGGACGAACTAGACTTTTTTCATAAGGATTTGCCATAAACAACGGAAGGTAGGTGGAAGGAGGGAAGAAAAGAAAGAAAGAAAAAGTATTTATTGGGAGTCGCACAAGTAAAATGAAAATAAAAACAAAAAGTCCTGTACGAGGTCAAAAGGCTCCTATCTCAGCATAATGCTGCGACACTTAAAAAGGGCCCGATGTGATTACACGGATAGACACAGAAAAAAAAATTGTGTGTGAAATAACATATAAAAATAAAATTATTGTAATTATAAACCGCGTGAAAGAAGACCTTTGCCCTGAACACAAACGGCTAATATTAATAATAATAAATCTTCAACAACAGGGCATTAAACAATTTCCAAGCATGCTCTTCATCAGATCCCAGACCCTCCGTGCCTCGGAAAGCACGTTAAGGTAGATCCGCAGTGGTAGCCCACGAAATCCAAATTTTCTTAAGTTTTTTGCAAGTTGCAGGACAGTGCCAGGCTGTATCTTCATCAAAATTTGATTCGGAACCATAACAAATATAAATAATTAATACATCTCTCTTAGTTAACTTTGTTCCATAAGAACAAATCTCTTATAGAACAAGTTCTTCAATTTCGCGGACTCCCACTGCGCATTCACCTTAAGCCGTTGGTCCCGGCTTTCATTAGTAGATTTTTGACAGTCAGTATGGGTAATCAGAAACCCGAAAGTCTGAAAACCAGTCTTATTTAGGCGTATAGTATTACCCAGTAACAGGGTTGTGGAGGTCAGATAGGCTGTCGCTCCATGTAAAATACTGGTATTCCGCTACATCTGGCTAGACTGGATGCTAACCTCGACATAAATGGGGAAAGGCTAGGCAAATGATGACGACTCTTCATCAGAAACTCTTGGTACACAAGTCTACAACAAAACATTTAAAGTAAAGTAACACAAATAATTTTCCTCAGAAAAATCGTTGCCATATCTCCGCACGGGCAGCCCTAAGTCATTTTGATATTACATCTGCTCAGAAATCCTTCACTATATTTCCTATCAACCGACAACTGTTCAACAAATAGAATAAAACATCGCAATTTCCTTGGGACCGTGCGTGGTTCCGTACTACCTATTTCCTACGGAGTCATACCTGACAACCGTAATTTACTCTCGACTGAACCAACCATCACTGAAAATTGTACCTTATAACTACCAGCCAAGGTTGTATTTTTTATTTGGTGGGCAGTATTTTGTAAGTTTGTAAGAAAATACATGCTTGCTGCTAAATAAATAAGAACAATATTGCAACTAGTGTGTCTTCGATGTTTTTCTATTTCATCAGGTACCTCGTTTCACAGTTGTGAAAAGTTCGACGTTTTTCTTTGTTGTTAAAATGGCTGCAGTACTGTATCGCTTTGTCAGTTTTGTTCCCTCAGAAACAAAAAGTCCTAAACGTAAATGATTCTATTAGCAAAACGACCCTTAATCAAAACGATACTTTAGCAAAATGTCCTATTAGCAAATCGTCCTATGAGCAGTTTGTCCTATTAGCAGAACGTCCTATGAGCAAATGATCCAATTAGCAAAACGACCCTTAATCTAAACGATACTTTAGCTAAATGTCCTTTTAGCCAATCGTCCTATGAGCTGTTTGTCCTATTAGCAGAACGTCCAATGAGCAAATGGTCCTAAAAACAAAAGAAAGGAAGTGTCACACTCATACCACACATAAATATGAGATTTTGAAAGGAATAATTGTATGTATCATCTGCTCGAGACAAAAAACGTTAAATATTCTTAAAGTGAAACTTTTATTCCATCGACTCAAATTGTTTCGTCCATCTATCGCATGTCGCATTACAGTCGGCCGCGGAGTAGGGGTAAAGTGAAAGGCGCTCGGCAGAGCAACCAAGGCCAATATGGCGGCGCCCATGGCTCGCATCAGCTAACCGTGTAGCATTGATATTCTCACTCATTTGTGCAAGTGCACCGCGGTATTTGTGTGTTTTGGTCAGTGTATTGATGTAAATGTTGTTGTTCACTTGATCGTGACGGACAACGATACAGCTACTGAGTCAAATAAACCGGTCAACAAGGGAAAACCTTAGGTAAATAGTGAGAAAATATCCGCAAAAAAAAAGTTTTACTTACATCACGATGCATGATGGTTTTATAAAACCACACAATGTTTTTTTGGTTCTTGCAATAGGTTCGCCCCCTATTACATGGGACTTAAACAGACCTGAAAAAATTTGGGAGTACTATAGGTACACGTCTGCCTAAGCAGGAGAATTACAAGCGTGATGTTATATATGTACGAGCATGTTACGTAAGGTATTCTTAACTCTGAAATCAATGTAGATTCAGGTTTCTTGGTTTTGAGCGAACAGTAAAATATGGTTGAGTAGAAGAAGGTCTCTGCATTATCATCATCTATTTCAACTTTAAAATAATGCAAGCCAGCTCGCATGTGGTCCACTTGAGTTTGACCGATAGCCTAGCATAATCAGCCTATAATGTTCCCACTGCTGGGATACAGGCCTCATCTCGGTCGGAGTAGGCCGTAGTCCACCATGCGGGCTCAGTAAGTTACATGTTATCGAATTTTGTGGTTCTAAGGACATGCCGGTTTCCTCACGATGTTTTCCTTCGCCATTTTGAGGGCAGTGGTGATAAAATAATTTACACAAAGTAACCGACAGGATTCGAACCTACGACTTTAAAAGTCGTAAGTCGCGACCGTTACCTCTGGGCCACCACTGCTCGGGTCTAGTGGTCTAACGTAATTGAATTGTGTCTTACCCAGCAACGCAAAAATACGTCTGATGGTATTATCTTATTGGAAGAACTCTTTTTCAAGGAAAAAATATTAAATTATACCTGCGGCGTGGTTTTTTTGGCTTCTTTTAAACTTCAATTGGATTTACTTCCTTTTCTAAATATTACCTACCACAATAACATCAAAATTTCAATAATTATTTCGATTACCGGCTTTTTAGAATTTAGTTAATAATCGGGGTTTACTTTGTATTAAACATTAAAAAAATATATATCACTGCCACAAAGCAATCTTTACAACTTATAAAGATAAAGATATATTAATTTGTATACTGGTTATAATTCCTGGTAACGTTACCGCTTTGAAATATGTTTAGCAAGGCGTGGGGTTCGCACTTACGACCTATTAGTCTTTTCGATTATGTTTTAATATTGTCATTTAAATTATGTCAGAGTTGACTTCCAGACCAACCGAATGTCAATGAAAAATAATTATTTAGCGCGGCCCTGAGGAACACATAATTCTTTATTTTTATTTTATAGTTCGATTTTAATGTGTTCCAAATCAAATCAAATCTTTTTATTGTGGGCATAGGTTATACATACAGATGTTAGGTAAATTACAGATCCATTAGGTCCTGTAATGCATACAATAACAAATTTGTTACATAATTATGTCAGCGTGCAGTATAAAAAATTTAGTTATCACTTATAAAGCAAAGCTTACAAAAATAATTAGTGACAGATTGTAGTATTGGTGACAGATTGTAGCAGGTACTAATAATTATTAAGAAAAGTTCCTTCCATACGTCATCGTGCCGAAAAAAAAATTCTTCCTTTCTTTCTTATAATTAAGTATATCTGTATATTTTTTTATTCTAAAAAAATAACACTAAAATTATATTACTATCTACGTCTATCAAAGCACCGTCATTGAAAACACCCAAAGCTTAAAGCTACCGGTAACATCACTCACACAGTAGTGCGATAGTTGAAAATGCTTACATTCCAGCTTTGGGGTTATTTCGACCAGAAACACGATAAAGCTCCGGTCATACGAAGGGAATACTCGCTGCGACTGCAATCGCCCGAATATTCTCGCTTCGTGCGATGTGACAGTCGTTGCGACTAAAATCCAAATGTCGCAAGTAAAATCATTAATCGCATATTCCCGAAACAAATAGACCGTGACATGATTACAGGCCAATTCTCAACGAAATCTCAACGACAATTATAAAATCAATAAATATAAATGTTTATTTCATTCACATAAAGCTTAAAATACGTGATTAGGAGATCACCTTTTAAGCAAGAAGATGCTTGTGTTAGGTGACTCCGCTCTTCCACTTAACGTTATACAGAGTATGCAAACAAAAAAAAAGAAAAGAAAACACAATAAAAAGGGGCGCACTTGTGCGATGTATGCGAGTGGGATTTAAGTGAGCGCGTGCGCGACAATGAATGTCAAAAACTTATCAAAAGTTTTCGTAAACTATAGGGGACTACGGGACTTGCCCCTCAGTTATTATTGCTGCGATTGTACGTATAGTTGCAAGAGTAGAATTACAGGGAATTTCCGACGTCGAGGTACGATTGACAGCATTAATATGCTTGAGACACCAACCTCGTGTAGAAATTCGCATGATAAGCACGAGTAGACTTGGCTACATATCAAGCTATACCTTTCCAGTTTATGCTGATCTCGCATTGTATAGAATTTCCGTACAATGAGAGGTCAGCTTATACCTACTGGAAATGTATAGCTTGATATATAGCCGTGTGTACATGCTACATTTGACATGCTGCCGAAATTGCCGAAGCGGCTTCATTCGCTGTAAGGCGATCAAGAATCAAGATCCATGCGAAAAAACTCCCTTCGTGTGACCAAAGCTTTAAATAGTGTCAAGTTTGAGCACGTTTCAACCCTTAAAGGGCGAACGGACATCGACAAAAAGGCGGAGGCATGCGTTTAGTCGTCCTCTTCCTTAGAATTGGGAGGGTTAAGAGGAATGATTAAAGCTTTGCTATGTATTAGGTACTTACTTTAGTTGTAAAGGATAGGACAAGATGTAAAGAATTGTGGTTGAGTTTTTGGGGAATAATATACTGGTTTTCTTGGTTGAGGACATTTGTTACTTTAGCATCCTAATTGGCAGTATTTTTCGCAGAGCGACTGCCATCTGCCTTACGTAACCCAATTACTCAGCTAGTATTATCACTTACCTCATTGACGTCACGATAGAAAAAACTTACTCAATAACTGCCCGCAGTCTTCATTTGGCTCCGGTATATGGCTATAGCTCGCCTCCCATTAACATGGTAACTTAAAAAAAATACTGGCAAAATGTGGACGTATAAATTTCTCTCTCTACCTCTACGGAGAATACAGACGTGTAATCTATGGTGAGAGCAGACATCGTTGTAAGTTGTGTTCATTTTGCGAATTTTTCACAGCTAATTCGATTCGAAGTGGTTTAGAAGTTTATATGTTTGTTACTCGATCACGCAAAAACGGCTGAATGGATTTAGATGAAATTTGGCACACCGATAGACCATGACCAAGGTTAGGACATAGAATATTATTTAGGTATCCTGGTCCTGATCTTGTGGGGCAATTTTCATCTACCACGTAGGCGAAGCCGCGGGCAAAAACTAATACAAACATAAATGTATGGAGCACTAGATAATTTTTTCGTGATTTCGGATTTGACCCATACTAAAAGTTGTTCGTACTGATGAGCCTACAATAAAAAAACCATAAGAGGTTTTCAGTTATTTCACTTACGTCAACGTCGGAAATTATCCCACAGGAGCGTAATATCGGGATAAAAAGTACATTATGTGTTTATAAACTCTGCGTGCCAAATGCCTCGTTGGTCTAGGGGTCGCAAGCGCTACTGCTGAGCATGGGGTCGGGCAGTGTTATAGGGTTTTTATATCTGGAATTTCTCAGTAGCAGCCCGGAGTTTGATTTCTGGAGTGTTATTTGCCCGGTTGATGGCAATAGGCTCGCCCCCTATTACATGGGACTTACACATAACGGGCAAAATGTGGGTGTACTACAGGTACACCTCTGTCCTACCCTTTGGGGAGACAAGGCGTGATTTTATGTTATGTATATGTGCCAAATTTCATCCAAATCCGTCCAGCCATTTTTGAGTGATTGTGTAACAAACATCCAAACATCTAAATTTCCAAACATACACACATTCACATTTATAATGTTTACTAAGTTGCGTCAGTTCTTTGATTACAATGCCTTATATCTCAGAATAGCCAGCGGATATCCCATACGTTTGCCTTTGCATATAAATAGAAAAAGTTCGTAATGACGCAGCCTCGTCTAATTATAAGTTACTAGTTTCGCCCGCGGTTTCACCCGCATAAGTCTCGATCCCATGGGAATATCGGGGTAAAAAGTATCCTTTGTGCTAATCCAGGTCATAGTCTTCCCATGTGCCAAATTGCATTCAAATCTGTTCAGCCCTTTTAGCGTGAAAGCGTAACAAACAAACTCACTTTCGCCTTTGTAATATTAGTAAGGATATTATTAATAATTATTATATATAGTATGTAGGATTTACCCTACTTTCCAAGCCGCCAAGTTTCTCAACCAACTACAACCGATAATATCATGTACCCAGCATCTATCAGTCACGGGAGGTCCATCAATCTCCGTGATTTACTCGGAGACGCATCATTGAGACGTCACACTCAGCGCTGTTTACGACTGCGGTCCGAGACGAACACGTCATCAGTCATTGGATAGATACGTTACGAGGATGTGTGTATGTGTGTTTATGTAATTATATGTGCTGTCTGTGGAATATTGTAGTATGTGTGGTGGTTGTCTTCGTTGTAGACTTAATAGACTAGTAATGGCAATTAATGCGATTTCGAATAAATTTCATTAACATTTTAATTCGTGAGTCTTAGCATGATAATTGCTATTGCTATGCTATTTGCTAATATGACGATAATTGATAATAATAAAGTATGTGAATTTTTCTAAATTATGCGAATCAAAAAGCGCGTTCGCCTTAGGACGTCTCCTAGCGTGCGTTTAGTTTACTCGCCGATAACGTTTTATTTGTGCTAGTACACTTGCTTATGTAATGTGTTAAAAGATTGATCACATATTTATCAGCATTCTGCACCTGACGCACCTGTACCGAACGGGACCGAGTCGGTTCACATTCGACCAAAAAGTTATTGTAATGGCCAATGTGTTTAAGTTTTAGGTGGGTTTTTAAATTGGTGATTGATGTTCGGTAAGAAAGGTTTTTAGAGCACTGATTACAGTTAGAAATTTTATTTTCACTAACAATATTAGAAAAATAATCCCATACCTATATGGGATAGATTAGTTCGGTAAGACAATGGTGCCGATTCCCATATTCACAAACTAAACTAAATTTAAGTTAAGTGCATCTTTTTCTTTCTATTTCATTAAGAAAAGGACAGAAGATAAATTTTAGTTTAGTCCTGTCAAATTAATTAAAACACAAAACGACGCGCGTCACGCGCGTACCACGCAAATATATTATTAAACATTCATTCAACCAATACACGACTCTAAGTATGAGCAAATCAAAGACAATAAGGTAATAATTTCTAAACATCATTCTTCGCACCATCCATAATTTAAATACATTAAACAAGCACAAGCATTCATTCAATATACAACCTTAAGTACGCACAAATCAAAGATAATAAGATAACAATTGCTTAACCCATTATTCGTAAGTTCGCAGCGAACAAGGTCACTGTCACATGAAACCGATATATTTAGTATTCCCGACTTCCCGTGGGTGCGACGGAGAGCGCACGCTACCGCTGCGTGCGCCGACGCTCTGACGAGTCTGACGTATGATAGTCATTAAATTAAAAAATTACGAAAATTGAAATTAATTTTCGTAATTTTTTAATTTCACAAATTTCGCAACTACGTTTAATTTGCTAAATGCTAAATGAGCTTTAACATGCTAGCAATGAATGCTAATGCTAATTAATCCATCACTATAATAGACTAGAATTGTAGACCATTTATTTTTTGTTACGTACCTGGTACCTACTCCTTCACAGGCCTACACTGTCCTCCCATACCTATTAACACTGTGACTTGAAAACATTGTAAAAGCCAATTATTTTTAAAAGAGTAACCGTGGATTATTATATATTATAACCAATTGGTCGTTTCCTATGGAGAAGAGCCGGTGCTCTTCTCTATAGGAAACGGCCAATTGGAACCGTGCACCTAGCTTCTGACGTTACATAAGTGCACATGTAGGTTTATGTGAAATAAAATATTATGATTTTGATTTGATTGATTTGGCAGAAATTAGAAACTTACTTCGCACCAAAAACAAATTAACATTGATTTGTACATAAAAAAAACAAATATATCTAATTAATTAATAAAAATAACTAAAACTATTCAGAAACTAAAATAGGGCGTCGAAAAATTCATCCACATCGCTGTCGACTGGTAACCAAGAGACTGGCGGCATTGCCACGTTGTATGGCAATGCTTAGCCTCTGGTCAAGGTAAAACCCAGCCCTTGGGTCACGGGAGCCCGTCTGGAGATTTCCTCAAAAAGGCCATGAGCACTCGGACCCCACGGCCCGAGGGTTTCAACCCCAAACGGCTCGAAAATATAATTACCAACTAGGTTATTATACTTACGCCGCTTGAGGTTCTCTGCAGCCTCAGCAGCAGCGCCAGCATAGCACGCCGTGCCAGGAAGATGGGATGGCGCAAGAGTATCGACACACGTTGCATCCCACACTAAAGGCCTACCCACCTTCTTACTTGAGTACACATATTATCATCATTATCAAGCCCTGATTCCAATTAATTTGGGGTCGGCACAACATAGGTCTTCTTCCATAATTTGTCGTCATAGTCACCCCCTTTCTTGTCATATCATCTTACACGCAGTCCATCGATCTTTTCTTCGGAAAGTAAAGGAAGATCCGTACACAATGACATGTATAAAGTTCAATTCCTATTATATGCTGAAACTAATCGTTATAATTATCACCCATCGTTTTTTATTTCGTTAAGTTTGTAATCGCAACTAGAGTTTGAACACTCTTGACATATCTGGCCAGACCAAGCCTTATTAAATCAAATTAAGAAAATAATATTTTTTTTATGTTAAATGATGTAAATGAATAGATAGATAAAACATTTATTCAGTGCACACAAAAGACATAGCAAAACACACAACAGCACAATTAGTAGATAACAAATTATAGGATACAAAAACAAGGTGCCAATATACAAAAAAAGAAAAATATACTTAGAGAAAGAGAGTGACATTATGACATACTTCAAATCAAGTATTTTCTTGAAAACAACTGCGCTTAGCTTTTGGTTTTAATAAATAAAATGTCACGATAATCTGAAATAGGTAGTTAAAAGAAAGTAAAAAATATTCTTATTTAAAATTCACAATCTCCGATAAAAATATTGAGATACCCACTAACAAGGTGTCAAGTAAATATTTATTTAACTTCCAGATCGGAGGAAAGGTTAATAAATGCATTAAGAGCTGACTAATTGATCGTCGTGGGATCGAACCGACGATCTTCTTGGGACGGTCCCAATGCTTCGTCAAGATGCGGGGTATGGTTGGCAAAATCAACGTATTTTTTCGGTAAGAACATTTCTTGAAATAAACTTTTCTCAAAATACGATGGTATACATTTTATTGTACACAATATAAAGCACCTATCACTTTTGTCAATTACAATGATAATATCTTAATAATATGATTATACCTACTCATACGTTTTTTCGACTAACTTAATCTAAGGTGCCAAGGAATCAAACACGACAATAACAAACGACCCGTCAAACCATTCAATTTGAACGCTAAACTTCTTGTAATAGTAACAACAGGGTGTATTTTTCTTGGCACAATGCACTTACACGCGAGTGGTCTCTTTGTTTTTTTTTTTTTCCAATTGGGTTCTATTGACGGGAACCGTTTTATTGGGCTAGTCTGTCGATGTATTAGAAAGGGAGAAAAGTTTTTGTAAAATGTTGAGATGAGAAGTTTTAGTTGGGTTATCTTTAACGGTCTTTTCATTGCTCTGGTTTTAATTACATGTATATTTTAATAAATACCGTCAACTGTGGCATCGTTTACTTTTCATAAGCAACTTTATCCACAAGGTTGCCTGGAAGAGATCGCAGTAAGCGATAAGGCCGCGCATTGTAAGATATAACATATATTTTATTTGCATAAAACATGGTATACAAGGTGTTATTTAAAATATTAGATCGAACATGTTTTGCTTAAAAACTACTCACTGTATATTTTGTAGTGTATATTTTTTTGTAATGTATAATCTGGTGTACAATAAAGTATATTTATATAAATAAATAAATAAAATATAAAAAAATAACTCTCGATTGCTAAAAACTGTTACAAATAGTAGACTTTTTTAATTACGTAGCAGTTTGATATTAAATGGTGACAACCGATTTATAGCAATCAAGAGATATTTAAGTAACTAAGTAATCATGGGTAACGTTCTCATAGAAATTAAAGATGTTGACCGTAAGTAAATACAAATAAAATGAAAGAGGGGGTTGCCATATTCATCGTGCTGAGATGTATTTTTAAAAAACCCGTTATTCCCAAGCCGGTCGCGTACTCGCGCGACTATGGCTTTTGGTAAGCACGCTGGATAATAATAGTTTTTAAAACAATGAAATATCCTCACATTTTTTAACAAGTGCCAGCCCTACAACTCTACACTTCATGCATATTGAGGAGGACGTAACAACCCCGGTTCGCTCATCAATTGAGTGGATTGTAATTGTCGACTTTCGGCCGTTGCATTTCACCTCGCTGTACTGCCAGTCTACGATTATTTGTATCGCTCAGCTGAACTCTAATTGTTCGTACCGCAGAGCAGTGATGGAATTGCGATTTTGAAATCTTGCGAAGAGTTTTTAGAAAGTTGATTTTTTTTGTCGCAACAAGGAGCCCCAAATAAAGGAGCCTCCGAAGAAAACGGCATCATCTTCCTGCAG
The DNA here is from genome assembly GCA_905333075.3 of Atethmia centrago. Classification (NCBI taxonomy): domain Eukaryota; kingdom Metazoa; phylum Arthropoda; class Insecta; order Lepidoptera; family Noctuidae; genus Atethmia; species Atethmia centrago. Next base: position 17,068,055 of record HG995388.1, read on the forward strand.
GCTTAGCATGACGCTTTTTATTTCTTCGAAGAATAGACACGGCTCTTTCTATACAAAGTGACATTTCGTTTCTCCATTTTTGGCATCTCACTGTAGAAATCCTTTTACAATCTGTCATCTTGTGTTTCGTTTTTATCGATCTTTGTCTAGGTCCTTTTTTATGTAGAAGGATTTCTACAGTGGGATGTCAAAAAAGGAGAAACGAAATGTCACTTTGTATAGAAAGAGCCGTGTCTTGTCTTCGAAAAAAATAGAAAGCGTCATGCTAAGCCTGCTGCTCTCTTAGTAGTTAAATCATTTGTAGTTGGCAAAGTATCAGGTTTTCTTCTTCCTCCTCCTGCACCAAAAACATCTCTAGTCATTTCTGAAGGTATAAATATATTTTTTTGACTAACAAAACCGATGTTTTCTGAACAAGAAGCATAAATATATGCTGTACACTATAACATACATAATTAGGCTGTAATGTTCCTACTGCTGGGACACAGGCTTCCTCTCTTCGAGATGGGGTGGGCTGTAATCTACCACGCGGGCCCAGTACTGGTTGGTTGATGTCACTGATGTCACATGTTTTCAAATTTTCGATTTTAAGACATGCCGGTTTCCACACAATGTTTTCCTTCACCGTTTTGAGAGCAGAAGCATGAAATTAGAAGGATTTTGGAACATTCACCCCCCCCCCCCCCCCCCCTGCACTTTTGCTGATAATAGATCTCATCGGGCACACGACTTGTAAAGTCATAATTTCTTATATGCCATTTATGCCCCAACCCGCACTAGGTCCCAGCAGTGGGAACATCTGATTATGCTATTTATGAAACCCATCGAAAAATGTCCGAAAACAGAAAATACCACGAAGTTTTACCATAATCACAACCAAAAAATTCTACCAACGCTAAAAACGAAGACAAATTCAATCCTTCCTACACAAAAACAGTAGCAACACAAAACATTTGTCTCACAATATTATTTGAAGACAGAACGCGTCTCACAACATGTGACGACGGCCGACTTATAAAATATTCAAGCGCAATTCCCGAATAAATAGAACAGGATAATTAATTCTGAACTAACCCCGTCACGGTGGAGAAAGGACAGGCGGATGTTTATCACTATACTAGCCTTAAGTTACGTCCCTTTTGGTAATCGGATTAGGTTTAGTTAGATATAAGATTGTAATGAAGGGAGAAATAATTGTTGATGTAAATGTTTTCGGAGTGATATTTTTACTTGATTATGGTAAAAACTCTGAGATAATACTGAGATAACGGCTGTTAGACGAAAAACACGTTGTCGTTATCTGCCTAGCCTTTTCCCGACTATTTATTTATTTATTTAACAGCTTATGTACACACATATAAGCAGACAAGAAGAAAGGAACAGAAAAATACGTACAAAGATGATGCTTATTTCTAATGAAATCTCTTCCAGCATACCTGCGATAGGACAGTAGACAAAGAGATGTAGACACTGTGTGTAAGAGTAGAAGAGAATACAAAATACACAAAAACAATAAAAAAACTATTCACTAATTTAAATATACAGTAAGAGAATATACTTACAGAAATACATACTTCTAAAATAAATATCACTAAAATACTTATATATAATTAATAGTATAAAATAATAAATACATAATATGCAACTATGGCAAAGTGGAAAGATAGTGTTCTTTCACTCTTCTTTTAAAAACAGCAACAGTTTCGCAGTCCCTAATGTCAGGCGGAAATGAATTCCACAGCCGAACCGCGTGCACAGTGAAGGAGTAGGAGTAGAAGTCGGTAGAGTGGGGAGGGGATTTCTAAGATGCGACCTGCAAGGTGCATCAGAAGGACGGGCGAAGGAAAAACGTTCCCGCAGATAGGATGGCGTTCTAGGATTATGAAGGATGTTAAATAACAGACACAATATCCGAGAGTTTCTGCGAAGACGAATGGGGAGCCACTTGAGAATCTTGCGAAAGTTAGAAATATGATCATACTTTTTTAGGTACTATGTTGGATCGGCTTCCAGTATAACCAGATGCAGCTGAATACCAATATTGTACATGGAGCGACTGCCTGTCTGTCCACAACCCAGTTACTGGGTAGCACGATATCTCTTGGTAAGACTGGTTGTCAGACTTTCGGGCTTCTGGCGACCCTTTTTTTATGTATGGCATCTCGTAGTTGATCCTGAAAGGTCGTGACTACTTAACCTGTCTATCCTGTGGCTGCCTTAAGCGGACTCAAAGCCTCCAGCCAGGGGCGAATTTCTAAAGGCACCCCCTTTGGGGTAATACCTCGGCTTAGGGCGTCACTGGGGGGAGGACAGCAAGGTGGGAATGCTGGATCATAACTGGATAATTATTATTATCTGGGGAATTTAAAGCTACGGGCTCAGCTACGGCGCGGGCTGGCACTTCGTCAAGCAAGGGTCGGGGTTGCGTAGCAACTGTCAAAGAACTACAAATGCCAGCCGGGACCAATGGCTTAACGTGCTGAGCACGAGGTCTGATTGTCTGAGCACGTTAATAAAAATCGTCACCCATCCACGGACCACCACGGCAAGCATATCTTAATCTGATCGATCGACCCAAGTGGCTACTATTGCTTAACCACAAGCCGGAAGCAAAAACACGTTGTAATGAACCAAAATAAATTAGGATAAGAGCAGGATGCTATTATCCAAAAGTTAATAAGAGTGGTAGGAATATTGCATGGTATGTATTTTTGTGGAAGTCTGAAAGTGGCACCGATGACTGAAAAGTTATAGATATTCCTCATTCCTCGGCATCACATGCCCATGCATGTGATGCCGAGGAATGAGGAATATCGTGAGGAAAGTCTTGAATATGAATGTCGATGGCTATAAGAGTAGAGGAAGACCAAAGAAACGATGGATGGACTGTGTGAAAGATGATATGGGTAGAAAGGGGGTGACTACCGAGATGACGACTAATAGAGAAGTATGGAAGAAAGCGACATGTTGCGCCGACCCCAAATAAATTGGGATAAGGACAGGAGAATGATGATTTTTTTTTGTGAGATAAATTAACCTGCACTCTGATTGCGTAACACACTGTCAATTACAATCTGAATGATTTGGAAGCTAATCCATTGCTTCATATGTTCTAAAAATTTGTCTGCTTGTTGAGCAGACAAATGCGTAAATAACTAATGTTGTTGAACTGTCAAAATGAATGCCATTGCTATTGATAGCGTGGTACGCAATTACCCTGCTGGTACGGCCAGCAACGAAAGTTGCTTACTCTTTGACTTAGATTAAATTATAATTATTGAATAAAATATTTTATCAATATCGGCACACAAACAAAATTCAAATTATGAAAGGCCTTTCAGAATTTGAATTTTGCTTGAGTGCCAATATTGATAAAATATTTTGTTGAATAATTATAATTTAATAAAAAAAACTGATGTGTTTGATGTGTGCAATGGCATTTGTTTATCAAATAATTTTGTGTCAATTTTGATGATGTCTAAACGTATTAATGGATTTTCTTTACCGACCGTATTGATCCTAAATATGCAAAGCGGTATGAGGGAAATAAAGAAATCGTGGACTCACAAACATTTTCATTTATTTCAATAACATAATGGAGACACAATCTGAAACACAGAAGTTAAAAGCAACTCAACTAAACTTCGCCAAAACAATATTAAGAAAGAGAGTAGCACGATGTACGTTCGTAAATAATTCTCAACATTTTCACCCAGAAATATTTCACCCACTCTCAATTGATTCTTACCAACAGAACTTTCCACTTACCTTTTAAAACTTTTCACTCTCAACTCGATTCATCACGGAGCACGTCCCCGAGACAGTAGCGACATCTATCAAAGTATAAAGAAACTAGCACTATTACCTCACTAACACACGAAGAGGAATCCGTCCAGTAATAATTCAGGGGAAGTACATATCTCGCGAACCTTCGGAAATAGAATATTAAAGTGGGTAGCTCATACATCTTGAATCGGTACAGACTATTCTCCTCATGACTAGGAGTTGTGTGGAGTCCTTTTGTCGTTTCTAAGTTGTCAAGGTCAGATCCCGAGGACTTTTAAGTTTATAGGGTCTTCAATAATTCAGCAGTATTTTTTCGTTTTGGTTCAAAGAAAGTTTGTCAAGTATAGCTAAGTTTATCTGTATCGATAGTGGTTTTCTGTGTTTTGATTTGCGGCTGAAAAGACATGGATAAAGTTTGGCCTAGCACAGAAAATAATTATTCATCATCTGCCTAGCCTTTTCCCAACTACGTTGGGGTCGGCTTTCACGTCTAATCGGATGCAGCTGAATACCAGTATTTTACCTGGAGCAATTGCTTATCTGACTTCCACAACCCAGTTACTGGGTAATACGATACCCATTGGTAAGATTGGTTGTCTTCTGACGACCCGTAACGACTGTTAAAGATCCACGAATGGCAGCCGGGACCAACGCCTTAACGTGTTTTCCGAGGCACGGAGGGGTCTTGGTATGTAAAGATGGTCACCCATCCACGGACCAACCGTGGGAAGCGTAGGTTAACCTGATAGATCGACCCGTGCGGCTGTTATTACTTAGTCACAAGCCTCTCAAGATAATTACTGTATTTAAAAAATAGTATTTTTAAAATATAATAATTATAATAAATAAATATAATATTATATTTTCAGTTGATAAAATTTGAAATCCCACCACAGCTTTTGTCTCTTGGCAAAACTTTGCAGGAAATATTTCAATTTCAAATATTATTATTATTGGGAGATATTTATGTTGCCAGTTTTGGAAATATAATGATAATTGGGACATGCTTTTGTAAGAATTGATAAGATTTCACGAGTATTTTTAGAATATAGAACATTAAAACTACACTGGCCTGCAAAACTAAGTACTACACTTTTTTTTTTTTCTACAATGTAGATTTAAAATAAAAAACGTTTTATAGCAATCAAATTTTATCAACTTTCTTTGAAACTATAGTAAATTATACATTAGTAACATTTTGAAATCTAAAATAAGATAAAACAATAAAAATGGCAATTTTTAGCTTAGTGTCATAAAACTCAATTAACATTTACAAGTATGTTTTACATGTTATTTATTTTTTAATAACTGGTATGGCCTCCTCGGGTTCTGCTTACAGCTTCGAGTCGATTTGGCATACTGAACACGAGGTTTCGGAGCCGATGTTGGGGAATATTCTCCCATTCTTCTATCTGGGCCTGTTTTAGTGCCCTGAGGGTGGTTGGTGGTGGTCTGCGGCTTCTGACTAGCCTCCCTAGCTCATCCCAGGTGTGTTCAATCGGGTTGAGATCAGGACTTCTTGATGGCCAAGCAATCATGCTGATACCAACCTCCTGAATATACTCTTCCACGACCCGAGCCGTGTGGCCGGGCATTATTATGCATCAGCATCTATTCATCATCCACATTTACTAAATACGGCACTGCATACTCATTGAGAATCTCCTGGGCATATCTTTCCCCAGTCAGAGTGCCATTTTCTATGGCTACTAACTCTGTGCGACCTTCTGAAGATATGCCAGCCCATACATGTACACTGCCTCCACCGTACTGGACTCTTTCTGAGAAGCAGGCTTGAAGGTATCGCTCACCTGGTCGCCTGTAGACACTTCGCCTTCCATTAGAAGTGTAAAGTGAGAATCGAGACTCATCTGTAAACAAAATTCTTGACCATTCTTCTTGAACCCACTGTATGTGTTCACGGGCATATCGCAGTCTCGCTACTCGATGCTCTCTCTCGAGTTTGGGGCCACTCGCTGGTCTTCGGGGTTTCAGGTTTGCTACAGCCAGTCTTCTTCAGTCTCCAGCAGTGTTGAAGGTATCGATCACCAGGCCACCTGTAGACACTTCGCCTTCCATTAGAAGTGTAAAGTGAGAATCGAGACTCATCTGTAAACAAAATTCTTGACCATTCTTCTTGATCCCATTGTATGTGTTCACGGGCATATCGCAGTCTCGCTTCTCGATGCTCTCTCTCGAGTTTGGGGTCACTCGCTGGTTTTCGGGGTGTCGGTTTATTTCAGTCAGTTTTCTTCTCACTTTACTGTCACTAATGTAGTCCCTGCGGGTCTGGAGAAGCTGTTGCTGGACTTCAACTGCATTTAGGTGGCGATTTCTCAACACAGTGGAAACAATATAACGGTCTTCTCGGGCACTAGTACACCTGGGTCTGCCATTACCAGGTCTCTTCAAATGGTTTCCAGTCTTTTCGTACCTTCGCTTCACCTTCTGGACCATTCGTAACATCACACCCACCATTCTTGCAGTACGACGCATACTGATGCCTAATTCCAGAAAATTCATGATCCTAGCACATTCTTCAGGTGAAAGGGGCATGATAAATAAGTTTATGTGCTGTTGTCTAACTAAGATTTAGTAACAAGACTCAACGATCAAGAAAAAATTTGAAAACAAAAATGGAAACAAAAACTGAATGGTAAAATTGTAATTCGAAAAGGATTATTTTTGATTTTAAAGTTTTTTTCAGTCATTTCTTAAAAGAAGATCACCGACTTCGAAAATATATCTTGTGATATATTTTAGAAACAAAAAGGATTCGAATAATAGTTTAATTTTGTGAATCCTTTTTGTTTCGAAAATATATCTTGTAATACTCGTATATTTTCGAAACAAAAAGGATTCGAATAATAGTTTAATTTTGTACATAAAAACTTCATAGTCGGTGATCTTCTTTTAAGAAATGGCTGACAAAAACTCTAAAATCAAAAATAATCCTTTTCGAATTACAATTTTACCATTCACTTTTTGTTTCCATTTTTGTTTTGAAATTTTTTCTTGATCGTTGAGTCTTGTTACTAAACCTTAGTTAGACTAGACTGTATGCACACGATATTTAATAATTGAATAATGTATCATTTTCATTTTTAAATCAATAGATTAGTAGTCTTAAAAGTATGTAATGCCTTCTTTATCTCTCGTAATCACTGTCACTCTCATTGTCACTGCCCATCGACAATGACGGGCAGTGACAATGGTTATGAAAAATATGCATTGGTCATATTCTTCATGTATTTTTAGGACCTTATCTGTATAATAGGTTCAACACGGTACTATGCCTTTACGCTAAATATTCTGTAGCTTACACTAGTAAGCTATAGAATATTTAGCGATACTCAAAACAGACACAGTAAAAATTTTGTCATGATGATAATTTATTCCCTAATAAAATAACCTATCTACTTTTGGGTATGAATACATAGGCTAGAGTTAGGTATTAATGTACCAATATGCTTTTTTCATAGTTGTTAATAGATTATTTTTGTTTCAGATTTACAAAAAAAAAAAATATCCAATGTAATTGAAATGTAGAGTGATGGCCTGAAACAGAGGTTTCAATAAACCTAGATCGGGCGGGTCGTTATCTAACATTTTAATTCTAAACCATCATTACTTGCACCTGTACCTAATTAATAATATTGTAGCTTTATTTTATTAATAGACATTATATAATGAAGAAGCCGTTGGTCCCGGCTGTTATTTGTAGTTCTTTGACAGGTGTTACGCGTCGTCATAAGCCCGAAAGTTTGACAACCAGTCTAAGAGTCCAAGAGGTATCGTGTTACCCAGTAACTGGGTTGTGGACAGACAGGCAGTCGCTCGATGTACAATATTGGTATTCTGCTGCATCGGGTTAGACTGGAAGCTGACCCAGCATAGTTGGGTTTTCGAACGTCAAAATTACATAAGACAGTCCCCCCAAACGCTACTTACATCAACAATTCTTTCTCTCTTCATTAACAATACCTATAACTCCATCTTGGATCACTCTGATTTTGCCTGGTTTCTAACGGAGATATATCGTTCTATAAACTGGGGCATAGCAAATGAATCATTTGGGATACAGTCATTAGATTTGAGTGAAATTAAATCTCCTGGAAGACAGTGGATTACTCCGCGATCGACAGCTTTGAGAAGGGTCTTATGTCCCTTCACAAAGTTTTACGACGAACAAAAATAAACAGGACTATGAAACATTATTATAGCTTCATAATACATTTTGTTTTATTTGTGTTCTTTTCTGGGCCAAGCTTGTATAGGGCCGTTATCAATCTCCTTTAGTCGCTTAAGTGGCAATATGATTAACTTTGAATAAAAAGGGAGCGGAGAAAAATATTTGTAGGATATTTCGAATCGAAATGCAGCAACACATCTGATATTTAACGAAGCCGTAGCTAGTTTTATAGCACAGTATTCTGGCCACAGTGAGGCAAATCCAGCGACACGACTTTACGTTGATTGTTTTAATGATTAGGAAATACACCTTTTAACCAAAAAAGCCAAACAAGTTAGTTGACACAATCGGTGCGAGCAAACCTCACGCAACCCGCGCTTTATTTTTTTGAGTGTTAGCGTGTATAATATTGTATGTATGTGTGTACGGAGAGAAATGAAAGGTTGTGAAGAATTTGGATATTTCTTTTACTCACAAAACGTATTACAATAGAGATACTTATGCAGATGGTAATCGCGTCTATATCGGGCGGTGGTTACGTGCGAACTAGTTTCGCCGATCCCTGCACGTACGAAATAAATACAATATGAATGTGCCAGCGTTCTTACAAGTTACACCCTGTATTCCTTACAAATTAAGTACCATACACACTGCAACGTAAGGCAAACTGCAGAGTTCCAAAATCAAAATGTGACCGGGCTCAACATGTTAGCAACATTATTATTGTTTCATTACTTGTTGTGGTGTGCGGTTAACGGTCGGAACGCTTGTAAATGACGTCATTATCAACTGAATTTCAGAATTGGATGCGGAAGTATCTTCCCAGAATCGAGGAATAATGTTTGGGGAGTGTGGTTGTATTGTATGAATAGAGTGGCTGAAATTTAATTGAATATTTTGGATGGAAGAACGTGGTTTTGAACGGTTTAGTAAATAGGCTGTGGGCAGACAATAATGTGAGACAATTATTTACAGCCTGTATTTTCCCAAGCAGGGTCGAAGCCTCTTTTTTATAGAGAAGAAACGCCTATTCATTTGTTATTATCAATGGTGAATAAATAATAATACATTATTATTTATTTTTTTCAATTACAACATACTGTTTTTAGCCGACTGCCCCAGAAGGAGAATTATGTTTTTCGAGAGTATGTATGTATGTATGTATGTCTATTTCTTTGGCACGCTTTGTAGCCTAAAGGGCTTGATGGATTTTAACATAGATGTGTCGTTAGATTCGTCTTTATTGTGGGAGTGACATGGCTACATAATTTTTATGTATTGCGTCTGCAAATACAAAAAAAGGGAGGGAAAAGTTTTTTTAAAATAAATCACAACACTATTGATATCAAATAAAAGCTAGTAATTAGTCAATTCCACATATATATGACGGATAGTCAGAATGGTTAGAGCTACCATCAGCCGGGTTCATGTGGGTATCGTGCAAATAAATAACAATTACTTAGGCAAATAATCACTTTATCCTTGAATAACTCGTTACAATTAACTACTATTTATGCACAAAACGTAAGACAGTTCCGAAGCGTCTTCACTGCTCGCTCACCAGGGTAAGAAGAATGCCTGACTTAGCACGTTCTCTTCAACCTCGTAACCGACCGGCAACGCTCCGACTCTGTCGAAGCGTGCATCTGTCAAGTAATCTTGACAGTTGCCGCTAGGTGGCTTGCTTTGTTTTGTTGTAAACATCAATTGCCGGATGCGACATAATATATATAAAACTAAAAAGCTTGAAATAAAACAAATTAAACCAAAAAAATGCTTTCCCATTTACATTAAGTCCAAAGATTGGATCCGCGTGTTGACTCGATATTAGCCGGCTTAAGGGACGGGTGATCGCCGTTGACCTTGGCCATACAAATACGCGTCGCGCTCACGCCGCACCAACGTTCGGTTTCATATGGAATATTTATTATAAGCAACGAAAATATGAAAAAAAACACAGATAGAATTATAAATAATCAAATAGTCTGTGCATACAAAAAAAAAATCATGAAAATATCTTAAGTAATTTAAAAGTAATATCGTTTTATATGCTTCGGGTATCGGTAATTCCTGAATTTATTTTATAAAGTATTTTACTACAAGACTTAAATATTCACATATAGAATTGACGTGTATGCATTCTTGTTTACGATACATTTTTTGCATAACTTACTTGCATTAGGTATATGAAGGGGTTATAACAGATAAAAAAATCAAAATCAAAAGTCATTTATTCAAACTAGGCTGAGAATCAGCACTTTTCGAACGTCAAAGTTACATAAGAAAGTCCCCCAAAACGCCCGCCCTTCACCACTTCCTAGTGCTTTAGCTGGGAAGAAGAAGTGGCGGAACGAACTCCCCAGCAGCTGTTCACAAAAGACACTAACATCCTATGTCTGCACCTTAACACATTCGCTCAATCGCGCGTGAAAGAGCGCGCGCTTAAAGATGTTGAAGAGGAAGATAATGCCTATGATGCAAAATAATTGCGAAGCAGTGGCGTTCCTTCGCGCAACCCTGAACGCTCTAAAGCACTCGCGAAAGAGCGTGCGAGTGAAAAGGCTATTTTAATTACTAATCAATTAATTACTGAGCGCTTGGCTTTTGCGCTATGTTTTTCAGATACGATTGCCACGTGGAACAAATATTTGTAACATGACATCTGTTCCCCGAAGGGTGAGGAAGAGGTGTAACAAATATTAGCTTATGTAAATATAAAAATGAGGGATGTTTGTAACAGATCCACAAAACAGAAAAAATACCGAGAGTGAAAAAAAAATCTTATTCAACTTTTGATATTCTCATAGTCAAAGATTTGAATCGTTAGATTTAATGATTTCACACATCCCGCATGGAACAATAGATACTATTTTCAGTATGAGTGAGAGAGATAATACTATTCAAATGTCAGTGTCAACGAAACAGAAACGTAACCACCTATTGACGGGGTCGGGTGAATCTAACGATTTAAATCTTTGCTCATAGTTTGTCTGTGTCGAGAAATAGTGGCCCCTTTACTCAATAGATAAGTTACTACAGACAAACAAGAAGTAAAAGCAATTTCTCTTTAACCTTCCAAGCTACCTCTTGGCTCTCGGCATACAATCCACAATTTCCATGAAGTTACTGTAGCAGAGGAATCATCTCCATCGTTCAGTGGAAGCAAACAACAAATAACAAACCATTACTTACGTGTATTTTTACAGTATTTCCGTTTTCAACCCATAACATTTTATTTTTTCATAAAGGATATTGAATTTCCGTTCTAAAGAGACCAAAGACAGTTTAAAATATAATGCTATCACAAAAGCATTATATTTCAAGGTGGGGGTACATTTTTGTGGAAATGCCCACATACAGGCATAAAAAACAAGCTAGTTATGGAACCACAGCCCTTACAGATATTGCGTGTGTAAGCACTTTTGCCCAGCATGATCTGTGTGGTCACTGAGATTGCATATCTGATAAGAATATGATTGTTTAATCTAAGTCTAGTTCATAGGTTAGTTCGTGAATTACATCCCAATATGTAAGACGTCTCATTATAGAGTTAAATCTTTAATTCATTATATTTATTTTTTTAAAGTCCTTTAAGGCGCTCCCAATCCTGACTAGCTATAATGGTAGTCTCGGTATACATTCTAATTTATAAATATGCGGCCATGAATGGACATTCTAGACTTTGTAACAATATCAGTTAATAAAAATCCATACTAATATTATAAATGCAAAAATAACTCTGTCTGTCTGTGTCTGTCTGTTAACTTTTTACGCCTAAACCAATGAACCGATCGTTATAAAATTTGACAGATAAGTAGCTTGGGAGCTAGAGAACGACTGAAAGCAATGAAATACAAAATATATGCAGATGAAGTCGCAGGAAGCAGCTAGTTGCTAATAAAACAGTTTGATTGTATAAGCAATGCTGCAGGTAAGAGATTATAGCGGAAAAAAATCAAAATCGTTCAAATTCTTGGATCGCGTGGCTTTTCAACACCTTCGCAGTTATTTACCTATATGTTGAAAAACTATTATTTTCTGTCTGTTGTCTATAATTCCATCCAGTTCTCTTACTTTTCTTGAACAGTGATGTTACTACGACTTACTGCTTTCTTCATTTTAACTTCATTATTTTACTTCCTACCTTCTTTAAAGTCACTAAAACACTAAATCTGAGAAAACCATAATTATTTAGCAGCTCCAAATCTTTGGCCTGACCAATCTCCTCAATAAATTGATTTAAATATGCGGTTTTTAACCGACTTCAAAACAAGAAAATTGAGAAAGAATGTTCAGAGTCCTTACCATTCTTTCTCAAAACCGCCCAATTAATGGCCCCAAAACAAGCAACATTGAGTACCTCGCTCGCGGATATCATAACGATACAAGACTTTTGCTTCTCGTCTTCTATATAAGATAGGTGCTATCTTATCTGTAGTAGACGAGAAGCAATAATACTGATCTAATTAAAAGGTAATTGTTGGGTGTGTGAGTCGCTCCTTGCACCTTTTGTGCCCCGTATATGGCTTTTATGTAGTCTTTTGTACCTTTTTGAGTTTTGTTTTAGTTATTTTAGTTTGTAAAGAAGTTTGTAGTTTGTTTTTGTTTGTTTGTGCCCGGTTGATGGCAATGGCTCACCCCATTACATGGGACTTAAACATAACTGGCGAAATGTGGGTGTACTACAGGTACACCTCTGCCCAACCCTTCGGGGAAACAAGGCGTGATGTTATGTTATGTAGTTTGTAAGGAAAAAAAAAGTTTTTATTTTTTTTTTTGTTCCTACTCCCGAAGGCTAAGCCTTCGGGAGTAGGAACAAAAAAAAAAGAGAACCATAGAAAAGTTAGTTAGTTAACGGGAGAGTGGACAAAAATGACATTTCACAGTTTTCTACCGAGAAATGTACACAAGCGATTTCTATTCTACAGTAGAGTAGACACAGAAAGCGTCATACTTTTTTTTTTGGGTGGGGAATCATCAAATAACTTCTCCCACTCTGGGCGGAGCGGGAGGGTGTGTCAGACTCTTACTGACTAAAACCCACCCGTATTCCTTCCGTTGCCTGTGTTCCCAAGGGCCTCGGTAACCCTTTAGTACCTTCCCGTGACCCCGGCAGCTTTCCCGCGACCCCGGCAGCCTTCCCAACCCCGGAAGACGTCATGCTAAGCCTGCTGATCTTTAGCTTGTTTCTGGAAAACTGTCGTCTTCCTCTTGGTAGTGAGGTGGGCGTTAATAGCTGCGACACAGCTGCCAGCTTATGTTAGCCAGCTATTTTTGCTACGTCAATTTGCCGTGTTATAGCCATTTCATAAAACTGTCAAAGAATGACAGATGTGATCTGAATATGCTGACAATTTACGTTGGCAGTCAATTTACTAAACATTTAATTTCCCGGACTTTAAATACATATTTCAGATGCTTCATTCTACTTTCCTACTAATATTATAAATGCGAAAGTTTGTAAGGATGGATGTATGGATGGATGTTTGTTACTCTTTCACGCAAAAAGTACTGAACGGATTTGGATGAAATTTGGCACACAGATAGTTCATAACCAGGAATAACACATAGGATACTTTTTATCCCGATATACTTACGGGGTCAAAACTTATGCGAGTGAAACCGCGGGGCGCATCTAGTTTAATATAATTACATCGTGGGGCTCGTGGCTAAGTAATAACAGCCGCACGGGCCTATTGATCAGGTTTATCTTCGCTTGCCAGTAAGCCTTTGGTCCCGGCTGTCATTCGGTATCTTTGACAGTCGTTACGGGTCATCGGAAGCCCGAAAGTCTGACAAACAATCTTACATATGGGTATCGTATTACCCAGTAACTGGAGTGTGGAAGTCTGATAAAGCTCCAGGTAAAATACTGGTATTCAGCTGCATCGGATTAGACTGGAAGCCGACCCCAACATAGTTGGGAAAAGGCTAGGCAGATGATTATGATTCAACCTCATTACATTAAGGGTGTACGAGGGTGACAATGAAAGTTCTTAAAAAATAAAAAACTTAACAAACTAGGAAGTTATTAGTTTTATTATATCTTTTCAAAATAGTGTCCATTTACATCAATACAGCGCTGCATCCGATGGAACCACTAAGAAAGGTACTTTAGCCACTCGTCCTTAGGGGTCTCTTCGACGGCATTTTGAAACGCAGTCACTGCTTCCTCAGCGTCCAATCAACGTTTTCCTCGAAGTTTTTCCTTTATTTTCGGAAATAAATAATAATCGCAAGGTGCAAGGTCGGGGCTATAGGGCGGGTGACCCAGTAATTCCACGTCTGACGTCGCCAGGTAGTCTATTGTTTGTTGGGCGGTGTGCGACGGTAGGAAGGAGGATCCTACTGCGAGGTCGTTTCTCCCAAACTTTATCCGAGACAAGTGGCAAACAATTGTTAGTGTACCACTCTGCAGTAACTGTTTTTCGATCCTCTAAAACAATTGTTGCGTAATGACCTGTCCTTGTGAAGAACGAGGCCACCATCTTTTTCCCGCACTTCGACCTCTCTTCGCTTTAGTTGGCAACTCCTCGGAAGGAAACACCCAGACAGCAGACTGTCAGTTTCAGGATCATAACAATAAATCCAGCTTTCGTCACCCGTAGTATGTCGAACACAGCACACACTTTGACCGAGGTGACTCAAATAGTCACCTCGGTCAAATCTTTGAACCATTTCACGACACCAATCAACACGACGAAGTCAGCTCAGCAGTTGTGCTCGTAACCAAACCAACGAAGCACACAAATACGAATTGAAATGTATTGAGGGCCATATAACAATTGCAAAAGCGTTCAAAGCGCAAGTTGCAGTTCAAAGCATTTCGTATTTCTAGAAAGCTTTCAACACGATTGACGTTAGCTTTTCGGTAGTGTGCGTTCATTAAACTTGACGCGTGACGCGATCGGTAGCACTGAATTTTGCAGTCATGTGATTGGTAGTTCTATTCTGTCAGTCGCCATTTTGAACTTTATTAGTATTGAAACTAAGACTGAAAAATTCAGTGCTATAGTGAATTCATTATAGCTGTAGCTTATGTCAATCCAATATGTTTTTGATATTTCCATTCCGACTCTTCACAAAACATAATCAGCAGGCCCAACTTTATGTTCTATAAATAAATTATGTATGATAGCATCTCATTTATTAAGTGTCCTTTGCCAAGTTGTTTAAATATTCGATTACTTTACTAATCCCTTGGTGCTTGGGTGAGATTAAATTGTGGTTTGGTACCTGCGAAATGTCGCTGTCGACATATTGTTTGGTATTTCCGGAAGTATCTAAGGAATAATTAGGGCTTATTCGCTTTTGATAATTTTCAGTATGATAATTGGTTTGTTATTATTGTAGCTGTTGATGTTTTGGAGTCCGGATTGTATGTGAAAATAATTGACGTATCTGTTTTATTTTACGCCCATCGTGAATAATAAAAGAAATGTTTTGCTTTCGTATTAAGAACATCTGCTGAATAGAGCAGAGCAGCATAGAGCATTGAAACGAAATTATATTTAATCTGTGAGTAGCTTTGCGAGATACGTACTTTTTCACGTCAATAGACACTTACACATCAATAAACACAGTAATGCTACGGCTACACTGTCGCGATAACGCGAACTTCACTTCGCGCGCTCTCTGTTGTACAGGGAGACGGCGAGTGGTGTGCGAGAGAGAGGGAGCGAAGTGTAGTTCGCGTTATCGCGACAGTGTAGCCGTAGCATCAAGGCCCGTGCGCATTGCACAAATCCTCCTTCATCACTTTTTATATATTATATGAACCAACGCACACCACAGGCAGGCCGCACCGCACTTTTTGTCTGAAAACACGTTGCGCTGCGGCTGTAATGTATAATGTATATTTAGAAGGAAACACAATAACTGCATGCTTTCAATCTTTAAAAATAAAAATCCCCACAAACTTACAACCAACTTCAAAACAAAACACGCATCAAGAAACAATTTAAAGGTGTTTTACAAATATCGCAGAAACAGATACACAGGGCTTTTGAATCCTCCTGAGAGGAACTAAACTTAAAACTTCACAATTTTGACTCTTGCCACCGACTGCCAGCTCTAACTTTCGTTTGGTAAGACCCTGTTCACGGGATCGAGCGATGCGACTCGCGCGCGCTTCATCTGTTTCCGTCCGTCGCTCCGCAAGGCGTGTCGCGGTGACTTGTGGCGAGCTCAAAACAACTTTAATTTGTTTTCTCCGCAGTCGCTGTAGCAAGACGCGTGTCGCTTGAGCGTGCAGCGTGGCCAAGGGGTAAACCAGAGTAACTTTGAATTACGGACAGCGAGAGGAGAATTGTATCTCCTTTACAGAATACAGCGCATAGTCCGGTGGAATCTAAAGCTGTTTGCTACTTTGCTTTTACGGTTCTAGTTTAAAAGGGAGTTGGTTTACAAAAGCAGGGGTTTACTGAAAGGAGTATTGAAGTTTATTGGGACGTTAATGCATAGTGCAGCTAAATATATGATGTTTAAATAAAGTAGTTATAAAACTCGCCCTGTGACTCGCCCTCTATAGCATGAAACATCACATAGCTGGCAAAAACTGGTTATACTTGAATGAATTTGTTGCAAATAAAGTCAAATTGTGTGAGCGGTGATGGGCCAGTGGTAACGACCGCGACTTACAAGTTGTACGGCGTGGGTTCGTACTCTGCACCGCCGAGTCCTCGTGGAGGAGTTCGGCGGCGGAGATCTCTCGCGTCCGGCCCTGGTTCAGGCCATGGTATGGAGCGAGAGGGCATGGGCAGCAGTCACCTCCTTTTGCGAAGCAGTAATGCTCGTGAAGGAAGATGCGGGACGGTTAAAGGAAAGGCAAATTTCGCGCCCTCTCGCCCCTAGCCGCCGTAGGAGACGCCCTGGGTGTCGGGAATCCCGGGTGGAATTCCACCGTAGGCGCGGGCTTGCGGACGGTGAGCAATGGGTAGCTCGTTGTCCGATAAGGACCAGGCCCGGGTCGACGGCGCGTTGTGTTCCACGAGCGCCTCAAAGAGATGTCGTTAGCACAAGTGTAGGGATCCACTAGGGCCGATGCCTGCCGGGGTCGCAGGATAGTCCAAAAAGGTTACCGAGGCTCCTAGTAACACAGGCAACGAAAGGAACACGGGTGGGTCAGGAAGAGTCTGACACACCCTCCCGCTCCGCCCAGAATGGGAGAAGTTATTTGATAATTTCCCACCCAAAACAAAAAAAAGGTTGGTACCCTGATAGAAGCTTTACTTTGTGTAAACTATTTCATCACCACTGTTCTCAAAACGGTGAAGGAAAACATCGTGAGGAAACCAGCATGTCCTAGAACCGAATATTTGAAGACATGTGACGTCTACCAACCCGCACTGGGCCCGCGTGGTGGATTACGGCGCACTCCCTCTCACCGAGAGGAGACCTGTGTCCCAGCAGTGAATGAATGAATGAATAATATATTTATTTGCAAGAATATAGGTAGCTAACACAAGTTCTTAATCTCTATGGGTTTCACTATATTCGGCATTTCAGCCGTGCACGTATTTAGATTTTACGTATTGGTTATACTTACGAGTATAGCATGCAGTACACATTTAGTAATTAGCAGTAATATAAAAATACAAATAATAATTTCATAATTTAAATTTAGATTACAATGCAATTAACAAAATTAAAATGAAATACAATTTTATTCATTTACTCTAAAATAATAATTATATTAAAAATTCAGATCAATAGATCCGATTTTGATTAAAATTAATGAATAAAATGATGTCATATCAATAAAAATAGCAAGAATAATGAAAATGTTTCAATATTATTTAAGTAGTAGTAGTTTATATGTGGATATCATAATAATTATAATAAATAAGTTTTACATTTTACACTCAAAATATTTATTGATGGAATAAAAACATCTCTCACACAACCAACTATAGGTGTATAGCTTTCTATTAAATTCTAAATCTAGCAGTTCGGCTAAGTGGTTATATATTTTCACCGCCATGGTATAACAGTTTGTGTTGCATACTTTTAGTCTATTACGCGGGACTCTTTGACATAGCCTTTTCATCTTCTTTGGGAACATTGCCGATTATGCATGGCTGATTATGTAAAGTCAAGATAATTATTTTTAATCATAGAAGCAGAAGTATTCCAATTCCAAAACTGAATTCCGTGCTGATTTTAACAGCACTTCAGTCTAATTGCCAAATGCACTAAATTATTAATCTGTAACAAATGCGTGTTTCTAAATATCTTATAGAAGGGCCATCACAAATAAACATCCTACGCCAAAAGAAAAGCGCGTTACCATATAACATAAATCATCCACATTATAGCGATTGTAGATGACATTCACACATGCATATTAATGTACGGACGGCATTCATAATTGAGAACCAAGATAAAACGCTCGCTAGCTCGAACGTAGAACTTTCTCGCTTTTCGAACAGTGTAGCTGCATTGTGGATGTTACGACTGCTAGAGATTCTACAACTAGTTGCTTTCAATACACAGCATAATCAACCTATAATGTTCCCACTGCTGGGACACAGGCGTCCTCTCTGTGAGAAGGATTGGGCCGTAATCTACCTTGCGGGCCCAGTGCGGGTTGATAGATGACACATGTCTTCGAATTTTTGGTTCTTGGACATGCCGGTTTCCTCATGATGTTTTCCTTCATCGTTTTGAGAGCAGTGGTGATGAAATAATTTACACGAAGTAAGGTGCCTGTCAGGGTTCGAACCTATGACCTACAACTCGTAAGTCGCGGTCGTTACCACTGGGCCACCACTGCTCTCGCTTTTCTCTCACCATTGCTTTTAATGATAGTTCAAAATCTATAAGTAGATTTATTGTTAGGTATTATGATGTCCTATATCGTCAGGGCATACGTAAATTGCAAGACACAATGTTCTACGATCTTTACACATAATCTTTTGGTTTGTCTATGTTCGTATTCGTACGTTTTGTGTTTAAGACGCTGACAATACCTAAACCGCGGTCATTGTCACATTGCATAGAAAAGAAAGAGAAGCGCGATGGCACAACGCTTGTAATTTATTGCAAAATATGAAGCATTTATCTATTTACTTACAATTGAGTTAAGTAATCGAAAATAAAAATAACCAAGTTCTGCATTCAAATAAGACGTTCTTGTTTTTAATTAAATACGTAACGTATGTTGATATTTAATACAGATCTTTTGGATTAGAACCCAAGCTAAGAGGTTAGTTTATATCGAGATTTTTTTTCAAAACGTGTATTGGTAACAACCAAGTTCTGGGAAATATGTTCAAAATTAACTTATATTTTTTCCACTACCACAAACTATACAGATTTGGATTTTTTTTTTTAAGAGAAGCGTATTTTGGTCAATTGGGTCTTGTTAGCGCCGTAACTGTGTTTTTCATTTCACAAAACATTACTAAAATCGTCAAGTGACTCTTGACGATTTTAGTAATGTTGATAGTTAACTCATCACAGTGGCATTTTTCTGCTTAACCTTTTCCCAACTATGTAAGGGTCGGCTTCCAGTCTAACCGGATACAGCTGAATACCAGTATTTTACATGGAGCGACCTCCACAACCCAGTTACTGGGTAACACGATATCCCTTGGTAAGACTGGTTGTCTAACTTTCGGGCTTCTGACGACCCATGATGACTGTCAAAAATCCACTAATGACAGCCGGGAACCACGGCTTGATATGTAAAGATGGTCACCCATCCACGGACCAACCACGGCAAGCGTTGCTTAACCTGATCTATCGACGCGTGCGGCTGTTATTACTTAGTCCCGTGCAGCTCTATCAGCCGTGTTGATTCGGTATTCATTCTCGTTGACAGTTGACTCTTCGTATTAAACACTTCTAGTCTTTTTTTACCAAAATAAATATGAATGGGATCTAAAGCCAAGCGCAACCCTTAAATTGCATGCACTCGAACATGTTACAATATATTCTTTATGTATCTGTTCGAAGTCAACATAATATTTATAACAATCTTCAGCTGCTGTAGGAAGAATCCCAAAGGTACGACCACGATAAATAAATAAGTTGCAATCTTGTGCAACGACCAAAGGAACTATCGATTGTAGTCTAAAGAGTATGTCAAGCGAGTATGTTTAAGTTAGTGAGAACTAAGGTAGGTATATACATATTTAGTCAACATTCATCCACTGTTTCTTGTTGAAATCTCCTTCTTTTCGAACATCATTCAAGGAAGACTGAGGAGTATGAAATGAAACGCTTCATTTCAAAACATTTTTACCCGACTGCCTCAGGAGGGTAATGTTTTTCGAGAGTATGTATGTATGTATGTATGTATGTATGTATGTATGTATGTATGTATGTATGTATGTATGTCTATTTCTTTGGCACGCTCTGTAGCTTAAACGGCTTGATGGATTTTAACATATGTACTTACTTAGGTGTACTTAGATTCGTCTTAATTGTGGGAGTGACATAGGCAATATTTATAAATTGCATCTGCAAATATAAAAAAAGGAGGGGAAGGGTTTTTTTTCTATTAATTGCAACAATATTGGTATCAAATAAAAGCTAGTAATGAGTAATTTTCAAATATATATGTTAATAAAACTAAAACGCTTGAAATTAAATAAATTATTTAAAAAACAAAAAACCTGACTGCAAAAACACATAACTGAAAAGGGAAAATCTATAATCTATATAATTTTGGTCTTGCAGGCGGGGACAGTCGAATAACCTGAAATATGGTTTAACTGTTGATTGTCCCCGCCTGCGATACCAAAATTATATAGATTATAGATAATGCTTGTTTTTCCCTTTTCAGTTATGTGTTTTTGCAGTCGGGTTTTTTGTTTTTTAAATAATTTATTTTATATTTCAAATAAATCTACATGGAAACTTACAAAACATCAGAAGCTAGATCACCATATATTTCTCGATGGTGCGTCGTGTGCGATTCGTTTTGTGTCGGTACTATTGTCGGATCCAGTCATTAGTACGGACACGCAACGAATCGCAAACGCGCCAACTGGCGACATCGGGTGATCTACACACCTACAACGCGCTTCTACAGAGTCGCAATGTCTTAAGGCCACGACGAGGAATATATTCAGTGTCTGATCCCATCGGAAGACGTCGTGGAACTGTACTCGATTCGTTTTGCTCAGTTATTGTGTTAATTGTAATTTGTAGTTAATGGTGCTAATTCCCTTGTTCACAAACAAAACTAAATTTAAGTTCAGTGCATCTTTTCCTTCCTATTTCATTAGGAAAAGGACAGAAGAAAAAAGTTAGTTTAGTCCTGTCAAATTAATAAGCGCTTGACGTAAATTGACGTAATTTTAGTAGGCAAGCTTTTAATCACGTCTAAACTTGTAGTAGGAGCAGTGACAGGTGCTGATTAATTTGACAAGACTAAACTAAAATGTATCTTCTGTCCTTTTCTTAATGAAATAGAAAGAAAAAGTTGCACTGAACTTAAATTTAGTTTAGTGTGTGAACAAGGGAATCGGCACCATTGTTTTAATTTGTGATTTAAATAAATGCTGTGTATCGCATCCAGTGTGTTTTCATTGCACGAAACTTATCTTCTGCCCACATGATGTCCGAATCTAACGGAGTAAATTCTGACGATACATATATCTTTGAGGAGAATATATGGGCAAGTAATGGCGCAAGAATTAATTTCTTGCCAATATTATACATTCGTCCCTACAAGTGACCTCTGTTGACGTCACATGCGTCTTTTGTAGATTACTCAATTAGCAAAGCAACTTAAGAATTGTTGAATAAACTACCAGCAACCCAAATCCCAGTCGCCAGTTACATCCCACAGGCAGCCTTACCAAAGTTTTTATTGAATTTATCAGTAGACTTGAAGATACCGAGTATAGCGCTTTCAGAGTTTAATTAATTTACCTAAAGCACGTGAGTTGAACTTCATTTTGAACTAAAACATTTTGTGGCCTGAACTTCTACGTTTCGCACAGAACTATTAATATATTAAATTGGAGAATTTCATATACGGTATGAGGATATTGGCAGTAGTGATCACGAAAGTGGAGTCGAGGAAGAATAATTAATACCTGCCGACTGTGTTAGTGGAAGTTCATTATTAATAATGTTCTGTAGTTATTCTGTACTTTCTGAAATTGGCGCCAGTGAGAGAAAAGTTGAAAGGAAATCGTTTAGCTTGGTATGGGCATGTGATGAGGAGGGAGGAAACGCATGTTACTAAAACATACATACATAATCAGCCTGTAATGTTCCCACTGCTGGGACACAGGCCTCCTCTCTGTGAGAGGGAGGGAGTGGGCCGTAACACACCACGCGGGCCCAGTGCGGGTTGGAAGATGTCACATGTCTTCGAATTTTTGGTTCTAGAACATGTCGGTTTCCTCACGATGTTTTCCTTCACCGTTTTGAGAGCAGTGGTGATGAAATAATTTACACAAAGTAAAGCGCCTGTCTGGGTTTGAACCCACGACCTACAACTCGTAAGTCGCGGCCGTTACCACTAGGCCACCACTGCTCTAAAAGAGTTGTTACTAAAAGAGTGATGAATATTAATGTTGATGGATGGAGAGAGAAAGAAAGGCCAAAGAAAAGTTGGATGGATTTTGTGAGGAACGATATGAACGAGAAGGGAGTGAATGATAGCATGATGGTTGACAGGGGAGAGTGGAAAGAGAAAATGTGTTGCGCCGACCATTAGTAACATGGGACTAGAAGAAGATAATGAGTTATTTTGTACTCGTTTTGCATAGAAAAGGAACGGATAGTAGATAGATATTGTTTTAACTTCGTGCTTATGGATTTTATTTCGTTCTAATGGCTTTTGATCGATTTTAATTCTGCGATGAGTAGAAGTAGGCTTATGAAAGGATTACCGTGGTTATTGTGTCAAAATAAGTTGGACCAACACTTTTTGTAATGCTTCCTCCAAGCCAAAAGTATTTTATTTTTACTCAACAGTTTACGTTGCATCCAGCTGCAAAAAGAAAAAAACAAAACAAGTGCACCAATCAGTGTCTGTATGAACGCAATTCTGAGTAAGTGTTACATAAGTAGAGTCGTGGTGGCCCAGTGGTAATGGCCGTGACTTAAGAGTTGTAGGTCGTAGGTTTGAACCCGACCAGGTGCTTTACATTGTGTTAATTATTTCATCACCTCTCAAGACGGTGAAGGAAAACAACTTGAGGAAACCGGCATGTCCTAGAACTAAAAATTCGAAAACATGTGACATCTACCAACACGCACTGAGCCCGCGTGATGGAATACGGCCCAGTCACTCTCACAGATAGGTGGCCTGTGCGTCCCAGCAGTGGGAACATTATAGGCTGATTATGTATGTTTATGTGTATGTATGTTACATATGTATTTAAACCACAAGTTACTAATTGACTGTTGCGACTTTTAGCATTCTATTCGGTGATGAACAGATCAGGGTTATACATAGAAAGACAATAGTGTGTATTGTCTAATATAATGTTAAACCACCTTTGTATAATAGTTTCTGCAACCGTTTCTGCAACAGTTTTGCAAAAGTTTTCAGGCAAGTGTCCCAATGAATGACGGATATAATTTTGTTCTGAGTGAGTCACACATTAAGACGCTGACAACACCTAAACTGCGGTCACTGTCAGATTGCATAGAAAAGAAAGATAAGCGCGATGCCGATGACACAACGCTTGTATTTTATTGCAAAATATGAAGCAATTATCTATTTACTCAAAATTGAGTTGAGTAATCGAAAATAAAAAACATCCAGTTTTGCGTTCAAATAAGACGGTCTTGTTATTAATTAAGTACGTAACGTATGTTGATATTTAATACAGATATTTTGTATTATAACTCAAGATAAGAGGTTAGTTTAACGTTAGTTTGTATCGACATTTATTTTCAAAACGTGTTTTGGTAACAACCAAGTTCTGGGAAATAATTCAAAATTAACATTTGTTTTTTCCGCTAACACAAACTACACAGATTTGGCAATTTTGTTTCTTAAGAGTAGCCCATTTTGGTCAATTGGGTCTTGTCAGCGCCTTAAGGTCGCAAATTCTAAGAGGTCCCCAATAAGATGGAGGGGACAAAATATTAAAACATTCATCATTCTCCGGCCCTTATCCCAATTAATTTGGAATGTCTCTTTCTTCCATACTTCTCTATTAGTTGTCATCTCGGTAGTCACCCCCTTTCTAGCCATATCATCTTTCACACAGTGCATCCATCGTTTCTCTGGTCTTCCCTAACACAATCTCACTACCAAGTTCTTTAAATCAAATAAATCGAATTCAATGAGACGAAAAGTATTAAACATCTTAAAACTGAAGCTACACACACAACAGACGAAAAATCAACAATCACAATTCAACAAACACAATTTGTGGAACTCAAACAAGACAACGACGTTAAATTACAGTTTGCAATGTTGATTCATTACCGATTCACCTTCCCTTATGTGCTCTCGTCTTATCAATATTGATACTGAGTTATCAGTGCTTAATCGTGAACGTTCCTGTGTGTTTGATTTGCGAGTTCATTGGAAAATCGTTTGTTGAAAGATAGTTGAGACGAGGAGTATCTTGTTTTGACGGAGTTGTGGTTGTTAGTGCGTGGGTTTAGGCTGCTGAATGTAGGAATAACTTATTTAGGGCGGAGTTCAGCCACTTTTAAAACGGTTATTTTGATATTTAATCAGTTCTTTCCTTAGGAAGTTTGACATGAACCAACTGTTTAAATACCTAACCGGCGGTTTGAATGTTGGTGTGTTGTAGTATAGAAGCCTTTTTTTTGGTTGGAAAATTATCAAATAACTTCTCCCGCTCTGGGCGTAGCTTGAGGGTGTGTCAGACTCTTAAGGTCTCTGCACACAACGGGCGCGGCACGGCGGGTCCGGACGGCGAAGCGACGCTGACCAGTTGTAATGTACTAGATATTACGGACGACGCCACACGCGACGGTAACCGTCGCGCCACGCCGGCGCCGCGCCGAGCGGGAATGCAAGTCAGAAGCGGCGGGGCGGTTCGTGGCTTGACGCGAGCGCAGCGCCGGCAGGACGCCGACGATTTGTGTTGTATGGATTACATATATAGTAGTCACACTGCCGGCGGGGCGTGAACACGTCACGTCGGACGCGAATGTGATTTTGTATTGTTTTACAAAAATGGATGTCGAAAAATTAATCGAATGTGTTCGTGCTCACGTATGTTTGTTCGATTTGGGCCATGAATTGCTAAATACCTATTTGATGAATGACACGACCGGCGTGAAGGGGCGCGGCGGTACGGGACGTGATCGCGCCCGCAGTGTGACCACTGCCGCCGCGCCAGCGCCGCGTCGCCGCCCCGCCACGCCGCGCCCCGTCACGCCGCGCCCGCTGTGTGCAGCCTTTACCTTTACTGACTAAAACCCACTCGTGTCCCTTCCGTTGCCGGTGTTGCCAGGGGCCTCGTTAACCCTTTTGTACCTTCCCGCGACCCCGGCAGGAGTATAGAGGCCTGCAGGATAATTTCGTAGTACGTAATTGCAATGCCTTTCATTTTGACATTTCGACAACATTCATTGCGTTAATTACGTTGTCGATTAGACGATTTTTTCAAAAATAAGAATTAGGAATGGCAATGGATTAGGAAGTTCTTTAGAAATCCATCGGATTGTGAAATAGACTGTGTTACGCAATAAGGGTGCTGTTCATCGTTTTCTTAATAAGCCAGTATATAGATATCAGCATCTATCGTCCCCATAGAACGAAAAGTCACTAAGTCCAAAAAAGGTCAAAATGGTTTTAAATGCCATCAAACTCACCGTGTTCTTCTCCAAATATATATCTAACTATAATTTCAATATCTTATATAGTTTTAATTTTAGCTTGTCCGAAAACACATCATGTTGACACGTTGAAGCTTAAAGTTTGGGGAACAAATACCTAAGTTCCTTAATTATTTAATGACTACCTAAAATCAGCAAGACACAATACTTAAGTAAACTTAGTTATTTTTTGCTTTTTTTAAAACCGTTATCATAAAAGTCTTATTTGTTTTAAAACTCACTAAAACAATTTAGTTAATTTCAGAATAAACGGTTGGTTACAAAATATGAAAGCGAAAATTACGTAGTGTACTTAGTGATTTCTCGATCGACGCATCAATGTAGCATTATTCGACATATTTTTACGCAAATAGTTATTTATGCAACTGTTGTATAATAAGGGGTATAATTGTATCACATGAGCGTTTTAATACCTAATTATGTACAGCATACAAGATTTTATCCACACACATGATATGAATCCTCTATAAAAGGTTCTAAAACCATAGGGAGTTGTACAGTGTTGTAAGAACTATGTAAATTCATGGAAAGTTTCTGGTAATAATTGGTTGGAAATGGCCTTTGCTGCATTAGAAATATCTGATGGTGTGTTATCAAAGCTCATTTTTGTAAACAACAAAGT
This sequence comes from Atethmia centrago, assembly GCA_905333075.3. Lineage (NCBI taxonomy): Eukaryota > Metazoa > Arthropoda > Insecta > Lepidoptera > Noctuidae > Atethmia > Atethmia centrago. The sequence continues at coordinate 17,094,451 of HG995388.1, forward strand.
AATACATTTTTGCAATACTATTATCGAACAAAAATGGCGGGATACGACGTGAATTCGAATACCTTTTTCGATATTTCTTATTCGATAACCTATAGTTTTTATTTTTTCTACTACGGCGCTGTGGTAGTGAAACGCGCGTGCATGACAATGTTCTTTTTTTGAAAAGGAGTTGGTTAATGAAATTTAATACAAAATTATAACACTCGTTTGGATGAAATTATGGTTACTATGGACACTAGTTGTTTTAATGTAGGCAATAAGCTGTTTCAGAAACATTTATAAAGGATTTTGCCCGCGACTTCGTCTGCGTAGATTGGTGAAGGTAAACGTCGCAGATACAGCCATTTCAATGCGTCGTTTTTTGGCTATTGGACGCTCATCAGTATTATTATTACTATCCGCATCAGCGTAGGCATCAAAGTGATCGTTAGAAACATCTTGGGAAAACGTAACCTTTTGATGGTCGAATCGAAATGGCAACCTGGATGTCGAATTTGGTACAGAATATCAAATTCGACATCCAGGTTGTCATTTCGATACTCTTCAAATATAAATGGGTATATTTGACCGGCTGCAACTAACTCGCAGAAACCGCCATAATATGGCGGTTTCTGCGAGTTAGTTCTACATATTATCATTATGTAGAGTGTTGTAACATATCTAATGTATACTCATCTTTTGTCCCATGATTGTTGCCATGACGGTCATGAGACATAACAGCAAATTCATCTCAACTGTTCGTCACATGACACACAATTTCTTTACGAATATCCATGTGTGCCGTACAACAAATAAGAATGCGCCCGGAAAAGGCATGCGCCATCCCCCACTATTGGTACAATAGTAAGGTTTAATAATTTCCCATTGATGTTAACCAACTCTGCTGCCATTTTTAAAAATAGACAGACAAATTTATAAATGTAAAAAAAAAATGCGAAAAACAATACACACTAAATTAAACTTCTAAGACAAACTAAAAGAATACACAAAAAATCAAACACAGTTAATTTTACAATTTAAACTAATAATCTTATTTAATTATTATTACAACAAATGAAAAAGAAATTAGATTAACTACACTGAAAATATTCTAATGAAATAGTGAAAATTAACTTCCAAACAAATTATAGAGCAATCGCAAATATTTGCTAAGTAGGAAAAGAACTCTAGATGATCATGCAATTGAGGATAATTATTGTCAAGGCACAAAAGAAGACATGTTTGACAAATTAAAAGAATATGTAATTCCTAAGGGCTATTCTAGCCCAATCTCAATATCAGAAGATAAGAAAAAGGACCTGTTGAATCTCTGCACCAAAGGCATTATACCTCAACACCTTTTTTCTCGTGGTCGCTTACAATAGGCCTTATCAAAAGGCTAAAAGTCACTTAAAGGGCAATGGAGAGGGCTATGCTTGGAGTTTCCCTACGTGATCGAATCAGAAATGAAGAGATCCGCAGGCGAACCAAGATCACCGACATAGCCCGAAGAATTGCCAAACTTAAGTGGCAGTAGGCAGGGCACATTGCTCGCAGAACAGATAGCCGATGGGGCCGAAAGGTTCTGGAATGGCGACCGCGTACCGGAAGACGTAGCGTTGGAAGGCCTCCTACAAGGTGGACCGATGACCTTGTGAAGGCCGCAGGAATCCGCTGGATGCGGGAAGCACAAAACCGGTCGAAGTGGCGGTCCCGCCACTTCGACCCCAAGCGGGGGAGGCCTATGCCCAGCAGTGGACGTCTTTCGTCTGAAATGATGATGATGATGATGACCTTTTTTCTTGGTATGGAGCTCTACCTACCGGTAAAGATGTTATACTCGTAGACAGGTTGTGCGAATCAGGTGTAACAGAAGAAGGTGAAAACGGTTTAGATTTTTGAAGTTTTAATTTGATAATCTGATTCGTGTACCATACCATAATCAGCCTATAATGTTCGCACTGCTGGGACACAGGCCTCCTCTCTATGAGAGGGAGTTGGCTGTAATCTAATACACAGGCTCAGTGCGTTGGGAGATCTCACATGTTTTCGAAATTTTGGTTCTAGTACATGCCGGTTTCCTCACGATGTTGTCCTTCACTGCGAAGAGAGCAGTTGTGATGAAATTTTTTACGCAAACTAAAGCACCTGCTTGGTTTTGAACCCACGACCTACAACTCGTTAGTCGGGGCCGTTACAACTGGGCCACCACTGCTCTCGATTGATTCGTGTATTTTGTATTAATTGTTCTTGTTTTTTGGGTTTCATGTTATTTTTTTTAATAACGATTAATTATTGTATATCGATTATATTTTAATTATTTTCTTATCCTCTATTATAACTACTAGAAGCGATAAAATACTAAGTCATTATTTTCAGAATATTATGTTGCTCTCAGAACGAAGTTACAATATAACTAAATCAAGTAAAATTATATCAAATTAACTTAAAGATGGCCGAAATATCACTAACTCAGATCGAAAAGTCATTAACTTACTTCGAAACTAAATAATTCAAGGGTAAAAATTAACTACTTTCGTTTTACCTAATTATCTTTCAAACAAATGATTTTCTTTTAATATTTTATATTAAAACATAAGCCTGAATCAAATAACAATGAGATAAGATCATAAATTCAGAAATATCTATTGTCAAATGAAAGTTACGTTATTTTTTCTTTTTTTTTCTTTGATGTCTCGTATCTCATTTTGGTTATTTTCGACTTAATGACTTGTCGCTCTACGGGGATGCTATGTTCACAGGCGAAAAGATTAATTCTATACAGAAAATCATTCGTGTTTTTTGGTCGATTTACACGCTGTTAAATCTCACCTTGTAAATCAAGCTTTAGATACACAGCCTTTGGCATAATTATCATAAGTAGTAGCAACAATAAAAGTTGCACCGTCTAAACAGCTTATAGACGATGCAAGTCATTTGTTGCTTCAATTTTATGGTGTGTGCCACAGGAAAGAAACCTACTACTGTCCTTCTGCAGGGTAACGGCCTCTTCTCCAACAGAGATGGCACGAGCATTGATCATCACGCTTGCTCAAGATGGGTTGGCAATTTCATACTTATTAAATACTAGCTTTTGCCTGCGTTTTCGTCCGCAATCCAGGATGAAAATATATAAATAGCCTATGGCCTTTTTAAGGTCATGGTCTACCCGTGTGTCAAATTTCATCTAAATCCGTTCAGTTGTTTTAGCGTGAAGGCGTAACAAACAAACTCACTTTCACATTTGTATTTTTTTTTTTAAGTTTTAACATACATATATTATGATGGAGAAGGTACTTCTGTCTCGTTATCATCAGCCATATTTTAACTACTGTGGGCGTACAAAGGGAAGTGTTGGTTTCGGTTTTTCTATTGTGCAATAGCACAATAGAAAAACCGTTTGCAGTTTAAATCAAATTACAATTTACGATCAAATAATCACACAGCTATTAACACACTGTAGGTACACGACACAACTATACAGAACGCGCGACAGTTTCTAAGCGTATTCACTCCTTGACCGCCTCTGACAAACTCTGCTTATCTTCGGTCAAGCGTTATGTTGTAGACTCTGTCGAGCGCCGCTTGCTGGCGTCCCAATTAGTCAAACGAATGACTAACGTATTTCCGACATATATATACTTTTTGTCCCTAATTAATTAAAAATAAAAATAACAAAATTGTATCCTAACTTAACTAAAACAATTCACAAACTAAAATTTGTAATATTACGTATAGTTACGATTTCAGGGAATCCAGGCTTTCTTACGATCAGGCATGAAACTTGCATCCTGTAACCGTCTACACGATGCAAGTTCAGTCAACAAGCAAAGTTCAAACTACTGTATAAAGATCGCATAAGCCTAAGTCTGCATAAAGATCGCATAAGCCCTACGCTTATGCGATCTTCTTACAGACTTAGTTCAGCCAAATATGTACAATCGAAAATGTTAATGTGGGACATGCATGGTTCTGAACACGAAACCACAAATAAAGTAGTTTCATGCTTCACCTGGCTAAAAAAAGCACTTACTATGCTTAAAGCATAGTATTATTTCAGTTTTTTTTTATTAGTTTATATCATGGTCTATGCGGCCAACCCAAATGTCCTTTATTTGATATTGTTCGTCGAATCGTTGAGGTCCTTAAGTTCTGTGTAAGCTGCACGATTACTGAAAAATGCGTGCGGACAGGTCTGGACAGGTCCACTCAATCTGTGTGGTTCTTTCAGCAAAAGACCGTGTCTGGGCTTTAAAAGAGACTGACCTCTGGTTTTGTTTCGGCCTTTCTCCTCAGAGTAATCAGAAAAGAAACACCGACCTCATCTAATTTTTAAAATATATGATTGACGTGTAAAAGTGTTTGTACAAACGTACTTATAAAAATAAAATCATTTATCATTTATCTGAGGGGCAATCTTCATATAAATCTAAGAACGTTTGCAGTCTTGCCTCTAATTTACAAAATTTTTGACAAGTTTTTGACATTGATTGTCGCTGAGATGAAATAATTGTGACTAGGTTTTGCCTTTTAGGCCTGGCACAGGTCTTATTTTTTATTTTATTATTAACTGATAAAACAGAAAACAAAAAATAGAACATTAAAACTGTTTTAATGTTCTTTTTTTTTTCATGATTTTATTAGCTTTAATGTTCTTTCTTCATTAAAGAAAGAATATTTTCTGTTGCGTGTCCGAAATAAAATATATATCCTTCTTTGTTACATTATTTTGAACGTTTATAACTACGGGAATTTGCCTTCAGATCATACTAAATTAGATACCTATTTTGAAATAAGTACTTCTCCAACGACGGTATTTTATAGCGTAATTATGCAACAACTAGCAATAAGGTATTATCCAGAACATGAAAATAACGAACCGCTCAAGAACATTAGATATTAAATTCCACTACCACTTCAACAGACATAAAACTAAACCGAAGGAAACTGAAGATTATTAAATAACTAGCTTTTGCCCGTGGTTTCGCCCGCATGGATGTAGGAAAATATCCCACGGGAACGTACTAATGAGATTAAAAGTACCCTGTGAGTTAATCCGCGCTATACACTATCTGTGTGCCAAATTTCATCCAAATCCGTTCAGCCGTTTTTGCGCCAATTCGGAACATACATCCAGAAAAACGGAAAAAAAAATCTAAAAACTATTATATTCAGCATCAGAATCGTACTTACACCTCGTAGCAATTACTTTTTTTCAAAAGTGTTCAATGTGCAATTTTGACATCGTTACTATTTTCTGCCGGGATCGCGGGAAAGACCAAAAGTGATACCGTGGCCCCCGGCAACACAGGCAACGGAAGGAACACGGGTGGGTTTTAGTCAGTAAGAGCCTGACGCACCCTCCCACTCTGCCCAGAGCGGGAGAAGTTATTTGAAAATTTCTCACCCAGAAAAAAAAACGTTACCATTTTATTCAATGTATATGTAGATATATTCAACACCCGCATCCAGACGCCATTTTGTGTTAGTGGCAAATACCTAATAATAAGGCGTACAACAAGACATTTGTATTTTGATTAACCGCATTTCGCCTTATATTCCACGTACAATACTTATGCATATGCCATAAGGATCAATGGAAGTGGCCTCAACTCTCACCCACTACACAAAAAAGTCAGAGGTGAGAGGTGTCGTGAGACACCCGCTGGGCAATTGCGTAACACACGGAAAATTACAATTGATCGCAATGGGTCTCATTTTGACAGTTCACCCACGTCTATTCCGTTATTTACGTGGTTGAGCAGACGAGTTTTACAAATCTATGAAGCAATAGATTAGCAATATGCTTCAAAACTCTCGGATTGTGATTCAAACTGTGTTACGTAATTAGGGTGCCGGTTAAAACGAAATTCCTTTCGCTGTATATTATGAATTAAATAACAGGCACAATGAAATAAATTAACAAAGTCTGAGAGTAATTAATGTAAAAAACTGGACAAGTGCGAGGTGAACTCGCGTGTTGAGGGTTCCGTACAATGATTTATGATTTATCTACCATATTTTTTATTCCATGATAATTCATCACAAGAACAAACTTAACATTGTAGTTGAAAAACATTTTGTTCCACACAATCGAAGTGCAAATGTAAGTTTGTAAAGTCAAAAGCAAAGTCAAATTATTTATTTCAAATAGGCACATAAAAGGCACTTTTGAACGTTAAAATGTACAAAAAAAGGCACGCAAAAAAGAATGTACGCATAATATTGAGAGATTTGCATGTTATTTTAACACCATAGATTTCTTATAGGATTCTGTATTATTTTCAAAATTTTAGGCTTTGTAGTTTCGGAGATATGGGGCGAATGGAAAATTTTCATCTATTTTCTTAAATAACTTTAAAACTATTTATTTTAAAATTACGAAAAATACAAAGAAAGAAAGAAAAGAAATTAAAAAAAATATTTGGGACACGCACAAGAAATACAAAAAGTAAAAAAGGAACATTTAAAACTAACAAAATGTATACATATTTGTTCGAATAAACAAAAAACAGCAAAGAAAATATATAAAAACGACTTCTATCTCAGCATAATGCTACGATATATCAAATCATCATAACAATTAAAGACAAAATTTTACTTTCTGTATTCATTCCTTCTTTGTTCACACGCGAACGTTGGTACACGGCAGACGGAAGCGGGGAGGGGCGCTAGCCGCCCGTCAGTGACCGTTAGATCCTCGCAAGAAAACGGGTGTATTATTAACGTATTAGTCTGTGTTTCCAACCGATGCACTGAGACTGCCTATTATAACATAATTTATACAGTCCACTTAGTTTTCTTGAAGAGCCAAACATACCACCCCAACATTGGTCCTTCGAGCCGGATATGAACCAGCGACCCGTTTTCCTTATGTGTCGTTTTTATGACTAGTATGTAACCACCTTAAGATTGACCTAAAATGTTTTCAGTAAATATAACAACAAACCAGTCTCTTCTTAAGGTGTCCCTTCGTATCCCATGGGTAATCACTGCCTGACCTAGTTAACTAAATTAAGAAAGCCCAAGAAAACAAATTCATGCCCTTTCCAGTCTCCCTACATCAACGTCCATATATACGTAACAAATACCACGTCCCGACTCATGCCTTATGAGACGAATATTAAGCACCCAAGAGATATTTACAAGGAAATAAAAATGCTGTGTCGCCATTCTATTGTGAACTGTGCGAATGTGAAAGACGTAGTGAGAAGCTCGTGAAAAATTGTGGCAGATGGTATTTTGGTAGATATGTGACTAAATATAACGTCATGGAGTTATATTACCGTAAAAACTGTCGGTTTTTTCAATGGCTAGAAACAGTGTAGGTATCTAATATATACACATGGTATACGCAAGAAACGATATGTAATTGTACTCACTTTTTCTTGCTACCGAAAAGTGAAAAAGAAAAAATGTACTTCCTATTATAGATTATTTACTAATACCTACCGTTATTCATAAGTTCTTGTATTTAGTATAAAGATTAACTTTTATTTCTCAAGTGTATTGTATTCTTTGTGAGGAATAAAACCGGTAAAATTTGTTTGTTTGTAAGTTTGTATAAAGAGCGTAATCTCTGGAACTACAAGTCGGATTTGAAAAATTCTTTTTGCATTTGATAGCGCAATTCTTGAGAAAGGTTATGAGTTTATTTAACATCACGCTACAACCTTTAGGAGCCAAGCAAAATGAAAAAAGTCGGAAAGAACGCTAAGTGAAAACGAATTAAGAATTTCATGCGGACGAAGTTGCGGACAGAAGCTAGTATATTATAAATAAAAGCCGCTTTTCGTGTCCGTCTGTGTGAATGCTCAACAATATCAGCCTATAATGTTCCCACTGCTGGGACACAGGCCTCCTCTCGGTGAGAGGGAGCGGGCCGTAATCCACCACGCGACCCCAGTCCGGGTTGGTAAATGTCACAATATCTTCAAATTTTTGGTTCTAGGAGATGCCGGTTTCCTCACGATGTTTTCCTTCACCGTTTTGAGAGCGTGCCCGCCTAATTCTTCTAAACTACACAATGTATTTTAATGCTGTTTACATCATCATTTACAGAATTTATTCTGGAAGGTATATGTGTATAGTACATTAACATTTAACTTAGACATAGCACAGAGATCTCAATAGTTTGACAAGTCACCACTGCACCCGTACGAAGTAGAGGTGGGTCGCAAGTAAAATATATTTCGATCTTTATAAAAAATGTTTTTGTGTAGGTATTTACAAGGCAGGTGTGAGTGGTCACGCCGGGAGGGGACGCCCCAGGATGACATTATAGTGACCTTATTGGTGATGTTCTTCAAAAGGTCAGGTGCGTAGTACTCGCAACCGGCGCACGGCGTGCGTGTACGATCTGATGTTTGAACGTAAACGAAGCAAAAGGAGTATGTAAGGAGCGTAGCAGGTGGCGTTCTATAGTTTCTGCCTACCCCCATGGGAAGAAGGTGTGAGTTTATGTATGTATGTAAAAAATGTTTTGTCTCTGAATCGTAACTTCTTTCGTTAGTTTTTAGAGTGTACATTTGTATCTTACTTCCTTTTAGAAATATACGTAATTAAATAGCAAAATTCACCAAATTCAATTTTGCATTTTGTTTTTGAGATAGCAAAATCACCTTGTTTTAAAGAAAATTATTTTTTTTAAGAAAACACAACAAACAGTGATACCCATCAACAATTAAACTAACGGGTAGTAATACACAGTTACCAATCGCTGCATAAAGTCGAATTGTTAATTCGCTGGAGTATTCCCCATAACTAACATAAGCAGTATGGTGTGTATCCAGGGTATCCACTGTTGTATCCTACTCTATTTGTGCTGGGCATGGTAGGCTATAATAAACTGGAAGTAAGAAGGGAAGTAGCTCTCGCCACTTACTTATTTAAGATTATGCGTGGGAAACTACACAACCCAGGCGATCTACGCACGGTTGGGTTGTGTGTTCCTGATGGGCACGTGTTCGTGGGGCGATGGTGGCGGCCACCACTGTGTGGTGCCGCCGCTGCTGTGGGTGCCGCCCGCTCGCACCAACCTGCTGCAGCACGCGCCTCTGACGCGCGCCCTGCATACGCTAAATATGGTGTCACAACAGATTAACTGCTTCAATTGTACTCTGAGTGAATTCACACGGGCCCGGCCGTAGTTTGTAAAGTTAATCTTGGCGTTCATAAGAATACAATATAAAGTAGTCTAATCTTTATAAGTATCTAATAAGTATAACAAGTATTCTAGTAGTCTAGTATTATAAGTATAACTATAACTACGCTATTGCATTGCATTAAGGCGTGGACACCGCGAATCCTCCGGCTGACTTATTGAAATGACCTTAGCCAATCATCAATTTAAAAAATAATATAGATCTCAAATGCATCCGTTTGTCGAAGAAAATATTTATGGAGTACTTATTTAAGGCTCTTCCCTTAGTAAACGACCCTGAGCGTTCAGTCCTTCCATGTCCCGCAGCTCTGGGTCGCTCAGTCCCGCTCCCTACTCAAGCTGAACACACAATTTTTTGAATATTTTAATAAAAAATAAAAGTGATCGTTTGAAAACGTGAATTATTTAGATTTTTTAATTATCATCCATTAGTCCCTCAAATTAATAGAACGTCACCTTAAGCAAAAGATGCATGCAATCAAAAAAATAATAAAATTAGTAATATTTATACGGGGTGATTTTAAATATATTTAAAACACAGAAAAAATCAGTACGTGCAATCTTGACGATGACAGGATATCGAACATTAATAATGTGCTTTTAGATGTAGTTTATTTCTCTTAAGGGTCGGGTAATCGCCGTTGACCTTGGCCATACAAATGCGCGGCCCACTCCGCGCCGCCGCTTCGGTGTCGTAAGGAATATTTATTATTTGTAACGAAAATATGAATAATTTAAAAAAAAAACACAGATATAAATAAAAACAATTAAATAGTTTGTTCATAAAAAAAAATCATGGAAATATCTTAAGGCCCTGACAAGACCCAATTGACCAAAATAGGCTTCTCTTAAGAAAAAAAATTGCCAAATCTGTATAGTTTGTGGTAGCGGAAAAAATATATGTTAATTTTGAACATATTTCCTAGAACTAGGTTGTTACCTAAACACCTTTTGAAAAAAAATCTCGATACAAACTAACGTTAAACTAACATCTTACCTTGAGTTCTAATCCAAAATATCTGTATTAAATATCAACAAACGTTACGTATTTAATTAATAACAAGTACGTCTTATTTGAATGCAGAACTTTGTTGTTTTTATTTTCGATTACTCAACTCAATTTTGAGTAAATAGATAATTGCTTCATATTTTGCAATAAATTACAAGCGTTTTGTCATCGCGCTTCTCTTTCTTTTCTATGCAATCTGACAGTGACCGCGGTTTAGGTGTTGTCAGCGTCTTAAGTAGTTTAAAAGTAATATAATATTATGCGTAGGGTAGACATTACCTCCTGAATTTATTTCATAAAGTATTTTACTACAATACTTAAATATTCACATATAGAATTGATGTTTATGCGTTCTAGTTTAACATATTTGTTTGCATAACTTACTTGCATTATATGATGTCGTAATAACAGATTTAAACGTCACTAAAATCTAAAATACCTATATCTGCGCCTTAAATAATGAGTTAATAGCTTCTGAATAACGAAAAAAAACGAGGTTTTGCTCCGGGTAGCGCCTTAACTGTGGAATGTTTTATAACTGGGTTGTCGGGAGGTATTTCATATGCTTGCTATAAGAGTAGGGTAAGAGCAAAGAAATGATGGATGGACTGTGTGAAAGATGATATGGCTAGAAAGGGAGTGACTACAGAGATGACAACTAATAGAGAAGTATGGAAAAAAAAAGACCATTGCGCCGACCACAAACAAATTGGAATAAAGGCAGGAGAGGATGATGATGGGACAGATAAACTACTACGTCTCTATAACCTTTATTCGCATTAGGCTGCCCGCCCACGTCCGATAGTCGGAGACCGATTTTTGTAGGAGAAAAATAGAACTTACTGATGGCAATAGTGCAACGCACACGTCCTGCAAAAATTCGCTCGTATAAATGTATAGAATTTGAATCGGCCCAATATTCGGCTCTACAAAAAGTCTGACGTGTATGAGCATTAAGGTGCTTGTAGACGTCAGATTCTAATAAAAAATAAATAATCAATTAATTAAAAAACACGCCTGCCTTGTCAAAAAGTGAAATACAGTGATTGAACTAAAAAACTAAAAACAAGCTAAATATGCCCAAAAGTGGAAAACAGAAAACCAATCTTTTCAGCGAAGTCCAGGTACGACTTCGCTGAAAAGATTGGTTTTCTGTTTTCCACTTGTACATATTTAGCTTGTTTTTAATTCACTCCTGGTTTTTGGGCAGTCGTGTAAAAATAGCAGCCTCTCAAAATATTAGATTCGCTAAATATTATATTCTCAAAATAGATGAAGTACAATCAAGCACTCAAAATAAATAAAGCCAAGACTTTGTTTTGCCTTTTTAGGGTTTCTTAGTAAACAAGGAACCCTTATAGTTTCGCCATGTCCGTCTGTCTGTCTGTCTGATCCCACTGTAGCTCAGAGACGCTCAGTACTAGAAAGCTGTAATGTGGCATAGATATACATATGAAGTGTTAAAATAAAATCTTGAAAAAAAATGTTTTTTTAGCGTACTCCTAGGGGCCCCTAGTACCCCTTGCACGTAATGTGGGGATGATATTTTCTTTTCTCGTCTACCCCATGGTGTGGGGTATCTTTGGATAGAACGTTCAAAAATATTGCAGGTCTGTAAACACCACTTTTCGATTCAAAGATCCACTGGCGTAATATTTAGCATTAAAATGCTAATTTTTGTTAGAGTCAAGTGTCAACCCCTGTCAGCTAAATGGTTGTTTATGGAGATGTGAAAAAAATCATGGCAGTAGTACATAAAATGAAATTAAAAGGAAAGCTATCACGGCTAAGTAGGCTTTACAAGTTAACGAGTTATAGTCGAACAACTTAAATTTGCAGTTGGAAAATTGACCGTGGCACATATCGATGTATGGGAACATGTTTTTCAACTACAATGTAGAGTTTTTTTTGGAATAAATTTGTCCCAAGTAATCCCAACTACGGAAACCTTCATTTTGCGTGGTCCGACACGAACTTGGCCGGTTTTTTTATGTAGAAAGATTTCGGTGAGATGTCAAAAATGGAGAAACGAAATGTCACTTTGTATAGAAGGAGCTTTGTCTATTCTTCGTAGAAATAGAAAGCGTCATGCTAAGCCTGCTCATCGTTATTTCCCCACCCCCGATCATTATTTCTCCTGGCAAAGCTTATTCTGTATGTATGTATGTTTATATCTATGTATTTATTCTTATATTGTATAGTTATTTTCGTGTTATCTATCCCATATGTTGCACCTGCCATGTGTCTTCTCCGCATCACCCTTTTTTTTTTTTTGTGGGAAATCATCAAATACCTTAGGGTGTGTCAGACTCTTACTGACTAAACCCCACCCGTATTCCTTCCTGTGGCCTGTATTGCCAGGGGCCTCGGTGACTCATAAGTACCTTCCCGCGACCCCGGTTGGCATCTGCCCTAGTGGACCCCTACATTGTGCTGGCGACATCTCTTTGAGGCGCGCGTGGAATACGACGCGCCGTCGACCCGGGCCTGGTCCTTACCGGACGGTGAGCTACCCATTGCTCACCGTCCGCAAGCCCGCGCCTACGGTGGCCGGAAATCCACCCGGGATGCCCGACGCCCAGGGCGTCTCCTGCGGCGGCTAGGGGCGAGAGGGCGTGAAGAATGCCTTTCCCTCAACCGTCCCGCCTCCTCCTTCGCGAGCATTACTGCTTCGCAGAAGGAGGTGACGGTTGCCCATGCCCTCTCGCTCAGTACCATTCCGCATCATCCTAAGCTTGACTGTAGAAAATGTACTGTAGTGTACTGTACTGTAGAAAATGCCTCAGGCAGGAGTTTTTTACTTGTGCATAAAGTTTTAATAAATAAATAAATAATATGCGGAGAGTGGCCGAATTTCGGAGGCCTATGTCCAGCGGTTACTGGAATAGCCTTAGTTAAAGGGAAAATATAGAGGCCATAACCTTGCTGGCAGATTTTCGTGGCTTAGGCCGCTTCGGGCGGCTTTCACTGGCCGCTCTCCACTCTGCTGACTGCCGATTGGATTCCGGAGTGAAATGGTAAATCCATGTTTCATCCATTGTCACATACTGACGTAAAAAATCATTTTTATTTCTATTAAACAGTGCCAAACAGCACTCTGAATCATTGATACGTTGTTGCTTTTAAGCAATAGTTAGCAAACCCATTTGGAAGAAAAAACAAATTATAAAAAAAACCCGACTGCTAAAACACATAATGAAAAGAGAAAAACAAGGATTATAATCTATAGAATGTTGGTATTGCTGGGGGGTTAAACAAAAGTTACACCATTTTTCAGGTTATTGGTTTGTCCCCGCCTGCGATACCAAAATTCTATAGATTATAATGCTTGTTTTTCTCTCTCACAGTTGAGCAGTGTGGAAAAAGGGATATTATAAGTTATATAGGCTGTCACGTGATCATCCGGCAATTCGCCTCCGGGCATTCAAATTCCGTCTGGCGCAGAAGCGGCATTAGGAACCGGGCTCACAGTATCATGCCAAAAAGATAGGCAGCGTCCTCAAACTAAAACAAACCTCGTCTCAAAATGTTTCGCCTTCCCAGAACTACTGTTATGGCGCTGACAAGAAGCATATGACTAAAGTAGGCTTAACTTAAGAAAAAAAAAATGCCAAATCTGTATAGTTTATGGTAGCGGAAAAAATATATGTTAATATTGAACATATTTCTCAGAACTTGGTTGTAACCAAATCAAGTTTTGAAAAAAAAATCTCGATACAAATTAACGGTAAACTAACCTTTTACCTTGGGTTCCAATCCAAAATATCTGTATTAAATATCAACGTACGATACGTATTTAATTAATAACAAGAACGTCTTATTTGAATGCAGAACTTGGCTGTTTATTTTCGATTACACAACTCAATTTTGGGTAAATAGATAATTGCTTCATATTTTGCAATAAATTACAAGCGTTGTGTCACGGCGCTTCTCTTTCTTTTCTATGCGGTCCGACAGTGACCGCGGTTAAGCTGTTTTCAGCATCTTAACGCAAATTAGAACAGGGTCCTATATCAAATTAAGCTTCACTAAGTCTTGTTGGCACTCCACAAACTAAGATATCCCATTTGCATCTCAGTAACGTTAACGCTTTATCTTTTACCCCCGTTTTAAGACGTAAGTGGTGGAAAGATTCTGACAATATGGATGCTGCTATATTTAAATTGAAAGTAGTTCTGGTTGCATTTCCTTGAGTTGCAATGCGATTTGTATCTATGTAAAAAAGTCAGTTGTAATGGAAGTGGTGTTAACTGAAATACCATTTGTATGCCATTTCTAGATTTTCAGTAACACCATGACTAATTTTTGTTTCTATTTTACACACGCAGTTACATTTCAGATCTTCTTTTTCGTGTGGTTAGTGACTATACTGGTATTAGAGTTGTCATGCCACACCACTAGGCTATCACTGCTGTACAATTCAGATGATGCAAACATATGTAATTATATATATTTGTGTTTTATTATCATCAAACACATAATTTAGAGAATTTAATCCTCGGTACTTAGGTGGTTTAAATTCTCTAACAAGTGCCAGTCGCGAGAGCGTTTGCACTTGCCGTAAGTGAAACGTGTCTATGTGTGCGTGCGTTATCGCCATGGGTCCCCTATTGCATAGCATTAAGCCGAGTGGAAGCCTTCTTTTCCGTATGCACTTGCTGCAGTGCGTGAGCAGTGGTGGCATAGTGGTTACGGCCGCAACTTACGAGTTGTAGGTCGTCGGTTCGAACCCAGACAGGTGCTTTACTTTGTGTAAATTATTTCATCACCACTGCTCTCACACCGGTGAAGGCCGCCGTCACCTCCTTCTGCGAAGCAGTAATGCTCGCGAAGGAGGAGGCGGGACGGTTGAGGGAAAGGCTAATTTCCCGCCCTCTCGCCCCTAGCCACCACAGGAGACGCCCTGGGCGTCGGGAATCCCGGGCGGATTTCCGCCACCGTAGGCCGCGCTACCTTAGGCGCAGGCTTGCGGACGGTGAGCGATGGGTATCTCACCGTCCGGTAAGGACCAGGCCCAGGTCGATGGCGCGTTGTATTCTATATTGGTGTGAGAGGGACAGATAATGGAATAGAAACGAGAAATTATTTTACTAACTACTTCACCACTTCTCTGGGAAGTGTACCCTGGCAGTATAGTAAAGTCACATGAGTAAAGAAACCGTACACTCCGTACAGAGACAAAGCTTTCATACAGTGCTTTCATAAAATTTAATTTAATTTTATGGCAAGAAAACGTGTTTATTTTGCCGAAATATTTATTTTTGTGGCTTTTTACTGGGAAAATCAACATTTTGAAGTACTTTTTCAAAGATAGTAGGATACCCTATTCTGACTAGTTTAGTAGGTGTCCTATAGTAAGTACCTACACACTTTTAGGAGGTTATGAAAGTTTACCTACCTACTAATAGTTACAGATTTAAAATAGGTACCTACCTACCTACCAACGTAGGTCAACGTTACCAAGTTATTTTTTCTAATAAACTCTAAAAACGATGATGTTCTCAATTCGGTTGCATGTTTAAAATCCGTAACAGGTACCTACTTTATTTTTATTTTATCCGACTGTGACAACCCTACCAAAATAGGCATACATTTTGACAGCTCCTTAGAAGCTTGGTCTCTGTACGGTTCTACTCATGTGGTAATCTATATATGCAGCCTATCCTGTGGTGGTACCAAGGTACCACCACAGGATAGGCTGGTCAGTGGAGTATCCTACATATTTATTATTACAATGCCTTAATTATATACTTTAGCAATATGACATTTGATTGTGCCTAACATGAATCGTTCAATTAATATCGAGCATAAACCTTGGTCCCTCGATATTTACGATTTAACAATTTAATCAGACATGTTTCAACATGTCTGATTAAATTGTTAAGTCGTCGATAGTTTTTTGATGTGAAATAGTTATCTATCACAATTGAGTCAACTTCGGTGACCATCTAGGCGTCCAAAAAACGTGGCGGAGGAATGTGTTTAAATGGATACATGACCATTAGTAGTGATACTTTTTATACCTACTATCGGCACCCTGTCAGCTCAGCTACCAACCTGGTTGACTAGGTAGTCTTCACCATAAGCCATCTTATAAAATTTGTGTGCGAGTACCTGGAGTTTCATCACCCTTTTCCGAATTACATATATTAGGGACGGCTTCCAGTCCAACGGGGTATAAGTAGCTGATTACCAGTAATGTACATAAAGTCCCCCATCTGACCCATCTGACCCATCTGGCCCATCTGACCTCCACAACCCAGTTACTGGGTACCCCAATACCCCTTGGTAAGACAGGTTTTAAGCTTCTGACTACCCGTAAGATTGACACCAATCTACATGTCTTCACATGATCTGACCAAGATTATTTCTGGACTTTAAAAGAGACTGTGACCTCTAAGTTTGTTTTGGCCTTTCTTTCTTAAAAAAAGAATTGATGGAAACTCCTTGGTAATATTAACTTCTTGGATTTGCCCTGTATCTGCATCGTATGGTAAAAAAAAATGTTTTATTGTTTTAAAATTTGTTTTTTAATTGTTTTATTTTGTTAGAGAAAAAGTGTTGTAACATGATTCTATTTTTAAATTTCGGTATCCTGTTTATAAAGTATGTCAATATAAACTTGTTATGAAGTTTATAATTCGTATTTTACGATATTAGAGTAGGTCATTGGCGTTGACTCTACCGTCCATTTTCGTGACGTAAACCTTTATTTAATTTTCTAGAAAAACAAATTTCTTCTTACTCTGAAACATTTGCCTCACGTCAATATCTGTCAGTTACAACTATCAGAAATTCAGAATAGCTGCCGCAGCAAGCATACTGAACAATTTATAGATGTTTGTTTCACGTCAATGTCGAGCAGAAACCAATAAAGTTTCATCCTTTGAATAGTTGGAACTCCTAACCGAACTGTTAGCTAAATCGAACTATTGAGAATTTGCAAATAAGTGGTAAAACAAGTAGTTAGGTTCAAGGAATCGAGGCTTATTCAGATAGATTTGCAGGTTTGAGTTTCGCTGGTAGCGGACAATCCATGGGTGGATCATTCTGTGCTCATGAAACGCATTTATCTCTCAAACGAAATATTATACAGATGATCCGGGTTGTCAATGTCAGATGGCAGCTCAAAAGTGTGATGACAGCAGTGGTGACCCAGTAGAAACCGCCGTGACTTACGAGTTATAGTTCGCAGGTTCAAACCCAGGCAGGCCTTTACTTTGTGTAAATTATTTCATCAGCACTGCTTTCAAAACGGTGAAGAAAACATCGTGAAGAAACCGGAATGTCCTAGAAACAAAAATTCAAAGATATGACATCTATCAACCCGCACTGGGCCCGCGTGGTAGATTAAAGCCCACTTCCTCT
Source organism: Atethmia centrago (assembly GCA_905333075.3). NCBI lineage: Eukaryota > Metazoa > Arthropoda > Insecta > Lepidoptera > Noctuidae > Atethmia > Atethmia centrago. Next base: position 17,111,970 of record HG995388.1, read on the forward strand.
CGAAGAAAGGAGGTTTGTGTCACAGCAGTAGGAACATTATAGGCTGATTATGCTATAAAGTAAAACTATGAAATAAAAACGGCACTGGTATTTACCAGTGTCGTTTTTATAGGTATAATTGTATACCTTTTGAAATAAAAACGGATTTACATACTAATAATCTGAAATACGGACCCGTTTCTTTCAAAACATTTCAGAGGCAATACGATTCTATCAACGCTTCTTAAAGGATTGAAGTTTTTACCTAAGTCAGATAAAATATTATCTAAAATACAAAAGTGTTAAGAGTAATCAATAACGTCAATAAGTCCTTAGGTATGAAGTACCTATATGCTTTATGTATGTATGTATTTATTGTATATATGTAACTGGTACACCACTGACTACCTGCAGTATTGTCTCTCCTTCCCCTTTTAATCCATGCAAAGGTTTTCTGTAAAAGACCTCGTTTGGCGATAAGACCGCCCATTGTGTCACCCTTTGTAAAATTTAAACATTTATATCTGTAATTTTAATGGTGTACATAATAAAGAGAATTATATTCTTTTCTATGAAAATAATAATAATAATCATCTTGTAATGGCCCACTGCAGGGCAAAAGCCTCCCCCTTCCTTTTTCCACTCAACTCGATCCTGAGCCAATATGGACCAATCCCTCCTACAAGCGTCAAGTTCGTCCCGCCATCTACGCCTGGGCCTACCGCGATGCCGTTGGATGTTTCCAGGAACCCATGCTGTGGTGGTCATAGCCCACAATGCATCCGACATACGGCACACGTGTCTGGCCCAGACCCATTTGAACTTGGTTGATTTTTGGGTGACGTCTGTGATTGGTGTCTTAGAGCGCAGTATCGTGTTCCGTATCTGATTGGTAAGTTTAACTCCAAGGATACTGCACTCCATCGCTCGCTGGCAAACCTCGAGCTTGGTCCTCTGCTGAACTGTCTAAAACCAGGTTTGAGCACCGTATGCAAGGATAGGGAGAATATCCATTAATTTGCGTTTATGGCAAATTTGAAGATCTATGAAAGTTATGTCTAGGTATGAAAGCTGAAAATGAATTGTAATAGGTTTGTACTTAGAAGGAGCCGCGCCGTGCCCTCGTTTCTCATAAGTGGGAAGCGACCTGTCGCTGCCGGCTGTGACTCGTTCTATGGTCGGCGGCGCAGCGTCGTGGTATGCGGTGATCTCCATCTGCGAAAACGTGTTGTCGCAGAAAGGTAGCGGAAAACGAGAGGGAGATTCCGAGTGCTCCCGGCCCGCAGCAGGCGCACCGGGCGTCTGCAGAGGGTCCCTCTTCCAGCCCTTCTAAATGGGTCCCGGGACGGCGGACGGGACGTCCACCGCCCCCTATCACATAAGACCCAAGGTGACGCGTAATGTTCCTCGCGCGCCACTCTTAGACGTCGCCGGGGGAGTCAAACACCACCAAACACACCTTGACCAGACGGAGCCCGCAGAGGCGAGCCGGCACCAGTCGGGGGCTGCGTTGAAGAGTGCTTAAGTGTCCCCGTAGCCCCCGCTGCAAGTGAGCGAGGAACACGGGGTGGTTTTAGTCAGTAGTAGTCTGACAGACCCCAACGCCCCAGGGCGGAGAATATCCATGAGGATTTCCACCCTGTTCAAAAAAAAGGTTTGTCACTACGATTAATTTTCTACTAGCGACCCTCCCCTGCTTCGTACGGGTTCAATGCTTTAAAAGTCAAAACATCGTGATTTCTGTGCTGTATCTAAATAAATATCCTTTTGTTTTTGTATTTATCTGTATAGGTATATAGTGAAGACGATGCACCTAGAGTAAAATTACTATAAAAATAAATAGGTAAAAAGAATAAAAAGTTAAGCAATGATCTGTCATTGCTTCATTTATAATTCTACTAAACAGATAAGTAAATTAATTATGTGATTGATACATGGTGCTCACATATAAGTCGGTTTGCATCCTCGTAAAATTTCAGGAGGCTGCTATGAAAAACATGCCTAATCAAATAAAATTACGATATCTGCTCAATAATTAAATCATACTTGTTTTTTTAGTTATTTAATTTAAGTTTGACAGTATTTTAGAATACACCACTTTCACAGATCAGAATCACCCCGTTGCGTATGCGGTAGTGTGTGTGTAAAAGGGCTATTACAGTGCGGTATCACACGGGCCGCGTTTTAACATGCGTGTCCCACACATGCCGATTTCCAAAAATCAGAAAAGTAAAAAAAAATAAGTCCTACTTATTTTATTATTGATTCGTGTCGAGAATCTTTACCATAGTTATCTCCTTGAATTTGAGGAGGATGCAAAACGACACCTTGTATTTACAAACATTGTAAAAGTAGGTATACGGAATCCTAAAAAAAAATTAAAATATGTATAAATGTCAAGAAAAAGGAAAGCAAGTCATTCAAGCAGTTTTTGTAAAAATGAAACCAGCAACAAAGCATCAACGTCAACTGGGATCTAAATAAATTATATACCTCGTGGTCGGAGGATCCCGATTGTCAATGTAGTGAACGATTTATTGCCAAACTAACGCTTCACCAAAGTTTAGGGTCACCTCTAAGGTAAACAAAAACTTTGTTCCGTTTAAGGGACAAGCAGAGTTTGTTCTTGATTTGTATTCTTAGGGGACAAATACCTAGAATTGTGATAGCCCTGAGATCTGGAGTGATTGATTGGCTTCGGTTTAAAGTTAGGGTTTTCTCGGTCTCTTTTTTTTGGAATTTTGGACACAGAACCTTGTTGGCTCATCTTTTAGCTTAATTGTTCATCTTTTTAAGGGGTCCGTTCCACAAATGGAAAAACTGAAAGACACTCGTGTGCCTGTCCGTTTGTCTGTCCGTCTGTCACAGCCGATTTGCTCCCAATTATCTGTAGGTATCGATTAAATTGAAAGGTGAACGGCAGATTTCGTACAGCTAACTTTTTTTGTTGTTTTGTTATAGAATTTGTACCACATATTAAGGCAACTAAGCCATTTATTTTCATGTAAGTGTACTATTTTAGAAGTTCGGATTAATTAATAATATTAAAAAAAAATATTTTAATAACTACACGAAATTTAGTCGTAAACTAAACGCAGTTATGTTGGTATTTACGCTATGCTCGCCATGAGGGTATTACCGGAGCTGCCCCCTTCTTAGATGAACTAATTTACGAATTAATTAATTATAAATAAAATAAATGTACTTAAAAAAACGATTAACTGTATTGTTTTATTTACCTATACTCAAAACCCCATCAGGACTTCATCATTATCAAACTGTTGCAGTCAGTTGCTGGACATAGGTATCTCCTAATGCACTCCGCTGAGTAGGTACGATCCTCATCTCAATTTACCTACTTGATAGTAAGTAAAACACTACAAAAATAGCGACAAGCAATCTAGAATATATACTTTATTACCGAAACAATGTTTATGTGCCTCTAAGTAACAATCTACATTGGTACACTAGTAATTAACCATAAAAAATAAAACTGGTTATAACTTTTTACGTCCCAAGTTCTAAAAATCCAAGAATTTAAAAAAGGTTTGTCTATCGTATTAAATACCAATTAAAACAAAAAATATCCCAAAACACGAAATTTTATTAGCTGTACGAAAGTCCCGTACAAGCCTGCCGTTCGCCTTTGGTACATATATTTCTGTGACTCAAACACGAAAGTGAAAGGGGTTCACTTTAGAGGGAAAAAATAGAAAATTTAAATAAAAAATTCGCAAATTGAAACGTGTGACATATCATATGAAAGGACTTGTTACGATGATTTCAAATATATTTTTATCGTGTTAATACAATTCATTTTAAAGTTATAAAATAGATGAAAATTGACCATTCCCCTTTATCTCCGAAACTGCTGAGCCTAAATTTTTATACTTATATATTACAGAAAAACCTATAAGAAGTCTGTGGTCTTAAAATAACATGTTAATTCAATCAATATTGTGCGTGCAAATTTACATTTGCAGTTAGAATGTATGGGGGAACGTGTTTTTCCACGACATTGTTAAGTTTATCCCAACTACAACCCTTCATTGTACGTGGTCTGACAGTCACTTAGCCGGTTTTTTAATAAATGACGAAATTTTGATGCGCTATGTACACCTCTGCCTAATCATTCGGGGAATACGAGCGTGATGTTATGTTTATATGTGTTATCACGACATACGCATTCGCCAAGGCGGCTAATTTAAAACAGCACTTGAATTATATAGCAAAGGATTATTTTATTAATTTGACAGAATATCAGTTGTAAAAAGTATCATAATATATACTCTAATGATATTATTATACTTTTTACAACAGATAATCTGTGACATATTAACAACTAGATGCGCCCCGCAGTTTCACCCGCATAAGTTTAGACCCCGTGGGTATATTGGGATAAAAATATCTTATGTGTTATTCCTGGTTATAAACTATCTGTGTGCCAAATTTCATTTAAATCCGTTTAGTACTTTTTGCGTGAAAGAGTAACAAACATCCATCCTTCCATCCATTCTTACAAACGTTCGCATTTATAATATTAGTAGGATATATAAAATCTACCAAGTCATGAGTTTCAAAAAAAAAAAATTACTATCTGTGACCGCGGTTTCGCTCACGTGACTGTTTATTCTATTGGCATAATAAGGTAATGGGAACCGGGTAATGGGTCTTCGACAGTCGTTACGGGTAGCCAGAAGCCCAAAAGTTTGACAACCAGTCTAAGGTACCCCTTAGTTAGACTGGTTGTCAGTCTGACCAAGAGGTATCGTATTACCCAATAACTGGGTTGTGGAGGTTACATAGGCAGTCGCTCCATGTAAAATACTGGTATTCAGCTGAATTTACACTGGAAGCCGACCTCAACATAGTTGGGAAAAGGCTAGGATGATGATGCGAACGTGAAGTCATACTCGTAGTACATTCGTAAGATAATATTACTAGGTTTTGCCAGTGGCTTTGCCCGCGTTCTTGTCGGAAATCATACCACGGGAACCTACTAACAGGATAAAAAATATCCTATGTAACCAGCACCCTAATTGTGAAACACAGTTTGAATCAAAATTGAAATTTGAATTTTAACAGTTTGAATCCGAGAGTTTGGAAGCATATTGCTAATCCATTGCTTCATAGGTTATAAAAATTCGTCTGCTCACTAACGTAAATAACGCAATGGACGTGGGTGAACTGTCAAAATGAAACCAATTACGATCAATTGTTATTTTATGTGTGTTCCGCAATTGCCCCAGTGGTCATGTTCTACCCATAGGTATGTGCCAAATTTCATCGAAATCTGTGCAGCCGTTTTAGCGTGAAAGCGTAACAAACAAACTCACTTTCACATTTATAATATTAGTTAGGATAGTTAGGATTATTTATGCAGAGACCAAACATGGTAGGTGCAAAGGGATAGATAATATGAAAATAACTATACAATACAAGAATAAATACATAGATAGATATATATATATACATACATACTAACAGAACACACATACAACAGAATATACTTTGTCAGTACAAATAATGATCGGTAGAGAAGAAATAACGATCAGCAGGCTTAGCATGACACTCTCTATTTCTTCGAAGAATAGACACGGCTCTTTCCATACAAAGTGACATTTCGTTTCTTCTTTTTTGACATCCCACCGTAGAAATCTTTCTACATAAAAAAGGACCTAGACAAAGATCGTTAGAAACGAAAGACAAGATGACAGATTGTAGAAAGATTTCTACGGTGAGATGTCAAAAACTGAGAAACGAAATGTCACTTTGTATAGAAAGAGCCCTGTCTATTCTTCGAAGAAATAAGAGTGTCATGCTAAGCCTGCAGTAGAGGAGAAAACGAATCCAGCAAATCAGCGCTGGGATGTTTCTGCCAACTACTTAAGTATATGTTCACGTGCCTACACTTTAAAAGACAACTGACTTGGAGAGGGAGCCCATTCCAAAGAAAGACCTCTAGACAAAGAAAGACTAGTTAGGATTATTAATTAAACTCATTTGAACTTATTACCAATCCTAAAATACCCTTGAAAGACAATAATTATCTCAATTGATATGCTGTTTCAGGTAAACACTCTTTAAAATAAAAGTCTATAAACTTATGACGGCATTGTGACCGCTACATTTTGCGAATTAGTCGAAAACTTTTCACATTTAAATATGAATAATTACAGCGATAGTCTCTCTGGTTTCTTTTGAGCCTCTTTTCAAAGAATTTTTGAAACAGGTAACACAGATAATTGTATCTTTCTATCAGCGATACAGAATCATTGTTGTTTCGGTATAAGTTCAAGCCTTAGAATATAGAAAGAACCAAAAGCCGCGAACACGCCTAATACTGAGGCGTCAAAAACTACTCCTAAATAGAGTAGTTTGACGCGCAGCCGATCAGTTACTCTGTGAACGTCGTATCGCGTAACGTGTTTTACCGGTGTGCAATTTTATTTAATTTTGCCGTCTTGTGTCGTTCATACCTGTAAAAATGCAGCGGGGCTAAAAAATAAACAGGATGAGATCACATTTCACGTGTAAATAGCGCATTCAAATATCGTCTTATTTAATTACCGAATAAATTGTTCAGTTTGTATTTGTCATAGAGAATATTGCATCCATCTTGTTAGTGTTGCCAGTATAAGAGTTTTGATTTCCCTTCTTTTTATTACCTACTGAGGGCATTTATTCGTTGTAGTGTTAAACTAACAACAACTTAAAAAACACCCGACTTGAAAAAGAAAGGTTATCAATGCAAAACGTATGTATATATGATTTTGTTAGAATTGCATAACATTCATAATAGGTACTATGTTAGACTATTAGAATTTCTAGAGGGGCGGGTGTATGAAATTATGTATCAATGAAAAGACCAATTGTGATTTTATTATTTTATTATCTTACCAATACTCTCAACGTTTACCCCAAAACGGGTTCATAATGTCCGAGCTAGCAACATTACGCGGGTGGGAAGTGAGGCGGACGCGGGACGCTTGTCTTGATTTTGGACACAGCGTGCGACTTGCAATGACAGTTGAACGCGGATTCTAGTTCTTTCTATATTCTAAGGTTCAAGCCTAATTTTTTTAAAGTCAGGTAAGAGTAAGGCCACACGGACGTTGCCGGTGCGTTGTGTCGTCGCACCGCTACGATCTCAATGCACCGAGTGCCACACGGGCAATGCGGTGTCGCAACGAGGTATACTGCGACATGGCACCGTTTCGGTGTTGACTGTGTCAGTTTTCTTTAGTACAAGCAACACTGCGTTGCGGTACGATGCCGCTCCAACGCTCCGCATCGCAACGTAACATCCTTCCCCGCTTTGTTTCTCTGATCACCTTGTCCGTTGAGCGTGCTTTGCGTCGTTGCACGTCGTAGCAACGCACCGGGTGGCATGTCACTGAGGCCCCATTAGTGCGTTGCGCTGCGTTGCGTCGTCGCAGCGTCGTCGCTGCGACGTTTTCCATATATTTTTTATGACATGCCCCATTAGACCATTGCGTCGTCGCTGCGACGTTTTCCATATATTTTTTATGACATGCCCCATTAGACCATTGCGTCGTCGCTGCGACGTTTTCCATATATTTTTTATGACATGCCCCATTAGACCATTGCGTCGTCGCTGCGACGTTTTCCATATATTTTTTATGACATGCCCCATTAGACCATTGCGTCGTCGCTGCGACGTTTTCCATATATTTTTTATGACATGCCCCATTAGACCATTGCGTCGTCGCTGCGACGTTTTCCATATATTTTTTTATGACATGCCCCATTAGACCATTGCGTCGTCGCTGCGACGTTTTCCATATATTTTTTATGACATGCCCCATTAGACCATTGCGTCGTCGCTGCGACGTTTTCCATATATTTTTTATGACATGCCCCATTAGACCATTGCGTCGTCGCTGCGACGTTTTCCATATATTTTTTATGACATGCCCCATTAGACCATTGCGTCGTCGCTGCGACGTTTTCCATATATTTTTTATGACATGCCCCATTAGACCATTGCGTCATCGCTGCGACGTTTTCCATATATTTTTTATGACATGCCCCATTAGGCCATTGCGTCGTCATCATCATCATCTCCGCGGGAGAAAATCGCCTGTGCGAACCTGGGCTTTCACCTTGTATACTTATCTGTTGACTGAATAAGCTCGATTAATAACAAGATTCCAGATTTTATGCGTATGTTATTTTTGCTGGTACCCTCAGTACTTCTGACTAATCACCATGATGTTAAAGAATATACGCCTGCACGGCGGCTCCTTCATTCTTATGTTAACAGAATGTGACGTATTTTCATCCGCAAATTGTACGGTAAGTACAAAACCGTGTACAACCCATCCAAGTCTTGAATAATCCTTCCAGATTGCAAGCTTCGTCACACAATTCACCTCACCTCAAATGTAAAACACCCAGAAGCTCCGTATTCTATATTTATGCACATTTGTTAGACAGCAAATTCAAGGTGTTGATTCTGACAACTACCGTTGGCAACCTTTGGCGGGCGGGCGCAAATCAAATCAATCGGCGCGGCAGGCAAACATTTTCCAATATTCGCCGCAGAAAATATTTCGAGAGATGCTTGCTGAAACTACTAGATTATAGAACATAGGCGGTGTGGAGTGGTTATTTAAAGTCACGTATTTAATCGAACCCTAGTTATTCTCATTTTGCTTTCCTATTTATATTATTTACCACTCTAATATGATGATACCCAAAATACTAAATAGCCAAGCAACTGCGTCCAACTTGGATGTAACTGTCGCCAGCCGGGATTGTTCACAGTTTTATACTTTTTTGTTTTTGGTATCGTGGTGGAAATCCTCATGAATGTCCTCCGCCCTGGGGCGGACGGAGGGGTCTGTCAGATTTCTACCGACTAAAACCACCATGTATCCCCTCGTACTCTTGCACTGGGCTACGGGGGCACATAAGTACCCTGCAACGCAGCCCCCGACTGATGCTGGCCCAGGCGGGGCCTAACGGAGCCCGCAGAGGCCTACGGCCTCCGTTGGGTCAAGCGCGGTGAGGTGTTTGACTCCCTCCGCGATGTTTGTCACAGTTTCAACCTAACCTAACCCATTTGGTCGGGGTGCCCTAGCTTAGTTACTGCGACGAAATCGGTTCACGCAGTTGGTTACAGTCCCGACTTTTTTATTTGTCGCGGATTCAAATCTTCATGGATGTCCTCCACCCTGGGACGGGTGGACGGTTCTGTCAGACTTTTACTTACTGAAAAAAAACCCGGTGTTCCCTTTCCACACTTGTACCGGGGATCATGGGATCTTGTGCGAATTCCACGATCCTCGGCTGGTGCCAGCCCACCTTTGCGGGCCATCGCATGCCTGCGGGGGGAGTGCGTGGAAGAGATCTCCCGCACCCTTTCTACAGCGTCCTTGCCTCCAGCGACATGACTATTTCGCAGAAGGATACCACCGCGGCCCAGGACTCCTCCCTGCCGATCATGGAGTTGATCACGGCTGGCAGCGACAGATCACTGCCTACTCCTAAGATGAGGGCACGGTGCGGCTCCGCCCAGGCTACACACTCTGCCAGCGTATGCCGTACCGTGTCCTCACGGCAGTCGACGCAGTGGTGATACCGGGCGTCCGGCTCCCTGTTTATGCGACACAGGTATTTCACAAAGCAACCATGCCCCGAGAGCCTGCTTCCTCCCGAGCCAGATCTCGAGTACCGGCCGGACCACCTCAAGGGTAACGAGGCCGGTGGTAGGGCGTGAAAGCCTGTCCCGCCATTCCACCACCAGGGCTGCGTGAAGCTGCGACCGATGCAATTCCATTTGTCGCTGCATCAGCCACTCACCATGCGTGCTCGCTTCCTCGCGCCACCGATACAGTGACGCGAGTACTATTGCCTCGAGGTCCAAGGCCCCCGCCCTTGGACCTCGAGGCAATAGTACTCGCGTATCCGGCCAGTACACAAGCCGCCTCTTAGGAGATCATGCGATATCCTTTAATGACTCTGACGGCCATCGCTCTCTGCGGCTTCCGCGGGATAGCGATGCGGCCATCGGGTCAACCGCCCAGATCGGGGCCCCATACAGGGCCATCGATCGCATGATCCCCACTAGAGCAGCCTACAGGCGGTGCTCGGGCACCCCAGATAGGGAAGCAGCGTTGATAGCGCCCTAGCCGCGCCTAACAACTTGGGCGCGAGCCGCCGAAAGTGGGGCGTGAAGTCCCAAGCTAATCTAACCCGTTTGGTCGGGGTACCCTAGCTTAGTTACTGCGACCAACTGTGAGAAAAGGCTATAAAGTTAAAAAGTGACTCAATTATTTTTAAATTGTCTATTATTAGAAGGTCAATAAGTTTATAAAGGATCAATTAAATGTTTCCCTTAATTAAATAAAAATAATTATATTAGAGACGAGATTAAAGAAACTTGTTCAATAATGGTGTCGAAAAAAGAAAACATAATTATGCCAACGGAAGTGAAAACTTATCGCTCAACGCGCTTTCAGAAGTTTGCACTTCAATGAAATAATGATTATCTAAAACACAATTTAAACAATGCACAATATACACAAATTAAACTTTTCACGTGCTCAATTTAACTTTACTTACTGCTACTACAGACAGGCACGGCGCGACTCTGATAGAATAATGTCCATGAAGTTACACCTTAAGCAAACAAATTTCTCTGTAATAAATTAATCTAAACTTTTCTATAATCAGGAAAATTAATATTTCCTTCTCACACACAATACATTTCTTCGGATCCTCCCCATTCGTGGTTCCAGCGTCAATCATATGTACTAGTTTCACAGTGCGGTTATTTTTATTCTGCGCCTTCGCGACTCCTGTTTATTTTGTAGCTGGGATCGCTACGGCTGATTTTGTCTTGTAGATTTTACATACAATGTTCTGGGATTTTTTGAAGCGTTTTTGGCACGTCTTTCAGATTTTTTTAGGGTTCCGTACATCCGAATGAAAAAACGGGACCCTTATACCCGATCACTTGTGTGGGGCCGTCTGTCACAGCTAATTTGCTCCGAATCAAATGGACCGATTAAATGCTCGTGCAGACTAGCGTGATAGCGCCCCAGTCTGCAAAAACCTTAACTTGAAATTTCGCACACATATTAATTTTTGTGACCCAAACACGGACGTGGAACGTAACTAAATGAATTTTGAAGTGGGTAACTTTGGATCGTAAAATAAAAAAAAAGGTTTGCAAGCTTTACCGTGATCAAAAGAAAGGGCTTACTGTGAGTGTCGGTTTTTTTTTATAATTTTAAAATAAATAGTATAAAGTTATTTACGAAAACTGAACAGTCCTCCTTATCTCTGAAGCTATTGAGCGTAAAATTTTGAAAAAACTACATAAAAACGTATACATATAGATTACATGAAAACCTATAAGAAGTCTGTGGTCTTAAAATAAAAAAATAGTAAATCTCTTAATATTGTGCGTACAAACTTACATTTGCAGTTGGAATGTATGGGAGAACAAGTTTTTATTCTTGGGATAAATTCATCACAACTACGGAATCCTACATCGTGCGTGGTCCGACACGCACTTTTTTTTTTTTTTTGAGGGTGGGAAATCATCAAATAACTTCTCCCGCTCTGGGCGGAGCGGGAGGGTGTGTCAGACTCTTACTGACTAAAACCCACCCGTATTCCTTCCTGTTGCCTGTGTTGCGGGGGCCTCGGTGACCCATAAGTACCTTCCCGCGACCCCGGCAGGCATCGGCCCTAGTGGACCCCTACTTTGTGCTGATGACATCTCTTTGAGGCGCGCGTGGAATACGACGCGCCGTCGACCCGGGCCTGGTCCTTACCGGACGGTGAGCTACCCATTGCTCACCGTCCGCAAGCCCGCGCCTACGGTGGCCGGAAATCCGCCCGGGATTCCCGACGCCCTGGGCGTCTCCTGCGACGGCTAGGGGCGAGAGGGCGCGAAACTTGCCTTTCCCTCAACCGTCCCGCCTCCTCCTTAGCGAGCATTACTGCTTCGCAGAAGGAGGTGACGGCTGCCCATGCCCTCTCGCTCCGTACCATGGCCTGAACCAGGGCCGGACGCGAGAGGTCTCTGCCGCCGATCGCCTCCACGAGGACACGGCGGTGCTCTGCCCAAGCCGGGCAGACCTCCACCGTATGCTCCACCGTGTCCTCCGGGCGATCCACACAGTGGTGACACCCGGACGTTTCCTCCCGCCTTATCCGACACAGGAACCTCCCGAAGCTGCCGTGTCCGGTGAGGACCTGCGTCAGGCGGAAGGTGAGGACGCCGTGGCGCCTCTCCAGCCACTCCTCAAAGAGGGGACTTATCGCCGAAATCGTGGCGTGCCCAGCACTGGGTTGCGACAACCGTACTTTCCATGACGCCATGAGATCCCGCCGGAGCTCCGTCCGCTGAGCCGCGATTTCTCGCGGCAACGGACTTACGCCCCGGCGTTTCGCCTCCTCGCGCCACTCCCATACGTGCGCGAGGACTTTTGCCTCCAGATCCCATGGCGGCAATCCGGCAAGGAGGCTCGCTGCCTCACAGGAGACCGTGCGGTATCCTCGGACCATCCGGATGGCCATGACCCTTTGGGCCGCGCTCAACCGGCGGGCTGGCCGCAGCGCCAGAGAGCGCGCCCATACAGGAGCCCCGTAGAGGGCCATGGACCGCACGACCCCCGCGTAGAGCCTCCGGCAGGAGGCGTTTGGACCCCCTAGATTGGGCAGGAGCCGCTTCAATGCAGCGCCCGCCCGATCCGACACGCACTTGGAGGGCTTTTAAATCCTTCAGCGTGAGAAAGAGATGAAGCTATAAGTCCTGTATAGCTCCATCACTTTCCCGCTGTGAAGTAATATTATAATAATACTGCTATAAGAGATGATGGTTACCCCCCTGTTTATTAGTATTTAAGAGGGCAGGGGATTAAAGTCAAAAGTTCTACCGATGAGGAATTCTACCTGCAGTTACCGAGTTTGAGAAATGATGGACCTAGGAATTGATAGATTTATGATTGACATCAAATTAATTTAGTAAGTATGAATCGATTGTAGAATGTTCACGTACATCCAAAAGACCAGCCAATGAAACTAGGCAAGAACCAAGAATCGGCTCGAAGGACCAAAAATTTTGTCTGCAACTTGTATTTGTGGTAATTTATTTAGTAGTATAATATCGAACTTAAAATAAATAAATAAATCTGAGTAAGGTGAATCCGCAGTCGAAAGCCCGCGAAATTCAAATTTTCTTATGTTTTTTGCAATTTTCAGGTCAGTGTCAGATTGTATCTTGATCGATATATATTATGATTCCCGACCATAACAAATATGCCTTTACAGAATGATAATAATTACAATCATTTTACTTCTCTCTTAGTTATTATTTTTTTTTTTGGATGGGAAAACATCAAATAACTTCTCCCGCTCTAGGCGGAGCGGGAGGTTGTGTCAGACTCTTACTGACTAACACCCACCCGTATTCCTTCCTGTTGCCTGTGTTGCCAGGGGCCTCAGTGACCCTTTAGTACCTTCCCGCGACCCCGGCAGGCATCGGCCCTAGTGGACCCCTACATTTGTGCTGACGACATCTCTTTGAGGCATGCGTGGAATACAACGCGCCGTCGACCCGGGCCTGGTCCTTACCGGACGGTGAGCTACTCATTGCTCACCGTCCGCAAGCCCGCGCCTACGGTGGCCGGAAATCTGCCCGGGATTCCCAACGCCCAGGGCGTCTCCTGCGGCGGCTAGGGGCGAGAGGGCGCGAAATTTGCCTTTCCCTCAACCGTCCCGCCTCCTCCTTCGCGAGCATTACTGCTTCGCAGAAGGAGGTGACAGCTGCCCATGCCCTCTCGCTCCATACCATGGCCTGAACCAGGGCCGGACGCGAGAGATCTTTGCCACCGATCGCCTCCACGAGGACACGGCGGTGCTCTGCCCAAGCCGGGCAGACCTCCACCGTATGCTCCACCGTGTCCTCCGGGCGATCCACACAGTGGTGGCACCCGGGCGTTTCCTCCCGCCTTATCCGACACAACATTGCAGCCTACCACTACACCTTAAGAGACGCTTTTTGTTGAAATTAAACCTAAATTGTATTTTTTTTTCTGATAAGCCAAAAACAAATGAGTGCGTTTAGTTTGCAAGACCATGTCTTTGTTTAAAATCATATTCAAATTAAACCACCTTCAGTCTCACCTTAAGTCTCAATTTATTCCAAAAAGATTAAATTCTGAACTAAGAACATTATTTATAAAACAAAACATCTTACTTACTAGAATTCGTAAGCTCGTATATCATTGAAAAAGTTTTTCCGAAGTATTTATGAAAGTCATACAAATTGCGACTGAATTCGACAGACAATTAAAACAAATGTTCATGTACTTTAATTGTCAGAATTGTTTTATTGTTTTTCTTTTGTTTTATTATTTAGTACTTAGCTTACTTATTCTGAAGAAGTTGCGATGCTATATTATTTGGAAGAAAATAAAGAAAATACGTTAATTTGCTGTAAAACATGACGCAAAGAAAAAACAATTACGATTCAATTCATTATTTCAATAACTTCAAACTTATTGTCTACGTATCGTTAGACCTTAGTCAGCTTTTATAATGTTTTTTGTTGTGATTAAGAAACGCAGTCTTCGTTAAGAGTGCATAATACCTCATCGCACTCTTTATCTCGCTCGCACACTACTGCTCGCGGTCACGCGAGCAAGCGAGACAGGGCGACAGAGAGAAGGTTCCTAGGCGCCGATAGTTTAGGTAATTTGAAAATAATGGTAAATAAAAAACGTATATGCTATCATCATCATCTGCCTAGCCTCAATCCCAACTATATTGGGGTCGGCTTCTAGTCTAACCGGATGCAGCTGAATACCAGTATTTTACATGGAGCGACTGCCTATCTGACCTCCACAACCCAGTTACTGGGTAAAAGTTATATGCTATCTGCTTTATATTTAGTTCAGTTGTTATGCAAAGTTTCATGATTTAATTTGAAGTATTTTTTTTTTAATACTAGCGGTTTTTTGTTCGGTTTGGAGGTAACTTTGTAATTTTGTTCCGTCGAGAAAATTTTATGGAATCGTGTTTTCGCCAAACATAGTACTTAACATTAATCCTCAGTTTTACCATATATTTATTTCAAAATTAATGCTGCAGTATTTTTGATATAACGGAGGATAAGTCTGTAGACTCTTAACCTGGACAGCTGTATCAATGGTAGCTCATACTACTCGGATTTCCGGCCACCGTAGGCGCGGGCTTGCGGACGGTGAGCAATGGGTAGCTCGCCGTCCGGTAAGGACCAGGCCCGGGTCGACGGCGCGTTGTGTTCCACGCGCGCCTCAAAGAGTTGTCAGCACAAGTGTAGGGGTCCACTAGGGCCGATGCCTGCCGGGCTCGCGTGAAAGTCCAAAAGGGTTACCGAGGGTGGGGTTTAGTCAGTCTGACACGCTGAGTCTCCCGCTCCGCCCAGATTGGGAGAAGACATTTGATAATTTCCACCCCAAAAAAAAATATATACTACTATTTTTATCCCATATACTTTTGATCTCGAAAACAGGTGTCAGTGATAGGTATGGCTTTACATACTCGTACCAATCAATATTGTTTCAGTCAAGACCCAATTGACCAAAATAGGCTTACCAAAATTGCCAAATCTGTATAGTTTGTGGTAGTGGACAAAATATATGTTAATTTTGAGCATATTTCCCAGAACTTGGTTGTTACCAAAACACGTTTTGGAAAAAAATCTCGATACAAACTAACGTTAAACTAACTCTTACCTTGAGTTCTAATTCAAAATATCTGTATTTAAATATCAACATACGTCACGTATTTAATTAATAACAAGAACGTCTTATTTGAATGCAGAACTTGGTTGTTTTTCATTTTCGATTACTCAACTCAATTTTGAGTAAATAGATAATTGCTACTTAATTTGCAATAAATTACAAGTGTTGTGTCATCGCGCTTCTCTTTCTTTTCTATGCAATCTGACAGTGACCGCGGTTTAGGTGTTGTCAGCGTCTTAAATGGAATTTGTAACAGAACATCATCATCATCTGCCTAGCCTTTTCCCAAAAGTGTTGGGGTCAGCTTCCAGTCTTACCGGATACAACTTGATACCAGTATTTTACATGGAGCGACTGCCTATCTGACCTCCACAACCCAGTTACTGGGTAACACGATACCCTTGGTAAGACTGGTTGTCAGACTTTCGAACTTCTGACGAACTTCTAACATAACATAATACCTGTAAGCCCCGGAGGGTTATACAGAGGTGTATCTATAGTACACCCACGTTTCTTCATATATGGTTAAGTTTAATGTAATAGAGGGCGAGACTTTTACCATCAACCGGGCACAAATCCAGACTCCGGGCTGCTACTGAGAAATCCCTGACGGAAAAACCCAATAACACACTTTACAATTTGTAAAGTTTACCAAAATTCGAAACACAATTTCCTTAAGCACCAAAGATATCGTTACTTACCTACTCTTAAATCTTTAGTAAAAACCTAAAACACTAAAACTATGTTCCCAACACTTAAAACATTGTCTTCAACAACCAAAACTTCAGGTAAAACCTCAAACTTTTGAGCCACTTGTTCTTTTTTTGAACAAAAACCTTATCGGTATTTCGTTCCCATCAGTTTTTAGTCAGTTACAAAACTCGCTCGCGGTCACAACGCACGTCTGGGCACGTTACCTGCACTGTTTTACAAATAGGACTCAACGTGTCGACTAAAACAGGGTAGCGTATGAAAGTAGGGAATTTTATCAGCGCTTATACCTTTTCTGTTTGGCAGATTTGAGTGGGTGTCTCGATTTTTCGGGTTTTTGTGAGTTTTATTGGGGCGTATGAAGGTTTTTGATGTTTTTGATAGAGTGGTGCCTGTAGCTACATTGTAAGTTCCAAACAAATATATACTCACGCCTTCTTCCCATGGAACAGAATATCACTCATAGATACTCTAAAGGATAAGGCTGAGATGTATATAGTATACCTATATTGCGCCAAATATACATAGTTAAGTGTCTAATAATTAGGAGCGAGCTTATTATCATCAACCTGTCACAAATCATCTCGGAGTTTAAATTTGTATGTTTGTTTGAATATCTTATTAGGTATTGACCTAATAAGATATTGCCCCCAGAACCCCATGCTCACTAGTCACGCTTAAGGAGTATGTACCATATGCATCCAGCTACCTGTCTTCTACCACGCAAAAGGGAGCGTCTGATAAAAATAACCCTTCGCAACGCCCATGGGGATAGAAAGTAGAGCCTAGTTTATGTAGCAATTTAAACAAGAACCATTAAAATTACTATCCATACTAACGAAATAATAATCTCTAACTTTAGCTTAAACGGCGATCAATCAATCACTCAAATCCTTTTCAATTCGTTCACGGTCACCAGCGTATCTCACTTAAACTTTAAGTGGGGTTCTCCAGTCTCCAAATTTAAATTTTTTAAATAAACCCAAAAGCTTATCTTTAGGATTAGGATTAATCCGGACTTTGCAGAAACCCTGTTATCGACTTTAAAAGTTCGAACCGTTTCGTTTTTTAATGTCAAACGTGATAAACTCAAAATTAGTTTCCAATACGTGCCTGTGTTTCTTTTACCCTGTTGTTTACAGATTTTGGATTTGTTATTCTAATTTTCAGGTGCGTGTTGATTTTTTCAAAGGACTTTTACTTAAAATAGTTTAATTTTGTTGTTCGTGTGGATTTTAGTGTTGAGTTTTAAAATATGTTTTCGTTTCATGACACGTACGCCGTACGGTGGTCTTTGAAAATTAATCATTGCTTTGCTGCGGTTTTAAAACGTGCTGATTTTAATGACTATTTTTTTTTAAACATGATAATTCTTTTTAGATATTAATTAATTTATGTCATCCCTTTAACAAACTATGTAGTTGCTTTGTCAAACGTTAGGTCACATGACAACTTTAATTTTTTTCTGCAAATCATACTCAGTATTAGTTTCACCTTCGAGATAATCAAAAAATCATATACAAGGTAACATTGTTTGATCCTAGCTTTTCTAAACAAGTCAGAATATCTCAAGCTAAAGTCTATCAAGTTTCATATCAAAATATATCTCCATGATCTTCTCAGATAATTCCCCAAACAAGCTAAGGTCAATCTCGAAACGTAGACATAACCTTTCTCATACAAAAGTACACAACTAATGTATCCGGTCCGCTGCAACCAGGTCACTTGGAAACTGCTCCAGCGGCCGAGACAATGCCGACGTCACTTCACTTAATGTATTGCTGTCTTTTAGATACTTACACCTGGCACTACTGTTGGTATAAGAAGCTGTCGGTGATAAGAAATTTGAAATACTTTGACATATTGTTTTCATTGAAGACAGCTATTACGATGAAAACAACTCAATTTGTAGACTTTGAGGATGATACTGAAGTGACAGATATTATTTTTGATATGAGTTTTTCCATGGTTTGTATCGCTGTGTTTTCGATACATTACACCTGGCACTAATGTTGGCATTGGAGGCTGTTGGTGTTAGGGAATTTGAAATGCTTTGACATATTGTTTTCATTCAAGACTGAACTATTATAATGAAAACAACTGAATTCGTATGCACTGAGAATGATATAGAAGTGACTGATATTATTTTCGATATGAGTTTTCTATGGTGTGTATTGCTTTGTTTTCGATATATTACACCTGGCAGTAATGTTAGCATAAGAAGCTGTTGCTGATAAGTAATTTGAAATGATTTGACATATTGTTTTCATTGAAGACTGGGCTATTATGATGAAAACAACTGAATTTGTAGACTTTGAGAATGATACAGAAGGGACAGTTTTTTTTTTAAGAATTGATGTATGGTTTGTTTTGCTGTCTTTTAGACACGTACAACGTACACGTACCTGGCATGTTGGTACAAACTTTGAGTTCATAGAGGCTCGTGCAGACTGGGGCGATATCGCGGGTGCGACAGGCATATTGCTGCCTGTCGCGCCCGCGATATCGCGCTACTCTGCACGAGCCTAAGGACAGACTTAAGCGTTATGATTAAGGCAATAAACCAAATGATTTAGATATTCACGATGATACGGAGGCAAAAGATATTATTTTAGATATTGAATATAAGAGAAATTTATTAGATTAAGGCGATAGGAGGAGCTCGACAACATCAAGAACAACAGCAATCAGAAATGTTGCGCTTTAACACCTAAACGCATACAATCGAATAGAAATCACAGCACCCCAACCGGGTTACGGTTGGGGTGCTGTGATTTCAAGTCGTATCTAGTCCCCCAAAGTACATGGAAAATATGTATATGAAAATAATTTTCGATCGAGAAAATAATGGTAGAGGTTGAATTGTCTAAAAGACGCAATTTGAAAATTAGTAGGTTGTCTTTTGTCTTCTTTTGAAGTACCAAAAGTGACGAAACGGTTGCAGCGTCTTTAAGACATCACAGTTCTTATAATCTTAGATTGCCAAGCCTAAAAACATACTTATAAAATAAAAAAACCCAGAAATTTTCATTCCTCAACTCCACTCATAATAAATGAGCAGTGATATAACAAATGGTGGTTTTTGGTTCCAGAAAGCGCAGTCCTTAGGGAAATCAGGATTTTGCCGTATCTTGTTATCAATGTAAAGGTAGATGAGGTTACGTAAGCACTCAGTGATCCCTTGGTTGGCTTTAGACTTAAAGACACCTACTGAATAAATTGGGGTGGCTTATTTTTGTAACGGGAATTTATATAAAAAAAGTCTTCTGCGGAATCAACATGGGAGCGACCGTCACATTACTGTGTCGTGTTGTGTCTTAACGTGTGGTAAACGAATCAAACGAATCTACGCAAGACAACGTCATAATTATCACAACAAGTTTCGTTTCGCCAACACTGTTCCAGAAGGCGTCCCGACACGACATAAATCAATACAGTGAATCCGGCTGAAGATTGGCGAGAGAAATCAAGGGTCTGAGAACCATTCGTATTCTCTTGAACCTAATCCGAAAGGTAATCATATTTTTAAAGTATGGTTTTTTGTCTTTAAAAAAATGATAAGGGAAAAAATCCTTTTGTCAGACAATCGGATTGTGATAAGCAAAGGCGAGGTCATAAATGTTCATCTTCTCGACGTGATCCCATTTTCGCCTTCGACAACTAACCACAGAGATTACCCAACATAATATATAACGAAACAATGACATAACTTGCCACTCCAAAGTGAAAACGTGCCCAAAAATTCATTACGAAGAGTGACACGACACTTTTTGTTCAATATGTCTGTCAATATTGGGAACGATGTAGTGGCACATTTTTTCTGGATATTTCTGGAAAGGTCCTTGGCTAAATGTACATTATATTGGAGGCTTTTAGTTTCATTGTGACAGGTCTTCAGCAGAGTAGTGTAGAATCGAGAAATTACTTTTTCACAGTCGTTTTGGAAGCAGACGTGCTCTTGAGAAGAAGTAATAAAAGGCTATTATTATTAAACAGACGTTTTGGGAGCAAACGTGCTCTTGAGAAGAAGTAAAGACGTACACGACGTACTCTTCTATATCAGTCAGCCTTTACTTCTTTACGCCGTTACTAGATG
The DNA here is from genome assembly GCA_905333075.3 of Atethmia centrago. NCBI lineage: Eukaryota > Metazoa > Arthropoda > Insecta > Lepidoptera > Noctuidae > Atethmia > Atethmia centrago. The sequence continues at coordinate 17,132,523 of HG995388.1, forward strand.
AAGCTTCAATACTTTTTTTTTTTACTTTTTTTTGGATGGTAAATCATCAAATAACTTCTCCCGCTCTGGGCGGAGCGGGAGGGTGTGTCAGACTCTTACTGACTAAAACCCACCCGTATTCCTTCCTTTTGCCTGTGTTGCCAGGGGCCTCGGTGACCCTTTAGTACCTTTCCGCGACCCCGGCAGGCATCAGCCCTAGTGGACACCTACACTTGTCCTGACTACATCTCTTTGAGGTGCACGTGGAATAAAACGCGCCGTCAACCCGGGCCTGGTTCGTACCGGACGTTGAGCTACCCATTGCTCACCGCAAGCCCGCGCCTGCGGTGGCTGGAAATCCGCCAGGGATTCCCGACGACCAGGGCGTCTCCTGCGGAAGCTTCAATACTTGAATGTTCAATTAAATAACCAATGACAATAGACACTTATCCATAACATAACATGACACTACATCACGCCTGTAATCCCCAAAGGGTTGGGCAGATGTGTAGCTGTAGTACACCCACATTTCGCCAGTTATGTTTAAGTCCCATGTAATAGGGGTTGAGCGTATTGCCATCAACCGGGCACAAATCTCGAGTCCGGGCTGCCAGTGTGCTACTGAGAAATTCCAGACGGAGAAAACCCAATAACACTATGCCTGACCTGGGAAGCGAACCCAGGACCACATGCTCCAACGAGGCATCTAACACGAGGCTCATAACCAATCACGAGGTATTACTCGAGTAGCAACACAGAGGAAGCATAATCTAGTGATCTCATATCAACCTTAAGTCAAATGTATCAATGAAGACCTTAAGAAAGTTAGATGAAATATACAGGATTCAGAAGGCCCCAACTTTTCGTATTTCAACACCCGCTTTTCGAATGGCTTATCAACTTAAAATTTTATTGCATACTGCATAATCAGCCTATAATGTTCCCACTGCTGGGACACAAGCCTCCTCTTTGTGAGAGGGAGCGGGGTGTAATCCACCACGCCAGCCCAGTGCGCATTGGTAGATGTCACATGTCTTCGAATTATCGGTTCTAGGACATGCCGGTTTCCTCACGATGTTTTCCTTCACCTTTTTGAGAGCAGTGATGATGAAATTAATAACACCAAATAAAACACCTGTCTGGGTTCGAACCCAGAACCTATACTAGTCAGTCGGGGCCGATATCACTAGGCCATCACTGCTCTAAAATTTACTTATTCGCTATCAAATCTCATGCTAGGCAACTGTTGTGATTTAAAATAATTTCAGAGGGCAATAATTCCCGTATTTTTAAGAATATTCAAATTCTAACCTGTCTGAAACTGTCAGAAATATCTCTAATTTACCTACATTTTTAGGGTTTCGTAGTAAACAAGGAAGCCTTATAGTTTCGCCTTATCCGTTTGTCTGTCTGTCTGACCGCTCTGTAGCTCAGAGACGCTTAAAACTAGAAAGCTGTAATTTGGCATTGGTATACATATTAATCACGCCGACAAAGAGATAAAATAAAATCTTGAAAAAAAAAAAAATTTTAGTATACCTCCCTTGCACTTAATGTGGGGATGATATTTCTTTTCTCTTCTACCCCATGGTGTGGAGTATCGTTGGATAGGCCGTTCAAAAATATTGCAGATCTGTGAACACCACTTTTCGATGATTCAAGGGTCCACTTGCGTAATATTAAGCATTAAAGTGTTAATTTTTGTTAGAGTGAGTGTCGTCTCCCCCCCCCCCCCCTGCCAGCTAAACGGATGTTTATGGAGATGTGAAAAAATTAATGGCAGTATACATATAATGAAATTGAATGGAAAACTATCACGGCTAAGTAGGCTTTACAAGTTAACGAGTTATAGTCGACCAACTTAAATTTGCAGTTGGATAATTGACCGTGGCATATATCGATGTATGGGAGAACAGGTTTTTCAACTACAATGTTAAGTTTGTTTTTGGAATAAATTTGTCTCAAGTAATCTGAACTACGGAACCCTTCATTGTGCGTGGTTCGACAGGCACTTGGCCGATTTTTGATATTAATTGTTGCTGAGATGAGATTGTGACTACTTAGACATTGTTTTTTTTTTTATAGACGGGAACTGTCGTACAGTTTAAATTCAATAGGATTTCAGAAGTAAGGGTTGTGGAGAGTCTTATATCAAGCAGTGAACTGGGATTGGCTCAGTTGGTTAAATCACACCTCGTTGATGTGAACTGGAAGTGTTAACACTGTCAATAGTGTTAATCCCTGGGGAATGCCATTTCACTTCAAGCTCACCTCGCCTAAATTTTTACGGTATTTTTTTTACAAAATAGATCGGCTTTTCCATTTTATCTTACCAATGTTACACAATATTAATTCTCAACAATAATCTGCACTGAATCTCGTAGTCAAATCAAATCAAATCAAAATATTTTTATTTCACATAAACCTACATGGGCACTTATGAAACGTCAGAGACACGGTTCCAATTGGTCGTTTTCTATGGAGAAGAGCCGGCAAGAAACTCCACGGTTTAGTAGTAACCTGGATTTGTGCTCGGTTGATGGCAATAGGCTCGCCCCCTATTACATGGGACTTGAACATGACTGGCGAAATGTGTCCGTATCATGTACTGTACATCTCTGCCTAACCCTTCGGGGATAACAAGCGTGATGTTATATTATGTTGTAATCAATCTGCCTAGCCTTTTCCTAATTATGTTGGGGTCGGCTTCCAGTCCGGCTTCCAACCGGATGCCGGCTGAATACCAGTATTTGACATGGAGTGACTGCCTGTCTGACCTCCACAACCCAGTATAGAGGAACAGGGTGTAAAGTTAACTCATCCTCCGTAGAAAAGGGAGGATCCTCTGACCAGACGGGTGTCGTGTTTGGTGGGCAACTGCCCGACGGATGATGTCGGGATGTTGTATATATGGTAGTTGCGCGGTAAACTCTGCTTGCGCGATGCAGGATTTTGCGTGACGTCAGTGTGTTACGTAGTTCGCATGTGGCGATGTAGATGCTACCACATGGAGATGCATGCATGAGGCACGGAGGAGTCTCGGTATGTAAAGATGGTCACCTATCCACGTACCAACCGCGGTAAGCGTAGCTTAACCTGATGGATCGACCCGTGCGGCTGTAGTTAGCCACGAGATCCATTATGTTGTAATAATTAAAGAAATCCAGTTCCGTTTTTCTACTTCCCCAAAATGTTTGTTATTTCCGCTATAACTTCTGTTAATACGTTCAAAAGTAACAAATTAGATTCGACCACCCCAAGTAGAATTTGTATCGCATCCAGAAATAGTTCCGCGTTCCCGTACGTAATAAATTAGACTTTTCACCCCTAAGAAATTGAATGCTACGTGAGAAATAGCACCTATTCCCGAATAGGGTGAAATTGAAATGTCTGCTAAAGATCAATTTGTCTTTGGGTTTACATGCATTGGTTGGTGTTACATCTTACATGAAAAACTGTTATCCTAAAATAGCATTTATTTAATTTAACCTCTAATAATTTCCATTTTACGCTCCTAAAAATATTATTGAACACTCTAATATAGCAGCAGCAGTGGTGGCCCAGTGGTAACGGCCGCGATTTACGAGTAGTAGGTCGTAGGTTGGCATTGTATTTAATTGAACCTCTAATCATTTCCATTTTACGCTCCTAATAATATTATTGAACACTCTAATATAGCAGCAGCAGTGGTGGCCCAGTGGTAACGGCCGCGATTTACGAGTAGTAGGTCGTAGGTTCGAACCCGGACAGGCGCTTGTTTTATTTGTGTACATTGTTTCATCACCACTGCTCTTAAAACGATGAAGGAAAACATCGTGAGGAAACCGGCATGTCCTAGACCCAAAAAATCGAAGACATGTGACATCTACCAACCCGCACTGCTGCCTCTCGCCGAGAGGCAGCAGTGTGGTTTGTATCCCAGCAGTGGGGACATTATAGGCTGTTGATGCTACTCTAATATAATAACTGCGCCTCTTTTTTTATGACCCTTATTAATTTCTATTTTGGGGTCCCAGAAATATTAAATGGCTCAGCTTGCGCGCGGTTGGTCTCAGTTCTAATCTAACCTAACCCATTTGGTCGGGGTGCCCTAAATTAGTTAGTTACTGTGACCAACTGTGAGAAAAGGCCAGCAAGTTAAAAAGAGGCTCAATTATTATTAAAAAAATGTTCATCTTAAGAAGCGGAAAAAGTTTTTTAGAGGTTTATTGCCCTTCTAATCATGGTTATTTTTTAAATGAATGATTTAAAAAAAATCCAGGATTATGGGGTCAATAATTTTTTTTTGGGGATTCTTTCAATATTTCGCCCATAAAATGCATACCATAGTAAAAAGTGCCGTCAATATGAAGAGTCTGCTTTCTCGAATTAAAGAAAGAAGAAGAATTTAACACATATGTTAATAAAAGAAATCACTAGTATCTTAAGATAAGAAATCACTAGTATGATATCGTTATGCCAATAATCTTTTCAGACTTTCCCCACTTAAAAATAAGAGAATTCTTGCACCTTTACACCTAAAGATGATCATGGTCCCGCTTTATCAAATATAATAACAAAAAAACCGGCCAAGTGCGTGTCGGACCACGCATAAAGAACCGTTGTGTCAGACCACGTAAGTGCGTGTGGGACCACGGGTTCTGTAGTTGGGATCCTGAATGCCACATCTAATAAAAAATCGAATCATACATCCATGTTGTGCCTCGTTAATAACATACTGATCGAGTTTGTTATCTGTTTACCCACGTTTTTTGTTTTTTCTTTTGTTTTGTTTTGTCATTTTATATATGTACGTACATCTGTGCGCTCTAATTATTAATCTTAGTTCTTAACCCCCGACGCAAAAACGACGGGGTGCAGATTTCGGCCAGATACGTATCGATAGCAGTGTGTCTGACCTACTAGTAATATATAAAGTTTAAAAAGTACGTATTGGGCCCTTTCAGTTTAATAAAAATTTTGGTAATATTTTGAGCCAAGCGTCGTCTAGTCGGGGGACTAATATCCATATATTAGTCCCCCGACTATGGCTATATATTTTTTTTTTGTTTTCAAGATTTTATTTGACCACTTTGTCGACGTTATTAATATGTATGTCCATGCCAACTTACAACTTTCTGGTACTAAGAGTCTCTGAGCTAAACCGGGGACAGACAGACAGACGGACATGACGAAACTGTAAGGGTTCCTTGCTGACTACGGAACCCCTTAAAACCTCAATTTCCTCAACACCATCAAATCTATACTTCCCCTATGCACAATCATAACAGCATTTTCCACTCTACAACCACGAACTCACCCGAACATCTTCGAAAAAACCCGAAGTTAATTCCCCGACACGGTTCCCTAAACATGTTTCAAGCAACTTCAAAATAAATATCTCTTTCGATTATATAGAGGCGTCCCAAGTGATTTGAAGAGTTTTTCCATCGGATTTTTTCAAAGTTCATTATTCCGTTGCTATTGAACGGACCCGAAATTTGGGTCCTTTAGCTTCCGAGACAGACTTGAATTGCTCGATTTCTTTATTCCTTAAGTGCTATATAAATAGTATATTGGTCCACAATACTGTTAAGGTTTATTTTCTAGAAGCGTAACGGAACAGGGGTCTTATAACTGATAGTGTATGCTTTCATTCTTTTTGCATAGTGAATAAAAATAAGAAAGTAATCGTCAGGGGATTGCTCCTGGGCTTGCGGACGGTGAACAATGGGTAGCTCGCCGTCCGATAAGGACCAGGCCCGGGTTGACGGCGCGTTGTGTTCCACGCGCGCCTCAGAGAGATTTCATCAGCACAAGTGTAGGGGCCCACTAGCGCCGATGCCTGCCGGGGCCGCGGGAAAGTCCGAAAGAGATACCGTGGCCCCTAGCAACACAGGCAACGGAAGGAACACGGGCGGGTTTTAGTCAGTAAGAGTCTGACACACCCTCCCGCTTCGCCCAGAGCGGGAGAAAGTATTTGATAGTATCACACCCGAAAAAAAAAAGTGTATTGCTCCAGCCCATAAACATCCCTTCCTGCTCATGGGACTCCCATTGCATAATATTAGCATAATCAGCCTATAATGTTCCCACTGCTGGGACACAGGCCTACTCTCTGTGAGAGGGAGTGGGCTGTAATCGACCACGAGGGCCCAGTGCGGGTTGGTAGATGTCACATGTCTTCGACGTTTTGGTTCTAGGACATGCCAATTTCCTAACGATGTTTTCCTTCACCGTTTTGAGAGCAGTAGTGATGAGATAATTTATACAAAGTAAAGCGCCAGTCAGGGTGCGCGGGCTTGTGGACGGTGAGCAATGGGTAACTCACCGTCCGGTAAGGACCAGGCTTGACTTGAATGTGCCCTGGCGGCTGGAAGTATGTCGTGCCACCATCAGCGATACACATTAGAGTGCTAATGTCTCGCTGATGGTGGCGCGTGTGTTGGATCATTAAGCTCCCTTCAAAATGGTTGAACTGAATGCTGCTAAACCATGCGTCATGTTCGTGAACAGGCGCCGTCAATAGAGACTGGTCATCTCTTAGCTGCCTCGGCTTATTTGAATTTTTGAATTGATTTTTTTTTGTTAATTTTTTACGTTTTACATCGTTCTCACATGTATAATTTCAAAATGAATGATGTAAACAATATTTTGTAACCATAATAATTATTTTGATTTAAAAGAGTGTCCGTGGAGTTTCTTGCCCGTTCTTCTCCATAGTAACCTACTATGTTTTGGAATGGGCAACTAGCTTCATCTTATCTTCTTTCTATCTAGCTTCTTCTTTCTTTTTCCCAAATAAATTGGGATAAGGGCAGGAGAATGATGAACTAGCTTCATCTTTCTGACTGACCGACCCCTTGACAATTCAAAAGTGCCTGTAATTGGTTTATTTGAAGCCAATGCTTTGAGTTTGAGTTTGTTTAAGTTATCTGGTATGAAAATATAATGATGGTAATAATTGCTATTTCGCATAAATTTCATTGCGGATCCTTGAGACTTAGCATGCTAATGCTATTTCTAATTAAGTATGTGAATTTTGTTAATATGCGAATTAAAGAGCGCGTTTTAAATCGCGTTTGCCTAAGAACGTCTCCTAGCGTGCGTTTATTCGCCGATAACGATTGATTAGAGCATTGTAGGCAAAATAATTCAATTTAATCAATAATAGTTAAAATACGGAATAAATATTGTTGATTTTTATGTTTATTTTTAGTTGTTTTTGATGTCTGTATATTCACATAACTGTACTTTTATGTTTTTTCTTTTCTTTTTTTTGTTTGTGTGTTTGTCTAATTAGAAAATATAAATATGTTTTTACTTTTGCATGCCGTAAGGAGGAGTGTGTTGAAACTGCTTTTTATAATGTTTACATCCTATTTTGTACCCACATTCATGGCAAATAAATGATTTCTGATTTCTTGAGCTAGTACACTGGCATATTTTATGTGATTAAAATACAAATAAAAATACAACAGGCAAATTTTATTAACACATGATGTACGAAGCGATGAATTCACACTTCACAAAATTTCGCAACTACATTTCATTTGATATATGCTAAATGAGCATTCGCGTGCTAACAATAATTGTGAATGCTAATTAATCAAATACCAACATATATGCTATGTACGTCCTACTTTAGGCACTATGCTAAAGTCGAATTATTAATTCACTGAAGTAATCTAACATGAGCTGTCACTTTGGTAATAAAATGGTCATATTTTATTGTAATGGTGTTGGTTTCGTTTAATCGATTTATATTTATCGGGATAGGCGACCGATTTGAGTTGGATTCCTAACCGTTGAACATTTTACTGGGCGTAGATGTGTGCAGCAGGCGAGAAGGAAATGTCTTTTTTTTTTTGGATGGGAAATCATCAAATAACTTCTCCCGCTCAGGGCGAAGCGGGAGGGTGTGTCAGACTCTTACTGACTAAAACCCGCCCGTGTTCCTTCCGTTGCCTGAGTGTTGCCAGAGGCCACGGTATCCCTTTAGTACCTTCCCACGACCCCGGCGAGAAGTAAATGTCTAAAGTTGATTATTGATTTTTAGGTTATATTTGAACTTGACAAAATGTATAAAACGAAACGTTGGACAGTTTCTAGGCATTTGTTCTCCGTACGATGTGCGATGCTCAAGAGAACTTCTCCACGCCGCTGCTGTAGCGCCCTCGTCGACTCGCACGAACGTCAGGCTAGACTCTGTCGAAGCGCGCCATCTATACACTTGCGTTTCGTTGTCAATTGACATCCCGTACTCATGACCCTTCCGATATATGTATAAGTGTAAAATAAATCTATAATAATAAGCGTAAAAGTCTAGAACACAATAAATACAATAAATATGACCATTTTATGACACAAAGTGACAGCTAGCACATGTCAGATTACTCCAGTGAATAAATAATTCGACATTATGTACCTTTCAAAAACAGCTCGATAACGTACCGAATAGACACATATACTTTCCCGTTTACAATATAAGCAAGGAATAGGATGGAAGACACGTAGAGATCTTCAATATCATTCACGCTGTCTCAGCATGAGATTTATTACTCGCGGCGTCACAAGAAGAAAGTTATGCACATGGAACAGGGTGTTTTTTTGCGCCTTTAAGGCCTGCGAAAACGAGGGACTTTTGTCCGGGGAAAATTTGTCCGCGACAATAAATACGTATGGAAATCTACGCAATAACGCACACGTTGGACCAATAGACTGTCAGGATTTCCATACGTTTTTAAGCTGACAAAAGTCCTTCATCTGCGCAGGCCATTATCTTGATATTTTTTTTCCTCAGTAGCTTTGCTACTAAATAGCCAATTAACTGTGACCACCTTAGATGTGGCTACCAGTCTCGTCAGCAATATCTTTCTAGAAAAACCCTACCCGTCAAACGCAAATATTGAAAATAATAACATTGGTATTATTGGAGGCTCACAAAAAGAGGCACATCCTTATCATCATCATCATCATCTGCCTAGACTTTTCCCAACTATGTTGGGGTCGGCCTCCAGTCTTACCAGATACAGCTGAATACAAGTATTTTACGTGAAGCGACTGCCTATCTGACCTCCACAACCCAGTTACTGGGTAACACGATACCCCTTGGTAAGAATGGCTGTCAGACTTTCGAGCTTCTAACGAACGGTAACGACTGTCAAAGATCTACAAATGATAGCCAGGACCAACGGCTTAACGTGCTTATATAAAACAAATTATTATTATAAAATAAAGTCCCCCGCCGCGTCTGTCTGTCTGTCTGAACGCGATAACCTCAAAAATAACTGAACGGATTTTCCAAGGGTTTTCACCAATTGATGGAGTTACGAGGAAGATTTAGGTGAACAATTAATTAAGGTTTTGTGTGAATTGGCTAAAATATTACGATTATTGTGGAAGATGTCGGAAAAAAGCATGCCGACTGGGAGCTTTACTGAGTGCGCCACGTAAACTATACGAAATATATAAAATGTATTTTCTACATAATTGAAAACTGTACATTTTTAAAAGTTCAACAAAAAGACCCACAGTATTATCTTTATAAGATAGTATATTTATATTTTTCAGAATTTGATAAAAAAAAACTATTATATTAATCCGCATCCAATAAATAGGGCTTTTAATTTAGATTAAAATATGACTTTACATCATAACATTCAAGTGAATACTTTAAAAGATATCACAGATTCAAAATTACGCGTTACAAAATAATTATGGTTGACGGTGGCGCGGGAGTCAATGACCTTTTACTCTGCGTACTACGACAGAAAAAACGGCTGTAAGGATTTCGGTGAAATTTGGCACACAAATAGTTAATAACCAGGATGACATAGGATAAATTAATCGCGGTAATACATTTCCGGTGGATAATTTCCGACCTGGACGCGGGCGAAGCCAAGGGAATTATTTGAGGTTCGGTTACCCAAATACATGCCAAAAATATTGTCTGTTTTTATTCATCGAAAGTGTTGAAATTACAGCGTAGCTTTAAGCCACTAAGCTGTTACATGATGAATTCATTATTAAGGGTAAGATCCTACAGAGACGCAACCTAAAGTAAAATTGACGCGAGACATTATTGGTAGCACTGAATTTTGCAGTCTTAGTTTCAATACTAACAGAGTCCAAAATGGCGACTGACAGAACAGAACTTGGTACATGACTGCAAAATTCAGTGCAACCAATCGCGTCACGCGTCAATTTCTTCTGAACGCGCAATATTGGCGTGATATTGACAAATCAAAACGTAAGTTTACGCTAAGTTTCAACTCTGTAACCTTAGTACATCGATTATAAGCGGTAATGCTCGTGAAGGCGGGACGGTTGAGGGAAAGACAAATTTCGCGCCCTCTCGCCCCTAGCCGCTGCAGGAGACGCCCTGGGCGTCGGGAATCCCGGGTGGATTTCCGGCCACCGCTGCACCGTAGGCGCGGGCTTGCGGACGTTGAGCAATGGGTAGCTCACCATCCGGTAAGGACCAGCGAGTTGTATTCCACGCGCGCCTCAAAGAGATGTCGTCAGCACAAATGTAGGGGTCCACTAGGGCGGATGCCTGCCGGGGTTGCGGAAGGTACTAATGGGTCACCGAAACCCCTTTTTTTTTTTTTTGGTTGGGAAATCATCAAATAACTTCTCCCGCTCTGGGCGGAGCGGGAGGGTGTGTCAGACTCTTACTGACTAAAACCCACCCGTATTCCTTCCTGTTGCCTGTGTTGCGGGGGCCTCGGTGACCCATAAGTACCTTCCCGCGACTCACCGAAACCCCTGGCAACACAGGCAACAGGAAGGAATACGGGTGGGTTTTAGTCAGTAAGAGTCTGACACACCCTCCCGCTCCGCCCAGAGCGGGAGAAGTTATGTCATGATTTCCCATCCAAAAAAAAAAGTACATCGATTATTTGTTACCCGGCTCGGTATAACCATCACGTCTAATTGGTGATTCTGATAACATAACTATTTATCTTCAGTGTTTGTAGTTGTTAACGGGAAAGCTGACTTCAGCACAGATGAACTAGCAAAAGCTGCAAATTTACAACGCAGCTCTTTTTCGTCCTGCCGGGGTCGCGGGAAGGTACTTATGGGTCACCGAGGCCCCTGGCAACACAGGCAACGGAAGGAATACGGGTGGGTTTTAGTCAGTAAGTGTCTGGCACACACTCCCGTTCCACACAGAGCGGGAGAAGTTATTTGATGATTTCCCACCCAAAAAAAAAAGCTCTTTATCGTCGAAAATCCTACTAATATTATAAACTAGCTTTTGCCCGCGGCTTCGCCCGTTTGGATGTCGGAAATTATCCCACGTAAACGCACTACCGAGATAAAAAATATTTCATGTTCTAATCCAGGCCATGGTCTAACCATGTGCCAAATCCGTTCAGCCGTTTTAGCTGGAAAGCGTAATAACCAAAAAAACTCACTTTAACTTTTATAATAATATATTAGTTAGAATGTATGAATGTATGAATGAATGCATGTCCTAGAACCAAAAATTCGAAGACATGTGTCATCTACCAACCCGCACTGGGCCCGCGTGGTGGATTACGGCCCGCTCCCTCTCACAGAGAGGAGGCCTGTGTCCCAGCAGTGGGAACATTATAGGCTGATTATGTAGAATGTATGACATGTATGTGGATGTTCGTCACGCAAAAGCAGCTGAACGGAAAATTTGGCTCACAGATAGTTTATAACATTTTTTATCCTGCTAGTACGCTCCCGTGGGATAATTTCCGACCTCTACGCGGGGGAAGCGGCGGGCAGTAGCTAGTATAACAATATAACTAGTATAGCGATAAGGCCGCCCATTGTATATTTTGTAGTGTTTGATTTATTTTTTGTCATGTATTTTTTGTGGTGTACAATAAAGTATATATAAATAAATAAATAAATAACCTTTAAACCCCAATCCGTTGCTAGAAAACGATAAAAAGAAGGAAGACGGATTGAAAAATGGAGGACAACTGTCCGTATTATTCTGCTAACAATTGCAGCGGTCGGTCACTTCCTGATTATTGCTGTATCGGCGGTCCTTTCATTGAGTTTCTTTGATCTACAGTGAAACGGATATGATTTTTTCTTGGTCTGCTGTTTTGTTGGAGTAGATATTATTGAGTTTTGTTTTAAAGTTACAGAACGAAAATCTTATAATAATATCAGCCTATTATTGTCCCACTGCAGGGCATAGGCCTCTCCCCTTGTAATTTTTATGGTGTACAATAAAGTGTATTCAACCAGTTTTACCAAGGGGTATCGTGTTGCCCAGTAACTGGGTTGTGGAGGTCAGATAGGCAGTCGCTCCATGTAAAATACTGGTATTCAGCTGCATCCGGTTAGACTGGAAGCCGACCCCAACATAGTTGGGAAAAGGCAGATGATGATGACATAATAAAGAGTATTCTATTCTATTCTATTCTATTCTATTCTCCTCGAACAGAGAAGGCACGATCACCGCGCTTGCTCAAGACGGGTTGGCGATTTCTTTCAGATGTAAAGTAACCTTTCCTTTTTTCATTCACCGATGTCAGTAAGATCAAATTTAATCAAAAAATAAAAATAAAAAATAAACCTACATGGGCACTTATGAAACGTCAGAAGCTAGGTGGACAAGAAACTCCACGGTTACTCTTTTAAAATAATAAGCTTTTACAATGTTTTTAAATTAGTGTTAATAGGTATGGGAGGACATTGTAGGCCTGTCAACAAGTACCAGGTACTTAAGAGCCATTTCACAAAATTATTGCGCTCGAGTTTAGGTAAAAGACGGCAGTATTGTGTATGTGTGCGCAGCTATCCACACATACACAATGCAAGCAGTGTAGCGCGAGTGTTGAGATGGACTAAACGGTCTTGAGCCTTTATAATCGTAATGCACCATGGTTAGAGATTTATGAAAAAAGTTGTTTTATTTATTCAGTCTACTAAAGCTTTCTAGACTAATAAAAAAAACACAAATATATGTTATGTAAAGTATGTAATAAAAATGAACTGGGAAAAATCACATATCATTTACATTATATGAATTCGTAAAAGCATTGATTTTGCCTTTCTAGGGTCTATGATTTCGGCGGCAGAGACCTCTCGCGTCCGGCCCTGGTTCAGGCCATGGTACGGAGCGAGAGGGCATGGGCAGCCGTCACCTCCTTCTGCGAAGCAGTAATGCTCGCGAAGGAGGAGGCGGGACGGTTGAGGGGAAGGCAAGTTTCGCGCCCTCTCGCCCCTAGCCGCCGCAGGAGACGCCCAGGGCGTCGGGAATCCCGGGCGGATTTCCGGCCACCGTAGGCGCGGGCTTGCGGACGGTGAGCAATGGGTAGCTCACCGTCCGGTAAGGACCAGGCCCGGGTCGACGGCGCGTCGTATTCCACGCGCGCCTCAAACAGATGTCGTCAGCACAAAGTAGGGGTCCACTAGGGCCGATGCCTGCCGGGGTCGCGGGAAGGTACTTATGGGTCACCGAGGCCCCCGCAACACAGGCAACAGGAAGGAATACGGGTGGGTTTTAGTCAGTAAGAGTCTGACACACCCTCCCGCTCCACCCAGAGCGGGAGAAGTTATTTGATGACTTCCCACCCTAAAAAAAAAAATTCTAGCAATACACAATCTTGGTAAAACTTTGGTAAAACCTTTTCAGTCGGTCGATATTTAAAAGTTTACGTTCGTTTAGAGGTATAGCTGTATCTTTTTGAAGTAGCAAGTTACAAACATACAATTTCTGTTATCGAATCTGACGTTCCACTTGTACCCGGTACGGTGGTGGCGTGTCTTCTAAAGGTACTATCCTCCTCTACTCGATTCATGCGATTTCTCATTCTGAAATGAAAACAAAATAGCTGTCAAGTTTCAATATCTACGAATAAATATTTTTTTTTATCAATAAATGATTATCAAAAACATCAATATTTTTATATGTCGAAGTGTCAGTGTATACAAATCCTTAAAATTGTAATTACGGTTTTATAGTTCATGTCGATATGTACTTATTTGATCGATTACTGTGTACATAATATCGCAATCGAATCGCAAATTATATATATCTCGCTTCTGTTGCTTTCTTTAAGGCTGCAGAATTTTTATTTTTCCTTTTTTTGACACAATGGTATACACAACCCTTTCGCTCCATTGCTAAAACTAATAAAACAAAAATATGTAATTATTCTCAAACTACTAAACTAATACTTAACTTGATAATAAATTAAACTCTTACCTTATGCAAAATAAATACGAAGTGAATCAAAATGTTGTAGTCGTAGTATAATAATTCGTTCACAATACGTGCGCTCGAAAATCGAGACGCGGGAAAATTTGGCGCAGGTCCTACCTCGACCGGCACTCACGCCGTACTAAACGGTTGCCCGCTTAGCATCGGAATTTATTCTAATTTAGAGTGATTTTAATAACGATATTATGTCTAATTAAATGAAGGGATTTTAATAAAACTTTAGATTTCGGTTTGTTAAAAACCATAGTTTATTTCGCCAATAAAAAAAAATGTAATTACGCTTTATTTAAACCAAAAAATCACGATTTATTAGCGATACAAAACCTAAAAATTGGCATAAGACTTTATTTTTTTACTAAATGTTATTAAGAATCGATATTCTAGTACTGTATGTGTCGATCAAATTATATTTCTGATGCTTTATGTATTTTTTTCAGTTAAATTTATAAATATTAATGATAGATATAGGAGTTTGAAATTGACTCGGCGATGATATTTCAGTAAACTGGTTGTGGGAGATTAATCACCACAAAGTAAACAAATAAGTTTTTGTAAATGTGTTACATGAAGTGTCAAAAAGAAGGATTAGTCTATTTTTTACATGTATCCACCAATGTCAGAGTATTACCTAAGATGGTAAATTAGGCGACTGAAATCTGCGATATTCGCGCGAAAACGTGAAATGGCTCTTAACAAAATAGAAATGGTCTATAAATCTACAGTCTATTAAGCTAACAACGTTTTCCCATTCATAAAATATAAAAGAATTACTTTAGAACATAAATAAAATAATAAAAACCTATTAAAAGCAAATGACATGATTGCCATTACAACTGTAACAAATCTGAATTAATATCCTGTTCTTAAAAGTCACTAATAAATAGTTAAAACAAAAATTGTAAGTATATAATATCAAATATTAAAAAGATTATTTCAAAGAAGCATGTAAACAAATAAAATTAATAAAAAATCAAAATTTGGGAGCAGTTAACAGACATTTACATAGTTATGCCGTGAATGTGGTACCAGGGAAGCCACATGTGCAGAAAGAATTATTGCCAAACTTCCTTGTCTTCAACGTAGTCTTTAAGTCTGGAATACACATTCTACTTATTAGTAGAATGTGTATTTTAGACATGCTTGTTTGCTACTATACTGCTCTTTTCGAATACACATGCTAGTTGAATGCCACAAAGTAGCATTTGCTCGAAAGTAGCATTATTATTATTATGTCGTTTATTAAATTATTTGTCTTATAAAATACATTTTCAAATATTTCTTAGAAAAAATATAAAAAAACATTTAAAAATATATAAAATAGTGGTCCGCCGGTATCGGGAGCAGGGTCCAAGCTACCGGTGGTTAGGGCTCCAGAGACAGGAACCTCCTCACGATGCGAGCCGTATCGAGGAGTACTGCCTTCTGAATCAGGCCCTTAATCCAGCCGTCTAACGCAAGCCTCGAGAGATGATGGTTGAGGCCATCAGGCCATTGGCCGTAACGACAATCGGCACAATGACAGCCGAGTTCACACTCCACATGTCAACAACCTCGTGTGCTAAGTCGAGATATTTTATTTGTTTCTCTTTCTCAGCTTTCACGAGGTTATCGTCATGCGGAATGGTAACATCGACTATCATTGCGCGGCGCGCTAATCGATCTATCACCACTATATCAGGCTTATTGGCGACAATAGTCCTGTCAGTAATGATAGACCGATCCCAGTACAACGTGACATGGTCATTTTCGAGAACTGGGTCGGGCACATACTTGTAATACGGTACCTCAGAGTTCACAAGTTTATATTTCAAAGCAAGTTGCTGGTGAATAATCCTAGCTACTTGGTTATGTCTGTGCAAGTACTCGCCGTTAGCCAGACCAGAGATAATATGTCTGATAGACTCACCCGGACGGTGGCATGCCCGACACACGTCAACCGTCCCGTCCATCATAATATGTCTTCGGTAGTTATTCGTCAAGATAACTTCGTCCATAATTGCACAGACAAAACCTTCAGTTTCCCCCAAAACGTAGCCAGGATACGGACGCTAAGAAATCTACATCGGGCTCATGAAGAGCCCGATAGAAGCGCCCGTGTAGCTCTTTGCTTTGCCATATCTCCTTGCGATCATCGTTAGTAAGTACTACAGGTTTGCACCAGTTCTCTTTAGCCATGGAAAGTGGGGTGAGCCCCTTGTCCACTGCGACCACATCACGGTGCATACCCACTTCGGTTTTCAAAAAATATTCCCTGAGACTGCATATCTCGCGGTTGTGGAGGGTCTTCGCATTTAAAAAGCCTCGACCCCCGCACTTCCGCGGGATGTACAGTCTCATCACCGATGATCGTGGGTGATGCATCCGGTTTGCGGTCAACAGTGTACGGACCCTCCTATTCAGGGCGTCTAGTTCGGTCTGAGTCCATTTGAGTCGGCCGAAAGAGTACATCAAAACCGGCATGACCCAACCGTTGAAGGCGCGCACCTTGTTACCGCCTGAAAGAAGACTAATCAATACCTTCTTCAGGCGGCCAAAAAAGCGCTCCTTCAACGATTGCTTCATGTCAGTAACGTTGATGCCTAACGCTTCCGACATTCCCAAATACTTATAGCTTTCGGGTGAGGAGAGGGATCTAAGGTGTATGGCATCCGAAATTTGAATTCCCTCGGATTCCATTATCTCCCCTCGCTTCACATGCATGACTGCACATTTGTCAACACCAAACTCCATTCTGATGGCGCTACTGAAAGTTTCAGTTACCTTCAGTAGCTTCATCAGTTGCAATTTGTTGGGGGCAAAGATTTTCAAGTCATCTATGTAGAGGAGGTGAGATATGACCTGACCACCTCTCCTCAACCGATAGCCTAGACCTGATTCCTCCAGCTGCATGCTTAGAGGATTCAGGGCTAAGCAGAACCAAAGTGGACTTAAACTGTCGCCCTGAAATATTCCCCGTTTAATCCATACAGGCTCATCATTCCCCTGGATCTGTCGACACCCCGGATAGCGAAGGACTGTCCTCCATTGCCCCATACACGATTCAAGGAAGGTGCGTAGAGTCGTATCTATTTTTTACAACTCCAGCACCCTCATGAGCCATGTATGTGGCACCGAGTCGTAGGCCTTCTTATAATCTATCCAGCAAGTCGACAGATCCTTGCGGGATCGACGAACCTGTTGGCTAATGGCCATGTCGATGAGAAGTAGCTCCTTATTGCCACGAGACCCGTTCCTACATCCATTTTGAGAGGCAGACATAATGGAATTACTGTCAATGTGTGTGTTAATTTTCGCTCTCAAAATGGATGTAAGAAGTTTATAGACCGTCGACAAACACGTGATCGGTCTATAATTCTTGGGTTCCGCGGGACTACCTGACTTATGGAGCAGGTGGGTAATGCCTGTCGTCATAAACTGCGGTAGTGACCCAGACTCTAAGGATGACTGGAACTGAGATGCCAGGCAAGTGCGTGAACTAGTTAGCCATTTCAGCCAAAAGTTGTGCAGTCCGTCCGGTCCCGGTGATTTCCAATTCGGTAACGGACGGACCGCTCAAGCTATATCTGATGGCGTGATAATGACTACTTCCATTTCTGGTATAGTTTCACACACTCGCTCGACATCCCGCATCCAGTCAGCCTCAACATGGCAGACAGGTACCGACCAGATGCTGCGCCAGAACGCAGTTGTGGTGGCATCATCCGGGCGGCACACGTCTGTCACGTTTTGTTTAGGTCGCTCCCAAGCTCTATATACCCACCTCTCATCGCTCTGGAACATGCGATTTTGCGTGTATCGATCAACCCGCCGCTTATACCGCCGAATACGGCTCGCCCATGCACAAACTTTCTGCTTCAGGAAGCCGATGCGCTCTGTGATATGAGACATGTATTCTCGAGGGCTGATTCCAGTCCCCGAGAATGCCCGTCTTACAAAGCGCATCACACGTGGTCGTGTATTGCCCTCCCTGAAGCAGTATAGTTTGCCGATGAGTACCCTGGCCTTATCAATACGACGCTCAATCCTGCACTGCCAGGCTGGTACGGCTGGTTTTGGTCGAGTAGCTCCGTCAGAGTTTGGAAACTTGACATTCGCTAAACGACATGCCGCAACAGCCGCGCAATACAGGATCGAGTGTGTATCAACGAGATCCTCGCTGCTCTCGAAAAAAACCTTAAGCTGCGAGTCCAAGGCACACATTAGTGCCCTATTTTTCTTGTGCATGGGTAGGCGTGGTAGTCGGGGTCTAAGTTCGGTTGGAGTGGACATATACTCGCGAAACGCATCCTCCAGTGCGCTCCTCAATCGGACGTTGCACTGGCTACTTACTGTGGCAGCCCTATCATCCTCTTCTTCAACACCGTGATTGGACTGCGGCGGGATTACATCAATAATTGGGGTATGTACCGCGGTTTGTGCCGGAGTCGAGATGATATAGTTGCTCAGTACCTCTGAACGCAGCCTATCAAGTGCGGCATCGTCCAACCTACGATTGCGTTGGATGACCCGCACCTGATCCGACAATCGTTGGGCCGAGACGTTGACGGCTGGCTCTAGTTCCTGAAACAGAGACAGCATCTTAACACGGTATGCAGTGAGGTTAGTTCCCCTCTCTGTAGACCTGTAATATGCGCGCATGGCGTTCTCGTTCATAGACTGAGTCCATTTCATGCGCTGCACACATCCACCGGCAGCGGGGACCCGGCTTGGGGCCGGATGGCCCCTAAGTCCCAAGCTCTTCGGTGGCCGGCTTCTCTCCTGCCGACGTACAGGTGTTGGCGACGACGGCGGGGAAAAATACTCGTCGCTCGAGCTCGACGCAACTGCCGCGGTCGGTGTTATCATAGCGCTCACGGTGGCGCTGGGTACCGGCGACAGCGAGGCGGAGCTGAGCGACGGGTCCGGAGGTGGTGGGCGTGTTCGTGTAGCTGATCTCGTTAACATATTATCAATTTCGTTTTCATCTTCTTACTTCCTGTTTTTTCGGAGATGACATGACAGGTGTCATCTCCGATTCGGCATTTTTCTATTATGGTTTATTGATATTTCTGTTTATTTTTTAAATTATATTGTGATCTTAGTTGTTTCAGGTTTGATTAAGATTATTCTTAAAATAAAATAACTGCGTCTAAAATTATTATTATTATTATTTTTATGTCCTTACATATCTCGGGACCATGGGGTTCCGGACCTTTGGAAGGCGGACGAGGGACCGAAGCCAACTCGCAGAGGCCCCTTGGACAATTTTAATGGAATGAGGCACCAACCGACGATTATCCCTGTTTGCTCTATGAAGGTGCACCCAAGGACAACCCCCGGTTAATGCAAGACTATTGCAGAACATGGGAACAAACAATATTGGACTATGGGTTTGGGAGGCTATAGTGGATCAGTTTCCTAAGACTATAGAAAGGCTATGGCCCCTACCTGACCAATGCTTTATATAAAATACACCGACAAAATGGCAGGGGGTGACTTGCACACTCAATAATGGGCCCCCGAAAACGGCCGCTAGCACATAGTGATAAGGGGGCAACACTACCTGAGGTGCTTGAGGAGTGGAAAGGTATTCCACGGCTATCAGGACTATCCCGGAAGTACGGTCAAGATCCCTACCAGCATCTTACTGGAATACTTCTTTCCCCCGAGCACGTTTGCTCTTGCGAATCTTCACTCAAGCCGGCCAATAAAGGCAAGAATTAGGTGGGAGCTCTGTTCCTCGTCAGTGTTTACTCCAGCCGGCCAATAAAGGCAAGCCAGAGATGAGAAACAAGACTTCTCCCAGGAGATAGGGTCCGTGGGGTCGCTACTGCCCAACAGCTCGCCACATACTGCCCTGCGGGTTTCTGTATCTCTCTTAGTTTGGCTCCTTATCCAAGACCTGTCCGGCAAAGTAAACTCTACCAGCACAGACATGGAGTTTGGAGCGCGCAAGCCCCACCACGACGTCAACGTAGAGATACGGCGGTGGGGTTTATTATTATTATGTAGTTTGTTCATTTTTTTACATATAAAATATATTTTTAAATATATCTTAAAAAAGATATAAAAAAAACATTTAAAAATATAAAAATAGTGGTCCGCCGGTGTCGGGAGCAGAGTCCAAGCTACCGGTGGTTAGGGCTCCAGAGATAGGAACCTTCTCAGAATGCGAGCCGTATCGAGGAGTACTGCCTTCTGAATCAGGCCCTTGATCCAACCGCCTAACGAGAGCCTCGAGAGATGTTCGTTGAGGCTTTCGGCCATCAGGCCATTGGCCGTTACGACAGTCGGCACAATGACAGCCGAGTTCACATTCCACATGTCAACAACCTCGTGTGCTAAGTCGAGATATTTTATTTGTTTTTCTTTCTCAGCTTTCACGAGGTTTTCGTCATGTGGAATGGTAACATCGATTATCATTGCGCGGCGCGCTAATCGGTCTATCACCACTATATCAGGCTTATTGGCGACAATAGTCCTGTCAGTAATGATAGACCGATCCCAGTATAACGTGACATGGTCATTTTCGAGAACTGGGTCGGGAACATACTTGTAATACGGTACCTCAGAGATCACAAGTTTATATTTCAAAGCAAGTTGCTGGTGAATAATCCTAGCCACTTGGTTATGTCTGTGCAAGTACTCGTTGTTAGCCAAACGAGAACAACCAGAGATAGACCGGAAACATACAGGTGAGTCTATCAGACATATGTCTGATAGACTCACCTGTATGTTTCCGGTAGTTATTCGTCAAGATAACTTCGTCCATAATTGCACAGACAAAACCTTCAGTTTCCCCGAAAAGGTCCCCAAACGTAGCCAGGATACGGACGCTAAGAAATCAACATCGGGCTCATGAAGAGCCATCTTTAGCATTATTATTATTATTTATTTTTATGTCCTTACATATCTCAGTACCCTGGGGTCCCGGACCTTTGGAAGGCGTACGAGGGGACGGAGCCAATTCGCAGAGGCCCTTAGACGTTTTTTAATGAAATGAGGTACCAACCGACGATTATCCCTGTTCACACTATGCAAGTGCGCCCAAGGACAACCCCCGGTTGGTGTAAGACTATTGCGGAACATGGTAACAAAGATATTGGATTATGGGCTTGGGTGGCTAAAGTGAACTGGTTATGTAGAACTATGAAAATTCTATGGGCCCTGCCTGACCAATGTTTTATATAAAATACACAGATAAAATGGCAGGGGGTGACTTGCACACTCAATAATGGGCCCCCAAAAACGGCCGCTAGCACATAGCGACGTAGTGACAAGGGGGCAACACTTCCTGAGGTGCTTGAGGAGTGGAGAGGTATTCCACGGCTATCAGGACAATCCCGGAAGTACGGTCAAGATCCCTACCAGCATCTTACTGGAATACTTCCTTCCTCCGAGCACGTTTGCTCTTGCGAATCTCGACTCAAGCCAGCCAATAAAGGCAAGAATGAGGTGGGAGCTCTGTTCCTCGTCAGTGTTCACGCCAACCGGCCAATAAAGGCAAGCCAGAGATGAGGAACATGACTTCTCCCGGGAGATAGGGTCCGTGGGGTCGCTACTGCCCAACAGCTCGCCACATGCTGCCCTGCAGGTTTCTGTATCTCTCTTGGTTTGGCTCCCTAACATAGACCCGTTCCGGCAAGGTAAGCTCTACTGGCATAGACCCAGAGTTCGGAGCGCGCAAGCCCCATTATTATTATTATTATTATTATTATTCCATTTAAAAACATATTATTTACATTTTTAAATACTTTTATAAAAATATAAAAACAAAACATTTAAAAATATAAAAAATAGCAGCCCACCGGTATCGGAAACAGGGTCCAAGCTACCGGTGGTCAGGGCTCCTGAGAGAAGAACCTCCTGATGATACGCGCCGTGTCCAGAAGTACCGCTCTCTGGATTAAGCCCTTGATCCAGCTGCCTAGCGAGAGCCTCTTCAGGTGTTGGTCGAGGCTCTTGGCTATTATGCCATTGGCCGTCACGACTATCGGCACAATGATTGCTGTATCCACATCCCACATGTCGACAGCCTCGTGAGCTAGGTCAAGATACTTAATCTGCTTATCTTTTTCAGCTTTTATGAGGTTCTCGTCATGCGGGACCGCTATATCAATAATCATTGTGCGACGCGTTAATCGATCTATCACCACTATGTCTGACTTATTAGCAACAATAGTCCTGTCAGTGATGATAGATCGATCCCAATACAAAGTAATATTGCCATTTTCGAGAACTGGGTCTGGTGATTCCACAAGACTGTATTTCAGAGCAAGTTGCTGGTCGATAATCCTGGCTACAAGGTTGTGCCTATGCAAGTAGTCTCCGTTAGCCAGACGAGAACAGCCAGAAATAATGTGTAGGATTGATTCCCCCGGACGGTGGCATGCCCGACAGATGTCAACCGTGCCGTCTTTCACAATATATTTCCGGTAGTTGTTCGTCATTATAACTTCATCCATAATCGCAAAAACAAAACCTTCGGTTTCCCCAAAGAGATCTCCCAATCGCAACCAGGATACGGACGCTAAGATGTCTACATCGGGTCCATGTAGGACCCGGTAAAAGCGCCCGTGTAGCTCTTTGCTCTGCCATACCTCCCTGCGGTCATTAGTATCTAATACTATAGGTTTGCGCCAGTTCTCGTCAGCCAAGGAGAGCGGGGTGAGGCCCTTATCCACTGAGACCACATCTCGGTGCATCACCACGTCGGTTTCTAGGAAGTATTCCCTGTGACTGCATATCTCACGATTGTGCAGGGTCTTAGCGTTTAAAAAGCCTCGACCTCCACACTTCCGCGGGATATACAGTCTCATCACTGATGACCGTGGATGGTGCATCCGATTTGCGGTCAGCAATGTGCGGACCCTCCTATCCAGGGCGTCAAGTTCTGTCTGAGTCCATTTGAGTATGCCGACAGAGTACATCAAAACCGGCATGACCCAACCATTGAAGGCACGCACCTTGTTTCCGCCTGATAAAAGACTATTTAATACTTTATTCAGGCGGCCAAAGAAGCGCTCCCACAGCGATTGTTTCATGACAGCGGCGTTGATGCCTAACGCTTCCGACATACCCAAATATTTGTAAGTTTCGGTTGAAGAGAGGGATCTCAGGTGTCTGGAATCCGAAAGTTGGGTTCCCACGGATTCCACAATCTCTCCTCGCTTTACATGCATGACCGCACATTTGTCCACACTAAATTCCATCCTGATGGCGCTACTGAAAGTTTTGGTAACCTTCAGTAGCTCCATCAGTTGCAAATTATTGGGGGCAAAAAGTTTCAAGTCATCCATGTAAAGGAGGTGAGATATAACCTGACCACCTCTCCTCAATCGATAGCCTAGACCAGAATTCTCCAGCAGTGTGCTTAGAGGATTCAAGGCTAAGCAAAACCAAAGTGGACTCAAACTATCGCCCTGAAATATACCTCGCTTGATCCGTATCGGTTCGCTATTCCTCTGGATATATCGACATCCTGGATAGCAAATGACCGTTCTCCACTGCCCCATACATGACATCAGGAAGGTGCGCAGAGTTGCATCTATGAAAAATACTAAGTTTCAGCCCAACCGGTTCATTAGCACCGCGACCTGGTAGCGGACGAGTGACTCCGTGCACCGAGTAAGCTGCACCCAGGTTACACGCGGCTTACTCGAACAACTCTACAGATTACATACATCTATTACGTGGCGTGTGCTAAGTTAATATAGGCACGTCACGTAAATAGCACAGACACCCATTACTTAACAGGCATTTAACTTACACACGCGGGCGCGGCGCGGGCGCAACGTGCGTAGACACTGAACGGTGTTACACGAAACAATACCGTTCACACACACTCGACAGTTCCTTAGCTCGGACCGTAATCGGCTCAATCTGAAAGCGGGGCAGGCGGGAACTAAACACCTATTCTGTAGGAGCGTCGTGTCGGCTCCACTGTCGCTGGTCGTCTTCGTTGGGCCTCCCCCGGGTAACCGGGGATCTCACCTGGCGAGGACTGAACGCCGTGGAGTCGTAAAGAAAGCGGCGCTATTAAACATACTAGCGTCGCGACGCGCCTACAGAAATACACATAGCAACCGTCTGACGTTTATTCACCGCTATAGGCGCCAACAAGGAGGGGTCCGTATTAACGGACCACCGCATACCCTTCATGGCCAGGGGGCGAAACCCCGGTCCCGCAGGTCGCACCCCCTTACGACATCTCAAGAATCGAATCGGTTCATTAACCTTTGAGATTTCGCTGGATATCAAAATCAAAATCAAATCAATCACCGATGACGTAGAAGTGAAGTCGGCTATTTTGAGGGCCTTGACAAATCATTTTTCTTTTTCGAAGGTATAAACAAATTATTTGCAAGGTCTGCGAAATGTATTAGGGTTAATGGAGAATATATTGAATAGGAAAAATAATTTCATGTTTAATTTCACCTACCTTCCTTTTTATTCCGCGAACTTTTTGACCTCGCCTCGTATATTATGGAAATCGCTTCTTATTTTATTTATGCGAACATACTTAAGCTCGAAAAGTACATATAAATTGAAAATGTGATATTGGTACTTGCCCGCATTTGAACCCACAACTTCATGCATGAGAGGCGAAGCCTTAACCCCTGAGCCATTACAACATTTTTCTGAGAGATTCTTCATAATATAGGCACCAATTTGTTCAGATAATTAAACACACTTTACACAAAGGAATATCAACATAATTTATATACTATTTATTTATTTATTTAACCATCTATGTACACACATTTATATAAACAGACAAGAAGAAAAGAACAGAAAAATACTTACAAAGGTAATGCTTATTAAGTGCCTGCTACACGGTCGCCAACCGCGTACCTACCGACAGAAGCGACCTTGGTAGTTTATACATACATAAACTCGCGCCTTCCCCCATAGGGTAGGCAGAAACTATAGAACGCCACCTGCTACGTTCCTTACATACTCCTTTTGCTTCTTTTACGTTCATACATCTGGACATACATACACGCACGCCGATTGCAAGTACTACGCACCTGACCCTTCTGAAGAACATTACAAATGAGGTCACTATACAAAGTGTCGTTTTGCATCCTCGTCAAATTCAAGGAGGTAACTATGCTAATGATTCTCGACACGAATAAATAATAAAATAAGTAGGTGATTATTATTATTTTTCTTCTAATTTTCGGAAATTGGTATGTGTGGGACACGCATTTTAAAACGCGGCCCGTGTGATACCGCACTATAATTACCCTTTTACACACACACTACTGCATACGCAACGGGGTGTTTCTGTCAAACTTAACACGTTCGCGTGAGCAACGTCTTACAACGTCGTGTTGGTATAATTATGAAATGGTGCAACGTCATATGACGGCCTCTAGATTGTCTTATTTATTTTGACGGAACGTCTTTGGCCGTCTATTTTATAGGCAAATTCCTATGGCGCACCTACTTAGCGCCGCAACACATTCGATATCCAAAGCTTACACCGCCGCGTGACTTAAAAAAAAACATATTTCTAGTTTTGGACGCACACATGCAAAGGTCGCGCGCACAATCTCGCAACGTCATAAGACGTCCTCACTTGTACCGCTATCCCCACCGCCAGTTGACCTGCGCGCAGTGAGATGATCTAACGTGTGTTTGTTGTGAACGCTGTGCATTTTTTCTGGATTACGTAATATTTTATCATAAAAGGTTAGTAAATATTATAAATTTCTTTATTACACTTATTTGGAATAAGTATCCGCATGTTATTGAGTAACAAAAAATGTCATAACTAACATGAATTTGATATAATTTTGAAAGAGAAGTTCGTAACGGTTTTTCTGTGCTTTTTTTGCATTTGCTTATTTTGAACAGTGAGAACATGGTAATAATCTTATAATAAATGGTGTAAAGGTTTTTATAATAACGTAACATATAGTTACATTGCTATTTGCTTTAGTAAAGGTCTAATATTGCTTTGTTATAGATGGATAAAGAAGAAGAACTTATTATGAAACTTTTCGAAGAATCGTCGTCCAAACCAGAGAAACTAATAAAACATCATAGATGATAATAGAGAGAAAGTAACAAACAAATCTGCACCATCCTCGAATGAAGAAACATCTTTTCCGATTGGTCACTGGCCTGAAAAGATACCTAGGAAAATCTCTTCTCTTTCTTCTTAAGAATACATTTTTGAAATGCAAGAGGTGTACTCAAAACAAGACACGGAGATAAAGTAGCTATAGGTGTAAAGGGTGCCAAAACAAGCCTGCTCTATGCCCTTCATGTTTTGAAGAGTAGCATAATCAAACAGCTACAAACCTTCATCTTCATATTTTAATATGCCTATCAAATATTAAACATTGTTTGTTAATTATTAAATAGGTACATACCTATACAATTAGGCTGATTATAAAGAAATAAAGATTTTGGACTCGTGCAATTAAGAATGTTAAAGAGTTTTTGATTAAACTTATATTCCTAGCCAGTTGTATCATTTCAATTTCCTAAATTTAAGTTGACGCCTATGAACGTTGTGTCGTTTAGCATGGTATATCAGACCAGCGGGGTGGGGGCAACGTATATAAACGTCAGACGTAAAATAACGTTGCGCCACATAACACAGTTCGAAGACGTACGTGCTACGGCGGGACGTCTTTAGACGTTGCTTAACTTTGTATGGGAAAAAGGTGCGCCTCAGTACCAACATTCAGAAATGGGGCTGCTCACGCGAACGTGTTAACTAACTATTAAAACAAGTATGTATTAATTATTGAGGAGGTATCGTAATTTTATTTGATTATACATATATGTGTTTCATAGCAGCCTCCTGAAATTTGACGAGGATGCAAAACGACACCTTGTATGTCTTCCTCCTGGCGTTTCCGCTAACATCTGCCTTGTGTTAGTCGCCTTTCATTCAACCTCTCAACATGGCCAAACCATCTAAACATACTCTTTGCAATTTTTGTCACTACATCTTCTTTTAAACCGCACCGTTGCCTTATCACATAATGTTCAGCCTATCATTTATAGTCACACCACTCATGCATTGGTTTATAACCGTGTAGGGTTTTACAACAAGTTCCGACCAAATCTACTTTCATTTGAAAGTCCGGACTTGCGGGGCAATTGCGTAAGACACATAAAATTACAATTGATCGCAGTGGGTTTCATTTTGACAGTTCACCGACGTCCATTGCGATATTTACGTTATTGAGCAAACCTTTATGAAGCAATGGATTAGCAACATCCTTCAAATGCTCGGATTGTCATTCAAACGGTGTTACGCAATTAGGGTGCTGTATGAGATAGTTTTAGTTTACATAAACCCCTGCCAACATCTCACCGAGAGGAGGGCTTTGTCCCAGCAGTGGGAACATTATAGGCTGATTATGCTGCCAACCTCAAGCTCAGACAGTTTTGTACCATTTACTGTACATTATTATTTTTATTTCTCTCCCATCCATCTCAACTAAAAATCATTCAACCATAAAAATTGCTCTACAAATCTGAAAATAACGAAACCATATTTTTACCTCTTTCATGTACTTACACACGTTACACAGGGACTCCCTAAAGCCTCGTTCACACTGTCCGACCGAGATAAAACTACTGGAGCGAATAATGTCACATTACAATGCATTGGGTGTCACGTTAGGATTACACGAATGTGTGTAATGGGCCGAAGATGCGGAGAGGATCGTGTGGATAGGACTTTAGATATTTTTTTTTTGTAGATGTAATAGGGTATTTTACTATATACGAGAAAAAATCTATAAATATATTATTGAGATAGTTTAGGCAAAAAGGAGTCGGAAAATGTTAGTTTTAGTTCATAAAATAAGCAAATAAATTTTAAAATTCAACGTTTTCAGTTTTTCTAATCTGTTAAAAACATATGAAATAGTAGCTGCCATGTTATTACGTCATACGGCTATGTAAACTAAAACGTGTCAACTGTCAACTGATAGATAATAGATGAGCGCATTTGTTTACATAGCCAAGTGACGTCATGACCACAGAGCAACATGGCATCCACTGCGTCCAGCGTTTTCGTCAAACTACACGCGAAATTTGAAAATGTAAAATTTAAATGCATTTTTATGGCACTTATCGATTGAATAAGAAATTTGCGAATTTTTTTTGAGGCATATTAGCACTATAGAATTTAATTAAGACATTTTTCAAAAATGGATGTAAGACCCTATTTTTAATATATCTCTCTAAGTTAAATAGTTAAATATGCTTCTTTGCTTTTTTATGGAACAAATCTAACTAAAAGAGACATATTAATGATTATATTTCTGTAAATCCATACTTGTTATGGTCGCGAATCATATTTTGATCAAGATACAATCTGACACTGACCCACAAATATCAAAAAACGTAAGAAAATTGGAATTTCGCGTGCTATGACTGCGGATACAATAATCAACTTCTAAAGTGGAATGTGTTCGGACCACCTACATTTTGCCGACATTTGCCTATAGAAGCAATGGTTACATGAATATCATGCAAGTAATCGACGGGTCAAGTGTTAGAGCCAATTTGAATGAAAACTTGTAGGGATTGATCTCATAATAAGGTCTTCAGCAAGCAACCTCGTAAACGCAATTTTCTTTTTCTTCTTCTTTTCTCCCCATGGTTGATAGTTATGATGTAAACAAGATCAGTGCTTTAAGGATTGCAACCATAAACTTGCAAGAAATATTCAATCAAATCAGCTTATCACTGTCCACTGCTGGACAAAGGCCTCCGCCTTCCGCATCCAGTCAGTCCCAGCCACCTTTTTAAGCTCGTCAGTCCATCTAGCTGGGGTTCGTCCCACACTACGCTTGCCGATACGCGGTCTCCACTCCAGGACTCGTCTGCTCCACCGGCCATTGGTCCTTAGACAAACATGAAGAAGGCAAGAAATATTTATCACACATGCAAAAACACGAAAATCAAAACCAAAAAATCAAAATATTTTATTTCACATAAACCTACATTGACACTTCTGAAACGTAACAAGCTAGGTGCATGGTTCCTATTGGTCATTTCCTATGGAGAAGAGCCGGCAAGAAACTCCACGGTTACTCTTAAAAAAAATTGGCTTTTACAATGTTTTGAAATTACAGTGTTAATAGGTATGGGAGGAAAGTGTAGACCTGTCCACAAGTACCAGGTACTTTTGTTAAGTACCTGGTACTTAAACGTAGTCTTATCCTTCCTATTCTATCTCCATGATTGGCCTGAGACTGAAATCTCCGTTGACCAATCACAGGGCACCGTTCTAATTGGACGTATAATATATTCGTTGTTGGCTCCCTTGTCTGTGAGCAGAATTTATCGAATATCGTAGTAACACAAGCTTGTGTTGAACGTCATTGAAAAATATTACGTCATAAGGGACAAAATGCTTTATTTACAATAAGGAGTGATACAATTAAAGAATGATGAAAAATGAAAGTGGAATTAACCTGTTAGGCCCCGCGCTACACCGATTCGGAGTCAGACAATAGAAAATCAATTGTGTCTCATTACCTGTCCTTGACCAATTAATAAGGGCAAATGATTTTCCTACTATCAAATTATATTGCTATTGTCAAATAGCACGCAAACCTAACTTAGCAAGTTATTAAAGCCCTAGGCTCTAGCCGGGCAATAATATTGTATTGAATTTATGACCCGCTGGTGCATAATGTGAAATGAATTTGGAAACTCAAATAATAAATTCGTACGAAAATTTACAGCATTTTTTTTTACATACAGCTCGACCAAAGAGTTCTCACTTCATAGGTTTTAGTTGCGGTCGATGAACAAAATAATGAAATTACGCAATTTAATATAAGTTAATATTGAGGAATTAGAATTGTGGGTGTACTATAGGTACACCTCTGCCTAACCCTTCGGGGAAACAAGGCGTGATGTCATATCATGTCATGTTTAATAAAAAATATAGTGGAATAATAAGTAACAATAATGTATATTAATCAAATAGATAAAACAAAAAAAACGATCGAGCCTTACAATAGTCGCATATGATGTCATGACATCTGACATCTCACCTTGGTAATAAGCAACTTATACTATACTTACTATATTACTTATTATTTAAAAAAGGTAAATACTGATATATTTATTGGAGAATTTTCATTACGAGCGGGCGCCCACTGGTCGAAATTCGACCTCTACTTACAATCTATGTAGTACTTACTAATTTCATGCTATTAAAAAGTACTTACTTAGTCCATGCTCAAGCTGTCACTTCCTGTTACACACTTCCGTCCCTTTTCACGAAAACACTCCCACAGAAAGCGAGAGAAAACATGTTACACATCATAAATAATAACAACCGTATACTACTGCGTTACGTTCGGGATTCAAACTAGCGCCCGTGATATAAGACACAGCTTTATCCCCTTAGTGAATAATCTACTTGTATTAAGGGTCATTGAAATAACTTTCTTGTATTTGCTGTTGACAGTGATCGAAAATTAATTTGTCCTTTGTTTACTCTAGATATCACGTGCCTTGACATCTAACAACCATTTAATTGAGTGAGTATATGAGTTTCAAAGCGAAAGTTGTTCAGTATGACTGGTAGAATCACCCACTTGACGGATGCAGGTGACTAAATAATATTAGTGCCTCATTTAAATAAAAAACGTCTAACGGGCCTCAGCGACTTTGGCCCCTCGAACGCCTTCCAAATGTCCGGGACCCATAGACCGAGAAATGTCAATAGACGTAAATAATAATAATTATTATTATTTATTTTCTCACTACATTAGAGAGGTATCAATACAAAATATGTAACAGCAATAATTATACTGTGGGAGACTGGTGCCTAAACTAGACGTGAGGTCTGTATTTGGGTAATGCTTATATTTTATATAAGTTATTGATTTTACTATTATTTCAAAAAAAATATAAAGAGGTGTACGGTACCTC
Organism: Atethmia centrago; assembly: GCA_905333075.3. NCBI lineage: Eukaryota > Metazoa > Arthropoda > Insecta > Lepidoptera > Noctuidae > Atethmia > Atethmia centrago. The sequence goes on from HG995388.1 coordinate 17,163,607, forward strand.
TTTATCATTTTTTATTTATTTAAGTTGTTTTTACACTCACACCATAAAACTGATTTTTACATCCGTAAGACGTCCTCGTAACAGAAGGTCCATTTTGAAACCAGCGATTTTTTTTATTTTTTTGTGTATGGCATCTCGTAGTTGACCTTGAGAGGTCGTGACTACTTAACCGGACTATCCTGTGTCTGCCTTAAGGTAACTCAAAGCCCCCAGCCAGGGGGTTAACCAGCGTCAGGCACTAGTCAGACATTAATAAATTAATTAAAAGTTATTAATTTTAATTAAAATTTATTAATTTTAATTTTAATTTATTAATTTTAATTAAAATTTATTAATTTTAATTTTAATTTATTAATTTTAATTAAAATTTATTAATTTAAAATTTAATAAGACTGTTATAACTAAGTTTTTAAGGTTCTTCCTACCAAACTGCAAAGTTTGCCCGAGATAAACGTATTTCCGAATAACCTCTGTTTTGCTTCGTACGATAGCCACTAAAGATTTTAAATCTCCAACCCACGCTGATATTCAATACTTGTTTCTTCTGTATCTGCGGTGACACCTTTATCCTGAAATGTGACAATTATAGACCTGATATTAATACACAAAGGCCGTATCGTAACTCGAGACAAAGCAGTAATGGACATCATACAGTTTATATTGAGCATAACACAAAGGTTGTCTATTTATCTATATCTTCTATATAGTATATATTATACATTAAAGTCGCTTTTCATGTCTGTCTGTGTGAGTGCGTTGTTCATCTAAACTACGCAACGAATTTTGATGCGGTTTTCACCATCATTTGGAGAATTTACTCCCGGAAGGTTTTTTTTATGTATAATCTATACATACAAATAAATAGAATTGAAGTGTCTGTTTGTAATATAAACAACTTATAACAAAATAACAACTTTTTACTAAATGCATGAAAGTATATACGGTACTTATAACAAAAAACACATTTTTTTTTTTTTTTTGTCTGTCTGTTTGTTCTGGCTGATCTCCGAAATGGCTAGACCGATTTTGACGAGACTTTCAATGGTATATAGCTGATGAAAAACCCACGCGGGCCAAGCCGCGGGTAGCAGCTAGTCTAAACTAAATTATAAAGAGAAAAGATTTGATTTTTGTAAGTTTGTTTATTACGCTTTCACGCTAAAACGGCTAATCGGATTTGGATGAAATTTGGCAAATGGGTAGACCATGACCTGGATTAGGAAATAGGATACTTTTATACCGATATTCCTACGGGATCGAGACTTAATGCGAGTGAAACCGCGGAGCTCAGCTAGTACATTAATATAAAACTACATAATCAGGAAATATTGATGTTTTGCCACAAGGAAAAACATCAATATTTCCTGATTATGTAGTTGTGTAGTGCGAAGCAGGGTCAGGGGGGTAACCATCACCTCTTATAGCAGTATTATTTCAATATTACTTCAGCGTGCGAAAGAGATGGAGCTATAACTCCTGTATAGCTCCATCACTTTCCCACTGTGAAGTAATATTATAATAATACTGCTATATGAGGTGATGGTTACCCCCCTGGTCGCTAGTTCATATCAAAAGTTGAAGCCGCTTTTCGTGTCTATCTGTATGACCGCGTTGTTCATCTAAACTATGCGACGGATTTTGAAGCGGTTTCCACCATCATCTAGAGAATTTATTCCGGAAGTTTTGTGTAATTTTTTTTTATTTATTTATTTATTTAACCGTTTATGCACATACACATAAACAGACAAGAAGAAAGAAACAGGCAAATACGTATAATACAAAGGTGATGCTTAATTCTAAAGAAATCTCTTCCAGCATACCTGCGGTAGGAAAGTAGACAAAGAGATGTAGACAACGTGTATAAGAGTAGAAAAGAAAACAAAATACATAAAATCAAAAAAACTATTCACTAATTTAAATATAAACATACATTATGTGAATATGCATACATACATACTTCTAAAATAAATATCACTAACATACATAAACATAATTATAATATAGTATAAAATGTATAATATGTAACATATAAGTGAAATATAATACAGAAATCTTCGTATTTTTGTCTAGTCGCAAAACCATGCGAAGTAGGGACGGAAAGCTAGCTTCATTTATAAGTTAAACAGATAGCAGCCATTGTATTTGTGAGGGCGTATCCATTACGGTCGGTATATGATATAGATAACATTACGATAAACTTGATTGAGGTAGATACTGAAACGAATGGAATAACAAGGTTTTTGTGGATAGTGGAATAGTCCTGAATATTTTTCGTCCCTAGATTCTTATAGATATGAAGAATTTTACTGGAAAAGACCTTTGTTGCTTTAAACTCAAACAATTTATTTCAATTAAACCATTCTTAAAACGGTGAAGAAAAACATCGTGAGGAAACCAGCATGTCCAAGAACCAAAAGTTCGAAGACATGTGAAATCCAGCACTGGGCCAGCAAAAGGCCTCAAAATGAAGGTGACGGCGACTGGGGCCCGAATGGTGGAGGTCCCCGGTAGGGCCAGTAGCCCGGCCGCTGACGCCCTGGCCGAAAGGCTTAGGGCGTCATTAAATGCGGACGAAGTCCGAGTGTCCAGGCCCACCAAATGCGCTAGCATGCGCATCACGGGCCTGGACGACTCCGCGACTGAAGAGAAGGTGGTCGCCGCAGTGGTTAGGACCGGGGGGTGCTCTGCCGAGCAGGTGAAGGCAGGCATCATCCGTCCTGACTCCACGGGGCTGCAAACCGTTATGGTGAGCTGCCCCGTGTCGGCGGCCAGAAAAGTTACCGGGGAGGGCCAACGGCTATTGGTGGGCTGGGTTTCCGCGCAGGTGAAACTGATGGAACCCAGACCTCTGAGGTGCTTCCGCTGCCAGGTGGGCAACCACGTGCAGGCGAATTGCACCTCGGAGGTGGACCGCAGCGGTCTCTGCTACCGCTGTGGTCAGCCCGGGCACAAGGCCGGCTCCTGCAACGCCACGCCGCACTGTGCCGTATGTGCGGCGGCTGGCAAGCCGGCCGAGCACCGGATGGGGGGCAAGGCCTGCGCCCCACCCACCAAAGCCAGGGCCAGAGGCAAGCCCTCCGCCACCGCCGTCACCGCCGCAGCCGCCACCACTGCCACCGCCGCTGCCGCCTCCAACACCGCCGTCGTCGCCGCCGCCACCGTGGCCGCTGCGGCAGGCCCCTCTCAGGGGGCTGGGAAGGAGGCCCAAGAGGGGGCTGACATGGAGTGCCATTAATGGCCCCATTACGCCTCCTCCAGGCGAACATCAACCACTGCGCTGCCGCTCAGGATCTGTTGCTCCAGAGCATGGCGCAGTGGTCGATTAACATCGCCGTGGTCGCTGAGCCGTACTTTGTCCCGCCCAGGGATGACTGGGTGGAGGACCTGAGCGGCTCAGTGACCCTAATTTCGTCGGCCGCCGCCGATACCCCGTCCCTCGAGGCCGTCAAGAGAGGACGGGGCTGCGTAGCAGCACGGTTCGGGGAGATTGTCGTGGTAGGGGTCTACCTCTCCCCGAACCGAACTCTTGCCGAGCTCCACAACTCCCTTGCGGAGTTGAGAGACGTCGTCGTCGGGTTTGGTTCCCTCCCCGTGTTCGTCCTCGGGGACTTCAATGCCAAGAATCTGGCTTGGGGTTCCCGGTTAACGGACACACGGGGCAGGATGGTGGAGGACTGGACTCTGGAGACAGGCCTGGTCGTCCTAAACCGGGGTTCTGTCCCCACGTGTGTACGGATGCGGGGTGAATCAGTGGTGGACATCTCGTTCGCCAGCCCCGCTCTGTCGCCGCGTGTAGTTGACTGGCGTGTCATGGAGGGGGTGGAGACCTATTCCGATCACCGGTATATCCGGTTCGACGTCTCCGCCCAGACCTCGGACGCACCGGTCCGACGGGCCCCGAGTGGTCCGCGGTGGGCGCTGAAGCAGCTGGACCGGGAGCTCCTCCTGGAAGCCTCGATCGTGCAGGCCTGGGTGTCACCACCGGATAGGCCTGCCGACATCAACGACGAGGCGGAGTGGTTCCGGGAGGCCATGTCCGACATATGTGACGTGGCAATGCCCCGGGTCCAGCCTGGACGTGCCTCGCGCCAGGTGTACTGGTGGTCGCAGGAGCTGACGGCTCTGCGCACTGCGTGCGTGGCTGCGCGACGCCGGTACACCAGGCACCGCAGGCTCCGTATCAAACCTCCGGATACGGAAGCCATTCAGGCGGAGCTGTACGAGGGGTACAGAGCGGCGAAGACCGCCCTCCAAGCGGAGATCCTGCGGGCCAGGGGTTTGGCCCGCGAGGAGTCGCTGGGGACTCTGGACAGGGACCCGTGGGGACGCCCGTACAAGGTGGTGCGGGATAAACTCCGCCCATGGGCTCCCCCGCTAACGCAGAGTCTCCGGCCCCAGCTTGTGGAGGACGTGGTGAGCGCTCTGTTCCCTTCGCGAGGGGAACACTCCTCCCCACTTATGGCTCCGCCTACTGCGGTGCCTGATGCGGACCACACCACCGACGACGACGACGATGCTCCGGAGGTGACCGAGGGAGAAATGAGAGCGGCGGTACGCAGGCTTAATGCCAAAAATACCGCCCCAGGACCCGACGGCTTACCTGGGAAGGCCTGGGTCCTGGCCTTGGAGGCTCTCGGGCCTCGACTTAGGGGGCTCCTAAGCGCATGCATGGAGAGGGGCCAGTTCCCGCTTCGCTGGAAGACGGGGAAACTGGTCCTCATAAAGAAGGCAGGGCGCCCTGCGGACTCTCCGTCCGCTTATCGGCCCATCGTGCTGCTCGACGAGGTGGGCAAGGTCTTTGAAAGAGTCATTGCAGACCGCCTCGTCGGCCAGCTGGTGCGGGTGGGGCCGGATTTGGCGGAGAGCCAGTTTGGTTTCCGCAGAGGGCGCTCTACGGTGGACGCCATCATGCGTGTGCGAGCCCTGACGACGGGGAATGCTGTTGCCCAGGGTGGGGTCGTCTTGGCGGTGTCTCTAGACATCGCCAATGCCTTCAATACCCTGCCCTGGAGTTGCATCAGGGAGGCACTCCGGTATCACCGGATGCCGACCTACCTCTGTCGTGTGGTCGAGGCCTATTTGACGGACAGGGCCGTCATCTACCCCGGTCACCAGGGAGTGTGGAACCGGCAAGAGATGTCGTGCGGTGTCCCACAGGGATCGGTCCTGGGGCCGCATCTGTGGGACATCGGATACGACTGGGTGCTGCGCGCCGACCTCCCTAGCGGCGTCAGCGTAGTGTGCTACGCTGACGACACGTTGGTCCTGGCGCAGGGGAGGTCGCACCAGGCGGCGGCCGAATTAGCGGCACGCGGGGTTGCGACAATCGTCGAAAGGATCCGGCAATTGGGACTCGAGGTGGCCCTGCACAAGTCCGAGGCCATGTGTTTTCATGGTCCTCGAAACGCGCCACCGTTGGGGTCCCAAATAACGGTAGGAGGGGTTTCTATCGGCGTCGAGTCGACGATGAAGTACCTGGGACTCGTCCTCGACAGCCGGTGGAACTTCGTGGAGCATTTCCGACGTTTGGCTCCCAAACTGGAGCGGGCGGGCGCTGCATTGAAGCGGCTCCTGCCCAATCTAGGGGGTCCAAACGCCTCCTGCCGGAGGCTCTATGCGGGGGTCGTGCGGTCTATGGCCCTCTACGGGGCTCCTGTATGGGCGCGCTCTCTGGCGCTGCGGCCAGCCCGCCGGTTGAGCGCGGCCCAAAGGGTCATGGCCATCCGAATGGTCCGAGGATACCGCACGGTCTCCTGTGAGGCAGCGAGCCTCCTTGCCGGATTGCCGCCATGGGATCTGGAGGCAAAAGTCCTCGCGCACGTATGGGAGTGGCGCGAGGAGGCGAAACGCCGGGGCGTAAGTCCGTTGCCGCGAGAAATCGCGGCTCAGCGGACGGAGCTCCGGCGGGATCTCATGGCGTCATGGAAAGTACGGTTGTCGCAACCCAGTGCTGGGCACGCCACGATTTCGGCGATAAGTCCCCTCTTTGAGGAGTGGCTCGAGAGGCGCCACGGCGTCCTCACCTTCCGCCTGACGCAGGTCCTCACCGGACACGGCAGCTTCGGGAGGTTCCTGTGTCGGATAAGGCGGGAGGAAACGTCCGGGTGTCACCACTGTGTGGATCGCCCGGAGGACACGGTGGAGCATACGGTGGAGGTCTGCCCGGCTTGGGCAGAGCACCGCCGTGTCCTCGTGGAGGCGATCGGCGGCAGAGACCTCTCGCGTCCGGCCCTGGTTCAGGCCATGGTACGGAGCGAGAGGGCATGGGCAGCCGTCACCTCCTTCTGCGAAGCAGTAATGCTCGCGAAGGAGGAGGCGGGACGGTTGAGGGAAAGGCAAGTTTCGCGCCCTCTCGCCCCTAGCCGCCGCAGGAGACGCCCAGGGCGTCGGGAATCCCGGGCGGATTTCCGGCCACCGTAGGCGCGGGCTTGCGGAGGGTGAGCAATGGGTAGCTCAACGTCCGGTAAGGACCAGGCCCGGGTCGACGGCGCGTTGTATTCCACGCGCGCCTCAAAGAGATGTCGTCAGCACATAGTAGGGGTCCACTAGGGCCGATGCCTGCCGGGGTTGCGGGAAGGTACTTATGGGTCACCGAGGCCCCCGCAACACAGGCAACAAGAAGGAATACGGGTGGGTTTTAGTCAGTAAGAGTCTGACACACCCTCCCGCTCCGCCCAGAGCGGGAGAAGTTATTTGATGATTTCCCACCCAAAAAAAAAAAAAAAAAAGCACTGGGCCCGTGTTGATTACAGCCCCTTTCAAAGTGAAGAAGTCTGTGTCTCAGCAGTTAAAACATTATGGACTGATTATGAAATCATTTCGGGGCATTTTTAAACTGTCACGGAGTCGTCAGTTAGAAATGTGAAGCCCATTCTCAAGCGTAGTAGGTAAGTATCGTTGGAGAAGAACGGCCAAGAAACTCCATGGACACTCTTTTAAATTCGTCGTCATTCGTCATCGTTCCAGCCGAGAGACGTCCACTGCTGGACATAGGCCTCCCCCCAATAGGAGGGGGTTTGCCATAATCGCTACGCTTGGCAGGCGGGTTGGCGATCGCGGTATGGTGTTAAAATGCATAGAGAACGCTGCTGCCCATTCTCTAGTTGTCTAGTCCCTTAGTCGCCTTTTACGACACCCATGGGAAGAAATGGAATGGTGCAATTCTTTACGTCCGTCACCACACGGACTCTTTTAAATTAGATTATAATTATAATTTATAAAATAAAGAATAATTAGAAAATATTTGTAACATTATTTATGGAACAGTCTTAAACTAAAACCAAAAGACTCATAAGGTTCACTTTAGTCGCCACAGGGGAGCGGGACTCTCTTGAGGCGCTACCATTGGGTTGTGCGCTACATTTTATATATATTCGTACATAATATCACATCTTGTTTATCAGTGAAACTATTGGAAAGTGCGCGGTACATCATGATATTTATACTTAATATTTTAAATGTAAAAGTAACACTGTCTGTCCGTTACTTTGCCAAGCCTCGCCTCAACGGCTGAACGTATTCGTATGAAATATGGCACACGAATAGATCATTACCTGGTTTAGGACATATGAAACTTACTTTATATCCCGGTAGCATGTTCCCAAGGGATTATTTCCGACCCCCACTCGGGCGAAGCTGCGGGTTCCGACCCCCACTCGGACGAAGCTGCGGGATCCGATCCCCACTCGGGCGAAGCTGCGGGATCCGACCCCCCTCGGGTGAAGCTGCGAGATCCGACCCCCACTTGGGTGAAGCTGCTGGATCCGACCCCCACTCGGGCCAAGATTCGGGATCCAACGCCCACTCGGGCGGAGCCGCGGGATCTGACCCCAACTCGGGCGAAGCTGCGGTATCCGTCCCCCATACAGTAGTAGTGCTATAAATTGTCTTGCCTAATGCTCTATTACGAACTAATGTGTTATTTTTCTAATCATTTTCCGAAAACATAAGGGACAAGACATAGAGGACAGACAATGCAGGTATATTTATTCAGAATTCAAATGAAATGTACATAAATAGCAAGTTATACCTTTTTTTTCAACTACAATTTAAATGTTATTCAGGAAAATACAATATACAACCGTACACAAAAATATATAAATAATATGTACAAGTATATTAAAAAAACCCGGACAAGTGCGAGCACAATGAAGGGTTTCATGGTTGGGATTGGAATGTATCCCAAGAACAAACAACATTTTAGTTGAAAAACATGTTCCCTCATACATTCCAATTGCAAACGTAGGTTTGTACGCACAATATTGAGAGATTTACCATGTTATTTTAAGACCATGTACTTCTTATATGTTTGTAATCTATAAGTGAAGAACTATTTCTGTATTTTTTTGAAAGTTTTAGGGTCAGCAGTTTCGAGATAGAAGGGGGAATGGTCAATTTTCATCTATTTTCTTTAATTAACTTTAAAAGTATTTATTTTAAAATTATAGAATATATATATATATATATATATATATATGAAATCCTTACAACAAGCCGTTCAATTTGATATATCACACGTTACAAAATGCAATACTTTTTAAATTTTATAATTTGCTCCCATACGTAACCCCCATATTCAACATTCATTTATTTACGTTACACGTCCGTATGTCCGTATTTGGGTCACAGAAATTCATATGTGTACCAAATTTCAACTGAATCGGTCCTGTGGATTAGGAGCAAATTGGCTGTGACAAACGGACACACAGACACACGAGTGATCCTATAAAGGTTTAGTTTTTTCAGATTCAGATTCAGAGTATTTATTTGTAAACATAGGTTACAAACTTACAAAAATGAGAGAACTTACAAAAATGTAACATATCATAACATGTTTCATTTTTGTAAGTTCTCTATGCTTTGCCATTAGGCGTACAAATATTAGTATCCATTTCAATTATTTCTTTATTCATTTTACAATATTAAATAAAAATTATAGAAAGACCTAGAGTGTTGAATAAATTAATATAATATTCCCCTGGCAATTAATTAAATTTCAAATAAAAATTACAACGTCAAAACCTACCGAATTAATCAATTTTGTTTTAAATGTCAAAAGATAAAACAGAACCTCCTTTTGAGGTACGGAACCCTAGAAAACGGAAGAGCTTAGGTATACTTATAACGATTTAATTAATAAAAATATTATATCCTAACTTAACTAAAACTATTAATAATAAATACATTCCATTATCAAACTATTTGTTGACTTCCTTCAAAAATCCTTTACTCGAATCAAAACCATGCCCTCAATCGATCAACAACAACAAAAATATAACCTCAATGTCCCCAAAAATGTAGCCTGAAGGATCTCCTAGTATTGTAGGAATATTGGCAATAACCTCTCTTGGATAATTGAGTGGTACTCCCTTCAATCCCATTAAGGGATCTGTCAGGACGCGTAGTCGATAATCGTCTAGGCGCGTCTCTATTTCTCGATCTTACTGTGAGGCCTCTAAACAAGCGAAAAAGCAGATTTAACCGAATTTTGACGATGGACTATACAAGGTCAAATTAAATTAGCTAGCGGAACTCCGCAGACGTGATAGATATCGATATCTAAACATAATAAAACAATACAAGACAAGGAACTTTGGCAATAATTCTTTCTGTACATGTGGCTTCCCTGGTACCTCATAAACTGCATAACTATGTAAATGTCTACTACTTGCTCCTAAATTAAGATGTTTATTTTCTTTTCTTTTTTTTTATACATACTTCCTTGACATATTATTTTCATTAGGTATTTGACATTATAAAATAAATAAAATAAAATTCATTTATTTCGGGTAACTAGGCCCATAGAAGAAAATTTACAAAACAATTCACACTAATAATATCATAAAATAGAATAAAATCATAATAATAATAAAATTCATAATAAATGTCACAAAAATTCAAAATAAAATTTAAATTTAATATTAAAATAAAATTAGATAGCATTAAAATTAAAAATCAAATTAAATAAAAATATTATATACCTTCAATATTGATATGAAACTATTTATTAGTGGCTTTTGTGGACAGGATACTAATTAAGACTTCTTACAGCTGTAATGGCAAACATGTAATTTGGTTTAAATAGGTTTTTATTATTTTATTAATATTTTACATAGATAATTTTATATTTCGTGAATGTGAGAACTTTTTAGGCTTAATAGACTAGCTTTGTAGACCATTTTATTTTTTGTTAATTATCTGGTACTTCCTGACAGGCCTACACTGTCCTCCCATACCTATTAACACTGTCATTTGAAAACATTGTAAAAACCAATTATTTTTAAAAGAGTAACCGTGGAGTTTCTTGCTGGTTCTTCTCCATAGGAAACGACCAATTGGAACCGTGCACCTAGCTTGTGACGTTTCATAAGTGCAGGTTTATATGACATAAAATATTTTGATTTTGAATAACAAAATATTTGATGATATTTTTTTCAACGATGGCTTGTACCGATTGTACACACTTTTTTCTTTTTTTTTTTTGGGTGGAAAATTATCAAATAACTTCTCTCTGGGTGGAGTGGGAGGGTGTGTCAGACTCTTACTGATTAAAACCCACCAGTGTTCCTTCCGTAGTTTGTGTTACCAGGGGCCTCGGTAACCCTTACGTACCTTCCCGTGACCTCAGCAGGCATCGGCCCTAGTGGACAGTGTGATGACAGACACTAGTGGAAATCTCTTTGAGGCGCGCGTGGAACACGACGCACCGTCGACCAGGGCCTGGTAGGATATATAGGATGGCGAGCTACCCATTGCTCACCGTCCGCAAGCCCGCGTCTTCGGTGGCCAAAAGTCGGTGGCAAAACACTAAAATACAGATCCAAAGACACTGACTTTCGAAATTAAAGTTATTTTTCACTTTGTAGTGTTTTTTTTTTTTGAAGCCGGTTGTTTTTTTTTTGTAAAAACATTTTATCGTTCACTTTTCAGTGAGTCAGTTTGTAATTTATATAAGTTACAATAGCCTAATGTCAACTGCTCATCACCTTTTACAAAACATTGCTTTTCCAGATGCAGGGACGTTAATTGTTGATGAGTTCTCCTGGTAAGAACTAGGAGAACTGCCACTTACCATATACATTGTGACGAGAATAAATGGCTTAGCAACCATATTAAAATACCTAATAGAATCGCAAGCCATTAAATACTTATTATGTAGTAGTTCCGGTGGCCATCTGTGATCTTCATCATCACTTCCACTTTACCAAATGGTGCTTTCCGAGTGCAAATTCACAAGTTACTATAAAAAAACACTCAAATAGCTATAGGTGTGCCTATGATATTTAAGGATTTCTCTCGATTTCCTTGGGATCCCCTCATCAGATGATGACTTGGTGGCAATGGGACTACTTCGGGAGTAGTACTACTACCCTTTCAATTAAAAAATATTTTCAAAATAGTCCACAATTGAAGGAGAAATCGGTGAACATACATAAAATATATGTGTTTATAAACATCCGAATTGAGAACCTTCTCCTTCCTCTCGCAAACATAATCATGATCGCTTCTTTAGCAGCCATACAAGCAAGAATACAAAGACGCAATATCATCTAATTACACATTCAATTTAATTACTAGGAATATCAATAACAATGCATTAAGATGTGTTTGTACTACCCTCTGTTTTGTTTGGTATGAACTTCAAGCAGCGGGAAGGTTTTGGTACCGTACAGATGCAGTCATCATCATCATCTGCATAGCACTCTCTTAACTATTTTGGGGTCGGCATCCAATTTAACGGGATGCAGCTGAATACCAGTATTTTACACGGAGCGACTGACTTTCTGACCTCCACAACCCAGTTACTGGGTAACACGATACCCTTGGTAAGACTGACTTGCATCGTACAGATGCAATATAGTATTTATATTATCTATATTAATTATGGTCTAAGTAAATATTGACTAATATGATCTACTGCTTGCTGCATTTATTCACAAGTTAAAAACTAAAACCTGACTACGACAAAAACGTATAAACAAGATATCGATGTCGATTTCTTCGGATTTCGTATAGCCCGTCTTGTTTAAACCTTTTTAGTTGGCGTTTTTGTCGTATTTGTATTTTAATTGTTAACTTTTTTATTTTGGAGTTAGAACGAAAGAACTTGGTAGGTACCAAATAGTCCCTACTATTAGGTACCTATCAAGTTCTTTGGTTTGGAAAAATTCAACTGAGGTATTTTTATGAACCGTTTTTTGTTTCAGTAGCACTTATTACGAAACAAAAAACTGTTTTTTGCATGTAACATCCGTATAAAATGTAGCCTATATCAGCCGGGCAAAACAATAACGAATCGATTAACATTTCATTGTTCGAAATCGAATGAGTAGTTTAGGCGCTACGGTGGAACATACCTAAATACAAACAAACAAACTATCATACATAAACTGGTACAAACATAACCCTTGTGGCGGCATCTACATCGCCACATGCTAACTTCACATCACGCTGACGTCACGTTTATCGCTACATGCTAACTTCGCATCACACTGACGTAACGTACTATCGGAAAAACTTAAGCATGCTCAGTTTAGAAAATATTTCTGCAGCAAGCGTAACTAGTAACAGACTTTATGTATTTGAGTGAGGCGTGTAACAAAAAATAACAACATACTTATTTTTATTACAGTTGCAAAAGTTACGGCAGCAATAAATAAAAAGATCTAATAACTTTGTATGAACTGCGCCAAGTATTGGTTCAAATACTACTGTAATTGTGCTATTTCAATCAAAACATAGATCAATAAAAGAAAAAGATGCCAAATGTTATCAATTTCTAACAAAATTACGTAACTTGCTTCTTTTTTGACATATTGCCAAATTTAAACACATTGAAATGTTGTTATTTACTTTATAGGCCCGACTGAGCATAGCGATGTGTCAGAGAGAGGAAAATATTAATGAGGATAGAATAGATTAAATTGTTGTTTGATATGTCTTATTCCAAATTATTATATTTTTGTGGAAAGTTGATACTAATTCAATATAGCAATACCAATAATACATCTTCTAAACCATAAAGCAGAAATGAGTTCGAAATGACTTCTTAAAAAGCAATAATTAAAAAACACGCCTGCCTTGTCAGAAAGTGAATTACAAAAATTTAACTAAAAAATTAAAAACAAGCCAAACGATTTTTAACTGAATACCAATCTCTTCAGCGAAGTCGGGGGGCCTGTAAAGAACTGTTCCAAGGAACCGTCCCCCGAATGCAATGAACAGATTAGTATTCAGTTCATAATCATTTAGCTTGTTTTTAATTTTTTAGTTTAATTTTTCTAATTCACTTTTTGACAAGGCAAAATAATAAAAAGTATTAAAAAACACGCCTGTGTTTTTTTAATACTTTTTATTATTTATTCTTTATTTTATACCTTTTAGTGATAAAATAATATATTTTTTATAAGTTTTTCTGTAGGATATGGAATAGTACCTACTGTTATATTTATTTTGTTATGTACTAAGCAAGTTCTAGACGATGATAGTATAAGTAGTAAAATTTTATGAAAAAAAAATCGTTTTTCATTATCCATGGCTCCCCCATTATATTGCGTAAAGTTTCACTAGCTTTTGTTACCCGGAATAATGCAACGCTTCTAACGAGGCCACATACATTGATATCGGTTAAGCCGTTTAGAAGTTATGGTGGAACAAAGAAACTCACAAACATACATGAGCCCTGAAAACATAACACTCCTTTTTTTTGGGCAGTCGTGTAAAAAAGCTCACGTTGGCCGTGCCCACTAAAAAACCATCTCACAAACAAGTGATCATAGCACGCGCCTAGTGTGAGTGTCACACTTCCATACATCATTATATTAATACGAACATGAGTAAAATACGCTTCGTGCATTCTATTGGTCAAAACGCATCCATCCGGCGATCGATTCGTGAGCCCTGCTATGCGATTATCGCCTTAAAGGTGAGCATGCGGAAGTTTGGCTGATAGTGCATCGCCACATGTGAACTTCGCATTACACTGACGTCACGTACATAGCCATATGCGAACTTCGCGTCATACTGACGATTTATATCGTTTAAACCAATTACAGGCACTTTTATATTGTCAATGAGAGGGTCAGTCAGAAAGATGAAGTTTATACTAGTAGTTGCCCATTCCAACCTATGGAGAAGAACGGGCAAGAAACTCCACGGACACTCTTTTAAATTATATTATAAATGTACAAAATATTGGTTACTTCTGTAGCAATCTCAACTTATTTTTTTTTTTTGCTTTTAGACGAAATATAATTTAACTTCTTTAGAACTAAATAGGTTGAAGTTGCTACAGATCACTATTTAAGTTGAAATTATACATGTGAGTACGATGTAGAAAGACGTGCACGTAAAAAGCGTCAATAGAAAACAATACAAAAAATATATTAAAATAACACATGGCAGCTAATAGATGACCAGTCCCAACGGACGGCACCCGTTCACGAACATGACACATGGATCAGCACCATTCGGCCATTTGCACTCAAAACGACCAATTCAAAAACAACAACTCGTCATTTAATATAGGAACCGAACATTAATGAAAGCATTGAACTTGTACCTGAAGTAGGTACGCGTCCCACGCAAAACATTCCCCAGTAACCAATAATCAAAAAGTTCGAGAACTCAAATAAATCATTTCTGGAAACATTCGCAATAAGCCGTCGATAAATAAAAACAAACAAAAAACGCTATTTATCGGTACAGGTCAAATAAATTAAAGAACAAAAAGGCAGCTTTTAATTTGTTTGATCCGTTCAGTACAAAGTAGAAAGCCCAAAATTGCCGACGACCGCTTTCGAATACCGGCAATTTTGACACAGAAAAGATAGGGTACAGAAGGTCGGCTCCGTACAACAAGCGAAAAAAGAAAGAAAAATAGGTTTATTTGGCAAAGAAACAGTGCATAGGCATAATCAGCCTATAACATTCCCACTGGTCCTCTCGGTAAGAGGTTGTGGGCTGTAATCTACCACGCGGGCCCAGTGAGGGTTGGTAGGTGTCACATGTCTTCGAATTTTTTGGTTCTACGACATGCCGGTTTGTTTCCTCACGATGTTTTTCTTCGCCGTTTAGAGAGCAGTGGTGATGAAACAAATTACAAAAAGTAAAGCGCCTGTCAGGGTTCGGACCTACGACCTACAACTCGTAAGTCACGGTCGTTACCACTGGGCCACCACTACTCACGCACTGTAACACGTCCATACAAAAAGATAATTAAATAGGCAGCTGCACGTCGTAACTGTCACAAGAAGGCTTCCACTCGGCTTGATACTATGCAATGGGTTATCCATGGCGAAAACGCACGCACACATAGACACGCTTCACTTACGGCAAGTGCAAACGCACTCGCGACTGGCACTTGTTAGAGAATTTGACACAGTTTGAGATCGCTGTACTACTTCTTTCGCTCGCAGTATGGAATCAACCTTCTGTACCTATATATTTTCTGGTATTGCTCAATACAGTTTTTAATTAAAACTGTAAGATGCAAACAGATGGCCGTAATTAGGAATGTAACCTTTATTAATATGGTTACAAAGGTTCAATTTTTAATTAGGTCTAATTGGTCAAAGGGTGCAATTCCAAATGATTATGTCAGTTTGTAGAAGAATTATTGCTTTCATGTGAATAAAAAATCAGCCAAGTGCGCGTCGGACCACGCACAATGAAGGGTTCCGTGGTACATATATAAACTCACGCCTTCTTCCCATGGGGGTAGGCAGAAACTATAGAACGCCACCTGCTACGCTCCTTACATACTCCTTTTGCTTCGTTCATATATCTAGTTGCAAGTATTACGCACCTGACCATTCTGAAGAAAATCACCAATTAGGTCACTATATGGCCTCCTAGGCCGTCCCCTCCCGGCGTTTCTACTCAGCTCTGCTTTATAAATACCTTTTCTTAGTCGCATTTCATTCATTCTCTCAATATGACCAAACCTTCTAAGCATATTCTTTTCAATTTTTGTCTCTACATCTCTTTTAAACTGCACCGTTGCCACACACATCACATCATCATCTGTCACATCATGTTTTAGCCTATCATTCATAGTCACACCAGACATGCTTCGCAAGGAACGCATTTTCTCAGCATTTATTCTACTTTGCATGCTTCTTTTGACACACCCAACATTCACTTCTATACATAAGCGTAGGCCCCAGCACACCATTGTGAACTGCCAGTTAAGCCTTTTTGAGCATCGACTGGTTGGTCACAATCGAATGTATTTACCATTCACTTTATATCCCGCATTTAGTCTCCTTTCCATATCTTCATCAATCTATCCATCCCTGGCAAACTGACTCCCCAAATATATAAACTCACTTACGTGTTCCACACTCTTGTCATTTATCTTCACATCACATATCGATACATCCTCTTCGTTTTCAAACACCATGACGTTCGTCTTATTCACATTTATATTCATCCCTTTCCTCTTATATGCTTCATCTATCACAGTCACCATATCTTGCAACAGTTCTGCTGACGAAGCAAGTAGAACTTGATCATCTGCGTAGAGAAGGCATTTGACAGGCTACTCATTCATCCTCAATCAGCACTCACTCTTTTTCAAATCTATCAGACTTATCTATGTACAAGTTTAACAGAGTGACGCTACACAACCCTGTCTAACACCCCTTGAGATGCAGAACCAGCCTGTGTATGCCCCATTTAACCTAACACAAACACTGAATTCCTAAAGATTAAGATTTAGATAAAGATTTCTGTGCCCGTACCAAACGCCAGTCCACACCGTTCACGGACACTGTCGACAACAGTTCGTCCCTCACATACTGTCATAACCCTTCTCCAAGTCATGGAAATTGCAGTAGACTTTCTTATGCTTTGCCAGATCTTTTTCGGCTATGCACCTCAAGGAGAAGATCTGATCCATACAGCCCATTCCTTCTCTAAATCCTGCCTGCACATTCATATTTTCTCATCTGTCACTCGTATCACTCTATTTATTAATACCTTCGCATATAGTTTACCAACAACACTCAGAAGACTAATGCCGCGGGAGTTTTTACACTCCTGCTGAGAGCCTTATCCCTTATATAGTGGTACGATTACAGCCTTGCACTAGTCATCCGGCACACGAAAATGACACCAACACACATTAAAGATCCGGCACAACAGGCTTGCTATCACCCCGTCACCACTCTTCAGCGTTTCAGCAGACTCTGCCATAGCCCGCAGCCTTCCCAATTTCTTTTCAACGCTACTTCAATCTCATCTATTTTTATTACATTCCCCTCATCTGCATCTGAACTTGGGGGCTTCTGCCCAGTTACCATCTCCTTGCACACTATTCTGACAACTAAATAAACTTTCAAAGTATCCCTTCCAATGTTCCAAGACCTTATATTTTTGGTTAATATTCAGCTCTTACTCGATGTGCCTATCAATCCGCGAGCCAATCTTACTTGTTTCCTGAACAGCTTATCATTGGCTCTGAAGTTATTAGAAAACTTCCTGCCATACTTTTCTTCCTTTTCATCCTTCTTCATTTTTACAATCTCTTTCGCGTTCGTTTTCATTTCAGTGTACTCGTATTTCCTCTTCACTTTATCCAAATCATTTGCCACATTCGTTGCCTGATTCATCCCATTTTGCAGGCTAACATATTAAACCAGGCCTCTTTCTTCTTCCTCACAACCTCTTTAACTTGTCACTAATCATTTGTTCTACTACCACATACTTTTGTGGCTACTTGCACCATACGCTATATTAAGACATATTCCATACTTCTTCTAGTGATTCGTATCTTCAAATATTTTATCCGTTTTCACTTTTACTATTTTTAGAAGAATATAAGAGGCAACTCTTATATTCTTCTAAAAATAAATATCATCCCCATTTTACGTGTAAGGTAGGTACCCTAAAAAAAATATTTTACCACATTTTCGGTGTAATTACCCTGAACATGTATGCTCATGTCAAATTATAGCTTTCTGGTATTAAGAAAGAAAGAAAGAATAAGTATTTATTGGGATTCGCACAAAAGATCACAAATTAAACTAAAAATCACTCAGAAGAACATAAAAAACAAAATCAAAGTAAAATGAAAATAACACCAAAAATTCCTGAGCGACTAAGAGTCTCTGAACGAAGCTGGGGAAGACAGACAGACGGACATGGCAAAACTATAACTTGTAATATTGTTTTAATTGGTAAACCATAATCTTCCTTAAGATGTTCATCCTTATTATGTTCATCCTTAGTATCCTTTATTACATTCCGACTGTATAAATAAATCATTTGTTCATTCCAGGGGGCCAACCACCACCTCTTAAAGCAGTAGGTATTATTTTAATATTGCTTCACAGTGGGAAAGAGATAGAGCCCCTGTACAGCTTTATCTCATTCTCACACTGATGTAATATTAAAATAATACTGCTATAAGAGGCGTTGGTTGGCCCTTGTATAAATTATCGACTCTTGTCTTGACTTATTGCCTCTTTCTTTTTGTAAAAGTTACAATTAATTAATTAGTAGCGTTCTTAGAGTTCTTAGGTTACATTGAACAATGTTTGCAATAAAAAATCAATCTAGCTAGTCTAACCGGATGCTTAAAGCTGCATACTGCTCGAAACTCAGAGCATTTATTTCAATTAAACCATTTACAGGCACTTTTGAATTATCAAGAAGTCGGTCAATTATAAATATGAAGCTAGTTGCCCATTCCAAAACGTAGTAGGTACCTATGGAGAAGAACGGGCAAAAAACTCCATGGAAACTCTTTATGCATTATTACATAAATATTAAAAATAATGTTGAATTTATAACGAAATGTGAAGACGATGTAAAAAAACGCATAGTACAGCAAAATAACCAAAAAAAGAAAACAATTTCAAAATAAAATTATTAAAATAAGCAGAGGCCGACGGCGCCCGTATACCGCGCAGATACTATGTACTGTCTCGCTTCGTGAGCGAGCGAGATAAAGAGGAAACGCGTATTATGGACTCTTAATAGGCCACACTTTTCTGATTCACGCTGTATACACCTCTTTTTTTTTTTGTTTATGAAATTATCCAATAACTTCTCCCGCTCTTGGTTGAGCGGGAGGGTGTGTCAGACTCTTACTGACTAAAACCCACCCGTGTTCCTTCAGTTGCCTGTGTGTTGCCAGAGGCCACGGTATCCCTTTCAGACTTTCCCGCGACCCCGGCAGGCATCGCGCCCTAGCGGACCCCTACAGTAGTGCTGACATCTCTTTGAGGAGCGCGTGTGGAACACAACGCTCCGTCGACCCGGGCCTGATCCTTAAGGGACGGTGAGCTGCCCATTGCTCACCGTGCGCAAGCACTACGGTGGCCGGGAATCGGCCTGGAATTCCCGACGCCCAGGGCGTCTCCTGCGATGACGCTGTAGACACCTAGTCTGGCATCCCGTTCGGGGAATTCAAGCTTTTGATTGCTTAGATAGTACGTAATGTTAAAACGATCCAAGGTAAAATCTAGACACGTGTAACCTTTACATTAAAAGAGGCAAACAAAAACCTCGGTATTTCCGTATTCCATATTTTGATGTGTGTATTAATAGAAGTGATAATTGTGTTACGTAAAGTGAAACATTAGGAAGTGCCATCAATCTCCATCAGTAGCACCAGACCTCTTAACGGGTAGATCTTGTGACTCAACGGTGGGAAGAGCGTCTTACAGGGGTACCCCCCTGTAAGACGCTCACCTCTTTAGAAGTATTATTATAATATTACTTTACAGTGGGAAAGTGATGGAGCTATAGCTATAGCTAGGACTTATAGCTCCATCTCTTTCTCTCGCTGAAGTAATATTGAAATAATACTGCTATAAGAGGTGATGGTTACCCCCCGACGCTGAGGTATTATGGACTCTTAATATGGCCACGCTTTTCTGATTCACGTTGTATACGCCTCTTTTCTTTTTTGGGTGGGAAATCATCAAATAACTTCTCCCGCTCTGGGCGGAGCGGAAGGGTGTGTCAGACTCTTACTGACTAAAACCCACCCGTATTCCTTCTTGTTGCCTGTGTTGCGGGGGCCTCGGTGACCCATAAGTACCTTCCCGCATGGTTACCCCCCTGAGATGGAAGGATTGCTTGACAACTAACAGAACATTCAGATCTAATACCCATGCCTGATTTTTGGGTTCCGTACCCGAAGGGTGCCATACTAAACCCTATTACTAAGCCTCCGCTGTCCGTCCGTCTGTCTGTCAGCGGGCTGTATCTCATATCTCAAACGGTAATAGGTGGGCTTGCGGACGGTGAGCAATGGGTAGCTCACCGTCCGGTAAGGACCCTGGTCCGACGGTCCGGGTCGACGGCGCATTGTATTCCACGCGCGCCTCAAAGAGTTGTCGTCAGCACAAATGTAGGGGTCCACTAGGGCCGATAACTGCCGGGGTCGCGGGAAGGTACTAATGGGTCACCGAGGCCCCCGCAACACAGGCAACGGAAGGAATACGGGTGGGTTTTAGTCAGTAAGAGTCTGACACACCCTCCCGCTCCGGCCAGAGCGGGAGAAGTTATTTGATGATTTCCCACCCAAAAAAAAAACGGTAATAGGTAGAAAGTTAAAGTAAAATTTTCATAGATTGTGTATTTCTATATTAACAAATAATAAAAATAAAATAAAGTTGACATGGGATGCCTAAGAAGCACAAGGTATGATTGGGATTTTCCTTTAGAATTTTCTGATTAGCAGCCCGGACTTTGAATAAGTGCCCAGTTAATGGCATTAAGCTTGTCTTTTACATAACTTCACGCTTTGTTTCCCCGAAGGATTTGATAGAGGTGTACTTAGTGTACTAGGTACACCCATATTTCGCCAGTTATACTTAAGGCAAATGACCAAAATAGTCTTGTCTTAAGAAAAAAATTGCCTAATCTGCATAGTTTGTGGTAGCGGAAAAAATATATGTTAATTTTGAACATATTTCTCAGAACCTGGTTGTTACCAAAACACGTTTTGAAAAAAAAATATCGACACAAACTAACCTTCTTAACTTGAGTTCCAATCCAAAATATCTGCATTAAATATCAACAAACGCTAAGAATTTCATTAATAACAAGAACGTCTCATTTGAATGCAGAACTTGGTTGTTTTTTATTTTCGATTACTCAACTCAATTTTGAGTAAATTGATAATTGCTTCATATTTTGCAATACATTACAAGCGTTGTATCATCGCGCTACTCTTTCTTTTCTATGCAGACTGACAGTGACCGCGGATTAGGTGTTCTTCAGCATCTTGAGTCCCATGTAATAGGGGGCGAGCTTATTGCCATCAACCGGACACAAATCCATACGCCAAATTGCTACTGAGTAATTCCTAGTGGAATAACTCAATAACACTTTGCCCGATCTGGGAATCAAACCCAGGACCTCCTGCTCAGAATTAGCGCTTGCGATCACTAGACCAACGAAGCAGTCTCAGTCAGTCAGTCGAGGGGTGTCTTCTACATGGGTCTTATAAAAAACTGGGGGTTCTGACTCATCTGAAACTCTTTCTGAGTTGAAAAAAGCTTCACTGTGTAGATTTTAACTGAAGAAAGAGCATAAAACAACTCTTTAAGGATCGGGTAATCGCCGTTGACCTTGGCTATACAAATGCGCGTCGCCTCCACGCCGCGCTGCTGCCCGTTCAGTTTCATGGGGAACATTTAGTATTATATTACTTTAATTATTGTGAATGTGAGCACTATGTGGGTCATTTTTATATATTTCTTTTAGTTTTTTTTTCACTCAGTTTTAATGATAGTTTGGCATTTTGAGTACTTTATGCGGCCTACCCAAATGTCCTTTCCTTGGTATTGTCGTCGAGTCGTTGAGCTCCTTAAGTTCTGAGTTGAGCTACACGATTACTGACAAATGCTTGCACTGACTGGACAGGTCCACTCAAATTTGTGTGGTTCTTTCCTCAAAAGATCATTTCAGACATGGATCTACATGGTCCTCACATGATCTGACCAAGATTATGTCTGGACTTGAACAGAGACTTTGACCCTTGAGTTTGTTTCGCCATTTCTTCCCAGGGGTAGTCAGATTGGAAATGTCGACTCCATCTAGCTTAATTTTTGTTTTTTATATATGACGTGTAAAAGTGATTCTGATATCCTATTTACAGAATAAACAAATTCATTTCATTTCATTTATTTTTAGCAAACATATGATTATATTTATCATAACATATGATTTTTTGAAAAAAAAACAGACAGAATTATAAATACCTAGTAAAAAGCGTGTTCAAATACAAATGAAAAATCATGAACATATCTTAACTAGTTTGAAAGCAATATGGTTTCTTATGCTTAGGATAGACATTACTTCCTGAAGTTATTTCATAAAGTATTTTACTACAATACTTAAATATTCACATTGTATTGATTACAAATGCGTCCTAGTTTAACATACATTTTTTACATTCAAAGATAATACGTTTATTTGCGGTAAAACATGACGCAAAGAAGGCACAAATACAAAAAGAAACAATTTGGGGGAGAATATGCGCCACATCCACGCAAAACGGCCAACACTCAGCATAATGCTGAGACCCTGTGCAAGACAGAGCCCCAGCGCTGGTTTTCAACGATAGCCGATACATAACATCCTTGAATTATATGGAGGCGTAATAACAGATTTAAAAGGCACTAAAATCATATATCTGCGCCTTAATCAACCAAAACACCGAATCAAACATATCGATATAGCCACAACACACAAAACCAATTCATCGAAACATATCGATAGACGAACACCTACGAACACGCCCGAAGTTGGCCGACACCGAAGCCCCTATCTCACGAAAGTGTTTACAGCATCCGAACGTTGCCACATTTATAACAATTCATAGGATGATTAATGTTTACAAAATTGATATTTAATTGCTGGTAAACATCGTGTGTCGACGGTGGAGCTGCGGTATTTTGTGGTGTTAAATGACATAATTTACGACAGGATACACTTGTATTAAGCGGGGAGGGAAATTGAAGCTTTCAATCTTCAAGAAATAGGATCACTTAGTTTGTTAAGCTTGATGTTCTAGCATTTTCATGTATGCCAAGAGTAATGTGTGTTATCTGAGGCAAAATGCAATAGTCAAGGATTTGTAACGAATAAATCTTATAGTTTCACCATGTCCGTCTGTCTGTCTGTCCGCGGCTTAGCTGAGAGACTCTTTGTACTAGAAAGCTGTAATTTGGCATATTGATGGTTGGACCGGTTGATGGCAATAGGCTCGCCCCTATGACATGGGACTTAAAACATAACCGGCGAAATGTAGGTGTACTATAGGTACTCCTCTGCCTAACAATTCGGGGAAATTATGTTGAAAAAAAATTCTAGGTTTCTCCTGCACGTAAAGTAGGGAGTATTTTCTTTTTCTCGTCTATCTCATGGTGAGGGGTATCGTTAGATAGGCCGTTCAAAAATATTGAGGGTCTGTTAAAAGTATTTTTCGATTCTGAGATCCATTTTCGTAATATTAAGCTTTAAAGTGCTAATATGTGTTAGTCAAGTGTCCCCACTGCCAGCTAAATGGGATTTTTTTGGATATGTGAAAAAATCACAGCAGTACTATATACTATAACAAAATTAAAAGGAAAACTAACACGACTTTTTTTTTTTGGGTGGGAAATCATCAAATAACTTTTCCCGCTCTGGGCGGAGCGGGAGGATGTGTCAGACTCTTACTGACTAAACCCCACCCGTATTCCTTCCGTTGCCTGTGTTGCCAGGGGCCTCGGTAACCCTTTAGTACCTTCCCGCGACCCCGGCAGGCATCGGCCCTAATGGACCCCTACACTTGTGCTGAAGACATCTCTTTGAGGCGTACGTGGAATAAAACGCGCCGTCGACCTGAGCCTGGTCCTTACCGGACGGTAAGCTGCCCATTGCTCACCGTCCGCAAGCCCGCGCCTATGGTGGCCGGAAATCCGCCCGGGATTCCCGACGCCCAGGGCGTCTCTTGCGGCGGCTAGGGGCGAGAGGGCGGGAAATTTGCCTTTCTTGCATTACTGCTTCGCAGAAGGAGGTGCCGGCTGCCCATGCCCTCTCGCTCCGTACCATGGCCTGAACCAGGGCCGGACGCGAGAGATCTCTGCCGCCAATCCGCCAATCAATGCCGACACGGCGGTGCTCTGCCCAAGCCGGGCAGATCTCCACCGTATGCTCCACCGTGTCCTCCGGGCGATCCACACAGTGGTGACACCCGTGCGTTTCCTCCCGCCTTATCCGACACAGGAACCTCCCGAAGCTGCCGTGTCCGGTAAGGACCTGTGTCAGGCGGAAGGTGAGGACGCCGTGGCGCCTCTCTAGCCACTCCTCAAAGAGCGGACTTATAGCCGCAATTGTGGCGTTGCCCAGCAATGGGTTGCGACAACCATACTCTCCATGTCGTCATGAGATCCCGCCGGAACTCCGTCCGCTGTGCCGCGATTTCTCGCGGCAGCGGAGTTACGCTCCGGCGTTTCGCCTCCTCGCGCCACTCCAATACCTGAGCGAAGACTTTTGCCTCCAGATCCCATGGCGGTAATCCAGCAAGTAGGCTCGCTGCCACACAGGAGAAACTATCACAGCTAAGTTGGCTTTCAAAGTTAACGAGTAACAGTCGACCAAATTACATTTGCAGTTGCAATGTATGGGAGAACAAGTTTTTCAACTACAATGTTATGTTTATTCTTGGGATAAATTCATCCCAACTACGGCAGGAACTCTTAATTTTGCGTGGTCGGTTTTTAATTTTTATAACTTTAAAACTCACTCATAACTTCCTTACTGGTAAGAATCAGGTTTCAGAGAGTTTCTCTTTGTGCTCTTAAATATTGTACTAGAGAACGTCTCTTTGGGTGCCTGTCCGTTTGTGCACTTATTCCTCGAAACTCCACGATTCTTTCATTTAATTTATAGTTTGTTCTTTAGGTCGGTTTTTACTTATATTAGTATATTCAAGCGGCTGTAGAGGTACAGCTACTACTCAATCCTAATCCTAACTAATATCATAAATGCGAAAGTGAGTTTGTTTGTTGGTACACTTTCACGCTAAAACAGTTGAACAGATTTATATAAAATTTGGCAGATGGGAAGACCATGACCTGACTTAGGACATAGAATACTTTTATCCCGATATTCCCACGAGATCAAGACTTAGGCGGGTGAAACCCCGGGACGCAACTAGTATTTTTATAAACCCAAGGAAAACATAATTATCATATTTAAACTTAACCCTTTAATATTAGAACATATATATATATTATAATTATTATATTATAAGTATAATTATAATATTTTAATATCAGCGGAGCAGTGGTGGCCCAGTGGTAACGGCCGCGACTTACGAGTTGTAGGTCGTAGGTTCGAACCCGGACAGTCGCTTTACTTTGTGTAAATTATTACATCACCACTGCTCTCAAAACGGTGAAGGAAAACATCGTGAGGAAACCGGAATGTCCTAGAACCAAAAATTCGAAGACATGTAACATCTACCAACCCGCACTGGGCCCGCGTGGTGGATTACGGCCCACTCCCTCTCGCAGAGAGGAGGCCTGTGTCCCAGCAGTGGGAACATTATAGGCTGATTATGTATGTGTGTAATATCAGTTTGGAGAATAAATGCGAAAGTGAGTTTATTTGTTACGCTTTCACGCTAAAACGGCTGAACGGATTTGGATGAAATTTGGTATATGGGTAGACCATGACCTGGGTTAGGACATAGAATACTGTTTATCTCGGTTGGTAGTGTGTTCCCGTGGGATAATTTCTGACCTTAATTCAGGCGAAGCCGCGGGCAAAAGTTGTTTGCACATATTAGTTCGTTCAAGCGCCTCTAGGGGTACAGCTAATTCTATTTTTTTTTTATAAATCCAAGTAAAACATCATCCCTGGTTCAGGCCATGGTACGGAGCGAGAGGGCATGGGCAGCCGTCACCTCCTTCTGCGAAGCAGTAATGCTCGCGAAGGAGGGGGCGGGACGGTTGAGGGAAAGGCACGTTTCGCGCCCTCTCGCCCCTAGCCGCCGCAGGAGACGCCCTGGGCGTCGGGAGTCTCGGGCGGATTTCCAGCCACCGTAGGCGCGGGCTTGCGGACGGTGAGCAATGGGTAGCTCACCGTCCGGTAAGGACCAGGCCCGGGTCGACGACGCGTCGTATTCCACGCGCGCCTCAAAGAGATGTCGTCAGCACAAAGTAGGGGTCCACTAGGGCCGATGCCTGCCGGGGTCGCGGGAAGGTACTTATGGGTCACCGAGGCCCCCGCAACACAGGCAACAGGAAGGAATACGGGTGGGTTTTAGTCAGTAAGAGTCTGACACACCCTCCCGCTCCGCCCAGAGCGGGAGAAGTTATTTGATGATTTCCCACCCTCAAAAAAAAACATCATATTTAAACTTAGCCCTTTCAGGGAACGTTAATATCGTATCCAGGTGTATATCAAAGATAACATACTTACTCAAAGTTTGTAACTTACTTGAAGCGGTAAGGGATAATATCGACTGTATCCTTTCATCCCCTATAAATTGGTCTCGCTTGCTTCGACGCCTGCATTAATTGGTTACCTCCTCTTCTGAGGAATTCTTGTAAGGGGTATTGATTTAACGACGCTTTCATTTGGTGCTTGGAGTCGCGTTTATTTTTCCGTCTCTGCAAGGCTAGTGTACTCGTTGATAATTTCTTGAAGTCTGAAGGCCAATTCGCGTAATAAAAATCGTTCAGAATCTAATCAAAATCTCATCAATGTTTATTAAACAAAAAAATAAGCAGTCTCGGGGACTGCCGACAAAAGTTATATTATATATGTTGTTATATGTTAAAACTTTGGAATAAAATATACATACAGGGTGGATTTTTGAGATGGGGCAGTAAGGGCAGGTACCTTAACCGATAATGCTACATACAGGAGACTGTCTTTATTTTATGAGAAAAGTTGAACCCCATTCACACATTTTGAAAAAACCGGCCAAGTTCGAATCGGACTCGCGCACGAAGGGTTCCGTACCATTATCTATAAAAACGGCAAAAAAATCATGTCTGTTGCGTAATACAGTAGTCCCCTTATATAATAGTCCCCTTAAATATTGATTTAATTCTGTTTTTTTAGGTTTTTTTGTTATAGCGGCAACAGAAATACATCATCTGTGAAAATTTCAACTATCTAACTATCACGGTTCACGAGATACAGCCTGGTGACAGACGGACAAACAGACAGACAGACGGACAGCGGAGTCTTAGAAATAGGGTCCCGTTTTACCCTTTGGGTACGGAACCCTAAAAGTGTACAGTAAGCACAAAAACCTTTTTTGATGCCAATCGATCCTGTTTCTTATAAGGATAAAAAAAACTCTAAAAGACCAACTGAGGTTCGAGTACTAGAAAAGTCAGAAATCGCAAAAACTTTTCCCATACCTTACGTATGGAATCTCGATGATCTCGTAGAGTTTTTGATTCTTATAAGAAATAGAATCGATTAACATCAAAAAAAGTTTTAGTGAAAATTGACAATTTTCGTGCTTACTGTACACTTTTAGGGTTCCATACCCAAAGGGTAAAACGGGACCCTATTTCTAAGACTTCGCTGTCCGTCTGTCTGTCTGTTTGTCCGTCTGTCACCAGGCTGTATCTCATTAGAGAAGTTATTTGATGATTTCCCATCCAAAAAAGTCCGTCCCGTCCTTATAGTAGGTACACCCACATTTCGCCAGTTATGTTAAAGTCCCATGTAATAGGGGGACGAGCCTATTGCCATCAACGGCCTTTTTTTTTTGGGTTGGGAAATGATCAAATAACGTCTCCCGCTCTGGGCGGAGCGGGAGGGTGTGTCAGACTCTTACTGACTAAAACCCACCCGTGTTCCTTCCAGTGCCTGTGTTGCTAGGGGCCTCGGTAACCCTTTTGGACTTTCCCGCGACCCGGCATGGGCCGTAGTGGACCCCTACGCTTGAGCTAATGACATTTCTTTGAGGCGCGCGTGGAACACAACGCGCCGTCGACCCGGCCTGGTCCTTATCGGACGGCGAGCTACCCATTGCTCACCGTTCGCAAGCCCGCGCCTGCAGTGGTCGGAAATTCGTCTGGCGTTAAAACCACATTTCGCCAGTTATGTTTAAGTCCCACGTAATAGGAGGACGAGCCTATTGAAGAAGAAATTCCAGATAGAAAAACCCAATAACACTTTGCCCGACCCGGGAATCGAATCGAGGACCTCATGCTCGGTATTAGCGCTTGCGAATACTAATGCTACTGTAACACTTATTTATCTTATTATATAGGGTGGTTTATATAAGTGTACCTCCTGCTTCTTATAATTAAAAAGCACAATTGATCAAATGAACCTTTTCATTGTAATATTTCCTAATTTTATATTAAATACTAGCAAGAAAGTACACATTTGGTTATGTATGCTATTTTTATACTTAATAATCATATTATTTTACTAAGTTGAAAGAGAAAATAATGATTATTTAATAATAGCGAAAGAAAGAAATTATTATTATTAAATAGAGTTGTAGGAACCGTGTAAATATAACTACATTAATTAACACAGATTTTTATAAAATAACCATATGGATTTATTTTTTTTTCGAAAACCACCAAAATATTTTAAACTCAATTTCCTAAAAAAATATAAAGCGTTAGATGTGCCTTTTTACATTACGACAGCAGTATTCACCACTCACCACTGGTGATCATCAAATTAAAGCTAAGTAGGTACTAAACTAAACACCATTAAACCAATCTTTCCTGACAGCACACGATTGATCCCTACTCCACAATTAGGTGTAGACCTAATTCACCAACCAAATCCTGCAAAGATTTTAAGCCAATGGCTGTACGGACCCTCATTAACGAGTTGTTAGACATGTCACAGTTTAAAGCTTCGAGGTTTCGAGAACGAAACAAGTGTAGGACATTTGTGTCAAGGATTTCGAAAGCCCAAGGAAAAAATTACTGAACGACGCAACGTAACAGCTGAAACAAGACTTGGTCAGATATAGCACTTATAAATCCAGGCTTTACAAAACTTGTCAAAATGTATTGAACGATTGGCCTGGATAAAAACGTAAGCAATTGATTAAAAAGAAAAGAAGAGTGAAAGAACACTATCTTTCCAGTTTATCATAGTTAGATATTCATCATCATCTGCCTAGCCTTTTCCTAACTACGTTGGGATCAGCTTCTAGTCTTGCCGGATACAGCTGAATACCAGTATACCATGGAGCCACTGCCTATCTGACCTATGGATATTATGTATTTATTATTTTATACTACATTATAATTATATACTACTCGTATAAGTATTTTAATGATACTCGTATTTATTTTAGAAGTATGTATGTATGTAAGTATAATCTCTTATTGTATGTTTATATTTAAATTAGTGAATAGTTTTTTTTTTATGTATTTTGTTTTCTCTCCTACACTTACACGTTGTCTACATCTCTTTGTCTACTTTCCTATGCTGGAAGAGATTTTTTTAGAAATAAGCATCACCTTTTTACGTATTTTTCTGTTTCCTGTCTTCTTGTCTGTGTGTACATAAACTGTTAAACAAATAAAATCATGTTGGTTAGAATGGCCAATTAAAAATAAAACTTGTATAAAAAGCGAACAAAAATCAAAGTTTACTAACTGTAACAGTATGTAATTATACTATAAGCTAATTATATTATTTTGAAGACATACTTGAAAACTAGTAAAACAATGAAACTCAAAACAGACTAATTTAGGGCAGCATCAAATTGAAACCAATATAATAACACAAAAAGTGCCCTAAATAAACAAACCAATTTAACAAACAAAAATTAATTACGAACCCAAAACGCAATAGTCACCAATTTTTCCCTCACAACTCGACCTAAAATCGCTTCAAACGCTTTACCTCAAGCTCAAGTAGTGACGCTGACGGTACAAACACTCGTCGCTCAAGACGGTGCGCTTACAGCTTTATGATTGATGCTAATTGCAGCGCTCGCTGAACGACGGATTTCTTCGGTAGTAGGAGTGACGGTGAAACTTAGACTAGTGTGAATTATAGAGTGATTAAGTGTGAATGTGGTTCACGAAAAGAGCGATGAGGTACTAATGTCCGCGTGTTTATTTACTTGTTTGAAACATGTGGATGTCATAAAATATCCCACGGGAACGTAGTACTGGGGTTAAAAGGAAACGAAGTGATGGCATACCTCATAGCCGAGGAGGTCATTGACTCCTAGCGCTGCGCCCGCTGCCGTAAACCATAACTATTTTGTTACATGTATAATAACATATTTTATTGGGTGAGGATAAATATACATACATACACATACATAAACTCACGCCTTCTTCCCCGCCTTCTTCCCATGGGGGTAGGCAGAAACTATAGAACGCCACCTGCTACGCTCCTTACATACTCCTTTTGCTTCGTTTACGTTCATACATCTGGTCATACGCGTACGCCGGTTGCGAGTACTACGCACCTGACCTTTCTGAAGATCATCACCAATTAGGTCACTATAATTATGACCTTCAAGGGCGTCCCCTCCCAATAATGTTGGTCAAAATAGCTTCGGATATAACAATATTTTTTTTATCAAATTCTGAAAGTGAAAAACGGTTACTGTGGGTCATGATATATATGTTTTTGATATTTTTTTTCGGATTTTTTTGTTGAACTTTTTAGGATACAGTATAATCCTGTAGTACATTAATTTAATGTATCTCTTACGGTTTACACAGCGCACGCCAGTAAAACTCCAAGTCGGCATGATTTCTCTCTCGACTCGACTTGACATCTTCAACAATAATCGTCATATTTCAGTCAATTTACACAAAACCTTAATCAATTATACACTTAAACCTTCCTCATGAATCACTCCATCTATTGGTTAACACCGTTTGAAATCCATCAGGTAGTTTTGAGTTTATCGCATTCAGACAGACAGACAGACGCGGCGGGGAACTTTGTTTTATAATAAATGTATGAATAAGGATTGGATAGGCAGAGATGTACCTATTGTACACCCTCATTTCGCCAGTTATGTTTAAGTCCCACGTAATAGAGGGTGAGCCTATTGCCGTCAACCAGGCACAAATCCAGACTCCGGGCTGCTACTGAGAAATTCCTGATGGAACAACCCGACACCAATGTACCCGACATGGTAATTGAACCATGGACTGCTTAGCAGAAGCACTTGCGGTCCTACACCAACGAGGCAGTTATATGTATATTATAAATGCGAAAGTAACTGTATGTATGTTCGTTACTTTTCAAGCCTTAACGACGGAAACGGATTTTGATGAAATTTGGTACATATTTGCCAATTAGGACATATAATACTTTCGCTTCCGACAGTATGTTCCCGTGGAATAATTTCCGACCTCTACGTGGGGGAAGCCGCGGGCAAAGGATATTAATCAGAAATGTGTGTACACGTTGTATATGTATAAGTATAACTAGCTATTGCTCGCGGCTTCGTCCACGTGGCTTTTTCTTAAATAAAAGTTACTCCTTAAAACGACAGCTATCTGTTAGTGAAACTCCCGTCAAATAAGTCAAGCTGTTTCGAAGATTAGATGAAACAAACAGACAGACAAACAGTCAAAAATTTTAAAATTGTTTTTGTTTTAAGTAACGTACTTTCATTGTGCGTTTAGTAAAAAGCTGTTATTTTGACATTACACACAGATACTTCAATTTTATTTGTTTGTATCTTGTATAGTTGTTAAGGCACCGACAAGACCCAATTGACCAAAATAGGCTTCTATTAAGAAAGAAAATTGCCAAATCTGTATAGTTTGTGGTAGCAGAAAAAATATATGTTAATTTTGAACATATTTCCCAGAACTTGGTTGTCACCAAAACACGTTTGGAAAAAAAAATCTCGATACAAACTAACGTTAAACTAACCTCTTACCTTGAGTTCTAATCCAAAATATCTGTATTAAATATCAACATAAATTACGTATTTAATTAATAAAAAGTACGTCTTATTCTAATGCGGAACTTGGTTGTTTTTTTATTTTCGATTACTCAACTCAATTCTGAGTAAATAGATAATTACTTCATATTTTGCAATAAATTACAAGCGTTTTGTTGTCGCGCTTCTCTTTCTTTTCTATGCAATCTGACAGTGACCGCGGTTTAGGTGTTGTCAGCGTCTTAAAGTAAACAATTAGCTTTGATCGACCTTCCCGATCATAACTAATAAATAAACTAAACCATTGTAGATGACCTTACTATAGCTTGGTGCCTACGGCCTACAATATCGACATTTCATCCATTTATTACATTTCGTGTTCATTCTTGAGTTTGATTTTATTTTATTTCACTATTTTGTTATTTTCGGTGATTTCAATATTTTATATCAATTGTGTATTTTTAAAAACCTTAAATACTACTTAAATTCCTCGTAATCTTTTTCTTCAAAATGTTTCCGACATAACCTCACACTCTGTTTTATTCAAAAATAGATATTATATATTCTCTGATAGTATAGCTTAGTAAAACATATTTTTTTTTTTTAATTCATTTCATTCAGACTAATATTTGTCCATATTTTGTTAGTATTACATGAATTATCTTAAAAACTATGTTAGTCATGACACGATCAATTAATGCATAAAATAGAATACATTAATTAAAATTAAAATAAAATTTAAATTAATTGTGAAAATAAATCAGCCTATAATATTCCCACTGCTGAGAAACAGTCTTCTCGGTGAGAGGGAGAGGGCTGTAATCCACCACGCGGGCCCAGTGCGGGTTTGTAGATGTCACCTGTCGTCTAGGACATGCCGGTTTCCTCACTATATTTTCCTTCAAAGTTTTGGGATCAGTGGTGATTCAATAATTTACCCAAACTAATGTACCTGTTTGGGTCCGAACCAAGGACCTGCAACTCATAAGTCACGGCTGTTCCCTTTGCACTACTGGGCCACCACTGAAACACACTTTTCTGATATTTCTCTACGAATAATTACTTTAAGCTACAATCTGCTATTTTTAGGGTCTTACGAAAAATGGTAGACTCCAATTTTGGGAGTATTAAGGGACACAAAAACGAGTAATTTTCGCAAAATAAAATAAAACTATCTCACGCCTTGTATTATTAGGTTGTTTTGGGAACCAGCTACGACAGTTACCTTCCCCATTCAATCGATCGTTTCAAGTTATGTCGACGGGATTAGTTTTTGACTCGAAAAGATAATCTTTTCAGAGACTTATTGGGATTGCAAAAATCGAATGAAGTTATAGTTTGCTTCGAACACGCGTTAAAGTCTTTTGCAAATACATATAAAAAAAAATGTTTAAATATATCAAAAAAGTTTTTCCAGAGTTTTTTGTGTTTAGTGTGTGTACTTTAGGTACACCTCTGCCCAACCCTTCGGGGAAGCAAGGCGTGGTGTTACGTTAAGTTTTTCCATGTCAGATTACATGTTTGATTTACGTCTGTATTTCAAAACCAAACCACACGTTAGTTCTAAAAAAAATAATGAAATAACAGCACTGTTCTCTCAAATACATAAATTGTCAATTTGCAGAAACGTTAAAGCCGGTTTTTAGGGTTCCGTATCGAACAAGGAACCCTTATGGTTGCGCCATGTCCGTCCGTCTGTCTGTCTGTCTGTCCCCGCTGTAGCTCAGAGACTAGAAAGCTGTAATTTGGGGCCGACAAAGTGGTAAAAAAAATGTTTTTTAGGGTACCTCCCTTGTACGTAATGCGGGGACGATATGTATTTTCTCATCTATCTAAAAAAAAATATGTATGTATAATGTATGTGTATGGGTATCGTTGGATAGGCCGTTCAAAAACATTGCAGGGTCTGGGAACACCATTTCGATTCAGGGATCCGTTTGCGTAATAGTAAACTTTAAAGTACTCATTTTTGTTAGAGTCGAGTGACATATCCAAAAACAACACAAGCAGGGGGGGGGCTTTTTTTTTTTTTTTGAGGGTGGGAAATCATCAAATAACTTCTCCCGCTCTGGGCGGAGCGGGAGGGTGTGTCAGACTCTTACTGACTAAAACCCACCCGTATTCCTTCTTGTTGCCTGTGTTGCGGGGGCCTCGGTGACCCATAAGTACCTTCCCGCGACCCCAGCAGGCATCGGCCCTAGTGGACCCCTACTATGTGCTGACGACATCTCTTTGAGGCGCGCGTGGAATACAACGCGCCGTCGACCCGGGCCTGGTCCTTACCGGACGGTGAGCTACCCATTGCTCAGCTGCCATCTAAATGGTTGCTTTTGGATACGTGATAAAAATTAATGGCAGTAGTACTTATAACTAAATTAAAAGAAAAAAATCAAAATATTTTTATTTCACATAAACCTACATGGGCACTTATGAAACGTCAGAAGCTAGGTGCACGGTTCCAATGGGTCGTTTCCTATGGAGAAGAGCCGGTAAGAAACTCCACGGTTACTCTTTTAAAAATAATTGGCTTTTACAATGTTTTCAAATTACAGTGTTAATAGGTATGGGAGGACAGTGTAGGCCTGTCGAGACGTACCAGGTACTTAACAAAAAAAAAAAAGAAAAAGGTCTACAAAATATCTAGTCTATTAAGCCTACAAAGTTCTCACATTCACAAGGTACACACAAATCTGTGTAAAATATTAATAAAATAATAAAAATAAAAACCCATTTAAAGCAAATGAAGTTTGCCATTACAAGTCTGAAATCAAAATTTTAGGTATATAATGTCAAACAGTGAAAATAATATGTCAAAAAGAAAATTTGTATAAAAAATAATAATAATAAACATCGTAATTTGGGAGCAGTTAATAGACAGTTACATAGTTAAGCCGTTTATGAGGTACCAGGGAAGCCACATGTTTTTCAACTACAATGTTAAGTTTGTTTTTGGGATAAATTCATCCCAACTACGGAACCCTTCATTGTATGTGGTCCGAGATGCACTTGGCCAGTTTTTATGTTTCTTTTTTGCTGCCAAGCTGCATTTTTTTTACAGGTTTTGACTACGAATTTTCAATAAAAACCAACATACATCTGAATCTCTCCAACAAAAACTATAAAGTACAAGAAAATAACAACGAAATAGAAAAAGAACAGATTCCTTTTATACTAACAGAATATTAACGGTAAAGTAATGGAATAACATTAATAAAATGGGTATAAATTTACACAGTTTTCACCGGAGCGGAGAAAGGGAGAAAAAGCTGATTGAATTCCAAATTGCAGTCTGGAGTCGCCTTTATACCGTCGTCTTGGAAGATCAATTGATGTTTTATAATAGTCTGGGGCGAAATTGTGTTATATAGATTTTAGCTATTTGGTTCTATTGATTAGTATTTATTTACGCCCAATTCTACACAGTTTACATTATAATACAAGTCGGTTTGAGGATTCGATTTTATTGCCAAATTATTTATTTATTTAAATCACAATTATAACACTTTTACAGACTCATCAAGCGCGGCTTAAAGGAAGATATAGTGACAAAAATTTAAAAGAGTATGCTTAGATGGTTTGGTCATGTTGAGAGGATGAATGAAAGGCGACTAACAAAAGGTATTTACAAGGCAGATGTGAGTGGAAACGCCGGGAAACGCCCTAGAAAGAGATATAGTGACCTCATTGGTTATGTTCTTCAAAAAGGTCAGGTGCGTAGTACTCGCAATCGGCGTGCGTGTATGACCAGATGTATGCACGTAAACGAAGCAAAAGGAGTATGTAAGGAGCTAGCAGATGGCGTTCTATAGTTTCTGCCTACCCCCATGGGAAGAAAGCGTGAGTGTATGTGTGTATGTATGTCAAGGCGATTTTATAAGTCACACAGATGTCTACACAGATTTACAAAAAATAAAATGACATGTAAGCGAAATTACAAATAATTAAATACTATTATAACAATTTTACTATAAACGTGACAGCGTTTATAATATCAGACCTCTTCCAATTATAATTTGTGCCATTTGAATGAACCTCGGCAGGTTTTGCCCAAATACACTTACCGTCAAAACTAAGTACCCAGAGCAACATTTTCATACAAACGACATCAATTCGAAGCCTTGGTTCTCCGTCGGTAACGATTCGGAGGAAATCAGATGCAGCTCTCCAGAGTACGGATGGAGGAGCTCTAGAGCGTCTAAGGCACGCAACTGATCAGACCAGCCATTTACACCAAAGAGTGTGTAGATCTCTGAGTGTTCGGATTTCTATAAATTTTTATGCTATTTTTGAGGTTTTTTGTTTCATGGACAACTCCGGTATGAAATGTCAGTTTATTTGTTTTTTATTTATTTATTTATAAAAATACACCACACAAAATAATAGGTAACAGCCATGGACTTATACAGTTGCCAATAACAGGTGAACCAACATTCTCAAATACGTTGATAACCTAAGGTAAAAAGAAAATGTAAAAATGAAGTGGTAACAAACTATAAAAACAGAAAAATATATAGGTTATTGCATAAGAATAAGCTACAGACGTTGCAAGAAACACCTACATACTAACACAATGAATCTTAGAGTGAGTGGGTTGCGTTTATGGTTAGATCCGTAATCTGGAGAGCTGCATCAGAACTCATCCGAATCGGAGAACCGAGACTTTGAAATGACCTCGTTTGTATGAAAATGTTGCTTTGGGTACCTACTTAGGCTTGACGGTAAGTGTATAATATCCTCCACTGTATTATCATCATTCTGCCCTGGTCCATACATCTGTATTAGTATCTACCTCTTATTTTTAAATGTCGACGAGCCTTTTGACCTTTCACAGGGCTTTCCGTTTTTATTTTTATTTTACTTTTATTTTATTATATTTCTTTCAATGTGTTTACTTGATATTCCTGTGGAGTCCCAATAAATACTTTTTCTTTCTCTTATCTTATCTTAGTATTCAGCCCCTTCCTAGTCAAATCATCTTGCACACCATTATTTCATCATGTCTTTGGTTTTCTCTACTCTTATAGACATATCTATATCATCACATCATTCTCTTTCCCTCATCCCAATTTATTTGAGGTCGGTGCAAGATGTCTTTTTCTTCCACACTTCTCTTTTGTTTTGTCTCGGTAGTGGGTATATGCGAGTATGTGGATGGCTATAAGAGTAGGGGAAGG
Organism: Atethmia centrago; assembly: GCA_905333075.3. Classification (NCBI taxonomy): domain Eukaryota; kingdom Metazoa; phylum Arthropoda; class Insecta; order Lepidoptera; family Noctuidae; genus Atethmia; species Atethmia centrago. The sequence continues at coordinate 17,200,657 of HG995388.1, forward strand.
CCAAAGAAACGATGACGATGGGAAAAATGAAAAGAAAAAGAAAAAAAAAGAAAGAAAATACGTTTATTTGCGGTAAACATGACGCAAAGAAGGAACACAAATACAAAAAAGAAACAATTTGGGGAGAATATGCGTCACATCTACGCAAAACGGCTAACGCTCAGCATAATGCTGCGACCCTATGCGAGACAGAGCCCCAGCGCTGGTTTGCAGCGATAGCCGGCTTGACGTGATGACGTCGACCGGTGCAGCACACAGTGAGATTGTAATAAGAAAAAGAATAAAATAAATACAAATATTTAAACTGGCAACATTCCGTACCGACGCGGACGGGAACGATGCGCCGCCGCCCTTAATTAAGAGCGTTTACGCCGTACGGCATTTCATACAAATTTTCAAGTCCTTATTTTTCGAAATGCTTGAATCGATTTGAATGAAACTTCATACACATAAGCAAGATACTTATAAAAGGTCTAAAAAATTAGTAGAAAACATTTTCGAAATGACTATTTAAAAAATAGATAATTGGAAATTTCTGTTTGTGTCGATAATTTAAAATCGCCCTAATTTAACTGTAACACAATTTTTCGAAAATGTTGTCTACTAACTTTTTAGACCGATGTATCTTGCTTATGTGTGTGAATTTTCATTAAAATTGGTTCAGTCATTTCGCAAAATAAAGACTTGAAAATTTGTATGAAATGCCGTACGGCGTAAACGGTCTTAAGTAATCTGTGCACGCTGTGGGAACGGTTAAATGGCTACAAAGAGGGTGCCTTTCTGCCATACCATCTTTCACATAGTCTTCCCATCGCCATCGATTCTTAGGCCTTCTCCTTCTCTTATAGCCATCCACACATTGATACCTACATATACAGGGTGTTTGGCGCATGTTCCGACACATTTTTTTGGGGGGTTGGCAGGGTCATTTGCGAGGTTTCACCCAAAGACCCCATGTCCTAAGTCACACGGTAAAAAAAAGTACTCATGTGCTTCCAAAGTCAATTTTGTTTTTAAATGTGTGAAAAATGACAACTTCTAAATTCAGTATAAAAAAAAAACTAACAGCCATTTTGAACTTAGTTTTATTTTAAAAAGATCTTTAGCTTATACCCTTTCCGACGGAATGCTACATGTCATATAAATCATTCATTATATTGTAAAAATAAGGGATACTAGTTTACAACATAATCAGCCTATAATGTTCTCACTGCTGAGAAACAGGCCTCCTCTCTGCGAGAGGGAGCGGGCCGTAATCGACCACGCGGGCCCAGTGCGGGTTGGCCACTGCCGAATAGCACACAACAATGGAATCGTAAGCAGGTAAAAAGTTTGTCTGTCTTTATGCGCATGATTCTTGTCTTTGTCTAACATTGGTTGTATTGTAAGTTTGGGTCGGGATGTGACCACTTTGTCCAGGTTCAGTCGAGTTCAGTGAGTATCTCAGCTGTTGGAAGTGCCCGTGAATTTCACAAAGTTCCCTTTTTTCGTTGAGTTTCGTTTGTTAAATCTTGTTATTGTTATTTCTTGTTGTGTTTTACTGTTGTGTTTTCTTGTTGTGTTTTACTGTTGTGTTTTCTTGTTGTGTTTTACTGTTGTGTTTTCTTGTTGTGTTCGTCTTCGCTGTTGTTGTTAAAATGCCTACCTTCGAAGAGTATGCCGACATGTTACTTGCAGGCAGCGCTAACTGCAATGCGCGCGAAGCACGAAGAATTTATCAGGGGTGATATCCTGATCGATGTTTACAACACCACGAAACCTTTTCTACAACTTTACTTTACTTTACTTTTTTTTTGGACTTTTATCCCAATATTCATACAGATAAATATTGGGATAAATGACCTATGTCCTAGTTCATGGTCTACCCATGTGCCAAATTTCATTCAAATCCGTTTAGCCGTTTTCGCGTGAAAGCGTAACAAACAAACAAATTCACTTTTACTTTTTCATATTAGTTAAGATTGACTATCTTTCTAGCTTAGTTTCCAGAAAAAAACCTATCTTTTGAGCTATTGTTAGAATCTCATGGATTATTTTTTTTGTTTTAGGTCTCGATGATGGTGATAATGCTAGGCGGCTAGATTTCTGTAGATTTATACTACATACGGACGTAGAAGATGGCAACTTTAGTTAGTAAAAATATAATAACCTTAATAAGTATTTTCTTAACCCCGACTCTTCTAAATATTATTTTGACTACATAATGACTTGTTTACTATGACATGTAGCATACCATTAGAAAGGGTATAAGCTAAAGAACTTTTTAAAATAAACCTAAGTTCAAACTGGCTGTTAGTTTTTTTTTTTATACTGAATTTAGAAGTTGTCATTTTTCACACATTTAAAAACAAAATTGACTTTGGAAGCACATAAGTACACAAGTACACATATTTGCACATAAGTACACAAGTACACATATTTGCAAGCACATAAGTACACATATTTTGCAGATCAATTGCATCAAATAATGATTTATTTAGAATGAGAATACATTGCAAAATACAATAAAAGCTATTTCGTGCAATTATAACCATAAACAATAAAGTAATGACGATTTAAAGGCGAGATTTCGGGTAATTTTAGGAAAAAAAAAAAAATTAAGATATGATTTTTTTTACCGTGTGACTTAGGACATGGGGTCTTTGAGTGAAACCTCGCAAATGACCCTGCCAACCTCCCAAAAAATTGTGTCGGTCCATGCGCCAAACACCTTGTATACACACACACACCTAATTATAAGATAATTATTTTGTAAAAAGCGTAATTGCCCATACTCGAGATAACAAATGAACTATTTGTACATGCCTATCCCAGGTACGCACGGGCGATTTTTTCCCACAGCGATTTTTTTACTCACACTGGAATTTGAACGCTCTGCCTAGCGCCAAGAGTTGAAAATCCAACAGTGTGTTTTATCGACGCAATGGGTGGCACTCTGTTGGATTCTCAACGCTCGACGCGACACCGGGAGTTGAAAATCCAGTACGCAATATAATCCCGCCACGATGTTTTTACGGCCGTATGAACGTGGGCTTACAGTAAGTTAAAAAAAATATAAAATAAAAATAAATACGTAAGTATATGTAATTGTAATTACTAATACCAAAGCTTGAAAGTAACAAATAGTTCCACTAAGCTATGCCGAGCCAAAAATAGTAGCATTAGATGTACCAATAAAATATAACATAAGCTTAACATCACGCCTCAGTAATCCCCGAAGGGGGTAGGGGGACTGCTATTGAGAAATTCCTGATGGAAAAACCCAACACTCTGCCCGACCTGGAAATAGAACCCAGGACCTCATGCTCAGCGCTTGCGACCGCTAGACCAACGAGGCAAGCAATACAATATTTCACCGCTTAATATTCTAAAACATAAATCTAGTTACAAATAGCAAAATCTATTAAAACTTCGTTCAAAATACACAAAACCTCTAATAAAACATTAAACAAAGTTTAACTGCTAATAGAGTGAGGATAAGCCGTAATATAAATAACGGTATTTCAGTTCTAGTTATGTTACTGCAGCTTTATCTCGCATCCGGCTGATAAGGGGGTGTCGTTTCCTCCGTGATCTGCTTTGTTTGATACGGGAGCTAACTTCTGCTATGTTTTATGCAGAATTGTAGATATTCAATCAATTTTGTATGGCAAGGTGATTTGTTGGAGGGGCTCATGGCTAAATAATAACAGCCACATGGGTCGATCGAAGGTTAAGCTACGCTTGCCGCGGTCGGTTCGTGGATGGATGACCATCCACTACATTTAGAGTGCCTTCCGTGCCTCGCAAAACCGTCTCGTAAGCCGTTGGTCACCGCTGTCATGCGAAGATTTTTTGACGGTCGCTACGGGTAGTCAGAAGCCCAAAGTCTGACTACCAGCCTTACCAAGGAGTATCGTGTTACCCAGTAACTTGCATTGCAGATTGAAGGTGATTTGTTGAATGGAAGGCTATTGCAGATTCATTTAATAAAAAAGGTACACCTTTTTTTTCTCTTGAGGATTCTCTATAAAAAGCGACCTCAGCTGGTCCAGCTTGACGGCCAGGGTTACAATTTTAATTACACTTCCCAAAACCTCTGTAGATTTGGAAAAGTGTACCTACAAGAATTGTGAGGATCAATGCCCGAAAAAAGCCATAACTCCTACTGTTTGAGACTGAATTGGTGGAAATTCCATGTGCAAGAAAGTGGGTATGTGCACCTACCACCACCTTTTTTTTGTTCCGGGGTGGAAAATCCTCATGGATGTCCTCCGTCCTGCCGCGGGCGAGTGGTCTGTCGGAATCTTACTGATTGAGTCAGTAAGATTCCGACAGACCCACCCCGGTGTTCCCCTCCCACACCTGCACCGGGGATCATGGGATCTAATGCGACTTCCGCGATCCCCGGCTGGTGGCCGGCCCGCCGTTGCGGGTTACCTCAGGCTCGCGGAGGGAATGAGGTGTAAATGGCCATCCTATAATAACAATTAGCCCGTGCGTACTTGGGCTAACTGTTACTATAGGATGCCCATCTCGGAAGTGTACAACTTAAAATTAAGATTATTTGTATTAAAAACCAAAAATATCCGACATTTTTTAGAATTATATTATTCAGGATTGGCAATTTAAATGCTAAATAACATCGGCCAAACCTCCATCTTTTTGATACTTATACATGCGGTCGCTTTTCATCGTGATTTTCATCAAATTTTCAAATACTTTATTAGGTATTACACTAACAAAGTCACAAATATTCTGCATTTCATGTGCAAGATTAACCACGACAGCACGACGTTTTGATAACCCGACAGAAAAAAGCAAGAGGTATCGTGAAATTGATAAAAATGTTATACGTCACTCGCAATGATTTTGTTAGAAAAATTGGGTCGTTTAATAATCCATATATAAGAACTTTAGGAGCTGCAGTCTCGACATGAAAGAAAGAAAAGAAAAATAAATTTATTTGTCACAGAAACACGTGCACATAAAAGATATGGGTAATTCTTATAAATAATAAAACTAAACAGACTTACACAGAGAGACACAGAACATATACATATAGTCGGCAACTGCACGCCGTGACATAGATGAGATCACTTTACGAATTTGGTCGCAAAGTCCTGATGGGGTCCCAAGACGGTCAAAATTGCTTTTTCGTACTTTTCAACCAATTTTGACTGTCTAAGGACCCCACTAGGACTGCAACAGCATTCGGTCGTATGGCGGTCGCTATCTATGTTGAGACTGCAGCCCCTTTTTTTTGGTTGGGAAATTATCAAATAACTTCTCCCGTGGAGGGTGTGTAAATTCTCAATTCTTTATTGCGTACCATAATGTATATAGCAGGTAGGAAAAGAAATATATTAGTGACAATTATGGCCTGTCGGGCACAGCATCAAGTAGGAGAGAGGAGGAAGACTGGCTGTTTAATGTGTTAACTGATAAATTTTATTAAGTATTAGTTAAGTAGTTCATAGGTTATACGTAACATACTGTTTTATTAATACAAAATTGAATTTAGAATTATGATTATTGTTTTATAAATAATATACATTGATTTATTAACATTGTAAAAACCCTTTATTTTTTAAATTATTCATTATTGTTTTATTTACTTATTATTGTTTTTATGTATTCAATCAATCAACTCAGCCTATAGCAGTCCACTGCTGGACATAGGCCTCTCGCAGACTGCGCCACAACACCCTGTCCTCCGCCTTCCGCATCCAGTCTGTCCCAGCCACCTTTTTAAGGTCATCGGTTCATCTAGCTGGGGTCCCACACTACGCTTGCCGATACGCGGTCTCCACTCCAGGACTCATCTGCTCCACCGGCCATCGGTCCTTCGACACACATGGCCAGCTCACTGCCACTTCAGCTTGCTGCCTCTGCAGGCTATGTCGGTAACTCCGGTTCTCTTCCGGATAACTTCATTTCTGATCTTATCCTTCAAAGAAACTCCGAGCATAGTCCGCATATTATTTATTACGTAATTAATATTATTATCCCTAGGATATGTTATTTGTTGGACGCTTCATATTTATTTTAATATATATATATATATTTCGTAGTGTGAGTAGTTAGGCGTATCTTTAATAGTGAGTATTTAAAGATAGTTAGTTATGATGTTACTTATAATTTATCATTTAACACGTTGATGGACACGCCGGTTATGACATTCATTAGTAACTTGCGCAGAATGACGCGCCGGTTATACCCTTCGATATTTTTTTGTACTCTAGAAGCACAACTGCTTTAGCAGACGAATTTCCATACTGCTACCATATAGTTCATCATCAAGTGCCCCCAAATTAAATTATTCGAATTGCTAGGTGTCACATAACATGTCTTTTTACCGCTTCCAACGTACTACTACTTGGAACATTTGTGTGCGCACTCACACTTACGCAGCGTTCATAGCAGCGGCCATTGTAGAAGGCATTGGCGAAGGCTATGGCCGGTGCTGTCTTATTTAAATACTTTGCCTTTTTTACCAGTGACACTACGGCTAAAGCCTTTCATACAAAAATCTTGTGTCAAGATAGGGTTACAAAATCAAGCAGTGTCCGCGAACGTGTTAAGTATTCGCTTATACTATAGTAGCATTTGCTTACAAAGAAAAGCTTCAATTTATTGATAAAGATGTTATATTTATTTAATTTCTTTATTTTTACGGGTATTATAGATTTTTATGGACATGACAAATGTACTATTTGAGTGCATTTTTAGTCGCGATATTGGTAAGTTTTGTAAAGAAGTCGTCGCCAGACAACCATATGATCTAATTATAAGTTTACCACCTAAGAATACCTACATGTGGAATGCAATAAAAGTATTGAGCAATAAGAGTACTGAGTATGGATAATTAAAAGCTGATGAGCCCCCCATGTAACGAGCATAAGCGCAAACTATTTTTAAAGTTATCATCTCTTCATTCAGGAAATGATAGATAACAATTACATTTATGACAAGTTAAAACAGTCGTGGTCCCGCCGGCATATCGCACACAATTAACCGATGTTTTTATTTGAACTTATTTTAAGTATCACATTTTGCTGTGTTTTAGCAAAGTTATTTTTATCCAGTTATTTTTATTAAGTGACAATGTTAAAGACATTTGTTTTTATTGTATTTTGTTTAGTGGTAAAATATGGGGAGGCTCAAAACGTATCTTACGTGTTTACGCCAAAAAGTGAGTATTTTTTGTGATATAGTTGAATTTGAAATAATTTGATCCAGTTTTAGAAAAATATATTTTTTTTTAATTTAATCTTGTTTCCTAAAATATTTTGTTCCGAAAAAAAAAAGAATTATGTTTGGGTATAATTCATAGGGGCTTAAACATGTGTATAAGGAATCTAGTATGGTGACTCAGTCGCGATTCTGACTTTGACCTTTATAAAAAGTTATTTTTTCAAATATTTTAATGTTTTTGGAAAAATATTTAAAATGGCAACAAAGATTTAAATCACCAAATAGAAACTACCGTGCAATCCACCTGGGCATGAGTTGCCATGGCTAACCTGGAAGTCTTTAAACAGACTCCGGACCCAGGCTGGCCGGAGCAAGGAAAACCTGTTCAGGTGGAGATTCATAGACGACTCCGCCTTGGAGTATAAATGTGGTGCTGTTCCAAAAATTATGGCAAGCAAGATTAGATATCTCGCACTCACCAAACCGAAGTCAATAAACTCGGCGCATGGTTTAGAAAGTGGAGAATCGAAGTCAATGCCAAAAAGACAAAACCCTGTCCGCCCCCTACCGCTCACCATGTTCGGCAAGCTTATTCCCTTGCAGAAGCGAGCCAAATATCTAGGTGTGACTCTTGACGAGCACCTTTCCTTCTCAGAGCACATAAAGAAGGCGCGTTCGCATGCCGCTTTCGCTTTTGGTAGACTCTATTTCGTATTAAATGCACGCAACAAACTGTGCCTTAAGTGCAAATTGCGTCCTGCCGGGGTCGCGGGAAGGTACCGTGTATACGTGTAACGTGCAGACGCACGTTACACGTATTGATGGATGCTAGTGATGGCGTCAAACATGTAGCCGAATTCTGGGCCGAGTCCATTTAGATTGCCATCGACACGAAAAAGAATACAACCTACCGTTCACTATTATATTAATTACTTTTATTAACTATTTGAACAAACTTCCAGAAATTAGGGGGCGTTTCTACTAAAGAAGAATCATTAATTCACTGGAATAATCTGATATGTGCTAACTGTCAGTTTGTGTAATAAAATTGTCATATTTATTGTATTTATTGTATTCTAAACTGTTACACTTATTATTATACATTTATTTTACACTTATATAAATCGATTAAACTAAACGATCACCATTAAAATTAATAGTTTTATTTTATTTTTCTTTATTGGCCAACCAATAATAATTGTTTACACTGTAAATAGTTGAAATAATATCTACCATAATCTAAGAAAAGTGGAACAATTTCTTACAGGTTAGCACCGCATGCCCCATAAACATATTAGGTGTGCCACAAGCACTAAACTATAAAATTAGTGTAAGTATAATAATAAATTAGCAACTTTAAATTAAAATTACGATATAAAATATAAAACTAATTTAAACAGCAAAAGTAAAATTCAATATAACAAAACAAACACAGACAAAATCGAGAAAAATTAAAATTAAATTAAAATTAAATTAAAATTAAATTAAAATAAATTAAAATTAAATTAAAATTAAATTAAAATTAAATTAAAATTAAATTAAAATTAAATTAAAATTAAATTAAAATTAAATTAAAATTAAATTAAAATTAAATTAAAATTAAATTAAAATTAAATTAAATTAAAATTAAATTAATTTAAATTAAATATTATTAGTGATTGTTCTATGAAACTTGGCATATGAGTCAAAATGCACGTCGACAAGATCGCTGGAGCCATTTAACAATTTGCAAAGACGAGGAACGACAGAGTTTGCACCAAGTATTGTTCTGCACCAGAAATGGTCATATTTATTGTATTCTAAACGTTTACACTTATTATTATACATTTATTTTACAGTTATATGAATCGATTAAACTAAACGCTCACCATTAAAATTAATATGACCATTTTATTACACAAAGTGACAGCTAGCACATGTCAGATTAGGTACTCCAGTGAATTAATAATTCGACTTTAGGTGTAATTTAACACGTATAGGCCATGGTGTACTACCGGTGGGGCATGGAGTACTCGCTGATATGCTCACCGGTGGCCACATCACCCTAGACTGTCAATGTTCTAAGAAATTCGCACCCCCTTGAGAGAGCATGTTGTAGGTCAAAGTTCTCATACTGTAAAATTGACAAACATACATAGTTTACCTCAGCAGGCTTAGCATGACGCTTTCTATTTCTTCGAAGAATAGACATGGCTTTTTCTATGCAAAGTGACATTTCGTTTCTCGATTTTTGACATCGCACCGTAGAAATCCTTCTGCAATCTGTCAGTTTGTCTTTCGTTTCTACCGATCTTTGTCTAGGTCCTTTTATATGTAGACTATTTCAGAAGAAACTCTCTATACCAAACTGTCAAAATCACACTGACAACTGACAGTTGTCTAAGGTAGTGAAGACAATTTGCGTTTTTCTACTCTACGGCCACAAAGTATATACGGTTATCTACAAAATCATGATTTTACAGGAGAGCGTTTTGAACGCAAAACTGTGATAATTAATAGAAGAACAAAGCTATCTTCTCCTATTTTACATCATTTAGTTAATAGGGCATTACCCCTTGGTATAAATGGTTAAGGCCAATATTACTACAATATGTTTTTGTTCCAAAATACGCTACTTCGACACTTTGAGAAAAACTGTTGTAGTTGTAGTAGAAATTGAGAACCAAACAGAAAAAAAAATCGACAAAGAATTCTGAGTCGAATTATGTAAAAGAGTGAATTTCGTAAAAAGTGCAGTTGACTCTGTCTACTTTGCTGTCGTCGTACTTTCTGTCGTCGTCGTCATTTTTGTCTATTCTTCGGTAGACAATACGGTGCTCGTGCTAAGCCTGCTGGAGTTGGACACTGTTAGGCAGGACATTTGGTTTATGGGGCGGTGATTTACCACCAGTGGTCATGTAAAGATTTGCCCAGTAGGTCAGCATATAACAGGTCATGTGGTAGGTCTGAACGTGTTAAATAACGCACAACCTCTTAAGGGGTCAATGTCTCTCTTCTTCACGCGCGAAAAAAAAATCAAATATTTCCTAGATTTTGACAAGTTATGCGAAAATAAATGTAAGGAACAGCTGATTATTTTTTTGCGATTTCAGGTTTGGTCCCATAGTAAAAGTTGTTCATAATGATCTCTTAAGACGTTGTGCGTTATTTAAGTTACACCTTGTATACACACAGCTAAATCATCCTGTTTTCTCCCCAGTGGCTCTAAAGTGCAAGGAACACATATGCCAGGATGGGTACAGTTACAAACAATTCTACAATGTGGACAGTGATAACTTGAAGGCGGTTACAAAGGATTCCGACACCGTCTTTGAGATACACCTGGGCATACAAGCTGCTAGCAATGGACATATTTTGCTCTCCCCTGTCATGAGACCTGGCTTTAGTGATCCTGTTTATGAGATTGGTAAGTTTATTTATGTATTTATTTATTTCTTTATTTCTTTGGGAAAACAAACAGTTACACAAAAGTTCTTAATTAATAATCCTTAGTATCTAAAGTTAATAGTATATGTGTAACTCACAACGTTATCCACATTTTACCTATTCAAATTTGTATATAAGAACTAACTAGGCATGCGAGTGAATTTACATTACAATTATGCTTAGGTTACAGTTATAAAGTAGATTTAGTTTGGTAATTCTTGGATTAGAGTATTTCGAAATTTGTTAGATGATAATGTAAATAGATCTAGGTATGTCCGAAAAATTTGTGTTATAATTATTTGCTATGCGACGTAGAGGTGCGCAGACTCCAGCATTAGTGCGGCAAGATGGAATGGCGAATAAGTTTAATTATAAAATACAAAACCGCGCCTATTTTTAACCGACTTCAAAATTTATACCACTACTGGTCATGTAAACAACATTGACAGAAAATTTTATAACAGCATCTCACAGTGGAATTAAATACGTGTTATTGAAGCTTACTAAAAAGCTGGCAAAGCAAAGTTTATAAAATTGATATGCGACCACCGCGTCAGCTTCCACTCCGGCCACCGTAGGCGCGGGCTTGCGGACGGGTAGCTCACCGTCCGGTAAGGACCAGGCCCGGGTCGACGGCGCGTCGTATTCCACGAGTGCCTCAAAGAGATGTCAGCACAAATGTAGGGGTCCACTAGAGCCGATGCCTGCCGGGGTCGCGGGAAGGTACTTATGGGTCATCGAGGCCTCCGCAACACAGGCAACAGGAAGGAATACGGGTGGGTTTTAGTCAGTAAGAGTCTGACACACCCTCCCGCTCCGCCCAGAGCGGGAGAAGTTATTTGATGATTTCCCAAACTCAAAAAAAAAAAAAAGCTGTCAGTTTGTGTAATAAAATGGTCGTATTTATTGTAATGGCGGTCGTTTAGTTTAATCGATTTATATAAGTGTAAAATAAATGTATAATAATAAGTGTAGAAAGTCTAGAATACAATAAATACAATAAATATGAATATTTCATTAAACAAAGTGACAGCTAGCACATGTCAGATTACTCCAGTGAATTAATAATTCGACTTTAGTACAAGAGCTAGGGCTACGCTGATGTATGTCTTGAAGTGAAAATAAATAAATTATTATTAGTAAATGGTTTTCATAACACGATTTTTATCGACTTTTCTCGGCACTAGACAGTCTTAACATTCCAAGTGTATTTTTACCCGACTGCCTCAGGAGGGTAATGTTTTTCGAGAGTATGTATGTATGTATGTATGTATGTATGTATGTATGTATGTATGTATGTATGTATGTAGGTATGTATGTATGTATGTATGTATGTATGTATGTATGTAAGGATGTATGTATGTCTATTTCTTTGGCACGCTCTGTAGCCTAAACGGCTTTATGGATTTTAACGTATAAGGTATCCTTAGATTTGCCTTAATTGTGGGAGTGACATAGGCTATATAATATTTACAAATTACATCTGCAAATACAAAAAAAAAGGAGGGGAAGTTTTTTTTTTATTAATTGCAACAATATTGGTATCAAATAAAAGCTAGTAATGAGTAATTTTCAAATATATTAATAAAACTAAAAGCTTGAAATAAAATAAATTATTAAAAAAAAAAACCCGACTGATAAAACACATAACTGAAAAGGGAAAATCAAGCATTATAATCTACATAATTTTGGTCTTGCAGGCGGGGACAGTCGAATAACCTGAAATATGGTGTAATTTTTGATGGCCCCGCCCGCGATACCAAAATTCTATAGATTATAATGCTTGTTTTTCCCTTTTCAGTTATGTGTTTTTGCAGTGGGGTTTTTTTTTTAATAATTTATTTTATTAATGCTCGCATTTACCCTTTCAACTAGGTATTACTCTCTAGATACAGCGTTGTTCAAAATGAGCAACATCCAACTGTACATTCACAACATCTCTAAAACTGAACAAGCGCTAATCACCGCCATCCAACATTAACCATAACTAAATAACCTCAAATTCATTCATTCTGCAGTGGTCGGCGGTGGCGGCAACCAGTTCACAGAGCTACGCCGAAACTTGAAGCGAAATGCCCGGAGCTCCGTCAAAACACCCAGAATATTATCTAGTTTTGAACTTCGGGGTTTCTATATTAAGATTTTACAAGGTAAGGATGAAATGGTTGACTTGTACTTGAGCGAACCGAATGTTGGTCTGAATTGCGTTTCGGATAGCTGAACATAGTTCTTGACTAAATCATGTTAACGACTTTACGTTGGAGCCAATTATTTGATTGTGTATTCAACTAAAAACGGAGTTCGGAGGACGAGGAGAGTTGGAGTGTACCAAGAAACAACTTTTGAGTGCGCCATTCCGCGCGTACCATGCAGGGTGCTACTCACTGCCGGGGTCGCGGGAAAGTCCGAAAGGGATACTGTGGCCTCTGGCAACACAGGCAACAGCAAGGAATACGGGTGGGTTTTAGTCAGTAAGAGTCTGACACACCCTCCCGCTCCGCCCAGAGGCGGGAGAAGTTATATATTTTTTTTTATAATTTTTCACTCAACAAAAAAGGGAGCTACTCAAATTCCCCCAAATTTCTGTTCTTTGTAGCCAAAACACAGTATCAATCTTACTCCCAGGCTGCCATCTTTTTAAACGGTTTTTTCATTACCTGCTTCTAATGCTACGGCTGCATTGTCCAACTACACTTCGCACGCTCTCTGTTGTACAGCGAGACGTCAAGCGGTGTGTAGTTCGCGTTTTCGCGACAATGTAGCCGTAGCATTAAATATTAAGCTCTGGTAAAATAACTGTTTAAAAACGAACATACTTATTTAACACCCAAGTCTGATGACGGGCATCCGAGAGAACCAACTCACCGTATATCCTTATGCCACGGCTACATTGTCGCGATAACGTGAACTACACTTTACGTGCTCTCTGTTGGACAGCGAGACGTCGAACGGTGTATGCGAAACGCGAACTACACTTCACGCGCTGTCTGCGCGTGAAGTGTATTTCGCGTTGTCGCGACAATGTAGCCGTAGCATTAGTGCCTACCTGCAACACTTATTTTATTGAAATCAAAAGAGCAGTATTCGCCGCAAGCATTTGCTTTGCAAACATTCGTTGCGCGAGCTTTTATTATACAACGAACATTCATTCACGAAACGAACAGTTTGGTGAATACGTCAATCCAAACACGTAGAACACATTCTCTAAGAGTTGCTAGCGAACGAACGTTCGTTACGAGAATGAATGTTCGTTGCGTGGTACGGTATCAAATAGGGTCCTCAAAACAAAATACCTGACCAGAAGTGGACACTGTGGACAATGATAGGAAAAGTGCATCATTTAACACAAGCCAAAGCTATGATTGATACGACAGTCCTGACGACCATAAAAGAAAAAAAGCTAAGTGCGTGCCGGACCACGCATACTGAAGGGTTCCGTAGTTGGGATGAATTTATCCCAAAAACAAACAACATTTTAGTTAAAATACATGTTTTCCCATACATCGCTAAACGTCACAGTCAATTCTCCAACCGCAAATGTAAGTTGGTCGATTATTACTCATTAATTTGGTAAGGTTGTCTTTAAAAGATCGCTTTTAGCGATAAGACCGCCCATTGTGTCACCCTATGTAAAATTTCTACATTTATAGCTGTAATTTTAATGGTGTACATAATAAAGAGTATTCTATCTATCTATCTAACTTGTAAAGCCTACTTAGTTGTAATAGTTTTCCTTTTAACTTCATTATAATTATATGCTATTGCCGTGATTTTTTTTTCACATAATAATATCCAAAAACAACCATTTAGCCAGGGGACATTGGCTGGCACTTTAAAGCTTAATTATTTCGCAAATGAATCCCCGAATCAAAAAATAGTTTTCACACACTGCAATATTTTTGAACGATCTTTGCAATGAGGGTCCACACAATGGGATAGACAAGAAAAAAAACATCTCGACTTTACGTGTAGGAGGATTTTTTTTTTTATTATGCCACTTTGTTGGAGTAATTTATATGTATACCCATGCCAAATTACAGCTTTCTAATCCTAAGAGTATCTGCCTGTCCTAAGGTAAGCCGCAGACAGACAGACAGACAAACAGACGGACATGGCGAAACTATAAGGGTTCCTTGTTCAGTTGACCACGGAACCCTAAAAAGAACTGGTCCTTTTTACCTTGTGTTCGTGACTACTCGTACATATCGGCAGGCATTCAGCCTATCGTGTACTACTTCACGATAATAGCTTAATAGGACCACCTGTCGCATTGAGTATGAACTACCAGCACGCGTGACGAGAATTCATCAACCTAGAACGTTCGCTTAATATTAACAGGACAATGGTGCCGATTCCCTTGTTCACAAACAAAACTAAATTTAAGTTCAGTGCATCTTTTTCTTTCTATTTCATTAAGAAAAGTATAGTAGATAAATTTTAGTGTAGTCCTGTCAAATTAATCAGCGCCTGTCACTACTCCATACAAGTTTAGACGTGATTAAAAACTTGCCTACTAAAATTACGTCAATTTACGTCAAGCGCTGATTAATTTGACAGGACTAAACAAAAATGTATCTTCTGTCCTTTTCTTAACGAAATAGAAAGAAAAAGATGCACTGAACTTAAATTTAGTTTAGTTTGTGAACAAGGGAATCTGCACCACTGATTATCTGCGAGAACCATATAGTGATCTTTCGGGACGAAATTTTCTTATTAAGTTTAAAAGTAATGTAAATAAGTGGCTTTACCTCAATACTTTGGTAGTTAGGATAAATACAACAGCCGGTTACGCTCTATAAAAAACTTTTATTTATGGGTTTTTGATCGACTACACTTTGAATTTCTACCCGCTTTTTTGCTAATAAAAGCTTAAAAGAGAATAGACTAACGAATTATAGTAATACTAGCTGCGCCCCTCGGTTTCACCCGCATAAGTCTCGATCCCGTGGGAATATTGGGATAATAAGTACCGTATGTCCTAATCCAGGTCACGGTCTACCCATGTGCCAAATTTAATTATTACCTTAAAAACAGGATTTCAATCAATGTAAACAAATGCCAAACTGTCACCTACACGCGAAAGAAACACTTCTTTAACTATCCATATAACGTTAACGGCACTATAATAAGCAAGAACGAACTGTATTGACAGTTCGTGATCTTGATGTTGTTTTTGATGAGAAACTGGTGCCGATTCCCTTGTTCACAAGCTAAACTAAATTTAAGTTCAGTGCATCTGTTTCTTTCTATTTCATTAAGAAAAGGACAGAAGATACACTTTAGTTTAGTCCTGTCAAATTAATCAGCGCTTGACGTAATTTTAGTAGGCAAGTTTTTAATGACGTCTAAACTTGTATGGAGTAGTGACAGGCGCTGATTAATTTGACAGGACTAAAATAAAATCTATCTTCTGTCCTTTTCTTAATGAAATAGAAAGGAAAAGATGCACTGAACTTAAATTTAGTTTAGTTTGTGAACAAGGGAATCGGCACCAATGTCATTCTCAGAACATATAGCGCCAATGCTTTCAAAAATTTAGGATTTGTTTTAAGATCTTGCAAAATGTTTAAAAACACGGAGACGCTAAAGACAGTTTATTTTTCATTTATGTACGTAGTACACTCGAGTACGCCAGCCCTATTTGGTCACCATATTACACTATACACACTAGCCAACTGGAAAGAGTACAAAAAATATTCTTAAACCACCTTAACTATCGTCTCCGAAAACCCCCAATGCCATATCAACTCAGCTGCAGAGCACATGGCTTGTTGACTCTCGTGGATAGACGCAAAATCCTAGACATGTGCCTATTGTACGACTTACTCAACGGACGACTTGACCACATGAATATATTCATGTGACTTGACTGCCCAGAGCAGTGCTGCCAACTTAGCGCTTTCAGCGCCAGATCTACTGCGCTTTTTTTGTTCAATAGCGCGTTCTAGCGCCTAGCGCTTAATCTAGCGCTTTTTGAAATCATGTTTGATATGCACATCTACTATTATTTATTTTGTGATGTGCGTATCACGGAATGAAACTCAACAAACAAATTGAAGCCCAAAACTGATCAAGACCAACCATCTACTTCAGCGGCGGAAGCAATTGTAGTAGAATCAGACGATGATGATTTAATTTAATTCCTTTATTTAATTATTAACACATTACATTTATTACTTTATTTTCTGATTTCTAAACAAGTAATATGACTAACTAACTCTAATGTATGTACCTAACACTTTTATATGACATCGATTCAATAAAAAATTCACCCATTAATTTTAATTATTAATTACTTCAAAAGAATCAATTTGTCTAATCTAGGTAGGTACCGAATAATTTCAGCCAAATACGTTTATACATTCCCTAGTCTCAAATTATGACGCGTTTTATTTGAATTTGCCGCCGAATACAGCGCTTTTTTGACAGCGACCATTTAGCGCTTTCTGGCGCTTTTTTAAAGATCTGACAGCGCGTTTTTGCTTAGACGAGTTGGCAGCACTGGCCCAGAGTTAGTGTCACAGGTGACATTCACCACTCAGCGCCGTCGCACGCGTCACACGCCACTGCTGCACATACCCCGACATGCCACGAACTACGCCAGGAACTGTGTACTCACGCGCATTGCTCGAACCCATAACGCTTCATTTTACGATGTGGATATTTTCAGCACATCCAAAATGACATTCAGGAAAGCAAATTGTAAAGATTAAAAAAAAAACAACTCCTTTAGGCATAATCAGATGTACCTATTACTTTAAATTTTGCTTTAATTGAATTTAGAAAGTAGACCTTTTTTATGTTAACATTTATTTATTTTGCCAACTCCTCTAACAGTTTATTAGTTCTCATTTAACTGTCTGTTCGTAAGCTATTACACTCCTGAGTAACCGTAAGGTTACTCAGGTAAACCTATAATTGGCCTATATGTAATATGAAATTTTGTAAGTATCTTTTTGTAACGCTGTTGGTTTTCTAAATAAATAAATAAATTAATTAATAATAAGTTTTGCGCTTACCAATCTTCCCATCGAATTACTTAGTGAAAACACACGCTTGCAAACTCTGCACTTTGCAAAAGGTATTTGTAAAAGCAAAACACACTCAAGGTTACTTTGGAATACACGAGAAAGTTATTCTATTTAAGCAAGTTTCTACATCAGTTAATTAAATTGTGCAACTTGCATGAATAAGAAGATAACATAACATCACGCTTGTTTTCCCCAAAAGGTTAAGTAGAGATGAGGTATTATTATCAAACTGTACATTTCGCCAGTTACTCGTATGTTTAAGTCTCATGTGATGGAGGTCGAGCCTATTGCCGTCAACCCACTCTGATGGAAAAACCCAATACCACTTCGCCCGACCTGGAAATCGAACCCAGGCCCTTACTCTCAACAGTAGCGCTTGCGACCTGACTCTGTAGAATATTAATGATTAGCTTTTGCCTGCGGCTTCGCCCGCGTGGATGTCGGAAACTATCCCACGGGAACATACTACCGGGGTTAAAAGTATCCTATGTCCTTTTTTTTTGGGTGGGAAATTATCAAATAACTATGTCCGCTCTGGGTGGAGCGGGAGGGCGTGTCAGACTCTTACTGACTAAAAACCACCCGTGTTCCTTCCGTTGCCTGTGCGTTGCCAGAGACCACGGTAGCAAAAATAATATTTCTTAAAAAAAATATGCTGTTAATTGAAAACAAGATAGAAATTACCACAATCTTGAACGCAGCACGGAATCGTCACGCCAGCAACGTCCAGGGGATCTACTCTCTAAGTCCGTCAACGAAGATATGGGCCCATCCGAAAGTAATTTTTGTTTGGACGGGCAAAAACACATCGGGTGTTGGGCCAACTCTCAAATCGTGTTGTAATTCTTTCTTAGCTCGGGCTGATCTAATCTTATGTCCGTAAGGGCACAATACGGAGTAGTAACCTCCCATAACTTTGGCCGCAACTTCGGACTTCGTTCTAAGGGAGTAGACCCCCAAAGACGGCAGTACTAATAAAATTCGGGGAGCCGAAAGTACGTTGAGCGTGGTACTACTTTCACGAACCGCCATTGACAGCCGTCAGTTTCTATAGATGCGTGTCGGGTAAAGGAAATAGCACACATATCAAATCGGGAAGGGATCGTCACAGTATCAACTCGAGCCATTCAGTATTCTTTGTATGAAACTCCCTACTGCAACGCACTTCTTCTTCTTCTGTTCCTTAGTCGACCAAATATTTGATGTAGGCCTCCTTTAATCCTCTCTACTTTCCTCTGTCTCGGGCAATTAGGGTCCAATTGCTGCCTGCCACTTTTTTGATGTCATCCTTCCATCTCATCTGTGGTCACCCTCGAGGTCTTTTCTGGTCCCATGGTTTACATTCTAACACTCTTTTACACCAAGAGTTTTGCTTTCTGGCTACATGACCAGCCCGCTCCCACTTCAACTTTGCTACCCTTTTTACAACGTCTGATACTTTGCTCTGTTTACGAAGCCACGTATTAGTTTTTCTGTCCCTCAATTTTCCAACGTACACTAATCGGAATCGTAACTTAATCGCCTCGCCTCGGGAGAAACTCACGAACCTAGTGCGGTGCGTGGTCAACTTGCAGTTCCCACGCTTACGGCTCGTCGCCCCCGCGCTTACGTCTCTCCGTACCCGAGTTTTAGTCTTTTCATCCACCCTTCCCTCTCACCCCTCCCGCAGCCTGTTCTGGTGTCTATCAGGTCCACCAGTGGTCGGCGAGCCGTAAGCGCGCCTTCGCCTAACCGTAACCGAGTCGACGTATCGGAGTTGTTGATCCGCTTTGGTTACGTGGTTACGTGCTTACGTGCTTACGTTAGGGCGAGGCCTGTTTGACAGCGAGGCGAAAGGCGATACGGTGACGATCCCTTTCCGAATTGATATGTGTGCTATGGCCTTAAAAAGTAACGGTTGATTTGCATGGATAGTGTTAACAATGCCGCTTCTATTAGCGGCTGTTGAGGCAGTTTCCGAGCTCTGTGGTCTAGAAACTACCAACGTTCTCCAATATTCAATTACAGATGGTCAAATAGAATTTGGCAAGGAGGGAGAAGTTCTACCTTTGCTGACCTATATAGATGTGAACCCGCTTGAAATTAAATACTTTAGTTTCGCCGCGTGGACTGGGGTTGAAGCAAAATTTCTCTACGACTGTCCAATACCGGGTGAAAATGGAACCGAATGTAAGTGTTAATAGTAATTTTTATTTTTATTTTAGGTATATTAGAATTTTGGTAAGAATTTCTGGAAGTGCAGAAATTCTTTAGACGTTAAAATTGGACTTATTCGCTTGTTCTAGTTGGCTAACCTTATTGGTTTTGGTGGTTTCAATAAATATGAGTCACTCAAGGCTGTTGGGACTTTAAATATGACTGATGAGCTAGATACATCTTTCTGTGTCACAATAACCATCGCTCAACGGAATATCATTTCAATGCAGATTGTTGAAATTGCTTTGTATAAACACCGAACTACGAGGGATGGAACTTTCTTTTATTAGAGTTCCGTACCTCATAAGGAAAAACGGAACCCTTATACGATCACTTTGGATCACTTTGGATCCCGTCTGTCTGTCCTTTTGACTGTTTGTCAAGGCAATTTGAAATAAATATTAAATATTTAGGTCCACAGTCCCTTGGAACCGTAAAAAATCAAGCTACTTGGGAAAAAAATCAAAATCAAAAGTCATTTATTCAAACTAGGCTGAGAATCAACACTTTTCGAACGTCAAAATTACAAAGACGGGCGTTTTGGGGGACTGTCTTCTGTAATGTTGACGTGAAGTGGCAAGTAAGGGGAAGTTGTGAAGGGTGGGCACCCTTCACCACTTCCTAGTGCTTTAGCTGGGAAGAAGAAGTGGCGTAACAAACTCCCCAGCAGCACAGCTGTCTATTCAATTAGAAAAAAAAAGTAATAAAAAAATATGTAATAAGGTACATATGCTATCTAATATTCTATGTAATATTCATATCTAGCTGCGGTTTCAGCTGTTTTTAAATAAGAAAAGTAGTTTCAGGGTATCTTAACCAAAAATTCAATAAGACAGACATATTTTTTCTACTACTCCATTTAGAGAAAATCCTCATAACGCTAACAAGTATTTATAATTTCCAGCTTCACCAGACTCCAAAGAAATCGAGCCGCCTCTCTCAATGTCTGACCAACTGAAGAGGTCTCTTCTGATATATCGGTTGCCATGGATACCGCCGAAACCGACCATGGACGTCAAACTGGGTGTCAAGGTCACAAATGTCAAGTACGATGCGTTCCAGTCCCAGCTTATTACTGCTATGTCGGTTGTTACTGTACGTATTATAATTACTTAACTTACCATTTCCATAGTCTACTTAGGGACTTCCTAAAGCGTATTCAGATATAAGCGATATCACTGTCGCCCTCAGTAGCGATACCAAATCGGTATCATTGTCGCACCCGGTAGCGATACTGATACGCCTTCTGGTTGGTTGATATTGGTCCGTTGCGTGCGCATGCGATGCGACTCGCGGGGAGTGGGGCGTTTGCGCGCGCGCGCCGCGCTCCGAGATGATATCGCCTACCGAGTGCGACGGCGATATCGCGTACCGAATCGGTATTGCTACCGAGCGCGATAGCGACATTGCTTATATCTGAACAGGCCTTAAGTGTTTACCTCAAGTTAAGTTTTAACACGTTCAACTTTTTTTTAAATTAGAACTTACCACACAGACACGCATTAGACACAACGAAGATATAAAATATTAAGCGTGCTACATACTTGTTCAGGTCGGCATTTTCGATTTGGTAGTATTTGTTGAACTACAAAGCCGACTCGAAGCAATTACTAAATAAATATTCAATTTTGCCACCCGGCTATGCCACCGATTAATTCCGATTAATTCCGACCTGAACAAGTATGTAGCACAGCACGCCTTAGGGAAAGCCTAAGGCCGAAAAATTACAAATACCCACAAAAATAGACAAAATCAAAATATTTTATTTCATAAGGGCCCATGTAGGTTACATGGGCCCTTATGAAACGTCAGAAGCTAGGTGCACGGTTCCAATTCGTCGTTTCCTATGGAGAAAAGGCGGTAAGTAACTCCACGGTTACTCTTTGAACAAATTAATTCTGACCAAAATTAATTCTGAATCCACCAAACTTGCGTGTTTCATGTAATGCAGAGTTGGACAGACGAGAGCATGGCGTGGTTTCCAGGGAAATTCAATGGAACAGTTAGCCTAAAGTTCAGACAGGGACAGATTTGGAGGCCCAAGTTCTACGTATTCAAGTAAGTACTTAATAATCAGCCACCATTACTTTGGTGGCTCATATGGCGAACGTTCAAATTCTTGAGGCCTTGCAGCCTAATTGCGTAACATACTTACAATAGTCGTGGTTTTTAGGGTTCCGTAGTCAAAAAGGAACCAGGGCCGTGTGCGTCTGTGTGACTGTCTGTCTGTCTGTGTGGCTTAGCTCAGAGACTCGTAGTACTAGAAATCTGTAATTTGGCACGGATATACATACAAGGTGTCGTTTTGCGTCCTCGGCAAATTTCAGGAGGCTGCTATGAGAGACATATATAATCAAATCAAATAACGATACCTGCTCAATAATTAATACATACTTGTTTTTTTAGTTATCTAAGTTTGACAGTATTTTAGAATACACCACTTTCACCGAACAGAATCGGTCGTGTGTGTGTAAAAGGGCAGTTACAGTGCGGTATCATACGGGCCGCGTTTTAACATGCGTGTCCCACACACGCTGATTTCCGAAAATTACAAAAAAAAAGACCTACTTTATTTTATTGATTCGTGTCGAGAATCATTAGCATAGTTACCTCCGTGAATTTGACGAGGATGCAAAACGACACCTTGTATAAATCAAACAAAGTAGTAAAATAAAATCATAAAAAAAAAATGCTGTGGATTACAAATGTCTTGCAAAATCCTTCAGATTGTGATTATAAGTTTATTACGCAATCGGGGTGCTGTTTCCGTGACAAAAAAAAGTTGACGACTAGCATAGAGAACCTTCTATCATCCATGCACCTGTTCATATGGCCACGCGTTGACACACGCTTGGAAAACTTGGAAATGTCCGTATACGAATTCCAGTGATAAGAATTTCAGGCAGATTGTTTGTCACGCAGACGGTACTGAGTTCTTTAATAAGTGGGAATAGTTTATGTCCCTTAAATTTTGACGTTTCGATCATAGTTATATAATACACTAGATTTAGGACATTACTTAAAAACAGTAATTATTGTATAAGGAATAGAAAGATTTAGAGGGTAGGGAGAGAGGTGGAGTTAAAGGAAGATAAGAAGCTAAAATAAAGCATAAATATTATATAAAAGAATTTTATTAATATCTTTGTATATCAAATGACTTTAATTACCTATTATAAAATAACTAATAAATGATAAATGATTTTATTTCTGTAAGAAGGTTTGTACAAAAAATTTTACATGTCAATCATATTTATTAAAACTAATTGAGGTCGGCGTTTCCTATCTGACTCCTCTGAGAAGAAAGACCGAAACAAACTCAGAGGTCAGTCTCTTTTCAAGTCCAGGCATTAGCTTGGTCAGATCATGTGAAGACCATGTAGATTGGTATCTGAAATGGTCTTTTGATGAAAGAACCACACCGATTGAGTGGACCTGTCCAGTCAGTGCACGCATTTGTTAGTAGTTGTGCAGCTCAACTCAAAACTTAAGGAGCTCAACGATTCAATGAACAATACCAGAAAGGACATTTGGCCAGGCCGCAAAAAAGTAGTTCTGCGAATAAGTAGTAGATCTCGCGAGCACATACTTTTTAGCAAAAGTTAATATAGCACTAAAGTTATTTGATTTGGATAGGAGACAATAAATTGTCCGAAAAAAACTGCACTTCGTTCGGAGCCAATCTCTGTATTTGCTGCAGGCATATCATATGTATAATACCTATCGCCAGATAGTAAGCATAGATCAACATCGAAATTTTCAAAATTCATTCCGTTCGATGTGGCATACACGACAGCAGTCGCAGCCATGCCGAAACATTATTGCTTTGGGTAGTCAAAGCAGTCAGAAAACTGATTGAAGCTACCGCGCTTAGCCAAAAAATCATGGGAAGGGCAAGACGATAATTAAACAGAAATAAACTAACCCACAACCAACCAACTACTATCTGTTAAACACAAGAATTAACTTTTGAAGCTACTTTACACCTAACAAACCTCAGTCACACAAAATTTAGATGGGACCTAACCATTTGGCGAGCGACAATGACATCGCGCACGCAGCGGTATACAGTAGCGCCATTTAGTGACCTTGTTGTACAACTAACATTTATATTAGTTTTAAAGCCCCGTTTTAGAGAATTCTGTAAATTATTTTCATAATTATTTAGTTTTGTAGTGAGAAGTTGCTTCATCAATCCCTACCAAGTAGTTAAATGGTCGATTCCACTGGTGAAAATCTAAAAGTGAGCAATTTACTGCATTTTGAGGAGCTATTCTACTCATCACGCCGAAGGTTCCCATCAGATCTTCATCAAATATCTATGAAACCAACTTAAACTAACTACCTTTCAAATAAAAAACGAACCATCGATATCGGATCTCATAAGGCGGAGATATCCAGAGAGAAATGTCAATTTTGCCCCTTTTTTGAGAAAGTACCCCTTCAAAAATCTCCTACGAAAATGATATAAAGTATTAAAACCTGTTAACCAAGTTTCGTCCAAATCGGTTATAAAATACGACCTGTAGTGGAGTACCAACAAACTGACAGAGGAAAGCAAATTTTGCCACAACTGAAGCTGAGAAGCTTCGCTCGCTCGGACAAATATTATATAATTTGGTATAAAGAGAACAAGTGGTATAATAATGAATGTTGTGATATTATCTAGTATTCTAGTAGGTTCCGCAGTATATGTGTTAACTTTAAGTACAAGCTAGGTATAAGTTAAATGTAATAATACTTGCTGCACCCTAATAGGGTGATGTACTTTTAAGTTTTAGCCTAGTCGTAGCCTGTAACTGTGTGTATATTGTCCATATAAATAAATAAAGAATGATCGCTGATAGAAAGCCACTTTCTTTGCACCTCTGGTCGTTAATCTACATTAAAAGTAAGCTATCTGAGACGAATCTAAAACAGAAAGCCATGAAGAATAAAAATATGAGCTCTAAAAAAATTCGACTTCATAAGAAAATCATCAGCAAATTCTTCAATATCTCGTCGTCTTAAATACCTGTCTCCTTGCGTCTCTTAGTTAATAACAATCTATATTCTTTAGCCGTTTGAAGTTTTTTATATTTGATTAACACATCGGTATGCCTGAGATAGGCCGGAGCTCAAAGCTATCACGGCCTCATGAATATACTATGAATAAATAATTCTTTAACGTACCATCGTCTTGTTGATACTTTGGGATCGGTAACTTTATCGACGCCGACGTCTTGAGTTCGACAACTTGAGAAAATAAATAAGGTTTGTGGTTTTAGAAGACTAACTGTGCCTCTGGCTCTGTCTATATTGGAAGTTCTTTTATTTTCAATGCAAACAAACACCTAATTTAAAAAAACACTAAGAAGACTTAGTAATAACGGGTTGATCCATCAGGTCAAGCTGCGCTTGTTCGTGGATGGGTGACCATCTTTGCGAGATTCCTACGTGCCTCAGAAAGCATGTGTAGTTGTTGGTCCCGGCTGATATTTGCATCTTAGACATCGTTAAGGGTCGTCAGAAGCCCGAAAGTCTGACAACCAGTCTTACCAATGGGTATTGCTTATGTGGAGGTCAGATAAGCAGTCGCTCCATCTAAATTTCTGGTTTTCAGCTACATCCTGTAAGACTGGAAGCCGACCCCAACATAGTTGAGGAAAGGCTAGGCAGATTGAGTAGATATTGCAATTTTTTTCATTAGTGTAGTACTTACTCTTTTATTCGCTGTCACGCTCAGTAGCAGTACCAGTCCGCCTTCTGGTTAGTCAGTTTTGTGCCGTCCATTAATAAACACGAGTACACAATAACTATGAGTTCGCTACAATCTCAAACAAACTCGTCCATGTAAACTCGCGGAGTGATGCGTTTGCCGCGTGATATCGCCTACCGAGCGCGACGGCGACATCGCGTACCAAATCGGTATCGCTACCGAGCGCGACAGCGATATCTCTTATATATGAACAGGCCTTTACTTCTACTTTGGCATTAATACAAAAGCCAGTTGGAAATCAAAAACTTGTAAAACACTTGGGACTGTGGTGAAGTCTGTAAGTGTCTAGCGATATTTTACCATGTACGGTGCAACTGCACATTAACTGTACTGTCACCCTGACTTGTCGCGGGCTTGCGGACGGTGAGCAATGGGTAGCTCGCCATCCGATAAGAACCAGGCCTGGCTCGATGGCGCGTTCTGTTTCACGCGCGCCTCAAAGAGATGTCAGCACAAGTGTAGGGGTCAGCTAGGGCCGATGCCTGCCGGGGTCGCGGGAAAGTACGAAAGGGTTACCGAGGCCCCTGGCAACTCAGACAACGGCAAGAACACGGGTGGGTTTTAGTCAGTAAGAGTCTGACACACCCTCCCGCTCCGCCTAGAGCGGGAGAAGTTATTTGATAATTTCCAATCCAAAAAAAAAAAAATCCTGACTTGTCACCTGCGGGGTAATTGCGTATCCATACACAATGACAATTGTTCGCATTTTCTTTCATTTTGACAGGTTAACCACGTTCATTGCGTTATTTACGTTCCTAAGCAGATAAACTTTTCACACCTATGAAGCAATGGATGAAAGTGTGTTGCGCAATTCGGTGCTGAACTGCCCAGCAAATTATTATGCGCCCCTCGTATATATTCTCCCATCTCGGTCCTTTAATTTGAACTTATCCATTGATACTGGCCCATTGTCAGGGATAAATTAAAAAAAATATATATTAAAAAATATAAGGTATAACGTTAAATACAGTTTTTCTCAAATCTATGTCAAGTTCACCCATGATTTGCCTGAACTAGGTGATCCTGTGTTTCAGGCGATTGGAGGTAACATTAATTGATTAAATATTCACATATCATATTAATCTTATTGATACATAAATGTAAAAAGGTGTATAAAATTAAAGTCTCTTAACTTTACTAACTAATTCACATAACAACAATAATACAAACAATATTTACTTTAGCACTAGTAATGACTTCTCTGTACCTTCATAGGACATAGTTTGAAGAGTTTCCTTAAGGATTTTCTTGCAGTTACTATGATTTAAGGAGTAGATGTTTCAAAAAAGGAGGAGGTTTCGCAATTCAACTGTATACATATATGCTTTTTTATGTTTGTTCACCGATTTCTCCGTCAATTGTAACCCGATTTAAAAAATTATTTTTAGTTTGAAAGGGTATGCTCCCGAGATCACATGGAAATCGAGGGAAATCCTCAAATTTTAAAGGCACACCTGTAGCGATTTAGGTATTTTTTATAGTAACTTGTGCAATTGCTCTTGGAAAGCACCATTTGGTGGAGTGGAATTGATGATGAAGACCACAGATGGCCACCGGAGCTACTTAATAAGAAGTATTTAAGAGTTGCGATTCCATTAGGTACTTTAATACGGTTGCTAAGCCATTTACGCTCTTCACAATGCATATGGTGAGTGGCAGTTCTCCTCGTTCTTACCAGGAGAACTCCTCAACAATTAACATCCCTGCATCAAGAAAAGCAATATTTTGTAAAAGGTGATGAGCAGTTGACATTAGGCAATTGTAACTTAGATGAATTACAAACTAACCCACTAAAAAGTGAAAAATAAAAACTTTTTACAAGAAAAATCGGTGTCTTTGGGTCTGTATTTTATTTTTTTGCCACCGAATTCCGAAATCAAAGTTATTTTTCACTTTGTAGTGTTTTTTTGGAAGTCGGTCTTTTTTTTTTGTATAAAGTTTTTATTCATTTAGCCTATTATAGAGTAGCGGTCCGAGGTACATATAAAATTTGGCTGTGAAAGCATGTTCTGTACTTTTTTGAGGGCAAACTATATCTTTCCGTCTTCTTTTAGTAAATTCAATGCTGTATGGAAGTTCTGCGTGTTGTTTTAGTACAGTGTTCATTATAAATAACTGTCGAACTGTTACATTGATCAATGATAAATGATTTTATTTCTGTAAGTAGGTTTGTTCAAACACTTTTACACGTCAATCATATTTTTTTTAAACTAGATGAGGTCGGCGTTGTTGTTGAAGCACTGATGCTTTAACAACAATGTATCCCTAACAATGTTAAAATGCTACCAATTATTCCAAACCTTATTGTTCCAGTTCAGACAACTCAGCAGTATTTGACGCTAGAAATTCAGATTTAGTATCGATGGTGCACAGCGGTGAAGCGACTTTCCATTTCCAGACCAAGGTTTACACTTGGTGCGTCGATTCCCCTCCGGGCTACAGCAAGTAAGTTTGCAATTCAATTTAGTTACATGACTTTCAGGAAATAGTACAGTATAAAGTGTTCTGTTTTACCGAGAATCAAGGAGGTAGATGGTTTTTGTAGAAATTTGATATTGATACGAAAGAATGTTAGGAAGGGAGTAATTCTTCTTCGATAACGTGTTTTAATAAACTGATTTATATTAGAGGATACTTAAATAAAAGTATCATTAATTAAACAATGATGGGCTGAACATAACTTATAATAGACATAATCATTCGCCTTATAGATTTCAATAACGGCGGGCGCCCCTTTGAAATTACTTCCTAAAGTGTGCTAAATATGACAATAGACAACAATAATATCCTGGAGGGTAACCACCGCCTCTTCTAGCAGTATCATTTTAATATTGCTTCAGTTTGAGAATGAGATGAAGCTGTACAGAAGGAGGCAACCAGCTTTATATTTCTAACTGACCGACTCCTTGACAATTCAAAAGTTAAATGGTTTAATTGAAATAAATGCTTTGATTTTTGAGTTTTTTTTAGTTAAAGCTGCATCCGGTTAGACTAGCTAGATTGATTTTTGATTGCAAATATTGTTCAATGTAACCCAAGAACTCTAAGAACGCTACTAATTAATTAATTGTAACTTTTACAAAGAGAAAGAGGCAATAAGTAAAGACAAGAGTCGATAATTTATACAAGGGCCAACCGCCACCTCAGCAGTATTATTTTAATATTGCTTCACAGTGGGAAAGAGATGGAGCTATACCCCCTGTACAGCTTATATAATAAGCTAATATTATTGTTATGTCTATTGTCATATTTTAGCACACTTTAGGAAATAATTTCAAAGGCTCCATCTCTTTTCCACTGGGAAGCAATATTAAAATAATACTAAGAAGAGGCGGTGGTTGGCCCCTGACCAACGTCCTAGGGGCTCACGATCTTCCATACGATAGTCACAATTCTCCTGCCCTTATCCCAATTTATTTGTGGTCGGCGCAACATGTCTTGTTCTTCCATACTCCTCTATTAGTCGTCATCTCGGCAGTCACCCCCTTTCTAACCATAATAATATCATCTTTCATACAGGCCATCCATAATTTATTTGGTCTTTCGCAACTTTTATAGCCAAAACATTCATAATCAAAACTTTCCTTACGACACTTTCCTCATTCCTCCGCATCACATTTCACAAGAAAATTAGACATTAAAAACATGACTTTTTCTCTAACAACTATACAAATCCTTAAATTATATAGAACTAATACGATGCTAAAAGTATTTTCTGCACACAGATGGCCTCGTGATGAATACATGTGTTCTATAGTAATCCAACCATGGGAAGCTCATGAGAAAATTAATATTGAAATCATAGAACCTAAGGACAGCAAAATGCATATCGTGAGTATTCATCTCATCTGCATCACGTAGGTACAGTCAGCAAAAGATTTATACAAAGGTATACACGCAAAAATCTTCATCTTAACTGTTTGGTGCATTAAAAAAATTGACTGAATATTTTTTTTTTTAATTGAGCTGCCTGTATACTTATCTCTTTGTCTGACTGTACATATATTGATTCATCTTATGGTTTGCTTCCTCTTAATCTTTGTGTCTATAAATTTACAGTACAAACATATTAAGACATTTTTGTCTTCTAATCATCAAACTTTCAAATCTACAACTTCAACGTCCACTGCCGCTGGTCCTATAATTAATAGGTTACCACTTTGAGAGGCTTCGTCACCAGTCAACGTTGAAATATCCTTTCTTAGTTCAAAGACTACGACAAAAAATATGGACACTCCTTTGAAATCCACACAGCATCATAATTTCCTCAGTCTATTAACGTCATCTGCAAAAAAAAATACCTACAGTGCGTTCACTATAATTTGACGCGTGACGCAATGGGTAGCACTGAATTTAGTTCGAGTTCAAAATGGCGACTGACGAAGAAAACTACCATTCACATGACTGCAAAATTCAGTGCTACCAAACGCGACACGCCTCAAGTTATAGTAAGCGCACAGTAATACCCCTTTTTAGTTTTTAGACATCGATGACGTAATAAACAACGAATGGGAAGTAACAACGAAGCAACTGATAATAAATACTACAGTTTGGAGCAGGGCGTATATCAGTGATGACAATCAAACGCATCAGAGTGACCGACTGATCATCAATGTTCAACTGAGGAGGAGGGCTACTGCTTATAATATCGTGTTTTATACTCCGTTGATGGGTAATAGTTTGTATTGATCACGCATGCAGCAATGCAGAAAGCTTTTCTGTTGTATTTTTATCTGTTTGTTATAGTAGTTTTCGACAGTCAAAAACACAACAGTTTACGCTTGGCTCACTAAAGCTACGGTTTTCTAGAAGATCGGTGCCCGTCACATAACAGCCGCAGTGACGGCAGTCATGAAAATGATGTCGAGCGTGATTTCATTTTACGGTGTCAAAAAACGCTCACTAGGATAAAATATACATATCTTATTTTCATAAATAATGTGTCAGTGATGTCATTCGTGGGTAAATGGCGGACCCTATGTGGCGGCTACCGCTCTGGGTTTTACTGTATAATTTATTTTGATAAGAATTATTTGTTGTAGATAGGAATATAATCACATACATTATTTTAATTAACATTAAACGAAAACATTTCTTAAAGTTGATCCTAAGTTAGTTCTAGGGATACAAAGTCATTACTGAGTAGTATTTCCCACCTTTGCTCCACATTCAAGTTTTTCTCTCTTTTCGTTACTCCTTTTACCAATGTTTGTTTGCCAAGAATTATAAAGCACTAACTATACTGTACGTTCATTATAACTTGACGCGTGACGTGATTGGTAGCACTGCATTTTGCAGTCTAAGTTTCAATACTGATAGAGTTCAAAATGGCGACCAATCGCATGACTGCAAAATTCAGTGCTATCAATCACGTCACGCGTCAAGTTAAGATGAACGCACTGTAGCTTCTTTCCTTTTTTTTCGTGTGGTTAGTGACTAACCTGGTGTCAGAGTTTTTATGCCACCAAAGTGCCTCTGAATTGGCTTCACATGCCGTCCAAAAATATCTCTCAGGCATGCCGGTTTCCTCACGATGTTTTCCTTCATCGGTTTTTAAGCAAGTTAAGAAAACTATTACTCTTTTTTCAGTACTACTGATGTTCGTGCTAATGTCTTTCTGGAGTGAACCCCTTACTATGAACAGGATTTGGTTCCTCGCTGCTTGCACCATCGTTATATCTATGGGACTTTGTTATATTGACTACTTGGTACCTTCGCACACCATGCCTTCAATCTGTAAGTATACAGTCAGAACAAAGATATATTGTATATATAGGTAAATGTATATATTTTTTCTATAATTAATATAATTACTCCAAAAAACAAAACATAGGGACATGGCAGTCGTAGATATAGACTAACAATGCAAACGCAAACAGAGGAATACGTTAGTATGGAATGAACGCCAATGAAAATGTGACCGGGTTTCCTCGTCGAAGCGTTAGACAATTCTAAGAAGACTGGTTGAATTCTAAACGTAATTGCATGCCCAATATCTCCGTGAAAGCCCGGTCGTCTTTTCCGTAGTCAACTTAAAGACGTCGCGTCGTATTCACATCAGATGTAGGTCGTTTCTTTTTTCAAATTTTCGGAAATCGGCATGTGTGGCCGTGGGACATGCATGTTAAAACGCGGCCCGTGTGATACCGCACTGTAACTGCCCTTTTACACATACACTACCGCATTCGCAACGGGGTGATTCTGTTCTGTGAAAGTGGTGTATTCTAAAATACTGTCAAACTTAAATAACTACAAAAACAAGTATGTATTAATTATTGAGCAGATATCGTAATTTTATTTGATTATATATATCTTTCATAGCAGCCACCTGAAATTTGACGAGGATGCAAAACGACACCTTGTATACACCATCCACACACCATACACCATCTCCTTTCTACCCTAGAGGTTACTACTTTTATAGTCTATGTAAGGGTGAGCATAGACTACAGCATTTACTTGTAACAAAACATTGAGCCACTGTAATGTTTCACACTTTCACGAACCGAGCAATGAGCACCGCGGTCGACGATTTGTAACAACTTGATTTTGCAAACAAATGAGCAAATTTATGTAACATTTCATCGAGCTTGCAGTACCGACATTTCAACGAAAAGTTAACGCAACATAGAAAGGAATGTTACAGGTAAATGCTCACTCGCCGCGAGCATTACTTTGAACAACTTTGAATTGAGCATTCGCAGGAACGTTACATTATATGGAAATGCTGTAGTGTACTCACTTTTATATTCTATTGTGCTTCCAGTGGTCCTCTATACTACGGTTCTAATGGGTGTGTTGCTAGCAATGCTGATCCAAGCCGTGCTGATGATGCCTCAAACGGACAAAGTCCGAAACACAGCGACAATGCAGAAACTTATGACGGCATACTTTTTCAGGACTATTTTCTGTTTGCCTGCTTATCTGGTAAAGTATCTCACCCTGATCTCTCACTAACACAAGTACAAGTGGAATGTCTCGTTCCAATTTTAACCAATCTATTTTCATTGTTAATGATTCTGAGACTGTGAATATACATTAAGTACTTAACTTTTTGCTTTAGAACATGGGTTTTGGTGGATGGACTGTGTGAAAGATGATAATAGGGAATATGCATGTAATTATATGCATACGATTTGTATAGAATCAAGTTTATATAACTAAACAGACAGATGTGCTGCTGTCACAGTTTAGACGTGATTAAAAACTTGCCTACTAAAATTACGTCAACTTACGTCAAGCGCTGATTAATTTGACAGGACTAAACTAAAATTTATCTTCTGTCCTTTTCTTAATGAAATAGAAAGAAAAAGATGCACTGAACTTTAATTTAATTTAGTTTGTGAACAAGGGAATCGGCACCATTGTATATTTAAATAATGGATAAGTTTTGAATTACTTGCATCTACTATGGTTACAAACGGGGTGACTACTGAGATGACGACTGATACTCGTAGAGAAGGGTGGAAGTGAGAAGAAGACGATAAGCTGCGGCGATCCTAAATAAGTTGGGATAAGAGCAACAGAATAATGGTGAACATGACTTTTGACTTCAGCTTTCAGTCTTTACAATTCAACTACCAATTTGAAAAAGAAAAGATTTCATCGAACTTTATCTAAGAAAACGAGTAGTAATATATCCTTTGATCAGATAATCCACATTAAATAATATTCCATTGACAGGTTTTATGGATTTTCACAGTCTCAGGGTAGCTCACAATATATCAATGGCCACTTATTCTTCATCTTTACTCTTCCAGAGATCAACAGACAGGAATGGAGGATATTCTCTCCAAGAAGACGATGACGCTCAAGCTACACCAATAACAAGAGATGTAGAAGAGATGCAGAGTGAGACCCAAAGAACGTTTGGAGACAAGAAAGAGTTCGCAGAAGTTATAGATAAGATCTTGTTCGTGACGTACTCTATTACTTTTGCCGCCATGTTGGCTGCTCATTTCTGATTGTTTATTAATAACGATTTAATTAATAAAGTTTTCTTCCTGTGAGGTTCTGGGTTTAATTAAATAAATTTCAATGATGATCAAAAATTTATGTTATGATATTCTCGAGAGTTTGGAATTATTATGTCCCTTGGTCAATAATATAGGGTCTTAACGCCTTGGTACCACAAAAGCCTAAATAAATATCGATACTGACAAAATATGGATGTTTTTTGTATCTTTAAAGATGGCAAGGTGATTAAAACTCAAAAAAAAACTAGATTATCCTCAACTTTTTAAAATATTCTGATTAATTCACATACAAATCAGTCACACTTGTAATAATTTTGGTACCTACTTCACAAAATTGCATGAAAAAATACACCAAAAAGTTTGTAAACTCTTTTTACCCTCATCCAATTCCGAATGTGAAGTGAAAAGCCCAATTTCCATAGTTTAAGGAATCAATGGATTTTCCAACGCTGATGATTGCCAAGCGTCGCGTTGGCATGCAAATTCCTTTTGCAGCATTTTATTGTTGTAAAGTTGAATTTACTTTATTATTCGTAGGTATTATTGATTGAATATCATACGGGTTTCAATTGTATTCATGTAGATAAGGTTCATCTTATAGCTTTTCATTATACTTTATAATTAATATAATTTTTGTGAATTTATACCAAGTTATACAGATTGGATTTTTGTGATGGGGCAGTAAGGGTAGTTAACCTTAACCGTTTTACCTTTTTAAGAAATTTTGATCTGCATTCACAACATTTGAAAAAATGTACGTACGTACAATCAGCAAGAAAATGGACAATTTTCACAAGAACTTTTTGAATGCCCATCGATCCTGTTTCTTATAAGGATAAAAAAACTCTATTGGACCAACTGAGGTTTGAGTTCTAAATAATAAAGGTAGACATCGCAAAAAACTTTTCTTGCTGACAGTATTTTTTTCTTTCAAAATCTGTGAATGCCCTTGATGTATCTCAAAGCTAGGTAAGGTATCTCAAAAATCCACCCTGTATATGGATGCTGCCAATATCACGAATTAGGTAGATAAAGGATTTCTGATACCAGTGTGCTGCTATTAGAAGATAGAAGGACAAAAAGCTGCTGTCATCCTATTATAATCTATCTTCTATAAACTAATAATGAAGCTGAAGAGTTTGTGTTTATGTTTGAATGCGCTAATCTCTGGTGAATTACGAATTGTAGGTATTAGGAAATTAGGGTGCTGTATGACCTGACCAGAGCAGTGGTGGCCTAGTGGTAACGGCCGCGACTTCCGAGTTGTCAGTCGTTGGTTCGAACCCAGAAGGGCACCTTTACTTTGTCTAAATTATTTCTTCACCACTGCTCTCATAACGGTGAAGGAAAACATCTTAAGGAAAACAGCATGTCCTAGAACCAAAAATTCGAAGCAAAGTGACATCTACCAACACGCACTGGGCCCGCGTGGTAGATTACGGCCCACTCCCTCTCACAAAGAGGAGGCCTGTGTCCCAGCTGTGGGAACATTATATGCTGATTATGATACGATAATGATTCCCTGAAACTACCCGTCGTAATAAAGAAAGCGAGCGATAACGAAGTCATAGCGCGGGCGAGCTATTAGTGCGACGCGCGACGCAGTGGTTCGGGGGTCGGAAATTTCGCGCGGACGAATTCGCGGGCAGAAGCTAGAAATATTATAAAGAGGTAAAATTTGTGAGGTTGTATGTAGAGGCTAATCTTCGGAACTGCTGATCTGATTCCCAAAATGCCTACACTAATGGGAACCTGCAGAGTAAGCAAGCTAAAGTGTCAGTGGGCTGCCCATGTTTGTAGAAGGACCGATGGCCGGTGGAGCAGACGAGTCCTGGAGTGGAGACCGCGTATCAGCTAGCGTGGGACAACCCCCAGCTAGATGGACCGACGACCTTAAAAATGTGGCTGGGACAGACTGGACGCGGAAGGCGGAGTACAGGGTGTTGTGGCGCAGCCTGCTACGAGTAGAGGCCTATGTCCAGCAATAGATTGCTATAGGCTGAGTTGATTGATTGATTGAATGGGAACCTACATTTTGCCGAGTGTCATAGAATACAAGAAACACGCAGACGAAGTCGAGGGCATCTAGTGACCTATGTATTAATTTTACGAAAACCGAATAGTAGTAATACATAATCAGCCTATAATGTTCCCACTGCTGGGACACAGGCCTCCTCACTTCGAGAGGGAGTGGGCCGTAATCCACCACGCAGGAGATGTCACATGGCCTCTAATTTTTGGTTCTAGGCTGGTTTCCTCAAGATGTTTTCCTTCATCGTTTTGAAAGCAGTGGTGATTAAATTATTTACACAAAGTAAAGCGCCTGTCTGGGTTCGAACCCACGACCTACAACTCGTAATTCGCGGCCGTTACCACTGAGCCACCACTGCTCTCAACTCAATAGTAGTAATGAGAAAGAAATATAACAAATAGTTATATGAAAGAGATTCGCTTTGGAATTAGTCTAGGGACAAAATCGACAAAAGTTGCCACAAAAGAATCATGACACTATTAAATCGTAATGTATCGCAGACTACAATAGCATAACAAATCTCCTAAATGTTTACGAACCGTAAACACATATTGACTCAAGCTTTATTTCAAAAACACATAAACACAATCATTACTGTTAGCAAAACAGAACAAAACAACTGCTTCAAATACACAATAAGTATTTATATTAATAATGCTGCTGAAGAATTGTTACTAAACAAAACATTTATTCAGAAGTCCTACTAGTATAAAATTATCGAGTTAGGTCATACATAATCAGCCTATAATGTTCCCACTGCTGGGACACAGGCCTCCTCTCTGTGAGAGGGAGTGGGCCGTAATCCTCCACGCGGACCGAGTACGGGTTGGCAGATGTCACATGTCTTCGAATTTTTGGTTCTAGGACATGCCGGTTTCATTACGATGTTTTCCTTCACCGTTTTGAGAGCAGTGGTGATGAAATAATTTACACAAAGTAAAGCGCCTATCTGGGTTCGAACCAACGACTGACAACTCGGAAGTCGCGGCCGTTACCACTAGGCCACCACTGCTCTGGTCAGGTCATACAGCACCCTAATTTCGTGACAAATTTAGAATCACAATCCGAGAGTTTTGAACGATATTGCTTATACATCGCTTCTTTGGTTTGAAAAATTCGTGTGCTCAACAATGTAACTGTTAATGGAAGTTGGTGAACTGTCAAAATGAAACCGGTTACGATCAATTGCCATGTTATGTATGTTACGCAATTGCCTCGCAGATGTAGATGCATTTAGTACAATCGCCAGCATATCAAGTTATCATAAACTGTCAAATTATCTCATTCATTGAACTTAACCATCAACATTTTAAGGTTAAAATCATTTGGAGAAATTTGTCAGTTTGTGCTGGCGACTGTAATTTTAATTATTAAAAATTATTTCGTCAAATCTCTGAAATATCAAACAATTTCTGCCGCCAAGCGCAGTGTTGTCGTTTTCCCGTTTGAAGGGCACATTCATTTCGCTGCCCTCTCATGAGAGAGAAAATAAACAAAAAAAAATGAAAAGATGAGATGATGATGACGATGATGATGATGATGATGATGATGATTATGATAATGAGGAATGAAAATAAAAATACCGACGCTTTGGCGATATAAATCGCTAAAGCGTCGGTATGTTTATTTTCATTTACAAGATATCAGGATATCAAGCAATGATTACCACTCATTATCTGCATCATCTGCCTAGCCTTTTCCCAGCTATGTTAGGGTCGGCTTCCAGTCTTGCCGAATACAGCTCAATACCTGTATTTTACATGGAGCGACTGCCTATCTCCTCCACAACCCAGTTACTGGGTAACACGATACCCCTTGGTAAGACTGGTTGTCAGACTTTCGAGCTTCTGACGACCCGTAACGACTGTCAAAGGTCTACAAATGACAGCCGGGACCAACGGCTTAACGTGCTTTCCGAGGCACGGAGGTGTCTTGGTATGTAAAGATGGTCACTCATCCACGGACCAACCGCGGCAAGCGTAGGTTAACCTGATCGATTGACCCGGCTGTTGAGGTTAAGCAATAATTACCACTCATTGCCTAGAATGTGAGCAGTTGACCTGCGTTTGCTTTATATCTAGATACGACATACTTCACTGATAATTACCAAATTAATTAAACCGTGTCTCTCATCATCAGTTGTCTAGTCCTCTATTTCAATGTTATCAGATTTAGCAAACTATTACCTATTCGACATTCGAGTAGCAACTGCCATCTGACCGTCGCATGGTACAAGCAATTAAGATATGTCTGATTCTAGTCTGACCTTTAACTTTTTTGTAAGTTAAAAAGTCTGACCAACAAAGATTTAAATCGTTAGATTTGCTCTCAACGTACTACGCCGCGCGAAAAAGTGTCCCTACTGAGAAATGATTAAGCTCACACGATAATAATGGTGATTCCATGACGATCAAAGCAAAACTCTGAGACATTGTGTGTGTCAAAAGTATCAAGCCGAAACAGAATTGCGACCATATTTTGATGTGGCATGACGAATCTACGATTGAAATCTTTGCTGACCACAGTAACGCTGCAGTAACATCATCATCTGCCTAGCCTTTTCCCAACTATGTTAGGGTCTGTTTCCAGTCTTACCGGATATAGCTGAATACCAGTATTTTACATGGAGCGACTGCCTATCTGACCTCCACAACCCAGTTACTGGGTAACACGAAACCCATTGGTAAGATTTTCAGCTTCAGCTTTCAGCTTTTGTCAGACTTTCGAGCTTCTGACGACCCGTAACGGCTGTCAAAGATCTACAAATGACAGCCGGGACGGCTTAACGTGCTTCCCGAGGTACGAGGGGTCTTGGTATGTAAAGATAGTCACCCATCCACGGACCAACCACGGCAAGCGTAGCATAACCTGTTGGAACGACCCGTGCGGCTGTTATTACTTAGCCACCAATAATAATGCTGCAGTAACATATAACAGCAATAACATATAACGGCAGTACCATAATAACGACAGTAACATATAACGGCAGTACCATAATAACGACAGTAACATATAACGGCAGGAACACATAACGGCAGTAGTGCTTTCCCCATAAAATTATTTCAAAGTTACCTACTGAAAGCAGGACTACCTACTACGAAAATGACCCTTCTGAATTAGCATTTCCGTAGAAATAAAGGACAAATATTTACAAACAAATTCATAAAATGACTCATAGTATTCCTATAAATCTTTCACGACAAAACATTTGTATTACAGTGTTTTGAAATGCTCACGTACCAACGTCCTAAAATAAACATCGTTCTTGTTTTGCAAATACAATAAGGATTGCTGTAGCATTTGCGATTTTAATTTGTTTATTTGCTTTTCGCAATCGAGAAAGATCAACGTTTATTAAATTCAAGAAAGGATGCTACTAGAATATTATTGTTTTATTTTTCGTAGCAGTGTTTCATTTAATGTTTGTATTGAGAAATTATCGATGTTTTATTTCATCCATGATTTTAATTATCGCAGACGTAGGTACTATTGGACACCCGCAGTTTGTCCAACAATAAAATGAGACAAAAATTATTATAGTAAGTGTACCTGCTACGTTTCTTACATACTCCTTTTGCTTCGTTTACGGTTATACATCTGGTCATACACGCACCCTGGTTGCGAGTACTACGCACCAGACCGTTCTGACGAACATCACCAATAAGGTCAATATGTCCTTCTAGGGCGTCCCCTCCCGGAGTTTCCGCTCACATCTGCCTTGTAAATACCTCTCAACATGACCAAACCATCGAACCTGACCTTTCTGAAGAAGATCACCAATAAACTCACTGTAATGGTCTAATCGGAGAACAGTGGTGGCCCAGTGGAAACGGCCTCGACTTACGGGTTCGTAGGTTCGAACCAAGGCGCTTTACTTGGTTGAAATTATTTGATCATCACTGCTCTCAAAAAGGTGAATGAAAACATCGTGAGGAAACCGGCATGTCCTAGAACCTAAAATTCGAATTCATGTGACATCTACCAACCCGCACTGGGCCTGCGTGGTGGATTACGGCCCTCTCCCTCTCACAGAGAGGAGGCCTGTGTCCCAGCAGTGGGAACATTATAGGCTGATTATGTAAGTGCCCGTAGCATCACAGCGGTCTTATCCTATGACGTGTAAAAGTGATTCCGATGTCCTATTTACAGAATAAACAATTTCGTCAAAAAACCGGCCAAGTGCATGTCGGCACAATGAAGGGTTCCGTAGTTGGCATGACTTTATCTCGAAACAAAACTTAACATTATAGTTGAAAAAACATGTTCTCCCATACATCGATATACGTCACGGTCAATTCTTCAACTGCAAATGTATGTTGGTCAACTTAGCTGTGATAGTTTTCGTTTTAGTTTCGTTACAAAATGCAGTAGCAATCATGGCAGTAGTGTACTACTGCCATGATTTTTTTTTCCCATATCCAAAAACAACCAGCTTGCGGGGGACACTTGTCTCTTGAACAATATGACACTTGTCTCTTGGACAATTGGACACTTGTCTCTTGACCAAAATTAACACTAGCAATTAACACCCGTTGAACGCCAGAGTCCGGATACCTAAGTACTTATTCACCAATGGTGTATCCCGCGACATTTAAGAGATTACAGTTTAATATTACGCAATCGGACTCCTGAATCGAATAATGGTTTTCAGAGACCCACAATATTTTGAAACGATTATGCTATCCAACGATACCCTACACCATGGGATAGACGAGAAAATAAAATATCATCGCCATTTTACGTGTAACGCCTTACACAAATGGGGATGATATTTTATTTTCATCCCATCAGATAGGATTCCCATCAGATGGGGTCCGATTGCGTAATATTAAACTTTTTTAATTCTCTTAAATGTCGCGGGATACACCATTGGTGCATAATAACTTAGGTATCCGGAGGCTGGCGTTACCCATTTTGCTCACAGTTATCGAGGAACGCTTCGCTTCTTTTCGAATAGCGAAAAGAAGCGAAGGGTTCCTCGATAACTGTGAGCAAAATGGGTCATTCCGGCGCACTTAATAACAGTGACAAAATGACTTATGAATTTGAAACACTATTTAATTAAAAAGTTTGAACGCAATTCGCTGCGATAAAGTCCTGGCCGGTAATAAAAAAAGCGCCTGCCGACGCGGCATTGGTTAGACAAATGAAAAAATATGTGCGAACTTCTTATTCGTTTTTTCATTATTTTTTGTCAAAATATTACAGACAATTTTAATTTGATATTAAATTTGTAATTTGGTTACGTAAATATAAATATTCGTCACTACTAAAAGCATCTCATTTATTTTTCTCATAGAGAGGGATGAAAATCAGAGTGTGCCACACGGTACCAAAATTATTTAACCTCGAGCGAAGTACTTTGAATCCCTCGCTACGCTTAGGATTCTTCTCTAGAATCCTTCGCTTAGCTCTGGATTCAAACAATCGCTCTCGCCCTCAATACATCATTATGATCCCTTGTGACACAATTTACTATTTATCGTCTACCCCGAAAAAACTTTCTCCAAGTTTTTATTTTATCACTTTGCCGACGTGACTAACATATATACCCATGCCAAATTACAGCTTTCTAGTACTAAGAGTCTCTGAACTAAGCCCCACAGACAGACGGACATGGCGAAA
Organism: Atethmia centrago; assembly: GCA_905333075.3. NCBI lineage: Eukaryota > Metazoa > Arthropoda > Insecta > Lepidoptera > Noctuidae > Atethmia > Atethmia centrago. The sequence continues at coordinate 17,241,877 of HG995388.1, forward strand.
CTATAAGGGTTCCCTGTTGACTACGGAACCCTAAAAAGAGAGAGAGAGGAAGTTGAAATAGTGCTTAGAATAGTACGTATAAACATACCAATAATGCGTACATGTGTGTAGGCGTCTTCCGAATTTGTTTTGAGTTTGTCCTGATCCTTAATCGCACAGAGAATAGCCAGCTTTATAAAAGCTCCTTACGATTGTAAAGGAGCAATGTGACGCCCTCCATTTGCAGTAATGGATTAATAAATGTTTCTCCAGTCAGCGACTGTTCCTGTTTGTAATATATTACTTTAACAAGCACCTGTCGTGGAGTTGTGACTGTTGAGGAATATGGAGTGAGATGATATGGATGATCAGACACCGACTACCAAGTCGTTACGAAGGCAATATTAGTCAATGCCACTTGCAAGTGAATGAAAAGCATAAATTTATTTACTTTATTTACAGAAAACAGCTAAAGAATTCTTTTGGTTATGTCGAGTGAAGGAGGAAAGAAGTAGGTATGTAAGGATCGTAGCAGAAGTTGTTCTGTAGTTTCTGCTATGATTATCTCTGTATGTGCATAGGGTTAAATTTAAGGGGTTTCTAAGTTAATAAGTTTACAAATGAAGGTCACTTGGTATAAATATTGACAATTTAATTGCATACAATTGTGGAGTTCATCAATAGACTTCAAGAATCATAATTATATTGATAGTTCCAGCCATTACAGGGAGTCTCCCAGCAATGGCTGAAACTGCATAATCAGCCTATAACGTTCCCGCGTAGACACAAGCGCTACTGCTGAGCATGAGGATTCCCGGTTCCGGCAAAGTGTTATTGGGTTTTTCCATCTAGAATTGCTCAATAAGAGCCCGCAGTCTGGCTTTGTGTTTTTTTGGCTTTGTGGCAATAGGCCCGCCCCCTATTACATGTGACTTAAACATAATTGGCGAAATGTGAAAGGTACACTTCTGCCTAACCCTTAGCTGTTCTGTATGTATGTAATGTTCCCACTGCTGGGACACAGGCCTCCAGAGGGAGTGGGCTGTAATCTACCACGCGGGCCCTGTGCGGGTTGGTAGATGTCACATATCTTCGATTTTTTGGATTCTTCGTTCTAGGACATTCCCTCACGATGTTTTCCTTCACCGTTTTGAGAGCAGTGGTAATGAAATGATTTACTCAAAGTAAAGCGCCTGGGTTCGAACCCATGACCTACAACTCGTAATTTGGGGCCATTACCACTGGGCCACCACTGCTCTCATAGCTGTAACTGCACCCCAGTAGTTACCGGGGTATCATTGAGAAAATTTTTCTGATTTTCTCACTTCTGCATCGCATCGGGATTAATCGGGAATGTTCACGAGTGTCCGCATTGACTGTTTTTATGCCAGCATGCACAAGAGGGCGACCTGGATAGCGAGTAGAGTGCGGGGCAGCGGCAACAGTCTTCGTACCGTTATTGCTAAAAGGTTGGACGGGCCTTTCATTCAGCACTGGCAGGCCTTACATGCACCCGTATATCGGCCTTGGCGCAGGTAAAAATTCAAAATAAGTTTTTTTTTGTAGTCTTAGTATTTTATTTGTACATATATATTTTATATTTTAATATTTTGACATTTCATAACATTTTACAATTTGACAATTTTATTTTGACATTTTGTAATATTTAGATTTAATTAATCGTAATTTTACTTTGGGTTTTATCAGTTTTTATGTAGTCTAAAATAAACGTATTTTTGAAAAATATGAACTAGAATTATGTCTGAAATAAATAATTAAATTGTATTTAAATTTAGGCAGTCCTAAGAAAATTCGACACAAACGTTGAGAGCAACAATTTTTTACACCAATGCAATATACCAGATATTCTGGATTTTGACAAATACTCCATAAAAAAACAACAGCGATGAGACAAAAAAAAACCGACCATGCACACAGCATGATAGTTTAGAACGATTCGTCAAACATCAAAATAATTCCGAAAAATGGTTTAAAAACAATTTTTTCGCACCGATGCTCCGGTGTGCGTTTACATTACAAATAGCTGACATGACAGCATGAGTTATACTCTAACAAAAAAGTGGCCAAGTGCGAGTCGGGCTCGCACACGAAGGGTCCGTCCGTACAATATTTACACTAAAAATTTTCTTCTACTTGAGAAAAAAACGGACGTAATAAAGACCCCCTAATAAATAAGGACCCCCTTAATTTTTTTACTATATTTTATTTTTATTATTTGTTGTTATAACGTCCATAGTAGTACATACTCTGTGAAAATTTCAAGAGTCTACCTAATACGTGTCAAAAGAGACAGCGCTTTGGATACGGAACCCTAAAATGTGGTATCAAAACCTAAATAAAAATGGAAAATTTTACGATTCAAATATATTTGAGAACTGCTCGTCAGTGCATTCGGTACTCCAAACGTATTCAATATTCAATGGTACCAGGATGAACTATGGTTTTACGACCACATAAAAATATTTACTGTAGTTTAGGCTTTATGGACGGGAAAATATTATTTTAACACCTTGTTTTGTATCACTGAAATGGCTGTTGAAAGCTGTATCCAAAATATAGTACATTACGATACGTGTGACTTAAGTAGTCCATTATTGCATGGCGTGAAGTGAAACGCTGTGCATTAATTAATAGACTTACTTATGTCACGAGTATTGTATACCATTTTATAGCTTGTATGACATAAACCCGCCATATTTTTAATTTAGTAAAAAGATTTATTGAAAATAGTACATTATGGAATTGGAGGGAAGGACAAGCACGCGGTAGACACCCTATTCAAACCTGGGCTAGGGGGTTCGGGGAACGGAGCCCTTGAAGGGCACTGTTAAACAGTGACTTTTAGGTGTTAAAAGTCACGTTAATATAACGCAATTACACACAATTACAATATCAATACACGATGCAGGTCAAATACTCGAAAATATTTTGAAAAAGTCACACATAATCAGCCTATAATGTTCCCACTGCTGGGACACAGGCCTCCTCTTTGTAAGAGGGAGTGGGTCGTAATCCACCACGCGGGCCCAGTGCGGGTTGGTAGACGTCACATGTCTTCGAATTTTTGGTTCTAGGACATGCCGGTTTCCTCACGATGTTTTCCTTCACCGTTTTGAGAGCAGTGGTGATGTGATAATTTACACAAAGTAAAGCGACTGTCTGGGTCCGAAGATACGACATACAACTCGTAAGTCGCGGCCGTTACCACTGGGCCACCACTGCTCTGCAAAAGTCACGGTCAAGGTTAATTAGAGGTCATCCATTAATCTGCACTCAAGAATCCCGGGGGTATCAGGTCAAACACTCGAAAATATCTTGAAAAAGGTGGTCACGGTCAAGGTTATCTATTAGAGTTATATATTAGAGGTCATCCATTAATCTGTACTCAAGATCCCGGGGCATTAGTTCAAACTCTCGAAAATATTTTGAAAAAGGTCACGGTGAAGGATAAGTAGAGGTCATCCATAGGTCAACCACTCGAAAATATTTTGAAAAGGTGCGGGTTAATTAGAGGTCATCCATTAGTCTGTACTCAAGAATTCTGGGGTTATCAGGTCAAACACTCGAAAAGATTTCGAAAAAGGTCACGGTCAAGGTTAATTAAAGGCCTTACTCAAGAATCCTGGGGGGTATTGACTCAAGGGGGGGACGAAAATTTCCTTATTTTACTTGGGACGACTGACTTAGGACGTCTAGTTTTTGATATATTTGCTAAAAACTCAAAAGGAGATTTCAAGTTAGGACGCAATTTACGAATTCACTAGTCTGAATTCATAGATGACATAATTATATATTTACTCGCGACGAAAATCGGAACTATGGCTGCCATCGTGTTTTGTGAAGACACAATGATGCTACGGCCACATTTTCACGCAGATTCATGTCGCGTTTTCGCATTAATAGTTTTATTGCGAAAACGCAATGACATGAATGATGTTTGATCTACGATGAACTATATTGGTGCCGATTCCCTTGTTCACAAACTAAACTAAATTTAAGTTCAGTGCATCTTTTTCTTTCTATGTCATTAAGAAAAGGACAGAAGATAAATTTTAGTTTAGTCCTGTCAAATTAATCAGCGCTTGACGTAAATTGACGTAATTTTAGTAGGCAAGTTTTTAATCACGTCTAAACTTGTATGGAGTAGTGACAGGCGCTGATTAATTTGACAGGACTAAACTAAAATTTATCTTCTGTCCTTTTCTTAATGAAATAGAAAGAAAAAGATGCACTGAACTTAAATTTAGTTTAGTTTGTGAACAAGGGAATCGGCGCCATTGGTCACATTGTTAAAATGTTCAGTTATAAGACGCGGGGAAATAAATTATTTATTCATTTTCACACGGTGTAAAAATGGACTGCATGGGTCACAAAGAAGCGTGGCTTAAGTGCGGGTTTAGGTCACAGTGTGCTATAAAATATTTCAGCTTGAAGTGTATGCAAATAGGAAGTGAGATTATTGCCAGTAACCGGAAACAAAGCTAGACTCCAGATTTCTACAGATAATTTCAGCACAAAAACTCAATTACACTTTTCCCGAACCGGGGATTGAATCTAAGACCTCTGGATCAACAATCGCGTTTGCGACGTTACGACTACACTACAACAGTATAGTAAAAAAATCCTATTTGAAAATCCTCTCGATTTTCAATCGACAATGCCTAGTAATCGAGTTTGTTAGCATCGATTCAAGTGTAGCGAGCATGAACATCTAACTACTCTGCACAGATCAGTGCATATGATTACTGATGTTTTAAACTGTCGCCCCACAATATGCAATGATTTTGATTATTGCATTGTTGCTGTAAAAAGACAGTATAATAAATAAAAGCCCGGACTATTGCGGCCACTGTGAAGCACTAGGACTGTGTAAAGAACTATGGACCCAGCACGAAAGCGCGGAGTCCTAAACGTAATGTAAATTCGAATAATTTTAAATACTGGTCTTGCACAAATAATGTGCAAAACCAGTATTTTCAATTTTATTTGAAGACTTTGTTTATATCTATGAGTGATACTCATTGTGTTTGTCGCAAAAAAATAATCCAAGATGCTATAGGATAGTTGTATTTTCGAATCAAAAATGATTCGTAGTTACATTAGAGGTCATGTTCAGCAGCGAACTGCTATAGGCTGCTGATGATGTAGGACAAAGGCTTCGTCCACAAAAAGAAGGATCTTTTCTCCGTCATCTGAATTACTTTAAAAGCAATTATATTTCCTGCGAGTTAGTGGCGCCCAGCATGGGCCTGGCGTGGTGCCCAAAGTGGGACTGGTGTGGCGTCTAACCTGTGCCCTTCTGGCTTCTACAGAGACGCCATCTTTTAAAGGACTGCACTGGTAAGTTTCAAAATTATTTGTGGTTTAAGAGATACACTGCTTTAAAAACAACCTTTTGGACCGTTTTCGAGAAATTTCCGACTTAATTGACAACTGGCACTTACAGCTCTGAATTATGTTAATAAGTTATGAAAATACTATACAAGTCTAGAATTAAGCTTATTGACTAATAACCCAGCAACTTCATGTATCTAGGTATCTTGTATAGAACAAGGATAAAACCAAGGATTACTATGAAACGTGCGTAAAAGAAAAATAATAAGTTGGTTTAATTGAATAACTAAAGTTGTTGAATAGCTAAACTGTTTTGAAATTGTTTTTCTACGCAAACAAAACCCCACAAAAGAATCCATTGTTACGATACAACTATAGCAAAATTGCTAAAAATCGTCGCACAACACTTGAAAGTCAATATCGGTACAAAGAACTTTGAAACCCATACGGAATCCATTTAGCCGTAGCCACAGTGGTCGTAGAGATAGCAAATACATGGACAGTTCCACATAGGCCGAAAAAGCACATGTGGCCAGAGAATTTTTTTCGACTTTTATTTGAGCGGCTAGCCGTCGGCCTGGCTAAATTATTACTGCTATGTTTTCCGAAATAAAACTAGACCATACGAGGGCATAAAAGCCTTGTATGGTTTTAAAAATTCAATTTTCTTTCGCGCGTTTTCGGCCGTTTGAGTTTTCAGTAATCAATTTCATGCTGAAATGCTCGTAAACAATCATGTTTGGGTAGGAATGAAATTGTAATGCCCTTCAAGTAAGCGAACTAATGAGAATTTAAAAATGTAGTTCTCTCTCCACTTTATTTTTTCTTTTTCTTTTTTCTCGTTGCAGGAGAAATACGAGGCGTGCCTTTTGTTGTTTATTGCACTTTTACTTGGCATTTTGTTTGCATTTTTTATCAGGTTTAAGAAAATGTGCCTTTTTATATGCAAGCTCTCTTTAATGTTTAAAGTATTTGTTCTTGCTAATTATTGAGATTGATGAAAATAAGGTATCTTCTAGAAATAATGTTCTTTTTACGGTCGTTGGTTCATTCTGTGTTGAAGTAGCTCGTAACTATTCAGAAAATACACGTTTGTCGAAGGAACGATGGCCGATGGAGCAGACGAGTCCTGGAATGGAGACCGCGTATCGGCAAGCGTAGTGTGGGACGACCCCCCGCTAGATGGACCGACGACCTTAAAAAGGTGGCTGGGACAGACTGGATGCGGAGGGACAGGGTGTTGTGCCCTTGAAGAGGCCTATGTCCAGCAGTGGACTACTATATGCTGAGTTGATTAATTGATTGAAAGACAAATGGCATCTGGAGGCAAAAGTCCTCGCGCACGTATGGGAGTGGCGCGAGAAGGCGAAACGCCGTGGCGTAACTCCGCTGCCGCGAGAAATCACGGCACAGCGGTTAGAGCTCCGGCGGGATCTCATGGCAACATGGAAAGCGCGATCATAGTATAAAGAGAGGAAGTAGGCTATCTCTGGCCCAATCCGCGATATAATTGCCTACTGTCTCAGGGTTGTCACTTTTTGGTAAAATTTAAATCAGTGCCTATAAATTGGCAAGGGCCGGGAAGTTGTACTTTTTTACTTGTATTGTCTGGGTACAGGGTTTGTGAGGTCGGTTTTACCTAAACGATGATGAAAAAAAAACATCGTAAAATAACATAAAAAAACGAACGCCTGCCTCTCAGACTATAATCAAATTTTTGTTCTGTTGTTATGATTCGAATTTTGCTCTATTTATCTGATTCACAATTAGTCAATTACTTATTTTTAATTGCGATTTTATAACTGTAAGTAGGTACTTAGTTACTATACCTACAATACTACACACACACACACACAGACACGTTGTCTACATCTCTATGAAACTGTCCTATTGCAGGTATGCTGGAAGAGATTTCATTAGAAATAAGCATCACCTTTGTACGTATTTTTCTGTTCCTTTCTTCTTGTCTGTTTATATGTGTGTACTATTGGCAAAACTTAAGCATGCTCACTTTAGAAAATATTTCTGCGGCAAGCGCAGCTAGTGACAAACCACACCCCTTCCTGGTTTCGTCCAATTAGAGACAATATGAATTTGTGTGAGTATAGGGCGTGTAACAAAAAATATAAATATGTGTGGTATGTTGGTTACTCACTGCACTCGAGCCGGTATTATTCGCGCGAGCCGAGGGCGAGCGAGCGCGATAAGGGAGTCGAGTGTGTGCGCGTTTCATACGACGGTTTTCAACTTGAGAGGAAAAAAAGAGACTGGTATTGTTATTAGTTTCGTACGCCGCTAGGTATTTCTCTCTAGATTTTGCAGGCAACAGGCTGTCACTAGCGTTTCGTGCCTAGATTAGTATTTCCGGGGGGTTAAATCTACGCGTTGCTCTTCGCTCTTCTTTCCTAATTGAAGTCAACATTTTTCATAATAATTAACCACACAATGAAAACGTTAACAAGTATTTCTGGAAAATACCGCGCTTGTTTTGTTTATCCCGCGCGCCGCAGGTGTAAATAAAGGCGCTGGAAAAACCGCTAAACAGCCTATATAAAAAATATAATAAACAAAATAATGTTTTGAATAAGCAAATTAAGGTTAATATGTAGTGAAAAATATATAATTTTATGAAATGATGATAATTTTGATGATTGATTTATCTGATGTAACGAATATTTTTTCTCAAAAATATTCATTGTTTTTGGACAAAAACTGCGTATATTGAAAAAAGAAATGTAAAGTAAAAATACTTCTGTATAATAAGCTGAATTTCTGAGTCACTTTACAAGTAAGTGTGTTGAAGAAATATTTCGTAATTTTTTGCGACCGTATTTTATGGCCGTTCTATAAAGCTGATCTATTGTTTAACCAGATGTTCTGACGTTCCCACTGAATAACAATGGTGCTTAGATAATGAACTTATTTTTATTGCAGTTGCAAAAGTTGCGACAGCAATAATAAAAAAATCTGATAACATTGTATAAACTGCGCCAAGTAATGGTTCAAATACTACTGTAAGTAATTTTGCTATTTTAATCAAAACAGCAATAAAAGAAAGAGATAGCAAATGACAATTTCTAACAAAACTACGTAACTTGCTTCGTTTTAGGGTTCCGTAGTCAACAAGGAACTCTTATAGTTTCGCCATGACCGTCTGTCTGTCTGTCTGTCCCCGGCTTAGCTCACAGACTCTTACTAGAAAGCTGTAATTTGGCAAAGTGGTAAACAAAAATGCTAAATAAAGTTTTTTTAGGGTACGCGTATAGCAATACCAATAATACATTTTCTAAACCAAACGGAAGATATTAGTACGAAATTACTTCTTGTCAACAATAACAATTCATAAAGCGCTCTCGCTGGCCGTGCCCATTAAAAAAATGTCTTACAAACAAGTGAGCATAGCACGCGCCTAGTGTGACTGTCACACACACTATACATAATTACATTAATACAAACACGGCTAAAATACGCTTCATGCATCCCATTGGCCAAAACGCTTGCATCGGGCGATCGAGTAGTGAGCCGTGCTATACGATTATCGCCTTAGAGGTGAGCATGCGGAAGATTGGCCGATAGTACATAAACTGTTAAATAAATAAAATAAATACTGAGAAATCGGCATGACTAAACGTAAAAAAACAATAGCGGCAAATCAATTGACAGATCAAAAGTACCTAATACATTCTAGTGGGAAAGTAGGCCTACCTACTTCCTCTGTCTGATAGAAAACTAATACAACAAAAAATAAGTAAGTAGGTATCTCATAAACAAGTAAAAATTATATGCTAGAATAAGTGACTTGCTTACCTTTCCTTTTCAATAGGTAATCTTAACAGAGACAGTTCTGGAATCGATGAATTATTAAGACACCCAAACACACAGCAATACGTTCTCCTGCGATTATCACACATTTTTCATTCATTTAGCGGTGCCGAAAAGCCGTGACGCGCGAACCTCGTGCGGTGTTAGCCCCGACTGGCGGACTGAGAAACGGGTCGAGATTTTATTAAATGTGCGTGCGGCGACGCATAGATACTTTGGCGCACACATACAAGCCGCGCGCGGTGCGTTTGTATGAAGATAACGTACTTCCCCTCTTTATACTATGGCGCGATTGTCGCAACCTAATGCTGGGCACACCACAATTGCGGCCATAAGCCTCCTCTTTGAGGAATGGCTAGAGAGGCGCCACGGCGTCCTCACCTCCCCCTTGACGAAGGTCCTCACCGGACACGGCAGCTTCGGGAGGTTCCTGTGTTGGATAAGGTGGGAGGAAACGCCCAGGTGTCACCACTGTGTGGATCGCCTGGAGGACACGGTGGAGCATACGGTGGAGGTCTGCCCGGCACCACCGTATCCTCGTGGAGGCGATCTGCTGCGGAGATTTCTCGCGTCCTCCCCTGGTTCAGGCCATGGTACGGAGCGAGACGGCATGGGCAGCTGTCACCTCCTGCGAAGCTGTAATTCTCGCGAAGGAGGAGGCAGGACAGTTAAGGGAAAGGCAAATTTCGCGCCCTCTCGGCCCTAGCCGCCGCAGGAGACGCTCTGGGTGTCGGGAATCCCAGGCGGATTTCCAGCCACCGTAGGCGCGGGCTTATGGACGGTGAGCAATCGGTAGCTCGCTGTTCGATAAAGACCAGGCCTGGGACGACGGCGCGTTGTGTTTCACGCGCGCCTCAAAGAGATTTTGTGCAGCACAAGTGTAGGGTCCACTAGGGCCGATGCCTGCCGGGGTCGCGGGAAAGTCCAAAAGGGTTACCGAGGCCCCTGGCAACACTAGCAACGGAAGGAACACGGGTGGGTTTTAGTCAGTAAGAGTCTGACACACCCTCCCGCTCCGCCTAGAGCGGCAGAAGTTATTTGATAATTTTCCACCCAAAAAAAAAAGCGGCATCTAAAAAAAATTAAATGCTGATCTCGTTTTATACTATTAAGTATGTCTTGGTAAAAAACAAGAATTCACATAGCATTTTTATATTCAAAATAAAAAGTATCTTGTGTCCTAACCCAGGCCATGGTCTACCTATATGCCAAATTTCGTCAAATACCCTTCAGACAATAAGACCTGAAAGTTAACAGACAGACAAGCGGATGTTCTTTTGGCATTTATGATATTTTGTATGAATTATGTCTTGTCTTGACTATGACTTATTATTATTATAGCTCATCATCATTATCATTTTAGCTGGAATTACCCACTGCTGAGTAAACGAATCACCCACTGCTGGGTAAAGGAAGCACCATCTGCTGGGTAAAGGAATTACCCACTGCTAGGTAAAAGAATCACCATTCGCTGGATAAAGGAATCACCATCTGCTGGGTAAAGGAATCACCATGTGCTAGGTAAAGGAATCACCATCTGCAGGGTAAACGAATCACCATATGCTGGGTAAACGAATCACCCACTGCGGGGTAAAGGAATCACCATCTGCTGGCCAAAGGAATCACCATCTGCTGGATAAAGGAATCACCATCGGCTGGGTAAAGGAATCACCCAGGTTTCTTTTCAGCCGTAGGTGCATAACTCATCCCTAACCTAACAACAACTATTGAAAACAATCAAAGACAGAAGAGATCCTACTACTCGTAATATTATAAATGCGAAAGTTTGTAAGAATGGATGGATTGATGGATATTTGTTACTCTTTCACGCAAAAAGTACTGAACGGATTTAGATGAAATTTGGCACACAGATAGTGTGATAGTGACACTTTTTATCCCGATATACCCACGGGGTCAAAACTTATGCGGGTGAAACCGCGGGGCGCATCTAGTTATAAATACATTAATCCTCATGCCTGGCAGAGCGATTAAGGTCTCTGCACACAGCGGTCGCGGTGCGGTGAGACGGGACGCCGCACGGTGGGCCGATATGAACTCGTAGAAGACTTAGGAATCAACAAAAACTGATTGGGTTATTTAAAAAAAAAAACGGAATTGAAATCTACTATCAAATACAATTTAATAATGTTCTAAGACTTTTACGAATATTTTTTTATGAATATTTAAAGATTTTTTTGTATGAATAAGAAACATAACTTCGTGAAAATCTCGAAATTCTCAAGAGCTCTCAACAAACGGTTTACAGATTAAAATAGTACAAATTATTTTCCTATTTTAGCATATAATCTGGTACTGCGATATGCTGCGATTTTGGCGAAATTTTTTCTTTTTTTTATTCTCTTATCCACACCATCCCAGAGGTAGAGAACTAGGCGCGTTTTTTTTTAACAGTGGTGTCCCCAGTAGGCCTAATCTGCTACATAAAAGGTTGTTTGTGTTTAGACACAGGCACCATTAATTGATTATTCAGAAAAGTCCGATTCAGGTTCATTGTACAGTGATAGGTCTGAACTTAAATGTAATATGTTTTCCTGATCATTATCGTCAGGATCCATAATATTCAAAAAATCTTTTGCCTCTTCTGAGAGGGCTTTGTGTTTTTGCAACAGTTTGTGACGTATTTTTGAAATAAGTGGGTCAGAACTAATTAATAAATTATTCATTATATCTTCATTGGTAGCCTTTCTACAGAATTTTCTCGAATGATGTGTACGATATCTCCTGAAATCCTTATTTCCAGCTTCAGCAGCCTCTTCAGATAATTTTCCAATTGGCACTATATCCAAATTCTCAATTATATCTGCTCCGTGAGCAAGAACTTTATGTACACTTGCAGGCATGCAATACCAATTATACAAATTAACATACAATTTCATGGTAGCTTCGGTATAGTCTTTGAACTTAATTACATCGATTGGGTGACCAGAAGAAATTGCGTCTAGTACGGTTTTAAAACGTTTTATCAAATTCTCATCGACTCCTGTGATCGAAGCCGCAATTTCGGAGTTTTCAAAAAATCTTCTAGCGGTATTTCCGTCATTGGTTGTACCGTGGCCCTGTTTTACGACATCAATTAAAAGTCCTGTTTGAGATTTAAACGCTTCCTGAATATCTTTCTTTCTGCTCTGCATAATATCCTTGCTGTCACCCTTTTTTTTTTTTTTTTTTTGGGGTGGGAAATCATCAAATAACTTCTCCCGCTCTGGGCGGAGCGGGAGGGTGTGTCAGACTCTTACTGACTAAAACCCACCCGTATTCCTTCCTGTTGCCTGTGTTGCGGGGGCCTCGGTGACCCATAAGTACCTTCCCGCGACCCCGGCAGGCATCGGCCCTAGTGGACCCCTACTCTGTGCTGACGACATCTCTTTGAGGCGCGCGTGGAATACGACGCGCCGTCGACCCGGGCCTGGTCCTTACCGGACGGTGAGCTACCCATTGCTCACCGTCCGCAAGCCCGCGCCTACGGTGGCCGGAAATCCGCCCGGGATTCCCGACGCACTGGGCGTCTCCTGCGGCGGCTAGGGGCGAGAGGGCGCGAAACTTGCCTTTCCCTCAACCGTCCCGCCTCCTCCTTCGCGAGCATTACTGCTTCGCAGAAGGAGGTGACGGCTGCCCATGCCCTCTCGCTCCGTACCATGGCCTGAACCAGGGCCGAACGCGAGAGGTCTCTGCCGCCGATCGCCTCCACGAGGACACGGCGGTGCTCTGCCCAAGCCGGGCAGACCTCCACCGTATGCTCCACCGTGTCCTCCAGGCGATCCACACAGTGGTGACACCCGGACGTTTCCTCCCGCCTTATTCGACACAGGAACCTCCCGAAGCTGCCGTGTCCGGTGAGGACCTGCGTCACGCGGAAGGTGAGGACGCCGTGGCGCCTCTCCAGCCACTCCTCAAAGAGGGGACTTATCGCCGCAATCGTGGCGTGCCCAGCACTGGGTTGCAACAACCGTACTTTCCATGACGCCATGAGATCCCGCCGGAGCTCCGTCCGCTGTGCCGCGATTTCTCGCGGCAGCGGACTTACGCCCCGGCGTTTCGCCTCCTCGCGCCACTCCCATACGTGCGCGAGGACTTTTGCCTCCAGATCCCATGGCGGCAATCCGGCAAGGAGGCTCGCTGCCTCACAGGAGACCGTGCGGTATCCTCGGACCATCCGGATGGCCATGACCCTTTGGGCCGCGCTCAACCGGCGGGCTGGCCGCAGCGCCAGAGAGCGCGCCCATACAGGAGCCCCGTAGAGGGCCATGGACCGCACGACCCCCGCGTAGAGCCTCCGGCAGGAGGCGTTTGGACCCCCTAGATTGGGCAGGAGCCGCTTTAATGCAGCGCCCGCCCGCTCCAGTTTGGGAGCCAAACGTCGGAAATGCTCCACGAAGTTCCACCGGCTGTCGAGGACGAGTCCCAGGTACTTCATCGTCGACTCGACGCCGATAGAAACCCCTCCTACCGTTATTTGGGACCCCAACGGTGGCGCGTTCCGAGGACCATGAAAACACATGGCCTCGGACTTGTGCAGGGCCACCTCGAGTCCCAATTGCCGGATCCTTTCGACGATTGTCGCAACCCCGCGTGCCGCTAATTCGGCCGCCGCCTGGTGCGACCTCCCCTGCGCCAGGACCAACGTGTCGTCAGCGTAGCACACTACGCTGACGCCGCTAGGGAGGTCGGCGCGCAGCACCCAGTCGTATCCGATGTCCCACAGATGCGGCCCCAGGACCGATCCCTGTGGGACACCGCACGACATCTCTTGCCGGTTCCACACTCCCTGGTGACCGGGGTAGATGACGGCCCTGTCCGTCAAATAGGCCTCGACCACACGACAGAGGTAGGTCGGCATCCGGTGATACCGGAGTGCCTCCCTGATGCAACTCCAGGGCAGGGTATTGAAGGCATTGGCGATGTCTAGAGACACCGCCAAGACGACCCCACCCTGGGCAACAGCATTCCCCGTCGTCAGGGCTCGCACACGCATGATGGCGTCCACCGTAGAGCGCCCTCTGCGGAAACCAAACTGGCTCTCCGCCAAATCCGGCCCCACCCGCACCAGCTGGCCGACGAGGCGGTCTGCAATGACTCTTTCAAAGAGCTTGCCCACCTCGTCGAGCAGCACGATGGGCCGATAAGCGGACGGAGAGTCCGCAGGGCGCCCTGCCTTCTTTATGAGGACCAGTTTCCCCGTCTTCCAGCGAAGCGGGAACTGGCCCCTCTCCATGCATGCGCTTAGGAGCCCCCTAAGTCGAGGCCCGAGAGCCTCCAAGGCCAGGACCCAGGCCTTCCCAGGTAGGCCGTCGGGTCCTGGGGCGGTATTTTTGGCATTAAGCCTGCGTACCGCCGCTCTCATTTCTCCCTCGGTCACCTCCGGAGCATCGTCGTCGTCGTCGGCGGTGTGGTCCGCATCAGGCACCGCAGTAGGCGGAGCCATAGGTGGGGATGAGTGTTCCCCTCGCGAAGGGAACAGAGCGCTCACCACGTCCTCCACAAGCTGGGGCCGGAGACTCTGCGTCAGCGGAGTTTATCCCGCACCACTTTGTACGGGCGTCCCCACGGGTCCCTGTCCAGAGTCCCCAGCGACTCCTCGCGGGCCAACCCCCTGGCCCGCAGGATCTCCGCTTGGAGGGCGGTCTTCGCCGCTCTGTACCCCTCGTACAGCTCCGCCTGAATGGCTTCCGTATCCGGAGGTTTGATACGGAGCCTGCGGTGCCTGGTGTACCGGCGTCGCGCAGCCACGCACGCAGTGCGCAGAGCCGTCAGCTCCTGCGACCACCAGTACACCTGGCGCGAAGCACGTCCAGGCTGGACCCGGGGCATTGCCACGTCACATATGTCGGACATGGCCTCCCGGAACCACTCCGCCTCGTCGTTGATGTCGGCAGGCCTGTCCGGTGGTGACACCCAGGCCTGCACGATCGAGGCTTCCAGGAGGAGCTCCCGGTCCAGCTGCTTCAGCGCCCACCGCGGACCACTCGGGGCCCGTCGGACCGGCGCGTCCGAGGTCTGGGCGGAGACGTCGAACCGGATATACCGGTGATCGGAATAGGTCTCCACCCCCTCTATGACACGCCAGTCAACTACACGCGGCAACAGAGCGGGGCTAGCGAACGAGATGTCCACCACTGATTCACCCCGCATCCGCACACACGTGGGGACAGAACCCCGGTTTAGGACGACCAGGCCTGTCTCCAGAGCCCAGTCCTCCACCATCCTGCCCCGTGTGTCCGTTAACCGGGAACCCCAAGCCAAATTCTTGGCATTGAAGTCCCCGAGGACGAACACGGGGAGGGAACCAAACCCGACGACGACGTCTCTCAACTCCGCAAGGGAGTTGTGGAGCTCGGCAAGAGTTCGGTTCGGAGAGAAGTAGACCCCTACCACGACAATCTCCCCGAACCGTGCTGCTACGCAACCCCGTCCTCTCTTGACGGCCTCGAGGGACGGAGTACCGGCGGCGGCCGACGAAATTAGGGTCACTGAGCCGCTCAGGTCCTCCACCCAGTCATCCCTGGGCGGGACAAAGTACGGCTCAGCGACCACGGCGATGTTAATCGACCACTGCGCCATGCTCTGGAGCAACAGATCCTGAGCGGCGGCGCAGTGGTTGATGTTCGCCTGGAGGAGGCGTAATGGGGCCATTAATGGCACTCCATGTCAGCCCCCTCTTGGGCCTCCTTCCCAGCCCCCTGAGAAGGGCCTGCCGCAGCGGCCACGGTGGCGACGGCGACGACGGCGGTGTTGGAGGCGGCAGCGGCGGTGGCAGTGGTGGCGGCTGCGGCGGTGACGGCGTTGGCGGAGGGCTTGCCTCTGGCCCTGGCTTTGGTGGGTGGGGCGCAGGCTTTGCCCCCCATCCGGTGCTCGGCCGGCTTGCCAGCCGCCGCACATACGGCACAGTGCGGCGCGGCATTGCACGAGCCGGCCTTGTGCCCGGGCAGACCGCAGCGGTAGCAAAGACCGCTGCGGTCCACCTCCGAGGTGCAGTTCGCTTGCACGTGGTTGCCCACCTGGCAGCGGAAGCACCTCAGAGGTCTGGGTTCCAGCAGTTTCACCTGCGCGGAAACCCAGCCCACCAATAGCCGTTGGCCCTCCCCGGTAACTTTTTTGGCCGCCGACACGGGGCAGCTCACCATAACGGTTTGCAGCCCCGTGGAGTCAGGACGGATGATGCCTGCCTTCACCTGCTCGGCAGAGCACCCCCCGGTCCTAACCACTGCGGCGACCACCTTTTCTTCCGTCGCGGAGTCGTCCAGGCCCGTGATGCGCATGCTAGCGCATTTGGTGGGCCTGGACACTCGGACCTCGTCCGCATTTAGTGACGCCCTAAGCCTTTCGGCCAGGGCGTCAGCGGCCGGACCACTGGCCCTACCGGGGACCTCCACCATTCGGGCCCCAGTCGCCGTCACCTTCATTCTGAGGCCTTTTGCTGCGCCGAGCTCCTCCAGGCGCACCGCCTCACCCACCTTCGCCATAACCGTCCTGTAGGACACGCCCTTCTTCTCCGCATCCGGCTGTAGTGTGATCACTACAGCTGCGGAGTTCGGGGCGCGGAGCCTAGCCGCGACGGTTCGCTCCTTGCGCCGCTGCCGCCTGTCCCTCTTTTTGGCCGCCCTCTTTGCCTTAGCCGCCTTCCTCTTCTCCCCGGCTACTTGCCATTCGGCATCGGCCGGAAGAGATTTAGGAGGCGGGGGCGGCCGTCTCGCCACCGGAGCCTTCGCCACCATGGCTGGGGCCCTCGCCGCCGGGGCCGGAGTCCTCGCCTCTGGGGCTGGAGCCTTCGCAGCCCGCGCATTCGCCCCGCCTTTTGGCTGCCCCGTCGACCCCGGTTTGGCCGTGGCAGCTGTGGCGGCAGAATACGACGGGGCTTTGCGCTGGCCCGAGGCCGGCTGGCTCGCCGCCAACGGGGGGCGCAGGACTATGGCCTCTAGAGCGGAGAAACGACTCCTGAAGGAAGCCATCTCCTGCCGCACCAGGGTCAACACCCGGTCTTCAGCAGGCACGGGCCGCCCCTGCCCATGCTGCTGCCCCCCCTTCGGCTCCACTATGGAGTCGGCTCTTCTGAGCCCAGCCAGGTCCGCTCGGAGCTCCTCATTCTCCTTTTTGAGAAGCTCCATGGCGGCTGTCAAGCGGGCAACCTCCGCCCGCATCTCCGACATGCCGTCTGAAGGAGGCCCTAGGTGAAGGGCCTCCGCTGCCGCCACAATCGAGGCCGTGGCCGCGGATATGGCCTGGTCCTTAGAGGACTTGAGCCTCTTCACGGCCACACCCTTGATCAGGGCTAGCACGACCTCTGCGAACCCGGCCACACGCTCCGAATTGGAGCCGCCAGCGGCGTCCGGCCCACCTCGAGAAACCTCAGACGGAGACCCCTCTTCGGCGAGCCTCTCGGGTCGCTGAGCCGACTGGGCCGGGCCAGGTAGCCCGGCCGGGCTGGTCAGCTCGGCAGGGCCAGCCCGGCCCGGCTTGCCTGCCTCCTTAGTGGGGGGCCCTCTGTTCACACCTTTACCACCTCGAGCTCCACCCCGCCGGCTGCAGTGGATCTTCTTCTTCCTCCGCCCGACTCCCTCGTCGGAGGAAGACCCCGAGTTGGGCCTCTTCGAGGTTCGCCTGAAACACACTCGACTCCTCTCCAACACCTCCTTTTGCTGCGAGCTCCCAGAGCTCTCTCCGCCTGATGCGGCGTCGGACTCCGACCCCGCATCACTCTCCTCACCATGTCTTCCAGTTGTTTTTTTTTTTAGTTTTTTTGTTTCCATGCTGTTCCCACGAGTGTGGGGGATCTAAAAAGTACACCTAGGTTCACCCCCTGTCCCTAGGCAAGTGTACATTTGTAACTCAACCAGGGGGTCCACTGGTACCCTGGCTGGGGGTGCGCTAACGACTGATGCACCACCTACAACTACGAAGTTGCAGATGACACTACTCCTCAGCCATTCATATCCTCGCCGCGCACCAAAACTTGATATTAGAGGAATTTTTATAGAGGTTATCTTCCTCGCGATCCGGGCGATCAAGCCAAGATCCTCGTCCCGTTCCAAGCCACAAAACATGACTGTGGTCTCTTTTCGGATTACGATTTCGACGGTTGCAGACAGAAGAATCATTCTCCCGCTGCTTGCTCGCTGGCAGGGTAAGTGCACAGCAAGCACCGCCACTCTTCGCCCACTCGACCTGCCCTCTGTAAGCAGAGAGGGGAGTGGGCGACCGACGATGGAGCATGAAGCTCCCCGCCACGCAGAAATTCGCCACGGTCAATACCCTCTCCGAAACATGGAGAGACTATTGGCCGTGCCCAGGATGCACCGGCCCGACGACTGCTCTTTCCCCCGAACGTATTCGCAGGGAACCAGCAGCAATCAGACACACGAGGAGGTTTTCTGCACGCACCCCTTGCTGTCACCCTTAAAAAAAAAAAAAAATCCACGTCTTCAAATGTAATCTATATGATATATGAAGAATGCATTCCATGAAACGTATCCAAATGTGTAACGACGATAGACCATATTTATATAGGTTGACATCAACTTTCTTTGTCAATATCAAAGGCAAGTCATTCATCTCCTTTGGAGTATCTTTACATATTTCACATCTTTGAGATGATGTATCGCAAAGAATAGCTGTCGCTTTACCATCTATCATAGTTAATATTAAGTCGTGTGAGATTTTCATTTCTCCAATCTCTGTCTTCACTAAATTATCTCTCTCTGCCTCAATTGCATTTTTCTCCCGCAGAATAGTATATTTGTTCTCTTTTACAAATTGGAAAAAGAGTGGACGACACCAATGAGCAGAGTTAGGAGAGTCATTTTCCCAAACAAGTTGTTCACCAGTAATTTCACGAACATATCAAGGTTAGTCACTAAATCACTAAATATTTTCACAAAAACTCGTCAACCGTAACTTCACAAAAGTCAATTTAGCAGGGTAGTCCGTATGTAATCGTAGATAACAACGAACTAAGGTTGTCGTTTGACGTTTCCTACCCTCTCGGTGACTAACTACTTGCATAATTACTACCTTCTGATTGGTGCACGTCATGACGTCACTAATTACTACGCGTCTGCTGATAAGAAAACCGGTTTGGCCGTGTTTTGGACAAAAACAAATGACATCACTGGAGTGGTGTGGAAAATTTTTGCACGTACATAGAAAAACATCTATTATTTTAATATTTTTTTTCATACAATATTGAAAGCAGTATAACTCTGTAAGTAACGGCTTGACGAAAAAAGTCGTCGGATCATAAAAATATTGTATTAGTATATAGATTTCAAAAATGTACATACAATCCTTAAGTCCACACTTCGCGATTTCAGCCCACTGTGCGCCGACGCGACGCTGACCATTGTAATGTACTAGATATTACGGATGACGCCACACAGAGCCGCCGCGCTCAACGCGACGGCAACCGTCGCGCCACGCCGCCGCCGCGCCGAGCGCGAATACAAGTCAGAAGCGGTGGGGCGGGGCGTGGCGGGACGCAAGCGCAGCACCGACAGGACGCCGACGATTTTTATTATATGGTTTACTTAAATAGCAGTCACACTACCGGCGGGGCGTGAACACGTCACGTCGTCAAATCTAAAAACCAAGATGGCGGCTGCGAAAATATTTAGATTTTTCATCATGGGTATCGTTTTCATGGTTTTCGGGGGTGTCAAAGCCGATAGTGAGGTCAAATCTAAAAAGCAAGACGGCGGCTGCGAAAATGTTCAGATTTTTCATCATGGGTGTCGTTTTCGTGATTTTCGGGGGTGTTAAAGCCGATAGTGAGGTCAAATCTAAAAAGCAAGATGGCGGCTGCGAAAATGTTTAGATTTTTCATCATGGGTGTCGTTTTCATGGTTTTCGGGGAAGTTAATGCCGATAGTGTGATCAAAATTAAAAAAACAAGATGGCGGCTGTGAAAATGTTCAGATTTTTCATCATGGGTGTCGTTTCCATGGTTTTCGGGCATGTTAAAGCCGATAGTGAGGTCGTATCAAACAAACAAGATGGCGGCTGCAAAAATTACCAATCCTTTTGAAATAAAAAAACCAAATTGAGTTTCTGACTGAATTTCTGTTTTAAAAAACCCTAAATAGTAACGTTTCAACGCTTAAATACTTATTTTGAAATAATATAAAATGATCAATAGAATAAGCATAAAAATATTATTAAAATCTCGATTATGATTATAAATGTAATGCTTGGTCACTCCCTAGCAGTGGGATGACACTGACAGCTCACTCCACGCGAGTTTTCATGGTGAGATTTTTACAGAATCGACATGCTGGGTTATTATTATTATTTTTATTACTGTTTACTAAACCTTCTGCTTTTCGAGATAACATTACCATATAATATTCTTTTCACAATGGATGTTAAAGAAATAGAAGACTTTAGAATATTACCTTTTAAACTTAGTAATCAGTCACTATCTTGTGACCTTGAAATCAAGAGTGGATGCCCCTTGCCAAGCAGAGATGCTGTTTAAATATTTCTAAAAACACTCGTTAATTGTTTACATTTGTTATCATGGAACAGAGGCGGACGACATTGTTAACGTCGTAGGTAGAACTAGGGTGAGGCTGGGGTGTGGATATTGGCACAAGGAAAGAGAGGCTTATGCCGAACAATGAGTGAAGTTGGACTGTGGAAGATAATGCGAGGCTGGACAGGAGAACGAAACAAATAGCACTTTAATCTCTTTTTCGCAACAGAATAAGTGTTTACTTTGACACTTCAAATTACAGACTCACGTTATCTATTTTCATTATAAGTTCAATACTATATCAATCAAAATAATATGACTTATTGTTGATTTTAAGTGCAATTGACTAATGTTGCAATATTAGTCAAATTACTGATAAGTAGTTGAGAATAATAATGATGACGATGATGTTGGATCACAAACTTTTCCGATAGCTCGAACGATGTTTTATCGATGGGAACAGATGCGTCAGCAAGTGACGATAGGTACTTAAGAAACGGCGCTCGTCCAGCTCACTCTGAGCCGTCAGCTCCGCTACCACAATGCCGGTGATTAAAATAGCTAATCTTTTCACCAAAGGATGAGCTATGCACCTATGGCAGAAAAGAAACGAGGTCTTTGCCCAGCAGTGGGTGATTCCGGGCTAAAATGAAAATGATGATGAAAAAAAAATCTTTATAATTATTTTTATAATAATACCAAGACATACTCCATTTATAGAGCAGTGGTGGCCCATTGGTAAGAGCACTGGTGGCCCAGTGGTAACAGCCCCGTCTTACGAATTGTAGGTCGTGGGTTCAAACCCAGGCATGCGCATTTCTTTGTGTAAATATTTTCATCACCACTGCTCTCAAAACGGTGAAGGAAACATCATGAGGAAACTGGCATGTCCTAGAATCAAAAATTCGGAGACATGTGACATATACCGACACGCACGGGGCCTACGTGGTAGATTACTAGATTACAGCCCAGTCCCTCTCGAAGAGAGGAGGCCTGTGTCCCAGCAGTGGGAACATTATAGGCAGGAACATATAATGAAAAGGGCAGACGGGCGTCTCTCTGTCTGCCAAGACCCTTTTTCTTAGGAACGCGTGGAAGTACGAGGGTGACACTGAAAGTTCTTAGAAAATCAAAAACTGAAGACTCTAGCAATCTATTAGTTTTATTATATCTTTTCAAAATAGTGTCCATTTACATCAATACATCGCTGCATCCGATGGAACCACTGAGAAAAGCGCTTTACCCGCTCGTCCTTAGGGGTCTCTTCGACGGCATTTTGAAACGCAGCTACTGCTTCCTCGGCGTTCGCGTGACTCAAAAGGCTCGGTTAAAGCCTGCGGTGGAATCTGTACTGAATTGGTTGGATAGCAATAAATTATGCGTCAACCTCTCCAAAACGAAATACATGAACTTTTCAAACTATAATAATTCAAAAACAAGCCAGGGTGTTTCAAGTTTAACATGCCGGGGGCATAATATTGAACTAGTTAATGAAATGAAGTTTCTCGGCATTGTATTGGACAACCATTGTAACTGGAAGGCACATATTAACCACATAGGTAAAAAAATAAACAAATTTGTATTTGCATTAAAAATGTTAAAACTGACTTCATCACAAAAAACTGCATTATTAGCGTATCATGGCTTTGTTGCCTCCTCTTTAAGGTATGGACTTCTTTTGTGGGGAAATTCAACTGATATTAAACGAGCGTTCATTATTCAAAAAAAATGTATAAGAGCAATATGTGGAGTGGGACCCCTAGTATCATGTAGACCACTATTCAAAAAACTTAAGTTACTCACTTTAACTGGTCTATACATTCTGCAAGCTGGTATATTTGTCAAAGAACAGCGTAGGCTCTTCCCACAAATGTCCGATAAATTAAACTCGATTGTAAAAAAAAGAGACCCCACTCTTCTATTGATGCCACCATGTAAGACAGCCTACTGTAAAAATAACTGCTCTATAATGACCGTAAAAATATTTAACAAAATTCCAAGATGTATTAGAGAGCTGCCTTTGAATCGGTTTAAACCTAAACTTTATAGGTGGCTAATAGAACAGAGTTTTTACAACTTGAATGACTTCTTAAGGTGACATTGTAATCTACTATAATTTTTGACATTGAATAATAAAATATAGACATTTGTTGTATACTTTGTAAACTTGACTTTCATAATAACTTGACTACTATGTTAATATTAATTTTTCTACTGGTATGTCAGTTTGTATTTCTTGTGTTTTTGACATTCAATTGTTTAATTATTCTGCGCATGTAATTGGTATTTTATTAGTATGTACCCGCCTCATGATAAATTTTTGCATGCCATTTATATTTGGCGAAGTGTGAAGTTCACTGTTTAGCTTTAAGATCTTTCTGTACCATGCTTCTTGCAAATAAATCTATTCTATTCTTCTATTCTATTCATAAAACGTTTTTCTCGAAGTTTTTTCTTTTATTTTCGGAAATAAATAAAAATCGCAAGGTCGGGGATATAGGGCGGATGACCCAGTAATTCCAGGTCTGACGTCGCCAAGTAGTCGATTGTTTGCTTGGCGGTATGCGACGAGGCGCTGTCGTGGTGAAGGAGTAATACGCCTCGTGTTATTGTGTCGAGTCGCAATAAAGTTTGAATCGTACTGTATTTGAATTTGAATCTTCTGGAGTAAGTATGCGCAAAATAATCAGATGAAACAGCTCTATTAAATATACGTAAGTATGATCGCTGTGTACAAGTATATTATCTACACAGATTAATAAAATTGGAGTGTCTGTTTGTAATATTAATATAACCGCTTTTTACTAAATGCATATGGATGTATACACAGTACATGTACCAAAATAACATTTTTTTTACAATTTTTGTAAAAAATGTGTCAACTGTCTGTTTGTCTGTCTGTTTGTTCCGGCTAATCTCTGAAACGGCTGGACC
Organism: Atethmia centrago; assembly: GCA_905333075.3. NCBI lineage: Eukaryota > Metazoa > Arthropoda > Insecta > Lepidoptera > Noctuidae > Atethmia > Atethmia centrago. The sequence goes on from HG995388.1 coordinate 17,265,449, forward strand.
GATTTGACGGGACTTTCACTGGCAAATAGCTGATGTAATAACTTTGGCTAAAAGTAACTTAGGCTACTGTTATTTTCGAAAAAGTCAAGCGGGCGAAGCCGCGGGCAGCAGCTAGTTATTCAATATTATTGTATGTCCGTGAATCTATTACCGATTGTGGTGGGCTACTATTTAAACGTGTTTTTTTTTACCTAAACATAATTATTGTGTTATATTTCGATGGTTATTTGTCAGATTAAAAAACCGCGCAAGTGCGAGTAGAACTTGCGCCCTGAGGGTTCCGTCTCAAAATTGTGCCCGCGGCTTTACTCAAATGATACAGCCTATGAATTTCCAAATCCGCATTGAAGGACAAACTTAACTACACAGTAAAAAGTAACTTTTATTAGATTGGAGAGTAGGCCGAAATGAAATAATTACTAAATGTTACTTAAAGATACGGCCTATAAATTTTACATTGCGAATTGAAGGACTTAACTTTGTAGTTAAGAAAATATTCTCCCATACATTATGTAATATATATGACGCCGGGGAACCCAGTGTCGTCTCTGAACCAGTCTCCGGTATAATTTTTCGTAGGTTGGTAGTTGGTTTTCAATCAGACACAACACTTTAGACGCTGACAACACCAAAACCGCGGTCACTCTCAGATTGCATAGAAAAGAAAGAGACGTGCGATGACACAACGCTTGTAATTTATTGCAAAATATGAAGCAATTCTCTATTTATTCAAAATTGAGTTAAGTAATCGAAAATAAAAAACAACCAAGTTCTGCATTCAAATAAGACGTTCTTGTTATTAATTAAATACGTAACGTATGTTGACATTTAATGAAGATATTTTGGATTAGAACTCAAGGTTAGAGGTTAGTTTAACGTTAGTTTGTATCGAGATTTTTTTTTCAAAACGTGATTTGGTAACAATCAAATTCTGGGAAATATGTTAAAAATTAACATATATTTTTTCCGCTACCACAAACTAAACAGATTTGGCAATTTGTTTTCTTAAGAGAAGCCTAGTTTGGTGAATTGGGTCTTGTCAGCGCCTTAACGCAAACTCAAAGCATTTATTTCAATTAGAACTATTATATTATATTAGGCACTTTTGAATTATCATTTATCAAGGGGTCAAAATCAAAATCAAAATCAAAATATTTTTATTTCACATAAACCTACATGGGCACTTATGAAACGTCAGAAGCTAGGTGCACGGTTCCAATTGGTCGTTTCCTATGGAGAAGAGCCGGCAAGAAACTCCACGGTTACTCTTTTAAAAATAATTGGCTTTTACAATGTTTTCAAATTACACAAATTAGGTATGGGAGAACAGTGTAGGCCTGTCGAGAAGTACTTAACAAAAAAAAGAGAAAAGGAAACGGTCTAAAGAAAAATGATCTAGTCTATTAAGCCTACAACGTTCTCACATTCACAACGTACACAAGAATCCATGTAAAATAATATTAATAATATTAAGTCTGAAATATAAATTGTAGGTATATAATGTCAAATAGTGAAAATATAATGTCAAAAATGTATGTCTAAAAAATAATAATAATAAACATCGTAATTTGGGAGCAGTTAATAGATATTTCCATAGTTATGCCGTTTCTGATGTACCAGGGAAGCCACATGTGCGGAAGGAATTATTGCCAAACTTCCTTGTCTTCAACGTAGTCTTTAATCTTGTAATATGCGTTTTTGATAAGGACACGTTTAATGTGGGTTTTGAACTTTCCATCGCTAAGTTCTGTAACTGACTTTGGCAACTTGTTATAAAAGCGGATACTGTTGATAACAAATGATTTGCTTGTTTTTGTTAATCTAAATTTGGGTATCACAATTTCATGTTTACTACGTGTATTTATATTATGGAAATCACTTCTTGTTTTGAAAAGACATAAGTTCTTGCGAACATACAAAATACTTTCTAAGATATAAAGAGAAGGCAGAGTTAGTACATTAATTTCTTTGAATTTGTTTCTAAGGGACTCACGAGGACCCATTCTATATACTGCGCGGATTGCCCTCTTTTGTAAGATAAAAATTGAATCTACATCAGCTGCCGATCCCCACAGCAGAACGCCATAAGACATAATACTGTGGAAATAAGCAAAGTATACTAACCTAGCTGTGGCTATATCAGTCAACTGTCTAATTTTTCTTACTGCATATGCAGCTGAACTTAATCTACCTGAAAGAGCTCTTTGTGGGCTCCCCATTGCAATTTTGAATCTAGAGTAATTCCTAGAAATATAGTTTCTGTAATAGCATCTAGTCTCTTGCCATCAAGTTTTAAATTTAGAGCCACTTGGGGTACATTTGGTAGTGAGAACTTTATACATTTTGTTTTGTTCGCATTAAGTAAGAGATTATTAGCTGCGAACCATTTCGAAAGAATATCCAGACTATCATTGACGTGTAAGAAATCCGGATTTTTTCTATCTATTTTAAAAATGAGAGAAGTATCATCAGCGAATAGAATTATATCCGATAAGTTTGCCATCATGTAAGGAAGATCATTAATATAAACTAGAAATAGGAAAGGGCCAAGAATTGAACCTTGGGGCACGCCCATCTTTACTAGAGACCCCGAAGACGTCACCCCGTTAACGTTTACTTTTTGCTGCCTGTTTGATAGATAGGACAGAACAAGATCAGCAGCTTGTCCACGAATTCCGTAGTGGTGTAATTTACAGGTCAGTGTATTGTGGTCAATGCAGTCGAACGCTTTTGACAGGTCACAGAAAATGCCAATGGCATCCTGGGATTTCTCCCAGGATTCCAAAATGTGACTGATGAGTTTTACTCCTGCGTCAGTCGTCAACCTACCTTTCGTGAAACCAAACTGGCGACTATGTAAAATCCCATTAGAATTGAAATGTGACAGCATCTGGTCTAGCATGATTTTTTCATATATTTTACTCAATGCTGGTAGCACAGATATAGGTCTATAATTAGAGGGATCACTCTTACTACCCGATTTGAAAATTGGTACTACTTTACTATGTTTCATTAAATCAGGAAACGTACCGCTGTCTAAACATTGATTAAATATGCCTGTTAGGACAGAGGCTATTGTGTCAATGATATCTCCAAGAACCTTAACGGAAATCCCCCATAAGTCTTCAGTTTTCTTTATGCTAAGACTTTTAAATGCCCTCTTAATAGTGACAATAGAAATGGGCTTGAATTCAAAACTTGGAATGTCCTTAGAGAAGTGTTGTTTGAGAAGAGATTCAGCTAAAATAGGTGATGAGGGAAGAGATTTCGTAACCTCTATTGGGATTTCGGTAAAGAAATTTTCTAGTGTCTCAGCAACTTTTAACTTATCTGTAATGGTTTCATTATTCATTTTTAAAGACAATTCATTTTGATCTTGCTGTTTTGTGTTTCCAGTTTCTTTGTTGATTACCTGCCACACAGCTTTTATTTTATTGTTCGACATACTAATTTTGTTACTTATTAATTTAGATTTAGCTTGAGCGCAGACTCTTTTGAATATCTTAGAATAATTTCTGACATAATTATGAAGGGCTTGATCAGAAGTCAATGATTTGATCAGTTTGAGTTAGTAAGTGAATCTACTCGCCCATTCCAAGACGAAGTAGGTTCCTCATGGAGAAGAACGGGCAAGAAACCTTATGGACACATTATGTTACAGAGGTTTCTTGTTAGACAATTACAACTTCAGTATATCCGTCACATTTCCATTTTGATAGATGCCCCACGCTGCCGCGCGGTCGCAGCAGTCCTCTTCCCAAAGTGGAAACAGCCCTTCTACCATATTCAAATCTTATTACCTAATGAGCTAAGTAAAACTTACAAACAATACCAAGATGCTTATCAGTTAATTAGGTAGGCGCTTCATCATAAAACAATGCTTATCACAAATGCAAAGGCGTTTTAAGTTGAAAGTTTAATAAGTAACTTTGTTTCTTTTTCAACCCAAATTGACAATATTTCCGGTGGTTGTAGGAATTTTAATCGAACAACAGGTTTTCACAAAGAAACGTGTGTGTTAAATAATCTTGTTTCTTTATAGTTTCTAAAGTTATTATTGAAACTGATTTAGTTCTGAATGAATGAATGAATGAATGAATGAAATGCACCGACCCCAGCGTGGTTAAACCAGACTCGATTGCTCAAATGAACCCAAGGATTCGCACTAGTCCCTGGAGCCTCATGTTTCATGAAACTACAGAGAACATTGCATATCAAAGAGTAGACCGGGGGGCGCGGTAATGGTCAGAAGAAGTGCCCTTAGGATATGGAAGGATTATTAGAGCCGTACCAGATAGATATGCATCCTAGAGTAAGCAATGGAATAGTGAAGAGACGGGTGATTTATCTATGGGATCTTTTAACAACGTCGCCGCCAGGTTGGCTCAGGTCGAGTTGCTTTCTCGACTCTTTTCTGAGTCACTGCTATGCTGTGACATTGCTGTATCCAAGGTCTTCATCTGGGGTCTCACTACTATCCGTTTCTGATTTCTTGTAAATCTCGCTAGCCGCCTTCCTAATCTTATCTCGATCTTCAGCCGTGTTCGTCCAAAAGTTGATTTCCTTGTCGAAGTAAGTCATGTCCTATTTTAGGTTATCAGTCCATGTGTACATAGGTCGGAATTATAACATTGAGATCCTATTGACCATTAAAATGTCCACGGCGCCATTTTTTTACAATATTGGGTGACGCCAGATCATAAACAGAACTTACTACGTCAAGTGTCCTGCCGAAGGCTCTATGCGGGTGTCGTGCGGTCCCTGGCCCTCTACGGGGCTCCTGTATGGAACTCGGCCCAAAGGGTCATGGCCATCCGGATGGTCCGGGGATACCGCACGGTCTCCTGTGAAGCAGCGAGCCTCCTTGCCGGATTGCCGCCATGGGATCTGGAGGCAAAAGTCCTCGCGCACGTGTGGGAGTGGCGCGAGGAGGCGAAACGCCGGGGCGTAAGCCCGCTGCCGCCAGAAATCGCGGCACAGCGGACGGAGCTCCGGCGGGATCTCATGGCGTCATGGAGAGTACGGTTGTCGCAACCCAGTGCTGGGCACGCCACAATTGCGGCGATAAGTCCCCTCTTTGAGGAGTGGCTAGAGAGGCGCCACGGCGTCCTCACCTTGCGCCTGACGCAGGTCCTCACCGGACACGGCAGCTTCGGGAGGTTCCTGTGTCGGTAAAGCGGGAGGAAACGTCTGGGTGTCACCACTGTGTGGATCGCCCGGAGGACACGGTGGAGCATACGGTGGAGGTCTGCCCAGCTTGGGCAGAGCACCGCCGCGTCCTCGTGGAGGCGATCGACGGCAGAGACCTCTCGCGTCCGGCCCTGGTTCAGGCCATGGTACGGAGCGACAGGGCATGGGCAGCCGTCACCTCCTTCTGCGAAGCAGTAATGCTCGCGAAGGAGGAGGCGGGACGGTTGAGGGAAAGGCAAGTTTCGCGCCCTCTCGCCCCTAGCCGCCGCAGGAGACGCCCTGGGCGTCGGGAATCCCGGGCGGATTTTCGGCCACCGTAGGCGCGGGCTTGCGGACGGTGAGCAATGGGTAGCTCAACGTCCGGTTAGGATCAGTCCCGGGTCGACGGCGCGTCGTATTCCACGCGCGCCTCAAAGAGATGTCGTCAGCACAATGTAGGGGTCCATTAGGACCGATGCCTGCCGGGGTCGCGGGAAGGTACTTATGGGTCACCGAGGCCCCCGCAATACAGGCAACGGAAGGAATACGGGTGAGTTTTAGTCAGTAAGAGTCTGACACACCCTCCCGCTCCACCCAGAGCGGGAGAAGTTATTTGATGATTTCCCACCACAAAAAAAAAAAGAAGTGTGCAATTGTTCGTGGGCTTGCGGACGATGAGTAATGGGTAGCTGGCCGTCCGAACAGGATCAGGCCCGGGTCGACGGCACGTTGTGTTCCACGCGCGCCTCAAAGAGATGTCGTCATCACAAGTGTAGGGGTCCACTAGGGCCGATGCCTGCCAAGGTCAAGGAAAGCCATGGAAAGTCCGCAAGGGATACTGAGGCCCCTGGCAACACAGGCAACGAGAGGAACACGGGTGGGTTTTAGTCAGCAAGAGTCTGACACACCCTCCCACTCCGCCCAGAGCGGGAGAAGATATTTGATAATTTCCCACACAAAAAAAAAGGTGTGCAATTGTTAATTTGACTTTAACCCAAGTCATTCATGTTCTCTTTTAATTAGAACAATACTTTTAACGAGAACATAACAATTAATTTAATAATTAATCTTAAAATAATACCAGGTGTTTCTAATTCACAAAGAAGCCAATAGATGGCGCCGATCTCTTACAGCAGTCGATCGCCGAGAGCGTAATTATTAATTAAGATTATGATACATCTAAATAATTAGTTTGTTACGAATAAGATTAAGTAATAATCTTTACGGGTAGACGGTTTTGCGGCGACATAATATATTATGTAATTATGTATTATAATCCTTAGACCATATTTCAATTCTATTGAAATCAGCACCCATTTAGATCTCAATTATTTTATCGGTCAAGCCAACAACCTCAAACATTGTCAACAATTGTGATCCGTCACAACCTTATCCCTGTAGGTCTTTAAACTACAAATAACAAGATAACGAGTATCAAACAATTACAATTACGGATAATTTACACTGGGCGAGTTTTTCGCCTCGTAAAGGTGAAAAGCTGACCCAGGTAGGTAAATAGTACCTACGTTTGGTTACCGCCTTACCGTACCTCGCATCATGATAATATCGCCTCACCTTTCAAAATCGTAAGCTGGGAATGTAAACCAAAATCGAAGAAAAACGTATGACAATTATTTTTCTCGTTTTCGTCTAACCACATAATAATAATATACAATATGTAACAAAAACCCTGTTGTTCCTTCTACCTACGTTTTAAGAATCGTTTTACTAAGCTATAAAGCAAGTCATTTATAAAAAAACTGATCAACAACAACAAATAAAATAAATATTTAATTATTAACATTTGTAATGTTTAATTGATTTGTTACCTCCGCAATTCTGTATGATGCGATGACGCGAAACCAGAAGTAGGTAGAACGTTCCCGCCACTATCTTTGATCAGTGCTGCCGCGCCGGTACACCGCCGCCGCATATCTACCTATTTTTCTACACAAGTTCGTGACCTTGACAGCTGTTGTTTAACAGTATCACTTTAACGAATGAATCTTTGAAAATGTTGGTTTACACTGTATTTTAATTCACAATATTGATAATTGTTAAAACTACATTTAACACTTCACTACGTTAAAAAAGCAAATTCGCCGCGTCTGTCACATAAAACCTGATGTACCTATTTACATTTTAATGCATTAATTTATTACGATGTCTACTTGACGGCCACGGAGTTGCTGTTCGATATGACCACTTTGTACTCGTACCTCTACAATTCTTGGCTCATAGTCAGAGGGAAGTAGTGATTGGACGCAACGATAGTGAAATGGGTGTTGGCTATCTGCTTTAAGTACTAACGCGCATAATATGGTTTACTCCGAGTTCGTGTCCCACTGAGCGTGTACTTTACGTTGGATCGTGCTCAAACAAGTCCAAGACTTCTATCTCGAGTCCTCGGTCTGCTTGCGTCAGCTCGATGTTGGTCTCGCCCGTGCACATTGCTGGTATTGTACGTAGGTGTGTGCAAACGTTGGAATGCCATCGCCGACGGTAATAGTAGACTCACAAAACGTTGTTGGTAGAGTCTGCGTGCTTCTGCATAATTGCAGTCACATTTCCGAAGACACATCGGTTGGGGAAAAAGTTTATCTGCATTTTTTAAGAAAATTCAAAACATTTTATAATATAGTTTATTTACATTTAACTAAAGTATGTAGGTACCATTTTGTTCGATAACTCTTTTAAATTTTGTAGGTAGGGACATGATCCCATTGCTATAGAAATTTTGGGACTTCTGATCAAAATACCGTGTGTGAGGTCTAGCGTTATCATAATGAAAAACCACGACCCTTCTGTTGATTAATGCCGGCCGCTTTCTCTCAACTTCTTGCCTTAATCTCATTAGTTGTTCGCAGTGGAGTTCAGAATCGATGGTCCTGCCTGGTGGTAACAGCTCATAATGAATAATGCCCTTCCAATCCCACCACACACACAGCATCACCTTGTTGCGAGTTAACCCGGGTTTCGCCACAGTCTGTGAAGCCTGACCAGCCTTTGAACACGACCTTTTTCGCACGTTCTTGTCGTACGTGATCCACTTTTCATCACCAGTTATCAGCTTCTTCAAAAATGGTTCGGTTTCATTACGTCGTAATAAAGAATCACAATAGAGTACACGGTTCATTAGGGTTCTTTCAGTTAGCTCGTGAGGTACCCAAATATCGAGCTTTTTGTGTACCCAGTTTTTTTTTAAATGCGCCAAAACTGTTTTGTGGTCAATTCCCAGTTCTTCAGTTACGTCGTAACTACTGATATGCCGGCCGATCTTGCTCCACTTTTTCAAAAATGGCATCCACTTTATCCGTAATAGGCCGACCAGAGCGACATGCATTTTTAACATCAAAATTTCCGGATTGAAAACGCTTAAACCAAATTTGTGCTACCATCACAGACACTGCACTAGGTCCATAAACATCGCAAATTTATTTCGCGGCTTGCGTTGCATTTTTACCATTTTTGTAGTAAAATTTTAAAATGTATCGAATTTCTTCATTAGATTCACTCATCTTGACGGTACGAAAAACAAATGAAAATCACACATTTTCCTAATTTGAATTTGGAATTATGTTCTTTAAAATTTAAACTTTCAACGATACCAAAACCAGACAGATACAAATAGTTTATCTAAAGAGATTTTATTACAAGTTCATACATACTAAAAAAAAAAAAAAAAAAAAAAAAAAAAAAAAAAAAAAAAAAAAAAAAAAAAAAAATTACAAGTTCATACATACTATAATGTGTGGATCGCCCGGAGGACACGGTGGAGCATACGGTGGAGATCTGCCCGGCTTGGGCAGAGCACCGCCGTGTCCTCGTGGAGGCGATCGGCGGCAGAGACCTCTCGCGTCCAGCCCTGGTTCAGGCCATGGTACGGAGCGAGAGGGCATGGGCAGCCGTCACCTCCTTCTGCGAAGCAGTAATGCTCGCGAAGGAGGAGGCGGGACGGTTGAGGGAAAGGCAAGTTTCGCGCCCTCTCGCCCCTAGCCGCCGCAGGAGACGCCCAGGGCGTCGGGAATCCCGGGTGGATTTCCGGCCACCGTAGGCGCGGGCTTGCGGATGGTGAGCGATGGGTAGCTCACCGTCCGGTAAGGACCAGGCCCGGGTCGACGGCGCGTCGTATTCCACGCGCGCCTCAAAGAGATGTCGTCAGCACATATAGTAGGGGTCCACTAGGGCCGATGCCTGCTGGGGTCGCTGGAAGGTACTTATGGGTCACCGAGGCCTCCGCAACACAGGCAACAGGAAGGAATACGGGTGGGTCTTAGTCAGTAAGAGTCTGACACACCCTCCCGCTCCGCCCAGAGCGGGAGAAGTTATTTGATGATTTCCCACCCTCAAAAAAAAAAAAATACATACTATAATGCGAAAAGACTTTTCCCCAACCTATATTAAAGTATTCTACGTTAGAATAAGACATGGTCAACGTTTACGTAAACAAAACACAAGTCACTCACTACGTAGGTCAACAATAACATCCGTTCTAAAGTAAGCTGCGCGGGAGACTAAGGAAGTGATTCGCGGGGTAAAGTGGTAGGGGTATCCACCCGGGGCACGTGCGCCGCGGCAGTGTTAGGCGGCATCTTTTATCGCATCAAAGATAGCCTCGTAGGCTATATAACAAAAGATGTACTTGTAAAATCAGATACCCTAAACATTTTTTTGAATGTGTCGATTTTAACAGTTATTTGATTTTGACCTCTCGACTAGCCAATGCTTAATTTTTTTTTTATTATAATTTCATCAATGATGTGCTTGTAGGTAAATGTACCTATTCGTTCCTAAAAGGAACAACAGGGTTTTTGTTACATATTGTATGAGTGCGATAAACACTAGCATCCCAATTAAGTACGTAATACATTTTGACGTGATAACGTCTTATAAATCGATGAACAGCTGAACGAAAAAGTATGACTCATTGTCACGTTTAGCCTGAGCCGAGCGTGTAAGCGAGAGCGCGGAACTAGCGATAGAGAGGCACGATCGGCCTAAGCGTTCGGCTAGTGACGCACATCTCTCTCGTTACCACTTAAAATGATTGTCTGTAAACCGACTTTACAGACAACCAAGTTTTTTCAATGACAATGCGGAGGATTTTACCGGAAATTCTTCAGTTCATAATAAAATGGAATTGGCATCGTGAGTGTGTTGCACAACTGCCCTGCAGGTAGTTTTCACCTGCGATACTGGCATGGACATTTAAGCCTCTTGACGAGCGAGTAACTCTCCTCGTGTAAATGAGCCTGAAAAAACAAATGATAAAGTTTAAAGATAAAAATTAACAACTATCAAACAATGACAATAGGTAATACAGAAGTGCTATTATACATATTTACTTCTATTTATTTAGATAAGAAATTAACTATAAAGGAACTCTTTTTACGTGAAATAAACAGTCCAGCTTTGCTTAGGAAAATGTCGTTTGTTAATTTGTGTGTCTTTTTGGTGGTTGCTTTAAGCCATATTGTGGCCAGAAAGCGTAAGTGGAAATAAATTAATACTAAATATTTTTTGAAGGGAAAAAGTGATGATTTTTGCTCGTTCATTTTCCAAGATCTGAAGTGCAATGTTAATTAAAGGCTGACTTATTGTAATCTCTGTAATTCTCCTAGACAGATTCTACAGTGACATTCACTCTCAAAGAGTAACCATAGCGCAAAAGTTAAAGCGCTGACTGGCAAGTTAGAGGTCGTGAATTCTAGAATGTTTACCTTACTTGGTACAATTTACAGGACTCCTCGTAATATACAACTTATTGTTGGCCACTTTTTCTTCCCAGCTAAAGCACTATGAAGTGGTGAAGGACGGGTATTTTGGGGGACTGTCTTATGTAGTTCTGTCGTTCAAAATGTTCATTCTCAGCCTAATTTGAATAAATTACTTTTTTTTTCTGAACATAGGCATCTCCAAAGTTACATCACATCACTTGGATCTCTGCCTTCCGCAACCAGTCTATCCCGGCCCAGTCCACATCTTTGCCAAATAAATTATAAAAAAATAAAGTTAGGAACAATTCTTGTATTTACAGATGCAATAGTATGTTACTATGGAACATGGGCCACTTACAGAAATGGTCAAGGCAAGTTCGACGTGGCAGACATTAATCCTCAACTGTGCACGTATTTGATCTACGCCTCTGTGGGACTGAATACTAATGGAAATATTGTCATTTTGGACCCTTTTTTAGATCTATTAGACAATAATGGACTGGGTAAATTCATTTTATTTCAGTAATACGAGGTAAAACCCTATTTAAAACTTAGGGCTGCGTTGCTATACGGTGGAGGTCTGCCCGGCTTGGGCAGAGCACTGCCGCGCCGTGTCCTCGTGGAGGCGATCGGCGGCGGAGATCTCTCGCGTCCGGCCCCGGTCCAGGCCATGGTACGGAGCGAGAGGGCATGGGAAGCTGTCACCTCCTTTTGCGAAGCAGTAATGCTTGCGAAGGATGAGGCGGAACATGTGAGGGCGAGGCAAAATTCGCGTCCTCACACCCCTAGCCGCTGCAGAAGACGTCCCCATAGGCACGGGCTTGCGGACGGTGAGCAATGGGTAGCTCGCCGTCCGATAAAAACCAGGCCCGGGTCGACGGCGCGTTATGTTCCACGCGTGCCTCAAAGAGATGTCAGTACAAGTGTAGGGGTCCATCGGGTCGCTGAAATGTCCGAAAGGGCCCGTGGCCCCTGGCAACACAGGCAACGGAAGGAACATGGGTGGGTTTTAGTCAGTAAGAGTCTGACACACCCTCCCGCTCCCCCTAGAGCGGGAGAAGGTATTTGATAATTTCGTACACAAAAAAATAAAAAATAAATAAACGGGAGGCGTTGCTGTGTTCCAGTTTTCAATGGTTTAGATAAAGGTTTTATTACAGTTACAATTAGTGACTTTTCAGCTGTCTCTAGGATGGCAACGCACTTTTCATGCCCCTGTTACATTGTGCCCTTGTGTATTTATAAACTATACGTTAGTCTCGTGGTCGCAAGCGCAACTGCTGAGCGTGGGGTTCTGGGTTCGATTCCCGGGTCGTACAAGTGTTATTGGGTTTTGCCATGAGGAATTTCTTAGTAACAGCCCAGAATTTGGAAGTTGGTGGTGTGATACCGCCGTGCCTCGGAAAGCATGTTAAGCCATGGGCCCTGCGCCTGATCTCTCTCCGGTCGTGTCGGATTGCCGTCCCATCGGACTATGAGAGTCAGTGCACCTGTGTCAGCGCACACACATTTGCACCATATTATCGCCCGTGCCGAAGGCTGGTCTCCGCTGGGATTGTTCGCCATGGCCTAAATTCGGCCTGGAGAACTATTCATTATTTTTACTTTAAAAATAAATACGACATGCAACTAAATATTACACGCAACAATTTAAATAAAGTATTACACTTGCTTACACCTTGCATACGTATTTATTTACCTATGCATTAAATATACAGATCAATTGATAGTTACACATAAGCCCTTCGTTATCTAAAACAAAATCTTAGGCACTCACGGGGACTGCCTAGAGCAGAGAAAACTAAAAAAACACTACAAAGTGAAAAATAACTTTAATTTCGGAAGTCGGTGCCTTTGGATCTGTATTTTAGTTATTTGCCACCGACTTCCGAAATTAAAGTTATTTTTCACTTTGTAGTGTTTTTTGGAAGTCGGTTGTTTTTATTGTAAAAAGTTTTTATTTTTCACATTTTAGCGGGTCAGTTTGGAATTTATCTAAGTTACAATAGCCTAATGTCAACTGCTCATCACCTTTTACAAAATATTGTTTTTCTTGATGCAGAGACGTTCGTTGTTGAGGAGTTTTCCTGTTATGGACCAAGAGAACTGCCACTCACCATATGCATTTTGAAGAGCATAAATGGCTTAGCAAGCATATTAAAGTACCTAACCGAATCGCAACTCGTTAAATACATCTTATTAAGTAGTTCCGGTGGCCATCTGTGATCTTCATCATCAATTCCACTCCACCAAATGGTGCTTTCCGAGAGCAAATGCACCAGTTACTATAAAAAAGTCCTAAATCGCTATGGGTGTGCCTTTAAAATTTCAGGATTTCCCTCGATTTCCATGGGATCCCCTCATCAGATTATAACTTGGTGACAATGGGGCCACCTCGGGAGATACGAGTATCCTTTCAAACAAAAAAATATTTTTTTAAATCGGTCCACAATTGACGGAGAAATCGGTGAACACACATAAAAATATATAATATACGGTCGAATTGAGAAACCTATTTTGAAGTCGGTTAAAAACACACGTCGTTCTCAAAGTTACAGATAAACTGTTAACTGTCCAAAAATCGCTTAACACGCCTAAAGAAGTTATCACTTCAACAAGTACCCACTGACCATCAATGTTGAGCAACTGTTTGCTAAACATTTGCGCACCGAATATTTAATAATTTGAGTATCGTATTTCATTGATCAAAATAATGTGTCAAATATAAAAAAGAAAAGAAAGAAATAAATACATAAAAGAAAGACTAAAATATACACAATATAATATAAAACAGCAGATAAAAAAAAACTAATAAAAAGTGTAAACTGCGATGTAAGAAATTAGCAGGAAAGTGTGCCTCATGGCTGCGCCAAAAAAACCCATTTCAGCAAAAATGCCAGACACCTAGTGTCTGACACTGGTTTTCAACTGCACCTGAAGTGTGAGTCACCTCACACGGATGTAGATATACGAGTTAATAATTTACCCATATGATTATACTATTGGGCAAAGAAATGCATGCAGTTCTATAACAAATACAACGTTATTGTTTGTTTACCCAATTCTCGAAAACTGATAATTATTGTACTCAACATTATATCCTTTCGCTATGGGACCAACCCTGAAATCGTGAATAAAAATCATCCGTTACATACATTTTTGTGTTGACAAAATGAATGGAACTGCTGCCTTTTTCTTGCCAATATCCTAAGTCTACCCTCGTTTTACAGATAACTTCGGAAAATTCAACGCTTTGAAAAATCAGAATCAGAATTTAAAAACACTTGTGGCGGTCGGCGGGTGGAATGAAGGATCTGCTAACTTCTCTACCGTAAGTTGACTTTTATTATAATGAGTTTAAGTTTCATCAAGTTTTTCTGAGGCGGTCAAAGCGAATTCTTACTGCTAAAGCCCTGACCAGTACGGATAGGTATAACTATAAATTATGCTACTATAAAGGACTCAATTTCTAAGTAATATACGTATGCATGTACGGTGTATGTACATTCTTCATTCTTGTTCTATCTTCTCTTTTTCTTTATTTCATTGATACTTTAGTGGGCCATTCATTACGTAAGCAGATTTTTAGTAATTTTTAACCCCCTCTACACCTTGCCAGGGGGCGGTTAATCCTATGCTTACGTAAACATTGGTATATATACATATTTTTAGGTTTCTTTATTGTTATTGATGAATCTAGAAATAAGGAATTTATATAATAGACTAGAGAATTGAATGCCCATTTAAGTATTTTTCTTCTTAAATCTATTATCTTCTTTTTAAATTAACCATCCCTAAAACAACTCGTGAGAGCGAGTTAGCAATATCAATTATTTTGGGGAATCCCTGAATGTGCGTTTCGCTTTCGAGCATAGTCAAGGCAATCTGAAAAAGTAATTAGTAAATATTGCTCGTTCCCCGTCCCCCATGTCATCAAAAATAAGCAATGCAAAGACCCCCTACCCCCTTTGATACTTACGTAATACTTGAATGAAAATTTATTATTACATGGGGGCCCATGTAATAATAAATTTTGTGTAATATTTCAACAAAAAAACTTATATACATGTCTGAACGAATATAAAAGGTATAAAAAACTGTTGCAAAAATAAAAGACTACCAAAAATACAAATTAACAAAACAAAAAACCCTATATTAACAAAATACTACAAAAAGTATGAAAAAATATTAAAGAAAACTGTTATGTAGTGACAGCAAAAAAACAACATTTTAAACATAAAATGATAAAATCAAGAAATAGGGTTAAAACAATGTGGAGTATAATAGATGAACGGACAAACAAAAGAATGACATGTGAAAAACAGAATATAACTATACAAACAAACAATAATAATATGACTTCAGAGCCGAAAGAGGTAGCTAACAACTTTAATAATTTCTTTGCTTCTATTGGGAAAACTAGTACGAGCCCATCTGGCAGTAAACCAAAAAGAACACCTATAATGTCTACAACAGAGAATTCGATCTTTTGGAGTCCAGCAGATCCATACGAGGTTAATACATTAATAAAAAGCTTAAAAAATAAATCGAGCTATGGCGTTGATGAACTTCCACCTACTTTACTGAGACAATGTGCGGATGACTAAACTCTTCCATTCTATAAACTGATAAATCAATCTTTCGAGGAAGATGTTTTTCCCAACCTCTTAAAAAAGGCTCTTGTAAAGCCAATACACAAGAAAAATGCAAAAACTGACCCAAATAACTACCGCCCCATCGCTCTCCTACCAACTGCATCCAAAATATTTGAAAAAGCTATGTGCAACCGTGTCTACGCTTATTGTGAAAAATACAATATATTTAATGACTGCCAAAATGGCTTCAGAAAAAACCGATCCACAACCCTCGATATCATTAACTCCAAAAAGTATGCAATAGGATTACTGCTTGATATGACGAAAGCTTATGATAAAGTACAATATAACATCTTATTAAACAAACTATATGGCATAGGGATCCGTGGTAAATGCCATGAATGGTTCACATCGTATTTACAGCAGCGGCTGCTTCCTATTCTTAGTCTACATTAACGACCTCGCGAAGCATATCAGTGAACCTTGTGTTTTGTTTGCGGATGACATATCCATTCTTGCCTTATGCGAAACTAATCTCAACCTTAATAATAAAATAAATTCAATACTCGACGCTACAACTCATTGGATGATGGAACATAAACTAGAAATTAACTTTAATAAGACATAAATAATGACATTCCACCCACGACCAAAAAAAACCTATACATATAAACTTCAGTTTTAAGAATTATAAGTTAGAAATAGTAAATAAATTCACCCTATTAGGACTAGACATAGACACACACATAAATTGGAAGTCGCATATCCAAAAATTAAAAGCAAAATCAGCAAAATTTTCATACGCCCTTCGGGAAATCAAAAAAACTACAGACATAAATACTGCGTTGGTAGCATATTACGCATATGCCTATGCATGGCTGAAATACGGTGTCATATGATGGGGTAATAATACAGACTCACCCACACTATTCACCCTACAAAAAAAACTTATTAGAATTCTAGTCAATATTGAACAAACGGATAGCTGTAAGCCCCACTTCCAGGAACAAAAAATATTAACCCTACCGGGCCTCTACATTTTTGAAATCTGTAAATTTGTACGTGGATACCCGAAATTCTACACAAACAGAGAAGACATCCAGATTAAAATTACTTAGACATAAAAATAGATTAAACATACCTACATCCCGATTAAAAATGCACTTCTCAAGCACCTATGTCATGTCGATAAAAATATATAATAAGTTACCGGAAGAAATAAGAAATATAAATAAAAACAACATCTTTATTAATAAATTAAAACTATTTCTATTAAACAAAAGCTATTATAAAGTAAATGAATACTTTAATGAAAGACTATAATTACAATAAATACATTCTTAAATATATATACTTGTACAATGTGTAAATTTATCAAGAAGATTATTTAATTAAACATAATATGACTACTAAATATATAATAAGTAAATTATAAAACGCTACCTACTGAATCTATAAATTGTCTCAAATTGTCGTACACGTAAAACTTTACTTACTACTTTACTAATAATTCGTAACCCGAAAATATGACCTCTCTTTAAATAAGCATTGTAATACCTAAGTAAATATAGCTTTATCTAAATGTAATAATAGTATTTTAAGAAAATAGCTACTTACTTACTAATAATAGAATTATGTATGTTATTGTTATTGACTTTTATGCGAATGTAATTATTCAATTTTCATGTATAATTTTATTTAATTTTAATAATAGCTATGTAAGTATCTAAAAATATTGTTGCTGTGCCCTGACAGGGTCTACAACGGCTCTTAGCTCTAAGCCTTTTGTTAACATCTTGTTTTACCTTGTGGAACGCAAATAAATGAATATGAATATTATCTCCACGAAACAGCACTACAACAACACAAATAATGTAAAAGAGAAGATTAAGTTCGCAAAACTCATCTCTGATTTATGCCTTGTGCATTTATAACTAAGCCGATGCCATATTATTGTCCTTAACCAATTAATCACTAGGCTTAATCATCCACTGCCGAGACAACAACTTCAAATTCACTCTTCCCAATTAATAAATACAAATCAATACTTTTCAGG
This sequence comes from Atethmia centrago, assembly GCA_905333075.3. NCBI lineage: Eukaryota > Metazoa > Arthropoda > Insecta > Lepidoptera > Noctuidae > Atethmia > Atethmia centrago. The sequence continues at coordinate 17,282,986 of HG995388.1, forward strand.
TGGCAGCAAACTCCACTTTAAGACAGAACTTCATAAAAAGCGCTCTAACGATGATAACCACCTACGGTTTCGATGGCTTGGACATAGACTGGGAGTACCCAAACGGTAGGGACACAGTTCATGGAACAGCAGACATTGATAACTTTACTACACTCTTGAAAGAAATCAGAGAAGTGTTTGATAAGAGTGGACTGTTGCTCACAGCTGCAGTGGCAGCGGTAAAAGCAGCCGCTTCACAGTATTATGATGTTGCGGGTATATCGAAGTAAGTAGATTTTAAAATTGTTTTGTTTGAAATGCTGCCATTATTTCTGGAGACTAGATCGAATAAATCTTTACAATGAAAGAAAGAACGTTACGTTACGTTTATTTGCGGTAAACATGACGCAAATAAGGAACACAAATACAAAAAAGAAACAATTTGGGGGAAAATATGTGAGGAAACCAGTATGTCCTAGAACCAAAAATTCGAAGGCATGTGAGGCATGTGTCCCAGCACTGGGAATATTATAGGCTGATTACGTTATAATAAACAACAAGGTAATGCATTGCCTTCTTAGCTCTTCCTAGGCATTTTGTTTTGGTAACCATGTTTCTACTTTTTTAAAGCTAGAGTTCTGCGGTTAGTTTCTATAAAAACCCCATCCTTTCTGATTTGAAGTTCCATAGATATAAATTAATAAGTAAATAGCTACTTATAATAGTTATAACCAAGTAGGTATCATTAAGAAGCCTACATATTTGTACGATGTTTGACGATCGTCATTGTCGGTTGATAATAATATGCTGTGTTTTGACGATCTTATAGATTTACTCGATATTATCGTCACCTGTTAACGATCGATATATAATAACTTCACGCCATGCAATAATGGACTACTTAAATCACACGTATCCTAATCTACCGTTTAGATGCCTTTGTTTGTTTATCACCCATTCTCGTACTCTTTATTCATCATCATCTGCCCAGCCTTTCCCAACTTTTTGGGGTCGGCTTCCAGTCTAACCGGATGAAACTAAATACTAATAATAGATTTTTATAACCATGCTAGCTTAAATTCAAAGTCAGAATAAAAACGCCGCATGAAATGCCGTCACACACCGTCTTTTTACTGCAAATGTTATTTTATATCACGCTTATTATTCAGCTGTTTTAGTTAGTAGAATTTGGATGTTCTAAGGTCAAACGTGCATCGACCTAGACTCCAGGTCGATTTAACGGACAAGCATAGATTTTAGACCTTAGAACTGCCAACCTTAGTACTCATGTATAAGGACGTGTTTAATTCAAATTTCACTTGATTTCAGGTACTTAGACATGGTGAATATAATGGCATATGACATGAACGGTGCTTGGGACTCCGTCACTGGCCACAATGCACCCCTCTATCAAGGGGAAGGAGATCAGGGTGGGGTTGCAGAGGATATGAACACAATTGAGCAATCTTTGAAGTATTGGATTGGTGCAGGTAAGAAAATACTTAAACCACCGCTTTTAGGTGCAAAGTCACTTTAGTTTGACATCTGTAGGATAATCAATCAATTTTGTGAATGGATAAAGCCATAAGGTAATTCAAATCATAATAAAGTCATGTAGGTCCTCAGGCTAGGTGATGCGCCGACATTCGCAGGGTGGCTGGTACCAGCTGTAGGAGAGTTGCCGAGAATTGGGTTGAATGGCGTGCAATTGGAGAGGCCTATGTCCAGCAGTGGACTGATTTAGGTTCATGATGAGATGGGGACTGGTAGATACCACTCCTAACAGATGCTAACGTAATTGAGTTTTCTCACAAAGGATAGTTAGCTAATATTAATACACAGAAACCATGTGTCATATAACTTCTTAGCCACATAGATTGGTAACAGAAAAAAATATACATGATCTGATAAACTATAATATAACTATAACTCCTTGAGAACATAACCTTACTCCATATATGTATAATTATTAATTTATTTCCAAATTGTGAGATCAGTGGTGGCCCAGTGGTAACGGCCGCGACTTACGAGTTGTAGATCGTGGGTTCGAACCCAGACAGGCACGGGGGACAGTTCGCGGGAAGGTACTTATGGGTCACCGAGGCCCCCGCAACACAGGCAACAGGAAGGAATACGGGTGGGTTTTAGTCAGTAAGAGTCTGACACACCCTCCCGCTCCGCCCAGAGCGGGAGAAGTTATTTGATGATTTCCCACCCTCAAAAAAAAGACAGGCACTTTACTTTGTGTAAATAATTTCATCACCACTGCTCTTAAAACGGTGAAGGAAAACATTATGAGGAAACCGGCATGTCCTAGAACCGAAAATTTGAAGACATGTGACATCTACCAACCCGCACTAGGCCCGCCTGGTGGATTACGGCCCACTCCCTCTCACAGAGAGGAGGCCTGTGTCCCAGTAGTGGAAACATTACAGGCTAGTTATGTATGTATGTTACAAATTGTGTTTTTACTAAATAATATAACTGTATTTTTACTTTGTTTTTATTTTTATGTTTCTATGAGTTTCTTAGTTCAATTTGTGATCTCCTGTGCGAGTCCTAATAAATCCTTTTTCATTTTTTCTTTATCCTTTTGTCTTTAATAAATTCCTATTCGTTTCTTGTTTTCAGGTTGTCCTCCAGAGAAAATTGCTTTAGGAGTTCCATTCTACGGCAGAACATTTTTATTGACAAATGCTGACGAGAATGGTGTGAGAGCCGCATCGTCTGGGGAAGGTATAAGTGGACCCTATACTGCTACAAATGGCTTTATAGGATACAACGAAGTAAGTAAGAGTTTCAAATAACTTAGTGCTTGTTGGTCGAAAACGAGGTTGCCAAGGATTAGGCAAATTATTTCTGGATTTGCTATTGGTTTGAGGAAAGAATACTATCGGGCCGAGAATAAATATTATTATTAACCAATAAACCCACAATTTTGATTTTGGTACATTTCATGTACCATCAAAATTAACAGTCTTAAGATATTGCATTACCACCAAGCTCCACAGAGTTATGCCTATCTGCTAATGAAATCATCCCTACTTCAACCACTGCTAAAAGCGACAAAAATATTCCTTAGCGGAAATTACAAGTTTAAATGCAGTTCAAACCAAAACTAGCTTTAAAAAACTTATCCATTACAACCACAATTCCAAACGAAGCAAAAATTGCCACAACAGCCATAAAAAACTTTCCTTCTACAATACCGGGTCAAAGTATCTTCATACATATGTGGTTGAACATCAAAACAATAACCAAGTACATTTGCAGCTTCCAGAACCGTGCTATGATGTGGTTATATCATTAAACTAGGAAGAAAGTGCAGCAACACACCCCACTCACATCAAACTTATTCCTTTATAAGAACAACTGACACCCAAGTTTGAAAACTTTGTCCAACTCAAAGCTGCAGATGGCATAAATTAAATTTTGGTGTTTCGTTTCACAACGGACGGCTAGAATTACCTTTGTCGTGCAATCAAGATTATTCAGTGTCTATTTTGCTTGGATTGTTTCTGACTTGTCACTGATATACTCATAGATCTTCATTTCTATTTTCGGTTTATTTTTGGTACCGTACCCGTAATATTCATAATATATTAACTATGGTCGAATTATTAATTCACTGGAGTAAAATAAAAGTAAGTTCTGACATGTGCTAGCTGTCACTTTGGGTATTAAAATAGTCATATTTATCGTAATAAATAATAAAAACATAATAAATAAATTACTTATAAACAGGTTACAGAAAAATTGAGACCCTGGCTCCAGAGCTAGGTTAGAGTAATGGTGATCATTTAGCTTAATTGATTTATATAAGAGTAAAATAAACGTATAATAATGACTCATAATGAGTATAAAAATCTAGAATACAATCAATATGTCCATTTTATTATACAAAGTGACAGCTAGCACATGTCAGATTACTCCAGTGAATTAATAATTCGACTTTAGCTTTTTTAGCTTTCTGACTAACTGACCGATTCTTTGACAATTCCAAAGTGGCTGTAATTGGTTTAATTGAAATATATACTTTGAGTTTGTGTTCTGTTGATCGCATTTCTAATATCACACGCTACGAGTGGCTTCTGTGCTTTTGTTGCAACTTGCACAAAAAATTGTTTTGCTTTTAGAAAGAATGAAAGAAAAATATTTTATTTGAGACACGCACAAGAAATACAAAAGTAAAAAAAAGAAGCATTTAAAACTAAACTTCAAATAAACAAAAAACAACGAAGAAAATCAATAAGAACGACTTGTGCGATGCCAAAAAGGCTCCTGTCTCGGCATAATGCTGCGATATTTAAAAAATAAATACCACTGCGCTGGTATTCTGATAGGCCCCGAGGGCGCTGGTATTTAGATATTTTGCGAATTAAGTATGCAAGTTTTGTAATTGCTACAATATCTTTATTGCTTTACCATAATGAGTACTTAGATGGTAACTATATAACTGAGATCATTATGGACCCTGTAGGGCAAAGCAAAAGGGTAGGACAGAGGAAGTCGTGTTTTAGGAGATCATTAAGTTATTATTGTGGTAACAAGTTTTAACTTACATATAATGAAAGTCACGAGATCACGAAATAGATAGTAATATATTACTCGTAGAACAGTTGATTAAAAAAAGTAAACCTATATTAAAAACTAACAAAATCTCATTTCTTTCAGTTCTGCGACAAGCTCCAAAACGAATCCTGGACCAAACGCTTCGACTCCTTAGCTGAAGTACCCTATGCCGTCAAGGACAACAACTGGGTCTCCTACGACGACCCCAAGTCGATTACTGCCAAAATCGAATACGCCAAACAGTTGAACATCACTAATATCATGATTTGGAGTATTGAGACTGATGATTTCCTTGGAATATGTGGGGATGGGGTCAATCCTTTGCTGCACGCTATCAATGACGCTTTAGATTCCGGATCCAGTATCCTCGGTACAATGCCCCGAGAGCCTTTTTTAGGCTTAAATTAGTTTTAATTTAATTTAATTAATGTTAATAATCATCTTGCAATTAGGTTATGTAAATAATATTCATTCTGCAGAAATACTTTGAAATTGTTTATGTCTTACTGTTGCATCTATCTTGGGATTTAAAACACTGTTCATTAACCAATTACAAATGGTCATCTTAACGAAGCATTCTTGGTCTGTTGTTATTTTTTAAGCCTTAAAAGTCGTTTAATAGACTGTGAAGGTATATCCTGGGTGTGTAATATATGGCACAATAACAGATAGTATAATATCACTTGAAATAACGTTCACATGATACAATTTGCATATGCTATAAAAACAAATAACCTAATTTCATGTGATCTAATGTTATATTCATATAACCTTCTTTTGATCTAATAACATTTAGTATAACATTCATTTCATATAATTTTTAATTCGAATAATGCTCTTTGTATGTAACATTCAGTTGCCCTAATTTACATATTTACTCATTTTCAACCAACATTCTAAAATGAATTAGTAAATATTAGGAAACCTCATACCGTTATAACCTCATCTAACCCAAATGATTCACCAACAATAGAGAATACACAATAAAATATATCAATGCGTATTTATTTATTCATTTAACAATGTTATACAGTTATAACTGATGAAATATGTTATGATTGACTAACCTTATTTCAGTTAAGTAAGTTATTAGGAGGAAATTATATTAAACGTTACTTATAGATTTTGAACATTATAGTAAGTATTTTACTAATTGAATAATAACCAAATATTCATTATAGATAATGTTCATTATACCATATAAAATTAGGTAAAATGAAATTATAACAATATTTCATTATATCATTTCATCGTTATCTTCAAAAAAAATATATTATATGAAATTGGGTCATGTGATCATTAGAACATTTGTTATTATTGCAAACGTTACACACCCATAAAAATGCTACTATTGTTGTTCAACTAAATATATTTTCCAACTCATAACCAGTAATAAAGTTTCTTTGAAATTCGCCAACGGTATGAAATGAAATGAAATAAAATGAAATTGTTTATTCTGTAAATAGGATATGAGAATCACTTTTACACGTCATATTAAAAAATAAGCTAGATGGAGTCGACATTTCCTATCTGACTACCCCTGAGAAGAAATGGCGAAACAAACTCAAGGGTCAAAGTCTCTTTTAAAGTCCAGACATAATCTTGGTCAGATCATGTGATCATGATCATGATCTATGTCTGAAATGGTTTTTTGAGGAAAGAACCACACATATTTGAGGGGACCTGTCCAGTCAGTGCAAGCATTTGACAGTAATCGTGTAGCTCAACTCAAAACTTAAGGAGCTCAACGACTCGACGAACAATACCAAGGAAAGGACAATTGGGTTGGCCGCATAAAGAACTCAAAATGCCAGACCATCATTAAAACTAAGAGAAAAAAAAACAACAAGAAATAAATAAAAATGACCCACATAGTGCTCACATTCACAATCATTAAAGTAATATAATACTTTTCAAGGTACATAAATATTCACTTAATTTTGCTTATAATATTCATCAATGTCAATATAATTTTAAATATAATTATTATAATTTTAAATATAATTTTTTTTTAAATATAATAATTTTAGCACAAGGCTTATCAGAGCGAGCAGCTCAATCCCAAGCTTTTTTGTCTTCTAAATAATCTGAAATTTTATAGTACCCTTTTTTACAAAATTTGATACAGCTTTTAAATCGTGTAATGGGTAAATTTCGAATAGCAATAGGAAGTTTGTTGTAAAAGCGTATACATTGACCCATGAACGAGTTGCCTATTCTGTGGAGGCGAGTGTTAAGTACAGCAAGATTATGTGCTAGCGTATGCGTTCCAAGTTATAAAACTGTCATCTTCATTCGATACTCGAGGTGTTCACGAAATACTAGAAAGAGGTGAGAGTATAGTATTATATAGAGTTTAAGTATACAGAGTATTATGAGTTATTGTTATTATGATCCTAAGAATGTTGTTTTTATAAATATCTTATTATTATTGAAGTGAAAACTTCTATAGTTGCACTTTGTGCTCTTTCTGAACAGTGAACTAAACTGAACCGTCACGCTCGGTTTGGTGACACTGAATCGCGAATACTCGTCGCTGAATCGCGTATACTCGGCGCTGAATGGCGCATATTCGGCTCCAGTCGTAAGTTTTCACTTCTATCGTGTGGTCATAAGCACACCATCGTTTTTACCAGAAAATAATACCCAATTTGATTGTAATTTTTGTTATGTTTATTGCTCTGTAGATACCATATTTGCGTTTAAGAATAGTACAATACTTAAATGTTGAATGTTGTTGGCTGTCATTGTGCAATCGACAAAAGCGATTGTAAAAGAAAGATAACTGCTCGGCTGAGAATTGCATCTAGCTTGGATAATATTATCTAACTATCAGTTGACAGTTGACATGTTTTAGTTTACACAGCCGTATGACGTAATAACAAGGCGGGTACTATTTCATGGTGTTTTTAACAGATTAGAAAAACTGAAAACATTGAATTGAATTTTAAAATTTATTTTATGAACCAAAACTAACATTTTCCGACTCCTTTTTGCCTAAACTATCTCAATAATATATTTATAGATTTTTTCTCGTATATAGTAAAATACCCTATTGAAAGTGACAATGACAACTATTGTTTAAATTTATTTTTAATAGTGGAACTTCATAGTGTATTCACACTTCAGTAAAGCTAAGTAGGTACTCCATGAAGTTCCTATACTAATGCCACTTTTAGATACGATTGTACGTCATATCGATAATAAGTCATTTTGATAACAGGATGTATGCATATATAGTCAAACAGCTAATTCGTTTTACAGCGATCTAGTCATATCGAGATTAACACGTTCGCGGACACTTTGCTTGATTTTGTAACCCTATCTTGACACAAGATTTTTGTATGAAAGGCTTTAGCCGTACTGTCACCGGTAAAAAAGGCAAAGTATTTAAATAAGACAGCACCGGCCATAACCTTCGCCAATGCCTTCTACAATGGCCGCTGCTATGAACGCTGCGTAAGTGTGAGTGCGTACACAAATGTTCCAAGTAGTAGTACGTTGGAAGCGGTAAAAAGACATGTTATGTGACACCTAGCAATTCGAATAATTTAATTTGGGGGCACTTGATGATGAACTATATGGTAGCAGTATGGAAATTCGTCTGCTAAAGCAGTTGTGCTTCTAGAGTACAAAAACATATCGAAGGGTATAACCGGCGTGTCCGTCAACGTGTTAAGTCCTATAGCGAACTAGTCATATCTGCTATTTTTTAATAATATATAACGATGAAATATAATGAACATTTTCTATAATGCATATTTGAATTAATCTTCAATGAGTAAAATATTCAGTTACTATAATATTCTCTAAAATCTATAAGTAACGTTTAATACGAGTATAATTTCCTCTAACTAAAAACTGAAATAAGGTAAATCAATCATAACATAATACATCAGTTATAATAAATGTTATAACATTGTTTTATGAATAAATAAATAAGTATTAATATATTTTTTGTGTTTTCTTCTCCTGCGTCAGATCCCCTCCATTGTTGGTGAATCATTTGGGTTAGATGAGGTTATAATGGTATGAGGTTTCCTAATATTTACTTATTCATTACAGAAGGCTGGTTGAAAATTAGTAAATATGAAAATTAGGTCAACTGAATGTTATACAGGGCGTCCCACGGATATGCCATATGGAGGTAAAGTACCTTGAATATTGTAGATGGAACATTTTACTGAAAGAAGACATTATTTGAATTTAAAAAAACAATTTAAACTGCATTCATATGTAGATATTTAAATAATTACATGGTTTAACCGGAAATCGAATCCGTTACACGTGAAAAATAATCAGCCTGTAGCTTTATCATACCGATCGAAAGGCTTCATCATAATGATTATTTTTTGCTAAATAACATAGTATCACAAATAAAAGGAAGACCATGAATTTTAACATTTTTAATACAAAATTAATCAATTTATCAAATGCTCAAAATGAGTCCCTTCCTGTTGAATACAAAGTCGCACTCTTTTGATTATTTCGCTCCCTGTCGATTTTTTGATCTTGTTGTGGTGGATATTTAGAATAATACGTCTAAGTTCTGCTTGTAGCTCGTGGACACTTCTATACTGGTTCTTGTAAACTAATTTTTTTACATAACCTCATAAAAAAAATCTAACGGGGTTAGATTTGGGGATCGCGGCGGCCATCTTATTTGTCCATTTGTCCCGATCCAGGGGTGAAAGTGTTCATTGAGATAGTCCCTAGTTCTGTGACTGTTATGAGCCGGAGCCCTATCTTGCTGAAAAATAAGGTTTTGTCGTTTTGCAACCGGAAGATTATTTATCTCATTTCTCAAAATCTCAAGTATTTCTAAATACCTTTCCGTATTCAAATGCCCTTTGTAAAAATGTAAAAAGAGGATCCGGTTTTTAAACAATCCCACACCAGCAGTTGAACAAAAAAACGCACTTGATTATTAGCCTCGCGGATACGTAAGGGATTCTCCCTGGACCAAATGCGATTATTGTGTCGGTTGTGTATGTACAACCGACACAATAATCGCATTATTGCTGAAGTTTGTCTCGTCTGACCAGATAATATTATTTAGAAAATACTGATCCTTTAGGATGAGCCTCTCGATTTCATGGCAGAAAATAAGTCGTCTTTCAGCATCACCGGGCAGTAATTTTTGTACTAATCGCCCTTCAATATAACTTTTGAATTTGTATTTTTTTAGTACACGGTGTATTTTGCTTTTCGAAATTCCGATTACTTCTTCACCTTCCCTCACTAAACTTTTAGGTTTTGCCTCAAAGTATATCAAAATGTCGAGTTCATCGTCAGTGTTTATCATTTGGTGCTGCGGTTATGGTACCTAAGTGATGATCGAAACGTCCCAAATTTTGCAGATTACCCACCAACCGTTTCATAATAAATCAAGATGGTGTATTTCTATCAGGATATCTTTCGCGGTGCCATTGTAAGCCTAATGTTATGTTTTTGTGATTCAAAAAGTATGCTTCCGTTAAATTAAAATTATTTTGATACGCCATGGTTATGTAAAAAAATCACAATACAATGCAAAAATCTTACAATGAAAATCACATAAGTAAACAAAAGAATAAAAGTTTGAAAATGGAACACATTTTTGAATTATTTCTTTATAATCAGCCAGCCGCATTGCGATGGACAAAATAATTTACGCGTCTTTAGGCTCAGGATACGGCTCGATTTGTTGCATAGAACCAGGTAGCTACTAATTACGTATCTCTTTACCATTTTATCATGCATGAATTATAATAGGGAAATGATGCGTACTTCTAAAGTGGGTAAATTTATTAGTAATAGGTACCTACTTATGATAATGTCAGTTGTATGTCCTTACGGCAATGTCAGCTTTTCATTTTTCTATACAAAATTTCACATTAGATGTTAAAATTCATGGTCTGCCTTTTATTTGTGACACTATGTTATTGAGCAAAAATGATCCTTATGATGAAGCCTTTTAATCGATATGATAAAGCTGATGATTATTTTTCTCGTGTAATGGGTTCGATTTCCGGTTCAACCATGTAATTATTTAAATATTTAAGAATGCAGTTTAAATTGTTTTTTAAATTCAAATAATGTCTTCTGTCAGTAAAATGTTCCATCTACAATATTTAGGTACTTTCCCTCCATGTGGCTTATCCATGGGACGTCCTGTATAAAAAGAGCATTATACAAATTAAAAATTATATGAAATGAATGTTATACTAAATGTTAATACAGCAAAAGAAGGTTACGATTAAGGAACAGACCAAGAACGCATCGTTATGGTGGCCACTTAGTCCTCGCGCACGTATGTGAGTGGTGCGAGAAATCATGGCACAGCGGACAGAGCTCCGGCGGGATCTCATGGCGACATGGAGAGTGCAATTGTCGCAACCCAGAGCTGGGCACGCCACAATTGCGGCGATAAGTCCCCCGTTTGAGGAGTGGCTAAAGAGGCGCCACGGTGTCCTCTCCTTCCGCCTGACGAAGTTCCTCACTGGACGTGGCAGCTTCGGGAGGTTCCTGTGTCGGATAAGGCGGGAGGAAACGCCCAGGTGTCACCACTGTGTGGATCGCCAGGAGGACACGGTGGAGCATACGGTGGAGGTCTGCCCGGCTTGGACAGAGCATCGCCGCGCTGTGTCCTCGTGGAAGCGATCGGCAGCAAAGATCTCTCGCGTCCGGCCCTGGTGCGGCCATGGTACGAAGCGAGAGGGCATGGGCAGCCATCATCTCCTTCTGCGAAGCAGTAATGCTCGCGAAGGAGGAGGCGGGATGGTTGAGCGAAAGGCAAGTTTCGCACCCTTTCGGCCCTAGCCGCCGCAGGAGACGCCCTGGGCGTCGGGAATCCCGGGTGGATTTCCGGCCACCGTAGGCGCGGGCTTGCGGACTGTGAGCAATGGGTAGCTCGCCATCCGATAAGGACCAGGCCTGGGTTACGGCGCATTGTGTTCCACGCGCGCCTCAAAGAGATATCAGCACAAGTGTAGGGGTCCACTAGGGCCGATGCCTGCCGGGGTCGCGTGGAAGTCCAAAAGGGTTCCCGAGGCCCCTGGCAACACAGGCAACGGAAGGAATACGGGTGAATTTTAGTCAGTAAGAGTCTGACACACCCTCCCGCTCCGCCCAGAGCGGGAGAAGTTATCCGATAATTTCCCACCCAAAAAAAAAAAGTGTGGCTGGTACCAGCTGTTTGAGAATTGCCGAGAATTGGGTTGAATGGCGTGCAATTGGAGAGGCCTACGTTCAGCAGTGGACAGCTTTAGGTGTATTATGAGATGGGGAATGGTAATTGTTATTTGATAATTTCCCACCCAAAAAAAAAAGGTGACCACTTGTAATTGTATTGAAAGATATGTTTTACATCTCTAGACAGTTGCAAGAATAAGACAAGACATAAACAATTTAAAAGTATTTATTAAGTCGTTACTTGAAAATAAAGGAAATTACGTCACTACCTTATTATTAACATGCGACCATAGATGGATAGTTACAAACCAATAAAGTTTGATCCCAGAACAGATTAGCGGAGCATTTGAACTCCATAGGTATGAACCTACCAGCAGCATCTTTCGTGCAATATAAAAATCTGGTACAGTCTCCAGGCTTTGGTGCATAACCTTCTGTCGTACAAACCGTATTTGGTGCTGAATTAGAAGTAACACTAGACTCTGTAGTACTAGAAGGTGAAGGATCAGTTACATCACTTATAATTGATCCGGAATCTAAAGCGTCATTGATAGCGTGCAGCAAAGGGTTGGCCCCATTCCCACATATTCCATGAAAATCATCAGTCTCAATACTCCAAATCATGATATTAGTGATGTTCAACTGTTTGGCGTATTCGATTTTGGCAGTAATCGACTTGGGGTCGTCGTAGGAGACCCAGTTGTTGTCCTTGACGGCATAGGGTACTTCAGCTAGGGAGTCGAAGCGTTCGGTCCAGGATTCGTTTTGGAGCTTGTCGCAGAACTGAAAGTAATAAGATTTTGTTAGTTTTTAATATAGGTTCACTTTTTTAAATCAACTGTTCTAATATGTAGCAATTACTATACTCGCATACTTAATTCGCTGTCGAGAGAAAATATCTAAAAGCAAAACAATTTTTTGTGCAAGTTGCAAGAAGCCAATCGAAGCGTGTGAGACTAGTGTTTGTAAAATTGATATTAGAAATGCGATCCACAGAACACAAACTCAAATTCAAAGCACTTATTTCAATTAAACCAATTACAGCCACTTTTGAATTGTCAAAGAATCGGTCAGTTAGTTAAAAAGTTGAAGCTAAAGTCGAATTATTAATTCAACAAAGTAATCTGAGATGTGCGTATTAATTGTATTATAGACTTTTATACTTATAATTATACGTTTATTAAACTCTTATATAAATTGATTAAGCTAAACGATCACCATTACAATAAATATGACTATTTTATTACACAAAGTGACAGCTAGCACATGTCAAAACTTACTTTACTTCAGTGAATTAATAATTCGACCATAGTTTATATATTAGTTTTAGTTTATATAGTTTATATATTACATAAACCGAAAATATAAACGAAGACATATTATTATGTCAGTGTCAAGTCAGAAACAATCCAAGCAAAATAGACACTGAATAATCTTGATTGCACGACAAAGGTAATTCTAGCCGTCCTTGTGAAACGAAACACCAAAATTTAATTTATGCCATCTGCAGCTTTGAGTTGGACAAAGTTTTCAAACTTGGGTGTCAGTTGTTCTTATAAAGGAATAAGTTTGATGTGAGTGGGGTGTGTTGCTGCACTTTCTTCCTAGTTTAATGATAGAACCGCATCATAGCACAGTTTTGGAAGCTGCAAATGTACTTGGTTATTGTTTGATGTTCAACCACATATGTATGAAGATACTTTGACCCGGTATTGTAGAAGGAAAGTTTTTTATGGCTGTTGTGGCAATTTTTGCTTCGTTTGGAATTGTGGTTGTAACAGATAAGTTTTTTCAAGCTAGTCTTGGTTTGAACTGCATTTAAACTTTTAATTTCCGCTAAGGAATATTTTTGTCAGTTTTAGCAGTGGATTTAGTAGGGATGATTTCGTAAGCAGATTGACAGATTGAACTCTGTGGAGCAAAATTGTGGGTTTATTGGTTAATAATAATATATAAATATTATTATTAACCAATAAACCCACAATTTCGGCCTGATAGTATTCTTTACTCAAACCAATAGCAAACCCAGAAATAATTTGGCCAATCCTTGGCAACCTCGTTTTCGACCAACAAGCACTAAGTTATTTGAAACTCTTACTTACTTCGTTGTATCCTATAAAGCCATTAGTAGCAGTATAGGTTCCACTTATACCTTCCCCAGACGATGCGGCTCTCACACCATTCTCGTCAGCATTTGTCAATAAAAATGTTCTGCCGTAGAATGGAACTCCCAGAGCAATTTTCTCTGGAGGACAACCTGAAAACATGAAACGAATAGAAATTTAATAAAGACAAGAGAATATAGAAAAAATGAAAAAGGATTTATTAGGACTCGCACAGGAGATCACAAATTGAACTAAAAAACACTCATAGAAACATTTAAAAAAAACAAAGTAAAAATGCTGTTATATTGTTTAGTAAATACCTACACAATTTGTAACATACATACATAAACATTCTTAATGATACCTACTTGGTTATACCTATTATAATTACCTATCTACTTATTAATTTATATCTAAGGAACTTCAAATCAGAAAGGATGGGGTTTTTATAGAAACTAACCGCAGGAATCTAGCTTTAAAAAAATACAAACCAAGTTACAAAAACCAAGCGCCTACGAAGAGCTAAGAAGGCAATGCATTACCTTGTTGTTTATTATAACGAAATCAGCCTATAATGTTCCCACTACTGGGACACAGGCCTCCTCTCTGTGAGAGGGAGTCGGCCGTAATCCACCACGCGGTCCCAGTGCGGGTTGGTAGATGTCACATGTCTTCAAATATTCGGTTTTAGGACATGCCGGTTTCCTCAAAATGTTTTCCTTCACCGTTTTGAGAGCAGTGGTGATGAAATTATTTACACAAATTAAAGCGCCTGTCTGGGTTCGAACCCACGATCTAGAACTCGTAAGTCGCAGCCGTTACCACGGGTCCGAGCCCATTCGTCCCCTAAGATTCGCACCCTGTGCCCACTCGTCCCACCACCACCACGGCGTCCACTGTCGGCCACCACTGATCTCACAATTCGTAAATAAATTAATTATATGTACATATTATTTATATGGAGTAAGGTTATGTTGTCAAGGAGTTTAACAGAACATGTTTTTCTGTTACCAATCTATGAGGCTAAGAAGTTATAAAACACATGGTTTCTGTGTATTAATACTCGTACTAGCTAACTATCCTTTGTGACAAAACTCAATTACGTTAGCATCTGTTGGGAGTAGTATCTACCAGTCCCCATCTCATCATGAACCTAAATTAGTCCAATGCTGGACATAGGCCTCTCCAATTGCACGCCATTCAACCCAATTCTCGGCAACTCTCCTACAGTTGGTACCAGCCACCGTGAGTAGATCTTTGCTCCACCTAGCCTGAAGACACCTACATGACTTTATTATGATTTGAATTGCCTTATGGCTTAATCCATTCACAAAATTGATTGGTTATCCTACAGATCTCAGACTAAAGTGACTTTGCACCTATCAACGGTGGTTTTAAGTATTTTCTTACCTGCACCAATCCAATACTTCAAAGATTGCTCAACTGTGTTCATATCCTCTGCAACTAAACCCTCATCTCCTTCCCCTTGATAGAGGGGTGCATTGTGACCAGTGACGGAGTCCCATGCACCGTTCATGTCATATACCATTATATTCACCATGTCTAAGTACCTGAAATTAAGTGAAATTAGAATTAAACATGTCTTTATACATGAGTACTAAGGTTGGCAGTTCTTAGGTCTAACATCTATGCTTGTCCGTTACATCAACCTGGAGTCTAGGTCGATGCATGTTTGACCGTAGAACATCCAAATTAAAAAACAGCTCCCAATTTTTTTTTTACCTGAATAATAAGCGTGATATAAAATAACATCTGCAGTAAAAAGACAGTGTGTTATTGCATTTCATACGGCGTTTTTATTCTGACTTTGAATGTGTGGCGGCATCTACATCGCCACATGCGAACTACGCAGCACACTGACGTCACGCAAAATTCTGCATCGCGCAAACAGAGTTTACCGCGCAACTAGCATACATACAACATCCCAACATCAACCGTTGGGCAGTAGTCCCACCAGACACGACACCCGTTTGGTCGGAGGATCCTCCCTTTTCTATGGAGGATGAGTGAACTTTACACCCTGTTCCTCATGCCTCTATAAATGTAAGCTAGCATAGTTATAAAAATCTATTATAGCAGTATTTAGCTGCATCCGGTTAGACTGGAAGCCGACCCCAACTAGTTGGGAAAGGCTGGGCAGATGATAATGAATAAACAGTACGAGAATGGGTGATAACGAAGCAAAGACATCTAAACAGTAGATTAGGGTACGTGTGAAGTAGTCCATTACCGTAAAACGGGGTGAATAGAGACAAAACCGAAAAAGTTTTTTTGCCCCGACCTTCAGTCTTTCGAAATAAATATGTTACCATTTTTTAATTTTTTTAAAACGACAACATTTTTTTTATAAGATGGCAATTCCAGTTCACCGTGAAGTAGAGGAAAGTAAAAAAAAAACTCATTCGAATATCTACCGTCCTACGGTGACAATTTGTCCTTTTAAAAAGTTGGTGATTTCATATAGGAAACTCATACTATAATTGCATTACGGTACAAAGAAACGAATCGAAAACAATATAATTTAAATTTCAAAGTTCCAAACTGTGTCTATTCACCCCGTTTTACGGTATTACACGACATGAAGATATTTTTATCGATCGTTAACAGGCGACGATAACAATCGATAATATTGAATAAATCAATAAGATCGTCAAAACACAGCATACCAAGCGATATTGACGATCGTCAAAAATCGGACAAATAATTCAGCTTCTTGGTTATACCTATTATAAGTACCTATCTACTTATTAATTTATATCTAAGGAACTTCAAATCAGAAAGGATGGGGTTTTTATAGAAACTAACCGCAGGAGTCTAGCTTTAAAAAAATACAAACCAGGTTACAAAAACCAAGCGCCTACGAAGAGCTAAGAAGGCAATGCATTACCTTGTTGTTTCATATAACGCAATCAGCCTATAATGTTCCCATTGCTGGGACACAGGCCTGATCTCTTCGAGAGGGAGTGGACTGTAATGTACCACGCGGGTCCAGTGCGAGTCGGTAGATGTCACATGTCTTCGAATTTTTGGTTCTAGGACATGCTGGTTTCTTCACGATGTTTTCCTTTACCGTTTTGAGAGCAGTGGTGATGAAATTATTTACACAAAGTAAAGCGCCTGCCTGGGTTCGAACCCACGATCTACAACTTTTAAGTCAGGGCCGTTGCCACTGGGCCACCACAGCTCTATTGTTTATTATGCGTCTGTAAAATTAGTAGATTTATTTTCTCACGGTGTAAAAATGGACTACTTAAGTCACGGAGAAGCGTGACTTAAGTGCGGGTTTAGCTAACCTAACATAGCGCTATAAATAATCTAAAACTTCACCAATAATTCATTTAAGGCAGAGTTTGTCATCTACATCATCTAACACCTCTTACAAAAACTATACCTACACAATCACATACATCTTTTGTTTTTCCATCATATCATTTTTACATAATGCGCCATCCATAGATTAGATAATTAGAATTATGTGTGATAACGCCTGCATGTCAAAACGTCAAACAAATAGTTTTCTGACAGCTGCGTGCACAGATTACTTTAGACCGCCGGCGCGTACGTCATTCCCGTCAGTACGGAATGTTGCCATTTTAAATATTTGTATTTATTTTCTTATTTTTTTCTTATTATATTCTCACTGTGTGCTGCACCAGTCGACGTCAATTATTATTGAAAACCAGCGCTGGAGCTCTGTCTCGCATATGGTCGCAGTATTATGCTGAGCGTTGGCCATTTTGCGTAGATGTGACGCATATTTTCCCCCAAATTGTTTCTTTTTGTATTTGTGTTCATTATTTGCATCATGTTTACCGCAAATAAACGTATTTTCTTTCTTTCTTTCATTGTCAAGATCTAGTCGATCTGGTTTCCAGAAATAACGGCAGCATTTCAAACAAAACTATTTTAAAATCTACTTACTTCGATATACCCTCAACATCATAATACTGTGAAGCGGCTGCTTTTACCGCTGCCACTGCAGCTGTTAGCAACAGTCCTCTCTTATCAAACACTTCTCTGATTTCTTTCAAGAGTGTAGTAAAGTTATCAATGTCTGCTGTTCCATGAACTGTGTCCCTACCGTTTGGGTACTCCCAGTCCATGTCCAAGCCATCGAAACCGTGGGTGGTTATCATCGTTAGAGCGCTGTGTATGAAGTTCTGTCTTAAAGTGGAGTTTGCTGCCACCTGAAAGATATTGATTTGTATTTATTACTTGGGAAGAGTGAATTTGAAGTTGTTGTCATGGCAGGGAGTATTGGCATCGGCTTAGTTATAAATGCACAACTCATAAATCAGAGAGTTTTGCGAACTTATTTCTTTTCTTTTACATTATTTGTGTTGTTGTAGTGCTCTTTCGTGGAGATAATATTCGTTCAGACATGTACAAGTAGGTTTTTTGTTGAAATATTAAACACAAAATTTATTATTACATGGGGGCCATTCAAGTATTACGTAAGTACCAAAGGGGGGTCTTTGCTTTGCTTATTTTTGATGACATGGGGGACGGGGGACGAGCAATATGTATTTATTACTTTTTCAGATTGTCTTGATTATGCTCGAAAGCGAAAAGCACATTCTACAGATATTGTTCTAAGGATGGTTAATTTAAAAAGCACCAAAATAGGAAAATTACTTAAATGGGCATTCAATTATCTAGTCTATTATATACATTCCTTATATCTAGATTCATCAATAACAATAAAGAAACCTAAAAATATATATATATATACCAATGTTTACGTAAGCATAGGATTAACCCCCCCCCGGCAAGGTGTAGGGGGGGTTAAAAATGACTAAAATTCTGCTTACGTAATGAATGGCTCTAAAGAATCAATGAATAAAGAAAAGTGAAAAAGAACAAGAATGAAGAATGTACATACACCGTACATGCATACGTATATTACTTTGAAATTGAGTCCATTGTAGTAGCATAATTTATAGTTATACCTATCCGTACTGCTCAGGACTTTAGCAGTAACAATTCGCTTTGACCGCGTCAGAAAAACTTGATGAAACTTAAACTCATTATAATAAAAGTCAACTTACGGTAGAGAACTTAGCAGATCCTTCATTCCACCCGCCGACCGCCACAAGTGTTTTTAAATTCTGATTCTGATTTTTCAAAGCGTTGAATTTTCCGAAGTTATCTGTAAAACGAGGGTAGACTTAGGATATTGGCAATAAAAAGGCAGCAGTTCCATTCATTTTGTCGATTCATGTGAACACGAATGTATGTAACGGTTGATTTTTATTCGCGATTTCAGGGTTAGTCCCATATCGAAAGTTGATTATAATTACCACTTTTCGAGAATTGGGTAAACCTAAAATAACGTTGTATTTGTTATGGAACTGCACGCATTTCATCGCCCAACAGTATAATAATATGGGTTAATTATTAACTCGTAAATTTACATCCGTGTGAGGTGACTCACACTTCAGGTCCAGTTGAAAACCAGCGTCAGACACTAGAGTGTCTGGCATTTTTGCTGAAATAGGTATTTTTGACACAGCCATGAGGCACACTGCTAATTTCTTACATCGCAGTTTACACTTTTTATTAGTTTTTTTTTTATCTGCTGTATTATATTATATATATAATTGTGTACCTTTTAGTCTGTGATAAATAAATAAATTTTCTTTTTTCTTTCTTTTATTTCTTTCTTTCCTTTTCTTTCTTTCTTTTTTCTTTCTTTCTTTTCTTTTTTTTATTTGACACATTATTTTGATCAATGAAATCCGGATCTCAAGAGTTCTTGAAATGATACTCAAATTATTAAATATTTGGTGCACAAATGTTGAGCAAACAGTTGCTCAACATTGATTGTCTATGGGTACTTGCTGAAGTGATAACTTCTTTAGGCGCGATTAGCGATTTTTGGTAGCGGAAAATCTTATGGGTTCATCACCGACATGCTAATGTTAACAGTATATCTGTAGCTTTGAGAATGATGAATGTTTTTAGTTTTCACTTCTCTCGGCATCCCCGTGAGGGGATTTGAGATGATTTTATGATTGATGCTTTTATTGAATGCAAGTGTAATGCTGGTGCAAGTGTAATACTTAATTTAAATTGTTGAGTGTAACATTCAGTTACATGTCGTAATTAAAACTATATATTAAAAAAAAAAATAGTTCTCCAGACCGGATTTGAGCCATGGCGACCAATCCCAGCGGAGACCAGCATTCGGCGCGGGTGATATTTTGGTGCGAATCTGTGTGCGCAGACACAGGTGCACTCACTCTCATAGTCCGATGGGACGGCAATCCCACACTACCGGAGAGAGATCAGGCGCAGGGCCCATGGCTTAACATGCTTTCCGAGGCACGGCGGTATCACACCACCAACTTTCAAATTCCGGGCTGTTACTAGGAACTTCCTAATGGAAAAACTCAATAAAACTTTCTCCACCCCGGGAATCAAACCCAGGACCCCACGCTCAGCAGTCGCGCTTGCGACCACGAGACCAACGTATAGTTTATAAAACATAATTGTAACAAAGGCAAGGAAAGTGTTTTGCCATCCCACAGACAACGCAGATAAGTCTCTTGTAACTATAATAAAACCGGGATCCAAACCATTTAAACTGGAACACAGCAACGCTGCTTGGTGGCAGAAATCTATATGGTGCTTCTACCTCCCTGACTTTTACAAAGAGTTCTACTTCTATTACTGAAATTGTTAACTCACCCCTTCCATTATTATCAGGTAGATCTAAATAAGGGTCCAAAGATACAATATTTCCGTCAGTATCCAGTCCCGCAAAGGCGTAGATCAAATGTGTGCACAGTTGAGGATTAATGTCTGCCACGTCGAACTTGCCTTGACCATTTCGATAAGTGGCCCATGTTCCATAGTAACATACTACTGCATCTGTAATACAAGAATTGTTTCTAACTTTAAGTTTTTAATTAGTTTTTCGGCAAAGATTGTGGACTGACGACCTTACAATAGGTAACCGGGATAGACTGGATGTAGAAGGCGGAGGATCAAGTGATGTGACGTAACTTTGGAGATGACTACGTTTAGAAAAAAAGTCATTTATTTAAATTAGGCAGAGGATGAACATTTTGAACGTCAGAATTACATAAGACAGTCCCCCAAAACCCCTTCACCACTTCCTAGTGCTTTAGCTGGGAAGAAGCAGTGGCCAGCAATAAGTTGTATATAACGAGGAGTCCTGTAAATTGTACCAAGTAAGGTAAACATGTTATATGGAGTTGATTTAGGTCAAAAAAGACTGGGGGATCGAATTCATGACCTCTAACTTGCCAGTCAGCGCTTTAACTTTTGCGCTATGGTTACTCTTTGAGAGTGAATGTCACTATAGAATCTGTCTAGGAAAATTACTGAGATTACTAAAAATCAGCCTTGGAAAATGAACGAGCAAAAATCATCACTTATTTCCCTTCAAAAAATATTTAGTACTAATTTATTTCCACTTACTTTCACTGGCCACAATATGGCTTAAAGCAATCACCAAAAATACACACAAATTAACAGCCAACATTTTCCTAAGCAATGCTGGACTGTTTATTTCACGAACAAAATAGTTCCTTTATAGTTAGTTTCTTATCTAAATAAATAGAAGTACATATAATAGCACTTCTATATCACCTATTGTGATTGTTTGATAGTTGTTAATTTTTATCTTTTAACTTTATCATATTTTGTTTTTTCAGGCTCATTTACACGAGGAGAGTTACTCGCTCGTCAATAGGCTTAAGTGGTCAATCCAGTATCGTAGGCGAGAACTACCTGCAGGGCAGTTGTGCAACACACTCACAATGCCACTTCCATTCATTTTGAATTGAAGAATTTCCGGTAAAAACCCCCGCATTGTGATTTCAAAAAAATTGATTGTCTGTAAAGTCGGTTTACGAACGATATTTTTTCGTGATAACGAGAGAGAGAGATGCGTCACAAGCCGAATGCTTAGGCCGATCTGCCTCTCTATCGCTAGTTCCGCGCTCTAGCTTGCACGCTCGGCTCAGGCGGAACGTGACAACGAGTCATGCTTTTTCGTGCGTGCAGCCGTTCATCGATTTATAAGACGTTATCACGTCAAAATGTGTTACGTACTTAATTGGGATGCTAGTGTTTATCGCACTCATATATTATTATTAAATGGTTAGAAGAAAATGAGAAAAAAAATTGTCATACATTTTTCTTCGATTTTTGTTTACATTCCCAGCTTACGATTTTGAAAGGTGAGGCGATAATCATGATGCGAGGTAAGATAAGGCGGTACCCGAACGTAGGTACTATTTACCTACCTGGGTCAGCTTTTCACCTTTACGAGGCGATAAACTCGCCCAGGGTAAATTATCCGTAATTGTGATTGCTTGATACTCGTTATCTTGTAATTTGTATCTTAAAGACCTACAGGGATAAGGTTGTGACGGATCACAAAGTTTGACGTTGTCGGCTTCACCGATAAAAGAATTGAGATCTAAATGGAAGCCATAGAACTGAAAGAAGGTCAAAAGTTTAAAATACCTAACTACATAATATATCAATATTAAGAGCCGCCTCAAGAGCGTGTACCTGTTAAGATTATTACTTAATCTTATTTGTAACAAACTAATTATTTCAATTTATCATAGGCTTAATAATTACGCCCTCGGCGAGATACCTATTGTTACAACCAATACAACGTGTTATTATCGAATGCTGTAAGAGATCGGCGCCATCTATTGGCTTCTTTGTGATTTAGAAACACCTGGTATTGTTTTAAGATTAATTATTAAATTAATTGTGATGTTCTCGTTAAACCTGTAGTTCTTCTAATTAAAAGAGAACATGATTGACTTTTGGGTTAAAGTCAAATTAACAATGGCATACTTTTTTTTTTATATGGGTAATTATCAAATATCTTTTTCCGCTCTGGGTGGAGCGAGAGGGTGTGTCAGACTCTTACTGACTAAAACCCACCCGCGTTCCTCTCGTTGCCTGTGTTGCTAGGGGCCTCGGTATTCCTTCCGGACTTTCCCACGACCCCGGCATGCATCGGCCCTAGTGGACCCCTACACTTGTGCTGACGACATCTCTTTGTGGCGCGCTTGGAACACAACGCGCCGTCGACCCGGGCCTGGTCCTTACCGGACAGTGAGCTACCCATTGCTCACTGTCCGCAAGCCCGCGAACAATTGCTCACTTGACATAGGTAGTAAGTTCTGTTTATGATCTGGTGTCACCCAATATTGTAGAAAAATGGCGCCGATGACGTTTTAATGGTCAATTGGATATCAATGTTATAATTTGATACCGAATCCAAGAAAATCGGCCGACCTATTTACACATGGACTGATAACCTAAAACAGGACATGACTTACTTCGAAAAGGAAATCAACTTTTGGATGGACACAGCTGAAGATCGAGATAAAATTAGGAAGGCTGCTAGCGAGATTTACAAGAAATCAGAAACGGATAGTAGTGAGACTCCAGAAGACCTTGGAAACAGCAATGCATAGCAGTGACTCAGAAAAGATTCGAGAAAGCAACTGGACCTTTTTATTTTTTTGTTCCGGGGTGGAAAATCCTCATGGATGTCCTCCGCTCAGGGGTAGGCGGAGGGGTCTGTCAGACTCTTACTGACTAAAAACCACCCCGGTGTTCCCGTCCCACACTTGCACCGGGGATCATGGGATAGATCCCATGATCCCCGGCTAATGCCGGCCCGCCTCTGCGGGCCACCTCAAGTCTGGGGGGGGGGGGGGGTGAGGTGTTTAAACCCCCACCGCGACGTCTGAAAGGGGCGCGCGTGGAACACTACGCGCCGCCACCTCGGGTCCAGTGTGATAGGGGGCGGCGGACTTCCCCAAGTCCGCCGTCCCTGGACCCATTTATGGGGGCCGGAAGAGGGCGTTGTCTGCCCTCTGCCGACGCCCGGTGCGCCTGCTGCGGGCCGGGTGAGCGGAAGAGATCTCCCGCTCCCGTTCCGCAGCCTCCTTCTGCGACACGACTGTTTCGCAGAAGGATACCACCGCGTCCCAGGACTCCTCGCTGCCGACCATCGCCTCGACCATGGCCGGCAGCGACAGGCCACTCCTGAGATGAGGGCACGGCGTGGCTCCTCCCAAGCGGCACACTCTGCCAGCGTATGCCGCGCCGTGTCCTCGCGACAGTCGATGCAGTGGTGACACCGGGCGTCCGGCTCCCTGTTTATGCGACACAGGTACTTCCCGAAGCAACTATGCTCCTAGAGCACCTGCGCCACCCGAAACGACAGGGAGCCGTGCCTCCTCCCGAGCCAGGGCTCGAGCACTGGCCGGACCGCCTTGATGGTGGCGAGGCCGGCGGTAGGGCGTGAAAGCCTGTCCCGCCATTCCGCCACCAGTGCTGCGCGGAGCTGTGACCAACGCAACTCCGTATGTCACTGCATCAGCCACTCGCCCCGCGCCCTCGCTTCCTCGCGCCACTGGTACAGTGACGCGAGTACTTTCGCCTCGAGGTCCCAGGGTGGGGATCCGGCAAGTACGCAAGCCGCCTCGAAGGAGATCGTGCGATATCCCCTGATGACTCTGACTGCCATCGCTCTCTGCGGCTTTCACAGGACAGCGATGCTGCCGGCCGTCAGGTCAGCCGCCCAGATCGGGGCCCCATACAGGGCCATCGATCGCACGATCCCCACGTAGAGCCGCCTACAGGTGGCGCTCGGGCCCCCCAGATTGGGAAGCAGCGTTGACAACGCCCCAGCCGCGCCCAACAACTTGGGCGCCAGCCGCCGGAAGTGGGGGCCAAAATCCCACCGGCTGTCGAGCACCAATCCTAGGTACTTCATGGTGAACTCGACAGCGATTTGAGCACCCCCGACCACGATGTGTGATCCCGGCGGCGGCGCCCGTCGGGGGCCATGAAAGATCATGGCCTCCGACTTGTTGAGGGCAACCTCCAGGCCCAGGCACCGTATGCGGCTCACCACCTGTGAGACCGCAGCCGTCGCCAGCAACGCTGCCTCCCTATACGAGCTCCCCCGGGCCGTGACCAGTGTGTCGTCTGCATAACACGTCAGGTCCACGCCCGGCTGGAGCTCGGCCCGCAGCACCCAGTCGTACCCGATGTTCCACAGGAGCGGGCCCACGACCGAGCCCTGTGGAACACCGGACGACATACGGCGCTGACTTCCGCCATCACGTCCCGTGTAGGTGACACACCTCTCCGCTAAATAAGCCCCAACTATGCGGCGGAGGTAGGAAGGCACCCGATGATAACGCAGTGCCTCCCTAATACAGCTCCAGGGCAGGGTGTTGAAGGCGTTGGAGATGTCCAAGGACACCACCAACATCACCCCGTCCCGGGACACCGCTTCCTCCGCCAGGACTCTCACCTGCGATATAGCGTGGATGGTGGAGTGCCCGTGCCGAAAGCCGAACTGGCTCTCGGCCAGGCCCCTCTCCGCACAAGTGGCTGACGAGGCGGGCAGCGATTATACGCTCAAACATCTTACTCACCTCGTCTAGCAGCACTATGGGCCTGTACGCGGACGGTGAGTCCGCAGGGCGCCCCGCCTTCCTGAGCAGGACCAGACGACCAGATTTCCACAAAGTGGGAAACTGGCCCTGCTCAAGGCACGCTGTGTAGAGTCCTGTCAAAAGCAACTGGACCTTTTTTTTTTTTTTTTGTTGCCGGGGTGGAAAATCCTCATGGATGTCCTCCGCCCTGGGGTAGGCGGAGGGGTCTGTCAGACTCTTACTGACTAAAAACCACCCCGGTGTTCCCGTCCCACACTTGCACCGGGGATCATGGGATCTAATGCGACTTCCACGATCCCCAGCTAGTGCCGGCCCGCCTCTGCGGGCCACCTCAAGTCTGGGGGGGGGTGAGGTGTTTAAACCCCCCCCCCGCGACGTCTGAAAGGGGCGCGCGTGGAACACTACGCGCCGCCACCTCGGGTCCAGTGTGATGGGGGGCGGCGGACGTCCCCAAGTCCGCCGTCCCTGGACCCATTTAGGGGGGCCGGAAGAGGGCGTTGTCTGCCCTCTGCCGACGCCCGGTGCGCCTGCTGCGGGCCGGGTGAGCGGAAGAGATCTCCCGCTCCCGTTCCGCAGCCTCCTTCTGCGACACGACTGTTTCGCAGAAGGATACCACCGCATCCCAGGACTCGTCGCTGCCGACCATCGCCTCGACCACGGCCGGCAGCGACAGGTCACTGCCCACTCCTGAGATGAGGGCACGGCGTGGCTCCTCCCAAGCGGCACACTCTGCCAGCGTATGCCGCGCCGTGTCCTCCCGACAGTCGATGCAGTGGTGACACCGGGCGTCCGGCTCCCTGTTTATGCGACACAGGTACTTCCCGAAGCAACCATGCCCCGAGAGCACCTGCGTCACCCGAAACGACAGGGAGCCGTGCCTCCTCCCGAGCCAGGGCTCGAGCACTGGCCGGACCGCCTCGATGGTGGCGAGGCCAGGGCTGCGCGGAGCTGTGACCGACGCAGCTCCATATGTCGCTGCATAAGCCACTCGCCCCGCGCCCTCGCTTCCTCGCGCCACTGGTACAGCGACGCGAGTACTTTCGCCTCGAGGTCCCAGGGCGGGGATCCGGCCAGTACGCAAGCCGCCTCTAAGGAGATCGTGCGATATCCCCTGATGACTCTGACGGCCATCGCTCTCTGCGGCTTTCGCAGGACAGCGATGCTGCCGGCCGTCAGGTCAGCCGCCCAGATCGGGGCCCCATACAGGGCCATCGATCGCACGATCCCCACGTAGAGCCGCCTACAGGCGGCGCTCGGGCCCCCCAGATTGGGAAGCAGCGTTGACAACGCCCCAGCCGCGCCCAACAACTTGGGCGCCAGTCGCCGGAAGTGGGGGCCAAAATCCCACCGGCTGTCGAGCACCAATCCTAGGTACTTCATGGTGGACTCGACAGTGATTTGAGCCCCCCCGACCACGATGTATGATCCCGGCGGCGGCGCCCGCCGGGGGCCATGAAAGATCATGGCCTCCGACTTGTTGAGGGCAACCTCCAGGCCCAGGCGCCGTATGCGGCTCACCACCTGTGAGACCGCAGCCGTCGCCAGCAACGCTGCCTCCCTGTACGAGCTCCCCCGGGCCGTGACCAGTGTGTCGTCTGCATAACACGTCAGGTCCACGCCCGGCTGGAGCTCGCCGCGCAGCACCCAGTCGTACCCGATGTTCCACAGGAGCGGGCCCACGACCGAGCCCTGTGGAACACCGCACGACATGCGGCGCTGGCTTCCGCCATCACGTCCCGTGTAGGTGACACACCTCTCTGCTAAATAAGCCCCAACTATGCGGCGGAGGTAGGAAGGCACCCGATGATAACGCAGTGCCTCCCTAATACAGCTCCAGGGCAGGGTGTTGAAGGCGTTGGAGATGTCCAAGGACACCGCCAACATCACCCCGCCCCGGGACACTGCTTCCTCCGCCAGGACTCTCACCCGCGATATAGCGTGGAAGCAACTGGACCTAAGCTAACCTGGCGGTTACGTTGTTAAAAGATACCATAGATAAATCACCCGTCTCCCCACTATTCCATTGCTTATTCTAGGATGCATTATACGGCTCTAATAATCCTTCCATATCCTAAGGTCACGTCTTCCTGACCATTACCGCACCCCCCGGTCTACTCTTTGATATGCAATGCTGTAGTCCCATGAAACATGAGGCTCCAGGGAATAGTGTGAATCATTGGGTTCATTCGAGCAATCGAGTCTACTTTAACCACGCTGGGGTCGGTGCATTTCGTTCATTCGGAACTAAATCGTTATCTCTCCAAAACTGTTCACCGTTGCACTAGAAGATGTGTTCAAGATTCTGGACTGCAAAGGGCCAGGCATCAACATCAATGGCGAGTACATAAATCACCTTCGGTTTGCCGACGATATAGTTGTCATGGCTGAGACTATGGAGGACCTCAGTACAATGCTCGATGACCTCAGTAGAGCTTCCGAAAGAGTGGGTCTTAAAATGAAGATGGACAATGCAAAGATCATGTCAAATGCCCATGTTACACCCACTCTCATGAAAATCGGAGACGCTACGCTCAAAGTTGTGGACGAGTATGTTTATTTAGGACAAACTGTCCAGTTAGGTAGGTCCAACTTCGAGAAAGAGGTCAATCGTCGAATCCGAGTCGGCTGGGCAGCGTTCGGGAAGCTACGCAATATCTTCTCGTCCCACATACCACAGTGTCTCAAGACGAAAGTCTTTGACCAGTGCGTGTTGCCAGTGATGACCTATGGCACTGAAACGTTGTCGCTTACAATGGGCCATATCAAAAGGCTAAAAGTCACTCAAAGTCACTCCCTGGAGAGGGCTATGCTTGGAGTTTCCCTACGTGATCGAATCAGAAATGAAGAGATCCGCAGGCGAACCAAGGTCACCGACATAGCCCGAAGAATTGCCAAACTTAAGTGGCAGTGGGCAGGGCACATTGCTCGCTGAACAGATGGCCGATGGGGCCGAAAGGTTCTGGAATGGCGACCGCGTACCGGAAGACGTAGCGTTGGAAGGCCTCCTACAAGGTGGACCGATGACCTTGTGAAGGCCGCAGGAATCCGCTGGATGCGGGAAGCACAAAACCGGTCGAAGTGGCGGTGCTTGGGGGAGGCCTATGTCCAGCAGTGGACGTCTTTAGGCTGAAATGATGATGATGATGATGGAACTAAATCAGTTTCAATAATAATTTTGAAACTATAAAGTAAGAAGATTATTTTACACACATTTATTTGTGAAAACCTGTTGTTTGTTTAAAATTCCTACAACCACCGGAAATATTGTCAGCTTGAGTTGGAAAAAGAAACAAAGTTACTTATTAAACTTTCAACTCACTTATCACAAATGCAAAGGCGTTTTTCGCCTTTGCATTTGTGATAAGCAAGACTGGAAACCGACCCTAACATAGTTGGGAAAAGGCTAGGCAGATGATGAATGTATGGGAGAATATTTTCTCAACTACAAAGTTAGTCCTTCAATTCGCAATGTAATATTTATAGGCCGTATCTTGAAGTAACATTTAGTCATTATTTCATTTAAGTCGGCCTACTCTCCAATCTAACAAAAGTAATTTTTTACTGCATAGTTATGTTTGTCCTTTAATCCGGAATTGGAAATTCATAGGCTGTATCGCTTGAGTAATGCCGCGGGCAGCCGGGCACAACTTTGAAACTGAACCCTCAGGGCGCGAGTTCTGCTCTTACTTGCGCAATTTTTTAATCTTACAAATAAACATCGGAATATAACATAATAATAATAAATAATAATAATAATAATAAATTTATTTCAGACTTCAGTCCATAGTTTAATAATTATGTTCAGGTAAAAAAACACGTTTAAAATAGTAGCCCACCGCAATCGGTAACAGAATTACGGACATAAAATAATATTGAATAATTAGCTGCCGCCCGCGTGACTTTTTCGAAAATAAAAGTAGTTACTCCTTATTACATCAGCTATCTGCCAGTGAAAGTCCCGCCAAATCAGTCCAGCCGTTTCAGAGATTAGCTGGAACAAACAGACAGACAGACAGTTGACACATTTCTTACAAAAATTGTAAAAAAAAATATTTTGGTACATGTACCGTGTATACATCCATATGCATTTAGTAAAAAGCTGCTATATTAATATCACAAACAGACACTCAAACTAACTTTATTTATCTGGATAGATAAATAAAGTTGGAGTGTCTGTATACTTGTACACAGCGATCATACTTACGTACATTGAATAGAGCTACTTCATCTGATTATTTTGTGCATCCTTACTACAGAAGATTCAAATTCAAATACAGTACGATTCAAACTTTATGGCGGCTCGACACACTAACACGAGGCGTGTCACTCCTTCACCACGACAACGCTTTGTCGCACACCGCCAAGCAAACAATCGACTACTCGGCGACGTCAGATGTGGAATTACTGGGTGACCCGCCCTATAGCCCCGACCTCGCACCTTGCGATTTTCAAATTCAAATACAGTACGATACAAACTTTATGGCGGCTCGGAACACGAGGCGTGTTGCAGCGCAGTAACGAATTCATGTGTCAGCGGGGGTGAGGGGTGGGGTTTTGCGCAGCTAGGAGCGCACTTCAGAGCCGCCATTAAGTTTGACGTTGCCGCTGGCGAAAAGGGATTGTGTTTTGTTTTTGTCGTCTTTGATGAGAGGGTTAGGCAAGGAGGCGCAGGTGGAACTTGATATTTTCAGGCGTTTTACGAACTTTTAATTTCAACTTGATACATCCACGCGTTCCTGAGAAAGTCTGTCTGTCAAGACCCTTTGCATTATCCTACTAATATTATAAATGCTAAAGTTTCTAAGAATGGATGGATAGATGTTTGTTACTCTTTCACGCAAAAGTACTGAACGGATTTGGATGAAATTTAGCACACAGATAGGTTATAACCAGGAATAACACATAGAATGCTTTTTATCCCGATATATTCTCGGGGTCAAAACTTATGCGGGTGAAACCGCGGGGCGCATCTATTATAGTATGTCTATATATAGATGGATTCATCATAATCAGTCTATAATGTTCCCACTGCTGGGAAACAGGCCTCCTCTCTTCGAGAGGGACTAGGCTGTAATCTACCTCGTGGGCCCAGTGCGGGTTGGTAGATGTCACATGTTTTTGAATTTTCGGTTCTAGGACATGCGGGTTTCCTTACGATGTTTTCCTTCACCGTTTTGAGAGCAGTGGTGATGCAATTACTTACACAAAGAAATGCGCCTGCCTGGGTTTGAACCCACGACCTCCAATTCTTAAGTCAGGGCTGTTACCACTGGGCCACCCCTGCTCTATAAATGGATTATGTTTTGGTAATAATATAAAAATAATTATAAAGAACCCATCATCATTATCATTTCAGCCCGGAATCATCCACTGCTGGGAGGCCTCGTTTCTTCTCTGCCATAGGTGCATAGCTCATCCCTTGGTGAAAAGATTAGCTATTTTAATCACCAGCATTTTGGTAACGGAGCTGACGGCTCAGAGAGAGCTGGACGAGCGCCGTTTCGTAAGTACCTATCGTCACTTGCTGACGCATCTGTTCGATCAATAATTGGTCTTTTAATACTGAATGACCTAATTTTCTCTAACACCGTTCGAGCTATCGGAAAAGTTTGTGATCCAACATCATCGTCATCATTATTATCCTCAACTACTTATCAGTAATTCGACGAGTATTACAAGAGTAATCAACTACTCATCATTGCACTTAAAATCAACGATATGTCATATTATTTTGATTAATATAGTTATTGAACTTGTAATGAAAGTAGATAACGTGAGTCTGTAATTTGAAGTGTCAAAGTAAACACTTTTTCTGTTGCGAAAAAGAGATTAAAGTGCTATTTGTCAGATTCTCCCTTCCTACCTCTCATCATCCTCCACAGCCAGACTTCACCCACTGCTGGGCATAAGCCTCTATTTTCTTTTTCCAATATCCACACTCGTGTCCCAGTCTCACCCTAGTTCTACCTACGACTATGTGTTTTATGATATCGGGTCTCAAGGTTAAAACCGTCGTTAATTGTTTTTAGAAATGTTTAAATTGCATCTCGGCTTGGCAAGGGGCATGCACCCTTGGTCCTTGGACCTTGAAATCAAAGGTGCAATAGTGAGTGATTAATAAGTCTTGTAATATTCTAAAGTCTTCTATGTATTTCTTTAACATCCACTGTGTAAAGAATATTTTATAGTAATTGTTACCTAGAAAAGCGGACGGTTTAGTAAATAGTAATAAAAATAATAATAGTGCTCCAAATCGAAGTTCGGTCATAGCGACTAATCTCATTGGAGACCAGCCCTCAGCGCGGGAGATATTATAGTGCATAAGTGTGTGCGCAGACACTGGTGCACTCTCTTTTCCCTCAGTCTCGTAGTCCAATGGGACGGCAATCCGACTGTACCGGAGAGAGACCAGGCGTAGAGCCAACAGCTTAAGGTGCTTTCTGAGGCACGGGGGTATCACACCGCAAACTCCGGACTGTTACTGCCCTACCCGGGAATCGAACCTAAGACCACGCTCAGCAGTCACGAGACCAACGGGGCAGCAAATAGTAAAAACTGCCTAGCGACAACTATTGTTACATTAACAATCAAAGAGAGAAAAGATTATAAATTAATTAATCCTCAAGCTTAGCAGAGCAATTAGTTATCTATCGATTTGTTATCTTAACTCCCAGAAGACGTGGCACATCAACTACTACACACAGAGTACAGTCTAACGAGCTATAAATAAAGTTGTCAGTGTGCTAAGTAGTCAATTTCTCTGACATCAATCTCTTGAGTATTCCAAGCTTTTACGAGTAATTGGTCAAGGACAGCTAATAAGACACAATTGATTTTCTATTGTTTGACACCGAATCGGAGTCGCGCGGGGCTTTACAGGTTAAAGCAGGTAAGGGACCCGTATTCAACGTCTCTTAAGGAATTTTAAGATAATTTATCCAAAATCCCTGTCGCCCTTTAATATACAAATTACAAGATAACGAGTATCAATCAATCACAATTACGGATAATTTACACTGGGTGAGTTTCTCGCCTCGTAAAGGTGAAAAGTTGACTCAGGTAGGTAAATAGTATCCAGTTAAACACCTCACTGCCCCCGCTTGACCAGACGGAGCCCGAAGAGGCGGGCCAGCACCAGTCGGGGGCTGCGTTGAAGAGTGCTTAAGTGCTCCCGTAGCCCCCGGTGCAAGTGTGCGAGGGAACACGGGGTGGTTTTAGTCAGTGGAAGTCTGATAGACCCGTCCGTCCGCCCCAGGAAGAGGCAGAGGACATTCATGAAGATTTCCACCCCATTATCAAAAAAAAACAAAAGAAATTCCTAGCAGTAAATAGTCGCAATCAATACTCGCATCATGATCATCGCCTCACCTTTCAAAATCGTAAGCTGGGACTCCGAGTAAACAAAAAATCTAAGAAAATCGTATGACAATTTTTTTTTTTGCTCGCTTTTTTGTAACAATATATGTACTAATATTTATATGAGTGCGATAAACACCACCATCCCAACGGCACTTTTTTTTTATTTTTTTTAGGGTGGGAAATCATCAAATAACTTCTCCCGCTCTGGGCGGTCCCGCTCCGCCGCGGCGCCGTGTGGGTGTGTCAGACTCTTACTGACTAAACCCCACCCGTATTCCTTCCTGTGGCCTGTGTTGCGGGGGCCTCGGTGACCCATAAGTACCTTCCCGCGACCCCGGCAGGATCCCAACTGCATAACACATTTTTTATCACAATTCAAAGGATTTTGCCGGAAATTCTTCTTGAAAAAAAAAATCTTGTTGAATTATCACAATGTCAATTCCATTCATTTTGACAATTCAACATTAATTTTTCAAAAAGAAGTTCCAGTGTAAATTATCCCTAATTGTTACGTCCGTGTATTGTCTGTTGTGTTTTGATACTCGTTATCTTCAATCTTGTTATTTGTGTTTTAAAGAGCTACAGCAGGCTTAGCATGACACTCTCTATTTCTTCGAAGAATAGACACGGCTCTTTCTATACAAAGTGTCATTTCGTTTCTCAGTTTTTGACATCTCACCGTAGAAATCCTTCTACAGTCTGTCATCTTGTCTTTCGTTTCTAACGATCTTTGTCTAGGTCCTTTTTTATGTAGAAAGGATCTCTACGGTGGGATGTCAAAAAAGGAGAAACGAAATGTCACTTTGTATGGAAAGAGCCGTGTCTATTCTTCGAAGAAATAGAGTGTCATGCTAAGCCTGCAGGGGTTTTCGATAACTTATCTTGAAATTCCTTATGAGAATTTGAATCCGGGTCTCTTATCTGCTTCAAGATAAAAAATCGATAACTAATCACACTGCTAAGCTTGAGGATTAATTAATTTATAATCTCTTCTGTCTTTGATTGTTGCGATGAACAAGCAGGTTCGGTAAACAATGAATACTACCTAACAAAAACTATCGATATAGTTGTTGTTAGGAAGTATTCATTGTTTACCAAATTTGCTTATCGAGGTGTTTATGACCATATAATACATTTTTCACAATGTATAATAAAGAAAAGACTTTAGAATGTTATTCGAAACTTATTAATCAGTCACTATCTTGTGATCTTGAAATCAAGGTGCATGCCCCTTTCCAAGCCGGGTGGCTTTTTAAACATTTCTAAAATAATTGACGACTGTTTTTTTGGTTTTGAGCCCTGATATCACGGAATAGAGTCAGACGACATTGTTAACATCGCAGGTAGAACTAGGATGAGCCTAGCACATGAGTGTGGGTATTGTCACAAGAAAATAAGCTTACGCCCAGCAGTGGGTGAAGTCGGGCTGTGGATGATGATGACGACAACAGGCTGGAAAGGAGAAACGGACAAACAGCACTTTCTCTTTTTCGCAACGGAATAAATATATTAAATTGTGTTTTCTTTGACACTTCAAAGTACAGACTCACGTTATGTACCTACTTTCATTATAAGTTCAATAATTTCATCAATCAAAGCAATATCACATATCGTTGGTTTTAAGTGCAATGATGAGTAATTGATTACTGTTGCAATATTAGTCGAATTAGTGATAAGTAGTTGAGGATTTTAAAATTAGGTCATTCAGTATCGAAGATTGATGGAACAAATGAGTCAGCAAACGACGCGACGGCGCGGCGCTCGTCCAGCTCTCTCTGAGCCGTCAGCCCCGCTACCACAAAGCCGGTGATTAAAATAGCTAATCTTTTCACCAAGGGATGAGTTATGCACCTACGGCTGAAAAAAAACGACGAGGCCTTTACCCAGCAGTGGGTGATTCGTTTACCCAGCAATGGGTGATTCCTTTACCCAGCAGATGGTGATTCCTTTACCCAGCAGTTGGTGATTCCTTTACCCAGCAGATGGTGATTCCTTTACCTAACAAATGGTGATTCCTTTACCAAGCAGTGGATGATTTCATTACCCAGTAGATGGTGATTCCTTTACCCAGCAGATGGTGATTCCTTTACCCAGCAAGGGGTGATTCCTTTACCCAGCAAGGGGTGATTCCTTTACCCAGCAGTAGGTGATTCCTTTACCCAGCAGATGGTGATTCCTTTGCCCAACAGATGGTGATTCCTTTACCCAGCAGTGGGTGATTTCTTTACCCAGCAGTGGGTGATCCCTTTACCCAACAGATGGTGATTCCTTTACCCAGCAGTGGGTGATTTCTTTACCCAGCAGTGGGTGATCCCTTTACCCAGCGGAAGGTGACTCCTTTACCCAGCAGATGGTGATTCCTTTACCCTACAAGGCGTGATTCTTTTACTTAGCAGCGTGTGATTCCTTTACCCAGTAGTGGGTGATTCCTTTACCCAGCAGTGGGCGATTCCTTTACCCAGCAGCTGGTGATTCCTTTACCCAGTAGTGGGTGATTCCTTTACCCAGCAGTGGGTGATTCCTTTACCCAGCGTCTGGTGATAACATTACCCAGCAGTGGGTGATTCCTTTACCCAGCAGTGGGCGATTCCTTTACCCAGCAGCTGGTGATTTCTTTACCCAGTGGTGGTTGATTCCTTTACCCAGCAGTGGGTGTT
This sequence comes from Atethmia centrago, assembly GCA_905333075.3. Taxonomy (NCBI): domain Eukaryota; kingdom Metazoa; phylum Arthropoda; class Insecta; order Lepidoptera; family Noctuidae; genus Atethmia; species Atethmia centrago. Next base: position 17,318,326 of record HG995388.1, read on the forward strand.
TCTTTTACCCAGCGTCTGGTGATTCCATTACCCAGCAGTGAGTGATTCCTTTACTTAGCAGCTGGTGATTCCTTTACCCAGCAGTGGGTGATTCCTTTACCCGGCAGTGGGTGATTCCGGGCTAAAATGATAATGATGATGAGCTATAATAATAATAATAAATTCTATATTTCGGACAACATAAGATAAACACACATAACATATTCTTACCAAGACATAATTCATACTAAATATTATAAATGCGAAAGAACATCCGCTTGTCTGTCTCTTAAGTTTTCAGGTCTTATTGTCTAAAGGGTTTTTGACGAAATTTGGCATATAGGTAGACCATGACCTGGGTTAGGACATAAGATACTTTTTATTTCGAATATAAAAATGCTATGTAAATTTTTGTTTTTTACCAAGACATACTTAATAGTATAAAACGGGATCAGGATTTCATTTTTTTAGATGCCACTTTTTTTGGGGCAGGAAATTATCAAATATCCGCTTATAGAGTAATAACCATACTTGACAATATTGGAAACAAATGGTACCACATACAGTCACATCAAAATCCAGCGGATCTCGCCTCGAGATGAATGTTGGCTCCTGAATTGAGAAAATACACGCTCTGGTGGCACGGTCCGGAACATCTGAAACAAGAAAAAATACACATGGAAACATTAATTAATAAAGAAACAGATTTAGAAAGAAGAAAAACCATGAATACTTACCTTACAATGGAAAGCGAAGAAAATTCCTTGTATAGACAAATAGAAACGTTCGAACTCAACCTGTACATTCGCCGATCACTACTGATGAACTGGAAGACTCATTGCAAACCTGCATAAAAATCATACAAAAGGTTATATTTCAGGAAGAAATTAGAGCCTTATTAGAAAGGAATCAAGTAAAAAATACAAGCCTTTTGAAGACCCTTAATCCGTATCTGGACGCTAAGCAGATACGCCGGTAGGGCGGAAGACTAAAAAACGCTTATTATTTAGAACACGATCGTCTGCATCCTATAGTCTTAGACCACAAAAATCCACTCACCGCCTTACTCATTGCTGATGCTCACAAACAAACGCTGCATGGAGGAGTGCAACTGATGCTTAATTATCTGAGGTCAAGATACTGGATAATGAAAGTTAAGGGTTCAGTAAAAACATACCTTCATAAATGTTTTGTCTGCGCAAAGTTGAATGCCAGATCTCGCACACAAGTAATGGGCGAGTTACCGAAGGTGCGGCCCCCGCACGGCCGTTCCTTCACAGTGGCGTTGATTTTGCTGGTCCTTATGATGTCCTTATGTCCAAAGGCAGAGGTGCAAAAACCAACAAATCCTACATCGCCATCTTTACATGCATGTCGACAAAGGCGATTCATTTAGAGCTTGTGGGAGATTTGACATCGGAGGCCTTTATCGCAGCTTTTCGGCGCTTTATATCACGTCGTGGAAGATGTGGTCATTTGTGGAGTGACCAGGGACGGAATTTCGTCGGAGCAAACAAATTACTTGCAGAGGCGTTCAAGGAAGCACACTTTGAATTTGGAGACGACGTGTCCAATCTACTGGCAGCGGACGGCACTCAGTGGCACTTTATACCTGCATATAGCTCAAATTTTGTAGGCCTCTGGGAAGCCGGAGTAAAATCGATGAATTTCATCTTTCATATCAAACGCATAATGAACACAAATTTGACATATGAAGAAATGACTACTGTATTATGTCAAGTTGAAGCATGTCTAAATTCCCACCTCTGTGCCCAATTATTGAGTCAGATTTAAACAATTTGGATGTACTTACACCTGGCTACTTCCTTATTGGAGAATCTCCAATTACTATACCCTCCCCAAGCCTGAACGATATCTCCCAATCAAGCTTATCGCGATGGCAACACTGTCAAAGAGTACTGTCTAACTTCTGGCATCGCTGGCAATGTGAGTATCTCTCCAGACTTCACCAAAGACCAAAGTGGCAGAAAAGGCAAGAAGAGTTTGACATTGGCCAGATTGTTCTTATCAAAACAGAAGGTGTTTTTCCACAATCCGTCCTAAAGGCCACTTACCAGGTGGTAATCACCTGGTAAGTGGCCTTTAGGACGGATTGTGGAAAAACACCCAGGAACTGATGGAATCACGAGGGTTTATAGCGTAAAGATGGGTACAAACACTGTAAGATGATCAATCTCCAAACTCTGTTTCCTACCAATCAATAATATTAGCGACAACAGTTCTTGACTATAATTTCTGTTACAATAATTATGTTAAATGATTCTTTTTTTCGTTAACTATTTTATCTATTCTATTTGTTCAATGCAGACTATAATAACAAGTGTTTTAAAGACTCCCAATTTGTTTTGTAATACGAGTATAAAACTTATGTGTAGTCTATCTGGAACGTCATTTGTTTATCTGTTAGCCATACATTAACTAAATTTTGATGAACCTATTGTTATTTATTTAATGTCATAGTGCATGATTTGTTTGTTAATTGATTTAGTTATAAATATAACTTCAAATTTTATTGTAAAAGGAATTAAAATTCCCTTTTGGTGGGCGGTATGTAATTGCATGGCAAATATATAATTGTCTGTCTTGCTCATTAAAGTAGTGCGGAATAAATCATCATACAGTAAAGACGTGTTTATTTTTCTATGAAGTCCTACAATCAATATTGAACCTTAATCACATCAACACTCCCGAAGCAGCCGTGTCCGGTGAGGACCTTCGTCAGGCGGAAGGTGAGGACGCTGTGGCGCCTCTCTAGCCATTCCTCAAAGAGAGGACTTATCGCCGCAATTGTGGCGTGCCAAGCACTGGGTTGTGACAATCGCACTCTCCATGTTGCCATGAGATCCCGCCGGACCTCTGTCCGCTGTGCCATGAATTCTCACGGCAGCGGAGTTACGCCCCGGCGTTTCGCCTTCTCGCGCCACTCCCATACGTGCGCGAAGACTTTTGCCTCCACTTGTCTTTCAATCAATCAATCAACTCAGCCTATAATAGTCCACTGCTGGACATAGGCCTCTCCAAGGACAGAACACCCTGTCCCTACGCATCCAGTCTGTCCTAGCCACCTTTTTAAGGTCGTCGGTCCATCTAGCTGGGGGGCGTCCCACACTACGCTTGCCGATACGCGGTCTCCTCCAGGACTCGTCTGCTCCATCGGCCATCGGTCCTTCGACAAACGTGTATTTTCTGAATAGTTACGAGCTACTTCAACACAGAATGAGCCAACGCCCGTAAAAAGAACATTATTTCTAGAAGATACCTCATTTTCATCACTCTCAATTATTAGCAAGAACAAATACTTTAAACATTAAAGAGAGCTTGCATAAGAAAGGTACATTTTCTTAAACCTGATAAAAAATGGAAACGAAATGCCAAGTAAAAGTGCAATGAACAACAAAAGGCACGCCTCGTATTTCTCCTGCAACGAGAAAAAAGGAAAAGAAAAAATAAAGTGGAGAGAGAACCACATTTTTAAATTCTCATTAGTTCGCTTACTTGAAGGGGACACTTTCATTCCTACCAAAACATGATTGTTTACGAGCATTTCAGCATGAATTTGATTACTGTAAACTCAAACGGCCGAAAACGCGCGAGAGAAAATTTAATTTTTAAAACCATACAGGGCTTTTATGCCCTCGTATGGTCTAGTTTTATTTCGGAAAACATAGCAGTAATAATTTAGCCAGGCCGACGGCTAGCCGCTCAAATAAAAGTCGAAAAAAATTCTCTGGCCACATGTGCTTTTTCGGCCTATGTGGAATTGTGTCCATGTATTTGCTATCTCTACGACCACTGTGGCTACGGCTAAATAGATTCCATATGGGTTTCAAAGTTCTTTGTCCCGATATTGACTTTCAAGTGTTGTGTGACGATTTTTAGCAATTTTGCTATAGTTGTATCGTAACAATGGATTCTTTTGTGTGGTTTTGTTTGCGTAGAAAAACAATTTCAAAACAGTTTAGCTATTCAACAACTTTAGTTATTCAATTTAACCAACTTTTTATTATTATTTTACGCACATTTCATAGTAATCCTTGGTTTTATTCTACTCCTATACAAGTTACCTAGATAAATCAAATTGATGGCTGATTAGTCAATAAGTTTTATTCTAGACTAGTATTGTATTTTCATAACTTATTAACATAATTCAGAGCTGTAAGTGCCAGTTGTCAATTAATTACATAATCAGTATTGGTGCTAATCAGACTTATCAGATTGCTGAGTATAGGATAAGAATTTAATCCAAGATGCTATAGGATAGTTGTATTTTCGAATCAAAAATGATTCGAAGTTACGATAGAGGTCATGTCCAGCAGCGAACTGCTATAGGCTGCTGATGATGTAGGACAAAGGCTTCGTCCATACAAAGAAGGATAAATGAGAAATGATTTTATTTCTGTAAGTAAGTTTTTACAAACACTTTTACACGTGAAACATTTTTTTTAAACTAGATGAGGTCGGCGTTTCCTATCTGACTACTCTGAAAAGAAATACCGAAACAAACTCAGAGGTCACAGTCTCTTTTAAAGTCCAGACATAATCTTGGTCAGATCATGTGAAGACCATGTCGATTGGTGTCTGAAATGGTCTTTTGATGAAATAACCACACAGATTGAGTGGACCTGTCCAGTCAGTGCACGCATTTGTCAGTAGTTGTGCAGCTCAACTCATAACTAAAGGAGCTCAACGATTCAACGGACAATACCAAAGAAAGAACATTTAGCTAGGCCGCAAAAAATACTCAAAACTGCCAGACCATATTAAAAACTAAATGAGAATAAAACAAAATTAAACAATGACCCACATAGTCTTCACATTTACAATAATTAAAACAATATAATACTACACAGAGTAAATATTCATGTCGTTGCATAAATAAAATTCCTCAATGTCAATGTGTATATCCGGACATAATCTTGGTCAGATCATTTGAGGACCATGTAGGTTGGTGTCCGAAATGGTCTTTTGAGGAAAGAACCACACAGATTTGAGTGGACCTGTCCAGTCAGTGCACGCATTTGTCAGTTATCATGCAGCTCAACTCAAAACTTAAGGAGCTCAATGATTTGACGAACAATAGTTGCGGCCAAAGAAAAGACATTTGGGTAGGCCGCATAAAGTACTCAAACTGCCAGACCAGCATTAAAACTAACTAAGAGACAAAAAAAAACAAACAATGACCCACATAGTACTCACATTCCTAATAATTAAAATAATATAATATAATAATATATAAAGTAAATATTCATGTCATTGTTTATACAGAATAATAAAATATAAATAGCTAGCAAAATAAAAAGAGTAAAAAAACAACATTCACTGTAAGTTTATTGGAGCAGCTCAATCCCAAGCCTTTTTTAGATCTTTTCTCCGTTATCAGAATTACTTTAAAAACAATTTTATTTCCTGAGACTTAGTGGCGTCCAGCATGGGCCAGGCGTGGCGCCTGGCCCATGCTGGACGCCACTAAGACGCGGAGAAAAATCCTTCTTTGTATCAGAAAGCCTGTAATAAGTCTGAGACTTATTATAAGCTTTTCTGTAATTTAAGTAAAGAGCTATTATCTGTATTTTTTTCAAAATGTTAGGCTCGTTCGTTTCGTGGGTAATAGTACATTTTCATCTATGATCTTAAATAACTTTAAAAGTATTCATTTTAAAATTATAAATATATATCTAAAATCCTTACAATACATTTCCTCTTTCCTTTCATTTGATATGTCACACAAGTGTGCAATTCTTTTTTTTTTCTTTCTAATTTGTCTCCCAAACGTGAAGAGTGTCCCTTATTCAAAAGTAATTTACTTACGTTACACGTCCATGTTTGGGTCACAGAAATTCATGTGTTGCAAATTTCAACTTATTCAGTTCAAATTGGCTGTGACAGTCGGACAGATAGACACACGAGTGATCCTATAAGGATTCAGTTTTTTCCTTTTTTAGGGTTCCGTACCTCACGGAACCCTAAAAAACGAGTCAGCAATGATCGTCTTTAATAACATTCCCTACAATTTAAGACTAATATCATTGCTGAATCGTCCGACGACTCGGTACGAATACATAACTTTTGATGTAATGCGTCACTACACTCCCCACATTGTAGACTTGTCGTCTCTTTGGTAAACAAGTAAGTTTTGTGTGTTCGTTTAGGTATTTTAATGCTTTTTATGAATTAGAGTAGGATAGATAGATAGAGACAAAGAGACCCGAGTATAAATTTGAATTATTAATTCACTGGAGTTGTCTGACATGTGCTAGCTGTCACTTTGTGTAACAAAATTGTCATATTTATTGTATTCTAATCTTTTACACTTATGATTATACATTTATTTTACACTTATATAAATCGATTAAACTAAACGTTCACCATTACAATAAATATGTAAATTTTATTACACAAAGTGACAGCTAGTGAATGTCAGATTACTCCAATGAATTGATAATTCGACTTTAGTAGGTAAGACTTCTCCTGAATCTAGGCCATTGAATGACTGCTACAATAACCGGTAGATATTATAATAATCGCTACGCTTAGCAGGCAGATTGTTGTTCGCCGGAATGTTGTTATAAGCAACCATGTCACCTTGTTGTTGCACAAATACTCCATGATGCACATTTTCCGAACATGATCCCTTTGCTTTTACCACAATTTAATCGTTTTTCTAACACATGAATACTGCTCTAGTGATCAGGATGACACGCGAATACGTCCGCCCTAACCTTCTTCAACCAGGACATAATATACAATGTGTCTGCATACGGTGTGCTGAAATTTAAGGGTATGGTACAGACCGTCAAACTGAACCACTTTCTCCCGGGGACCAACATCGCGTAAAAATTATCAGTCGTCCCATACATTTGGTCGAGTAAGTATTGAAGTTTTGTATGGGATGACTGATTTTTTTTTCACGATTACGATATAAGTCACCGGGACAGAGTTGCTCAGCTTAATGGTCTGCACCACACCCTTATTTTTTGGCACACCGTATACAGACACAGTGTATAATGAATCTTAAGAAGCGGTTAAATATAGTATAAGCGGTTGACTTGAACCACCCACGGTTCAAGTCAACCAAAAGAATACAATCTACGCAGGTAACTCCACGAAACACGCCAAAAACGACACTAAATTGATACCCAGAAAGAACTCACCGGTATTACTAGTAAGCTATAAATATCAAGTAATATGTTTTCCCGTTTTCGCCGTCTTTCCCAGTCCGACATGAATATATTTTAGGAAAATTATGTAGCTCATTCGAGAAAGGTAATATCCATCGGCTTGGCGACCTACCTATGCGAGATTTTTGTCACAGACAATTTGTTACAATCCTTTATATTTTTGGGGAATATGCGAGGGGTGACTGTATCAAATAACCCTTGTTATTGTAGCTACTCGTGGGAAGGTACTTATGGGTCACCGAGGCCCCCGCAACACAGGCAACGGAAGGAATACGGGTCGGTTTTAGTCAGTAAGAGTCTGACACACCCTCCCGCTCCACCCAGAGCGGGAGAAGTTGATGATTTCCCATTCAAAAAAAATAATTGTAGCTATAGAAGCCAATTTATAATGTCTGTATTATTTATGAATTTATGCTTAAGACTTTTGTCTGCTTTTGTTGGTACTTTCTAATAGGTTAATCCGAAACCTAATCCTAATCCAAAGCTCAGACTTTCTAGGAATCTCAAAACCTCACATTTTGAGATTCCTAGAAAGTCTGAGCTGTCTGGCTTTTTTTTTTGGGTGGGAAATCATCAAATAACTTCTCCTGCTCTGGGCGGAGCGAGAGGGTGTGTCAGACTCTTACTGACTAAAACCCACCCGTATTCCTTCCTGTTGCCTGTGTTGCCAGGGGCCTCGGTGACCCATAAGTACCTTCCCGCGACCCCGGCAGGCATCGGCCCTAGTGGACCCCTACACTTGTGCTGACGACATCTCTTTGAGGCGCGCGTGGAATACGACGCGCCGTCGACCCGGGCCTGGTCCTTACCGGACGGTTAGCTACCCATTGCAATAGGCTTGTCTTTATTATACTTGAATTACCATTAGTACAACAATTCCGCTGCTATGTACTGGAACATAAAAGAGTGTCCATTAGTATATTTAATTGCGTTTGCTTGACTACCCGGGGTGCCCCCCGGGTAGTCAAGCAAGTATTTTTACTACAAAAGAAGGACTTTTAACTAATGCAGGCTCCTCTAGGACCCCTGAAACGGACGCAAACGGATCCCTAAATAGAAAAATGGTTTTGACAGACCCGCAATACTATTGAATGGCGTATCAAGAAGGACTTTTAACTAATGCAGGCTCCTCTAGGACCCCTGAAACGGACGCAAACGGATGCCTGAATCGAAAAATGGTTTAGACAGACCCGCAATACTTTTGAATGGCGTATCAAGAAGGACTTTTAACTAATGCAGGCTCCTCTAGGACCCCTGAAACGGACGCAAACGAATCCCTAAATCGAAAAATGGTTTTGACAGACCCGCAATACTATTGAATGGCGTATCAAGAAGGACTTTTAACTAATGCAAGCTCCTCTAGGACCCCTGAAACGGACGCAAGCGGATCCCTAAATCGAAAAATGGTTTTGACAGACCCGCAATACTATTGAATGGCGTATCAAGAAGGACTTTTAACTAATGCAGGCTCCTCTAGGACCCCTGAAACGGACGCAAACGGATCCCTAGTTCGAAAAATGGTTTTGACAGACCCGCAATACTATTGAATGGCGTATCAAGAAGGACTTTTAACTAATGCAGGCTCCTCTAGGACCCCTGAAACGGACGCAAACGGATCCCTAAATCGAAAAATGGTTTTGACAGACCCGCAATACTATTGAATGGCGTATCAAGAAGGACTTTTAACTAATGCAGGCTCCTCTAGGACCCCTGAAACGGACGCAAACGGATCCCTAAATCGAAAAATGGTTTTGACAGACCCGCAATACTATTGAATGGCGTATCAAGAAGGACTTTTAACTAATGCAGGCTCCTCTAGGACCCCTGAAACGGACGCAAACGGATCCCTAAATCGAAAAATGGTTTTGACAGACCCGCAATACTATTGAATGGCGTATCAAGAAGGACTTTTAACTAATGCAGGCTCCTCTAGGACCCCTGAAACGGACGCAAACGGATCCCTAGTTCGAAAAATGGTTTTGACAGACCCGCAATACTATTGAATGGCGTATCAAGAAGGACTTTTAACTAATGCAGGCTCCTCTAGGACCCCTGAAACGGACGCAAACGGATCCCTAAATAGAAAAATGGTTTTGACAGACCCGCAATACTATTGAATGGCGTATCAAGAAGGACTTTTAACTAATGCAGGCTCCTCTAGGACCCCTGAAACGGACGCAAACGGATCCCTAAATAGAAAAATGGTTTTGACAGACCCGCAATACTATTGAATGGCGTATCAAGAAGGACTTTTAACTAATGCAGGCTCCTCTAGGACCCCTGAAACGGACGCAAACGGATCCCTAGTTCGAAAAATGGTTTTGACAGACCCGCAATACTATTGAATGGCGTATCAAGAAGGACTTTTAACTAATGCAGGCTCCTCTAGGACCCCTGAAACGGACGCAAACGGATCCCTAAATAGAAAAATGGTTTTGACAGACCCGCAATACTATTGAATGGCGTATCAAGAAGGACTTTTAACTAATGCAGGCTCCTCTAGGACCCCTGAAACGGACGCAAACGGATGCCTGAATCGAAAAATGGTTTAGACAGACCCGCAATACTTTTGAATGGCGTATCAAGAAGGACTTTTAACTAATGCAGGCTCCTCTAGGACCACTGAAACGGACGCAAACGGATCCCTAAATCGAAAAATGGTTTTGACAGACCCGCAATACTATTGAATGGCGTATCAAGAAGGACTTTTAACTAATGCAGGCTCCTCTAGAACCCCTGAAACGGACGCAAACGGATCCCTAGTTCGAAAAATGGTTTTGACAGACCCGCAATACTATTGAATGGCGTATCAAGAAGGACTTTTAACTAATGCAGGCTCCTCTAGGACCCCTGAAACGGACGCAAACGGATCCCTAAATCGAAAAATGGTTTTGACAGACCCGCAATACTATTGAATGGCGTATCAAGAAGGACTTTTAACTAATGCAGGCTCCTCTAGGACCCCTGAAACGGACGCAAACGGTTCCCTAGTTCGAAAAATGGTTTTGACAGACCGGCAATACTATTGAATGGCGTATCAAGAAGGACTTTTAACTAATGCAGGCTCCTCTAGGACCCCTGAAACGGACGCAAACGGATGCCTGAATCGAAAAATGGTTTTGACAGACCCGCAATACTTTTGACTGGCGTATCAAGAAGGACTTTTAACTAATGCAGGCTCCTCTAGGACCCCTGAAACGGACGCAAACGGATGCCTGAATCAAAAAATGGTTTTGACAGACCCGCAATACTTTTGAATGGCGTATCCAAAGATACACACCATAGCATGAACGAGAAAACAAAAATATCATCCGTGGAAGGGAACCCCACTATTTTTTTTCTTTCAAGGTTTTATTTAATCACTTTGTCGGCGTGATAAATATGTATACCTAAATTACAGCTTTCTAGTAATAAGAGTCTCTGAGCTAAGCCGCGGACAGACAGACAGACAGACGGACATATAGAAATTAAAAGGTTTCCTTGTTGATAACGGAACCCTAAAAAGGAGGCGGTTATGCATTCGGCGAGTTTTTATATTTTATTTGCATAAGATAACGTAACATCACGCCTTGTTTCCTTGGTTGGGCAGAGGTGTACCTGTAGTACACCCACATTTCACCAGTTATGTTTAAGTCCCATGTAATAGGGGGCGAGCCTATTGCCATCAACCGGGCACACATCCGGACTCCGGGCTGCTGCTGAGATATTCCAAATAGAAAAACCCAATAACACTTTGCCCGACCCGGGAATCGAACCCAGGACCTCATGCTCAGCAGTAGCGCTTACAACCACTAGACCAACGAGGCAGTCATTTATTTGCATGATTTTTTATTTGCATGAATACTTTATGAGTTAGCTTCAATAATATGTTTTAAATCCACATCATCTATATTAAGACGCTGAGAACACCTAAACCGCGGTCACTGTCAGATTGCATAGAAAAGAAAGAGAAGCGCGATGACAACTCTTGTAATTTATTGCAAAATATGAAGCAATTACTTATTTACTCAAAATTGAGTTGAGTAATCGAAAATAAAAAACAACCAAGTTCTGTATTCAAATAAGACGTTTATTTATTTATTTATTTATTTAATACTTTACGCACACAAATGTACAGAGGCGGACTTAATGCCATAGGCATTTTCTACCAGTCAACCTTTGGGTGATGCAGAGACAGACAGCGGTAGGTGCAATAACGAAAACTGTGAAATAAATATTTATTAAAATATAAGTATATACATACATATACCTATTAAAAACATTATATATAATAGATATACCTAATTATACATAAATATAAGACCAAAAAAATACACGAATATACTAAACGTTCTTGTTATTAATTAAATACGTAACGTATGTTGATATTTAATACAGATATTTTGGATTATAACTCAATGTAAGAGGTTAGTTTAACGTTAGTTTATAACGAGATTATTTGTCCAAACGTGTTTCGGTAACAACCAAGTTCTGGGAAATATGTTCAAAATTAACATATATTTTTTTCCGCTACCACAGACTATACAGATTTGGCATTTTTTTTTCTTAAGAGGAGCCTATTTTGGTCAATTGGGTCTTGTCAGCGCCTTAATTATGGTATTTAAACATTTAGGTGGTACACGTATTTGTGTGGGGTTCTACCAATATTAAAAGTGAATTACATTACTGTGTTTTCTTCATCTCTCGTATTGGATCAAACTGTAAATTAAAGACCAAGTCGGGGTAAAAAATATTACCCAAACAGAAAGGTGATATGAAAAATCGAATTATCCGGAATAGAACCGGAGTTACGGCATAGCTTGCAGAGTAAGCACGGTAAAGTGGCAGTGGGCTGGCCCTGTTTGTCGAAGGACCGATGGCCGGTAGAGCAGGCGAGTCCTGGAGAGGAGACCGCGTATCAGCAAGCGTAGTGTAGGACGCCCCCCACCTAGATAGACCGACGACCTTAAAAAGATATGTGGAGCAGACTGGATGCGGAAAGCGGAGGACAGGGTGTTGTGGCGCAGCCTTGGAGAGTCCGATACCCAGCAGTGGTCTACAATAGGCTGAGACACAATCTCATGCAGTCGGAGGCAATAGGTCTTTAGTGTTAAATTAAAGAAGATGCCTCCGACTGCATGAGCTTGTTTAGAGTATTTTAAGTTATAGTATAAATATTGTTTCCATCTTTTTAAAGTTCACTTTTAAGGCTCCTACATACTGGCGCGACTTGTCGCGCGACGCGACGCGACACAAAGACACCGCTTCTAGCGCTACAAGCGGTGCCTATGTGTCTCGACGCGTCGCGCGACAAGTCGCGCCAGTATGCAGGAGCCTTTACGCAGCTGGGTTTTTGATTTTTTTTATTTACTTTTTAATTTTACACTTTTAAGACGGTACGGACGAATTAGGCTATATGCCCACTTATAATCGGGTGATAACGGCCTCTTACTCACTGAATCCAAAAGTTCGGGATAGATTTTTTATCATTTCTCATTCTAAAATACATTTCAACATGTAATTTGCATATATTTTTGGAATCATACATACATACACCCTCCTTTTTTGGCTTCCCCGCAGTCGGGTAAAAGACGCTTAACGAAACGTAGAGTCACTTGTACTCCCCCGCCATTGTGATATTTTTTTGTACAAGACCATACCTGATTACGGAGATATTGATGGTCAAAGTACCAACTCTTTTATTTACTCTTTTATTTTTTTTTACCCTCTCTTTTTTATTTTATTTATTTTACCAACTTTTATTCAAGAAAACAAGTTTTAAATGTTAACATTAACAAAACCCCACAACTCCTGTACCGTTGTATGCGCTTCATAAGAAATGTTGAGTGACAGCAGCGCGCAATCGCCAAAAAAGACAGTGATTTATCACACAAAAGAAGTTAGTCGTTTCCCAGCAACAATTATTGCTCAATGTTACTAAGGGCCAATTTCCCCAATTAAAATGAATGCGTTTTAGAAGTGATTATCGCGTTCAGTTTCACTGGTATATAAACACTTAGTTTCTTGTACCGAATTCATAGATAACAGCAACGTCGTGATGGGTCTTCTTACACCCCGTATTTCTGTGTAGGCAAGGGATCAAACTGAGGGAGAGCAGTGGTGGCTCAGTGGTACCGGCCGCGACTTACGAGTTGTAGGTCGTAGGTTCGAACCCGGATAGGCGCTTTACTTTTTGTGTAAATTATTTCATCACCACTGCTCTCAAAACGGTGAAGGAAAACATCGTGAGGTAATGTCCAAATGTCCATCATGTCCAAAAATTCGAAGACATGTGACATCTACCAACCCGCACTAGGCCCGCGTGGTGGATTACGGTCCACACCCTCTCACAGAGAGGAGGCCTGTGTCCCAGCAGTGGGAATATTATAGGCTGATTATGTAAGGGATCAAACATCAGTCGATTCATTTCGTCAGGAGTGACGTCTTGGAACAAAGTACATAAGACAACACAGTATCTTGGAGTCATTAGGCCGACGGCACTTAATCAAGAAGCGTCACGCACTGCGCACAACAACACAGCCTTCTCTGTCACTGAACTCCTCAAAACTCACTCACTGACTCATAAGTTGTCACAAACTCTGGAACACCACTACTAAGGCACTTTTTTGTAAGGGGAAATATTTAAGTAATTCACAAAAAATTTACTGGTCTTCTAATGATGAACACTTTTTTAAACGAATGTAACCTCTGAAACCTTTTATGCTTCAAATCTCTCTCCTCTTCTAATTTTCCGGCTTTTTCCAACAGTTGGTCGCTGTAACTAAGCAATGGTACCCCGACCAAATGGGTTAGGTTAGGTTAGAACTATATCCGTCGCCCCCCATACAACAGGACCAGAGGTGGCGGCGCAAAATGTACCACGCGCGCGCCTATAGGACGTTGCGGGGGGAGTCTTACACCTCACTCCCCCCGCGGGCCTGAGATGACACGCTAAGGCGGACGAAAGTCACATGGTTAGCTTAGAACTGTGACCTACCACGTTGCTACATCCAAGTCTGTCGCAGTTCCTGGCTACTTAGTATTTTTAGAACCCCACAATAGGAATGAATCATTACTCTTATATTAGAGGCATCATCTGTCTAGCCTTTTCCGAACTATGTTGGGGTCGTCTTCCAGTGAATACCAGTATTTTAAATGGAGCGACTGCCTATCTGACCTCCACAACCCAGTTACTGGGTATACACACGATATACATATATATATATATATATATATATATATATACGATACCTCTTGGTAAGACTGGTTGTCAGACTTTTGGGCTTCTGACAACCCGTAACAACTGTAAAAGATCTCCAAATGACAGCCTGGACCAACGGCTTAGCGTGCTTTCCAAGGCACGTTAATCAATTATTTTATTTATTTATTTAACAGTTTATGTACACACATATAAACAGACAAGAAGAAAGGAACAGAAAAATTCGTACAAATGTGATGCTTATTTCTAAAGAAATCTCTTCCAGCATACCTGCGATAGGACAGTAGACAAAGAGATGTAGACACCGTGTGTAAGAGTAGATAAAAACTATTCACTAATTTAAATATACAATAAGAGAATCATCATCATCTGCCTAGCCTTTTCCCAACTATGTTGGGGTCGGCTTCCAGTCTTACCGGATACAGCTGAATACCAGTATTTTACATGGAGCGACTGCCTATCTGACCTCCACAACCCAGTTACTGGGTAACACGATACCTCTTGGTTAAACTGGTGGTAAGACTGGTTGTCAGACTTTTGGGCTTCTGACAACCCGTAACAACTGTAAAAGATCTTCAAATGACAGCCGGGACCAACGACTTAGCGTGCTTTCCGAGGCACGTTAATAATTATAATGAGTGTTCAATAATATTTTTAGGAAAGAAAAATGGGAATTATTTGAGGTTCGATTGAATACATGCCTTTTGTAAGGTTTTCTTTGAACTAATTTCGTAAAGGAGGAAGCAATCCTTTGAGTCGAATTGAATATTGACGTGAATACGTCTTTAAATTTGCTTCCATAGTGAGAGGCAATCCAGAAAATTGATGATAACAAAACCGGGGATTCGTTTGTAGTTGCAGCTACATATCTAACATATTTATTCAAAATTTAATTACACCACTCGATAGCTTTTTTTTTGGGTGGGAAATCATCAAATAACTTCTCCCTTCTTCTCTGGGCGGAGCGGGAGGGTGTCAAACTCTTACTGACTAAAACCCACCCATGTTCCTTCCGTTGCATGTGTGTTGCCAGAGGCCACGGTAACCTTTTCGGACTTTCCCGCGACCCCAGCATACCACTTGATAGCTAAGGGATCAAAGAAATCGTTACAAATAAAATATTACCCGTTGCGTACACGTATTCACGTAAAACACAGGGCCATGTCCACGACACAGCCACACCCCGATTATTATTACCACGCATTACTGTTATTTTGGTATGAATAAAACATACCTTTATTATTCGAGTTAACTTATATTTTTGTATGCACGTCTTTCTGTGACAAATAAACCAATTGTTCTTTGTTTCTTATATCTAACGGCGCAGGATAGCCTTTACCAGAAGTGCTCATATTATCAGGATTTTGCCGGAATATAGCAATTCGTTGTGGACGTGGTACGAAAGCGGCTCCCCTGACATCATCTGTGATCACAGAACACTATTATTCCTAGCGGAGATATGTGACACAGAGGAGATTTTTATCTGTCATCAGAAGACATTCGCCATGCAACCATCGATGCGACGCTCTGCTAGAGTGATTGTCAGCAGCCTTCGGTGATTTCACTAACTTAAGGTAATAGCACATATCAACTCGGAAAGGGATCGTCACCGTGTCGCCTCTTGCCTCGCCGTCAAACAGGCGTCAACGTAAGCACGTAACCAAAGCGGATCACCAGCTCCGATACGTCGAGTCGGCTACGGCTAGGCGTCGCCGCGCTTATTGCTCGCCGAGTACTAGTTGACCTGGATGGCACCAGATCAGTTTAGGGGGCAAAGATGGACGAAGAGACGTAAGCTCGGGTACGGAGAGACGTAAGCGCGGGAAATGCATATTGACCACGCACCGCACCGCGTTTCGTGAGCTTGTCCCGAGGCGAAGCGATAACGTTACGATTCCGATTAGTGTGCGTTGTAGTAGAGATTATGATTACAGGTAAAGCCATGAGGTTAATTTTGGTCACGTTATTGCCAATCTCTTGGCTCTGAAGGCTAGA
Source organism: Atethmia centrago (assembly GCA_905333075.3). Classification (NCBI taxonomy): domain Eukaryota; kingdom Metazoa; phylum Arthropoda; class Insecta; order Lepidoptera; family Noctuidae; genus Atethmia; species Atethmia centrago. The sequence goes on from HG995388.1 coordinate 17,334,697, forward strand.
TACTCGTATAATACAAGATAAGCTCTAGACTAAAAACTTCATTTTTAATTCTTAATCATAATACCTATCCAACTCTAAAATAACACCAGAAAATTACACCAACTGAACTGCTTTTACATTTCTCTCTCCAAAAAAGATGAAGACGTTACAATGTAAAGTGCCCATTGGACACAAGTGCGGTAACCATTTTGATTATGAGCTTCCAAAAACATTAAAAGAATCCCACGTTTTACCCACTTTAATAAAATCTAATAGGGGCCTTAGCGTGTATTCATCCCTAGAGTAGAGAATAACTTAATCTTGGGGGAATTTCAAACGATTTCACTATTGCTACGGCGTAGCTAGGGTTACGATGCTCGGCTACGGTAGCTACGCTTTCGTAGCATCGAAGGTAGACAGTTCGCTACAGGCTACACGTCAAGTCGAAAGTCATTTTATGTAATTCTGTTTTAGAAGTCTTTGAACTCATTTTATTTATATATATTTAATGCTGTCTTATTATTCCTTCTTATTTTTACGTGTTAATTGACTGTACTTTTTATCACCTGTACTTATCATTAAAGTTTTTTGTGAAAACTTCTTTAAGCGCGTTGAGCGATTTTTGTCTTGTAAATGCGTATGACGTGTTACGCTTGTTGTTGCTTTTAGTGCCGATAGATGTAAAAACCAGACTAATATTAATAATGTTAATTCGCAAATTATGAAATTAAAATTTTTGTTAAGTACCACAATTAATATGAAAAATAAACACCGTTATTTCATAGTTTTAAATTTTCACTTCTGGTGGCAGTCCCTGCCTACGTTTTTTTAGTGGACCTAAAACCACAGCACAATTAATGATTCAGTATACTGCCGCCCAATGCTATTCCTGGGAGACGTTTAGTAAGAAATTAATTAATATCAACGTTTGTGGTTTGGATGAAGGCTCAATATAGCTCAACAGTACTATTTAATAGTCTGTCATTAACATGGGATCACTGGTTAGAACTATTTTCAAATAAAATTGTACATTATTGTCAGTTTGTGAGTTTCGAGTAAACCAATAGTAGGGCCTTTTATACGTAGATCACGGAATTCTAAAACTTCACTCTCACAAGTCGTGAACTCTTACAAATGCTTGTTTTATTGCCATCGCTTTTTTACTGATGGCAACACCGTCAAAAAAGTTGTTAGAAGACAAATTTGCGGGACGTGAGGCCTTTCCGTTATGTCATACAGTTGATAACAGATAAGAATGCGTTGTGATACGCATTTAAAATGTTCCATTGTTATTATTAATGGTAGAATTTATTGGAGGAAGGAAATTATATTTCGAAATGTGGGCGGGAAATTTGAAGATGGGTGAAATTGAAGAAAGTTAATGTTTAAGGGGGAAAAGGAATCTGTAAAGACATTAAAGCCGCAACTGCAATTTCAAATATCTTCATTTGTAGAACATAGGTAAACAAAAATACAGATGTTATCTTTTCTACATAATAAAAACTAGCTACGCCCCACGGTTTCACCCGCATTAACAAGTATCGATCTCGTGGAATTATCGGGATAAAATGTATCCTATGCCCTAATCCAGATCATGGTCTACCCATGTGCCAAATTTCATCCAAATTCGTTCAGCCGTTTTAGCGTAAAAGTGTAATAAACAAACTCACTTTCTCATTTATAATATTACTAGCTGCGCCCCGCGGTTTCACCCGTATAAGTTTCGATCTCTTGTGAAATTCGGGATAAAAGTGTCCTATGTATTAATCCAGATTATAAACTATCTGTGTGCCAAATTTTATCCCAATCCGTTTACCCGTTTTTGCGTGAAAGGGTAACAAACATCCATACATACATACTCACAAACTTTCGAGTTTATAATATTAGTAGGATATATATATATATAGTATATATATAAACGTGTATATATAGTTAGGATAGGATTAAATGCTGTTTGTTGGTAAGCGCATCACTTGAGCAAGGCTGGACCGATTAGGCTAATTTTTGTTTTAAAATGTTCGTAATAGTCTGAATCAAGTTGTTCTCTGAAAATCTTCAAATTCGGAAAAAGCTGAATGTAAAGGACATTCAGCTTTTTCCGAATTTGAAGATTTTTTATTTATTGAAATTTGGACAGGACAACGTCTGTCGGGTCAGCTAGTTATTAACAAAATGAACGCTGATAAGTGATAAATGATTTTATTTCTGTAAGTAGGTTTGTACAAACACTTTACACGTCAATCATATTTTTTTAAAGTTAGAACACTAACTAGATATAAACAAGTAAATAAGTTTGTATAGGTATTTGGAGAGCCTGTTTATAAGAGATAAAAAAAATGATGAAGTGGAAAGGAGAGCGAATGCGGGAAATAAAGTGAATAGTGTTATACATGTGATTGTGACAACCAGTCGATGCCCAAAAAGGCTCGACTGGCTGTTCAGAATTGTGTGCTGTCGCCTACGCTTATGTTAAGTCAAATATAGCAAAAGAGACATGAAAGTAGAATAAATTATGTAAAAATAAGCCGGGAGGGGACGCCCTGGAAGGACATATAGTTATATGTCGACATATAACTATATGTCCTTCCAGGGCGTCCCCTCCCGGCGTTTCCTCTCGCATCTTAAATTCCTTATGATAGTCGCCTTTCATTCAACCTCTCAACATGAGAGGAAACCATCTAAGCATACTCTTTTAAATTTTTGTCATTATATCTTCTTTAAACCCACACGCCTTGTTATATCATTTCTCAGCCTATCATACCTACCTTCTTGGTGATGTTCTTTAAAAGGGTCAGGTGCGTAGTGCTTGCAACCGGCGTGCGTGTATGACCAGATGTATGAACGTAGACGAAGCAAAAGGAGTACGTAAGGTTCGTAGGAGGTGGCATTCTGTAGTTTCTTCCTATGGGAATTATCCCCAGAACAATTTTAACATTGTAGTTGAAAAATATGTCCCCCATACATTCCAACTGCAAATGTAAGTTTATAAGCACAGTATTGAGTGCTTTACCATGTTATTTTAAGATCATTTTAAGATCACATTACATTACTTAAAAATATTTATGTTAAAATTAAAAACAAATACCCTCACAATAAGCCCTTTCATTTGATATATCACACGGTAGATTTTGCAAAACTTTTTTATTTAATTTTCTAAGTTGCCCCCAAAAGTGACCCTCATATTCAAAATTCATTTATTTACGTAACGCGTCCGTGTTTGGGTCACAGAAATTCATATGTGTACCAAATTTCAACTTAATCGGTCCAGTAGATTAGGAGCAAATCGGCTATGACAGACGGACAGACAGACAGAGAGACACAAGAGTGATCCTATACCGGGGTCGCGGGAAAGTTCGAAAGGTTACCGAGGCCCCTGGCAACACAGGCAACGGAAGGAACACGGGTGGGTTTTAGTCAGTAAGAGTCTGACACACCCTCCCGCTCCGCCCAGAGCGGGAGAATTTATTTGATAATTTCCCACCAAAAAAAAAAGGGTGACCCTGGGGTTCCGTTTTTTCCTTTTGAGGTACGGAACCCTAAAAATAACAATAAATCCTATTCACTATAAATCAGCTATTACTCCAAAATATTTCTCCAGCAGATACTTAGTTCCCCTGTGCTTTTATTTAGTAATAACTAATAACACAAGTGCTCACTTAATAGAGATTTCCCAATATACAACACAAACCAAACTATCAGCCACAAAAACCAGCGTGTACTATGCTCCCATCAATTTTAACCAACACGAAAATAATTGCCACACCGCAACACATTGAAGTACTTCACAAAATGTAATCAATAAATTGTGAAGCACACAGCTAGTAATTATCATCATTAATTAATAGAACTGGTTTTCTGTTCATTAGTGATATTGAGGGGCTCGTGGCTGAGTAACAGCCAGCCACAAGCCCCAGGATTGACCGATCAAGGTAGCCGCAGTGGCAGCCCGCGAAATTCAAATTGTCTTACGTTTTTTTGCAATTTGCAAGTCAGTGGTGCCGATTCCCTTGTTCACAAACTAAACTAAATTTAAGTTCAGTACATCTTTTTCTTTCTATTTCATTAAGAAACGGACAGAAGATAAATTTTAGTTTAGTTCTGTCAAATTAATGTACCCAGCAGTGTTGAAAGAAAGAAAGAAAAGTATTGATTGGGCCTCCTATAGGAAGACCAGAAGTTAAAATAAACACACTCATAGAAACAAAAAAAAGTTGAATGAGAATAAAAACCAAAATAATATATTTAAGTATGTTGGATGATCATGCCATAAAAAAAAACATTATATAAAACAAAATGACATCTCCAAGTTCACCATCTTCAAACATAAAAACCGAGCTAATAATCCACAATAATAATATATCTTCCATAATGAATTTAGCAAGGTCGCGAGTTAGAGGTTTAATAAAAAATTTGATCAGTTTAAACAAAGCAATTCAAATTCATGAATGACAATAATTCTCTTGGAGGCCGAATAAATTAGATACCGGGAGTTCGTTACAAGGATCTTGGAAAAAGAGTCGGTCGAAGATGGCAATGCGGCATTTGTGGTCGGGTTTTCCTAACTACCCTGACTGGTCTTAGTGGAGAGGGATTCAAGACTTAACAAATGTAGATGAAATTGAGTTATTTTACTCAGAGCGACTGCTTGGGAAGTCGTTGACAATTTGACTATTATTGAGGTATTTGTCAGATTTTGTATAGGTACGCTTACAGAAGCAGTGTCTTTGCATTTCTTTTCCTGTTTCACTTTTAAAGGTGTAAGTTTTACTTTTTAGTTTAGCTTTTTATTCAAAGCCAGTGAAGATATCCCTTCAGGGTCGGGTAACCGTTGACCTTGGCCATACAAATGCGCATCGCACTCACGCCGCGCCGCCTTTTCTATTTAATTAGGAATATTTATTTTTAGTAAAGAAAATAAGAGTATTTGAAAATAATCACAGATAAAAAAATAGATAATAAACTAATCTGTTCATAAAAAAAATATGAAAATATCTAAAGCAGTTAGTTTTTTATGCGTTGGGTAAACATTACTGCCTGAATTTATTTCATAAAGTATTTTACTACAATACCTACTTAAATATTCACTTACATAATAGATGTGTATGCGTTCTAGTTTAACGTACATTTTTTGCATAACTCACTTGCATTATATGAAGGCGTAATAACAGATTTAAAAGACACTAAAATCATCAGATGGATGATTTATAGTGTGTTTTAATTGTTATTACGCCTTCATCTAGTGCAAGTAACTTACGCAAAAAATAGGCTCTTCCAGACAAAGACGATATCGCGGGCGCGACAGGCATATTATTGCCTGTCGTGTCCGCGATATCGCCTCAGTATGCAGGAGCCTTATTTCGCGCCAATAATAATAATGACTCATCCATATTTCGAAACTCCAAGGGTTGTCAAAGAAAAAAGTTTCCTGTCGCGAATTAACTTGCTTATCACGTACCTATTAGGGATGGGGGATAAATAAGACATTTAATTTAAACAAGGCTGCAGTGTAGGGCGCAATATAAAGCGAGACACCCCTATTTAGGTAAGTAAGAAATAGAATTACGTTCAGGTATTTGTCGAGTTGCTGTGATAGGAAGCGAATAATGATGATAGTGGTATAATTAGACCAGCATAGTCAGCCTATAATGTTCCCACTGCTAGGACACAGGCCTCCTCTCTGTGAGAGGGAGTGGGCCGTAATCTACCACGCGGGCCCAATGCGAGTTGGTAGATGTCACATATCTGAAAATTTTTGGTTCTAGGACATGCCGGTTTCCTCACGATGCTATCCTTCTCCGTTTTGAGAGCAGTGGAGATGAAATTATTTACACAAAGTAAACCACCACTGCTCTCCGATAAGACCAATATACTTAGTGAGTTTATTGGTGATCTTCTTCAGAAAGGTAAGCAGTGCTATTCTGTAACCTTCTCACCCGCGTGAAAACTTAAGTGAAGTGAACGTGGAGTGAACTGTATGTGTCATCCCACCTGATACTAGGGATGGACCAAGGATTGCATTTACAATCATAATCTAGATTTAAATAATATTTTTATGCTTATTCTATTGATTATAATCAGTTAACTGATGAGATAAACGCAAACCCATGACCCCAACCACGATGTGTTTTGAAGAAGCGATAGTGGATTGAGTTGACTAAAGACTGTACGACGTTAATCAGCGTTGTTATTAACCCAAATAGATAACCGTGTGTCAAGTGATCGAGTGAGAAAGTGTGCCTGGCTGACGGAACATATAATTTATCCCCTCACAAACTATGTGGAAATCTAACTAAACGATGAGTGTGTCTGTGTACATAAGCCATTTGAATAAAAAACGTGCGGATTATTTAATAAGTACCTTTCTAATATTTTATTATAGGTAGGTAAATTTATACCGACCTACGCGTTGCTAATAATAAAATAATATTCATAAAATCACCGTCATCAATACTATAACAAAATTCAACAGTTCAACAGACACTAGCGCAGTGCGCGCACCGGCCGGTGGGCGGCTAGGCTCACTTCATACAGCCCAACTTCACCTAGCCGATACACTTGGGCGCGGGTGGTTGCTATGGTTACGAGAATCGGGTGAAGTGATAAGATCACGCCGCGCTTGCGCGTGAGGCGCTGTTATTAATATCCATTTGAGTTTTTTTTTTTTATTTGCCATTTTTTAATTTTAAATGCGCGACAAACAAAAATTTGGTTTTACCACCTTTATATCAAAATCCAAAATGGCGGCTACAATAATGTGCGGCTACGATAGTGTGGTTAAATCTAAAAAGCAAGATGGCGGCTGTGAAAATTACCAAACCTTTTGGAATAAAAAAAACCAAATTGATTTTCTGACTGAATTTCTGTTTTGCTATGTTATTTAAAAAAACCCCTTAATAGTAACGTTTCAACACTTAAATACTAGTTTTGTAATAATATAAAATGATCTATAGAATTAGCATAAAATATTATTAAAATCTCGATTATAATTATGAATGTAATGCTTGGTCACTCCCTAGCATCAGTGGGATGACACTGACAGCTCACTCCACGCAAGTTTTCACGGTGAGATTTTTACAGAATCGACATGCAGGTTAAATGGTTTGGTCATGTTGAGAGGATTAATGAATGGCGACTAACATATGGTATTTACAAGGCAGATGTGAGTGGAAACTCCGGGAGGGGACGCTCTAGAAGGACATATTATTATAGTGACCTTATTGGTGATGTTCTTCAGAAAAGTCAGGTGCGTAGTACTCGCAACCGGCGTGCGTGTATGACCAGATGTATGAACGTAAACGAAGCAAAAGGAGTACCTAGACATAGCCTACTTCTTACTTCTTCTTCTTCTACTTAAAGAGGGGAAGTATGTAGGCTATCTCCGGCCCAATCCGCGATATAATTGCCTACTGTCTCAGGGTTGTCACTTTTAGCTAAATTTTAATTGAGTGCCTATAAATTGGCAAGGATCGGGAAGTTGTAATTTTTTACTTGTATTGTCTGGGTACAGGGTTTGTGAGGTCGGTTTTACCTAAACGATGATGAAAAAAAAACATCGTAAAACAACATAAAAAACTAACGCCTGCCTCTCAGACTATAATCAAATTTTTGTTCTGTTTCGAACTTTGCTCATTTATCTGATTCACAATTAGTCAATTACTCATTTTTAATTACGATTTTACAACTGTAAGTAGGTACTTAGTTACTATACCTACAATACTGACAAATCGGCATCACTAAACGTAAACAAAGCAATAGCCGCAAATCAATTGACAGATCAAAAGTACCTAATACATTCTAGTGGGAAAGTAGGCCTACCTACTTCCTCTGTCTGATAGAAAACTAATACAACAAAAAATAAGTAAGTAGGTATCCCATCATCAATTATTAAGACACCCAAACACACAGCAATACGTTCTCCTGCAATTATGACACATTTTTCATTCATTTAGCGGTGCCGAAAAGCCGTGACGCGCGAACCTCATGCGGTGTTAGCCCCGACTGGCGGACTGAGAAACGGGTCGAGATTTTGTTTAAGTGTGCGTGCGGCGACGAATAGATACTTTGGCGCACACATACAAGCCGCGCGCGGTGCTTTTGTATGAAGATAACTTACTTCCCCTCTTTATACTATGACCTAGGTATGCAAGGACTTTAGCAGGTGACGTTGTGTAGTTTCTGTATAGGGGAAAATGACGTGTGTTTATGTGTGTTATATGATTAGATTAGAGTTTAGGATGTCTTGCAGAATTACAGAAAATTAGACTGATGATAAGTGACCATTTCCGTACAAGTACTAAGAATGTTATAGAAGATTGATTGAACTTTTGGGTTTTTCAGTCAGCTATGTTTCCTAATCAATGAGTCTGGAGCTGGGAGTGGATAAAAAAAAATGCTGTGTAACATAATAATTATCCAGACATCATCTGGACATGAAGAAATTATAAGGTTCCGTTTTTTCCATTTCACTACAGAACTCTCAAATTGCACACATTTTGCTCGTCCACTTACCTCTGAAACTAATCAATTTTAGTTAATAGGTATGTTTGTATCTTTATTACCTCTAGGTATCACTGCTACCGAACAATCGTGTAACCATGCATACTTCACCAAGACCCCGATTAAACGTACAAGATTTCCGCCAATATTTTCTCACGGAACATTACCGAAGCTGAAAGACCGTTTATATGAGTAGGTAAGTACCCTCAGTGGCATAGGACCTACAAGTGAGGAGTTATCAGCGCCTTCCGCTTGGTCGCTCAGAGGCATCGCTCGCGAGACCCTGCGTCCAATCGCCGACAATTTGTTACATTATTCTACTTGAATTCCTTTTTACATTTCCACTCTCAGAAACTTTCGTTGGAGATAACCGAATATCGGTTGTAAGTGTAACTGCGTGGTTGAGGGGTTATTTTTGTTACCAGAAATACCTAATAAGTATTCTCACGTTGTGTAACAATCATCATCTGCATAGCCTTTTCCCAACTATGTTGGGGTCGGCTTCCAGTCTAACCGGATGCAGCTGAATACCAATACCAAGATACCTTTTGGTAAGACTGGTTGTCAGACTTTCGGGCTTCTTACGACCCGTAACGACTGTCAAAGATCCACGAATGACAGCCGGGACCAACGGCTTAACGTTATTTCCGAGACACGGAGGGGTCTTGGTATGTAAAGATGGTCACCCATCCACGGACCAACCGCGGCAAGCGTAGCTTAACCTGATCGATCGACCCGTGTGGCTGTTACTTAGCCACAAGTAACAATATAATAATTTTGTAATTAAGTATGAAATTAGGAATACTCGTATATTCACTAAACATCTATCAAATACGGGGACAATATTTTATTATGTACAGGCCAGCACATCCAGTTACCACAAACTGTCAAATTTTGTCATTTGATTTTGAACTTACCCACCAACACTTTAAGATTTAAAATCAATTGGAGAAATTTGACAGTTGAGTGTAACCTGTTGTACTGTTGACTGTACTATTTGTGTATATCAGATACCTAAACTTAGGAATTAACATGGCATACTACTACCCTCGACATTACTGTTTTATTTTATTGATTGAAACCGGATAGAAACCAGCGCGATGTTTAAAATATTATTTTAATAGCAATAGGTACATACGCAATCCTGTAACACTTATTATTTGTTAAGGCGCTATTTTACTATTTCCTACACTTAACTCATTTAAATTGGAGTCATAAACAACCTATATTGCACATGAGATTAAAATAAATTCCTTATTCTCTTTCTAAGCTTGCATTAAAATTAATGCAGAACGAAATTAGTTCCGCACTAATTTGGGAAGGTGAGAATTTTCTAACTTTAGACACAATCCCAGAATCACTGCCTGCGTTTATTTAGGTATAACAATTTAGTTTTCAAATTAATTTTGAGCAATCAATTTATGTACCTATCTACGCTGATAATAGCCCAGTCCAATCAATCGACATTTGGTTAGCTGAAATAAACCTTGTATTTCAGCTTACCAAATGTCGATTGATTGTAATTTTGTCTTGACAAGCTTATTTTTTCTACAAGATTTTTTTATTTTTAAATTAAAAATAGGGCAACATTTATGGATTGTGTCAGTGTCAAGTTTCAGTCAGAGAAATGTCGCACTGTCACAGTGACAATCCACCCCATATTTTCACGTTCCGTACCCGAATCATTATTAAGCGTCAAAGCGAGCTAACCGACATAAAACCAACGAGTGTAAAAGAGATAACCAAGGACTAATTATTTCATAATAAGTCTACAATGGAACGTTACATCTCTAACGTTATTGATGCCGTTTTGCAGTACTAAAATATTTTGTAATATTTTATTTATTTATTATTGAAAATCACTCATCATGGCTTCTACATCCAAAGATGTTCCTACGGTCATCATTGAGGAGAACCCTCCAAATGATTTGGAACCTGGTGCATGTTACGACAGCATCCTAAATCCCACAGATTCATTCGAGGAGTTCGCTTCTGAGATGAGTTCAAGTCTTCAAGAGCGCAATATATCATTAGCGAATATAAATAGTACTATTGTTGAGATTCAAAGTGAAATTGGTGAAAATTCTGCGCAGATAAAACCTACAAAATCTAGTGATGACTTACAGACTAAAGATGTAAGTAGTTTTTTTAATTTCTTGTGATCTATGTACCATTCTTCTTCAGCCTGGTCGAGGAATATTGTTTTAAATTTGATTAATACTTTTCTAGGAGTCAATATCAGCATCAACAAGCCACTCAAACCTGACAGAACAGAATGGTGATGACACAGATAACGAGAAGGATGATTATCTTCAAACTCCTGAACTGGTGAACAAAGAGAAACACGTGTTTATACTCAGTTCTGCTGGTAAACCTATTTATTCTAGGTAAGTATTTTTTTTTATATCTGATCAAGGCTTTTCATCTGAAAAAAGTATGCAAAGTTGGTCTAAAAAAGATTAGCCAGTCTGCAAGGTTTGATAGCAGATACCCCCAAAGTACTTAGAAAGAAGAAAGAAAGGAGACTTGTTTTATCTGCACAAACAAAACGCACATTATAAAAAATAGACTTACATACATAGTAGCCAGACTTGAACTTGTACCTGAATTGTCTTAGAAGCCACAGCTAGGCTGTATCAGCTGGATTTTTGACAGAGTTTAAACATTACGTAATTTTAAGTACCACCCTAAATTGAAAGTTAGTTAGTTTTCCAGAAACTCCATTTTATTTCCCAAAAATGGCTTTATTGTTATGATAGCTTTACCCAATGCTTTTGAACATGTAAAAATTCTGCCAAACAAGTCCAGCAGTAAAAACGAAACTAACTAACCGCCAGTTTCCCATATCAAAGAATATTCTAAAACTGACTGCCTCGTTGGTCTAGTGGTCGCAAGTGCTACTGCTGAGCATGAGGTTGTGTATTCGATTCTCGGGTCAGGCAAAATGTTATTGGGTTTTTCTATCTGGAATTTCTCAGTAGCAGCCCAAAGTCTGGACTTGTGCCTGGTTGATGGCAATAGGCTCGCAGGTTACATGGCACTTAAACATAACTGGCGAAATGTGGGTTGCACTACAGGTACTCCTCTGCCCAACCCTTCGGGGAAACAAGGCATGATGTTATGTTATATTATCTAATAAGCAATTCCAAACTAATTTATTAGTACAATAAAAATATATAAACTGGATAAACAATATATTAATATCCTAACTTACCTAAAACTATGAATAAACTAAAATGTTTCAGATACGGTAATGAAGATAAGCTAGCAGGTCTTTGCGGTGTCATCCAAGCTTTAGTAAGTGTGGTGGAGGAACAAAACCAGGATATATTGAGATCTATCACAACAAAGGATTGTAAGGCAGTGTTCTTGGTGAAGGGACCTTTGATACTGGTTGCACTGTCCAAGTCAAATGAGAGCGAAACGCAACTTGTTTTACAGTTAACGTAAGTTGAACAAACAATAATCGATAGTGTGTTAAAAACAATTCTGTCTTTCTGGAGCAATCGGGTAAAAATACAGAAACTAGTACTGAACATATTTTTGTAATCTAGCGAGCACAATAAGTAAAATGAGTTTTATAGAAAAGTATGCCACACATATACAAGGTGCCGTTTTGCATCCTCGTCAAATTCATGGAGGTAACTATGCTAATGATTCTCGACACGAATCAATAATAAAATAAGTAGGTCTTTTTTTGCATGTTAAAACGCGGCCCGTGTGATACTGCACTGTAATTGCCCTTTTACACACACTACCGCAAACGCAAGGGGTGATTCTGTTCTCTTAAAGTGGTGTATTCTAAAATACTGTCAAACTTAATAACTAAAAAACAAGTAGGTAGTATTAATTATTGAGCAGGTATCGTAATTTTATTTGATTATATATATCTTTCATAGCAGCCTCCTGAAATTTGACGAGGATGCAAAATGACACCTTGTATGTGTGATTGTAACAATACAAAACAAAAAAACTTTAATGTGATTTTAATGTGCTTTATCATCAATTCCAGAACAATTTAGGCTATTTATAATTATCAATAATGATAGCCCAAATTATTCTATAATAAATAATGCATTTTACATACTTGCATGACATTTCTGGTTTATCAACTCCTGTTATAAATTATGCTATCATAACTTTCAGGTATGCATTTAATCAGATAGTATCAGTACTTACTCTAACGCAACTGAACAGAATATTTGAACAAAGAAGAAACTATGACTTACGAAGACTTCTGTCGGGGGCCGAGCGACTTATTGACCATTTACTTATATTTATGGAGAAAGATCCTGCATTCTTATTGGGTGAGTAGAGAAGACCATTATCTGCAATTTCAATGCTGCAAAGTATTACAGTGATTCTGGCCTTCAACTAGGGTTGCCAACCATACTGTTAAAAACAGTATTATACTGTTTTTCACTCTAAAATACTGTTTACTGTTCAACAAAAATAAAGTATATGAATATACTGTTTTCACTCATATCCAGAGCTATACCTAAATAAAAAGTTTAATCTATTACGCAGACCATCGTGCATGCACCTGTGCATCAGTGGCGGTACCTTCATATAAGCCCAAAAGCCGCCGGCATGCCTTACTAAAATGCTCGATAGAGAATTTATTGTACCTAACCAGTAGTTTATGAGAAAATTGCGATGATACATACGTAGATACGTAGGTACCTACATACTCAGTCGAAAACTGAACTTTCTTTTTTTGAAATCGGTTAAAATTTTATTGGGCTTGCGTTATTTTGAAACCCTAGGCACGCCACTGCTGGGCATGGGGGCGGTGATTCAGCTAGCCTTCATTTCAGAATGAAACTGGTAATGTGTCTCGTATTTTCGGGACATAGTAAATTGATAATTGCTATCGGTCATAGTAAATTGATAATTCTGTCGTTCCACCTTTTAGTATTAAAAGGTGGAACGACAGACATAGAGCTTCAATACATTTAATAAAAATATTGCTCCTCGTCTATTTGATGAGGCTTACGAAACCCTCAAAATTGGTGCTAAATGATGAGTTGCGCGAGACTGTACCTATTAAAAAAAATACTTTAAATACTGTTTATTTTTCCAAGATACTGTTTATTTTCCCACTTTGATCATAATATACTATATTTCTTGTACAAAAAGTTGGCAACCCTACCTGCAACTCTCCTACTGCAGAGTAAATGCCTCTTCTTATACGGAGAAGGAATGAAAATTAACACTCAAGTTCTCTGCCCATTGGCAAAATTCGGTATTGTTACCACTCGGGATTTCGAGAACACTCGGCTCGCTCGCTTTATCGGCCAGTAGGCACAGGGCAGCCACTTCATCATCTGCCTAGCCTTTTCCCAACTAAGTTGGGGTCGGCTTCCAGTCTTACCAGATACAGCTGAATACCAGTATTTTTAGTATTTTACATTAGGGTTGTGGAGGTCAGATAGGCAGCCGCTGGGTAACACGATACCCCTTGGTAAGACTGGTTGTCAAACTTTCGAGCTTCTGACGACCCGCAACGTCAAAGATTACAAATCACAGCCGGGACCAACGGCTTAAAGTGCTTTCCGAGGCACGGAGGTGTCTTGGTATGTAAAGATGGTCACCCATCCACAGACCAACCGCGGCAAGCGTAGCTTAACCTGATCGATCGACCCGTGCGGCTGTTATTACTTAGCCACAAGCCCCCCAAGACAGGGCAGTCACTTATTATGCGCAAAAGAAACAACATGCGCTCGCAACGTAACTTTTGTATCGTTTCTCTCTTTTCATTTGGTCACTGGATTGAAATATAACTCACTTACAAAATCACGTAGTTACGAAAATCACTAGTTTATCGTTTGACTCGAAACTAGTTATTCGGCTACATGCCCCGTAGCAATTATTGTAAATAGTGACGTGAAATAACGCCCATACCTACTCCATATTATTATTATTATTATATCAGTGTTGTCTTAATACCAGTGACCTTGAGCGGGTGGGAGGAGCTTGCGTCACCCCCCGCGACCCCGCAACCATATGCACGTAACGTAGGGTAACCATGCGTTTCAGTTGGTGAGGACTGTCCTGGCTAATTTTTTATCATCATCTAATTTTTTTTTATGTAGTGTTAATAAATGAGGTAATATTCAGATAATAAAATAAGATTGTAATATATTATATTATTTTAATAGTTTGCATCGAATAAGTTGGTTTTTACAGGGTGTAATTTTAAACACCATCAACCTCTTAAGGGGTCATTGTACTCATCATTATAAACAACTTTACTATGGAACTAAACATGAAATCGCGAAAAAAAAACAGCTGTTCCCTACATTTTGACGAGTTAAGCGAATATAAGTGTAGGGAAAAGCAGATTTTTTTTTCGCAACTTTACGAGGCACGGAGGAGTCTCGGTACGTAAAGATGGTCACCCATCAACGGAACAACTGCGGCAAGAACAGCTTAACCTAATTGATTGGCCCGTGCGGCTGTGATGCGACTAACGAGTTCCTTAGCTATAGAAACAATATACAGATTTTTGGCTTTTTATTTCACATAAAAAGCCAAAAATCTAAATAAACAAAGGCGAACGGCAGGCATGTATGGGAATTTCGTACCGTTAATAAAATTTCATGTTTCGGGATATTTTTTATTTTAATTGGTAGTTAATATTATAGACAAGCCCTTTTTAAATTCTTGGATTTTTAGAACTTGGGACGTAAAAGTTATAACCAGTTTTATTTTGTAAGGTTATGTACTAGTGTACCAATTTAGATTGTTACTTAAAGGCACATAAACATTGTTTCCGTAACAAAGTATATGTTCTAGATTGGTCGTCGCTATTTTTGTAGTGTTTTACTTACTATCAAGTAGGTAAATTGAGATGAGGATCGCACCTACTCAGCGGATTGCATTAGGAGATACCTATGTCCAGCAGCTGACTGCAACAGTTTGATAATGATGAAGTCCTGATGGGGTTTTGAGTGTAGGTAAATCAAACAATACCCTAAATAGTTTGAATAAGTACATTATTTATTTATAATTAATTCTTAATATTACTTCATCTAAGAAGGGGGCAGGTCGGGTAATACCCTCATGGCGAGCATAGCTTAAATACCAACATAACTGCGTTAAGTTTACGACTAAATTACGTGTAGTTATTAAAATCTTTTTTTTATATTATTAATTAATCAGAGCTTCTAAAAATAGTACACTTACATGAAAATAAATAAATTAGTTGCCTTAATATGTGGTACAAATTCTATAACAAAACAACGAAATAAGTAAGCGGTACGAACTCTGCCGTTCACCTTTAATTCCAAAATAAAACAATTCATTTCTTTAGTGACAGATGAGAAAATATGAGATGTGCAGGCAGCATTTAGAGAGGGAATGGGTTGTATGGACAGATCTTCTCCTTAAGGTGCATAGCCGAAAAACATCTGGCAAAGCACAAGAAAGTCTACTGTACTTTCGTTGATTTAGAAAATGCCTATGACAGTGTGGAGAAAAGAACTGTGGTCAACACTATCCATGTATAGTGTGGACTGGCGCTTGGTACGGGCACTGATATCTTTATCCAAGGATTCCAATGCTTGTGTTAGGATAAATGGGGCATATACAGACTGGTTCTGCATGTTAAGGGGTGTTAGACAGGGTTGTGTGGCGTCACCGCGGCTGTTCAACTTGTATATGGATAGTTGTCTGATAGATTTAGAAGAGGGTGAGTGTGGATAGAGAATTAATGAGTGGGTTGTCAAATGCCTTCTTTACGCAGATGATCAAGGTCTACTTGCAGCGTCAGCAGAACAGCTGCAAGACATAGTGACTGTGATGGATGACGCATATAAGATGAATGGGATGAATATAAATGTGAATAAGACGAAGGTAGGTGGCAGGAAATGTGAATAAGGTATGTGGAAGGTGACATGGTGTTTGAATAGAAAACTTTTTTTGGAAGTCGGTGCATTTGGATTTGTATTTTAGGTTTTTTGTCACCGAATTCCGAAAATTAAAGTTATTTTTCACTTTGTAGTGTTTTTTTTGAAGTCGGTTGTTTTATTTTTTTTATAGTATTTCCCTGCCCCTTGGGAAGTAGTCGTGAATTTATGTACGTGTTTATGTTTGTACTAATAACTTTTTTTACATTTCGTAGAAATTTCTCTGTCTCTTCTTCGTCTGTATTTTGCCTAGAACCAAAATCATTAATTCCATTCCAGTTGATCGTCCTGGAAATATAAACAAAACCTGTAAATCTACATTTTATATAATAAATAACGAACCATTGTCAGTTCTTTCAATATTTTTATCATTATTTATTTCCGTCGGGTCGCAACAACTAAAATATTAAAACATAATCGTATTAATGTACTACACCTGTTTTTTTTTAAGCTAGGTAAGTTTCAAATTATTAGGTACTTACTTGCTCTCCGCATTTTCGTTTCGGGAATCTGTATTATTTCCTAACCTACTAAAAAAAAATGATACGGATCTGAAGTTATGTTTGTACTTACTCGTAAATAAATAATGGATATACTCGCGCACAAATTATTATCAAAATAACATTTAGCCAACCTCAATATATTATAATAATATATGAGAAACTTGCCTCAGTATCATGTTTCTTTCATGTATACGTCATTTCTCTTTCAGAACTTTAGTTGTTTTACCCATATTGTCGAAAAAATACGTAAGTTCAGCGGTCGCGCAAAGTGTCAGCGTCTACCCGTGACAGTGGTCAGCGGTACACTGCCGCCCGTCGCCCGCGCAGAGCGCCGCATGCCGTTCCGTTCGATTTTATAGGGAATATTTATTTTTAGTAATAAAAGTATGAATATTTGAAAAAATTCACAGATATAATTATAGATAATAAAATAGTCTATTCATACAAAAAAATACCATGAAAATATCTTTAGTAGTTTGGAAGAAATTTCGATTTTTATATTTGGGTAGACGTTACTTCCTGAATTTATTTCATAAAGTATTTTACTACAATACTAAAATATTCACAGATAGAATTGATGTGTATGCGGTCTAGTTTAACATACATTTTTTGCGTAACTTACTTGCATTCATTGAAGGCATAATAACAGATTTAAAAGTCACTAAAATCATATATCTGCGCCTTAATGCACTTGTGTAGGTGGTAAGTAATTTGAGCTATATTATAGATCAGGATACATGTGTGGTTTACTCATGCGGTGCGTATTACCTGTTGACCCACCCAGTTATTTACACAATATTTCTAACAATTCTTAATTGTATTACATCTACAGCAATTTATTTGGGGGGGTGGGGCTACGTCCAACTGTGGACGTCTTTCGGCTGAAATGGTGGTGATGTCGATGATGATAACAGCAATTCAACTTGATATTGCGTAAATGCGCATGTTACATGCACCGTGAACAAACACTGAACACCTTCATATTGGCAGTTTTAAAGGCTTACGTTAAAACTGGGGTGTCCTCTAGCAACGCCTCTGGTACAATTTTGGCATCGAGCGTGTAAAGATGTGTCGGGTAGACTGCCTTAATTATTTGGCAAAAAACAAGATGTGCTCGTTGTGACAAGTAGGTTACTAAGTTAGAGTTCGTAACCTTTGTGCGTAGCTGTAAAGAAAGAAAATACATTTATTTGCGGTAAACATAACGCAAAGAAAGAACAAACACGCAAGAACAAGTTCAAATCCACGCAAAACGGCCATCGCTCAGCGTAATGCTGCGACCCTATGCGAGACAGAGCCCCAGCGCTTTTTTTCAGTGACAGCCGGCGTTGGCGTGACGTCAACCGGTTCAGCATAATATAATGAGATAAAAATAACAAAATAAAATAATACAATACATAATCAGCCTATAATGTTCCCACTGCTGGGACACAAGCCTCATCTCTTTGAGAGGGAGTGGGCCTTAATCTACCACGCGGGCCCAGTGCGGGTTGGTAGATGTCACATGTCTTCGAATTTTTTGGTTCTAGGACATGCCGGTTTCCTCACGATTTTTTCCTACAATACTTATGTCTAAATGTTTATATAAATATAAAATTTAAAATGGCCACATGCGTCATACCCACCGTCGGCAACGACACCAGCATCGCGCGCCGCCGGCTTCTTGCAATTTGTGTGCGCAGCTGTCGTAAAACTATTTGTAGGAACTTTCTGACGCGTGTGATACGCGAGCTTGCACCCGCGCGAGTTTTAGCATAGGCCCTAAAACTGGAACCTGGCGGACTAATCTCTAAGTCTGTCAACGGAAGATACGAGCTTGTCCTTGTAGTTGATTCGTCAAAACAAGTGGCAAATTAATTTTTTGACCGGGCACAAACACATTGCGAGCAGACAACTGTCAAATCATGTTGTCATTCATTCTTAGTTCGGGCTCCGAAGTAATCTTATGTCCGTAGGAATACGGAATAGGAAACGACCGTAACTTTGGCCCCCAGATGCTTTATTAAAAAGTCTCTAAGCCTCCACGCTGTCGCAATGGTGTCGAAAAGCATAATAAATACAAATGATTGATTTTACAGGCGCCGTCCGCTGCTTACCTCTGCCCGAAAAAGCAAGAGAAAACATAACAAGTGCGATCCAATCGACTTGCAACAAGATACGGGATTTAGTGTTCGCTATAATGTTGGCTGGAAACCAACTGATCACGCTGGTTCGAATGAAGAAGTATACCTTACATCCGTCCGACATTCACCTGCTTTTCAATCTGGTACGAAGTTCCGAATCTTTTAAGACTGCCGAAAGTTGGACACCGATTTGTTTGCCGAAGTTTGATTCCACGTGAGTTGGTTTTGTAATGTAATCGTAATTTTTTAGAAATGCTAGAATTTAACTAGTGGTCGCAAGCGCTACTGCTGAGCATGATGTTGCCTGGGCTCGATTCCCAGGTCTTGCAAAGTGTTATTGGGTTTTTTAATTAGGAATTTCTCAGCGGCACCAGTCAAGATTTGTGCCCGGTTGATGGCAATAGATTCACCCGCTATTACATAGGACTTAAACCCTTTAACCCTTGGGGATTACAGGCGTGATGTTATGTTATGTAGAATCTTACGCGGTATTTTGTTTTCGATCAATGAAAACAAAATAAAAAAGCAATGCACTGTGCATGCACTGTGCTCAAAATGAAGAACAATATTTTTTTTTAAACCATTACTGATCTAATCCTCATATCAGTATTGTAAAAGGTGACACTTAGTCAACACTAATAAAATTAGTGCTTATACAAATAAGTTCGATACACGAAATCATTCTCATGATCTTATCCCTATTTATTTGGGGTCAGCTTATAATGGACAGATTAGGGAATGCAATATCGAGAGATCGAGGGCTCAGGCGACATCTCGCGAGATTGGCAGTATTATGTGTTTAATCTTGCAAATAAACACAATATTTGAAACTAAGTAGAAAACTTTGAATATCTTATCAAATAAAAAATTAAATAAACAACCAGTCTTCTCTTCTAATATCAAACAAAAGTCTTTTAATATTAAAACAGTTCTTTTCTTTAGTTCTTTCAGTCAAAAACTAAAATTAAACTCATCAACTAAGTTGAGTTGACTATTAAACTGAGATATTATTATCAATTAAAGAAAACTATACCTACTCAGAGATCTATTACAAATTAGAGATTAATTAACAAAATATACCAATCAAATGAACGGCTTGTTCAGTTCACATCACACGCCATTATTACGAATTATTTTGAAAGTAGCTCCTTAAGAACCACAAAATGTCCAAAGAATGGTCTGCTAAACGGCTTCTTATTTTGCTGGCCAGATAACCAGCCGCTGAGAAGGCCATTTCGGATTCAACACTAGTTGGAACCACAGATCTCAGGTAGTCATCCGCGCTTCGAATAAGACGTTTTCATGCTCGAGTACAATCTCGTTAAACTCGCGAGATCTCGCCCATTTTTCGGTCGAGATCAATCTTGCTAAAAAAGGCCCGAGATCTCGCGGAAACGAGATCTCGCGAGAACGAGATTGCATTCCCTAGGACAGATACTACAAACTACAATACTTTCATGTACCACTAGCAATTGTGACAATTGCGAATCTTCTCACAATCTAACTATTTCAATTATCAATTATTGCGGTAACCATTTTAATCTATAGTGTTATTTTCTCAACAAGCGATTATTTAAAATTACAGAGGATTCCTCCACGGCCACGTATCATACATTTCAGAAGATTGTCAAGCTTGTCTTCTTCTACTCACAGTACAACGAGACGCGTTCTTCCCTCTCTCCCAAGCAAAGCACACGATAGCCGAAAAACTACGCAGATCGAACTGCCTGGTCGCTATCAACGATGCCTTAAACAGAAACCAAGAATTACCCACGACAAACCCTTTAAAGCATATAGGAATACCCGAAATCCGGCACTTTATGTACAAATGTAAATCGACGGCCCAGCTCTTCACTTCAGACCCCATTAGTCTGGATAAGTTACAGGATTACAGAATGAGACATAAAGTCGGGGGTGATATCTCTGTGAAGAAGATTGAAAAATTATCGGATATTGATTATGTGAGGAATTACAGAAAGTTTTGCAGTTCAATTCATTGTACTTCAACGCCGGCTAAGCTCATTTTTCGGTCGAATTCTACTGACACTATTTTGGCTTGGGTAAGTGTTTCTTATTATGAGTATTTATTATAAGAGAAGTGGTGGCTCAATGGTAACGGATGTAGGTTCGAACCCAGACAGGCGCTTTACTTTGTATAATTATTTTCATCACCACTTCTCTCAAAACGGTGAAGAAAACATCGTGAGGATACTGGGAATGTCCGGGAACCAAAAATTCGAAGACAGGTGACATCTACCAACCCGCACTGGACCCGCGTTGTGGATTACGGCCCACTCCCTCACAGAGAGGAGGCCTGTGTCCCAGCAGTAGGAACATTATAGGCTGATTATGTTATTCTATAGATAAAATTACTAAGTAATAACAGCCGCACGGGTCAATCGATCAGGTTAAGCTACGCTTGCCGCGGTTGGTCCGTGGATGTGTCCATCACCATATGACCATCTTTACATACCAAGACCACTCCGTGCCTCGGAAAGTACACTAAGCCGTTGGTCCCGGCTCTCATTCGTTGATCTTTGACAGTCGTTACGGGTCTTCAGAAGCCCGAAAGTCTGACAACCAGTCTTACCAAGGGGTATCATATTACCCAGTAACTAGGTTGTGGAGGTCAGATAGTTGGGAAAAGGCTAAGCTGATGATGATAGATAAAATTACAAAATGTTGTTTAATCTAGTTGTATACAATTGTAACCTAATTTTATGATTGTATGTATAACCACTAGTAATGACCGATAACTTGTATGTGTGGTGCAAACTGTAAATATAAGTTGGTTATTAATAAAAAAATTAATGTACACTTTATTAATTTCAGGTAACAAATGGCTTCGAACTATACGTAACATTCGACCCCCTAATGGAAAAAGATCAAGCAATAAAAGCAGTGGACCGTCTCCTCAAGTGGATCAAGAAGGAAGAGCAAAGGATCTTCATAATGCACGCACCGACCTTCTAGCCAAAGTTCAGTGTGCCTTCAATAAGTGGCATGATTAAAAACTCATTGAATCGAAACTCTAGTGCGGAGGAGTGTCTATGATTTTTGTAAATTATAAATTGTTTATGTATGGTTTTTAACGCTGCGTTTGTAAATTAATATTAGAGATATAGGAATGTATAGAAAAACCTTTTTCGCCATGCTGAAGGTTCCGCTCGTAAAATTAAACACATGCGCGCTAAATAATTATTCACGTTTTGCGCAACTGTGCATGTGCACACTTGCGCAATTGGACATAACTACTAATTTTTTTACAAATTTTTGTAAGAAATTTGTGTTGTATTCTATCTTATTTCTGAAACAATCTGATCTTAACGAAATAGTATCTCCCAAAAGTGCCACATCAAACATTTTTTAAATTAAATTCCTTGTTCCCCTGACCCACCCCGTCGCATCGCCATTGCCTGCCCAAGTTTCAGCTTGCTGCTTCCAAGTACAGAAAAACATGTTATATTTTAGTGCTCAAGGCGCTGACAAGAGGCAACTGATATAATATATTGTAGTTTGTGATAATGGAATAAATAAATATACTATGTTTTTCTTGAACATATTTTTCAGAACTTTGTTGTTCCCAAAACACATCTCGATACAAATGAGCGGTATACTAACCGTTTACCTTGAGTTCCAATCCAAAATATCTGTATTAAATATCAACGTACGCTGGTATTTAATTAATAACAAGAACGTCTTATTTGAATGCAGAACTTGGTTGTTTTTTATTTTAGATTGCTCAACTCATTTTTGAGTAAATAGATAATTGCTTCATAATTTGCAATAAACTACAAGCGTTGTGTCATCGCGCTTCTCTTTCTTTTCTATGCAGTCCTAAAGTGACCGTGCTTTAGCTGTTGTCAGCGTCTTAATTATATCAATAACTCAGCTGACCCTCATTCCAAATATACTAAAATAATGTCAGACCAAATAAAAATCCCAGACTTAGCGCTGCGAACAATACAGTAAAGCCATGCCAAAACTACACCTCGCTCTGTGCATACACGCTCACGCACAGACATTTACAACGCATTTAAACCAAACTACACCTCACCTAGTGCACACATGTTTACAAAACCGGTCTCACGTCACTGTTGACAGCGCTATGTCTTGGTTCTTTATTTGGTCTGAGAAAATAATACCTATTGTAATAACATGAACAATAAAATAACGTATTATTTATGAAATTAGAGTTATGGAATTGTATAGTAAAATCTAATTTTAAATATACAAGGTCAAAATAAATTTACTTGACAGACGTGTTGGGTATCGAACTATCAATCCAAAGATGAAAGAAAAGAAATCCAAACTCATAATTTCAAATCGTTGTACCACCAGTGATCGGCCATTGACCCCGTAATCAGCTGTAGTTACTTAAAACTTTAATAATGTACCCTATTTCATTAAAAACATCTCGTTTTTTTTGGGTGGAAAATGATCAAATAACTTCTCTTCGCTCCGAGCGGAGCGGTGTCAGACTCTTACTGTCTAAAACCCACCCGTGTTCCTTCCGTTGCCTGTGTTGCCAGGGGCCTCGGTATTGCTTTCGGACTTTCCCGCGACCCCGGCAGGCATCGGTCCTAGTGGACCCCTACACTTGTGCTGACGACATCTCTACACATCATCTCATCTCTCGTCATTTTCAGGGTTCCGTACCCAAAGGGTAAAACGATAAAGTATTACTAAGACTCCGCTGTCTGTCACCAGGCTGTATCTCATGAACCGTGATAGTTAGACAGTTGAAATTTTCACAGATGATGTATTTCTGTTGCCGCTATAACAACACATACTAAAAAACAGAATAAATATTTAAGGGAGCCCCCATACAAAGACATGATTTTTTGCGCCAGTTCGACTCACACTTGGCCGGTTTTTGTCTACTCTTCCGTCGACAAAACGCTTCTCTACGGTTCTCCTGCTCAGCCTGCAGGTTTCCTCACTATGGTTTTCCTTGACCGATGTCAGTAACGTCCAAGATAAACTCGGAAAGTATAAATGAATCGAAAATCTCACATTGGTAAATGCCCGGATTTGAACACACAACCTCGAAATTATGAGTTTAGATAATCTTATCTTGTTTGTTTTTAGTTTTATAAATAATAAGAAGAGGGGCTCGTGGGTAAATAAAAACAGCCGCACGGGGCGATCGAAGGTTAAGCTGCGCTTGCTGAGGTCAGTTCGTGGATGGGTGACCGTCCATTACACATATGGACGAGACCCCTCGGTGCCTCGGAAAGCACGTGAAGCTGGTCCCGGCTGTAATTTTTAGATCTTTGAAAATTGTTACGGGTGGTCAGAAGCAGTCTTACCAAAGGGATATCGTATTACCTAGTAATTGGGTCATTATGGAAGTCAGATAGGCAAGCGCTTCACGTGAAGCTGGTCCCGGCTGTAATTTTTAGATCTTTGAAAATTGTTACGGGTGGTCAGAAGCAGTCTTACCAAAGGGATATCGTATTACCTAGTAATTGGGTCATTATGGAAGTCAGATAGGCAAGCGCTTCAGTAAAATACTGGTATTCAGGTGCATCTGGTGATACTTGACGCCGACCCCAACATAGTCGGGAAAAGGCTAGGCAGACTAATAATTTGATTGATACCCATTATTTAAGTGAAGTTTCACTTAAGCGAATTTAATAGCTAGTTAAGTTAATTTAATTTGATCTTGTATACAATTATGCCAATAGTTTTATAAAAAAATGCTTATGAGGAAAAAAAACAAATAGGCAAATTGTTTATAAGTACTAAGTAATGAATTTATGGGAATGCATTTAACATGCATTTTAGTCCTAACAAAGTTTTAGATAGATGTTCAAAGAAATGATATTCTGTACATAATTATGTAGATAGTCGAAATATTATATGATAAGTATTTAGAATTTAAATTGTTCTTCATAGCAGACGTTATAACTTAAAACTTCTATGTCACGCTATTTTTGTAGCACTATAAGCATCGCGCTGCGCAGCACTAAGAGCAGTGGTGTACGAGTCGTAGATCGTAAGTTCTAACCTAGACAGACGCTTTACTTTGTGTAAATTGCTTCATCACCACTGCTCTCAAAACGTTGAAGGAAAACATCATGAGGAAACCGGCATGTCCTAGAACCATAAATTCAAAGACATTGTGACATCTACCAGCCCGCACTGGGCCTGCGTGGAGGATTACGGTCCACTCCCTCTCACCGAGAAGAGGCCGGTGTCCCCCAGCTAGGGGAACATTATAGGCTGATTATGTAAGTACCAACCAGTCTTACCAAGGAGTATCGTGTTACCGAATAACTCGGTTGTGGGGGTCAGATAGGCAGTCGCTCCATGTAAAATACTGATACTCAGCTGCATCCGGTTAGACTGGAAGCCGACTCAACATTGTTGGGAAAATGCTAGGCAGATTAATTGATAAGCACCAACTAAATATATTGCTATCTTTTACATGCAGGCAAACTAAAATAAAGACGGCAAATATTCGTGGCAAGATTTCCAAATCGCACTTTGATTTTACTTCACTTTGCGAAGGTTTTTATACGAATGTGAACCTTATCATTAGGTATTTAATGTTCATATTCGAACATGAATATTAAATTATACCAAAGTGAACCATAACTATCCGTTTGAATGCTTGGTCACATTCACTTCTTTGTGTAATTGTAATGTGAACCTTATAGTTATGTAAGGTGAGGTGGGGTAAGACTAACATACTTTTCTGCCAGACAGTAAAGATCGATTTTCATGGCTAAGTTATTTGACTTACCTCTGAGATAATAAAATAACTGATACCTAAATACTATACGCGTTAACAAAATAATGGATATATTTCCATTAATGCATCCAGAACGTACATTCTGAATAAATTGTAAGACCGTTAAAACTGATAGTCTTGCCCATCAATTGGGGTAAGAATAACAGTAACGTATTTTAGCCGAAAACGTACACTTATTGGGGTGTTTAAAGAAAAAAGGCAAATGATAAAAGTACTCGTATTTAATTTGAACTGTATGGTAAGGGAACAACGTTCATTTTTGCGGCAATTCGTTTATTACACGATTTGGGGCAAGACAAACATACAATCAAAATCAGAGGTGCAGAACCTTTTGAGTGATATCAATAGTATAACGTGCATGAAGCGTTACACATAAATTAAAAAGACAAACAGGAATAAATTGAACTTTATTTCAGTAGCTATTAAATAAAATCCACACAATTAACAAACCACACACAATATATATTTTTTTAAATACTACTCTAATAGGAACATTTAGTGTACTCACTGCCTACTTTGATTTGCTTTAAATCAGAATTACAATCTGGGTGAATATACACATTTTTCAATTTTGGTGGCGAAACTTTTTCTTTGGTTTTCGTGAAAATTTGTGCTGAAGTAACGGTTTCGCCACCAAAATTGAAAAAAATGATATTGACTCATCTACTGAATATTATAGCCTTGAAATGAAATTTTGAACAATATCTTTCCTCTTCGACCTATCAATGGTTCGGGTAGTTTGCATACAATGTCTTCTAGATGTCTCACTTCGCAAATGTCAGGTACGTGTGGGAAAACAAATGTGTTTTCATCAACGCCGCCTCTAAATGTACTTCTGCGGACATAACTCACAGTAGGTATGTTATCACAGTTAACATCTATAACCACTCCAACATAATGTTTTACATTTGTTTTGGTAGCAAATGTTACTAAGACCCATTGTCCTTTGCTAACGGTACTTATTGGTGGTTCGTCGTACTCATGATTGTTATTTTCCTTGTCTTCTTTCATGTTGTCGCTATTACTGTCATCTATATCAATATTATCCACTAAATTGATTTCCATATCACTTTTTTTCTTATTCTGATAGGTTTCTTTCATGTTTCTTTTTGCCTTTCTGGGTATATTTTCAATATTTTTCAACTGTTCATCCTTTACGATTTTTTCCTCATAATATGCATTGTCTTCAATATAAGTCTCATCGTTTGATTGAGTGTTCAATTCCATCATCTCACTTGCACTTACAGAATTTTCAGCCCATGTTTCATCATCTTCTATATCACTATCATCCATAAACTTTATTTCAATATCGCTTTCACTTGTGGAGTCGTCTATTTTCTTGAATAATTGTAAGGTTTTTTTTTCTTTCTGAGCCTATTTTTGAATGTTTTCGATTGTTTAATCTTCTTTTTTTTATCATAACGTTCACTTTCTTCAATATTACGTTCATTCGTCAATTCAATGTTTATCTCATTTTCACTTGTAGAATCTTCTTTGTTGCGTTTTTTAATTTCTTTACAGGGTCTAATTTTTGCATTTTTTTTTAAATTTGTTCGCCAATTTTTCTTCTTTTTGTTTTAGTTTCTTTAATTTTTCTTCTTCGATATTTCTTTGTTTCTTATAAACTTCTTCACTTGTTATTATTTCGGCACCAGCAGCGATTTTTGTGCGTTTTTGTTTGCTGTGCGCACCTGCTTTAATTTTACTGAGTAACAATTCCTCGAAAGTAATATGAGATTTCACGGGACGATCATCTACAATGATCACCTTTGATGATGATGAAGTTTTTTTCGGTCTAAGTTCACGCTTTTAAAGTTTGTTGCATTGCAAGTAATGGGTTGTAATATTTTATTATTTTGGTGATGTTCGTTTTGTTGTGACATTTCTAGATTGAAAGTAAAATCAGCAGATGATTGAGGCATGTCTGTAATGTAAGATGGGCTTACACATGGGTCGTAGCTTACTGGTGTAACCTCGGAAGTATGGTCCTGCACAGCTGTGGCACGTTCATTAGCATAATTCCAATAATTAAGACAAATCGATCGTAATGAAGGGATCGAGATTGGGTCAGGATCGTTTGCGACTACAGCATTGCTTCCGGGCCAAATTTGAGTTTGTTGTAGAGTAGTGAATTGATTTTCGGAGAATGAGAGATCAGAAAATAGCTGGTCAACAGTAGCTTGAAGTTGGGACTCAATATTTTTCGAAATGTCAGGAGTAGTAGATGTCTTATTTAATCCTTGTTCTTGGTGTTTTTTCCATTCTGCAAGTTGGTCTGGATGAAATTTCTCTTCAGGTATTGCATAACTGTTAAAAGGAAAAATTCCAGCTTTTCGGAATCCTGCTATGCACACTTTGGGATCTATTTGTGCCCAAACAACACCAATGTATTTTGAAAATTGGTTTTTAGGCAATACTTGACCTATATGCAATCTTTGCCACTTTACTAAAGTAAGGTCCCATTTGTCTTTAAAGGACTTGTTAACTGCAAGATCCAAGGGCTGCAAGTTGTCACTTGTATGTGGTGGAATTTTCATAATAGTTATTCCAGCTTCACGAGCTTTTTCAATTATATTGATCCCCACGTGTGTAGAGTGGCCATCGTAGACCAGTAGAATTGGCCGTTTATGGCCCACGGTGGGCAAAAACACCTTAAGCCTCAACAAGAACCATTGCATCACCTGGTAAAGACAACACAACAGTTTTGCTTGGGTGCAGTGCAGCTGGTGATAAAACTCCTCCACTTATAATATTTAAAGGGAAAAATCTATGGGATGAGTGGACTTCTAAAGAAGACTATCCAGGTACTGTTTACGCAGCCACAAAAAACGGCTGGATGGAGGCAGACGTATTTGAGACGTTCTTTGTTAACCTCTCAAGCCCACCACTTTCGTTTTACTGGGGTCTTTGCTAAAGCTAGTTTCATCTAAATTCCAGATGTGTGAGGGTTTGTTATGTGGTCCAAGCTCGTCCATAGTATTCTTTAGTAACTCAAAGTAAGAGTATACCACCCAAGGATTGCATGCTTTTTTACGTGAGTTTTCCACTGCTTGTGGTTTTTTTACAGCTAAATTGTGTCGTTTTTTAAACGCCAAAAACCAATCTTCGCCAGGAATGCCGTTTTTAAAAGGATTTTTGATGATATTTTTGTTGACATAATCTCCAACAAGTTATTTGAAAGTGATAGTCATGCCCCGCTGTTAGTGTTACCCCACCTTACCTTATTTAATGTTCATATTGGAACATGAATATTAAATTATACCAAAATGAACCATAAATATCCATTTGAACGCTTTAACTATCCGTTTGAACGCTTGCTCACATTCGCTTTACGAATACGAACGTCAAATTTGCATTACAAAATTAGTCGCGCAAAATTAGTTTCATGACAATAGTTGTCTCCGATAGTTTCACGTGTAAATACTTAGATGATTTCATCGTGTAAAAAATCGCGAATGCTCCATGCATTCGTTTTCGCGATTTTTTACACGACAGCGCGACGCAAAGGGGGTAATGTGTTTATTGACAACACTAGTGTCATGCAACTACTAATTAGTTCAATCGGGTAAAACGTGATGAAACTAGTGTCGCGAAAGCGTATTTGCCGAGCAGACGTGTTTGTATTGTTGTTGCGTCTGAGTTGGTAAATCAACGCTCTAATGATGACAAAAACATAGTTTATTAAGGAATACCACCGAAACCACTCTGGGGAATCACCCTAAATTTAAGAATAGAGATGCCCAAATAGCGGCCACAAGGCAATTATGGAAGCTTTTCTTTTATTACTTATGCAGGCCACACACATTACAATACTTGCGCAAAATCGGACTTGCACAAGTATACATCGTGTATGGGATGAATTAGCACAAGTATCCAAGCCATTCGGTGTCACTCAGACTTGTGCAAATCTAAACTTGCGCAAGTATATCGTAACGTGTACGGCCTTTTTTTTTGGGGTGGGATATGATCAAATCTTCTGCTCTGGGCGGAGCGAGGGTGTGTCAGACTCTTACTGATTAAAACCCACCCATATTCCTTCCGTTGCCTGTGTTTCCAGGGGCATCGGTATCCCTTTCGGACTTTCCCGCGACCCCGGCTGGCATCGGCCCTAGTGGACCCCTACACTTGTGCTGTCATCTCTTTGAGGCGCGCGTGGAACACGTTGCGCCGTCGACCCAGGCCTGGTCCTTATCGGACGGCGAGCTACCCATTGCTCACCGTCCGCAAACGTGTATGGCTACGATTACAGTTTTATTCATTAAAATAACCATGTTTGCAACAACAGTATGCAATGCAAAATGCATAAACAAGCTGCGATGCCGATGGGGCCGCTGTCATACTGAAAGTTCGTGACAAACTTTTATGCAATTTTCCAATTCCAATTTTAATTTCGTTAATTAATTTCTACATTCGTTTTATAATGTAAATTCGGCTTAAAGTTATACTTCTAATAATGTTTTGTATTCGTATGACACCCATAATTTACTTAGCAAAGTTTAATCAAAGCGCGGTCTTTGAATCATGTCCATAAAGCTGTCAAACTAGGCTTTTGTTTTATTTTTATTGTTCAGTTTTTTTTTTTTATTTATTATGCAAGTAAATGGTAATAGAGTCTGTTTTTTAATCTCGGAGGTTAAATTGACGCATGCAAATTGAAAACTCCAAATTGAAAAAACGAACAACAATCATTTGAAATGTCAAATTAGTCTCTGGGATTAAAAACAAACTTTAATCTTAGTTGAAACTCATTCATTAATCTTATGCTAAAGTTCCTTAGAAAACGTAGAACGTCAAAACTTGAATATTTCTTCTTCAACTATCTTGCAAAAATAATATACTTTTTTTCCTCCACTTTTCTGTGCTTTGCCTTTTCAGTGCATCTGATTGGCTACTGTAGTCCGTTTTAGCTATGTATGTAATAATTAAAAAGTACTAAAATGTTGTACATAATACAAATTAATGTACTTGTAAATGAAATCAAATTTATTGTTCATAATACAGAGAATTATTTTTATGACATTGTTATCATAGCAATACGTTTTTTTTAAATATACACATCTATTAGTGCTTGTTTATTTATTTGATATAGGAAATCCCCTAGAAATCAAATGAATATAACTTCTTTTTAGTAAGTTACCTTTTGCCCTGCATTCTTAAAATTTACTTATTAAATTTTTTATTTAACCATTATTATGTACGCACAGTCATAAAGGAAAAGACAAGAAAAAGAACAGAAAAATACAAAAGTGATGCTAATGATAGATTTGTCTAAGTAACTGTCTGTTACTCTTTCACACCTAAACTATTGAACAGAAGGTTGCCTGGAGGACATAAGCTACTATTCATCCTGGACAATAGTATAAAAAAAATTATGAAATACAAAATACACACATAAGTAGCAGGCAACAGCTCATACAAAGTATTGTGCCTTTCTTAGCAAGTTCTTCACTATCAGACAAGAATAAAAAGACTGATAATAAATCAAGAAGGTAAGTTATCAAACTATCCATTTCAATAATAAAACTATCACATAGTAAACTTCACACATTTATTCTTATCAGTACCTCCCTCTATCTCTTCTTCTATCAACATCATGTCTATCCCTATCCCCTCTGTCTCTTCTATCCTTTTCTCTCTCTCTTTCCCTTTGTTCTCTAGACCGTTCTTTTTCTCTTTCCTTCTCACGTTCCTTTTCCCTTTCGCGTTCCCTCTCTCTTCTGCGGTCACGATCCCTGCTCCGTGAGCGGTCTCTTTTACGGTCCACATCACGTTTTTCTCGTCTGCTGTCCCGTTCCCTTGACCTGGAAGTGCAACAATATGTATCACTCACTATTTTGTAATAGCTTATTTGGCTGAAAACAGATTAAGCAGTGTTGCTTACTTTGTAAATTTTAAAGGAAATTTATAATCTGTTTTGTGGGTGCATTTACAAACAAAATTTGTGATGATAAATAAACTGTTCTTATATGATCCTAGGTATGAACCTAGGATCATATAAGAACAGTTTATTTCCCATAAAATTTAAACTAAAATCTTGGGACAACAGGTGGCATGAAGCAGGTTACTGACAAGCAATAAGCAGTATTGATATTATGGATTTTTGTCAGGCTTCTATCATCTTAGCAATAAACACAGTAGCACAAGGGTTTGTTTAAATGTTTACAAACTAACCTATCCCTTCTCCTCTCCCTGTCTCCCCTCCGTTCCTTTTCCCTCTTGTTCTCCTTCACTTCAGTATCAACATTTTCATCATCAGACGGCATATCTTCGTCCAAATCGTCGTCCAGGGCGGAAACTTTGGGTTCCAACTCATTATTCTCCTCTAGAAAATGACGCTTCTGAATTCTTGGCAAAATTACATCACACAGACGTTCCTCACGAAGTAGCTCGTCTATAAACTCATCTACATGAACTATTTCGAATTGACCTTCCCTATTTTGCCTTCTCAATTTCCTATTATCATTGTAAAGAGGTTCCAAGTATTTGTAACAATCAACTGACGATCCTGTCAGCCTCATGTAAAATGCTCCTAAGGCACGCACATATTTAAACTCCTCGTTCTTTATAAATTCAACCACAATGTCCTTTTCAGGCTGAATTTGCAGCATTTTTAAAACTAAACACAAAAACGGTGTCGGGTAAATGAAACCTCCGTGCACGCCGCCGACGTATCGTAATTCCATAGCCTTGTCAACTAGTAATTCTGCAGTTAAAGCGAAACATTCTTCCTTCCAGTATTTGGAGTCGTATATACGCGATCTGATGATCTTTTCTATCAAATATTGAGGATTTGTGCCTCGTATTGACTTCGCGTCTTTTACCGTGCGGTTCGCCATTTTTGTTGTGACAGAACTGACAGAAGAATATTAGATTTAGACAGTTGATGAAAAAAACGAGAGAGCTAGAGCTGTTCTTTCTTACTAAAAAACATACTATTTCCAAATGGAACTAATGGAGTTAAAAACTGCCACTCGCTTACTTCAGATGTCACTACTATCACTAATCCATGAATTTGATAGCTAGCTGTCACTACATTTTGTTAACAAGTGCCATATTTTACACATAATTAATTAATATGCCCCGTTGCGCAGCTGTTCTCTACAAAAATACGGGGACCTATGAATTTTCCAAATATGTTAAAAGACGAAAACGGTATGAGACAGTTCTCCGGAAAAAAAATTGGAGACCCGATATTACGTCGATGTCCTATCCTTTTTAAACCTGAAGACTTTTATAGCCGAAATTTGTACACAGGTGATGCTCCCAAGAGAACTAAGTCTGTTTTCATTACCTACAGGCACCTGTGGCGTGATAATTTGTGATCGTGTTTCACTTCATGGTGACACCGATAATTACGAATTACGCGTTCGGATGTAATAATTAGACGAAACATAGCGATGTTAGGGTTTTGGTGATACGTGGGGTACGTGTTATTATGGAATACGCAAGAAGACAGCACGCGTTAGTATGGAACACGTAAGACCTACAGCCGCAATAGTTTAAGAAGGTGTCCCGGCAAACCGAGCTAACGTATGGCGAAAGTGGCTCATACAAAATAAGGTTTTTAAGGTATACTCCTGAAGCCATGGCTTCAGGAGTATACAAAGAAAACAGGGATATACAAGCCAGTTTGCTTATTAACTTAATAGGTGCTGATGGATACGACATTTAATCTAGTGTCAAAATAAAGGTGAACGGAAAAGATGATGGTATGAGGGGGCTAAAAGCAAAAGCGCCACTGTCCATGTTTGCTTAAACTGAACTAATAACGCCAACTGGTAGAGTGTTTTGAAACCTTTCGGATGTTTTAATTCTTTTGAATGCAATGTTACCACTATCCCATAGATAATAGAGTTTAAAAAGTCGGTTGAGGAGCATAAACGATACTGTCCTCAACAGTTTAATTGCAAATACGCTACTGTCCAAATTGACCAATCACAGCCATCACAGAACGGTCGGCCATGACACTTTTGAAATGGCGGTGGATGATTTTTGTGAGTAAAGTCGTGTTTTTGACAGTTTTAATATTTATTAGTGTATTAAACGAAAAAACCACGGAAGACAACGTATCAGAAGTGCCTCCCAATAAGGCAAGGTAAAGAATCAGGGCTCCGGAGAAGTGAAAAAGAGCAAAGCGAAGGTTCAAAATTAGGTGTTTTGTTCATAACAAAAGTGCTAGTAAGGTCAGTCAGAAAAATGCAGTTACACTCTGCGATATTTTTTGATAAACAAACATGTATTCTTTTTAACATGTTTAGTGTCTGTCTTGTGCTCTAATTTCAAGGCAGACATGCAATTAGAATGTAAAGAAACTTCTCCAAAAACATTTCGGTGATGAATGGGAGACCCGAGACGATCTTAACTATTACAGGGAAACTGACATCCCAGAGTACGAAGAAGAGATTTGTGATGCAGCATTACCAGAAACAAATATGAGAGTTTAGTGTAACAAATTTAGTTTAAAATGGATGGATTTGAATGTGAAAATGGAAATGATTAAACGAAATATATCGTGTAGTTAAAAAAAATGTATTGTAATAATTATTATTTGTCCTTGAAAACCATACAAAAATATTTTTTGTTAGAATAAATAATTAGAACAAAATTTGTGATTAATAAATAAATAATTTTATTTGGTTTCTTTTTTTGCTAGCTGTAAACCATACATTCAATGAAAATGTGTTACGTGCAAAAGCGCCACTGTCCAAGCGTTTGGATGCAAATCACACACTTTCCATAACTCAGATGCAACAACAATACTGTCCTGTCATAAATTTAAATTTTTCTATAAAAATACGCTTGTTTCCATGGTTTGAGTGTTTTTAATGGCTATTAAAATGATCTATGATCTTAGACAAATCAGTTATCTGCTAATTTGAATTCCCTGTTAACGATAAACAGTTTTTCCTGCTTGTCGCCAACGAAAAAAACTTGGACAATGGCGCTTTTGCTTTCAGCCCCCTCCGTAGTATTGATCAAAAAATTCGATGAACACTTCGGTACAAAAACTAAACTAATACAACGATGGCGAGATTCCGATTTTTCACATTTTTTTTTTTTGGCATGGCATCTCGTAGTTTACCTTGAGAGGTCGTGACTACTTACCGAACTTTCCTGTGGCTGCCTTAAGCGAACTCAAAGCCTCCAGCCAGGGGCGAATTTCTTATACTACTAAGCGACTACACGCTAAGGGCACCCCCTGTGGGGTACGGACCTCGGCTTAGGGCGTCGCTGGGGGGAGGACAGCAAGGTGGGACAGGCTGGATCTGATCAGATCTATTAATATTATTAATCGGGGAATTTAAAACTACAGGCTCAGCTGCGGCGCGGGCTGGCGCTTCGTCGAGCAATGGTCGGGGGGGACAATTACGTCGGGATTTACGCGAGGGACCTCGGCGGCGAGGTCGGAACGTAGGTTGGTGTGTTTTGTGCACTTTACTCGTGGCCCTACTGCTTTCCTGGAGGAGGGTAATGAGGTCATCGGGGTCGGTGAGAATATGCCTTGGACGGCGAATAGAACTAATGGTGGAGGGCCTTTAACTGGCGGCATGCACAACCAGAGGGTTGCGGTGGGTGGCGGCGGAGTCGAAGAAACGCTTCGTGATGTGCTTCATGAACTGCTTGATGGTGGGGATTTTAAGATCGAGATGGAGGCGACCCCGGCAGGCATCGGCCCTAGTGGACTCCTACATTTGTGCTGACGACATCTCTTTGAGGCGCGCGTGGAATACGAGGCGCCGTCCACCTGGGCCTGGTCCTTACCGGACGGTGAGCTACCCATTGCTCACCGTCTGCAAGCCCGCGCCTACGGTGGCCGGAAATCCACCCGGGATTCCCGACGCCCAGAGCGTCTCCTGCGGCGGCTAGGGGCGAGGGGGCGCGAAATTTGCCTTTCCCTCAACCGTCCCGCCTCCTCCTTCGCGAGCATTACTGCTTCGCAGAAGGAGGTGATGGCTGCCCATGCCCTGTCACTCCGTACTATGGCCTGAACCAGGGCCGGACGCGAGAGATCTCTGCCGCCGATCGCCTCCACGAGGACACGGTGGTGCTCTGCCCAAGCTGGGCAGACCTCCACCGTGTCCTCCGGGCGATGCACACAGTGGTGACACCCGGGCGTTTCCTCCCGCCTTATCCGACACAACGCCAACCCTGGAGTAGAAAGATGATGCAGGGAATTTGAACTATCAGTGAACCCCACTAAAACTGAACTAGTCATGTTTAACCAAAAACGAGCATTAGGCCCTTTCCACCTACCAAAACTGTTCAATACAGAAATGTAGTTGGCCAACGAAGTCAAGTGATGTACTTGACTTTGGTCATTCTAGACTGTAAGTTAAATTGGAGTAGTCATTTATACAACAAGCTAAGCAGGGCATCACCTTCTTCATCTTCTGGCAGTACAGGAAAATGAAGGGTAAGAAGTGGGGCCTATCCCCCAAAATTATGCTATGGCTGTACACCGCAGTTATCCGCCCCTTGATCACCATACGCATACTCTCAGACAGCATGGCTGTTCTGCAAGCGCTCAACAGTCACACAGTGACTCTGGGGTGATATAGGAGAGCCACCAGAGCGCCTCAACCAGGTGCGTAGCCTCAATAATACAACTACATGGATCAAAGGACACAGCAGTTCGCTAGGCAACGATGCAGCCGACGAACTTGCCAGAAGAGGGTCGAGCATAGCACCAGTGGGACCTGAACCCATGCCACTCCCCTTCGGGTAGGGGGAAGTGGGGCAGATTCATACACGGGGCACCGTCATACACTAGCGACATCTTTTATTAGGCGCGCGTTAACTGAACGATTTAAGCATGTACACGTGACTTACCTACGTGTGCGTTGGCTCACGAATTTTGACAGCAGTCAGTGTGAAACTCGCGACGAGGTGACGCGGAACGTGATTCGGCAACGCGTAAGTAATTTTATAACCTCACTTTAAACATCTTTATTTTGATGAAAGTTTTTATCTAGATTATTCAATACTATTTTATTTCAAAGATAATAGGATGTATTTTGTGAATTGATACGTAAATAATAATATATATGTTTGGTTTTTTTATAAGAATATTTGTTTTTCAAAATCATTGAATGGGGCAGGTTCATACAGTAATAAGAGGGGCACATTCATACAGTATGAATGTGCCCCTCTTATTACTGTATGAACCTGCCTATTTTATATTAGAGTTGAAATGATATTATATTTTGTTTTACAGAAAAAATATGGTCAGGAATTACAAGAAAAAGGGTACTAGGAGTCTGCTTCACCTTTCGATGAACTTGAAGAAAACGAAGAAGAAGATGTTCGTGTAGAGCATGTTGATCCTGAAAATGTCAAGGATGGGGCCTATGTCCTTGTTAAATTTGAGAAAGTTTTAACAAAGATCTCTCTTTTTATAACGTCCATTAATATTATTATTATTAAGATATAAGATATTTTCAAAGTCATTGAGTATTTAACATTTAAGATTCCTTATATTGTGATATATTTTTTAATTGTTGATTATTAATATTACCTACCTACTAATAGATACATAACAAAGATATGTTACTTAATTCTAGGACATAGATATACTTATTTGACTGATCAGAAAGACTGTTAGGTTAACTAAGTTTCTTTCAGTGCCATAAAAGGAAAAACTACCTACATTTCAAGTTATTTTCTGTTTACTTAGTTATCTTTTTTTACTTTTTTCTTTATTACTTGATTATTTTCTAGGTATTAGTTACTCACAGAGTCTAATTGCTTTTGGTTTCGAATACGTTGTGTTTTGATACTTTTATTTTGATAAATAATTAAACATTTATTCCTTAATTAGTGTATTTTTTTACATGTATGAATCTGCCCCATAGCCTGTATGAAAGTACCCCGCATGCGGGGCACATTCATACATTCTGATTTTTTTTTTTAAACTTTTATAAAAAGTCACAGATGTATATTTAAACAAATTATATGTTTTTGATAGAAAGTCAGATAGTTATAGTACTAGTTCTTATTCAATCTATTCAGATATTGATACCAGAGAATAATCTATGAGACAAAATAGAAAAACTGTATGAAGCTGCCCCACCTTCCCCTACATACGCACTCTGGTAAGGAAACGAACCAGGGACCAACATCACAAACTATGGTTGGACCATATACATAGAGAAAACGCTCAGTTCGCGTTACGTACTCAGTTGTGCGGTGAATACAGACCGAAAATTACGAGAGAGACAAAGTGAATACGCTGCCAGTAGTTGTCTCTTTTTAGAATTCTTACTGGTCCAATGATGTTTTGACTTAATGTATATACTTTATGTTTGTAAAATATCAGTATAATCTTTGAAATTTAAACGATATAGTCTTTTAAAATCAATCAAATATAGCTGTCAAGAGCTCATTAAGTTCTGAGTTGAGCTGCACGATTACTGACAAATGCGTGCACTGACTGAACCACTCAATCTGTGTAGTTCTTTCCTCAAAAGACCATTTCAGACACCAATCTACATGGTCTTCACATGATCTGACCAAGATTATGTCTGGACTTTAAAAGATACAGTGACCTCTGAGTTTGTTTCGGCCTTTCCAGAGTAGTCAGATAGGAAACGCCGAGCTCATCTAGTTTTTTTTTCTAAATATGATTGAAGTGTACAAACCTACAGAAAATAAAATCATTTCATATCATATCATCATTTCAAGACGTAGTCCGCCTTCGGGAAAAAAATAATGTTGTATTAAATCGATGGCCACCTCACAAAACAGGTTCACCGAATAACTAAACAACGGCTGCGTACAGTTACAGCTATAATTGATAGTCCTGCATGGATAAGGACGAGACAACAGTTTATGTTAGGAGTGGGCAATACAAATCGTATATAGGTACAATACCTATGTATCGGCACAATATCCATTACCTATATATCGGATGGCACTGTATCTATATATCAGGTATCCACGTGCCTAATGCATTGTTGTTGGTACGAGTCACAGAATAAAATAATATCGTATCGCACTATGATATTCGGTATTCGGTACAAACTGATTTGGTTACTTGTAATACTGCCGTACTGTGTGCGATTGCGATGCGCACGGGAGTGACGTTGGTATAAGTAAACGAGCGGAAGAAGAGTGTGATACGCTAATGTCTAATACAAATTTTAAACACTATTTACAGGAGCATAGAGTTTAATACCGAATACATTATTTTTTTCTTATGATTCGTTTATTAGTAATGCAGTCAGTCCTAAGCCTGAGAAAAGTAAGAAGGAACGTTCAATTCACTGAATAGTACCTAAATAAATAATTGATAAAGAATATCAAAAAAACAGAAACGACTGTACTAGTTTCATTTCAGAATGTCATATTATCAATACTATCAAACAATACTGTATTCACTGATTTCGAGTATACAGTTACAAATAGAATACAATGATGTACAGAAATCGAACAAAACCGAAACCTATAAATCACAGTACCACTTTCCACTTTGAGTTCCACACAGGTTCAGCCAATATGTAGGTATTGAAATATATAGATGCGATATCCGATATTCTAAACCGATACGTAGATACGATTTGATACAGTGCAAAAGCGATATTACCCATGCCTGGTTCATGTGCTGCTTCACCGCCACATACAAGGCAAAGTATTTCGGTAACCCAGGTACCCTACGTGAGATAGTCAGCAACACCAAGGCGTTGAGGTCTTCCTTGAAGAGCTGGGTGAGGCCCACAGTACACTACTAATACCCGGGGTCGCTTATGTCAGTGCTCCTCTCTAACTGTCTAGCAATAATCTGTGGTGGCAGTGACTTTGACAGAAAAAAAAAACAACAGAACAGCATCACTGTCCAAGAACGCGCTTTAAATTTTTAAAACGGTCTGCTTGTGTTATTATTTAGATTTCCAATCATTTTACTGGAGGGCCGAACTGGCTGGCTCTTTAACGGTTAAAACTAGTATTTATTTTGTTGATGACAATGCAGAAGACTAAAAAGAGAAGGGCAGAGGACGAAGCGATGGATGTTGAAGACCCCAATAGCGGGTCTTCGATTTCACATCAAGATCAAGAAAATCAAGAACAAGACCACTTAAGCGGCGACATAGACCACATATCTGATGATGAAGAAGGTGGAGTTCGTATAGGTGATATCTATATACCGCCCGCGCCGAAACCGGCACTCACTTTCGATACTACTGGCCCAAGGCTTATTATTACTCACATAGTCAATGAAAACTTCAAGAGCTATGCTGGCATGCAGGCATTGGGACCATTTCATAAGGTAAGGAAGGTTACAGCATAAAATACAAAATAATTTATGCCGAAACAATTTCAGTACTAAGCATTTACGTATTATTTGATATGTTAAAGCCGAAAGACTAAGACATACAGTGCTTCTATTTTCTTAGTCTTTCGACAATCATCACATTTCCGAATACAAACGAATGCTAATTTCCATGTCCATCGATTATTAGATTTATTGTGTATAATAATTTGAATTTGGAACTAACTAACTCGAATGACGAAACGCGAACTTTGCCGAGAGACATTAAGAAAATAGAAGCACTGTAAGTATGTAAGGATTTGTAAGGAGCAATTGGTGTTCTTTAGTTTCTGGCTACCACCATGTGAAAAGACATGAGTTTATGTATGTATGTAAAAGCATTGTTTCCATTTTGCTGTTTGTTAAACCAATTTGTGGATTGTTAAAAACTTGTATCCTTGAGATGAAGGCCTATCATTTTCTTACATTATCCTTATTGACCGTTCCAGTAACATTTCCACATTATTTTCAGTCAGTGGGTCGTCTTACGTTCAACCTAGTTTGCATTTTGTTAATACTTATTTCCTGTGTCAGTTTAAAGTAATAGTCTATATTTTTAGTTCAAACTAACTGTATTAAACCTTTCAGAGTTTCACCGCAATCATAGGCCCAAATGGCAGTGGAAAGAGTAACGTAATAGACTCTATGCTTTTCGTGTTTGGGTACCGAGCCACCAAGATCAGGTCAAAGAAGATATCTGTTCTAATCCACTCATCCAGCAAGTATCCTAACATCAAAAGTGCAACTGTTGCTGTACACTTTTGTAAGATTATTGATGGGGTATGTTCAATTTTACTGTTGCACAAATTTGAAAATAATAAATAATTATCTGTACTGAAGCAGATAATTTGTTTTAACCTTGAGCTCTTTTAGCTATTTTGCATTGCATAAGCATTGCATCAAGCATTGTTTACTTTATTTTTCAACTAGTAGTTCATCATTGAAGAAAGAATGAAATGAAATGAAATTGTTTATTCTGTAAATAGGATATCAGAATCACTTTTACACATCATATTATAAAAATAAGCTAAATGGATGTGACATTTCCTATCTGACTACCTCTGAGAAGAAATGGCGAAACAAACTCAAGGATCAGTCTCTTTTTCAGTTTGGGGAGAGAGAATCCCTCTTCTACTTCCATCTTTATTTTCTAATCAATTTGATTGTTCTAATATTATTATGGCTTATATCACTCACTTCACTCTACATAATTTTTTGAGTGATTTTTGTCTAGACAAAGGCCAATCAAAAAATTGCATCATCAATGTTACATCCCTGCCCATATCTAGCTATGAGCATGGATGTAACATTGATGATGCAACATTGTTCTGACATAATTATAGTTTTGACCTAAACATCGAGGGAGTAAGTAACATAAAGTGGATAATGGCGCCGATTCCCTTGTTCACAAACTAAACTAAATTTAAGTTCAGTGCATCTTTTTCTTTCTATTTCATTAAGAAAAGGACAGAAGATAAATTTTAGTTTAGTCCTGTCAAATTAATCAGCGCTTGACGTAAATTGACGTAATTTTAGTAGGCAAGTTTTTAATCACGTCTAAACTTGTATGGAGTAGTGACAGCCGCTGATTAATTTGACAGGACTGAACTAAAATATATCTTCTGTCCTTTTCTTAATGAAATGGAAAGAAAAAGATGCACTGAATTTAAATTTGGTTTAGTTGTGAACAAGGGAATCGGCACCATTATCTCTAAAATCCCAGAATGATGACAATGGCGCCGATTCCCTTG
The DNA here is from genome assembly GCA_905333075.3 of Atethmia centrago. NCBI lineage: Eukaryota > Metazoa > Arthropoda > Insecta > Lepidoptera > Noctuidae > Atethmia > Atethmia centrago. Next base: position 17,376,524 of record HG995388.1, read on the forward strand.
TTCACAAACTAAACTAAATTTAAGTTCAGTGCATCTTTTTCTTTCCATTTCATTAAGAAAAGGACAGAAGATAAATATTAGTTTAGTCCTGTCAAATTAATCAGCGCTTGACGTAAATTGACGTAATTTTAGTAGGCAAGTTTTTAATCACGTCTAAACTTGTATGGAGTAGTGACAGGCGCTGATTAATTTGACAGGACTAAACTAAAATTTATCTTCTGTCCTTTTCTTAATGAAATAGAAAGAAAAAGATGCACTGAACTTAAATTTAGTTTAGTTTGTGAACAAGGGAGTCGGCGCCAATGACATTTTAAACCCGGGATTTAAAAATCACGAATAATTTATTGGACTTTAAAAGTATTTACAAATTATTGATTTAAAAAATCATATTACAATTTTTAGGGTTCCCAACTAAAATTAGCTAAATTGCTTTAATTGGTCAAGGACACCTAATGAGACACCATTGATTTTCTATTGTTTGACTTTGAATCGGTTTTGCGTGGGGCTTCACAGGTTAAGTATGTAAAACAAAATTAAGTTGGCTGGTTTAGGTGCTATTTGTTTAAGTGGATATTAGGTAAATTAAAACTTGTGCTTCAAATAGGTACATACCTACATACATTTTGTTGTACAGATATTTGGTTATTCTTACCAAGGTAACTGTGGCGGTTCCTATTGTTTCAAAATTTCTTGTTACACAACAAAACAATAACCGGCCAACTTTTCAAGAATTTATTTTACCATATGTAAAACAATGCACTTTAATTTAACAGTTTTAGTATGGAACCCAAAAAACGTAATACGAGGCATGCCTTTTAAGTTTTGTCGTTTAAAGAAAAAACACAATTAGAACCTTATAGTAATTTTTAATGTTTTTCAAAGTATTCACCACGTAGCTTAATACACTTTTCCATTCGCTCAAACCAGTTATTATAACATTTATTCCACTCTAAAGTGGGGGTGTTCAAAATGGCTGACTTGAAAGCATCAACTGCTTCTCCACCGGACTGGAACCTTTGACCACAAAGACTTTACTTAATTTTAGAAAATGTAAAGAAATCGTTAGGGCTTAGGTCAGGACTGAATGGAGGATGGTCCAGAATTTCTACTTTTTCCTGCTTCAAATACTCAATCGTTTGACGAGCGCTGTGTGAGCTTGCGTTGTCGTGGTGGGATGATGGTCGCTTTGAGTTAGATTTTCGAAGTTCGGCGATGACTTGTGGTAAACAAACTGTGGTATACCATTCTTAGTTAACCGTTCTACGATCTTCAAGTGCAATAGTCGCAACATGGCCGGTTTTTTCAACGAACGTGGCCACCATCTTCTTTGAAGTGCTTCGAGAACGAACAACTTTAGTCGGCTTTGGCTCGTCTTGAAAGACCCAGATTGTAGATTGTTGTTTGTAATCAGGATCGTAGGCATAGATCCAAGATTCGTTACCACTGATGATGTCGTAGACGTGATTTGACTCTCCTCGGTTGAACCTTTGCAGAGTTTTCTTACACCATCTGACGCGGGCCGCCTTGTGATCGTCGGATAGCAGATGCGGTATCCAACGGCAAACTAGCTTTCTCACGCCAAGCGCTTCATGCAAGATCTTCTGAATGGTTGTTCTTGAGATGCCTAATAGAGCCTCTATCTCTCGATACGTCACATCGTCGATCTTCGAGATTATTTGTCTCACAGCAATGATGTTATCTTCAGTGAAGGCGGATTTTGGGCGTCCTTCGCGAGATTTTTTACTAACACTAGTATGTCCTCGCTGAAATTCTAAATACCAGCGTTCGACAGTCCGCAGACATGGGGCTTCATCACTGAACACAGATGTTAGCTCTTCAAAACACTCTTCAGAACACAGATGTTAGCTCTTCAAAACACTATTTTAGATTTTATATTTTAAATTTTATTTTCGTTTATTATTGACATAATCTTCTCATTACAATGTTTTTTGTTGAGTTGTATTGCAATATGTGGTTAGCTAGCGACCTCGATAACTGATTATATTATTCTTACAACCGGCAGCAAGTTCGTCATGCTCCCTTAGTTGTCACTGCTTGCGGTAGCGTCGGGGGTCGGGTTACCTCCTTCCCTCTAATATGGCGAGGGGGGTAATGGCTGATTTTTGCGTTATGCTCGTGAACGGGTGCTGCTTGTGGTGACTGGTCGTCTTGCTGACCATTGTTTTGTTTTGTTTTGTTATTAGTAATTAATTGTTTATTTATTTTACTTTGATAGTCCTAGTTCACCATTTGTGACTGTTACAGCTATAGCTATATGTAAGCGGGCACGCCTTTTATGCTTGGAGGCTTTTATTTGGGCATTAAGTTCTGTTTACGTTTTTATCTCTGCTTGAGAATTACTAGTTTTCGGTGTTTTTCTTTTTTTTTTGTTGGTATAGTGGTATGCTAGCTGACATATGGCTAATAATTGAATGTTTTATGTTGCACGTAATGTAAATTGTTTTGCATACTGTTGTATAGAATCCATTTTTATTCCCTCTAACTGAACAGACAGCTGTGCTGTTGGGGAGTTTGTTGACCACTTCTTCTTCCCAGCTAAACCACTAGGAAGTGGTGAAGGGTGGGCGTTTTGGGGGACTGTCTTATGTAATTTTGACGTTCGAAAAGTGCTGATTCTCAGCCTAGTTTGAATAAATGACTTTTGATTTTGATTTTGACTGAAGCCGTGTCAGGCCTCTTCTAAAGTTGTAGAAAATTATTGCACGAACATTTTCCTTAGAAAGATTCATTTTCGTACGTTACCTGACAGATTCCAATCGACGCTGTGACTAAACAATAGCATTAATCCTAATACTTTCAATTGTTTTGAGATTCAAAATTTAAACACATTCGAATATAGAACAGTTCCAGATTCAAAATTGCCGGGAAATATGGATACGACAGAACTTAAAAGGCATGCCCCGTAAGATTGTTCGAAATAATGTTTGATTCAAAGTGCAATAAATAGTTAGCAATTTCTTTAATCCCGGGACTTCATCATGTTTATGATTCCGGGATTTTAAAGGAGGTATTATCCACTCTTATGTTATTTACTTCCTCGAAGTTTAGGTAAATATAGGTACTCTACCTATTCCGATCTCTGGTAATCAGTGATACCGTAATGAATTGATTAAAAAATTAAGGCGCTTTTGTCAACCGCCATCGTCACCGGGAACGAGATGACGGCGCCGAAGTAGCAATAAATACTTTACGGGCGCGTGTCCACCACACGTCCGTCATCCAAGCGCCGTCATTCCGGTCCCCGAATTTCGAGTAGTTCAGCGCGGCCGCTTGAACTCGGCCCGAGATTATGACGGGCCGATGTGCCAGGAATACAACGATACGGTGGACACATATAATCTCGTAGGTATATCTATATAATCTCGTTTCTCGGTGTCGTCCCGGTGACGGCTTTTTTTTTTTGGTTGGGAAATCATCAAATAACTTCTCCCGCTCTGGGCGGAGCGGGAGGGTGTGTCACACTCTTACTGACTAAAACCCACCCGTATTCCTTCCGTTGCCCGTGTGGCTAGGGGCCTCGGTAACCCTTTTGTACCTTCCCGCGACCCCGGTGTAGGATCACTCTTGTGTCTGTCTCTCTGTCTGTCCGTCTGTCACAGCCGATTTGCTCCTAATCTACTGAACCGATTAGGTTGAAATTGAAGTGACGGCTGCGGTGGATAAACGCCCTTACTATGGAGTTACCCATTCCATAGCCACAGTGTCCGGCGTAGAACAAGCCAGGTGGACAAAAATATTTTTTCATGGTTTTGGAACTGTATCTATAAATGAGTTATTTATATAGTACCATAATATTTTTTTTTAAGAAAATGCATAGGAATTGTCTATAAATATTTGATTTCATGTATACACGATTATAATATAGGAAAAAAAATAAGAATAAAATTATCTTAATCGCTCCAAAATCAACGCTAATTATATAACCTTAGACCAACATATTAAATACAAAAATTATAAATCTAAGACTAGAGGTATCTATTTACATTAAAACTAATTCTCAATATCAGACTCATCGGATTCAGAATCCGATGAATCCGATAGAAGATTGTCTTCCTGAGTTTGTGGAGGTCTTGGTTGCAGTTGGAGTCGAGGCTCTATACTGGGAGCTATGATGAGCTTTAAGACCTCCGCGCACAATTTATTACACTTTTTTTTCGGTACTTCCCGGAGGCTGTTGATCAGAGGATCAGACGTTAAAATCAACATATTGAGCAAGTCTCTATTCGTGGCAAGACGAGAGCACTTTCTGGTGTTGTGCTCTCTAAACCTCCGGCAATCTTTGTTTCTCGCTTCTTGGGCTTCCTCTGAAAGCTGCCCTATTGGAACTATTGCCGTCTTAATCACCTCTGTACTGTGAATAAGCAATTTATGCACAGTAGCAGGCATGTAGTACCACGAGTAGAGACTTAGATAAAGTTTTCTTGTCTCGAGACAAAGCTTTTTGAATTCAACAAGATTTATCTCGAAACCAGAAGACAATGTCCTCAACAATACATCAAAGTGTTTGATGATTGTAAGATCCAATCCTGTGATCTGAGCACTCAGTTCGGGGTTCCCGAAAAAACGTCGAGCTGTGTTTCCATCATTTGAGGAACCAAATCCTGGCTTTGGCTTGTCCACAATTAATCCCATTTCATGCTTGAATCGTTGTTTGATTTCATCTGATCGTTGTTTTACACTTGCTTTTTCCTCTGAAGACCTAGCTTGCCATTTCTTAATATCTAACTTATAACTAATGTGTAAAAAACACTCAAACGAACGAATCCAAGCATGTAATGTTGACAAACCAAAGCCAAAATTATCCTGATTGCTATCAAAATGCCTTCCTTCATCATTCATCATTCTGGGAGTAGCCCCACAAATATAGCATTTCTGTGATGAATGTGTCTCTGTCAAAGCGTTGCACACTTTTCCATCAACCATAGTCAGCAGAAGCTTGTGCTTAACAGACATTTCAGAACCACCAAGATCACAAGATGTAGCGTCCAAGTTGTTTATTTGTTCCAAAACCTTATTTGTCTCGATTTTTGTCAATTCCGTAGTTTCTTTTGCAAAAATTAATTTAATTGGACGACAAAACATCGTCGATGATGGACGAGGATTTTGCCAGATAATGTTGTTACCTTCGTCGATTAAACTTAGATGAACGAACGAATAAACAAAAAGGAACTCATCAGTGTCTTCGCTGTTCTCAAATTTCTGTTTGTAAGCACTATGACCGGAACTACCGTCACATCCCCATTTACTTATAAGAGTAAACGATGAATTGGGTATTAGATTAGGGAGCACACTTGTGACAACTTCTCTCTGAGCTTCAACTAAACGTTCTGCTGTTTTATTCAAAATAGCTTGTAGGTCAATTTCTGCTCGAGATTGTGTCACAACAATGTGCTCCTCGGAAGGATAACACGCTTTTTTTTATTTAACAATGCAATCATATGAAGGAAACACGTGATGCCCGACTTTCATAGTCCACTTCCTAGTCTGTTTATATGAGTGAGTTGTTGATTTTGAATCAATATAATACGCTAATCCCTCGTCACTACTTAGCGGTCTATCACTTTGCACAGCACTTGGTTGTTGAAGGCTAATGCATGCACTTGCAGAAGCAGGATTTTCACCAATGTCCTTTATAACTCTGGCAACGTTTTTATGTCCAGTTGACCGTGCAGCTACCTCTGCAGCAGTCATTAATTCCCCAACACTCCGCGATTGAACTAGATCAGCAACTCTACGTTTCTTAGTTTTAAAAGATGAATCTTCAAAGACTTTTTTAGGTCTTCCGGGTAAAGAAAGGTCAGCGGATGAGGCAGAAGGTTGCGGTTGAGTCGATCGCAGGCAGAATTCTATCTTCTCGCCTTCCAGCCAACACTTATTTTTATTCAGGAAACGCTCTTTTGACTTTCCTGAAGGCACCTAATTGGTAGCAATTTTCGAAGAAATGCTGGCTAATTTCATCTTAATTTCCCTTTAACATTCTTCAATGATGTCAGAGAAATCACACTTAGACAAAATAAATTCAAATAGACGATCATTTCTTTCGTGTTTTTCGTGCTTAAGCCACTCTTCGAAAAACTATTTTACTAATAGAGTAAACCTTTTCTGCAAAAAAGAAAAAAAAATGTTGTACTCAAGTGTGCTACATAAAATATATGTCGTAATCTTCTATAGCCATGTAGCTAAAACATATAAAAAATCAGAGTGGATACAAGAGGATACATGGCTTTTTCAAGCCTGACAAGTTCGAAAACAAAGAAAAACATTGTTTTTTTTTGTGTATTCACAAATAGTCTACTTTATGAATGTTTATGACACATTAAAAGATTCTAATAAGAAAATAATATAGTACATACCTTCAGAAGTAAAATCCATCACTAAAACTTTCCACAAAATTAGAACTGCCACCATGAGATGTTAGTGCAAGTGTCGCGAAAATGCAAGTGACCTATTTCTTTAACTGCGTTTACCTCGTTAGCTTACTTTGATATACGATGACTCATCAGTACGGAATGTTAGACGTAAACAATTCTTGGAATCAGAGGTTTAGGGGTGTTGTTTACAGGTAGAAAGTACAAATTTCCGGGAATTTGATAATGACTTCTGTCCACCTGGCTTGTTCTAGGGCGGACACTTAGGAAACTATGTTTTGAAACAGACAACTAGCTTCAACTTTCTCAACTCTTTAACAGTTCAAAAGTGCCTTTAATTGATTTAACTAAAAGAATTACTAGGTATATGTGTATCTTTATTTAAAAACAAGTATTTATTCCTCAATTTTTGTATTGCACCTACCGCTGTTTGTCTCTGCATCGCCCAAAGGTTGACTGATAGAAAATGCCTATGACTTTAAGTCTGCCTCTCTACATTTGTGTGCTAAATATCTGTATTGGGCATTAAATAAATAAATTACTGTCTTCACAGGAAGGAGATGACTTCACAGTAGTACCTGACAGTCAGATAGTGGTATCTAGAACGGCTTTCAGAGACAGCTCATCATTCTACACCCTGAATGGAAGGCGGGTACAGTTCAAAGAAGTGGCCCGGATGTTACGGTCAAATGGCATTGATTTGGATCATAACCGGTTCTTGATTTTGCAGGTGAGTTCAATGACTTGATTGGAATTCCTCCTAATTTTAAACATTTCGATGATGTCATGTGAAATAGTATTCACAAAATATTGCCATCAAAACTCAGAGAAGCATTCATTTATCATGTTCCAATCTTACAAATCAGGGTCTTCTTTTTACCAGGGTGAAGTAGAACAAATTGCCATGATGAAGCCAAAAGCAATGAATGAACATGAGGCAGGAATGTTGGAGTATTTAGAAGATATAATTGGCACTTCCAGATACAAGGTATGTGTTTCATTGAAAGTTTTCAGTTGAATGTCCTCATCGTTTTTTCGCGATCGTCGATGAACCTAAATGAAGCCAAAGGAATTTGTAAGGATTGTAGCAGGTTGAGTTATGCAGTTTCTGCTTACTCCCATGGGAAAAACGCCTGAGTTTATTTATGTATGTATTGTTAAGTACCAGGGTGCGTTAAAACTTCTAGGTCAAAAAGATAGAAAATGTTTACATAAACAGTAAACAAAACATCATTTGGACTACTTGTCGAACTTTTTTTATTTTTATTTTACTTCTTTGGAAGAAATAACAAATACAAATAAATATAACATAATTTTTTTAGTTCAATCAACAACATTCCCTGCAGATACCCAAAAACATAAAAACAAAGATATATTAAAATTCGGTCAGAATAGATGATTGCATGAAATAAAATACACAAAGTACAACTATTGTATGGAACACAAATACAAGATTATACACACAATTTTTTTTTTAAACTTTAACATAAAACTGACAACACACCCAGACATAATAGTGACCTTATTGGTGATGTTCTTCAGAAAGGTCAGATGCGTAGTACTCGCAACCGGCGTGCGTGTATGACCAGATCTATGAACATAAACAAAGGATTATGTAAGGATTGTAGCAGGTGGCTTTCTGTAGTTTCTGCCTACCCCCACGGGAAGAAGGCGTGAGTTCATGTGTGTGTATAAAACTGCAATCTGCCAGTTACATTATATACTTATCTACTCTCATTTTTCGAATTATAAACTTCAATACAAACACAATACCAAAATTTAAAAATGTAATCACATTATCAAATCCTATCAAAATAATGTTATAAAACATTTTTTTTACCAATACGATACAGGGCAAATCCAAGAAGTTAATGTCACCAAGGAGTGTCCATATTTTTTTTTTCTAATGTAACGCATATGCGGGTCGCGCCATTTTTATAACTTTTTATAATGCTATAAAAAGTTTTCATTCCAATTTTTACTTGTCTGTGGCAGCGCCCGCTTTAGCGCATGCGTGGTGATGTGCTGGGGGATTTAACTTTGATCTTTTATTTAGTAGGTTCAATCTGAGAGTAGTGGGAGTGTTCTGTATGAGAGTAGATAGTGTATATACCTGCATATAACTAGGTAATATAATACCCCTATTATGATAAAAAAAAACTACTATTATTTATTTACTACAGGAACCCATTGAAAAGCTGGCCTTAAAAGTGGAAGAATATAGTGAGATGCGCAAAGAGAAACTCAACCGAGTGCGATTGGTTGAACAAGAGAAGATAAAGCTTGAACAGCCAATGAGAGATGCCGTCGATCTCATGAACTTGACCAATACCTCGCTCAGGACCAGAAATATGCTGCTGCAGAAATATGTGTGAGTTATTTGACCTATTTCAGTGATATTTCAGAGTCGGCGGTGGCCCAGTGGTAACGGCCACGACTTACGAGTTTGTTTGTCTTGAGTGAGAATCCAGGCAGGCGCTTTACTTTGTGTAAATAGTTTCATCACCTCTGCTCTCAAAACGGTGAAGGAAAACATTTTGAGGAAACCGGTATGTCCCAGAACCAAAAATTCGAAGACGTGACATCTACCAGCTCGCACTGGGCCCGCGTGGTAGATTGCACCCACTTCCTCTCTTTTGGGTCTGTGTCCCAGCAGTGGGAACATTATAGGTTGATTAGTCAGTGATATTTTATGTTTATATTTCCATAGAGCTGCACTCACGTCGCGTGCATTTGTTCGTGAGTTGTGTGTTCATCCTTGAGTTTGGGTCAGGCAAGGCCAACATTCATATGCTGGCCAGAGGAACTACTAGTTCAAGCAAATCATAATAACTGATAAAGGTTTTTGGTTTGTGTATACAAAAAAATAAACTTTCATGATATGTGTCATTCATTGTAATAGTGAATTATCTCCTTGTAACTGAATTTTGAAATGGCGAGCTTTTTGCGAATTAAAGTGTAGGAAAAAAGAAATAAGCATTCACACACTGTTTTATATTTTATATTGTTTAATACAAATCAAAGATATAATAAATTGCAGTAATTTAGAAAATAAAAAAAAACGAATATAATAAAACTGAACTTAAACTTTTTTTTCTGGAGTTACACCACTGTTATAGTGACATGTTGTGATTTAATCATACGTAATTTCGTCATCAGATGAACGCTCATCGGTATTACGTGTGCTTGACCGAGTTGGAATATCTATGGGAAGATTTTTGTAGTAATGGTGGTAAATTGGCGGAATGTATGGTAGAAGATCAAGCATATCTTTCTTCTTTGCATTCGTAACTGGTCTTCTTGATGGATAGAGTGGGTCTTGTCGAATATTGTATAAGTGGGCCGGTCTTCCTTGCTTTTTTTTACATAAATCTACTTTATAAAAGGGTGTGTCGGGATTTAGTGTTTCTTTAAATTGAAATTGTAAAGGATAATTTCTCTCAAACCTCAGCCATCTAATATGTAGCCAATTAAAATCATAACCGCACGTTGTTTTTTTCCTATTTGTAATAGAATTTTCTAAGGCAGTGGTACTTAAAAATTCGGCATTTTTCATTTCGGTAACAACAAAATAAGGTTCTTTGCGTTTGGCTGTTTTTATAATATCGACCCATTGGTCTGGGCTATAAATTTGTCCACGGCGGCGACTAGCGCTCTCTATGATTCCAAATTCCCCATCATTGGGAAGATAAGAATGTCCTGATACTAAGAACTTGTGGTCTATGGTGTCAATACTAGTGTCAGGGTCTTGTACAAGCTTCAAAAGGGAAAGAGTGGTCTTGATATTCCGGTTTTGTCCAGTGCATGAATCGGAATACATAATGACATGCTTTTGTAATGCCGCATGAGTTTTTAAGTGCTTAATAAGACATGCTGCTATGTCTTGAGAACCTCTTCCACCTTCAACTTCGTCCCAGACATTCATGTATCCTGTGTTATTATTAAAGCAATGCATTCCCAGATTATATAAATAAAGATTTCTTTTATAGTATGCTACTGAGGTAGTTAATTTTGGGTAGGCTAAAGCTTTCTGCAGATCAAAAGTTAGTATGTATGCTTCATCAACCTTTTTCGAATCATTCTGAAGGTTTTCTCTTGCTGAATCTGCTTTTCTTTGATGAAGTTCTCTTTGGTTCTCAAACTCCTTCTTGACATTTTCATCATCAGCTCCTTGTATTTTCAAATTTAAGTCATCACAAGTTTTGCATGTGTCTTGCCGCGGTGCCTTAAAATGGAGATTAAACTTTGTGTTGAATATTTTAATGTAATACTTTAATTTCTTGGGTTCAATCATTTCAATCTCACATTTTTCTCTATAAAGATCGTACATCTTACGGATAGTTAGCCCAGGATTTAAATATTTTCTGTTAGGATTATTCTTTCGTGTATAATGGCTTTGATATGCAGGAAAACTTTCAATGTGCGCCACAATATCAGAATCATCAAGTTTTCGGGAACTAGTTGTGCCACGTTTATCTTTACATTGAGAGACATCATCTTTCGATAGACACCGATATAATCTTCCATCACTTATTTGAAATGTCCTCAGAAAATATTTCTTACACACCGATTGGGTCTTGATACTAGACTTTATAAAATATTTAAAAGACACGTTTTTTCCTGCACGAGTCCGATCTTTTGGGCGTTTTCTATTAATCGTTGTTTTTTGTACCAATGCATACAGATATGAATTCTGCGAATTGAAGTCTTCTAAATTCCAAAATGAGTCAAATATTATTTTCTTTCATTTTCCGTAAATGACGTAATACATTTTTTTGGACACATACAATCAATATTTTCGAATTTTTTGCCATCTTTCCTTACTCCCGTTTTAGTCAAATATTCTTTTCCACTATTACGAAATAACTTTCTCTTATTAACTGCCCAATTTTCTTTGTTGAGTGAACGTTTTCTAGATCTAGATGGTCCAGGTTCAGCTTGAAGATTTGGCTGGTTATTATCTTCGTTAATATTTTCATCATTGCCTGTATCTGTGTCTGGAACAAGTGCAAATCACAAGAGATTAGTTCATGCGACATGCAATACTGCATGTAAGTATTCAAAACAAAATATAAAATGAGAAAAAAGTAACCAAAAAAATGTAAATACAATTTTAAGGTTAGAAAAACAATGAATTTAAATAAGCTTACCAGATCCAGAACAACTTTCTTCGGAACTAGGCTGATATTCAGACCCGGAATCACTAAAATCCTCTAAATCCATCTAAATAAGCTATTAAAACACTTAATAAAAATATTTTTTATCTATTTTAACACACAACTTATCACCACGTGTCAAAAATTTGTCACAATAAAAGTGAATCAACTCAGGACTTACTTCACTATTAAAGTGACTTGTGACTTACTTCACTTTTATAATGAATATTTAAAAGTTTTAGTGCCCTGTACAAACAAGTAACGCCATCTATGGGATTTTTATGCAACTATTGGAGTTACTTCACTTTTATAATGAAAGATATGACTAAATGTGATACCATTGAGCAAAAAATTAAGTATTTTAAAAATATGGAGTTACACCACTTTTACAATGAACGACACATATATAGATTTGTTCATTTATTTGTGCTACACAATAAATTACTCTGAACTCTCGTTACCAACTCAATGTATAAAATGCTGCTGTCTTTCCTTTTAACACAGTTATTTCCAATTTATGGAGTTGACAATTTTTACAAGCTTTTATGTTTTTCTCGAATTTTCACAAACCAACAGGTACATTTATTACCCCATGGATTTCTTCTGCTGTCCAAATGATATCAGCCATTCTTTAAAACTTTTTCTATATCTTTTCTAGTCACGAAACACACAAAATAATAGAAAGCAAACAGGGAGATCTTGCAGATTTGAAAGTGAATCTAGCAGCAGTTGATGACAAGCTGAAGAAAGTTGAGGAAGAGTTGGAAGAGAAAACAAATGTTTTTAAAGATGGTACAAAGTGAGTAATCTATACTTATTATAATTTTATTTATTTATTTTTATAGCACTTCAACGACTTACTCACTAAGACATACACAAACAAAAATCACATAGTTTTAGGAATTATTGTGAATTCGTCACTTACAGAAGTGCTCAGCACTAGCTAGAATTATAGTACGTACAAGTAGTTGTTACACGTAGTAAATTTACATATAAGAAAATAAAATAGAATTAAAATGAGCTATGTTCAAATAAAGTCACTTTTCGTGTCTGTCTGCGAGTCCGCGTTGTGCTTCTAAACAACGCAAAGGATTTTGATGTGATGTTCACCATCATTTAGAGAATTCTTCCGGGAGGTTTATGTGTATAATAGGTTAATATTAAACTTACATATTAATCAATTTGTTTTGAAATTACTAACACTAACCCAGGGTTCAGAGACTTAACCCTCCCACATCGGCGGGTTAAATATTTAAAAGCTTAACCCTTTTTTTTTGTTCCGGGTTGGAAAATCCTCATGGATGTATAAAATGATAATATATCTATTATAATATATATATTATAATAGATTAATTTAGGTTTGCTAAACAGGTCAAATAAAAAAAAATGGATAAATAGCTTCTGCATGCGACTTATTTTTTCTAAAATAATAGTATCCTACGTTTATCCTTATAACATCAGCTATCCACCTATGACAGTCCCGTCAAAATCAGTCCAGCCGTTTCGGAGATTAGCCGGAACACACAGACTAGACAGAAATTTAAAAAAATGTTTTTTTATGTACCTTTTCATATGGGTGGTAAGAAGGTGTTATTTCAACATTACAAACAGACCCTTCCATTTTTAGTTATTTGTACTTATGTAAGCATAGATTAATTACAAAACTTTTTGGAACATTGACAAGTTTTTTTTTTAACAATTGGATTGGAGCTGTTTACATAACGGGTTTAAAAATACCCTTATCAAAGCCAGGAGTCACTTGTTCTTTCTGTTGTTATGTTTTTTTTTTACTAGACCGTAACTGGAAACCTGGAACTGCCTCGTTGGTCTAGTGGTCGCGAGTGCTACTGCTGAGCATGAGGTCCTGGGTTCGATTCCCGGGTCAGGTAAAGTGTTATTGGGTTTTACTATCTGGAATTTCTCAGTAGCAGCCCGGAGTCTGGATTTGTGCCCAGTTGGTGGCAATAGGCTTGCCTCCTATTACATGGACTTAAACATAACTGGCGAAATGTGGGTGTACTACAGGTACACCTCTGCCTTCTAACTGGAAACCTTTTGGTTACGAAGATATTGAAGGTCAAAGTTTCAATTTTTTAGACGTTTTTTACGAATGCTAGTTTTAAATCTTATAACTTAACTTTTAATACTCTCACGATACTTGTACCGTTGCAAGCACCCATAAGCACAATGTTTTGTGTGCGTTACATTGCGTACTACCGTAAACAGAAAATAAAAAGTCATTTCACAACAATTATTTTTGCACAAAGTTATTTAGTTTGATGTACAGAATGCTTCGAGAAGGTTTATATCCTAAATAAGTTAAACTGTTGAAATTACTTCACAATTTTTAGAGATCAACCAATTTCTATCTTCATCTCCTTTCTAGAAAATACGATGTCCTCCGCAAACAGAAAGAGGAAATGACAGAAAGGCTTCAAGGCTGCAAGAGGAAGGCAGTGACCACACAAGCGGACCTCACACAGAGTAATAAGAAGAGGAAGAATTTAGACCAACTGCTTGAACAGGAGAGGGGGAAACTTATTGATTTGGAACTGGTAAGACTGCTTTTGAATGTTAACTTACCTATAGTGTGTACAAGTATCTGATAAAAGTGTAAACAAAGGCTGTTTTTTTTTTTGTCTGGGACATATCAAATAACTTCTCCCACTCTGGGCGGAGCGCGAGGGTGTGTCAGACTCTTACTGACTAAAACCCACCCGTGTTCCTTTCATTGTCTGTGTTGCCAGGGGGCCTCGGTAACCCTTTTGGATTTTCTCGCGACCCCGGCAGGCATCGGCCCTAATGGACCCCTACACTTGTGCTGACATCTCTTTAAGGCGCGCGTGGAACACAACACGCCGTCGACCCGGGCCTAGCCCTTATCAGACGGCGAGCTACCCGTTGCCCACCGTTCGCAAGCCCGTGCAAAGGTGACGGGAAATCCGCCTAGGATTCCCGACGCCCAGGGCGTCTCCTACGGCGACTAGGGGCGAGAGGGCGTGAAATTTGCCTTACCCTCAACCGTCCCGCCTCCTCCTTTGCGAGCATTACTGCTTCGCAGAAGGAGTTATTGTTTGATTAACATCAATCATCATCATTCTCCTACCCTTATCCCAATTTATTTGGGGTCGGCGCAACATGTCCCTTTCTTCCATACTTCTCTATTAGTTGTCATCTCGGTAGTCACCCCTTTCGAGCCATATCATCTTTCACACAGTCCATCCATCGTTTCTTTGGTCTTCCCCTACTCTTATAGCCATCAACATTCATACTTAAGACTTTCTTCACAACATTTTCCTCATTCCTCCGCATCACATGCCCATACCATGCCAACCGATTTCCGCACAACTTTTCAGTCATCGGTGCCACTTTCAAACTTCCTCTTATGTACTCATTTCTTATTCTATCCATTCGTGTCACACCACACATCCCTCTTAGCATTCTCATCTCTACTGCGTGCAATTGCCTTTCATTCATCCCTTTTGTAGCCCAACATTCTGATCTATACAAGACAGCAGGTCTTATCGTTGTTTTATGTATTTTCCCCTGAAGTTTAAGGGGAATGCGGGAGTCACAGACTGTTCCCGTGACCTGCTGCCATTTCATCCATCCAGTGTTTACTCTATGCTTAATCGTCCGATAAACTTCGCTGTCACTTTGATTAACATCAATAAATTGTAATTAAAAAATCATCGACGAAATTTTAGGTTATAAAATTCACCTCTTATTGACAAAGGAAAAACGTCTTTAAGGCGCTGACAAGACCCAATTGACCAAAATAGGCTTCTCTTAAGAAAAAATATTGCCAAATCTGTATAGTTTGTGGTAGCGGAAAAAATATATGTTAATTTTGAACATATTTCCCAGAACTTGGTTGTTACCAAAACACGTTTTGAAAAAAAAATCTCGATACAAACTAACGTTAAACTAACCTCTTACCTTGAGTTCTAATCAAAAATATCTGTATTAAATATCAACATACGTTACGTATTTAATTAATAACAGGAACGTCTTATTTTAATGCGGAACTTGGTTGTTTTTTATTTTCGATTACTCAATTCAATTTTGAGTAAATAGACAATTGCTTCATATTTTGCAATAAATTAGAAGCGTTGTGTCATCGCGCCTCTCTTTCTTTTCTATGCAATCTGACAGTGACGGCGGTTTAGGTGTTGTCAGCGTCTTAAGACCCACTTGCATGTTCATGGGTTATTTTAAATAAAGAGTTATTTAGCTGTGTAGTCAGAGGACTATGCAGCTAATTCAGGGTAAATCAAATAATTAGTCTTGCGACACCAAGAGTTAGAGGTAAAGCTAGGGTTAAACTTTGCGCGCGGGGGGAATGAGGTGTAAAACTCCCCGTTTTACACCTCATTCACCCCTGCGGGCCTGAGGTGTGTGTGAGCCGGGGATCGCGGCAGACTCACCAGATCCCATGATCCCAGTGCAAGTGTGGGAGGGAACACCGGGGTGGTTTTTAGTTAGTAAGAGTCTGACAGACCCCTCCGCCCGCCCCAGGGCGGAGGACATCCATGAGGATTTTCCAACCCAGAACAAAAAAAAAAGGGTTAAGCTTTTAAATATTTAACGCCCCAATGTGGGAGGGTTAAGTCTCTGAACCCTGGGTTAGTGTTAGTAATTTCAAAACAAATTGAGGTTATGATGTGCAGCTAATAACTCTGGAAATCAGTATAATCAATTGATTGGTTTGACAGACTATAATAGTTCAATGCAAAAAAACTGATAACCAGCCACAGCCAATAAACTATAAGTCGAATTGTGTAGACAACTACCTACAGTTTCTTCAAGATTATCTTGAAACATAAAGATGTTGTAATCATTTCACAGATTCCAGAGAAAAATCAGAGGGAGATAGAAGATTGTGAGAAGCTTCTTGTAAAACATACCGAACAAAAGGAAAAAGCAGAAGAAGAACTACAGACAGTTGTCGCTAGCGTCAGGTAAGCTATTAGACTAAAGATACTGGGTACTTGATTGGGGCAGTTTAAGGGTACCATCAATGTGAAAGTCAAAATTTATATTATTACTAGCTACGCCCCCGCGGTTTCACCCGCATAACGCTCAATCCCGTCGGAATATCGAGATTAAAAGCAAACATGGCGCGTATAAAACATTTACGTAAACAAGTATGCGTTAATGATATAAAATGTGTAAAATATACAACCTGCGCTCGCGGTTTCACCCGCATGAGGTTCAATCCCGTGGGAATATCGGAATAAAAAGTATCGTATGTACTAACCCAGGTCATGCTCTACCCATGAACTAAATTTCATCCAAATCTGTTCAGCCGTTTTAGTGTAAAAGCGTAACAAACCAACTCACTTTCGCATTTATAATATTACTAGCTGCGCCCGGAATCGAAATTTATGTGGGTGAAACACCCACATAAATCTCGATTCCGTGGGATTATCGGGATAAAAAGTATCCTATGTTCTAACGAAAGCTTAACTAACACTTTCGTATTTTTAATAATTTACTAATAATATAGAAAAGAAAAAAAGTAAAATAGATTTATTTGTCACAGAAACACGTGTACATAAAAGCTATGGTAATTCTTATAAATAATAAAACAAAACAGATTTATGCTTATGAACACAGAACATATACATATAGTGGGCAACTGCACGCCGCCGTCACTATAACAAGTAGGCTTCCACTAAGCATGATGCTGTGCTATGGGGGACCCACAGCACAGCGCTGATTTTCAGTGGTCACCCGAAAACGACTTATATATTATTTTATAATTTTTAGGATAGTTAGGATTCCCTTTTAAAAGTCGACAAGATTAGAATAGCACCCTAAAAACGTCCCTTCACTCTAATGGCTATGAAAAAGAAAACTAAAAGTAGTACACAACATTTTGGAGAAAGCGGAGCATTCTGAAGATATTGCGAACTGCTTTCATAAATTTTGAGAGAGTCTGTTGACTGTTTTTGTTATAAAAGGATCAAAAACCAAATGAGGTAGACTATAAAATAACCTTATTGTTTCCGTGATTCAGATGCATTAGAAACTGAATCATATTAACATAACACTAACACCGAAAATCCATTAACTTATCCTATTTCCTTACAGAACAAAAACCCAAGGCCTACAAGAAACTAAAGACCGCCTGCAAGCAAATCTCATAGGTTTAAAGAGGATGGTCGACGAAGCTAACAATAGTTGTAAGCTAGCAGAGTCTGAACTTAAGTTGTACCTAAGTACGGAAAAGAAAGAGGTTGAGAAGTTGGAGAAGATAAAGCAAGATCATGAAAAGGCTAAGGCGGCTTTGGAGGAGAAGCGACCGTGAGTATTTTTCTTATTTTACAGGTATATTACTAAACAAGTTTCATCTTGAGGCTGAGGCTACATTAGACCGCGACGCGACGTGCGTCACATGAGCGATTAAAACAAATAAATGAATGCTCACGTATATGGCTACACCGTACATCAAATATTACTAGCGATCTTTGATTTCTTTAAGCAATCGGAACAACATTACTGTAATTGCGGCATCGGCTACATCAACATATCGTCGCTTAAGTTCTAACACCGCGGAAGTAATTTTTTTGACAAAATACGTATTGTATGTCATTCGATAGAGAATCGCAAGGCGCATCGTTTGACGAATTTTAAAATTGGATGTGTCTACATGAATTAAACATATTTTAATTTCTATATTGAATAAACCTAAATATGAACAGTTGTTTGAGGCTAAATAAAACGGATTTATTGCTCTCCTGAAAAGTTGCGTATTTTGACTTCCGCGGTGTTAGAACTTAAGCGACGATATCAGCGAAATTAGCCGCATGAATCGCTCATGCTAATTCGTTGTGTAGCATGTGTACTGTAGCGTACGTCATCGCCGAATATACGCCGGATTTTCGCTTATAATGTAGCCATACCATGTTTATCTCGTTCCGCTCTTTCAGTCGTATCGCAAATCGCTGCCTACTGTAGCCTCAGCCTTAGACCCAGGTTTAAACCAACAAGCGTATTTTTAGGGTTCCATACCTCAAAAAGAAAAAACTAGCAGACGGACAACTAAATGATGTTGTCCGTCTGTCTGTCTGTCAGTCTGTCAAGACCTTTTTTCTCGGGATCGCGTGGAGGTATCAAGGTAAAATTTATATCAAATACGTAAGTCTTACGGTACCTTGGGGCTTTAAAAAATCAAGCTTCTAAGTCAACGCAATAAAAAATTACGGCCATTTATACGACATATTTTGATACTCGCAAAAAAATCAAAATATATAAGGTACTTCCCGTTGACCTAGAATCATGAAATTTGGCAAGAAGCAAGGTCTCATAGCACAAGTAAAGGAAAATGTCCGAAAATCTTTAATCTGTAGTTTTATCACATTTTTTTTTGCGGTTCCAAACTTTCATTTGCAGTTGGGTAATTGACCGTGGCTATCGAACTATGTGCGAATATATTTTATAACTACATTGTTAAGTGTGTTTTTGGATGAATTCATCCCAACTACGGAACGAAGGGTTCCGCTGTCGGTAGCGGAACGTAAGGTTCCGTAGTTGGGATGAATTTGAATTGTGTGTGGTCCGACACGCACTTGGCCGGTTTTTTTTAATTTCGTACTTCATTTCAAAGTTAAAGTTCTAAATACAAAAACTGATTTTAAACCCGTGTCAATTTTGTATAAAGAACTTTACAGAGTCAGAATAAGGTTCGAAATGCAAAAACATGCGCAAATGTTTAAGCTTGAATTCCTTCTTGTAATGAGACGGATTACGTTTCTCGGGGTGAAAGAACTCATGAATATTAGTAAATAAGTCTTATAAATTGATAAATTTTGAAATTTAAATAATACCTGCCTTTTTTTAATTAAAATGTAATGCAGTTTCACACATTTTGATCCTAATCAGAATGTGTGAAACTGATCGTTAAATGCTACAGTATTTTTATATCACGAAGCGACGCTCGCTTTACTTGTGGTAACTAAGTGTACAAACACGCTGTGAATGTGTACGTGAAGACGAGTAGTGTCTGCCGGGGTCGCGGGAAGGTACTAATGGGTCACCGAGGCCCCCGCAACACAGGCAACGGAAGGAATACGGGTGGGTTTTAGTCAGTAAGAGTCTGACACACCCTCCCGCTCCGCCCAGAGCGGGAGAAGTTATTTGATGATTTCCCATCCAAAAAAAAAAACGAGTAGTGTCAGCCCATAATACACGCACACACACACTTCCGACTTCGCCCGTGTCTCGGAAGGTACCGATAGCTTCTGCGCTTACACACACATTCACAGCGTGTTTTTACACTTGGTTACCACAAGTAAAGCGCGCGTCTCTTTGTGAGATAAAAGTACTGCATGTAAAGAATGCATCCTGTATAACTTCATCTCTTTAGCACACCTAAAATCATTTGTTTATTTTCAGTTTACAAGAAGAATTATCACGCACTGTGCCAGCAAATGAGGCTAAACTGAGTGAAGTTAACAATAAGTTGCAGCGATTGAAGCAAGAAGAGGGGCAGATTATAGCTGAAGTTAGACCATTGAGGTTTGTTTTATTTAGCCTGCAGTCTATAGTTAATTAATTTAGTCTAGTCCACACTTCGACCGCGACCGACGACGTGTAGCGTCCGTCACCGACGACTGCCGAATGCTATGTTCGTAAACACTTGCGCGCGGCCTCGCTCGCACGCCGCCGCACGAACATTAAGGCAACTGGTGGCGTGGCGGTCGTCTGCCATGACGTCACCGCACGCTGTCGGTAGCGTCTTTTTTTTTTTTTTTAAATCATCAAATAACTTCTACAGCTCTGGGCGGAGCGGGAGGGTGTGTCAGACTCTTACTGACTAATACCCACCCGTATTCCTTCCGTTGCCTGTGTTGCCAGGGGCCTCGGTACCTAACCCTTCGGTAAAAACTACTAATCCACCATTATAAATACACACGCAAAACTTTTTTCACGTAACGTTACGACTCTACTGCGACGTGTCTGCCACCCGGACTATTCTTAGTTTTGACGAAGCTGCCCGAAACCAGCCTCAGCGCTTTTAGGTATGCTTACGACTGCCGAGGCAGCTCTCAGGCGCCCGAAGCCGCCGTAAGGCGCCCGAGCTGTGCTGAGCCGCACCGATGCCCACCGATAGTGGGCGCCGGGCCTAAGAGTCTGACAACCAGTCTTACCAAGGTGGTCGGATAGGCAGTCGCTCCATGTAAAATACTGGTATTCAGCTGCATCCGGTTAGACTGGAAGCCGACTTCAACATAGTTGGAAAAAGGCTGGGCAGATGATGAGTGTCTCTGTAATTTTTTTCTTTTCTCCCGCGAAACTCAATTTTTTTTACGTTAATTTGGGTCAGCGTTAGGTTGTATGTTGATAAAATTTGATAAAATATGATTCGCGGGCTTAGCGCATCTCCTTTAAGATGCACTTATACAGGCACCTAATTTACTTAATTCCTAGCGACTGTTGTAACCTATGACGTTTCGGCAACACCGAGTTACTTACGACAGTCAAAATCAAGTCATTTATTCAAATTAGGCTGACAATCAGCACTTTTTGAACGTCAAATTAAATCGTCGTCAAATATACGTATGAGAGTACCCCAAACCGCTCGCCTTTCACCACTTCGTAGTGCTTTAGCTGGGAAGAAAAAGTGGCGCAACAAACTCCAATTTTCGTCCAAATCCGTTCAGCCGTTATTGCACCAATCCGGAACATACACCCAGACAGAGAAAAACAAATTGTTACTATTTTATCATATGTATAGATGCCAACGTCTTTTCCTTTCAGATCGCAACTAGAGGAATCTCGCCAAGCCATGAGTGCTAACACATCTCGCGATAGAGTGCTCAACGCCATTATGAATGAAAAGAGGAATGGAAAACTACCAGGAATATTCGGACGTTTGGTAAGTTAAAACTACAGGCCCTATCTGGGTATTTTGTTCTGGGGCCTTTTTTTTTTTGTTCCGGTGTGGAAAATCCTCATGGATGTCCTCCGCCCTGGGGTAGGCGGAGGGGTCTGTCAGACTCTTACGGACTAAAAACCACCCCGGTGTTCTAGTGCGACTTCCGCGATCCCCGGCTGGTGCCGGCCCGCCACTGCGGGCCACCTCAAGCTCGCGGGGGGAATGAGGTGTAAAATTCCCCTCGCGACGTCCAGTAGGGGCGCGCGTGGAACACAAACGCCGCTACCTCGGGTCCACATCCGTCGCCCCTGGACCCATTTAGGGGGGCTGGAAGAGGGCGTTGTCAGCCCTCCGCCGACGCCCGGTGCGCCTGCTGCGGGCAGGGTGAGTGGAAGAGATCTCCCGCTCCCTGTCCGCAGCCTTCTTTTGCGACTTGACTGTTTCGCAGAAGGATACCACCGCGTCCCAGGACTCCTCGCTGCCGACCATGGAGTCGACCACGGCTTGCAGCGACAGGTCACTGCCTACTCCTGACAGTGGCGTGCAGTGGTTCTTCACGAAGGGTAGGCCTAAGGCCGAAGGGTAGGATAGACACCAAAAAAAAAACCAATTCGCGCAACATCCCAGCGTCGCTCAACATATGGTGACCCTCAAAGTTGTCATCATTGATTTAAAAAAAATGGAAAAAAAAAACATTGAAAATAATCCTGTAAAAACAAAAGTTATAAATACAAGAACTCACCACATTATTCAAATCAATATATCCCTCACTCCACTTACTGGTAGTATTAAACAAAATGCACGGAAAACAAAATAATTTATTTGTGTGTATACATCCACACAGTCAGTTGTATGTTGCATAATTTTGAGGATTGAAATGACGAGTACGAGATGAATTATCATATTTTTGGATTAATTCTCGTAATTCGGGCACACATCTACTTTTAAACACAACTTGAATCTTCTCATTAAACGACAATTGCGAAAACTTACTGCTTTTGACTTCTAACAAACACACATTATCGGCGCAAACAGGTCATTCAGGCCATTCTTAGGTAAATAATCAAATAATAACACAACAAATAATATTTACACTACTTTACGTTTCAAAACGAATTACTTATAACTTAATAAGATTTAGAAAAGCAAAACATTCAAGTTCGGATATAATTTGCGTGTCACATGAAACAAGATGGCTTGTCAATAAAAAAACACTACCAATTAAAATTGTATCACTGTCATACCGTGTTCTTCCACAAAAGGGACTACCATATTTTGCCGGACAACACTGACTCACTGGACTGTGTTGCCGAAACTTATTTTTCTAACTCCCAAAAACCAAGCGAAATTTCCCAAATATGAGAAGTACGAGGTGCATTCAATAAGTACCTAGCCTCATCGCCAGAGGGCGCTGTAGTTTCAAAAGAGTTTTACCACAGTGTAGCACATTCTTTTTTAATTCTTTTTTCAAATTTTCATTCCAATCCCTTCATTTGTTTTAATTTGACAACTTATGGAAGCGAACGTGTCGATCGGTTTTACAAAAATGGAAAAAGAGCAATATCGTTCGGTGATTCGATTCCTATTTTTGGAAGGGAAAACGCGCATCGAAATCAAAGAGCGCTTGGATGCTGTGTACGGTGACTCTTCGCCATCGATGGCCACCGTCAAGAATTGGTTCAACGAGTTTGCACGTGGCCGTACGTCGGTTTTTGATGAACCACGTCCGGGTGCACCGAAAACAGCTGCTACGGAGGAAAACATTAAAAAAATCCATGATTTCGTATTGGCAGATCGCCGATTGAAGGTTCGGGAGCTAGCTGAGACTGTAGGCATTTCAGAAGGAACAGTGCATCATATTCTTCACGAGGAACTCGGCATGAGAAAGCTGTCGGCGCGATGGGTGCCGCGTTTACTCACACCAGAAAACAAGCGCAACCGTGAGACCACATCGGAGACGTGTTTGGCGCTGTTTAAGCGGAATCCAGCGGAGTTTTTGCGTCGTTTTGTGACCGTCGATGAAACCTGGATCCACTGGTACACACCGGAGACCAAGGAGCAATCAAAACAATGGATCCAGACCGGGGAACGTGCTCCAAAGAAGGCGAAAACTGTAAAATCGGCCGGAAAAGTTATGGCCACGGTTTTCTGCGATTCACAAGGTGTGATCTACATCGATTACCTCGAGAAGGGTAAAACAATTACAGGGCTTTACTATGCCGATTTATTAGGCCGATTCGACGCCGAATTAAAGAAAAAAAGACCCCATCTGGCGAAGAAAAAAGTGCTGTTTCACCACGACAACGCACCGGTTCACACGTCTGCCGTTGCCATGGCCAAATTGGTCGAATTACGCTACGAATTGTTGCCCCATCCACCGTATTCTCCAGATTTGGCCCCTTTGTGACTTCTTTCTGTTTCCTAATCTGAAAAAATCACTCGCCGGGAATAGATATGCATCGAATGAGGAGGTCATCGCCGCCACGGAGGCCTATTTTGCAGAGTTTGACAAAAACTATTTTTCGGACGGGTAAAAAAAGTTGGAGCATCGCTGTACTAAGTGTATCGAACTAAAAGGAGACTTTGTTGAAAAATAAATTGCCACTTTTTTTCAAAATTTTCGTTTACTTTTTGTAGGCTAAGTATTTATTGAATGACCCTCGTAAAATAAAAAAATATGAAGTTTTTTAATTATTTTTATAGGGCTTTTGCTATTCCTTACAATTTATAATTTTTTGGAAGGTATAAATTCAACAATACCACCCTTTTTTTTAATTTTCTCTAGTAGTCTTGTAGTCACGAAGGAAACTTCCCCGCAATTCGGGGAATTGTCCAAAAATTGGGAACCCTGGTCTTCAATATTTTTCTTTCATTAAATCTTCACTTTACACACAACCAATGGGGACCAAGCTCCTGCCGCAGGAGCTACGCCCCTAATTTAAACCATGTCACTATTGTGTGCCGTTCATACACACGAAAATATACACGAGTGTGCGTAAATTTATGAATGGCATGTAGGCCAAACGAAGGCTTGCATGATAGATCGCGCATACCTACCTACGTATAACGTAAGCTCCGTCGAACTGTGAGTCACGTGGCGTCTGCGACAAGTTGCTATAAGAGTTTTAACAGGAGTTTAACTTTTTTTTAATATTTTGTATTATTGTATTACATAGTTAAAATAGATGCATTTGGCGTTGTTGGTAGGATAGGCTAGGACTAATTGCCTCTATGGACGGCACGCCCGTGAATCCTACGACGAGGGCACGGCGCGGCTCCTCCCAAGCGGTACACTCTGCCAGCGTATGCCGCTCCGTATCCTCCCGGCAGTCGACGCAGTGGTGACACCGGGCGTGTTTATGGGACACAGGTACTTCCCGAAGCAACCATGCCCCGAGAGCACCTGCGTCACCCGAAACGACAGGAAGCCGTGCCTCCTCCCGAGCCAGCACTCGAGTACCGGCCGGACCGCCTCAATGGTGACGAGGCGTAGGTAGGGCGTGAAGCCTGTCCCGCCATTCCGCCACCAGAGCTGCGCGAAGCTGCGTCCGACGCAACTCCATACTTCGCTTAATCAGCCGCTCGCCTCGCGCCCTCTTTTCCTCGCGCCACTTGTACAGTGACGCAAGTACTTTCGCCACGAGGTCCCAGGGCGGGGATCCGGCCAGTATACAAGCCGCTTCGTTGGAGATCGTGCGATATCCCCTAATAACTCTGACGGCCATCGCTCTCTGCGGCTTCCGCAAGACAGCGATACTGCCGGCCGTCAGGTCAGCCGCCCAGATCGGGGCCCCGTAAAGGGCCATCGATCGCACGACCTGCACGTAGAGCCGCATACAGGCGGCGCTCGGGCCCCCCAGATTGGGAAGCAACGTTGATAGCGCCCCAGCCGCGCTCAACAAGTAGTAACAAGTAGTATTTCATGGCCCCCGGGCCATGAAATACTATGGCCTCCGACTTGTTGAGGGCCACCTCCAGGCCTAGGCGCCGTATGCGGCTCACCACTTGTGAGACCGCAGCCGTAGCCAGCAGCTCCCTGTACGAGCTCCCCCGGGCCGTGACCAGCGTGTCGTCCGCATAACACGTCAAGTGCACGCTCGGCTGGCTCGCTCCGCAGGACCCAGTCGTACCCGATATTCCACGGGAGTGAGCCACGACCGAGCCCTGTGGAACACCGCACGACATGCGGCGTCCGTTTCCGCCATCACGTCCCGTGTAGGTGACACACCTCCGCCAAATAAGCTCAGACGATGCGGGGGAGGTAGGGAAACACTCGATAGTACCGCAGTGCCTCCCGAATACCTCCAGGGCAGGGTGTTGAAGGCGTTGGAGATGTCCAAGGACACCGCCAACATCACCCCGCCCCGGGACACTGCTTCCTCCGCCAGGACTCTCACTCGCGATATTGCGTGGATGGTGGAGCGTGCCGAAAGCCGAACTGGCTATCGGCCAGGTCAGGCCTCTTTCTGCACATGTGGTCGACGAGTAGACGAGTCGACGTGTTGTTCTGGGGCCTAAGTCAACTAATTTACAAATGTTGCTATGGTCTTGCTATTGTAAGTTTTTCAGACTATGTTTTATATTTTTTAAACATCTTTATTTGCCCTGGGTATTTTGTTCTGGGGCCTAAGTCAACTAATTTACAAACGTCATAATGGTCTTGCCATTGTAAGTTTTTCAGACTTTTTTGTTTTAAACATCTTTATTTTGTCAAATCACACAACCTTGCACAATTCAACTCAGTTACAAATAATCAGTAAAGGTAGGTACAATTTTTGTTTGGTATTTATCAGTATTTATTATAGTTCTAGTCTCCGTACTAGTACAGGGTCAAATTAAATTAGCTAGCGAAACTCCGCAGACGTGATGGGTATCGATTATGTAAACATGATAAAAGAAAAAATAAATTTTGATGAGTTTTGTTTTGGGGTCATCAACCGGGTAGTCACATGAAATATTAGTTTAAAAATCAGTTTTATTTTTGTGTAAACTTCGCAGACATGATGGGTATCGATAACTAAAAACGATCAAATAAAAATTACCAGATTTTCTCAACTCATACTTCCACTAACAACACTACCAGCGGTCGTTGACACTAAAAAGAGAAAACATTAAATCTTTTCAGTTTTATTTTTTCGTGTTTAGATATAATAAAACCCACCACGTCGGCGGAGTTTCGCTAGCAAATTTAATTTGACCCTGTATAAACTGTATTACGGTGGAACAGTTTTCCGCGTTCTCCGTAAATGTACTTGAAGTAGCAGACTTATGACAAAATAATTATTTTAATAGCAAAAATATTTTTAGTTGTTATTAACAACAGAAGTGTCAAATACGTCAAAAAAATCATTATCGATAAACCATTGCAACATTTGTAAACTTGGCCCTGGTATCAATCTTAAGCCTATAATATATCCTACAATTTATATTTCAGACTTAATATTATTAATATTATTTTACATGGATTCTTGTGTACGTTGTGAATGTGAGAACGTTGTAGGCTTAATAGACTAGATCTTTTTTTCTTTAGACCGTTTCCTTTTCTCTTTTTTTTTTGTTAAGTACTTTTCGACAGGCCTACACTGTTCTCCCATACTTAATTTGTGTAATTTGAAAACATTGTAAAAGCCAATTATTTTTAAAAGAGTAACCGTGGAGTTTCTTGCCGGCTCTTCTCCATAGGAAACAACCAATTGGAACCGTGCACCTAGCTTCTGACGTTTCATAAGTGCCCATGTAGGTTTATGTGAAATAAAAATATTTTGATTTGATTTGATTTGATATAGCCTAAAATAAATTTGTCAAAACTCTGATACGAAAAGTAATCGCAGTGTGTAAAAAAAATCTTGTGAAGACATAATTATTATAGTCCAAGTTTATGAAAAGTGATCAAGAGACAAACCAAGCAATTTAGTTTTTTTGTTTTTTTGTATTTCTGAAGATTGTTCGGGTATACATATATCTTGCACAAATTAGATGCTCCGATTAGCTCCTCAAATTATTTAAGCAAAATTTAGACCCAAAAATGTATTTTAATTTACTTACAATCGAACTGCGCTAAGTTTACAATATAGTGGAGATGTGACTGAAAACGCCCTAGGAGGACATAATTATAGTGACCTAATTGGTGACGTTCTTCAGAAATGTCAGATGCGTAGTACTCGCAACCAGATCTATGAACGTAAACGAAGCAAAAGGAGTATGTAAGGAGCAGATGGCGTTCTATAGTTTCTGCCTACCCCCATGGGAAGAAGGCGTGAGTTTGTATGTATGTGTAAACTATAATAATAGTAAAAAAGTACTCAAAATTAACACTTCTTCCAGGGTGACTTAGGAGGCATAGACGCAAAATACGACGTTGCCATTTCGACATGCTGCGGCGCTCTCGACAATATAGTCGTTGACACGGTGGAAACAGCACAAGCATGCGTCGAGTTTTTGAAGCGACACGACATCGGACGAGCCACGTTTATAGCGCTCGACAAGCAAGAGCATTTGAGGCAGACGTACGAGGGACG
This sequence comes from Atethmia centrago, assembly GCA_905333075.3. Taxonomy (NCBI): domain Eukaryota; kingdom Metazoa; phylum Arthropoda; class Insecta; order Lepidoptera; family Noctuidae; genus Atethmia; species Atethmia centrago. Next base: position 17,404,470 of record HG995388.1, read on the forward strand.
GAAAAGCTTGTAAGTTCTTGTCTCAAAGTTGGCGCGATATTCTTTTGTCTTCCTTTCTCTTCTGACAAACGTCACAATAACCTAACTTGTTAAAAAACCATAAAAAATAAAATAATGTGTATTTTTAGCCATCTCGTATTCCTGCAGTTCAGCTTTTAGAGCGACGTTTCTGTCTCTGATACATGGATATCAGTCTTCCACAGCTCTGTGTTTTATATTTACTGGCGTGTCAGTATTCGTTTCTTGTTTTGATACTGTTGAAATTAGATACTTCTTCCCATGTATTAATTGACTTAACAATAAATAAGTAATTTGCATATCAGACAAATATACCAGAGTGATTCCGATGTGTTTCTTTTTGCCAATTTTGATATGGAACTTTAACAATGGATAACGGCTTCTTGTTTGTGATGGGCACCATTTATTCTTATTTTACGGTACTTTCATATAAATAGTAGAATGACCGCCTCCAAACTATGCACAATTTTTCACATTATTTCCCTTTTCAGCCCCGAGAACGCCCCTCGTCTTTTCGACCTAGTAAACGTGAGAGACCCGCGCGTCCTTCCCGCGTTCTACTACTCGTTGCGCGACACTTTAGTCGCAAACGACTTGGAACAGGCGTCGCGCATCGCCTACGGACACACACGGTACAGAGTTGTGACGCTAAAAGGGGATGTTATTGAGATTGCTGGTGAGTTATTATATTATTATAATAAATAATGTGCTTCCCGCGTTCTACTACGCGTTGCGCGACACTAGTCGCTAACGACTTGGAACAGGCGTCGCGCATAGCCTACGACACACACGATACAGAGTTGTGACGCTAAAAGGGGATGTTATTGAGATTGCTGGTGAGTTATTATATTATTATAATAAATAATGTGCTTCCCGCGTTCTACTACGCGTTGCGCGACACTAGTCGCTAACGACTTGGAACAGGCGTCGCGCATCGCCTACGACACACACGATACAGAGTTGTGACGCTAAAAGGGGATGTTATTGAGATTGCTGGTGAGTTATTATATTATTATAATAAATAATGTGCTTCCCGCGTTCTACTACGCGTTGCGCGACACTAGTCGCTAACGACTTGGAACAGGCGTCGCGCATCGCCTACGACACACACGATACAGAGTTGTGACGCTAAAAGGGGATGTTATTGAGATTGCTGGTGAGTTATTATATTATTATAATAAATAATGTGCTTCCCGCGTTCTACTACGCGTTGCGCGACACTAGTCGCTAACGACTTGGAACAGGCGTCGCGCATCGCCTACGACACACACGATACAGAGTTGTGACGCTAAAAGGAGATGTTATTGAGATTGCTGGTAAGTTATTGTATTATTTTAATAAAATAATGTTACGCGTTCTACTCCGCGGGAATAGTTTTATGCAATTTCTGACTTTTCTAGTACTCATATCTCAATTGGTCCAGCTGAGTTTTTTGATCCTTATAAGAAACCGGATCGATTGACATTAAAAAAAAGTTTTTGCGAAAACTGGTCATTTTCTTGCTGGATGTACTATCGGCAAAACTTAAGCATGCTCACTTAAGAAAATATTTCTGCGGCAAGCGCAGCTAGTGACAGACCACACCTCTTCCTGGTTTCGTCCAATTAGAGGCAATATGCATTTGTGTGAGTATTGGGCGGGTAACAAAAAATAACAACAGACATACTAGTACATTATGATACAAGTGTGTGATGTTGGTTACTAACTACACTTGAACCGGTATTGTTCGCGCGAGCCGAAGACGAGCGCGATAAGGGCGCCGAGTGAGTAATTATCAATACACACGCGTTTCATACGATGGTTTTAAACTTGAGAGGAAAAAACAGACTTGTATTGTTATTATAGTTTCGTAGGCCGCTAGGTATTTCTCTCTAGATTTTGGTGGCAAAAGGCGTGTCACTCGCGTTTCGTGCCTCGATTTAATTTCCGGGGGTGGTCAAATCTACGTGTTGCTCTTCGCTCTTCTTCCCTACTTGATGTCAACATTTTTGATAATAATTAACCACACAACGAAAACGTTAACGAGTATTTATAGAAAATGGCGTGCTGGTTTCGTTTCTTCCGCGCGCCACGCTAGCGATGCGCGTCCAGGTGTAAATAAAGGCACGGCAAAACCGCTGAACAGCCCATATAAAAATATAATAAAAACAAAATAAAGTTTTGAATACGCAAATTAAGGTAAATTCGTAGTGAAAAATATATCATTTGAAGAAATGATAATAATTTTGATGATTGATTTATCATAAATGTATCCTAAAATAGTTTATTTATTCTCAAAAATATTCATTGTTTTTAGATATAAAAACTCTTTGCGGAGATTGAGAAAAATAACTGTAAAGTAAAAATACTAGTGTAATAAACGCTGAATTATGAACCTAAATGCGTTGCTATAAGAGTCACTTTACAAGCAAGTGTGTTGAAGAAATATTTTGTCATTTTTTATGACCGTATTTTATGGCCCTTCTATTAAGCCGTCCTATTGTTTAACCGGTTGTCGACCAATAACAATGGTACTTATATAATGAACTTATTTTTATTGCAGTTGCAAAAGTTGCGACAGCAATAAACAAAAATCTCTGAAAAACTGCGTCAACTATTGGTTCAAACACTACTGTAATTTTGCTATTTCAATCAAAACAGAGCAATAAAAGAAAAATATACCAAATGTTGTCAATTTCTAACAAAACTACGTAACTTGCTCCTTTTTAGGGTTCCGTAGTCAACAAGGAACCCTTAAAGTTTCGCATTGTCCGTCTGTCTGTCTGTCCCTGGCTTAGCTCACAGACTCTTACTACTAGAATACTGTAATTTGGCATGGGTATACATATTAATCACGCCAACAAAGTAGTAAACTAAAATCTTGAAAAACATTTTTTTAGGGTACGTCCTTTGCACGTAAAGTGGCGATGATAACTTTTTTCTCCTATCCCATAGGTGTATCATTCGATTGGCCGTTCAAGAATATTGCTGATTTTCAAAGCAATTTTTCGATTCAGGGATCGATATGCGTGATATTAAGCTTTAAGTTCCCAAGTTTAAACACATTTAAATGCAGTTATTTACTTTCCAATAGCACTGCACAAGTAACAAGTCGCACGCTGATAAAACACAAAAATGTCAATATAAACATTTTATACCTTTATGCAGTGTCGGTTAACGCACCTAGCGCGTTCGCTGCGATTTGTTTGCCGGCATCGCATAGGACATCGCGAAAATTGGAGAGGCAGTGAAAGTAATGATAAATAACTAAATTTATATACCCGACAGAGCATAGCCATGTGTCGGAGAGAGGTAAATATCAAAGTGTATAGAATAGACATAATTTGTTGTTTGACATTCCTTATTCCAAATTATTATATTTTTTATGGAAATATTTTATTATTGATACTAATTAAATATAGCAATACTACATCATATACAGCATATTACATTTTCTAAACCAAACGGAAGATATAAGTACGAAATGACTTCTTGTCAACAATAATAATTCATAAAGAGCTCTCGCTGGCCGAGACCATTAAAAATGATCTCACAACAAGTGAGCATAACACGCGCCTAGTATGAGTGTCACACTTCTATACATAATTACGTTATAACGAACACGACTAAAATACGTTTCGTTCATCCCATTGGTCAAAACGCTTGCATCGGGCGATCGAGTCGTAAGCCGTGCTGTACGATTATCGCCTTAGAGGTGAGCATGCGGAAGTTTGGCCGATAGTACATTTTTTTCAAAATTTGTGAATGCCATTCAAGACCATTTTCTTGTAGCGATAACGGTTAAGGTCCCTGCCCTCACTGCCTCATCTCAAAATCCACCCTGTATGTATGTTAATGATAAATAACTAATCAAATAAATTCTAGGCACTATGTCCGGTGGTGGTAAGACAACAATGCGAGGCAGAATGTCCAGTTCAGTACAACAAGACACCAGCGAACAAGACCCAAGAGTTATGAAGGCTAATGAAGAAAAATTAGCGGGAATGGAACGAAGGTATGTCAACTTAAGGTCTATTTTCACATACAGAGTTGGGAAACGAATATTCGTCTGACAATTGGATTAGGCAGATTAACAAAGTAGATTTTAGTATAGTTGGTATTAATGCCATCTGTTGTTACTCATCGTTAAAACTCTCTAAGTCAAAATTGGCCTCAAATGTCATACCATGACCAACGAGGTTTCATACACAAAAAAAAAAATGGCCGTCACTTTTGGATTAGTCGCGAGCGCGAACGATCTTAATATGATAATCTACAGTGCGGGTTGGTAGATGTCACCAAACCTTGCCTCACGATATTTATCTTCACCGTTTTAAGAGCAGTAGCGATGAAATAAATTGTGCAAATTACGTGACTGCCTGGATTAGCCTTACGACCTACAACTCGGTAAGACGTGGCCATTACCACTGCTCTCGTATATCCATGTCGCAAAATTAGTGACAAGAACCTGTTTGCAGGTTAGCAGAGATATCCAACGAGCAATCAGAACTAGAAGAGACATTAGGTGCCCTACAACGGAGCGTACGCGATGGAAAAATTACGCTGAACAAACTCAATATTGAACTCAAGAGTTTGGCCGAACAAGTTCCAGTTATGAAGGTAATTAAATATTTCTGGATGGAGATTTACTTAATATAAATTTAAAATCCATTTATGTTGTGTAAACCGCTGGGCCTAGAAACAAGAAATTTGGCACAAATTGCTTCTATAGTGCGTATCAGAAATATCTATCTGTTCCATACATTTGGATCGAGACACATTTCTCAGTATGGATACCTTTTCGTGTGACCAAGTAGGGATGCAAGAAGTGGCAAAAAGAATCGTTATATCGTATCGATATTTAAAAAAATTATATTGATGAGATCTGATGATCTCATGGAAATCGAGGGAAATCCTCAATTTGTGGTTTTTTTTAAGTCTGTAGTTTTTTTTTGTAAAATGTTTTTTGTTTCTTTATCTTTCAATATTAACAAAGCATGCCCCATAATCCTGTATACACCAACTTTTTGTTTTGTATCTAAATGAGTAAGCATATATCAACAGAATCAAATAAAACAACAAGAGGCTACTGTGGCAGCTAGCAAGGTTGACCCGGAACAGAAAGCTTCCCTGGAAGCAACACTTGAAACTGCTCAAGAACAGCTGGACATGGCTAAAGAAGTTGCTGGCAGAGTAAGTTATTTATTAACTAATTAATTGAAAACTATAAGCACACAAATGTATAGAAGCGGACTAGCAAATGCCTATAATAATACAAGCTCTTTTGGAACTAATCTAAAATAGAGAGATGTATTAATGATTTTAATGACTAATTCTGTAAATACATATTTGATAAGGTCGCGAATCATAGTTTAATCAAGATACAATCGAAGGTGTATTTGTTTGTTTGTTACGCTTTTATGATAAAACGGCTGAACGGATTTTTTATCGGAATTTTTATCCAAGGGCAAAAACTAGTATTCAAATAAAGTGCGCGACGTTCGCGTTCTCTCGACGATCACTTTCGATTAGGACGCGGCCTGCTTCGCACGGATACAATGGGTTAATTTAGACACACGCGCTTTCCTTGGCGCTGTCGTGCGGGACAATATTGTTTACTCCTATGTTCTATGTTAGAGGGTTTGGTTTCCGCACTTAGTCCATCAGGTGGACCATTGTGCGTGAAAATTATTTATTACCTTCAAGTGGACCATTGTGCATGAAAATATTGTTGTTTACTCTTTCACTTGCGCAATAATACTATTTCTCTCTCACTCACGCATTCCCGCCGCTCCACGCAGATCGCCCCTTTTTCGTCCTAGGTACGCACGAAAGCGCGTACGTCTAAATGGACCCAATGGCGACATGTCAAAACATCGCGGTTTCTGTGCTGTATTAAATATTATTTCACATAAACCTTCCGGAATAATGCTAAAAATGATGATGAAAACCGCATCAAAATCCATTTTTTTCGTTGGAAGAATGAAGTGAACAAACGGACACACGAAAAGCGACTTTATTTCATGCTAGTTATAGAGTCAAATTACATTTACAGGTGGAAGCAGACGTGCAACAAGTGGACGCACAGATATCGGCGGTCGCCGGCGGCAAAGTGAAGGAATTACAGAAAATTGTGAACGATCTCGTGAAGAAGATTGATAAAGTGAACTCTGAGATTACTAAGCTGAAGGTCGCTATTAATACAAGCAAGAGGTTAGTTTGAACAATCTTTGCTTTACTCTAGAAATAAATAATGGATAGATTAAAATAAAACAGAAAATGCTTATTTGCATAGAATTTACAGTCGCCAGCACATAGTTACCAAACTGTCAAATTTCTCTAAATGATTTTAAACCTTAAAATGTTGACGGTTAAGGTCAAAATCAAATGAGAGAATTTGACAGTTTGTGGTACTTTATGTGCTGGCGACTGTACATACATGTGATTTGTTATAAAAATAATATTTCGTTCCACGTTAAATCTAAAGCTACCTAGGTATATATATTAATTAAAAATAAAATAATATGTCGACTATAATAATAACGAGACTTCACTTTATCTGAAAAAAAAACTTCACTTATTTATTAGAAAGGACGTAAGGTATTCCATTTAAGTTTTAAAGGTTAACCTTTATTCCTCGAAGTGAATCAATGCAAGTGTTCCGAGTTCAGACTCGATTCTATTCAACCAATGTACGAATTCAGAATCTCAGACAAATATCAAGTTTTGGGAATTCCAACTCAATGTCGTGCATGACAACGTTTGAATTCCACTGCAACCGAAATTTATTTAGGACCTTACTTACAGGATATGACAAATGATCAATCAAAAATAAACTTAGACAACGTAACGCTAAAGTAGATAGTTGATTAAGTGGTTCTACGTTTAAATTATCTTAGACTAGCGACCCGCTCTTGCTACGAAAGGATTTTATGACTTGACAAAAAAATCTAGATTTCTTCATTATATGTAAGTTTCATATGACCGTGGATCCGCAGTGATAGCCCGCGAAATTCAAATTACTTACGTTTTTTGCAATTTATAGGTCAGTGTCACGTTGAATCTTGATCAAAATATGATTCGCGACCATAACAATTATGTATTTACAGAATTATAATCATTAGAATCATTAATACATCTCTCTTAGTTAGATTTGTTCCATAAGAACAAAAAGGTCTTTAGTTTCTACCTTATTGTATTATAGTCATAAAGCTTCCGAAATAAATTCACTAAGTGTAAAAATCGTTTGCGCAGTTTAGAAGACCAATGCGGTAACACATGCGCGGCAGACACGAAAAGTGACTTTTCCTATAGTCGAATTTATTGTCGCTGTCACTTTGTGTAATAAAATTATCATATTTATTGTATTCTAGACTTTTACACTTATGATTATTCATTTATTTTACACTTATATAAATCGATTAAACTACACGATCACCATTACAATAAATATGAACATTTTATTACACAAAGTGACAGCTAGCACATGTCAGATTACTCCAGCAGGCTTAGCATAGCGCTTTGTATTTCTTCGAAGAATAGACACGGCTCTTTCTATACAAAGTGACATTTCGTTTCTCCATTTTTGACATCGCACCATAGAAATCCTTCTACAATCTGTCATTTTGTCTTTCGTTTCTAACGATCTTTGTCTAGGTCCTTTTTTATGTAGAAGGATTTCTACGGTGGGATGTCAAAAAAGGAGAAACGAAATGTCACTTTGTTTAAAAAGAGCCTTGTCTATTCTTCGAAGAAATACAAAGCGTCATGCTAAGCCTGCAGGGAATTCATAATTCAACTTTAAAAATGACATGCATAGATTGGGTTTTCAAGTATAGTTATTCCTTACCTTTTAAACATTAGTATTATTATTCATACCTACAGCAACTAATCCATTTTTATATGTTTAACAATTTATGACAACGTTGTTTACTTATTAGTTAAGACGCTGACAACACCTAAACCGCGATCACTGTCAGACTGCATAGAAAAGAAAGAGAACCGCGATGACATAACTCTTGTAATATATTGCAAAATATGAAGCAATCATCTATTTACTCAAAATTGTGTTGAGTAATCGAAAATAAATAAAAACAACCAAGTTTTGCATTCAAATAAGACGTTCTTGTTATTAATTAAATACGTAACGTATGTTGATATTTAATGCAGATATTTTGGTTTGAAACTCAAGGTAAGAGGTTAGTTTAACGTTAGTTTGTATCGTGATTTTTTTTCAAATCGTGTTTTGGAAACAACCAAGTTCTTAGAAATATGTTCAAAATTAACTTATATTTTTTCCGCTACCACAAACTACTGTATAGTTTTATTTGGCAATTTTTTTTCTTAAGACTAGCCTATTTTGGTCATTTGCCTCTTGTCAGCGTCTTAATAAGTAAACATCGTTGTCTATTGGAATAATTCATTAGTATTGTATTGCATAACGGGCTGGTGTCCGCAACTCCACGTCCAAATGCGTATTTTGCGTACAGAATATTAATACATTTATACTTAGGTCTGTGTTCATCAGTATTCAAACCTCTGGTTAGGTATTTAAACAGTTGGTTTATGTCTAATTTCCTTAGGGAATTTTTAAATATAGAAGTGATTAAATATTTCATCAGTTGTTTTAAATGTTGGTGAACACAAGGCTTACAATAATCATAATAGTTCTTGAGTCAAGGTATAAAAAAATATTTATTATTATAATGTAAAATTGTTTATTCCAAAAAATGTAATAAAAAATATTTTTTCACAGAAACGCCAACAAATCAAAAGACAAAATTCAGCAGATGGAAGCTGACCTGAGAGAGACCGAGAGGAACTTGGAAACATTGAACAATCAGAAGAAAGAATTCAGTTTGGAGAGCGCAAAATTGCAGAAGGACTTAGAAGAGGTAGCTGATGTTTTAAATCTATCTAACTAGCCTGTATTGTCCTACTGCAAATGCCTTCCTCTCCCTTTTCCATATAATTCTGTCTTTTGCTAGTGGTAGTGGTTTTGGTGGTGGCTTTTCGGTAGGAGTCAAGCTGGTCCCGCCATCTTCGTCTCGGCCTGCCGCGAATGTCATCGTACGTTTAGTGGGACCCAGTCGGTGGTGGTCTTAAATATACTATTGAATAAGTATATATCACGCTTGTATTCCCTGAAGGGTTAGGCAAAGTTGTTCGTATAGTACACCCACATTTCGCCAGTTATGTTTTAGTCATGTAATCGAGGGCGAGCCTATTGCCATCTAGCAGGCCATAATGTTCCCACTGCTGGGACACAGGCATCTCGGTGAGAGGGAGTGGGCCGTAAACTACCACGCGGGCCCAGTGCGGGTTGCCAGATGTCAGATGTCTACGAATCTTTCGTTCTAGGACATACCGGTTTCTTTGGTTAAAAAAGAATGCAAATTTATAAACGTTTTCAAATAACTGCTAGACAAAGGCGGCACCAACACAGAAGTGACGTCACTACTATGTAACTTCATATTAGCGCCATACATTGTCCGTGCGACGAGGACGGAAATAATCCATTCCAAAAACTTAAAGCGTGTAGCTTCTCCATATTTCCATCGATTTTACAGATTTTTTCGATCATCTCGTTTTACTATGCCTTCTTTGAAATTACATAATTTGTGCGACCATTTCTCTTATTAGTCATCATCCCTATTCTACAAGGGGCGTTCAATGTATTCTCGGTATGGGTATGTTAGAAAAAAGATAAAACCTAGAAAGAAATGTATTTTTCAATATAGTCTTCCATGATATAAATACATTTGTTTGATCGCGAAATAAGTTTTTCTATTCCCTTCTTAAAAAAATAATTTTCTTCTTGGCCTGAAAAATGCTCATTTACAGCGGACTTGAGCTCATTATCGTCAGCAAACCGCTTTCCCCGGAGGTCTTTTTTAAATTTGGGAATATAGTAGTCACTGGGGGCCAGGTCTGGGCTACAGCCCAGACCTGGCCCCCAGTGACTACTTTTAAAAAAAAATCGAATTAACCACCCACCCTGTAGGGTGGGTGGTTAATTTTCTCGAACCCGCACTCTTGTACAGCAGCCTTGGAGAGCCGCGCAGTGTGAACCGGTGCGTTGTCGTGAAGAAACAGCACTTTCTTTGCCAGCTTTCCTCTTCTTTTTTCTCTTAATGCTTCTCTCAAACGCCGTAAAGTGGTTGAGTATTTTTCTGCGTTGATAGTTTCACCTTTTTTTGTGTACTCGATCAATAGTATTCCTTTAGAATCCCAGAAAACTGTGGCCATGATTTTGCCAGCCGTTGGAGTGACTTTGAACTTCTTCGGAGGGTCTGATCCCTTTTTATGCCATTGCATAGACTCCTGTTTACTCTCGGGATCATAGTGATGAACCCACGTTTCATCACCTGTAACTATCCTTTCGAAAACACTTGCTGGATCGTCGCCACACAGCTCTAAAAACTCCTTACATGTGTCAACCCGCGCCTGCTTTTGAAGCGCAGTGAGCATGCGCGGTACCCATCTTGCCCTGACTTTTGTAAGGTTGAGATAATCATGTAGTATAGTTTGTATAGTACCAACGGATAGCTTAGTTGTTTTTGCCAACATCTTGATTTTTACACGTGTATCTTCTAATACAAGTTTTTCGATAATTTTCACATCTTCTTCGGTAGCCGCCATGATTGGCCCACCTTGGCGGTGGTCATCTTCGATACTTTCCCTGCTTCTTTTGAATTCACTTGACCACTTCTGTACAGTCGATAATGAAGGAGCAGAGTCTTGATAAACGGCTACCATTTATTCATGGATAGTTTTTTGAGATTTTCCTTGTTTAGTGAGGAATTTAATCACCGCACGATGCTCGATTTTCTTCAACATTGTCGCGTCAGTTATTTTCGTCGTCTCTTGCTGCAGGCTTAGCATGACACTCGCTATTTCTTCGAAAAATAGACCCGACTCTCGTAGCTTGCTTTAGATAGGACCGTCTTTTACGTCGCGTTATCAAACAGTGTAAAGAATATTGTATAGAATCCATTTTTTTTTCTAAATGAACACACAGGTGTGCTGCTGGGGAGTTTGTAGGGCCACTTCTTCTTCCCAGCTAAAGCACTAGGAAGTGGTGAAGAGCGGGCGTTTTGGGGGACTGTCTTATGTAATTTTGACGTTGGAAAAGTGCTGATTCTCAAGCTAGTTTGAATAAATGACTTGATGTTGATTTATTATGAAACTTGGACTGCCCGTTGGTCTAGTGTTCGCAAGCGCTATGCTGAGCATGAAGTCCTGGGTTCGATTCTCAGGTCAGGCAAAGTGTTATTGGGTTTTTCCATTAGGAATTTCACAGTAGCAGCCCGGAGTCTGGATTTGTGACCGATTGATGGCAATATGCTCGCCCCCTATTACATGGGACTTAAACATAACTGGCGAAATGTGGGTGTACTACAGGTACACCTCTGCCTAACCCCTCGGGCGCATTACAGGCGCGATGTTATGTTATGAAACTAGCTGCGCCCCGCAGTGTCGGGCAATATTGGGATAAAAGTATCTTATGTCCTAATTAATCCAGGTCATGGTCTAACCATGTGCCAAGTTTCATCCCAAAACGTTCAGCCGTTTTAGCCCTATTACAATCCAGTTGTATAAACTTTGTTTCCACTTTCAGATCGACGAACAAATAAACGAAGGCACGGGAGAGTTTTCGGAGCTAAAACAAGAAATAAACAAACTTCAGAGCAAAGAAAACAAAATTAAAGCAGAACGTTTGGAATCTAACAATGCGGTAATGAAGATGGAGAAATCTATACAAGAGTGTCAGGGTAAAACACCTATGTGGGAGAGAGAGGTAAATATGTTTTCTTAACTATTTGTTGCCCGCGGTCTCACTCGATTACTGGGAAAATAATCTTCATGTACTCGGATAAAAGGTGTTCTATTGTATAGTTATTAATTCACTGAAGTAATCTGACATGTGCTAGCTGTCACTTTGTGTAATAGAATTATCATATTTATTGTAATGGTGATGGTTTAGTGCGCGCAGGTAAAACCGCTAAACAGCCTATATGAAAAATATAAGTAATAAACACAAAATAATGTTTTGTTTAGTGAAAAATATATAATTAGATGGAATGAGCTTAATTTTGATGATTGATTCACATATAACCAGTTGTAAATAGTTTGTATATAGTCAAAAATATTAATTGTTTTTAGACATAAAAACACTGCGGAGATTGAAAAAAAAAAATGTAAAGTGATAAACACTAGTGTGGTAATGTAATATAAAAAAACACGAGTGTATAATAAGCTGAATTATAAACCAAAATGCGTTGCCATAAGAGTCACTTTTTTCACATTTTATTTTAGCTTCGATCTCTAAAACTCGAAGACCCAGGCATCCAAGGCATCCCTGGAATAGAGCCCATTCCTCCTCTAGTGCAGCACACTACAGAAGAGTTAGATGGCGCAGAAGTAGAGGAGTTGAGGGCCCGACTGACTGCGCAGAAGAACAGGATCGGAGAGAAGAAGCCTAATATACAGGCAATACAGGTAATATCTTGAAGGATTTGACTGAACACTTTACATTCATGAAAAACTGCGCGATAGACTTTAAGACGCAGATATATGATTTTAGTGACTATTAAATCTGTTATTACGCCTTCATATAATACAAATAAGTTATGCGAAAAATGTATGTTACACTAGAACGCATACACATAAATTATACAACATTAGTTTTTGTTTAACCTAAACCCGAAAAGGGGTCATTTGTACTCATCATTTTGAACAACTTTTTCTATGGGACCAACCTTGAAATCGCGAAAAAAAATCAGCTATTCCATACATTTTGTCGATTTAAGTGAACACAAATGTTGTAACTAATGTTGTTTATAACCAAATTACAAGATGATTATTAACATTAACTAAATTAAATTAAAACTAAGTTAAGCTTAAAAAAGGCCCTCGGGGCATTGTACCGAGGATGCTGGCGGCATTTCCTCGCTGAATTGCAATGCTGATGCGTTGCGCGAGAAAGCCGTTGTTGTTATGTTATTATGTTGTTTATGTGAATATTTAAGTATTGTAGTAAAATACTTTATAAAATAAATTCAGGAATGTCTACCCAAAGCTTAAAAAACTATATTAATTTCAAACTACTTAAGATATTTTCATGATTGTTTTTGTATCAACAGACTATTTTAAGTTTTTTTCAAATTTTCGTTACTAAAAATAAATATTCCTTTTGAAACCGAACACGATAGCACACACGAAAAAACAGCTGTTCCATGCATTTATTTTCTTATGTAATAAGTACTTATTGCAAAATAAAAAAAATAATGAGCGAGCCTTACAGTAGTCGCGTATGATGTGTAACATCTGACCACCTGCAACTGAACACCAACAAAAATTAACCTCAATACTTAAAAAAAAACGCTAAATACTGAAATATTTATTCGAATAATTCATCACTAGTGGTGGTCGCCCACGCGCAGTGGTGGCCCTGTGGTAACGGCCGCGACTTACGAGTTGTAGGTCGTAGGTTCGAACCCAGACAGGCGCTTTACTTTGTGTACATTATTTCATCACCACTGCTCTCAAAACGGTGAAGGAAAACATAGTGAGGAAACCGGCATGTCTTAGAACCAAAAATTCGAAGACATGTGACATCTACCAACACGCACTGGGGTCGCGTGGTGGATTACGGCCCACTCCCTCTCACAGAGAGGAGGCCTGTGTCCCCGCAGTGGGAACATTATAGGCTGATTATGTAGTGGTCGCCCACTGGTCGAAATTCGACCCCTCTACTTACAATCCATATAGTACTTACATGCTATTAAAAAGTACTTACTTATTCCTTGCTCTAGCTGTCACTTCCGGTTACACACTTCCGTCCCTTTTCACAAAATGACTCCCACACAAAGCGAGAGGATAGATATTACACATAAAAAAACACACCAGGGTATACAATTTGTGTGTGGTTTCTTTCAGGATTATAAAGCCAAAGAAGAGCTGTACCTTCGTAGGGCGGCAGAACTAGACGATATAACGACTAGAAGAAATGATATGAGAGCGCTCTACGATCAACTTAAAAAGAAGAGGACTACTGACTTCTTGTGTGGTAAGCGTTACTGAGTCATGTTGCATTGCAATTTATACCTTAATGCAATAGCAGAAGAGTCACATAACGCGCACTCGTGAGTTGCGTTATCGATACCGGTCTGCAGTCTTAGCATAACATAATCAGCCTATATGTTCCCCCACTGCTGGGACACAGGCTTCCTCTCTGTGAGAGGGAGTGGGCCGTAATCCACCAGGCTTAGCTTCTCCATGACGCTGTCTACACGGATACGTAATTTTTGTCTACTCTTCCGTCGAAAAAACGCTCTCTACGGCTCTCGTGCTAAGCCTGCTGTACTGTTACTTACCCCTTAACTTAAATAAACTTCTTAGTGCATCTTAATGGAACGCGTTTCACTATATTAAGGCGCTGACAAGACCCAATTGACCAAAATAGTCATCTCTTAAGAAAAAAATTTGCCAAATCTGTATAGTTTGTGGTAGCGGAAAAAATATATGTTAATTTTGAACATATTTCCCAGAACTTGCTTGTCACCAAAACACGTTTTGAAAAAAAATCTTGATACAAACTGACGTTAAACTAACCTCTTACCTGGAGTTCCAATCCAAAATATCTGTATTAAATATCAACATACGTTACGTATTTAATTAATAACAAGAACGTCTTATTTTAATGCAGAACTTGGTTGTTTTTTATTTTCGATTACTCAACTCAATTTTGAGTAAATAGATAATTGCTTCATATTTTGCAATAAATTACAAGCGTTGTGTCATCGCGCTTCTCTTTCTTTTCTATTCAATCTGACAGTGACCGCGGTTAAGGTGTTGTCAGCGTCCTAACTGAACTTATAAACCTTCGCGACAAATCGGTGTACGGAGTTAACTACTGCAATCCATACAGCTTCTATTCTACGAATAATAAAAGGCTGACCCCCAAATATTGTTGAATGTTTGTGGAAAATTAAACCTTATTTCTATTCAATTACAGGTTTCAATACAATAACAGCTAAGTTGAAAGAAATGTACCAAATGATCACTCTGGGAGGCGACGCCGAGTTGGAGCTAGTTGATTCTCTAGATCCGTTCACTGAGGGTATCATTTTCAGGTAAATATATAACTGATAACACAACATAACATTACGCCTTGTTTCCCCGAAGGGTTGGGCAGAGGTGTACTATACTTCACCCACATTTCGCCAGTTATGTTTAAGTCCCATGTAATAGGGGCGAGCCTACTGTCATCAACCGAGCACAAAACTCATTACGCTGTGATTATAATAAATTCATTACTAAATTACAATCATTTAAATCAGGGATTCCCAAAGTGGTCGATATCGACCCGTTGGGGTCGAAATCGGTTTCCCAGGGCTCGACGAGGTCTAAAAATCGACCCCTATTAATTAACACAAGTTCTTATTTGAAACTTTCAAGATACTGTATAAGTTGTGTTACGTGTACCAACTTGTTATAAGAATGACTAATATTTTAGTGGGAAGCTCCACTTTTAAAAAATCTCAACAAGTCGATAAGCGTGCACAAGTTCGTACAAGATGAAAAAAATTGGCTATGGGGGTCTGAGGTATCAGTTAATTTTGGAAAAGGGGTCTCTTGCCCAAAATAGTTTGGGAATCCCCGATTTAAATCATCGATATAGCCCTCGAGATAATATTTGCTGCAAACCATCATATTTTCACGAATTACTCTTATTTGTAGCGAATATCATTTCGAGAGCTACAAGTAATGATGTTTTAAATGAATAATTAATCATAAGAAGTTATTTTTTAAATTCATAAACAGTGACAATAACAAGCAAACCTCTTTTCCTTCCAGTGTCCGTCCCCCAAACAAATCATGGAAGAACATATCAAATCTCTCCGGCGGCGAGAAGACGTTATCATCTCTAGCGTTAGTGTTCGCGTTACATTACTACAAACCAACACCGCTGTATGTCATGGATGAAATCGACGCCGCGTTGGACTTCAAAAATGTGTCGATTGTCGCAAACTATATTAAGGTAGGTCAAAACAAAATACATATCTAATGAAACAACTTCTGATGTGTAATATCTTCTCTTGCGTTCTGTGGGATTGATTTCGTGAAATGGGACGGAAGTGTGTAACAGGAAGTGACAGCTTGAGCATGGAATAAGTAATTACTTTTTAATAGCATGGAATTAGTAACTACTATATAGATTCTAAAAGCCTATCCAGATGAGGCGATCTGCGCGCGAGTCCACTCGCGCGTAGACACTCGCGAGTGATGGGTAACTCATCAATTTTATTTGAGGTTGAGGAAGGACCTCACTTTACCTCGTGAGGTGCTCACGAGGCACCCCTCATTTGAGGTGAGGAATCGTCAACGGCGTATTCACCGCACGACTCGTGAGCCCGAGCCGAATTCAGCCAAACGTACGAGGGAGCGAAGCGGGCGGGCGCGACGACGACTCACGAGTACTCGCGAGTCACGAACTCATTCGCCTCACCCCTCGCCACGATTTCATATTGTCAATGTCAATTTTTGAGGACGCGTGAACGAGTGAGGTGTGGTGAGGTGGTTCAATGAGGAAATTCGAGTAACTCTTTCAATTTGCGATCATGAGTACCTCAAACGAGGGACCTCATGAGTGAGGGACTCATCACTACTTGTGTGTTCTCGAAATACTGGAGCTACATACATCCCGTCGAGATGCTGCCGCGCGTTTCCTCACTCGCGCGTAAAACTTGCAATGAGCGGGACTCTCGACTCGCTCGTTTTACGCGCGAGTAGAGATACTCGGGCGCCACTGCTGCGTCCAGTACTACGCGCGAGGCCGTGGCGAGTGGACGTATTTTTTGGTTTGAAATGGAGCGTGATAACTTAGATACGGAAGATCTTATTGACGAAGTTGCAAAAATTATAAAAGTATTTGTATCCGAGTCCATGTTTATGACTGGCAGGGAATTCCTCCTAATGTAGAAACGCGCGTAAAACGCGGTATTTGGACGCAATATAAGTAACCCCCTTTTTTTTTTGGTTTGGAAATTATTAAATAACTTTTCAGGGTGTGTCAGACTCTTAGTGACTTAAACCAACCCCTGTCTATAATATCATCATCTCCATAATATAATATAATATAATCATCATCTCTATAATATAATATAAAATAATATAAACATGCGACAAAACGAAATGGGAGATTGTACTCATCATTATGAACAACTTTTACTAAGGGACCAAAGCTACAATCCCAAAAAAAAAAACTGCTGTCCCCTACATTTATGTTCGCAATACCTCATCAAAATGTAGGAAAAGCAGATTTTTTTTTTGGGATTACAGCTTTGGTCCCTTAGTAAAAGTTGTTAATAATGATGTATACAATGTCCCATTTCAGTTTGTCGCAAGTTTTCAATTTCAACCTGTATAATTTTTACCTCGAAGTTAAAAATAGTCAATCAAATTGCAATTAAGCATACGTCATCATTATCAGTATCATTCATCTTGATTTTTTTACGTAAATGTTCAAATTTCTCCTTTCAGGAACGCACCAAAAACGCCCAATTCATAATAATCTCACTACGATACAACATGTTCGAGGTATGCAACCGTCTCGTCGGCATTTACAAGACCGAAGACTGCACCAAATCCGTCACTGTTGAGAACAAAATCCCTGATTTAACAATTACAAACGAAATTGCTGTTATTTAAACAGCAATTTCGTTTTGCTATGTAGATACGGTTCACTTAGGTGTGTTTGGAAATAAGAATAGTAGTACCTTATGACGTCATGTCAAACATATTAAAGAGATCGATTATTTTCGTTTTAATTTCGTCAACGTCCATACTACGTTGAATACACCGGTTCTCGTCCGATCACCGAAGTTAAGCAACATCGGGTGCGGTCAGTATTTGGATGGGTGACCGCCTGGGAACACCGCATGACGTTGGCTTATGTTTTTTTTTCTAAATATTTTTTTAACATACATACACAACATCACGCCTTGTTTCCCCGAAGGGTTGGGCAGAGGTGTACCTGTAGCACACCCACATTTCGTCAGTTATTTTTAAGTCCCATGTAATAGGGGGCGAGCCTATTGCCATCAACCGGGCACAAATCCAGACTCCGGGCTGCTACTGAGAGATTGCAGATAGAAAAACCCAATAACACTGGCTGACCCGAGAATCGAACCTAGGACCTCATGCTTAGCAGTAGCGCTTGCGACCACTAGATCAACGACGCAGTCAAAATATTATATATATTTTTTTTTTTAATGATGTTATTAACCGTAATTTTGTGTACGTTTTGTTAATTTTCGATCACTTATTGTAAATAAGTTTGTCCTTACCTTATCCCAGTTTGTTAAGGATGAGCGCAACATAATCTAGCCGTCGTAGGGTAAAACACCCAGTATAATATCATAATAATCTTGAAAGGGCTGATCCTTTCAAGATTTATTCGCTATAAATAGTTCAGATATAGCCTCATAAAATGTTACACCTATTAAAACAATTAAACAACGATACCAGTTTAAAATGTGTATTTATTTACTTCCTTTTAGCATGTACAAAGTTGTAATTACGATACAATTATTGGAACCTCTAAAAACAATATAATTTGGTTAAATTATATTGTTTTTAGAGGTTCCAATAATTGTATCGTAAAGTCACTAAAATCATATATCTGCGCCTTAACTGGTTAGTTAAGGCGCAGATATATGATTTTAGTGACTTTTAAATTGGTTCACCCTTGTTTGGTATAACAACTTCTGATGTTATGTTACTAATTCGAACAAAGTTTAAGAAAATAATCAATTTGTATAATATCGATTAACATAATTTTCATTTCATCGAATATTTATTTGCGATAACAACATTTGCGCTATTGATCAAAGGTATATAATGTTCATTTGATGTAATGTTCAGGTGGTATAACATGTATTTTATCGAATATTCAATTGGTGTAACCCGACTATGGCGACGCCAATAGGAAGGGTAAGAAGCGAGCTCAGGACTTGGGGCACCCCGACTCGGACAGGTTAGGTTCGAAGGGGATGGCGGGGTCTGAGTTCGCTGCTCACTAGACCCCGCGTGTGCGTTACCCCAGCAAAATAATGTCGAAAATAGTCATTTAAATCTTACAGATAATTAGTTGCCCAGCTTCTGTAATTGTTGCGCACATTTTTAAATTTGTTGCACTTATAGTTTTTTAGTTATTTCACAAAAACATTTCCTGCTGGGGTAACGTTTCAAACGTTACCGCAGCCAGACATTTTTTTTTAATGGGAGTATTGAAACAAATATTGGCTATATAATTAGTTGTCTAGACGAGGTAAATGTTGCACCTTATTTTGTATTAGTTCTTTTTTCGGCTCCGAAGTTATTCGAGATCCTGCTGGAGTAACGTTTGTGGTTTTGCTGGATCTCTGAAACGGTTAAGCGGATTCTTATCATCTTTTGTACATAACTTCTTAGAAATTAGTTGTAATTAGTTGTGCAATAAAAAAAAAACAAAATAATGCACCGTTTAAAGGTTATTTAATTAAATATAAAAACACTTCAATAGGTCCTAACACTCTAAATAAGAGCTCTAAAGGCTTATTTTAAACGTTGTTTTGTAGCTTGTAACTGCCTTCAAATGTATGTGAAGTTTCATTAGTATCCTGTAAGTAACTAACAAATTATGATGATATTCAGTTCTCCACGTTCACGGTCACAATGCGCGCGGAGTTATTTGGCCACCGATAAACCTGTATGTGGATATATGAACTGAATTTTATATCAATAATTAGTTGCTTAGTTCAATTTTATACCTGTAAAATTTCAGCGTAGTGCATACAATAATTAAGGAGATAATAAAATAAAAGTGCAAGACCGTGATAACCCGACCAAGTTTAGGTGGTTACAAAAAAGCGACCGCGTAGTACATTATGCTATATTTTAAAATATGTAGAATAGTGTTAGAAGTTTAGTACAGACGTGTACACAAGTGTTAAAAAAACTACGTTTCTTAAATAATTTTTATTCACAGGTACAATAATTATTTCAAATGAACTTTTAAAATATTAATTAAACTTTAAAACAATCACAGATAGCAATTTTTCTTTTATGGCATTTTCCATTATTTAAATTTAAATACTAAGTATGTAGGTAGTTAAAATTCAATATTTAGTACTATTGCCTTTAAAAAAATGATCAATTTTAGATAAGTACCTATCAAAATGTACTAATAATAATAATATTGCAACTATTTCTGTGTAGATACATTATGCAAGTTTACCTTGTTCGTGAATTCATTAAGCCACACACAATAATTATGGTCCTTAAGAGGAGCTGTCCACATTAATTATAAAAGTAATTAGGTACACACTTATTGATTAACTCTTACGCACTCGTTAAATATTTGGAAAAATAGAAAGCGGAATTGCGGAAGCGCACACGCATTCTACAAGATGAATTATGTAACTAATGGTCAAGTTTAGTGCGCTATGCAAACAATGAAGTACCCCTTCCGCGTCCCACCTGGACGTGTTATCGTCGATTCTTGGTAAGTATTTGCAATTGTGCACATAATAATAGATACCTATCTAATAAGTAGCCGAAAGATAATAATAAGAATAATGTTTTCATAGTACCTACAGATATTATAATATTGTTATGTATTTAACAGTGTACGCGTCTGTACCGAACTTGTAAGGTGTATTATACTAAACATTTTAGAAGATAGCATAATGTACTACGCGGTCGCTTTTTTGTAACCACCTAAACTTGGTTGGGTTACTACGGTCTTGCGCTTCCTAATGACTTTTATTTTATTATCTCGTTAATTATTGTATGTACTACGCTGAAATTTTACAGGTATAAAACTGAACTAAGCAACTAATTATTGATATAAAATTCAGTTTATATATCCACATACAAGTTTATCGGTGGCCAAAAAACTCCGCGCGCATATTGACCGTGACCATGGAGAACTGAATATCATCATAATTTGTTAGTTTCTTACAGGATACTAATGAAACTTCACATACATTTGAAAGCAGTTACCAAGCTACAAAACAACGTTTAAAGTAAGTCTTTAGAGCTCTTATTTAGAGTGCAGGGACCTATTGAAGTGTTTTTATATTTAATTAAATAACCTTTAAACGGTGCATTATTGTGTTTTTTTTATTGCACAACTAATTCCTAAGAAGTTATGTACAAAAGATGATAAGAATCCGCTTAACCGTTTCAGAGATCCAGTAAAACCACAAACGTTACTCCAGCAGGATCTCGAATAACTTCGCAGCCGAAGAAAGAACAAATACAAAATAAGGTGCAACATTTACCTCGTCTAGACAACTAATTATATAGCTAATATTTATTTCAATACTCCCATTTCAAAAAATTGTCTGGCTGCGGTAACGTTTGAAACGTTACCCCAGCAGGAAATGTTTTTGTGAAATAACTAAAAAAACTATAAGTGCAACAAATTTAAAAATGTGCGCAACAATTACAGAAGCTGGGCAACTAATTATCTGTAAGATTTAAATACCTATTTTCGACATTATTTTGCTGGGGTAACGCACACAGACCCCGCCGTCCCCTTCGAGGTTATTTTTTTTTAAACCCTTGAGGCCCGCGGGCGTAATACTACGCCTTTTAAGCGGCTTGAAGCTGAGAGTTGGAGCAATAATAATCATACTTAGTTATGAGACACAAATCATTCTAGTGCACGACAATGACAACTTGTATGATGCATTTTTCTTAGTAATACCTTCATATTTACGATAAATAGTAAATCTCAATAATGTTCCACTTACATCTAGTAGATGGCGTTAGAAGTATGGCGCTAATAAATAAATATTACTAATGAACTGAATATTCGATACGATCTTTCGACTAAATCATTATTAGTCTAGTGAAACATTAGTTTAAATAAAATTAGTGCATTTGAAAATTCGTTCAAATGACATTATTTCAAAGAAATAAATATGTTAAATAAAAATCTACCAATTAATTATTCGGTAAAAAGAATACGAAATGACTTTATTGTAACTAAAATTAGCCGGAGCGATTTTCGACAAAACGTTGTTATACCAAACAAGGGTGAACCTTTTAAATCGTACGCCTTCATAAAATGCAAGTAAGTTAGGTATGCAAAAAATGTATGTGAAACTAGAACGCATACACATCAATTCTATATATTCTTATATAGAATTGATGTGTATGCGTTCTCACATCAATTCTTTATAAGAATATATAGAATTGATGAGTATGCACACACATCAATTCTATATAAGAATATATAGAATTGATGTGTATGCAGTAGTACTTGTAGGAGCTTGTGGCTAAATAAAAACAGCCGCACGGGTTAATCGATCAGGTTACGCTACGCTTGCCGCGATTGGTGCGTGGATGGGAGACCATCTCTACATACCAAGACCTGTCCGTGTCTCGGAAAGCACGTTAAGCCGTTGGTCCCGGCTGTCATTCGTGGATCTTTGACAGTCGTTACTGGTCGTCAGAAGCCCGAAAGTCTGACAACCATTCTTACCAAGGGGTATCGTGTTACCCAGTAACTGGGTTGTGGAGGTCAGATAGGCAGTCGCTCCATGTAAAATACTGGTATTCAGCTGCATGCGGTTAGACTGGAAGCCGACCCCAAAGTAGTTGGGAAAAGGCAGGCAGATGATGTAGTAGTACTTGTAGTACAGTAGTACTATATGAAATAAATTCAGGAAATAATGTCTACCGAAAGCATAAAAAATTATATTACTTTCTAACTAAGTACTTAAGATATTTTCATGTTTTTGTTTTGTATGAACAGACTATTTTATTTTATCTATAATTGATATCTGTTTTTTTTTAATATTTATATTTTCGTTACTAAAAATAAATATTCCATATGAAACCGACGGTGGCGCACATTTGTATGGCCAAGGTCAACGGTGATTGCGTGTACGTTAATCCAGCTGGAAAGTGGTTCCTAGAATGATATGAGTGGAACGTACCTAAGGAACATAAAAAAAACAAGTTAAAAATCTATATCGGTTAAGAGGCAAAAAGAGACAGTGGGCACTGTCATTGTAGAATTTACATTAAAATAACAATTCATCAGATCTACTAAAAACTACAATAAACTAAATGTTGAAAACCGTCTTAGCACCACCCACTTACAAGCGGAAGTACCTTTTTTTTTTTTTTGGACATGGCTTGAATGCAAGGGTCACGTGGACCTTTCCCTGCTTAGACGGGCTTCGGTGGGGCCAGAAGGGCCTCTCACCTTTACTCAAAGGTTAAAAATTGGTAGCACAGCTAAGGGCGTCCCATAGTGGGACTCGAACCTAGGCTTAGGGCGCTACCGGCTACTGAGCAAGTGGGGACTTGATAAATCTGTGAGTTATTATTAGGGACATTGTTTATGTTTACTTGCGCCGCGCGGGAGGGCGGGTTCAAGGGACGGGGGGAAAGCGGAAGTACCGAAAAAGCCAATATATATATATCAGAAGCGCCAACTACTACAGCTAAACGCCTCCATTGCGTTCGCAGCAGTACTGGGTTGCTAACGGCAAAATATACGTTCGCGAAAAAGAAGGAATGCCCAGTAGGCTGATTAAATCCGAAGAAGACCTGGCTAAACTACGCAAACAGAAGTGACTGGTCCCCTCTTACCACAGCATACCATATTATTCAAAAATGTTATTGCCCACCAATTATTAAACTACACAAAATTATGTAAAACTAACTCTAACCTACTTGTAAACAAATATGTACAGACTTACTCTAAACCAATCTATGTTACACGTACAAAAACTGACTTTTTTACATGGCAACACCAACACTCGTTAATCAGACACACATTGTTACACAATTCACTACCCTTCTCATTAATTAATCACGCACATTATGCACATATTTCTGGAATCGATCCGTTCTATTACTCAATCAAATACACAACTACATACATTACGGGGATACACACATGTCATAGCTCAGCATTACTCTTTCCTTGTGCCTTGATTCTCTACTACAGCGAATATGCTAATTGGAAAATCCGGCAGACAATTTCTACCCTTTCCAAACACAGTAGTACACAAAAAATGCACATATTGATACATATTAAACCAAATTCGATAACACCCAAAATAACGTAAATAATATAGATTCTGTCTCTGTGTCGGACTCATCTACCTGTGACCTAGACAATTGCATCCGACCCAACCTTAATCCTATTCACTCGCTCAAAATTCTGAACCAGAACATTAGAAGTATAACAAAAAATATTACAGGACTTCACACCATACTCGCCAGAACAAGGATCGAGTGGGACATTTTAACGCTAACCGAATGTTGGCTTCCTAATACACACTACATTCCAGACCTTCAAGACTACAATTATTTCAAAACAACTAACAACTTCACACAAAACGAGGGTGTAGTCGTTTATGTTAATAAAAAAATTACAGTTTCCGTGGAAGAACCCTCAATCTTGGAAGTCAATAGTCTACTTATAAAAATCGACTCCAACACCATCCTTATAGCAATAGAAGCTGTTGTTTTGGACCTGCAAAACATCTTAGGAGGTAATTATGTTAGAGATTCTCGACCCGAAAAAAAAAAAAAAAAAGTATTATTGATTTACGATTATTTACGAGTTTCATAACAACCTGAAATGTTTTGCAGGTTCAAAACAACACCTTGTATATCGTCCGCCGGGATATAAAGACATTAATAAATTTCTAAACTCACTCAATTTCCTCCTGACAAATATCACACTGTAAAAATATAATTATCACCGGTGACATAAATATAAACATTCACGAGCAATGTCTAGACTGCCTCACAGAGCTACCCACCAGTTGCCGACCAGAGCATGAACTACTGCCTGCCCATTCACTGCCTACGCGTCTCCTAGCTTGCCTTGACCAAGTTATTTTAAAATCCACTCTGCCAGCTTTCACTTATGTGGCTCACTCTGCACTAACCGATCACGAAACTGTGCTTTTTTTCTTAGGGAAGAAAATCCCTAAACCTGATAAAAAACAAACAGCTACCCGTATTAACCATGATCAGCTTGACGCAGAGTTAAAACAACTTAATTTTGAGCAAGTGTATTGTACGCAAAATCCTCACGAGGCAGCAGAGCGTATGGTCAATCTAACTACACAGGCAATTGAGTCAAGTTCCAAAATCGTCAAAATACCAAACCGGAAAAAAATCATAAAACAATGGCTTACTCCGGGCCTGCTACGATGTGTCCGACATAGAGATAATCTACATAAAAAACAAAAACCCGACTGCAAAAACACATAACTGAAAAGGGAAAACAAGCATTATAATCTATAGAATTTTGGTATCGTAGGCGGGGGACAATCAAAAGTTACACCATATTTCAGGTTATTCGACTGTCCCCGCCTGCAAGACCAAAATTATCTAAGCTCTGGGAAGCAATAAACACAATTACAAACAGAATTAAAAAGAATGATAACACCTCAGATTTATTAAATTTGTATGCTACTCCTGAGGAGTCGGTTAACATGGCCAATAAATTATAATTGTAGAAGTCGGCAAAAATATCGCGGAACAGATATCCAATATGTGATCTAATAACGCACATAATGCCAACAATCTAGAGGTCGCACAATCTATGGTTACCCACTGATGATAAACAAGTTGCTAAACTGATAATGTCCCTATAACCTACCCTTGTACGTAGCGGCACTGCCGCAGGGTGGGACAGAATATCAAGCGGTCTCCTAAGAAAACACATAGACATTATTGTTCCACCTCTCACGTATATCTGCAACCTTGCACTGTCATCTGGGCAATTTCCCAAATCTTTTAAAAAAGCCCTAATTCACCCTGTCTTTAAGGGTGGGGATAGAGGCCGTCTCAAGAACTATAGACCTATTGCAGTACTTCCTACTCTATCCAAAATACTGGAGCGGATCATGAACAATAGGCTCGTGAATTACTTGGAAAAGTTTAACATCCTTTCACCCACACAATATGGTTTCAGAGCAGGCAAATGCACGGCTGATGCAGTTCATGATCTGACCAATTAGGTCATCACAAACTTAGATGATGGACAGAAAGTCTTAGGCATTTTCCTAGATCTTTCCAAAGCTTTTGACACGGTGTCTGTCCCTACTCTGATTCGTAAGATGGAGAGCATAGGAATAAGGGATGTTCAGTTCAAACTCTTTGAGGACTACCTGAGTGAGCGTACCCAGTGCGTTAAGATAGAGAATGCTATCAGCGACGAACGCACTGTCACCTGCGGCCGGCCTGCCGCAGGTTAGCGTAATCGCCCTCTTCCCAAAGATAAAATTATAACCTTCGCAGACGACACTGCTCTTCTCTTCAGCGCTAGGACATGGCTTGATGTATACATGCAAGCTCAGTCGGGTTTCGAAGTCGTGACGGAGTGGTTGCGTAATAATGTTCTGACTCTAAACGCGGAAAAAACCGTATGCATGCCCTTCTTTTTGAAAAATAATGCGTCAACCACACACATGAACTCGATGTATTCTATAGTAGCCCACACATGTTCCAAACAAAATATAAATAATTACACCTGCAACACCCGCATTCAGTAAAACAGACAGTGCAAAGTACCTAGGGGTAATGATAGATAGAACTCTAAGCTTCAAAAAGCATGTCAATACTCTCAGCAATAGGTTACGTAAACTTATATACGTCTTCAAGACCCTAAGACACGTGGCAGACGAGAAGCTAAGGAAATCGGTGTACTTGGCTCTCGCCCAGTCCCTACTAACCTACTGCATAACGTCCTGGGGTGGTGCTACAAAAAATACTATCTTAGAGCTTGAACGAGCACAGAGACCCATTCTGAAAGTATCATTATTCCGACGTTTCCGATATCCAACGGCTGTGTTATATAAGGAAGCAAAGATGTTAACCGTTCGTCAACTGTTCATACTGCAAACGGTTATAAAACATCATGGCCTCACTACCTTCGACCACTCACTCTCCCACAGAAGTAGACGATTCGATCCCATAGTCCGCTATCACATCCGGCTCTCGACTACTTCCTCCCATCGATGTCGTCGACGACATCTCTTTGAGGCGCGCGTGGAATACAACGCGCCGTCGACCCGGGCCTGGTCCTTACCGGACGGTGAGCTACCCATTGCTCACCGTCCGCAAGCCCGCGCCTACGGTGGCCGGAATTCCGCCCGGGATTCCCGACGCCCAGGGCGTCTCCTGCGGCGGCTAGGGGCGAGAGGGCGCGAAATTTGCCTTTCCCTCAACCGTCCCGCCTCCTTCGCGAGCATTACTGCTTCGCAGAAGGAGGTGACGGCTGCCTATGCCCTCTCGCTCCGTACCATGGCCTGAACCAGGGCCGGATGCGAGAGATCTCTGCCGCCGATCGCCTCCACGAGGACACGGCGGTGCTCTGCCTAAGCCGGGCAGACCTCCACCGTGTCCTCCGGGCGATCCACACGGTGGTGACACCCGGGCGTTTCCTCCCGCCTTATTCGACACTTCACAAGCAACTTGACTCAATGATAACGTTAGCAGAAATTACAATGCTAGTCTAATTAAATTGTAGACAATGGTCAATATATTATATGAATGCCAAATTTTGAAGCAGCAAATAGCAAAATTTTTGCATGTACCGCGTGGCGGCGTGTCATACATGGTACAAACCTTCCTTCTTGGCTTTCTATTTCTAAAGACATTTCGTCGTTACCTTCACTGACATTCTCTTCCACGAATATTTTCAATGCAATGCAAAATTTTTCAATTCAGACCTCAAATTTTCACCTGTAGCCGTCTTCTCAACTCATACTCATTTAGTTCACCAAGGTTATTATTACGTAATAAATAAGGGAAATAGTTTGGATCTAGACGATCCATTTGCGAGAAAATGGCGATCTATGCGAGTGAGTAACTATGTCAAAAATAATGTTAAGAACATTTACCAAGGCAAATGTTCATAACATTATTTTCGGTATCTCTAATGCCTAATGTCGTTGCCTCTTCATCTTGTGCCATCTCACCTGGCATCAATTTCCTCGTGTTTTTTCAAGAAATTTTAATTGGATATCTATATCTGATCTGGTCTCTGCATCTACTGCATCAAATTTTCTCACATTTTTTTTTAAATTCTGAACAGGTTTCTGATAAGCGTTTAATATTATCTAAACCCGAGGTTTGCACGTACCTACTCTGAAACCGAATCCAAGTTTCAGAATAAACCAAAAATTTTCTTCAATCCTGTATCTTAAGACCACCAACGCGTTTCTCCAATAGTTGATAGCCTTATAGTATTTCCGTCCTCTTTAGTTTGTTCCCAGATATCCATATGTTGGCAAGATTCGCGAAGAAATACAGCCAGGTCATTCAATAAGCTAATAATGAAGCACTTTGAATTACAGCTTTAGTAACATCTAATTAAAAAAATCAATTAGCTACTAAATTCACTACATGTGCATGCACCACATGAATTGGTCCTGGTGATTCTTGGGAAAGCCATGAAGAAAACCCATTATACTGGCCTTGCATGTTTGCAGCCCCATCCGTTGAATTATCGATGCACCTTTTTATATATATATTAGAAGGCTTTGAAAACTGAATCAACTAAGAAAAACATATCCTTCCCGGTTGAAGATTCACAATTTTGTTCACACGTTGTACAATACAACAGCGAGAAGTCTCATTCACGCTATTGTCTGACACATAGCGTACAATAATATTGAGCACTGATCTTTGAATGAAATATCTTGTATCAACTTGTAAAGAAAATATGCCAGCTGCTTTTACTTCCATACTAATATTCCTAACTACGAGTTTACCGATCGCTTGTATAATCTAGGTAATGATTAATTTGAATGAATGAATGAATGAAATGCACCGACCCCAGCGTGGTTAAACCAGACTCGATTGCTCGAATGAACCCAAGGATTCGCACTAGTCCCTGGAGCCTCATGTTTCATGGGACTATAGAGACCATTGCATATCAAAGAGTAGACCGGGGGACGCGGTAATGGTCAGGAAGACGTGCCCTTAGAATAGGAAGGATTATTAGAGTCTACCGGATATGCATCCTTGAGCAAGCAATGGAATAGTGGAGAGACGGGTAATTTATCTATGGGATATTTTAACAACGTCGCTGCCAGGTTGGCTCAGGTCCAGTTGCTTTCTCGAGTCTTTTCTGTGTCACTGCTATGCTGTGTTGCACGTTGCTGTTTCCAATGTCTTCCTCTGAGGTCTCGCTACTATCCGTTTCTGATTTCTTGTAAACCACGCTAGCAGCCTTCCTGATCTTATCTCGATCTTCGGCCGTGTCCATCCAAAAGTTGATTTCCATGTCGAAGTATTTCATGTCCTGCTTTAGGTTGTCATTCCAGGTGTAAATAGGTCGGCCGACTTTCTTGGATTTGAGTTTATACTGCATTGCTACATGTAACAGATGTGGTTCGCGGCGCCTGTGCACATGTGCAAGATAGCATATCATGTGATTCTTGATGCGTTTGGTTACAGTTTTTCCGTCCAAGATTTCATGCATTTTCTTTTCCTTTGGTTTATTCCTAGCGTGGTTAATCAAGTCTCTCATGATAACTCTCTCATATCTTCTCAACCTTGACCTGTTAGCTTTAGTGAGTGCCGATACTTTCAAACCGTGTATCATACAGGGCACGATCACCATTCGATACATGAGTCTGTCTAATTTCCAATCCATCTTTGAGTTTGTTGTGAATGGTAATAGTGATTTTGCGTTTCTAGTAGCCTGTTCGCAGCGTTTTTTAATGGTCCTTTTCTTGCTTAATGCAGATGTTATGTGTGTGCCTAGGTATTTAATTTAATCGACTGTAGGTAGATTTATTCCATTAATGGTCACATGGGCCGTTTTCTTTGTAGCTATGGGGTCTCTAATTAGTATTTTTGTTTTTGTTTCGTTTATTTGGGGACCGACACTAGCAAGTAGGGGTTTAATATAGTATAGGATTTCTTCTAGCCGTTCAATGGTGCCGATTCCCTTGTTCACAAACTAAACTAAATTTAAGTTCAGTGCATCTTTTTCTTTCTATTTCATTAAGAAAAGGATAGAAGATAAATTTTAGTTTAGTCCTGTCAAATTAATCAGCGCCTGTCACTACTCCATACAAGTTTAGACGTGATTAAAAACTTGCCTACTATAATTACGTCAATTTACGTCAAGCGCTGATTAATCTGACAGGACTAAACTAAAATTTATCTTCTGTCCTTTTCTTAATGTAATAGAAAGAAAAAGATGCACTGAACTTAAATTTAGATTAGTTTGTGAACAAGGGAATCGGCGCCAATGTCATCTGTAATGAAGATAAGGTCGTCCGCAAATGATAATACCAGGGGGAGTGAGATTGCACGATCCTGATCCAGTTTGATTAATTGAGTTTATATATAAAATAAAACTGCACTGCACATCCTAAGTTCATCTCTGTTTCTTGTAGGCAGGCTACATGAATCTTCCTTTGTGGAAGTTCAGCGTCTATTTTATAATTTTGGCCAGTTTCGAGCTCTATCGGACGTTCCAAGTTGCAATACGCAAGTCTGGGCAAGTGTATTTAATTGCGGCAGAAGGCGGATTTCTAAGTATTGTGTATCTATATCTATATTATATATGTTGTGGTGTTTTGACGTTGATTGATTACTGCTTTGGAGCTTGCGTATTATCGTTGTATTGCTGAACCTCGATTGCGACCCAGCCATCAGAGTGCTGGTCTTTGTTGAAGACGTGAAGGTTGCCGGGCACTGCTTCGCCGGCAGGTGAATACACCAGCGTGTTCCCGGTACTCATTCACACGTGCACCTTTATGAGATAAAATTCGGACGCAGCGATATGGATATCTTCTCCTCACCAGCCCGTCTCGCTAAGATGAGCGGTTATGTATTTTGATATACTTTGTTCCTGGGAAAGATTGCTATTAGGAAGGAAGTCGCGAATATTATTCTGAAATGTTGAGTAAATTCTGTCCCCATCACGGCTCACCGAAACATATGTACAAGATCTCGTCCTACAGACAAGTGGACAAGCTTTTGCATGGTACTTGTGGTGCATTTTTTGTGAAGAGATGTATGTTGTTATGAAGTTTTAAAATACAGGGTAGGGTTTTTTTTAGGTTGTTATTGGAATTCAACTGCCCTTTTTCGCCTTTCACGCACGGCGCAGATGGGTATAATACAACTTGATTTTCGACCTCTCTAAAGGATCGGTAATTTGCTTAGCTAGTGACTTTTTGTAAAGCTTAAGACGCCAAATAATACATTTGTTTAGGTACAGTAGTTTCCTGGAATATGGTTCAATGTTATAATTATAAAGTACAGGGAATTCCTTAGTTAGTTGGAACAGTTATATTGGCGCCGATTCCCTTGTTCACAAACTAAAGTAAATTTAAGTTCAGTGCATCTTTTTCTTTCTATTTCATTAAGAAAAGGACAGAAGATACATTTTAGTTTAGTCCTGTCAAATTAATCAGCGCTTGACGTAAATTGACGTAATTTTAGTAGGCAAGTTTTAAATCACGTCTAAACTTGTATAGAGTAGTGACAGGAGCTGATTAATTTGACAGGACTAAACTAAAATTTATCTTCTGTCCTTTTCTAAATGAAATAGAAAGAAAAAGATGCACTGAACTTAAATTTAGTTTAGTTTGTGAACAAGGGAATCGGCGCCAATATCATCCCTATACTGCACAGGCTAAATGTTGAGTTTTGAAGGATTAGAGAATATTAAAGAGTATTAAATTGACACACACATATCATAGTTTAAGCGGAACTGTTCAGCAGATCCCTAAAATATATGGAAAGATCTCACCAGATTAGCTTGGACGGGGTCAGGATCGAACATTTTTTTTTTTTTTTTGAGTGTGGGAAATCATCGAATAACTTCTCCCGCTCTGGGTGGAGCGGGAGGGTGTGTCAGACTCTTACTGACTAAAACCCACCCGTATTCCTTCCTGTTGCCTGTGTTGCGGGGGCCTCGGTGACCCATAAGTACCTTCCCGCGACCCCGGCAGGCATCGGCATTGTGGACCCCTACCTATGCGCTGACGACATCTCTTTGAGGCGCGCGTGGAATACAACGCGCCGTCGACCCGGGCCTGGTCCTTACCGGACGGTGAGCTACCCATTGCTCACCGTCCGCAAGCCCGCGCCCACGGTGGCCGGAAATCCGCCCGGAATTCCCGACACCCTGGGCGTCTCCTGCGGCGGCTAGGGGCGAGAGGGCGCGAAACTTGCCTTTCCCTCAACCGTCCCGCCTCCTCCTTCGCGAGCATTACTGCTTCACAGAAGGAGGTGACGGCTGCCCATGCCCTCTCGCTCCGTACCATGGCCTGAACCAGGGCCGGACGCGAGAAGTCTCTGCCGCCGAGTCAGGATCGTCCTAAGTGTGCATTGGATCGCTCGCCGGAGGCTCGATCAGGAGCGCTCACAGGCCTAGTCCACCCTACTTTTGCACAGCTAGCAATTTTATTTAACGACACGAACACACAGCAAAAACAAAAACACTGATCAAAAACACAAATTTACACTATGTGGCGCGCACGCTGCGCACAGCTAAAATATTTTTGGAAACTTGACGGAGGACCAACACGTGACACGTCCGTTCACTTCGACGTCCACCGAACGACCCATCTAGGTAATGATTAATTTAGAGAGAAAATGTTAACAACGATCCTTTGCCTTTACCGCCTTTTAGGGAATCATGAATGTTTTACTGTTCTCAATAAAATCCTTCATATTAATGTCATATTTGCTAGGAAGGACAACGGGTTCCAAAAAAATCCATGGTCTACAGACATGTACTCCAGGCTATATATTGAGTCTATTGGGTATATATTGAGTCTCGCTTGTGCTGCATTCCGATGCGGACGCGTTTGCCTATTTTTTATTTCGATTAGCGCGGCGCTAGTTGTCGCTCGTAATTTACCCGCCATGAGTAATGAACTAGTAGTGAATGAGCTACTGGCGTTCCTGCAGCAGAAGCTGGATGTGATGGACGAGGTGTCCGCTGTCCAGATCTGCGCCACGAACTTCAGCGAGGATGACATAGCTGCTGCAAAGCTGTTGTTGTTCAGTGTGCTGAACAAGCACGACCAGATGGTGTCCTGCCGGCGTGACGGGCCTAAGACGAGCCTGCAGGATATAATCACGCTGTTCAAGGAGACCGACCCGGATGACGTGCCGACGTTTGTGGCGAAGGAGCTACACAAACTGCCTCCCGTCACCTTCGACTACGTCGATGTAACGAGCCTTCTGTAGGACATCGTTTCCTAAAGGCCCGCCTCGCGGATGTGCTGACGAAATTAGATGCATTCCAAAACACCGTCGCTGATTTGCGCAAAGAAGTTAGCAACACTGTGGCGGTAATTAGGTCACCTGTCGATGCGACAAACGTAAACGCATGTCGCGGAGTCGGGTCGATATATCGTCGTCGAATTCAGCGTCAGCAGTTTCGTCGCCAGCGCATCCTTCGATTGCTGAGCTTGCAGAGCGCTGCGCCAGGGCGCCCCGCAGCCCCGTGCTCGTCACCGCGGCTCCTCGTCGTAGCGCCGCCCGCGCCCCTCACCTCGTTCCGCTGTTAGTGTCTGCAGCCCTGGCGAAACCCCTACAAAGGGATTTTCCTAGCGTCACCGCGAGTGCCCCTGGCGCTCCTAGTATCAACCAAAAAAAACAACTAACTCCTTTGATGTATCGCGATGTTTTTTTTTAAATAAATAAAGTCGACCGCCAATCGGCCACACCGGACCATCGGGCACTTTCCCGATTTGCCCATATGGCCCTACACTCCCTCTCAATATCTATATCATTCCGGAGGTCGTCGGTGATGAAATGTCCAAAATACTTAAATTTTGACACTAAAGGGAGCCCATTAAGGTCTGATTTCACCAAAGTAGAATAAGTTTTATTCCAAGGATAAAGCTATTATTTACTCTCAGATAACCATGTTTTAATTTCACCAACTACTTATCCTGAGAATAACAAAGTTATACGAGAGTAACTCTTATACCACCAATTTTGAAGGGATAACAGGCTTATACCTCAGATAAAATCAAAATGGCGTCAAATATTTATGTCAGCTGAGCGACCATTGATTGTGCACATTGAATTTGCAATTCAGAGAAAATATTAATAGAAATGCAGCGTTTGAGAAGAATGTTATCGGACAGTGAAAGTGATAGTGAGGATTACCATGTTATTTTGAGACGTCCACGGTGGTTTAAAGAAAGAAATGAGCATTTTTAGAACTATGACGAAAAGGACTTCATGATTAGATTTCGTACCTAAATCTAAAGCAGCAGCATGCAATTTATTATTAAAAATTGAACATCAATTGAAATTTATATCTGAGAGGTTAGTACACGATGTTTAGATTATGGACATATATATATTTGATCGGAATGTAGTGTAACTTTTAGTACATGGGCATTTATAATCAGGGACTGAAACCGGTTACGTTTAGAGGTTAAGATACCTCAAAAATATACCGGTACCGGTTTAAAATAAAGGTTGAGCTATACCGATACCTTTATAAATAAAGGTTGGGCTAAACTGTTAGGTATTTAACCTTTACACGATTTCGGTACCGAAAAACATGCGAGATGGAGCGGCGCGGGTGCACGGGGGTTCGAACACGTTAGAACTTGTGTATTTTGTACACTCTGTTTCCTCTTTTAAAGTTTTACTTATCTCTTTATTTGTTGCCGACTGTGTAATTCGTTTTTGCCGGGTAATTCGTTTTTAATTTTTTCGATCGCTGATCATTCATCAACGTAATCAATATTATAATTAAAATGGGAAGAAAGCGTAGAAACACAGTTCACGCATTTTTTTCATTGTCAAAGGAAAATAATGCCTCTACTTGCCTAGTGATTGGATGTTCAGCTGTTATAATAGTACCTACCTACTTTCTTCGTTTAACTATTATCAAATGATTATGGTTTTATAGGTAGGCTGTGTAGAAACTGGGGTAGTACAGTCAACCGCACATCGGTGTTAAGGTAACACTGGTAAGTACCGCTGGCGTGCGGTTGACTGTAGGTACCTAGGTATTTACCTTCTTAATAACACATTCGGTGTGCAGAGCATTATATTTTACATATCAGGTAGGTATCTACGCGATTTACGGATATTGTTTGTTCGTTTCGTGTGTTTGAGAGCTGCTCGGCCAATACGTACCTAAGTCATAGAACATAATACTCTAATGACTGAGTACTAGTTACCTACCTACCCACACGTATGGGGTCAAGCTTCTGTACTACCTACATCTATTTTGTGTTGTGAACTTCGTAAGATAAATGTACCTACCACATACTTTCTAACAGCCCCGGATCTTCAATTTTTTTTAGGCGGGACAAAAACTGCAACATGCCGCCCCGCCCACTTACACTTATTTTTACCTATAACATCTCTATAATTTCAGCTATCAGATGTCCACTAATTGATTGACATTTGAATATAGGCCTTCCGGATATAATGCATCTATCACTGTTCTTTCTGTGTTAAGCCTATTTATTTACAGATATAGGTATATACGATACGTATGGACATGAACGTGTAGGATATATATTTTATACACAGCACAGGATAAGATTTAAAATAAAAATATGTATAATAAAAATAAAAATCAAATATATTAGTATTGCATTTGTAAATCGAAATTACAATTTTACTCTTCGAGCTTTTTGTTCAGCAAATAAATCTATAGTCTTGTCATAATTTAACTCGTGTGCAATTCGATTTTCTATCGCTAAGATTTCAAGACTCGATAAGCGTTCCTGGATCATAGAAGATCGCAAATAATTTTTTATTAGTTTTAGTTTGCTAAAACTTCGCTCACAGCTTGCGGATGTAGTAGGAAGCGTAGAGTATATTCGCTGGACAATACAAATATTAGGAAAAGCATCCTGA
This sequence comes from Atethmia centrago, assembly GCA_905333075.3. Taxonomy (NCBI): domain Eukaryota; kingdom Metazoa; phylum Arthropoda; class Insecta; order Lepidoptera; family Noctuidae; genus Atethmia; species Atethmia centrago. The sequence continues at coordinate 17,440,374 of HG995388.1, forward strand.
AAATCATGCGCATAGATCTGTTGCATGAGATAGAAACCGTTAGACTATTCTATATCACCAAATAAAAGCGGAGCTTGCTCTTTAAAAACATATTGTTCCTGGCAGAATTAAATGGTGCTTAAATCTCGCTCGTATTTTCGAGCCAGATCTGCTCCATACTTTTGCAGTTCTTCAATTGACATTTTCAAAATATTAGTACCATTAAGAAAAGCAAAATTCAAATTCAGTATGGTAGTCTATTCAAACTTCTTTTTAATTTCTGATATGATTCGATCAAATACCATCATTATTTCTTTAGAAAATAGTTGAACGGGTTGGAGTGTTTGTTATTCGTCTTCACACATCTCATCGAGATGTTTTTTACGTTTCGGAATTCGTTTGTTTTGCAAAATAGGGTTAACACCACTTTTTTCAGCAACTTCTGCAGCCTCTTTTATCCAATATTACATCACAATGGGTTTTGTCTCATCTTTTGCAATTTTTTTAGCAGACCATCCATTAGTGCTACGGAACGGGCAAGGATAATATCTTCTTTCTGAATTTCTATATTCACTCGATTGATTTCGCATAGAATATTCGCTCAAATATTTAAATTAAGAATAAATTTTAAGCATAGCAAGCATAGCAGTTAAGAGATGACCTGCCTCGTACTTAGCTTCTGGAGCATGAGAAGTTTGCTTTATTTCTTCTAAGGCTTCCGCTATTTCTGGCAAATTATTTAATAGGGCATTCACAGCAACATGTTTCACCGTCCATCTCGTCTGACTACTTCCTTTTAAATTTGTTTTAACGGAATGAACATTTTTTCACTACCGTTTAGTGTTGCCATTTTATATTTATTCTGCCAAGTGACAGTAATGAATGAACAATACAGTTTATTTCTAAGTGTAGGTGGGGTGTGTAGTTCCTTGCAGGTAGGTAAAAATACTGTGGTTGAAAAATAAATAAATTACTTTCAATTAATGACTAGCAAAAAGACAAGTAACCTAAAAAAAAAAAAATGTTTGCTTATTGACGACTGTTGATTGGTTCATAGTGATGCTCATGTTGTAGATACCTATTGTTTACCTAAAGTAAGGCCAAAGAGGATTTAGAACCACTGGCATTACCTACCATAAACAATATTTTTACAGGACATTTCATTATGAATTAACTACGTAAGGAAAATACGATATATGCGTTATTACTTCCTCAATTTGGAATATAAAAGTTACCATTGAAATAACCTACAAAAGTTCATGACTGAATACTTGCACAAACTAATTAAGAGGGTGAAGATATTTTTAATTTAAGGACTATGTACGTATTGCAGAATGTTACATCAAATTTAATCTTATTTAACTCATCAGTAGGTACTCATATTATTGGCATCCATTGTTATTACTATTAATAATAATAAAGGAACAGCTCTATTTGAAAATTTTCCGCGTGTGACGTCATGGGATTGTCATGATTAGATGACTGTGGCGTTTCAAGCACAAACAATATGACAGTGTGATGGAGACGGGAATTACAGTCATTATGATTTGTCGATAATCAACTGACACCGACATTTCCTGAGCAGAGAGTACAGTAATATAAAATTTACATGATTTCTCAATCATAAAAACTATAATATCAAAAGTTTTATTTATTTATTGAGGAGGAGAAAAACCTTATACAGCGTGTCCGGTCATGGATTAGCGTTATTCTAGGTACTTACATTATAACTATTTTAATATAACGTAGTTTACCGTCGAGGTCGATATGCTTGTTATAATGATTGCTACCTACATCACTACGTGTCATGTTATGGTGACTGTGGCGCTGAGGGCACTATGTTTTTCAAACTTTATAATTGGTATTAGTTTTTGTCATCTTATGTTAATATACATGAAATATACAGAAAGAAGTTCGACTAATCTAATTTAGGATGAGTCAAGGAACATAATTAGCAAAGGAAATAAAAAAAACAATGTTGTTTTATGAGTTTTATGTACGTCTGTCATCTAGTTGTGACCGTGGCGTACTGGGCACTTTTTGGCTTGTCATCTATACATGACTGTGGCGGTCAAAAGGTTAAGTACTCTATTCAAGGTATGGATTTGACATTTTATAGTACACACGGCTACACATCAAGCTATACATTTCCAGTATAAGCTAATCTCGCATTGTAAGGATTTCCGTAGAATGCTAGGTCAGCGTAAACTGGAAATGTATAGCTTGATGTGTAGCCGTGTGTACAAACACTACAAAAAATGGATTGTAGGTAGTTTACTTTCATCTCATTGTACCCATACCTAGTTGGCATTCATCTCACTTTGTTTTTAATATAATATGAGCCTATTATTTTGTTCTTTCAGAAACCAATCTATATCCCTATCAACCAACTCTTGGCCACCTTAAGATTTTATGCGACCAAATCCAGGAATAACATTTTTTATTGTATTAGCCAATTAGCACTTTGTTTCCTTTCAGACATTTCATACAGAGAATTTAAACACCACAACACAAGGCAAACTGAAATTTAAACACGCTGCTCCACTTTACAGTTTGTGTAATGTAATTGAAGGTGTAAAATATATAATTATTATTATTATTATGTCGTTTATTCATTTTAGGTTTGTTTGAAAAATAAATAACACGATGACACGTTCAAACTGACAACTAAATTAAAAAGGTGCTGTTAAGCTATACTGTACTGAGAAAATGACAAGCCTATATAAATTGTCTGCATATAAATTTATTCGTTCATCACTTCCCATTCAACGTGCCACAGATAACAAAAAAACACTTGTCAAAGAATAGTTATACTAGGAGTAACTTTTTGTCTTAAACTGGTGAAACGTAATATGAGTTATTCTGAGAGTAAACGCAGCGAATAATTTTATCCCAGCGTTAGTTATTCTTGGATAACGACGCCATTGGTGAAATTGAACCTTAGCCTTATTATTTCCGGAACAGAGTCCGGACACCTACCAGCGGCCTTAAAGATAAAAATATTCACTCTTGGTGACATTATAAATCAGTCCGTGTGAGGTAGCATAAGTCTCACACACTGAGCAATTCTCCGATTGCCCCAGCAGCACCATATCGTCTGCGTAGTTGTTATTGACGGTCATTCAATTTACTCTACATCCAATACTCATGCTACAGAGTGATGAGGCCGTCAACGTACTACATGGGGGTTTGACATCCCCTAGGCTTTTCAATCGAAAAGCCTAGGGGATGTCAAACCCCCATGTCTCATCGCATTCCAATCTATGTATATGCTAAAGTTTACCTGGTTCTTTTGATTGGCATACCAGCACTGGAAGATTATCAGTATTTCTGCACCCCTGTCCCTCAACTTGTCCCAAAGGATCATAGGAAACAAGATGGAAGGCCTTTGAGGGGTCATGGAAACAGGCGTACCTCGGTCGCGGCGTCTTACGATCAATATAGTAAAGGGGTGCTTTTCATTAGTAATCGCTGGTGAATAGCATCCTTTTTTTGTTGAAAGTTGTTTTTTAATATTTCCAGAAGATTTTCTATTATAATTATTCAGTTTCATAACTTGTGTTTTACCCTATCAGTAGTCACACCTTTCAAGCCATAATCATCATCTGCACACCTAGTTTGTAAATACTAAAATAAAAAAACCGGCCAAGTGCGTGTCGGACCATGCACCCATACATTCCAACTGCAAATGTAATTTTGTACGCACAATATTGAGTGATTAACCATGTTAGTAGTACACAAGTATAGAACTACTACCTATATGTATTTTTTTTTTTAATATTAGTCTCGCCAGTTTTGCAGATAAGGGTTGGGTTAAAGATTCATCTATTTACTATAAAACTGATTATTCTATACTTATAATAATATTTGAAATCCTCAAACAAGTACTTTCATTTGATATGTCACGCACGGTACAGTTTGAAAAACTTTTTTATTTTTTCCCCATAAGTTATATGTGTGATAAATTCATATGTGTGATTCAATTGCAACTTAATCGTCACGGTAGATTCGGAGAAAATCGGCTGTGACAGACGGACATACACACGAATGATCCTATAAGGGCCCCTTTTTTTTTCTTTTGAGGTACGGAACCCCAAAAATACACCAAAACAACTGTCTTTTTATTTATTGTTACAGAACATATCAATATACATAAACGTTATACATTAAAATAAATTATACAATTCACTTAGAGCAGCGAACAATGCCTGGAGCGCGATAAGTTTGGCGGGACGTAGCACCGACCGGCGCCGGCGCATGTACTCGCGCTTTAGTGCTCTGACCAGCTCTGTCGCCGCAGTCCTGTCGCAGTATATGGATTAACTTGAAACTCTAAACCATTTTAATGCAGGGTTGCCCCTGCATAAAAGGTTTAACGTTTATGATACCGGTTTCGGTATTATAAACGTTAAACTCGGGACTCAGGTGTCGGTTACCCGACGCCTAAGGGCGACACCGGAATCAGGTTAGCCCGGAAAATTACTCATTTTGTTAACCTTTTGAACGCCAATGTCGGCTATAGCCGACATGAGCAAGCGTGCCCTGTGCGCCAACGACGGCTATACTCGACAAAAAACAGGTCGCAGAAAAATACAAAATAAACCTATTAAATCATTACTTTTATGTATTTTATTGATACACCTTGAAAGCTGAATGTCTAAACATTATTTAGTTGCATACAGTAAACAAAAATGCATATTCCTCATTTAAATATTTGATGATAAAAAGTAAAATAATTTATGGTTAAAAAAGTAAGTCCCATGACGCCAATGTCGTGCAGAGCCGACTGCTAGTGATGTAGTATCATGTTGACGTATATTATATTCTTAAATTAATTTAGGTAACTTAAGGTATTGTAATATTTGTCATTACAGTTTTTATTGTTCTAACAAAATATAAACGATTGTAAGCACTGAGAAAAAAGTAGTTTTACTATATTAAAAACTGAAACATAGTTGCGTAAATACATTTTCGATATTCCCTTATCGCCAATCATGCGCATCCCTAGCAAGCTCTCGATAAGCAGTCCCCTCTGCGCCATTGTCGGCAGAAGTCGACTGACTCGTGACGTCGTAAGCGTATAAAGTGAATTTTAGTGCGGGAAATATGGAACAACAAGAAGTATTTACCACTGAACAATTATTACGTATCTTGGAAGGTACTGAAGACGATGAGTTTTCTGAAACTTTAGATGAAGATGATTTAGAGGTAAGTTAATTTTAATTTAAAGTTATGTTTTGCTTTACATGTAAGTATGTACATACTTAATTGGTTATTATATTCTAAAGAGTGCTCTCTTATTTCGCCTACTCGCTTACATTTTGTAAGGGTACCTATATAATCATATTCAACTGAGCTTGAGAAATTACGAAAACAATTTTTACCCACAATCAATTTTTACCCACAAATTAAAATTAGCTTATGGCACAATTCAAACCAAACGGCCGGCACTGTTACTAGCAAACGATTTTAAGCTTTACCTCAACTGCAAAATGCGCAGTATCGCCTGTGAACTCTCAAGGTCTCGCGGAGCCGCATGCCTTTTTGAATTTTCAAGCGATACTGCGCATTTCCTAGTCGAGATAAAGCTTAAAATCGTTTAACAGTAAAAGTGCCGGCCGCTGCGCTGCCACTTCGGTGTGAATCTACCGTGTTTCATAAATCAGAAACAATTATGAATAGTTTACATGAATATGCATTTGTAGTTACTAACAAATGAAATGAAACAATATTAGAAAGTTCCTGTTATAAAAATTGTTGCTATGTAATAATATCACGTGATAATATTATTCATAAGTGACATGTAAGTAATATGATCTCAAAGTAATTATTAATAATATAACTCAATAATTAAACTAAGTGATTGGTAAATAAATAGTTTTATTTGCATTCAATCCATTAACAACCCAAATTGTTGCAATAAGTGTAAATTTCAAGAATAATAAAAACAAACTACTGTGGCCTTTGAATTTAATTAGATACTAACATCGATAAACTGTATGACACTATGGTACAACTCTAATGTACATGCAACGATGTCTTATAAAAGACTCGTCGACGGCGCCAATGTCGGCTATTCCCGACAGTGAGGTACATCAGTACTGAGAATAGTGCTGTACCTAGAGTTATTTTCATTTTAACTGTTGTGTGTCTTAATCATTGTTTTTATGTTATTAACAACTTCGGAACTACTTGAGTGGAACGTTGTAAAATATTTAATATTGGAATGTTCTTTTTAACATATTAATGATCGACCATTTATCTGGCAAGTATTGATAAAAAAAATAATAATAATGGGTATCGATATAATGTTGAAATCCCTATTTTTTTGTAGGTATTTAATTAAGATTTTCGGGCTTGGCGTACAGGGCATAGGAATACCGATATGGCGTGGCGGTGAAAAGGTTAAGTTTCATCGGTCAGTTAACTCTCTGACAATATAACATTATGCTCTGTTCCAAAAGTATCTGATAAAAATGTAAACAAATGAATTCGAAAACGTACCTGTGGATGCCAATTTGTGGTGTTTTGTAAATTTAGTGCTTTGATTTGTTTATTTGAATACTTAAACTCGAAATTCTAATTGTAAGTCACCTTAGCCTATTGACCGCCACGCCAAAAAAGCAAAAACGCCAAGCTACGAATTATTTCTTAAAATCTGTCATGTAGTCGTGACCGTGGCGTGCTGGGCACATTATAGTCTGTCATCTATACATGACTGTGGCGGTCAAAAGGTTAAAGAGGTTTTTTATTTGACAATTGGGGTTCATTTCATAACTTCAATGTTCGTCGATGATTTTTCAATTTAATAACGTTATCCAAACCATAAGGCTCACTTGCACAGCTTATTACTAAACACGTTAATCGTTCAAAGAATTTAAAACATCGTTCTATTTCCATCCAGTTCGTAGTTGTTGAAGTTCGCAGGGACAGAGTGATGTTTTAAATATGTGGTTTGTAGTGCAAGCGAGCCCAATTGTTAGAAAAACTGGTGACATATAAAGTTGAAACCTTCCGAATATGTGTTACTAATTCCCTTTAGTGAGTGAATGCAGAAGAACTCAGCTTGAAAAGAGTTTTTTTACACATTCATCAGATATTTTTGGAACATACATTACATTCTACTTCGTAGCTCTGTAGGTATATTAGGACATTTTTTTCAATGGTCAGATAATTTTATTTGAAGAATAAAATGTGGCGGTATGAAAAATATCTACACCAAAGTTGTCAAAACCACCACAATTTCATAGATACAATCTGACGACTGAAAAATCCGCCTCCACTTCCTTCCAATCCGAGAAGTCTCTTCTCAATATAAATTATGATCCTAACATTTTTTTGAACCCCACTCCTCTGTCCTACGTAATTTTAACCATAGTGACGATGTTGATTTTTTTAGTCCATTAATTCTACTAACGTATAAGAAACATATGATTGAATTTCTTACATTTAAATGCAAATGCGAAGATGGAAGGACTGAGTGCGAGGAAATGTTTTAAGAGTTTTAAGACCATTGACTAAACAATTAGTGAGAATCAAATGCACTATGGAAGCTATTTTTAAAACATAGGCCACTGTTGTTTGGCTTCAAATCGAAAGTGCCTTGGCTATAAAGGCGATTTTTGTGCAATTAGATATTGAAAGAACACATTAAAGTTGCCGTTACCGTTTTGGGATTCTCGATCTTATATCTGGAAAATAAGGTTGAAATTCGATTTCAACGCGTAGTTAACAACATATATCTATTATAAGGATAGATTTTTCACGATTAACTATAAAAGGTGAAAGGCCTGAAATAAATATCTAAACATATTCCATAATTTACAATATTTTATTAAATAATTTCAATTGCATACATTGCTTACATTTTGCAATTGCAACATTTATGCAACTTTCCGTTCAGATATCACAAATTTTACATTTTTCAATTCAGGCTGTTTGTCAGAATATGACTGGATACAGTGTGACATAAATCTATTTAATACACGCTGACTTTTATAGAAGAGACACAGAAAACTACCTATAAGTTAGTGCTGATCCTGTTGTACACCAAGAAAATTTAATTGAGGCTACTCCTTTTTTTTTTTCATTATCATTAAACTAGAAAGAGAAGGAAGTAAATAAAAGCTGCCATTTAACTAAAATGTGCATTCTAATTAAGACATTTATGCGGCCAGTCTGCTATAATAAAACTGAGACATTTTTTCAAGCAATCCGTACTAATATTATAAATGCGAAAGTGAGTTTGTTTGTTTGTTACGCTTTCACGCTAAAACGGCTGAACAGATTTATATGAAGTTTGGCACATGGGTACACCATGAGCTGGTTTAGGACGTAGAATACTTTTTATCCCGACATTCCCACGGGATCGAGACTTACGCGGAAGAAACCGCGGGCCCAGCTAGTACTTTCATACAACCAAGTCTTATCACATTAGGGGCATTCATTTAAAAGTCAGTATATATTACTAAGGCGTGGAGGTGTATGAGCGAGAAAATCGCGGCGATATTACCGTCCTGCCACGTCATTCTATAACAACGCTATGAACGTGTCTCCACATGGCGATATTATCGCGAAGATGCGGCGAGTAACATAGACGAGCAACACGACAACAACTCGCAGCGAGCTCGCCGCGAGACACAATTTTTTTTAAATATCGCAGCATTATGAGATAGGGAGTCATTTTGGCCTCCCACAGGTTTTTTTTTGTTTTCAATGTATTTTTTTTTGGTTTAAAATGCTTGTATTTTACTGTTCAGTGTTTCCCAAATAATATTTATTTTTTCTTTATCTTTATCTCGCTACAATAGTTCTACGACTTAGAACAGAGTAATTAACAAATGAAGTGTTAATACCCGAACATAGGCGTCAGACGTGTAACAGTGAAAGGTCACTTTATAAGGCGGTGATAGACGAACGACAGATGTTTCGTGTCCTGTTAACTACGTCACGTGGTTATCGTAAACAGCGACTAAAGCCCCAAATACAATTATATGGTAGTCAATAAGCGATCAATAGTAATCCATTTGCAGTCTATTTGGAGACTTAAATTCTGTATTAGACTTTATGATGAAATTTCCTTTGTAAGTTAATATCTCTGTAAGTTGATTTTAAGTCAGGGCCTTAGACGTAGAACTACAGAAGTTCAAAACATCAATTATTTAACAGTCAATAAAATGGGTACTTATAATAATTATTTGCATACAACAAAGGCTCAGCTACAAAATGGCCCCAAGATATCCCTTCATTGACCAAATCTTAACATAAAATATGGGCTAAATAATTCAGACCTGAAATTATTTTCTCATGATTTTCGAAAGACGGATTCTAAGCTCACGAGTGAGTACAGCAAACATAAGTGTGAGTACTCCATTCTCTTACCAATCTGTGACCACCTTTATGGACCATTTTGCACAAGAACCGTATATAACACCATCAATAATAATATACCTTACACTTCTTGCACCAAAACCATAACTTCTGGCTTCAAAAACACATCTTTATTCGGGCTGTTATGAATTTGTTCGGCCACCGACGAATGCCAAGCAAAAGTAAGTATTATTGCCGGTACCAATCGTAGGTCGATAAGGGTCTTATTTGCGTCTTCTTCGGGGATTAACTTGTGCCCTGTTGGCATGTTTAGCACAAATGGTAGGTCGTGTTCAAGGTTCTCTCGAACGAATTCGTGGATTTCATTGTAGCGTTCATACACTGAGAATGTTCCCTGAAATAATGGAAATATTTAGAGGTTTATTAAAATTATCTTAAAAGGCGACAAACTACACTCCCGGACTCCTAAATCGAGCCACCGTGCATATTTACATGAAGGTATAAAGGTCTAAAGCATTCAAATATAAGTAAAAAAAAAGGTTTTATGTAGTTTTGAAGCCGGTTTCATCATTGGTCAAAATTGGTTTTAACAACCATCTCAAAGTTACAGATGTATAAAGATACAAAAAAATGCAGGGTGGCTCGATTTATGAGTCCAGAAGTGTAGTGTGTGATTAAATTAATTGAATCTGATTAATTTAATAGTCTGGATTTGTGCCCGGTTGATGGCAATAGGCTCGCCCCCTATTACATGGGACTTAAACATAACTGGCGAAATATGGGTGTACCTACTAAAGGTACACGTCTGCCCAACCCTTCGGGGAAACAAGGCGTGATATTTATGTTATGTAATTTAATAGATACAGTAACCGGTCATATATGAGGCGAATTATAGAAAAAATCATTTATTTAGGGCGTTGTCTTTGACAGTACAGACTGTCACAGGAAAAGAAGAGCATATAAGGAAACTGCTTATTCATTTTGACCATAATGTGTTACAATAGTGTTTATAAAAAAATGTATAAGGTGTTGCTACACAGGATCGGGTCGGCACATTAGGTTGAACAATAAACCCCCAAAGCAATTACTACACATATGCGACTCGTGCCGATCTGCAAAGTTCGTTCGGCATTTATCCTCTCTTAATCATCAATTTCCAGATCGGAAGATAACAAAGAAAATCTTACTTTGGCTTAAAAGCTAAAGCTACGATTATACTGAAATCTTATCAGTAATCTATCCTAGTGGATAGAGTACACACACCTACATACTTCCACACACCCATCATACATCTAACCTAGTGGACAAACAGAGTTCACACACCTACATACTTCCACACACCCATCATAAATCTAACCTAGTGGACAGACAGAGTACACACACATTCAGACACTTACATACTTCCACACAGCCATCACACATCTAATCTAGTGGACAAACAGAGCTCACACACCTACATACTTCCACACACCCATCATACATCTAACCTAGTGGACAGACAGAGTACACACACCTACATACTTCCACACACCCATCACACATCTAACCTAGTGGACAAGCAGAGTACACACACATTCACACACCTATATACTTCCACACGCCCATAACACACCTAACCCAGTGGACAGACAGAGTACACACACATTCACACACCTATACTTCATAAAAGATAGCTTGATCTCTGCGACAGCTGTCAGTAAAATCACGCCTATGAAGTCCTGAATTTCGTAATAGTACAGACAGTACCTGTAAATGTCATACTTTATGGGCATGCCGACCTAATTTGAGATGGGCGATGATTCATTGCGACCACAGACTATAATAAACAATCGATATTACACTTAATAACACTTAATTTAAAATTAATTTATCTTTTAATTTTATTGTATATTTTAATATCATAACATTATTTACATTTGTACATACTCAATCTAAAATAATAGTGAGAAATTGGATTTTATATCCAATTTCTCACCTACTCATGTATCATTCCATCCGTCAACGTCCCATCCTTGGGTTTTGGGAGAAGACACGCCGCGTTTGGCTCAAACGCCGTGTTACCAGGCCATAAACTCAAAAAAAAAGGACACGCCGCCATCTTGTTTGATATGAACCTCCATTCTCCTCAGTACGAGTGCCGACGCCGTGTATACGCTACGTGTTTTCCGTTCTCATTACTTTGTTTTTGTTACTATTGCGTTAATTTGTTGAGTATTGTTATTATTGTTAGTTTCTTGTTGGCATAATGCCAAAGAGAACGAAGAAAACCATTTTGAACAAAACAAAGGGTTACCGAAGCCACAGGCAACGGAAGGAACACGGGTGGGTCTGAGTCTGACACCCTCCCGCTCCGCCCAGAGCGGGAAAGTTACTTGATAATTTCCTACCAAAAAAAAAAGAAAACACAAAAGCGCCTTTAACGGCAAATAAAATATTGCAGTTATTAAAAAGTGCAGTCGACAATGTTTCTGCAGAAGACTGCAAGAAGGTGGTACCCAAATGCAGAAAACTAATGAAAGAAGATTAGGAGCGGGACGTCCGATATGATAATATTTGCGAACATGAGTTTATATTGTTCTAGCGATTCAGAAACTCTTTAAGAGAACAAATGCATTTTATATTAAAATATTCTTATAATTTTAGTAACGTTTGTAATTAAATTAAACCCAATTATATGTTACATTAGCATCGATAATAGTAAGAAATGTCGATAATTTCTATAGACATTTTTTTATATCCTGACAACCCTAGGAATGTCAGTTTGACAAATGTCGCAGAGATCAAACTATCTTTTATGTAGTATACATACTTCCACACACCTAACCTAGTGGACAGACAGAGTACACACACATACATACTTCCACACCCATCACACATCTAACCTAGTAGACAGACAGAGTACACACACATTCACACATATACATACTTCCACACACCCATCACACATCTAACCTAATGCACAGACAGGGTACACACACCTACATACTTCCACACACCCATCACACATCTAACCTAGTGGACAGACAGAGTACACACACATTCACACACCTTCATACTTCCACACACCCATCACACATCTAACCTAGTGGACAGACAGAGTACACACACATTTACACACCTACATAATTCCACACACCCATCACACATCTAACCTAGTAGACAGACAGAGTACACACACATTCACACATATACATACTTCCAGACACCCATCACACATCTAACCTAATGCACAGACAGGGTACACACACATTCACACACCTACATACTTCCACACACCCATCACACATCTAACCTAGTGGACAGACAGAGTACACACACATTCACACACCTTCATACTTCCACACACCCATCACACATCTAACCTAGTGGACAGACAGAGTACACACACATTTACACACCTACATAATTCCACACACCCATCACACATCTAACCTAGTGGAAAGACAGAGTACACACACATTCACACACATACATACTTCCACACACCCATCACACATCTAACCTATTGGACACACAGAGTACACACCGATGCTGGCTGATTATAATAATGGTTTAGAATCCTAACTAATATTATAAATACGAAAGTGAGTTTGTTTGTTTATTTCTAAAATGGCTGAACAGATTTGGATGAAATATGGCACATGAGTAGAACATGACCTGGATTAGGACAGGATACTTTTGCGGGTGTAACCGCGGGGCGCAGCTAGTTACCCCCACCGAAGTAATACTACTTTAAGAGGTGGTGGTAGGTCTGATGTCAGTAATGTCCAAGATAAACTCAAAATATAATTATTTAATATTACCTGCAGCAAAATGCCATCTGGGAAGCGCACTCTGATAATAGCAAACTTGTATTTGCGCATTTCTCTTAGTTCGTCCTTTTCTCTCATAGCCTTAGTTCTGAGCATTTGACTCTTTTCTATAGCTTCTTGCCTGTTGACAAAATATGTATATGATGATTAATAAAATAAATAGAACAATTAATAAATAATTAACCATTTCCAGTAAGTACTAAGGCTAAAGGGTCTAACCAGACCACGATATTCGATAGTCCGTCCATATTGATTGTGACAAAAGTGGGATTGGTGACTGAAAAGTTGTGTGGAAATCGGTCCAAGTCAAATTCAAATTATTTATTTCAAATAGGCACATAAAAGGCACTTTTGAACGTTAAAATGTACAAAAAAAAACCTGGCTAAGTGCGTGCTATGAAGCGTTCCGTAGTTGGGCATGAAAACTGCAAATTTGAGTTGGTTGACTATTTTATTTACAGATTTTATTGTACCACTCTCTTGGAGTTACAGCTTTCTAGTACTAAGCGTTTCTGAGCTACACATTTAAGTTGGTCGACTATTACTTGTTAACTTGTATAGCCTACTTAGAACACTACAAAAACAAAAATTATCTATTATTAATTAACAATACAAAAATTAACAATTTAAAGCTTAATATTACGCAATCGGACCTTGAATCAAAAAATGGTGTTCACAGACCCGCAATATTTTTGAACGGCCTAACCAAAGATAAGATAACCCCACACAGTGGGAAGGACGAGAAAAAGAAATATCATCCCTAATTTTTTTTTTCAGATTTTATTGTACCACTGTTGGAGTTACAGCTTTCTAGTACTAAGCGTTTTTGAGCTACAGCTGGGACAGACAGACGGACATGGCGAAACTATAAGGGTTCCTTGTTTACTACGGAACCCTAAAAAATGGAATTGATTCTCGTCGCTCCTTCCAAAAGGTAGGCGTGGACGGTGGAGTTTCTTGCCCATTCTTCTCCATACGGAAGGGTATGGAGAAGAATGGGCAAGAAACTCCACCGTTACTTTTTTTAAATGGTTGTCATGGTATGGGCATGTGATTCTGGCGGTATGCAGTTTTGAGTATGAATGTGGATGGCTAGGAGTAGAGGAAGACAAAAGAAACGATGGATTGTGTGGAAGACGTAGTGGCTAGAATAGGAGTAACTACCGAGATGACAACTAATAGAGAAGTATGGATCAATAAGACATGTTGCGCCGACCCCAAATATGTCGGGATAACGCAAGAAACGTAGCGTTGGAAGGCCTCCCATAAGGCGGACCGACGAACTTGTGAAGGCCGCCGGAATCCGCTGGATGTGGGAAATACAGAACCGTACGAAGTGGCGGTGCTTGGGGGAGGCCTATGTCCAGCAGTGGACGTCTATAGGTTGAAATGATGATGATGACAGTCGAGGGCGTGTTCTTGAGTGCCGCGAGTCGGCAAACGTATAGAAGCCCTCAGGCTAGGGGAGTGACTCTTCGCAGGGTAGCAGGTGGATGAGAGTTGCTGAGATTCGAGCCGGATGACGTCGATTGGAAAGCCCTTTGCCTAGTGATGGACAGCTATATGACGATGAAGGTTTAGGCCAAATATAACAGACCGCAGTTTGATTTGACTTTGGTAAGTCAAGTAAGCGTATCATACGAATGTGAACTTTATTCGTAAGGTAACATTGATTTTCATATTCGTATGAAAAGCTTGCTCACATTTACTTATACGAATATGAAAATTACAAGCATAAGAATAAGGTTCAAATTAGTATAAAACGCTTACTGAGCAAAGTGAAGTCAAAATGCGGTCTGTAAATCTTGCCCTAAGTCTATTACAAATCTCACCTCAATTGCTGTTCCCTCTTGATTTCTTCAGGCGATAGCGCGTAGAACGAAGGCGGAAGTTGCACCTTATTGGCTGCTTGTGACGGCAGCAACACTTGCAAGTTCCTGTCTAATTCTAGTTGGATTGGTTCTGCTGTTCTTAGGCCTTCTATTAATCCCTGAAAATATAAAATCTTGTAAAAGCTACTAAATCATAAAAAAAAAAAACATAAAATAGTTCGGTCTGGAGACCTCCGTCACGAACGAAGTTCCGAACGCACACACAAATTCGTATATAATAAATAGAAAGAGACAGAGAGAGGAGAGAGAAAATAGCATAACGCTTTTTCATTACGTGACGATTTCTACCAGTCAACTTCCACCCCGCAAGCCGTGTTAACGAACTTCGTTCCAATAATCTCTTGTGATACAGAAAACATTCATCATAATCAGCCTATAATGTTCCCACTGCTGGGACACAGGCCTCCTCTCTGTGAGAGGGAGTGGGCAGTAATCCACCACGCGGGCCCAGTGCGGGTTGGTAGATGTCACATTATTTCGAATTTTTGGTTCTAGGACATGCCGGTTTCCTCACGATGTTTTCATTCACCGTTTTGAGAGCAGTGCTGATGAAATAATTTACACAAAGTAAAGCGCCTGTCCGGGTTCGAACCTACGCCCTACAACTCGTAAGTCGCGGCCGATACCACTGTGCCACCACTGCTCTCAGAAAACATTGCTAAACTTGTTTTCAAATTTAGTAATGTAGTCAGTCTGTCAGCCGAGTATTTTTTTTTATTGTAGGCTTAATAGACTGTATATTTATAGACCATTTATTTTTTTGTTAAGTACCTGGTACTTGTTGACAGACCTACACTGTCCTCCCATACCTATTAATACTGTAGTTTTAACAATTCAATTCATCTTTATTGTGGATCATAGGAAAGTGTACATAATACAACTGGTGTTCATTTAGTGCTTTGCGAACAGCTATGTCCTGCCCTTAAGGCGTACAATAAATGTAGGTACATACACATTATAAAAGCCAATTATTTTTAAAAGAGTCACCGTGGTGTTTCTTGCCGGCTCTTCTCCATATTAAACGACCAATTGGAACCGTGCACGTGAGTGGCGCACTTCAGACCCGCCATTAGGTTTGACGCGTACTATAATAGTACGCGTCAAACTTAATGGCGGCTCTGAAGTGCGCTACTCGCTGCGCAGTACCCCACCCCTCACCCCCGCTGACACGTGAATTCGTTACTGCGCAGCGACTCGCCTCATGTTCCGATAAAGTTTAAATCGGGCTGTGCCTATTCGCTTAGCAGGCAATACTAAACTTTTGCGATCTAAAAATGATAATAATGTATCCTACTTACCACCAAACCCTCAATAGAAGGCACGTTCTCTTTCTGAAACACTAAGTAATCTTCCGCCACACCGTCTGCGTTCGACACCTTCTGTTGAACGAAGCCGGCCGCTAACAGTAACTCCATCGAGCCTTCGATTGGTTGCACGCGTTCGGTGAATGCTCTGAAAAGAGATTTATAAAGATTAGCTTTGTCCGCGTGAAATTTCTTGTTCCCCCGACTCACTGCGTCGCATTGCATCGCCCGCACGCGCTATAACTTCGTTTTTGCCTAGCGTTCTTTCCGACTTTTTTCTTTTCGCTCGGCTAATAAGAATCCTAACGTGACGCTAATAGCCTATAACCTTCCTCAATAATTAGGCTATCAAATGCAAAAAAGATTTTTTAAATCCGACTATCATTTCCAGAGATTAGAGCGTTCAAACAAACAAAAAAAAAAAAAACTTCGGCTTCATTATTACCTCCTTATTAATAAACGTAATAATCAGGTGAATAGTTACGCAACGATTTCTCTCTTTCAGTCGTTAGTAATTTGACTTTCGAAAGAAGACAAAGCGTTGTGTAACTATACAGACGCTATACAACGTTTATTAGTATGGAGGTTAGTATATAAATTTGCATACTATTGCATAGAATCCAAGTTCTTCTAACTGAACAGACAGCTGTGCTACTTTTTTTTTTTTTTAGCTGTGCTGCTGGGGAGTTTGTTGTGCTAGTCCTTTGTCCCAGCTAAAGCACTAGGAAGTGGTGAAGGGTGGTCGTCTTGGGGAACTGTCTTATGAGTGTGACCTTCGAAAAGTGTCGATTCGAAATTACTTTTGATTTGATTTTGACTAAGGCTTGACTTAATGCTGAGCTAACAATTTGCGCGTGCGACAAAATTTTGTCGTCTCATTATCTCGCGCCAGAACGAGACATTTTGACGGAGGTTTATGCGTGTAACTCGCGCCATTACAGTATCGAAATTAAAATGGCGGCCACAGAAAGGATAATTATGATCACGCCCTTTCACTCGCACAGTATAATGTTGAAGAGAGAAGGCACGATTACGGAGGCGATTTTTATTTTGTTTTCTTAATGGCACGGGTTATAAACATATTCATTGTTCGTAGTTCAACATTAAAGAACAAACTTTTAAAATTAAAAAAAAATCATTCAAAATTACTATTAGATAAATGTTATTACTCCTTATCTGATAATTTACTATAATTAAATAACTTATTTGGATTTAGACCCCGTCAGTCAGTTTATTTTCATATTTGTATAGCTATAATGCTTAGGCTGGTTTCACGGTTGTCCGGGAGACCCGTACGGGTAGCACCTGCAGCGCTCTGAAATGATAGTACCTACGATACGGTTGCTAGGGCTGGCGTTGTAAGGGCTCTACCCGGAGCGGGTCGGACTAATCTGCGTCGCTGTGAAACAATGATCTAGTGCCTCACGTGTGTCTTCGTTCTGGGAGCCCATACGGGCCGCCCGTACGGGTCTCCCGGACAGCTGTGAAACCAGCCTTATAAAATATTTGCATGCCTAAAGGTGCATCCACAACGGAGTTACTTTTGTAGAGTTAGTTGGGCAACAATGGATAACAAAAATTTATAGCAAAAGCCGCAAATGTTATAGAAAGTTACTTAATGTTATCATGTCGCAAAATAATGCTCTACAAAAAGTAAATTCAGTGTGGATGCACCTTTAAAACGAGAATGTAGAAGGACTCTAACATTATTTTTAAAATCTTGACCTACATTGTTAGCAAATAAATATATTCTATTCGTTTCGCCGCGAGATAATTATGTTGCGCCGAGCATTTACATAGTTAGTCTTCCTGTTGTGTAGATATAACATACCTATTGCTCATCCTAATTTTTTGAAACTTTTCTTCTTCAGGACTTGTAATGATGTTCTCTAAATACTTGCACAGTGTCTCCACACATGTGTCAACCTGGAAAATATCAGGGAATTTATTTCAATGACACTATGTTGTTTTAATATAAAAGCAAGCATGTGTGGTGTGACTATAAATGATAGGCTGAAAAATGATGTGATAAGGCAATGGTGCGGTTTAAAAGATGTAGTGACAAAAGTTGAAAAGAGTATGCTTAGATGATTTGGTCATGTTGAGAGGATTAATGAAAGGCGACTAACAAAAGGTTTTTATAAGGCAGATGTGAGTGGAAACGCCGGGCCCCTCCCGGCGTTTCCACGCCCCAGGAAGACATATAATGACCTCTTTGGTGATGTTCTTCAGAAAGGTCAGGTGCGTAATACTCGCAAGCGGCGTGCGTGTATGACCAGATGTATGAACGAAAACGAAGCAAAAGGAGTATGTAAGGAGCGTAGCAGGTGGCGTTCTAGTTTCTGCCTACCCCCATGGGAAGAAGGCATAAGTCTATGTAGGTGTATATAATATATAAATGGTTAGTTTGAAAACAGTTAACTCATTTTGATTTATGGCGTTGTTTACCCATTTTTATTGAGATATTTGTTAGTAGTGGCGTAGCAAATCCTACAGGGCTCTGTATAAAAAGGGGCCTTTTTACCCGACTGCGGCGATGCGCCTAAAGAGGGTATTGTATTTTACAATATAGCATACTGACTTGGAAGGCTAACCTGTCACTGTGCGATTACTAAAATAATGCAAGCACTAGCGAACAGATAGATAGATAGAATACTCTTTATTATGTACACCATAAAAATCATAGCTATAAATGTAGAAATTGTACATAGGGTGACACAATCAATGGGCGGTCTTATCGCTAAAAGCGATCTTTTAAAGACAACCTTTGGCTGGATTAGAGCTAGACAATTGGAGCAACCTGACTTGGATCTTGAATCATCGAAAAGCGAGAAAAGCGAGCTCGAAAATTAGAGCATTCTTAGGATGGGTTAAGTATTCATTGTGATTTTACTAAGAGAATGCAAGAACGAGTGATGTGAGCTAGAAAAAAATGAGCATTCTGATTTGAATACAAGGTTAAGCTGTCGTTGTGATTTTATTAAGAACACAAGAGCGAGCGAAACGAGCTCAAACATTGGTACATCCTGAAATCATTTTCATTTAACCTTCATTTCAATTATTTGTCTAATTCTAAGCTCATATTATTAGGTACTTTTACAATATGCGTATTAAGTACAAAAGTATGGCGAAGGTGACTAGATATTGTAACTTTACATGTAATGCAAATGTCGTAATGGCAAAAAAAAGTTCTCTCAAGTTCTATTTACCTTTTCCCTATTGTTGTTACAGGACTGTATCATGAGACAGGCGGTAAGCCCTCGCTCCTCTTCCAACTGTTCATACAGAAACGTCTTGATGTTTTTCTTCCATTCATCTCGTGGCAGGATGTCGTTGCTTATCAATGGACATCTGAAAGTTATATGGTATTGTATGATAACTTATTTTACTGAATATATATATCTTCTTGGTCGCGTAGGTACTTTATTACTGAAGGTCGTGTCTTTGAAAGACCTTCGTGGCTTTATGTATGTTCTTCCACTTCGTTCGGTTCTCCGCTTCTCTCAGGGCGGTCTTAACAGAACTGCCAGCTGACCAGCTGTTACGTGATCGGCTGCGAGATCTTTTCCCATTTACCTTGCCCATCACCACCAATTTTTCAAGGTTCTCTGGTTCCTGACGGACAATGTGACCAGAGTAACCGAGAATCCTTTAGTAACACATTGTGGATAGTCTAATCTCTTATGCGTAGTTGTTCGGGAATAGATTTTTTCGTTAAGGAGTTACCATGTTTGTAAGTTATTTAATGAAACCTTACTTGAAATAAACACCACTGGCAGCAAAGTTCCTAGGTAAGTCTAATTCTAGCTCGCGTGACTGATTCTCCGACGGTGCCGTCCTGGACGCAGACGGCGCCGCCGTCTCATTAGCTCTCTCATTTTCTAGCTCTTTCTTAACTTGGGCCTGAAATACATTAAAAATGTAATTTAACACTAATATTTTCAGTTCACAGAATCTGGACAGTGAATCGTCTTGATTTTAATCTGGGTTAAAAGTTTAGTCGAATTCTCCCAAAACAGGCAGATTATAGCATATATGTGACACAGGCCTCCTCTCGGTGAGAGACTAGTGGGCCGTAATCCACCACAGTGCGAGTAGGTTTAGATGTCACATAGATGTCGATTTTTTGATTCTAGGACATGCCGGTTTCCTCACAATGTGAGCAGTGGAGATTATATAATTTACACAAAGTAAAGCGACTTACAACTCGTAAGTCGCGGCCGTTACCATTGGGCCACCACTGCTCTCAAAATGAAAGGGGTTAAATAGGGGATGAGGGTTTGTATGGAAGTTCGTCATGTCTGCTGATGGGAAATCGCATGTCTTTTTATTTTATTTTTTTGGGTGGAAAAATATCACATAAGTTCTCCAGGTGGAGCGGAAAGGTGTGTCAGACTCTTACTGACTAAAACCCACCCGTGTTCGATCCGTTGCCTGTGTTGCCAGGGGCCTCGGTATCGCACGTTTTAAGGTGGGTTTAGACCAAACGAACAAAGAACCAGAACAAGAGCAGGAGCATGCTTTTCTTGATACTGTTGTCAGTTTAGTATGGATAGACCATCGAAATCACTCAATCCGTTTACATGAAAATAATTTGATAGAATGAGAATAGAATGTTCATTTGTATTATTATTATAACCCAGAAGTCTCCAAAAAAATTCCTAAATTAAAACCAACCTGTATAGCAGCCAATGAAGTATTAAAAGACGGATTTTCCCTCTTCTGATCCAACCTTGCCAAAGCTGCCTGTGCAGCCACCTTACTTTCCTCTGACAGTCCAGACCTTTTCACAGGAACCTCTTTCTTTGACGAATGAGAGCTGTTACTACTCAAGGTGGCATCGCTCAACTTGTGCCCAGGTCCCGCCATTTTGAATTTGGCATCAACCTTTTTCTTTTGAAAGAATTTCTTTATTCGGTCCGTCATGATGGTTAGATTCTTGGTGTGTGTTCTTTAGGTAGTTTCAATTTTGAAACGCTTTCTTTCAGTTGTTCTATTGTGGCTGATGTTGCTGTTGGAATAATGTAGGTTTTATTATTTAATCAAGTCATCATTTGCCTAGCCTTTTCCCAACTATATGAGGAGGTCAGCTTCGGATGAAGCTGAATAACAGTATTTTACAAGTTTAGAGCAACTGCTTCTCTGACCCCAATAACTGAGTTACTGGGTTACGCAATAAAACTCCCCCGTCCACTTTAGTAAGACTATTTGCCAGACTTTCGGTCTTCTGGCTACACTTAATCACTTTCAAAGATCTGCAAATAACAGCAAGGACCGACAGCTTAGCACTTTAGTATTTAATCAAGTGCACTTGTTATTAAGAATGTTATGTCAATTATGATGTTAGTGTATGTAGCTGCATACTATCAAAATGAGAATATGGATGACCTTTCTAAGACCTTACCCCATATTGTGTTTGCTAACTTCGGTGTACCTATTTGCATAACCATTTTGCTTTGTTAATTGTACCTATATGCCTTTGTATCCACAATTTCCATTATGTGGCTGCAGGAATAACAATACTACTGTGTACTGAATTTCATTGAAACCCATTCAGGGGTTTCTGAATGCACATTTCATTTAAAATATTAGTTGAGAGAAACAGGCTGTGGCTGTGTTGATGTCAATATTATTTATTCAGTATTTTGGTTACATTATAAACTACACCAATGTTTATTTTGGTAACATTTTAAAATCAAGATATATTAATAGTTCAGATGTTTTTTTTATCAAATCATGTGATTGCACAGCAGCTGGTTGGATGACTAATACTGTTTGTCTTCTAAATAGTAGGTGTGACACATTTTTTATCAATAGCTGCTCATTTGTAAAGGAAAAAGCTTTTGTTATAAAGATAAAGAACAGATTAATCCAATATTGTTGATGTGAATGTGTAGTTTAGATATCTAATTATCTAGGCAGTTATGAACTTTAGATTCTAAGCAATGATACAGGAGTAAGTATAAAGAAAAGGGTGTACCCCAAACGTAATGAATATAGGCTTAGAGAGAAATTAATATTAGAAATTCTCACGATGCTTATAAAAGCGCCGTTAGTATTCTAAGTGACAATGTTTTACAAAGAAAATATGGTAGCAGTCGATTCTTACACTTTCCTAGATTACATAAACCGTGCAGTATACTACAAATAACAAAAACAAGTGAAAAATATGACTCACCCGGTTTCATAAACCTCTCCGAGATGCGTTTACCGTACACTCGCCACGAAATAAAAATCAATAACAATGTAAACAACAAAATCAGGAAAAACGTCTTTAATAACAGAAATTGGAATTCGTTGAAGTAGAAAACCTCCGCTAGCTCGTCGTAGAAAGTTATCTCAGTAAAAACAATAGATTTTGGAAAACTTTCAATCGGCAGCGATGAAATGCACGAATCGAAGAAATCCCTTGCGAATGACAAAGTATCCCCGATTTGAAGATACAGAGCCTCGTAAAGGGTGGAATTGAAAACAGCGTTGTCAAATAACGACATTACACGTAAAATTTAAATGTTTAGACACAAATAATTTGAAAAATAAAATAGTTCATACTGAAATCTACGAACCGCATGTCACTTTTCTTTGACAGATAGATGTCTAGTGTTGCCAATAAGCAATTAATGAATTTGAAAATGTTTATTTTATTCAGCCTTTGTAAAAAGATTTTCTTTTATAACTAAAATAAATTGACATCATTTTATTACTACATTATTTATTTATTATTTAGAAAAGACATAGACATACGACATATTATATATAACATTTGATTACATACATACAAAGGTACTGCTTTTTTCTAAGAAATTTGTTCCTCCAACGAAAAAAAAAATGCTTCTTTTTTAGCATTTCACTAGGGAAGTTCGAATAATTGTTGCAAAATTTAACATTATGGTGATATTTTTAAACAAATAATGCAGTATTAAAAAGATAATAATCATGCGGAATAGAAACAGGGCATATTTTGTTTCTGGTAGACTATGTTAATTATTATTATGAATAGGTACTTTACAATTAAATCTTATATACCTTTAACCGATAAAGCCCCAATGGCTCCGAATAGGAGCCCTCGCGGCGCGCGATTTGAAAGTAGTTATCGAATAAAAATGTTTTTTTTGAGATTGAGAGATGACGTTATTGAGCCACGGGCCTGAGCGGTTAAAATACTTAGCTTAGTTTATAAAACGTGATCCTTTATAGAAAAGACCTTGGTTTTTATTTATAATAAAATTTAATGAGGATGAGCATTGCATGTGGCAAAGGCATGCCTTTAGTAAAAAAATATT
Organism: Atethmia centrago; assembly: GCA_905333075.3. NCBI lineage: Eukaryota > Metazoa > Arthropoda > Insecta > Lepidoptera > Noctuidae > Atethmia > Atethmia centrago. The sequence goes on from HG995388.1 coordinate 17,463,974, forward strand.
TATCATTTATTGGAAGATTTCGCACCGCGACTACATTAATTAATTCTAGCACGCTATTGTGTGATTAATTAAAGTTGTATGAAACTTTATTACACACTTTACCTACTGTACCTTTTCAAGATATTGGAAGGTCATGGATTATAATGTGGGTTTCATCATTAAACAGGGTTAAATTAAATTAGCTAACAACACTCCGCAGACGTGATGGGTATCACTATAAAATGGCGTCTTTATGAGTTTAGGGAATCAGTTTTTGACGCTCGTACACGCACATAAATCATGTGAAGTTAACACAAAAAAAAACTGATTTGCTACTCGTAAACTCATACTTGTCTTCAAGTAGGTACATTACCTAACCTAACTAACAACAATATTTTTTTTTTCGTTCTATCATAATGTCCAGCTGACAGCAGCATCAGCTGACTATTCTTTTTAGGTTGAAGATGATCCCAAAAATCAATCCCAGAAGTATGGCACGGTATAAAATTCTTTACACATATTTTATAGATTTTTTTTACAACTTTGGATTCCCCCACTTTTGGAGCAAAAACCAGATTTTCTGAACTCATACTTCAAGTAACTACTTACATTTTTTTTTCAGTACATATGCGGAGTTTCAGTAGCTAATGTATTTTGACTTGTATGTAACATCACGCCTCTTTTCCTAGAAGGGGTAGGCAGACTGGCAGATGTGAGATGTGTATTAATGCACCCATATTTCACCAGTTTCACATAACATATTTCACCAGTTTCACATAACATAATAATAGGCTGCTAGCTTAGAATTTTCTGACTCTGGCTTTTGCAAATTCCTGATGCAAAAACCCAACAATTCATTTATATTCCCGGCCTGGGATTCAAATCCAGGACCCTACCCCTTACAAGGAGGCAGTCCAGAAACTTTTCTAAGAACTATTCCAATAGGTATGCCTCTATTGGTTACGGAAAATCAAATTATTAATTCGGTGGAGTGACATGTGTTATTACACAAAGTGACAGCTAGCACATGTACAATAAATATGACCATTTTATTAAATGGTCATATTTATTGTAATGGTGATCTTATAGTTTAATCGATTTAAATAAATTTGTAAAATAAATGTATAATAATAAGTGTAAAAGTCTAGAATAAAATAAATATGACCATTTTATTACACAAAGTGACAGCTAGCACATGTCAGATTACTCCAGTGTATTAATAATTCGACTTGGGATTCTCGCCACGGTGTCCTTGGATAGCACGTGTGTTTAGAATTTTTAGCTGTTTCTTGATTGATTGTTGATACTCTTATTGACTTGTTTCTTTTTAAGTGTGTTGTTCTTGTGTTTGTTACGGTTTGTATTGTGATTGTCTTGTTTGAAGTCTCGTTTCATCCAAGATGGATGAGAATAAACCCCCTGACCCTGATCCCCCAGATATTCCAGGTTCCTTAACTCTGTTTTCTCCGAATCCTCTAGCTGTATTTGCGGATGTTGTCTGCAGCGTTACAGAGATGGATGTTACACAATCCCAACAGAGCTCACGCAAACGTCCGAGTGATGAAGAAACCTTGACACCTTCCCTTCCGAGTAAGCAACAAAAAAGCCAAATCGGACGTATTAAATACTCCGTTTTGGATAAGGCCCCTTACGTTGTCCACGTTTCTCGTATAGAGACTCAACCAAATGCTGGTACCACCCTACATCCTGTTAATTTTGGTAAGTTCCTTATGAACAACAACATTGCGAACATTGTTCGTGGTGGTGTTAACAGAGTTGGTAGAAACCGTGTGTCTGTAGAGTTTGCCTCCCCTCAGGATGCTAACTCCTTCTTAGTAAACAGTTTGTTATCCAAATACAGTTATACTGCATCAATCCCTACATTTAATATCACACGTATGGGCGTTGTTACCGGTGTTCCCTCAGATATTACGGAAGAAGAAGCTATTACATACTTAACTGTGCCTTCAGGCTGCGGGAAAATACTGAAAGTCCGCCGTATTAATAGAAAAATTCAAAGAGACGGGATTAATGAGTGGAAACCCACTGAAACATGTGTTCTGACTTTTGACGGACAAGTTCTACCAAATAGGATCTACTGCTGTTACACATCCCTCCCTGTTGAGCAGTACATATACCCGACAATTCAATGCCGCAAGTGTTGCAGATTTGGACATGTGGCTAACGTTTGCAGGTCAACACCACGCTGCAGTAAATGTGGCCACGATCACCCTGGTGATGGTTGCAACATTTCTGAGGGCGAGGCCTTCTGTGTGCTTTGCTCGGGTAATCATTTCGCTAACAGCAAGTCATGCCCCGAGCATGGTAGACAGAAAGCCATTAAAACTGTAATGGCTGAAAAATGCATTCCTTATGTTGAGGCTAGCAAAATTATTCCTACAGCTTCCCGTAACTATGCCAATGTCACCAAGACTCCAATCTCTCAGTCATATCGCAAAACTGTGACACTTAAACCCAGGACCCATACCCCCCTTTCCCCATCTTATGACAAAGCTGCTCATCAGCAGATAGTTAGTTCTCCTCAACCTTCACAGCATAATGGCTGCGCTCTTAAGTACAACAATGTCCCTTCAAATAATACCGGTTCTATTATCGAACTCCTTATAAAACTTTTACCTACTGTTATTTCTTCTTCTTCTTCCAATTCCCAAACACCGTCCAACGTTGCCGATCAACTTATTTCTTTACTTCTTCAAATTAAAAATGGCGTCTCGCCAAGTATTCCTTCAGTGGAATGTGAGGAGCGTGTGGCATAAAAAGCACGACCTCATATCCCTTTTAAATAAATACAAGCCACTGGCTTGTTCCATAGCTGAGACTTGGCTCACCCCAAGTCTTAGCTTTCGTATGCCACACTTTAACATTCTCAGATGTGACAGATCTGATGGCTATGGAGGATCGGCTCTCCTAGTCAACAATCGGGTCCCTCTTTTGTCCTTCCCTTTACCTTCGCTCACAGGTGACATGAGTATTGTAGCGGGACGTGTGGAAGGTATTACAGTGTTCTCAATATACATTGCTCACCCTCATCATGATTTTTTTGCTGTTTTAAAAAACCTATTTTCTAATATACATGGACCAATTTTGGTCATGGGTGATTTCAACTGCCACCATTACAGGTGGGGGTCAGAACGCTGTGATGCCTTTGGTGCAGCTTTGGTTGAGATCTTGGATGACTTGGATCTCTGCATTCTCAATAATGGTTGCCCAACACGTAGATCTCCTCCCGGTCAACAAAAAAGTTGTGTTGATTTAACATTTTGTTCGGTTGAGTTGGCAGCTTCGACCCATTGGGAATGTACGTCCTTGTCGCATGGTAGTGACCATTACCCTATTGTCATATCTTTGGTTAATAAGACATATTTAGAGAAAACTTCCCCTCCACTTCTGAAATATAACTTGTCTAAACCAGATTGGGCAAAATTTCGATCATTACTGGAGGATAAAATTGATGCTCTTCCAAATTTAAATTCATGTTTATCAGATCCTTCTGGTCACTACCATGCCAAAGGCTGTTATGAGGGATTTGTTACAGCCATCACCTCCAGCGCGGATTCCTGCTTTCCGCTGAAAAACAGTGCTCGTGATAAAATTCCTTCCCCTCCATGGTGGGATCCAGAGTGCACTTCTGCAATCAGGGATAGAGATGAGGCCGAGGAGTGCTACAATGCAAATATGAGCACCGAAAATTTATTAACATATTTACGACTTAATGCCAGAACTAAACGTCACCTTCGCAAGAAGAAACGTACTGGTTGGGTTAAGTTCTGTACCTCCTTATCTCCCTCTACTCCAGTCTCGGTGGTCTGGAAAAGCATCAACAGGTTTAGACGCGGGTGCTCCTCATCAGTCTCTTCACCAATCACCAGGGAAACAGCTGACCTTTTTTTTGACAAAATTGCTCCGCCATACGTTCCTCTTTCTTCTGAATGTTCCAATATCCCCTTGCAAAATGTTTCGGAGGATCCTTCTGATGTGCCATTTACTTTGGAAGAACTGAGTGTGGTACTCAGACATGTCCGGGACTCAGCCCCTGGTATTGACGGTGTACCATATTCTTTTATAGTTAATTCTGGAGACAAAGCTAAATTCTACTTCCTTGAAATCATTAATTTTTGTTACAGCCATGGTTGGGTTCCAGATCAGTGGAAGTTACAGATAATTATTCCTCTATTGAAGCCAGGCAAACATGTAGATGATCCGAATGGCTTTAGACCAATTGCTTTGTCCTCTGTCTTAGTCAAACTAATGGAACACTTGATTAAAAATCGTCTTGAATGGATAGTCGAATCGAGAGATTTACTGCCGAATTTTCAATTTGGTTTCAGGAAGGGGCTCGGCACCATGGATAGTGTTGGTGTTTTAATTGCGGATATTCGCTTAGCGTTTTCCAGAAACGAATCCGTTGTAGCCGCTTTCCTAGATATCTCCTCTGCATACGACAACGTTCTTCTTCCCGTACTCAGGCAGAAACTGCATCAGCTGAGTCTCCCGGTTAAGATGATCGAAAGCACCTGTGGACTTCTTTTGTCTCGCTCCTTGGTTCTGAGGGTCCAGGGCGAGGATTTCGATGAAAGGCAGACTTGGAAGGGTCTCCCACAAGGCTCCGTTCTGAGCCCCCTTCTTTATAATTTATATACAGTGGACATTGGCACCTGCCTAAATAATAACTGTCACATCCTCCAGTATGCCGATGACTTAGTCTTGTATGTGACAGATTTATCCATCGTAGACGCTGCGTCATCTCTATGCCTCTCTCTGGACTCTTTGAATCAGTGGCTTTTAAGCCACGGTTTGTCGTTATCCGCATCAAAAAGTTCGGCAGTAATTTTCTCTCGCAAAAGACTGATCCCGCATATCTCAATAGACATTTTGGGTCATAATATCCCGTTAGTTAATAAAGTAAAATTTTTAGGCGTCTTTCTAGATTCAAAATTAAATGGCAAACAACATGTAAATTTATTGATTAAAAAATGTGAAAAAGTTATTTCAATTTTAAAAGCTCTCGCGGGTGTTTGGTGGGGTGCCCACCCGTATACAATGAAATTGGTATATAATGCTTTAATTCGTAGTGTTTTAGACTATGGTACGTTCCATCTAGTTCCATGCAACAAGGGTGCTTTGGCTGGCCTGGATAGAGTTCAGTCAAAATGCCTTCGGATCATCTCTGGTTGTATGAAGTCTTCTCCCATTAACGCGTTGCAGGTTGAGTGTGCTGAACCTCCCTTGTCCCTAAGACGGCAGTATCTGGCCTCACGTTTTGTGGCTAGGCTGATATCTAGATCTTCTCATCCTCTTGTAGCAAAACTGACCGAGCTAGATGCCATTTGTAGAAGCTCAAATTTCTGGAAAAACAAAGAAATACCCTTAATTTTAAAAGCATTTCGTCAATTTCAAAATTTAGTTTGTCCAATAGAACAGTTTCCCAGATTACCACTTTTTAACTTCTCCTATGAAGTATTATGTTTCACTCCAAAAATTTCCTTTGACATTGGTATTTCCAAAAAGTCCCCTTCAGCAAATTCGGCTTTCAATGCGGTGGTGGGAGAACGATGGATTGGCTTTCAACGGTTTTTTACAGATGCTTCAAAATTTAATGACCTCAGTAGCACTGGTGCTGCAGTTTACTACCAAAGCTCCAGTATTATTTTGCAATTTAAATGTCCTAAAGAGTCTTCTGTGTTCACGGGCGAGTGTGTGGCTTTATTGGAAGCTTGTCTTTTTATAGAGTCTCACCACAATATTGACAAAGCCGTAATCTTCACAGATTCTCTTAGCTGTTTGCAAGCTCTAGTACAGAACCCCTTCAAAAGTAAATTGCACAGCTCCCTAGTTTTAAAAATTAAAAAATCCCTATTATCTTGTACTAGCAATCAAAAAGAGGTTCAGTTAGTTTGGATACCTGGTCATTGTGGCATTAAGGGCAATGAGTGCGCTGATGCTCTGGCCAAAGATGCTTGCTCATCAGCAGTAGCTGATCTCACCCACAATACTCATCAGGGGTATGACTTGCTAAGCCTTCCACAAGTTAATCTCCAATCTTCATGGCAGGAACAGTGGAATAACTCTGGTAGAATAAAGGGCAGGTTTTATTATGCAGTTCAACCAACCATAAAGTCAAAACCTTGGTTCTACGGCTACAAAAAAGTTTCCAAAACTGTTATATCCGTCCTTTGTCGTATTCGCCTGGGGTTTTGTTGTACCCCTGTGTTCTTGGAAAAAATCCGGGTTAGGGACTCCTCCCTCTGCGAGTGCGGGTTGGAGGAGGGCACTCTGGATCACATCTTCTTTGAATGCTCAAACAACGTTCCACCTCTAGATCTCTATAGCCGTCTTCCTAAATTTAAAATCCCTCTTCCGACTAACTTTCCCGCTTTGTTAACACATTCCTCTCCTGAACTGCTCGTGGCGCTGATGACTTTCATCCGCCACAATAACATAAAACTGTAAATTATGTGTGTGTGGTATGCGTACATTTTATGTTTTAACAATTATAATATGTATTTATTTTATATTTTTTTTTTTTTTTGTTTGTTTCAGTCCCGTACTAACCCAACAAGATCTACATTGTGTTCAACTGTATCAATCAAAGAATTTTACTTGTCTTCAGTTATTGTTTTTTTTTTTTTTTTATTTTACTTCATGCACACTTGTTTTTCCAATGCACTCTAGACATTGGCAGAATAGTCGACATCGGCTTTGCTTGCCATTTAATAAAAATAGAATAGAATAATTCGACTTTAGTAAACAATTCGTTAATAGATTTTAGGAACCGGGCACAAGAATCGTCTTCGAAGTAAAAGATCCTGCAGGATGATATTACAACTTGATTGACAAGAATTAATAGGACACCAGCTAATTTATTAAGCAACATGAATGTTTCATCACGCCTTCAGAGAGTGATTGTATTGCATTACTTACAGTTTAAAATGGCTGCCATTTTCAGTAATGGAGGACGGGCAGCAGCTGCAACCTACATACAACGCCACCAACCTAGAACGCCATCCTATCTGCGGGAACGTTTTTCCATCGCCCGTCCTTCTGATGCACCTTGCAGGTCGCATCTTAGAAATCTCCTTAAATCCCCTCCCCATTCTACCGACTTCTACTCCTACTCCTTTACTGTGTACGCGATTCGGCTGTGGAATTCACTTCCGCCTGACATTAGGGACTGCGAAACTGTTGCTGTTTTTAAAAGAAGAGTGAAAGAACACTATCTTTCCACTTTGCCATAGTTGCGTATTATGTATTTATTATTTTATACTATTCATTATATATAAGTATTTTAGTGATATTTATTTTGGAAGTATGTATTTATGTAAATATATTCTCTTATGGTATATTTAAATTAGTGAATAGTTTTTTTTGTTGTTTTTATGTATTTTGTATTCTCTTCTACTCTTACACACAGTGTCTACATCACTTTGTCTACTGTCCTATCGCAGGTATGCTGGAAGAGATTTCATTAGAAATAAGCATCACCTTTGTACGTATTTTTCTGTTCCTTTCTTCTTGTCTGTTTATATGTGTGTACATAAACTGTTAAATAAATACATCCGTACATTTTAGGAAAAGTCAGTTTTAGGTGGGTAGATTCAAGTTGATTGGCAGCGGGGGCGTCGACTTAAAGCGTGCACGAAATCGGCTGATTTTGATCAATTTGAGAAAGGGAAAAATAATTTAAACAAAATTATATGTGATTTGAAAAGTCGAGTTCTTTGTTTTGCATGTGGCTTTTTCAGATAAATTAAGTATTCATGCTAAATCCCTATTATTCGCAATAAGTTTTTCGAAAATGATGCGAGCGTGACGTTTGATCATCTTTATAAAAAAAAAACAACTTTTGATTCTGAACATTAAAAAATATCATCAACATCATTAAACTTTTTTCGACTTCCATTCACAATATACCTAGGTAGTAGAAAAAATATGCTGAGAAATTTTCTAAACCCAGGCGGTAATGTATTTTTTATTATTATTTAACAAACCAAATCAAGAAATTAAAAAATCACACACTAGGCTTCAGCTATCCTTGAGATTAAGTCAAAATTTTATTTTATGATTATACAATATCTTCCATAAGTAAGTAAATCAAAGGCGAAATAAACTATATTTTCGAGAGAAAAGTGATGAAACTAGACAGACAAGAATGGTTAAGCACCACGAAAAATGTACTTTTATAGTTACACATACTTGCACAGACTTAATGTTCTCTCAGAGAGAGGAGGCCTGTGTCCCAGCAGTGTGGGAACATTATAAGCTGAATAAGGAATGTTCAAATTAGCCAAGCTTTCTCACAATTAGATAAGAAATTGAAAAAAAACCGGTCAAAAAAACAAAAGTAACATTGTAGCTCAAAAACATGTTCTCCCATACACCGATATATGCCATGGCCAATTTGGAGAATTGGCCATGGCAAATTTTAGTTGGTCGACTATTACTCGTTAACTTGTAAAACCTAGTTATTAGTTGTGATAGTTTTCCTTTTAATTTAATTATATGTACTACTGCCAAGACTTTTTTCACATCTCTATAAACAACCGTTTAGCTGGCGGGGGGGACACTTGACTCTGACAAAAATTAGCACTTTAATGCTTAATATTACGCTAGCGGATCCTTGAATCGAAAAGTGGTGTTCACAGACCCACAATACTTTTAAGGACGGCCTATCCAATGATACCCCACACCATGGGGTAGACGAGAAAAAAATATCATCCCCACATTACGTGCAAGGGTACCTCCCTTGTCTTTTAGCACTTTGCTGGCGTAATTAATATGTATACCTATGCCAAATTACAACTTTGTAGTACTAAGCGTCTCTGAGCTACAGAGGGGACAGACAGACGGACATGGCGAAACTATAAGGGTTCCTGGTTTACTACGGAACCCTAAAAAAGGGTTTGAATCGTGCACGGAGCTTTAATAAAAATGTTTGGGGGCTTAAGGTATAGCAAAAATGTCGTATATCTTCAAATGGCAATCATACCGTTCGTGGTATTAACGTACGGTATGGTTATCCATAGCAAATTATCAACGCGTAAACGTTTACATGAACGTTTACGTGTTGATAATGTGTCGTGGGTGGCACTTTGGATAGGTTAGGTTAGGTTTTCTTTTGACCATTCATACAACAAAAAATGGCAGTAATATGGCCAATGGTTTTTGGGGAGTCTGATTAAGGGCCTGTGTACGTTAGGGAGAAAATATTACTTATTTTACAGAAAACAAAAAATTAGAATGAAAATGGTGCCGATTCCCTTGTTCACAAACTAAACTAAATTTAAGTTCAGTGTATCTTTTTCTTTCTATTTCATTAAGAAAAGGACAGAAGATACATTTTAGTTTAGTCCTGTCAAATTAATCGGCGCCTGTCACTACTCCATACAAGTTTAGACGTGATTAAAAACTTGCCTACTAAAATTACGTCAATTTACGTCAAGCGCTGATTAATTTGACAGGACTGAACTAAAATTTATCTTCTGTCCCTTTCTTAATGAAATAGAAAGAAAAAGATGCACGGAACTTAAATTTAATATAATTTGTGAACAAGGGAATCGGCGCCATTATCAATTTAGAGAGAAGTTAGTAGTTGGGAAAAGGATAGGCAGATGATGAGAAAATACTAGGTGTATTTTCTCATCATCCTTTTCCCAATCGTATTGGAGTCGTCTTCCGCACTCGAACCGGCGGGGTAATTGCGTAACTATCAGTAGCAATGGGTTTCAATTTGACAGTTCAACAACATTCATTGCGTTATTCACGTTGTTGAGCAGACAAATGTTTCGAACATAATAAAGTAATGGATTAGCCATATACCGTAAAACAGGGTGAATAGGGATGCAGGGGTGAATCGGGACGAAACTTTAAAATAGATTCTTTAAATTTTAAATAGGTAATACAATTTGCTGCCAACAAGGAAAGATAGTCGTTAATTACGTCAGTAAACACATTAGAGTCCTTTTTGGCAACAAACTATATTAATTATTTCAGCGTTAAAATCCATTTTAAAGTTTCGTCCCGATTCACCCCTGCATCATTTATTGCATCATCTATTCACCGATAAGGACCAGGCCCGGGTCGTCGGCGCTTTAGGGGTCCACTAGGCCCGATGCCTGTCGGGGTGGCGGGAAAGTCCCAAAGGGTTACCGAGGCCCCTGGCAACACAGGCAACGGAAGGAATACGGGTGGGTTGTAGTCAGTAAGAGTCTGACACCCTCCCGCTCCGCCCAGAGCGGGAGAAGTTATTTGATAATTTCCCACCGAAAAAAAAACCCTATTCACCCTATTGTACGGTACCATTTACATTGTGATTGATAGTGTGTTACGCAATGAGGGTGCTGGTGCAGAAGTACTTATTTCAAGTCTTTACTATTATGATCGCTTATATCAATTGAATTGACATATGGCCGTTTTCACTAACACCAGGCGACCTATAAATGAATGCCTAAATAAAAGTGCGGTGTTCGATTTTCAACTTTCGGCGATAAGCCGAGCGTGAAAAATCCAACAGCGCGGCATTAGTCTTTCTCATCTTAGAATGATAGTAGCTGACTGAAACTGTATCAAGATAAGCAGGCTTTATTTAATACTATAAAATTATACACTCAAACGGTAATTCAAATAAGGCATTTTCTGATTATTTATCTCTATTACAATAAACAACATTATCAGCCTATAATGTTCCCACTGCTGGGACACAGGCCTCCTCTATTCGAGAGGGGGTGGGGGTGTAATCTACCACGCGGGCCCTAAAACATGCCGGTTTTGGTTCTAAAACATGCCGGTTTCCTCACGATGTTTTCCTTCACCGTTTTAAAAGCAGTAGTGATGAAATTATTCACACAAAGTAAAGAGCCTGCCTGGGTTCGAAATCACGACCTGGACTCGAGTCGGCGCCGTTACCGCTGGGCCACCACTTCTCTCAACAACATAAAAACAACATACTCTCTACAACATAATCAGCCTATAATGCTCCCACTGCCGGGACACAGGCCTCCTCTCTGTGAGAGGGAGTGGGCCGTAATCTAACTACCACGCCCGGTGCGGGGTGGTAGATGTCACATGTCTTCCAATCTCATCATCATGTCTTTATCTTTATTGCACAAGACTATCTTCAGAATTCATAATCTTTAACCATTCTCTTCTTTGTGATTACAAAAAAACCGGTTATCTAAGACGCTTTGGTGAACACTGCAGTGTAGGTCACTTCTAGAAAATAACAGAACGTAACCATCAAATCAAAATCAAAATGTTTCATTTCACATAAACCTACATGGGCACTTATGAAACGTCAGAAGCTAGTTGCACGGTTCCAATTGGTCGTTTCCTATGGAGAAGAGCCGGCAAGAAACTCCAAGGTTACTCTTTTTAAAAATAATTGGCTTTTACAATGTTTTCAAATTACAGTGTTAATAGGTATGGGAGGACAGTGTAGGCGTATCAAGAAGTACCGGGTACTTAACAAAAAATAAATGGTCTACAAATCTACAACGTTCTCACATTCACAAAATATAAAATAATCTAAATCTAAAAATAATAAAAACCTATTTAAACCAAATGAAATGTTTTTCCATTACAACTGAATTAGTATCCTGTCCACAAAAGCCACTAATAAATAGTTTGATATCAAAATTGTGGGTATATAATGTCAAATAATGAAAATATTATGTCAAGGAAGTATGTATAAAAAAAAAAGAAAAGAAAATAAACATCGTAATTTATTAATTTCGTATTAATTTCATCAGGCACAGATTCCCCGAAGGGTTAGGCAAAGGTCTACCCACATTTCGCTAGTTATGTTTAAGTACCATGTAATACCGGGGCGGGCCTATTGCCATAAACCGGGCACAAATTCAGACTTCGGGCTGCTACTGGGAAATTCCAGATAGAAAAAACTCAATAACAGTTTGTCCGACCTTTTTGTTTTTTGGATGGGAAATCATCAAATAACTTCTCCCGCTCTGGGCGGAGCGGGAGGGTGTGTCAGACTCTTACTGACTGAAACCCACCCGTATTCCTTCCGTTGCCTGTGTTGCGGGGGCCTCGGTGACCCCTTAGGACCTTCCCGCGACCCCGGCAGGCATCGGCCCAGTGAACCCCTACACTTGTGCTGACGACCCATTGTGTGAGCTACCCATTGCTCACCGTCCGCAAGCCCGCGCCTACGGTGGCCGGAAATCCGCCCGGGATTCCCGACGCCCAGGGCGTCTCCTGCGGCGGCTAGGGGCGAGAGGGCGCGAAATTTTCCTTTCCTTGAACCGTCCCGCCTCCTCCTTTGCAAGCATTGCTGCTGCAGAAGGAGTTTGTCTGACCTGGGAATCGGACCCAGTACCTCATGCTCAGCAGTAGCGTTAACCACCATTAGACCAAAGAGGCTGTCAACCCATAGGAAGTGTAAGTAGATTTTCGATTTTAACTCTTTATGAAGAAAAATATGATAGGGGACGAGTCTATTCTTAATTATAAAGTTTCGGATTCTAAAGTTACGGGGGAGCCCGAATAGTGTCCTAAGGATGATTGGCGAGAGAACCGATACTGTTCTGCTCAGTAGGTTCACTGAACTCCATGTGTTGCGAGACTGATGAGCCTACTGTGCAGGGGTAGACGGTGTGTCTAGTTTTCTTTTTCTTTTTAATTAATAACATTAGATATAAGAAAAAATCTTGTTACTAACAACCTTGCCTTGCCTATGTACTTTTTGTCTGAAATTTTTTTTTTTTTTTTAATGTATTTCCTTGACCCTTTGGCGACAGCTGCGGGTTGGGAAAGAGGATGATCAATGATGCCTTTATCTCCTGTTCTACCGCCTCCTCGGCGTCAATGGTGCCGATTCCCTTGTTCACAAACTAATCTAAATTTAAGTTCAGTGCATCTTTTTCTTTCTATTTCATTAAGAAAAGGACAGAAGATAAATTTTAGTTTAGTCCTGTCAAATTAATCAGCGCTTGACGTAAATTGACGTAATTTTAGTAGGCAAGTTTTTAATCACGTCTAAACTTGTATGGAGTAGTGACAGGCGCTGATTAATTTGACAGGACTAAACTAAAATTTATCTTCCATCCTCTTCATAGTGAAATATAAAAAAAAAGATGCACTGAACTTAAATTAGTTTAGTTTGTGAACCAGGGAATCGGCGCCAGTATCCTCTTTTATTCGTTAAAAGAAGCTACAGCATATCACGCACTCTAACTCCCGACCAAAGACTGAAACGAAGTTAGGAGGAAAGGATGAAGCTGCTACTTTTTCTCCTTGTGAAGTTATGACGTAATCCCGTCTTTTGCGACACCCACAGGTTTAAAGGGTCAGGAATTTTCTTTTCCAATTCCAATTAGCCAAACTGTAAACAAATGAGTCAACAATGCAGGGGCCTCGACAGATTAGAGAAAAATAAATCCATATCAGGAACTGCAAGACTTACTTCAAGTGTTATGCACACTTTAAATGTCATGATCACGATCAAGACTTATCGACGTTGTATGACAAGATTCATCCTATCTTATCTCAAACAAACTTCACATAATCTTGGTACTTTGTTTCAGTTTTCCTCGTGTTTCCATTCTAATATGTTAATGTAGTGAGTTTATTTAATTGTTAGTGAAATAAAATTGTGCGGTTGGAGATCTATAGGGTGAGTCCATAATAATAATTACTTCTAGTACTTGCTTAATTCCAAAATACACGTAGAAAGACTTAAAAGATGGCTACGAGGTCACGAAGGTCTTAATTCTTCTTACTTAGTTTTTCTTTTAACCCGTGTCGTATGACCGGAACGTAGATCTACGCGAGACACAACAGCTTTTTAATTGTTTCTGCAATTAGCGGTATTACAACACATGGCCCTGCATTTCTGGTTTGAGGCATTTTTTTTTTTTTTTGAGGGTGGGAAATCATCAAATAACTTCTCCCGCTCTGGGCGGAGCGGGAGGGTGTGTCAGACTCTTACTGACTAAAACTCACCCGTATTCCTTCTTGTTGCCTGTGTTGCGCGGGCCTCGGTGACCCATAAGTACCTTCCCGCGACCCCGGCAGGCATCGGCCCTAGTGGACCCCTACTATGTGCTAACGACATCTCTTTGAGGCGCGCGTGGAATACAACGCGCCGTCGACCCGGGCCTGGTCCTTACCGGACGGTGAGCTACCCATTGCTCACCGTCCGCAAGCCCGCGCCTACGGTGGCCGGAAATCCGCCCGGGATTCCCGACGCCCTGGGCGTCTCCTGCGGCGGCTAGGGGCGAGAGGGCGCGAAACTTGCCTTTCCCTCAACCGTCCCGCCTCCTCTTTCGCGAGCATTACTGCTTCGCAGAAGGAGGTGACGGCTGCCCATGCCCTCTCGCTCCGTACCATGGCCTGAACCAGGGCTGGACGCGAGAGGTCTCTGCCGCCGATCGCCTCCACGAGGACATGGCGGTGCTCTGCCCAAGCCGGGCAGACCTCCACCGTATGCTCCACCGTGTCCTCCGGGCGATCCACACAGTGGTGACACCCGGACGTTTCCTCCCGCCTTATCCGACACAGGAACCTCCCGAAGCTGCCATGTCCGGTGAGGACCTGCGTCACGCGGAAGGTGAGGACGCCGTGGCGCCTCTCCAGCCACTCCTCAAAGAGGGGACTTATCGCCGCAATCGTGGCGTGCCCAGCACTGGGTTGCGACAACCGTACTTTCCATGACGCCATGAGATCCCGCCGGAGCTCCGTCGGCTGTGCCGCGATTTCTCGCGGCAGCAGACTTACGCCCCGGCGTTTCGCCTCCTCGCGCCACTCCCATACGTGCGCGAGGACTTTTGCCTCCAGATCCCATGGCGGCAATCCGGCAAGGAGGCTCGCTGCCTCACAGGAGACCGTGCGGTATCCTCGGACCATCCGGATGGCCATGACCCTTTGAGCCGCGCTCAACCGGCGGGCTGGCCGCAGCACCAGAGAGCGCGCCCATACAGGAGCCCCGTAGAGGGCCATGGACCGCACGACCCCCGCGTAGAGCCTCCGGCAGGAGGCGTTTGGACCCCCTAGATTGGGCAGGAGCCGCTTCAATGCAGCGCCCGCCCGCTCCAGTTTGGGAGCCAAACGTCGGAAATGCTCCACGAAGTTCCACCGGCTGTCGAGGACGAGTCCCAGGTACTTCATCGTCGACTCGACGCCGATAGAAACCCCTCCTACCGTTATTTGGGACCCCAACGGTGGCGCATTGCGAGGACCATGAAAACACATGGCCTCGGACTTGTGCAGGGCCACCTCGAGTCCCAATTGCCGGATCCTTTCTATGATTGTCGCAATCCCGTGTGCCGCTAATTCGGCCGCCGCCTGGTGCGACCTCCCCTGCGCCAGGACCAACGTGTCGTCAGCGTAGCACACTACGCTGACGCCGCTAGGGAGGTCGGCGCGCAGCACCCAGTCGTATCCGATGTCCCACAGATGCGGCCCCAGGACCGATCCCTGTGGGACACCGCACGACATCTCTTGCCGGTTCCACACTCCCTGGTGACCGGGGTAGATGACGGCCCTGTCCGTCAAATAGGCCTCGACCACACGACAGAGGTAGGTGCTTTTGAAGAAGATGTATCATTCATATCATATATCATTCAGATCATACAAAATGGTTGACGCCTGAATGATCTCCTTTACACACAAGAGAGGAAAAATCCGTTTGCTAGATCCATGCCAGATCCCTCCGTGTTTGTACACCGCTTGAGTGTTTGAAAAGGCGACTTGAGTTGTCGTTCTAACTTTTCTTGAAGAAATGTTTCAGTAAGGCGGAATCGGTCCTTTATCTAATAGTTTAGGTAGGTTAGTTCAAGCTATGAAAAACAGAGATTTTGGAGGCGTTTTCTGTTAAAGAGGGGCTTGTGGCTAAATAATAACAGCCGCACGGGTTGATCGAAGGTTAAGCTACGCTTGCCGCGATCGGTTGGTGGATGGATGAACATCCATTACATATTGAGACCCCTCTGTGCGTCGGAAAGCACGTTAAGCCGTTGGTCCCGACTGTCATTCGTGGATCTTTGACAGTCGTTACGTGTAGTTAGAAACCCGAAAGTCTGTCATCCAGTCGTACCAAGGGGTATGTTATTACCCAGTAACTGGGTTGTGGTGGTCAGATAGGTTGTCGCTCCATGTTAAATACTGGTACTCAGCTGCATCCGCTAAGACTGGAAGCCGAACTCAACTTAGCAGGGAAAAGGCTAAGCAAATTGATTGATTGGATGCGGTTTCCATAAAAGTTGTTCCGTCTCTATTTAAAATCAAAAATATATTTTTTTAAATCTCGATCCACGTATAGTTCGTTTTTTAATGCCAGAGACTAATTTGACATTTCAAATGATTGTTGTTCGTTTTTTCAATTTGGAGTTTGACATTTGCATGTGTCAATTTAGTCTCCGAGATTAAAAAACTGACTTTAGGTATGTCAAGCGTCAAAACTACCAAACCACCAATTACTAATACTTAAATTATTTCGCACCCCGTCAAAAAGAGAACGTATAATTAACGACCACATAAAACAGCGTCACCCTTCAAATTATCCCTATGATACAGCCATTTCAGTCTTGCCGACCATAAAATGGCACTTTGAATGTCTTTAACAGCTCTCCCGAGTTCCCACATAAAACTTGAGTTGGTAAACTGTTCTTAATGAGAATTATTTTCGTTTTGATTGTTTTGATGTTGGTAGGAAATGGGCCGCGTGAAAGACCAATATTGTGATTTGTTTCCAAGGCTACCAGTAGTTTAAAGAAATTAATTGGGTGATTAAGTTGAGGTTTTGACTTTCGATGTGAAGGAATCTTTCTGGAAGTAAATCAGTTATTTTCGGCGCACTTTGGGCAGTTATCGAGTTTGCTGACTGGCAAATTAGTTGCATTGTTACCTACTACGGCAAAACCTTTGTCGTATAGATTTTTGATGTTTAAAATCTTTCATCTCGCTTCGAGTGATTTCGTGAAAAGGGACGGAAGTGTATAGTCAGAAAGTGATAGATTAAGCATGGAATAAGTAAGTACTATATAGATTGTAAGTAGAGGCAAATTTCACCCAGTGGGCGACTACTAGTAATGAATAATTAAATTAAATTATTTGAATAAATGTTTCAGTATTTAGCTTTTTAAATTCTAAGATTAATTTCTGTCGCTGCTCAGTTGTTTATTACCAAGGTGAGATTTCACACATCATCTGGTCGATTCATATTATGAATTTAAAATTGGGTGAAGTGAGTATGAAGTGAACTGTCCATCCCTAGATAGCGTCAGGTAGGACGACAGTTCACTTCAAGCACACTTCACCCAATTTTAAATTTTCATGGTGATATTTAGAATAGCACTACATATGTGAGTAATGTAAGGCTCGATCGTTTTTTTCTCAAGATGATTGAATTAACTTAAGGCGCTGACAAGACCCAATTGACCAAAATAGGCTTCGCTTAAGAAAAAAAATTGCCAAATCTATATAGTTTGTGGTAGCGGAAAAAATATATATTAATTTTAAACATATTTCCCAGAACTTGGTTGTTACCAAAACACGTTTTGAAAACAAAATCTCGATACAAACTAACGTTAAACTAACCTCTTACTTTGAGTTCTAATCGAAAATATCTGTATCAAATATCAACATACTTTACGTATTTAATGAATAACAAAAACGTCTTATTTTAATGCAGAACTTGGTTGTTTTTTTATTTTCGATTATTCAACTCAATTTTGAGTAAATAGATAATTACTTCACATTTTGCAATAAATTACAAGCTTTGTGTCATCGCGCTTCTCTTTCTTTTCTATGGAATTTGACAGTGATCGCGGTTTAGGTGTTTTCATCGTTGTATACCATGTTTTACGCAAATAAATTATTATATTATTATTATTATAGATTTGACAATGATTTCTAAGTATATCAATTTATTTGGGGTAGGCGCAAAGACGTGTTGCGCCGATCCCAAATCAATTGGGATAAGGGCAAAAGATGTTAAATCATCAGATAAACCTAAAGTATCAGTAGATACCTATCAGTAGATAAACCTAAATTGTTCACTGCTATATTCATTGCCCCCCCCCCCCCCTCCTTGGACAATCTATAGTTTAACAAAGTTTAATGGGTTGAGAGTGTTACTTAAATGGAACTCACTGCTGAATTCGCTCTGGAAATGCAATGAACGGATTGTATGGGATGGTTCATTCTACAGTGAATGAACCATCCCATACAATCCTGGCACAAAAATACAGGGCCAATTTAAATTTGTGAACTGAACTCCGCAGACGTGATACATATTGATATGTAGGTACAGATGACAAAACAAAAAAAAATATTCGATGATTTTGGTGTTGCATGTGTAGGTAGTTAGACATTTTTTTTTTTTTGGGTGTGAATTTATCAAATAACTTCTCCCGCCCTGGGCGGAGTGGGAGGGTGTGTCAGACTCTTACTGACTAAAACCCACCCGTATTCCTTCCGTTGCCTGTGTTGCCAGAGACGTCGCTAAGCCTTTTGAACTTCCACGCGACCCCGGCAGGCTTCGACCCTAGTGGAACCCTACACTTGTGCTGACATTTCTTGGAGGTGCGCGTGGGACAAAACGCGCCGTCGACCCAGGCTTGGTCCTTATCGGACGGTGAGCTACCAATTGCTCACCATCCGCAAGCCCGCGCCTACGGTGGCCGGAAATCCGCCCAGGATTCCCGACGCCCAGGGAGTCTCCTGCTGCGGCTAGGGCGGGCGAGAGGGCGCGAAATTTGCCTTTTCCTCAACCGTCCCGCCTGCTCCTTCCGAGCATTACTGCTTCGCAGAAGGAGGTGACGGCTGCCCATGCCCTCTCGCTCCGTACCATGGCCTGAACCAGGGCCGGACGCGAGAGATCTCTGCCACCGATCGCCTCCACGAGGACACGGCGGTGCTCTGCCCAAGCCAGGCAGACCTCCACCGTATGCTCCACCGTGTCCTCCGGGCGATCCACACAGTGGTGACACCCGGGCGTTTCCTCCCGCCTTATCCGACACAGGAACCTCCTGAAGCTGCCGTGTCCGGTGAGGACCTGCGTCAGGCGGAAGGTGAGGACGCCGTGGCGCCTCTCTAGTCACTCCTCAAAGAGGGGACTTATCGCCGGATTGCCTCCAGATCCCATGGCGGCAATCCGGCAAGGAGGCTCGCTGCCTCACTTGAAGTATGAGTCTGGAAAATCGATTTTACTTCACATACATGATGGGTACATACATACACATACATAAACTCACGCCTTCTTCCCATGGGGGCAGGCAGAAACTATAGAACGCCACCTGCTACGCTCCTTACATACTCCTTTTGCTTCGTTTACGTTCATACATCCGGTTGCTAGTACTACGCCTCTGACCTTTTTGAAGATGATGGGACATGATGGGTATTTAATATCTAAATTTAATAAAATATAAAAAATTAACTGATTTTCAAAACTCATACTCGAAGTAACCTAACAACCCCAACCCAATATTAACAACCCAACCCAACCCAATATTGTTCTATAACCACACATACTGTTTTCCCATTGTTTGTCTTGTATTTATTTAGTTTTTTTTTAATGTATTGTATTTATGGTGGGGCTTGTGGCTAAGTAATAACAGCCGCATGGGTCGATCGATCAGGTTAAGCTACGCGGTTGGTCCGTGGATGGGTGACCATCTTTACATACCAAGACTCCTTCGTGCCTCGGTTAGCACGTCAAGCCGTTGGTCCCGGCTCTCATTTGTAGATCTTTGACAGTCGTTACGGGTCGTCAGAAGCCCGAAAGTCTGATAACCAGTCTTACCAAGGGGTATCGTGTTACCCAGTAACTGGGTTGTGGAGGTCAGATAGGTAAAATACTGGTCTTCAGCTGTATCCGGTAAGACTGGAAGCCGACCCCAACATACTTGGGAAAAGGCTAGGCAGATGATGATGATGATGGTACTCGAAGTAAGCTGCGGTCGTTGACCCCAAAAAAATCTAAATTAATTTTGTTTTTGTTTTATCCTGTTTAGACGTCGATACCTACTCATCACTTCTGCGGAGTTTCGCTTGATAAATTAGTTTGACCCTGTACACCCGGCTACACATCAAGCTATACATTTCCAGTATAAGCTGATCTCGCATTGTATAGGATTTCCAAACAATGCGAGGTCAGCGTAAATTAGAAATGTATAGCTTGATGTGTAGCCGTGTGTACATATCTATTGCCGTTTGTTTTCGTTCATAGATGCTGCTGTCTTCTTGCCAAAGGAGAGAAATAGGTGTCAATACCTACCTGAAAAATTGCAATTTTGTATCCAATGCCGCTTTCAAAAACAAATTATTTAAAAACAAAAAACCCGACTGCTAAAACACATAACTGAAAAGAGTAAAACAAGCATTATAATCTATTATAATTTTGGTATCGCCGGGGACAAACAAAAGTTACACCATATTTCAGGTTTGTCCCCGCCTGCAATACCAAAATTCTATAGATTATAATGCTTGTTTTTCTCTTTTCAGTTAAGTGTTTTAGCAGTCGGGTTTTTTTAAAATATATATATATGAAATTGACGCATTTACCGTTTACGCTACAGAGCGTGCCAAAGAAATAGACATACATACACACATACATACTCTCGAAAAACATTACCCTTCTTCTGGGGCAGTCAAGTAAAAAAATATTAGTTGGTATCAAAATAAAAATTCAGTCTTTTCTTTTAAGGAATATAGATTCGTTTATCTGGCACTATCGTGAATAGTCATAAACAGTTTGCATATTATGGCTCGGTAAAAACCTGGGGGTGATCGTGATAAGGTATGAATACACCCCTTAGGGGGTGAAGGGAGGGTAGATAGGGTTTAATGGTAAAGATAGTACAGTGGTAATGTTGTGTGACTTTACGAGGTCTTGAAAGGAACCGAGTTTTGGTTAAGGTGGATCCGCAGTGGTCCCGCGAAATTCAAATTTTCTTTCGTTTTTTTGCTATTTGCAGGCCAGTGTCAGGTTGTATCTTTATCAAAATGTGATTCGCGACTATAACAAAAATGTATTTACAGAATTATAATCATTAGAATCATTCATACATCTCTCTAAGTTAGATTTGTTCCATGATAACTTTTCCATAAGAGATTTGTTCTTGTGGAACAAATGGTCGCGATCGAAATCATATTTTGACCAAAATATCATTGAAACTTTGAATTTCGCGAGCTACAACTGCGGATCCTTAAAGAGAAAGGGGAATTTAGGCAATGCTTGTACAATCTCTCAAAGCGGCTCTCAAAACGGCTCACAGTGGAACGAATGTATGGGAGCGGTTGGACGTAGACATGTCCGAAAAAAAAGAGTAAAATTATGCCAAACTAATGATGCCATCTTATTCGATTACTTAATGCCTTCATAACTTGTGGTGATGAATTTCTTCATAACTCCCATATTTCGGGAGTAATTTGAGAAAATGTGAAATTTTACTATGAAAATGAGTGTATCGAGCTCTCTCCCTCCTGATTCCGGGCTTGTTTCAAGTAGCGGTCTCTAATATCATAATGCTAATACTAAGAGCTATATTTAATACTAAGACACATAGTGCGCCAAATGTGCACTTTCTGGGATAAAGAGTGATGTTTATTTTATAACACAATTTTTTTATTTTTTGTTTATTTTGTTGATTAAAACCGTTTTTCTAAAGGTTTACCTTATTACAATAACATTTCTGAGCAGCCAATTAGAGAAGATATAAGCTAATTAGGATATATAATTAGGGACTTAAGGTTTACATATAAAACTGATGCACTAATGATTACTGATAAGAACATTGCTATTATTTAATTACTAAATGGCTCTTAATACACTAATTTAGCATGCATCATTTACTAATTATCACAATAACTAATTACCTTGCAATATTTAACAAAGGATACCTGGGATACCTGGATTTTATATAAATAGGTCACTATTAGTAACTTTAAAATCAGTGTTGATTTACACCTCGTTGTATCCAAGCTAATCTCGCAATGTATTTTCCAAATTTTAATACAAATCTTGATATTCACGTTGCTTTATGCGCACGCGCACATAAAGATTTACGCGACTTTAACTATTTGTTCAGTGTTTTAAAAGATAACAGTTGTGTTCAGTTATGTGAAAGCGCTGAAACAAGTTTAAAAGACTGGTGTCGTCGATTTTGCTACCGCATTTATGCAAAATGGACACAGTCTGGAAGAAGCACAGATAAGTTTCGGAAGAAACATGAGATTTGGGCACAGGCTGCAATTCAATGGCCGGAATTACAGAATGAAAATATGGAACCTTCTACAGAAAATATAAGTGACGTCATCGAGCCCATAATTTCTCCTGCTAAATCTGATGCTTCAACTTGTACACATCCTAGTCCTCGTAAATCTTTTGAGGACCTTAGTAACCGGCAAAAAAGAAGACGCACTGAAGATAGTCTTTCATGCAGCAGTAGCAGCGCTGAAATTATGTTTTCGGCCGAAAGGGCGCTTCAAAAGGCAGGACAAAGCGATACAGCTTATGTTATGAAATACTTGACGGAGAATCCAGAAGAGGCCTCAAAAATCAAAGCCTTCATTGAAGGTAAATCAATTCAGGTACGGGAAATATCCCCTTTGAAGGCATTGGCTCTTTATGTATCGATGAACTTATCGAAATGGCGCTATAACACTCTTCGGGATTTCAACACTCAAGAAGGAGCTCTTCAATACCCGAGTTACTACATGTTGGTTAAAGAAAAAATTAAGTGCTATCCGGCCAAAGAAGATCTCACAGTTACAGAGAGCTCTGCAAAAATCAAATTACAAGCCTTGATGGATTTAACCTCAAGAAGACTTATTAGGTCGTTAGAAACCCCTGTTGATCCCAATCAACAGCTCGTATTGACCAGCAAATGGGGTTTTGACGGATCATCTAGCCAAAGCATTTATCATCAAAGGACGAGTGAAGATGAGCAAATCGATCTTGCTAGTAATTTTATGATTAGTCTTGTACCACTGCGGCTCGTCTCAAAAGGTGTAACAATTTGGGAAAACGAGCGACCATCTTCCACTTCATTTTGCCGGCCAATATTGTTTAAGTTTATAAAGGAAACCAAAGAAAATGTGCAGAGAGAGATGGCTGAAATCGAAGCAGAGATTGAAGCCTTAACTCCATCCACCATCACTGATGGAATTAGTGTCAAACACCAACTGCTGTTGACAATGATTGATGGTAAAATTCATTCCATTATATCCAATACAGCAGCTTCAGTGTGTGACATATACAAGGCTTGTCCTAAAGAAATGAATAATTTAGAGTTAATCAAAGATAAACACGCAAACGAGGACATGTATAAATATAGCTTAAGCACCCTTCACGCTTGGATTCGCTCAATGGAATGCTTATTACACATTTCCTACAAATTAGACATAAAATCATGGCAAGTAAGGGGTGATATAGCAAAAAGGCAAGTTGATGACAGGAAGAAAAGAGTTCAAGAGGCTGTAAGAAGAGAAACGGGCTTACTTCTCGATGTTGTGAAACAAGGCAGTGGATCCACCAACAATGGCAACTCGGCAAGGAGATTTTTTGAAAACTACACTAAATCTGCTGAACTGACCGGAATAGATGCTATGCTTTTAAGAAAAATCTGTGTGATCTTGCAGTGTATTTCATCAGGAGAGAAGATCAACGTAACTAAATTCCGAGAGTTCTGCTTTGATACTGCTAAGCTTTACGTGGAGTTATACCCATGGTATTATATGCCTTCTTCACTTCATAAAATTTTAATGCATGGGCCAGACATAGTTCAGAACATGTCAATTGTGCCCATTGGTTTTCTATCCGAAGAGGCATCTGAGGCTAGAAATAAAGATTTTAGAAAATATAGAGAGGGGCATTCTCGAAAGCATAGCAGTATCTCATGCAATGAAGATATTATGCACAATCTTTTACTGTCTTCTGATCCACTTGTTACAAGTATCCGTCCAAAAGGAAATAAGTTTGTAAAAAAATCTTCTTTTAAGGAATTTTATGAGCTTACGGATTCTGAGAAAAGTGATATCGAATTTGTTAACATAAATGATTTAGCGGACATCGATTCTGAATTTGAATTAATTGATGATGATGATGATGACGAAGATAATTAAATGATGTTATTGTTTTAAAATGTGTAACTTAGTAAATTAGAGCTTACATCTTAATTATTTATTGTACTTTTAATGAAACTAGGTAATTTATTATCAACTTACTTAAAAGTCATACTCTCATCAGTTCTTGTGAATATTTTTGTTAATATATATTTCTGTATATATATAATATATTTATAGACCTCTTAATAAGTCTGTCTGCGGTTTAAAGTAAATACAAATGGGGAAAAAACGTTTTTTTTTTTTAATTTTCATTTCCTTTTATCCCAGAAAGTGCACATTTGGCGCACTATGTGTCTTAGTATTAAATATAGCTCTTAGTAATAGCATTACGATATTAGAGACCGCTACTTGAAACAAGCCCGGAATCAGGAGGGAGAGAGCTCGATACACTCATTTTCATAGTAAAATTTCACATTTTCTCAAATTACTCCCGAAATATGGGAGTTATGAAGAAATTCATCACCACAATTTATGAAGGCATTAAGTAATCGAATAAGATGGCATCATTAGTTTGTCATAATTTTACTCTTATTTTTCGGACATGTCTACGTCCAACCGCTCCCATACATTCGTTCCACTGTGCGGCTCTCAAAACGGTGAAAGAAAACATCGGGAGGAAACCGGCATGTCCTAGAACCAAAAATTCGAAGACCTGTGACATCTACCAACCCGCACTGGGCCCGCGTGGTGGATTATGGCCCACTCCCTCTCACAGAGAGGAGGCCTTTGTCCCAGCAGTGGGAACATTATAGGCTGATTATGTGTGTACAATCTCTGATCTTTCCCATAATTGACTATCTTGATGTGTGTACTATAACCTGAATGCAGATCTCCTTCAATGCATTCAGGTTATAGTACACCTTCTAAATAACTGCATTCGATTCGTTATCAATCTTCGCAAGTATGATCACGTGTCCGCGCACCAATTGGTTTTAAAATGGTTGCCCATTTGTCAGCGCAGAGAGTTCGAGGGCTCTGTCTATGTTATTTTCCCTACTCGAGAAACCCACTTCTCCTTCTTACGTCACATCCCATATTTAATACTTATGCTCTGCCCATAGTAAAAATCTGCGTTCCACCAACAATCCTCTCCTACGATGTCCTTCTCACAGCTCTGGTTTCATTCACTCTTCTTTCTTTGTACAGGCGGCTTTTCTTTGGAATGCGCTCCCTCTGAACATCAGGATGGTCACCAGTCTATTATAATTTAACCTATTGACCGCCACGTCAAAAAAGCAAAGACATTCCCTCGGCGCCAAGCTACGAATTATTACTTAAAATCTGTCATGTAGTCATGACCGTGGCGTGCTGGGCACATTTTGCTCTGTCATCTATACATGACTAAGAGGTTACAGGACTAAAAGGCGGTTAAAAGGTTAAAGTGACGGCACGGGAATATATTCGTAAGAAGTTGGCAGAATCATCCCAGCGCTGATTCGTTCTCTCCCCTACCAATCGTTATTTCTCCTGACACCTTTTATTTTATTTTTTTATGTATGTATGTATGTATGTATCTATGTATTGGCGCAGTGTTAGAAGGCCTCCTACATGGTGGACCGATGACCTTGTGAAGGCCGCAGGAATCCGCTGGATGCGGGAAGCACAAAACTGGTCGAAGTGGCGGTGCTTGGGGGAGGCCTATATACAGCAGTGAACGTCTTTCGGGTGAAATGATGATGATCTTATGTATTAGTATATATTTTTGATTTTCGTGGTATCTGTCCCTTATGTTGCACCTGCCATGTTTTGTCTCTGCACCCTAAGGTTGACTGGTAGGAAATGACTCAGGCATTAAGTCCGCCTTTGTACAATATTTTTGTTTTTACTTGTGCATAAAGTTTGAATAAATAAATACATTTTACGAAGCGAATGGAAAAGTATTTTTCTCCCTCGGTGGTCTAGTGGTCACAAGTGCAACTGTGCCTCAGACTTGATTTTGGCATCCTAACTAATATTATAAATGCGAAAGTGTGTTTGTTTGTTTGTTACGCATTCACTCTGAAACGGCTGAACGGATTTGGATGAAATTTGGCACATGGCTAGACCATGAACTGGGTTAGCACATAGGCTCATTTTTAATCCGATATTCCCACGGAATCGAGACTTATGCAGGGAAACCACGGGGCACAGCTAGTATTCCATAATGGTGATGATGCGAATAGTCTGTTTAGGTTCACGGCCCAAATATAACTCGTAGTTGTTTTATATTTAGGGTATGTGGGTCTATCTTAGGCATTGCGATTATAAAAGTCACTAAATAAATAAAGAAGAAAAACATACAACTGATGAGCGTATGGTAACTGAGTCCAATCCCTGAATCGGCCAGTGTTACTGAAGTCTTCATTGCGGAAATCTAAGTAGCAGTCTGTTTATAGCAATGGGCTGCCCCTATTAGATGGGACTTAAAATATAACTGGCGATATGTGAAAGTATTTACTAGTACAAGTAAAACAGACCAATTGCGATCACGGTTACCAATCTCAACGGAGATTAGACAGGTGCACAGGAGATATTATGGCGCACAAGTGTGTGCGCAAATACAGGTGCACTCTATGTTCTTTCACTCTCATAGTACGATGGAACCGCAATCCGAGACGACCGGGGGAGAGCCCAGGCGCAGGACTAACGGCTTTACGTGCTTACCGAGGCACGGAGGTATCACACTGTGGCGGCATCTACATCGCCACATGCGGACTACGCAACACACTGACGTCACGCAAAATCCTGCATCGCGCAAGCAGAGTTTTCCACGGAACTAGCAGATATACAACATCCCGACACCAACCGTCGGGCAGTTGCTTACCAGATACGACACCCGTCTGGTCGGAGGATCCTCCCTTTTCTATGGAGGACGAGTGAGCGTTACACCTGTTCCTCATGCCTCTATAACTCCACCCACTTCCGTATTTATATCTAAATAGGCTGCTATGCTGGGAAATTCCTAATACCCAGGACTTCACGCTCATAAGTCGCGCTTGCGACCACGATTCCAACGGTTCAGATAACAGGACAATTACATGATTCATGGTACCTATAGATAATAGTGACGTTACTAACATTAAGTAGGTACATGAAATGCGACATACATAAAGTACGAACCACTTATATAGACGTATTTACTGATGTATTATGAAAAGAGTAACGACAATATCAATCTTGTTGCGCGTACGCGTTCCTTTGTAGGACCGACAAATGACGATTACTGTGAAGCATGCAGTCGCATGTTCTGGATGGGTTCTTCTGTACTTGCCACGCGTTCCAAAATTTTGTAAAACAAATGAATTAAAACAATTGAAGTCGTTTTACCTCGTCGTCGCTCGTTGTAATTACCTTAATAATTAATTATTATTATTAATTATTTTGCGCAAGTATATATCGTAACGTGTGTGGACACGTTACGATATATACTTGCGCAAAATTGGACTTGCACAAGTATACATTAACATGTGTGGAATGAATTAGAACAAGTATCCGAGCCATTCGGTGTCACGTAGACTTGTGCAAGTCTAAACTTGAGCAAGTATATCGTAACGTGTATGGCTACCATTAGAAACTCCAAAGATTTGAAAATGTATTGTTGTGTGCATGTATTTAAACTAACCCCAAATGATTCCCGTTTTTAATTTTCTAAATATGTTAATAGGTACGCTAATTATTATGATAAACATTATTATCTACACACACATAACCTTACTTATCTTAACCAAACCTAACCTAAAGTCGAACTATGAATTCACTGGAGTAATCTGACATATGCTAGCTCTCAATTTATCTAATAAAATGGCCATATTTATTGTAATGGTGATCGTTTAGTTTAATCGATTTAAATAAGTGTAAAATAAATGTATACCTAATAATAAGTGTAAAAGTACAATAACAATAAATATGATCATTTTATTACACAAACTGACTGCTGATTTTTTAATTTTTTTTTTTAATTTTCATTTCGGATTACAACAGTAAATTAATAATTCGACTTTAAAATGTCTTTAAATATTTTCTTGCCCACCGATACCTATTTTTGCAAGCTTTATGTTAGCTTGCTTCGTTCGTATAACATGT
This sequence comes from Atethmia centrago, assembly GCA_905333075.3. Lineage (NCBI taxonomy): Eukaryota > Metazoa > Arthropoda > Insecta > Lepidoptera > Noctuidae > Atethmia > Atethmia centrago. The sequence continues at coordinate 17,492,117 of HG995388.1, forward strand.
TTCCAGTTAGTCGCATTGTCATCAATGAGACTAACTGAAAACATTTTTTTCTAACCTTATCTTGTTATATAAGCTTGCATTATTTTCTTATCTATCTATCTAAGTATACCTACAATCAAAGATATCAATGTCTTGATAGACAGTCAAAACTGTGAACACGTCGAAAAAAATTGCGTCCAACTGTTGGCCGCAAAATGCACGAACACTAGAATATCACAATGACAGCACAATGACGTGACACGAGTGTAAGACGTACCTGTCACGCACACCAGCATAACACAGTTGGCCAGGGGGGTAACCATCACCTCTTATAGCAGTATTATTATAATATTACTTCACAGTGGGAAAGTGATGGAGCTATACAGGACTTGTAGCTCCATCTCTTTCTCACGCTAAGTAATATTGAAATAATACTGGTATAAGAGGTGATGGTTACCCCCCTGTTTGTTTTAGTTCTTTTGCAACGCGACATTTTATCTAGACATACAAATAATCAAAGCCTGCAATATTATTATCTATTGCTGCTAAACTCACCAAGCAACGTTCGGATTGCGAAGGTTATGGTACCCATGTAGGTAATTACAGACACATGAGACATTTCAGCTTTGTTTCTCTGCTTCAGTGAAGTTTTAGAGAAGAAAATTCCAAAATTCCCTTGCCTGTATCAATGCAATACGCAAATTCCTGAGCAAGAACAAAGCATACCCACAGATTCACATGCAAATCAGTGTAAAAATACACTGATTGTGAGTGACAAGCATCCAATGTCCCTGTTACAGAGCGTCCGCTAGCGACATTGAGAAGGTGACGTCACGAACTCATAACCCTTGCCACAATCAGTGGTGACGTCATTAGTTGTGCATGTGTGAGTGGAGCGTCAGGCTTGTAATTGTGGCTTTATTTGATTTTGGCGGTGTTTGTAGAATAGAAATGAATATAATATCTTTATTTTGCATGAAATATGAAAGGTCTTAAATATAAATAGTTCAACATATATTGTTTACTTACTTACTTATTTCATCATGCAAAAAAACTTTAAAATAAAAACCAAATTATAAATAAAAACATTTCAATTACTTATATATTCTCAAAAAAAAAAAAAATACTTTGAAATTAAATAATAAAATTATATTACTAGTGCGATCATTTGTGATGATTTAAATATTTCACTTATAGTGAAGAATACATGTAAAGAGGTGTTCTGAATTTGTGAGTGTGTTTAATATATACATCGGCCTGGGTAAAAATAGTATACTTAATTCTTTGTTGGAAGTAACAAGATTCGACTTGGTAAATCTCCATTTGACTCGATAAGTAATTGATAAATTTTATGTCTTGAAATATAACTACAGAAAGAAATACAGTCAGGATTACCTTAAGCCCGCTTGTACACGTCCGTTTTTTTCACTGGTTAATGGACCGTTGTTTTTACCGGATTTGCGGCGGTGCTAAGGTTATAATGGAAGTGTGTGATGAGATGTACATGCACCGGACGGTGTACAACTCATACAAATATGAAAAACACGGTCCGTGGTCCGATGTAAAATCGGGCGTCTACAAACGACCTAAGAGAGCTCGCCCACGAGCGACAATCGCTGAGCGATTATTTTGTCGCCCAATAATAAGACATTTAGAGTTCAATACTGAAAAGCCCACGTGCTACAAAAAGTCGCTCATAAACGCGACTTCAAAAAACTCGCTGCGATAAATTTTATCGGAGCAACAAAAAGTAGTACGTGGGCGAGCTCCTTAATAGGAATACAGTCAGTCTCAAGAATCAAATAGCCATAAATGCGATAATCTCTTCCGTTCTAATTCTATCCATTCCAAGTACTATTACAAGCTTTTTTTTGTTAATCATACCCATTTGCCAGCTGTTTATTTACATTATTTTTGCTATGTTTCCCTCTCAATTTGAATTCCCTTTTTTGCCAGTTGTACATTTCAGTAACATTTTTTGCCAGCTGTACATTTCAGTAATTACTAGTCTTTATGTTAGCTGTGTTTAATTGTCTGTTTATTCGCGCCTGTTTACTTGACAGTACACATCTGTGTTGCTGACGGTACATTCTAAGGCGTACCTCGTAGGCGGCGTTCAGTCTAAGTACAATAAAATTATTGAAACAAGGATCTTGTGTTAAATATGCGATAGAGGGGTTGTTACCACCTTAAAACCTTTAGTTCTCAGTCCTAACCAGTGGGGTATTTGCCTACCACAGTTACAATGGTAATGCGTTTCATTTTGGCCGTTCATTAATTGTGTTATTAAGGCGATTTTTTCAAACATATGAAGCAAAAGATTAGCAATTTACTTAAGGTTGATCCGCAGTGGTAGAGGTATCTAAGTTTTTGTTCCATAATAACTTTTCCTTAAGGCGCTGACAAGACTCAATTGACCAAAATAGGCTTCTCTTAAGAAAAAAAATGGCCAAATCTGTATAGTTTGTGGTAGCGAAAAAAATATATGTTAATTTTGAACATATTTCCCAAAATTTGGTTGTTACCAAAACGCGTTTTGTAAAAAAAACTAGGTACAAACTAAGGTTAAACTAACCTCTTACCTTGAGTTCTAATCCAAAATATCTGTATTAAATATCAACATATGTTACGTATTTAATTAATAACTAGAACGTCTTATTTGAATGCAGAACTTGGTTGTTTTTTATTTTCGATTACTCAACTAAATTTTGAGTAAATTGATAATTGCTTCATATTTTGCAATAAATTACAAGCGTTGTGTCATCGCGCTTCTCTTTCTTTTCTATGCAATCTGACAGTGACCGCGGTTTAGGTGCTGTCAGCGTCTTAAGAAGAGACGAATAATAATAAATACTAAGAGAGAGATTCGAAATCAAAAGTCATTTATTCAAACTAGGCTGAAAATCAGCACTTTTCGAACGTCAAAGTTACATAAGACAGTCCCCCAAAAATGCCCGCCCTTCACCACTTCCTAGTGCTTTAGCTGGGAAGAAGAAGTGGTGGAAGAAATTCCCCAGCAGCACATCTGTCTGTTTAGTTATATAAACCCGACTGTATACAAATCGTATGCAAAGTAATTAACATTACGAAACACAAAAACATTGGATTCAATTACACACTTGCCATATGTTAGCTAGCACACGCCAGTATACCAACAAAACAATGAATAAACTACTCAAGCAGATAAAAATTACAACATAAAAAAACGTAAATAGAACTTAATACCTAAATAAAAGCCCCAGGCATAAAGGGCGTGCCCGCTTACATAAGGCTATTGCTGTAAAGGCTCCTACATAGTGGCGCGACGCGACACAAAGACACCGCGTGTAGCGCTACAAGCGGTGCCTTTGTGTCGCGACGCGTCGCGCGACAAGTCGCGCCAGTATGTAGGAGCCTTAACTCGAAGTGAGAAATGATAAACTAGCCCCATCGAAGTAAAATAAGTAAACAATTACAAATAACAATTAAAACCATGATCAGCAAGACGACCATATTATTAATGACTTTAATGGTTATACTTCTGTAAATACATATTTGATAGGGTCGCGAATCATATTTTGATCAAGATAAAACCTGACAGTGACCTGCAAATGGCAAAAAACGTAAGAAAATTTGAATTTCGCGGGCTACCACTGCTGATCCACCTTAAAATCCTTCGGACTATGATTGGAAGAGTGCTACGCAATTGGGGCACAGATCATCGCTTTCCAATTACAATTGAGTGATTATTAAAAACCTCGTTAAGACACAACGATCTATGTTAACCACCGTTAACCACCGAGAAGGGTTCTCGGTGGTTCTCCCTGAAAAGTTCATACAAGACACTAAAGTCAATGTCACTTCAATGATGCATGCAAGGGTTTGATCTTACAGTCTGATGTTTTGAGTCATGATCTGCTTAGTCTTTTCCAACTATGTTAGGGTCGGCTTCCAGTCAAACCGGATCGACAACCTATCTGACCTCCACATCCCACTTACTGGATAACACTTTTTTTTTGTTGGTTTGGAAATCGTCAAATAACTTCTTCCGCTCTGGGCGGAGCGGGAGGGTGTGTCAGACTCTTACTGACTAAAACCCACCTTCCTTACTTATTCCTTCCATTGCCTGTGTTGCCAGGGGCCTCGGTAGCCCTTTAGTACCTTTCCGCGACCCCGGCAGGCATCGGCCCTAGTGGACCCCTACACTTGTGCTGACGACATCTCTTTGAGGCGCGCGTGGAATACAACGCGCCGTCGACCCGGGCCTGGTCCTTACCGGACGGTGAGCTACCCATTGCTCACCGTCCGCAAGCCCACGCCTACGGTGGCCGGAAATCCGCCCGGGATTCCTGACGCCCAGGGCGTCTCCTGTGGCAGCTAAGGGTGAGAGGGCGCGAAATTTGCCTTTCCCTCAACCGTCCCGCCTCCTCCTTCGCGAGCATTACTGCTTCGCAGAAGGAGGTGACGACTGCCCATACCCTTTCGCTCCGTACCATGGCCTGAACCAGGGCCAGACGCGAGACATCTCTGCCGCCGATCACCTCCACGAGGACACAGCGGTGCTCTGCCCAAGCCGGGCAGACCTCCACCGTATGCTCCACCGTGTCGTCCGGGCGATCCACACAGACACACCTTATCCGACACAGGAACCTCCCGAAGCTGCCGTGTCCAGTGAGGACCTGCGTCAGGCGGAAGGACTGGGTAACACTGGTTGTCCGATTTCTGACTTGTAATGACTGTCAAAGATAATGTTTTAGAGTCGGATTCGGTCCATACAGACCACCCACCAAAACCATATCTTATTGAGTTAGAAAAAGCCCGACTCTGGGAAAAACCCCTTTAAACATAATTTTATCAGATATAATATTACATCATGGGGGGTGATTGATATAAGACTGATAAGGTGCAAATCTAACAAGTCGCAACGTGTTTATTGAAAATCAAACCGTGTGCAGTTACTATCTCTAGGCATATAACACAGGAACTGTCAGGCCGTATCATAATAACAAGGTGTGTTACCTATTTTGACGAGATTAGATTAGAGATGAAAGTTAGTCGTCATACTGTTTCGGAGGCTTGAGGCATTAAGACCGCAAAGAAGGAAGATGAAGTCGTGGCAAGACAGTGTTTCCTTTCCTAACCTATTCGTTCCACCTGCTGAAAATCTCCCACCAAGACATAAGTTCCGTTGGCTTACCTAGAACTCTTTAAACAGGCTTTGGACCAAGGTAGGCCGAAGCAAGGAAAACCTTCTATGACTCCGCTTTGGAGTGTAAATATGGTGCTGTCCCACAAACAATGGGGCACTTTAGATCGTGTCTAGCGTGTCCTGTTGCCTGCACGTTACTGTAGCTGATGGAGGCTACTGAAGGTGAAAAACTGAATTCTGGGCTGATTCTATCGAAACGATAAGAAAAAGGAAGATGAAACTCCTTAGAGCGCTATGTTTCCCTTTTTTGCGTTTGAATATCTTCAACATGTCAATAACTAGTTTAAGAAGATTTTCTAAGTCCAGTAATAGAGATAGGTACAGTAGCCGGCACGTAACTTGGCAAGGATTTGGCATAGTGGGGGTAAGTTCGCGCATCGTACACTTAGTGGCATTCGGGAGCGAACGGGACGTAGATACAATGCGAGGCGCAAGGGTCTACTGATGCACCAATCGCGCGCTCGGCTCGGCGCTGCCTCACACCCCGCGTCCCGCGCGCGTACCAAAAGGACCTAAAATATGACTTCTGCGCATCTAACGACTCTTGCCAACTTACGTGCCGGGGACTGTAAGAACCTGTGGCTAAACGTGGAGATGGCCAATGTTTTTTGACAGAATGGCGACCAAAGTTAGGTCGAAAAATTCAGGGATATACGAAACTGAGTTTGGCTGACGAATATGTCAAAGTCGCGGGGAACACCTAAACGACCGACGCATGGAATCGTATAGAATTGGAGAAAGGAAAGGATATAAGGCTGGCCAGTGTATAAGGTTGAAGGCCAGTGGTGTTTGAAATTTTCATGATGCAACTCAATATCACAATTTTATGTGAGGTTCAGAGTGATTTATCTGATTATCACAACCCATGATTGTCTGTGGAGTACGAATGTTTGACATTCAAATATTAACCCTACATTTGAATAATATGTCTTAGCTGGCATTCAGATTATCATGTATTAGTACTTCCTATTGATAAAATAAGACGTTTTCATCTAAAACAGCAACATGTAATTTTTTAGTCTTACGCAATATTAGTGAGTCTGTATGAGTTTGAATAAAATTCTGGATAGGATATTGTTTATCTCTAGATAACGTTTCTCATATAATTTACATTAGGTAATGATACTGATGTAAATATGAGAATATCTTACTCAGTATGTAATATGTTTTTTAGGGTTCCGTAGTAAACAAGGAACCCTTATAGTTTCGCCATGTCCGTCTGTCTGTCTGTCTGTTCCCGCTGTAGCTCAGAGACGCTTAGTACTAGAAATCTGTAATTTGGCATAGGATTAATCACGCCGACAAAGTGCTAAAATATTTTTTTTTTAGGGTAAGCTGAAGTGGCAGTGGGCTGGCCATGTGTGTCGAAGGACCGATGGCCGGTGGAGCAGACGAGTCCTGGAGTGGAGACCTCGTATCGGCAAGCGTAGTGTGGGACGCCCCCCAGCTAGATGGACCGATGACCTTAAAAAGGTGGCTGGGACATACCGGATGCGGGAGGCGGAGGACAGGGTGTTGTGGCGCGGTCTGGGAGAGGCCTATGTCCAGCAGTGGACTGCTATAGGCTGAGTTGATTGAGTCGACCAACTTAAATTTGCAGTTGTAGAAATGACCGTGGCATATGTCGATGTATGGGAGAACATGTTTTTCAACTACAATATTAAGTATTTTTTAGGGTAAATTCATCCCAACTTCCCAACTACAGAACCCTTCATTGTGCGTGGTTAGACACGCACTTGGCCGGGTTTTTACCATTTTCGCTGTCTGCTAGGGATCAAAGTCTTTTAAAGCAAGACTGGCAATTATTGATTATTTTTAGCTGTATCATCATTATTATGCTATTTCTGAATGCTGAATCAACGCACGTAAATAAATAGATAGAATACTCTTACCATACAAATTGGGGGTCGGTAAATCTTGGAGGTACCCATCAGACCGTTTGGACTTTCAGGCTCATTTGCACCAAAATCATGAAATACGTCTAAACCGTATCATCATCTTCCTGCCCGTGTTCCATATTTAATTTTCTTCCATTCTCCCCTGTCAACAATCACGCTATCATTCACTTCCTTCTCCTTCCAGCATAACTTTTACAACTAAGTATCAATCTATCATTAATTCCTTTTACCTCCATAACGCCTTCTTTCAAATTACTGTCTAACACTATTCCCACGCCATTTCTTTTCCAGTCACTTCCACATTAGAAAAACTTGTATCCTTTTCCATTTTCCCTCGCATTCCTTCCTTTCCATTTTGTTTCTTGCAAACACGCCACATTTATTCATCTTATTTTGAATATATTCGCTAACTCTCTGACTCTTCCAGTCAATGTTCCAGTCATTGTCCCAAAATTCCAACTTGCAACCTATTTTTTTCTGTTCATCTTCGAAAAATCAATAGCTGAGCCTCGGTTTCTTTGAGCACATTATCATCTTTAGATCAGACTAGTTTGGCTTTTAGGCTGTTACGTGAAAAGTTTTCCGAGTCAATGTTTTTGGGTACTTTGTTTCAGTTAGAAGTAGCAAGGTAGAAGATGGAGCTCCCAATTCTCATTTTGCCCTCCAAAAATATTATTGAACACTGTAATATAGTACTGTACTTTATGTAATGATTGCGCCTCTTTTTATGGTCTTTTGGGGTACTAAAAATATTAAAAAACTAATAATTAACTGCGTCCAAGTTGGATGTAGCGTTCGCCAGCCGGAGTCGTGGCACCGCTCGCTCAGCTCGCTCGGTAGACACCGTTCTAGCCTTTTTTTTGTTCCCGGGTGGATGTCCTCCGCCCTGGGGCAGGCGGAGGGGTCTGACGGAATTTTACTGACTAAAAACCACCCCGGTGTTCCCCTCCCACACTTGCACCGAGGATCATGGGATCTAGTGCGACTTCCGCGATCCCCGGGTCTCCGTTCTAGCCTAACCTAACCTAATCCATTTTGTCGGTGCCCTAGTTAGTTACTGCTAATAATTCGGTTTGCGCGTGGTTGATTATTTCATACTAAGGCCTAGCACACTGCCGTGCATTTTTCTAACGCATAATCTGTGAAGTATGGAATGTTTTAAAAGTGCGCGCATTGCGTTGAGAAAAAACGCATGCGGTTTATTCACAGTAGGCCACCCGCTGCAAATTTGCTGTGGCGTCAAAGGATGCACCCAATACCATTTGGGTACTTTTTTGTGCAACAATAAATATGTGCAGATAGTAAATCTTCTATGGTAGTCCATTAAGACGATTTGCGGGCACCACTTTAGTTGAGCGAAGCTCGAATGGAAAAACGTGCCTTTTTTTTCACCGCCAGTGCGTTCGTGCGGCAGAACTAACGCGCCGCATTCCACCGCACCGCAGTGCGCGTTCAGGGGGGTAACCATCACCTCTTATAGCAGTATTATTTCAATATTACTTTAGCGTGAGAAAGAAATGGAGCTATAAGTCCTGTATAGCTCCATCACTTTCCCACTGTGAAGTAATATTATAATAATAACCTAACCCGTTGGGTCCGGGTACCCTGGCTTAGGTACTGCGCCCAACTGTGAGAAACGGGCAAGAAGCTAAAAAGAGGCTAAATTATTTATAAAAGTGTGCTGTGCAAAAAGTTTCTTGAGGTTCTTTAATTTTTAAAAGTGTTTATGATTAAGGTCAATACGTTTTTAGAGGATCGGTTAAACATTTCCCTTTTCTTAATAACCTTTGAAAAATTACGTTTCTGACAGAAAATTTACTTCTTATTTTAGTCTAGGGTTCGAATTAGGAGCTGTACTGACTAAATTAGACCAATAGGCTAACTGTAACACATGAGACGAAATTATATAATATCCGCATTCATTGAACTATGACTGTACACACGGCTACATATCAAGCTTATACATTTCCAGTATAAGCTGATCTCGCTTTGCGTAGGATTTCCGTACAATGAGAGGTCAGCTTATACTGCATAGTGCTTGAATGTAGCCGTGTGATAAGATGTATTAAAGTACTTGGTCGAAGCGAAAGGAGTATTGAGGGACCATAGAATGAAGTGTGCTTGTGGCCTTATGGCACATGGAAGAGGGCGTGTGTGGTTGGATCTATTTTTGGTGGAATGAACTAAACAGGCATTGCATGATACTGGCCTTCTTAAAGTGTTATAATAACCCATTGATTATTTCCTTTTGATTTTCCTTACCAGGGTAGTTTTAACGATACTTGTTAGTGGAAGCGTTGTATATTTTCATTCCAAACGAAAATTTAATTTATTTCTCAGCTCGTTTCATCCTCTCGATGTAATTCTCATTGCGTCACACATGTACTCGACTGTCATACGAGAACGCGATATACAGAGAATCCCATATTATATACGCTGGTCTTAAATTATTAAACTGAATATTTGTCGACTCAGACGTATGGGCCTCAGTCGTTCACGAATGTCGCGTGGGCACAGATGCTCTACGATATGCTACGCACCAATCACACCATTAAAGGCTAATTTTCCAATAGAAATAAATAATGCACAGCAGAGGAACGGTCAAAATAGCTACCACTTAACTATTTCCGTACGGTAGTCGCCGCCATTCTTGTTGAGTGATGCGTGTTCGGTTCTATTTTTGAATTTTGCCGCGAAAGTTCAATCTAATGGCTTCATCGATTCGCGCGGGTCGTGACTCTTTTATTCAGTGACTTTTTTTCAAAAGAGGTTTTATTCAGTGTTTTTTTTTATTTTCATAATTTGTTTGAACATATTGGAGATTGTCACAGTGGATCCTTTTGTGAAGAGAAAAATGAAAGTTTTTAAGAAAAAGCTGCGTTTTTCTATAGGTTCGAGTTAAGTTTAGATTTTTTTTTTTATTGTACTGACTAGTTTCAAGTTAGGTGATTTTACATATCAACAGTGACAAATTTACTTTTTTCGAGTCTTCATTGAAGGTATGTTTAATATTACTTATGTACTTAATTGAATGCATAGTTTTTAAGTGTCTAGACACGTTTTTGCACTAAACGAAGAAGGCGTCCGTATTCCTAAGTTTTTTAAAGTTAAAATTAATTGGTATGTAGGTATACCTAAATTTTTTTAGATGACTGCCACTGGGTTTCCCTGCTAACATTTTTCTTAAAACGTACTTACATAAAGTTGAATTATTAATTCACTGAAGTCGTCTGGCATGTGCTAGGTGTCACTTTGTGTAATAAAATAGTCATATTTAATGTAATGGTGATCGTTAAGTTTAATCGATTTACATCGGTAAGTGTAAAATAAATGTATAATAATAAGTGTAAAAGTCTAGAATCCAGTAAATACAATAAATATGACGATTTTATTACACAAACTGACAGTTAACACATGTCAGATTACTCCAGTTAATTAATAATTCTACTTTACTTACTGAGCACATCTTGTCTTATGGCTATGTCACGACACGTTTGCGATACAACGATTTTTCTGCCAGATTTAGGTGTAGTTACTGTTTAGATTAGTGTTGCATCCATCCATATGATCCATAATGTGATTCAATTTGATTAAGTTTTGTTTAAGTACCGATTATATCACATGTGAAATTTTTGGAACGAAGTTCCATATCGCACACTTGGCAAATGAGAGCTTGACCGAAAAAAGTGTAACATTTAGAACGTCACGACACTTTGGTATAGTATGTGTTTTTGTGTGTTTACAAGCGTATGTCTATGTATTGGTTTTTTCGTTTAGTTACTATCAAATTTATTTCATGGTGCTAGTAATTTAATAGATAATATAGACACAGCGAAATGAGCTCAGACACCTCTCGACTTTTTTAGTTTACACCTGTTTATATAATATATAACTTATCTACTACCTACAATCTAGCAGAGGCGAAGGCTCCATACAATACAACTTAAGGCTCCATACAATTACTAGGTACCGGCTGCCCTTTGGGGGCTCGGAACGGGCACTGTATCGCTACCTTTAATAGTGTCTACTATTGCCAAAATATATAGTTACACTACGGGTATTTAATTCACAATAACACTCAAGCAACAATGTGCTAAAATAACCCAAGCCTAAAACGTTATAATCGGGAACTGAAAATTCACACAAAAGCGATCCTATCATGACGTCACTTTAGGTCACGTGGCACTGCTTGAAAGGGACGAGAGCAAACCGCTTTATTGCGGTTTACGACAAAGACAGATACAGAAAAACTGCGTCAGCGAGAACGAGATGGAGGAATATTACACATGTTATTTAGTTTTCATCCGTTCAACTGCATTTTATTCGATTCGATATTTCTAATATGATAATTATTAAATTACTTATTTAAAATTTTGTACCTATTATAGTTATTTCTGTAAACGACTGAAAGTTTTATTTGAAAGTGATAGCATCTCTTTGGTTTTTCTACTTGACAAAACATTTGATTGATGAAGTATGTTATTGATTTTATCTATGGAACTGAACATTTTATATTATTCGGCTTATTCCCCTCTTATAAAAATCACACCTCGCCACTGCACCCTAATCGAAAATTGAGTGAGATTTTTCGTCCATTTCCCGTTAACTGATTGAGATCAAAAATAATAAAGATATTAAAAAAAAGAATGGATTTGATGATGGAGACGAGAAAGTGATTTAAAAACGCAATCACTCTTTCAAGGAATGTAGAAAAGTAGCTCTCGACAAACACTTATATTAACACGTTATCAGTATCACCTACTGATATCATAATATTTCACTAATGACAGCAGTACAGCCTTATCATTTGTTATAGACATTTGTATGTTTTGAAAGTCTCGTGGTTATTATCAAACATAATCTTTTGGAGTGCTGAAGACAAATAAATTTCGCTATTTTTCCGTTGTTATCGGGAAAGACAAACAACCAGTCTTACCAAGGAGTATCGTGTTACCCAGTAACTGGGTTGTGGAGGTCAGTTAGGCAGTCACTTCATGTAAAATACACCGGCATCCGGTTAGACTGGTAGCCGACTCCAACATGTTGAAAAAGGGTAGGCAGATGATGATCGGGAAAGAAAAACATGAATTAGAAAAACAATAACCAACTTTATGTTGGGTTCCTGTATAACTTATGTCTCGCTAAGGGGAGTACAGGTGGGCACGCCACAATTGCGGCGATAAGTCCCCTCTTTGGGGAGTGGCTAGAGAGGCGCCACGGCGTCCGCACCTTCCGCCTGACACAGGTCCTCACCGGACACGGCAGCTTCGGGAGGTTCCTGTGTCGGATAAGGCGAGAGGAAACGCCCGGGTGTCACCACTGTGTGGATCGCCCGGAGGACACGGTGGAGCATACGGTGGAAGTCTGCCCGGCTTGGGCAGAGCACCGCCGTGTCCTCGTGGAGGCGATCGGCGGCAGAGATCTCTCGCGTCCGGCCCTGGTTCAGGCCATGGTACGGAGCGAGATGGCATGGGCAGCCGTCATCTCCTTCTGCGAAGCAGTAATGCTCGCGAAGGAGGAGGCGGGACGGTTGAGGGAAAGGCAAATTTCGCGCCCTCTCACCCCTAGCCGCCGCAGGAGACGCCCTGGGCGTCGGGAATCCCGGGTGGATTTCCGGCCACCGTAAGCGCGGGCTTGCGGACGGTGAGCAATGGGTAGCTCACCATCCGGTAAGGACCAGGCCCGAGTCGACGGCGCGTCAAAGAGATGTCGTCAGCACAAAGGTAGGGGTCCACTAGGGCCGATGCCTGCCGGGGTCGCGGGAAGGTACTTATGGGTCACCGAGGCCCCCGCAACACAGGCAACAGGAAGGAATACGGGTGGGTTTTAGTCAGGAAGAGTCTGACACACCCTCCCGCTCCGCCCAGAGCGGGAAAAGTTATTTGATGATTTCCCACCCTAAAAAAAAAAAAGGGGACTACAGAAGCTAAACGCAAGTTTTATAAGTTTTATAATGCCTAAAAGTATATGACCCACTGCAGTAAACAAAATCAGGAAAATATATGATAGTCTTCAGGATATATGCTAGGTAGATAGTGGTGCCGATTCCCTTGTTCACAAACTAAATTAAATTTAAGTTCAGTGCATCTTTTTCTTTCTATTTCATTACGAAAAGGACAGAAGATAAATTTTAGTTTAGTCCTGTCAAATTAATCAGCGCTTGACGTAAATTGACGTAATTTTAGTAGGCAAGTTTTTAGTCACGTCTAAACTTGTATGGAGTAGGGACAGGCGCTGATTAATTTGACAGGACTAAACTAAAATTTATCTTCTGTCCTTTTCTTAATGAAATAGAAAGAAAAAGATGCACTGAACTTAAATTTAGTTTAGTTTGTGAACAAGGGAATCGGCACCAATGTGTTGGAAACATAATATAACTAATATGATACGATAGAAAAAAATCACGACGATATCTCTAAAAAAATATTTTAACGATTAAAAACCGACATGCATAGAATAATCTGACAAAAAAATCTGATTTTTTGTCAGATTATTCTACAAGCATCATATTAGTTAGTATCATAATTAGTGTGTAGTATTGTGTTTTAATCTTTTTATCCAATGAATATACTTTTTGTAAATAGATAGTTGCTACATATTTTGCAATAAATTACCAGCGTTGTGTCATTGCGCTTCTCTTTCTTTTTTATGCAGTCCGACAGTGACCGCGCTTTAGCTGTTGTTAGCCTCAGATACTTAATACCTACTAGTAGCGTCAGTTCCTATAAGCAAGACTATTCGTAACCTAATTTGACTTGCGGATGCTTCTAACGGATGTGAGGGTCTTACTAAACGATGTCTTACGCTTTTTAGAGGCAGTAAAAGTCGTACTAATTTTAATAAAATAACCGGTAAAATATAGGAACTGACAAGTGCGATTCTGCTGTGTACCATAATCTTTCCTCTCGCTTTCTGTGGGAGTGATTTCGTGAAAAGGGACGGAACTTTGTAGACCGGAAGTGACAGCTTGAGCATGGAATAAGTAAGTACTATATAATGGCATGGCATTAGTTTACTCATGGAATTAGTAAGTACTTTATAGTAGTATGTAATTAGTAAGTACTTTATAGATTGTAAAAATCGGGGGGTAAATAATGAGGGGGCGACCACGAGTAATGAATAATTATTCGAATAATTATTTCAGTATTTAGCTTTTTAGGGCTGTCTCTTTTTTTAAGGTGCACGTAATGTGGGCATGATATTTTTTTTCTCGTGTACCCCATGGTGTACGGTATCTGTGGAAAGGCCGTTCAAAAATTTTGCGGGTCTGTGAACGCCACTTTTCGATTCAAGAATCCGCTGGCGTAATATTAAGAGAGTCAAGGAGATTTCATGGCAGTAGTACATATAATGAAATTAAAAGGAAAACAATCACAGCTAAGTGGGCTTTATAAGTTAACGAGTAATAGTCGACCAACTTAAATTTGCTGTTGGAGAATTGACCGTGGCATATATCAATGTATGGGAGAACATGTTTTTCAACTACAATGTTAAGATGGTTTTTGGGATAAATTCATCCCAACTTCCCAAATACGGAACCCTTCATTGTGCGAGGTCCGACACGTACTTGGCCCGGTATTTAAAATTCTGATTTTAGATTCTGGTTAATTTCTGTAGCTGCTCAGTTGCTTATTACCAAGGCGAGATGTCAGCTGATGTTAACATCATATGCGAGAATGATGAGAGAAAGAGTGGATTTAATCAGAAACGAATATGTTATCCGGAAAAGAACGGGAGTTACCGACATAGCCTGCAGAGTAAGCAAGCTGAAGTGGCAGTGGGCTGGCCATGTTTGTCGAACCGATGACCGGTGGAGCAGACGAGTTTTGGAGTGGAGACCGCGTATCGGCAAGCGTAGTGTGGGACATCCCCCAGCTAGATGGACCGACGACCTTAAAAGGTGGCTGGGACAGACTGAATGCGGAAGGCGGAGGACAGGGTGATGTGGCGCAGCCTGGGAGAGGCCTGTGTCGAGCAGTGGACTGCAAAAGGCTGGTCTGACTTGACTTGGAGTGACCAAAAATAGCCAGATCTTTTATAAAACGAAAAGAACAGTATCCATAGATACATACTAATATCCAAAGGTACGGTCGTTGCTCTGTATTACCTGACCCCTCTTACATAGAAGAAGAGGGGAAAAGGGGTTGGGTTATGCAGGTCACTGACTGTACTAAGGTTATTATTAAAATATCACTTTTAGCGATAAGACCGCCTATTATGTCAAACTATGTAAAATTTTTACATTAATATATCTGTAATTCATATGGTATACATAATAGAGCAGGGGTGGTCCAGTGGTAACGGCCTTGACTTACGAATTGTAGGTCGTGGCTTCGAACCCGCGCAGGCGCTTTACTTTGTGTAAATAATTTCATAACAACTGCTCTGAAAACATCGTGGGAAAACCTGCATGTTCTAGAATTCGAATACATGTGACATCTACCAACCCGCGCTGGGCCTGCGTGGCCCACTCCCTCTCGAAGAGAGAAAGCTTGTGTCCCAGCAGTGGGAACATTATAGGCTAATTATAAAAACATAATACAGAGTAGTAGGTATATGGAAGGGGTGGCCAACTTGATTAGACCAAAGATCTACTCTTAACTGACGAAACCCTGTGCGATCTACCAAGAACTTCTTGGATTGCAAAATGACACTATATTAGTATACAAATGTAGTGTTTTTTTATTTTAATAAGTGAAAAAACATAAAATTATTCTTAGTAACTTCTTATTAGGGTGAGCATTGCGTCTGTGCATCTCCTGCTAGATGCGAAAAATCGGGTTTATAGTTGGATATTAATGCCAACCTTAAAGCATCCAATGTATGAGCGTCAGTCAAGCGAAGCCAGTGTTTATTTTTTGTTTGTTTTAAATAGGAAAATGCTGATTCACATAAATATGTTAAACCAAAACACGAATGTTGTTGTTCACATTTCTTCAAGTTTGGTTATTTCTCGTTGAAAACCAATACCCAGAAGTGTAGGGTGACCTTGCTTTTAGAAACATATCGCTGCGCAGAGTAATCATTTCGTTTTGAAATATCATGTGGTCCATTTGAAATGTATCTTTTTACCTTTTTACGAAACTTATATGTTTTCTGCCTTACCACGATCGACTGGACTAATAGCCGCGATCGACCGGTCGATTGGCCACCCCAGGGGGGTAACCATCACCTCTTAAAGCAGTATTATTTCAATATTAGGTACTTCAGCGTGAGAAAGAGATGGAGCTATAAGTCCTGTATAGCTCCATCACTTTCCCACTGTGAAGTAATATTATTATAATACTGCTATAAGAGGTGATGGTTACCCCCCTGGTATATGGTGTACATATTCTGTTCTAATATTATTTTTATAAAAACGTAAAAGTAACTTTGTCTGACTTTTTTTTTTTTTTTTTTTGAGGGTGGGAAATCATCAAATAACTTCTCCCGCTCTGGGCGGAGCGGGAGGGTGTGTCAGACTCTTACTGACTAAAACCCACCCGTATTCCTTCCTGTTGCCTGTGTTGCGGGGGTCTCGGTGACCCATAAGTACCTTCCCGCGACAACTTTGTCTGACTGTGTTGATGTTGTTTAGGTGCACTTTTGTGTGTACGGGAAACCTTTAGAAAATCACAAATGCGTCTGTTTCAATGGTGTTTATTAGCGAAATGATTCTTAGACAGCTACTTAATTAAATGAAATGAAACTAACGACGCAACCGAGTGTCTGTTAAGTTGGTCGACTATTACACGTTAACTTGTAAAGCCCACTTAGCTGTGATAGTTTTCCTTTTAATTTCATTATATGTATGTATTTTGTTTTAGCACTTTGTCAGCGTGATAAATATGTATGCCTATAACAAATTACAGTTTTCTAGTACTAAGCGTCTCTGAGCTACAGCGGGGTCTGACAGACAGACAGACAGACATGGCGAAACTTGAAAAATGCTGAAACAGAAAATACACGCAGATGAAGTCGCGGGCACCACGCCACGTGTACAATACAATCCTTACTTGCTCCTTTTGCTTCATCCACGTTCATACATCTGGCCATTTACGCGTGCCGGTTATAAATGTATTTGACTTGACCTTTTTGTAAGACTTCACCTTTTCATGTTCGAGTTAGATCAATGGCCATAAACACGAGATTAGCCAGTAATCTCTATATAGGGTGTCAGAGACATCGACGCGCAAACTGATACAATGTATTTGGTACATGATTCTAGACCCACAAGCGTTGAAATTTTTCGTTGGTTATTAAAAAAAACCTGCTGTTTTGTACAAAAGTGCAATACCTTCATGGTAAAAATGTATGGAACAGCTCATTTTTTTTTAAATAATCGACGAAATACTCGTTGATGTCCTTGACATCCTGTATATCATCGACCTCGCAATTACTTTACGATTTTTGACAACAATTCCCATTGAATTGAAAGCTTAAACTGTCCATAGATATGAATAATGTTTAAATCAAATCAAATCAAATCATTTATTTCTTTGAAAACATGGGTATAGTACATAGGTATTTTTATCATAAGGTTCTCCATAATTTACCGTCACATAGGCATGCAAAGGTTTACAATTAAATAAAAGGAATACAAAAAATCAAAAATAAGTTTAGTAGGTAATATTCAATAAAATAACGGGTGGTTTTTTAAGAGGTATAGGATTTGATTTTCAAAAAAAACACAAAAAATTTGAAAAATTTGATGAAATCTTTATTGGAATCGATAGAACGATCAATATAATTTAATGTTTGAAGATGATTTCATGCAAATGCTGGCCGCGGCTCCGGTTTAGATGGCCCATTCGCAAGGCCCAATTTCGGCACACTCTCTCCAACATATCAGCCGGTATATCACGAATAAATGCTTCAATATTGGCTCCCAGTGCGTCAATCGTTGCTGGTTTATCCCTGTAGACATGAGCCTTAACATGGCCCCACAAGAAATAGTCCAAAGGCGTTAGATCACACGATCTAGGCGGCCAATTGACGGGCACAACGTTCTTCTGTTCACCGAAGGCGGCTCTCAATAGGGCCATTGTTTCGCGTGCCGTGTGGCATGTGGCACCGTCTTGTTTGAAACCACATGTCAGGCATGTCCAATTCTTCCATTTTGGGCAAAAAAAAATCGCCAATCATCACACGGTAGCGCTCGCCATTCACAGTAACGTTTCGGCCATTGTCGTCTTTGAAAAAGTACGGCCCGATGATGCCACCGGCCCATAATCCATACCAAACAGTACATTTTTCGGGATGCAGTGGTAGCTCTTGCAATGCTTCTGGCTGGTCTTCACTCCAGATGCGGCAATTATGCTTATTGACATATCCATTCAACCAGAAATTAGCTTCGTCGCTGAACACAATTTTTCGATAAAAAAGTGGATCTTCCTCCAACTTTGCCAATGCCCATTCACCAAATGTTAGACGTTGTGGGAGGTCGTGTGGCTTCAATTCTTGCACCAGCTGTATCTTGTAAGGTTTTACACCCAAATCCTTTCGCAAAATTTTCCACGTAGTGGAGTAACAGAGGCCCAATTGCTGCGAACGGCGGCGAATCGACATTTCACGGTCATCACTAACACTGGCGGATACAGCCGCAATATTTTCTTCGGTCCTCACTCTACGTATGCGTGTTCGTGGTTTAATGTCCAATAATGTAAACTGGGTTCGAAATTTAGTCACAAGCTTCCGAATAGCTGCCTCAGTAGGCCTACCAAACTGCCCATAAATTGGAAGAAGTGCGCGATGCACTCTCTTAACCGAGCATGCATTTTGATAGTAAAATTCAATAATTTGCAAGCGTTGTTCGTTCGTAAGTCGATTCATGGTTAAATTATAGACCAAACTGAACAAGTTTGACAATGACACAAGACACGATTCACGCGTGATCTGTCAAAAACAGTGTTGCCAAAAAGATACCAGCAAAAAAATCACCCGTTAGATCTTTGAAATTGCAAATAAAAAACAAAAAGAACAAAATAAAACATATCTAAATTAAAAAAAGGCAGCGTGGTCACAGCAATAAAAAATAAAATAAGATTATATGATGTCAAACGGAAATAAAAAGTAAGTGAACCCAGGATCACAATAATAAAGTCAATCAGAGTAAGAGTATGGCAATCAGTTAGTGAATCATCATTAAGAAAATCGTCAATCGTGTAATAAGTTTTCATAATTAAAATTTCTTTTAGCTCCCTTTTAAATTTGAATTTAGTCATATTTTTTATAATATTAGGTAGGTACTCTATTATATATGAGTGGGGGAACACAGCTATCAGTTGTCTTAAGACCACACATTGACCTGATGCATCGCTTCTGCAGTCTAAATACCAGCTCCCTATCAGTTGAGTGCCCCCAGAATGAAGTTAAAACTAAGTAAATATAATTATGTGCGAAACGAGTATTTTCCATTTTAAAATCGTTCGAATTTTTAGTTCGTAGTAGTTAGGTGCACTCCTTGCATTCATCCTAGGCTAGACCCACTGGTCATTTTATGACGTGACTGTCCATAGATATGCATAAGGCCTTAAAACTAAGTAAATACTGATATCATGTGCGAAAAGAGAATTTTCCATTTAAAAACCGTTCGAATTTACGTTAGGTGTACTCCGCGCGTTCATCTTCGCTAGACCCACTGGTCATTTTATGACGTGACTATCCATAGATATGCATAAGACCTTAAAACTAATTAAATCTATGTGCGAAACGAGTATTTTCTCTTTTAAAATCGTTAGAATTTACGTTAGGTGTACTCCGCGCGTTCATCTCCGCTAGACCCACTGGTCATTTTATGACGTGACTGTGCATATAATTGTATGAATAAAACCTTAAAACTAATTAAATATTACGTGCGAAACGAGTATTTACCATTTTAAAATCGTTCGAATTTACGTTAGGTGTACTCTGCTAGACCCACTGGTCATTTTATGACGTGACTGTGCATATAATTGTATGAATAAAACCTTAAAACTAAGTAAATATTGGCGCCGATTCCCTTGTTCACAAACTAAACTAAATTTAAGATCAGTGCATCTTTTCTTTCTATTTCATTAAGAAAAGGACAGAAGATACATTTTAGTTAAGTCCTGTCAAATTAATCAGCGCCTGTCATTACTCCATACAAGTTTAGACGTGATTAAAAACTCGCCTACTAAAATTACGTCAATTTACGTCAAGCGCCGATTAATTTGACAGGACTAAACTAAAATTTATCATCTGTCCTTTTCTTAATGAAATAGAAAGAAAAAGATGCACTGAACTTAAATTTAGTTTAGTTTATGAACAAGGGAATCGGCACCATTATGTGCGAAACGAGTATTTACCATTTAAAATCGTTCGAATTTACGTTAGGTGTATTCCGCGCGTTGATCCTAGGCTAGACCGACTTGTCTTTTTATGACGTGCAAGTGAAATTCAACCTAAAAGTAAGAAAGCGATAATTAGGAAGTCGACTATATGTAACACTAGCTGCGCCCCGCGGTTTTATCCGCATAAGTCTCGATCCCGTGGCAATGTCGGGATAAAAAGTATCCCATGTCCTAATCCAGGTCATGGTCTACACGTGCCAAATTTGATCCAAATCCGTTCAGCCGTTTTAGCGTGAAAACGTAACAAACAAACAAACTCACATTACGTTAATAATATTAGTTAGATACCATCTCCTGTCTATAGCACAAATACCAATCGTTCGGTCTAGTGCTCTGTAGGGAGTCGTAAAATGCTATATCGAATGGTTGTTAGAGTTGTTAGCTATTGCAATAAACACCAGTTTGGTAGCTGTAGCTATCAGAGTTTTTAAACGTATAGATTTATTATTTTAGAAGTTAGTAAAATTGGTGACTTGAAGGTACACGAGGACAATTCTAAAGTACCTGAGAATAACTTCGTGTAAATTATTTCATCACCACTGCTTTTAAAACAGTGAAGGAAATCATCGTGAGGAAACCGGCATGTCCTAGAACCAAAAATTCGAAGACATGTGACATCTACTAAGCCGCACTGTGCCCGCGTGGTGGATTACGGTCCACTCCTTCTCACAGAGAGGAGACCTGTGTCCCTACAGTGGAAACATTATAGGCTGATTATGTATTTAAAACTATATATCATCTAGATCAGCTATACTCAAACTATGCTCTGTGGAGTCCTACGGCTCCGCAAAGCCTCCTTGGGGGCTCCGCAAAAATCATGTTCATAATGTAAAAAAAAATACTAAAGGTGTGGTTATTTTACTCTGCACCCTGAGTAAAATAAAATCTTATCGAAATATTTCAGCATAAAGTAAAAAAATATAAATGTAAATGTCAAGCAATATGATTATTAATAAAGAAAACCTACACATACAACCATTTTTGATTTTTTTAAAGCCCCGTCAAGTATTTCGTTTTCCAAAAGGATTCTGTCGCCATAAAGTTTGAGAACCAGTAATCTAAATGATCATAAGTACTTATGATTATAGAGAATAATCATCCAAATTTTAGATGATTAGTCCAGAGGGATTTTTGGCGATGCCATAAATTATTAAAATTTTTAAAGAGCGCCTTAGAGAATTTCATTATTAAAATAACATTTGCTCATGTCTCATCATTGCTATTAAGATAATATCAGGGGGGTAACCATCACCTCTTATAGCAGTATTATTTCAATATTACTTAGCGTGAGAAAGAGATGGAGCTATAAGTTTTGTATAGCTCCATCACTTTCCCACTGTGAAGTAATATTATAATAATACTGCTTTATGAGGTGATGGTTACCCCCTGGCGTCCAAAATGCTAGGTCAGACAGTTGAGTCAAAATTAAAATAAATTATACAGAGTATATACTCGTAGGTATATAGAGTCTGAGTTTGTGCCCGGTTGCTGGTATTAGGCTCGCCCCTTATTACCTGGGACTTAGATGTAACTGGCAAAATATGGGTGTAGCTATTAGTATAGTTCCACCTCTGCTGCCTAATACTTCGGAGAATACAGGCCTTTTTTTTTCGGATGGGAAATCATCAAATAACTCTTCCCGCTCTGGGCGGAGCGGGGGTGAGGGGGGGGAGGGTGTGTCATACTCTTAGGTACTGACTAAAACCCACCCGTATTCCTTCCTGTTGCCTGTGTTGCCAGAAAACCAGAATACCAGAAAAACAGAATTGCAACTTTAGATATTTTATACAAGGTGTAATTGCAATAACTGAACACCTCAATAACTGAACACACCAATCTACATGGTCTTCGCATGCTCTGACCAAGATTATGTCTGGACTTTAAAATAGACTGTGACCTCTGAGTTTGTTTCGGCCCTTCTTCTCAAAGTAGTCAGATAGGAAACGCCGGTCTAGTTTTTAAAATATGATTGACTTGTATAAGTGTTTGTACAAACCTACTTACAGAAATAAAATTTATAATTTTTGCTCATAGTCATAACATAACATCAGGCCTGTATTCTCGCCGCCGCACTATGGGGCGTGTGTTTCGTCTCAAAACTCCGTATCTCAGTTGTTTCAAAACTAATTGAGCTGTAATTTTACACACATACTCTTGGATGTATAAAGTTCAGTGTAAATAATTTTAATTTTGAAAATTCTGTTTATTAATTAATTTAAAAAATAAAACTTATAAAAATACATGCATTTTATAAGAAAAACAAAAATGGTTTTAATTTTAAATTTACTTAAAATGAAATAATTAAAAAAACGAGAAAAATAAAATACAAAATTCAGGAAGTTCCTACAGATTTTCGTTGATAGCAAGCAGGGCCTTGGCTTCATTTAAAAGTTCTTTCGATATTGTTTCTGAGGTATTTCTCAAACTTGATATACGAGTATATGGATCAGAAGTGTACAATAAGGTATGGAACACGTCTTCATTGGTAGCCGCTCTTGAACACTTTCTAGAATGATGAAGTCTAAACTTTTTGCAATCCTTATTTCGGGATTCTTTCGCGTCTCAATGATTTTTTCTCCGTGAATAAGTATTTTATGCACGGAGGAAGGCATATAATACCAATTATAAATATTTAAGTACAGTTGGGCTGTACTATATGCGTATTCACCAAACTTTTTTGAATTAATTGCCATTCCAGATGACATAGTTTGTAGTATTATGTACATTCGTTTTATAAGTTCTACGTCTACACCTGTAATGTCTGCAGAACAAGAGTAATTCTGAAAAAATCTCCAAGCTGTTTCCGTCATTACTATTTCCAGTGCCTTGTCGAGGTTTATCGACATGCAGTCCCATTTCCTCCCTAAACCGCTTTTGTACCAATTTTTTCTTTTCGTCTTTGTTTTTTTTTATTTTCCGGTGTAGTAGCTAACCACTTTTCAAAAGACAAGTTATAAGAAATATGTAAGATCATCTCCATACTCCTAATCCAAGCATGTAGTGTTGACAGTCCGTATTGAAATGAACTTTCGTTCACATCTCGTGTCCTAACTGCTTCTAAGTTATTCATTTGCCAAGGAGTAGCACCACAAACTGTACAAGAAGCGCTCGAACGAGTTTCAGTTAAAACTTGTGCTACTTTACCATCAATCATGGTTAAAAATAGGTCATGAGTAATTTCGATTACCTCGCTATTCTTATTTATCAGGGAAGGAGACAGATTTTGTATTTGATTGTTGATATCAGCCACAACAGACGCGTTTTTTTCAGGAGTTTCTTTGGAAAATTCTAACAATATAGGTGTGCAATATCTTACATATGAGCAAGTTTCATTCTTCCAAACAACAGTATTAGTTGTCTCATCTAGGAGTCTAATGGGTACAAGTGAAGCAATAAAAAGGTTTGCATCTGATATAAAATCGCTTTCTTCGAGCAAAACTTGCTTGTACTCACTCTGCCCTGATGACCCCGTCACAACCCCATTTACAGAATAGTTTCAACTTTCTTAAACCGTTTTTGTAAACTGAACCAATTAGTAATATACGTGCCACACTATGATCCAACAAGTCCTGCAGATTGACTTTTGCACTTATGTTAGTAATGGTTATGCTCGAACCTGGTGGGTAACACATCTTCTTCGCTTCGACTAAAGTTGTGTTATGTATATAACATTTTTTTTCTAATCGTTTTTTGAAGCAGTTCGTATAATATTAACGATTGCGGCCTCGTCCGTCTCACCCATAGACCGTAACTCCTGAGCATATGCATTGAGCACACAGTCCAATCCGTACTCTTGTATTAATTCCATGTTTTTTCGTTTTTTTGTTTTTTCTGAAGATTCTTCGTATGGTTTTGAGGGTCTGCCGCCACTACTTCCAGGCATATTAGGGTCATTAACCGTGACCCGACACTCTAGATTAACACGAAATTGACCATCTAACCAGCTGACGTTCTTATTTTCAAAGCGGTCTTTCATCCGAGATGCATTTCTCCAGCGTTCGTTACATTTAGATACCAACTTTCTTTAAATGGAGGAGACCACAGTAGCCATATCCTCTGGTGACAAATTGAAATTTTCTTGTAAGTAGTCTTCTATATTATACCCATTTATCAACAAATTGCACGACACTCGTTTACTACAAACAAATTCACCCATTATTCAAATTACTCAATTTTGCAAATAGTTGAAAATATGGTATTAACTGCTTTTTATGGCAACTGAATGTTTGACCAACAACTGTGAATGTTTCAGGGCTCACAATCCTTTTATAGGCCTATGAAATAGTGCTATGTGCAAAAAGATAAGATGCTAATAATTTGCACTCTTCCCATAACCAACCTGTTTTTATTTCGACCCTAATAGATAAGTGACCATATTTTATCAAGTAAGGTGGTCAAAACTGTATCAAAACCACAAAGAACTATTAATAATAATTATCACTCTAATGAACTGTTTATCAATTTGACCTTACTAAATAACAAATGATTTTATGAGAAATAAAAAGAACCTAATTTAAACCTAAAAAAAATATAATTTTTGGCACCGTATCAAAAAAAGTGCAAGTTTGTGCAATTTTTTTTTTTCTCCTTGCGTAAACTAAAGTATAAAGATCTTAATACAATAAATATCTCGACAGCGGCAAGCAGCGGTAAAGGGTAAATGTCTCGTTAATAAAAAATTACCATAAAAACATATAATCTTAAACTACATATATTGGTTAATTTTATTTTATCAATGCAATATGTATAATATTAATTATAAAACATTATAAGGAGATTATAAGCATTCCAAAAATGTATAATACTTGTACATTTATATAAAAAACTTTCGAGTAATGTGGCGTTGAATTGCAGTAACGTATTGTGTCAAAATTACGTTATTGAACAAGAGTTAGCTTTGATGCCTATTTATAATACATTATGATTAACAAAAAAAAAAAATGCGAATAGAAAGCTTATTTATTAGACTATATTAATTTATTATTTTTATTCCATAACAACGACTTTCACGTGAAACGGTTTTGAGACGGCTTTGTATGGGGCTTTCCCATAGTGCGCCGCAGGAGACGCCCTGGGCGTCGGGAATCCCAGGCGGATTTCCGTAGGCGCGGGCTTGCGGACGGTGAGCAATGGGTAGCTCACCGTCCGGTAAAGACCAGGCCCGGGTCGACGGCGCGTTGTATTCCACGCGCGCCTCAAAGAGATGTCGTCAGCACAAAAGTAGGGGTCCACCAGGGCCGATTCAATTCAATTCAATTCAATTTTATTCAAGAACAATTTACATTGTGTTTGAAATCACAAACAATATTAAAAAAATTACAAAAAAAAAATCACGATAATCAAAAATATAAAACCAACACATTCACAATACAATAATTATAGAAAATAAAACATTCAATACAATTTAAAAAATCCAATACTATTACAAGCTACTAATATTACCCAGTCTCGAATTATCTAATAAAAAAGAATTAAAAAAATTAAAACGTGGATATGTCATCGTCAATCGAATAGAGACATTTCTCCAATAGGAACGCCTTGAGTCTTGAGTTAAATGAGCTCTTGTATATTATAGTTTTTAAGTCTAATGGCAACCTGTTAAAAATCCGCACTGCTTGATATTGAGGACTATGTTGAACAATCTTAAGTTGGGGTATTATTTTGCTTTTAAAATCTTTCCTGCGCGTACTTTCCCTCAACTGTCTCTCCTCATCTGTTTCATAGTGAAACAGATATTTTTTAAAATTCACCAACAATACTAAAACATAGAGGCTGGGCACAGTAAGAATTTTTAAATTTATAAAGTGTGGCCGACAGCTCTCTATTTGGGATATTCGGACCATGGTTCGTATGGCTCTCTTTTGGAGTACAAAGGCTCTCTGGCAGTTATATTTAAAACTATTCCACCAAAACTGAACACTATATCTCAACCTTGATTCTATTAGAGTATAGTATACCATTTTAACGTGTTTTATGTCTATTTCATCCCTAAGACTGCGTAAGGCATAACACGCTGAGGAAATATACGAATCAATGGCTTGCAATTCCCTTTTCCAATTTAAATATTTGTCAATGTATACCCCTAGAAACTTTACCTCATTAACTATGTCAATTTTAACTTCATTAAGTGCGATCGTCATTTTGTCTTTATTACGAGCTGTTGTACTAAATAACATTACTTTGGTTTTTTCCGTGTTAGTTGTGAGCATGTTACTTTCAAACCAAGAATTAAAAACTGTCAGCACTGCATTAACCTTGGCGAAAAGCTCCTGTATGCCGTTAGCTTCATCTATTGCGTTGGTGTCATCTGCAAAGACTGTCAGCTGTGTGTCGGGAAATACGGAATTAATGTAATTAATTAAATCATTTGTAAATAATATAAATAAAATAGGCCCCAAAATCGATCCTTGGGGTACGCCCGCTACTATATCTCGTATAGAAGATTTATTGCAATTGCTGTTACTATTAGCTTGCAAATTACTAATATCAACATACATTTTCCTGTTTTTTAAATATGATGAGAAAAGTTGCAAAGTTTTGCCTCTCACACCATAATGCTCCAATTTTGCAATGAGTAATTTGTGGTCAATTGTATCAAAGGCTGAGCTAAAATCAAGGAAAAACCCAGCTACCCTCTTTTTCTTATTCAATTTACTAATAATATCTTCCACTAATGTATACATAGCGTCCCCTGTTCCGACATTTTTTTGGTATTCAAATTGTCTCAAGTGCAAAACCTTGTTTAAATTTAGATGGACCACAAGTCTACTCTTAATAATATTTTCAAAAATTTTGGAAAGAATAGGGAGCAAAGAGATAGGTCTATAGTTTTTTGGATTTGTTTTAGACCCCTTTTTGTGGAGTGGGATAACTTTTGCTATTTTTAACTGTTCCGGAAAGATACCCTCTAAAATGCACTTATTGTAAAATATTGTCAAAGGTTCAGCTAATATATCTAAATTTTCTTTAATAACCGCTATTGGAATGTCGTCGTAGCCACATGATTTCTTATTTTCCATACCATTAACTATTTTTACGATGCCTGCCGGGGTCGCGAGAAGGTACTAATGGGTCACCGAGGCCCCTGGCAACACAGGCAACAAGAAGGAATACGGGTGGGTTTTAGTCAGTAAGAGTCTGACACACCCTCCCGCTCCGCCCAGAGCGGGAGAAGTTATTTGATGACTTCCCATCCAAAAAAAAAAAAACGGGGTCGGTCAGTGAGAAAGATGAAGCTAGCTGCCCATTCCAAAGTGTAGTAGGCACCTATGGAGAAGAACGGACAAGAAAATCAACATATGGGTACAAAATATTGGTTACATCATTCATTTTGAAAATGAATGATGAGACGAACGCAAAACGTCAAAAGCGTCCGTAAAAAAAATGAAAAATAAAATATAGCCCTCCAGACCGAATTTCTGCCTTCGGCGCGGGAGATATACTCGTAGTCGTGCACAAATATGACATTATACCTAAGTATCTACAACTCTGTATCACAAATCCCTTTTGAGAATAGAAGCGTATTAATAACATATATTGGGTAGGCACTTTTGTTAAGTGCTGGCACCGATTTCAAAACAAAATTGTAGGCCCCTAATTTGTTTCGTACCTACGTTTGATTTCGTTTTGTTGTTTAATTTCGTGTATAATATGTATATAAAAATATTATTTCATAATTATGCGTTAATTTTTGTTTGAGGTTGATTAAACTTTTTTTATATTATTTTTTTATTTCGTAATTTTTAGTTTTAGATAAAAACTGGTATATTTGTTTGTAATAAAGTAGTTAATATATATTTTTTTTACATGCACTACAATTTGACCTGCCTCGTTGGTCTAATGGTCGCAAGCGCTACTGCTGAGCATGAGGTCCTGGGTTCGATTCCCGGGTCGGGCAAAGTGTTATTGGGTTTTTCCATCTGGAATTTCTCACTAGCAGCCCGGAGTCTGGATTTGTGCCCGGTTAATGGCAATAGGTTCGCCCCCTATTACACGGGACTTGGGCTCATGGAGAGCAGTGGTGGCCTAGTGGTAACGGCCGCGACTTACGAGTCTGTTGTAGATCGTAGGTTAGAATCCAGACAGGCGCTTTACTTTGTGTAAATTATTTCATCACCACTGCTCTCAAAACGGTAAAGGAAAACATCGTGCGGAAACCGCCATGTCCTAGAACCAAAAATTCGAAGAGATGTGACAT
Source organism: Atethmia centrago (assembly GCA_905333075.3). Taxonomy (NCBI): domain Eukaryota; kingdom Metazoa; phylum Arthropoda; class Insecta; order Lepidoptera; family Noctuidae; genus Atethmia; species Atethmia centrago. The sequence continues at coordinate 17,520,731 of HG995388.1, forward strand.
CTACCAACCCGCACTGGGCCCGCGTGGTGGATTACTGCCCACTCCCTCTCACAGAGAGGGCCTGTGTCCCAGCAGTGGGAACATTATAGGCTGATTATTATTTTGAGATGTTTTGTGTCAAAGGGACTTTAAAACCATTGGACTTAAAAGCTATAATTTAAAAGAGTTCATTTAAGTCAAGACTTAAAGCGTTTCTATTGGAGAAATGTCTGTATTCCTAAGACGAAATCCACGTTTTAAAAATCCATATTTTAGTCAATGTGAGACTAGGTAATATTAGTAAGTAGTGGCTTGTAATGTTATTCAATTATTTGTTATTTATATATATTATTTTTGTTATTTTCTATGATTTATTGTATTTTGTATTTTCAAACAAAATGTGAATTGTTCCTGAAATAAATAAATAAATTAATAAAATAAGTAGCTCGTATTAATAAGCCATGCCGCCACTCAAGTATTTGTCCATATCTTGAAAACTAGTGAGCCTATTTTGATGAAACTTGCACTGTTCCTTAAGTTGAAGTAAATGTGAGTCAATAAAAAAAATGGCGACAATTCGATTTATAGTTTCAGAGAAATGCGTGGACAAACATACATATATACTTACGTACATACACGTGAATAAAAAAAGGAGTGGTTTTATGAAACCACGATCCAAGTGAAACTTTTAATGCTACATGGTTAGCTGATGCGAGCCATGGGCGCCGCCATATTGGCTTTAGCTGCCGAGCGCCTTTCCCTTTACCCCTACTTCGCGGCCGGCTGTAATGCGACATGCGATAGATAGACGAAAAAACTTGCCGATGGAAAAAGTTATATATTTGTTTGGAAGCCCTAATAGATTATTATATGTGAATATATTGCTTTTCTAATATATTATATACATACGTATCGAATTGATCACAGGCACCAGTTTCTCACAAAGGTGGAATACAGCTGAGACATTTTCTTGTAAACATTAACTTTATGTTAGCTTTGCGAAGAGAGAATAAATGGTAATTATTATTATTATTTTTGTTTCTATATGTTTTCCTCGGTTCAGCCGGGTAGAACTGGTTTCCGGGTTGGAAAATCCTCATGGATGTCCTCCGCCCTGGGGTAGGCGGAGGGGTCAGTCAGACTCTTACTGACTAAAAACCACCCCGGTGTTTCCATCCCACACTTGCACCGGGGATCATGGGATCTAATGCGACTTCCACGATCCTCGGCTAGTGCCGGCCCGCCTCTGCGGGCCACCTTAAGTCTGGGGGGGGGGGGGGGGGTGAGGTGTTTAACCCCCCCCCCACGACGTCTGAAAGGGGCGCGCGTGGAACACTACGCGCCGCCACCTCGGGTCCAGTGTGATGGGGGGCGGCGGACGTCCTCAAGTCCGCCGTCCCTGGACCCAGTTAGGGGGGCCGGAAGAGGGCGTTGTCTGCCCTCTGCCTACGCCCGGTGCGCCTGCTGCGGGCCGGGTGAGTGGAAGAGATCTCCCGCTCCCGTTCCGCAGCCTCCTTCTGCGACACGACTGTTTCGCAGAAGGATACCACCGCGTCCCAGGACTCCTCGCTGCCGACCGTCAAATCGACCACGGCCGGCAGCGACAGGTCACTGCCCACTCCTGAGATGAGGGCACGGCATGGCTCCTCCCAAGCGGCACACTCTGCCAGCGTATGCCGCGCCGTGTCCTCCCGACAGTCGACGCAGTGGTGACACCGGGCGTCCGGCTCCCTGTTTATGCGAAACAGGTACTTCCCGAAGCAACCATGCCCCGAGAGCACCTACGTCACCCGAAACGACAGGGCGCCGTGCTTCCTCCCAAGCCAGGGCTCGAGCACTGGCCGGACCGCCTCGATGGTGGTGAGGCTGGCGGTAGGGCGTGAAAGCCTGTCCCGCCATTCCGCCACCAGGGCTGGCACGGGTCTAAGCCAAGTGTCCAGCAGTGGGGTTAAGTGTGGGAGTAATATTATAAGTAGACTGCATGGTAGACGAACCTATATTTGAGTGAAAGTATTGGTGCAAGTTGTCCGGCTCACACTGAAGAAATTTTCTACCTAGCCTGCATGTGTTAATAGAATCACTGCCTTCTGCAGCAGGTGGTAGGTGTTAGATGGCAGGTTAAGGGGACTAAGGGACTGATGAAGCTGTTTAGGAACTCCTGTTGTAGATAGCACTATGGGGACTATTGTGTGTTGGAATATTGATAACCTCCTTTTTTTGAAGTCTGTAATAATAGGTAACAATAATAAATGATGTAGTGCAGGTATTGTGAAAACTAAAATTACTAATGAGAAACAACGACATGTATATTATTTTGTCGCCCAGTTAAATTTAGAATTAACATGGGGATAATATATCACGAAGTCTACCTGATAATTAGCTTGTAACACGATAGGATTTAGCATTATGCTAATTACCTACATTAAGATTTGATCTCGTGATAGTCTCTACGTGTAACGTGGTCGGTAATTACTTAATGGGGCATATTTGCTTTTGATTAACATTATACCTGTAACTTCACGCCTGTTCCCTGAAGGGATGCGCAGAGAATAATAGAGGCGTAATGTTATGTTATGAGCATAAATGATAAATGTTTTTATTTCTCTAAGTAGGTTTGTACAAACACTTTTACACGTCAATCATATTTTAAAAACTCGATGTGGTCGGCGTTTCCTGTCTGATTACTCTGAGAAGAAATGCCGAAACAAACTCAGAGGTCACAGTCTCTTTTAAAGACAGACATAATTTTGGTCAGATCATGTGAAGACCATGGGTCTTTTTTTTGTGTTGGAAATTATCAAATAACTTATCCCGCTCTGGGCGGAGCGGAAGGGTGTGTCAGGCTCTTACTGACTAAAACCCACCACAAAGGTAACCCTTTTGGACTTTCCCGCGACCCCGGCAGGCATTGGCCCTAGTGGACTCCTATACTTGTGCTGACGACATCTCTTTGAGGCGCGCCTGGAACACAACGCGCCGTCGCTCCGGGCCTGGTCCTTATCGGACAGCGAGCTACCCATTGCTCACTGTCTGCAAGCCCGCGCCTACGGTGGCCGGAAATCCATCTGGGATTTCCGACGCCCAGGGCGTCTCCTGCGGCGGCTAGGGGCGAGAGGACGCGAAAAACGGTTTTAAACTTCCTTATAGTACGAGGGCGAGTGTATATTGCCATCGACCGGATACCAATTAAAACTACTGAGAAATCCTTATCTAATAGAAAAAACGGAAACGGTGTCGAACTCTTACTGATTAAAACCACCCGTGTTCTTTCCGTTGCCTGTGTTGCCAGAGGCCACGGTATCCCTTTCCAACTTTCCCGCGACCCCGGCAGAAATAGCACTTTGTCTGACCTGAGGATCGAACCCGGGCCCTATACCCATCAGCCACACTTGCGACTTTAAGGCAGTCTTTTGAGTGCTGAGTGAGTAGCACCTAGTACCAAGTACTTAGTACCTAGTACCTAATACCTAATACCAAATACCTAGTACCTAGTCCCTATTACCTAGTACCTAGTACCTAGTCTATTACTTCCTAAGCACAAAACCCGTATTTTCGGCCGAAGTTACGGGCGTTTTCTACTCCGTATCACCTACGGACATTAGATTACTTCGGATCCCGAACTGAGATTGAAAGACAACACGATTCGTTCGAAAATATGAATTTGTCACTTGTTTTGACGGATCAACTACTGTCGGACGCGCCCGTATCTACGTTGACAGACCAAGTAAGTGGATTTGGTCAACGTTTATGACGATGATGCATTGAACTATAGCAGAGCTGAGACTTACCCACAGTTCCCAACTTAAGATTTTAAGTAGCAACACGATTACGTCATAATTTATTAACCCAAGAGTGCCCCATATAACATGATATAATATCTATATCTATAGGTATATGTTATAAAGTCGCTTTTCGTGTCTGTCTGTGTGTCCACGCTCTTCTGCTAAACTGCTCAAAGGATATTGATGCGGTTTTCACCATCATTTATAGAAGTTATTCCAGAAGGTGTATGTGTAATACGTTAATATTAAACCACCATTTTTTATTTAATTAGCATATACTGTCCCACAACTGGGCAAAGGCATCCTCCAAGTCCTTCCAGGAGCCGCAGGAGACGCCCTGGGTGTCGGGAATCCCAGGCGGATTTCCAGCCACCGTAGGCGCGGGCTTGCAGACGGTGAGCAATGGGTAGCTCGCCGTCCGATAAGGACCAGGCCCAGATCGACGGCGCGTTGTGTTCCACGAGTGCCTCAAAGAGATGGCAGCACAAGTGTAGGGGTCCACTAGGGCCGATGCCTGCCGGGGTCGCGGGAAAGTCCAAAAAGGTTATCGAGTCCCCTAGCAACACAGGCAACGGAAGGAACACACCCGAGTTCCTTCCGTTGCCTGTGTTGCTAGGGGCCACGGAACACGGATGGTTTTTAGTCAGTTAGAGTCTGGAACACCTTCCCACTCCACCCAGCTCGGGAGAAGTTAATTGATCATTTCCTACCCAAAAAAAAAGTCCTTCCAGGAACTCTTTTCCCGTACGTCGTTGAATCATCCCTCACGGTACAAGTCCAAGTCATCTCGCCACCTCTTTCTGGGCTTCTCAAGAAATGAATTCCGTGAAGTTGTAAAAGCCGTGCGAAGCAGGGGCTGGTCGTTAGTATCGCATAAAATAATCATTATAACAATCAAGTTCTCGAATGATCCACATCCGGATCAGCACGTGACTTCTTTTTTCTAGGAATCGAGAATCGAGATGGTTGTGTTAGATATCGTTGAAACAACTTCAACGTTGAATTAGCTTTTCTTGTGACTTTGCTTGGAGTGGATAAGCTTAGCTATGATTTGTTTATTAGAATTGCAACGGCACGTTTTTGTAAAAATGTTTTAAAAAAATGTTTTTGTATACTGCCTGGCAATGCGTAGATATATTAAACAATTTTATTTACTCATAATCCATTTGTAATATCTACTGATTGTTTTCATACCAGTGGTTGCAGGAGCGACTTTTGCTGAAGTGCTGAACATTTTTTCAATAGTAGTCTGCCACTGAAAAAATGACCAGGCAGAAATTGCCTGGTTGAAAAAGAAATGAAGAATGAATAGTAGATTGTGTCACAAGGGACCAAAATAATGAGGGCGAGAGCGATTGTTTGAATCCAGAGCGAAGCAAAGGATTCTAGAGTAGAATCCCGAGCATAGCGAGGGGTTCTAGAGTAGAATCCTAAGCATAGCGAGGGATTCAAAGTACGACGCTCAAGTTTAAATAATTTTGGTACCTTGTGGGACGCTCTGCTTTTCATCGCCCTCTATGAGGAAAATAAATGAGGGATGCTTTTAGTAGTGACGAATATTTATATTTACATAAACCATTTACAAATTTATATTAATATCAAATTAAAATTGTCTGTAATATTTTGCAAAAAGTAATGAAAAAACGAATAATAAAATCCCGCGTATTTTTTTTTTATTTGGTTAACCAATGCCGCGTCGGCAGGCGCGCTTTTTTTATTAATGGGCAGGACTTTATCGAAGCAAATTGCGTTCAAACTTTTTAATTAAATAGTCTTCCAAATTCAAAAATCATTTTGTCATTGTTATTAAGTGCGCCGGAATGACCCATTTTGCTCGCACTTATCGAGGAACCCTTCACCTCTTTTCGAATAGATGGGAGGAAAATTACATTTATTTAGTACAGAGTCACAGACTTAAAGGCACACAACACAACACATTGCAAGTAAAAAAAAAAAGAAAACAAATAAAAAGTGTAAAAATAAACAATATTAGCAGAAAAATTAGCATAATTATAGTCGCAGTAAGTATCCAGAATTATTTGTAAAATAAAACTTAATTTCGATACAAACAGACTTTTACACAATAAGCAACACGTTAGAAAAGTTAGCATATCATCTTAGTGAAACAAAGTAACGTTTTTTCGCCTCTGAAACTAATTATTATGGGAACAAGGATTTTTGTTTGTTTTGCTTTTATTTCTATGTTATGCTTTGTAGTTTTAATTATTATAATAGCTGTTTCCTTATCAGACAATTTGAATCTAGTGTACCTAAATATTTCAACTAAAATTCTCTGTTTTTGTGACCTGCGAGTTAATTGCGTAATACACTATCAGTAGCAATGGGTTTCATTTTGATAGTTCAACAACATTCATTGCGTTATTTATTTTTTTGAGCAGACAAATTATTCGAACATATGAAGCAATGGATTAGCAATAGGTATACTTCAAAATCATTCAGATTGTTGTTGAAAGTGTGTTACACAATTAGGGTGCTGGTGTGAAATAGTGATGGGTCCCTCACTCATGAGGTCCCTCACTCTTTCAATTTCCGATCATGAGTACCTCAAACGAGGGATCGTTTGAGGTACTCATGATCGGAAATTGAAAGAGTTAAGTACTCGAATTTCCTCATTGAACCACCTCACCACACCTCACTCGTTCACGCGTCCTCAAAAATTAACATTGACAATATGAAATCGTGGCGAGGGGTGAGGCGAACGAGAGGTGACTCGCGAGTACTCGCGATGCTCGTGTGAACAGAGACTCGTGAGTACTCGTGAGTCTTTGTCGCGCCCGCCCGCCTCGCTCCCTCGTACGTTCGGCTGAATTCTGCTCGGGCTCACGAGTTATGAGGTGAATACGCCGTTGACGATTCCTCACCTCAAATGAGGGGTACCTCGTGAGGACCTCACGAGGTAAAGTGAGGTCCTCCCTCAACCTCAAATAAAATTGCTGAGTTACCCATCACTAGTGTGAAAGGACCAATTTTTAGGGTTTCATAGTCAACCAGGAGCCCTTTATCACCATGTCCGCCTGTCTATCTGTCCGTCTGTCTGTCTGCCTGGCTGTTTGTCTGTCTGTCCGCGGCTTAGCTCAGAGACTCTTAGTACCTACTAAAAAGCTGTAATTTGGCATGGGTATACATATGATTACCCATGCCAAATTACAGCTTTACTAATCACGCCGATAAAGTGGTAAAATAAAATCTAGAAAATAAATAATTGTAGGGTACCTCCCTTGCACGTAAAGTGGGGATGATCTTTCTTTTTTTCGTCTATCCCACGATGTGGGTTATCGTTGGATAGGCCGTCCAAAAATATTGCGTCCAAAAAAATAGTGGGTCTGTGACAACCATTTTCCGATTCAGGGATCCGTTTGCGTAATATTAAGCTTTAAAGTGCAAATTTTTGTTAGAGCTTAAGTGTGACCTCCTGCTAGCTAAATGGTTATTTTTGGATGTGTGAAAAAAATCATGGCAGTAGTATGTATAACGAATTTAAAAGGAAAACTATCAAAGCTAAGTACAAGTAAGTTAAACTCAAACTCAAAGCATTTATTTCAATTAAACCATTTACAGGCACTTTTGAATTGTCAAGGAGTCGGTCAGTTAGAAATATGAAGCTAGTTGCCCATTCCAAAGCGTAGTAGGTACCTATGGAGAAGAACGGGCAAGAAACTCCATGGACACTCTTTTAAATTAAATTGATACATAAAGATTAGTACAAAAATAATGTTGAAATTATAACTAAATGTGAGGACGATGTAAAATAAAAAAAACGCGCCCATAGTAAAAAGAGAAAAAAAAAAACAATTTCTAAATAAAATAATTACAAATAAGCCGAGGACGCCAAGAGGTGACCAGTCCCAACTAACGGCGCCCGTTCACGAGCATGACGCATGGATTAGCACCATTCAGCTCAACCATTTTGAAGGGAGCTAAATGATCCAACACACGCGCCACCATCAGCGAGACCTCTGAGTGAGCATGACTCAAATTGATTCCAATTAGATAAATTAATGAGTAATAGTCGACCAACTTACATTTGCAGTTGGAGAATTGAGCGTGACGTACATCGATGTATGGGAGAACATGTTTTTCAACGACAACGTTAAGTTTGATTTTGAGAAAAACTCATCCCAACTACGCAACCCATCATTGTGCGTGGTCCGACACGCACTTGGCCGGTTATTTAATTTATCAAAGACCGGCCATGCCGCAAGTATATTAATGTCGGGTGAGGGAGAGGCAAAATTCGCGCCCTCACGCCCTAGCCGCCGCAGGAGATGCCCTGGGCGTCCGGAATCTCAGGCCAATTCGCGGCCACCGTAGGCGCGGGCTTGCGGACGGTGAGCAGTGGGTTGCTCTCCATCTGATAAGAACCAGGCCCGGGTCGACGGCGCGCTGTGTTCTATGCGCGTCTCAAAGAGATGTCAGCACAAGTGTAGGGGTCCGCTAGGGCTGATGCCTGCCGGGGTCGCGGGAAAGTCGGAAAGGGATACCGTGGCCTCTGGCAACACACAGGCAATGAAATGAACAGGGAGGGGAGGGTTTTAGTCACTAAGAGTCTGACACACCCTCCCGCTCCGCCCAGAGCGGGACAAGTTATTTGAAAATTTCACACCCAAAAAACAAGGTATATTGATGGTGTAAATATTATTAATTATGTCGTTTTATATTATTTGGTCAAAAATGTGATTACTTTTCCTCTTAAACCTAAGAAATTACTCACTCACAGTTAATTTTACATTGTTGTTGTTATTCTTTTTCTTTTGCACGCCTCACAATGCTTCAGCTTATGAGTGCTCTACTCCCGACATGTCGCCTTGTCAAAAATTTCCAACATACAATCGATTCAAAGATCGTTCCAACAATCTATTTCCTTTTCGATATGTTGAGCTACACGATTACTGACAAATACTTGCACTGACTGGACAGTTCCACTCAACTTTGTGTGGTTCCTTCCGCAAAAGATCATTTAAGACATGGATCTACATGGTGCTCACATGATCTGACCAAGATTATGTATGAACTTGAGACTTTGAACCCTGAGTTTGTTTCGTTATTTCTTTTCAGGGGTAGTCAGATAGGAAATGTCGACTCCATCTAGCTTTTTTTAAAATATTTTTTTAGTATTACTTTTTACACGTCATATTAAAAAAAGTGTGTGACCTGTAGTGAAGTGTAGGTATTGATTCCGATATCCTATTTATAGAATAAACAATTTCATTTCATAGACCTCATCTAGCCAGATCACGTTATTGCTATAAGCAATTTCAAGCGGGTATTACTCGTATCTAGGAAATTCAATCAAAGGGTACAAGGAAACAAATGTGCGGTGAGGCACACCTTTTAAAAAGAATAGGTACTTATTATTATAAGAAAAAATCAGTTCAATGTCATAAAAAAATCCTGTTTAATGAGTGGTTTTGATTGATCAATAATCATGCTAATTCGGTACTTTGTTTTGCGGTCAGATCACTGATGCAAACATAAGACTTTTTGTGTGCAAGAACACATAAGTCGAGCTTTTATAAATATATAGTCGTGGCTAAAAGAAGATCAAAGGCTCGTGCAGACAGGCGCGACGCGACGCGTCACCGGTAGAATAATTTTCGTGAATTTTTCATAGAAATTGTCCCACCGGAGTCGCGTTGCGCCTGTCGACGGGAGCCTTAATCCATAAAAGGTTTGTGCGTATCAAAGGACCAACATTTTATAGTAGGTACTGCGTTTCCCATAAAAACAAATTTTAAAAGCTGGCATAAAAACTAGCCACTATAATTCACAGTTTTCAAGCATTCATTCACAATTTATAGTGTAGGTGAACTACCAATAAAGTAGTACAAACAAAAATAACATTTACATGCAAACAAGTGCCATGTGGACGTATCCGAGTTGTTTGTTGAATTAACACGAAGTGTCAATGAAAACAAAACAGAACAAAATGGAGTATGGACGTCCGGACTCGATGGGTACAAGGTATGTGGCTGAGTTCGGAATATAATGTGTCTTTTGAGTATAAAAATTGTTTTGTTTTTATTTTTAAAAATAGTGCCCTATGCTTGCAACTTGTTCTCGTTATTCTGGTATTTTATCGGGAAAAGCTGAACGTCTTTTTTATGGTATTTTTGTACGAGTACGAGACCAAAGTTGTCGTAAGAAAAAAACATGTCAGATCTGTATAGTTTCTGGTAGCGGTAAAAATATATGTTAATTTTGAACATATTTCTCAGAACTTGGTTTTTATCAAAACTCGTCAGTCAGTAGAATTATTTCAAAAATAGTTTAGAATTATTGTTAAATGTATTGGATGAAATAACTATATTCTTATGGATCTAATTTCTTCTTACTGGCGTAATGTGGGTGTACCACCACCTCTGCCTAACCTTTCGGGGAGAACAGGCATGATGTTATTTGTACTCTTATACAGGTTGAAATTGAAAACTTGCGACAAACTGAAATGGGACATTGTATACATCATTATTAACAACTTTTACTAAGGGACCAAAGCTGTAATCCCAAAAAAAAATCTGCTTTTCCTACATTTTGATGAGGTATTGCGAACATAAATGTAGGGGACAGCAGTTTTTTTTTTGGGATATTAGCTTTGGTCCCTTAGTAAAAGTAGTTCATAATGATGAGTACAATCTCCCATTTCGATTTGTCGCATGTTTTCAATGTCACCCTGTATAACATTCAAATCTTATCTAATACATTTCATCATTTGGATTTATGAAGAGATACAATGGTCCCTTTACTGAATTTATCCAAAATTAATTGCAACTTGGAAAACTAACAATATTCATGATAGAGCCGTCTGTGACGAAATAAACAGAAGGTATATTGGGCTTTTCTATCTTTATGTACCTATGTTCTTTTGTTTTGTGTGTACATGAATGAATAAAATCCCAATCCGCTCAACTTGAAACTAATCATTTCCTTGCAAACCGTAACATATCTCAAACCAAAATCTGAAACATTCCACAAGAAATTTTCCCAAGCACAAAACTCAACTTTACCAGGCGGTAAGGTTGATATTTGCGCGAAGGAAAACTGTCTTGGAATCTGAAAAGTCACATAAAACACCTCTCTTAAAGCCGCAAAACTCTCACTAGAGTTCACAAAGGTGTCTTCCTGTAGGCAAGACGTTTAAATTTGCACGAGTACCTACTTCTGGCGACAATAAGGCAATTGCTTGGAACTTTGATTGGGACACAATGCTGAGACGAGGTGAGCTGTTAGAGATATCTATCGGTATGGATATGTGTGAGTTCGTCTTTCTAGTTTGAATGTCAATGGCAGTATTGTGGACTTGAACTCTGATTTTCTGGTATACGTGGTAGAGATTTTGGGCAATATTTGATAATAATTTGAAATAATTTAGACTCTTGCGATTATAATTAATTATTCTCCTTAGTGTACTTTTGTTTTTGTTTTCATCTGTGTAGTTAGTTAGTCATTTAATTAAGTACCTATTGTAAATAGTTAGTTATGTAAATAATAATTGTATATGAGCATTTTTATTTTTCGAACTAATAAATAAAATCATCATCAGCCTAGCCTTTTCCCAACTACGTTGGGGTCGGCTTCCAGTCTCCGGAACCGGATGCAGCTGACTACCAGTATTTTACATGGAGCGACTGCTTATCTGACCTCCACAACCCAGTCACTGGGTAGCACGATACCCTTGGTAAGACTGGTTGTCAGACTTTTAAAATATATATTTTTTTAATTTTATTCCCCACATTTTCATTTTCGATGTCGTATTTTGGGCTTAGTGAAGGAAAAGCTCAATTTATTTAAAAAGACGATTTACATGATACAATTTCACTGACTACTAAAAACGATCATTTTTGGTTCTATGTAGAATAACATCTCACTTAGTCAATCCATAGAGAAGATGAAAGAGATGCTGTAGTAATTCAAGAGCTTTTGACAGATCTACTGCATACTCCCCAAACGCTCTAATGTATGAATTAATGAAATGCACTCACCCCAACGTGGTTTGACCAGACTCGATTACTCGAATGAACTCATAGATTCACACTAGCCCCTGGAGCCTCATAGACAGATAGATAGATATATAAAACATTTATTCAGTGCAAACACAAGACATAGTATAAGGCACTATGTATAAAAACAAGGTGCCAATGTACAAGGTGTCGTTTTGCATTCTCGTCAAATTTTAGAAGGTAACTATGCTAATGATTCTCGACACGAATCAATAATAAAATAAGTAGGTCTACTTTTTTCTAATCTGGAAATTGGCATGTGTGGGACACGCATGTTAAAACGCGGCCTGTGTGATACCACACTGTAACTGCCCTTTTACACATACACTCTACCTTATACGCATCAGGATTATTCAGTTCTGTGAAAGTGGTCTATTCTAAAATACTGTCAAACTTAAATACTAAAAAGTATGTATTAATTATTGAGCAGGTATCGTAATTTTATTTGATTATATATGTCTTTCATAGCAGACTCCTGAAATTTGACGAGGATTCGAAACGACACTTTGTACAAAAAGACAAACATACTTAAAACAAATAGAGTGACATACACTACATCATGGGACTACGGAGGCATACTCCTGAAACGCTTTAAACTGAGAAATGACTAGGAAGTTGATGCTTATTCCATCCCATTATTTTTAACACCACGTGAACTTCCGTCATCCGTACTTATGCCCATTTATTAAAGTTTTTAAAATAAAATAACATAAAACGTTCTGTTCTGTAAATTCAGCCTTTTCTTTGTCGTACTCACGTGTATACCTAGTTCTGTGCGTACAGTCATGTGTCAAATTAATTAATAGCGTGTCTGCGTTGTTAGCGAGCTATTCTAATGACCGTAGTGGATTTTCAGTGTTTTAGAGATACGCTCTTCTAACGCTTGTTAAGGGATAGTTTGTTCGTTTTTTCCCAGCTTTAACTTCAGAAATATTACTTTCGTAAATTTTAGTGATACGAGTTTCGTCATTTTAGCATGATCGGTTGGAATTATTTGTTTTGTTCAAGTTGAACTATTTCTTTGGTTCTTTTGAAAGTTCCGTTCGTTTTACCTGTTAAGCCCCGCGCGAGCCTCAAAGAGATGTAGTCAGCACAATGTAGGGGTCCACTAGGGCCGATGCCTGCAGGGGTCGCGGGAAGGTACTTATGGGTCACCGAGGCCCCCGCAACACAGGCAACAGGAAGGAATACGGGTGGGTTTTAGTCAGTAAGAGTCTGACACACCCTCCCGCTGCGCCCAGAGCGGGAGAAGTTTTTTGATGATTTCCCACCCTAAAAAAAAAGCTCCGCGCGATACCTATTCGGAGTCAAACAATAGAAAATCAATTGTGCCTCATTAGCTGTCCTTGACCAATTACTATCTTCTATATCCGCAGAAACCATTTTCATGAAAATATTGTTGATTGTAGCTTCTTTAATGTAAAATATTCGTTCTTACTAAAACTCTGCATCGGTAACTGGTCCTTGATTCATAATTACAAATGACTAGACCTCGTAGCATTAGACTGGAATTATTTCCTATGTTATGCTTAAGAAAGATCATAAAACAGCACAAGTTAGCTTGCCTTAGGTTAGAACTTTCAAATAATGATGATGTTTTTTTCAAAATTATCAATAGGTACCACCGCACCAATTTGAGATATAAAAAATAAGTCAGAGTTGCGAAAGGCCCACACTTTGAAGACGTGAGTGTGACGTTTTTGGACTTTCCTTATGCCGAAACAAATATTTAGTAACATTTATCCTTATTTTTAAAGCAGCTGTTTTTGAGTCAGAATTTAATTATTTTAAAACTAGTTTATTACTATCTGTTATGATTTTATAAAAGTAGAAATGTTTAAGTGACTGCAGATTACTTCACGTGAAGGATAAGCTTTCTAAACGTTACATAAAAGTATGCAGATACTGTTTAAATCATACTACTTACATATTCAAAGCACAAAAAATAACTGTAGCAACTGTTGGATCTGAATGGTAACACATTTTGGGCAGAAGCACCAAAAAATCTAAACTTACACATACTTTTTTCTTTTTTTTTTGCGTGGGAAATCATCAAATAACTTCGCTCTGGGCGGAGCGGGAAGGTGTGTCAGACTCTTACTGACTAAAACCCACCCGTGTTCCTTCCGTTGCCTGTGTTGCGGGGGCCTCGGTATCCCTTTCAGACTTTCCCACGACCCCGGCAGGCATCGGCCCTAGTGGACACTTGTGCTGACTACATCTCATTGAGGCGCGCGTGGAATACAACGCGCCGTCGCGACGGCAGGCATCGCCCTAGTGGACCCCTACACTTGTGCTGACGACATCTCTTTAGGGCGCGCGTGGAATACAACGCGCCGTCGATCCGGGCCTGGTCCTTACCGGACGGTGAGCTACCCATTGCTCACCGTCCGCAAGCCCGCGCCTACGGTGGCGGGAATTTCGCCCGGGATTTCCGACGCCCAGGGCGTCTCTTGCGGCGGCTAGGGGCAATGGGTTTCATTTTGACAGTTCAAAAACATTCATTGCGTTACTTACGTTGTTGAGCAGACAAATTTTTCGAACATATGAAGCAATGTAATAGCAATATACTTCAAAATAATTCATATTGTCATTGGTAATGGTGCCGATTCCCTTGTTCACAAACTAAACTAAATTTAAGTTCAGTGCATCTTTTTCTTTCTATTTCATTAAGAAAAGGACAGAAGATAAATTTTAGTTTAGTCCTGTCAAATTAATCAGCGCCTGTCACTACTCCATACAAGTTTAGACGTGATTAAAAACTTGCCTACTAAAATTACGTCAATTTACGTCAAGCGCTGATTAATTTGACAGGACTAAACTAAAATGTATCTTCTGTCCTTTTCTTAATGTAATAGAAAGATAAAGATGCACTGAACTTAAATTTAGTTTAGTTTGTGAACAAGGGAATCGGCACCAATGTGTTACGAAATTATGGTGCTGTTCACGAAACCTTCCTACCCTTAACCACCACACTAGTTTACGTAAAATATTTAAAAGTCTAATTATGTGAGATACAGTTCACTTGTCTACACGAGTCCTCACAAGTGACAATGCTGTGGTCGACGCTGTGAGCCTATTGTTGACTTCCTATTCCTTTAAACTGAAGTGGTGATAAAAACGTGAGTTTTTTTTTCTTTGATTGTACTTATTAAAGCGCTGTCAAGAGGTTCATGATCTAAGTAGGCTTGTGTTAAAAGAAAAATAGCCTAATCTATGTAGTTTGTGGTAGCGGAAAAATATGTTAATCCTGAATATAATTATTGCTACCAAAACACGTTTTGAAAAAAAAAAATACTCGATACAAATTAGCGACAATAATAGTAATAAAATATCAACGTGCGTTGGTATTTAGTTAATACAAGAACGTCTTATTTGAATGCAGAACTTGATTGTTTTTTATTTTCGATTATTTGAACTCAATTTTGAGTAGATATTAGTAATTGCTTCATATTTTGCAATATTTTTTTTCTTTGATTTCTTTTCTATGCAGGCAATAATCAAAATCAAATCAAAAGTCATTTATTCAAACTAGGCTGAGAATCAGCACTATTCGAAGGTTGAAAATTACATAAGACAGTCCACCAAAAACGCCCGCCCTTCACCACTTCCTTGTGCTTTAGCTGGGAAGAAGAAGTGGCGCAACAAACTCCCGAACAAAGTCCGACAGTGACCGCGCTTTAACTCTTGTCAGGGTCTTAAGTTCCATGGTACGGAGCGAGAGGGCATGGGCAGCCGTCACCTCCTTCTGCGAAGCAGTAATGCTCGCGAAGGAGGAGGCGGGACGGTTGAGGGAAAGGCACGTTTCGCGCCCTCTCGCCTCTAGCCGCCGCAGGAGACGCCCTGGGCGTCGGGAATCTCGGGCGGATTTCCAGCCACCGTAGGCGCGGGCTTGCGGACGGTGAGCAATGGGTAGCTCACCGTCCGGTAAGGACCAGGCCCGGGTCGACGGCGCGTCGTATTCCACGCGCGCCTCAAAGAGATGTCGTCAGCACAAAAGTAGGGGTCCACTAGGGCCAATGCCTGCCGGGGTCGCGGGAAGGTACTTATGGGTCACCGAGGCCCCCGCAACACAGGCAACAGGAAGGAATACGGGTGGGTTTTAGTCAGTAAGAGTCTGACACACCCTCCCGCTCCGCCCAGAGCGGGAGAAGTTATTTGATGATTTCCCACCCTCAAAAAAAAAAAGGGTCTTAAGTTGCGTTAGCTCGATTGCCTGATGTCTTGCGTTTATCTGATCGGATACTTCAGTCCAACGTTTGTATCGGATAGAATCAGTTATAATCTACATTTCTGACTTTGAAACATTTAGTAAAGAATCTTTCGCCAAATTACTCGTAATACATACTTTTAATAACTAGGGCAATTGTACAAAATTGTACTGATGATCCATTTTTGACCGCGAATAATCGTCCAAAGAGGCTTTATAATGCCAAACGTCATGAGGATGGGTCTAATATTTCATGAACGTCCGTCTTCAAACATCAGATTTACTATGCTATCAATAATGTTTTTTGATTTGCAAAATACTCGTAGGATAGAAGTTTTTGTAGTTATTAAAGGCTTTATTAAAATATATCTGTGGTATTAGCTATTTTGATTGCGGGTATCTATTATGTTTTGATTACCTACAAGAAAACAAAATATTGTTTATAAATTCTTCCAACCATCATATCTGTGGGAACAGATTTCTTAACAATTTTAACCTTGCGGAATGTAAGGTCATCTTTCAAATATTAGGTAATATCTCGTAAAGCATTTATTTGGTAGCAATGCAGGTTATGCAGGCAAAATATGTAATTTAAAAAAAAAACGAGTGAACTTTACGGTAGTCGCTTATGATGTGTAACATCTGACACACCTTGGTAATAAACAACTGAGCAGCGACATAAATTATCTTCAAAATTTAAAAAGCTAAATACTGTAATATTTATTCGAATAATTATTCATTACTAGTGGTCTCCCACTGTTCGAAATGCGATTTCCTCTACTTACAATCTATGTATATAGTACTTACTAATTATTATAGAGTACTTACTTATTCCACGTTCAAGCTGTCACTTCCTGTTTTCCGTCCCTTTTCACGAACTCACAGAAAACGAGAGGAAAGATCTTACACATCAATAAATTCTTCAGTTATTCCTTAGTTTTCGTCGATAATAGAATCTTTTAGTCTTTTATTACTTTTCAATATTAACTTCTCCCATGTTTTTTTACCAAGCTTCTCGCTTATCTTTTTTATCTAATAAAACATTACGATCATCTTACCTCCACGTGACTACATATATCACAAGTTTTTAAAACAAGTTTTGTCCTTATGAAATCATAGGAAATACCATCTTCTTTTTTTTGACATTGGCATCTTGCAGTTGACTTTGAGAGGTCGTCACTATTCAACCGGACTATCCTGTGGCTGCCTTAAGCGGACTCAAAGCCTCCAGCCAGGGGCGAAATTCTTACATTAATACAATCTTGCTCTTTGTAGAGTTATTTAAAAATAATGTTATTATGTTATAAACAGATGTTGAGTCCATTTGTCTGCAGATTTTTTAGATGTTGGCGTTGATTGTTGAAGTGCATGTAAATATCAACTAGACTAAGCGTAATCAAATCAAATCAAAGTAATTTATTCAAACTAGGCTGAGAATCAGCACTTTTCGAATGTCAAAATTACATAAGACAGTCCCCATAAACACGATAAAGTAAAAACAAAAATAATTTGATGTTTTTTTTTGTGGGGTCATCGACCTTAAGAAAAGAATAGAATATAATACTCTTTATTATGTACACCATAAAAATTACACATGTAAATGTGGAACTTTTTCATAGGGTGACACAATGAGCGGTCTTATCGCTAAAAGTGATCGTTTATTGACAACCTTTGGATGGATTAGGGGGGAAAGGAGAGACAATACTGCAGGTAGTGGTGTACCATTTACGTCTATATAAATACATACATATATAAATCATATTCAAATTATATATATAATATATTCAAAAATAATCATAAAACTAGTGTTAAGAACAAAAACAGGTGCAAAGAACAAAGAAAATAAAAAAATATGTTTAAGGACACAGATAGTGTTTTTTTTTACCATAATTTACAAATGGACAGATATTGAGCACGCCTTATCGACACGGGCAAGGCGTTCCACAACCGTACTGCTTGAACTGTAAAAGATTTATCATAGAAACTGGTGAAATGCATCGGCCATCTCTAGTCTCAAGTTTTCCGATGACCTCAGGTATCTATTATGTGTGTCATTTAGGAACTTGAAACTTAAGTAGTGTAGTCACTTGATATATCAATTTAAAAAAGCTGTTGTTTTTGCGTAAACTTCACAGACGTGGTTGGTGTCCATACCTAAACACGATAAAACAAAACAAAGTGGATTTTCTAAACTCATACTTCATGTAGCTACACTGCCATCTGTTGTTGACCCCGCAAAAAAAAATCAAATCTTTTTATTTTTATGTAATCGTGTTTACATATCGATACCCATCACGTCTGCAGTTTCGCTAGCTACTTCAATTTGACCCGTAGTTATTAACGAGCATATAAGCGTTTCTGAAAGAAACAGCAAAAACAAAAATTTGTATAAGGCAAATTTGCCAAATGGCCAAATTTGTGTATGGTTTAATATACAAATTTACTATAGAGAATAGTAAAGGTTGCTGTTATGATGACAAACAATTTTCTTAAAACTGTTGTCTTTCACTCCAGTAGTTGCAATAGTTTACGGTACTATGGTTCGTTTTTTAATCCCAGATACTAATATGACATTTCAAATGATTGTTGTTCGTTTTTTTCAATTTTGAGTTTGACATTTGCAATTTAGTCTCCGAGATTAAAAAACTGACTTTAGTATTGTTATTTTGCATTGGGACGAATAAGACGAATTGGAAAAGTACGTGGTCCTTACGAGCGAATAACTATTATATGTCCACGTAACGTTTTAATTTATTCATACACATAAAAGTAAAAAAAAAAACAGTCAGACAATAATCGTTTCTTGCAATGAACGTAGGTCATTTATAGTATGCATCGTTCTGACTTGTTATCCTAAAGGATTACAATGGAGAATCCCGGATTAAAGCTCGGATTTAATTATTTTAGTGCCAAAGAGGCGATCCGATTAGATTTGCTTTTGGCTTAATGGAACTGAGAATTGATTCCGACCGATAACAATTTGGGCCGTTCAATCTGGTCCTTTGGAAATTATTGCGTTTACTGTGTGCGTAAATATTATTGTTATTTTCAGTAGATATAAAATTATTTTCTTTGCGGTTTTTAGCTCTTACGCAATCATGTTTGTCTCGAGAGGTTTGCTAATAACTAAAAACTCTGATCAGCAATATTTTTATTTATTTAACTATTAATTTATGGACCCACATATTATAAACAGATAAGAAGAAAATAACAGAAAAATACGTAAACGTACGTACGTACGTGTACGTTGACTGTAATGATTCAGGTATTAGCTACTGACGTGTTGTTGCATTTTGTTTTTTTATTCGAAATGACCTGACTCTTGTTTTGCAATGATGTCGTGTGTGGAAAATACGCCGTCATCTCAAACTATGTGGGTGGGTAGGTGTAAGAAATTCTTTCTGGGGATACCCTACGGTGGTAAAGTAACTACATCCATACAATAATAGGACGATTGTTTTTATATAGGTACTTACATATTTGCAATTTCATTAGCTCATCTGTGAGTAAATACTTACCGCAATAATTATTGATTTTCCAGATGGCTTATTGGTTCTAAGTATTGACTGTAGGTTATATAATCTGTCTTGTATATAGAAATGTATGATGTTAAAAGATACAATAATTTGTGTTTAACTCCGTTCAGCTTTTATCACGCCGCCGTGTAGTTTTAGAGTCTCCTTATCTATAAGTGTTTTAAGGCTATTACTATTTCTACGGCGGGGTATCTCAGTATCAATTAATATTACCAACAACAAAAACAATTGTAACAATAATTTTTATGTAGGTAGTCTTGGTTAATTCTTATCAAATAATGAAAAGCACATCCAAAGAGCATAACTTTCAGGCTTGCGGACGGTGAGCAATGGGTAGCTCACCGTCCAGTAAGGACCTGGCTCGGGTCGACGGCGCGTTGTATTCCACGCGCGCCTCAAAGAGATATCGTCAGCACAAGTGTAGGGGTCCACTAGGGCCGATGCCTGCCAGGGTCGCGGGAAAGTTCGAAAGGGTTACCGAGGCCCCTGGCAACGGAAGGAACACGGGTGGGTTTTAGTCAGTAAGAGCCTGACACCCTCCCGCTCCGCCCAGAGCGGGAGAAATTTTTGATACTTTCCCACCCAAAAAAAAATAAGAGCATATCTTTGGATTGTACTTAATAAGATTTGTTCCATGAACTTTTCCATAAGATATTAGTTGTTATGGAACGAATCTAATTAAGAGATATGGATTAATGATTCTAATGATTATTATTCTGTAAATACTTATTTGTTATGGTCGCGAATCATATTTTAATCAAGATACAACCTGCGAATTGCAAAAACCGTAAGAAAATTTGAATTTCGCGGTCTACCACTGCGCTTCGATCGGCGCTGACAAGACACAATTGACCAAAATAGGCTTCTCTTAAGAAAAAAAAATTGCCAAATCTGTATAGTTTGTGGTAGCGGAAAAAATATATGTTAATTTTGAACATATTTCCCAGAACTTGGTACAGTATCGAGATTTTTTATCAAAAAACGTTTTGATAAAAATCTCGATACTGAAAAAAAACATCGGTACAAACTATCGTTAAACTTACCTCTTACGTTGAGTTCTAATCCAAAATATCTGCATTAAATATCAACATACGTTACGTATTCAATTAATAACAAAAACGTCTTATTTGAATGCAGAACTTGGTTGTTTTTTTATTTTCGGTTACTCAACTCTATTTTGAGTAAATAGATAATTGCTTCATATTTTGCAATAAATTACAAGCGTTGTGTCATCGCGCTTCTCTTTCTTTTCTATGCAATCTGACAGTGACCGCGGTTTAGGTGTTGTCAGCGTCTTAATGTAACGTTTTATTTTGTCTTCTTGCTACAAGCCTCATTTTGCCGTTCTAATTTTCTAACACATTGTCTCACACGATCGTCTTGTTGGTAACAAATAATTACCTAATTAGGTAGGTAAGTATTATTTTTGGAAAAACTCACTGAAGAAATACCGTGTAGGTAATACCAATATTCCACTCGTTTAGGACTTCCACACCTCTGCTCTCCGTGCCTTAGAAAGCACGTTTAGCCTGTCATTCGGTATCTTTAACAGTCGCTACGGGTTGTCAGAAGCTCGAAAGTCTGACAACCAGTCATACCAAGGGGTATCAAGTTACCTAGTAACTGGGTTGTGGAGGTTAGATAGGCAGTCGCTCCATGTAAAATACTGGTATTCAGCTGAATCCGGTTAGACTGGAAGTCGACTACCACATAGTTGGGAAAAGGCTAGGCAGATGATGACTAAAAATGTTATAGAAGTCACAATACCGCAAGAAGGTATCGTGTTACCCAGTAACTGGGTTGTGGAGGTCAGAAAGGCAGTCGTTCCATGTAAAATACTGCTATACAGCTGTATCCGGTAATCCGGTTTAACTGGGAGCCGGCCCCAACAGTTGGGAAAAGGTTAGGCAGATGATGACTAAGAATGTTATAGAAGTCACAATACCCCAAGAAGGTATCGTGTTACCCAGTAACTGGGTTGTGGAGGTCAGAAAGGTAGTGGTTCCAAGTAAAATACTGCTATTCAGCTGTATCCGGTAATCTGGTTTAACTGAGAGCCGGCCCCAACAGTTGGGAAAAGGCTGGGCAGATGATGACTAAGAATGTTATAGAAATCACAATACCCCAAGAAGGTATCGTGTTACCCAGTAACTGGGTTGTGGAGGTCAGATAGGCAGTCGCTCCATGTAAAATACTGCTATTCAGCTGTATCCGGTTTAACTGGGAGCCGGCCCCAAACAGTTGGGAAAAGGCTAGGCAGATGATGACACAAAAACAAAAACCTTGGTGTTTATTACGATACCTAAGTACAATGATATAATAAACATCGACACTGATTAATATTAGGGAAAATCAGGGGTTTTTAGTCAATCTATAGAAATAAATAAAATTGAAGTTTGTTCGTAATGCCAAAATAACAGCTTTTTACTAAATGAATTATGAAAGTACGAGTATATACGGTACTTATAACAAAAAACTAGTTTAATTTTTTTGTCTCTCTGTTCTGGCTAATCTCCGAAAGGGCTGGACCGATTTTGACTTTTACTGGCAGATAGCTGATGTTTTAGGGAGTAACTAAGGCTACTTAAAAAGCGTCATGAGGGCAGCAGCGAGTTTATAATAAACATCGACAGTGATTAATATTAGGGAAAATCATGGATGTTTTGTCAATAAATCAGAAAACTGGTAGGTGCTCCGTAGGTTTACGCGTCAGGAAAAATCCTTTTAAAATACTTGTACCTATAAAAATCACTGGTAACACATTTTATGTTTATGAATAAATTAAAAATAACCTATTTGCTTATAAAGCGCCACATTATTTTCCTATGCCCTCGAAAGACCAATAAAATTACAAGTTATAAACTAATCATTTGTAAAGTTTCTATTTTCGATACACGCGAACTTCTATTATGACATTGTAAATCACAAAGATGAAATTTTAAGGAAATTTCTCGCCGATTGATCGACATTTCACGTGACCAGGGCCTCAAGTCTGCTATTACAATAGTGTCAGAATGGTCTGTTGCGGTCCTCATTAATGACGCCATTATATTAGTAGATTACCAAACTTGTCAATATCAACATTTATAAAATCAATGATAGACCATTCTAACACTATTGTAATAGCAGACTTGAGGCCCAGAGGGCTGGCTCGTTCTTTGGTCAAAGAATTAGCATTGCCATTCAACGTGGCAATGCTGCCAGTCTTCTTGGCACGTTTCCGGATGACGGCGATACGGACGAATACTTTGACGTTACGTGTCTTTTTGTTTTTTGTATTCATTTATATATGTATATATGTAGTTAGTAATATAATTTAGTACCTACCTAAAGTAAATAGTTAGTAGTATCGATATTGTATATTATCTAAGTTATATTACTTTTAAAGTTGAATGAATATGAATTGAAGATTAATTAAATTGCTCAAAAATTAAACCTGCCTAGCCTTTTCCCAATTATGTTGGGATCGGCTCCCAGTCTCACCAGATACCGCGGAATACCAGTTTATAACATGGGGCGACTGCCTTTGTGACCTCCACGACCTAGTTACTTGGTAACACGATACCCCTTGGCAAGACTGCTTGTCAGGCTTTCGGGCTTCTGACTGCACATAACGACTTTCAAAGATCTACGAATGTCAGCCGAGACCAACGGCTTAGCGTGCTTTCCGAGGCACGGAGGGGTCTCGGTATGTACAAAAAAATTGGTTGTCTATAAAGTCGGTATACGAACGATTTTTACGTGATAACAAGAGAGAGATGTGTCACAAGCCGAACGCTTAGGCCGATCGTGCCTCTCTATCGCTAGTTCTGCGCTCTCGCTTGCACGCTCGGCTCAGGCGGAAAGTGATACTTTCGTGCTGCCGGCGTTCATCGATTTATAATACGTTATCACGTCAATAAACGAACCATCCACCGACCGACCTCGGCAAGCGGTGTTTAACCTTGAAGGTCGACCCGTGCGGCTGTTATTATTTAGCCAAGATGAAAGAAGTTGCCTAGAAATTCACCACACTTGACTGGCAGAGTGGTTCATACACCATTTTGTGGACGCCTAGTTAAAAGGACAATTTACAATACTCAAGCTAAATATTTATTTACATGTAAGTGATACGGTGTGTAATAAACACTTCAAGAATGTGACCTGTTTCGTAAACTCGGTACGTAGCTAAAAACATGTTCTTAATTAAATCCGGCGACGAGACGTAGCGATTTCGTAACTGATACGGATTTGTTAGTGTTTCAGTTTGAGCACAGTTTTGAGAGTAGCTAGGTACACGTAGTGAGTGATTTAAGGCGAGGTATAAGGGGTAATTAAAGAAGAATAGAAGGTCAGGTTGGAGAGCTGACAGCTCGCGTCATGAATGTGGAAGTTTAGAATCATTTGCCGACATTAAATATATCTTTTGACATTATACTTAAAACTGTTTGACATTAGATTTTAAACTGTTTGACACTTAAACTTTGCTTTAACTAACAATTCATAGATTTATTTTGTTTTTTTTTTGTATTATAAATATATTTATTTACATAACCAAATTACTTGTGGGCGAAGCCCTTAGGACATTACCTATGAGACGTGACGTGCTATGGATTGGCGACAAAAAGGCTGGGGAAGCAACACTCGAAATTTTGCGGATTCCTAAGCCGCCAAACCGAATAGGGAGGGATGCTTGTAACCAAGTTGGTTCATTGAGCTGAATATTTAAAATAATTTCTAAACTAGTTTTGACTAAATCGTCTATTGGTGAAAGCAAATTTGGATGTTTCCAAAAAGGGCTACAGCGAAGCAGATAAGTAAATTTAGGGATAAAAAGTTAAATCTTTAGAATTATAGGAGCATAATGAGGACTGATTTCGAGTATTTGTATCTAGATTGCATGTTGTCCTGTATTCAACACAATGTGAATTGTTTATGTATAAATAAAATGAAAATGATGTAAAAACTTCTTCAAATAAAATCTACATACATACATAAACTCACGCCTTCTTCCCATGAGGGTAGGCAGAAACTATATAACGCCACATGCTACGCTCCTTACATACTTCTTTTGCTTCGTTTACGTTCATTTATAAATAAAATCTAAAAAAAAATAATTGTAGGCTACCTATAATTTTATTTTACCACTTTGTAGGCGTGATTAAGGTGCTGACAAGACCCAATTGAATAAAATAGGCTTCTCTTAAGAAAAAAAATTGCCAAATCTGTATAGTTTGTGGTAGCGGAAAAAAAAATTGTTAATTTTGAACATATTTCCCAGAACTTGGTTGTTACCAAAACACGTTTTGATAAAAAAATCTCGATACAAACTAACGTTAAACTAACCTCTTACCTTGAGTTCTAATCCAAAATATCTGCATTAAATATCAACATACGTTACGTATTTAATTAATAACAAGAACGTCTTATTTGAATGCAGAACTTGGTTGTTTTTATTTTCGATTACTTAACTCAATTTTGAGTAAATAGATAATTGCTTCATATTCTGCAGTAAATTACAAGCGTTGTGTCATCGCGCTTCTCTTTATTTTCTATGCAATGTGACAGTGACCGTGGTTTATGTATTGTCAGCGTCTTAATATGTATAGTTGTGTATCCATACCAAATTACAGTTTTCTAGTTCTAAGGGTCTCTGAGCTAAGCCGCGGACAGACAGACAGACGGACATGGCGAAACTATAAGGGTTCCTTGATGTCCACTGGTTTTTCAGGGTTCTTAAAACCAGTGGATTGTTTGATAGGAATAATTACGAGATTAATAATATAAGTACGCTTTTTATTTATTGTTAACGTCACGTTACCTACTGTGGTAGCTGTCGAACTAAGTTCAGTTAAAATGTAATATATTGTCAAATTTTTTATTTACCTAAAACTATCTCTAAGTATTGCGGTTCGGTTAAACGTGCTGATTCATCCGGTCAAGGCCACATCTAATAAATCATTTCATCACACAATACGATATGATAAACGTATACGTTTATGATAAACTAGCTAGACTAACTAACTAAATTTCGAAAAATATCCCACGGGAACGTACTGCCGGGATTAAAAGCAGTAAATCATATGTCTTAATCCAGGTTATTAAACTAGAAGTTAGGATTATTGACTAATTTGAACAAAAAATGCTAATTGTGACCTAACTATAATAGTTAGATATATAGCCTCGCGGACTTTAATGAGGGTAATGATGAGTACTATAAACATGTAGCACATAATTTTATCTATCATCAATAGTTTTCGCAGCGCACGCCAAATAATAACTTTTATAGGCAAATTTTTGATACCTTGGGTTACATTATTGTGATTTTCGTAGGGTTCTCTAATTTTTTTGAAAATAAAATACAGCCAATGTTAATCGCTGATAATGTAGCTTTAGTTTTGAGCTTTAGTTTTGTTTTTTATTCATTACAAATAAACAAAACATCATATCTTTTCTCTTTTAATATTAGTGGTATAGACGAGGCTCCAAGGACCACAAAATAGTGAATATGAGAAATATTTTGAAACCATAGCTCAGCTTTATCATAATTTCGTTATGCCCTTTCATATATCTTTAGGATCTAGCATCAATATCTATAGGTAGGTACCTATAATAATTATATGTAAATGGCTCAATCTTTGGCCAAAGAATTAGCATTGCCATTCAACGTGGCAATGCAGCCAGTCTTCTGGGCACGTTTCCGAATGACAGTGACGTGGACGAGTACTTCGACATCTAAGTGTCTTTTTGTTTTTATTTGAATAGTTATTTAATTAGTCATTTAATTTAGTACCTCGTGTACATAGTTAGTTGCGTCATATATTGTATACTAGCTGCGCCCCGCAGTTTCACCCACATAAGTCTCAAAATCGGTTCAGCCTTTTTAGCGTGAAAGCGTAACAAACTCACTCTCGCATTTATTATATTAGTTAGGATTAGGATAATCATACCCACAAATAAATGTATCATAAATTATAAGTTAAAATAGTTTTTCGTGTCTGCCTGTGTGACCGTGTTGTTCTTCTAAACTACATTTATGACAATTTATTTCAATTTATTTTAAGGTTTATGTGTTTAATACTTTACCATTAAACTTACATATAAAGATCTCGATGTTTTGTCAAGTCGTAAAACCAGTTTGAAGCAGGGGGCGGTTCGCTAGTTAATTATTAAACTACGGTTCTTAGTAAGTTCCCTTCTTGGCTATGTCTGGTCCGTTTGTTCCGAGTTCCGGTCACTTCCACTTTGAGTTGTTTAATGTAATGTCCTGTAGGTATATTTGTTATGGCTCTGACCTCAAGATCATTTGAATTTCGCGAGCTACCACTGCGGATACACCTTAACTATGAGGAAGTGTACCTCATGTGGTGCCAAACAATGGAAAATCAAGTGTGTCTCATTAGCTGACCTTGGTCGATTAAGGGTTACATTTGGGCTTGCGGATGGTGAGAAATGGGTAGCTCGCCATCCGATAAGTACCAGGCCCGGGTCGACGGCGCGGCCCCTGCAAACACAGGTAACGGAAGGAACACGGGTGTGGGTTTTAGTCAGTAAGAGTCTGAAATACCCTCCCACTCCGCCCAAAGCGGGAGAAGTTATTTTATAATTTCCCAACCAAAAAAACAGGGTTACTTTGGCTTCGTATATTTGATGACGTAGGCTGAAATTTAGATAAGAGTTGCTGAAGGAATTCGTATTTTCTTTCGTTCTGTGGGCCTAACCCGAAAGCGCCAAGAAAACGTAACGTAAATACGATCGAAATTTGAATCGAAAATACAAAGGCCTTTTGGTTTAAATTTATGTGACAAGGACAACGTATCACCCATAGATTTAAATAAAATCTTAAAACTTATTAAGTGTTAATTGCGAAACGAGTCTTTTCAAATAATAGAAATTTGTAGGTAGTAGTTAGTATTTCTTTTAAATTATTATAAAGAAGTAGGTAGTGAGTAATTTTTGCATCGTGTTTCTGAGAAAATTAACCTTTTTTCTTTCTGTATTTTAATTAAACACCGTTTGAATTTTTGTTCACTCACTCGTTCGATCACTCTATCAGCGAAACTTTTAAACCTTCGTCAGCTTTGAGTTTATAAAAATCACTCACTTGTTCGATCACTCTATCAGCGAAACTTTTAAACCTTCGTCAGAGTTTATCAAAAATCATAGTTTGGTTTCCAATATCCTATGATCTTTATCCTGTTGTTCTATTCATTTCATTACTCTATAAAGACAGACCAATAAAAAACAAAAACAAAAGAGTAACGCAATCTATTTTGGTAACTTCATTCATGCTTACAAATGCATGGTTACTCACGTTCATAAATCAGCTTAGCTACTACTCGATGTCATCGGTAATCTGTATACGAGAGGTTAACTTCGAAACTAGTACGACAACCCCGAACAACATTAACAAAAAAAAAAATGTGTGAATAAATGTATTTATTTTGGTTATATTTTGAGGTTAACCCGCTGACACAAAGATAAATAATGGGTGATAATTGGTGATAATAACTGTATCTATTTTAGTACATATTTTGGGTTCATTAACCCAAAATATCAAGAATTTAAACGAGACTAGCTGCTATCTAAGGTTTCGTTCGCGTGGCTTTTCTAAAATAAAAGTATCCTAAGTTACTGCTTATAACATCAGCTAAATACCAGTCCCGTCAAAATTGGTCCAGCCGTTTCGGAGATTAGCTGGAATAAACAGACAGACAGACAATAATTTCAAAAATTGTTTTTCGTTGTACCGTATATACTTTCATATGCATTTAGTAAAAAGCTGTTATTTTGCAGTACTAATAGACACTTCCAGTTTATTTAATTGTATAGATGAAAGAGGAAAATATGTTGAAAAAAAGATAAAGGCAATGACGTCAATGTAAATCTTAAAGGTAAATCTCTAAAACAACTTCGTAACTGTGCATGTGGGTTTAGAAGCGTTATTCCATTAGTGACGTCTTTGCTCACCTTTCTTTGGTTATTAAATTAATATAGATATACAGGTTGGTCCAAATAGTCACGTCATAAAAAATAGATTCCTCATGCCCAGAAGTATCCGAAAATGCCCCTCGCATGTTTCGCTATTCTTGATAGTTTAAAAGTTATGATTATTTAAAAAAAAACTTGAAAATTCAATGGGAACCGCTTTAAAAAATATCTATCTTTTTTTGCCACGGCTTTTTCACATTATTTTTTTACAATTTTTATTGTTATGGAATATTATTCAGACATACAATAATCATCTTCCTATCATTAATTCAAGATACAGACATTTTGATCGAAAAGGAGGAATTTACGTTCGAGTGATACAAAGGAAATTTTTAAAAGTAATTATAATTCGAAAACTATCAAGTATCGCGGAACATACATGGATTATTTTCGGATACCCCTGGGCATGAGGAATCATTTTTTTTTTAATGACGTCTCTATTCGGACCATCCTGTATATACATTATCGCTCTGTATTTATCACACTCCAGCGCAATAGTTATTTTCCTAATATAAAGAAGGATCAAGAATTGTTTATTGGTTTTTCGTGTTTTCTGACCACAAAAACAAATTTTCATCACGGTGGTTTCCTTCAGCATGAGTCAGTGATGTGAAAGATTAAAACAATTGTTTTAGAATTGAAAAATTTGGACATTATAGATCTTATGCCACAGTAGGTATTTGGTAAAACCTCGGGCCAGCACGACAAATTTAAACCAATTTCAATTTATTTCAATTTATTTCT
This sequence comes from Atethmia centrago, assembly GCA_905333075.3. Taxonomy (NCBI): domain Eukaryota; kingdom Metazoa; phylum Arthropoda; class Insecta; order Lepidoptera; family Noctuidae; genus Atethmia; species Atethmia centrago. Next base: position 17,549,967 of record HG995388.1, read on the forward strand.
CAATATCAATATTGGACAATTTTTTGCATTGCCATCCAACATGGCAACGCTGACAGCCTTTTGGGCACTTTTCCCACTGACAGCAATGCGGAAGAATTTTTTGAAAAACTAAAATACTTAAAATAATAATAATTATATAAAAAGGGAGGGCAAAATATCATAGGGCGTCAAAAAATTCGTCCGCATCGCTGTCAACAGGAAAAGAGCCCAAAAGGCTAGCAGCAATGCTGCTAGTCTTTGCTCAAGCTGATTCTTTGTCCAAAAAATAGACAAGCCCTCTGGTCACGTGAGCAGTCGAAAACACCTTTTTTTACGCCCTGTATTTTTATACTGTGGTTAATATCTTAACCACAGAAGAAAAAAATATGTATGCGTTCGTCTACGTTAACATCTCGTATAGAAGCGTAACGTAAACGTAAACGTTAACGTTGTACCTATAGATTTCTGTGTGATTGAATGAGATTTTTTGTTTGAAAGGGTAATGCTCTCGAAGTAGTCACATTATCACTAAGTCAGAATCTGATGAGGGGATCCCATGGGAATCGATGGGAACCCTCAAATTTTAGGGGCACACATATAGCGTTATGGGTATTTTTTATAGTAAATCGTGCATTTGCAAGTATCTTGGAAAGTATCATTTGGGAAGTGGATGTGATGATGAAGAGCACAGATGGCCACCGGGACTACTTATTAATAAGTATTTCACGGGTTGAAATTCGATTAGGTACTTTAATATGGTTGCTAAGCAATTTATGCTCGTCACAATGTATATTATGGTGAAGTGGAGCTGTTGGTGAGTTCACCATCAGCTCCAGTTCTCCTGGTTCTCACCAGCAGAACTACTCAAAAATTAACGTCCCTGCACCCCGATGCAGGGACGTTAATTTTTAAAAGCAGTATTTTGTAAAAGGTGATGAGCAGTTGACATTAGGCTATTGTAACTTAGATAAATTACAAACAGACCCACTAAAAAGTGTTTTTTTTTTACCAAAAAAAAATACACCCAAAGGCACCGACTTCCGAAAATAAAGTTATTTTTCACTTTGTAGTGTTTTTTTATGGAAGTCGGGTGTTTTTTTTGTAAAAAGCTTTTTATTACATATTTTTCGAGGTTTCAGTTTTTGATAACTTTACTACGCGTTTATTAATTAAAGTGTGTACTTTCTAATCATAGTAACCATTGAAAGAATGTATTAAAAAACTGGTCTTTAAATCCGCAAAATTAAATACTTAGATTGTTTTTTTTTTTTGTAATAAATAATTACCTAGGCAGTTAAAATGTAATTTTTTGTCATTTAAGAAAAACCCAGCACGTGGCACCCATGAGACTTTTTTTCGTAGTAAGGGTTTTCACGAAATTAGAATGCGCTAGCAATGCAAACTTAGCATAGGAATGAGCGAATTACGTATATTAATAGCCAATTGGAGATGCTTTCCGACTTTTTTGGAGTGTTTAGTATCTTTCGACAAACAATATATCAGTTGGTACCTAATTATGTAAACAAGATTAATGTTTTTAGGAAGAAAGTGCTACTTATTGGGCTTCAATCTATTCCATCAATTTGAAGATGTCTTTTGCGTTACATGGGTAATAAGATGCAATAGAAACTAATTTGGTGTATGTTAATCCTGTTTTAAAAAGAGATTTTTAATTTGTAAATGCTAAATGTCATAAGTGGGGCTTGTGGCTAAGTAATAACAGCCGCACGGGTCGATCGATCAGGTTAAGCTACGCTTGCCGCGGTTGGTCCGTGGATAGGTGACCATCTTTACATACCAAGACCCCTCCGTGCCTCGGAAAGCACGTTAAGCCGTTGGTCCTGGCTGTCATTTGTAGATCTTTGACAGTCGTTACGGGTCGTCAGAAGCTCGAAAGTCTAACAACCAGTGTTACCAAGGGATATCGTGTTACCCAGTAACTGGGTTGTGGAGGTCAGATAGGCAGTCGCTCCATGTAAAATACTGGTACTCAGCTGTATCCAGTAAGACTGGAAGCCGACCCCAACTTAGTTGGGAAAAAGGCGAGGCAGATGATGATGCTAAATGTCATAAGTGACATTCATATTAATCGGTTACTAACTGCGTCCCGCGGTGTCACCTGTACAAGTCTCGACCCCATGGGGACATTGGAATAGAAAGTTTTCTATATCCTAACCCAGATCATGGCCTACCTATGTGTAAAATTTCATCAAAATCCGTTCAGCCGTTTTAGCGTGAAAGCGTAACAAACAAACTCACTTTTGCATTTATAATATTACGAGTATGATACCCGACTACTTTCGACCTCGTGGAGTCCTTACTCATTTATATATATACAAGGTGATTTTTTGATATCCCAAAACTCTAGGGTATGAATGAGACCATATCAAAGAATCCACTGGCATATGAATTATTTTTCATTTATCTTTTTTTTTGTTTACTTACATTTTTCATACAAAATAATTCGACAAAGTCACGATTATTAATAATATTAAATAAATAATAATAAATAATATTAATTTTAGTTTATTTATTTATTTTATTAATGTAAAACACTCTTATGTGAAATATGACAACGTCGCATTTTCTTAGCTTTAAATATGAATGATTGCTTTGAATGAAAATTAATTGCTTTTATTTATCAATGAAACTTAGATACCGACACACATCGAGAGTCTAGTGTTAGTATTATGATATCTTCGAAACTATGCAATTTTGGACCACATACTCTAGGACTTTTTGTATTATTTTTACTTATAGAATATAACCCCAGAGTTATGGGATGTCAAAAAAAAACAAGTTGTATACAGGGTCAAATTAAATTAGCTAGCCAAACTCCGCAGACGTGATGGGTATCAATATCTAAATACGACAAAATAAAATAAAAAAGACTTGTTATTGTTGATTTTTTTGTTAGCTTTGTTACGATTACCATCCGATCCAGCCCTTGCTGTCCTACCCCAGTGACGTCCTAAGCCGAAATCCGTACCCCACAATGGGTGCCTTTAGCGTGTACTCGCTTATTTTATAAGTTTTATGCTTTGGCTGGAGGCACCCACAAAAAAGTCCGGTTAAATAGACGAAAACCTCCTAGGTTGACCTGCGAGATACAATTGACGGAGATTTGACAAAAAAAAACAACGATTACCGAAATAAGCACATAGGCCCTATACCGTATCGGCTACCATATAGGTTCATGCACTGGCCACTATGCAAAACCAGTTAGTACACTATCGTAAAGCTAAGTAAGCACGTGATAGATGCCAGCAATGCTTGGCGCCAAAAATCGCCTCTCACGCGGCAAGGCCGCGAGTGTACGCACGGCTTAAGCGGAGATGCACTGAATAGGGTTACCAACTTTGATTTTCTTAAGGCGTGCTTACGGTTTTGTTCATATTCATTTTCATCTATTTGTGTTCCACAAGGTAAAACAAGATGTTAACAAAAGGCTTAGAGCTAAGAGCCGTTGTAGACCCTGTCAGGGCACAGCAAAAATAATTGTTAGATACATAAGCTATTACTTAAAGTTAAAAATCTAAATCGTAGAAAGCTAAAAATTCAAATAAATTTATACATGAAAACTGAATAATGTTGTAAACATTATTCAGTTTTCGTTCGCATAAAAAGTAAATAACAATAACATAAATAATTCTATTCTTGGTAAGTAGGTAGCTATTTTCTTAATCTTTATCTAAACGTAATGATCGTTTAGATAAATTTATATTTACTTAGGTTGTTTTCGGTCTTTGAAGTCATGCAAAATCAGGGGGCTTGTGGCTGAGTAATAACAGCTACAAGGGTCGATCGATTAGGTTAAGCTACCGTGCTACAGCTATTACCATGGTTGGTCCGTGCGTGGGTGACCATCTTTACATACCAAGACCCCTCCGTGCCTCGAAAAGCAGTTAAGTCGTTGGTCCCGGCTGTCATTGGTAGATCTTTGACAGTCATTACGGGTAGTCAGAACCCCGAAAGTCTGACAACCAGTATTACCGAAGGGTATCGTGTTACCCAGTAACTGGGTTGTGGAGGTCAGATAGGCAGGCGCTCTGTGTAAAATACTGGTATTTAGCTGCATCCGGTAAGACTGGATGCAGCACCAACATAGTTGGGAACAAGGCTAGGCAGATGATGATTGTGTCATTGTCATCATTCTGTCTGATGAAGAAAATACCAACATATTCTATGTTGGTATTTTGATACGCACTCCTGTGTTTTTTGTGAAATATAGGTCCACTGTCTTTTTGCATTGGAAAATAGGATAATATTATGATCCTTGAACAAAGGCATTTCCTGTTTAGGCATTATTTTTAAAGTTGCGAAATTGGTGCCTGTATCTCGAGTCAAAGGGTCAGAGACTCATGCAGTGTTTCAGAAACCTCCTTTAAAACAACAGAGCTTTAATTTTACTACTTTAGCCGTTATCGAAGATCCTTTGACATGGAGTGCATCATAATTCGTAGCCGCCTGATATCATTAGGTATATCTTCCTACAATATTGATTTTTGATTTTTTTATCCGATCCAACCTGTCTCTAGCTTTCCTCCGCCACCGACGCCTTAATCCGAGGTTCGTACCCTACAGGGGGTGCTCTTGACATATAGTCATTAGTTTTATAAGTAAGTTTTGTAAGGCAGCTAAAGCCTTGTACATTAGCAACAAGGTTAAATCAGCAGACAATAAAATAAAGACAGTTTGGAAATTTATCAATAATGAAACGAATAGGAACAAAAAGCATGATACTGATTACACACTAGAGACGTCGTGTGGTCTCATTTGCGATAGAAGAAAATAATTCTCATTTGCAAAGAAGTTGCTCAAGAATTTGTAATTTTTTTTACCAGTGTCCCGCTTAAAACTACTGAAACCTTACATTCCTCGCCCTCGCTCGCTTTTGATTTGGTAAAGGAAAACGTTTCATCTTGCACGATTGAATTTAACTTTAAGCATATTAATCCCATAATGGTAATAAAAGCTTTTAAGCAAATCAAGATCAAATAAATTAAATTAAAACTAAGTTAAGCTTAAAAAAGGCCCTCGGGGCATTGTACCGAGGATGCTGGCGGCATTTCCTCGCTGAATTGCAATGCTGATGCGTTGCGCGAGAAAGCCGCCAGCTTTTCGGTCACCAGTTACATCAACTAGACGTTTCGCGATTTCCGCAAATAACTTATGCGCACTGGGACCCCACGGACCGAGGGTCTCGACGCCAAAGGGCACAAAGTTGAACTCTCTGCCAAGGCCTCCATATTTAATAACTTTCAGATTTTCGGCATTTTCTGCCGCTGCACCAGCTTTAGAAGTAGTCCGTTGGAGGTGGGACGGTGCCAGTGTGTCTACACAGGTAGCGTCCCACACAAGCATCCGTCCCAAACTCCACGGGACCAAAGACACACCACCAGGTCTTTTGCCATCATCTCTGACAATGACAGTCGGCTCAAGAAGAGCAGGCACATTGATGCTGGCAAGAGACCGAGGGCCTTTTTTAAGCTTAATTTAATTTAGTTAATGTTAATAATCATCTTGTGATTTGGTTATGTAAATAAATATATTTTTCTAAAAAAAAAAAGATCAAATTGTCGATCATTTAGCTCCCCTCCAAAATGGTTGAGCTGAATGGTGCTGATACATGCGTCATGCTCGTGAACGGGCGCCGTCAGTTGGGGCTGGTCACCTCTTAGCTTCCTCGGCTTATTTGTAATTATTTTATTTAGAAATTGTTTTTGTTTCTGTGCTACTATGGATGCGTTTTTTCTTTTACATCGTCTTTACATTTAGTTATAATTTCAACATTATTTTTGTACTAATCTTTATGTATCAATTTAATTTAAAAGAGTGTCCATGGAGTTTCTTGCCCGTTCTTCTCCATAGGTACCTACTACGCTTTGGAATGGGCAACTAGCTTCATATTTCTAACCGACCGACCGACTCCTTGACAATTCAAAAGTGCCTGTAAATGGTTTAATTGAAATAAATGCTTTGAGTTTGAGTTTATACCCTGGCTGGAGGCCTTCATTTATTGAGGCCCCCACAGGACGACAATCTCCTAGGTTGACCTGCGAGATGCCATTTATAAAAAATAAAAAAGTTTTCCAATTTTGCATGACTTCGTCAGCTTTTTCCCAACTAGGTTGGAATCGGCTTCCAATCTTATCGGATGAATACCGTAATACGATAAGTACCCCTTGGTAAGACTGGCTGTCAGCCTTTCGGGGTTCTGACTATCCGTAACGACTGTCAAAGATCTACCAATGACAGTCGGGACCAACGGTTTAACGTCCTTCCGAGACACGGAGGGGTCTCGATATATAATGGATGGTCACCCATCCACGAACTGACCTCGGCAAGCGTAGCTTAACCTTCGATCGACCCATGCGGCTGATATTATCCCTCCATGTCAAAGACTTACTGTTGATATAGAAAGCTAGATAAATTTTGATTAATTAATTAAGCATGCAAGATCAAGATTCCTTGTTTGGTGAGAGTGAAACGACTATCATCTGTTACGTGAACAAAATAGAATTTACTACCTATTGTATAATTAGTGACCTTCTATTTCACACAAGTGCATGCCCGTAACTGGTTTTCCTTAGGAATTATGCAGAGAACACGGGATGTAGTACGGCCTTTAAATAGAATGATGGAGGGAATTTCATATAGGGCCTGAGTCAGGTATTTTTATTAACAGATAAATTAATTATATTAGATTATTTTTTGGAAGTGTATTTGTACTATCTTGTCTATATATAGATATATTATATATTAAAGATATTGTTATTATTAATGTATTATTTAGATATTATTATTTATTATTTATTATTAGAGTATTCTATCTATCTATCTTAATATATTGCGACAATTGTGCGTTTTAATTATGATTTGAATTAATCTTAATTTTAAATTCTTAAACAGATGAGGCCTGTGTCCTGCAGTAGTGAAAGTTATACATAGTAGTTAGGCTAATCCTAAATTTTCGCACGAATTATGATAAAAATCCTTCTAGAAGTTCTAGAAATTTCTAAAACTTTTTCGCAATTTGCATAAAATTCATTCATAAAACCACCAAAGACCCGTATTAACCTCACAATGAAACCTTTATGACCACACATCACCACAACACGTCACCTATACATCTCTTTGACAATCAAGATCATAAATTATCTGCTATCAAAAGCAAAGCGTAAACTCGTTTGTTGGGCAGTCCCCATAATAGTCACAAGTGCCAACCCTAGCTTCAGCAGGTGATACAGAACGGCTCAATGATCATTTACCGACTACCAACCATATGTAGCGTTCGCGAACGCCGTTTGAAATTCAAAGTGTAAAGAGTGTCGTTTGCAAAAATAAATAAACATTTGAATTTGGAATTTTGGATATTTGAATTAAAGTGTTATTTTTTATAATTATGTTTGTGTGAGTGTTGTTGTTTGGTGATAGCGATTTTTTTATATTTCGGAGATTTTTTGTAAGTTTATTTTTATTATTTGTTTTTACTGCATTTTTTTAAATGTTTGTTTACGTTTCTAATTGAAGGTCCAAGTAATATTAATTTGTAAAGCATTAAGGTCTTTATTGTATATAGCACAATAGGTGTATTTCAGTGGGCCAGATACAAGTTGATTCTTAAAGTTACATAATATTTTTTTTATTTGACGTAGGTATTTATTGTTAATTCTATTTTATACCTATTGCAAAAATTATGCAATGCTTAAATAACGGTTCTTAAATATTTAAAATTACGTATTGGTGTCAATTAGAACTTATGGCAAAAATATGTAAATATAAAGCTGAATATTTTTCTTAAATTGTATTCCTAATTAATTCAATACACCTTCTAATTATAACAAAACAGCCAGATACTTAAAACAAAAATAATCCGATACACAAACTTAAATAATAAAACGGTATTTGAATAATAAAAAACAAAAAAACATCAAAAAAATATTAGGGACAGTACAGATCACACAAAAACGTAATTACTCTCACTTCTATAATCTACATGACATCTTTTAAATAACCCAGTATAATCTGGCATTCCATAGCAGCGCTTTCATTGAACCCAACTGTCAATGTTCCGTTAAGTTCAGTACATTTAAACTTAGTTCTCTAATGTGCCGCATACCAAAATACGCTGGTCCTTTGATCCGAGTATTCTAAACAGTTTTGCTGTCTTGCTCAACACATAATACCTTGACCGTAAATGAACCAGGTTAAGCGGGTTGCAACGAAATCGTAGCCAGTCTAATGTTTAGCTAGCTCCAAGACAATAAATAGGTGATTATAGAACCTACGCAAAACGGGCACTTCCTTTAGATTCATCGCTCTTTATAAAGATGTCTGCTCTTTATTCATTTTGATTGAGATTCGCAAATTTTGTGCGATGTACTTACTCGCCGGTTATTTAAATTTTTAGGGTTCCGTAAATAAGGAACCCTTATAGTTTCGCCATGTCCGTCTGTCTGTCTGTCTGTCCCGCTGTAGCTCAGAGATGCTTAGTAATAGTACTGTAATTTGGCATAGGCATACATATTAATCACGCGAAAAAAGTGATAAAAGAAATCTTAAAAAATATATTTTTTTAGGGTGTCTCGCTTGCACATAATGTGGGGATGATATTTTTTTTCTCGTCTATCCCATGCTGTGGGTGTCGCTAGCCCCCCTGCCAGCTAAATGGTTGTTTATGGAGATGTGAAAAAAAATATGGCAGTAGTAGGTACATATACTGAAATTAAAAGGAAAACTGTGACAGCTAAGTAGGCTTTACACGTTGACGAGTAATAGTCGACCAACTTAAAATTGCAGTTGGAGAATGGACCCTGACGTACTCGTATATCGATGTATGAGAGAACATGTTTTTCAACTACAATGTTTATTTATTTAAACTTCTCGCACACAATTAAGTACAAAGGCGGACTTAATGCCTGCAATGCTAAGTTTGCTTTTGGGATAAATTCATTCCAACATTCCCAACTACGGAACCCTTCATTGTGCGTGGTCTGACAGGCACTTGGCCGGTTTTTTCTCCATGATTTGAAACTATATACACATAGACATATTTTTATTCAGAAAATTAAGGGGCGCCTGCCATATTAGATTTTATCTTGTATCTTGGTTGTATTTAGTAATCAGACTCTAATAAAAAAGATAAGACAAGAATGTTAGATGTTACATGTTCTGTCGAATATCTTTAGAGATCACAAGTGAATGGTTTTGTTCCAAATAGTCTATAAATTTTTAAGCAGATTAAAGTCTGGTTATGGTTTTTATTTTGTAATTGTTTTTTTTTGTTTATTTTGTTACTATGGCCGCGTCTCTTTTTTTACATCGTCCTCACTTTTAGTTATAAATTCAACATTATTTATAATCTTTATGTAACAATATAATTTAAAAAAGTGTCCATGGAGTTTCTTGCCCGTTCTTCTCCATAGGCTTTAGAATGGGCAACTAGCTTCATATTTGTAACTGACCGACTCCTTGACAATTCAAAAGTGCCTGTCAATGGTTTAATTGAAATAAATGCTTTGAGTTTGAGTTTTTGAGTTTGAGTTAAGACGTAAATCTTAATGCTATGTCTGTCTATTATCACTAGTTGCTGTTCGCGGCATCACCCACGTGTGTTTTTCTAAAATACAAGTAGCCTAAGTTATTTTTAAGTCACGTCAAAATCGGTGCAGCCGTTTTGGAGATCAGCCGGAATAAACAGAGACGTGGACAGACATTTTATTTTAAATTGTTTTTTGTTATGAGAACTGTATATACTTTCCTATGCATTTAGTAAAAAGCTGTTATTTTGAAATCGTCAACCCTAGTTGAGCAAGCGTGGTGAGCAATGCTCGTGCCTTCTCTGTACGAGAAGATGCCTATGCCCAGCAGTGGAACAGTAATAGACTGGTATTATTATTATTACTTAGTCAATAAAACTTATAGTTTATCTGTACCAGTACTTTTATTTATTTATTTATTTAAACTTTTTACACACAAAAAAAGTACAAAGGCGGACTTATTGCCTTAGGCATTCTCTACCGGTCAACTTAGGGTAGTGAAGAGGTTTGATGGCAGGTGCTCTGTTTGAGAGGAACAATTAGGATTATTTATTAAAATTATATCATAATGAATTATACATAAAATTTGTACACAAAGTACATGTATAGGTTCTAAACTTATAATATACATACATATTTACTATAACATATAAATCTACATAGGTATATTTTTATTTTTCGTAAGACTGCATCTATCGGTGTAGTTTCGTATGACGATTGTCATACAAAACTTCACCGATGAATCTTTACCGGTGAATTGAAAAAGGTTTTATGTTTGTTTTAAGGTGCGAAAACGATTTTGCCTCAAATTCCTTTGTCAGTGTATCCTTGTTGAATCTTAGTTTGCCCTTTATATTAACGTTCTTAAGAACTTGCGAATATTTTCATGATTACGCCACTTCTTCGAGAGCTTTGTGCATCCTCATTATTCTCATTGCTTGCCTTAGCCGTGGCGTCTCGTGACTAAATGATAACAGCCGCACGGGTTGATCGAAGGTTAAGCTACTCTTGTTGCGGTCGGTTCATGGATGGGTGACTATCCATTACATACCGAGACCCCTCCGTGCCTCGGAAAGCACGTTAAGCCGTTGGTCCCGGATGTCATTGGTAGATCTTTGGCAGTTGTTACAGGTGGTCAGAAGTCCAAAAGTCTGGCAACCAGTCTTACCAAGGGGTATCGTGTTACGCAGTAACTGGGTTTTGGAGGTCAGATAGGCAGTCGCTCCATGTGAAATACTGGTTATTCAGCTGCATCCGGTTAGACTGAAAGCCGACCCCAATATAGTTGGGAAAAGGCTGGGCAGATTGTTTTTTTGCCTTAGCCAGCTAGTGTGATTTTCGTAACAAAAAATAAAACAAGCGTCCATAATCCATACTTAAGCGCAGATATATGATTTTAGTGACTTTTAAATCTGATATTACGCCTTCAAATAATACAAATAAGATATTTATGTATTGTAGTAAAATACTTAATGATATAAATTCAGGAATTAATGTCTAACCAAAGCATAAAAAAATATTATAATTATATCTGTGACTTTTTAAATATTCATATATTCGTTAATAAAAATAAATATTCCCTTTGAAACCGAACGGCAGCGCGGCGTGAGCGTGACGCGCATTTGTATGGCCACGGTCAACGGCGTTTACCCGACCCTTCATAACTTTAGATACGAAAATAACTGTCTGTCTGTCTGATTTCTTTTCATGTCTAAACCACTGAACCGATTGTTACGAAATTTGACATATAGGTAGCCTTGTCACTCTGGATAATTGTAGTGACCTTATTGGTGATGTTCATCAGAAAGGTCAGGTGCGTAGTACTCGCAACCGGCGTGCGTTTATAACCAGATGTTTGAACGTAAACGAAGCAAAAGGAGTTTGTGAGGATCGTAGCGTGCGTGTTTAACCAGATGTATGACGTAAACGAAGCAAAAGGAGTATGTGAGGATCGTAGCGTGCGTGTATGACCAGATGTATGAACGTAAACGAAGCAAAAAGAGTATGTGAGGATCGTAGCGTGCGTGTATAACCAGATGTATGACGTAAACGAAGCACATACACAGCGTATGTAAGGAGCGTAGCAGGTGGAGTAGTGTCGTAGTGATGTCTGTAGTTTTTGCCTACCTTCATGAGAAGCGTGGGTGTATGCATGTATAATTGTATAAAAAAAATTGGCAGTCATGGGGACTGCTGACAGGAGTGAAAACTTAAAACTTTGGAATAACTGTGCTGTCTGGCGCAACACGTCACATTAGAATTTCAGTGATGCGAACCTATAAGTTTTGTCCCTACAAATAACCTCTCAACTCGGCTAAAGAAATTTTCAGTTTAACAATAATAAATACAAAAGACACAGGTACCAAGCGCGGGCTACATCTTGTCATATTATTATATGCAGATGTTCCTTAGAGGTTCCTTATAGGTATTTTATATTGCGACTCATACGAGTATAAACATAATTATTTGCATAAACAATACTTACACAAATAAAACAAATTATTTAAAAAAACAAAAAACCGGACTGCAAAAACACTTAACTGAAAAGAGAAAAACCAGTGTAGATTATAACCTATAGAATTTAGGTATCGCAGGCGGGGACAAACAAAAGTTACAACATTTTTAATTTCATATTTTGTTTAATATTGTTGTAATTTATTTTTAAAAAACCTTCTCCTCCCTTTTTTCTGTATTTGCAGATGCAATATATAAATATTATATAGCCTATGTCACTTCCACAATGAAGATGAATCTAACGACACCTCTTATGTTAAAATCCATCAAGCCGTTTAGGCTACAGAGCGTGCCAAAGAAACAGACATACATACATACTCTCGAAACATTACCCTCCTTCTGGGGCAATCGGGTAATAAATTAATTCCGAAACGTGAAAACTTGTACACAATACGTTATCACCGGATCCATCTTAAGAATTGAAATGCATATATGGATATCAAGCGTACGGTAATAAGCGAACTAATGAGACATAAAAACTGATTTTATGATTAGGATAATAATAGGGTTATTAAGTCTAAGATACCTATATAAGTGATAAATGAATATATTTCTGTAAGTAGGTTTGTACAAACACTTTTACACGTCAAAATAAAAATATGAATATACTCGTATAATTAAAAACTTTAGACAAAAAAAAAACAATCGACTTCCCGAAAAACACTACACCGACTTCTAAACTTAGTTATTTTTCACTTTGTAGTGTTTTTCTGGAAGGAGGTTGTTTTGTTTTTTGTAAAAAGTTTTTTATTTTTCACTTTTTAGTGGGATAGTACCAAATGGTGCTTTCCGAGAACAAATGCACAAGTTACTATAAAAAATACCTAAATCGCTATAGGTGTGCCTTTAAAATTTGAGGATTTCCCTCGATTTCCATGGGATCATCTGATTATGACTTGGTGACAAAGGGACCGCCACGGGAGCATACCCTTTCAAACAAAAAAATAATTTTTAAAATCGGTCCACAATTGACGGAGAAATCGTCGAACATACATAAAAAAATATATATAAACATGTCGAATTAACCTCCTCCTTTTTGAAGTCGGTTAAAAAGCCTTACTCACTGATGTAGGAATAGTAAGTATATTTCTGGACTTCTGGAATCGGCACATAAATAAGGACTACAGACCAAAAAATACTGACCATTAAAGGCCTGCGCAGACGAGGGACTTTTGACCGCGGACAATTTGTCCGCGACCATAATGATTATGGAAATCCTGACAGTCTATTTGTCCTACGTGTTATTGTATAGATTTTCGTACGGACAAAAGTCCCTCGTCTGCGCAGGCCTTAATCGTGCCTAATTACTTAGTAACTTAGTAAGTTACCTGTAATATTCAACACGTTATAGGCTACGATGCCTGATAATAAAAGTTCTTTAGTTTTATTTACTTATTTAATCCAATAACAAAAAAAAAAACTAAAACATACTTTTAAAAGAAAAAGTGAAACACTAATCGGGTTAAAAAAAAATGCACTTTTGCCGAAATTGAACTCGTGGTCCTAAGATCCGCGTGACCAGGCGACTATAAAAATGTCAACACAATCACACACAATACGTCTTCAATTCCTAGATCCGCTTACAAATTAAAATGCCCGAGCAACCTACATTCGATTGTCGTGACGTCAATGCGTAGTATCCTGGTGTCGATTTTATGTCGTGTTTTCCCAGGATCCGCTTGAGTCGATTAAGTATGCAGTATTAAAATGTTGACGTGAGAATTGTATCGGTATGTTATAATGATATTATTCATCATCGAATTGTCGGCTTCATTGTGGTTGTTAGAAAATGGTTGCGGATTGAAGGTTCTCTGTTGTATCCCTTTTTTGTTTTGGGTGGAAAATTATCAAATAACTTCTCCCGCTCTGGGCGGAGCGGGAGGGCGTGTCAGAGTCTTGCTGACTAAAACCCACTCGTGTTCCTTCCATTGCCTGTCTGTTGCCAGAGGCCACGGTATCAGTATTTTTTAACGTTTGCTATTTATTGCTCGAGTTTTCACGAGATCGGAAATTATCTCACAGGAATATATTGCCGAGATAAAAGTATCCGATGTCTTAACTCAGGTCAAGGTGTGTGCGAATTTTATCGAAATCCGTTCAGCCTATAAAGCTTGAAAAAGTAACAGAGAGACAGACGATGTTACTTTCCCATGTGTAATATTGGCATCGTTTATGCCCTAAAGCTAACGGATGGACTATGGGAAAGATGGCTACAAAGGGAGTGACTACCGAAATGACGAATAATGGAGAAGTATGGAGGAAAAAGACATTTTGCGCTGACCTTAAATACATTGGGATGATCCTTATAGCGTTATTATATTCAGCTGAATGGCTAGACTGGAAGCTGACTCCGATTCCGACTTAATAAAGACTTTGTTGAAGAGTTAAATCGGTAACTTTAGTTCTGAATTCATCATCATTTTCCTGCCCTTGTCCCATGTTATTTGGGGTCGGCGCAACACGTTATCTTCTTCCATCCTCCCCTGTCAGCCGTCATGCTATCATTCACTCCCTTCTCTTTCATATCATTCCTCACACAATCCATCCATCTTTTCTTTGGCCTTCCTTTCCCTCTCCACCCATCAACATTCATATTCATCACTGTTTTAGTCACATTCGTTTCATCCCTCCTCATCACATGCCCATACCAAGCCAAACGATTTCCTTTCAACTTTTCTGTCACTGGCGCCACTTTCAAGCTGCCCCTTATATATTGATTTCTTACTTTATCCATTTTCGTCACTCCACACATCCATCTCAACAGTCTCATCTCCGCTGCATGCACTCTTTTTTTGTGCGTTTTCTTCACGGCTCAGCACTCCGATCCATACAGTACGACAGGCCTTACATACAACTTTAGTTCTGAATTATGCATGAATATTTAATGTATCACTGACATGCGGGCCTTGTCTAGTGGAAAGATTTATTCGTGTATTCGGTATTTAGGTCCTATCTATATCCTTATATTCAGGTAGTTTTTTAAATTCCGTATAATATAATTATCACTTGCTTAAAAAACGGTGAAGGAAAAAATCGTGGGGAAACCCCAATAAAACATCGTGTGGTGCCTAGAGACATTTCTCGACGAAATGTGAAGCCAAGTCAGAGGCTAATAATGGGTGGCTTAAAAACTCTGATACCAGGTTTCCGAGTGACTGACAAAGTGTGTTTAGCATATTAGTCATTTTATTCTTGTAAGTAGGAAATTACCTGAGGGTATTAATTTATTGTGGTTTTACCAATTGAAATATTATAATGATGATTTGTCATAAAAATATAATGTATTATTTAATGGAGTGGTTCCTTGGTCTAAGACAAGATAGAAATCTTTATTCTTCTTAAATATAGGCAGTTAGTTCAACTACATTGAAACTAAAAAGTACTACTCTTTAGGATCTAGTTCATAATACTCGTGTTAAAACAAGCAAGGTGCTTGTCCGGGGAAGTACTATAACCACGATATTCATTTCTGTTTGAAGGCTATGGGGGCAAGTGTAATTACAGATACGTCAGCCGTTTCAGTGTTGTTTCTGGGATGGCAACGAACTCGAATTGCGTCTGGTATTGCGTCCTGAGGCGTCGGCACCTACTTATCATCAGGTGGATCGCTTGCTAGTTTGGCAGCCAATTACATAAAATCTTTCACATATTTAACTTAGGAATACTAAGATTGGTTAGGTTACTTAGGAGCACTAAGTGTGAGGGGCAAGTGGCTAAATAAAAACAGCCACACGGGTCGATTAAGCTACGCTTGCCGCAGTCGATTCGTCGATGGGTGTACCGTCTATTTACATACCGTGGTCCCGGCTGGTGTTCGTAGATATTTTTTTTTTGTTTTTTTTTTTCGAATTTTATCGAAATCCGTTCAGCCTTTATGGCTTTTTTTTTGGGTGGGAATTCATCAAATAACTTCTCCCGCTCTGGGCGGAGCGGGAGGGTGTATCAGACTCTTACTGACTAAAACCGACCCGTATTCCTTCCTGTTGCCTGTGTTGCCAGGGGCCTCGGTGACCCTTTAGTACCTTCCCGCGACCCCGGCAGGGTTCGTAGATCTCTTGACAGTCTTTACGGGTAATCAGAAGCCCAAAAGTCTGACAACCAGTCTTACCAAGGGGAATCGTGTTAACCAGTAACAGAAAAACAAACTAAAAAATGGAGGAGGTCAGATAGACAGTCTTTCTATGTAAAATACTGGTAGTCAGCTGTATCCGTTTAGACTGGAAGCTAAACCAAACTTAGTTGGATAAATGCTAGGCAAATTGAATTGACTAAGGATGGTTAGTATATAAAAATATCCATACTTTAAAATCTGTTTTTAGCTACCAATAAAAGATTGCGTGCGATATCGATTTTTTATTACAATCGATTACGGGTACTGTCAGCGAGATAATTAAGTATTTTTCTCGCTAAACGTCAATTATACGGTTAAAGCAAAAAATCGCAAAAAATCGCACGGAATCGTTTTTTGAGTGATAGGATTGTTATATAATCATTACTTGAGAGCTTCTCCGAGTTCCAAAGTCAAGGTCGATTCTTTTATTAATGTCGAATGTATTAGGCAATTCGTTTTATTGGTTTTGAATATCATTCGTGTCGATTCGTTTTTGTTGTAAGTGAATTCTGCATTCATAATGACTTCATCCGCGTGAAATTCCTCCAACCAACCGCGTCGCATCGCATTGCCTGCCCGCGCTATTACTTCGTTTTCGTTTATCGTTCTATATGTATTTTTTTTTCTGCTGCCAAGTGTCGTAACGTGATGTTATGTAGAATTATAATCTTGCTCAAGAATTGGCCTATCAAATACAAAAGCGATTTTTCAAATCCGACTAGTTCGACGAAGTTCCAGAGATTAGCGTGTTCAATTAAACAAACAAACAACATTAGTATAGATTTTTTTCTTACATTCAGAATCATCTATGAGAGAAATTGGTAATTACCTGTAGACTGTATTTGCAGTCTAAGGCCCGCTTGCAAAACAAATCACCAATCCACCTCCATTCTGCCTCGGTTATCTTCAAACGTTGACAGAAACTGAACGATGTTTTAAATATATTTAGTTAAATGTATTCAGTGATTTGTAGTGCAAGCGGGCTTTCATCATACAGCCGAAACACGTCTTCTGCTGGTCATAGGCCTCCCCCAAGCACCGCCAGTGCAACCGGTTCTGAGCATCTAGCGGATTCCTGCTGCCTTCACATGGTCATTAGTCCACCTTGTAGGAGGCCTTCCAACGCTACGTCTTCCGGTACGCGGTCGACACTCCAGAACCTTTCTGCCCCATCGGCCCTCCGTTCTGCGAATAATGTGCCCTGCCACTTAAGTTTGGCAATTCTCTGGGCTATGTCGGTAACTTTGGTTCGCCTGCGGATCTCTTCATTTCTGATTCGGTCACGTAGGGAAACTCCAAGCATAACCCTCTTCGTTGCCCTTTGGGTGACTTTTACGAGTAGACTTCTAATAATGTGAGCGACCGTGCCTACATCAATACAAGCAATTATTTATCACTAAGGCGCAGATATATGATTTTAGCAACTTTTAAATCTGTTGCCTTCAAATAATGCAAGTAAGTTATGCAAAAAATGGACGTTAAACTAGAACGCGTACACATCAATTCTTTATGTGAATATTTAAGTATTGTAGTTAAATATTTTATAAAATAAATTCAGGAAATAATTTCTACCCTAATCGTATAAAACGATATTACTTTCAAACTACTTAAGATATGTTCATATTTTTTTTTTGTGTAAACAGACTATTTTACTATCTATAATGATATATGTGAATTTTTAAATATTCATATATTCATCACTAAAAATAAATATTCCCTATGAAACTGAACGGCGGTGCGGCGTGAGCGTGACGTGCATTTGTATGGGCAAGGTCAACGGCGATTACCCGACCCTTAAAATAAAACACGTAGAGTATTTTATTTAACTGCGTTCTCTCAACCTTAGCGTCTCACAAATCAGAAAAAAAGCGGGAAAATACCCGACATTCGTATGGAAAGTTAACTTTTCCTTGTATTTTGCATTCCCCATGGCGAAGGAAAGTCCCAATGGTGAGACCATCTTAATTGTAGACAAAACGACTTTTTGAACCAGTATAAGTGGACACACCGTGCATTTTATTAGTTTGACTAGTTTTTTATGATTGCGGAAAAATGTGGTCGTTTGTTACAAAATTTTTGATAAGTTTTTTTTATATGAGAAGTAAACTAACAGGTTTTGAGGAGGTAACTGAACTTATAAGTAGGTAATAAATCTTAATATACTCGTGTAAATATGCATAGCTTAATTTTGTTGGGAGACATGAGCATAAGTTAGTAAACAGTGAATTAAAAGCTCCAGGAAACAACTATTGTCGTTATAATGACAATGAAGGCTCCTACATACTGGCGCGACTTGTCGCGACACAAAGGCACCGCTTGTAGCGCTACACGCGGTGTCTTTGTGTCGCGTCGCGTCGCGCGACAAGTTGCGCCAGTATGTAGGAGCCTTAATTGTTTCCAAGCTTCAGGAAAAGCTCAAGAAAACAATCATTTCTCTACTTTAATAAAATAACTACAATTAAATTGTCATTGTCTAACTAAAGTGTAGTTTTATTGTAGGCTTATTACAAGTAACTTAATCAAGATTTTTTTGCTGTAGATTTTTTATTGTTCCACTGACTAATATCACCTGCCACCTGCACACGTGAGGTCCTAATGGCTGCGTCAGCAAACGGTATTCGCGTTGCTGAATTTAGGACCGGACAAATAAAAAAATCTATATTATAAATACCTATATATTTTCGTGTTAAGAGTACTTTTGCCATCGACACGCTAAGAAGAAGACTGACTAACATGATCAGTGGTTTATCTTCCTCGCAATCTTACGATTAAGGAAAAAAAGTAATCATCACAATTGCGATATAATTGGAGTCTAAATGTAATTAAGGCGTAAAATGTAAACTTTGATCTCACACCTCATAATTTTATTTATTTTAATGATATTCCGCCCGTTTTTTGTAAAGACCAGCTTTTTTAAATACCGTGCGATCCTTAGGACCAGTTTTTTTTATATCATACATGCTTTCTTGCCTGAAGCTCCGCAATGTATACGAAAGATTTTGTAAATGTAATGTCCAGAGTATATGGCTAGGTAACTTTTTACCTAACAACATCCTCTCTAAACTATCTTTAATAATGTGAATTTCCTTAGATATTTTATCGGCTTATAGCATTATGGCTTCTTATAGTACATTAACACGTAATATCCAAGTTATTCTAATAATATTTTCTAAGGATTAACCACTTCACAGTTTATGGTGTGATCACCATAAACTGTGAAGGTTCATCAGGGTTTTTCGGTATTCTTTCCTTGTCATTTTTATCTACTGCTAAAGCATCTAATATTTCATAGAAGGTCGTTCATTAATATTGTTAATGAGACAAATCTTTAGCTGAAATCATCCTTCGGCATAGAAGTCGGTCATAAAAACGTAGTTGAGGTATAAAAGTATGCAGAGCACATCTTAGGGCGACCTGACCTACTGTTACCAACCTGACATATGTCAGGTTGATTTTTTTGAAGAAGCTTTATCCTACATTTGTAATATTACAAATGTAGGGTTAAGCTTCTTCAAAAAAATAGGCCAGTTCTGTCACGTATATCTACTTACTCAACTCAGCCCGGTTATGTATAAAAAAAGCCATTAACTGAATCCGTTTCACAGGTGCTTCTGATTAATTATTCACATAGTCATCAACTCCAATTTACCCAGGATCATCAAAATACCCATGCCTATTGGTACAGTCATCGCTTCTTCTAGAGAAAAAACCACAAGGAACATAAAAAAAAAGTTTGCCTTCAACTTGATTAATTATCTCCGCTAGACATCAGCAGAGTGTGCAATGCTGTATTCATTTTTTTGATATATTTTTTTCAACGCAAGTGTGTGTCCGGCCCACTGGGCACAGTTAGGTACGGTCTTGGGTGAGGAGAGCTGCATAATAATTGATAGATGCATCTTGTTACATAGTTAATGTAGCTTCACAAAGTTTTTAGAATTCAACGGTGTTATTATTTATGTGGTTTACTTCGTTAATTAATTTTAAAACTGCAATTTTCTTCTTATAATCGTTAATGGTTTTCCTGAGTATGTCTGTTTTTAGTTTACATTGTTTAAACTACTTGTTTAAGTCTTTAATTTTATCTTAATTGTGAGTAGCTATAAAAATAGTAATTATGTTTATATGCATAAAAAAACAACAGTCAAATTAATTGGTTTGACATGAGTTACCGTACAATGTAAAACAAGAACATATGTCAATTAGAATTTAGAATTATAGCATTATTTATTGGTAGGTTCTTGCAGATACACTTCTACTATCTTAACGATTTGGTTTAAGTAGGTCTTTTCTGTAAAAATGTTGTTGATGTTGAGATTGCTGGGGATTGTTTCTATTGAAAAAACATTTCAAGCTTACTTCACCTGTGTTTTCACGGTGAGATTTTAATAGAATAGATCGGCAGGTCTATCCTTTAACGAAGAAAGGCCTCTAAGATAAAACTTAAT
Source organism: Atethmia centrago (assembly GCA_905333075.3). NCBI lineage: Eukaryota > Metazoa > Arthropoda > Insecta > Lepidoptera > Noctuidae > Atethmia > Atethmia centrago. Next base: position 17,570,561 of record HG995388.1, read on the forward strand.
TAATTGTGCTGACATCGACTCCTATTATCGAATTGGTACGTGATTCATTATTTGATTTATATAGGCCAAGGCCTTTATTTTTTTTGGCTTCCGTTCGAGATTGTCTTTCAGTCTAGACGGTTATATCTTACCCGGTTATTAGGTGGTTTTAAGAAAATCCACCCCTTTCAAATTCTTTTAGTTTCAAATCGAATCTAATTCTTGTCCCTGATTCAATTTCTAACTCACTCCTGCAAACTCGGGAAGTATAAGGAAGCGGTCTTAGGGTCCTAATCTTATCCGGTAGGTATCTCACGTTAATATTATACCGTAGTAGCAAATGGTACCAATATGAACGTCTCAACCTTGACCTCGCCGAGTCGGTTCGATTGAAGCGTTGTGTCATCTTCGAAGCTGAAGCCTAAGTGTTTAACAAATCAGGTAATGCATTTGTTTACAAATTATTGTATTTGTTAGAACTGAATAGACCTTCAGAGCTATTAACAAGACATTTGTTTCGTGAGATACTATTGAATTTGTTCTTTATTTTATCATTATTGGTGCTAAAAGTTATTGGTCTTTCGTGGCACCAAAAACTGGTCCTTTGATCCCGGATATCATAAGTTGCACAATGTATTCTTGTTCATCATACCAATGTAACTAATGCTTTATCAACATCATTATCATTTATATACTTGTTTAATAGTCTTCCTAATTATAAGCTTCCTTTTAGACTACAATATTCGTTGCTTTTAAAAATAATATTTTCCTAGTGATCTTCTGAGTATGTACCTAAAATTTAGCTCATGTGGTTGATCTAATTTCTATAGAAGTAAGGTAAGGGTGATTAATTCACGGATCTCTGCAATTCCTGTCTATTCGAAATAGAGCCAAATATCTCAAAAACCTTCGAAAACGTTTATTATTTAAGTGATACACTTGCTGCTGTTCATTAATAAAAAGAAAAGTATTTTTCCTACACTTCTAAGAATGTAGTCCATCTTATCGCTAAAAACTTCGGAGATAGGGTGGAAAAGTCTATTATTTGTGACCTATACTGGTCTAAATGGGTATAGCTATTACTATTGACGTACATCCCTATTATACTTACTTTATGACCATTGACTGATAAACGGTTGAGCATAAGACATTCCACGTTTTCTGCGCGATGAATCTTAACTCGACCTATAGCCAATTTTAGATTTTAAGAAGGCCTTCGACACGTTCATTCACAATTTTAAAACAATGTTTGTCACGCGCCATCGCTCTTCCCTTCTACCAATGTCTATGACAAGGCCCTAGTAGCCTTGATTGCCAGTTTTTCCTTAACCATCACTTACGAAAAGATAATAAGAATGATACAAGAGAAACTGTCGCAATAAATTCTATTTTCTTACAAGGATTTTCTTAAGACACCTTTGATTATTTTGAAGGTTTCTTTCTCTGACGTGTTAGTTCCCTTGAGCTAATTAATAGTTGCAAGTTATTTTCTTGTCTCCGTCATTATTTCTGCATAGATGAGATCTGAAAACTTAAGGTTATTAATGTAGTGTTCGGCATTGAGTACTACTAATACAACTAGCCTCATTAGAACATACTTAGTATAAAATAGAATAACGTTTATTGTCTCCATCTACCAACCAGTACTGGGCCCGCGAGATGGATTACGGCCCACTCCCTCTCACAGAGAGGAGGCCTGTGTCCCAGCAGTGGGAACATTATAGGCTGATTATGTTTATAGTCTCCAGCTAGTAGTATATACAAAAAGTGATACATACACAAAAAACTATAATACTGGAAGCAAAAGGTTGAAGCGTCAGCATTATGCTTAGATCCCCCTACTTTGTTTAGAAAAGACCCTATAACAGTTGTTCTATGATATAAAGTGAGGGAAATAATTTTTTAAGCATACCTTTAATTGTCCGTAAATTATAATTGCAAATGCATTCTTTGAATGTTGTATAAAATTACCATAACAAGGCAAATTGGCGTAGTGTGAAAATTTGTAAACAATAAATTTCTATTCAAAGAAACAACTCAAATCAATCACAAGCTATATTTAGCACCAATAATAACATCAGCTAAATTTAAACATTTGCAATAAAAGGAAGCGTGAACTAATTAGTGTACGTTTTCTTTTGTTGAAAATTAGACACGTGAAATTTCAGAGACGTGTCTAATTTTGTGTCAAGCACCAATAATCGCAGCATGTAAATCTTTAAGGACCAAGTTAATTTGATAAGCGTGACTAAAGTAAAGGCAGATATGATAAGCCGTAATCGTAAACAGGTATTTCTAACGAAGTCATTGTGTGTATCTAATTTTAATGGTATCCTTTAAAGTTCTAAAGGACTGTTACGAACACCTTTCTATTTATTTAAAATGTTCCCTGTTTGTCTGTTAGAAAAGGCAACATTTTAAGTCATATGTTTACATCAACCGTCTGTATTTGTTTTACCCGTCCGTACCCTGAACGAACCTTATTACAAAGCCTCCGCTGTCCGTTCGTCCGTCCGTCCGTCTATCTGTCAGCGGGCTGTATCTAATGAACCGTAATAGGTAGACAGCTGAAATTTTCAGAGATTGTGTATTTTTAGTACCGCTAAAATAATAAAAATTAAATGAAGTTAATAAGAAGTTTTCCATACAAGAAACGTGTTTTTACACTGCGGAACCTTTAGTCTTTACGTCATTAAGCTGTGTAGGAAACATGTGGAAATGTTCAAAGTGTTTCCTTCACTTATGCTGATATTCTTACAGAGCCTTTTATTTAACTAAAAGCCGTTTGCCTACTCCACGGGTTTCTCATCGGCAATGGTAACGAAACTTCCATACAAAATTTCAACCCCTATAACCTAAGAACTTTCTACGCTATATATTATATGGAACTCTTGTACAAATTTTCTTCTTTCTTCTTATGAATTTAAGATTATAGAGGTATGAGGAACAGGGTGTAAAGATCACTCATCCTCATAGATAGAAAAGGGTGTTGGGTCTGGTGGTCTGGTGGGCTACTGCCCGAAGATTAATATCGGGACGTTGTATTGGTATACGCTAGTCGCGCGGTAAACTCTGCTTGCGAGATGCAGGAATTTACGTGACGTCAGTGTGATGCGTAGTTCGCATGTGGCGATGTAGATGCCGCCATAAGATTTTTATTAAGTACATTTCTCATTATAACCACGGTATAATAAGACATTACCATCAAGTATGACATGTGACATTTTCATATGGTTTAAAAACTATGTTTAAGTGCACAAGCTATATTAACACGTATTGTCAATAGGGTAACGAGCGCGTTAAAGAGATATAATTAATGACTCTTCAAGATTATGAATGAAGTTAAAGTCTCTTAAAGAATATCTCGAACAAAGCAGTCATGCTCTTTTATTAAGCACGTAAAGGTATTAAGTGCTAAAGTGCTTGAAAATACGTGACCAAATCTCTGAAAGATGTTGGTTATCGTTTTTTTTTTATTGTATTGAGCAGTTTTATTGGGTTTATCTATCTGAAATTTTTCGGTAGTAGACCGGTGTCTGGATTTGTGCCCGGTTTAGGGCAATAGGCTCGCCCCCTATTACATGGGACTAAAACATAACTGACGAAATGTGTACTATGGGTACACCTCTACATAACTTTTCATGGAATTCAGGCGTGAGGTTGTTTTAAGTATTGAGAACTTGATTCAAAGTTTCAATGTAAGTAGGGATTTTTGAGTAATTGACGATTTTGATACTTGGCAATTTTTCAGTGACGATAGAAAAAGAATTGGTCCTTGAAGTCGTTGTTTTAATTTAAATTAATAAAAAGATTTATGTTTTTAATCGGGGATATTGACGAGATTTATATTTTTTTGAGGGGCTTGTGGATAAGTAATAACAGCCGCAGGGGTCAATCAATCAGGTTAAGCTAGGTTTGCCGCGGTTGGTCCGTGGATGGGTGACCATCTTTACATACCAAGACCCCTCCGTGCCTCGCAAAGCACGTTAAGCCGTTGGTCCCGGCTGTCATTTGTAGATCTAACACAGTCGTTAAAGGTCGTCAGAAGCTCGAAATTCTGACAACCAGTTTTACCAAGGGTATCGTGTTACCCAGTAACTGGGTTGTGGAGATCAGATAGGCAGTCGCTCCATGTAAAATACTGGTATTCCGGTGTATCCGGTAAGACTGGAAGCTGACTCCAACATAGTATGGGAAAAACTAGGCAAATGATGTGACCAAGACCCCCCCTTGGTATGTAAAGATGGTCACCCATCCACGGACCAACCGCGGCACGCTTGCCGCGCGTAGCTTAACCTGATCGATCGACCCCTGCGGCTGTTATTACTTAGCCACAAGCCCCTATGTTAGTAATGCCTAAGATAAATTAAATAGTGTATACATACGAATTGAAAAAGACACATTGGTACTCGCCCGGTTTTGAACCCACAATCTCATGCATGGGAGGCGAGGCGAGGAGTTTCACCCTTTGCAGTAAAACTTTTTACAAAAAAACAAATACAACCGACTTCCAAAAAAAAACACTACAAAGTGAAAAATAACTTTAATTTCGGAAATCGGTGTCTTTGGATTTGTATTTTAGTTTTTTTGCCACCGACTTCCGAAATTAAAGTTATTTTTCACTTTGTAGTGTTTTTTTGGAAGTCGGTCGTGATTTTTTTGTAAAAAGTTTTTTATTTTTCACTTTTTAGTGGGTCACTTTGTAATTTATCTAAGTTACAATAGCCTGATGTCAATTGCTCATCACCTTTTAAAAAGTAATGTTTTTCTTGATGCAGGGACGTTAATTGTTGAGGATTTCTCTTGGTAATAACCAGGAGAACTGTCACTCACCATATGCATTGTGAAGAGCATAAATGGCTAGCAACCATATTATAGTACCTAATCGAATCGCAACTCGTTAATTAAATACTTCTTATTAAGTAGTTCCGGTGGCCATCTATGGTCTTCATCATCAATTCTACTCTACCAAATGGTGCTTTCCGAGAGCAAATCCACAAGTTACTATAAAAAATACTTAAATCGCTATAGGTGTGCCTTTAAAATTTAAGGATCTCCCTCGATTTCCATGGGATCCTCTCACCAGATTATGACTTGGTGACGATGGGACCACCTCGGGAACATACCCTTTCAAACAAAAATAAGATTTATTAAAATCGGTCTACAATTGACGGAGAAATCGGCGAACATACATACAAAAAAAAAAAACAAATAAACATGTCGAATTGATAACCTCTTCCTTTTGGAAGTCGGTTAAAAATAGGCCACATTTACGTTAATATCTAAGAATTTGTTAGATATATGTTATCATTATCACCATCCTTGCGAGTTGCAACGGAAGATACGGATATTAACCAACTGATATATTATAATTATTTGTTTTTCAATTCTACCATCACGGAATTGTAACGATTTATTTATTTCTTTGTTTTCTGTTTTATTCTCCTATTTATTTTCTTTAAGAGTTATTTGATACCTACATAACTTCGGCTTAGCGTTTCTTCCGTCATTTGTTTTGATCCGCTTTACTTTGTCCTATCAGAAACAGACAAAGTTATTACAAAGTTATATTTATTATTTTATTATATTTTTTCGTGTTTGATATTTCTTGGGACCCTGGGGTCCCCGAGGCGTACGATTGGCCGAAGCCAACTTGCAGAGGCCCGTTACACGTGTTTAATGGAAAGAGGTACCATCCGAAGATTATCCCTGTTCGCAATATGCAAGTCGTTTTAAATCAAGGGCAGAGGCCTCCCTTTCTCCTTTCCACTGCTCTCTATCTTGAGCTAGTGTGAACCAATCCTATCTGTAGGCGTCAAGTTCATCTCGCCATCATTTCCTGGGTCTTTTTTTTTGTGTGGGAAATCATCAAATTACTTCTCCCACTCTGGGTGGAGCGGAAGGATGTGTCAGATTCTTACTGACTAAAATTCACCCGTATTCCTTCCGTTGCCTGTGTTGCCAGGGGCCTCGGTAACCCTTTAGTACCTTCCCGCGACCCCGGCAGGCATCGGCCCTAGTGGACCCCTACACTTGTGCTGATGACAGCTCTTTGAGGCGCGCGTGGAATACAACGCGCCGTCGACCCGGGCCTGGTCCTTACTGGACGGTGAGCTACCCATTGCTCACCGTCTGCAAGCCCGCGCCTACGGCGATACAGGATTCCCGACGCCCAGGGCGTCTCCTGCGGCGGCTAGAGGGCGCGAAATTATTTCCTGGGTCTGCCTCAATGTCGCCGGGGGTTTTAGAGAGCGAGATAAAGTTACAAATGTAATAATGTTATTATCAGTTTTTGTACGTAAAAGAAAACATCGCAAGAAAACCAACATGTCCTAAAACAAAATATTCTACGCCATGGTGACATCCACCAACACATACTGGGTCCGCGTGGTGGATTACAGCCCACTTCCACCCACAGAGAGAAGCCTGTGTCCCAGCAGTGGGATCAATGAAGGCTGATTATACTTAATGGGCAATAGGCTCGCCCATGTTATGTTAACATTACATTATATCACGCCTCTAATCCCCGAAGGGTTAGGCAGAGGTGTACCTATAGTACACCCACATTTCACCAGTTATGTTTAAGTCCCATGTAATAGGGGGTGAGCCTCTTGTCATCAACCGGGCACAAGTCCAGACTCCGGGCTGCCACTGAGAATTTCCGGATGGAAAACCCCAATAACACTTTTCCCGGCCAGGGAATCGAACCCAGGACATGAGGTCCTGGGTTCGCTCAACAGTAGCGCTTGCGACCACCTAGGCCAACAAGACAGTGTTATGTTAAATGTTATAATAATCATACAAGGATGTAGCTTTATTTTTAGTAACATTTTATTATCCTTAACTTATATCTGTCTTAATCTTTAGTCTAAAAATAAACAAGCGTAATTACAAAGCAGATCACGTACATCGTTAAAACCAAGTAGGCTTTTGTACAAGTTACATAATGTCTACCGCGCATCAGTTCAATGTCAAACTGAATTACTTTCTATTGTATATCAGAGTGGTGTACTTAAACAAATGAGTACCGAAGGCCTACTCTGAATGAGTTGTCATTTACAGCACACGTAGTAGTTATAAGATTTCGTTTTAAACTAATTTCCCTTTTGAGTCTCAGTATTGTCATAGTACTTTTAGAATAATGGTAATATACAGCGGTGTAGGTAAATAGAATTCTAAATTCTGAGTATTTTTATCAGTCCCTGCTTTTTTTTATAACACTCAATATATCAAACATTAACACTCGTTTGTTGATGTATCCATCTTAAAAGTACCTTAACTTCATCTCCTGCTCCTCTACAAGCTGTTGGCCGTTATCTCGTCTGCGATCAACGGTAAAAAGTATCACATGTCCTTTTCCAGATCCCAGGCTACCTATCTGTCAAATTTCACAACGATCAGTTCAGTGATTTTAGGCGTGAAAAAACATCAGAGAGAGATAGAGAGTCAGAGTTGCGTTCGCATTTATAATATTTCTAACTGTGCCTCGCGGTTTCACCCAAATAAAGACTCTTACAAATAAGCGCGACACGCGACGCGACACAAAGGCACCGCTACACGCGGTGTCTTTGTGTCGCGTCGCGTGTCGCGCCTGTTTGAAGGAGCCTTTAGTCTCGATCCCGTGGGAATATCGGGATAAACAGTATCCTATGTTCTAACGCAGGTCATGGTCTCATATGTACCATGCTTTATTCAAATCAGTTTAGCCGTTTTAGCGAAAAAGCGTAACAAACAAACTCACTTTCGCATTTATTATGAACTAGCTGCGCCCCACTGTTTCACCTGTATATGTCGCGATTCCGTGGGAATATCAGGATAAAAAGTATTCTTTGTCCTAATCCAGGTCATGATTTACCCATGTACCAAATTTCATCCTAATCCGTTTAGCCGTTTTAGCGTGACACATAAACAAACAAACAAACTCACTTTCGCATTTATAATATTAGTTAGAATTTACGAGATCCGTGGGATTTATGAATTAGTTAAGATTATGGATTGAAAACCCTAACTTTTTTTTTCTGACAGTATAATCTGGTCTTCACAAAGTGTCTTTAGAACTGTCAAGTACCCAGCTGCTGTTTTATTCCATAAATTAATAGGAAAATTTTGTGTGCCTTCTGCACAATATTTTGTCTTAGTATACTCAAAACAGTAATCGGTGTTAACGTCATTGACATACATTTCGTTTGACGTAATGTCGATGGTATTGGCCATATTCTGGAGACTTGGAAGCGATGACGTTTCTATACAGAATTGGCCCTTTAAGTAATTCAAGAAAAGATGAAAAACTGTTTGCATAATAAGCCTATAATGTTCCCACTTCTGGGACACAGACCTCTCAGCGAGAGGGAGTGGGCCGTAATCCACCAAGCAAGCCCAGTGCGGGTTGTTTGACGTCAGATGTCTTCGAATTTTTTCGTTCTAGGACATGCCTGTTTCCTCACGATGTTTTCCTTCATCGTTTTGAGAGTAGTGGTGATGAAATCACCACTACTCTCAAATCGATGTAATATATAATATAGGATAATATAATATAGGAAATAATTTACACAAAGTAAATCGCCTGTATGATTACAAACCTACGACTTGCAACTCGTAATTCGCGGCCGATACCACTGGGCCACCACTGCTCGAAAAATTGTTTAGACTGCAATCATTATAATAATAATTACTGAATAACATGCTTGATATTAGGGAACCAAAGTTGACGGCTTGATTGAGAATAGGGGATTAATTTCCCTGACTACTAAGACCCAACTGTTAGTTGCTCAGCGAATTAACTGGGGTAGCTGCTATAGTAATTGGCCAGGCTTTAGTAACTGGCCACTCATAACGAAAGAGGTAGAAACAAGAATATAATAGAATAGAATGGAATTTAGAATACTCTTTATTTTGTACACCATAAAAACCACAAAGTAATGCAAGCAAGCCCATGAATGAAGAGGACAAAAATATTCCTGCATCATTTGTATTTTCGTTTTAGTTCACATTACCTTGTTTCTACCTCTTTTGTAATGAGTGGCCAGTTACTATAGCTTGGCCAATTGCTATAGCAGTTACCCTACCAGCTTATAATTCAAATCACAACTGTAGTTAAGTTGATAGTTGTATGAAATAGCTATAACACAGTACAGCGCTGACCCTAGGCTTCGATCAGGGTAAAGCGAGATTGTCTTTCGGAGCCCTTTGGTCGAGTCTTTCACTTCACGTATTCTACTTCGGTTCTATGTTGTGTCTAGTTTGTAAGCACTCAATTCTACTAACAAATATGGATGTAATCTTAGGATGAGTCTGAAATAAATGAATTATTATTATTATTATTATGTTAAATAAATAATAATTCCCAAACTTTCAAAAATCAACTTTTATAAAAAATGTAAATGGCAACTTATTAAATTTAAATTAAATTAATTAGTTCTTCACTAGATGCGCCCCGCGGTTTCACCCGCATAAGTTTTGACCCCGTGGGTATATCGGGATAAAAAGTATCCTATGTGTTATTCCTGGTTATAAACTATCTGTGTGCCAAATTTCATCTAAATCCGTTCAGTACTTTTTGCGTGAAAGAGTAACAAACATCCATCCATCCATTCTTACAAACTTTCGCATTTATAATATTAGTAGGATTAGCTTTCATAACTCTTAGGTCTTGTTCGCTGGGCCTCAAGTCTGCTATTACAATAGTGTCAGAATGGACTGTTCCGATCCACATTAATGACGCCATTATATTAGTAGATTACCAAACTTGTCAAAATTAACAATTATAAAATCAATGATATACCTACCATTCTGACACCATTGTAATAGCAGACTTGAGGCCCTGGTGTCTTGTTGTACTGAACTAGACATTCTGCCTCGCATTGTTGTCTTACCACCGTCGGACATTGTTGCCTAGAAATTATTTGATTAGTTATTATTCACATACGTATACAGGGTCAAATAAATTAGCTAGCCAAAATCTGCAGACGTTATGGGTATCGTTTGAAGATTTTTTTGTGGGGCAACGACCGCTGGTGTTGTGTTGTTACTTGAAGCTGATTTTTTTTCTTTAATTGTATCGTATTTAGGTATCGAAGCCAAAACTTCTCACAGACTTACACAAAAAAAAACAGTATTTTTTTTAAGCTGGTACTAAAGTGACTACACTAACTGCGGCCGATGACCCCGCAAAAAAAACATCAAATCATTATTATTTTTTTATTTTCATGTTTTGATATCGACACCCATCCCGTCCGCGGAGTTTCTCTAGCTAATTTAATTTGACCCTGTATAATTAAATAAGTGTTTGGTGTTAATTGTCCTCGCCTCTCAAAAGGCGCCATCAAAATTTTATTTGGCGCTGGAAATAGTTTTTTCGCATTTAACTTTTTGGCGCCCCTTGAGGTCTGGCACCTAGAGCGACCGCTCCTCTCGCTCTACCTCAGAGTCGGTGCTGACACAGTAGATAGATATAGTGTATCAATTTTGATATACAATTAATTTCCTGAATGTACAAAATACTTTTTCGCAGTTGACGAAAATCGTTACTGCCAATATGTAGACTTATCATCATAATCTTCCTGCTCCTTGTCCCATTTTACTTAAAGTCGGCGCGGGCGCAACATGTTTTCTTCTTCCATTCTCCCCTGTTCTGTCAACCGTCACGTGATCAGTATGTAGACCTGTTTTCTACATGTCCAAGCCCCGCGCGACACCGATTCGGTGTAAAGCAATAGAAAATCAATTGTGCCTCATTAGCTGTCCTTGATCGATTAAGCTTCTAATCTAGACTATAAGTATCATCTATAAGCATGTAAAAATAATCCTTTTTTTGTAAATCTTATGCGACTTATTGGCACAACATTTTTATGATCAAGATTACCTTTTGTTTAACTTCGAAATCTTTTACATTTTGCTCTCTAAAATCATGTAATATAGGTATTATTGAAATATATTTATAATATCTTCACTAGCTCACGTAATTCTTAGAATGTAAAACATCGTTTGATGTAATTAATTAAAATGAACGAGTCCTAGAAACATCGAAGAAGATTTAAATAGAAATCTTAATTTATGTTTTTTATATTTAAATTAAATAAACTACTAATGCGTGTCTCAATGCAATAGTGCTGTAGGTTAAGTACCTATTTATTTTAAATAATTTTCTGCGCAATTATGAGATTATTTTTATTGGTAATTTGGGCAAGGACAAATTACAATTTGAATGGATCATTTCAATGTCAGTCAGGGGACAGAAGTATGCGTTCAAATTGATGTTCACTACCGAACTTAATTCATAATGAATCATAGCACACTTCTAAAATTCTAAATTACTTTAATATATACTCGTATTTGTGGTTGAATATATGTATATTGAACTAATTAGTCAAGAGATCTTAAGTTAGCATTTTTTTTGGTAAATACCTCTGCATTGCTAATATATGCCAAAATAATTTGAAATCAAATCCTTTAGATGCTGCGTTTTCCTCATTCACGCCATTCCTATGAATACCAATACCATTATTACTATAAGTACAACAGAATAATAAAAATATATTTGAACGATCCTGTCCATCCTATTTTATGACCCCTTAGTCACCACTTACGATGGTCACAGGAAACATATAGTTATCTATTCGCATCCAACTCAGTCGCATACCATACATATTTTAATTTATCGTTTGTAAATCGTACTACGGTTCAGAATACGCGCAAAGGTCATTCAACGGGACGCACAATCAAATAATATGTCGTTATGCACTTGTATTTAGATTTAATGGTCGACAAATTCTATGTAATGAGTTGGTATTTTGTTATTATTTATTAGCTGTCATCCGTGACGTTTTCGTCTGATATTTGGGTGAAGGTTTTTTAGAACCATCGTTCACATAGGAAGATTTATAATGGGATAAACAGAAGGCTAACTTTGTGGTACAATATTCGAGAGTAACTCATATAGTGATCAAGGATTAGCCAGTTAACTGGTCAGTATACAGAAAAAAAGAAAGAAAGAAAAAAAGGAAGAAAGAAAGAAAGAAAAAAGGAAGAAAGAAAAAAAGAAAGAAAGAAGTAAATAAAAAACAATTTATTTAGAACAGACTAAAGGGCACACAATGTCATATACAGCAGATAAAAACAAACAAAAGGAACAATATCAAAATCAAAAGTCATTTATTCATAATAGGTTGAAAATCGGCATTTTTTGAACGAAAATAATATAAGACAGTCCCCCAAGGTTCACATACGTCATTAGATGTGCTTACATTCCAAGATGTAGGTGAGACTTCAGTCAGACAAACTATCAATAAGTGATTCTTTACGTCAAATATTTAATATTTATTTACTGAAGGCTATTCAGTCATTATCATCGGCAAAGACAAGGCCTTCTTCATTATTTAAAACTAGCTTCTGTCCGCGATTTCATCCGCGTGAAATTTCTTGTTTTAACATATAATTTGTCATATAGCATCGCATCGACTTCCTTTTCGCTTAGCGTTCATTCTGACTTTTTCTTTTTGCTCGACTCCTAGGGGTAGTAACGTGATGTTAAATACCCTATAATTTTCCTCAAGCATTGGGCTATCAAATGCATAATAAAATCTAATCCAACTGGTAGTTCCAGAGATTAGCGCGTTCAAACGAAAAAACGAATAAACCAACAAACTCTTCACCTTTATTATTTCAACTTTACCAAATTTGGCAAAGTTAAAGATTCGTTATCTAACATTATTTGATAATGTGGTGCAATTTTTGGCAACGAGAACAAAGAAACAAAGAGTCAAACTTTATAATGGAAATGTGAAATTGAGGAAGTTGGCAGATAGCCCACCGGGGACTGTACCTAGCAAAACGCTAGGCAGATGAGACTAGAAACCGATCTGCTGAGGTTGGATTGTAGTCTAACAGGATGCAGCTCATAATCAAATACGTTGACGTTACGTAAGAGCAGTGGTGGCCCGGTTTAATCCGATCCAACCTGTCCCTTGCTGTCCTCACCCCCCAACGCCCTAAGCCGAAGTTCATACCCCACAGGGGGTGCCCAAATAACTTCTCCCGCTCTGGGCGGAGCGGGAGGGTGTGTCAGACTCTTACTGACTTAAACCCACCCGTATTCCTTCAGTTGCCTGTGTTGCCAGGGGCCTCGGTAACCCTTTGGTACCTTCCCGCGACCCCAGGGGTGCCCTTAGCATATAGTCGCTTAGTTTATAAGTTTATGCCCTAACTGGAGGCCTTAATTTATTGAGGCACTCGCAGGAAAGTCCGCTTAAGCAGACGACAACCAACGAAGCAATGGATTAGAAACATCCTTCAAAATTCTTCGGATTGTGGTTGAAACTGTGTTACACAACTGGGGTGCAGGTCAATATTTTAATATTTATAAGAGAATGTCAAGTGTCAAGCGATTTTGACCCATGTGCGTTGCAGCTATACTAATATTATTATTTATTTATTTATTTAATGATTTAAGCACACAAATGTACAGAGGCGGACTTAATGCCGTAGGCATTTTCTACCAGTCAACCTTTGGGTGATGTAGAGACAAACAGGTAGGTGCAATAGCGAAAACTGTGGAATAAATATTTATTTAAATATAAGGATATGCATACATATACTAACATATAGGATCGAATAATCGATTTCCCACCCGTACGCAAAATACGCGCATTGACGTGGAGTTGCGAACACCCGTTTTACCTATTACCTATTTACCTATACTAACATGTATAAAAACTTTAAACATGCTATTAACTTGACCAATCCTTAAACTGCCCATCAAATGACAGGCCCAGTACGGCTCCAGATGTTAAGCTATAACCTCTTCGTATTAGAAATGAAATAATTCGTAAGCAAGCCACATCTGTCTACTGCAGACGTGTCCTACGTGTCCGCATGGCATCTGACACGGTGTCAAGAGCGGAAGTTTGGCTTCAAGCTTCAAGGGAGGATACGTGTAGACTGCAATTCATTTTGAAATAAATATTAAACTTCCTTTGACTTCATTGATCTAGTAGTTCTGCGGTTGCTGAATGCAGGGTCGCGATCAAATTCCAAGACAGGCACGTGATAATTATTTGGAGTGTATAATAGGTATTGTTGTTCCGTAGTCCGAATTTGGGCCCGGTTAATTGCATTAGCCTTAACCGAGCCTTTTATCATAACGGACTTAAATATAGCTGTTGAAATGTCAGTGTACAAAACAACTTTTCTAGTTTCGTTGGTAAATACAGGCTTGGGTGGTACTTTAGACAAAGCCACCAAGGACACCTTAATTGTAAAAGCCTTAACCGGGCCTGTTACCCATAAGTAGAGCTATTGAAATGTTGGTGTACAAAACCCCATTTCAAGTTTCGTTGGTCAAAGATCGCAGTTCGCAGTTTGAAGCATCTGCTTCATTTATTGTTTGATCAATGCTTCATTTATTTTGTGTCTTTATCTTATTGCTCCTCTCGTCTCTTCTCTGCTCCGGTGGACCGGCAGCCTTAGACTTGGTTGAATTTGATAGTTTAATGGTGTAGGATGACTAACATTCGATCGTTAGTTGAATGCTTCAGCCAGAGGGGAATTGAAGCTGCAAATTCATGTGACTGAATGTAATACAATTCCCTGTATATGTAATTGTAGTGTCATCATGTCTTAACTCTAAAGGACTATTGATTCACGGCAAACAATAGATAATCTTCTTAGTTTTGTTAAAGTTTCATGCTGGTTTTTTGTGACGTCATATGGCCTTGTAACCCGCGAAACAATTAGACGGTTCCAACGACCTCGTTTGTCAAAATACGATGAGGATTTGAGGAGTTATGTATGAGGGAACAGATGAACATACAATACATAGCCTGTTAAAATTCAAAGGAGGCTTTGCCGTAAAAAGATCCTTCACGAGGCTTCGTGAAGGATCTAACCAAAAATAAAAGTCGTTTCCCAGCAATTATTTTTGCGCAAAGTTACCTAATAAACGACTTTTATATTTGGTTTGAAAAACTCTGTTTACGGTAGAGCGCTATAAAACGCACATAGAACATTGTGCTTATGGGTGCATGCAACGGTATAGGATCGTGGGACTATTTAAAGTTAAGTTATAAGTTTACACCATTTAAAAGTAGATTTCATACAAAAAGTAAAAAAAATGTTGAAACTTTGACCTGCAATATCTCCATAACCAAAAGGATCCCAGATATGTTTCAATACAAAAAAATATGTCATAATAACGGGAAGAACAAGTGACTCGGCATCGTTAATGGTATTTTCACCCGACTGCCCCAGAAGGGCGAATTTTGGTCTTGCAGGCGGGGATCAACGAATAACCTGAAATATGGTGTACTTTTGCCTGCGGTACCAAAATTCTATTATGGATTATTCTATGGATGCTTGTTTTTCAGTTGTGTGTTTTTGCAGTCGGGTTTTTTGTTTTTTTTTTAATAATTTATTTTATTAAGTACACATATATTATTTATTTTCAAATCTCCACCCCAAAAACTTAACTTTATATTATTCGAACGTTGGGGTCGTGGACAAAAGCTGGAATGTATAATCAATCTGCCTAGCCTTCTCCCAACTATGTTGGGGTCGGCTTCCAGTCTGACCTAATGCAGCTGAATACCAGTATTTTACATGGAGCGACTGCCTATCTGACCTTCACAATCCAGTAGCTGGTTAATACGATACCCCTTCGTAAGACTGGTTGTCAGACTTTTGGGCTTGATCCACGAATGACAGCCGGGACCAATGGCTTAACGTGCTTTCCGAGGCACGGAGGAGTCTCGGTATGTAAAGATGGTCACCCATCCACGGACCAACCCCAGCAAGCGTAGCTTAACCTGATGGATCGACCCGTGCGGGTGTTATTAATTACTTAGCCACGAGCTCTCCAGTCAAAAGCTGGAAAATATAATACTCATAATAATTGCTAAACAAAAAAATTAAACCAGTTCAAAGTGTAATGTAACAGATGACATAACGCATTAAGACGCTGACAACACCTAAACCGCGGTCACTGTCAGATTGCATAGAAAAGAAAGCGAAGCGCGATGACACAACGCTTGTAATTTATTGCAAAATATGAAGCAATTATCTATTTACTCAAAATTGTGTTGAGTAATCTAAAATAAAAAACAACCAAGTTCTACATTCAAATAAGACGTTCTTGTTATTAATTAAATACGTAACGTATGTTGGTATTTAATACGGATTAGAACTCAAGGTAAGAGATTAGTTTAACGTTAGTTTGTATCGAGATATTTTTTTCAAAACGTGTTTTGGTAACAACCAAGTTCTGGGAAATATGTTCAAAATTAACATATATTTTTTCCGCTACCACAAACTATTTGGCAATTTTTTTTCTTAAGAGAAGCCTATTTTGGTCAATTGGGTCTTGTCAGCACCTTAAGCATTGCCTAATTGCGGTCGAATGTTTTATTTGACGTATAAGCTCTTAAAACATTTGCTTAACAGATTATGTCCAAATGTAACAGATATTTGTAGCACTTGTGCAAGGTGATGTGAATAACTTAAGTTTTTATCTCTCGATTTATGAGATGCAAAGATTTAATTGGGTGACTTATGAATGTACATACATGAATAAAGTAGTTCAAAATAATTAAGAAACTTAACAAATGTTCTGAAAAAAGTGTGCTATTTTTTCAGACTAAAAACAATATAGCTGCTATTAGCGGATGCAGATTTGATCTTGGGAGCGCTACCGCTGAGCATTAGGTCCTGGGTTCGATTCCCGGGTCAGGCAAAATGTTATTGGGTTTTTCCATATGGAAATTCTCAGTAGCAGCCCGGAGCCCGGTTGATGGCAATAGGCTCGCCCCCTATTACATGGGACTTAAACATAACTGGCGAAATGTGGGTGTACTATAAGTACACCTCTGCCCCCTTTGTGGAATATAGGCGTTATGTTATGTTGCACGGAATTCAGAACCTGTAAATAATACCCCACTGTAAAGAGCTTGTTAACGCCTCTTCTCACGAAAAATATTAACGAGCAATGATGTCCACGCTTGCTCATTGCTTGTTGATGATTTCAGACTGTTGACCTTTTGACCGCCACAGTCATGTATAGATGACAAACCAAAATGTGCCCAGCAAGACTACATGACCGATTTTAAGAAAAAAATCTTAGCTTGGCGCCGAGAGCACGTCTTTGCCTTTTTGACGTGGCGGTCAATAGGTTAAAGTCTAGGTTCCTCACGTGTTCTCTACTTCAAAATTGCATGGTAAATACTTTTAAGTTAAGGCGCTGACAAGACACAATTGACCAAAATAGGCTTCTCTTAAGAAAGAAAATTGCCAAATCTGTATAGTTTGTGGTAGCGGAAAAAATATATGTTAATTTTGAACATATTTCCCAGAACTTGGTTGTCACCAAAACACGTTTTGAAAAAAATATCTCGATACAAACTAACGTTAAACTAACCTCTTACCTTGAGTTCTAATCCAAAATATCTCTATTAAATATCAACATACATTACGTATTTAATTAATAACAAGTACGTCTTATTCTAATGCAGAACTTGGTTGTTTTTTATTTTCGATTACTCAACTCAATTCTGATTAAATATAATAATTACTTCATATTTTGCAATAAATTACAAGCGTTTTGTCGTCGCGCTTCTCTTTCTTTTCAATGCAATCTGACAGTGACCGCGGTTTAGGTGTTGTCAGCGTCTTAATGTAAAGTTGCAAGCGTTGATTAAAATAAAAAAAACCCAACTTTTAAAGGTCAAAATAGGTTAAAACGGGATTAGGTTGTTGGTTTTTTTACGTTCAAAACCAGTTTCCATAAATAGCAAGAAACATCTAAGGAAAATTATTTTTATGTCCTTAAAAAAAACTTAATAGGTGATATCAGAGAGCAGTGATAGCCCAGTGGTAACGGTCGCGACTTACGAGTTGTAGGGCGTAGGTTCGAACCCGGACAGGCGCTTTACTTTGTGTAAATTATTTCATCACCACTGCTCTCAACACGGTGAAGGAAAACATCGTGAGGAAACCGGCATATCGTAAAACCAAAAATTCGAAGACATGTGTCATCTACCAACCCGCACTGGGCCCGCGTGGTGGATTACAGCCTACTTTTCACAGAGAGGAGGCCTGTGTCCCAGCAGTGGGAACATTATAGACTGATTATGTATATTATGTTAGGTAATATTATGTTTGTAAATATGTGTTCATGATCCCAATTATATCAGGCAGGTTATAATAAATAATAAATCACTAAATTGGTCCTTGATAAAAAATACACTTAAAACGTAAGCGGATGTTAGGAGCCATTAACCAAAATAAAATGTATTTGGCAAAACTAAATAGAACAGGTTTTTGGCCTATAAATATTTGGTCATATAGATGTCCAAGTGACCGAAAAAATATAGCTTTTTGTAAAATCTTGAACTAGGAAACAAAAGAGAACACGTGTGTGGGAATAAGTCATGGATGTCATGTACCCTATACTTGATAACGCGATCACGACCAGTTTTTTTTTTAACAAAACGGATACAACAAACGACTGGGGAAACCACAAGTCTATACTTTTTTACCTCCGGCTTCGTAGGGGAAACCCTGATTTATAGAAGACTTTTTGAGACTCCAAACCCAATGACCTCGTTGCTATGGTGCTACCACGCCAGAAGATCGTGCTGCTACGTAAAGCGACAGTTGCCACGGTCATTACGGTCATTCCGGGGATTGGTGACCGTTTCCTAATTGACTGCCTCGTTGTTCTAATGGTCGCAAGCGCTACTGCTGAGCATGAAGTCCTGGGTTCAATTCCCGGGTCGGGCAAAAGTGTTATTGGATTTTTCCATCTGGAATATGACAGTAGCAGGCCGGACTCTGGATTTGTGCCCGGTTGATTATAGGCTCGCCCCCTATTACATGGGGCCTAAACATAACTGGAGAAATGTGGGTGTACTATAGCATCTCTGCCTAACCTTTCAGGGAATACAGGCGTGATGTTCATAGTCGAGATAATCTTACCGGTTGTGATAACGAATGATAACAGAAGTAAAGGGCAGGCTATAACCTATTGACCGCCACAGTCATGTATAGATGACAGACCAAAATGTGCCCAGCACGCCACGGTCACGACTACATTCGTAGCTTGGCGCAGAGGGCACGTTTTTGCTTTTTAATAATAGGTTAAGCGATATAGGAAACAGCTGACGGTCCTCCAGTAGTTTAGAAAAGGCAGATAGATCATGCGCAATTACATTATTAAGTACATAATCATCATCTGCCTTTTCCTAACTATGTTGGGGTCGGCTTTCAGTCTAACCGGATGCAGCTGGATACCAGTATTTTACGTCGAGCGACTGCCTATCTGACCACCTCAACCCAGCTACTGGGTAATACCCCTTGATAAGATTGGTTGTCAGACTTTCGGGATTCGACTGTCAAAGCCAGTCAAAGATTCACGAATGACAGCTGGAATCAATGGCTTAACGTGCTTTCCGAGGCCCGGAGGAGTCTTGGTATGTAAAGATGGTCAGCCATCCACGGACCAACCCCGGCAAGCGTAGCTTAACCTGATGAATCAACCCGTGCGGCTGTTATTACTTAGCCACGAGTGCATATCACGAGTGTATTAAATACATAATATAATCTATAAGTAAATGAAAGTACATAATATAATCTAGGTATAGTAAAATCCATAAGAGAAGTAACTCCAGCGCACTTTAATGGACATGACACAAAACAATGGGGACAGACAGACAGACTAACACGGACAACGCAAAACTATAAGGGGTTGTAGACTACGGACTCCTTTAAACGTATAAGCGTATAAACTCAGTAACGGCTCTAGTAGAACAATTTCTATGAATTCTTCATAAAAATTCTTCTACCAGAATCGCGGTAATATGCTAGTCGAGTAAACTAGTTACTAAATTGATTTAACTTAAACTTAATGTGATAATTGAAATATACGTATTTTCTTTCACCACGGAAATTCTCAATTGGAAAATCTACACATGGACTAGCTTCTCTAACAATCACTATTCTTTATTTATTTATTTTTATGGCACTTCAACGACTTACTCACTAATACATACACAAACAAAAATTACATAGTTCGCACATCGTCCCGTGTTTGCAGTTTGTCACATTAGCACTTTGTCCCATTCGCACTTGGTCCCATTCGCAGTTAGTCTCATTCGCAGTTCGTCCCATGCAAGTAGTTTGTTTTATTTTTTGTATCCAAATTCGATAAGTTAGCAATGTAATAAGTAAAATAATATACACACTTCTCAGTCAACTAATAACAGTAAGTATACAATCAGTGAATATTGTCAATCAAACATGGATACAGTACAATGAGTATGTGATAATTCATAATCTACAAGTCACACGTACAAGTTACTTAACTAACTGTAAAAATATCACATTCTTCATGAAGTCACCCAAAGATAAAGAACCCCGCTATAGTTTCTGTACGAGTTTATTATATTTTTGATCAAAATTAATATCTACAGCCTTTTTGTTCTTCGTTTATTCATTACAAAAGAATTCGGTGATTCGGTGATCGGACAATATTCACTTTATTACTACTATATTTGTTGATTTTTTTTATAAATCTAACCCACTTTGGTCCATAAACCTACCTCTTCCCTCACAAACTACTTACACGGGACGAACTGCGAATGTGACCAAGTGCGAATGGGACGAAGTGCGCATAACCCATATATAGTACGTACAAGTAGTTGTTACACGTAGTTGAATTACATATAAGAAAATAAAGTAGAATTAAAATGAGCTATGTTCACAAATAGTTGAAATCTCAAGTACAAAATATTAAAAAAAAAAACAACAGAAAGAAAAGGCCGGCAAAGAAGGGAATGGAAGTAAATACAATAATTATTAACAGGTGACTCGTGACGCACAGACGACTCGAGACTCCGAGCTGTTTCTTCACTAACTATATCTTCAATCTTTTCAAATACATTCACATACTTAGGTATTCTTACACGACTTTCTTTTCTTCCCCCTAAAATCCCTTGAGCTTAGACACAACATATATACCTACAATAACAAATGTACGTGTATTTTTGTTTCAGATCCGCCAAGATGAATCACGGGAGCTGTAGCCAGGTCGTCTCTGCGATTTTCTTAGTTCTCCTTATAAGTAAGTGTTAGGTTTATTTATTAGTGGCTTTTGCACGCGGCTTAGCTGGGAGGTAGAAAATTATCCCACGGGACCTTTTTGGCGGAATAAAAAGTATGTCGTAGCTGTGGTCAACGTATATCTGTGTGCCATCCTAATCCGATCAGCTAACGGCTGTGGGCGTGAAAAGGATAGGCAGACAAATATGCAGACAGATAGACAGCTAGAGAGACAGACAGACATACAGACAGACAGACAAACAAACAGACAGGCAGACAGACGGACAGACAGACGTTTAGGGATCCACTAGAGCCGATGCCTGCCGGGGTCGCGAGAAGGTACTTTTGGGTCACCGAGGCCCTCGCAACACAGGCAACGGAAGGAATACGGGTGGGTTTTAGTCAGTAAGAGTCTGACACACCGGAAGGGTGTGTCAGACTCTTACTGACCGCTCCGCCCAGAGCGGGAGAAGTTATTTGATGATTTCCCATCCAAAAAAAAAGGCAGACAAACATACAGATAGACAGAGTTTCGCATTTATTATATTAGTATGGATTTGGTGCGTGTACAGTCGACCTCGTAATTCTGATACCACCCTCAAATATGGTGGAATGTCACTTGTACTTCATAAAACGTCTAGATCTTTTTAGGGTTCCGTAGTAAACAAAGAACCCTTATAGTTTCGCCATGTCCGTCTGTCTGTCTGTCTGTCCCCGCTGTAGCTCAGAGACGCTTAGTACTAGAAAGCTGTAATTTGGCATAGGTATACATATTAATCACGCCGACAAAGTTCTAAAATAAAATCTTGAAATAAAAATTTTGGCGTACGTCCCTTGCACGTAATGTAGGGATGATAGGGATTCTCGTCTACCCCTTGGTGTGGGGTATCGTTGGATAGGTCGTTCAAAAATAATGCAGCTCTGTGAACGCCATTTTTCGATTCAAGGATCCACTTGCGTAATATTAAGTATTAAAGTGCAAATTTTTGTTAGAGTCAAGTGTCCGACCCTGTGTCCCTGCCAGCTAAATAGTTATTTATGGAGATGTGAAAAAGTTCAAGGCAGTAGTACATATAATAAAATTAAAAGAAAAACTATCACGGCTAAGTAGGCTTTACAAGTTAATGAGTTATAGTCGACCAACTTAAATTTGCAGTTGGAGAATTGACCGTGGCATATATCGATGTATGGGAGAACAGGTTTTTCAACTACAATGTCAAGTTTGTTTTTGGAATAAATTCGTCTGAAGTAATCCCAACTACGTAACCCTTCATTGTGAGCTTTAAGCACAGTGTGGGGCTTTGGCATACGATTTGGTGCAGTTCCTACGTACCTACAATAGGAAAATAGGTGTGTTTGTTTGACAGAAACCACAAGGCCATTACAACTCACAATGGTTTTAAAATCTTACAAATCACAATTAAATCTAATCTAATGTATTATTAAAAATTATTACGGGTAATAAAACCAAAAGTACAGACGACAAAACAGATAAGTATGCAAGCAAACAACTAAACGCGATGTCTGCATGCAACACAATTTGACAACGACTTGATCGTTCAAAACACATAAAATTCTTGTTTATGTTTGTTTCCACTTTAACTCACGTGCATGTTTTTCTATCACTTGCGACCTTTGAGATGAAACTTTTTACACTTTTTTGGGCTAGCACATAACAATAAAGGCCACAATATCATAAAATCGGTGGATATTTCAACTAGCCTTCTCTCTCATAGATATTAAGATACAGCGCTGTGAGGGTAGGAAAGTACAGTACCTATATTTGAATAAAGAACGAAGTGTTCTCAATGCTTATGACAGTTTTCCCATTGGCAAAAAAGGACCCATTGGCAATTTTCGGAAGTGAAACAAAAAAAAAAAAAAAAAACTAAGACCGCTATGTATTTGTTTTGCCAACAGTACAATCGCAGTCAATATTTCACAATAATGTTAGCGTAATGCAAAGTGGTCGAACAAACTGATGCAAGAACATGATAATCTTCAACTACTTAAACAGACAGCCTTGTTGCTAAAGCAACAAAGTTCATGATAGAGGAGGCCATTGCAAATTATTTAATATTGAAGCATCTTATTTTGCCTTGATTTGGTAAATAAAGCATCAGACTAAGATGTAAGGAATCTTAATTTTTTCTGGTCCTTCGGTCCGTTATACTTAAGGCTCCCGAAACGACAAACCTTTGTAAGTAACCAATCTACATATGTTCAATATGACCTAATATTACAAGCTACAGAGCACGAGCTAGTACGAGCTGTAGGTCCTAGGTTAGAACCCAGGCAGGCGGTTTACTTTGTGTAAATTATTTCATCACCACTGCTCTCAAAACGGTGAAGGAAAACATCGTGAGGAAACCGGCATGTCCTAGAACCGAAAAATCGAAGAAATGCGTCATCTACCAACCCGCACTGGGCCCGCGTGGTGGATTACAGCTCACACCCTCTCGAATAGAGGAGGCCTGTGTCCCAGCAGTGGGAACATTATAGGCTGATTATGATTACAAGCTACTAGAGACCTAGGAATTAACATAACGTCACATCTTTTTCTCTGAAGGGTTAGACAGAGGTGTACCTGTACTACACCCACATTTCACCAGTTTTGTTTAAGTCCCATGTAATAAGGGGTGAGCCTTTTGTCGTCAACCGGCCATAGATCCAGACTCCAGACTGCTACTCAGAAATTCCTGATGGAAAACATAGTAGGTAACACTTTTCCCGACCTGGGAATCAGACCCAGGACTACCTGCTCACCAGCCGTGCTTGCGATCACTAAACCAACGAGCTTAAAGACCTAAGAACCTAGGAACACACAATATTGAGCCATTTATTTACAATTTGAACTAATAAAATAGTTCATTTCCAATTTTTTAAACACGTACCCATCTAAAAACAGTTCGTCTGTTCCAAATTGTTATCACTCCCAGCAGAGTTTATGCAAAATAGTGTGAATAATTATCATATTAATTAAAACTCGCACCTAATAAGCAGGTGTGTGAACAAAACTAAATTAAATATTACAATTATACGCTATTGGTCTCGATGACTGAAGTTTTGAGTATAAATGTCGATGGCTTATTTTTTTTTTGGGTAGGAAATCATCAAATAACTTCTCCCGCTCTGGGTGGAGCGGGAGGGTGTGTCAGACTCTTATTGACTAAAACCCACCCTTATTCCTTCCGTTGCCTGTGTTGCCAGGGGCTGCGACCCCGGCAGGCATCGGCCCTAGTGGACCCCTACGCTTGTGCTGACGACATCTCTTTGAGACGCGCGTGGAATACAACGCGCCGTCGACCCGGGCCTGGTCCTTACCGGACGGTTTGCATCCCATTGTTCACCGTCCGCTAGCCCGCGCCTACAGTGGCCGGAAATCCGCCCGGGATTCCCGACGCCCAGGTTGTCTCCTGCGGCGGCTAGGGGCGAGAGGGCGCGAAATTTACCTTTTCCTCAACCGTCCCGCCTCCTCCTTCGCGAGCATTACTGCTTCGCAGAAGGAAGTGACGGCTGCCCATGCCCTCTCGTTCCGTACCATGGCCTGAACCAGGGCCGGACGCGAGAGATCTCTGCCGCTAATCGCCTCCACGAGAAATGTCGATGGCTATAAGCTCATGTTCGCAAGGATGTAAAATATCGCGGCGGCATTTTATCGCGCGCTGGATTTTCAACTCTCTGTGTTGAGCCGAGCGTTGAGAATCCCACAGAGTGCAACCTGGCCTGTCGAAAAAACACACTGTTGGATTTTTAACTCTTGGCGCTAAGCAGAGCGTTGAAAATCCAGTATGCGTAAAACATCGCCGCGGGGAAAAATCGCCCGTGTGAACTTGGGCTAAGCTTGCGTGAAAGATGATATGGCTAGAAAGGGGGTGACTACCCAGATGACAACTAATAGAGGTATGGAAGAAAGGGTCATGTTGCGCCGACACCAAATAAATTGGGATAAGGGCAGGAGAATGGTGATGGCCTGAATTATTGAAATCAAATATAATGGTTGCTGGCATTTGTATATTAATTATCAATTATTAATTATTAAGGCAAATGACCAAAATAGGCTTGTCTTAAGAAAAAAAATTGCCAAATCTGTGTAGTTTGTGGTAGCGGAAAAAATATATGTTCATTTTGAACATCGCCGCGGGGAAAAATCGCCCGTGTGAACTTGGGCTAAGCTTGCGTGAAAGATGATATGGCTAGAAAGGGGGTGACTACCCAGATGACAACTAATAGAGGTATGGAAGAAAGGGTCATGTTGCGCCGACACCAAATAAATTGGGATAAGGGCAGGAGAATGGTGATGGCCTGAATTATTGAAATCAAATATAATGGTTGCTGGCATTTGTATATTAATTATCAATTATTAATTATTAAGGCAAATGACCAAAATAGGCTTGTCTTAAGAAAAAAAATTGCCAAATCTGTGTAGTTTGTGGTAGCGGAAAAAATATATGTTCATTTTGAACACATTTCTCAGAACTTGGTTGTTACCAAAACACGTTTTAAAAAAAAACATCGATACAAACTAACGTTAAACTAACCTTTTACAACACGTGCCACTAAAGATGAGACTTGACACACCACGTGTTTTGACTTGCGCCGTGGACGATAACAATATTAATAACTATTTCGAACTAAAATAATATATTACTAACTATTAATATAACTATGTCGTATAATAACTATTTCATACACGACTGTACCTGCGCAGGAGGACACTGCAGACGCTCGTCAAGTCTCATCTTTCATGGCGCGTATTGTACCTTGAGTTCCAATCCAAAATATCTGTATTAAATATCAACATACGTTACGTATTTAATCAATTACAAGAACGTCTTATTTTAATGCAGAACTTGATTGTTTTTTATTTTCGATTACTCAACGATTTTGAGTAAATAAATAATTGCTTCACATTTTGAAATAAATTACAAGCGTTGTGTCATCGCGCTTCTCTTTCTTTTCTATGCAGTCTGACTGTGACCGCGGTTTAGGTGTTGTCAGCTCTTAACTGTAAATAACTATTTAATAATAACAGCCTATTATTTTCCCTCTGCGGGGCAAAATCCTCTTCTGATACAGAGAAGGCACGAGCATTGATCACCACGCTTGCTCAAGACGGGTTGGCGATTTTAAACTTATATTAATTATAAGTCCCGGGGGCTTGTGGCTAAGTAATAACAGCCGCACGGGTCGATCGATCAGGTTAAGCTACGCTTGCCGCGGTTGGTCCGTGGATGGGAGACCATCTTTACATACCAAGACCCCTTCGTGCCTTGGAAAACACGTTAAGCCGTTGGTCCCGGCTGTCATTTGTAGATCTTTGGCAGTCGTTACGTGTCGTCACAAGCCCGAAAGTCTGACAACCAGTCTTACCAAGGGGTATCGTGTTGCCCAGTAACTGGGTTGTGGAGGTCAGATAGGCAGTCGCTCCATGTAAAATGGATTGGAAGCCGACCCCAAAATAGTTGGGAAAAGGCTAGGCAGATGATGATGTGGTATTTGTTTTCCGACGACCATTCGCCCGGAGACGACGGGCAGAACTAGGATAATTCTATCCTTCTGGGGCTGCAGTCTTGACAAAGTTAGCGAAGTTAAGACAAGACGACATGGAGTCTCTACACGGTCAACCGGTCAACATTGCTTGACAAGATTGTGATTTTTTCGTGCTTGTCAAGCAATTTTGACTGTCTTCCCTAGACAGTCGAAATTTCCCCATTAGGACTTTGCGACCGAATTCGGTGGTAAAGCGACCGCTATCTATGTCGAGACTTCAGCTCCTGGATTCTAAAGAGCTGTTCACTACATTAATGCTTACAGCTTCTGTTCTCTTGACATTTTTGGGCTGCGTCTGCGTAGCGTTTACTTACGACTTTAGAGCTTCTTAATGACTTGGACCTGGTTAGACTGGAAGCTGGTCCCAACATAGTTGGGAAAAGGTTAGGCAGATGATGATTAATCATAAGTCTAGGTTTACTCACTTTACTTCACCGATGTTGGTAATGTTCAAAAATTTAAATCATATTCTCATCCACAATGATCCGCGGGAGACGCCCTGGGCGTCGGGAATCCCGGGCGGATTTCCGGCCACCGTAGGCGCGGGCTTGCGGACTGTGAGCAATGGGTAGCTCACCGTCCGGTAGGGACCAGGCCCGGGTTGACGGCGCGTTGTGTTCCGCGCCTCTAAGAGATGTCGTCAGCACAAGTGTAGGGGTCCACTAGGGCCGATGCCTGCCGGGGTTGCGGGAAAGTCCGAAAAGGTTACCGAGGCCACTGGCAACACAGGCAACGGAAGGAACACGGGTGGGTTTAGTCAGTAAGAGTCTGACACACCCTCACGCTCCGCCCAGAGCGGAAGAAGTTATTTGATAATTTCCCACCCAAAAAAAAGGGGCACGAGTCGGGTATGAATCTCGGCTTAGGGCGTCGCTGGTGGGATAGGCGGGATCAGAACTGGGTAGTTATTATTAATCAGGGGAATTTAAAGCTACAGGCTCAACTACGGACAAGACAAAGATCATGTCAAATTACCATGTTACACCCACTCTCATGAAAATCGGAGACGCTACGCTCGAAGTTGTGGACGAGTATGTTTATCTAGGACAAACTGTTCAGTTAGGTAGGTCCAACTTCGAGAAAGAGGTCAATCTATAAGACCTATAAGAGACCAAACGCAACTGGAATACACCGTGACAAAGTTATCAGAATATATAACCGAAGCATACCATGCATGCTGCAAACTAAGAGCGCCAAAAACCAAGGGCGAGAGGAACCCCTGGTGGAACGCAGAACTTAGTAAACTCAGAGATGCATTGCGGAAACAATTCAACACAGCCAAAAACACCAGACTTCCGGACGACTGGGAACTATACAAAGAAACACAATATGCATACAAAAAACAGATTAGAACCGCCTGCTTGGCGGAAATTCTGTGAATCCATAGAGACAAATAACGAAGCCGCTAGGGTAAGGAAGATCCTGGCAGCAGACCAGGACCGAACCCTTGGCGCGCTGAAAAAGCCTGATAATTCATACACACTAACCGACCAGGACACCAGTAAGGTCCTTCTCGAAACCCACTTCCCAGACTGTAGACTCCTGGAGGATGGGAGGTGGGAGGCTGAACCAGAATGGACCCCAACGGATCAGGACTGGTCCACAGCCCGCAACATAATAACAGAAGACCGGTTAAGGTGGGCTATTGACACCTTTCAGCCGTACAAGTCCGCAGGGCTGGATGGCATTTTCCCAGCCCTGCTGCAGTGGGGGTAAATCATCTGGTGCCATTGCTGACGGAGATTTATCGAGCCTGCATGGCACTCAGGTACATACCCCTCGCGTGGCGCGAGGTGAAAGTCATTTTCATACCGAAACCTGGCAAAACCGACTATACACAACCCAAAACTTATAGGCCTATAAGCCTCACATCCTTTCTACTGAAGACCCTCGAGAGACTATGCGATAGACACATTCGAGACGGACCACTTCGAGCCAAACCCCTTCATAAACAACAGCATGCGTATACCACAGGCAGATCAACAGAATCCGCGCTGCACAGCGTGGTTTCCAAAATCGAATGCGCAGTGGATCACAAATGCTCAGCACTGGCCGCCTTCATTGACATCGAAGGCGCCTTTGACAAAACGATGTTCAATAGTATCAACACGGCCCTTGACAGGCACAGCATAGACCAGACCATAAGTGGCTGGATCTCAAATATGCTTAAACTGAGAGCGGTACAAGTCACAGTGAACGACACCACCAGGGCCATAGTGGCGAAGGGCTGCCCACAAGGTGGCGTCCTCTCGCCACTCTTATGGAACCTGGTTGTCGACAGTCTTATCAAAGCACTCAACGATAAAGGTTACTTCACCGTAGGCTACGCGGATGACTTAACCATAATAATAAACGGCACCCACGAGAATACCCTGTGCAACCTTATGCGCCAAGCCTTAAAAATAGTAGAGGTTTGGTGCAATAAGCACCAACTATCAGTAAACCCTACAAAAACCGAATTGGTTCTTTTCACAAAGAAGAGGAAATTACCGCTACTACAGCTACCACGATTCTTTGGAACCACCCTAAGCCTGTCAACTGAAACCAAATACCTGGGCATTTTCTTGGACAAACAGTTGAATTGGGCCAAACACACCAACTACATCATTACAAAAGCCAGCATATCACTGTGGCAGTGCAAAAGACTGCTCGGCAGGAACTGGGGAATTAACCCCAAGATTACCCACTGGCTATTCACCACGGTCATCCGGCCAACTATCACATACGGCTCACTAGTCTGGTGGCCCAGGACAGACCTGAGCACAGCCCAAAAAGATCTCGAAAAACTGCAACGGTTTGCTTGTGTAGCAATCACAGGCTGTATGAGAACTACGCCCACCGCCGCCCTACAGGCGATGCTTGGATTGCCGCCTCTGCACCTCATCGTGCGAGAGGAGGCGGCCCTGGCCGCCTTTAGGCTTAACATAACAGGGACCCTGAGCAAAGACTCTAGAGTCAAGCAAATACGCATAAGGGAGGATGCGATCAAACGAAGACCGATGATGGCATCACCCTGCGACAGAGCCCCAAAACTACACTGTTTCCAAAAGCACTACAACATAATACTCACAGAAGAACGGTGCGACTATTCAGGCCCGCATGAGGTAAGAGTATACACCGATGGATCAAAGACCAACTCCGGAACCGGAGCTGGCGTTTTCTCACACGACCTTAACATAAATATATCCTGTCCGCTGGGAATGTTCAACACCGTCTACCAGGCGGAATGTGTGGGCATTATACAAGCGGCGTATGCCATAGAAGCCAGGAGAGTTACGGACACTCATGTACGTATACTCTCCGAAAGCGCCTCAGTTCTCCCATCCCTAGGGAAGAAACATAATACCTCGAGATTAACACAAGAATGTCACAATGCGCTAGAACGTATAACGGTATTGAACCGCAACACAGTGACACTGCAGTGGATAAAAGGACACAGTGGATCCCTGGGCAATGACGCAGCTGACGAACTAGCCAGGAAAGCATCCGGCACGTCAGTCTGCGGACCAGAGCCAATCGTGCCCATCCCCTTCAACCAACTACGCAGGTGGCTACAGGAGCTCACCCACACACAAGCGGAGAGCTGGTGGTCCTCGGTACAGGGGTGCAGACAGTCCAGGGAGGCTATGCCATCCTTGGATAGCAAGTTAACCAGGCGCCTGTTACGCCTGAACAGGACCGGCCTGCGCCTGTTGACGGGGACCATCACGGGCCACTGCTCGCTAAACAAACACTTCCACACAATAGGCATAACGGACAGCCCTCTGTGCAGGGCTTGCATGGAGGCAGAGGAAACCGTTGCGCATGTGCTCTTCGAATGCACAGCCGTCACCCACATTAGAACAGAAACCCTCGGGGCACCTAGATCCTACACAGAGGTTCTAAACAGACCAGGAGATGTTATCAACTTCTGGAGGGAGGTGGGCTGGTTGGAATAACCACCAAAAAACGGCCGCCATGGCCCACGCACAATGGTCCACTTGAAGGACTAAGTGCGGAAACCAAACCCTCTAACATAGAACATAGAAGAGGTCAATCGCCGAATCCGACTCGGCTGGGCAGCGTTCGGGAAGCTACGCAATATCTTCTCGTCCTACTTACCACAGTGTCTCAAGACGAAAGTCTTAGACCAGTGCGTGTTGCCAGTGATGACCTATGGCACTGAAACATGGTCGCTTACAAGGCCTAGGCCTTAAAAGGCTAAAAGTCACTCAAATGACAATGGAGAGGGCTATGCATGGAGTTTCCCTACGTGATCGAATCAGAAATGAAGAGATCCGCAGGCATCCGGCAGACGGCTATGTCGGTAACCTTGGTTAGATTACCGACATAGCCCGAAGAATTGCCAAACTTAAGTGGCAGTGGGCAGGGCACATTGCTCGCAGAACAGATGGCCGATAGGGCCGAAAGGTTCTGGAATGGCGACCGCATACCGGAAGACGTAGCGTTGGAAGGCCTCCTACAAGGTGGACCGATGACCTTGTGAAGGCCGCAGGAATCCGCTGGATGCGGGAAGCACAAAACCGGTCGAAGTGGCGGCGCTTGGGGGAGACCTATGTCCAGCAGTGGACGTCTTTCGGCTGAAATGATGATGATGATGATGCTCAGCTACGGCGTGGGCTGGCAATTCGTCGAGCAAGGGTCGGGGTATAACTTTTAAATTAGTATTTTTTTATAGTAACACAACACAATTCAAAATCATCCTTGTATGTCCAGCTTAACGAGTTAAGCAGATCAGCGAACTTAAGCTCAAAAACTAAAACTACAACTTTTCCCTCTTTATTTTTTGGTGAAATCATAATTTATTGCCGCTTTCGAGATTGAGTATTTTTCAATTAATTGATTATATTTTTTTTACCGTCTAGACTTGCTTATCCAAGTAGTTAGAAGTTTGTAAAAAGTTTGGATGATGTCAATCTTTGTCATTAATATTGGTTAATATTTTATTTAAATATTGGTTAATATTTAAAACTCTACAATAATTTAAATGTTTTAAGGATGTTATGTTTTATAATGGCTATGAAT
The DNA here is from genome assembly GCA_905333075.3 of Atethmia centrago. Lineage (NCBI taxonomy): Eukaryota > Metazoa > Arthropoda > Insecta > Lepidoptera > Noctuidae > Atethmia > Atethmia centrago. The sequence continues at coordinate 17,602,199 of HG995388.1, forward strand.
CATAAAAAATCCTTTTAAAACAGTCATAATACAATATCAGCCCACACAAAATTCACGTCTAAACATTGTTGACCCATTAAATAAGGCGGAAACAAACCGGTACCCAATTTGAGAACAAGTTACCTTTAAAAAAATCTATAACAGAAAGAGTAAAAAAAAAATATACATACAGTATCGGCCTTTCAAATTATTATGGAAATTCACTCGAAGCTCGGGTTAAGTATCGACCCCACTTGTATTGAGAACTCTCCATTTCAATGCTTCGATAAGTGCTCAGCGAAATATTAGCTTAAAACGTCTGTGTAGGCTAAGCTTAAGGTTTTTGGGCCAATGATTTTTACCGGATTATTATTTGTTATTAGGGTTCCGTACCGAAAGGGTGCCGTCCGTTCGTCCGTCCGCCTGTTACAGGGCTGTATCTTTTGAACCGTCATAGGTAGACACTTGACATTTTCACAGAGTGTGTGTACTATGTCAAAAAACTATTATGTCAAACTATTATCTTTATTATATGGTTTTTACAACTCTCCAATATCGTGATAATCCGATGGGCTTTCTTTCTTCTTTGGCAACTCACAAATAACTGCTTGGGCGGTAGTAAGTAATGACGCGATGCCGCTAGCGTCAGTAATAGCCCTTCTCAACACTTTAGTAGAATCTATAACACCTTTTTCAAGCATATTTACGTATTCGTTATTTAATGCGTCATATCCAAATTCAGGACCCATATCTTTGACTTTAGATACTACAACAGCACCATCATATCCAGCATTATCAGCAATCGTTATGCAAGGTGTACGTAAGGCAGCTATAGCAACAAATAAATAATAAAAATTAAAAAATTTAAATATTAAAGGTCCCCTTAGAAGAAACGTGTTTTTTCGTCGTTTTTGCTCGATCTTTATATTGCTTAGCACCTCTGTTGTTTTTTTTACTAGTGTATAAAATAAAAACATAGTGTTAAATATTGTGCGGTGGTACGGAACTCTTCGTCTGAATCGCACTTCAGCTTTTTGTTTCTTCTGCTTTTTAATATTTTTGTGCTGAATTTTCTTTATTGTGGATTTTCCGCAGTATAATAATTGTAATTGTAGGTATGGAAGGTTTGAAATAGCCTTTTCACTTCTCATGTTCTAAAAGTTCGTCGTAAAAGTCGGTTTTTAAGCTCTAGTGCATAAAGTATATTTTTTTTGTAAGACTAAGATAATCAGGCCCAACAGCCACACGCACAATAAAACGTCGTAGATTAAAGTTGTTATTTTATTTCATTACCTTTAATTTATATCACTTCCGTGTTTTTTATCGTTAATTTAAAAACTACATAAAATATGTGTCATTTATTATTTAAAACGCAAAGATTTTTTATGCCTTGGCAGTATGAAGTACCCAAGTCGAATGACACATGTTGAAAATTAAAAAAAAAAAACTTTTAGAGGCTGACAACAGCTAAAGCGCGGTCACTGTTAGACTGCATAGAAAAGAAAGAGAAGCGCGATGACACAACGCTGGTAATTTATTGCAACATATGAAGCAATTCTCTATTTACAAAAGATCTATTGATTGGATAAAAAAATTAAAACACTATTATGCTAATATGTTACTTGTAGAATAATCTGACAAAAAATCAGAATGATTGCATGTATCTTAGTATGGTTTTTAATCGTTAAAATACATTTTAAGGGGTATCTTCGTGATTTTTTTCTATCGCATCAAATTAGGTGTATTATGTTTTCAACACACTATGTACCTAGCTTATATCCTGAAGAATATCATATATTTTTTGATTTTGTTTTCTGCAGTGAATCATATACTTATAAGCATTATAAAACTTACAAAATTTGCGTTTAGGTCATGTAGTCCCCTTAATTAAAAACGTTTCGTGGCGGGAATTAGCTATTCTCTTCTTCAATTTGCCACTTTTTTGAACAGTGAAAAGTGATTAATCTAAAATAATGGAACAATGTTATTTATACTGTCTTTCTCGCAATCGAAGTGGAAAGCAGAGTGTATAACTCGGGTAAAAACGAGCCATTTTATGCACTAGTTGTACAATCTACTATTTTAAGTTGGAACATTATTTATAGCTTCTGCCCATGACTTCGTTCACGTGGAAGACGTAGAACACCACAATATACTAAAATAACCGCCACACTTGTTGGTCTAGTGGTCGCAAGCGCTACTGTTGAATATGAGGTCTGGTTTCGATTCCCGGGTCAGGCAAAGGTTTTCTAGCTGGAATTTCTCAGTAACAGTCCGAAGTCTGGATTTATGTCCGGTTGAGGCCAATTGCTAACGCACTGTTATATTAACCGTAAACATAACTGGTGAAATGTGTGTGTACTACAGATACACCTCTGCCTTATCCTTCGGGGATTATTAGTTTTGCAAGTGCCATTTTGATGAAGCTCAGCTACAACCAGAACGTATCATAAACTAAACGCAATACGCAAAATTAATTCCTATTACAATGTGAACTAAGTCTCTAATTCACTTAGCCGCCCTCTTGAAATTGCACATCTACGATTGGTTGACACCTCTAAAATAGTTTCGAATTCAATTCAGGAACGCACAGATTGTCTATAGATTGCAGTAGCAGTACCTGTCAATGTATTCAGACCGATTGATCTGCGCAATTGTATCGGTGCTAAGATTGAAGCAGTCAATCTTCACAATGGACAAAGTATCACGTTGCTCGAGACACAGTATAGTTAGAACAGTAGATCAAAAGATCATCATAATCAGCCAATAATGTTCTCACTGCTGGGACACAGGTCTCTCCTCTCGGTGAGAGAAACTGGGGCGTAATCTACCTTGAGAGTCCGTTGCGGGTTGGTATATGTCACATGTCTTCGAATTTTTGGTTCTAGGACATGTCGGTTTTCTCTTAATGTTTTCCTTCGCCGTTTTGAGAGCAGTGGTGATGCAATAATTTACACATAGTAAAGCGCCTGTCTTGGTTCGAACCGGTTACCACTGGGCTACCACTGCCCAACATCAGGAGATTACAGGAATTAAATAGGACTATTTCCCTGAACAAAGGCTCTAGGCTAGCTCTAAGATGAGTTATCTGCGCAATTTTATACAAGGAAATTTTTTGAGACCTTTACAAAAACCGCTAAAGAACCTACTAGGTACCTAGACCTACATACTTTTATGAACCCTTTAGGGAATACAGGCGTTACTGTTATGTCTGGTGTTTTTTCGGGATGCTCGTCTTGTTTGGAACTCAAACGGAGCTTTTAGTCCTTTATGGAAGTCACGACTTCGTCACGTGATGAGATAATGACATTCTTGCTTGTGTATGGTTAGTTAGCGTGATATATTGTTGTGTTTCTTGAACTGTTACCAAATAAACGTTTAGGTACTTTCTTAACGCCTAATTCGGTACCATCACGTGTCGTATATAATTCGATTCCAGAAAGCCTGATTACTGCTTCTATGTATTCCTGTAATCCTACTGTATACACATTGGCTATGCCAATAAGTGGACACGTGAGCTATCCCGAGTACCGTTTGGGACACCGCGGGAGTCTCATCTCTCAATGGATTGCGAAAATTATATACGGGGACCACAAGGTCTTGATACTTCGGGTAATATTTAGGTTTTTCAATGATTTAATGATTTTGTCAAACATTTAATCAAATATTTACAAATTCTCATAGTTCATATAGTTAAAAAAATATTATTAAAAGTACCTAGTGACAGAATTAACTTATTATAAAAAAATCTAATAAAAAATTCTACTACTAACATCAAACTCAAGATATCACTTTAGACAGCCACCGAAATAATTTTCTAAAGACAAAAATATATACCTGCTTACATTAAAATATTTTGACTAATACGAGAACAAAAGCTAACCAGGCAGACGAATTCTACACGTTTCCATCATACTTATTGACGTTGTCGTATAGAAATTTAGTCATTAGCCATTTTTATGAGGTGACTACAAACAACGGTGTTTTCTACCCGTGCAAATCACTAAATATGTTTACGATGCATTGTTTAAAAAGTACATTGTAGAAGTAAATAAGTTTGTTACAAATTTGTCGCTGAGTCAATGAATACTATTTGTGGTGATCACTCGAAATGTCACGTAACTTTGACTTAGATATTGTAGTAGTTATCATTAATTTAACAGGTCCTTCAGCATACCTTTAAATAGTCTAGAAATTTAGCTAGGTCTGTATAGTACGCGTCAAACTTAATGGCGGCTCTAAAGCCTGCTTCTCGCTGCGCAGTACGACACCCCTCAACTCCGCTGACACATGAATTAATTACTGCACAGCGACTCGCCTCATGTTCTGAGCCGCCATAAAGTTTAAATTGGGCTGTACAAACAGTTCCAAAGATGATATTTTTTGTCGGGAATATCACGTATTTATTAAAATTCGTTTGTAATAAGGGAAGACCAAGTAAATGATGGATGGACTGTTTGAAAAATGGTATGGTTTGAAAGAGGGTGACTACCGAGGTGATGACTATGAAAGAAAAAGGTATGTTGCCCCGACCCCAAATAAATTGTGATAAGGGCAATAGAATAAATGATGACGGATGAGTAATATTCGTCATAAATATACTTCCCTATCTATATTCTAAGTATTATAAAATAAACTATGAGAAAAACCCAATAAGTATACTGATGACTAATTGTTTTATTATTTGTCAGACTTAACCTTGCTGTTCAATTTATGATCAGATTATTGAACAAAAAGCTTTAAGTAAGCACTTGTTTTATTAATATTACTTCATGTTTAATATAAATAATAATTATCAAAACATTACAATCATGACAACATCTTGACAACATTTAAGTAAAGTAACATCATATTGTACTTCGTAATTTTCATAATGTTTTAATATAATATTCCGACTGTTGGGACACATGCCTCCAGGAAGGAGTGGGCCGCTAGCCCAGTGCGGGGTGGTGTGGAAGTCGTATCTCTTTAAACTTTTAGTTCTAAGACAGGCCGGTTTATCAAAATTATTTTTCGTAGATAAATGAACCAAAAAGATGCTATTAATATTCAATCATTGATGTCTATCATTACCATTACACAAGATATTTGTAACGTTACTTCTTTATGTTCATACCTATCTTAATTTATTTAATTTTTCTGGCATTTTGTTTAGACAATGGTGTTGAAAAGTTTATTGACATACGTCAAGTTTTTTGTATGTATATTATTCTTAAATAAATTAAATTACAATGCTTGCTGCACACAGCCAATACAAGAAAATAAAATAAGCAAACGTCCTTTAAACTAAACAAACATTCATAGAACCTGATGACGTAAAGCTTTCAATAACAAACATCGTCACTCATGAACTTTTTGTTATAATTTAAAACTAATCGAATAATTGACTCATTCGACCTTTCGTTGCGAAAGAACAAATTACCCGACATACCATAATTATGACGAAGGAAAAAACTCTATCCTTCACATTAAACTATGACGCCGAGTTTGATAAACGTTAGTTAGCACGTGTTTTTGCTTAGATATTATGTTATGTCCCGTTTCTATCTTGCACCTTTTTTTTTTTTTTTTTTTGAGGGTGGGAAATCATCAAATAACTTCTCCCGCTCTGGGCGGAGCGGGAGGGTGTGTCAGACTCTTACTGACTAAAACCCACCCGTATTCCTTCCTGTTGCCTGTGTTGCGGGGGCCTCGGTGACCCATAAGTACCTTCCCGCGACCCCGGCAGGCATCGGCCCTAGTGGACCCCTACTATGTGCTGACGACATCTCTTTGAGGCGCGCGTGGAATACAACGCGCCGTCGACCCGGGCCTGGTCCTTACCGGACGGTGAGCTACCCATTGCTCACCGTCCGCAAGCCCGCGCCTACGGTGGCCGGAAATCCGCCCGGGATTCCCGACGCCCTGGGCGTCTCCTGCGGCGGCTAGGGGCGAGAGGGCGCGAAACTTGCCTTTCCCTCAACCGTCCCGCCTCCTCCTTAGCGAGCATTACTGCTTCGCAGAAGGAGGTGACGGCTGCCCATGCCCTCTCGCTCCGTACCATGGCCTGAATCAGGGCCGGACGCGAGAGGTCTCTGCCGCCGATCGCCTCTAAAAGGACACGGCGGTGCTCTGCCCAAGCCGGGCAGACCTCCACCGTATGCTCCACCGTGTCCTCTGGGCGATCCACACAGTGGTGACACCCGGACGTTTCCTCCCGCCTTATTCGACACAGGAACCTCCCGAAGCTGCCGTGTCCGGTGAGGACCTGCGTCAGGCGGAAGGTGAGGACGCCGTGGCGCCTCTCCAGCCACTCCTCAAAGAGGGGACTTATCGCCGCAGTCGTGGCGTGCCCAGCACTGGGTTGCGACAACCGTACTTTCCATGACGCCATGAGATCCCGCCGGAGCTCCGTCCGCTGTGCCACGATTTCTCGCGGCAGCGGACTTACGCTCCGGCGTTTCGCCTCCTCGCGCCACTCCCATACGTGCGCGAGGACTTTTGCCTCCAGATCCCATGGCGGCAATCCGGCAAGGAGGCTCGCTGCCTCACAGGAGACCGTGCGGTATCCTCGGACCATCCGGATGGCCATGACCCTTTGGGCCGCGCTCAACCTGCGGGCTGGCCGCAGCGCCAGAGAGCGCGCCCATACAGGAGCCCCGTAGAGGGCCATGGACCGCACGACCCCAGCGTAGAGCCACCGGCAGGAGGCGTTTGGACCCCCTAGATTGGGCAGGAGCCGCTTCAATGCAGCGCCCGCCCGCTCAAGTTTGGGAGCCAAACGTCGGAAATGCTCCACGAAGTTCCACCGGCTGTCGAGGACGAGTCCCAGGTACTTCATCGTCGACTCGACGCCGATAGAAACCCCTCCTACCGTTATTTGGGACCCCAACGGTGGCGCGTTCCGAGGACCATGAAAACACATGGCCTCGGACTTGTGCAGGGCCACCTCGAGTCCCAATTGCCGGATCCTTTCGACGATTGTCGCAACCCCGCGTGCCGCTAATTCGGCCGCCGCCTGGTGCGACCTCCCCTGCGCCAGGACCAACGTGTCGTCAGCGTAGCACACTACGCTGACGCCGCTAGGGAGGTCGGCGCGCAGCACCCAGTCGTATCCGATGTCCCACAGACGCGGCCCCAGGACCGATCCCTGTGGGACACCGCACGACATTTCTTGCCGGTTCCACACTCCCTGGTGACCGGGGTAGATGACGGCCCTGTCCGTCAAATAGGCCTCGACCACACGACAGAGGTAGGTCGGCATCCGGTGATACCGGAGTGCCTCCCTGATGCAACTCCAGGGCAGGGTATTGAAGGCATTGGCGATGTCTAGGGACACCGCCAAGACGACCCCACCCTGGGCAACAGCATTCCCCGTCGTCAGGGCTCGCACACGCATGATGGCGTCCACCGTAGAGCGCCCTCTGCGGAAACCAAACTGGCTCTCCGCCAAATCCGGCCCCACCCGCACCAGCTGGCCGACGAGGCGGTCTGCAATGACTCTTTCAAAGAGCTTGCCCACCTCGTCGAGCAGCACGATGGGCCGATAAGCGGACGGAGAGTCCGCAGGGCGCCCTGCCTTCTTTATGAGGACCAGTTTCCCCGTCTTCCAGCGAAGCGGGAACTGGCCCCTCTCCATGCATGCGCTTAGGAGCCCCCTAAGTCGAGGCCCGAGAGCCTCCAAGGCCAAGACCCAGGCCTTCCCAGGTAAGCCGTTGGGTCCTGGGGCGGTATTTTTGGCATATCTTGCACCTTTGGTTTGACAGTCATTTGACAAGAATAATTTTTATTATGCCTGTTTTCGCTAACACTGAGCGAGCGTTGAAAATCGAATAGCGCGACATTGGTTAGCTTTTTCAAACGTTGTTTTCGAAAGATTTTTTTAAATTTTGTATTAAAATAAATTCTCTGAATGATGGTGGTAACTGCAACAACATTTTTGATGCAGTTTCCACCATCATCCAGAGAATATATTTCGGTTGATTTATGTGTATAATAAATTCATAATTATAATAACATAGGTACGTTGTACATGTTACCACATCAGTAGATCGTACCAGTGCAAGGCAGGCGGGTCGCTAGTTTAACAAAAAGTATCAAAACTGTTTGGTCATAGTATCGGATCTGAGATGAATGGAGCGATTAAGTGGAGAGTCGGTACAACCTTGATTGGTGGGGGACGATAGTCACGCGACTGTCGTGCGATTGAGTGGCGACTAAACGCAGTAAATAGTGGTTGTTGTTGTTTAGTACGAGTGTGCTTATGCTTTCGTTTGTCAAGGATTTTTGGAGCTCAATAAATGCATTTTATATTGATGCTCCCTTTTGTAATTTACTTAATTAAGTATAGATACACCTTTAGCCCAGGTACGCACGAGCGTTTTTATCCGTGCCGATTCTTTTTCGCGCACTTGACTTTCAACGCTCTGCTTAGTGCCGCGAGTTGAAAATCAGACAGTGTGTTTTTTCAATGCGCTGGGATGCACTCTGTTCGATTCTCAACGCTCGGCTCAACACCGAAAGTTGAAAATCCAGTGCGCGATAAAATCCTGCCGCGATATTTTGACGTCCGTGCGAACGACAGTGAGGAAACCCCATACAACAAACAAACAAATAAAATTGTCTGCCTATCGTTTGTCTGTTTGCTCCCTCTAATCTCCGAACCAGGGGTTCTACTCTTTAAGTCCGTTATCGAAGATACAGGGCCGTCCGAAAGTAATTGATCCGTCAAAACAAGTGCCAAATTCAATTTTTCGGACAGGCAAATACATATCGGGTGTGGGGACAACTGTCAAATCGTGTTGTCATTCATTCTTAGTTTGGGCTAATGATGAGTTCCTCACTCATGAGGTCCCTCATTTGAGGTACTCATGATCGCAAATTGAAAGAGTTCCTCGAATTTTCTCATTGAACCATCTCACTCGTTCACGCGTCCTCAAAAATTGACATTGACAATATGAATCGGGGTGAGGCGAACGAGTTCGTGACTCGCGAGTTCTCGCGAGTCGCGAGTGAGTAGAGACTCGTGAGTACTCGTGAGTCGTCGTCGCGCCCGCCCGCCTCACTCCCTCGTATGTTCGGCAGAATTCGGCTCGGGCTAACGAGTCGTCACGAACCAACCCGCACTGGGCCCGCGTGGTGGATTACTCCCTCTCACAGAGAGGAGGCCTGTGTCCCAGCAGTGGGAACATTATAGGCTGATTCTCTTCTGTTCTGTTCACGAGTCCTGAGGTGAATACGCCGTTGACGATTCCTCACCCCAAATAAGGGGTGCCTCGTGAGGTCCTCACGAGGTAAAGTGAGATCCTCCCTCAACCTCAAATAAATTTGATGAGTTACCCATCACTAGTTTGGGCCTCGAACTAATCATATATCCGTAAGTGATACGGTGACAGGAAATGCCCGCAACTTCGGTCGAAACTCCGGACTTCGTGCTTAGGGAGTAGGCCCCCAGCTCCGAACCGATTTTATTTATTTATTTATTTTTAAGGCACTTCAACGACTTACTCACTAAGACATAAACAAAAATCACATACTTTTAGGAATTATTGTGTATTCGTCACTTACAGAAGTGAACAGCACTAGCACAGAATTATAGTACGTACAAGTAGTTGTTACACGTAGTTGAATTACATACTCGTATAAGAAAATAAAATAGAATTAAAATGAGCTATGTTCACAAATAGTTAGTTGAGATCGCAGGTACAAAATATTAAAAAAAACAACAAAAAGAAATTTTGACGGGACAATGGCAGATAGCTGATGTTATAAGGACTCAGGCTACTTTTATTTTAGAAACAGCCACGCAGGCGATGCCGCGGGTACCAGTACCAGTAGTTAATATAAGTCTGAAATCACCAGCGTGATGATCAAAGCTCATGCCTTCTCTGTATTGGGCTCTATCAGAATACTAGCGCTGCGGTATTTATTTTTTAAATATCGCAGCATTATGCTGATGTAGGAGCCTTTCCGGCGTCGCACAAGTCGTTTTTATTTATTTTCTTTGTTGTTTTTTATCGAATGAATATGTAAATTTTGTTATTTTTCTTAAGTATTAGGTAGGTACTTTCTTCTAGGGTACATAATCAGCCTATAATGTTCCCACTGCTGGGACACAGGCCTCCTCTCTGTGAGAGAGCGTGGGCCGTGGTACCACGCGGGCCCAGTGCGGGTTGGTAGATGTCACATGTCTTCGAATTTTTGGTTCAAGAAAATGTCGGTTCTAGGGTAAAATACAATAAATATTCATAAAAAAATATGGAAAATCTAAACGTGCACGCCTCACAAACAGAAGCATGTTGACGATACATTTTACGGAAAAAATCATCTATTTTATAAGTTTAATAACGACATTCAATAGGAATCATCCGAAGAATAAAAGAAAACTTATAGAAGAAGATTTAGATTAATCCATTGTGTGTGACGACGTGAATCGTGATGACAAACAGACACACTTCCCAACGGAAAGCACTGTACGTAATTTTTTAATTACATGTTTGTTAATTATAACAATATATTAATCTTATAATGTCAAGTCTCTAGTTTTTAAAACTTCCCTGCTAATATGAATTCCATGTAATAGGTTGGGGAAAAAGTTTCTTCGCATTTTTTAAGAAAATTCAAAACATTTTTTAATATAGTTTATTTACATTTAACTAAAGTATGTAGGTACCATTTATTTTGATAAATTTTTGCCATCTTGTAGGTAGGGACATGATCCCAGTGCTATAGAAATTTGGGACTTCTAATCAAAATACCGCAACAAGTGTTTTGGCAGTCCTCTCGTGATGTTAACCTGACACTGCCTAAAGAATTCTGAAGAGACCGAAACAGGTGGAAATCTGAAGGTGCAAGGTCGGGACTATACGGCGGATGCATTAACACCTCCCAGCCAAACTCTCTTAATTTTTGCTGAGTGGCTAAAGATGTGTTGAGGTCTAGCGTTATCATGATGAAAAACCACACCCCTTCTGTTGATTAATTCCGGCCGCTTTCTCTCAACTTCTTGCTTTAATCTCATCAGTTGTTCGCAGTAGAGTTCAGAATCGATGGTCCTGCCTGGTGGTAACAGCTCATAATGAATAATGCCCTTCCAATCCCACCACACACACAGCATCACCTTGTTGCTAGTTAACCCGGGTTTCGCCACGGTCTGTGAAGCCTGACCGGCCTTTGACCACGACCTTTTTCGCACGTTCTTGTCGTACGTGATCCACTTTTCATCACCAGTTATCAGCTTCTTCAAAAATGGTTCGGTTTCATTACGTTGTAATAAAGTATCACAAATGAGTACACGGTTCATTAGGTTTCTTTCAGTGAGCTCGTGAGGTACCCGAATATCGAGCTTTTTTGTGTACCTAGTTTTTTTCAAATGCACCAAAACTGTTTTGTGGACAATTCCCAGTTCTTCAGTTACGTCGTAACTACTGATATGCCGATCTTGCTCCACTTTTTCAAAAATGGCATCCATTTTATCTGTAATAGGGCGACCAGAGAGACGTGCATCTTTGACATCAAAATTTCCGGATTGAAAACGCTTTAACCAAATTTGTGCTACTCTCACAGACACTACACTAGGTCCATAAACATCGCAAATTTTTTTCGCGGCTTGCGTTACATCTTTACCTTTTTTGTAGTAAAATTTTAAAATGTATCGAATTTCTTCATTAGATTCACTCATCTTGACGGTACGAAAAACAAATGAAAATCACACATTTTCCTAATTTGAATTTGGAATTATGTTCTTTAAAATTTAAACTTTCAATGATACCAAAACAAGCCGGATACAAATAGTTTACCCAAAGAGATTTTGTTACAAGTTCATACATACTATAATGCGAAAAGACTTTTTCCCCAACCTAATATAATTGATAGTATACGAGCGATTATAGGTTGGAGAATTTCGATATGGCGACCTGTACATTTTAAGTGACAAATTCACCATACCAATAATTTCTTTGATGTGACATAATATGTCATTTGTGAATAAGTATTTGGAGTACCTATACTAAAATAAATAAATATCGAGAGTAGAGCCCTAACACGCGCTAAAGCGTTGTGAGGCGTGTACGAGAATTGGTGTAAATGTCCGGAGAATAATAAAATTAAATAAAAAAATCATAAAAAAACATACGCTTTTAATGAATGTAGGTTTTCCTCCTAGGCCTTTTTAGGAAGGCGAATAAAAAAAATAACGAAACGTTTTCCTGTTGTTTTTCAAACACAAAAATGAAAGCTCCCAACACATACCAGTTTTCAATTATTTTGGAAAAACAAGTTGTGTTTTTTCTTTTTGTTTATCTTTTGTGGGATAAAAGATGGAATCTGTCCCTGGCCTGCTTATAATTAAAACATATTTATGTGCTCATTATAAATAATATCCATATCATTCATTTTACTCGTAATTAAGTTTACCGACATAAAATGGTAATTTTATTTTATTGTTGTCACGTTTTGTTACACGTTGCGTAAATAAAATCTACGCACATATTTAACAGAATTGAATAGGTGTTAACATTAATATCTAACTAAAAGATTAAGAATAATTATTTTTTTAAAGTTTTAACATGTATATACGAGTATATATACATTTTGCCCCTAATTAATTAACACAAATAACAAAATTGTATCCTAACTTAACTAAAACAATTCACAAACTAAAATATGGCATCGAAAAATTGATCCACATCGCTGTCGACTGGTAATATACCCAAGAGACTGGTTCAGCATTGCCACGTTGTATGGCAATGCTGAACCTCTGGCCAACGAAAAAGCCAGCACTTGGGGCATGGGAAGTGTCAACCAGCCGTCTGGAGATTTCCTTAAAAAGAACGCCGAGCCAGGAAGATGGGATGGCGCAAGAGTATCGACACACGTTGCACCCCACACTTCCATGGCCTACCCACCTTCCATGGAAATAAAGACATGCCATCTGGTCTCATTGAATAGGTTAGATTAGATGAAGCTGGAAGGTGGTTTCTTGATTGAACCCTAATAAAACTATAATAAATCGCATTTTATCGAGCCAAGCTTTACGTGTCATTAGATTCACCACCCACTCTTCGCCTTATAGAGGCATGAGGAACAGGATGTAAAGTTCACTCATCCTCCATAGAAAAGGGAGGACCCTGCGACCAGACGGGTGTCGTGTCTGGTAGGCTACTGCCCGACGGTTGATGTCGGGATGTTGTATATATTTATGCTAGTTGCGTGGTAAACCATGCTTGCGCGATGCAGGATTTTGCGTGACGTCAGTGTGTTGCGTAGTTCGAATTTGGCGATGTAGATGCCGCCACAGCCTAAAAAAACACTGAAAAGTCAAAAACAAAACATAGCGTTGCTTCAGTGCTCAGTACTTCCAAAATTTTCTTTTTTTTTCGATATAATTCTATCTAGCCCGTAATGTCCCACTGCTGGGCAATGGCCTCCCTCTCCCTTGTACACCCACGTCTGTTTCTCTGCCATTGCGAGCCAGTCATTTCGGTCAAGTCGTCCATCCATCTTCGTCTTGATCTTGGTCTGCCTTGAGTCAATGTAGATGTCATAATTAAAGGCAAACTGGCGCGACGCGAAAGTGCGACGTGACTCTAGTAGAACAATTTCTGTGAACACTTCATGGAAATTGTTCTACTAGAGTCGCGTCACCGAGTCAGTTAAATTAACAGCTTCGAAGTTGTAGAACTGTCAAAAATTAACTTGGTCTGAAAGTCACTTGCCCAGTTCAATAACTAGAATCCGATATCTACGTGATTCTAAAACATCCATATTTAATCTTCCTCCCAGCGTCACTGCAAAAGCAAATATCAAACAATAAAATATTTGCTCAATATTAATAAGTTAAACTAAAGAATTCCCGGTGCCATATATGGCATACTTAATTGCCGTACCTAGCAACACGTGACAGCAATGAATGACGTCATCCCCAAACTCGATTCGTGCTGATGAACTGAAGAATTTGTTATGCTTTTGATTAGATTTGCGATGATATTTTTGGTGGTTGCAAGCTATTTTGTGGCATCATGTACTAACGCGGGTGTACAAATCGAACCACCGGCACCGTAAGGATTATTCCTGCTTGCAGTGCTCGGTCGCTATAGTAACGCTTACCTATGCTCATCAACCATTAGCATCGCCGCATCAGATTTTTGTTGAGCCCCTTGATTTTGTAAATGAAATAAAACACCGTACAAAACCGGATAAAGGGGGTTTAGACATCTGCGATCAATGTAAGAGAGCCTGAGAAATTTATTTATAAACAAAAGAATTATTTTTTTATTGGTCGACGCAAAAAGGGGCGGTAAACAGATGTGGTTATCGTGAGCACGGGGTTTTGTATTGACAGTGGACCACTTTCAATACAAAATCCCATGCTCACGATGACCACATATGATATGCACACCCGCGATAGTACCTTTTTTTTGTTCTGGCGTGGAAAATAGTTGGAAACTAGTTTTCGGGTGACCACTGAAAATCAGCGCTGTGCTGTGGGTCCCCCATAGCACAGCATCATGCTGAGTGGAAGCCTACTTGTCACAGTCACGGCGTGCAGTTGCCGACTATATGTATATGTTCTGTGTCTCTTTGTGTAAATCTGTTTAGTTTTATTATTTATAAGTATTACCCATATCTTTTATGTGCACGTGTTTCTGTGACAAATAAATCTATTTTTCTTTCTTTCTTTCTTTCTACTGACTCAAAACCATCACGGTATTCCCACTTGGACTGGGGATCATAGGATCTAGTGCGACTTCCGCGATCCCCGGCTGGTGCCGGCCGGCCCGCCATAGTGGGCCACCTCAGGCTCGCGGGGGGAACGAGGTGTAAAACTCCCCCCGCGACATCCAATAGGGGCGCGCATGTAACACTTCACGCCGCCACCTCAGTTCCTGCTGTGTTGGGGGCGACGGATGTCAATCCGCGGTAGTCCGTATTTTAACATGGTAATAATTGTAACACACACATAACATCACGCCGGTATTCCCCGAAAGGTTAGGCAGCGGTGTACCCTATAGTTCACAATTCGCCAGTTATGTAATAATTTAGTAAAAGGTTACGAAAATCTGATCAAACTGAAGCGAGCGAGCGTGTAGGATGCGGGATGCGACTGCGCACGTCGATTGTTTAATGACTAGGAGTCGCGTGATTATCATGTTCGCACCAGTTTGAACACCTCCAGACAAGTTGACACCATCTATCGGCGCGTGAGAACTTCGTCCCGCATCCGGCTCGCTCGCGTGTATCTGTTTGTCCAGAGCTTATTCTGTTAGATGCTGACTACATTAAAAAGTCATAATTCCTGTCTTTTATTTTGCCGAGAAAAGCTTTTATACGGGGCTAAATATCGCCATGCTAACTTTAGCGTATCCCGCCCGGTCACAAAGCCTCAGGACAACTTTATTTAAAAGTTTTAATTTCCGTTAAGTGCAGTTGCATTTATGTTTAGCAGGATCTGGGGCAGTATCGATTGTATTGGTACATCTATTATTAGTGACGAAAGCCAGGCGATTTTTTTATTGGGGTGGGAAATTATCTAATAACTTTTCCCGCTCTAGGCGGAGCGGGAGGGTGTGTCAGACTCTTACTGACCATAACTCACTCATGTTACTTCCGTTGCTTGTTTTGCCAGGGGCCTCGGTATCCCTTTCGGACTTTGCCACGACCCCGGCAGGCATCGGCCCTAGTGGACCCCTACACTTGTCCTGACGACATCTCTTTGAGGCGCGCGTGGAACACAACGCGCCGTCGATCCGAGCCTGGTCCTTATCGGATGGCGAGCTAACCATAGCTCACCGTCCGCAAGCCCGCGCCTACGATGGCTGGAAATCCACCCAGGATTCCCGACGCCCAGGACGTCTCCTGCGGCGGCTAGGGGCGAGAGGATGCGAAATTTGCCTTTACCTCTACCGTTCCGCCTCCTCCTTTGCGAGCATTACTGCTTCGCAGAACGAGGTGACGGCTACCCATGCCCTCTCGCTCCGTACCATGGCCTGGACCAGGGCCGGACGCGAGAGATCTCCACCACCGATCGCTTCCACGAGGACACGGCGGTGCTTTGCCCAAGCTGGGCAGACCTCCACCGTGTCCTCCGGGCGATCCACACAGTGGTGACACCTGGGCGTTTCTTCCTGCCTTATCCGACACAGGAACCTCCCGAAGCTGTTGTGTCCAGTGAGGACCTGCGTCAGGCGGAAGGTGAGAGAGTAGGCTCCCTAATGAGATCATCGTGAGCACGGGATTTTGTTTTGAAATTGGCCGATATGCACACCCGCGGTGGTACTTAGTTCAAGATGGTAATAATTGTAACACACACATAAATTAACATCACATCTGTATTCCCCGAAAGGTTAGGCAGCGGTGTACCCTATAGTTCACAATTCGCCAGTTATGTAATAATTACGTAAAAGGTTACGAAAATCTGATCAAACTGAAGGGAGCGAGCGTGTAGGATGCGGGATGCGACTGCGCACGTCGATTGTTTAATGACTAGGAGTCGCTCGACTATTATATTCGCGCCAGTTTGAACACCTCCATACAAGTTGACACCATTTATCGGCGCGTTGAACTTCGTCCCGCATCCCGCTCGCTCGCTTGCATCAGTTTGTTCAGAGCTTATTCTGTTACACAGGTTGAGTGTCCACTCAACTCTAACAAAAAGTAGCACTTTAATGCTTAATATTACGCAAGTGGATCCTTGAATCGAAAAGTAGTGTTCACAGACCTGCAATATTTTTGAACGGCCTATCCAACGATAGCCCTCACCATGGGGTAGAAGAGAAAAAAAAATATCATCCCCACATTAAATGGAAGGGAGATACGCTAAAAAAAAATTTCGTTTTCAAGATTTTATTTTGAGCACTTTATCGTCGTGATTAATATGTATACCTATGCCAAATTACAGCTTTCTAGTAATAAGCGTCTCAAAGCTACAGTGGGGTCACACAGAGAGACAGACAGGACATACGGACATGGCAAAACTATAAGGGTTCCTTGTTTACTACGGAACCCTAAAAAGGTTAAAAACCACTGCCGCGAATCTCGGGTGGAGTGCGTCTTCATTGATCCGAGGTTGTATTTAACCTACAACTAAATATGATTCAAAACTTAGGTAATAAAGATCATAACTTGCAAATAAAAAATAAAAAAAACATAAATATTTGAAAATCTTACCTGGTCACTGGGTTGAGGTCAGATAAGCAGTTTTGTTAGGCACAATACTCCCAGCAAAACTTACAGCGGTATGTACTCGTATTTTTGTGGCATACAATAAAGTATAAATAAATAATAATAATAAATAGTTGGAAAAAGTCTTCGCAAATGATGAAATATTTGAACGCCTACTGAAAATAACATTGCAATATACACGTAAGCAATATTGCTTTATCATTTTAATTCAAATAACAGTCGTTATTTGAAGAATTATAAAATAACTGACTAATAATTGACTGCCTCGTTGGTGTAGTGGTCGCAAGTTGTTAGGTTTTTCTATCTGGAATTTCTCAGTAGCAGCCCGGACTCTGGATTTGTGCCTGGTTGATGGCAATAGGCGTCCCCTATTACATGGGACTTAAACATAACTGACGAAATGTGGGTGTACCTACTACCGGTGCACTTCTGCCCAACCCTTTGGGGAAACAAGGCGAGATGTAATGTTATTTTATAAAATAACAGATTTTGTTTTAGTTGTGTTATTACAGGCATGAGGCACTTTTTAATTCTTTTTTGGTAAAACATTGAGTGTTATGTTTCTTTATTTATGTTTTGTTACTTGTTCTTTTTTAATACCTACGAGGCTATGATTTAATTAATATTAGAAGCCGGATTTAAAAGTTTGAGTATTATGTCTCAATAATATTTTAGAAATAACACTGAACCATGTAGGTCATAAGAACATTTTTCATTAGAAGGGAAAATCCTTTACGGTATCAACAAAAGCATAGATATAATTTAGTTTAAACTACATAAGTCGAGTTAAACTCAACCCAACCCAATATACCTAGTTAAGTTCAGGAATGAAGCTACAGCTAACACAAAGTTGAGCATTTGAAGCCGAACCTCGGGGCATGATTCACAGAACGCACTTTGACTAAGTAAGCGTTTCACACTAATACGAACCTTGTTCTGATGCATATTTTTGTAATGTGTTTAAGGCGCTGACAAGAGGCAAGCGACCAAAATAGGCTTGTCTTAAGAAAAAATATTGCCAAATCTGTTCAGTTTGTGGTAGCGGAAAAAATATATGTTAATTTTGAACATATTTCTCAGAACTTGGTTGTTATCAAAACACGTTTTGAAAAAAAAATCTCAAAACAAACTAACGGTAAACTAACCTCTTACTCTGAGTTTCAATCCAAAATATCAGTATTAAATATCAACATACATTACGTTTTTAATTAATAACAATAATGTCTTATTTGAACGCAGAACTTGGTTGTTTTTTATTTTCGATACCTCAACTCAATTTTGAGTAAATAGAGAATTGCTTTATATTTTGCAATAAATTACAAGCGTTGTGTCATCGCGCTTCTCTTTCTTTTCTATGCAGTCTGACCGTGACCGCGGTTTTGGTGTTGTCAGCGTCTTAATGAGGACAACAATATATACACTGGATAAACTTGTTATACTAAATTTACAAACATACTATTAAAATGAAAATACAATAACCTAACCTACCAAAAACTATTAATAAACTAAAATATGGCGTCAATAAATTCCTCCGCACTAGCCTTGCCAGAAAAGTTGATTATATCAATTTAAAAAACTCACTCAAAATCGGATGAATGATTCTCGAGATATATGGGCACTAACGGACAGACAGACAGAGATTTTGCGTTATGATAATAGAGGAATGAGCGTGTAATGAAAATCTTCCTATATTACATGTATACCATTTGAACAGACTTGAATATTTGTGGTCCTAACCTAACTAAAACTATTAACATACTAAAATATGGCATCGAAAAATTACTCCGAATCGCGGTGTCGACTGAAAATGTACCCAAGAGACTGGCGGTATTGCCACGTTGTAAGGCAATGCTTAGCCTCTGGCCAAGGTAAAAGCCAGCTCTTGTGTTACGGGAAGTGTCAACCAGCCCTTTGGAGATTTCGTTGAACAAAGCAAAGCACTCGGACCCCACGGGCTGATGGTAAATTGTAATGTTCATATTCCTTTGAATATGAGCAAGCGTTTCATTCGAATATGAACAAAATCATAATATTTTATTTCACATAAACCTACCTGGGCACTTATGAACGTCAGAAGCTAGGTGCACGGTTCCAATTGGTCGTTTCCTATGGAGAAGAACCGGCAAGAAACTCCACGGTTACTCTTTTAAAAATAATTGGCTTTTACAATGTTTTCAAATTACAGTGTTAATAGGTATGGGAGGACAGTGTAGGCCTGTCAAGAAGTACCAGGTACTTAACAAAAAATAAATTAGGCAATTTATTTTTTGTTAAGTACCTGGTACTTCTTAACTGGCCAAATCTAGTCTACAACCTACAACGTTCTCACATTCACAAAATATAAAATAATCTATGTAAAATATTAATAAAATAATAGAAACCTATTTAAACCAAATGGCGTTTGCCATTACAGCTGTAACAAGTCTTAATTAGTATCCTGTCCATAAAAGCCACTAATAAATAGTTTGATATCAAAATTATAGGTATATAATGTCAAATAATGAAAATATTATGTCAAGGAAGTACCTATGTATAAAAAAAAAGAAAAGAAAATAAACATCGTAATTTGGGAGCAGTTAATAGACATTTACATAGTTATACCGTTTATAAGGTACTCGTACCAGGGAAGCCACATGTGCAGAAGGAATTATTGCCAAACTTCCTCGTCTTCAACGTAGTCTTTAATCAATATGCGTTTTTGATAAGGACCCGTTTGATGTGGGTTTTGAGGTTTCGATCGCTAATTTCTTTAACCGACTTTGGCAACTTGTGATAAAACGGAACGTATCTCCTTAAAAAAAAAAAATGATTCGCTGAAAGACAAATCACAGCTCCACGGATATCGACAGCTCAAATTACTGCGTCTAGCTAGGAGCTTGTTTTGCATAAGAGTTCCTTAATTAACGAAGGTGATTTAGGCCTTTTGTGCTCACAAGTTTTTCTTGCCGTGAAAAAGTACGGTTTATTCGCCGTGTGTAGGCACGGTCGTCAGTTTTGTATAGATCACTATGGAAGCTTGTTGACAGACACGTTTATTCTACGGCGCGGTTTATTCGCCGTGTGTAGGCACGGTCGTCAGTTTTGTATAGATCACTATGGAAGCTTGTTGATATACACGTTTATTCTACGGCGCGGTGTATACGCATTGTGTAGGCACGGTCGTCAGTTTTGTATAGATCACTATGGAAGCTTGTTGACAGACACGTTTATTCTACGGCGCGGTTTATTCGCCGTGTGTAGGCACGGTCGTCAGTGTTGTATAGATCACTATGGAAGCTTGTTGATATACACGTTTATTCTACGGCGCGGTGTATACGCATTGTGTAGGCACGGTCATCAGTGTTGTATGGATCACTAGGGTAGCTTGTTGTCAGAAACGTTTTTTCCACGATGCGGCGTAAAGAAACCGTGTCGTGTACAAAAGGCTTAAGGAAGGAATTTTGATAATTCATCACTCAAAGGAGATGAAAAATGATGATGCAGGTATAATTTTTGCCTATGGAAAATTCTATCGGGCACACGGCATATACCTACTAATAGTGTTCACATTCGCTTTGCTTACTTTACTCAGCAAAGTAAATTGAAGTCAAAGCGCGGCCTGTGAATCTTGCCCTCACTCTCAAGTCTTGCCCTCACTCCCGATCAACAAACTCAGGTAAGATGTTTGCCCGACTTTTAAAACTTTATCAACGGTTGAGAAGAAAATGATTTAATTTAAATATTCGAAACATTTCGGGACGTTTAAGTTCTTCGAAAGTAGATTACAGTGTTAATTACAACTTAGGAGAATCTTTTTGTCTTGTGACCGCTCAGTTTGTAAGGGAGATTCTATGAATTAACTAAAATGTTCGTGAATTCATTAAGAAGCTCTAAAGTAAACGCTATGCAGACGCAGCCCAAAAATGTCAAAAAAAGAGAAGCTGTAAGCATTAATGTAGAAAACAGCTCTTTAGAATCCAGGAGCTGAAGTCTCGACACAGATAGCGATCGCTTTACGACTGAATTCGGTCGCAAAGTCCTAATGGGGAAATTTTGACTGTCTAGGGAAGACAGTCAAAACTGCTTGACAAGCACAAAAAAATCACAAACTTGTCAAGCAATTTTGACCGTCTAGGGACTCCATTTATTTATATATTTATTTGACCATTTATGTTACGGGCAACTTGAATAACCGGGCAGTATTAATATGGACCGATCATTATGAATAATAACTAAGAGCGTTGGTCCAATTGATAAATTTATTATTTTGGCCGGCCCATGTTATTAATGCCCGACGGTCCGTAGTCCATTTAATAAATCAAGGTTTGAGATAGCTTGAATTTATCACTTGGACCGGGCTGTATGTATGTGCCCCCTACTTCAGCGGGCAGTATGATAAATTGTCTCGAAAAGACTAATTTTGATGGACAAGGCAATTGTAATGGTGGCTGCAATTCAGAACGTTGTAAATGCAAAAAATCAAATATTCTTTGCAATTCAAAATGTCACAAAAAATCACCTTGCAAGAAAAAATAATTCTAATCTCAATATAATTCTTGCACAATCTTATAATTTCAAATATTTCAGGATGAATCATGTTGTTTGAGTGATGTGGGTTGATTTTTCCTAGTCAAGAAAGAATTACTATTTGCTAATAATTACTTATTAATTTTTAAACTTGTTTAAGTAATATTTTCATAATATATTAAGCTGAATTGTTTTTTTTTACCTTTAATAAGAATTATATAAGTTTAATTTCATATAATATACAAAAACACTACAGATCATTTCTTTTACTTTGCTCAAGATAACATAACATCTCGCCTTGTTTCCCCAAGGGGTTGGGCAGAGGTGTACCTGTAGTAAACACCCACATTTCACCAGTTATGTTAAGTCCCATGTAATAGGGGGCGAGCCTATTGCCATCAACCGGGCACAAATCCAGACTCAGGGCTGCTACTGAGAAATTCCAGATGGAAAACCCAATAACACTTTACCCGCCCCGGGAATCGAACCCAGGACCCTTTGCTCAGCAGTAGCGCTTGCGACCACTAGACCAACGAGGCAGTCAAGATAGGGTGGTCATTATTCATACTGACCGGGTAAAGTGATTAGTCATGCAGTTTTACTTACATTGCCAACTTGATACGGGGATTGTGTATACAGACCGGCCATTATTCATAGTGACCGGACTTCTCAAGTTGCACAGAAAGATACGTACAAAAGTGATGCTGTTTTTAGTTTTCAACCATTAAACTTCTTGTGGTCACTTATCGCTAGTTTCTTTGAACACAATTTAAAATTCTCGTCGTTGAAAACATAGTCGAAAAGTGTCAAATAGAGAAATTATGAATATTTCGTTCATACGTTTCATTTCCTAAATGTTTAACCTATCAATAAATAAAGTGGTTTACAGCGAAATACCAAGTAATAAATAAGGATTTTATGTAGGAACGAAACTGGTATTGAATATTCTAGTTATGATGATCACCTACCCACAAAATATTCAACTCTATTCAAATGGTATATTTAAATGTAATTTAGAAAGATTTTGATTACGCGCTCATTACTTTGTTATTAAAACGCAAAATTTATGTCTGCCTGTCCGTTAGTGCCCTTGTATCTCAAGAACAATTCATCTGATTTTGTGTGTGTTTTTTTTAATTCATATAATCAACTATTAGATTACCTAAATACAAATATTCAAGTATGTCATCTCACCATCTTGTACTGAAAAAAAAATGGGCTGGTATTATATTTAGATAGATAAATAGAATACTCTTTTTTATGTAAACCATAAAAATTACGGCTATAAATAAAGATATTTTACATAGGGTGACACAATGGGCGGTCTTATCGCTAAAAGCTATCTTTTAAAGACAACCTTTGGATGGATTAGGGGGAAAGGAGAGACAATACTGCAGGTAGTCTGTGGTGTACCATTCACATATATACAATAAATACATAAAACATATTAAAATTATCTATATCTTAATTTAATTGCATAAAAGCTTAATTTAGAGTGTTAAGTGGTAATCTTTATTAACAGGTTTTAATTTTTTTTGTCGGTCATACTCGTAGTAACAAAAAATATGCTTATAAAAAATAAAAATATTTTTGAAACATATTTACTATTTTTTTTGCTTTTTATATTTTTACAATGGCAATAGCTTCGAAAATACTATATTTGATATTAAATAAAAGATGGCAACCCTAAGTGTACCTATATTACTTTGGAACTGGCCCAAGCATTAAATCACCAATACTTATTACTGCCAAGTGTCGTGTTTATGGCTATGCCAATCTCATGTTAAAGATTGGACTTAACGAACCAAAATTAATAAATATCTCCAAAGGCATCAAATGATACCCGTCATTCAAACCCAAATCCCTCATAGAATTCACCTAACTACTCTTAAACCCTTTAACTACAGAATTACCATAATCCTCTCCTTTATCGGGTTATAACAAAAAATCGGTTACTGAAGACCAGTAATAGAGTAACTGACAGTTTTACTACAAAATAGTTCTGAAATGAAATGAAATGAAATTGTTTATTCTGTAAATAGGATATCAGAATCACTTTTACACGTCATATAAAAAAAAAAATTAATAAATAAGCTAAATGGAGTCGACATTTCCTATCTGACTACCCCTGAGAAGAAATGGCGAAACAAACTCAAGGGTCAGTCTCTTTTAAAGTCCAGACATAATCTTGGTCAGATCATGTGAGGACCATGTAGATCCATGTCTGAAATGGTCTTTTGAGGAAAGAACCACACAAAAAGTGGGCCTGTCCAGTCAATGCAAGCATTTGTCAGTAAGAAATTTGTTCTAGATACAGAAGGTCGGCTCGATACAATGAGTGAAAACGCATGCACACATAGATACGTTTACGTACAGCGAGCGCAAGCGCACTCGCGACTGGCATATTTGTTTGAAAAAGTTTGAGACCGCCCGCGCTGTACGCATGCTTGCATGTTTGCGTACACTTGTTTTTACCCGTGTTCTATAGAACCAGCCTGGTTCTGTACTGGTATTCTGTACACGTCTATTTTGTTGTTAAGTCACCCGTTTGATGACCGGATTTACAATTCAAATGTTCTTGTAATGATCGGTGATCGGTTTCGGGGTTTTCCCGATGTTACTGACAACTGATTTGACCCGATGAACTGATAATTGTTGGGTTGGTTCTGTCAGAAATTATGGTTTTGAATGAGAATGGAATATTATGCGAAAGTTAGAACATTACTGTCTTTGAATATTAAGAAGGAGTTGGAAATACATGTTGATAAAACAATGTATGTATTTCCACTTAGTCGTTATTTTGAAATAATTAGATTTAACCTTACATTATTGGGAAGTGACTGTGTCTTTGTATAAAAGTTGAATTTCTTTGTGTGGTTAAGCCTTTTGCAATTAACTTTTTAATTAAAAATACTTCACTTTGTTGAATGTTTTCTCACATTTTCCATTGATTAATTGTAAAGGGAATACAATATGTATTCTTCTAGAGACCATTTACAACCCAAAGGAAAATCTTATCATCCCTGTTCTAATGATGCCACTAGTCACCTTACAATCCTGTTGGGATGTCACGAAATAATCATACTCAATAACTACATCCGTTAATCCAAAGTTTATCTCTGAATAATAGCCACTTTCTTATTAAATATAATTTTGTTACAGACATCAACGGAATCAACACACAGACGGAAACAGCACAATCATTTGAAACGACAACATTTGACTTCAACACAGAGAACACAGAAGATACAAGACTAAGTAGACAACAGAACAACAATTCCTACGTTTTTGTAATAGACGATGACGGACAAAATGCAACAATCTCTGAAGATTTCCACCACAATGCACCAGAAAGCGCTTCTAGAGTACTAGTTGCAACTAAATCAAACGGTACCAATGTATTGAAAATCGAACCAAATCGGAAATCAACTCCTCCAGCCAAGCATCCAATCAGAATGATACAAAATGAAAAGGAAACAGTTATTAGCAGAAATGTTAAAGATGCAAAGATACGGGCTCATGTAAGATATGATGAAGTGACAGGAGAATTGATGAATGGAGACCATCCTTGTCATAGAGAATGCAGGGAAGGAGAGGAACCAATGATTTGTTACTATCATTTCGTCTTGGAATGGTATCAGACGATGAGTAAAGCTTGTTACGACTGTCCATACAATTTGACGGACTGTTCTCGGCCTGATTGTATCCCAGCTGACGGAATGAATCGACCCTTGAATGTTATTAATAGAAAAATGCCTGGACCAGCCATAGAGGTAAGTAAAGCTAAGATCTATAAACGTTTCTTCGCACGTACTTGGGCTAAGCGTTCCTGTCACTGTCTCACAACTATCAAACTACAAGTGCAAGATAGAGACGGAAATATTGCGTCCCTACATGTCTAAGGCTTAGCACGCACTGCGATTAAACGCAAGTGGATTGAAACCGCCGAAAAATGTAACGTGTAGCTGTCGATACAATTGTACGCACTAGCGATTGTTTTGAAACGAAACTTGCTACATTTGGCTAACGATTCGAAAACGCTCGATCTTTTTATATCCCATAAAGCCGGATTTAAATAATTATCTATTTACACGTAAAACTATCAATGAATACCTAAGTTTGTGCAACTAGTTTCGTAATGTAAATATGGCTTAATAGTGTGGTGTTGCACGCACAGCGGTTAACCAACTCGGTTTTCGGTATAGTTAAAAAAAATATCCGGATGGTCTCACACGCCGTTGTACATTTTGTAAAAGTATCCTTTCAAATGTCTTTAATCAGTTAGAGGATATATTTAGTACCTATGATGGCGGCGTTGTTTACGTATTCTAATTGTTTAAACCAAAACCACAACACACGCTGCTCGTCAGAAATCCATGGTGGTACCGAAATAAAATCGAGAAAACGCCAGGCGTAGTGCGTGTTTGTGAGCGGTTTGGTGTTTTGAGCTACGCCGAAACAGAGCGCGTTTAATCGCAATGTGTGCTAAGCCTAAGTCAAAGCACGTGCCAAATAACGTTTATATGTACTCGTAGATCTCGGCCCGAGTCTTGTAATTGTTAATTTTGAGATAACATGCGTCGTGTTAAAAAATGTGCTCCCATTTTGTTTCACAGAAAAAAAAATGGACGATGTTTAGACCTCGCTGACAATATTGTGACAATTAGCGTTGTAGTTTTAATTTTGGGTGAAAATGCGAACTCGTTTTAACTGGGTCGCTCGTTAAACAAAAGTATGGTAAATCTATTGTTAGTCAACACATTGAAAATGTTGACTGGTTTTATGCTCTTCATTTTATTGACCTTAGAGCTAAAAAGCTGAAAAGCTTTTAGTAGAATTTTTTAGTCCGAAATTAAATTAAACTTGCCCCTAGTTATTTTTATAACACAGTGAATTACACGTAATTTAATCGTTTCATTAATTAAATTATTTAACCATTCAATGGGAAATGTATTTATGGAAGTTTTCGATTGCATGAAAACCGATCAGATATCCCAAGAACAATTTGTATTTATTTCCGCGTATTTCAATTTATATATACACGTCCCTTGTATTTAGTATTTCAAAATAATCTATGAATCAACACCAAAACGTAGACAACAGATATAAATAATCAAATATTGGCACAAAAATTTGATCAAATATTTGCTATGCGAAATAAAGGACCATTTTCAAACTGCATGCCCATTTATTTCCAGGTGTGCCAACATGACCGTGTGATAGTAGACGTGGAGAATGACTTAATGACAGAAGGTACTACAGTACATTGGCATGGACAGCACCAAAAGGGCACACCGTACATGGATGGGACGCCGTACGTGACACAGTGCCCTATATTACCTGAGACCACATTCAGGTAAATATTGTGTTTTGTTTTCTATTTTTCTTAATTTGTATAAAACCATCATTTATAGTAGAATCCAATTATTATATACCTGAGACTAAGGTATATAATAATTGGATTCTACCTATTGTTTAAGGCCGTATTTGTAAATATTTATGTAAATCAATTCTTTCAATAAACAATTTCAACTCTATGAGTGACCTGAGGGCCTAGATATATTCCGTGTTTCTGCAACGACTTTCAACAGAACTAATAAGCTTTTTGGTAGCTTATGTCAGTCCGTTATTTATGCCAGTTATCTTTGATAGAATGGCATTTTGACTAAAGTCGCTTCTGTCTCCAGTGAATTATTTATTCACTGGAGTAAACCGACATGTGCTAGCTGTCACTTTGTGTAATAAAATGATCGTTCATCATATTTATTGTAATAGTGATATTTTAGTTTAATCGACTTATATAAGTGTAACATAAATGTATAATAATAAGTGTAAAAGTCTAGAATACAATTAATACAATAAATATGACCTATTTATTGCACAAAGTGACACCGGGGTTTACCCCCAGAAATCCAAAATCATATATACATACGGGTTGCATTGATAACCTCTCTTTTTCAAGTCGGGTTTTTTTTTATGTTGTTATTAATTTAACACTACAACGAATAAATGCCCTCAGTAGGTAATAAAAAGAAGGGAAAATCAAAACTTATACTGGCAACACTAACAAGATGGATGCATCAACCTCTATGACAATTACAAACTGAACAATTTATTCAGTAATTAAATAAGACGATATTTGAATGCGCTATTTACTCTTGAAATGTGATCCCATCCTGTTTATTTTTTAGCTTCGCTGCATTTTTACAGGTATGAACGACACAAGACGGCATGATTAAATAAAATTGCACACAGGTAAAACACGTTACGCGATACGACGTTCACAGAGTAACTGATCGGCTGCGCGTCAAACTACTCTATTTAGGAGTAGTTTTTGACGCTTCAGTATTAGGCGTGTTCGCGGCTTCTGGTTCTTTCTATATTCTAAGTGTCTAACCTTACTTAATAAATTCTATAAATGATGGTGAAGACTGCATCAAAGTCTATTGCAAAGTTTAGAAGAACAATGCCCGCATTCACCGACCCGGCACGAAAAGCGACTTTGTTTTTTATCTTAGGTATATATTATAGAAGATATAGACATCCACGTCGCAATTAAAAAAAAAACTGATTCTTGTTCTGATTCTGAATTATATTTGTAAACGTGAAAGATGAAATGTGATGACTTCAAATTAAATTAACCACAAAAAGAAATGAGTTTTCTTTTGGATTTGAGTATTACAAGAGTATTTCTTTGATTTTCGGTCAGATCAAATCAAATAATTTATTAAAGCTCTTTCTTTAATTACAGTGCTTCTTTAGTTCGAATTATTTTACTCCAAATAATCTTACGATGAAACTTAAGGGGTCAGTATCCTCTAGCATTTGAGGGGCAAAGGTGAAATTGCAGTAGCTTTCAAATAGATATTGATATTCAGGACGAATAGACTGAAACTTTATCTACAGTTCTCCACATAGGTCAAATGGACGAATGTGTCCAAAGTTGTTAAATATACGATCATTTATATGTCAAAAAATATAAATATAAATTATTACCAGTAATCCTTATTATCGTCATATCACTGATTCTTGATAATATCAAGAATCAGTGATATGACTTATAGGCAATATTCTGAGAATTTGCTCAATTAAAAAATTAAAATCCTAAAAATAGTAATGAAAATTTTCTCACGATAACCTTTGCATTTCTAGGTACCAGTTCAACGCTACACACGCCGGCACCCATTTCTGGCACTCCCATTCTGGTATGCAGCGGGCTGATGGCGCCGCCGGAGTCTTCGTTGTGAGGAAGCCCAAGTCACAAGACGCTCACGGCAGATTGTATGACTATGATAGGTAAGTTTATAGTACTAAAACTTGAACTCGTGAAATGTCGCCTGGTACACCATTGGTGCATAAGAACTTGGGTATCCAGGGTCTGGCGGTGTGTGAACATGTTTTATTGTAATTTGGATCTATGTAGTCTATGCAGTGCCTCATTGGTCTCTAATCTCTCTCGCAAGTGCTACTGCTGAATATGAGATTCTCGGTTCGATTCTCAGGTTAGGCAAATTGCTATAGGAGGACGTCAGGGATTTCTCAGTAGCAGCCCGGAGTCTGGGTTCGTACCTAATTGATGGCAATAGACTCGCCCCTAAGAGTGCGGTTCCACTGACTCGGAGCTGGGTGGAGTGGAGAGGAGCGGGCCGTGAATTAGCCAATCACAGTGCTCGAAATCTGCGGAGTGGAGATTTCTCCTCTCCACTCTGCCCAGCTCCGCGTCAGTGGAACCGCACCCTTATTACATGAGAATTAAACGTAACTGGGAAAATGTGGGTGTACTATATTCAGACGGTACACCTCTGCCTAAGCCTTTGGGAATTACCTGCGTGATGTTATGTTATGTGTACTCATAGGATCCCAAAGGGAGTAATAAACATTGAATGTATATTAGGCATTTTGCCTTTGCACCAACTAACACGGCTCCAAGAAGTTTCCAGCATCATTCTAGTCACTTCAACCCTTTGACTGTCATAAAGATTTAGCGATCGGACAACAATGTCAAATAGTCATAGGTTATAAAGTAGTATTATTGGTAGACAAAGAAGTTTAACTTTTTTTAATATTTTGTCAATGATTGATAACTTTTCAAATAGCCTTGGTAAAACAATAGAATACGCAATTTTTGAATTTATGGTGGTACGAATATTCCCTTTGATTTATAAAGGGTTAATGCTCACATTCCTCGTTGTTCTCGGTTAAGTAGTTTGCTAATGCCTAGATTTGTAACATCCGTTACATTTACAACTGATTACTCTAAAATGATTGCCTAATATCTAAGCGTAATTTTAGAAGCTTAACTTACAAAGTGAGAGTATCGTTTTATCTGTAGCACACCCGTTTACAAATGAAATGGACTCTAAAAGCTTTTCAAAGATTTGAAGGCATTCCAAACACTACTGTTGGTAAGAACGTTTCTTTTGTTAATGATAACACGGCTTATAATATTCTGCAGAAAATACCTTAATCATTAATGGCAGCTTATTGGTTGATTCGCACGAATTTACTCGCCCTAAACGGGCGAATCCACACCTTTAAATAATATTATTTTTCCTGTAGGCGGTTCGCATGAAGTTAATTTATTAGTAGGCGAATCGACAACTTCAGAAATACGTACTAGTCAACTGGCAAATTTCGAATTTTATGCAATTAAGTTATGATAAAAGTATACTAGAAACTACATTTACCAATTATTTTTGTACAAGTTTATATTTTATTCAGCGAATGTTTATGAGTAAATATAAAAGAAAATATTTTGTATGCCAATTGCCTAGTTTTTCTAGAGATGTCGATTCGCTCACAAATAAAGTAACTTTGTGTGGATCGTCTACAGAAAAAAAAAGTGTCGATTCGCCCGTTCCGGGCGAGTAAATTCATGCGAATCGACCAATAAGCCTTAAGCTTGCAATAAGCTTAGGCTTGTGCTAAGTAAAACACCATCGATTAACCTTTTTAAAGTCGCCTGCAATAGCCAAAGGGTTTCTACGAGTATAATAAAATCAAGTGTATCAACTAGTTTATCGTAAAGGTCGTATCTAGTACCGTGCAAATCGTATTACCTACCTTCTGCATAGATTAAGGAATCTGTATAGAAGCGAATCTCCTGTACAGTACTTTCCTTTGGGCGTGCGTCTATGTAACTGAAAAAGTTCCCACAACCCCGCAACAATCCGTGCTAGGTTAAGTAAAAAAACAGGATTTACGGTTTCACACACTACTTATAAGCCTGTAATTCTCCTACTGCTGGATGTCTCCTTTCTGTTGAAAAGAATGGGCCGTAATCAAGGCTTTTAGGATACTTCGTAAATAGGACTTTGGGTCGGTAATAACAAAGTCAGCCAGTATTTTTCTCAGTTTTAGGAATCAAGCATTTTCTCTGTTTGAGGGATTAGGACGTACCTAATCCACCACGCGGACACAAAGCGGTTTGGTGAATGTCACATGTCTTCGAACATTCGGCTCTAGGACGTCCCGGTTTCCTCACGAAGCTTTCCTCCACCGTTTTGAGAGTAATGTGGTTGTAATTTTCGGTTTTCGGTTTGGCTTCTACTTAGGGGGACCTAAAAGCAACTTTTATAAGTTTTATAATGCCTTAAAGTATATGATCCACTGCAGTAAACAAAATCAGAAAAATATATGATATTCTTAAGGATTTATGCTAGTACATAGTCTGTTGAAAAAATAATATAACTAATTTGATACGATAGAAAAAAATCACGAAGATACCTCTAAAAAATTATATTAACGATTAAAAACCATACATGCAATCATTCTGATTTTTTTGTCAGATTATTTTACAAGCATTTTTATTTTTCTTCATCATTTTATTTTTTTTATAAAATCTGTAGCTTTTTGTAAATCGATAATTGCTTCATATTTTGCAACAAATTACCAGCGTTATGTGATCGCGCTTCTCTTTCTTTTCTATGCATTCCGACAGTGACCGCGTTTTAGGTGTTGTCGGCCTCTTAATATCTTTTCTTATTCTATGCCCTACCTGACTAGCTTCGTCCCGAGGTCTCGTTTGAGTCAATATTGAAAGTACATACAGAGACAGGTGTGGACAAATAAACATCTCCTAGTGAATGTTCTGCAAAAGTCAAAGTGTTCGTTTTATTGGTTTGGAAGGCTATTTAGTTTGTCAATACCCAGATTTATTTAGAAGTTAAGTTGGAAGATTACGTTAAGCGATGGATGTTTCAGGATTAGTGATTTTTATATACATTACGTTCCTGATAATATTGATTTTAATATGTCCAGCGCAGGTTTGATTATTCACATTCTGCGTTTGAGGGTTCCGTACCCGAAGAATGCCAAATGGAACTCTGTTACTAAACGTCCGCCGTCCGTTCATTCATCCGTCCGTCTGTCTGTCAGCGAGCTGTATCTCATGAACTGTAATAAGTAGACAGTTGAAACTTTTTTCGACGTTTACTCGATCTTAATACGGTACGGAACCACCTTTAATTTGCAATTTGTGATGGGACTGTTTCACCTGTAGAGCTGTTTAGTTTGATTTTGACAGACGGATTGGCAAATGGTAGTAATTAAATGTTAGTATAAATTTAAATTAAAGCTTATCCCTTACTGCCGAGGTCGCGGGAAAGTCCGAAAGGGATACCGTGGCCTCTGGCAACGCACAGGCAACGGAAGGAACGTGGGTGGGTTTTAGTCTGACATGCCCTTCCGCTCCGCCTAGAGCGGGAGAAGTTATTTGATAATTTCCCAGCCATAAAAAATCCCTTAGGTTATAATTATCTAAGGGATAATTATAATAAAAATGAATTCATAAAAAATATATATATAAATATATTTAAAAACGATTACCATCTCATTTTCAAATAATTATTTTAAATATAACTAATATAAATGCGAAATAGAGTTTGTTTGTTTATTACGCTATCACGCTAAAACGGCTGAAGGGATTTGGATGAAATTTGGCACATGTGTAGACCATGAACTGGATTAAGACATAGGGTTTGTCCGCGGGATGTAGCGAGTTTTAAATATTTTAACTTCGTTAGTGTTAGCAAACAGGAATAAACCATTTTCTTAATTCTCAAGATCTAGTTATCTCTTCCAACACCCTCGTGTGGAAAGAAGATGGCCTGTGCTTGGACGCACCCTATTAAAATTATAGAATACTCTTTATTATGTACACCATAAAAATTACAGGTTTAAATGTAGAAATTTTACATAGGGTGACACAATGGGCGGTCTTATCGCTAAAAGTGATCTTTTAAAGACAACCTTTGAATGGGTTAGGGGGGAAAGGAGAGACAATACTGCAGGTAGTCTGTGGTGTACCATTTACATGTACACAATAAACTACTATGTTATGATATGTGATACTATTCCTCCATAATTTGATTACACACAAAAAAAATATTTCTCATAGAATTCCTAACATATTTTTAATACCTTCAATTTCGTACTTAACATATTCAGCCATTATACTAATCTATATTTATATAATATATTTACGTCGTCGGAAGCCCGAAAGTCCGACAATTAGTCTTACCAAGGGGTATCATATTACCCAGTAACCGGTTTGTGGAGGTCAGATAGGCAGTCGCTTCATGTAAAATAATGGTATTCAGCTCCATCCGATTGGACTAGAAGCTGACCCCAACATAGTTGGGAACAGGCTAGGCAGATGATGATGATATTAACCTATATATTTTCTCACAGGTCCGAACACGTAATGCTGGTAACAGACTGGATCCACGACTTAGCGATGGGTATGTTCACGGACCACCATCACTCGAGAGGTGATAACAAGCCACCGACGCTGCTCATTAATGGAGTTGGACGGTTCAAGGTCTTCAATGATACTGCCAAGCCTATGTATATGCAAGCTGCGAGGTTTAATGTTGAACAGGTTAGACCTTATAATATTACTTTCTTTAGAAAATAATATGGAAAATGAGGAGAGCAGTGGTGGCCCAGTGGTAATGGCCCCGACTTACAAGTTCGTGGGTTCGAACCCAGTCAGGCACTTTACTTTGTGTAAATTATTTCCTCACCACTGCTCTCAAAATGGCGAAAGGATACAACGTGAGGAAACCGGCATGTTCTAGAACCAAAAATTCGAAGACAGTGACATCTACCAACCAGCACTGGGCCCGCGTGGTACATTACGGCCCAGTCCCTCTCACCGAGAGGAGGCCTGTGTCCCAGCAGTGGAAACAATATAGACTGATTATGATGGAAAATGATGATAATATAGGTAGGAAGGAAGTGAAATGAGTTAACGGTTGTTAGAGATGTTGATATGGATTAAAAAGATGGACTGCGACAACTTCAAATAAATTGGGATAAGACTATGAGGATAATGATGATAATGAAATATTTTCTTACCCATAACAAGTGAGACGGTTGCCTTTTGGGAGAAAAATGATGCTTTTTTCATCAAATAACTTCTCCCGCTCTGGTCGGAGCGGGAAAAGTTATTTAAAAGATTTGTCAGATGTGAGATATGCATTAAAGAATATTGTGTATTCAGATTTATTCTTCGTTCCGCCGGTATACGTACTATGTCAAGAAAATCTAGCCCACGCTAATATTTCGTTTAAAGAACTATTATCAGAACCCCCTTTTCTTTTTTGGATGGGAAATTATCAAATAACTTCTCCCGCTCTGAGCGGAGCGGGAAGGTGTGTCAGAATCTTACTGACTAAAACCCACCCGTGTTCTTTCCATTGCCTGTGTAGCCAGGGGCCTTAGTAACCCTTTTGGACTTTCCCGCGACCCCGGCAGGCATCGGCAATAGTGGATCCCCTACGCTTGTGCTGACGACATCTCTTTGGGCGCGCGTGGAACACAACACACCGTTGACCTGGGCCTGGTCCTTATTGGACGACGAGCTACCCATTGCTCACTGTCCGCAAGCCGGCGCCTACGGTACGAACCTGTTACACAACTAAAATCCAACCTTATTTTCAGGGCTACAAGTATCGCTTCCGTGTAATCAACGCTGAGTTCCTGAACTGCCCCATTGAGTTGTCTGTCGATGGTCATAACATTACGGTGATTGCTTCAGATGGCTACGACCTGCAGCCTATTACAAGTAAGTGATCATTGCTATAGTTATTGTAATGCTTTAATGGTAAGGCAAGACTACCTTTGGATAGGAAATCCAGAGTGAATTGGAATTAATTTCATGGACTGCCGTAGTTATAAATATCGATGAAATGTAAAGAATTGGAAAACTATAAAGGAAGAATTGGGTTACTGGATAAGTTCTGATCTCGTAATATCAAATTATCAACAAACATTATTGACAAATGCGTGCACTGACTGGACAGGTCCACTCAAATTTGTATGGGTCTTTCCTCTTAATACCATCTCACACACCAATTTACATGGTCCTCAAATGATCTTACCAAGATTATTTACTCATTGACATTGATGATTTTTTTTATATATACAATGACATGAATATTTACTTTTTGAAGTATTATATATTTTTTTAATTATTGTGAATGTGTAGACTAGGTTATTGTTTTTATTTTTTCTCGCAGTTAGTTTTAATCTTGGTCTGGCAGTTTGAGTCATTTAAGCGGCCTACCCAAATGTCCTTTCTTTGGTATTGTTCGTCGAATCGTTGAGCTTTTAAGTTCTGAGTTGAGCTGCACGATTACTGACAAATGCATGCACTGACTGGATAGGTCTACTCAATCTGTGTAGTTCTTTCCTCAAAAGACCATTTCAGACACCAATCTACATGGTCTTCACATGATCTGACCAAGATTATGTCTGCACTTTAAAAGAGACTGTGACCTCTGAGTTTGTTTCGGCCTTTCTTCTCAGAGTAGTCAGATAGAAAACACCGAGCTCATCTAGTTTTTTTTTTCTAAATATGTTTGACGTGTAAAAGTGTTTGTACAAACCTACTTACTGAAAATAAAATCATTTCATTATAATGCACAAAAAATATATACCACTGATGATTACGTTCAGAGAGCAACCATACAGAATAGAATTTAATTATTGTTGCTGCAGGTGGTAAACAAATAAAGTTGTTCAAAATAAAACCGTCCCGGGTTCGATTGTAAGCTAGGGCAACATTTTCTTCTTGGTGGTAGGGCTTGTTCTAAGTCCGCCTGGCTAGCTACCACCGTCTTATCTAAGTCTGTCGCCATAACAACAATGTGAACAGCATTGTTGTGTTTCGGCAGTTATAGGTAAGATAGCTAGTTCCTCTGTGGTTGAGGATTCCAGGTGAAGCTCGCTTCCACTTTGGGCCTGATCATCACTTACCATCAGATGAGATGAAGGCCAAGAACTTACCCGTCGTGATGTAAAAAAAAGTGTCTCTAAAACATAATATATATGTATATCTATAGAGTGTACAATAATAATAATAAGAAAATAAATCAAACGAATGTTATAACACGGATGTACAGAAAACTAAACTAAGTGGAAAAATTATTTTAAGTAATACAAGGAAAGATAGTAGCGCAAAACAGCAATAGATTCAAAAGAGGGAAGGTATAAGTAGAAATGGTGTTTGCGCTCGATTTTTTCACAAAGAGTACTGCTTACGACATTGATAATTTGCCCTGTAACACATTAGCACAGTCTTTAAAGAGAAGTGAGAAGCCTGAGTTCAATACCTAACTCATTAGTGATCTGCAATAAATAATGAAATAATCCTTATCCCCATCAAAGATAAAAGATCAAATAAAAACCCTTAAGTCAACACAGAAACATACACATAAAAGCCGAAAACATTAAAGACGTACCACGATCACAAGCCATATCAAACATAATGAATTGAAATGTCCATTAGAAGGCAAAATATACCTCCGGGACTCTCGCTTTGATATTTTCATTTTTGTGTTCATTTACATTCAAATCTGAGGTTTCTTTTGTCGCTTGGCCTGGGGTCGTCTGTGCTATTTTTTCCTCATTACCCGCCTGTCTTTCCAGTCTTGGTGTTGCCATGTTTTGAGAATGTTCAGTAGTGCCATGTTCTACAAGAAGTTTGTTAAATTCAATGAATCTTTTCCTGCTGATGACAGTATTGAGAATACTTATTTAACATAGCATAACATCGTGCCCGCATTCCCCAAACGATTAGACAGAGGTGTACCTATAGTACACCCACATTTTGCCAGTTATGTTTAAGTCCCATGTCATCAACCGGGCACAAATCCAGGCTCCGGGCTGTTACGTACTGAGCAATTCCAGATGGAAAAAACCAATAACACTTTGCTCGACCCGGGAATCGAACTCAGGACCTCATGCTCGGCATTAGCGGTTGCGAATACGAATATGTATATAATGCGAATATGGAGCTACTATAATACCTATTAATCTTATTATGTGGGTATATTTTTGTAATGATATGACTCTGTAGAGTTGACGTCACATGACTTTAATATATTTATATAGAATTACACATAAAAGAGGCTTGTGGCTAAGTAATAACAGCTGACAACCGCGGCAAGCGTAGCTTAACCTGATCGATCGACCCATCGATCAGATTAAGCTGTGCTTGCCGCGGTTTGTCCATGGATGGGTGACCATCTTTACAAACCAAGACCCCTTCGTACCTCGGAAAGAACGTTAAGCCACCGGCTGTCATTCGTGGATTTTTGATCATCAGCACTGTTCTAAAAACAGTGTAGGAAAACATCGCGTCGTGAGGAAACCGACATTTCCTAGAACCAAAAAATTCGACGCCATGTGACATCTACCAACCAGCTCTGGCCCGCGTGGTAGATTACAGCCTATTCTTTCTAACGGAAAGGCGGCCTGTGTCCCAGCAGTGGGAATGTTATAGGCTGATTATGGATAATGGAATGAGTAAATAACAAATCTTTCATCAGTCAGTCCGTTCGTCAGCCGAACGTCAGTTGAAAATGCTTGCATTTTAACGATGCAGAAAACTGATTTCTACACTACTCGCTTAAGAGGCTGACAACACCTAAAGCAAGGTCACTGTCGGATTGCATAAAAATGAAAAAGAAGCGCTATGACACAACGCTGGTAATTTATTGCAAAATTTGAAGCAATTCTCTATTTACAAAAAAATCGATTGATTGGATAAAAAAATTAAAACACTATTATGCTGAAGTGTTGCTTGTAGAATATGATTGCAAGTATATTAGTATGGTTTTTAATCGTTAAAATACATTTTTAGAGGTATCTTCGTGATTTTTTCTATCGTATCAAATTAGTTCTATTATGTTTCCAATACACTAGCCAATTCCACCTAGCATAATATATCCTGAAGAATATCATATTTATATTTTTTTGATTTTGTTTACTGCAGTGGATCATATACTTTTAGGCATTATAAAACTTACGAAATTTGCGTTTAGGTCCTGTAGTCCCCATTAAATATACAGTTAATGTGAAAAATAGCCTTCTGTACTTCTCTTTGCGATGCACCATCGCTGTAGCTTCAGTCGCCCGAGGCTTTGTTGGAACCTGTGTGGTAGTATTACTGATTTTTAATCGTTTGTGCAAATTTGCTGGATTTAACTACGTTTTGTTTGGCAGCTGCTTAGATTCGTACAGCGTAAATTTAGGTGGGTTGAATGTTGAAATGCTTGTGGAAGTCGTTCTTTTTGTTGTAAAGATTACAAATTAGTGTTTTAAACTAGAATGTTTCTTTTTGCGATTTCAAAAAAGGAAGGTTTATCTATAAGTATTTTTTTAAATTTATCTTGTTTTGATATTTTCGTCAATTGTTTGTGTGGACCGATTTTGGAGGTTCTTTTTCATTTGGTAGAAAAAGCTTGCGCAGTGGTCCCATATAAATTGTACGAGTATTTACTTTGCTTGGGTAGTTTTTGAGTTAGCTTCAATAATACGTATTTTACCCACTTACTCCATGTGGATGATGTTATAATAACTTCCTGTCACTTTTATTTACATAGTGGGTATAGGTTTTCGAATTTGTCTGGGGAGCGGTGTCACAACTGAAAAGCGAAAAATAAAAACTTTTCATAAATAATAATTGTTGATGTTCTTCAGAAAGGTCAGGTGGCGTTCTATAGTTTCTGCCTACCCCCATGGGAAGAAAGCATGAGTTTATGTATGTTTGTTTTACAAAAAATAATAAGTCGGTGGCAAAAACGAAAATACAGAACCAAAGATACGGACTTCCAAAATTAAAGTTATTTTTCACTTCGTAGTGTTTGTTTTGGAACACGGTTGTTTTTTTTTTGTAAAATGTTTTGACTGTAGTGTAAGTATTGATATACGTAATCTTCATCATAATCATCATTACTTCTCCAAGAAATCATCAACTATTGGCTAGGTGTGTCCCTCTTCCAGGTGTTTCTTGCAATATTGACGATGTCGTCAGCCTAAAGCGCTTTCAGCCGTCCCTAGTTTTCGGAGGAAAGTCCGAAAGGGATACCGTGGCCCTGACAATACAGGCAATGGAGGAAAACATGGGTTGGTTTTAGTCAGTAAGAGTCTGACACACCCTCCCGTTCCGCCCACAGTGGGAGAAGTTATTTGATAACTATCCAACCAAAAAGTCGTTTCTAGTTTCTCTATGGTCTATACAATATATCAGTACCTGTATAGATGCCTGCATTAGATGAATCTCTAAAACTAATGTTGACATCCCCGAAGTCAAAGTCAAATTCTATCGTATTCACATTACTACATCTTCTATATTACCATCCTTCATAAATGCTTAACTCGGTATTAACATTCACATAGGTGGCAAAACTCCGAGAGATAGGATAATTTGCGCTCGCATTAGTGCAGTCGCAGCGGATGCGCTGTTATCGCATCGTTTGCAAAACACACTAGGAACTTGCTTCCTCTAGGATCCGAACATACTGGAAATTGTTGGTCAAACACTGGCTGAACTGTTGGCTT
The DNA here is from genome assembly GCA_905333075.3 of Atethmia centrago. Lineage (NCBI taxonomy): Eukaryota > Metazoa > Arthropoda > Insecta > Lepidoptera > Noctuidae > Atethmia > Atethmia centrago. Next base: position 17,641,694 of record HG995388.1, read on the forward strand.
GGATTAGTATTAACGCGTGCTTCCTCTACGATTCAAACATACTACAGATTGTTGGTCAAACATTGATGGAATTTTTGGCTTGGAACGAAATTGGGAATGTAAAAAATGGATGGCGAAGTGTTGTGGGGCAATTTGGGATAGGATTACACTCAGCATAAACTATCTCTACGACTGTATAATACAGTAAACATTAAATTGACGATATAATATCATCAATTGAATGAAGCAGTGTTTAGTTTTGAAATAATAGTTCTGCCACAATGTCAGTCACCTTACTCTTGAGAAACGTAATATTGATAAATGCTCTTAAAATAAAATTTATAAAATCCCCTTATAATTCACATCCAAAGACCGAGATCATTCCAAATTACAACAGCATTAATTTTGCCCAAAACTACAGACACCCTAATAACCCATTCATAACACAATCAAAAATTTAAAATAATGCAATCAACAAACAAACCAATCTACTAACAGGAAAACAGCGAATCGAAAACTGGAAACTGAAATTCAAGTTGGGATACCAGTGGCGCGAAACAAATTGTCGGGAATACAGAACTGTAAAAATGCATACATCTAGTTAACAAAGCAGAAGTGGAAAATACGTAAAAAAGTTTAATTGAAACTCTTGTCGTCTCGTTATTAAATGCAAAATAGATTCATTCGTTGACTTTCCTGCGCGAAACTTGTGTGGTAGGGTTGACCGCTTTTGTGATGGTTCAAAACTTTCACAAGATTAATTTTCTTTGCAGCATAGAATAGAATAGAATAGAATAGAATAGAATAGAATATTGATTTATTTGCTCAAAATGTAGGTCAGAGTTATGTTTTAGTGTAAATAGACCAACTATAACTATATTAAAGACAAGAATTTATGATAACAAGTTGATCAGATTTCACAGCTTTTCTATTTTCAATTCGATCCTTAATTAGTCATCTAGACACTGACACTTCTAAATCGTTATTAACACCACTGTTAACTTGCCCTACATTATCAAACGTTTTGTTAACATTAAAGTTTAATCCTCCACTTCAATCAGGGTTCAAATTAATCCCAATATCGTTTCCGATATTACTCAAACCTCTAAAGATATTTTCGCTCAATATTCGAACTTCAAGCTGATGCAAAATCTATTACATTCGCCATTTGCGTTTAGCGAGGCTCAACCCTATTCCCATTTCAGCGCGGTCCACTTTTGCTTTATTAGATTATCCTAACACCTAGTCCTGGAGATGCTGATCAAACATTCATTGGTTATTCACTACGAAAGTCTCGTTTGCTTAGCTTTTACTTCATGCAAGCTTACATTAAGGTTTTCTTCATTCTCCATTTTATCCCGAATGAGAATTTGATGATGAACTACACTGACGATTTATCTTGGTTTTATATTTAACCAGACTGCAGTCTGAATTCGTGTAGCGTTTTATGTTTAGTAGTGAAAATTTTAATTACTTACAAGATAATGTTTTAGTATCGTACAAGTAAAAATAATTAAAACTAATTGAAATGACCCTAATTACTTCATATCTAAAAGTACCTAGTGGTTTATTTAGTAACGCGTCTTAAAACCTCAATGTTTAGTAGGTATTCTAGACAGAATGTTTACCCTAACGGCATTAGTGGGGCATAAAGCAAGCCACATTTGGACTAAAGTCTTGTCTTGTTGTTTGTTGTTTCTATGAGTGTTTTTTCGTTTAATTTGTGATCTCTTGTGCGTGTTCCAATAAATACTTATTCTTTTTTTTCTTTCTTTCATTCTTTTCTTTTTCTCAATCGTCACTGTTTCTTCCAACTTTAGCATCTATTCGATGACGTAAAAATGTTATACTCTCTATAAATCGTGCAGCTTCACTAGATGCAATCCAGAAAAATCTAGAGATCATTCGCGTGCTAGATTTTACATAAGATTTTGCTCAATCTACGTACATGTTAGCAGAAAGATACCAACTCATCTTCTAGGTGTGCAAGTTTAACCCATTTTTCCAGATTTATCTCATATATACGGAAAAATTATGTGTAATATTTCAAATGTTTCCCTCATTCGAGTCACCGTACATCCACAGAACAATACAAAACTATAATTTGTTTGCGTAACACCAAAATTTTTGTATATATTTTCATAAAGTTGGAGAGGATTTTTGAAATAACGATTGTTGTAGATGGCTCTTATAACTAGAATGGTCGGTGCTATGCGGCGAATTTCATGACGCTCTCTTTATTTTATTATTATTGCACTCGGAAATATGTGGAGAAACAGCACTCGTTAGAAATAAATTGTTGCTGAATTTCGCGTGTGGGTAGTCCTGAAGTTTTTGTGGTGCATTTAATGGAATTATGTTGATTGTCAATTGCTTTGGGTGCTTAGTTTTGAATTTGTGGAAATTGGGCGTTCAAAGTCAAATTATTTATTTCAAATAGACACATAAGGGACACTTTTGAACGTCAAGGTTCACAAAACAAATAGAATTGATTGATAGTGTGTTATGCAATTAGGGTTCCGTATACACTTTTTAGTGGCACTCTTTGAGGATTGATCATCAAAGATCGGGTTTGCTTTTTTGGTTCGGTTTCATTTGACTTCGGTGAGAGCTTGGTCTTTTAATAGCGTGCCAATCCATTTACCAATCGAAGTGATTATGGAAATGTTCATTCAGTTTGTTTGTGGCCTAGTTTAGAACTGCGGACCCTTTCGGAATAAACGTAGTATCTTGGAATTTAAAACGATAAAAAATGGATTATTTCTTATTTTGATAAGATGCACCTCCAAACTCTCTTGTCTTTGGTTTTATTAAGTACCTACTGCAAAAATATTTTATACTTAATCACATCATCATTTTATTTCTTTCCTTTTTCGACATTAGAAACAGTTTTATCAACCATATCTAAATTTAATAATATAATGAGAAAATAATATTTTTTTGTATGTGGTGCAGCGTGACCTCTGCGGTTTCAATCTATCAACATTTTTTTCTAGTTCATATAACTAGCCATCAAATATATAATATTCAATAGCTTTTGTATCTATTTTGATGTGATTTTTTTTTTAATTATTCGTGATAAATAAAAATAAAAATTCACGACTGAATTTTTATTTTTATTTACGCTATCACGCCAAAACGGCTAAACGGATTTGGATGCAATTTCGCACATATAGGTAGATACTTTTCATAAAAAAAATATCCCTATATTCTCACGGGATCGAGACTTATGCGGGTGAAACCGTGGAGCGCAGCTAGTGTATTATAAGCTGACCCCCATCCATATCACCTACCCCTAAATTATTCTACACTTAATTACGTTCCCGGGAATTAAACCCAGCGGCTCCCATTAAAACAGTTTCCACAACATTGAAAAACATACTACCCAAAATAACATTAGCGGTCCTGCCATTAGAGAATTTTTTGCGTCCTGCCTTATTCCCCGGGTACACCTGTCCTTGGGTTAAGTTGTCTAGGTCAGAAGTTAGCGGACCGTCCCAGGGGTACAAACAGGCTAACGAAAGTAATCAGAGGTCAAACACGAAAAGGTTTGAATATTTTTTTGCAGTGTCGGTCGGTGTTGGCATGTGTTTTTGGGTTTTGGAAGATTTTATGTATGAAGAAGACTGTTATTATAGGAAATATGAGAATGAATAGTTTGTTTTGTCAATTTTTTATAACTATACATTATTTGGGGTTGTACATAATTATAGGTACCATGGGAAATAATTTTATGTACCAGGAGGTTGGGAAACGAAAATAAACAAAAGGGAAGAGTGAAAGGCCCAGTCGTGGGACAGTTTACATATTTATTTGGGAGACATATTAATGAATGATTTGATAAGCATATACTGTTACGGGACAGACTACTGATTTACAAGTAGAAGCTAATACAACTAAACTTATACTTCTAAGTACCTGAGAGTTCTGATACCTGAGAACCTGGTAGATTTATGTCCTATAAATCATCTTCCAAATACAGTTTTTACAACAGAACTACTCATCCACTCATAAAGCGTTCAAAAAGTCAACACAAACACTGTTTACTTCAAAACACAAATCTGAGCAAGCAATATACCAAATAGCAGGGAATCTATCAACCATTTTTACTTCGCCTGCCAATTTTGTTGGACGAAACGCCGCTTTTATCCACCTAACATATCCACAAACCGTCTGTGTTACAGATCTCTGGCTCTTTGATCCTTCGTGCACATTTGAATATGTAAATTTCAAAAGGGGATGAGCACAGAGCCGCCCAACTAAACGGCAACCGTGCCCTACCAGAATTTAATGTTGATTTTAATTCTAATATTGATTCAGGATATTCCGTGGTAGTTGTCTGAACAAATATAGAATTTTAATTTCCTTGCCAATTGTTTGTCGAGGATCGTTTGGAGTTTTCAGAGGATTTAGTAAGTAATGGATATGTGAAGAAATTAATTTTGTGGAAAGCATTTGTATGCAAATGTGGAAATGTAGAGGATATACGAGAACGGAGTGCATTATTAGCTTATCGTCAACTGCAAGATCACTATTATGAAGAGGAATGGGAAGAGACGATGCTATGAACGAAAGGGCTTGCACTTAGTACCTATTATATGTTTGGGTTCGTTTTAAATTCTCATTCTGTTTTACATTTATGTTCATTTTTTTGAGACCCATATATGTATATGCAAGTTCAAGCGTTGCGCTTCCATTATGCGCAGAGTACGCGCTAGCTCCAATAGCACCCTGAAAACTATAGCTGGTAGGTGGGACAGTCCCGGACATTGGATACAGGCCTACATGCCTCTGTGGCGTAGTACTGAATAGTAACTGTTTAGGAGGAGTTCAGTGACATACAGAGAAACAAAAGATTTGTAACAAAGACAAGACTAGCCGCCTCCCCCCCGCCTCCTACGTCGCACAGTTTTATCGACGAGATTTCCTTATTATAATGTAAGTTTAATAGTAGTGTATTAGACACATACGAGTATTATATGTTCCGCAGATATTAATTCATTCTCTATATGATAGTGAAAACCGCATCAAAGTCTGCATTATCTTTTTCCATTATTATTTCATCATCATCATCCTTCCATCACCTTTATCAATCAATCAATCAATCAGTTTATTTGCATAATATGGGTTTAGAAAGATGTTACACAGGTACGGTTTCACTATATTAAGCTTGTTAGAATGCAAATTATAATATAGTGTCATAATATGTAAACAATTAGATCATATCCTTAAAAATATAAATTATACGTTGATAGTCAATCCATTACAAATAGTCATAATGATATTAAAATAAAAGGTCAAATTCAGTAAGAGTAAAATTACTTAGATTAATTTAAGAATTATGCTGGGTATATTACAATTATTTCAAGCGACAATTAAATTTTGGATTACTATTGATTAATTATTAACAATGATTGCATTACATTTTATCTTCGAAGTACTCCTTAACTGAATAATAAGCCTTATCTATAAGTAAAGCTTGAAGTTTCTTTTTAAATAGATTTACATTTCTTGAACTGAGTATAATTAAGGGTAGTTTATTATATATTTTAGGGCCCATGCAAACAGCTTTTAGAAAGGAGGGCGGTTTTCCCTGGTGGAACGCATAGTTTATCTGCGTGACGCGCTCTTGTGCGATACTCAAACAGTTCTAGATTGCAATGAATAAATAGTGCTGTCTCATAGATGTAGATGCTGGGCAGTGTCAATATTTTTAATCGTTTGAAATGAGGCTCACATGAGTCCGTTTGGGTTAAGTTACATATAGCTCTTAAGCATCTTTTTTGCGCCCTGAACGCACTTTCCAAATCAGTGGAATTGCCCCAAAACCCGATCCCAACCAGCTTAAAATGTTGATATCCCAACCAGCTTAAAATGTTGTTGACCCATCGTGTCATTCCTGGCTGACTCGAATTACCAGCAAGTGCGAAGTACATTGAAAGATATTACTAATATGCTTATATCAACTCCTACAGAACCCTTATAATTGGCAGACTGTTATATTTGTACTAAAAACCACATTCCCGAAGCTGGAAGAAGTAAACAAAGCGACTAGATTGAATAAATTTAAACCACGTTCAGTTTGAATTCCCCCTGCTCAACGTACGAGTACATAGGAACATCTACATATGTAAGTATCTACATTTCCGTTCCGTTCGACGAGCAACTTTTTCCAATCTCCTAGATAGAAAATTTTAAAATGCTTATTGGATAATTCAACTTATCTGGACATTAGTTAATGTGAATAGGATTGAGTTATAAAAGTGAGAGTCTGGAATAACATTTGGTCTATTGACTCGTGGTTGGCTAGTTAGTTTTTGTTAAGAATTTTGTTTTTGACATTTTTATGATTGGTCTGCTGTTTGTATTGGAAATGTGTTTATGATTAAGCTTTAATACATTACAAACGAGAGAAAACGCTTTTAAGTTAAAGCCTTTTACTAAACGATATTTCTAGAATAGAGTGACAGGTATTGAATGCGTCAATTCAGTTAGGGAGCTGAAATAAAAAATAATTTAATTTTTCGAATTATCCCGCATAATTTTAGGCATCTTTACAATTACACAAAGCAGTAAGCCTGATTTACACATTTATTTTCGTTCAATAAGTACACAGTGTTTAAACAATGCAAGTAGGGATTGTAATATTCGTTCATTTTAACTATTCGAATACTTCGAATTTTCCGAAGTTTTCGAATTGTAATACAAAAAAACAACAAAATAAAAGTTCTGGTAGTTCTAGACAGTTTTGTTTAAATTATTAATCAACAAATTATAATATTCCGGCTAATTTATTCTATGTCAATAGGTATTAATAAAATTGAATAAATATAATTTAATTCACGCAGAATATAATAGATATACGCTCGTATATCGTAAGTTGTAACAATGAATAAACAAAAGAGTACCCAATCAAGTCAATAAATTAATAATTAATTTACTAATTTACTGCAACGAATCGGACAGGGGCTACTGATTTTGTAAATTTATTAATTTCACAAAATTAAGTGGATATTAAATATTCGAATCAGACAGACACAAAAAAAAAGAATACTTGTGTCTGTCTTATTCGAATATTAAAACAGGCAAATACTCGAATATAACGATAATCGAGTATTCGAATAATAAGCCCTAAATGCAAGTCATTTTGCTTCAATTTTATGATATGCCACAGACAAGAAACTTGCATCGTATAAATGGAGCTTTAGTTCAACACATACTCAAACAAGAGAATAAACTCATAACAAAAGGTACTTCACACAGAGAAAAACAAAACAACAACTCGAAACTCAGCCAACATCCCGACTCCCAGGATACAAGTGTCTTAGAATAAGTTCGTGTATTCATGGTTGCACGAACTTCATCAAGCGTAGATAGATTATTTTCATCTAAGGTAGCCTATCACAAAGAAAATAATCAAATCAGTGTTAAATAAAATAATGTCGCATAAACAGAACGTGTTATCTCCAAAAGATTATCTTACCGCTAGTGGTGGACCTTTTACCGGAACCGAGTCGGATTTCGAGGACGTGACGACTCGGTTATTTTTCGGCTAAGGATTTGTTTGTTATGAGTTTACTCATAAACGGCTTATGCAATTGATATAAATCATGGTTTTTGATATCGTAGATTTATGTTTTTTTTAAATATTTCCTGTGTGAGTGTGTTAAAGTGGAATGTTTGGATGGGAAAGTCGACATTATATCACCTGTGTGAGTTTCATAAAGTCTGCTTTAAAAATGCGATGTTCAGTTTGATTTCTGTTATGAATTTGTAAGCATTAAGTTCCTATAATATAATTAATGCTTCACTTATGAAGCATATAATATAGCAAATAGCATAGCAAATTATTGCTACATATTTTGCTAAAATTTTGAAACTAGCTGCAGAAACTGAAACAAATCAGTACCTACCTACGTAATACAACTCTCCGAATTACTTTCGGCTTTCGGCGTCCCAAAAACACCATCCATCACTATTGTTCCACAAACTAAATGAAGAACTCTTCGGATAGAATTTATTTTATTAACACGAACTGTGAGAAGAGTATTTAGAATTAATTCGTTTTTAGTCCTTATTTCGCGACAACAATTACTGTTTGTGGTAACGTATTTGACAAGTCTAGTGAAATAATTACGTTATTAGAGTAAATTGAGTTTTAGTGTAGCGGTACTACATTGAGATGGAGTCAAAACCTGATTTATTTAGTGCGAGAGAATAGTCATTATTGTTTATCAAAGACTTTGGTAATTGTGATGATACAACTTGAAGGAGCGAACTTTTCAAAGGAATGTTTTAGTAGAGTCAATTAAAAAAAAACCGGCCAAGTGCAATCTATAACAACGGCAAAATAATCATGTCTGTTGTATGGGAGTCCCTTTAAATATTTATTTTATTCTTTTTTAGTATTTGTTTTTACAGCGGCACCAGAAATACATCATCTGTAAAATAAAAAACAACTGTCTAACTATCACGGTTCATGAGATACAGCCTGGTGACAGACGGACAGATAGACAGACAGACGGACAGCGGAGTCTTAGTAATAGGGTCCCGTTTTACCTTTTGGGTACGGAACCCTAAAAATGCTCGTTAAAATTTTTCATTATTTCTGCTTTTTATCTATACTTCTTATACTAATCACGAAGCTGAAGTGTTTGTTTGTATGAACGCGCTTATCTCTGGAACTACGAGTCGGATTAGAATAATTCCTTTTGCATGTTATGATAGCCCTATTATTGAGGTTACTCATATAGTAACAACAAGCGGGCGATGCGATGCGATGCCGCGCGGTGGGTCGGAGGCCGAAATTTCACGTGGACAGAAGCTGGGTCAGCTTATGAAAATAAATCTTGTAGTAGCAAAAATACACAACGAATAGTTTTCTGAAATTCTTACTACATAAATTCTCTTTCACCTCTTCTTTGGTATGAATGCTAGATTTCCTTAGCAAATTATTTTAGATTCTCAGAATTTTAGCTCTCATTCCTTTCATCGCAGTAACAGTTTCTTCCTCCATTACGAGATTAGCGGTTCGTATATTTACTTCCTGTTTAACAATAGTAGGTAAGTACCTACTTTACCAAAACAACTCCATACAAAGTTAGTTTGCAGGCAGAACAGTTTACAGGCAGTAGGCCGGCTTCATACGACAAGCAAAAACGCACGCACACATAGACACGCTTCGCGTACAGCGAGTGCAGGTGCACTCGCGACTGGCATTTGTTTGAGATCGCCGCACGTACCCTTCTATGTGTGCGTGCACCTGCTTTCTCTTGTTCTATGAAGCCGGCCTTCTGTACTTCTGTCCTGCTTTGTGGTTCACTCTGAGATCATGACGTTACCGCAATTCAATTTACCCAAGGGAACGTATGAGGAAATTAAATACACGCGGATATCAAAGCTTTTAGAACTTAGTTCAACATTTTCTAAAGATGGTTGTTGACGTTTTCCTTATTATTAAGCCGTTTCATAATAACGTAGATTTTAAAATAATAATGTTGGGGTAATTTGTATTGTTATTACGTCTGGGAGCGATTAGTGTCCCGCGCAAGTGTTAATATTTAATTATTAGCGACGCCCCGTGGTTTTTCCCGCGTAAGTCTTGATCTCGTAAGAATATCGGGATAAAAAGTATTCTATGTCCTAATCCAGACCAGCATCTAACCATCTGCCAAATTGCATCCAAATCCGTTCAACCGTTTTAGCGTGAAAGCGTAACAAACAAACAAATAAACTCATTATTGTATTTATAATATTAGTTAGGAGTTTCAAAATACTTGATCACAATATTTTAGATTCTTCAAAGGCCTTCATGAACTCTTATCTGAATTCCCTGAGAAGCTCTTGTAGTTTTTTCATAAATCAGATTTTCAAAACCGAATTGCGTAAATAATCGTAAGCGTGTTAAAAACAATACAGATTTACAAATACACATAAAACATGCATCTATGAAATATGAAAGGTGGCAAAGCATTACAAATCAATCGTACAGATTGTAAAGCAACCATCAAGCTTAAACTTCAAACAGTTTAAAATAATATTAACTAAACTCTCGGTAAAAAAATAAAATAATACCAGAGGAAATACCATTTAAATTAATAACCTCACTCCAGCCACCGTCGAAAGTTACAGAACGTAGTTCAAATTCTGCTCACAATAATTTCCTGTGAAGTTTTTCTGGAAGTTGGTTGAAATCCGCCATGTTTGAAGAAGCACCGAAGCGCGATTCGAAATTCAAACATCGAATCAAAACAAAATTGAACGGCAAATGAGTAGGTATGAAAGGACAGAGCTATTAAAGTTTTTAACTCTTAAATACGAGAAAATTCCGTAAATTCGTTTAGGCTTTTGATTAGTTTCCCAGCTTTTCAATACAAATCTCGGAACACACGGGTTTGTTTGTGCAGATCAACGGATTTTCAGAATTGGGATTCAACGAACGGGTGTGATGTTTAATTTGATTACACTGTTTTAAAATGCGATGTGTTTTATTTAGCTAATTGTAACTTTGTGTACTTATGTATTATGTTTTCAAATTATTTTTTTGTTGGTTTGTTAGTTCAAGCATTAAAATTCCGATTGAAATTGATTTGTGTTGACTGAATATACAGTCATTCTCGGTTCAGCCTCATCGTCATCACTCATACATCTTGTTCCTAATTCAATTTGTCTGTCTCATCCATTTGTTTTAAAAATCTTTTTTCTTAAATAATCCAGCCAGTGTTTCTGTTTTACTGCATACAGTGATTTTTTTTTGCAAAAATTTTCACGTTTTTTTCAAGTTTTTCGTTACACTTTCAGATGATTCCATGAATTTTGTCCCGTTTTTGTTGGCTCCGCCACGTGAACGCCAAATCCTATTTCTAGGAGGAAAACCGAATAGAATTGGAATAAAGGATTATTTTTTAGGATCATGTGTAGGTATTTTTGTAACCTCCAATCGGGATCTCTCCATAAGAGAAAATAAGTTTTACCCCTGTTTTCGTTTAGCAGGATTTGGAGACAATAATCAAAAGTCCAATATTGGATTTAATAAGCTGTTGAGGTAAAAAACCTAAGATAATAATAATTGTGATGGTATTTTTTTTTGTTAACTTCTGCGTTACTCCTGAACGCAGATGGCAGGTCTATTATTATTTACGCGTTTTAATTCCCTAAAAGTACATTTATATCATTCTATACATTCTAACTACAATATTCATTCATACATTTCAATATAAACATGCATTTCAACAATTATATTTGATGAACAAGAATATCTTATTAACTTAATAAATTGATTTGACAGATTAAACTAAATAAAATAAATTATCATTATCCAATAAAATAATTATTATTATCCAATAAAATGATACCAACTTAATTTACAATCACTTCAAGAACGTGACAAATGAAATTTCTGACTCTGTCGTTTAATAGGCAACTAGTAGCGAAAATACGGAAACAAATTAAACTGTACGTATCCAACAATATCCTTCCCTCGTCTTCCACATCTAAACCCGAGCAAAACATAAGACGATCCAACAAATCTTTCCCTATTATATCAGATTCGAGATAAGCGCGACATTCAATTGGATCCCAGGACAATCCTGTTTAATTCCGAGCATTGCGAGCACCTGTAATCCGGGCCAGTCCTTGGACATCTATAACAGCTAGACCAGTGGTTCACAACCTTTTACCATACGCACCCAACTTTGAACTAAAAACACTAAGCCCCATTGCCTGTTAGGGTCAAGCTACAAGGAGCCGATGATATGTACTGAACGTACACAATGATAACGTCAATCAACTGGATTAATTACTTACATACACTGGGCACTGGGCCCGCGTGGATTACGGCCCACTCCCTCTTACAGAGAGAAGGCCTGTGTCCCAGCAGTGGAAACATTATAGGCTGATTATGTATAAAAGTCGCCGTTTCCACAGGGGTGTTGGCACCACGACATTTTTTGTTTTTACTAAGAACATAATTATGTTTTTATAAATACATATGTATATAGCTTATGTTTGAAACCGCCGCACCCCCCTTTTGTCAATCTACGCCCCCGCAAGTGGAGCACGCCCCACTGGTTGGGAACCAATGACCACACTGGACACTAGACACTGGACAGAGGAAAATCGTGGCTATTGCGGTAGCTCTGTTTCTATGTGTAGTTCAATTACACGGCGAATTGTGATGGGGAGAATCGCATGGTCTTATTGTTAATGGTTTAGACGTCACGTTGTTAAACGTGTTTGTTTAGGAGTATTGTAGATTTGATAGATAATTTTGTGCTAAAAAGAGAAGAATACATATGAGAAGAGATTTTTGAGCTTTGCTGCTGTGTGTGGAATCGAACGAAGTCACGTTATTGAAAATTTTGTGGCCCATTTAATAGCCATTTTAACTACCAACTGATTTTTATCACCGCTTTGTTGAGAATAATATTATAAGCATTAATATAGTTTTGACTGCCTCGTTGTCGTCTAGTGGTCGCAAGCGCTACTGCTGAGCACGAGGTCCGAGGTTCGATTCCCGGGTCGGGCAAAGTATTATTGGGTTTTTCTATCTGGAATTTCTCAGTAGCAGTCCTGAGTCTGGATTTGTGCCCGGTTGATGGCAATAGGCTCGCCCCTTATTACATGGGACTTAAACATCACTGGCGAAATGTGGGTGTACTACAGGTACACCTCTGCCCAACCCTTCAGGGAAACAAGGCCTGATGTTATGATGTTGTTGTTGTTGTAGTTTTGAACACAAATTTGTGTACTTAGAAGAAGCTCTGTGGAAGCATCTTAAAATATTTTTCTTGTTGTTGATGTCAAGACATTATTAACATTTCCCAGCTAAAGATCCGCGCCATGGTGTTTTGACGTCTGTTGCATGTCTAGCAGAATATATTAGAAGAAAGTATAAGAAAGAAAGAAAAAATACAGTCCAAGGGCGTGTCGGATCACGCACAATGAAGAGTTCCGTAGTTGGGATGCATTTATCCCAAGAATAAACCAACACTGTAGTTAAAAAACATGTTCTCCCATACATTCCAATTGCATATTTATCGTCGCCTTAGAGCGAAAAAGGCAACTTTACTGGAATAATTATTAAATTCTAAGTGTTGGTAAATTGAAAACCTCGTCTGTTCTTTTGCGAGAATTTCGAACTCGCCATAGATGGCGCTACAGGTGACTAAACTTTTTTTGTGGGAACTAGGCGTGCGTTGCGAGGTTTAGCTTTCCAAAAATGTAATAAAATAAAAATGACCAAATAACATTCCCGAGGTTTTCACTCTAAGGCGACGATATGTAAGTTGGTCGACTTAAGGCTCCTGCAGATTGGCGCGATATCGCGAGCGCAACAGGCAGAAATATGCCGGTCGCGCCCGCAATATTGCCCCAGTCTGTAAGAGCTTTATAACTCGTTAACTTGTAAAGCCCTACGTAGCTGTGATAGTTTTCCTTTTAACTTCGTTATAGATAGGTACGAGTACTACTGCCAACCATTTAGCTGGCGGTTGGGGAGACACTTGACTCTGACAAAAACTAGCACTTTAAAGTTTAATAAACGGATCCCTGAATTGAAAAATAGTTTTCGCAGACCCGCAAGGTTTTTGAACGGCCTGTCCAACACTACTCCACACCATGGGATAGACGAGAACAAAATATCATCCCCACTACGTGCAAGGGAGGTACCCTACAATAACTCAAATTCAAACTCAAACTCAAAGCATTTATTTCAAATAAACCAATTACAGGCACTTTTGAATTGTCAAGGGGTCGGTCGGTCAGTCAGAAAGATGAAGCTAGTTGCCCATTCCAAAGTGTAGTAGGTACCTATGGAGAAGAACGGGGAAGAAACTCCACGGACACTCTTTTAAATCAACGTATTATGGTTACAAAATATTGTTTACATCATTCATTTTGAAATTATACATGTGAGAACGATGCAAAACGTAAAAGCGTCCGTAATAAAAAGATTAACAAAACAAAAAAAAAGCAATTCCAAAATTAAAATAAGCCGTGGTTGCGAAGCTTAATAATAAGAAAGACAAGTATATTAAAACCTTTTTTTTTGTTACAGCAACATCACTAGTAACGTACGCGGGTGAGCGTTACGATTTCGTCCTGGAGGCCAACAATGAAATAGACAATTACTGGATCAGGTACCGAGGTCTGATGGATTGTGACGAATTGTGAGTACCCTTTTAGTCCGTCTAATATAGCAGTAGTTTATGTTGAGGGGATAAATTCCATGAATATTTTTGTTTACAGAATTTCCGTACCCATAGGGAAATCTAAAAAAGCTTACGAAAAACCGTCTACGGTTGCAATATTTATAAATATCTGAGCGCTATGTATCAACATAATTTATTTATCTGGCATTGCTTAATTTTTAATACTTTGTACCTATTCTCGTATAGTAATTATATTCTTCATATATAATTATGATCAATGTATACAAATATTTGTAAAACATTTTAAAAGGGAAACTATAGAGTTTCTTGCCAATTGTTCTCTAACCGAAACTACCTTTTGGAAGAGAAAATTAGAATCAATTCTATTTTCTAGTAAAATTTGACGTTCAAAAGTACCTTTTATTAGTCTACTTGAAACAAATGATATGACTTTGAACTGGCTTCAAAATTGTCGTTATCTTGACAGTATGAGAATACAATTTCTACATCTAGAACTTTATGTAGCGTGTCCATTCTTCATCGTGTGCAAAAATTCAAAACCTCGCCATGCTTATTTCCCCACACAAATATCAAAGTAGTGAACTTAGCTTACTTAAGCTGTGGCTTTTTCTCTACGCATATCAAAGAATACTCTTTATTATGTACACCATACAAATTACAAATATAAATATCGAAATTTTACATAGGGTGACACAATGGGCGGTGTTATCGCTTAAAGCGATCGCTTTAAGCGATAACACCGCCCATTTACAGACATCCTTTGGATGGATTAAGGGCATACGCATTCTACTTGGGATGTATAATGATTGTCTTGTACTTAATTAAACTTTCTTAACAGATTCACAAAAGCAAAGCAAGTTGGTGTCCTACACTACGAAGGAGCCATGGATTTGGAACCTCCCGGCGACCCTACATGGGAAGAGCTGCATAATGAAGGATTGGTGAGTACATACAAACAAATTGTATTATTAGATTATGATACGTTCCTTCCTGAAAAAGATAAGAATTGAAAATACAAGAGCAAGTCTGAAAGTGACCCCGGTGACTGAAAAGTTGCCATGGTATGGGCATGTGATGCGGAGGAATGAGGTAAATGTCACCAGGAAAGTTTTGAATATGAATATGGATGGCTATACGAGTAGAGGAAGACTAAATTAACGATGGATGGACTGTGTCAAAGATGATATGGCTACAAAGGGAATGACTACCGAGATGACGACTAAGAGATAAGTAAGCAAGAAAAAGACATGTTTAGTGGTGACAGGTTCTGTCCTGACAGAGAAAAAACTATCATGGCCTTGCAATAGCAAACCTTAAAAAATAAAAAATCTTAAAAATAAGTAACAGGATATCAACCAGAGAAAAGGCAGTTTTCATCGGCATATTCTTTAAAAGTAATTATAGTTAAAATAGCCTCAAGAGCCAAATGTAACGATTGGTATTTTGAAACGATCAGCTGTCTCATAAATTTGGGTCGAATAGTTATTAAAGTTTTGTATGGGATGGCTGATAATTTTTTCGCGATTATAATTTTGGTGCCATGGAAAAGTTGTTCGGTTTGATGGTCTGTACCCCCTTAAATATGACCTTACATTTCTGACACACTTTGTATAGGAGTCAAGTAGTAAATAAATAAATTCATGTCTCATCATGCTGTACAGCAAAGCTACAATAACATCAGTACCTACACGAAAATACCCTCTCAAAATAGGGGCACACAAACCTATTTTCAGGCTACCTTCCATTCGACACCTTCTAAACTGCCTTCCCATGCAAATATTTAAATAATAAATTCAGTAAAAGCGCCATGTCATTGCATATTCAACGCAACGGCCGCCCAAGGTCACATTTTAACCCTATAAAAGTGTATTGGGGACAGTTCCTATACATCGATGTATAATATAGCACCCTTGTGTGTCATAAAAACTTAAGGATAGTAGATTTCCCTTTATCTTGATATGATAGCTTCCCTATGGCATAGAACAAGATTGTGCAGAAGCGAATCTCGCAATCTGAAATAACATTTTAAATGCCTGCAGTTTCGGGGCGTAAGAATCGTTTAACACAGTCATAGCACCCTTGTGTGTCATAAAAACTTAAGGATAGTAGACTTCTCTTTATCTTGGTATGACAGCTTCCCTATAGCATAGAACAAGATTGTGCAGAAGCGAATCTCCCAATCCGACTATAATATTTTAAATGCCTGCAGTTTCGGGGCGTAAGAAACGTTTAACACAGCCAGGGTTGTATCATCACTTGCAGTGCACGTTTCGCGCTCCACGCTTATCATTGACTGAATTGACAACCCTGGCCTTCCCTTAATTTATTTGCAGAGCAGTTGTTATGTAGGTAAAGCCAATGTGACAGTTGCTGTTTATAGTTGCACCGTACCCTTTTTGACGAACGAAAAGAGTATGGTATCTCCCTTGTTTTGCTTGGGTGAGGACGGGTTGAAACTGGCTGATAAAAAGAAGTAGGTGACGACGCCTTCTGTACGGACTAAGGAAAGTACAGTCAGGGAAATAGAAGAGAAAATTATTTAATAAATTGGCACATTACTTTAATTTGCCATATTACACTCATTTCACGCGACTGTCAAAGAATGACAGTTGTGATTTAATACACGGAAAATTTAAGTTAGTACCTATTACTTAACAATAGAATAGAATAGAATACTGTTTATTATGTCATCAACATAATCATCATCAGCCTACAGCAGTCCACGTCTGGACATAGGCCTCTCCAAATGCACGCCAATCAGCTCGGTTCTAGGCAACTCTCATCCAGCTGCTACTAGCTATCCTGCGTAGATCTTGGCTCCACCTAGCCTGAGGGCGACCTTATCCTTTACCTTACATTTGCCGATTCGTGGTCTCCACTCATGAACACGTCTACCCCAACGGTTATTGGTTCTACGGCTAATATGGCTAGCCCATTGCCACTTCAGCTATGTTATGTCGACTTTACATTTCGTTTCTATTCGGTTTTCTTGTTCTATGCCATGGTTATGTTTATCAAAGATACGCATAATAAAGTGATATTTATGACCGTCTGTTTTGGGGTTTGGCCAGTTGTTGAAGAGGGGACGGACGCTTTTATGGCGAATATGTATTACGATAATATGTTATTTAATATCAACTACACATGGCGTTCGGCTTGGTCACTTTTTTAACAAACATCTATAATAGGAGAAACCGTTATTTTGCCTTTCAAGGAACTAAGAAGTAAAGTACGGAGAAGACTGGGATGAAATTCATCCTCGAAATGGCATGATTGAATTCAAAGAAAACTTCTAACCAATTCAGCAAATAAGTTTTAACTACTCAAAAGTTACAGAAACATCCGTTAGCACGAATTTGATCATTGAGACTTTAGGGGCCAGTTTCTGGAACGATTAACGTTTTTATCGAATCATCTGACATTAATAAATTCCCTCCTTGAAAAACTTCTCTTCAAAGATCTGACCCTAAAATTACGTGACCTTCATTTAACAAGACCTTAGTGACTTTCTCATTCATTAACCCCTTCAAGGCCAAAGTTTTTGCCCACTGTTGTACCAAGTTTCTAAAGAAATAGGAGCAGCTGATTCTGTTGAGAAACTTTGTAATTTACTGCGGCAACTTGTCACGTTACCTCTTAGAACTTAGGAGACCTGCTGAATATATCTAGTTGCAGTGATAGTATGTTGGTACCTTTCTGAAACTGTTGGGATTTGTAGTGTATTATTATTTTGTACCTGTGGATCTGAGAACAGCGGGTAATACTTATCTTATAAGGCAAATTTTCCAATATTGGTTCTAAATGTTGTTCAATATTTTCTTTAAGTTGTAAGTAGTCTCATTAACGCATAATATTTCAGGAATATTGTTCGAATTCATTTCTTTTATCTCGTTTTTCTGGTGAATGTATGTGGCCCACATGATTTCTACCATAAGAAAGTCGAAAACATGCTTTTTTTTTGGTAATCGGCAGTTATTCGAAAAATTCTGGTTGATAACGTTTTGCACTTTCTCATCTCTATGCATAATCTTTTACCGTAAATGCTACGAGTATTGTCAATAAAACCACTATTTTAGAGGCCCAAATCTTTACAGAACCTGAAATAGAATGTAGACCAAGATGGAATCTGACATCGATTGTAAGACGAATACTCCAAACGTCTTGCCATTTCAGCAGCTAAGTCTTAGATATTCTATGAATTGCTCTGCGGTATAAATGTAGATATAGTAAAACTCATTCTGGGATTCAATCTGGGTCTATTGTTCAGTGATTTGATGCCATCATATCTCAATACAGTACCTATAGCTAATACAAAATAATAATTGTGAACAGTCTCGTCATATTAAAAAAATAAAATAATATGTATGATAGTTGTGTGTATGTCATGATTTCCAAATATTAATAAGATTTGTAGTGATTTTGAAAACCTAACCTAATTATAAATCTTATCCATATAAAATGAATACAGAACTAAATAGGGGTGCAATAAAAGAGCCTTCTCAAGCGCAAATACGTACGTCTGGTACTCTCTGAGGAGTCGATATATATACCTTGCTGTCTAGCTAATATTTTTAACACGGCATGACCTATTTTATTTTAAGCTCTTTTTAACATGATGGATGAAAAAGAATTAAAATTATTTTTATACAAGAATTAATATTTTTTATCTTAACTGAGGGCTGATTCCATGGTTACTCAATATCTGATAAAAAACAGCGGAGTAAGTGTGTTACACACTCACAATCCCAATGCCATTAATTTTGACTATTCAAAAATGTCCATAGCAGACGAATGTTTCGAACAAATGAAGCAATGGATATGAATGTGAGTGAGTGTGTTAAACAATTAGCGTGGAGGTCAATATTTGACAAAAGTGCCAAGTGATTTTGAACTAAAGTCGAATTAATAATTCCCTGGCACGTGCTAGCTGTCACTTTGTGTAATAAAATAGTCATATTTATTGTTTTCTAGACTTTTACATTTATTATTATACATTGTTTTACACGTATATTAATCTATTAAATAAAACGATCACCAATAACTATGACCATTTTATTACACATAGTGACAGCTAGGACATATTCGATTACTCCAGTGAATTAATAATTAGATTTTATGTGCGGTGCAACTATTATTGGTAACGATTCCCTTGTTCACAAACTAATCTAAATTTAAGTTCAGTGCATCTTTTTCTTTGTATTTAATTAAGAAAAGGACAGAAGATAAATTTTAGTTTAGTCCTGTCAAATTAATCAGCGCCTGTCACGACTCCATACAAGTTTAGACGTTGCGCTGATTAATTTGACAGGAGTAAATTAAAATTTATCTTCTGTCCTTTTCTTAATGAAATAGAAAGAAAAAAGATGCACTGAACTTAAATTTAATTTAGTTTGTGAACAAGGGAATCGGCACCATTGTCAACTTGACTTACTCTGCAATTAAATTGCCCTGCGAATGAGAACCGTACGGACCCAGATACCTCTAAAAAAAGTTCAATTCGTGACTACAAAACCCAACACACGTGAATTTCAGTACTCATATCTTTTACTATAGAGATCATACCACTGGTCTTGTAACTAATATCATTCAAATTAAAGACCATATTCTCATGCCAGAAAGCCTCGTTTAATCCGAGATGGCAGTGTGCTCATTAGCAATGTGCATAACCATGATATTTTGAAATTCCGGCAGAAATTCTCGTTTGCTCGGCACGAATACCGTCTGTCAACCACAACGGTTTGCTAAAACAGATTTTCAGAGAACGGTGTTAAAGTGACGACGTGTTCTAATCTTTTTGTCTTACGATACTCTTGATAGGATTAAAATTAGACCAAGTATAGAGTGTTATTTTTCAAATGCCATCATCGTTATTTAAATCATTCTGATGTTGACCCACGACTCTGAGTCACAATCTGAACATATTCCTGAGGATATATATGTTTGAGGAGCAATCAATGTTTATCAATATAATGAACAATGAATAACAATAATACAACACTATTGGACTTTTGTGCAATTGAAAAAAACAACTAAAGTCATTAATTTCTAACTAACAAAGCATACTAAACTATTAATGAATTTCTGATAGAATCTTTTATTTTATCATTTTCATTTTATGCATTATTATTGTTTGCTGAATTGACGTAAAATTATTAATATTGTATTTAAATTAATTATTACCAATCATAATATTTGCACACCTTAGTTTATGTGGCGAACATGTCTGAAGCATTTTTTATGTGTTCCTGCATGCATTTTGTTCTTGTATTTATACACAATGTTTGAGCAGATAAATATATCTTTATCTTTATTAAGTTAAATAATGTAGTAGGTTAGTATCGTTAGCCTTGAAACCAATATTCATCACGTACTCAAAGTAGCTATAAGAAACTGTTCCAGTATAGCTAATATGCCATCAGCAGGCTTAGCATGACGCTTTGTATTTCTTCGAAGAATAGACACGGCTCTTTCTATACAAAGTGACATTTCGTTTCTCCATTTTTGACATCTCACCGTAGAAATCCTTCGACAATCTGTCATTTTGTCTTTCGTTTCTAACGATCTTTGTCTAGGTCCTTTTTTATGTAGAAGGATTTCTACGGTGGGATGTCAAAAAAGGAGAAACGAAATGTCACTTTGTATAGAAAGAGCCGTGTCTATTCTTCGAAGAAATAGAAAACGTCATGCTAAGCCTGCAGAAGATTTGATGATCGTGTTGTTATTGTTACTGGTGTCCAGTCAGGAAAATTTATTGTTAAACAAACTGACATCCTACGTCAATTTGCTGTGTTATAGATATTTCATACAACTGTCAATGAATGTGGTTTTGTGAAATCTAAGGCCTAGCGAGCACTGCCGTGCGTTTCTCTAACGAATAATCTGTGAAGTATGGAATGTCTTAGAAGTGAGCGCATTGCGGTGAAAAAAACGCATGTGGTTTATTCACAGTAGGCTGCCCCCTGCAAAGCGGTGGCTTCAAAGGGTGTACAGTCGCCACACCAAGTTACCACAAACTGTCAAATTTTATCATTCGATTACTGACTTAACCATCAACATTTTAAGGTTTAAAATCATTTGCAGAAATTTGACGGTTTGTGGTAACTTGATATGCTGGCGTCTGTACCCAATACCGTTTGGGTATTTTTTTGTGCAACAATAAATATGTGCAGATGCTTAATCTTGCAAGGTAGTTCATTACAACGACGACGTCGTACGGGCACTACTTTAGTTGAGTGAAGCTCGAATGGAAAATTGAGCCTTTTTTTTCACCGCCAGTGCGCAGACCAGTGACTGCGTTTATTTTATCGTGCGGCAGAACTAACGCACCGCATTCCACCGTACCGCAGTGCGCGCTCAGCCTAAGTTAACAACTAATAACCCTGACCTAACAATTCGTGTCTGTCTATCCCTCTAATTCCATCCCTTTGTCGCTTATAATACTCACAGTACCTAAGAAAATCAGTGACCTAATTCTTACCAAGTTCAGCTGCGAAGTCACACCCGATCCTATAATCAATCCCTCAGCACACTGTCGCTAGAACTACCGCAGTGTAATGTAGGAAAAAAACTATAAGATAAGCCTCTTATCGGCACAACGACGATATTAGGCAGGTCACAAAATCAAATCGCCTGCAGAAGCGGTAAAATTATCCCTTTGGCATAACGAGGCAGTAGTGAGCTGGCGAAATGCCAGACACTATCAGCCAGGGCTTTGCATGGAACGATTAGAATAATGTACTAGTACCAAGTAAAATATTCTAGAGTTACTATCTAAGAATGAGTTTGGTGGAAGATCGATTGGTGTTAATGAGTATGGGAGTTACTGGCATAGATATTTGTGAGAGCGATATTTTTGTGTAGGGTAGACATTCATTGGTTAGGTACTTAAACAGCCACAGTACGGCAGAAAATACTTTTATGCTTGTATGGTGAGAAGGGTCAGCTAACATAATTATGTGTACGTACGTAGTGTTAAAAGCCCATGCTTTGGAAATTGGCAGCAAATGGCTTTCCGAGTTCTATAACATGGCTATTGGCTATATATTGAAAATTTATATAATTGAAAATTTTACTTATAGTTTTTTATGGTCTTTTTTCATGTTATCGCCTAATCGCTACCTACAGTGAACATACAAATTTAAAGGGGTACTTATTACATGATAGTGTGAAAACCGAGGGGCTTAATTCATTTCTACGAGTAGAGACACATGAAATGTTTTCATCCACTACGTTAAAATAAATATCTTAACCGATAAGAGACTTGGAGGTATCTAAATCGTTTACCACTAAAGTCATAAACTGCTTAAGTACTGCTGGATTATACCTATAACACTAGATCATATCGTTTTCAAGAACTACATTAGGCTGTTTCTGTGTTAGTTCAAGATAAGCTGTTTACTGTATATTTCTGAAGTAGATATTATATCAGAATAGGAAATTTTATGAGCATTTGATGGCGTTTTCTAATGTTTTAGTGAATATCAACACGCAGTTGGTTTTATAGATTTCGAGCCGTGGCTTGGCACTCGGTTTCGTGAATATTCGTTTGATAATAGTCAATGAAGAATTCGTTGTTGTGTTGGGGTTTTCTAGTCGTACTGTTTGGTAATTAGTGTTAATCTGAAAAAAAAATAAGTATCTTCACTGCCATAAATTATATCAGTCAAAAGTACATGATTTAAATATTTTCTGTTTAACGAGAATTTTGTATGTTGTGGTCTTACATACTAAAGTTTCAGTTTTCGTTGACACTTATTTTTAAGTGTCGCAGCATTATGCTGAGATAGGAGCCTTTTGGCCTTGTAAAGGACTTCTTGTTTTTATTTTAATTTTACTTTGTTTTTTTTTCTATGTTTCTATGAGTGTTTTTTTTAGTTTAATTTGTGATCTGTGCGAGTCCCAATAAATCATTTTAATTTCCCTTAGGAGCTAGGCCACAAATGAAAAGTAAAATTATTGAAAAATATAAAATATGTATTATTGATCTCACTTACTAATTTATTTAATCTTCAACAGCAACTGAACGCACTCAACAAAGGAGAAGAAGATGAAGACACTATAAGTGTGGCTGAAATGAGGTCTCTTGAAGGCCATGACGACAGTCTTAAGGAAGTGGCTGACTACCAGTTCTACATAGCTTATGACTTTTATGCTAAGAACAATTCGCACTTCCACAGGTCACCTTACTACGGATATTACCAGGGTGAGTTTATGTACCGAAATCTATATCTACTATAATAATAATAATTAGGTACAGTCAAGTTCGTCATCTTCGTCAGTTACAAATTATTTTCCTTACCAATTCAGGACACATAATATCTTTTAAAGATACTGCACTGAGCAGACTTTTGCTTTGAAAGTATATTTAAATTTCTTGATAACATAGAGCAAATTAGCATACACCTTTGACTTATTTCAAGTTGACATCAATCTAAAACTTTTTTAATGCCAGCAGGCTTTGCACGAGCACCGTTTTGTCTACGGAAGAATAGACAAAAATGACGTTCCGTGTAGAAAGTACGACGACAGCAAAGTAGAAAGAGTCAACTGCACTTTTTACGAAATTAACTCTTTTACGTAATTCGACTCAGAATGATTTGTTTTGTCATACGATTTTTTTTTCTGTTTGATTCTCAATTTTTACTGATATTAACTCACGTATAGACAACTAGGTACATATTTTTTTCTCAAAGTGTCGAAGTACCGTATTTTGGAACAAAAAAATATTTATTTATTTATTTAAACTTCTCGCACACAATTAAGTACAAAGGCGGACTTAATGCCTTAGGCATTCTCTACCAGTCAACCAAGGGTGGTGAAGAGATAAGATGGCAGGTGCTCTGAGAGGAAATGAAAATAACGAAAAATATTAAAGATAACATAATAGATTATAAATAGAATAAGTACAGAAATACATTACATACCATTTCTTTGGTAATGCCCTATTAACTAAATGATGTAAAATAGGAGAAAAAAAGCCTTGTTATTCTATTAATTATCATAGTTTTGAGTTCAAAACGCTCTCCTGCAAAAATCATGATTTTGTAGATAACCGTATATACGAGTACATTGTGGCCATCGAGTAGAAAAACGCAAATTGTCCTCACTACCTTAGAAAACTGTCAGTTGTCAGTGTGATTTTGACAGTTTGGGATAGAAACTTTCTTCTGAAATAGTCTACATAAAACAGGATCTAGATAATAATAATCGTTAGAAACGAAAGACAAAATGACAGATTGCAGAAGGATTTCTACGGTGCGATGTCATAAATGGAGAAACGAAATGTCACTTTGTATTGAAAGGGCCATGTCTGCCTGCCTAAGCCTGCTGGCTATTTCATGAAATATAAAATCTTTTTATTTAACTTAATTATCAGTGTGTCAGTGATACATTTTTAATTTGGTCTGACACGTAAAGAAGATGGCTGAATGTCATTCTGCGGTATTGACATTACGACGCAACTGAAATGCTGAGTCGATAAAGCAGATTCACAAAAATAGCTTATAATGTGAGGAACATATTTTAGGTGCGACTCAACAATAGAACGTATGTGAAGATGCGCGTTATTCAATCGTCCATAAATGGCTAAACGGATTAACTTCTGTTGTTTGTAACTGTCAAATTATTTCCAAAGAATATTTTAGGTTGATGCCTGATTCCTTGTTCCTTATACTTACAATAGAAGTGGATTCACGCCAATAGTGGAAATGGCCCCTCCATTTCCACTACTGACGTGAATCCAAGGATAAAATTAGAGCATTAAATAGGTACGCCAATAGTCAGTTTTAATAAAGAACGATACATAAATCTGGCTGCAGTAATAATAAAATTATTTTTAAAAATGTTCCGATTCACAAAATTCAGGCGTATTTCTTTGCAGCCGTATCGAAAGATACTTAAAAGTGAATCAATCATGTTGCTAGGTGCTTAGCATTTTGATGTATTAGCCTGCTAGTCTTTAAGATCGATAGTAGAATACACTAAATGTATATTTCGATAATGTTCATCATTAGAAAGGCTGTGATACTGCTAAAATTAAAATGAACCTTAGCGACGTTTACCAAGACATGATTGATGTAATTATGAAATGAGAAAGTCCCAATTAAAGGAATAATTACTATCTAGTGATTTTGCAATTCTTCAAATAAATAAGTGTTCTAATTAAAGCATTCATTGAACGTCGCCTGAGGTTAATGACTTTTTTTAGTGCAAGAACTGAGAAAAATATATTTAAGACTAATTGCAAATTTTGGAGAGAAATGATTTCAGATATCGACGGTTAAAAGGTAATAGGGCATAAGCGACATTTTAATCGAAAATGAGTTATGAATGCCATCCTACTTAATCTCTTTTTTTAAGTAGGATGGCATTCATAACTCATTTTCAACCAAAATGTCGCTTATGCCCAATTACCTTTTAACCGTCGATATGTAAAAGTAAACATTTTTATAAAAGACGAAAAATATCATAAAATATAATCAAATTTTTACTGATATTAATTAACGTTTTAGCAATATATTCCAAGGATGAAACAGAAAATTTTATTTGCAATTTTTATAATGTTTTATGTTTTTATTTCACAGTACCAGCAAAGAAAAATCGTCTGTATACACCTCAGCTGAACCACATCAGTATGAAGCTACCTTCAAGTCCTCTCCTCACTAACAGACCTTCAATGGACAACTTCTGCAACTCTTCCAGTATCGATGAATCCTGCGCTGAAACTTACTGCGAATGTTCCCACGTCCTTGCAGTGAAACTCAACTCAGTAGTAGAACTAATCATCGTTGATGAAGGAGTCACCTTCGATGCTAACCATCCTTTCCATCTACACGGTCATAGCTTCAGAGTAGTCGGTCTTAGAAGACTCGCTAAGGACACAACTATCGACGAAATCAAGGCGTATGACCAAGCAGGACTGCTGAAAAGAAATCTAAAGAACGCGCCAATTAAAGATACGGTTACTGTCCCAGATGGAGGGTACACAGTTATCAGATTCAAGGCAGATAACCCTGGATATTGGTTGTTCCATTGTCATATCGAGTTCCATGTAGAAATTGGCATGGCGTTGGTTTTCAAAGTCGGTGAACATAAAGATATGGCCCCAATACCGAGAGATTTCCCTTCATGTGGTAGCTATTTGCCTGATAACATGTTAGAGCATGCGACTACAGAGAAAGCAAGGAGTGAAGATGATGTAATTTCTATATCGCATTGGTGGCCTGTGGTCTTTGTAAACAACAGTACATCATCAAGTACTAACGTGTATGCTTCAGGATTGGCAATTGTATTTAGTATATTGTTGTTAGCATTAAATTTGAAAGCATAGTTTATATTTTAGAATTTGAATCCTAGGTTGATGATGTCAATAGTGCAATTTCCTAAGAATTTTGTGGCTCACTATTGTAATTTGTACTTACTTGAATTTTATTTATTTCTTATAAAGTGTTAGTTTGTATACGAATTTCTTTGACACGAAAACGAACTAGCTGTTAATTTAATTAATAATTTTAATGCGAATGTTGTAAAGCAAGTAAATTAAATGGCTTTAATGTGTTTTTCAAATAAATTTCTAATCGTGAGGTGTGTAGTTTTAGCGGCAATATTTGTAATTAGTACATTTTCTATGCCGTCGTTCCTGTCTTGCCCAGTTCAAAACTATGAGGAAGTTAGGTATTGAAAGGTCTTTATTATGAATTCCTAATTAGAAATACGTTACAGAAAAAAGATTTTTGTTCTGTCATCTTTCGGTGTTTAAAAAAATATCTTTTCCATCGAAATTTATTTACATTCACCCTAGTGTTGTCATAAAACGCTCCGATTTTATACTTTGCCAATACGAAATCTTCTTGTATAACATTATATTTAAGTTCCTTGCAATGTCAAGTTATCTGTGTTATCTCTACGCTCTAAGCAGTTTCTGTATATTGAATAGTACTTACTTATGTTTCATCATTATAATCGTCTGCTTCATCGCAAATATTAATACTTACAACAGGAGATTATTATTTAAGTCTGTGATTGGTTAAAAACGAAATTAGTATTGAACATTTTGAAAAAATGTTTCTAAGATTTGTTAGACGTCGTTGATGATATGTGATATTATTTAGTTCATAACATTAATATAATATAATTTTAAGTATTTTGTAATAATGGAAAATTAAGTACACTTACCAACAGCATAATTATTGTTGTTTTATTTTTGTCAAATTATTTCCTTTACTGGAGAGCAATGGTGGCCCGTGTTGGTCATAGGCTCGAATCCAGACAGGCGCTTTACTTTGTGTAATTTATTTCATCACCACTGCTTTCAAAACGGAGAAGGAAAACATCGTGAGGAAACCGGCATGTCCTAGAACCAATAATTCGAAGACATGTGACATGTACCAACCCACACTGAACCAGAGTGGTGGATTGCGGCCCACTTCTTCTATTCGAGAGGAGGCCTGTGTCCCAGCATTGAGAACATTATAGGCTAATTATGCATGCTGTTATTTCTTACTTGTATCCATTCGTAGAGTTGTGCCATTTTAGGTATATAGCATACCTAAACAACAAATACAGGTTTGCTGTGAAATTAAAATTAAATGGCGAACGATGAAAGTAAGAAACATAATTATCTCAATGCCA
Source organism: Atethmia centrago (assembly GCA_905333075.3). Lineage (NCBI taxonomy): Eukaryota > Metazoa > Arthropoda > Insecta > Lepidoptera > Noctuidae > Atethmia > Atethmia centrago. The sequence continues at coordinate 17,669,473 of HG995388.1, forward strand.
TGATAATTTTGAACAAGTTTTCGGTAATAGGTGCGAATTACGTAACACACTGACGCCACGCAAAATCCTGCATCGCGCAAGCAGAGTTTACCACGCAACTAGCATATATACAACATCCCCACATCAATCGTCAAGCAGTTGCCGCCGGGCTTGCGGACGGTGAGCAATGGGTAGCTCACCGTCCGGTAAGGACCAGGCCCGGGTCGACGGCGCGTTGTATTCCACGCGCGCCTCAAAGAGATGTTGTCAGCGCATAGGTAGGTGTCCACTAGGGCTGATGCCTGCCGGGGTCGCGGGAAGGTACTTATGGGTCACCGAGGCCCCCGCAACACAGGCAACAGGAAGGAATACGGGTGGGTTTTAGTCAGTAAGAGTCTGACACACCCTCCCGCTCCGCCCAGAGCGGGAGAAGGTATTTGATGATTTGCCACCCTCAAAAAAAAAAAAGGCAGTTACCGCCAAAATGACACGGAGGATTCTTCCTTTTCTATGTAGGATGAGTGAACTTTACTCATGCTTCTATAGGTATATTTATTTCATCGGAATTTATCATCTGCCGAGCCCTTTCCCAACTAGGTTGGGGTCAGCCTCCAGTCTAACCAGATGCAACTGAATACCAGTATTTTAAATGGAACGACTGCCTATCTGACCTTTACAACCTTACTTGGTGATCAGATGACCCTAGATAAAACTAGTTGTCAGACTTTCGGGCTACATACCTACAATATAAAAGCTAATATTGTGACCTGTCATAAATTCAATTTTAATCTAAAATTCGCACATAAACTAGATTTCAACCATCAATCAAAACTTTATTAACATGTGCAAAGTTAATCACATGAATGTTAATTTTGTTTTGTTTTGAATATAAAATCAACATGTTGTTGGCAATAGATTTTTTTTTTGAAAACGAGACCTATGTTGTTGTTGGATGACTAAAGATCAGTTAGTTTGTTGATACTTATGTTTTGGTAATGTCTCTGCTATACATAAAACATCTCCATATTAATTTATTACTTTCAGACATGAGAAACAGGGTGTAAAGTTCAGTCATCCTCCATAGAAAAGAGAGGATCCTCCGATAAGACGGGTGTCGTGTCTGGTGAGCAACTGCCCGAGAGTCGATGTAGGGATGTTGTATATATGGTAGTTGCGCGGTAAACTCTGCTTGCGCGATGCAGGATTTTGCGTGAGGTCAGTGTGTTGCGTAGTTCGCACGTGGCGATGTAAATGCCGCCACATCACTCCCCTCCAGAGACCGGAGGTTGATAGTGAGCTGAGTCGTGCATCTTGCGATGCCTGCTAGGGCCAGATGGGGTTCCAGTGAGTCGGAAACCTTTGCGGAAAAGTTTACGGTGAGTCGAAACTGTGTAAACGCATAACAAAGAAAAATAGATTTATTTGTCACACGAACATGTGCATACAAAATATAACTAACCCGAGTAGCTAAAGAGAAAAATAAAACAAAATATATCTACATAATATAATCACGAGCACAAAACACAAATATTCGGCAGCTATACGTCATGTCTGTGACAAGAAGGCTTCCACTCAGCATGATGCTGTGCTATGGGGGACCCACAGCGCAGCGCTGATTTTCAGTTGTCACCCGAAAAAAACGTAGGAAAACCAAGTCTGAAGCCAGGTTACAAAATAAAATAAACAGTACTTAGAATATAATGCAACTTTACAACCAATATTTTTTTTTTAAGTTATTTAATAAAATTTATTCATTTTATTAAATAACTATAAAATTTTCCGCAGGCATGAGTGCTTCCTGCCAGGGTCGCGGGAAGGTACTTAAGGGTCACTGAGGCTCCTGGCAACACAGGCAATGGAAAGAATACGGGTGGGTTTTAGTCAGTAAGAGTCTGACACACCCTCCCGCTCCGCCCAGAGCGGGAGAAGTATATTTGACGATTTCCCACCCAAAACAAAAAGGCATGAGTGCTTAAATAATGTACTCACATAAATATTTAATTATATAAGCCAATCCCCGAAGGGTTAGGCAGAGGCGTACCTGTAGTACACCCACCAGTTTATTTTTCGCCAGTTGTATTTAAGTCCGTTGTAAAAGGAGGCAAGCCTATTGCCATCAACCGCGCACAATTCCAGACTCCGGGCTGCTACTGAGAAATTCTTGATGGAAAAACCCAATAACACTTTGCCCGACTTGGGACTCTAACCTTCACGCTTACCAGTAGCACTTGCGACCACTAGATCAACGAGGCAGGCTACTACAGACTTTCAGATAGTTAAGGTTTTTTTTTGGATTGGAAATCATCAAATAACTTCTCCCGCTCTGGGCGGAGCGGGAGGGTGTGTCAGACTCTTACTGACTAAAACCCACCCGTATTCCTTCCTGTTGCCTGTGTTGCCAGGGGCCTCGGTGACCCTTTAGTACCTTCCCGCGACCCCGGCAGGCATCGGCCCTAGTGGACCCCTACATTTGTGCTGACGATATCTCTTTGAGGCGCGCGTGGAATACAACGCGCCGTCGACCTGGGCCTGGTCCTTGCCGGATGGTGAGCTACCCATTGCTCACCGTCCGCAAGCCCGCGCCTCCGGTGGCCGGAAATCCGCCCGGGATTCCCGACGCCCAGGGCGTCTCCTGCGGCGGCTAGGGGCGAGAGGGCGTGAAATTTGCCTTTCCCTCAACCGTCCCGCCTCCTCCTTCGCGAGCATTACTGCTTCACAGAAGGAGGTGACGGCTGCCCATGCCCTCTCGCTCCGTACCATAGATAGTTAAGGTAAGCAGTATAATCCCTAATAGTAATATATCTCTAAAAAAGCGGCGAGGCGCGGTGGCCGAGCGGGGCGGTGGCGATCGCGATGGCACAAAATTGTTTCATTTTACCCTGCTTGCCACCGTCGTGTCCACAGCGTCCGGCCGCGTCTCGTGAAGGGAAACATCTTGAGTAAGGCCTATATAAGCGATATCGCTGTCTTGCTCGGTAGCGATACTGGTCCAAAGTGCCTAACCTGAAGGAGCACCAGTATCGCTACCGATCGCGATAGCGATATCGCTTATATCTGAATAGGCCTTTATTATAAAATTTTATGTCCGAGAAGGAAAACCAGAAGGCGGTCTCTGTCGGCGCGTTCTAGTTCATCCAATAAAAAGTGAGATAAGAACGCAATGATAGCATATTCGCCTATAAAAAAAAAAAAAAAATCTGAGCTCGAATATGAAATATAGTATGAATAATGAATAATACAGTCGATAACTTCGTGTCATAAGTATTTCACGTAAATAAATATGCAGGAGCCTCTCGCACCGTCTGCGTCCGTACGTAACTGCGGCGTACTAGAGACTGTTCAGTACAGGCGTAGGTACACCAGGATTTCGAAGCGCGTCGTTTCGGCCATTTTGTATAAGCAGTATTACGTCTTCATACAAAACGGCCAAAACTTTATTATACTATGCTTTTGGTTTGGACGCGGGGTATGACTCACTTTAGAGCTTCTAATTTATATTTAATATAAATTATAATTATAAAAAAAAGATCTTATAACTAAATGTCACATAATGTTAACCTGAAAAAGAACTTAAATCTAAATGTCACATAATGTTTACCTGAAAAAGAGCTTAAAAGTAAATGTCACATAATACTAAAATGTGGTATGATGTAAATCTGAAAAAACCCTTAGTGCTTAGTGTAAACCCTAAAGATGTATAAAGGGCGCCACTTGGTATTTTTTTTTTGTAATAAACATGTTTTAAGTTTCATTGAATCAGTTTTATTTAAAAATAGCTGTTGCCCGCGACTTCGTGTGCGATCCAGGATGAAAAGTAGCGTAATTCCTTCTCCAGATCAACCCATGTGTCAAATTTCATCTAAGTCTGTTTCAGCGTGAAAGCGTAAGAAACAAAACTCACTTTCGCATTTATAATATTAGTAAGGATCACACACATCTTTAACTTTTCAAGTAACACATAAAACAAATAAACATAATTTCATTGTCCTATCTATTTTTTGTTAGATCTATATCTTACTTGCGCGTCGTTGCTGCGCCATCTATTAGAATACTCGGGCGTATCCTCGCTATGCCGTTAGTTATATGGGCGTCGTCGTTAGATGGCGTTCACGTCGATTGTGTAAATGTGTGTGTGCGTTATTCAGGGACACTTAGCTCTTGTAGTCCTCTTAAGACGCTGACAACACCTAAACCGCGGTCACTGTCAGATTGCATAGAAAAGAAAGAGAAGCGCGATGACACAACGCTTGTAATTTATTGCAAAATAAGAAGCAATTATCTATTTACTCAAAATTGAGTTGAGTAAACGAAAATAAAAAACAACCAAGTTCTGCATTCAAATAAGACGTTCTTGTTATTAATTAAATTCGTCACGTATGTTGATATTTAGTACAGACATTTTGGGTAAGAACTCAAAGAAAGAGGTTAGTTTAACGTTATTTTGTATCGATTTTTTTTTTCAAAACATGTTTTGGTAACAACCAAGTTCTGCGAAATATGTTCAAAATTAACTTATATTTTTTCCGCTACCACAAACTATGCAGATTTGGCATTTTTTTCTTCTTAAGACAAGCCTATTCTGGTCATTTGCGTCTTGTCAGCGCCTTAAGCGACAAAGGCAAAGAAAACATTTTGCCGGCTATCGCTGAAAACCAGCGCTAGGGCTCTGTCTCGCATAGAGTCGCAGCATTATGCTGAGCGATGGCCGTTTTGCGTGGATGTGACGCATATTTTCCCCCAAATTGTTTCTTTTTTGTATTTGTGTTCCTTTTTTGCGTTGTGTTTACCGCAAATAAAACGTATTTTCTTTCTGTTTTTCTTTATTTTACGAAAGTCCATTTTGAAATAGAAAAGTTGCACGGGAAGTGACAAAGATCAGGTAGCTATAAATAATTATTACGATATTGATTAGTCCGTTAAACATGTCCCACCACCAAACACAGCAGCCCAAAATCCTCCATCACTTTATTCAATTAGTAGGCAAGCTAATAAAGCGACATTTAATATTAAATATCTAATTAACGACCAGCCAAATGATTAAGTCAGCCTCAATGCGGGCTCATCAGATTAACAGATTGGAGCGGACATCCGGGGTGTGGATACAATATAGATGGTTACAGAAGGCCGGCTCCGTACAAAGAAAACCGGCACACATTTACGCGTGTACGGCAACTTAAGGCCCCGTTTAAAGCCTCGAACGATGCGACTTGCGTCAAGCGACACACGCGCGAGTCACCTTTTTCCGTCCTTCGCCTTGCAAGTCGCTTCGCGGTGACTCGTGGCATGCTATAAACGACGTTTGTCATTTGTTTTCTCTGCAGTTAGGGCTCCCACACAAAACTGCGAATTCGCAACGCATCGCAAAAATCTGCGAGCTCGTTGTCATTTTATTATGAAAAACTGACTGTTTTGTGTGGGAGCCCTTACTGTCGCAAAACGCGTGTCGCTTGAGCGTGTATCTTGTGGCCGCGGAGTTAGTCGATCTCAAATAAATGACAGTCGCGAGTGCGCTTGTACTCGCTGTACGTGAAGCGTGTCTATGTGTGCGTGCGTTTTCACTCATTGTATGGAGTAGACTTTCTGTAGGCTTATCTATTTTGTGTTGTAAGTCTGAAATTATATCCATGCAAGGATTAACCTTGCGTGCAAATAATATCATGTTGTTTCAGTTAATATGAGGTTTAATGCTTATGTGTCGGTTTGGGTTTGTTTTTCTTTACGGCAATAATTTTGTTTGGTTATTTTGATTAAAATTATAATAATCACGTGACTATTTTTGTGTCTTTTTTGTAGGGTAGGCATGCGTTTGGCCAATGTTAAGATGTACAAACCTGTAGAACAAATATTTTATTTATCTCGTACGGTGTACGCGGAGCACGCCAGTAAAGGCCCCAGTCAGCATGTTTTTTTTCCGACATCTTCAACAATAATCGTCATATTTCAGCCAATGTATACAAAAACTTAAATAATTATACACCTGAACCTTCCTCATGAATTATTCCGTCTATAAGTTAAAACCGTTTGCAAATGCGTTTGGTAGTTTTTGAGTTTATCGCGTTCAGACAGACAGACAGACGCAGCGGGGGCTTTGTTTTATAATATGTAAGGATGTTAAATTAATAATAATGTATTAGGTATACAATCAATCAATCATTTTTAATTTGTGTAACATAGGTAGTGAATACAGTTCTTCAATTAAAGTTTTAACTTTTAGTGTTATTAAACTTTGTTGACTTTTTTGTTGTTGCAATGGCGAAGTTCTCAAACGAAGAATATGCTGACATCATGATGGCTTATGGAGCCGCCCATGGTGTCGCTCGTGCAGCGCAACGACTTTACCAGGAACGCTTTCCTGGTAGACGATTACCGAGCCGCAGAGTCTTCCAAGACACATACCGACGCATATGCGAGACTGCCAGTGTCACTTTTCATGAACCAAGGGGCCATATTGTGCGACATAATGTTGAAGTGGACGAGAGAATAATGACACTTTTGGAGGAAGACCCCTTTTTTTTTTTTTGAGGGTGGGAAATCATCAAATAACTTCTCTCGCTCTGGGCGAAGCGGGAGGGTGTGTCAGACTCTTACTGACTAAAACCCACCCGTATTCCTTCCTGTTGCCTGTGTTGCCAGGGGACTCGGTGACCCATAAGTACCTTCCCGCGACCCCGGCAGGCCGATGCCTGCCAGGGTCGCGGGAAGGGGGGGTCGCGGGGTCCACTAGGGCCGATGCCCTAGTGGACCCCTACATTTGTGCTGACATCTCTTTGAGGCGCGCGTGGAATACGACGCGCCGTCGACCCGGGCCTGGTCCTTGCCGGACGGTGGTCCCTCAACCGTCACGCCTCCTCCTTCGCGAGCATTATTGCTTCACAGAAGGAGTTGACGGCTGCCCATGCCCTCTCGCTCCGTACCATGGCCTGAACCAGGGCCGGACGCGAGAGGTCTCTGCCGCCGATCGCCTCCACGAGGACACGGCGGTGCTCTGCCCAAGCCGGGCAGACCTCCACCGTATGCTCCACCGTGTCCTCCGGGCGATCCACACAGTGGTGACACCCGGACGTTTCCTCCCGCCTTATTCGACACAGGAACCTCCCGAAACTGCCGTGTCCGGTGAGGACCTGCGTCAGGCGGAAGGTGAGAGCGCCGTGGCGGGAGGAAGACCCTACAAGAAGCATTAGAAATGTAGCAGCACATCTTCATATTTTGATATGTTATGTCAGGTCGCTATGTTATGTCAAGAGGCGTACAAATATGGTTGCATGCTAAATATAATATTGTTCATGCGAGAGGTAAACATAAATTATTTGGTACATATGTCAAAATTAATAGAATGTTGATAAATAAATAAAAACAAAATTGATAAATGTCACAATATGGAACCATTTTCTACAGTCAATGCATAAATAATATTAATTTACAATTAAACACAATATTCAATTAAAAATAGTCAAATAAATAAATAAGTCGTAATACATTTATTTATCATATTAACTTTTTTCAATGAATAACAGTTTTTTTTTTGTGTGACGTTCAAATAATGTGTGACATACACAAAAATCTTTTAGAATAAAATCTATAAATGATCCTGAAAACTACATCAAAGTCCGTTCGTAATTAGAAGAACAACGCGGTCACACAGGCAGACGAGAAAAGTGACCTTAATTTATATTAATAATTATTTATAATTTTAATTTATAATATAGAAGCTTCTTAGAAATACACAAAATAAGGTTTTAGTAAGAAAATAACTTTCAATAGTTAATGTGTTCCCAGATTCAATTAGCACTTTAGACTATGGCTGAAATAACTTAAGACCTTAATTCTCTTTAACTGTAATTATTTTCTTAGAATAATATTAAGAACAAGCTTAATTTCTGCAAAACAAAATTGATATTTTCTTTTTGTTTTTGTTTCTGTTTGTTTAGTAACAATAGTTTTTAAGAACAATACATTTTATATATTTTATTTTAACAATTGGGCCTATATTTAATTTCATTTAATTTAATCTTTACAAGACAGACAGGGTCAGATAAAAAAATTATAAAATCTGCTTGTTGCGCCATGAGAATGAAACAATTTTTAAACACTGATCTTCTAGTAGGAGATTTTTGCAAATAGGGCTATACTCGTATGTAGATAATTAAATTAAGGCAGAACATTACCACAATAGTTTTAATTACACGACTGCCCAAAAAGGAATGTAATATTGTGTTCAAGGTTCATGTATGTATCTATGTGAGTTTCTTTGTGCCACCATAACTTTTAAATGGCTGAATAGATTTAGATGTATCGTTAGAATCATCACTGATCAATCATCATCATCCCGAGCGACATAGGCTATAATTTTTTTTGAAAAATTACAAAATTTTCAATTATTACAATATGGGTATCAAATTGAAGGGCTTGATGAGCATATGCCAAAACTATACATATTATATAGGTAGGGTGTACATGCAAAACAAACATTCCATCCCCACGCCATTCACGCCTCGCCTCGCCTTGAGAGTATAAAACCACTTTAGTGCTTAAAATAAGAATACCACCACTTAGCGTTACATGTTTTAAAATAAAACTCGTCACTAAAATGCATAAAATAAAAATAAAAACCTAATTAAAAATAACTAAAAGCACGACCGCCTTGCCAAAAAAACGAACTAAAAAGAAACAAACAAGATGTATTAGTTAATATATTATGTAGGTATATACAAAGTGAAAGGTCACGCATTTACTCGCTGATTAAACAGATAAATAAAATTGTCATTGCAGTCGGAGGGACCTCTTAGATTTACTTTTTAGTTCGTTTTTTGGCAGGGCAGTCGTGTTTTTATTTTTTCATTATATATTTTTTTCCCGTTTTTCCATTTCAGAGCGAATAGCCCATGCTTTTCACTTTGTTTTTGTTTGCTTTTTTTTTACCCATGAACCATTATATGGGTAAAAAAAACATATTTGCAAATAGATAACCTAATATTATAAAACAATACCTACTAAAAAGGCCACCGTAATATTCTTTCTCATCGCTGGCAATTGGTAACTTGCCCAAAAGACTGGCAGCATTACCATTGTCTTTGTATTAGTTTATCTTTAAAATCTCTTTCTAAAGGTCCTATTTATCTTTTCAATCCCCAAAAAAAAAAACAAAAAAGTGCGTGAAAACAGATCACAGAAGAATCACATCTCCGGGGAACTTTGCCAATTAAGATAACAGGGTAGGGCCTAAATCAAGTCACAGAAAGAAAGGTTGGTCCAATAAATATAGAAGAAAGATGGGTGGTCTCTCCTTCGGGTGGATGCGAGAAAAATGGGCCATGTTGTCTGCTATCTGAGATCTTTGCTTGCGTATATTACGGTGCGTGGCTGCAGTTACACCGAAACTTTTATCTGTTGTTTTATGTGTACCAAATTTTTATTTTTGTTTGATTTTTCTAGTTATTATGCAAATAAATAAGCTACCACTTTATTAAAGATGTTTTAAAGCAAGATTTTAATCCTAACTATCCTAAATATGATATTATAAATGCAAAAATGAGTTTTTTTGTTTATTTGTTTGTTTGTTTGTTTGTTTGTTTGTTGCGCTTTCACGCTAAAACATCTGAACGGATAGAAATGAAATTTGACACATAGGTAGACCATGATCTACTTTAGGACATAGGATCCTTTTTATTCCGGTAGTACGTTCCCGTTGGATAATTCCCGACCTACACGCTGACGATGCCGAGGGCAAAAATAAATTTCGATAAGTGATAAAAGTTCCGACGTAAAAAGTAAACTGTGGAGTTGTGGGGAGAAATGATTAATCGCAGCCTGGTCCAATCAGTCGCACTGACAATACCAAATACGAAGATTTAAATGTTGTGATGCAATTTGGGAAGGGCCGATTTATTTATTTATCTTTATTCAGGCACATTATCCATAATTTATCAGTAGTTCTTAAACTATATTAATATATATAATTAATTAAGACACAAACATAAACAATAGTAACTATACAACACAACACAACTTAAGGAATACTGCCATCTGGAGACACCCGGCAACAATTCATGAACTGCGCACAGGGGGCAACCACGGCCTCTTATAGCAGTATTCTTTGAATATTACATCAGTGTGAGATCTTTTCCACTGTAAAGCAATATTAAAATAATATACTGCTATAAGAGGCCGTGGTTGCCCCCAGGTGTCCCATCAGGTGGCCTTCAGACTTATTAGCAACAATGTTCAAGAGCCTATGCACAGGGTACGAATCACTGTGCCGACAGCTGCCTGCTTCTCCGTGCTCTGTGGACCTATGTCTGTCGCAGTAGAGTGCGATTAGCTAATTAAAATTTATTGAACTAATTACTTTAGGGTCTACAGCTTTTACTCAGTTTTATCAATAGGTATTAGTTATAGATAATTGTTGATAATGGCCATGAAGACTGCTGACTAAACATCATCATCATGATCAGCCTACAGTATTCCACTGCTGAACATAGGCCTTTCCAATTGCACGCCATGCAGCTCTATTCTTGGCAACTCTAATCCAGCTTCTACCAGCCATCCTGCGGATATCGTCGCTCCACCGAGCCCGAGGGCGTCCTAACTTACGTTTGCCAATTCGCGGTCTACCCTCAAGAACACGTCTACCCCAACGGTAATTTGTTTTACGGCTAATATGGCCGAATGACTAAACTTGGAAGTAAACGTCAAAGTTACACTACGGTGTGACTGCAGCCCTTACGTCCCACATTTTCTTTAGGCCTGGTAAATAGATATTAGCTTTGATAGAATTGAAAGATATTGATTATTTGCCACCATTAGAAGCAGAGTGAGTGAGTGTGAGTGAATGTGAGTAATTATTTATGCTAACATGTACCTACGCTTATTGATGAAGATGTGAGGGGAAAATTACTGGGCGTGATTGTGAATACATTTATTGGAAGAGGCTTCCGAGAAAAGTTTGTAATATAATGTTTTACTGGTCTAAAAATTGTTGCGATGTTACAATGACATAATACAATCCTGAAGTCATATATTATAGGAGCCACGTATCTCTCTGTCCTTCAAACTCAAAACCGCGTATCCGGACGCGATGTTTTAAATTCGATTGTTCTCTAGGTTTTACTGATAATGTTATTCATTGCGAAACTAGTCAATAATAATAAATTGATGAGAAGAATCTGACAGCAGACAAATTCCACTTAATAAATATATATTTCTTTCTTACTTAGCTTAACTTAAATAATTTACTAAAGCGATGAAAATCGAGTGTGTACGTAGGTAGGTATATAATATGTGTGCAATTGACATTGATACTGTTGTTTCGAATATTCACGTGTGTGAAACCCATCATCATCTGCCGAGCCTTTTCCCAACTATGTTGAGGTCAGTTTCCAGTCTTACCGGATACAGCTGAATACCAGTATTTTACATGACGCGACTGCCTATCTGACCTCCACAACCCAGTTACTGGGTAACACGATACCCCTTGGTAGGACTGGTTGTCAGACTTTCGGGCTTCTGACTACCCGTAACACAGTCGTTACGGATAGTCAGAAGCACGTTAAACCGTTGGTCCTGGATATAATATTTTGCTCTCCGAAGTATGGAGGGATCTCGATATGTAATGGATGGTCACCTATCCACGAACCGGTCTTGGCAAGCGTAGGTTAACCTTCGATCGACCCGTGCGGCTGTTAAGGGTCACTGGAACGATCAATTGCCATTGTAGTAATATTGTCAATCGCTTCCAATTTGCGCATCAATGTGTATCAATCACGTAAACATTGACAGTTGCAATTGATCGTTTCAAGGACCCTTTATTACTTAGCCACGAGCGCCGAAGTAAATATATGTACGTAATAATATTGTAGCGGAGTCAAAACAGTGCATTGAATATTTTTTTAAATAGTAAATGCTACGAACTAAGAACGATCTTAATGCAAAAAAAACCGGCAAAGTGCATGTCTGACCACGCACAATGAATGGTTCCGTAGTTCGGATGAATTTTACACAAAACAAACTTAACCTTCGGCCCGTCGCATGGGGTCTTTGAAAGCCTAGGTGTTAGAAAAAATGTAAAATTAACACATTTAAAACTATCCAGGAGTTTTAGTACTTCAGGTACCCTCCGAAATTAGATAATAGTTAACGCGCATCGCCACTAACTTCAGTTCGTGCGCCAGCGCAGTGAGATACAGACGTGTTTTGGGCGCGAGGGCCATAAAAGACCCCACGCGACGAACCCCGTAAGTAAAATTTAATTGTTTGATTTCTTTTGTAACATGTGTTTTTTTTTTTTTATTGTTTTAGATTATATTTCAATTATAATTGACTTCTAAAATGTGTGAAGAACAACAACGATGAATATTGAGTTGGTTAGAAGATGAATCTGACGATGTTTGACCTCATATAGTTATAATATAAATTAAAGTTCATTGATTTAGTTATAATAAAAATATTTTGTCTGTAATGTGATCTCAAAGAGATAAATTTATGTTCCTAATTTTAGAATGGAAGTTTAAACAGTAAATAAATGAAAGTGACCGAAAAGCTGGCGGCTTTCTCGCGCAACGCATCAGCATTGCAATTCAGCGAGGAAATGCCGCCAGCATCCTCGGTACAATGCCCCGAGAGCCTTTTTTAAGCTTAACTTAGTTTTAATTTAATTTAGTTAATGTTAATAATCATCTTGTAATTTGGTTATGTAAATAAATATATAAAAAAAAAAAAAATGAATATTTTTGATATTTTTTTTGTAATTTTATTGTCATTAAATAAATAAACAAGAAACTGCTAGCATAATTGGGAAGATACAATTTTTAAAGGGTTTTATAGGCGTTTTATTCTTGAGGTTTTCAGGGACCCCACGCGACGAACCGCGTTATTAAAAGATGCGCGACGGGCCGAAGGTTAACATTGTAATTGAAAAATATGTTCGCCCATACATCGATATACGTCACGGTTAATTCTTCAACTGCAAATGTAAGTTCGCCGACTATTACTTGTAAAGACTACTGAGCTGTGATAGTTTTTATTTTAATTTTAGTAATATATAACTACTGCCATGAATTTGCTTACATATCCAAATATAACCATTTAGCTGGCAGGGGAGGGGACACTTGACTCTAACAATAAATATAACTTTAAAGTAATATTACGCAAACGGATCATCGAATCGAGAAATGGTTTTCACATACCCGATAGTTTTGAAACAGCATTTCCAACGATATGACAGCGACAACGACACTATGGGATAGACGAGAAAAAAATATCATTTCCACTTTACGTGCAAGGGAAACCACCATTGTACGTAAAGTGGAGATGATATTTTTTTACCCTAAAAAAATATCATCTCCACTTTACGTGTAAGGGAAACTACCATTGTACGTAAAGTGGAGATGATATTTTTTTACCCTAAAAAAATATCATCTCCACTTTACGTGCAAGGGAAACTACCATTGTACGTAAAGTGGATATGATATTTTTTACCCTAAAAAAATATCATCTCCACTTTACGTGCAAGGGAAACTACCATTGTACGTAAAGTGGATATGATATTTTTTTACCCTAAAAAAATATCTTATTTTACGACTTTGTCGGCGTGATTAATAAGAGAGAGAGAGAAGGGTCTCTGAGCTCCGCCGGGGATAGACAGACAGATGAACATGGCGATACTATACGGGAGGAACCCTTATAGGATAGTTTTTTGCATTTTTGTTTGTTTCTGTGAACGTATGTTCCGGCATCACGAAAATATTACTAAATAGATTATATTATTTGCATAGATATTTCCTATAAGTGTGCTCAGTCTGTAGGCTATAAATTATCACGCTATGCGCTAAGGGGGATAAGTAATATTGCAATATTGTCGTTATTCTATAGTTTACCGCAAATTGTAAAAAGGCGAGCCAAAAGATTAGAATATTGCAGATTTAACCTTTTGAATGATTTATCACGCTGTGCCTTTATGGAGCTAAGCAGGCAATCGTAGCATACAGGTTGGATTTTTGAGATGGGGCAATAAAGGCAGGTACCTTAACCGTTGTCGCTACAAGAAAACAGTCTTAAGTGACTGTTCTTGACTTTTTGAGAAATTTAGATCTGCATCCACCGATTTTTCAAAAATTGTACATTTTCTGCCTAACCTTTTCCCAACTATGTTGGGGTCAGTTTCCAGTCTTACCGGATACAGCTGAATACCAGTATTTTACATGGAGCGACTGCCTATCTGACCTCCACAACCCAGTTACTGGGTAACACGATACCCCTTGGTAAGACTGGTTGTCAGACTTTCGAGCTTCTGACGACCCGTAACAACTGTCAAAGATCTACAAATGACAGCCGGGACCAACGGCTTAACGTGCTTTCCGAGGCACGGAGGGGTCTTGGTATGTAAAGATAGTCACCCATCCATGGACCAACCGCGGCAAGCGTAGCTTAACCTGATCGATCGACCCGTGCGGCTGTTATTACTTAGCCAAAAGCCCCTCTTTTCTCTTTTTTATTCTTCTCTCCTTCCTCTTTTTTTTTTTTTCAAAAATTGTACAGTGAGCAAGAAAATGGGAAATTTTGACGCCAATCGATCCTGTTTCTTATAAGGATCAAACAACTCTACTGGATTAACTGTGGTTTGATTACTAGAAAAGTCAGAAATCACATAAGACTATTCTCCTACATTTCGTAGAAAATGAGGCTCAAACATACTTTTTATGATGGATAGACTGACCGCTACAAAAGTCAGAAATAGCTTAAAAAATAAAACTTTTCAAATACAAGTCAAATGTTCGGCCGCACTGATCAAATTTTCGGCTGGGTACTTTTGTTGGTAAGTCCATAATTTTAGTACTTATTTATTGTTGGTGATACTTTTCTAGGTAATAAAATATTCTATTTGTCGATAATGAAAACACTATTTAAAAATTGCATCTGAATGTTTTTAAATTTCAAGTTTAACACAAAACGATCGTTTGGGTTTATACCGCTCAAGTGTCACCCTTTGGTAAAATTTTTTGTCTTACAGATATGCCCAGAAATCGTTAAAGGACCACCGCCAAAGCGGCTTGTAGTGAAGAACACATTCTGCACGCTTAAACTGCGATTGAAAGGGGAAGTCCAAGAGACAAGCGGCAAAAACACATAACATCCCATTCACTACGTTAAGAGATCGACTGAACCACGAGACTATGAGCATCCCAAGACTAGGTCGTAATCCGATTTTTAGTCAATGGCAAGAAAATGAAACAGTTTTACTATTTCCCGTTTTATTATTACCCCTTTGCCTGAGCGGCATTACCCAAAAGTAGGGGGCAATGACGCTCAAATTTGTTTTTTTTTTTTGTAAGTTTACTAAGTTTAAGTGTACTGAACAGCTACCTTATACCTTTCTTATATTTTAAATATAAACCAATAAATAAAAATCAAATATTATGCAGTTTTAATTTATTTCTTTGTATTTTGTCCTTTTTTTCTCTGTAATTTTTGTAATTTTTTTTATATTTTATTTTAATTATTGTAAAGATTTAAGGTACATAGTATTGAATTTAGTCTAAGCCTTCTCATGCTGACCCATGTAACAGGAGAAACCTCAACCTTTGTCATACAGGATGTCCTAGATCAGGGTTAGAGACCTCATTGATGTAACGTGTACTGAAGTTTGGAAATAAATTACTATTACTAACTGAACGCCATTCCCTCCTGCTTACCCTATTCGTTCGAAATTCAAAGTTGAATATTTTTTAATTCATTTTCGGCTAGTCTTCATTGTAGCGGGTAGTACTTATTAAAATTTATTAGAATATTGCAGATAGTTACAGATTTAAGCTTTTAAATAGTTATTATCGCGCAATATAGATATAAAGGACAACATTATTTTGGTTTAGCATTATTTTAGAGCATAATTGCTCTAAATAGTCTATGGTTCATTTGGATTTTGAATCCAAATGTAAAACTTAACATATTAATATTACTATACTCTGTGTAATCGTAACTATACTACGTATAATCTTCCGCTGTCGCTTGGATACTGAGCAGTGATACAAATACACATCTTGTTACAACTGGATAGAGATTTATTCAAATAAACAGGGCGCCATAATGCGCCTAAACTGCTATCAATACCAAAGTCCTATTCAGGTACCTATTGATTCTTTCCTCTCGTCCCTTACACATCATAAAAATGAAGAAATAAAAACTTCCACCAACTTCTATAATTTCTTTCCCAACTTTAACGATAATAATAAAATATTTATTTAGAAAAATAACGCTAACAGTCCAAGTTTACAAGTTGTACTAACAAAAACAGATTGCCAAGAAAAGGGAGTTAACTTTAGCACTGAAAAAATTACTTGTAAACGGAACGCTTTGAAAGAAATATTTATGAAATGAAATAAAGTATAGAAGTGCCGGTTATTGAGCTTGTTACTTTGTCTGGGAGTTTCTTTGAAGTGTTTCTGTGTAGCTTGAACTAAACCGACCATTTATTTTTTAAATCAAAACGGGACATGGGTTTATATTGGTCAGTTAGCAGGTTAACATTGTAAATAAACACAACCTTGTAATGTTCTTTATTTATAAAAGAGTGTAACTTAAATTAGTATCGTAGTTTTAGAAAACAAAGGAATGGGAAGCTAACAGAGTCAGCCTTTAAAAAAAAAAATATTCCTAAGAATTTTTTAACTTCCCATTGAACTTGAAATTTGGTGATCATGTTTATTATTATGTATTTTTACTAAAAATTGCCAATATATTGATAAATAAGATTTTTTCTTTCACACAAAGAAATCTATAAGCAATCTCTAGAGATTCCTTACAAAAGTGTTACTAATTTCACCCACTGTGTGCTTGTGAAGAATTCTGCCATTCGGCTTATATTCTATATTTGGTACGGAACCCTACATGTGCGAAGTCCAACACGCTCTTGGCCGGTATTTTTCTTCATAGAGTTTTGTTAATTAAAATGAAACCGTTTTCCCCAGAATCTTCATAGAAATAAAGACTAAGAATTTTTCGATAATAAAGTAAGTGTAATTAATGTTTACAAAACAAAAGACGGCGCAACAACACAATTAAGTCTCATAAACTCCTAGTTACAACGCAAAGATCCGTTTTCTTAAAAATAAAATTAAAAGTAATAACAAATTCTCACCATAAAGCTTTAGTCAAAGAAGATTAAAACCTTATAGAAGCGAAACTCATGTAAGGTCAGGGAAATTAATTGATTAGCAAATTGACTACCAGTATAAATTGCTCGTATATTCAAATGATGACTATCATTTTTTGACAGTTGTATAAAATAGCTATGCCACGGAAAATTGACGTAGTGTGTTTTAGGATAAAACATTTCATTGTACATTAAGGCGCTACCCCGAGCAAAACCTAATTTTTCTTCGTTCAGAGGCTATTAACTCATTAATTAAAAGAAATAAACTACAGCTAAAAGCATATTATTAATGTTCAATATCCTATCATCACAATGCATGGTCTTATTTGTGTTTTTGTCTTATAAATAAATTTAAAATCTCCTTGTATAAAATGCCTAAAATTATTGATTGCATACATCTTTTGCTAAAGGTTCTATTAATTTGAGGTTTACACTAATGGATAGATAATTTAATTGATCTATTATTGAATATAGTTGATCTTGAGCTGAACTAGCGTAGTACGTAGTTTCGATAGATTAAGAGGCCAGCTTATACTGGTTTAGTTACCACTGACGTGCGGTCTAACTGTACGTCGATGCCGCTGAAATATCACCTACCTCTCCCCACCTGTTACGTCACACATTTGCTTAAACCAAAATAGGGTTATCAATATTGTACATGTTCGAGCATGGAATGACACATGCCACAAGCGACAATACAAAAATCATTTGTTACTGTCGCATTCTAATATGACTGTTTTGCATTAAGACAAAACAGGTATTATATGTTGAAGAAAACACAGCAATGATATGAAGAAGCAGTCCCATGATTCTGTAGAAAATCGAGAATATCATCCCTTACCGAGAATATCTTCCCCTTTTGTTTCCTTTTTCTTCCACCAGAGGGCGGTTTATTAGGTACTTTACCGCCAATTTAGACGTTAGGCGCCATTGCAGTCTTCATCATCAGCAAGCTCCTCGTTTCATTGCTGTGTTTTCTTCAACATATAATACCTGTTTTGTCTTAATGCAAAACAGTCATATTATATGTCTTCGAAAACACAGCAATGATATGAAGACCTGTTTGATATCTGCTGGTGCTCAGAAAAAGTAAAACACAAGAATGCAATGTGAAAGTAAATTGTTAAATCAAACCAAGATGACTTTTACTAACTAACCTCTGGGTTTTCTATCATAAAAATGAATAAGAATTTAACAATAATTTGAAGTATAAAATCTTTATTTTTACTTCCACAAAATTAACATAAAACAAAAACTTAAAGTTCTTATAAAACGAAAATATGCCAATAGCAGTTGGAACTCTGCTATTACCTTCTTACATAAAAACAAAAATAGTCATAAAATAAACTCTAACTTAAGCGGCATACAATCAAACTGCCTTGAAATTGTTATATAGTAGATCTGCTGGAACCTCTTCACTGACAGACCTATTTATATCCTTATAATAATATTTAGTAAAGGTCTCTATACACTTCCAATTTCCTCTTTCTAATATCTCCTGAATAGGCCTATTGTCCAGCCAACCCCTGGAGGCTACTGCTGATCTTATACTGCCTGGGGAGTAGCCATCTATCTTAGCTAGTTTGAAAGCTGATCTCACCCAACCCGAAATCATGATTTTCGAAGCCGGCCTTATGCAACCAGTGATTGATATAAAAAGAGATTTAATATTTTCCTGGCAGCGTCTGGCTTCTGACAGCCTAATCAACTTCCTTATATTAGTGACTGGGCAAATTTTAGGGTTTTGGTGCTTCATAAGAAGCCAGCCTGATTGCCTATGAGAACCTGTGTCAGTTTTTGAGCCAAATCTTGGCCAAAATGTTACTGTATCCTCAGTCTCAGCAAAACTTTGCCCACTGAGTTCTAGGAGGGTAAGGTCATGCAATCTACGGCCAGATGCCAGTAGAAGAATCAATGCAGTCCGTCTGCTTTGGTAAAATAAAGTGTCTGGAAATTCAGACAACTTTAGCCAGTCAAATAAGATTTTTACATCCCATACTGGGGGCTTGGCTGGGCGTGGTTTGTCCAAACTTACAGCTTTTAACACTTGTTGGATGAAGAAGTTTTTTGCTAAATCCTCACCCTTCAATGCACAATAAGTTGAGATCGCCGATTTGTGCAACAGAATTGTGCTGTACGCAAATTTATTTTTAAGATATAAGCTAGCCAAAAATCTAGCTACGTCCTTACCTTCCGGGCGGTTGCTATCTACGCTATGAGATTCGCACCAGTGCAACCACCTTTTTAAGGGTGCATTATAGGTGCTAATAGTAGAAGGACGCCAACTGTTTTTCAGCAATTGTTGTTCGTCCCTACTCCAGTCTTTCACTTGATCTCCCCACCCCCAACTTTCCAGGCATGAAGTACCAGCCTGTCCACTTGAGGTGGGGCCAACCCCGTTGTCACATCTAGCAGGACCGTTTTCAGATTCTCTATCGGTAGCGGGGGAGCTAGCGCGCGCGCTTTGAGATCGGGGAACCAGAAACACTGGGTCCATTGTGGTGCTATCACCAGGTATGTCCCTACCGCTTTGTTCAAGTGTGCAAGGACTCTGGGCATCATGCTTGGAGGTGGAAACACCCACGCTATCCGAAACTCCCACTTTCGGCTGAAGGCGTCGCAGAATTCTGCGGAACCATCCCTTGAGTCTAGACTTACATATCTCGAGACTACAGCGGTGTCTCTTGTTGCAAAGAGATCTATTTCGGGAATACCCCACTGCCTGAATACAGCCTCCGCAGCTGTTGGCAGCAGATGCCACTCGGGGACTAACCTTCCTCTTGACAGGCAATCCGCGATGCCGTTTAGATTCCCTGGCAGATGATAAGCTGTCATCATAATGTCTAACCGACCTGTCAACTCCAGCAACCGGGATGTCAGACCCAATAGATTTAAGGAGCGAGTTCCGCCCTGATTCCTGATGTATGCTACTAGAGTCCTGTTGTCCGATTGGACTAAGATATGGGCATTCTGTAATAGTGCGCCCTGGGACTTTATTACGGCAAAAACAGCATACATCTCCTTCATGTTCGAATGCCAGGCTTTTTGGTTTTTGGCCCATTTGCCCGAAAGGTACTGACTGTTTAGATTCGCTCCCCAGCCCGCATCCGCTGCGTCTGTGGTCAAGAAATGAGTTACTTCTTTCTTGTGTAGGGGGGTTGGACTGCCCTCTACTGCATCCAACCACCACCGCAAGTCCTCCCGCATTTTGGGACATAGTGCCTTTTTCTGGCCTTTTTGGGAAAATCTTCCCAGAAAAAGCTGTGCTCTGCGACAGTGAAGACGGCCCTGGGGGACCGCATAATTGGCGAAATTTAGCGTGCCCAACAAACTCTGGAGCTCTCTTAAAGAGCAGCTGTCCCGATCTAAAATTTTTGTCAGAGACTTTTTTATGCCCTGTATCTTTCGGGTGGGCAAAGCTATTTTCTGGTTCTGTGTATCCCAGACCAGGCCCAAATATTCCAATCTGTGTGTGGGCTCCGTTACCGATTTCAGGTAGTTTATGTGCCAACCCAGTGATTCCAAGATGGTCAGCGTTTCCGCAACCTGTGCCATTAACTTGGATTTGTCCTGACAAGCCAGAAGGTAATCGTCCAGGTAAACTAAAAGGCGTATGCCCCTGCCCCGGAGGATTTCGGACACCCAGTTTGAAACTGCTGCAAACGCTCGGGGTGCCGAAGACAGGCCAAACGCTAACGCTGTCAACTGGAGAATCTCTCCGTTGTAAGCAACCCTTAAAAACCTTCTGTGGGTC
Source organism: Atethmia centrago (assembly GCA_905333075.3). Lineage (NCBI taxonomy): Eukaryota > Metazoa > Arthropoda > Insecta > Lepidoptera > Noctuidae > Atethmia > Atethmia centrago. The sequence goes on from HG995388.1 coordinate 17,690,349, forward strand.
TCCGCAACCCCCAGATGGAAATAAGCCTGATGAAGATCTATCTTCACCAACCAATCGTCCGGTTGGAGAAAATTGACTATGTCTGGTTGTGAAATCAGATAAAAATGTTTTGTTGCAATATGCGTATTTAAGGCCTTGAGGTTGAAAATTGGCCGTAACCCACCATCCGTTTTCTTTATTAAAAACATTTTTGATAGGAAACCTGGGTCTAGCAATGGTGGTTTCTCCAAAATTCCCTGATTTTTTAAATCCTGTATTACTTGGGTCATTTCCGGGGTAACTTGGGTAGTTAGGCATTTTACAAAATTTTTGGTTGGATATTTCAGAGGAGGCTTCTCTTTGAAAGGTAAACGGTAATTTGCTATTGTATTTAATATGAAATGGTCTGCTCCTAGCTGAGCCCATATTTTTGTGTAAAATTTTAGACACCCCCCTCTGAAAATCCATTGTGAGTCAATCTTCTTTGGACTTAGCGGACTTTTCTGTATTGCCGTGACGTTTACGAAAGGGCCGACTTTTATTAACTGTATGTTTAAATTTCTTATCTGATTTTTTAAATTTGTTCTTATAAACTTTTTTATTATGGAAATGTTGGACATATTCCCCCTGCTCTGGAACTTTCTTTTCTTTTAAATAGGCTGGTGTATTGAGCCACACCTGAGACCCTCCGAGGGACTGAATAATAGGTTGTAAGGCCTCCCTACTGAATAAGAATTCCGAGCTGGGTGGAACATTTCTTAATGTGTTTCTAAGATTTGAATTAGGAATTTCTTTTAAAATGCGGTCACGCCTAACCTCAATGCACTCAGAACGTTTTCCACATATAAGCTGCATGGTAGTTTCTGAATTTTTATGAGATAAAGAACTCGGTCCAAACAGATCAGAAAATTTTTCAAATAAAGTTCTTGGATTTAAGCTTTGTGGTTCCGCACTAGCCCAATCAACAATAGACTGTAAACCTGATTTTAATAACTGTCTCTGCTCCAAAACTTTATTGGATAAGCCAGCTAACAGCAACTCCGTTGATGCCAAATAGTCTTTATTTTTATTAAAGTGACATAGTTCATCATTTATATGAAGACTTGTAAATCCTGGAGTTGCCAAGCAACTCTGTAAAGCTTGCTTGTATCTTATACCCTTCCAAGCCTGAGAGTCAAATTGCTGTAACTTATTTAATTCTGCAAATCTATCTTTATCACTTGCTGGAATAATCTTTTTATCATCAATATTGGTAATTAAAGAACCCCAATTGAGAGTGAGAGATTCAGGCTGAGCAGGCAAAGTGATGAACTGTCCTGACCCACTCTCTGCAGTCCTATTAAAATTCTGGGTGCTCGTAATTGTACTACTGGGCAAAACTTTATCGCTATTAACACAATAGATAGGATACTGATTCAAATAATTCGAAACGTATGACATTTGAGACATTAAGGTATCAATACGAGGATCGGTACGAACAGGTTTCGACTTGTACTTACGGTTCCTGGCCGAGGTACGAGAACGTTTATTGGGCAAAGGTGACGTTATGCCCTCCTCAAACTCCGAGGATGAGGAGGAGCTGCTTTCCGATGCCCCAGAGCTCGATGACGCTGATTGTCCTCCCTCCGAAGCAACAACAACGTCCTGCTCACGATTCTCGTTATCCTTACTTACCGGCTCCATTTTTTATTATGAAATACACTGCTGTGTTTCCTTTCACCACTAACAACACACTTATTACCACTTTATATCACAATAATAGTAGTTTTCACTTCAAAATACTTTTTCTAAAAAGTTTCGTCACATTTAGAAAGAATCACAAGAATGCAATGGCGCCTAACGTCTAAATTGGCGGTAAAGTACCTAATAAACCGCCCTCTGGTGGAAGAAAAAGGAAACAAAAGGGGAAGATATTCTCGGTAAGGGATGATATTCTCGATTTTCTACAGAATCATGGGACTGCTTCTTCATATCATTGCTGTGTTTTCGAAGACATATAATAAGGTTTAAAGGATATCGACACGCAAACTGTTAGGGTGCGTTTCCACCAGAGATGTGCTATGTAGCTATGGTGCGAGCTTAGCTACGAAACTATGTGACCGTTTCCACTAATGCTAAGCTGTGTAGCGGAGCGAGTAAGATGTGCTATTTCCACAGCTCATCTTACTCGCGCGATCCAGCTACCGCTGTGCGAGGTCTTCCTCGCGCAGCAGTCCTTCCTAACTGCGTAAAGATGCGCAGGTCGAGCAATGTGATGCATTCGTAGCTTTGCACTCGCGCATCCATAGCTCGCATTCATAGCATGCATCCATAGCACGCACCCATAGCACGCATCCATAGCATGCATCCACAGCACGCATCCATAGCACGCATCCATAGCATGCATCCATAGCATACATCCATAGCAAGCATCCATAGCACGTATCCATAGCACGCATCCATAGCATGCATCTATAGCACCCATCCATAGCACGCATCTATAGCACGCATCCATAGCACGCATCTATAGCACGCATCCATAGCATGCATCCATAGCACGTATCCATAGCAGGCATCCATAGCACGCATCCATAGCATGCATCCATAGCATGCATCCATAGCATACCTACGTCACAAAGTTTGTGAGAGACTGGTGTCTGCACTAGGAAAACCTGCTTAGCAGCACCAGGGTCCCACCAGATGGAGTTTAAACATGAGTATACTAAAATTATACAGTTAAAGTGAAGGAGAAACAAAATTAATCAAATGTAAATAATAATAAAAACCTAAAAACCACTTCAAAGTGAAAAACTATCAAACGTAATAGAATATGAATATGAATTGAATATGTTTTGTGTGGTTATTATGTTGTACATATTGTATTGTGTGTGTTTGTGTGTTTTAATGAGTCCTTGTTACTTGCGAAATAAATGAATTATTATTATTATTATAGAAGAGGAAAAATGCATGAAATATTATGAGTGGGGAAATTAGCGGGATGGACTATTTTGGATGAGTCAGTAACTACTAAGTTATGGAGCCATTCAATTAGAGCACCCTTACATGACTTTTCTGTTTGGCGATATATCGTGGTAATGCGATTAATTTTATTAGATTTGCACAAAATTGCACGGTAGACTTACGTGTATCGTGCAATTTTGTATGAAAATGCGTTTTTTTTTTAATGAGCGACAAAAAAGTGCACTAGGGGTCTAGAATCATGTGCTGATTTCATGTTAGCGGTTAGCGCGTCGATGTCTCTTATGCCGTGTATAACCTGACAATGTAGGCACTTCTATGAATGTTTAATCTATGTGTGAGCTCAACTTGGACCAATAAATAAGATGGTAATTAATTTTCCTCGTTAGCAGACAGGATGTTTAAAAATAAAATATAATGAACAAAATTAAACTGAGTGACACTCAGTCGTAAATGACATGGTTAAAAAAGTTTTGGGGAGTCGGATTAAGGGCTTATTTACGTTGGGGAGAAAATTATTATTTACAGAAGTTGTTTACAATTTAGAGAGCATTTTCTCATTATGCCTAGCGCGTTGTTGCGGGCGCGACAGGCAGCGTGACACTTACCATGAAGTTTTCATAGAAATAGTGCTATTAATGTTGCGTCGCGCTGTCACGTGGCGCCTGTCTGCTGGAGTCTTAACGAATAACTTTTCCCTAAATAGATAATGTAAGAACCTAATAACTAACTTAGTTAATAAGTTTGGGACGGATGCTTGTGTGGGACGCTACCTGTGTAGACACACTGGCACCGTCCCACCTCCAACGGACTACTTCTAAAGCGGGTGCAGCGGCAGAAAATGCCGAAAATCTGAAAGTTATTAAATATTGAGGCCTTGGCAGAGAGTACAACTTTGTATCCTTTGGCGTCGAGACCCTCGGTCCGTGGGGTCCCAGTGCGCATAAGTTATTTGCCGAAATCGCGAAACGTCTAGTTGATGTAACTGGTGACCGAAAAGCTGGCGGCTTTCTCGCGCAACGCATCAGCATTGCAATTCAGCGAGGAAATGCCGCCAGCATCCTCGGTACAATGCCCCGAGGGCCTTTTTTAAGCTTAACTTAGTTTTAATTTAATTTAGTTAATGTTAATAATCATCTTGAAATTTGGTTATGTAAATAAATAGTTAATAAGTTCGCCCTGCAAAGCTTATCCTGGTCGATCGATCAGGTTGAAACTCTTGCTGCGATTAGTCCGTGGATGGGTGACCATTTTTACATACCAAGACCCCTAGAGCAATGGTGGCCCAGTGGTAACGGCCGCGACTTACGAGTTTTTGATCGTAGGTTCGAACCCAGACAGGCGCTTTACTTTGTGTTAATTATTTCATCACCACTGCTCTCAAAACGGTGAAGGAAAACACCGCGAGGAAACCGGCATGTCCTAGAACCAAAAATTCGAAGACATGTGACATCTACCAACCCGCACTGGGCCCGCGTGGTGGATTACGGCCCACTCCCTCTCACAGAGAGGAGGCCTGTGTCCCAGCAGTGGGAACATTATAGGCTGATTATGTTTATGTAAGACCCCTCCGTGCCTCGGAAAGCACGTTAACCCGGTGGTCCCGGTTATTTGTAGATCTTTGACAGTTGTTACGGATCGTCAGAAGCCCGAAAGTCTGACAACCTGTATTTCCAAGAGGTATCGTGTTACCCAGTAACTGGGTTGTGGAGGTCAGATAGGCAGTCGCTCCATGTAAAATAGTGGTATCCGGTTAGATTGGAAGCCAATCCCATGATCCCCGGTGAAAAACCACCCCGGTGCGGGAGCACCGGTGTGGTTTTTCACCGGTTATGGGAATACCACACTTGCAAGTGTGGGAGGGGAGCACCGGGGTGGTTTTTAGTCAGTAAAAGTGTGAGTGAACCCTCCGTCCGCCCGAGGGCGGAGGACATCCATAAGGATTTACCACCCCAGAACAAAAAAAAAGGAATCCAATTTAACCGGATGTAGGTGGATATCATTTTTGGAGCGTCTGCCTGTTTGACTTCCACAGCCCAGTTGTTTCGGTAAAACCCCCTTGGTAAATTTTAAGACTTCCGGGCTTCTGAAAACCTATGGAATGATAAAGATATACGTATGAAAGCCGGGACGAGGCGGTTATCTTTAGCCGGGACGAACGGCTTAACGTGCTTTCCGAGTTACTGAGGGGTTTCGGTATGAGCTAGATGATCACCCATCACCGAATCAACCGTGGCAAACGTAGCTTTAACCTTGGTTCATCGAATCGTGCCGCTGTTGTTTACCCACGAGCCCCTCAGCCTTTTATGGACAAAAAAAAAAATTGAATGAATAGCTTTTGGTGCTCAGCTCTAGACGTAAACAATGAGAAGCAATGACATTGTATTACATTGTTAATAGCAATTTTCACTGTATGGATTTTAATTATGTATTGTGCTATGCAGTCTCCAGAACTGTCCATAGACGGTGGGTGCGTGCAGGCAAACTTTTTGCAATTGGTACGTGCCGATCTAACACTGGTCTACGTTCCGGAGTGGGAAATCCTCATGGATGCCCTCCGCCCTGGGGCGGGCGGAGGTGTCTCTAAGATTCTTACTGACTAAAAACCATCCTGGTGTTCCCCTCCCACACTTGCAACGGGGATCATGGAATCTTATGCGACTTCCGCGATCCCCGGCTGGTGCCATCTTTGCGGGCCACCTCAGGCCCGCGGGGGGAGTAAAGTGTAAGACTCCCACCGTGACGTCCAAAAGGGCGCGCGTGGAACACTACGCGCCACCACCTCGGGTCCTGCTGAGTGGGGGGCGAAGGATGTACCCGAGTCCGTCGCCCCTGAACCCATTTACGGGGGCTGGAAAAGGGCGTTGTCTGCCCTCCGCCGACGCCCGGTGCGCCGTCTGCGGGCAGGGTGAGTAGAAGATATCTGCCGCTCCCTTGCCTCCTTCTGCGACATGACTCTTTCGCAGAAGGATACCACCGCATTCCAGGACTCCTCGCTGCCAACCATCGAGTTGACCACGGCTGGCAGCGACAACTCCTAAGATGACACACTCTGCCAGCATATGCCGCGCTGTTTTCTCCCGGCTACGTATACTACCTTGTCTATGTCTTGGTACCTTCAGAGTTCGACTGCGACAGTTTCTTATCGCCTAGCAGAAAAAACTGGCTATGACTGTTTCGAACATGTCCATTATATAACTGGCTGTTGTGTACTTTCTGAGTCAATCTGACTATATTTAGCGTAACTCGTGATTTTAAAATCTGTGAACAGGTAAGTAACTAAAGTAACTGAATAGTTTGTGGATATTTTGTTGAATTATAGCTGTGATACACATTTTAGTACGAAGATTAATAGAGGGCAGTGATATAACAATATTCACCGATCACAAACCACTAACTTACGCGCTAACAAGAACGCCGAGTAGCAGCGATACACCGCGAAGAGAACGCCAGTTGCACTACATTAGTCAGTTCTGCGCGAAGATAGAATACATTCACGGTGATAAGAACGAAGCAGCGGATGCCTTATCACGTCGGGGTCACCAAATTAGTGTGTCGTGTATCGGTAGTACGCTAGTTGACTATAATAAAACTACTAAATCAGTCAATCAGTCAATCTTTAGTCGAAAATGAAAAAAAAAAATCATCACGACCTATTGAAGAAATATACAGGTGTACTGCGACCAATGACACTCAAAACTCCAGCCAAGCTTGACGTCACACATCTCATCGAGACAGCCGGCCCGCCGATTTACTCACGGCCGCGCCCTCTACCGCCCGACAAATACAAGGCGGCTAAACTTGAATTTGAACGCATGATCGAGATGGGAATATGCAAGTCGTCAAACAGTCCGTGGGCGAGTCCACTTCACATCGTGAAAAAGAAAGACGGATCACTTCGAGTTTGTGGCAATTACAGAAGACTCAACGCTGCCACCACTCCCGACCGATACCCCATTCCTCGAATTCAAGATTTCACTTACCAACTCCACGGCAAGGAAATATTTTCGAAACTCGATTTGAAAATGGCATATTACTGGATACCTATCGCAGAACAGGATGCTCAGAAAACAGCGATAATAACACCTTTCGGTCTATTCGAATTCACCTGCATGACGTTCGGTTTAAGAAACTCCGGTCAAACTTTTCAACGTTTCATGCACGAGGTTCCACGAGGACTAGACGAAAACGTATTCTGTTTCGTCGACGATCTGCTCGTACACTCGAGAAATAAGGAAGAACATCGCCGCCACTTAGAACTAGTACTCGAACGCCTAAATACGAGTACCTACGGTGTCAGTCTAAAGATCGACAAGTGCGAGTTTGATAAGAAAATCATCGAGTTTCTCGGATACGAAGTGTCATCAGAGGGAATCAAACCCACTCAAGAACGAATACAAGCCATAGTCAACTATCCGAAACCACAAACAGTACAAGAACTAAGAAGGTTCTTAGGAATGCTAAACTTCTACCGTAGTTGTTTACCAACACGAATTGAACAAATGAAGATTGCCTGTCGATCCGCGGGACGCGTGTGTCTTCAGCGTCGAGGATCCCTGTGGTTTGAAATGAAGATACGGAGGGTGCTGATGCTTCTGCTTGCTCTGCTTGCGCTTTACAAAACCGCGTTCTTCCGAAGCGAACTCCCCCCTAAGCGAAGCGTACGTTGGGTTTCACTGCGTGGCCGGATCGAGTGACGTATGTGTCGCCGGGGTTCGATGCCATGATGCCACGGTGGTTCAGGCCATGGTACGGAGCGAGAGGTCATGGGCAGCCGTCACCGCCTTCTGCGAAGCAGTAATGCTCGCGAAGGAGGAGGCGGGACGGTTGAGGGCAAGGCAAATTTCGCGCCCTCTCGCCCCTAGCCGCCGCAAGAGATGCCCTGGGCGTCGGGAATCCCGGGCGGATTTCTAGCCACCGTAGGCGTGGGCTTGCGGACGGTGAGTAACGGGTAGCTCACCGTCCGGTAACGACTAGGCCCGGGTCGACGGCGCGTTGTATTCCACACGCGCATCAAAGAGATGTCGTAAGCACAAGTGTAGGGCTAGGGCCGATGCCTGCCAGGGTCGCGGGAAGGTACTAAAGGGTTATCGAGGCCCTGGGCCTGGCAACACAGGCAACGGAAGGAATACGGGTGGGTTTTAGTAAGTAAGAGTCTGACCGGTCCCGCTCCACCCAGAGCGGGAGAAGTTATTTGATGATTTCCCACATAAAAAAAAAAGCATGGATAAGGTTGACGACACTTATCTAGAACTAATCTACCGTTTTTATTATGTTTTTCTGTTTGTAGTATTGCATAATAAAGATGTTTGCTGTTCCTATTAAATAAAAAATAAATAATAGAATTTAGATTAATATAATTTTTCTAGCCAAGCCGTAGCCTGGCTAGAAGCCGGGGTCGCGGGAAGGTACTTATGGGTCACCGAGGCCCCCGCAACACAGGCAACAGGAAGGAATACGGGTGGGTTTTAGTCAGTAAGAGTCTGACACACCCTCCCGCTCCGCCCAGAGCGGGAGAAGTTATTTGATGATTTCCCACCATCAAAAAAAAAAAAAAAGCCTGGCTAGAAACGTAAAAACGTATTACGTATGTAGAAGCGTATTTTCACGACCAAACCAAATCGATTTTGATGAAATTAGACAGAGCTAGCTTCGTGCTCAGAAAAGGAAAAAAGGGTACTTTCCGGACCCAAAACAAAATTTAGTTGCCTCCGCTAGTAGAGAGAAAGGGAATGTTGAGTCTAAAACATTTTGGTTCGTACATTATCTATTTAGGGAAAGTTAGAAAATGCGATCCCCTTTTCATGACGAATTATTTTCTTGTCCAATGATTTGTTTCCACTTTATATATTTCAGCATGTTTTAAAGAGGTTTTTGGCTGAATCATAAATTGTATATCAAAGTAAAGTCGCTTTTTATGAACGTCTGTGTGACAGCGTCGTTTTGAAAAACAACGTTAGAGAATTTATTTGAGAAGGTTTTTGTGTATTATTTAATAATAACAAACTTACAGTGGTGGCCCAGTGGTAACGGCCGCGACTTACGTGTTGTACTTATGTGTTGATCGTAAGTTGACGCCCTGACAGGCGCTTAACTTTGTGTTAATTATTTCATCACCACTGCTCCCAAAACGGTGAAGGAAAAAATCGTGTGGATACATGTGTTACAATGTCTTGAAACCAAATAATCGAAGACATGTGACATCTACCAGCACGCACTGGGCGCGCGCGGTGGATTACGACCCACTCCCTCTTACAGAGAGGAGGCCTGTGTAACACAAGTGGGAACAATATAGGCCTATTATGCGTTGTGTGAACAAACTTCCTCTTGTCTGTCCAGGACTCTGAATATGGTCGCTGTTAAAAAACGCGAATCTGTTCAGCGACCATAATTACTATGGTCGATCGTCTGACGTGCTTTTTAACGTTTATTTGAATTTTAAAAATATATCTATACAATATGTAACAAAAACCCTGTTGTTCCTTTTAGGAACGTATACATTTACCTATAAGCAGAACATTGATGTAATTATAATTTAAAAAAATTAAGCATTGGCTAGTCGAGCGGTCAAAATCAAATAAATATTAAAATCGACACATTCCAAAAAATGTTTAGAGTACCTGATTTTACAAGTACATCTTTATTTCGCTAAATAGCCTACTAGCTGCCGGCGTCTTTCTTTGAATGCGACAAAAGGTGCCGCCAAAAACACCCGCCGCGCATGTCGGCGGGTCGGTACCACGTGCCTACCTACCCCGCCGCCCCGCCACCCATCTCCCTGCGAATCACTTAGTCAGTCTCCCGCGCAGCTTGCTTTCGAATGGATGTTATTTTTGACCTACGTAGTGAGTGAATTTTGTTGTTTACGTAAACGTTGACCATATCTTATTCTAACGTAGAATATTTTAATATGTTGATGTGTCTTCGGAAATGTAACTGCAATTATGCAAAAGCACGCAGACTCTACCAAGAACGTTTTGCGAGTCTACCATTACCGTCGGCGATGGTATTCCAACGTTTGCACATACGTACGTACAATACCGGCAGTGTGCACGGGCGAGACCAACAACAAGCTGACGCAGGCAGATCGAGGACTCGAGACAGAAGTCTTGGACTTGTTTGAGCACGATCCAACGCGAAGTACACGCTCAGTGGGACACGAACTCGGAGTAAACCTTATGCGCCTTAGGAAAGTACTCAAAGAAGATGGCCAGCACCCATTTCACTATTGTCGCGTCCAATCACTACTTCCCTCCGACTATGAGCCAAGAAGTGTAGAGGTACAAGGTGGTCATATCGAACAGCAACTCCGTGGCCGTCAAGTAGATATCATAATAAATTAATGCATTAAAATGTAAATAGGTACATCAGGTTTAATGTGATAGACGCGGCGAAATTGTTTTTTTTTAACGTAGTGAAGTGTTAAATGTATTTTTAACAATTATCAATTGTGCTTAAAAAGAGTGTAAACCAAGATTTTCAAAAATTAATTCGTTAAAGTGATACTGATAAACAACAGCTGACAAGGTCACGAACTTGTGTAGAAAAATAGGTAGATATGCGGCGGCGCGCGGCGGTTTGTACCGGCGCGGCGGCACCGATCAAAGAGTGTGGCGGGACCGTTCTATCTACTTCTGGTTTCGCGTCATCGCTTCATTCAGAATTGCAGAGGTTACAAATCAATTAAACATTACAAATATTAATAATTAAATATTTATTTTTATTTTTTTTATTGAACAGTTTTTTTATAAATGACTTGCTTTATCGCTTAGTAAACCATTCTTAAAACGTAGGTAGAAGGAACAACATGGTTTTTGTTACATATTGTATAAACTTACTTAAGACAACTCGATGTATTGCCATTTCGTTAAAAACTGTTCGAAAGAAGAGCAATGCTACTAAAATTATAATATTATTTATGCTCTTTATGATATTATCTACCGACTTGAAAAAAAATACTTGACCCCAAAACTTTTTCAGAAAAGCGTCCATTGATTTTCCATTTTTAGGGTTCCGTACCTCAACAGGAAAAAAACGGAACCCTTATAGGATCACTTTGTTGTCCGTCTGTCCGTCTGTCTGTCAAGACATTTTTTCTCGGGAGTGCGTGAAGGTATCGAGTTGAAATTAAAACCATATACTCAGGTTTATAGTCCCTTGAAGCTGTAAAAAAATCAGACGTAATTTAACGTAAAAAAAGAAACCGCCGTTTAAGTTGCAAAAGATGTTATATTTCGACACTCTCAAGGGAATCAAAATATATAGGGTATTTTCCGTTGACATAGAACTAAGAAATTTGGCAAGTAATGTTGTCTTATACTACAGGGAAAAATCGGAAAACTATACATTTGTAATCAAATTATTAAAAAAATTATCTATATTTAATACCTACAAATTTGTACGGAACCCTCGGAGGACGAGTCAGACTCACAGCTGTCCGGTTTTTTCTTTTCTTTTCCATTACCCACAGCCAGGGCTAAGTTCCGAAATTCATAATGTCCCTATAACAAAGGGATGACCTTATAACGAAGGGATCGACAATAAGCACAATGGAGTGCAAGCCTCTTATATATTTTACCAACTAAACTTCCGAGGAATGAGACAAATCTATGGTATTTTTCGGCCGCATTCCGGAGTCATTGTGACCTTAGATTGTTCGCGGATTGAGTCACGACAGTCTATCCCTTTATAAAAACAATAATTGCGCATTCTTACAAAAATGGTTTTGTCTTCAAATGTTGTCGAAAAATTCAAAAAACCCATTTTCACACAAGATATTATTTTCCTGCCTCGTTTGTTTAATAGTTGCAAGCGCTACTGCTGAGCATGAGATCCTGTGTTCGATTCCCGGATCGGGCAAAGTCTTATTGGGTTTTTCCATCTGAAATTTATCAGTAGCAGGCTGGAGTCTGGATTTGTGCCCGGTTGAAGGCAATAGGCTCGCTCTATATTACAAGGGACTTAGACGTAACTAGTGAAATGTGGGTGTAGTATAGGTACACCTCTGTCTAATGAATACAGTCGTGATGTTAAAATTATAATTTATTTAAACTTTTGACTACGTTGTTAATGTAGGCAAAATAATTCAGTTTAATCAATAGTTGTTAAAATACGGAATAAATATTGTTGATTTTTATGTTTATTTTTAGTTGTTTTTGATGTCTGTAAATTCACATAACTGTACTTTTATGTTCTTTCTTTTCTTTTTTTTTTGTTTGTTTGTTTGTTTGTCTAATTAGAAGATTTAAATATGTTTTTACTTTTGCATGCCGTAAGGAACTGCTTTTATAATGTTTACATCCTATTTTGTACCCACATTCATGGCAAATAAATGATTTCTGATTTACGTTGGATCAAAATACTTTTGACTCTAGTGCACACTGTCTTATTGGTATACGACAGAGTGACTGTCTCGTTGAATCTTGAAAATATATTTTTTTTGTGTCTGATGGACAGTCGCTCCATGTAAAACAGCTGCATCCGGTTAGACTGGGAGCTGACCCCGACCCTTACACGTAAAGTGGGGATGATATTTTTTTCTCGTCTATCCCATAGTGTGGGGTATCGTTGGATAGGCCGTCCAAAATATTGAGGGTCTGTGATAACCATTTTTCAATTCAGGGGTCCGCTCTAAATGGTTGGTTTTGGATATGTGAAAAAATTAATGACAGTAGTATATATAACGAAATTAAAAGGAAAACTATCACAGCTAAGTAGGCTTTCGAAGTTAACGAGTACTAGTCGACCAACTTACATTTGCAGTTGGTGAATTGACTGTGACGTATATCGATGTATGTTAAGTTTATTTTTGGGATAAATTCATCGCAACTTTGGAACTCTTCACTGTGTGTGGTCCAACACGCACTTGGCCGGTTTTGTTTTTTAATAGCCGCAAGCGCGATTTTGGGTCCCCGGATCGGGAAAAGGGTTTATGAAATTTTCTATTAGGACATTCTTAGTGGTAGCATCGAGCTTGGATTTGTGGCAGTAGGCTCACCCCCTTTTACATGGAACTTTTGACCTACTTGGCGAAATGTTGGTGTTTTCTGCATTACCTGTTCGTAGAATACTGGCGTGATGTTTTATATGCTATGAAGAGTACCGTGTCAGAGCCACTGTGGATCGAACTTCACTGCATATATTCATGAATCAACGCTTATAGACGTTGATCGCCGGAATAAATCTCGGAGCGGCGTTTAAAAACTGGTTTAAGCTGAAAATTCTGAGAAAATATTAAAATATTTCAATGATTTTGTTTTTCTAAACAACGGCGTTTAGAAAAAAAAAATCATATACACGGGTATTAAGGCGCAGACTCATATGATTTTAGCAACTTGTAAATCTGTTACTACGCCTCCAAATAATGCAAGTAAGTTATGCAAAAAATGTATGTTAAACTAAAACGCTGTACACATCAATTCTCTATGTGAATACTAACATAAACTTTATTAAATAAATTCAGTATCTACCCAAAGCAAATATCAATCAAAAACTAACAAACTTAAAATAGTAATAATTATATGTACAATTATATAAAAAAATAGGGGAAATTATCACAGGGCATCAAAGAAATTATCCGCATCGTTGTCAACAGGAAAAGTGCCCAAAGGGTATGGCCATGCTGATTCGTTGAACAAAAATAGACCAGCCCTCTGGTCACGTCAATTCTCAATTCTCAATTCTTTAATGCGTACCATAATGTATACAGTTGGTGGGAAAAACAGTTACATCAGTCTCAATTATGGACCCTGTCGGGCACAGCATAGATAAAAGTAGGAGAGAGGAGGAAGAACGCTTGGCATTTAATAAGTCAAACTATGAGTTTATATATGTATTTATTAAAAATATTAGTAATGTTGTAAACTAATTACTTTTAAAAATATTAATTATTGTTTTATATATGTACTTATTATTAATTTTATTTATTATGTCAGTAATTTATTTATTATTAGTTTTATCAATTATTTAAGGTATTTAGTTATTATTATTTTTATTTACTACGTAAATAATTGATTATTATATTTTATTTTATTTAAAGTAACTTTAATTAATATTATTATCCTACAGGGGTAAGTCATTATTTCATATTTATAATTTATCATCTAAGTATTCGCCTATACTATAATAGCATTTACTTACAAGGAAGATTTTTAATTTATTGATAAATATATTATAATTATCTAAATTCTTAATTATTGCGGGTAACTTATTATAAATTTTTATGGACATGACAAACGTACTATCGGAGTGCATTTTTAATCGCGATAGTGGTAAGTTTAGTCTGTTTTTGTGTCTTAGAACAATTTTCTTTTGTATGTCCTCTCTTTTTGTAAAGAAATCTGGGTATTTACGTACGAACTTACAAACTTCAAATATATACAAGCATGGTAGGGACAAGATCTTCAGTTCCTGAAAGTGGGGTTTACAGCTATCAGTGACTTCAATATTTACTAAGATCCTAATTAGTTTTTTTTGTAATGTAAGTAACGTGGGCGCGTCAGTACTGTTTCCCCATAAGATGATACCATATGAGAGCATACGCGTAGTACGTTACTAATGCTGTTTTTAGGTCTGTGGTTTTTTTGATCTCGCGGAGGGCGTATGAAAATTTTGATATTTTTGATTTCACTTTCTGGATGTGAGACTTCCAATTTATGTGTGTATCAATATCTAAGCCTAGTAGGGTGAATTTATCAACTACGTCTAATTTATTATTATTGAAGCTAAAGTTAATATATAATGGGGTTTTTTGACGAGGGTGAAATGAAATTATTTTAGTTTTATTGAAATTTATTTCTAGATTGTGTTCAGTCATCCAATTTATTGTAGAATCTAATATGGAGTTTAATTTATCATTTAAATTGGTGTTATTTTCGCATGAGGTAAGTATAGATATGTCATCCGCAAACAGGACACATTCCTCATTTATATTTTTTGGAAGGTCATTTACATACACCAGAAATAAGAAACACCCCATTACGCTTCCTTGCGGTATTGAGGCGGTGATTTGTTTGGTGTGGGATCTGATAAATTGTATTTCATTTGTACTATTGTTGCAATGTTCGATTTCAACTACTTGTTCCCTATTTTTCAAATAAGATACAAACCAGTCGTAACATTTTCCGCGGAGTCCTATACTATATATTTTATTTAATAATATTTCGAATTGTACTTTGTCGTATGCCTTCGTCATATCAAGCAAAAGTCCTATCGCGTACTTTTTATCATTGATGATATCAAGGGCTTTTTGAATGTATTTGTAAACGGCCAAGGTAGTGGAGCGGTTTTTTCGAAAACCGTTTTGGCAGTCATTAAATATATGATATTTTTCACAAAAAGCATATACACGATTGCACATGGCTTTTTCGAATATTTTTGAAGCTGTCGGTAAGAGGGCAATTGGGCGATAATTATTAGGGTCGGTTTTATTATTCTTTTTATGGATTGGTTTTATGAGGGCTTTTTTTAAAAGATTGGGAAAAGATCCTTCTTCAAATGATTGATTTAATAGTTTAAAGAATGGCAATGTTAATTCATCTGCACATTGCCTTAATAAGGTAGGTGGTAGTTCGTCAACGCCATGACTTTTTTTATTTTTTAAGTTTTTTAGTAATGAATTAACCTCGTAGGGATCAATTGGACTGAGAAAGATTGAGTTTTCTGTAGGGCATTCGACTGGAGAGAATCTTTTCGGTTTTCCGGTCGAGTTGTTTGTGGCCTCCCCGATAGAAGCGAAAAAAGTGTTAAATATGTTAGCTACCTCTTTGGGTTCAGAAATCGCACTATTTTTTGTTTGAAGGGTTATGTTAGATTTCTCACTTGCTATTTTTTTATTTGTACGTTCATTTACTATGCTCCACATTGTCTTAACTTTATTATTAGATTTGGTCATTTTATTTTTGTAGTGTAGTTTTTTAGCTGTCGTTACTGTCTTCTTTAGAATTTTTTCATAGTTTTTGTAATGTCGAGTTAGTATAGGATTGTCTGTTTTAGTTGTTAGTATTTTTAATAATCTTTTATTTTTGCAAGATTTTTTTATGCCAACGGTAAGCCAGTATTTTTTATATTTTGATTTTAACTTTAGTTTTTTTTAATGGCATACATTGATTTAGAATGTCAATGAGGGTGCCACTAAAAGCCTCATAATTACTGTTCATATCTTTTCCAGTAGTAATGATATTATTCCAATTTAGTTCTTGTAATTTTGACTTAAATTTTAAAATATTTGTGTGATTGAAAAATCTTTTCTTTACATACCAGGTGATTCTTTTTGTTTGGTTGGGCAGGTGTAAATGTAAAACGGCACTATTATGGTCTGAAAAACCTAGTTCTTCTACAGTTGTGTACATATCTCTGAAATTAAAATTTGTAAATATTAAATCCAAGCATGTAGTTGTATTTGGCGTTACGCGTGTTGGGGTTTTTATGAATTGGGTAAATTTATATTCCTGCATTAAATTTATGAATTGATTTGATTTAACGTTATTTATTAGTATGCTAATGTTAAAGTCACCTCCTATAATTATGTTTAGTTTAGAATATTTATCATTTATATATTTTAGAATTAGTTTAAGTTGTTGATAAAAAACTTCTTCCTCTCTTCTATTCCAATACATAGTTATAATTAATAAGTTTTCATTAGGTAATTCAGTAGCACATAACTCTAGTACATATTCTATAGATTTATCTGTTATATCACTTCTACGTATATAGTCTATATGTTCTTGAAGCAGAATACAGACACCGCCACCTGTACGGGTACTGCGACAGTATGATGAGGCAAATTTATAGCCGCTAACCTTTATTAGATCTAGTTTTTCTTCCGAGAGCCAGGTTTCCGAGATACATATTGCTTTGTACGCAGAATTTTGGTTGATGAAAGCTTCAAGTAAGTGGTGTTTATTTTTAAGACTTTGGAAATTCTGAAATAGTATTTTAAATGGTAGGTCTTTGTTTACGAAATGTATGACCAATTGATTCATTCGGTATATCTATCTGGTGGGATGTGTTAGTGATGCTCATCATTCTCGTATCGCTTTCCTGGTAAGTTGAATCTTCATGCTGAGGTTTCGTGTTATGATATTTTTTGTTAACCGATTTTCCATCTATGTATAGTTGGTTATTTCTTATTATTGCGTGATGTCCGTTTTGTCTAGCCTTAAATAATTGTTCTCTCAATTCAGGCCTTTCCTTTCGTGATTTCGCGTCTAGAAACTCTGAAACACCTAGTCCAGTTCCCTGGAAACATTGGAAGCTGCTGACAATATACCTGGTCATTCTTTTACTGAGCAATTCTATTACGAGCGGTCTATTCTTTGTGCCTTTTCTTCCTACTCGATACATGTTTTCTATGTAACCTGATAGGTCTACATTGACTATATCGCGAAATAGATCTAACAGTCTGTTATATAGTTCACAGTCAGGTTCTTGATAATACTCTGGAAGGCCATAGAGTACTAGTTTATGATGGTGGTTTTCAGGTGTGTTTATTGGTTGGAATGTCCGAGTTGATAAATCCCTTACTTCTCTTTTCAATTTTTCGTTTTCCAATTGAAGTGTTCTTATTTTAATGCTAATGTTTTCTATTTCTTGTTTTCTTTGTTCATTTTGTATAGTTAGGGTATTCATTTTGGAGTCAAAATCTAGTTTCAATTCCGTTATGGCTCTATTAATCTCTGTTTGTATTGTGTTCTGTAGTTCTTCAATTATAGATTTATTGTTCTCTTTCAGACGTAGTATAATAAGTTCGCTCAAACTCTGCATGTTTAATTGACCCTGAGTGTTATTTAACAAGTCTATATTTTCATATGTAAAAGAGTTTTTCATTTCGTTGTTGGCAATATCCTCTGGCTGAAAAGTGTCTCCTAACAAACTCAGGTCTTCAGAGCCAATGGTGTCATTATTGGAATTTATAGTCTTCTTTCTCATTGTAACGTTGTTGCTCGCTGTTGACGTGGTTAAGTCGTCGCATTCATGATTTTTTTGGGATCTTACGGGGGTGTCAGTATTTCCTGTTTTTGGTATTTTACAGACGCATGTCTGGCACTTCCAGGAGTGTCTAAGTTCCAATGTCATTGATTTCTGGTAATACTCTTTTGTTACACCTGCACACTCCAAGTCATATCTACACTTGCAGAGCGAGCAAATAAGGGTTTCTCTTATTGGCAACTTGAGTCGGCATCCTGCACATAGGGTAGCTGGCGCCATCTCTTGAAGAATTTTTTCGTAGTAGTTTAGAAAACCTACTGGAGGCGGCACCTGGTGTATTGTGTAGGTACTATATTATAGAAATCGATGGGTCTTTGGTTATGTTTCGTGTCAATAGATGGTGCTAGTTTCTTCGTAGCTTTGGTTTTCTGGTTCAGTTTATTTTTAAGTTGGATAGATGGCGCTTATCCACAGTAAGTAAAGTAAGGATGACTTCGAATATTTATCTTATTTGGATGTTATTGGTCTATACTATTAGATTATGTACCTTTTCAAAAGATGTTTTCCTTATATTTTCCGAGATAGTCCAGTATACATCCGTTTATTGAAGAGTACTGATCACTTTTATCATCATCACTTTTGAATGTTATAGTCGTTATTTTTCCTCAATCACTTTTTACTGTTTTTAGTCGGTTATATTGAGTATTATGCACGTACTTCAATATCACTCAGTTTATGACACTAGTGCTTTATTTTAAATACTGTTTCGACAATAAATATTCACTTTCTCTATTATTAGGAATTATTTGTACGGAGCTGAATGTTTGTTTACGCACAGCAGCGCCCTCTCTCCTACGTCAGCAGTCGATCAACCGCTTGGCGATGTCTCTAAAATCTAAGTGGGCACTCCCACCCTAGTGTTTTAACCTCAAAGCTTACAAAAACGATAATATTACTTTCAAACTACTTACGATATTTTCATGATGTTTTTTTGTATGAAAATACTGTTTTATTATCTTGTAACTCTATCTGTGATTTTTTTTAAATATTCATATTTCCGTTAGTTAAAATAAATATTTCCTTTGAAAATGAACGACACGGCGCACAGTGGGCTGAAATCGCGAAGTGTGGACTTAAGGATTGGTACGTACATTTTTGAAATCTATATACTAATACAATCTTTTTATGATCCGACGACTTTTTTCGTCAAGCCGTTACTTACAGAGTTATACTGCTTTCAATATTGTATGAAAAAAAATATTAAAATAAAAGATGTTTTTGTATGTACGTGCAAAAATATTCCACACCACTCCAGTGACGTCATTTGTTTGTGTCCAAAACACGGCCAAACCGGTTTTCTTATCAGTAGACGCGTAGTAATTAGTGACGTCATGACGTGCACCAATCAGAAGGTAGTAATTATGCAAGTAGTTAGTCACCGAGAGGGTAGGAAACGTCAAACGACAACCTTAAGTTCGTTGTTATCTACGATTACATACGGACTACCCTGCTAAATTGGCTTTTGTGAAGTTACGATTGACGAGTTTTTGTGAAAATGTTTAGTGATTTAGTGACTAACCTTGATATGTTCGTGAAATTAAAAGCAGCTGGGAGTATTAAAGATAATAACTTTTTGTACAGATATTCTATTTCACGAAGTCCGTTCGGCTTTGATTGTAGTAGTGACGTATCCCGACAAGCGCGCTTGTGTGTGTAAAAGAAGGTAACGTTAGCAAAAAAATCTGATCTCGTATATATTCAAGTCAAGATTTAATAATCTAAATAAAATTTTGGTTTTAAAAGTATATACATTTTGTAAATAAATTAGATTAGGTTGCAATAAATACAAAAATATTAAGAATATGTAGGCATTTAATTAAGCATTGGTGTTACAGAATGGAAACGAAACAAGTAGGACTATTCAGTATTTTCAATCACTATCAGATAAATTTTCGATTTCCGATTCCGTTTTGCTGTCGTCAGAATCATCTTGTACATTGATTATAAATTCAAAATCGAGATCAAAATATTTCAAGTAGTCTTTTTCAATTTTTTCAACATGAGCACAAGTTTTTTGCCACGTTTCACTGCTAACTTGGCCCAAACTTTCATTGATCAGTCTTTCCGTATTCGTCATGTTTTGCTCGATATTTTTAGATGCGACATAATTTTTAACGATCCCCCAAATATTTTCAATCGCATTTAATTCTGGGTGATAAGGGGGAAGGCGTAAGACATCAAAACCCTTGCTTTTTATAAAATCGTCAATCTTGTAGATTACGTGTTGGGCTTTGTACTTCTTTATTGTATCGTACAATTCCAATTTAAGAAGAGATTCATCAAATGCTATACCCTTATCCCTGAGCCATTGCTGCATATCGGCTTTCTTTGTAGATTGCATCGGTAATCGTGCAGCCCGTGTGTTGTGATAAGATGCATTGTCTAAGACAATGACAGAGCGCGGAAGTAAATTGGGTAGCAACTTTTCATTTAGCCATTTTACATAGTTATCATAGCTCATATTTGAATGATAATCACCAGCTGTTGAGTTGGCCTTATAAACCAAGGAAGCATTTTCAATAAAACCATCCTTGGTTCCCGCGTGCACTAAAATAAAGCGAGTGCCTGTGCTATTTTTTTTTAAAAACGGAGTTCTTTCCTTTTTTTTTGCCCAGGTGTTGTTTCGCACGTGTGTCGAAAGGACGTAGCTCTCATCGGTGTAGACAATGGGCCGACTTTGAGAGCGGTACACTGTTATTTTTTTTTAATATTTTAAACGCCACATTTGTATATCATGACGCTCCGTCAAGACTTTACGGTTGTTCTCTGTTTTGCGCCACTTGTAACCTAATTTCAACAGTAACTTGCGAACAGTTTCTAAACAACCTTCGAATCCGATTTTTTCATTCAATGCTGTTCTTAACTTAGCTAATGTTGGAATTTCTTTATGGACAATATGGAAATCTTGTACAGTACTGCGAACCACATCGGCTGTAAAATTATCTATATCCACTTTATTATCTCGCTTTCTCCTTTTCTTCATAGGTGAAGTGAATTTTGATGAAGTGGATGGCAATTCCTTCTCTTCTTTTAATATTCTTTGAACTGTTTTTTGGCTCACACCCGTAGCTTCAGCTGTACGGCGTGTAATGTCTCGTAAATGAGACAAATCACAGTTGAGTTCCATTAATGATTTTGTAAATTCATATTCTTCTCGCAGAAAATGATAAACACTAGCTATCATGTTTCGACCCTAAAACAAAATGTAATCAAAATAATTAAGTAATATAAACATTTTATAACACAAAAAAACATTCATTTTATAAATACTTCTATTGCTATATTAAGTATCTTTGTATAACATGTTAATTGAAAACGTATAAATAAATATTACCTCACTATGGACAACTCTTCTTCGTTTTGTTGCCATGCTGACCTTACTCCGTGAAACAATTTGGCGCGAACTAAAAACCACTACTGATCCGGACCGTGTCCCGATCGACACTGAGCGCTCTCGAGGTTACGCACACAAAAACAATGTGCATGTGCACGCTTGACAACATTCATAGCCAAACGGACTTCGTGACATAGGACATCTGTACAATGAAATTAGGTCAAAAACATCATCTGGTTTAAGCAGTGATAATGATAAAAACTGAAGGACTTTTGTGCAAAGTATTGTTTTAATATTTATAAGAAATGGGAAAGTTCTCATCGTAAGAAACAAGTATTCAAAAGCAATTATAGTGAGTGGTTAGAGTCAGAAATATTGTGGCCAGATTTTGTGAGAGTTTTGGTGGAAAAAGACGACGAATTAGTTCCCAGTTCATTTACACAAATTGTAGATCCATCTCTAGAGAAAGCATCTATTGGCACATCGACCGAAGTAAGTCCTAGAAAACCTTTCACTGAATTAGGTCCTAAGCAAAAAAAGAGACGTGTAGAACATACTTTGATAAGTATGGGTTCAGACGAATTATCACACCCATATGTTTCAAAGTTAAAAGCAGATGGAATTGACAGTATTGCAGAAATATTAGAGTAAAGCTTGCTTAAGAATCCACAAGAAGTGCAGAAAGTGAAAGATTGTATTTTTATTAAAAAAAAAAAAACTGAGTTTGCACCGGATGAAGCTTTAGGCTTGTTTTTGTCACTTAAAATGACGAAATGGCAATATAATACGCTGCGGAAAAGCACCGAACAAGTAACCACTGTTAACATATTTCCCTCCTACTACGCACTACAAAATGAAAAACTAAAATGTTATCCACCTAAAACTGCTATTACAGTAACATAATACATCAGCTAGAATAGAATTGCAGGCTCTTTTGGACATTACTGTGAAAATATTAATTAAATCAACCCCAATTGATGAGACGTACAAAGAAATGACACTGATAAGTAAATGGGGTTTTGACGGTGCTTTTAATCAAGCCAACTATAAGCAAAAAATGCATTTAGACACCACAGAAGATACTGATTATGATGATTCTAGTGTTTTTATAGGTAGTTTGATACCTATCAAATTGGTTTCTGGTGATCAACTTGTTTGGGAAAATGACTCTCCTAACTCTGCTCATTGGTGTCGTCCACTCTTTTTCCAATTTGAAAAAGAGAACAAATGTACTATTCTGCGGGAGAAAAATGCAATCGAGACAGAGAGAGATAATTTAGTGAAGACAGAGATTGGAGAAATGCAAGTCTCACTTGACTTAATATTAACGATGAGAGATGGTAAAGCGACAGCTATTATTTGCGATACATCATCTCAAAGATGTGACATATGTAAAGCTACTCCAAAGGAGATGAATGTGGATGATGATGTCAACCTTTATAAATATGGTCTATCGTCGTTACACATTTGGATACGTTTCATGGAATGCATTCTTCATATATCATATAGATTACATTTGAAGACGTGGATTGGTAAGGGTGACAGCAAGGATATTATGCAGAGCAGAAAGAAAGATATTCAGGAAGCGTTTAAATCTCAAACAGGACTTTTAATTGATGTCATAAAACAGGGCCACTACAACCAATGACGGAAATACCGCTAGAAGACTTTTTGAAAACTCCGAAATTGCGGCTTCGATCACAGGAGTCGATGAGAATTAGATAAAACGTTTTAAAACCATACTAGAGGCAATTTCTTCTGGTCACCCAATAGATGTAATTAAGTTCAAAGACTATACCGAAGCTACCATGAAATTGTATGTTAATTTGTATAATTGGTATTGCATGCCTTTTTTTTTTTGATGGTGGGAAATCATCAAATAACTTCTCCCGCTCTGGGCGGAGCGGGAGGGTGTGTCAGACTCTTACTGACTAAAACCCACCCGTATTCCTTCCTGTTGCCTGTGTTGCGGGGGCCTCGGTGACCCATAAGTACCTTCCCGCGACCCCGGCAGGCATCGGCCCTAGTGGACCCCTACTTTGTGCTGACGACATCTCTTTGAGGTGCGCGTGGAATACGACGCGCCGTCGACCCGGGCCTGGTCCTTACCGGACGGTGAGCTACCCATTGCTCACCGTCCGCAAGCCCGCGCCTACGGTGGCCGGAAATCGGCCCGGGATTCCCGACGCCCTGGGCGTCTCCTGAGGCAGCTAGGGGCAAGAGGGTGCGAAACGTGCCTTTCCCTCAACCGTCCCACCTCCTCCTTCGCGAGCATTACTGCTTCGCAGAAGGAGGTGACGGCTGCCCATGCCCTCTCGCTCCGTACCATGGCCTGAACCAGGGCCGGACGCGAGAGGTCTCTGCCGCCGATCGCCTCCACGAGGACATGACGGTGCTCTGCCCAAGCCGGGCAGACCTCCACCGTATGCTCCACCGTGTCCTCCAGGCGATCCACACAGTGGTGACACCCGGACGTTTCCTCCCGCCTTATCTGACACAGGAACCTCCCGAAGCTGCCGTGTCCGGTGAGGACCTGCGTCAGGCGGAAGGTGAGGACGCCGTGGCGCCTCTCCAGCCACTCCTCAAAGAGGGGACTTATCGCCGCAATCGTGGCGTGCCCAGAACTGGGTTGCGACAACCGTACTTTCCATGACGCCATGAGATCCCGCCGGAGCTCCGTCCGCTGTGCCGCGATTTCTCGCGGCAGCGGACTTACGCCCCGGCGTTTCGCCTCCTCGCGCCACTCCCATACGTGCGCGAGGACTTTTGCCTCCAGATCCCATGGCGGCAATCCGGCAAGGAGGCTCGCTGCCTCAAAGGAGACCGTGCGGTATCCTCGTACCATCCGGATGGCCATGACCCTTTGGGCCGCGCTCAACCGGCGGGCTGGCCGCAGTGCCAGAGAGCGCGCCCATACAGGAGCCCCGTAGAGGGCCATGGATCGCACGACCCCCGCGTAGAGCCTCCGGCAGGAGGCGTTTGGACCCTCTAGATTGGGCAGGAGTCGCTTCAATGCAGCGCCCGCCCGCTCTAGTTTGGGAGCCAAACGTCGGAAATGCTCCACGAAGTTCCACCGGCTTTCGAGGACGAGTCCCAGGTACTTCATCGTCGACTCGACGCCGATAGAAACCCCTCCTACCGTTATTTGTGACCCCAATGGTGGCGCGTTCCGAGGACCATGAAAACACATGGCCTCGGACTTGTGCAGGGCCACCTCGAGTCCCAATTGCCGGATCCTTTCGACGATTGTCGCAACCCCGCGTGCCGCTAATTCGGCCGCCGCCTGGTGCGACCTCCCCTGCGCCAGGACCAACGTGTCGTCAGCGTAGCACACTACGCTGACGCCGCTAGGGAGGTCGGCGCGCAGCACCCAGTCGTATCCGATGTCCCACAGATGCGGCCCCAGGACCGATCCCTGTGGGACACCGCACAACATCTCTTGCCGGTTCCACACTCCCTGGTGACCGGGGTAGATGACGGCCCTGTCCGTCAAATAGGCCTCGACCACACGACAGAGGTAGGTCGGCATCCGGTGATACCGGAGTGCCTCCCTGATGCAACTCCAGGGCAGGGTATTGAAGGCATTGGCGATGTCTAGAGACACCGCCAAGATGACCCCACCCTGGGCAACAGCATTTCCCGTCGTCAGGGCTCGCACACGCATGATGGCGTCCACCGTAGAGCGCCCTCTGCGGAAACCAAACTGGCTCTCCGCCAAATCCGGCCCCACCCGCACCAGCTGGCCGACGAGGCGGTCTGCAATGACTCTTTCAAAGAGCTTGCGCACCTCGTCGAGCAGCACGATGGGAATTAAGTTAAAATTACGAATTAAGTTCAAAGACTATACCGAAGCTACCATGAAATTGTATGTTAATTTGTATAATTGGTATTGCATGCCTGCAAGTGTACATAAATTTCTTGCTCACGGAGCAGATATAATTGAGAATTTGGCTATAGTGCCAATTGGAAAATTATCTGAAGAGGCTGCTGAAGCTCGAAATAAAGATTTCAGGAGATATCGTACACATCATTCGAGATAATTCTGTAGAAAGGCTACCAATTAAGATATAATGAATAATTTATTAATTAGTTCTGACCCACTTATTTCAAAAATACGTCACAAACTGTTGCGAAAACACAAAGCCCTCTCAGAAGAGGCAAAAGCTTTGTTGATTATTATGGATCCTGACGATAATGATCAGGAAAACATAGTACATTTAAGTTCAGACCTATCACTGTACAATGAACCTGAATTTCACTTTTCTGAATAATCAATTAATGGTGCCTGTGTCTAAACACAAACAACGTTTTATGTAGTGGATTAGGCCTACTGGGGACACCACTGTTAAAACAAAAAACGCGCCTAGTTCTCTACCTCTGGGGCGGTGTGGAAAAGAGAATTAAAAAAAAAATATCTCAAAAATTGCAGCATATCGCAGTACCAGATTATATGCTAAAATAGGAAAATAATTTGTACTATTTTAATCTGTAAACCGTTTGTTGAGAGCTCTTGAGAATTTCGAGATTTTCACGAAGTTATGTTTTTTTTTTTCATACAAAAAAGTCTTTAAATATTCATAACATTGAAAATAACGGTCAAAACGTAAAAGTCGTAAAACATTATTAAATTGTATTTGATAGTAGATTTCATTACCGTTTTTTTTTAAATAACCCAATCAGTTTTTGTTGATTCCTAAGTCTTCTACGAGTTCATATCGGCCCACCGTGTGGCGGCGCGGCGTGAAAGCGACGCGCATTTGTATGGCCAAGGTCAATGGCGTTTACTAGACCCTTAAAAAATCTTTAAATATTCATAACATTGAAAATAACGGTCAAAACGTAAAAGTCGTAGAACATTATTAAATTGTATTTGATAGTAGATTTCAATTCCGTTTTTTTTTTTAAATAACCCAATCAGTTTTTGTTGATTCCTAAGTCTTCTACGAGTTCATATCGGCCCACCGTGCGGCGGCGCGGCGTGAACGCGACGCGCATTTGTATGGCCAAGGTCAATGGCGTTTACTAGACCCTTAAAGGCCAAATGTTATGACCAAAGAAAAGAGCATAGATTGTATGAAAGATAAGAAGGCTAGAAAAAGGGGGAATACTGCGACAGCTGTGTAAATATGTATTGAAAAGGAAGACAAGCTGTACCGACCTCACATAATTTGAAAGGGCAGGAGGGTGATACGTAATGGAGGAACGAGCATTGTTCACCAGCAGGCTTAGCATGACGCTTTGTATTTCTTCGAAGAATAGACAGGGCTCTTTCTATACAAAATGACATTTCTTTTCTCCTTTTTTGAAATCCCACCGTAGAAATCCTTCTACATAAAAAGGACCTAGACAAAGATCGTTAGAAACGAAAGACAAAATGACAGATTGTAGAAGGATTTCTACGGTGAGATGTGAAAAATGGAGAAACGAAAATAATGTCACTTTGTATAGAAAGAGCCGTGTCTATTCTTCGAAGAAATACAAAGCGTCATCGTCATGCTAAGCCTGCAGGTCGACTTAGGACTTATTCAAAATAGTAGACGAGGTTAGGTTTCCTCATATAAAGAAGAGGAATACTACATGTTGGCTACCTTAAGTGGCCGATAACAGCTAAAGCGCGGTCACTGTCGGACTGCATAGAAAAGAAAGAGAAGCGCGATGAAACAACGCTGATAATTTATAATATGAAGCAATTATCTATTTACAAAAAATCTATTGATTGGAGAAAAAAAAAATATGTTATAATCATAACACATACACTGAATTTTTACTATTATGTATTCATACATACATACATAAACTCACGCCTTCTTCCCATGGGGGTAGGCAGAAACTATGTTAACATTGTTTATTTACTAAATAAGTTATACTGATTGTGGCAGAAAATTGTGGTCACATTACAAATATAAGCACGCACACAGTCGCACACGTATGAGGGTTTACGTAGTCGGTACTTCCTCCATTTTGGTTTGTTTTGACTGTGCAGCGGAAGCGTGACTGTAATTTACGTAGTTTTAAGAATTTTTGGGATAAAAAATTACCTATATAAAAAAATACAGAATTCAAACAGTAAAGCAAAAACAGTAAATGATTCTGAACAAACAACTTTCGTAATGTGCATTCATTTAGTTACACATAGTATTACTGGGACAGGATTTTTGAAAATTCATGCCCTCACGGGGTTCAATAGCGAATGGAACTGTGTATGGAAGGTAGTTCTTCATTTTTAGCAATGGGAAATTTCATCGGGCATACAGCTTGTAAACAATAACCCAGAAATTGCATATTTATTTTTCAGAAGCACGCCAGGTCAAATCCACAACCTGCTGCTAAGGGAGCGTGTTGAAAAACTTCAGCAATAGCAAAAATGGAACAACAAACCTATCGTTTTCAATTAATGCACAGGTAAAGTACGGTGCAGCATACTGCAAATCATAATTTAATTAAATCAAACATGTTTTAAATTAAATTTCCTCGCAGAACACACTAGTTATGAACTGTTTGCATACCGCTGTACGTTTATTTTGTTAATAAATCAAGTAGTGTGTGTACTCATTATAATTCTGCGCTGTTTTTAATTGGGCGAGCTGTTGCCCGTCTGTTCGTTCGTATTTTAAACTTAACCGCTGTTTGACCAGCTCGGGAAATTTGTGTAATCATTTTTTAATGGTCATCCTAATAATTTTAAATATGGAGAGCAATGGTGGCCCAGTGGTAACGGCCGCGACTTACGAGCTCTAGGTCGTAGGTTCGAACCCGGACAGGCGCTTTACTTTGTGTAAATTATTTCATCACCACTGCTCTCAAAAACGGTGACGGAAAACATCGTGAGGAAACCGGCATGTCCTAGAACCAAAACTTCGAAGACGTTACATCTACACGGAAAAAAAGGATGTCTTAAATTAAGACAATATCCTTTTGGTCAAGACAAATATTGATTCATATAATATATGGGGAAAATAATATATTCTTGAATGAAGTAAAATTTTGTCTTAGTTTTATTGTCTTCTTCGAAGACATTATACTTAAATGAAGAATTATTAAGTTTAATTTTAAGTACGTATATTAGGTATTAAAACTAGATATTTTCTTCAATTAAGATTATTATATAGTCTTGAATCAAAAATATTTGCTTAAGTTAAGAATAAAAACCAATTATTTATTATTCTTAATTTAAGTAAACAGGTTTTCTTGGATTGAGTGCATTTACTTACGTTAAGAAAATATTTACTTGGATTGAAACAATTTTTCTGAGAATATTGATATTCTTCGCTGAAGAGATCCTTGTTTTCCGTGTACCAACCCGCACTTGGCCCGCGCTGTGGATTACGGCTCACTCTCTCACACTCAGCCCTGTGTCCCAGCAGTGAGAACATTATAGGCTGATTATGTTATGTTGTTTTATGTTGTTTAATCATTCAGCTGACAGACGTCCAGCAGTGACATAAAGCTTCCCGCCTTATGTCCAGCATAGGACGACCAGCATTGCTGCAACGACGAGTCCTGTGCTTCCCGAATCCAGCGGATTTTCGCAACGTACAAGTACACCAATACCCCAACTGCGTAACAAAATTTCAATCATAATCCGAAGGATTTTCAAGGTAATTCCTGATCCATTTATTCATATGGTTTGAAAAATTATCTGCTCAACTACATTAATAACGGAATGAAAGTTGCTGAACTATCAAAATTTAATGCATTGCCACACTTTGTTACACAATTAACCTGCAGGTCATCGGACCATCTTGTAGGGAGGCTTCCCCCTATTTTTAGGAAAATGTATACCTTTAAAATGTTTGTAAGTATGTGCATAATCAGCCTATAATGTTCCCACTGCTGGGACACAGGCCTCCTCTCTGTGAGAGGGAGTGGGCTGTAATCCACCACGCGGGCCCGCAGTGCGGGTTGGTAGATGTCACATGTCTTCTAATTTTTGGTTTTAGGACATTCCGGTTTCCTCACGATGTTTTCCTTCACCGTTTTGTAAGTATGTGAGTACCATGTACGAGTATGCATATATCACATAATTAATTACTCTGTCATTGCTTCATTTTGGATGTGTGCCTGGTTGATAGCAATAGGCTCGCCCCCTATTACATAGGACTTCAAACATAACTAGCGAAATGTGGGTGTACTATATATAGGTACATCTCTGCCTAACCCTTCGGGGATTACAGGTGATATTATGTTTTTATGCTTAATTTTTAATTATTTTTACCTGTTGTGTAATTTTATTCTAGCTGCATCGTCTTCACATACAATTAATGTACCTATACAAAATATTGTAAAACATTTTAAAAGAGTAACAGTGGAGTTTCTTGCCCAGTCTTCTCCATCCGAAACTACCTTTTGGATTTACGAAAAAATAGATTCTAGTGGCCCCATGCCACTAGAATCTATTTTTTTGTAAATTGTGACGTTTAAAAGTGCTTTTTATGTGCCTAATTAAAGGAAGGAAGGAATTGAAACAAATAATTTGACTTTGACAATGCTGCGTCTTCCGGTACGCGGACCCTACTGAACTGTTCTCACAACATGGCCCTTATTGGTCCCACTCTGTAAGAGTCAACTCTTTGACCAGTGCAGTGTAACCGCAAAAATATTCAGCTGTCAGTATTTTTATATCAGATTATTTATAACAACGTGACTCCTTGTCGCAATGCACACCCGCAGTGCATGAATATTTGATCCTGAAGACCGACCGTCGACACTAGCATTGGGTCCTTTCTCCACTTCAACCAAAGCTTGTACTCGCTTCAGAATCCTGCGAAAACTTTTTCACGAAAAAAGGTTTATTGTGGAAAACGAATTAGAGTATTTTGTCGCATGCTGTTTAAGGTGTTTTTGGAGGTCTAGCTTTATTGGAGCGATGTTTTATTTGCAAATGTCTGTGAGATGTTTGGTGTCGGAAATATGTTCAGGGTTTACCCACACATAATTTTTACATGAAATAGAAGCAAAAAGTATGTGATATGTGGTGTCTTTTTGGTTTTTTGTAGTCGACTAGGGTGTATTAAAAAAACTGCCACGAATTACGACACTTAAGTTCGTCCGGGTAACGTAGGAATGTGAGGACGTCCGGAGGACCTTGGATAATCCACTATCAACCTTGTTGACAGGCTAATCTTTTTATTTATGTAGTAGTATTGGAAGTGGGTTAAATATTATCGCAAACATCGTGCTACTTCTTCATGTCTCATATCGTTACTATAGAGTATGAGAATATATATTTATTTAAAACTTTAAGCACACAAATGGCTAGAGGCGGACTTAATGCCTTAGGCATTTTCTTCCAGTCAGACCAGTCAACCTTTGGGTGATACAAAGAAAAACAGTGGTAGGTGCAAAAACGAAAACTGTGGAATAAATATTTAAATATAAGGATATTTAAAAAACTTGAAGAGAAGTTGATTAAATGCCAAAAAAACGGCAACCAACTGCGAGTCAACCTCTCACATTAAGGATTCCGTACCACCGTACAATATTGAACACTACATATTTATTTAACACGTTTCTTCTATGGGGAACCCCTTTAATGTGTTATTTTAATTTAATTTATTTTTTTATATTTGTTGTTATAACGACCATAGTAAATCAAAAGTCATTTATTCAAACTAAGCTGAGAATCAGCACTTTTCAAACTTCAAAATTACATAAGACAGTCCCTCATAACGGCCGCCCTGGACCTAGTGCTTTAGCTGGGAAGAAGAAGTGGCGCAACAAACTCCCCAGCAGTAGCATTTTATACTCTGTGGAATTTCCAAGTGTCTGAATATTACTGTTTAAAAGATACTTCCCTATGACCAACGGATGGAGGGACGGAGTCTTAGTAATAGGGTCTGGTTGGCACCCTTTGTGTATGTACGGAACCCTTAAAATATATTAGCCAGTCAGTAAGGTGGAAGCAGGGCTGACTCCCTGGTGCGTAATACCTTTAATACATTTATGTGTCATCATTTGTGGAGACGTTATGGAGCGGGCTATGCTCGGAGATTCTTTGAAGGATAAGATAAGACATGAAATTATCTGAAAAAAAAAACCGGAGTTACCAACATAGCCTGCAGAGTAAGGAAGCTGATGTGGCAGTGGGCATGGTTGTCGAAGGACCGACGGCTGGTGGAGCAGACGAGTCCTGGAAAGGAGACCGCGTATATCAGTAAGCGTAGTGTGGAACGCTCCCCAGCTAGATGGACCGACGACCTTAAAAAGTTGGCTGGGTCAGACTGGATGAAGGCGGAGGACAGGGTGTTGTGGCGCAGCCTAGGAGAGGCCTATCT
This sequence comes from Atethmia centrago, assembly GCA_905333075.3. NCBI lineage: Eukaryota > Metazoa > Arthropoda > Insecta > Lepidoptera > Noctuidae > Atethmia > Atethmia centrago. Next base: position 17,721,882 of record HG995388.1, read on the forward strand.
CCAGCAGTGCAATTTTTTATATGAGACTAGAGTAGAAGAAGTTTAATCATATTTCTTACTATTATTTCTTAGCTCTATGTACAAACATTTCTTAGTAAAACACATCTGTCAGATAACACATCTCTATGCAAAGCGCGGTGGTCTTCGCTTTGACAGAATATTCTACAAGTGTGTGGCTGTATAAATAAAGTTGGAGGTTTGCATTTGAAATATAAAAATGGCTTTCAAAGTTAGTGGTGCTACACACTTGTTAGGGTCGACACATTCGTCGACACAATATTTGTTGAACTACAAAGCCAACCCCGAGCAATAAATACACATATTTGGCTTTAATTCAGTTCGTGCCGATCGGCAAACTCCGTTCAGCATCTACTTTTACTCGCTGAATAATATTCGGGTCGGCTCGGCACGATTTTGTCGCCTACTTAATCAGCCTATAATGTTCCCACTGCTGGGACACAGGCCCCCTCTCGGTCAGAGGGAGTGAGCCGTAACCTATCACACGGGCCTAGGGTGGATTGGTAGATGTCACATGTGTTCGAAATGTTGGTTCTATGACATGCCGGTTTTACCTCATGATGTTTTCCTTCACCGTTTTGAGAGCAGTGCGTGATGAAATAATTTACATAAAGTAAAGCGTCTGTTACTGCTTTATCATGCCGAACCGAAAAAGTGCGTACCACGCCCGGTAGATGTTTTGAATGTTATGGGTACACGTGAAGTTGTGATTACTTCTCGGCAGTATAAAAGTACCTATATAATCATCATTCTCCTGCCCTTATCCCAATTTATTTGGGGTTGGAGCAACATGCTCCTTTCTTCCATACTTCTCTATTAGTTGTCATCTCGGTAGTCACTCCCTTTCTAGCCATATCATCTTTCACACAGTCCATCCAGCGTTTCTTTGGTCTTCTCCTACTCGCATAGCCATCCACATTCATACTCAAGACTTTTCTCACGACATTTTCCTCATTCCGCCGCATCACATGCCCAGACCATAATAACCGATTTCCGCACAACTTTTCAGTCACCGGTGCCACTTTCGGACTTCCTCTTATGTACTCATTTCTTATTCTATCCACTCGTGTCACACCACACATCCCTCTAAGCATTCTCATTTCAACTGCATGCAATTGCCTTTCATTCATCCTTTTGTGGCCCAACATTCTGATCCATACAAGACAGTCTTACCAAGTAAAGTACCTATATAATATGGTTGAAATATGTCAGTGTTAACAGATTTTGTATTCGGTTTTTGTTTTTAGTTTTCTCTAGAACTCTCTAATACCTAAACGTTCCTCAAAACATGGCAGCATTTCCGTGAAATAAAACAAACCTGCAAGGAGGTTAACTATTATAATCGTATTAGCGACCCCTGATTCGCACGGTTTTTAGGGTTTAGAACAAAACATTGAGATCTATACATTATGTAAGCTTAATATTAATGCATTGTACACATAAACCACACGGAAAAAAATCTAAATGGTGTAAAAAGTACATTAAGGTTTAGCATTACGCCGTTGACCTTGCTCAAATGGGCGTTACCGCTGAGAATGCCCCGCGCACCCCCTCGTCATAATTATGCGCGAAGCGGTCACGAAGTTTAGAAGTTCAGGAAGTTTTTTTTTATTTTTCTATTTTGCCGAGACGCGACGCTCGCACATAGGTAGCCAGTAGCATATTTCAGAGCAACGCGGCGGTTCAGAATATTTTTAGTTAAAAAATTATATGTTATAGAAAAACAAATACAGCAATTGTGTAAATTGTTTGTAAATTATTGATCCACTATAGTGTCTGTATTAAATATATTATTTACAAACTAAGAACTCGTTGTAATATTACTAGAACAGAAAATATTCTCAATGTAACAGGGAGGCGGAATGTAGACAGTTATTACTAGCTTTCCCCGCGACTTCGCTCCCAAATAAAAGTGAATAAGTTAGTACCTACTTTCTAAAAAATATAAAAAAAGTAAAATCTGAGGAATATACTGTACCGCTTGCACGAAGCTCAAGTGCCATATGGGGTTCATGGGGCCCATGAAACACAATTCGCCTTATATCTCATACGTTTTGTGGGCACAAGCGGAACTGCAGTGCTATTCTGTAAGCTGTTCACCGTGAAAACTTAAGTGAAGTGAACGTGGAGTGAAGTGTCAGTGTTATCTCACCTGAGACTAGGGGTGGACCAAGGATTACATTTACAATCATAATCGAGATTTTAATAATATTTTTATGGTAATTCTATTGATCATAATCAGTTAACTGACTAAATAAACGTAATCCCATGACCCAATCGCGATGTGTTTTAACTGATTAAATAAACGCAATCCCGTGACCCAACCGTGATGTGGTTTGAAGAAGCAATAGAGGATTGAGGCGACTAAAGACTGTGCGACGTTATTCAGCGTTGTTATTAACCCAAATCTATTCACTTAGAATAGATAACCGAGTGTGTCAAGTGATCGAGTGCTAAAAGTGTGCTTGGCTGACGGACCATAGAATTTATCCCCTCACAAACTATATAACGAAACCTAACTAAACGATGTGTGTGTCTGTGTACATAAGCCATTTGAATAAAAAACTTTATTATTTATTTGTTTATATTTTATTTTAGGTAGGTAAATTTATACCAACCTACGCGCAAAACATTGCAATTGCACAAATTATTGGCAAAATAATAAAATAATATTCATAAAATTACCTTCATCAATACTATAACAAAATTCAACAGTCCAACTGACACTCGCGCAGCGCGCGCCCCGGCCGGCAGGCGGCTAGGCTCACTTCATTCAGCCAAGTGAAGTGATGTTGCTATGGCAACGAGAATCGAGTGAAGTGATAAGATCACGACGCGGCTGGTTCGCGCGTCGCGCTTACCGACACACTTCACCTAGCCGACGCGGGTGGTTACTATGGTTACGAGAATCGGGTGAAGTGATAAGATCACGCCGCGCTTGCGCGTGAGGCGCTGTTATTAATATCAAGTTGTATTTTTTTTTAATTTGCCGTTTTTTATTTTTAAATGCGCCACAAACAAAATTTGGTTTTACCACCTTTAGGTATATCAAAATCCAAAATTGCGGCTACAAACATTTTTCATCATGGGTGTCGTTTTCATGGTTTTTGGGGGTGTTAAAGCTGATAGTGAGGTCAAATCTAAAAAGCAAGATGGCGGCTGCGAAAATTACCAAACCTTTTGGAATAAAACAAAACCGAATTGAGTTTCTGACTGAATTTCTGTTTTGCTATTTCATTTAAAAAAAAACCGTAAATAGTAACATTTCAACACTTAAATACTAGTTTTGAAATAATATAAAATTATCAATAGAATTAGCATAAAAATAATATCAACTCCTCGATTATGATTATAAATGTAATGCTTGGTCACTCCCTAGCATCAGTGGTATGACACTGACAGCTCACGCGAGTTTTCACGGTGAGATTTTTACAGAATCGACATGCTGAACCTGGAACTTTTAATTCAATAAGGCCGGCCACATAAAGACGGAATTCCGTTTCGAAATATCGATTTGGAATTTTCGAAGGCAGCAAATCCATACAAAATCAAGGATCAGACACGTATACACGTAGGTACTCTAAAGTTCTCCGTTCGAAGTTATTTTGTATGGATTTGCTGCGTTCGTAATTCCAAATCATTATTTCGAAACGGAATTCCGACTGTATGTGGCCGGGCTACTCAAGACTTATACTATACAGGGTGGTCCAGTAACAGGGGTCCAGTTTACAGGGGTTTTTTTTGTTGTGTATTGAAAGTTGTTATGTTCCGAAAGATAGAGAGCTAGAGTAAGTGAGAACGTGTATTTAATGTCAGTGATTGATGTAGGGATTCATTTTGTGAAGTTATTAAATATGGAGGCCTTGTCAGAGAGTACAACTTTGTGCCCTTTGGCGTCAAGACCCTCGGTCCGTGTGGTTCCAGTGCGCATAAGTTATTTGCGGAAATCGCGAAACGTCTAGTTGATGTAACTGGTGACCGAAAAGCTGGCGGCTTTCTTGCGCAACGCATCAGCATTGCAATTCAGCTAGGAAATGCCGCCAGCATCCTCGGTACAATGCCCTGAGGGCCTTTTTTAGGCTTAACTTAGTTTTAATTTAATTTAGTTAATGTTAATAATCATCTTGTAATTTGGTTATGTTTTGTTCAGGTATTTTTATTTTGCTATTGTCTATGTTCACTACATTGACAAAAGCAAAATAAAAACACATTCAAAATTATAACATATGCTTTCAAAATTCAAAATTCTTTGTCTACTAGACATTCTTTTTGCATTCATTTTTATACATTATAATCAAAATGATCAATGTCTTCTTTTACTTCATCGTCGTCAATTTCTGTTTTTTGCTTTTTTTTCCGATGACATTGATATAATTTCTTCTTGCACTTCTGCATCATGTGTCCTTCCTTTATTTCTTCCATATTATTTTGTGTAAGCCTGTTAGCTAGATTTTATTTGTTTTCTCTTCGTTTTCTTTTTATTTCAAATAGGCACATAACAATAGCACGACTTATAGGTACATTCAGGATCTCATATTGGAATTTAAACCACAGCCCAAAGGGGGGACCTTTGGGCTGTGGTTTAAATTCCAATATGAAGGACACGGTGGAGGTTTGCCCGGTTTGGCAGAGCACCGCCGTGTCCCCGTGGAGGCGATCGGTGGCAGAGATCTCTCGCGTCCGGCCCTGGTTAAGGCCATGGTACGAAGCGAGATGGCATGGGCAGCCATCACCTCCTTTTCCGAAGCAGTAATGCTCGCGAAGGAGGAGGCGGGACGGTTGAGGGAAAGGCAAATTTCGCGCCCTCTCACCCCTAACCGCCGCAGGAGACGCTCTGGGCGTTGGGAATCCCGGGCGGATTGTGACAGGTATGTTCATATCTATTATTTTATGATTAATTATTTCAGAATACATTGACATAATATCGCCCTCATCTGTTGTCTGATACTAAGTTCTTTTCGGAATTCCGTTTCGAAATATCGATTCGGAATTTTCGAACGCAGCAAATCAATACAAAATTAAGAATCTATTACACACGTACAGTAGTTCTCTGTTCGAAATGTTCTCCGATTCAAAATTACGCATGGTAGTCTATGCGTGAATTTGTATGGATTTTCTGCGTTCGAAAATTCCTAATCGATATTTGGAAACGGAATTCCGGAACGGAACTCCGACTGTGTGTGGCCGGCCTATTTATTACCCTGTATTTAGCAGTCTGATTGTGATGAGTAATAATACAGGGTCAAATTACATTAGCTAGTGAAACTCCACGGACGTGATGGATATCTAAAAACACGACAAAATAAAAAACTGCTGGTAGTTTTTTTTTTTTCTTGAATTGTAAGTTGTTAAAATCTATTTTATAGTCTTGAGATATCGATACCATCACGTCTGTGAAGATTACACAAAAGAAACTGATTTTTAACATGATATTTTAAGAGGCCGACAACACCTAAAGCGCGTTCTCTGTCGGACTGCATAGAAAAGAAGAGAAGCGCGATAACACAACGCTGGTAGTTTATTGCAAAATATGAAGCAATTATCGATTTACAAAAAAAACTATAGATTGTATAAAAAAATAAAACACTATTATGCTGATATGGAATAATCTGACAAAAAATCAGAATGATTTCATGTACATATTAGTATGGTTTTTAATCGATAAAATATTTTTTTAGCGGTATCTTCTTGATTTTTTTCTATCGTATCAAATTAGTTATATTATGTTTTCAACACACTATCTACCTTGCATATTATATCCTTAAGAATATCATATATTTTTCTGATTTTGTTTACTGCAGTGGTTCATATACTTTAAGGCATTATAAAACTTATAAAAATTGCGTTTAGGTCCTGTAGTCCCTTTAAGTGACTAAACTATCGACGATGGATGACTCCAAGAAAAAAACATCATTAAATTATTTTTGTTTTATCATGTTTAGATATCGATCCCACCCATCACGTCTGCGGAGTTCCGCCACCTAATATAATTTGACCCTGTATAATGGCCCCATTATAATGGCATCACTTTTACAACCCGATGAGATATTTTACGTTGCTTCTCCGACAGCACGGATCATCTTTCTCATCGGACAATCAGGTGATCAGCCTGCAACGTCCTTTTTTTTTTTTTTTGTTGTTGCCGGGGTGGAAAATCCTCATGGATGTCCTCCGCCCTGGGGTAGGCGGAAGGGTCTGTCAGACTCTTACTGACTAAAAACCACCCCGGTGTTCCCGTCCCACACTTGCACCGGGGATCATGGGATCTAATGCGACTTCCACGATCCCCAGCTAGTGCCGGCCCGCCTCTGCGGGCCACCTCAAGTCTGGGGGGGGGTGAGGTGTTTAAACCCCCCCCGCGACGTCTGAAAGGGGCGCGCGTGGAACACTACGCCCCCCCGACCACGATGTGTGATCCTGGCGGCGGCGCCCGCCGGGGGCCATGAAAGATCATGGCCTCCGACTTGTTGAGGGCAACCTCCAGGCCCAGGCGCCGTATGCGGCTCACCACCTGTGAGACCGCAGCCGTCGCCAGCAACGCTGCCTCCCTGTACGAGCTCCCCCGGGCCGTGACCAGTGTGTCGTCTGCATAACACGTCAGGTCCACGCCCGGCTGGAGCTCGCCGCGCAGCACCCAGTCGTACCCGATGTTCCACAGGAGCGGGCCCACGACCGAGCCCTGTGGAACACCGCACGACATGCGGCGCTGGCTTCCTCCATCACGTCCCGTGTAGGTGACACACCTCTCTGCTAAATAAGCCCCAACTATGCGGCGGAGGTAGGAAGGCACCCGATGATAACGCAGTGCCTCCCTAATACAGCTCCAGGGCAGGATGTTGAAGGCGTTGGAGATGTCCAAGGACACCGCCAACATCACCCCGCCCCGGGACACAGCTTCCTCCGCCAGGACTCTCACCCGCGATATAGCGTGGATGGTGGAGCGCCCGTGCCGAAAGCCGAACTGGCTCTCGGCCAGGTCAGGCCCCTCTCCGCACAAGTGGCTGACGAGGCGGGCAGCGATTATACGCTCAAACATCTTACCCACCTCGTCTAGCAGCACTATGGGCCTGTACGCGGACGGTGAGTCCGCAGGGCGCCCCGCCTTCCTGAGCAGGACCAGACGACCAGATTTCCACAAAGTGGGAAACTGGCCCTGCTCAAGGCACACTGTGTAGAGTCCTGTCAAGTGGGGCTCTAGCTCCTTCAGAGCGAGGGCTAACGCTTGGCCGTGGATCCCGTCGGGCCCCGGAGCCACGTTCTTGGCCCGGAGCCGCACCACGGCTGCCCTCATCTCTGCTTGTGTCACCTCTGGGACGTTGATGGCGTTCTCATCTTCCTCTGCAGGCTCTGCGGCTGTGGGCAAAGCCATCGGCGGCGGAGTATGCTCCGCTCTTGCCGGAAAAAGGGCTGCGACTACCTCCTCCAGCAGCTCAGGTTGGAGACTCTCCGTGAGTGGAGGCGCTGCGGCTCGAAGTTTCCCTCGAACCGCACGATAAGGGCGCCCCCACGGATCCGCGTCGAGAGTCTCCAACATCTCCTCCCTGGCTCGCGTTCTCGATTCACCGATGGCCAGCCACAGGGCCTGCTTCGCCGCGCGGTACACCTCATACAGCGCGGCTGCTTCGTCAGGGACCCGACGACGTCTCCTCCGGTATCGAGTGTACTGGCGTCTGACCGCTACGCAGTCGACACGTAATTGTGCGATCTCGGCAGACCACCAGTACACCTGGCGCCTTGCTGGGTGGTTGCTGACGCGGGGCATGGACGCGTCGCAGATTTGCGTCATCGCCCCGCGGAACCACAGCGCCTCCTCTTCGACGTCGACGGATCCGTTCGTCGCCGACTCCCGAATCCAGGCCTGGATGATAGCGGCCTCCTCGAGAAGTTCCCTGTCGATGCGCTTACGCGCCCAGCGCGGACCATCCCTTCGCGGGGCCGATGGACTACGGCTGCCGGTGGTCTGGGCGGAGACGTCGAATCGGATGTATCGGTGATCCGACAAAGTCTCCACCTCCACGGCGACATGCCAGTCGTGGACACGGCTCGCGACAGCAGGGCTAGCGAACGAGACGTCCACTACAGACCCACCCCGCTGCCGCACGCACGTGTAGACCGAGCCTCGATTGAGGATGGTCAAGCCTGTCGTGACTGCCCATTCCTCCAGCGCCTCACCCTTAGCATCGGTCACCGGAGATCCCCACGCCGCAGACTTGGCGTTGAGATCCCCGAGCAACAGCACCGGGCGAGGGTGGAACTGGCCCACGACGGCACCCAACTCGACAAGGAACCCCTCGAAGTTGGCGAGACTCTTGTTGGGCGAGAAGTACGCCCCGACCGTGACAATTCCGTCCACGAGGGCGGCCACCCAGCCGTGTCCTCGGGAGGGATTGCCAAGAGTCCCGCCAATGATGGCCACCAAACCGTCTAGGTCCCCTGCCCAGTTATCACGGGGGGGGACAAAATACGGTTCAGCGACCACAGCCACATGGATCGACCACTCCGCCATGCTCTGGAGCAATAGATCCTGAGCTCTGGCAGAGTGGTTGATATTTGCCTGGAGGAAATGCGATTGTGCCATCACTGGCATTGCATGTCCTCGGCATCTCCTCCTTCCCTGGTTCGGGAGTCAGCTGCTGGGCTGCCAGGCAGTGGGAGAGGCACAGGTACTCCGAAATCCCTGGTTCTCTTGGCAACTTTCTTGGGTGCCTTGCAGGCTTTCCCGCCAAGTCTGTGTTCCGCAGGCCTTCCTGCAGCTGCGCAGACTGCAGTTTGGTGCCGCGGAGCACTGGGCCGACTTGTGGCCGGGCTGACCGCAGCGATAACATAAATCACTGCGATCTATTTGTGCAGTGCACTGTGCCCGGACATGCCCCTTTTCCAGGCACCTGAAGCACTGCACAGCCCTTGGTGCCAAGAGTTTGACCTTGGCAGACACCCATCCCACTAGCAACCGACTGCCGTCTGCAACCTTGTTTGCAGCAGCTACCGGGCACTGCACCCAAATCGTGCCAAGCCCGGGTGCGCTGCAGCGGATTTCTCCCGCCTTCACGGCTTCGGGCAGACACCCGCCGTATTTGGCGATGGCCGCCACTACTTCCTTCGGGGTCGCGGAGTCGTCCAGCCCTTCTATGCGCAGTTCAGCTGTTTTAGTGGGCCTGGACACGCGGGCATCCTCCGGGTTGAGGACTTCTCGGAGTTTGGCGGCCAGACTGTCTGCCCTCTCCTTCCTCAAAGCACCCGACAACTCAAACACCTTGGCACCCGTAGCTGACGTTCTAAAGCCGAAGCCAGCGGGGGTGCCAAGTTCGCTGAGTTTGAGCTTATCCTTCATTCTGTCCAGGACCGACTTGTATGTGACTCCCCTTTTTGAGGCTTCGGGCTGCAGCGTAATCACTACAGCCTCGGAGCGTGGAGTCATGGCCCTGGGCGGCTTCGTGCTCTTTTTCGTTGCCGGGCCTTTGGGAAGCGCTGGCAGCGTCTTCTTCTTGTGGCCCTTTTTGACCACTGTCGTCCAGGCCTCCTGGATGGGAGGCGCGGTCGCCGGCACGGTTGAGTGGGAAGATGGTGCGGCCGCACTCACCGCGGGCTTCTTGGACCTCTCCGTGGGCTTTTTGGCCCCCTCCGTAGGTTTCTTGGCCACCTGCACGGGCTTCGGCCTGGCGGCATCTTCCCTCCTCCGCTTATCTGCCGCAAGCGGCGGTCGGAGGATTTCGGCCGGGGGAAGTCGCGACTCTATGGCCTGCAATCGGGCATCCAATCGGGCATCCACCATGCCCCCACATTGCACCATGCATATTCTGGCCACCTTCTCTATTTCATGGTCCGCAAAAGGTGCAGGGGTCGACGAAGGCGCGACCGGAGTGGGGCCAGTGGCAGCGGGAGCTGTTCTCTGAGCGGCAAACTCCCGCTTGAGGTCCTCCAGCTCGGACCGGAGACGGCTATTTTCCTCCCATAACTTCGACGTCTCCTCCGTGCTCGTGCGACTAAGGAGGACCTGCACTGCCTCCTTAATGTCGTCAGCCGCCTCCTTCAAGGCACGCGTGAATGTGCCCTTCAGGTTGCCCGATTTGGTGGCAACCTTCAGGACGACATCCACGCCGTCCAAAACTTGGCGACCGAGCGCCACCGCCGATGGCCTCTCCCCGGCAGTCATCCGGGCTGAGCGCCGCTCCCGCGCCTGGCGAGCCAGCTCGCTGATCTCGTCAGCCACTACCGCCTTGCGTTGCGCACGCTTAGCGGCATTCGCCTCCGCCTTATTAGATCCCAGCAAGATGCCCTCACTGGGGTCCACGATCGCGGGACTGGGATCGCTCCCCACGCTCTTGACGCCCTCCTCTAGAGCCGGCGTATCGGGTCGGGAAACCGACGAGAATCGACCCCGTACGTCGCGCTCCGGCAAGCGAGCAGGAGCTCCACTCACCACCGCACGACCTCGCCCGCATCTCCCTGTTCGCACTTTAGCGGCCGGCAGGCTCTCCTCACTAGAAGAGCCTGACAGCCCCGCGCGCTTCTTCTTCCGTGAGCTTCTTTTCCAGAATCGCCCACCCACCTCCTCTTCAGTTTGCAGGCGCTTTGAGCCTAAGCTCGCCACGCTCGCCAAACTCGTCCTTCCGGACGCGGTGTCAGAATCTGACACCGCACCCATGTGCTCGATCAAAACGATCGGCACCTTCTCCGCCTGTTTTTTTTCAATATTTGTTTTTTTATTTTCCATATAGTACCCACGAGAGCCTGCAACGTCCTAGCCCAACAAGAAGCGACACCTAAAGCTGCTGTTCCACTAGACCATGGAGGCAGTTGATTGTGATGAGTAGGCAGTACTTACTCGACATCCAACCGAGAAGTGGTATCATCCAGTTCTTGAGTTGCAATTTGCTTGCGCGCCAATCTAAAATATAAAAAAAAAACATTGGAATACAATTGGCATCACAGCTGACCCTATTTTGTAGGTACTATAATTACTCTGTGGCCTTCCGTAAGCCTCAGGTAATGTGATTCGGTAAACCAATAAATAATAAATTCACTAGAAATATATTTATTTTTATCGTTATTTATTTATTTATTTAGGTACTTATAAAAGTACCTACCTAAATAATAAAGTATTTAAGCGTCTTTGTGCTATATTCTGCATATTCTGCAGTAAGTGCTTTCGACGAGCAGCTTTCCATCTCTTCCCACTATTATCTTTATTTCATATTTTTATTTTCACGGAACCAAAAAGTAAAAGTTCCACTGCGGAAAAAAGTGACACACGTTCTCAATAATGTTCCGAAGAACACTGGCGCGGTGCGGGCGGCAAGGAAATGAGCAAGCGTATGTCGTAAAAATGCAAATAAATCGTATAAAATTAAATATTAACTATTTAATAATAAATAGTCCATCACTGGATGCAGTTTGGCATTCGAAATTGTATGATATAGTTTTAATTATAATTATAATTGTAAAATGCTTTTAAAAATAATTAAGAGGTGTGTTTTTTTTACGTATTAGTATATTATGTTTAATTGTGTTTTGAGTTCAATCACTGTATGCAAAAAAATATTGAAAATATCATATTTTTTTCCCAAAATTATTTATGGTTTAAGAGATACACTGCTTTAAAAACCACTTTTTTGACCGTTTTCAAGAAATCTCCGCCTTAAAGTCCGATACGGAGTTTAGAAGAACAATACATTATAATATGTAACTATAGAGTCTGCCTCATTGGTCTAGTGGTTGCAAGCATGAGGTCCTGGGTTCCATTCCCGGGTCGGGCAAAGTGTTATTGGGTTTTTCTATCTGGAATTTCTCAGTATCAACCTGAAGTCTGGATTTGTGCATGGCCATAGGCTCGCCCCCTATTACATGGGACTTAAACATAACTGGCGAAATGTGGGTGTACTACAGGTACACCTCTGCCCAACCCATCGGGGAAACAAGGCGTGATGTTATGTATGTATGTATGTAAGCAACAAAAGAGCATTCATGCTTATTCGAAAAATGAAGCTATAAAGACTTACGAAGGCCTAATAGTTTGAGAGTAAATGCGGCTTTGGTCAGAGCGTTTCCTATAACCATTATATAGTTAAACCATTTCCTCAGGGAACAATCTGTTAGTCAGAAAACAGTCTAAGATCACCAGAGGGGCACTTCCCGTATTTTAAGGGCAGATATCACCAGTGAAACAGAACGCGATCGGTACAGTCACCAGCATCGGTACAGTTTAAAATCATTCGGAGAAATATAACCTGTTGTGTTGTTGACTGTACACCTAAACTGCGTTCTAGCTGTCAATATTCACAAACAATGATGACACTGACAGCACTTGAATGTGTTGATCGCGTTCAGTTTTTCATTGGAGAAGTTGGCACTATGAAAGTTTAATCAAATGTCAGTCTCAATCTGTCAAAAAAAACTTCTAATTAACATAGGTTAATTAGAAGTTTCTTTATTTAATTTAATTAACATAGGTTAATTAGAACTTCTCCAATGAAAAACTGAACGCGATCAATACATTCAAGTTAAACCATTTCATTCATCATCATTTCATTCTTTTGACATTGATTGTCACTGAGATTGCAACTTGAATTTGGACGTTTGTACAAGAATTGGGCTTCAGTAATCATATTCAGCCTATAATGTTACCACTGCTGGGACACAGGCCTCCTCTCTTCAAGAAGGAGCGTGCTGTAATCCACCACGCGGGCCCAGTGCGGGTTGGTAGATGTCACATGTTGTCGATTTTTTGGTTCTAGGACATGCCGTGTACCGTCGCGTTCCCAAATGACGGTAGGTGGGGTTCACATCGGCGTCACGATGAAATACCTGAGACTTGTCCTCAACAGCCGGTGGAACATCGTCGAGCATTTCCGACGTTTGGCTCCCAGACTGAACGGGCCGGGGCTGCCTTGTAGCGGCTCCTTCCCATCCTCCTGCCGGAGGCTCTACGTGGGGGTCGTGCAGTCCATGGCCCTTTACGGGGCACCGGCGAGGGCACGTTCTTTGGCGCAGTGGCCAACCCGCCGGTTGAACGCGTCCCAAAGGGTCATGGCCATCCGGCTGGTCCGGGGATACCGGTCTCCGGTGTGCCAGCGAGCCTCCTTGTCGGATTGCCACCATGGGATCTGGAGGCAAAAGTCCTCACCCACATATGGGAGTAGCGCGAGGAAGCAAAACGCCGAGGTGTAACTCCACTGTCGCGAGGAATCACGGCACAGTGGACAGAGTTCCATCGGGATCTCATGGCGATATTGCGAGTGCAATTATAGCCCAGCACTGGGGGCACGCCACGATTGCGGAGATAAGTCCCCTCTTTGACGAATGGCTAGAGAGGCGCCATGGCATCTTCACCTTCCACCTGACGCAGGTCCTCACCGGACACTGCTGCTTTGGGAGGATCCTGTGTCGGATAAGGAGGGAGGAAACGCCCAGGTGTCGGCACTGTGTGGATCGCCCGGAGGACACGGTGAAGCATACGGTTGAGGTCTGCCTGGTTTGGGCAGAGCACTGCCGTGTCCTCGTGGAGGCGATCAGCGGCGTAGATCTCACGCGTCCGGCCCTGGTCCAGGCCATGGTACGGAGCGAGAGAGCATGGGAAGCCGTCACCTCCTTTTGCGAAACAGTAATACTCGCGAAGGAGGAGGCGGAACAGGTAAGGGAGAGGCAAAATTCGCGCCCTCACACCCCTAGCCGCCGCAGGTGAGCCCTGGGCATCGGGAATCCCAGGTCGATTCCCGGCCACCGTAGGCGCGGGCTTGCAGACGGTGAGCAATGGGTAGCTCACCGTCCGATAAGGCCCAGGTCGACGGCGCGTTGTGTTCCACGCGCGCCTCAAAGAGATGTTAGCACAAGTGTAGGGATCTGCTAGGGGTGATGCCTGCCGGGGTCGCGGGAAAGTTCAAAAGGGATACTGTGGTTTCTGGCAACATACAACAGGCAACGGAAGGAACACGGGTGGGTTTTAGTCAGTAAGAGTCTGACACACCCTCAGAATTTCAAACTAAAACTTAAAAAAATGTTTTCCTTCACTGTTTTGACAGCAAAACAATTAGGTACATTAAAATTTTCGCATTGCCAACAGGTAGGTACAACAGGTAGGTAGGAACTTGTCACCAGCACTCTAATTGCGTAACACACTTTCAATTATAATCTGAATGATTTTGAAGGATATTGCTAAACAACGTTGGGCCCTATCAGAATACCAGCGCTGCGGTATTTATTTTTTAAGTATCGCAGCATTATGCTGAGATAAGAGCCTTTTCGGCGTCGCACAAGTCGTTTTTATTTATTTTCTTTGTTGTTTTTTGTTTTTAATCGAACATGTAAATTTTGTTAGTTTTAAATGCTCCTTTTTTACCCGACTGCCCCAGAAGGAGGGTAATGTTTTTCGAGAGTATGTATGTATGTATGTCTATTTTTTTGGCACGCTCTGTAGCCTAAACGGCTTGATGGATTTTAACTTAAGAGGTGTCGTTAGATTCGTCTTAATTGTGGAAGTGACATAGGCTCTATAATATTTATATATTGATTCTGTAAAAAAACAAGCTTTATAATCTATAGAATTTTGGTATCGCAGGCACAAACCAATAGCCTGAAATATGGTGTAACTTATGTTTGGCCCCGCCTGTGATACCAAAATTCTATAGATTATAAAGCTTATTTTTTTCTTTTCAGTTATGTGTTTTAGCAGTCGCGTTTTTTGTGTTTTAAATATTAATTTTTTACTTTTTGTATTTCTTGTGCGTGTCTCAAATAAAATATTTTTCTTTCTTTCAAAGTAAATAACACAATGAATGTAATTGAACTGTCAAAATGAAACCCATTGTGATAACTTGTTACGCAATTACCCCGCTGGTAGCTAAAAAGCAATTCCTTAACCCTTCGACCCTCGGAAATATTTTCTAAGCAATCCAGAACTTACTAAGTTTCACAGACTAACAAAACAGTTGAAAAGTTAGAAACTTTCCTTCAAAACATAGGTACGAGGTCTGAATTCTGTGTAACTTCATGAATTCTTCACAAATGCTTGCTTCAACGGTCTGTTTTCAAAGCATATTTTCTATTGTTTGGCGCACAAGGCACCGTGTGTTTCCGTTAGATGTCTGTTAGCCTCTACCTATTCTGTTAGAACTCTGGCATTGATGTTAAAATGCAGTGTGAATTTAAACAGATTTTTTAGATTTTCCCTGAATTGTAACCATTTGTTTGGTCTTCACATAGTGACTGTTTGTGGTGTGATTTGTATTTCTAACCCCGTTTACACCTACATAAATATACAGGTCAAATTTAATTTGGTAGCGCAACTCCGCAACCGTGATAGGATTCGATATTTTATCAAAACCCGATAAAACAAAGAAAAAAAAAGATTCAATTTTTTTTTCTGGGGTTGATGACCAATGGTAGTGAAGTTACTTCAAGTGGTTGAAAAAATCTGTTTCTTTTTTGTTTACCCTCGTACCCAACACGTCGATTTTGAAACTGATATTTCAATTAAGTCGCTGAGCAAAAAAAGATTATCAGTTTTTTTTACGTTTTATCTTATTTTAATATCGATATCATCACGTCTGCGGAACTTCGCTTGCTAATTTATTTTATCTTGTATATGTTTTGATACTTGTTTGTCCAAAAACATGCCGCGTATAAAACAAGCACGGAAACATGTATAAAATATGTATAATATACTAGCTGCACCCCGTGGTTTCACCCGCATGAGTCTCAATCCCGTGGGAATATCGGAATAAAAAGTATTATACAAGGTGTTGTTCTGGACCTGCAAAACATTTTAGGAGGTAATTATGTTAGTGATTCTCGACCCGAATCAATGAAAAAAAAAATAAAAAAAAAATTGAAAAAAAAAATAAAAAGAAAAGATAAAATTTCAAAATCTAAAATAAAAAGTATTATTGATTATTGACTCGGTATCGTATTGTTATACGATTATTTACGAGTTTCATAACAACCTCCTGAAATGTTTTGCAGGTTCAAAACAACACCTTGTATGTCCTAATTCAGGTCATGGTCTACCCATGGGCTAAATTTCAACCAAATCCGTTCAGCCGTTTTAGCGTGATGCCGTGAAAAAGGGAAATAGGGATTTTATTATATAGATTATGTCCTTTTGACTCACATTTTTGACAAGTTTTGTATAGATACAACTACTGAGGAGAGTGAGAGACAGTCCCAACAGTATCCTAACTGTAGCGGAGAGTTTCAGCTCTCTAATTGTACAGCAGTTTGCGCGGAGGGTTATTGGTAGGTACCTACTAACACTAGATAGAACTCGTAAGTTGTTTTAAGTTTATGTTACTCTATGGACTAAAGAGTCTAAAAATAATCAATAAATAATAAATGATTTATTTATTCAGTCGTTTTAGGTGCAAACGATTACCGAAAACATTAGATACAACATGAAGAATATAATTGTTTAATACCTTGGTGTAAACGCGGGGTAAACGCACTGAACGAGACAGAATTGCCGGCAGGCTTAGCACGAGCACCATTTTGTCTACAGAAGAATAGACAAAAATGACGTCCCGTGTAGAAAGTACGACGGCAGCAAAGTAGAAAGAGTCAACTGCACTTTTTACGAAATTCACTCTTTTACATAATTCGACTCAGAATTCTTTGTGTTGTCATAGGATTATTTTCTCTTGTGTCAGTCTCAATTTTTACTGATAGTCACGTATATAAAGACAACTACAACATTTTTTCTCAAAGTGCACCAGTTTAACCATTTCCTTGGCCCTACTAAATGATAGGAGAATATACCTTTGTTCTTCTATTAATTATCACAGTTTTGCGTTCCAAACGCTCTCCTGTCAAATCACGATTTTGTAGATAACCGCATATACCTTGTGGCCGTCGAGTAAAAACAATGCAAATTGTCTTCACTACCTTAGACAACTGTCAGTTGTCAGTGTGATTTTGACAGTTTGGGATAGAAAACTTTCTTCTGAAATCTATTTAAATATAAATGAATCCCTATTTCCCTTGGTCACGGCATCACGCTAAAACAGCTGAACAGATTTGGATGAAATTTGGCACATGGGTAGATCGTGACCTGAATTAGGTGATTAGATCTTTTTATTCCGATATTCCCACGGGATCGAGACTAATGAGGGTGAAACATCGGGGCGCAGCTAGTAGTCTACATAACAAAGGACCTAGACAAAGATCGTTAGAAACGAAAGACAAAATGACAGATTGCAGAAGGATTTCTACGGTGCGATGTCAAAAATGGAGAAATGAAATGTCACTTTGTATAGAAAGAGCCATGTCTATTCTTCGTAGAAATAGAAAGCGTCATACTAAGCCTGCTGGTGGGCAAATGTAGTTTTTTAATGTGAAAGTAATAGACTGGGCGCAGACCTAGTCAAAACAGTTTTGTTTATTTATTGATAATAAAACACTGTATTAATGTAGCGACATTTTTTGCGATGTGACTTAAGGTAGCCTTGAGGTCGAGGTCTGCGTACGGCCTAAGGTGTTATAAGGTCTTTTTTTTTGGGTGGGAAATCATCAAATAACTTCTCCCGCTCTGGGTGGAGCGGGAGGGTGTGTCAGTGATCCTCGTAGGTCTTGACAATCTCAAAAGTAAACAAGTTTTTGATGTGTAACATCTTTCCCCTCGTTTTCTGTGGGAGTGATTTCGTGAAAAGGGACGGAAGTGTGTTACAGGAAGTTACAGTTTGAGCATGGAATAAGTAAGTACAGTGCTTCTATTTTCTTAATATCTCTCAGCAAACTTCGTGTTTCGTCAGTCGTCGGATTTCTATCAGCTGCAAAGGGCAACTGATAGATAATTCAGAAGTTCCTACTCCGTTCTGAATTCAAATTATTATAAATGATAATTCTAATAATTGATGGACGTTGGAATTCGCATTCGTGTGTATTCCATAATGTGATGATTGCCCGAGACATAAAAAAATATGAGGACTGTACTTTTTAATAGCATGGAAATAGTAAGTGCTTTATAATGGAATAAGTGTACTCATGGAATTAGTAAGTACTGTGTAGATTGTAAGTAGAGAGGGTCGAATTTCGACCAGTGGGCAACCACTAGTAATGAATAATAATTAGAATCGGTATTTCAGTATTTATCTTTTTTACATTTTGAGGTTAATTTCTGTCGCAGCTCAGTTGCTTATTACCAAGGTGAGATGTCAGAAGTTACACATCATATGTAACTACTGTAAGGCTCGCTCATTTTTTTTAAATGAGTTTGTAAGTCATTCTGTAACTTAGCTATTGCTAATTTACAATATTACTCTTCAAGTAATTTACGAAATTAATCTCACCCGTGCTTTGCTAATAAAATAACATTTCCTACTTCCGCTACCCTTAATTTTATTAAAACATTATTAGGAACATTTAGGTACTTTTAAGTAAAATCTTCTTAAGTACATTAATAATGTCAGAGTATGTAATAATGAACAAGGGAGTCGGAAACTTGGATCGATGACACTTTCTTATGTAAATTGGATTTTGACTACCTTCACGTTTACGTAATTTTGATAAACGGGTTAAATTATGTTGAAGGACATGATTGGGTTATAATAGTGGTGATTATGAACTGTTGGGAGGTAACTTTCTGAAACTGAAATCAGTAGGGTAGGTAAATACAAAAACAGTTGCGTTAGATCAATATTCTTACGAGATTCCAGGAGCCCCCAGCAGTCGGTCCAGTGATGTTTGACTATTCTTGAACGATAATAGGACTTCTTCGTGCTTGTGTTTAATTATGCAATTATACAAGGTGTCGTTTTGCATCTTCGTCAAATTTCAGGAGGCTGCTATGAAAGACTATGTATGATCAAATAAAATTACGATACCTGCTCAATAATTAATACATACTTATTTTTATTGTTATTTAGGTTTGAAAGTATTTTAGAATACACCACTTTCACAGAACAGAATCACCCGTTCCGTATGCGGTAGTGTGTGTGTGTGTAAAAGGGCAGTTACAGTGCGGTATTATACGGGCCGCGTTTTAACATGCGTGTCCCACACATGCCGATTTCCGAAAATAAGAAGAAAAAATACCTACTTATTTAATTGATTCGTGTCGAGAATTGTAGGTTTTTAGCAATTAATAAATTGGTAATTTTATATTATAGTATATTTATTAGCAAGTACAATCACGTTGTTACAGTTTTATAACACACCTAGCGCCACTGAAGTAAACGGATGAAAACTAAACTAATTAGAGTGCGTTCCATTTCTATCACCCACCCCAGAACGCAATCCCATATTTAATACACAAAACAGATGTTTATCTATAGTTACACCTTTAGTTAACACATCAGAAACATTATCTTTACCTTTTACATAACAAAATTTTAATCTTAAATTATTTACATGTTCCTTTAAAAAATGATGTCTAATGTCTATATGTTTAGACCTCGGTAGGTAACAATCATTAGCAGTGAGTTTTATAGCACTTTGGTTATCGCTGTAGATGACTAGAGTGTGGTCGCGTTGTCCGCCAAGCTCCCTTTGCAGTTGCTGCAGCCACAGCGCCTCCTGCGCCGCCGCTGACATGGCCATGTACTCTGCCTCTGCTGTGGATAGGGCCACGGTCTGTTGTTTCCGGGAACCCCATGACACTGCACCACCCTGTAAAATAAAGATATATCCCGTGCACGATTTACGGTCACGGGTGTCACTCGCCCAATCTGCATCACAATACCCTGTGACGTTATCTTGACCATCCTTGGTATAAGTAAGTTTATAATGTTTAGTCCCTTGTATATATCTCATTACCCTTTTCACGGCAGTCCAATGCTCACATGTAGGTTCCTTATTATATCGACTGAGGGCATTCACTGCGTATGAGATGTCTGGTCTTGTTCCTTGCGCTATATATAATAAGCAACCTATGGCATGCTGATAAGGGCAATCATATGGAACTTCATTGCTGTTATCAAATTTTAAACCAACTTCTATGGGTGTTTTTGCAGGTTTACAATTTTCCATGTTGAATCTTAACAGTATTTCATTTATATACTTTTCCTGGTCTAATGTAATTGCATCCTTTTCTCTATTTATGTTTAAGCCCACACATTGTTTCGCTTGACCAAGATCTTTCATTTTTAATTTTAAACATAAATTTTTCTTTAATTCTTCAGTTATTTCTAATTGAGAGCTGAAAATTATTATATCATCTACCCAAACTGCAATATAAATTCCTTTATTGACATCAAAATAAATACAGGCATCAGTCTTTGATTGCTCTATGCCCATTTCTTTCAACACATTGCTTAACTTAGTATTCCACAATCTGCTTGCCTGTTTAAGCCCATAAATGGACTTAAGTAAGTGACATACTTGGCCTCCTATCTTATACATCTCTGGCTGTATCATGTATATATCTGTATCTATTTTTCCTTGAAGAAATGCTGATACAGCATCCATTTGCTCAATGTGCAAATTGTTCTGTGCTGCTAGAGCAAACAAATAACGAATAGAGGTGTATCTTACTACTGGAGAATAGACTTCTTGATAATCAATCCCCCCTTTTTGAGCGTATCCTTTTATGAATAGCCTTGCCTTGTATCGAATTATATTTCCCTGTTGGTCGGTTTTTGTTTTAAATATCCATTTGCTTGGTAAAACCTTTTTATTACTGGGAAGGTCAACAAGCTGCCAAGTTTTATTTTCCATTAGAGAGTTATATTCCTCATCCATTGCTTTCTTCCACTCACTAGCATGTGAGGACGACAGGGCCTCCTCCACACTTTGTGGATCTGATACACTTGTGTATAGACAAAGCAATCCCATTTTGTCTTTATGAATCTTATTGCGTGGCCTCAGTGTCACATTACTTGCCTGTTGGTTATGTAGTGATAATGATTTCGGGGGCTGATAACTATCATCAAGGTCAGCTGAGTCAGTTTCATACTCACTAGAATTTTCATCCTCGGATCCTTTCAAAATAGGTTCAGTAATTGATCCACTTGACTGAGGAATGATAACAGATTCTTTCAGTTGCTTAATTTGTTCTGAAATAGCATGGTCTTGTAACTTAACTGACTCATCTTCAATTGGTCTGGCTGAAATTGAACACTCGTTAGCTTGATTGATATTTTCAAAGAAAATAACATCCCTGCTCTTTATGACTTGTTGAGTTATGGGATCCAAAATGCGATACCCTTTGGTGGTATCACAATAGCCTACAAATATCATCTTCTTTGATTTCTTGTCCCATTTTAAACGTTTTTCCTTTGGTATGTGAACCATTACCTTTGATCCAAATATCCTTATATGGTTCAGTCTGGGTTCCTTTCCTGTCCACATTTTATATGGAGTAGTATTTCCCAGTACTTTAGTTGGTGATCTGTTGACAATATAAGCAGCTGTGGCTACAGCTTCAGCCCAAACTGGTTTCTCTTAATTTGCATAAAATATCATGCACCTTGCCTTTTCCACTAGCGTGCGATTCATACGTTCTGCAAGGCCATTTTGCTGTGGGGTATATGGAGTGGAAGTCTGATGAATAATGCCACATCTAGCCAAATATGAATCAAAATTAGAGTTGCAATACTCTTTGCCATTATCAGTTCTTATAGATTTAATTGTATGATTCAATTGATTCTCTACTTTCTTCTTATAGTCCTTGAAAATTTCTAATATATTCTGTTTATCTTTGAGAAAATAAATATGAACCATTCTCGAGTAATCATCGATGAAAGAAATAAAATATTTCATACCTCCATGAGATTTACTTTCCATAAATTAACTGCTAATCCAGGTACATGGAGAACATTTTTTATTTGAATTTTGTTTTGTTCGGAGATTTGAATACTGATGTCCCCAACACATTTCACAGACAATGGCTCCTTGTTGGCAACAGTGATGGTTTTAATTAATGGATCTCTTATATTATACATCAAATCTTTGTTGCTAACCATGTGCGCAGAGCACCCGCTGTCAATATACCATTTCTCACTTTGTTTACTTGAAAAGGCTGAAAAAGCAGCAACAAAACTTTCTTGTTTATTATTGTCTTTGGTCACTGTTTTATTTGCATGTTTACAGAACTTTCCTAAGTGTCCATAGCCATTACAATTATAACATCGGGGACCCTTTTTTTTTTCAGATGACTTTGGCTTCTGTTGGCTATTCTTATGATATTTTTTCTTATGATTAGAATAGAATGCACTGCTCGAAAATTCATTTTTTACTTCTTGAAGCAGTTTGGTTTTTATAAAGTCAGCACTAATTTTCGCACCCGAGTTTTCCAACCCCATAATCATTGGTTTATACTCATCAGATAAACCTGCCAGCATTAGTGTGCCAAGCCATTCGTCATTCACCTCGAAACCTATATTTCTCAGTTTGTGAGCAGCACTCATGATCCTGTTAACATAATCTTCTATACCGGCGCTTGATTCCAGTGAGGTATTGATCAATTCCTTCAACAAGTTTTCCCACTTTTCTAGTTAGCCCATTGTCGTCAAAGGCCTTATGAAGATTTTCCCACACCTCTTTGGCAGTTTTACACTCCTGAACATGAACATAGTTTTGAGTGTTTATCAGTAAAATAAGATTGGATTTGGCCTTGACGTCCTTCACTGGGTCGACTGTTTTTCCAGCACTATATTCGATGCAGTCCCACAAGTCCTCGTGCTCCAGATATGTTTTTATACAGAATCTCCATGTCGAGAAATTCTCTCGTCCATTCAACTTCTCGATATTGAACATACTTGAACTCATCTTCACAGATTTTCAACAGACGTGGTGCGGGAGCACGCCGGCTATATAACCTCACTTTTGAGTACTCAGTAATACTTCGGAATTACCCCGGATTTATTATTTGCAACTACGGAACCAACCACGCTCTGCTACCATGTAGGTTTTTAGCAATTAATAAATTGGTAATTTTATATTATAGTATATTTTATTGGCACGTACAATCACGTTGTTATAGTTTTATAACACACCTAGCGCCACTGAAGTAAACGGATGAAAACTAAACTAATTAGAGTGCGTTCCATTTCTATCAAGAATCATTAGCATAGTTACCTCCTTGAATTTGACGAGGATGCAAAACGACACCTTGTATACAAACTAGAAGAAGAATTGTCAAACTTTAGTGGCAGTGGGCAGGGCACATTGCTCGCAGAACAGATGGCCGATGGGGCCGAAAGGTTTTGGAGTGGCTGCCGCGTACCGGGAGACGTAGCGTCTCACTCAGGCCTCAGGCTTCCCACAAGGTGGACTGATGACCTTATGAAGACCGCAGGAATCCGCTGGATGTGGGAAGCACAGAACCGATCGAGGTGGCAGTGCTTGCCTATGTCTAGCAGCGGACGACTTTCAGCTGAAATGATGATAAAAAAATCTAAGTTTCGTTTACCCTTAAGGCGTCACTTTGCTCATAATTATCAACAACGTTTAGTATGAGACCAAACCTTTTTTTTTTTGTTGGGAAATTATGAAATAACTTCTCCCGCTCTGGTTGGAGCGAGAGGGTGTGTCAGACTCTTACTGAATAAAACCCACCCGTGTTTCTTCCGTTGCCTGTGTTTCCAGGGGCCTCGGTATCCCTTTCGGACTTTCCCGTGACCCAGACAGATGAGACCAAACCTAAGGAGCAATTTCTGTATTTTTAAGAACTTTCGCATTCTAATGTCAGTGTCAATCTGATAAAAAACCTGTCATTTACCTACATTTTTAATACGTTTTTGACATTTATTGTCACTCAGATGAGAGCGAGCGCCTTGAATTTGAACATTTTTTAAGTACGCGAAAGCTGTCCCATACATTCGTGTTCGTGTTTGTACAGCCCCGTTGGTCTCGTGGTCACAAGCGCGACTGCTGAGCGTGGGGTTCTGGGTTCGATTCTTGGGTCGGGCAAAGTGGTATTGGGTTTTTCCATTAGGAATTTCTCAGTAACAGCCCGGAGTCTGGAAGTTTGCGGTGTTACCCCCGTGCCTCGGATAGCACATTAAGCCGTTGGCCCTGCCACAGGAGACGCCCTGGGCGTCGGGAATCACGGGCGGATTTCCGGCCACCGTAGGCGCGGGCTTGCGGATGGTGAGCAATGGGTAGCTCGCAGTCCGATAAGAACCTAGCCCGGGTCGACGGCGCGTTGTTTTCTACGCGCGCCTCATAGAGATGTCAGCACAAGTGTAGGGGTCCACTTGGGCCGACGCCTGCCGGGGTCGCGTGGAAGTTCGAAAGGGATACCGAGGCCCCTGGCAATGGAAGGAATACGAGTGGGTTTTAGTCAGTAAGAGTCTGACTCACCCTCCCGCTCCGCCCAGAGCGGGAGAAGTTATTAGATAATTTTACACCAAAAAAAAACCAGTGTTCAAAGGGAGAAAGTAAGGTACTCTTTTCGCTGATAAGATTAAGTTATCTAAAATAAACAGTCATAAGAAGCATTAAAAGCTTTAAAGAAAGAAAGAAAGAAAGAAAACTAATTCATTTGACCCAGGTTATGGCACACAAAAACAAATAACAGAAAAACGTGCGACATCCAGCGTAGTCAATTCTGCAATCTTTGATAATTTACCACCCAAAAAAAATGCCGTTGGCCCTGCGCCTGATCCCTCTCCAGTCGTGTCGGATAGCCGTTCCATCAGAATATTAGCACACACACTTGTGCACTATAATATCTCACGCGCTGAAGGCTGGTCTCCGTTGAAATTGGTCTAAACTACTACATTCGTGTTCACATAAATATTGACGAAATGTACAAGACAGTTGGTTGGATAAGTTAGTTTAGGTGGAACACTCATTAGACCCATGTATATTGTTTAGCAGTTCAGGTTCAACATACTTTAAAAGGTTTTTCCTTAAAGTTCAACATACCTACATGTTAATACCTTAGTCACCTCACTTCTGGTTGGTGACCTAAGTGAGGTCGATGACAGGCCTTAGGCACTGTATGTCAGTGAAGGCGCACACTAGGCAATTTTGCGTCAGCTCCTAAGGCTGAGCGCGCACTGCGGTGTGGTGGAATGCGGTGAGTTAGTTCTGCCACACAGTAAAATAAACGTATTCACTGGTCCGCGCACTGGCGGTAAAAAAGGCACGTTTTTCCATTCGAGCTTCACTGATACATACAAAAATACGTAAAATCATAGATACAAAAATACATGCGGTAGACCCACCGCAAGTTTGCAGCGGGCGGCCTACTGTGAATAAACCGCATGCGTTTTTTTCACCGCAATGCGGGCACTTCTAAGACATTCCATACTTCACAGATTATGCGTCAGAAAAACGAACGGCGCTGCGCACTAGGCCTCAGTCATGGCTAGGGTTTCCGAACAGTCTCATTAACTCTTGTAGTGCCTTGAGAGCAGTGGTGGCCCAGTGGTAACGGCCGCGACTTACGAGTTGTAGGGCGTAGGTTCGAACCCGGACAGGCGCATTACTTTGTGTAAATTATTTCCTCACCACTGCTCTCAAAAACGGTGAAAGAAAACATCATGAAGAAAACATCGTGAGAAAAATTAGAACCAAAAATTCAAAAAAAGTGCCAACCCGCACTGGGCCCATGTGGTAGATTACGGCCCACTCCCTCTCACAGAGAGGAGGCCTGTGTCTCAGCAGTGGGAATGTTATAGGCTGATTATGTGTGTGTGTGCCTTGAGTACCCATATATTTATTCATAATAATATTTTAGCTAGCAGAATGCACACACTGTAACATAGGCGACGTTTTTTATTTTATTAAGGTAGATTTAGACCAAACTGGCGGATGCTTATAGGTTTCCATCGCCACTCTCCAAGAAATATTTTTGTTTCAACAGGAACAGGGAGATACTAAAATGTCAAGAATATTAATAAAATAATGCTCTTGCCCTTGTTCTGGTTATATATTTTCTGTCGCGATGTGCAATGTGACTGTCGCGATCCGTTTGGGAGACGATTACTAGCAACCAAGATTAAACGTATCAATTAAGAAATAAAACGAAGAGAAACCTGAACAGTTTTTATTAAGAAATAAACAAATATTATGTAATGGACAAACGTAATAAAGTCAGTAATAAAGTAAATATTAGTGTGAAAAATAATATTTTTTACTTTGAACCATGTACTTATCTGTCTGAAGTCTGGAGCGTCTACGGCAGAAAAGACAAAGCGCGGCCTAAATTAAATTACTCAACATTTTTCTTACAATATTTTTAGATTAAGTTTTAGTTATAAATTTTACTGTTTACTTAAGGTTCGCACAAAATAGGTCGGCGGTCCGTCATTTGGTGACTCCTGGTCTAGACCCATCTAGGAGAAATTAATAAAACAGTTATCTAGAACTGGTGATCAGCACTCTAATTGCGTAACACAGTTTGAATCACAATCCGAGAGTTTTGAAGCATATTGCTAATCTATTGCTTCTTAGGTTTGAAAAATTCGTCTGCTCAACAGCGTAACTAACGCAATGAACGTGGTTGAACTGTCAAAATGAAATGAATTACGATCAATTGTCATTTTATGTGTGTTTCGAATTGCCCCGCGATTGCTTGCTCAAACGTGGTCACAGTACCTGCATGTCGGTTCTGTAAAGATGAGAGTGAACTCGCGTTTAGTGAGCTGTCAGAATGAGTGACTGATGCTAGGGATTGACCAAGCTATAGCAATCACTGGGGCTGAAGAGATTCGACTTCGCGAGTGACGTGATCTTATAATTTCACCCAATTCTCGGAGCCGTAGCAACCACCCGCGCCAACGTGATTCGGCTAGGTGAAGTGAGTCGGTAAAAGCGATGCGCGAGCGTTTTGATCTTATCACTTCAGTAGATTCTCGTAACTATGGTCCGTCTTTTTTTTAGAAACTCCATAGAAATAGTAAATAATATGAAATTTTCAATAGAATTAGCATATATATTTTTTTTAAATCTCAATTAGGTATGTAAATGTAATGATTGGTGAATCCCTAGCACCAGCAGCACTATTCTGTAAAAATCTCACCGTGAATACTTAGGTAAGTGAAGTGAGCTTGAAATTAACTGCCAGAAAACTTGATGCTACGGAGTTACACTGTTGACAGCTGTTGTTTGTTGTTGCAGGCCGAAGATTTCACGTTGAGATTTTTGCAGAATTGATCTGCTTGTGGGATGACACTGACAGCTCACTCCACGCTCACTTCACCTAAGTTTTTACAGTGAGTTACAGAATAGCACTACTGATCAACTAGTGGCCACTACTAGTTGCTTGGTCTAGGCCACTCGTCACCATATTTGCGCCCTCACTTAAAGCTAAAATATAAAAGTATACATAGTAATATTATAGGGGTGTGTTAGCATTTTAATATAAAAAATGATTAATGTGCAAATTTCTCGACGGTTGGGGACCAAATTGGTTTTAATGAGATTTTTTTATATTATTCTTCAAAAAATGATATTGCTTTATTAGTCCGCTATGATATTGTTTGGACTTTCAAAGAATGAAAATTGGAGGACGAGGAAAACTTAGACAAACAAAATCACTACGTGCCTGCCTAAGGCACGTAGTGATTTTGTTTGTCTGATTTTTAATATTGTAGACAATCTCGATATTGGATGAAATGTTTGACGAATTCATTATTTGAAAATATTTGTATTTTGCTTAGCTGTGTTAAGACGCTGACAACACCTAAACCACGGTCACTGTCAGATTGCATAGAAAGGAAAGAGAAGCGCGATGGCACAACGCTTGTAATTTATTGCAAAATATGAAGCAATTATATATTTACTCAAAATCGAGTTGAGTAATCGAAAATAAAAAACAACCAAGTTCTGCATTTTAATAAAACGTTCTTGTTGCTAATTAAACACGTAACGTATGTTGATATTTAATACAGATATTTTTGATTAGAACTCAAGGTAAGAGGTTAGTTTAATGTTAGTTTGTATCGAGATTTTTTTTCAAAACGTGTTTTGGTAACAACCAAGTTCTGGGAAATATGTTCAAAATTAACATATATTTTTCCGCTACCACAAACTATACAGATTTGGCAATTTTTTTTCTTAAGAGAAACCTATTTTGGTCAATTGGGTCTTGTCAGCGCCTTAAGGATAAATCATTTTAAAAGCCGAATTCACGTGACCAGAGGGCTGGCCTATTTTTGGTCAAAGAATCAGCATCACCATACAACGTGGCAATGCTGCCAGCCATTAGGACACTTTTCCTGTTGACAGCGATGCGGACGACTTTTTTGATGCCGTATGATTCTTTCCCCTCCTTTTTAGGGTTCCGTATCCAATAACAAAAAAATGGAACCCTCAGGATCACTTGTATGTCAGTCTGTCACAGCCGATTGCGATTGCTCCGAATCTACGAGACCGATTAAGTTGAAATTAGGTACACATATGAATTTCTTCTTACCTCCGAGCACGCATGCTCTTGCGAATCTCCACTCAAGCCGGCCAATAAAGGCATGAATGAGGTGGGAGCACTGTTCCTCGTCAGTGTTCACTCCAGCCAGAGATGATCCATGGGATCTGGAGGCAAAAGTCCTCGCGCACGTATGGGAGTGGCGCGAGGAGGCGAAACGCCGGGGCGTAAGTCCGCTGCCGCGAGAAATCGCGGCACAGCGGACGGAGCTCCGGCGGGATCTCATGGCGTCATGGAAAGTACGGTTGTCGCAACCCAGTGCTGGGCACGCCACGATTTCGGCGATAAGTCTTCTCTTTGAGGAGTGGCTGGAGAGGCGCCACGGCGTCCTCACCTTTCGCCTGACGCAGGTCCTCACCGGACACGGCAGCTTCGGGAGGTTCCTGTGTCGGATAAGGCGGGAGGAAACGTCCGGGTGTCACCACTGTGTGGATCGCCCGGAGGACACGGTGGAGCATACGGTGGAGGTCTGCCCGGCTTGGGCAGAGCACCGCCGTGTCCTCGTGGAGGCGATCGGCGGCAGAGACCTCTCGCGTCCGGCCCTGGTTCAGGCCATGGTACGGAGCGAGAGGGCATGGGCAGCCGTCACCTCCTTCTGTGAAGCGGTAATGCTCGCGAAGGAGGAGGCGGGACGGTTGAGGGAAAGGCAAGTTTCGCGCCCTCTCACCCCTAGCCGCCGCAGGAGACGCCCAGGGCGTCGGGAATCCCGGGCGGATTTCCGGCCACCGTAGGCGCGGGCTTGCGGATGGTGAGCAATGGGTAGCTCACCGTCCGGTAAGGACCAGGCCCGGGTCGACGGCGCGTCGTATTCCACGCGCGCCTCAAAGAGATGTCGTCAGCACAAAGTAGGGGTCCACTAGGGCCGATGCCTGCCGGGGTCGCGGGAAGGTACTTATGGGTCACCGAGGCCCCCGCAACACAGGCAACAGGAAGGAATACGGGTGGGTTTTAGTCAGTAAGAGTCTGACACACCCTCCCGCTCCGCCCAGAGCGGGAGAAGTTATTTGATGATTTCCCACCCTCAAAAAAAAAAAAGCCAGAGATGATCTAGCTCACCGTCCGGTAAGGACCAGGCCCGGGTCGACGGTGCATCGTATTCCACGCGCGCCTCAAAGAGATGTCGTCAGCACAAAGGTAGGGGTCCACTAGGGCCGATGCCTGCCGGGGTCACGGGAAGGTACTTATGGGTCACCGAGGCCCCCGCAACACAGGCAACAGGAAGGAATACGGGTGGGTTTTAGTCAGTAAGAGTCTGACAAACCCTCCCGCTCCGCCCAGAGCGGGAGAAGTTATTTGATGATTTCCCACCCTAAAAAAAAAATAAAGCCAGAGATGATGAACAAGTTTTCTCCCGGGAGATAGGATCCTTCGGGTCGCTACTGCAAAACAGCTCGCCACATGCTGCCCTGCGGGTTTCTATATCTCTTGGTCTGTCTGCTTACCCTAGACATGTTCCGGCAAAGTAAACTACGCACATATCTAGATTTCGGAGTGCGCAAGCCCCATCACGACGTCAATATAGAGATACGACGGTGTTATTGTTATTATTTTATGTCTGTTAGCGTATACAAGCTGTTGTTTTGAACCTGCAAAACATTTCAGGAGGTTGTTATGAAAGTCGTAAATAATCGTATAACAATACGATACCAAGTCAATAATCAATAATACTTTTTATTTTAGATTTTTAAATTTTATCTTTTCTTTTCATTTTAATTTTTTTTTTGTTGATTCGGGTCGAGAATCTCTAACACACCTTGTATATTATGTAAATAATTGTTATGTAAAGTCGAATCAATGACCATGTACGAGTAATTAGTTACATGTGTAGGTGCTGACTTTTACTTCTATTTGAAATTTAAATATAAGTTTAAGTCAGCACACATCTAATGTATATATGGTCAAATTAACCCGTTAAGGGGGCCCGACATCGATTCGGAGTCAAACAATAGAAAATCTATTGTGTCTCATTAGCTGTCCTTGACCAATTAAATTAGCTATATCTAAACAGAATCAAACAAAAAAAAAAAGATAAAACAAAAGAAAACAGATTTTCGCAACTCATATTTTTTACTCAACACGACCAGCTGTCAAAATTAATATTTTTTTTGTTTTATCATTGTTTAGATTTCGATACCCATCAAGTCTGCAGAGTTTATCTAGCAATTTAATCTGACCCTGTATAATCGAATTCCGATTTCAGATTACCTACGTTACGATCTTTGAATTTAAGATACTTTATGACGAACTAGCTTCCGCCCGCGAATTTTGCGTAGACTTCCTCTGAAGTCTACGCAGTAAGTATATGTATATCTGTATTTTTCATTTCTCTCTAGAAATGAAAAATACAGATATACATATACCGTTTCTACAGTTTAATAGATCTTTTTAAGTGAAATAATTCTGTAATACAATGGTGCCGATTCCCTTGTTCACAAACTAAACTAAATTTAAGTTCAGTGCATCTTTTTCTTTCTATTTCATTAAGAAAAGGACAGAAGATACATTTTAGTTTAGCCCTGTCAAATTAATCAGCGGTTGACGTAAATGGACGTAATTTTAGTAGGCAAGTTTTTAATGACGTATTAACTTGTATGGAGTAGTGACAGGCGCTGATTAATTTGACAGGACTAAACTAAAATTTATCTTCTGTCCTCTTCTTAATGAATTACAATGAAGAAGATGCACTGAGCTTAAATTTTGTTTAGTTTACAATGGAATCGGTACCAAAGTTTTCATACTATATTATAATCTATTGGTTTACGCGGCGCATGCCAGTAAAGCTTCCAGTCGGCATGTTTTTTTCCGACATCTTCAACAATCATCGTCAATGAAAGCCTTCCTCATGACTCACTCCGTTCATTGGTGAAAAACGAACCGCGGCCCGGCGGGGGACTTTATTTCGTAAATGTAGTGATACATACCTACGGTTAGTAGGCACCCATTTTTTAAATATTCCTAAAACCATAATAATATTTAATAGAAACCTATTTACACCACTATTGTATCTAGGTACACCTCTGTCTAACCCTTTGGGGAATATAGGCGTAGCTTGACAGCTACCATTTCTATTTGTGTACATACATAAAGTTATTCAGATTCAGATTCAAAGTATTGATTTGTAAACATAGGTTACAGATACACAGGTATGTGACATGTTACAATTTTGTAAGTCCTCTCTGCTTTGCCATTAGGCATACAAATGTTATTATAAAGGACATGGCTAAACAACTGGCCTTAGCATGTATAGAAATATCTCACTCGCTTCAAACATTCATTAATTAATTATTACGGTTTTATTATGCTCCTAGAACTTTTGCGTACTAATCAAATAATTTAAAAGTTTTTTCATGTTTTTTGCTTGAAGGAGCAAAAGCGATTATGACGTTCCATTCTAAGAAAATGTGGACGATAAACCTTCTTTTAAAAGTTATGTGCGTAATCTGAAATGAACAGTGTTAATTATTATATATTATTTATTTTTGAAATCGCAGTACGTCTCAAAACGTTGATTTCTTTGATTACCTTTTATCTGATTTCTAGAAATGATTGGCTAAATCTGGAAAGAAACGGGAACTTAAATAGTGCCTTTTCTTTCTATTTTAATAGTGATTGTTCTCGATTACACTTGATTCGATTAGAAGCAAAAAAATAGACCAAAAGCTTCGGAACAAATGTAAACTCAATAATCTGTTCAAATGATCCAATAACTTTCACAATATAAGTAACTATTTTATGTCGAAGAATGTTGACTGACTGATTAACAATAATTGTATTTTCAATTATTTAATCGATTCTGTTACATTCCAAGTTCAATCCCATCTCTATAAACAAAACAACCGTCAGTCATGTGTCAAACGAACATCGTTTGACACATGACTGACGGTTGTGCGTATTATATGTACAATATGAGTAGGGTGATTTTAACAAAACCTTTTTCTTTTGTAAGTGTGTATTCCTAATGGACGTAGGAGTTTCTACGATTTAATTTCAGGATTGTAACCATATGAAAAGTTCCTGAATCTTTATTCGTACGAAATACTAATATTCAGCTATTTAGCATTACAAATCACTACGTCCAATCTTTATACATTACTAGGGCAGTCGCCCATACTTCTATTTAGCCATGTCTCTTCAATTATTTAATTGCACAATATCAAATAAAAATTGTACAAAGAGCTAGTGTTGGATAAATCAATACAATATTCCCTTAGCAATGAATTAAATTAAATCAAATAAAAACTTAAATCAATAAAAATTAAATCAAATAAAAATTATAATGCCAAAACAAGTAGGTACTACCAAACTAATAAAATAATTAAAAAATGCTAACAATACAAAATTAAGTTATAACAGAAATGTCAAAATATAAAAATAGGATAATGTCAATTAATCAAATTAGCACAAGAGTGTCAAAGCATGCATATCTGAAGGAGGGATTATAGAACTGCCATCCAAATAGTCCTTTATTGAGTAGTAACATTAATCTGTAGTGGCATCTACATCGCCACATGCGAACTATGCATTGACGTCACGCAAAAATCCTGCATCGCGCAAGCACAATTTTCCGCGCAACTAGCATATATACAACACCCCGACATCAACTGTTGGGCAGTTGCCCACCAGACTTTATGGAGGCTGAGTGAACTTTACACCCTGTTCCTCATGCCTCTATAAATCTCCCACAAATATTATCAATCTTCAATGTATATTATATATATATATTTATTTATTATATATATATATATACATTGAAGATTGATATATTTGTTTAATTGTATATATATATATAATATACTCGGCCCGTGGGGTCCCAGTGCGCATAAGTTATTTGCGGAAATCGCGAAACGTCTAGTTGATGTAACTGGTGACTGAAAAGCTGGCGGCTTTCTCGCGCAACGCATCAGCATTGCAATTCAGCGAGGAAATGCCGCCAGCAGCCTCGGTACAACGCCCCGAGGACCTTTTTTAGGCTTAACTTAGTTTTAATTTAATTTAGTTAGTATAGTAGTTAGTGTGGTAGTTTAGTGTGTAGTTCATCTTGTAATTTGGATATTATGTAAATAAAGGTAGAATGAAATATAATAGTACTATATATATATATATAAATAAAAATGACATGCTGTTCGTTGGTAAGTGCATCACTGGAGAATGGCTGGATAATTTTGGTTATTTTTTAATTCAAATTATTCGTAATAGTAGTAATTTTTTAAGTTTTAATGGATAGAAAAATTTGAAGATTGAAAAAAAATCCAGAAAAAATCTTATTTGGGAAAATCGGAACGCCCTATGGGATTCTTGTATGAGTTATTGAAATTTAGACAGAATAACGTCTGTCGGGTCCGATAGTTATAAAATAATAACAATTCCAAAACCCAATTGAATTAATTTACCCAACAAATATGAAGATTTCGAAACAGAATTATCTAAATATAGAAGTTACATTTCGTATGAGTTTTTGAAACACAAAGATATTATAACATAAAATCGACAATCATCGCTCGAATAAGTTTAGAAATAACACCGGTTGCCAGCGAGTTGCCCTGAAAATGGACGTTTCACTCTTCTAATGTCCAACCTTTTCTGATAGGTGCTAAGTTATAAGCTAGGGACTCCAAATTATATACGGATTTTTTTTGGTATTTAATTGAGAGTAGTATATCTATTTGTGATATAGCCTTAGCCAGTGTTCGGCCCGGGCGGATTTCCGGCCACCGTAGGGGCGGGCTTACGGACGGTGGGCAATAGGTAGCTCGCCGTTCAATAAAGACCAGACCCGAGTCGACGGTGCGTTGTGCACCACTCGCGCCTCAAAGAGATGTCAGCACAAGTGTAGGGGTCCACTAGGGCTGATGCCTGCCGGGGTCGTGGGAAACTACGAAACGGTTACCGCGGCCCCTGGCAACACAGGCAACGGAAGGAACACGGGTGGGTTTTAGTCAGTATGAGTCTAACACACCCGCTCCGCCTAGAGCGGGAGAAGTTATTTGATAATTTCCCACCCAAAAAAAAAAGACAGTGTTCAAAGGGAGAAAGTAAGGTACACTTTTTCGCTGATATGCCTATATAATTTTTGCCTTGCATTCCCTAGCTGCAATCGTGAATGTGAATACCCTAATTGCGGCCTACCATGGCTTAGCTGCGTCGCACTTAAGATACGGCATAATCTTTTGGGGAAATTCTACCGATTTCAACATTGCGTTCGAGGCCCAAAAGAGATGCATTAGGTCAATGTTTAGGTTGAAGACTGATGATACTTGTAAACCGTATTTTATAAGATACAAGATATTAACTTTGCCTTGTCTGTATATCCTCGAAACTGTTATGTTTGTTAAAGCGAATCCCAAATTATTTCCACGTTTACAGGACGCTGTCCTACGTAATAGACGGGATATGAGCATAATTCGCATATATCCTGCTAAAACTGCACTCATGCGCAAAAGTGTCATCTGCATGGCTCCAACTATATTTAACAAGCTACCAAAGCGTTGGAAGGAGCTAAGTATCAATGCGTTCAAACGTCAGTTGATAGTGTTTTTATCGCAAAAGGCTTACTATAGTGTGTCTGAATTATTTGCCGAAAAACTTGTTTAACATTAATTTTATCTATTGATTGTAAGTAGTAATGTGACTAAAATATTTGTACGCCAATATACAGGGTGGAATTTTGTAATGCCACCTGTTGGGAAAGTACTCTTAATACTGCAGATAGAAAATTTTACTCAAAGGAAACATTCCTTTATTTTTGAATAGAAAGCAAAACTGCATTCAAAAATTTTCGAAAATTCTCTTCTCCCACACCCGGGAATCGAACCGGCTAAAATCTGAAAAAAATATACCCTGTACTTTTATTGCATCGATCGTTAGGGTCAATTATAAGGATGAAATCTCTCTAACAAACATGATAAATTAAATGAAAGGAAAACCAGGATATCTGAAGTTACAAATTCAATGAGTCAAGTTAAAGCTCTTTAACTAACATCCATCTTTTGTAATGCAGACTCCTTTGCGACATACTCGTAGCTGCGTGTATGAGGTAATTTAAATATGGAATGTGAGATTAAAATTTGAAAATCAGATTGTCATAGTTGTTATTCACATTTGTTTGTTTTTACAACTCATTTCACATTTTGTCTCACGGCGAAAATGGCTTATCAAGAACAGTTTGATTTAATGGAAGCTTATTTTTTAAATAACAAAAACGTGAATCTAGCTCTGCGGTGGTATGGAGAGAGATATCAAGACCGACAGGCACCAACTCGGTTCGTATAGAAAAGAATGGTAGAAAATTTAAAGAATACGGGTATTTTCAAGAAGAGACGGCAAACTATTCAGCAAAACTATTTCGATTTTGAACTAGATGTTTTAACATACTTTGAATCATTTCCAAAGGCTTCAGTAGAGATGCTGCCGATGAATTAGGAACAACCCACACTCGCGTACTTAAAGTGCTGAAAAAGTATAAGTATAAATGCTATCGTGAAGGTCGGTTGGTGCAAAAATTGCATATTGGGGATCGTGACAGACGATTACAATTTTGTGAAAACATGCTTGGAGAAATTGACCGAAACCCTAATTTTTTGAGTAACATTGTATGGTCTGACGAAACCAACTTCAGCAATAATGGCATGTACAATCGCCGCAATAACCATTATTGGTCTCGAGTGAATCCTGTTCGTGTTCATGAAACTAACAATCAAGTAAGATTTTCTTTCAACGTTTGGTGTGGAATTATGAGAAATAATGTAGTGTTAGTCCACGTGTACGAAGGTCATTTAAACACTGTCAAGTATATTGAAATACTGGATCTCTTAAGAAACGAGTTAAATGGTTTCCCCGAGGAAGAGCGAACGATGATGGTACTCCAGCACATAACAGCAGAATCACTACTGCCTACATTAATAACCATTTTAATACCTGGATTGGTACAAACGGCACAATCAGATGGCCTGCGAGATCGCCAGATCTCACCCCATTAGATTTTTTTTTGTGGGGATATGTAAAAAATCAAATTTACATGGAATCTTATGCGAATGACAACGAGTTGAGAGTTGAAGTTCAGAATACGATTTATAATATTCACCAGAACACTTTATTAAAGGTTACTAGCAACTAGTTAGTTAGTTTACCATTTCTTGTAAATAATTAAATTAATTTAAGATTTCCTGGTTTTCCTTTCATTTAATTTATGTTTGTTAGAGAGATTTCATCCTTATAATTGACCCTAACGATCGATGCAATAAAAGTACAGGGTATATTTTTTTCAGATTTTAGCCGGTTCGATTCCCGGGTGTGGGAGAAGAGAATTTTCGAAAATCTTTGAATGCAGTTTGCTTTCTATTCAAAAATAAAGGAATGTTTCCTTTGAGTAAAACTTTCTATCTGCAGTATTAAGAGTACTTTCCCTCCAGATGGCATTACAAAATTCCACCCTGTATTATAAGGCTAAACATGATTGGACTTTAATGTAACTAAATAAGATAATGCATGGTCTTGTATGTGTATACCATGTTTATACAAATAAATGAATCTTATCTTATCTTATCTTATCTTATCTTATGATCAAGTTACCTAAAATAATCAGTCATAAGGAGCATTAAAAGGTTTAAAGAAAGAAAGAGAGAAAACAAATGTATTTGACCACCATATGGCACACAAAAAAATAATAAAAGAAAACCGTGCGACATCCAGCGTAGTCAGTTCTGCAATGAACCTTGTTATCTGGCTAATAGCTATTCTCGTATCCTGTAGCTATAGGAACTATAGTTACCCATTTTACTTCTTTTTTTTTTAAGGCCGACAACACCTACAGCGCGGTCACTGTCGGACTGCATAGAAAAGAAAGAGAAGCGCGGTGACACAACGCTGGTAATTTATTGCAAAATATTAAGCAATTATCGATTTACAAAAACGCTAATTGTATAAAAAAAATAAAACACTATTATGCTAATAGGTTGCTTGTAGAATCATCATTCTCCCAATTTATTTGGGGTCGGCGCAACATGTCCCTTTCTTCCATACTTCTCTATTAGTTGTCATCCCGGTAGTCACCCCCTTTCTAGCCATATCATCTTTCACACAGTCCATTCATCGTTTCTTTGGTAGGTTGCTTGTAGAATAATCTGACAAAAAATCAGAATGATTGCATGTATATTAGTATGGTTTTTAATCGTTAAAAGAATTTTTTAGAGCTATCTTCGTGATTTTTTTCTATCGTATCAAATTAGTTATACCTATTATGTTTTCAACACACTATCTACC
Source organism: Atethmia centrago (assembly GCA_905333075.3). NCBI lineage: Eukaryota > Metazoa > Arthropoda > Insecta > Lepidoptera > Noctuidae > Atethmia > Atethmia centrago. The sequence continues at coordinate 17,759,458 of HG995388.1, forward strand.
TAGCATATATCATTAAGAATATCATGTATTTTTCTGATTTTGTTTACTGTAGTGGATCATAAGGCATTATAAAACTTATAATATTTGAGTTTAAGTCCTGTCGTCCCCTTAAGATAATGTGTAGAGTCTAGCTAGTGATGTAGATTTGGTTGTTGCCAATCTACACTTTTTAGAGCTTTCACGTTACCTCAAGTTATGTCGCTTTTATCTTGTACTATCGGCTAGACAAACCAGCAAGTCATGTGACGCGACCCATGCGGTGGCTTTTACTTACAACCTCTCCGCATTAGGACGACGACTGACAGGGCTGATGGTTGCCCGGTGTCCTAAGTGAGAGGTATATGCAATCCAATGCGATGTGAAGTAAATAGGGCTTTAAGACACTGTGTGACACGGTTAAGGCAAAGTAGGCGTACATACAATGCCTAGCATAAATAATAATATAAACTAATAAATAATATACATAATATAAAATATTATTAATATTATACAATAATATAAAATAATAATAATAAAGCAAAAATGCTTTGCGTTGCATCTCGACTCTGATTTATATTTAGCGACTGTAGGTAATTAGTGACATTGTGTTCAATTTGTTTTTAAGTAGGTAGCAACCCGTCCCTGTTTCGCACGGGTGCAATGTAGGTACCTACTGATGAGACACGATTTTTGCGATTTGAAAATACATCGAGATATCTTTATAATATGTAAGTTTAATATATTACACGGAGTTTAGAAGAACAGCGCGGTCACACAGACAGACACGAACGGCGACTTTAATTTATATTACTTAATATTAAAAAGAGGTTTTTTGTAAGTTTGTATGTAGGGTGTAATCATTGTAAGTACCAGTCGGATCTGAAAAAATATTTTTGTATTTTATAGCACAATTTTAATGAAGGTTATAGGCTATTAAACATCACGCTACAACCTTTAGGAACCGAGCAAAAAGATAAAAAGTCAGAATGAACGCTTAGCGAAAACAAAAAAAAAGAAGTAATACCGGGGGCGGGTGATGCGATGCGACGCAGTGGACCGGGGAACAAGAAATTTCACGTGGACGAAATCGCGAGCAGAATATACATAGTTTATAATATGTACGGTATAGAATATAGATTAATTTAAATATTTTAAAAAGTAAGTGACGAGAATCAATTGACACGAAAGGATTTATTAAAAGGTCGTTGTCCAGAAAGTATTGTTATTATGGAGATTAGTATAATCAGCCTATAATTATCCCACTGCTGGGACACAGGCCTCCTCTCTTCGAGAGGGAGTGGGCTGTAATCTACCACGCGGGTCCAGTGCGGGTTGGAAGATGTCACATCTATTTGAATTTTCAATTCTAGAACATGACGGTTTCCCCACGATGTTTTCATTCACCGTTTTGAGAGCAGTGGTGATGAAATGATTTACACAAAGTAAAGTACCTGTCAGGGTTCGTAATTACGACCTACAACTCGTAAGTCGAGGCCGTTACGACCGGGCCGCCACTGCTTAAGGAGATTGTTTTGATTTAATTTTATTATTTTCATGAGCGTTTCGACTGTCAGTAATTAATTGGCCCAAAGAAGGAATAAATCTAGGCCAGTATTCTTATTAAAATACTGGTTTGAATAGCAGTAAAGATTACTATTAAATCTGTCAGTTCTCTGGCTTTCGTTTCTGTCTGTTCTGTGAAATGTTGACCTTACTCGTATGTTGAATTGTTGATATTTTTGCATCGTCTCGCATTGTTGCGTAGGACAATGAGTTAGGACCCAGACAGTGCCAGTCAACTAACTAACTCTTTGAAGTATATGTACACACTCTACAATTTACTCTTCAACACATCCAATTTGGATGTAAACTTTAAAACATTATATTTTATTTGTTTTACCTTTGTACACCCTTTAAGATTTATTTTAATGCCATTTTTAGGGTTCCGTAGTCAACAAGGAACCCTTAAAGTTTCGCCATATCCATCTGTCTGTCTGCGGCTTAGCTCAGAGACTGTTATAACTAGACAGCCTTAATTTGGCAGGGGTATACAAATCAATCACGCCGACCAAGTGGTAGAATAAAATATCGCAATAATAAAGGTGAACGGCAGATTTCGTACAGCTTACTTTTTTTGTTGTTTTGTTATAGAATTTGGACCACATTTTAAGACAACTAAGCCATTTATTTTCATGTAAGCTTACTATGTTTAGAAGCATAGATACTATTTTTTAATTAATAATATAAAAAAAAAGATTTTAATAAGTACACGTAATTTAGTCGTAAACTAAACGCAGCCATGAGGGTATTACCCGACCTGCCCCTTTCTTAGATGAAGTAATATTAAGAATTCATTAATTATAAATAAAATAAATGTACTTAAAAAAACTACTAACGGTATTGTTTTATTTACCTACACTCAAAACCCCATCAGGACTTCGTCATTAAACTGTGGCAGTCAGCTGCTGGACATAGGTATCTCCTAATGCACTCCGCTGAGTAGGTACGAGTACGGTACGGTACGGTAGCGTACTATTTTTAGAAGCATACTATTTTTTAATTAATAATATAAAAAAAAAGATTTTAATAAGTACACGTAATTTAGTCGTAAACTAAACGCAGCCATGAGGGTATTACCCGACCTGCCCCTTTCTTAGATGAAGTAATATTAAGAATTCATTAATTATAAATAAAATAAATCTACTTAAAAAAAAACTACTAACGGTATTGTTTTATTTACCTACACTCAAAACCCCATCAGGACTTCGTCATTAAACTGTTGCAGTCAGCTGCTGGACATAGGTATCTCCTAATGCACTCCGCTGAGTAGGTACGAGTACGGTACGGTACGGTACGGTAGCGTACTATTTTTAGAAGCATACTATTTTTTAATTAATAATATAAAAAAAAGATTTTAATAACTACACGTAATTTAGTCGTAAACTAAACGCAGTTATGTTGGTATTTAAGCTATGATCGCCATGGTGGTTTCATCCGACCTGCCCCTTTCTTAGATGAAGTAATATTAAGAATTCATTAACTATAAATAAAATAAATGTACTTAAAAAAACTACTAACGGTATTGTTTTATTTACCTACACTCAAAACCCCATCAGGACTTCGTCATTATGCTCGCCATGAGGGTATTACCCGACCTGCCCCTTTCTTAGATGAAGTAATATTAAGAATTCATTAATTATAAATAAAATAAATGTACTTAAAAAAAACTACTAACGGTATTGTTTTATTTACCTACACTCAAAACCCCATCAGGACTTCGTCATTATGCTCGCCATGAGGGTATTACCCGACCTGCCCCTTTCTTAGATGAAGTAATATTAAGAATTCATTAATTATAAATAAAATAAATGTACTTAAAAAACTACTAACGGTATTGTTTTATTTACCTACAATCAAAACCCCATCAGGACTTCGTCATTAAACTGTTGCAGTCAGCTGCTGGACATAGGTATCTCCTAATGCACTCCGCTGAGTAGGTACCTCATCTCAATTTATCTACTTGATAGTAAGTAAAACACTACAAAAATAGCGACAACCAATTTAGAACATATACTTTATTACCGAAACAATGTTTATGTGCCTTTATGTAACAATCAACCTTAAAAAATAAAACTGTTTATAACTTTTACCTACGTCCCAAGTTCTAAAAATCCAAGAATTTAAAAAGGGCTTGTCTATCATATTAACTACCAATTAAAACAAAAATATCCCAAATCACGAAATTTTATTAGCGGTACGAAATTCCCATACAAGCCTGCCGCGGCCGTTCGCCTTTTTAGGGTACCTCCCTTGCACGTAAAGTGGGGATGATGTTGGTGGTGGTATCGTTGGATATGCCGTTCAAAAATATTGCTGATCTGTGAAAACCATTTTTCGAGTCAGGGAGGGATTAACATTAAGCCTTAAGGTGTTCTCCCCGCCAGCTAAATGGTTGTTTTTTTATATTTGAAAAAAATCACGGCAGTAGTATGCAGGAAAACCATCACAACTAAGTAGGGTTTACAAGTTAACTAGTAATAGTCGACCGACTTAAGGCTTCTACATACTGGCGCGACATGTCGCGCGACGCGACGCGACACAAAGACACCGCTTGTAGCGCTACACGCGGTGTCTTTGTGTCGCGTCGCGTCGCGCGACAAGTCGCGCCAGTATGTGAGCCTTTAAAGTATTTGGAGAATTAACCGTGGCGTATAATCGATGCATGGCAGAACATGTTTTTCAACTACAATTTTGTTTGTTTTTGAGATAAATTCATTTCAACTACGGAACTCTTCATTGTGCATGGTCCGAAACGCACTTGGCCGGTATTTTTCTTTTCGGGGCAAAAATATAATTGCGGGACCCGTGAAACCGGTTCCTACGTACAAGATGTCGTTTTGTATCCTCATCAAATTCAAGGAGGTAACTATGCTAATGATTCTCGACACAAATCAATAATAAAATAAGTAGGTCTTTTTTGTTTCTAATTTTCGGTAATGTGTGTGGGACACACATGTTAAAACGCGGCCCGTGTGATACCGCACTGTAACTTTTACACACACACTACCATACGCAACGGGCTAATTATGTTCTGTGAAAGTGGTCTATTCTAAAATACTGTCAAACTTAAATAACTTAAAAAACAATAATGTATTAATTATTGAGCAGGTATCGTAATTTTATTTGATTATATACATATGTCTTTCATAGCAGCCTCCTGAAATTTGACGAGGATGCAAAACGACACCTTGTATAATAATTATTAGTTTATCCGTAATTGTTATGTGTAATGATCCAATCCAATTATAAATGCTATGCAGTTACCGTACCTAATTCATTACGAAAAACAATTTTTATTCAAAATAAATTGTTGAAAAATATATTTATATCAGATGTCACTGCCAGAGACAAGTTTATAAATTAATATTCTTTTCAATAACATAAAGAAAGAAACTTCATATAAAACAGTTTCTTTCAAAACGTTACTTTTAATTTGTTAACATGCTGCCAACGACCCGTGACATCAAAGGAGCGACGATGCAAGATACCTCCATTTTCAATATGGCGCAGTCACTGTACCACTTAAAGTAATTGAAAAATTCTTCACACCTCTGTATGTCTTCGCTTATTTATTTTGTGACTAGATTTTTCGTAGGTGACGTTAGTAAGAGACGTGTGGACAATGGACTTTGTCGAGGTGTAGACGGGCGGCGTATGTTTTGCGGATGACACGCGGATATGACGCGGACGATCCGCAAACGTATTGTGGACGTTTTGTTTATTTTGTTCGTGACAGTTTCTATAAAGTTTTTTTTTAAATACTTTTTACCACGATTGAACTAGAAGATATTCGTACTTTTATAAAATAATAAAATCTGAAATCGCCAATCCGCTAATTGAGCATGCATGGGGATATGGCGTGGACGATCCGCGAACGTATTGTGGACGTTTTGTTTATTTTGTTCGTGAAAGTTTCTTATTTAATAAAGTTTTGTTTAAAATACTTTTTACCACGATTGAACTAGAAGATATTCGTACTTTTGTAAAATAATAAAATCTGAAATCGCCAATCCGCTAATTGAGCATGCATGGGGATATGGCGTGGACGATCCGCGAACGTATTGTGGACGTTTTGTTTATTTTGTTCGTGACAGTTTCTTATTTAATAAAGTTTTGTTTAAAATACTTTTTATCACGATTGAACTAGAAGATATTCGTACTTTTGTAAAATAATAAAATCTGAAATCGCCAATCCGCTAATTGACCATGCATGGGGATATGGCGCGGAAGATCCGCGAACGTATTGTGGACGTTTTGTTTATTTTGTTCGTGACAATTTCTTATTTAATAAAGTTTTGTTTAAATACTTTTTACCATGATTGAACTAGAAGGTATTCGTACTTTTTTAAACAATGGAATCGCCAATCCGCCAATTGAGCATGCATGTGATCAATGCTCATGTTTTTTATATATAAGAAAAGATATTTGCCCCGTATTGGAAAAAATACTAGACGGGTATTTATTACAGGACATGGCACCAATTTCAATTTATTCAAATTTAATTGGTCTAACATAACTTAAACATCCATCGGGTTATAGGTACTGTTGGCCATATCTGTAATATAGGTGTATACGAGAGGCAGATGGAACGGAAACAAATCCGATGACAGATCATGCCATGTGCTCGTCACGTTCATGTCTCATCCGTCCCACGCCCACAGTATCAGTACAGGGCGAGTTAACAACATTTGATCATCTGTATCGTTATTTCTATCATTCTATTTATCTTATGTTTCTCATGCATCTTTTACACAATACTCAAGGAAAAATCAGCAAATTTCAGGAAAGAGTAGAATCAAATCTACTATTATTGCGCAGTTATATAATTTTTGTGACTTTTAAATCTGTTATTATGCCTTCATATTTATACATGGTAGTTATGCAAAAAAATATATGTTAAACTAGACCGCATACACATCATTTTATATGTGAATATATATGCAAGTATTGTAGTAAAATACTATAAATTCAGGAAGTAATGTCTACCCAAATAATTTAATACAATATTACTTTCAAACTACTTAAGATATTGTCATGTTTTTTTTTTGTATGAACAGATTATTTTATTATCTACAATTCTATCTGTGATTTTTGTCACATAGTCATATTTTCGTTATTAAAAATTAATATTTTCGTTATTTTTAGTAACGAAAATATTTATATTTGAGAAAGTCACAGATAGAATTATAGATAATATATTAAAATAGTCTGTCCATTACATTTTGCGGGCATTACATTGAGCCCAAAAAACGGAAAACCCGAAAGAAACTCAAAAACGGTGAAGGAAAACATCCTGAGGAAACCTAGAACCAAAAATTCGAAGATATGTGACATCTAACAACCCGCACAGGCCTCTTCTAACAGGGAGGAGGCCTGTGTCCCAGCAGTGGGAACATTACGCACGCTGAGAATGAAAGTGACTCAAGTCGAAATTGAACTGATTGAACAAGAACTGATTGCGTCCCTTTCATTCCGGCGCAGGGAGAGTGAAATGCTCAAAGACAAAGGGACCGAAAATACCTCTATCCCTCTCAGACCATAAACGGGCTGTTTTTTAATATAAGTCTGATAGAGTGTACTTTTTTGAGTCATTTTGTATATTTAACTCATTTTACTAAAATTTTGAGATAGGTCACTTTCGTTCTCAGCGTGCGATTATAGGCTGATTATGTATGTACATTGAGCCCTACCGCAAACAGCGATTTTAAACACCAAAACTAAAAGTCGCTTCCCAGCAATTACTTTTGTGCATTGTTATAACTTAGTTTGGTGAACAGAATGCATACTTGACGGATATTTATGTGATGAGTCTTTTTAAACCATGTATATTTAGAAACAATTTTCATAGGGGAGACTGGAAGAAGAAAGCGTATTGCGTCAACCCCGAGACAAGAGCAGGAAGGTATTAAAAAGCAATTTAAAAGCAATTTTATTACGTCCTGGTTCTTCGAGTGCTGTATTTAATTACCTACCCGCATAACCTACTTATATACTTACTTGTGTTTATCAAAAATCAAATCTATCTTTATTTCAGACAACAACAAATTTCAATTACAATATAACACATAACATAACAACTCGCCTGTATTCTGGAAGGGTAAGGCAGAGAGGTGTACCTATGCGCCAGAGATCTCCCGCGTCCGGCCCTGGTTCAGGCCATGGTACGGAGCGAGAGGCAGCCATCACCTCCTTCTGCGAAGCAGTAATGCTCGCGAAGGAGGAGGCGGGACGGTTGAGGGAAAGGCAAATTTCGCGGCCCCTAGCCGCCGCAGGAGACGCCCTGGGCGTCGGGAATCCCGGACGGATTTCCGGCCACCGTAAGCGCGGGCTTGCGGACGGTGAGCAATGGGTAGCTCACCGTCCGGTAAGGACCAGGCCCGGGTTGACGGCGCGTTGAATTCCACGCGCGCCTCAAAGAGTTGTCGTCAGCACAAATGTAGGGGTCCACTAGGGCCGATGGCTGCCGGGGTCGCAGGATGGTACTAACGGGTCACCGAGGCCCCCGCAACACAGGCAACGGAAGGAATACGGGTGGGATTTAGTCAGTAAGAGTCTGATACATCCTCCCGCTCAGCCCAGAGCGGGAGAAGTTATATGATGATTCCCCATCAAAAAAAAAAAGGCTGCTACTGAGATATTAAAGATGGAAAAATTCAATAACACTTTCACCCGACCCGGGAATTTAACCCAGGACCTCATGCTCAGCAGTAGCGCTTGCGACCACTAGAACAATAGAAAAATATTATAACATTCATTATGTAAGGTTACTGTCTGTCATGATCAAGTTTTATCTTGCCAATACAACTTTTTTTTTTATACATCGTTTATTGACAGAACTATGTATATTACGACTCAAAGCAATCAACTTTTAATAAAAGTTATAACCCAAGTTTATAGTTTAATTCTAGTTTATAGAGCATTCTTGAGGATCTATCAAAATAAAATACTAAGGAAGTTTTTATTGAAAGCAGTTTCCTATGGAATGACTGGAAGGCGATTGTGATCTGGTTATCTGAAAGAACCTTAGTTGGTAATTAGGATTTAAATAGCTAGACATGCTCTTTTTAATAGACATTGCATTGAGCGTACTGCATTATGTTTTTAGCAACGGTTTGAGGGTTGTTTATTTTTTTTACGGGAGCCATGTTTAGAAATCGTCGCTTTGGTGGTGAAGAGAGCCAAGCCATAACTTTGTTCAAAATGAAATATGTACACTGAAAAAAATGAAACGATACTTTTTACCGTTGTTGTACAGTAAAAAAAAACGGTTCAGGAAACTTATTTTTATGTTAAAATAATTGATTACTGACAGTGCACTGAAATGGGCAAAAACAGTAAAGAGCTAAACAGTTGTTTCAATTGGATGAACATTAAAGTTTACTGAAACAAACAGTTTTTTTTAAGTATTGCCGTTTTCAGAGCTTAAGAGATGCACAGTAAAATCTACTGTTATAACTCAACTGTTTTTTTTCAGTTAGTTTTACTTCTTTGGACAACAGGCTCTATTTTTACTTACCAAAGCGGTGAATATTACCGAAAAATCGATTGGGTTTACCGATTTTTTTTTCAGTGTATACTATCAGAATCAAAACAATGTGATTTTTACGGTGGTGACTAGAGATGATTGCCGGACGTTTGGACTGCCCTTATATTAGGAAGTGTTGCAGTAGGCATATAGCCAGGACGTGTTAACGAACGTCGTGATATTTGCTGTTTTATTTTATGTTATTATTTTTGCCCAAAATATGCCCTAAACTTTTATTTATAAGTGTATTTTATATTATTAATTTCCCATTAATTATTTTTTTTTATTTACTTTTGACATTGACTTGCTTATTTTTATTTGACATTGTATTTATGATTTGATGACATTCTATTTATTTTTATATTGTGATTTGTATTTACCTCGTGTTTCGTAACTTGTGATTGTTATAAGGGAGAACCTGAAATAAATGGATTTTATTTTATTTTAATTTTATTTATTTATTTATTTATTTATTTATTTATTTATTCATAGGAAAACCAACAGCTATAACGAATGGATAACAATTGTATATGCTACACAGAGCCAATTACAGGTTCACACGGGTAAAAACAGAGAATTTAGTAGAAATCTTAGGATCACTAACAAGCACGATAGAAAATAATATAAATAAGGTATATATGCACTATGCACTTTTAAAAAAGTCAGCATTCAGCTGAGCGCGTGCAGAATAGGTTTTGGTGGTAAATGGGTCAAATGAGAACTCTTTACAAAGGATATTAAAGTCCTTACTCGCTCGCACTATGTATGAGTTTTGCCTGTAGTTAGAGGAAGAAAAAGGAATGGAGATAGGTGGATTAAATCGAACTGATCTCTGGGGGACATTGAAACGCAGTTTATGAAGGAGATCAGAACAGTCAACATCGTTAGATATAATTTTTAAAAGAAAAGTGCAATCTGCTAGTCGACGACGATTTATAAGTGGCTGTAAGTGAAATTTCTTGCAAAGATTCATGTAATTATCAGAATGGTACGGTATACGCAGCCGGAAACATAGAAATCGAATAAATCTTTTTTGTACATTTTCAATACGATCAATGTATTTGCCATAACACGGGTTCCAAATTTGTGACGCATATTCAAGATGACTTCTCACAAAAGAACAATAAAGAATCTTAAGCGTCTTGGCCCTCCCGAAACACCCTGCAAGTCTCATAACAAAACCCAGTGACTTCGAAGCTTTGGCCACTATTTGCTCGATGTGCACATTAAATAATAGTTTGGAATCATGAAAAACGCCCAGGTCGCATGCACCGTCGCATCTCTGCAATAGCTGCCCTTTAAGTTTATAAGTTGTAGAGAGAGGGACGCGTTTTCTGCTAAAGGAGATTACTGAACATTTAACAGGGTTCAAGTCTAGTTTGTTGGCCAAGCAATAATCATCCAACCGCGCCAGGTCAGATTGGAGGGCATCAATGTCGTCAACTGAAGATATTGCAGAAAATATCTTCATATCATCAGCAAAACAAAGTAAATTTGAGTTGTGGAAACACAAATCGATGTCACTCACATAGATGATAAAAAGCAACGGACCCATCAAGGAACCTTGAGGAACACCACTAGGAGCTGAAACCCAGCTTGACATGTAGTTACTGATACCGACAGCTTGGGATCTGTTTTCAAGGTATGAAGTAAACCAACGAAGTAGATCTCCTCTGATACCATTGATAAAAAGCTTTTTTTTCAGAATATTGTGGTCAATTCTATCAAAAGCCTTACTGTAATCCGTGTAAACGACGTCGACCTGTACCCCATTGTCCATTCTGTCCGTTAGGAAGTCATTGAGCAAAGCCAGGTTAGATACAGTTGAACGACCCTTAAGAAATCCGTGCTGAGAAGGGCTAAAAGACTGACTTAGCGCTGCGTAAACTTGTTCGTAGATAACTCTCTCGAAAACTTTAGCCAATGTACACAGTTTGGAAATAGGTCTGTAGTTAACTATTTCATTTTTGTGCCCTTTTTTATGCACCGGGGTTATAAAGGCAGACTTCCAGATCTGGGGAACAGAATGTGAAGAGAGCGACTTTTTGAACAATAGAGATACTGGCAAGGCAATGGTTTTAGCACACCCAATCAGCAATATAGGTGATAAGTGGTCCGGACCAGCAGATTTAAATGGATCAATTTTACTAATTAGCCGATCTATAGCATTGAGGTCAATCTCAATGGAGTGAATATCCGAAGCTACATTAGAATTTATAGCAGTTTGGGGAGGACAATAATTAGTAGGTACATCATTGATAGGGCTAAGAAAAGTGGAATAAAAGTGGGAAGAAAATGCATTACAAATAGACTCAGGAGAAGAAATCGTCATATCACCATACTTGAGAAAACTGGGTATTGCAATGGACTTAGATCGCTGCTTCACGAAGCTCCAAAAGCGTTTAGGATTCTTTCCAATGGAGTCTTCCGTATCAGCTAAGTAGTTGGTGTAACAAACCGCTTCAAGTTTATTAACCCGCCCCCGTAGATGTTTAAAGGTCGCCTCGTCTGAGAGTCTGCCATACGTCTTAAATTTTCGGAGATATTTAATCTTCTCTTTAATCAAGCGTTTAAGTGCCGGGGAGTACCAAATAGGGTATGAGCTGGGAAAAACTGTCTTAATAGGAACAAACTTATTCTGAATATCCGCTATAGTAGCATAAAAGTAGTTTACGGCGTCATTAAGCGACATGTCTAGAAATACGTTCGTCCAATCTATAGCTGCAATTCCCCTGTTAATGGCCGCAAAGTCAGCTTTACCGTAAAGGTAACGAGTAAAGGGAGCGGGAGTTAAATAGGTGTACTCAGCAAAGTTCACGTCGATACAGAGGGCTGGATGATATTTGTCAATAGGTGACAAAGGCACCAAACATTCACACACTGAAACAATTTCATTACATAAAACTAAATCTAGAATCTTACCATAATCATTTAATATTCCATTATATTGATTGAACCCTAAAACACGCAATTCGTCAGTTAGCATGTACTCGTCGCTACTACAAATATTCCCGGGTAATAATGTGTTGTTGTTTAATTGCCACAAAATTCCACTCAGGTTAAAATCGCCAATAACTAAATAATTATCACTGGAATTGTTAAACACTATACTACTCAAGTTATGGAGAAAATTTGATAATTGGTCAGAAAAGGAATAACCACGGTTTTGCTTACATAGATAGATGACGCAAACATTCAATTTAAGGTAAGTTCTTGTATTGGGCTGACGTACGCTCAAAGTTACCCACAAGTCTTCAGCTGAGGAGTGAAATAATGGCTGGGGAACCGCAGAAATACACTTACGGACAGCAATCAAGACACCACCTCCACGAGACTGACCTGTGAGACAGTAATCCCGGTCGCGACGCCACACAATATACTCATCACCAAATAACTCCGAGTTTGATATGCCGTCAACCAACCAAGTTTCCGTTATAGAGCTAACTGTCCATAGTTTAGTTACAAAAATAATCAAAAAGGTGAAAAGATATTAACTGTACTACTATACATTACTATAGAGTATAAATACATATACAAGGTGTTGTTTTGGATCTGCAAAACATTTTAGGAGGTAATTATGTTAGTGATTCTCGACTTGAATCAATAATAAAATGGGCAGGTATTTTTTTTTCATTTTATTCTTATTTACGGAAATCGGTAAGTGTGAACTCCCCTTAATAAAATATGAAAAAAAAAAATAAAAAAGATACAATTTAAAAATCTAAAATAAAAAGTATTATTGATTATTGACTTGGTATCGTATTGTTATATGATTATTTACGAGTTTCATAACAACCTCCTGAAATGTTTTGCGGGTTCAAAACTGCATCGTTTATAGTGATATATTATATATAGTAATAAGTTCTAACTCAAGGTCTGTCAACGAGCAATGGAGAGCAGTATACTAATACTAGCAGTATATAATCTATAACAAAGATAGCTGACGTGGCTAAAAAGTTGCCTAACTTAAATGGGACTGGGCAGGACCAGTCTGCTGCATGCCGGACAAACTGTGGGCTCCAATAGCAAAAAAACTGGTGCTCTGAGACAGTGAGACGGGGTCGCGACAGACCACGTAGGAGATGGCAGGACGAACTGGATAGGTTCCGTCAAAACTGGAAGGAGGACGAGCGGGCTCGCGAAAAATGCCCAGGAGGCGTAAATTCAAAGACGGATGCCACACAGACAGTAGCTGTTCTGTAATGCAGCCGCGTCCGTATGAATGAAGTATTACAAACACGATTACACTAAAGTCATTTGAAAACTGGCTGCAATGTGATCAGCTCAGAAATACATTGTTTACAAAAAATAAATTATTTAAAAAACAAAAAACCCGACTGCTAAAACACATAACTGAAAAGGGAAAAACAAGCGTTATAATCTATATAATTTTGGTACCGCAGGCAGGGCATTTTAAATAATTTATTTTATTTCAAGTTTTTTAGTGTTATTTATATATTTGAAAATTACTTATTACTAGCTTTTATTTTATACCAATATTGTTGCAATTAATTTAAAAAAAAAACATTCCCCTCCTTTTTTTTTGTACTTGCAGATGCAATTTATAAATATTATATAGCCTATGTAATTCCTACCATTAAGACGAATCTAAGGACACCTCATATGTTAAAATCCATCAAGCCGTTTAGGCTACAGATCGTGCCAAAGAAATAGACATACATACATACATACATACTCTCGAAAAACATTACCCTCCTGAGGCAGTCGGGTAAAAAAACGACTGCAATACCGCTTATTTAAGTACTCGCTCTCTAAACACTGCAGGTATCAAACTTGCTTGCGACGTAATGCACCTTATGGTATCAGCACGTAGTTGTCTTCTCCTATCAAGCTCATACTAATGTAGATATTGCCAAGAGTGTCGTTCAATATGTAGGTATATGTTAAGTGTCGTTGTCGCTGCCTTATCGAATAGTTTTATCCATAAAATCTCTGCTATATGTTCTCCGTATTCATTTCAATTTTGGGGTTTCGCGGCAAGTATGAAATTGATATTCGCAAAGCTTGTCGATTTAGTTCATTGGTCATCCACTTTGCGTGACAGTTCTTGTAAATCCTGAATATGAGGCACACGAATCCCAGCAACAGGAGGATCAAAACTACCAATAAAACCACATTCGTCGTGCTGGTGTGATACTTCAGCTGCTCCAAAACTGCGTTGTTATTACCGCCAGAAGCTGTTTGCGCTATAATGACTTCTTCTGTACTCTGCGTTTTCCCCATGATAATATTGTGATAATATCGTTCTTTATTGTTGCCACAAAAAAACACTTATTTTCACAAGACTTTGTTTGCGACTACACTTGAGGTTCATCGTGGAACGGTAACCTTATACGGTGATAGGAATTTTTTAAACAAAGTCCACGGGACACTTACGTCACGGTCGCCATATGATGTTGGGAATTGGAGCAAAATGGTAACACGGCGAATGATGAGTAAATACTGTCTTTATTTAAATAGTGTCACATCTTTTATATTGTTACACACGTTATACATGACTTAATAACATAAAGGTGCTAACTTACACACGACATACTAAATAGCCTGCCTAGCTGCGAGAAACTTGGTTGCTAGCACTCGCCGGCCACTACCGCGGCTCGCGCGCTGTTGGTCACAGTTCTAAACATTTTTTATTTTGGATACGGGTTGAGAATCCTCATGGACGTCCTCCACCCTTTCGGCCGCTCCAGGGTGGAGGACGTCCATCGACGGCCGGAAGGGTCTGTCAGACTTCTACTGACTGAAACCACCCCGCTTGTACAGGCTAGTAACAAAAACCGGCTAAGTGCGTGTCGGACCACGCACAATTAAGGGTTCCGTAGTTGAGAAGTTGGGATGAATTTATCCCAAAAACAAACTTTCATTGTAGTTGACAAACATCTTCTCCCATACATCGATGTATACCATGGTCAATTTTCCAACTGCAAATTTACGTTGGTCGACTATAACTCGATAAACTTGTAAAGCCCACTTAGTCGTGATAGTTTTCCTTTTAATTTTAATATATATATACTGCCATGAATTTTTTCACATCTCCATAAAAGCTTACATAGCTTGACTCTAACAAAAATGAGCACTTTAATGCTTAATATTACGCAAGTGGATCTTTGAATTGAAAAGTGGTGTTCACAGGACCCGCAATATTTTTGAACGGTATCCAACGATACCTCACACCATGGGGTAGACAAACAAAAAAAAAATACATCCCCACATTACGTGAAAGGTAAGGTGGGTACACTAAACAATTTTTTTTTTCAAGATTTTGATTTAGTACTTTGTCGCCGTGATTAATATGTATATCTATGCTAAACTACAGCTTTCTAGTACTAAGCATCTCTGAGCCACAGCGAGGACAGACAGACAGATAGACATGGACATGGCGAAACTATAAGGGTTCCTTGTTTACTACGGAACCCTAAAAATAGATTTTATGTGGGAAATACATACAGAATGGGTATGAGAAAAACGGTGTTAAGTTTCTCATCCTTTATATAATTGGGAAGATTCTTCGACCAGGCGGGTGTTTTGTCTGGTGGGCTTCTGCTTGACGGCTGATGTCGGGACGTTGTAGATATGCTAGTCACGCGGTAAACTTTGCTTGCGTGACGTCAGTTTGATGCGTAGTGGCGATGTAGATGCCACCACAGGACTTTAGCTTCTTTGTACTCTGTCATGCCATTAATAACATTACTAGGTATCTCGTAACTGTGATGAGTGCATGCGCTACTGCGGAGCATGAGGTCCTGGGATAGATTCCCAGGTCTGGCAAAGACTTATTGGGTTTTCCATCAGGAATTTCTCAATAGCAGCCCAAAGTCTGGATTTGTGCCAGGTTGATGGCAATAGGCTTGCCACCTATTAAATGGGACTTAAAAATAACTGGCGAATTTTGAGTATACTCACTGGAACATCCCCTAAAATAATGTAAGCCAACGCGTCCGGCTACCATGGTAGTCTTAACGCTTTACTCCGTTCAAATCGATTTCGTGCCGTAGTCGCACTGTAAAGCTTCGAAATAATTTTACCAGATCGCTCTGTATTAAATTCCGCGTCTTTACGTATGCAACAATCGGTGTCAGACCACAGAGTGTATGTTATGTACCTTGAAAAGTATTATATTACTTTAATTATTGTGAATGTGAGCACTATGTGGGTCATTTTTATTTATTTCTTGTTGATTTTTTTTTTCTCTTAGTATTAATGACGGTCTGGCGTTCATGGATCTACATGGTCCTTACATGATCTGACCAAGATTATGTCTGGACTTTGAAAAGAGACCCTTTTTTTTTTTTTTGAGGGTGGGAATTCTTCAAATACTTTTCCCGCTCTGGGCGGAGCGGGAGGGTGTGTCAGACTCTTACTGACTAAAACCCACCCGTATTCCTTCCTGTTGCCTGTGTTGCGGGGGCCTCGGTGACCCATAAGTACCTTCCCGCGACCCCGGCAGGCATCGGCCCTAGTGGACCCCTACCTATGTGCTGACGACATCTCTTTGAGGCGCGCGTGGAATACAACGCGCCGTCGACCCGGGCCTGGTCCTTACCGGACGGTGAGCTACCCATTTCTCACCGTCCGCAAGCCCGCGCCTACGGAGGCTGGAAATCCGCCCGGGATTCCCGACGCCCTTGGCGTCTCCTGCGGCGGCTAGGGGCGAGAGGGCGCGAAATTTGCCTTTCCCTCAACCGTCCCGCCTCCTCCTTCGCGAGCATTACTGCTTCGCAGAAGGAGGTGACGGCTGCCCATGCCCTCTCGCTCCGTACCATGGCCTGAACCAGGGCCGGACGCGAGAGGTCTCTGCCGCCGATCGCCTCCACGAAGACTTTGACCCTTGAGTTTGTTTCGCCATTTCTTCTCAGGGGTGGTCAGATAGGAAATGTCGACTCCATTTAGCTTATTTTTTAATATGACGTGTAAAAGTGATTCTCATATCCTATTTACAGAATAAACAATTTCATTTCATTTCATTTCAAAGATTTAAAAAAAAAAAGTTGGCCGTCATTCAGTTGGCTGTCATTGAAATAATGTATACATGCTCCTTTTTTATTTTTTTAACTTATTTAATTACGATATAGTTAATAATCCAATTTATAAGTGTGATATACCATAAAAATCCTCATTAATCAAGGTTTACCTTTTAGTTTTGTTGTGATCAAATCGTCAGGAAAAATTAGGCCCATGGCGACATGCTGCGCGTCGGCATTTTCGTATTAATTACGTAAGTTTTACTAAATAATGTAATAGAGTAGTGCTTGTAATTTGGACATATTATGTTCATTATTAGTATTTAAACACGCTCAGACCGTTAAAATACTACAAAAATAGTTATGATTGACATGATTTACTTCGTCCCGCCGGACATTTTTTTTATCAAATTGGTGAGGGAATGGGGGTTTGTTTTGGTTTACTGTGCTACTCTGAACAAACCAAGTAAGGACATATGGGTTTTAAAAAAAGCTTATATAGTCTAGTTTAATAATAAATAGCTTTTATTGACACAAACTACAAAATATTGAACAAAAATTCTGCAAGAACAAATATTTTACGGAAATTCAACACACATTCTCATGTTTATATTTTTTTTTACAGTACTTTGGACTATGAAGTTGTAATTTAGTTTTAACACCTATTGATTTTGTATAGTTTCAGCTAGACACATGCATTTTTATTAAGGTATAGCTGCAGTAGTTTTCTAGATAATAGGCTTTATGTTGGCTAAATGACCGACGCGGAAGCCGCGCGTGTGCGCTCGCGCACGCGCGGACTTTTCTAGCGGTACCAGGAGCGCAATTTGGACGCGCAAGTGGTACACCTCTGCCTAACCTTTCGGGGAAAACAGGCGTGATATTATGTTTATGTCTTTAATAAATCTTTCTGTAGATTGTAGTGTCTGATCTACAAGATTTATAATTTTGTTCTAATAATTGAATAGGTGATGAAATGGCCCATAAATTAGTTCTTAGGCTTTGAAAATGTTTAATTATTATTTATTGTAGTAAGATTTTGCTGAGGAGATTTTATTTCAGAAATAAATCGTTTTCTTTGAAGGCCCCGTTCTAAATTAATTACAATAATTACAGTTGTGCTGGCATCTCTTTGAGGCGCGCGTCGAACATTACGCGTCGTTGACCCGGGCCTGGTCCTTATCGGACGGTGAGCTACCCATTGCTCACCATCTGCAAGCCCGCGTGCGCGGTGGCTGGGAATCGACCTGAGATTCCCGACGCTCAGGGCGTCTCCAGTGGCGAATAAGGGCGTGAGGGCGCGAAATTAAGGCAATATAGACCTGGCAGCAACGCTTCTTTGCTTTTAAAAATTCTATTTGACTCTCCTAATAAAAATTTGGCAACATTCTAAAATAATTTCATTTTTAAGAATGGTACCGCTAAGAGAGTAGTAAGGAAGAATGTTGCGCCGACCCCAAATAAATTGGGATAGGGGCAGAAGAGTCATGAACTCATGATAATGAGTTATTAAAATAAAAGCCAATTGTCATTACATAATCAGCCTATAATGTCCCCACTGCTGGGACCCAGGCCTCCCCTCTGTGAGAGGGAGTGCGCCGTAATCCACCACGCGGGCCCTGTGTGGGTTGGTAGATGTCACATGTCTTCGAGTTTTTAGTTCTATGACATGTCGGTTTCCTCACGATGTTTTCCATCACCGTTTTGAGAGCAGTGGTGATTAAATAATTTACACAAAGATAAGCGCCTGTCCGGGTTCAAACATACGACTTACAACTCGTAAGTCGCGGCTGTTACCACTGGGTGACCATTGCACTCATCGTTATTGCCATCTTTTAATTGTCGTTTATGGCTAATGGACGATACCAATTTCTTACAAACATTGAATCCTAATTAAGACGCTGACAACACCTAAACCGCAATCACTGTCAGACTGAAAGAAAGAGAAGTGCGATGACACAACGCTTGTAATTTATTGCAAAATATGAAGCAATTATCTATTTACTCAAAATTGAGTTGAGTAATCGAAAATAAAAAACAACCAAGTTCTGCATTCAAATAAGACGATCTTGTTGTTAATTAAATACGTAACATATGTTGATATTTAATACAGATATTTTGGTTTGGAACTCAAGGTAAGAGGTTAGTAGGTATAACGTTAGTTTGTATCGAGTTTATTTTTCAAAAAGTTTTTTGGTAACAACCAAGTTCTTAGAAATATGTTCAAAATTAACATATATTTTTTTGCTAACACAAACTATACAGATCTGGCAATTTTTTTCTTAAGACAAGCCTGTTTTGGTCATTTGCCTATTGTCAGCGCCTTAAGGCGCTGCCGGAGGCAAATTGGTTTAGGCATATTACTGCTTTCACACGCTAAAACAGCTGAACGTATTTGGATGAAAGAACAATGCCCACTTCCCATACATTTAAAAACCTAATAATGAAAGTTAATGTATAGTTATGTGGTATAGTAGAAAGACTACCTATAAGTTTAGACAATAATGTCTTATAGTCATTTTTACGATTTAAACGCTACGAAGACCAAAAAATATTAATGTTACTTTTTACTCTTTTTAGGTTATGATTTGCCGTTAACAAATAGATAGTACAGAAATAAATGTGCTAGAACTAATTATTAAAGCTCGAAGTTTAGTCTAAAATAAGAACACTTATCTAGCTATGGTAAAACGTCTTTTTAACTTTGTGAATTCCTTGAAACCAACACATAAGTACCTACTAAACAGTTATTAACTACATTTTTAGTAAAAAACGATAGTTGAGGTAGTTTATATACTTAAAGAAAGTCTAACTTAGTTCTTGTATTGTCAAAAGTGATCACTTATCTACCCAACACATTTCATTGGCCGCGGTACATACTTACATACATAGGTACCTACCTGATGAACAAAACGGGAAAAACAAATAAAACACTATGTTAAAGTGAAATGGTTTATTAATTATCATCATTTTCATCTAAATCTATTATAACTACGTCATCCAGAAATTCTGCTGGTGCAGAGATATTTTCTCGATACCTAGCCCATCCAAGGTACAGGACCGACCAAACAATCGCAGAACTGTCAAATGTCAAAAAAAATCTTTTAACTCGTGCGAATACAAAAACATACTGCATGATTAATTTATTTAATTATTTTGATGTTTTTAATTAATATTTATTATACACAGACGAATAAAAAATTACTTACTGATTAAATAAAATGTAAAATAATGTATAAAACTCAGAAATAGAGTTAAAAAAGGCAAGTGTGTAAAATGGAACGTCGTAAAAAATGAGTAGTTGATATGCGTTCAGGGTAATTGAGATGCGTTCAAAACATGGTAAAAGTTTACCCTTGACGTAGTAGAGTAAGCATTAAGAAAAATTAAAAGATATTTTTTCCTGCGTTTCTTTTAACATTGTGATAAGCGTAATTAATATGTACAATTAAATTAGCTGAATTTTAAGATTTATTTCATTTCTATACATAGTCAGGTGAAAAATGGTCATTCTTCTTTGGCACATGGGTAGACCAAGACCTAAGTTAGGACATAGGATAATTTTTATCCCGGTAGTACGTTCCCGTGTGATGATTTCTCACGGGAAAATCTAGTTACTCAATATTTCCAGTATTTGCTCACAAGTATTAAAATTAAATCTTTTACCATTCCCGAGCATATTTTTTTTCCTTATAAAGATTACATGGGCGGGCAATTTTATCGTTTCTACCATCGGTCCTCTCAAGGGTAGTGGGATTAACAGATTTTAATCTTAATATTGCTCTTAGACGACAATTTTAATAACAAAGTTGAATGAGCTCTTAAAAGCTAGGTCCCGAAAGATTTTGATAACAGGTAATTTTTTTAGTGAGTTATTTTTTATTTGATTTGGGCCTTATAATGGAGAGGGCTATTCTTGGAGTTTCCCTACGTTATCGAATCAGAAATGAAGAGATCCACTGGAGAACTAACCTTGGTTCTCCTGCGGATCTCGTCATATCCGAACCATAAGTGGCAGTGGGCAAGGCACACTGCTCGCAGAACAGATGGCTAATGGGACCAAAGAAGGCCGCAGGAATCCGTTGGATGCGAGAAGCACAGAACCGGTCGAAGTGCCGGTGCTTGGCTTTTGTGGACATGATACTAATTAAGACTTGTTACAGTTGTAATGGCAAACATGTCATTTGGTTTAAATAGGCTTTTATTATTTTATTAATATTTTACATAGATTATATTTATATTTTGTGAATGTGAGAACGTTGTAGGCTTGATAAAACTAGATTTGTAGACCATTTATTTTTGGTGAAGTAGCTGGTACTACTTTTTTTTTTTTTTCTTTTTTTTGGGTGGGAAATCATCAAATAACTTCTCCCGCTCTGGGCGGAGCGGGAGGGTGTGTCAGACTCTTACTGACTAAAACCCACCCGTATTCCTTCCTGTTGCCTGTGTTGCGGGGGCCTCGGTGACCCATAAGTACCTTCCCGCGACCCCGGCAGGAGCTGGTACTGCTTGACAGGCCTACACTGTCCTCCCATACCTATTGTAACTTGAAACACTGTAATTTGAAAACATTATAAAAGCCAATTATTTTTATAAGAGTAACCGTGGAGTTTTTTTCCGGCTCTTCTCCATAGGAATCGAAATAGTAGCATCGTCACTTTGGCCTATGATCAGCAGTGGTCGTCTTCGGGCTGAAACGATGATTAATTCAAGGTCAAGGACAGCTAATGAGACACAATTGATTTTCTATTGTTTGACTCCGAGTCGGTGTCGTGCGGGGCTTAACAGGTAATTTTTAAATACAGAAAAAGAGACTTGATGATGATAGTATTTCCCTGAAGTTATTGAAGTAAAAACTTTTTTAGGCGCACTTTGCACTCTTTTTGAACAGTGAACGAAACTGAACCGTCACGCTCGGGTCGGTGACGGTGAATCGGATATACTCGGCTCCAGTCGTACATTTTCACTTCTACATATGATGCGGTCATAAGCCCACTCCCTCTTTTTTAAGGTTCCGTAGTAAACAAGGAACCCTTATAGTTTCACCATGTCCGTCTGCCTGTGTGTCTGTCTTTCTGTCTGTGTGACCCCACTGTAGCTCAGAGACGCTTAGTACTAGAAAGTCATAATTTGGCATAGTTATACATATTAATCAAATATTATAACCGACAAAGTGCTAAAATAAAATCTTGAAAAACATATTTTTTTAGCATACCTCCCTTGCACGTAATGTGGGGGGGATGATATTTTTTTTCTCGTCTATCCCATGGTGTTGGATATCGTTGGATAGGCTATATTGGATGGGATATTCAAAAATATTGCGGGTCTGAACACCACTTTTCGATTCAAGGATCCGCTTTGTTAGAATCAAGTCCCCCCTGCCAGCCAAACGGTGGCTTATGGAGATGTCAAAAATGGCAGTATATATAATGAAATTAAAATAAAAACTATCACAGCTAAGTAGGCTTTACATGTTAACGAGTTATAGTCGACCAACTTAAATTTGCAGTTGGTGAATTGACGGTGGGATATATCGATGTACCTATAGGAGAACAGGTTTTTCAACTACAATGTTAAGTTTTTTTTTGGAATAAATTCATCCCAAGTAATCCCAACTACGGAACCTTTCATTGCCGACATGCACTTGAGCGGTTTTTTTTAAGAACAAAACGTTCTGTAATATTTTATTATGATTGAGGTTGAATAAGTAAGATCGTACCTAATTAGCATTTTAATTAGCGGTCATTAAGTACTCAAGCGTAAGACGAAAGTATAAGGGAGAATAAAATTGTTCAGAGATTTGATTTCCATTCAGAGGTGCCTTGGAAGAATAATTACGGTTCTATTTTTATTTTAATAATGCCCATGATTCTTATTATCTTGGACCAATATTGGCGGCGGGTAATTGCCTTCGACCTTGGCCATACACACACATACACATATATACGCGTCCCACTTACGCCGCGCCGCTGTTCGTTTTCATAGGGATTATTTATTTTTAGTAAAGATAATATGAATATTTGAAAAAAATCACAGATAGAATTATATTATAGATAATAAAATAGGCTGTTCATCCAAAAAAAAAAAAACATGAAAATATCTTGAGTAGTTTGAAAGTAATATCGTTTTTTTTTTATGCTTTGGGTAGACGTTACTTCCTGAATTTATTTAAATAAAGTATTTTACTACAATACTTAAATATTCACATATATAATTGATTTATATGCGTTCTAGTTTAATATATATTTTTTGCATATATTACTTGCATTATATGAAAGCGTAATAACAGATTTAAAAGTCACTAAAATTTCCAACGTCGATCGTTCTGCGCCTTAATAATGACTATGTCTTGATTGGAATTAATTATGGTATGAAAAGTATAGAGATTTTAGTAATATTCAACTTTGTTTTTTTTTGTTTTTGTATTACTTCGGGGATTACAGGCGTGACGTTATGTTATGTGTTATCTTTTATTCTTAAATATCCCTCCCCCACCACCACCCTTCCCCCATCCCCCACCCTCCCGCACCGTCCCTTCTGCACCATTTATGAGACATGTCGTCGTGACGAAAATTTTGCGTATGGCTTTCAATTTAGACGGTTGGTGCCGGACTGCTGCCGCACGGTTGTTGCAGAATTATTACGACCGTGAGCCGTACTGCTGCCGGACGACAGCAGTACGACGTGAATCGTCTTATTTGAAGAGATACGCAGCTGCAGTCCGATCGAATTATAGTGATTTCGTTGAAGAAACACGATGCGTTCACCGCACTAGCGAAGAACGACTGAGGCAGGTAGTGTGTACATTGTTGCCGTTCTGCCGACGGACGTGCGCCGCACTGCTCTCGCAAGACCTTGCGTCGAGACATTTTGTATGAAAAACCATAACCCCCGTGCGCAGTATGATACCCGGACTGCACCAACCGTCTAAATTGAAAGCGCCCTAAGAGTAGGAGAAGACCAAAGAAACGATGCCTGGATTGTGAAATGGCTTAGAAAGGTGGTGAATATGTAGATAACCAGTGATAGAGATCATGATAGTAGAAGATATTCTGCAACCACACCAAGTACGTTGGAATAGAGGCAGGAAGATGGCGATGACAAAGACAAGAGCCAACTGTTTGTTAATAAAAACATTACAGTGCTTAACCACTGGTAAGTATATTGTATATCTGCCGGGGTCACGGGAAAGTCTGAAAGGGTTACCGAGGCCTCTGGCAACACAGACAACGGAAGGAACATGGATGGCTTTCAGTAAGAGTCTGACACACCCTCCCGCTCCGCCCAGAGCGGCAGAAGTTATTTGATAATTTCCCACCCAACAAAAAAAGGGGATATAAATGTAGATAAAAGTTATTGTTTCAAATGTAACTGATGTTTTTGTAGTTATTATATATTGATACTTAACCGTCGATATACACTATAAAAACATTCTACATACGCCACCAAACCAAACAGACAAGGTAATGTTAAAAGAAGAAATAATGTAGTCGTGTATTCATCCATATATAAATATGTATATAATATACATAAATACAGGGTGGATAAAATCAATGAAAGGAAACCACTTTAAATCCTTAAGATAGATTATATTACTTAAAGGAAACATTCCTTAATTTGTTTAAAGATCAAAAACTTCATACACAGATTTCTCGACAAACTTACCTAAACCGAGAATCGAACCAGCTAAAAATTAAAAAAATAAACACTCGCTATTTTTATTTCACTAGTCGGAGAAATTTTATCTCTGTATATCAATGTTAAATACAAAATTTCTCCAAGAAACATTAGTTCTTACACTCGTCTGTCGTACAAGATATCCATGAAATCTAATATTTAGTACACAAGGGCTTGAATCAACGTTACCTAGTTTCTGCTGTTCACTTTCAACAAGTAAAAGACACTTTATAATTTTCTTATAACTCATCCAAAGACATTCTATGAAGTACAAGCTTGCTAATTTATCTCTAAATACCTTATTGAAGACTTAGATAAGAAAATCGTTTAGTTGGTAATAGTTTCTATGCACATCAGACGATGTAAAATAGAACGTTTAACTTTGTATGCGGTTCGGAACTGCAATTTTGTAATTCGAACGAACATCTTGGACATTTTTGTCGATTTTGTTTTGTTTTGCTTCCATTTTGTAATTGTGTAATAATGGCGTATCAAGAAAAAAAACGATTCATAAGATAAAAAAAACAATGGTGAGAGGTACCCAGACAGACAAACACTGTCTTGGAAAGTTTTGTCGCGAATGGTGAAAAATGTAGTTAATATTGGAAGTTTCAAAAAACGTTTAGAACGCCCACAGCAACAAAATCTAGACTTTTCCGATTATGTTCTATACATTTTGACATACTTTAAGTGTTACCCGAAATCTTCTAATAGGGAAATAGCTGTCTAATAGCTGTTCAAGAGATATTTACCGGCCATACTCCTGTAATTAGTGTTTTGAAAAAGTACAAATACAAATGTTTTCGAGATGGACTATTGGTGCAGACACTACATCCCGGAGATCGTCAAAGAAGTAAAGTTCTGTCTGAATATTCAAACAGAAATAGCCCGCAACCCAAATTTCTTAGACTACATTGTATGGTCTGATGAAACAAATTTCAGTAATAATGGAATGTATAATAGGCATAACAATCAGTATTCGTCCCGTCTAAATCCATTCCATGTTCACGAAACATACAATCAGGTCAGATTTTCCTTTAATGTTTGGTGCGTAGTCAAGGTTGTCTTGGTGCACGTTTACGAAGGACATGTGAATACGGCTAAATACATTGAAAAAATAGATCTTTTACAAAATGAATTAAACCTTCTACCGGAAGAGGAACGAAATAATATTATTTTTCAACAAGACGGTGCTCCTGCTCACAATAGTAGAATTTCCAGGGCTTACGTTAATGAAAATCGTAATGTATAGATAGGTACAAACGGAATGATTAGATGGCCTGCAAGAGGTCCAGACTATAATATACAGAATATTTGTATGTGTTAATGTAAAACATGTTATTTACAAAAAGTCTTATGAGACTGTAGAAGAGCTAAGGGTTGAGGCAGAAAATGTTATAAGGAGCATAAACCACAACACTTTGCAGAAGGCTACACGAAGTCAGATTCAAAAAAGACTAATTTCTTTATCCGTAACAAGGGGTCTCATAGAACAACTTATCAGCTAAATTATTAAATCGTAACAAAATTTTAGTTTTAATTAGTTCAAGTATCAATGTCTTGCTAGGTAATAATTTTCTTTCATGTTAACGTATCCTTCATATTAGAATTAATGATAAAAAAAAATTATTGTTAGATATCATCAAGGATTTAAAGTGGTTTCCCTTCAGGGCCCATTGATTTTTACCAACCTGTAAATACAGGGTGTGGCGTAAATAGTGGTCCAACGTTAAGGGGTCGATTCACCGTATATCCAGCTATCACATACCGCAATTTAAACCATTTCCGTAGGTCTCAGAATAAAATATTTATTTATATTTTTTTTATATAGACAATAATACAATACATGTGTTATCAGTGTTATCACATGCAAACTAGTATCATTTTAAATGTCGTGTCAAAAATGTGTTTATTTCAAAATAATGTGTAAATCCAAAACTCCAAAACACATGCACATAGCTAGCAGTTAGCACATGTATTCTACCGTTATAAACAAAAAACAAAATTAAAATATAATGTATAGTAGAAGTCAATTTTTACAAAAATAAAAAAAAAAATAAAAGTATTCCGAGATCTATGGAAAAAAATGATTCAAATTGTGGTATGTGACAGCTAAATATGCGGTGTATCAACCTCTTAACGTTGGACCACTATTTACGCCACACCCTGTATATACTCGTAACCCAAAGTTTTGTATAAACAAACGAAAGTCGCTCAACTGTCCCCAGTGTTAGACAAGTAGGAGCAATTAATACACGGTACATTATATGTACAAATTGACGGTGGAATGGCTAAGTAACTGAGATTAGGGACTAGGCGTAAGTTGGATGCGGGTTGAACACGGAGGAGTTCGGGCATGGAGTCCTAACACGCACCCTCGTCATTTAAAACTAGCTTCTACCTGCGACTACCATCCACGTAGAAGTCAACTATAATAAAAACAGTGCCAGATTTTTAGTAACGGGATCAGCACTTCCAGAGATTACCTCTTCTAAAGAAACAAACAATTTTACCTCTTTGTAATAAATAAATAAAGAAAAAACTTAGTTTCGTTGGCGAATTCAAGACCTAATAAATCCCGGGGATCCAATTCGTACAATCAATTTATCCTATCAGCAACTACTGACGTATAGAAGTTGACTCAAAGTAAAACACGAGAGAGTCGAGAGTCATTATTCAATGTCTCATATTATCAAGATTACTGTGGGTGTATACTTTTATCCTTGTAGTTAGAAAACCAGCTTCATCGGCGACTGCCGTTTTTGGAGAAATTTACGGTTCTGTTTGATATGTTTTAAGCAACTAACACCGTTTACTATCACTAGGTGGCATACAAATGCTATATTCTACCATTATTGCTAGAGTTTCATCAGTCAGCAAGTTATATACAAAGCAAAAGCTGCTGGTCGCTGAACGTTTTTCCTTACCAAAATCATAACTGTTCGCCTTATCATTCCATTTCATTAATCCTCCGTGGCGCATCTTTTGTCCCACAATTTGTCCTCAACCCACAGACTTCGACGATGTAAATATATTGTCGCTAGTTCGAGCACAATTTGCCTAAATTTGCGACGTGGATAGATTAAACTGTCGTTAATAAAATTGTTGTGGAATTTAGGTTTAATTATCTGTAGATTTTAGTCGTTTCCATGTTAAGTCGTAGGGAAGTAATTATTTTGTTTATCTTACGGTTATAGTTAAGGGTTTTCTTATTTATTCAATGGATATTCAACCTCGTAATAATATTGCTGTACCACCTAATGCCGGTAGCACAACTCCGCCGCGATACCATAGCAGCGAAACCGCAGTAGTTCAATTCAACTGGCTCGCGTCATGTTCAACATCCGATTCGAGTAGCGGAACATGACGCTATGCTATGGTTTCACTGCGGAGGTGTGCTACCGGCTTTAAGGTTGAATGTCACTTGTACGTCATAAAAAGGTAATGTCTATATTTCTGTAGGACGGATAGATGTCATGATTGTCTGGCAGCTTTAGTACTTTAAAGAGGTATGAGGAAATATCCTGCAATCAGACGGGTGTTGTGTCTGGTGGGCAACTGCCCGACGGTTGATGTCGGGATGTTGTATATATGCCAGTCGCGCGGTAAACTCTGCTTGCGCGATGCAGGATTTATGTGACGTCAGATCTTTGATGCGTAGTTCGCATGTGGCGTTGTAGATGTCGCCACAACTTCACGCGGCCTACTCAAATTGCCTAACTTTGGTATTGTTCGTTGGATATACGATATAACACACTACCTTTTTTTGAAACACATTTTTTTGTACGGCGACCCCTATATTTTTTTTCTTAATTTCATTTTTATTTGTTGTGTTTGTAGCGGCCATAGCATACACTCTATACGCAAATTTCAAGTGCCTATCTATTACGATTCAAAACATACAGCATTGTGACTCTGTGACAGATGCTAGATGGACAGACGAATGCGGAGCCTTAGTAATAGAGTCACGTTGGCACCCTTTGGGTACGAAACCCTAAAAACGAGAGTAACAGTTTTTTTTTACCAACTTAAACAAAATAAAAACTCATTTATCATTAATTTATCATTTGTATATGTGATAAATGAGTAGTTTCACCATTAGTGAAGTTTCAGTTTACTGGTAATTGTTGTCAAAAGTGGTAAAACAGTTACGAGATCCAGCTTGCGCGAATCTAGTCTCTCGCAGTCTCAGACCAAATAAAAAACCAAGACATAGCACTGCGAACGAAACAGTGAAGCCATGCCAATACTACACCTCGCTCTTTACATACAGGCTCACACGCTCACATTTACAACCCATTTCAACCAAACTACACCTCAGTAAGAGACACATGTTTACGAAACCGGCTTCACGTTACTGTTGACAGCACTGTGTCTTAGTTTTTTATTTGGTCTGAGCTCGCAGTCAGCATGTTGTCACTTGTTTTTTTATTGGTGTTTCCCGTCTTGTGTGATGCGGTACTAACGAAGATGGAATAGCCAAATCGAAGCAGGTTGCTAACACCTACTTCAGATATTTTTTTGTAGGACGAGTGTGACCAGACTTCGTTTTCCGATTTATCATCATTAATCGACATGTTTTCTGATGCTTAGAAAAGAGTTGTAGCTAAAATAATAAAAAGCTCAAATGGCTTTAGTTTGTGGTTAGGTATAAAAAAGGCCGTAGTGAAAATAGTTAGAATGTAGATGCTATCTGACACTGACTGACACTGATGCTATCTACCAATTTATAGATGTTATCTGACGTTGACTGACACTGATGCTATGTACAATTTATATAGTTTATGTAAACAGAAATATTAATCTGTGAATTTTCGTAGAAGATTAACATACCTACTTACAGACGTAACCCTAAAACCATAAGTATTCTCTCTTAGATAGTTTTAATGATGGTCAGGCAGTTTGAGTACTTTATGCGGCCTACGCAAATGTCTTTTATTTGGTATTGTTCGTCAAATTATTGAGCTCCTTAAGTTTTGAGTTGAGCTGCATGATAACTGACAAATGCGTGCACTGACTGGACAGGTCTACTCAAATCTGTGTGGTTCTTTCCTCAAAAGACCATTTCAGACAACAACCTGCGTGGTCCTCAAATGATCTGACCAAGATTATGTCCGGATTGTTATATTATATATACATTAACATTGATGAATTTTATTTATGCAATGACATGAATATTTACTCTGTGAAGCATTATATTATTTTAATTATTGTAAATGTGGGTCATTGTTTAATTTAGTTTTATTCTCAGTTAGTTTTTAACAAGGTCTGGCAGTTTGAGTATTTTTGGCGGCCTATCCAAATGTCCTTTCTATGGTATTGTTCGTTGAATCGTTGAGCTCCTTAAGTTCTGAGTTGAGCTGCACAACTACTGACAAATGCGTGCCCTGACTGGGCAGGTCCACTCAAATCTGTGTAGTTCTTTCCTCAAAAGACCACTTCAGACACCAATCTACATGGTCTTCACATGATCTGACCAAGATTATGTCTGGACTTTATAAGAGACTGTGACCTCTGAGTTTGTTTTGGCCTTTCTTCTCAGGGTAGTCAGATAGAAAACGCCGAACTCATCTAGTTTAAAAAAATACTCGTATCAGTGACGTGTAAAAGTGTTTGTACAAACCTACTTACAGAAATAAAATCATTTATCATTTATCAATAATAACTTAACCTTTTGATCGTTGACATTATTTAACCCTCAAAAGGTCAAATAATAATCGGACCACTAACCACTAACGATACTCCGCGACATAAAAACAAATGATGTTCAATAAAGCCCATTTTGTTGAACATTTTATTAGCCGTAACTGTAGGACATGTCACATAAATTCTTCTTTGGATACCGCAGTGCGGAAGTTTGTACTTGTCTTCGCATTTCTGTAAGAATTAAAAGTGGTCTGAACTGTTTGTTAAAACCACATTTTAGTTAGTTGTGGTTTGTTAAAGTGACTGTGAAAAGATTCTGAATTTAACAGTTTTTTTCTGTATGTGTTGCTTGCCTCGTGGATTTTATACCTAATTTGTATAATTACTTTTAATCAATCTGCCTAGCTTTTTCTCAACTATGTTGAGGTCAGCTTCCAGTCTAACCGGATGCAGCTGAATACCAGTATTTTATATGGAGTGACTGCCTATCTGATCTTCACAACCCACTTACTGGGTAACACGATACCCCTTGTTAAGACTGGTTGTCAGACTTTCGGGCTTCTGACGAACCGTAACGACTGTCAAAGATCCACGAATCACAGCCGGAACCAACTGCTTAACGTGCTTTCCGAGGCACGGTGGAGTCTCGGTGTGTAAACATGGTCACCCATCCACGGACCAACCCCGGCAAGCGTAGCTTAACCTGCTGGAGATATCGATACCCATCAAGTCGGTGGAGTTACGCTAGCTAATTAAATTTGATCCTGTATAGGCGCTATTCAACACCAATAAATAGCGATTACAGATCAAAGGAAAAATTCCTGTATTTTAAGGAACGTTCGCGTACTAATCTCAGTCTGTCAAAAACCTCTCATTTCCCACATAATAGGGTATTTTACTATATACGAGAAAAAATCTATAAATAGATTATGGAGATAGTTTAGGCAAAAAGGAGTCGGAAGTTGTTACTTTTAATTCATAAAATAACAAAATAAATTTTAAAATTCAATTCAACGTATTGGTTTTTATAATCTGTTAAAAAACACCATGAAATAGTAGCCGCCATGTTATGACGTCATACCGCTGTGTAAACTAAAACGTGTCAACTGTCGACTGATAGTTTGATAACAGATCAGCGCATTTTTTTACGTAGCCAAGTGACGTCATGACCGCAGAGCAACATGGCGTCCACTGCGTTCAGCGTTTTCGTCAAACTACGTGCGAAATTTGGAAATGTTAAATTTAAATGCATTTTTATGGCACTTATCGATTGAATACAAATTTTGTGTTTTTTTTTGGGGCATATTAGCCCTATAGAATTTAATTAAGACACTTTTCAAAACTGGGTGTAAGACCCTATTATACAGTTTTGTCAAGTTCTTTACATTGATGCTGAAATGGGATTATTACGAGATTTGAACGCCTTCTGCTTGACCCTGTATAATCTCTATTAATATTTTAAACCAAAGACCTACACTGCCCTGCTAAGCGTATAAGTCCTATCTGCCAAAAGTATTTTTTACAGGAAAGGCAAAAGGTGTTTTGTTGAATTCCGACTATGTATGTTTTTGTGAAAGTGTTTTAAAGTATATG
Source organism: Atethmia centrago (assembly GCA_905333075.3). Classification (NCBI taxonomy): domain Eukaryota; kingdom Metazoa; phylum Arthropoda; class Insecta; order Lepidoptera; family Noctuidae; genus Atethmia; species Atethmia centrago. The sequence goes on from HG995388.1 coordinate 17,791,420, forward strand.
ATTGTTTAGATAAAAAACTGTTTTAGTTTTGCTCATAATTAATGTATTCCCTGTCAAAATAAATGTTAGATATGACTTTAATCCTTAGTAACAGCGTGTTGAACGGCAGATAGAAAAAACTGAGAACATGAGTTTGAGTAAGTAAATGCACAGACAGGACTTTTTTTGTTTTGTAGGTATCTCAATGGTGTTGCCATGGTGCCAAATAAGCAAAAAAGTAAAATACCTAAAAATGTCAGATAAGACCTTTATGCTTGGCAAGGCAGTACATACATTCACAAATAAATTTTTCGTCCCCATTGTCAAGGCTAGCTTAAATTCTTCGGTGTACTCCGTCCGTTTCACTCCCAAATTAATCCACACTACAAATGTTTGATTAATTTCATCCGCGACAGGCAGGAATTAATAAAATTTCGGAGCTTTTGTTTAAGCTGACAACCTCAAAGGGTTGGTTTTATTATCTGATGCGAAGCCAGAAGTAATTAGACTTACTATTGTTGCTTTAGCAGCGTAAAAATGTATAAGGAACGTAAATTAAAATACATTGTGGTTCTTTTGTTTTTGAAGAGGAGTTGTTACTTTTTAAGTTGGTTTATCCCAGTGTTGCGATACGGTAATTATGTTGCAATTGAAATGCGATGGGAATTCTTTGGTATCTAAATAAATCTTCTTGGATGCAGCCTCAATATAATTACATTAAATGAGGATAACAAAAACTGCAAATTATAAGTTATGTTTTAGCTAGTCCATTTTTAGGGTTCCGTAGTAAACAAGAAACCCTTACAGTTTCACCATGTCCGTCTGTCTGTCTGTCTGTTCCTGCTGTAGGTCAAAGACGCTTAGTACTGCTGCTACTACGCTTAGTAAAGCTATAATTTCGCATAGGCAAACATATAAATCTCGCTGACAAAGTGGTAAATTAAAACCCTTAAAAATAGATATTTAGAGTTTCTCCCTTGCACGTAATGTGGGGATGATATTTTTTTCTCGGCTATCCCATAGTGTGGGGTATCTTTAGATAGGCCGTTCAAAAATATTGCAGGTCTGTGAACATCATTTTTCGGTTAAATAATATTAAGGTTTAAAGTGCAAATTTTTGTTAGAGTCCCTCCCCTGCCAGCTAAATGGTTGTTTATGTAGATGTGAAAAAAATCATGGCAATAGTACACAATAATGAAATTAAAAGGAAAACTATTAGGTACAGCTACGTAGGCTTTACAAATTGACGAGTGATATTCGACCAACTTAAATTTGCAGTTGGAGAATTAACCGTGACGTATATCGATGTATGGGAAAACATGTTTTTTTACAACAATGTTAAGTTTATTTTAGGGAAAAATTCATCCCAACATTCTCAACTACGGAACCCCTCTTTGAGCGTGGTCCGACATGCACTTTGTCGGTTTTTGTGAGCTTATTGTGACCTCGTTATTAAATAATATTCGAAACCTAATGAATTTGTTTTTATGTAGTAGAATTAGGTACTCAAGTGCTTGTAAACGTTTAATGGCGCAGAATATAGATACGCGGTAGCGTGTCAAGCCAAGTTCAAGTAACAGAACTGGCGAGCAGCACCGTGTGTAATATTACACGAACCATTTGGAGCCACTTTTGACCCCTCATAATTCAAAAACTATTTCACATAAACGTGTCGAATTTGGCTCATATATTGAGACTTACGATATACATATGTGCTCCAAATTTCATAAACACATCTCAAACGGTTATTTAGATATTAACGTCCAAAAATCGTCATTTTTATCACTGACTGACCTATTGATCAAAACTCTAACCCAGTTCCAGATGATCTAGAACGTTCAAATTTGGCATGCAGACAGGTAATTAGGTGAATACAAAGGAATAAATCCGAAACTGGTAAATTTTTATCATTTTATTATAATTTTTCACTTAATTGTTTCTATTGAGAACACTAGCAATCAAAACTTATGACAGCCGGTCTTTATGTGGATTTTAAGGTCTTCACGTGAATATATAACGAGTTGAATACCACCCTTAATTTCTTTTAATCCAAATATTTCCATTTTAGTACTTATAACTAAGAGTATAGTTGACTTTCGTATTTATTACGTTATTAACAGGGATTTATTATTAATTATTGTTTCAATATTTAGCGCACATCAATAGTGTAAGATCTTTAGGTACTTATAAATACTTATAATATAAATAATTATTAAATAATATAGGCATTTCGGTACACGGCGCGCGGTGCGACGCCAGAGCAGCGGGGTGGGAGCGGTGCGATTAAACCTTGACGCGAACGTGTCCGAGCGAGTGGTAGCGGCGCACGCGCTCATAAGCGCGAGCGCCGACTTGCTGTCCGGTTGTCTCTCGAAATCTGACCTATAAGCAGTGTTGGGTGTAGTTAACTACAATTTTGTAATCTGGTTACTAATTACGATTAAAAGTAGTTAACTACATGTAGTTATGATTACATGTAACTTAACTACAGTAATCGAACTACATTAAGTAGTTGTTAATTTGATTGCTGCAATCTAGTAGTTATAATTACTGATTATTTAAGTTTGATGAACTTATATTTTGCATTAAAATAAACATGTAATGTGTAGTAATATATATTATGTTTTGAAATATGGCTGCATAAAAATAATAATCAGTTTATTGCACATAACTTTGTTTAGTTTCATGAATAATCAAATGCAAGGATTAAAGTCGTAGATATTATGTATCATGTAATTACTTTTTATTGACATGTAATCAAAAAAATAAAATTACTCAGCAAACATTAACTTAATTCAAATTATTTGCGAATCAAGTAAATAAACAAAAAAGGTTGATTGGGTTAATCATTTAAATTAGCTTTTAGTTCGTTTTTCGAACATTTCATCCGATAGCCTGTGGGATTTGGGATGGTTTATCATAGTTACGTATGAAAACATTATTTCCACTGGAGCCGAAGAGGTTAATGGAGTGTTGTATTTTATGAATACTTTTTCACTTCTGTATATCTATGAAGACAATTTAGTTCTCGATCCATATCTGATAAATAACAAGAGACCTCTGGACTTGGCATACATCTTCCTCAGTATCTGAAGACAAGCTATCAAATTGAAAAAAGTAATCTTTGTTTTGTTTATTTATTGCTGAACTGAATTCAGCATTTTCCGAAACTTCTTTTGCAATAGCAACTTTGAAAAAGGTTTTCAACCTTTGATGCTCTTCTATGGGAATGCAAGTAAACCATTTGAGCGTGGTAAAGATATTGCAGCGATCGCTGCATTCTGTGCTTTGGCGGTAGTAAAATCAATAATGTTATTAAAACGGTTATTTACGACAAGTCGAAAAACGCGCGATAGTCGTTCATGTACTTACATGAACGACTATCGCGCGTGTTTGCTTTTTTAATGACGCAACATCATTTTAAATATGTAGTTATAAAAAGTAATCAAGTAATCGTGATTGCAACTACAATTTGTAGTTAGTAGTCAAAATTTTTAACTACATTTTTCGATTTTTTTATGTAGTTTGTAGTTATGATTACTAACTACTTTATGTAGTCGTAGTTAGTAATCAGTAGTTAGATTACATTTTGCCCAATAATGCCTATAAAGTTGCGATTTATGCTACGAAATTCATAGATTTTCTTAAAAAATTCTTTTAAGTATATTCTTATGATAGTTCTAAACCTGTTACTTGTCGGTTCTTATTTTATTATTCTAAAAATTTGGCTTGCTGGTAGAAACTAGCCATCAAACATAATAAAAGTACTTATATATATGTATTTAGCAATTCACTCGAACATTTCAAAGGTACAAGAAAATATAGAAAATAACACAAAAAAGATAATTATATCCCGTAAACGTAGGAAAATACAGTAGTTTAACAAAAACCATTTGGTATTAATTTTGTTATAATATTTTTTCATTTTTAGTTTTTATAAAATATTATTTCTTCTTATAACTTAAGATAATATTTTATGTTGTTATAAATAAATTTCAGGACTGACCGTTGAACTTGGCACCCATTTAGATCTCAATTCTTTTGTCGTTGAAGTCACCAACCAAGTCATACCTATATCATAATATTGAACTTGGCTCTCATTTCACATTTGTGTTTTTGATGGGATAGTCTTTACCAGAAGTGGTTATAATAATAATAATAATAATAATTTATTTATTTCTTATCATATTAGTAGTTCAACAATTTCATATCATCAGGATTGTGCCGGAATATAGCAATTCGTCATGGACGAGGTACGACAGCGGTTCCCTTGACATTATCTCTGTCATCAGAAGACTGCAGCCACGCAACTATCGATGCAACGCTCAGCTAGGATGACTGTCATCAGCCAGTGTCACTCTTATCCGACCTTTTCGGTGATTCCTAGTAACTTCGTAACAAAACTAGATGGCGCCACTTGCTGTGCCGTCATTCTTTTACCACGTGGACCACATAAATTAATTTCCTAATGTTTAGAAGTTATGCTTGTAAATACAAAACCGTTAAAATACAAATCTAATAGTGAGTAGTGAGTAGTGAGTACAACTTTTTAATTGCTGTTATTGCAACATTTAGTGCAAAAATTTATTAATTGTATTGTTGTGTAACTTAAAAATTAATTTGTAAGATGACTTTGGCGTTCGGTTTTGGACGGTGGAAATAATAGTGGTTATGGTAGTTGTAAGCTCGTCTTTTGTTTAAAAAAAAAATATTTTTGTTGTGGCATCTTTAATCTCGCTTTCTGTGGGAGTGATTTCGTGAAAAGGGACGGAAGTGTGTAGACAGGAAGTGACAGCTTGAGCAAGGAATAAATACTTAATATCATGGAATTAGTAAGTACTATATAGATTGTAAATAGAGGCGGTCAAATTTCGACCATTGGGAAACCACTAGTAATGAATAATTATTCGAATACATTTTCAGTAATTAGCTTTTTTAAAATTCTGAGGTTAATTTCTGTCGCTGCTCAATTGCTTATTACCAAGATGAGATGTCAGATGTTACACATCTTAGGCGACTAGTGTAAGTCTCGCTCGTTTTTAAGGGCTCCATACCCAAAGGGTAAAACGGGACCCTATTACTAAGACTCGGCTGTCCGTCTGTCACCAGGCTGTATCTCATGAACCGTGAACAAACAGACATGATTTTTTGCCGTTTTTATGGATAATGGTGCGGAACCCTTCGTGCAACAATCCATACGTAGTCATAAAATAATAATAATACTAGCTTATTTTTGTACCATTGCAAGGCAAAGGCATCTTCTCAAACAGAGAAGGCACGAGCATTGATCACCACGCTTGCTCAAGGCGGGTTGGCAAATTCAGACCAGCGCGGCAGCGGTAACAATACCAGTATGTGACTTCTTCATTTCATTTATGTACTCTCCGAGTTTATATTCGACATTACTAACATTTTTGAATGAAAACATGGTTAGCACCATGTTTTACATTGCACAGAAAAGTACACTATCAAATATAAAACATGGTTTTGTTGGCAACGACCTCAAAAATTGTAGGCCTCTAATTTGTTTCGTACCCACTTTTGATTTCGTTTTGTTGGTTAATTTTGTGTTTATACAATATGTAACAAAAACCCTGTTGTTCCTTCTAGCTACGTTTTAAGAATCAGTTTACCAAGCGATAAAGCAAGTCATTTATAAAAAAACTGTTCAATAAAAACAATTAAAATAAATATTTAATTATTAATATTTGTAATGTTTATTTGATTTGTTACCTCTGCAATTCTGCATGAAGCGTTGACGCAGAAGTAGAATAGAACGTTCCCGCCAGTGCTCTTTGATCGGTGCCGCCGCGCCGGTACACCGCCGCCGCATATGTACCTATTTTTCTACACAAGTTCGTGACTTTGTCAGCTGTTGTTTATCAGTATCACTTTAAGGAATTTATTCATCTTTGAAAATCTTGATTTAAGGCACCTACATACTGGCGCGACTTGTCGCGTGACGCGTCGCGACACAAAGGCACCGCTTGTAGCGCTACTCGCGGTGTCTTTGTGTCGCGTCGCGTTGCGCGACAACTCGCGCCAGTATGTAGGAGCCTTCACACTATTTTTAAGCACAATTGATAATATTGTTAAAACTACATTTAACACTTCACTACGTTAAAAACAACAAATTCGACGCGTCTGTCACATAAAACCTGATGTACCTATATACATTTGAATGCATTCATTTATTATGATATCTACTTGACGGCCACGGAGTTGTTGTTCGATATGACCACCTTGTACCTCTACAATTCTTGGCTCATAGTCGGAGGGAAGTAGTGATTGGACGCGACAATAGTGAAATGGGTGTTGGCCATCTTCTTTGAGTACTCTCCTAATGCGCATATGGTTTACTTCGAGTTCGTGTCCCACTGAGCGTGTACTTCACGTTGCATGGTCTCAATAAGTCCAAGACTTCTGTCTCGAGTCCGGTCTGCCTGCGTCAGCTCGATGTTAGTCTCGCCCGTGCACATTGCCGGTATTGTACGTGCGTATGTACAATCGATGGCATTTTGCGAGTCTACCATTAGGTAGACTCGCAGCGGCGGCGGCGGGGTAGGTAGGCACGCGGTACCAACCCGGGGTACGTGCGCGGCGGCTGATTTTGGGGGCATCTTTTGTCGCATCAAAGAAAGCCGCCGAGTTCGAAGGCTATTTAGCGAAATCAGATACTCTAAACATTTTTTGAATGTGTTGATTTTAATAGTTATTTGATTTTGACCTCTCGACTAGTCCATGCTTAATTTTTTTAAATTATAATTTCATCAATGTTCTGCTTATAGGTAAATGTATACGTTCCTATAAGGAAGAACAGGTTTTTTTACATAGTGTATAAAAATATTATTTCATAATTTTGAGTTAATTTCTTTTGAAGACGATTAATTTCTTTTTTATTACTTTTTAGTTAGTAAAAACTGCAATATTTGTTTGTAATATGTAGTTAGTATTTTTTTTACATGAATTTGACATACGTTTTGAAATGTTTTTCCTTTGACCCGTAGCTCGTATCAATAAGCCAGGCCATCATGCTTAGTCCTCGCGCACGTATGGGAGTGGCGCGAGGAGGCGAAACGCCGGGGCGTAACTCCGCTGCCGCGAGAAATCGCGGCACAGCGGACGGAGCTCCGGCGGGATCTCATGGCGACATGGAGAGTACGGTTGCCGCAACACAGTGCTGAGCACGTCACAATTGCGGCGATAAGTCCCCTCTTTGAGGAGTGGCTAGAGAGGCGCCACGGCGTCGTCACCTTCCGCCTGAGGCAGGTCCTCACCGGACACGGCAGCTTCGGGAGGTTCCTGTGTCGGATAAGGCGACAGGAAACGCCCGGGTGTCACCACTGTGTGGATCGCCCGGAGGACACGGTGGAGCATTCGGTGGAGGTCTGCCCGGCTTGGGCAGAGCACCGCCGTGTCCTCGTGGAGGCGATCGGCGGCAGAGATCTCTCGCGTCCGGCCCTGGTTCAGGCCATGGTACGGAGCGAGAGGGCATGGACAGCCGTCACCTCCTTCTGCGAAGCAGTAATGCTCGCGAAGGAGGCGGGACGGTTGAGGGAAAGGAAAAATTTGCGCCCTCTCGCCCCTAGCCGCCGCAGGAGACGCCCTGAGTGTCGGGAATCCCGGGCGGATATCCGGCTACCGTAGGCGCGGGCTTGCGGACGGTGAGCAATGGGTAGCTCACCGTCCGGTAAGGACCAAGCCTGGGTCGACGGCGCATTGTATTCCACGCGTGCCTCAAAGAGATGTCGTTAGCATAAGTGTAGGGGTCCACTAGGGCCGATGCCTGCCGGGGTCGCGTGGCAGTCCAAAAGGGTTACCGAGGCCCTTGGCAACATAGGCAACGGAAGGCATATGAGTGGGTTTTAGTCAGTAAGAGTCTGACACACCCTCCCGCTCCAAGTTATTTGATGATTTTCCACCCAAAAAAAAAAAAAACAAAAAAGTAGCTGTCACGCTTACAAAACACAATAAAATTACCTAGAACAAAATATTTAGTAAATATGTTACTTAGATAAATAATTAGGTACATAATTATTTTATTATAGTCCGTACTCTCATTATTATTATGTTAAAATTATTATTATTATATTGCCTTGCCTTATCCGTGTTTCACGTTGGAACTTACTTATATTGTAACAACTAAATGTACACATGAATGCAATAAAGAATTTGAATTAAAAAAATTACTTCCCGTTGACCTAGAATAATTAAATTTGGCAAGAATATAGGTATCACAGCACTATTAAAAAAAATATTTCGAAAATCCTTTTTTTCTTTTATGTGATTACATACTTACATTTTCAGAGGGAGAATTTACCGTTACGTATCATTGATGTATGGGAGAACATTTTTTCAACTGCAATGTTAAGTTTGTTCTTGCGATAAATTCATCCCAATTATGGAACCTTTCATTGTTGTAGCGGTGGACACTTGCGTGAAAGACATTTCCGCGAAAGACACTTGCGCGAACCCACTTGCGCGAAAATAAATTTCCGTGAATGGACTTTTGCGCGATTGGACTTTTGCTCAAATGAATTTATGCTCGAAAGGGCAGTTGCGCGAAAAAGTTTCAGAAATGAGATTTTTTCTTATCATGACGCCTATAAATTCTTTCAAAGGTTTGGGGCAGCAGTGTATGCTGTGAATAGTACACCCATAATTCGCCAGTTAAGTTCCAATAGTTTTTATCGTAGTTTTTTAGTGTACATTTTTTTGTTTATTTTTATATAGTTTTGACATGGGTGACATGGGTGTCATGGTTTTCAAGGTTGCTGATAACGAAAATGGGATCAAAATTAAAATTCAAGATGGCGTTGCCGAAATTTTGCAATTTTTCGTCATGGGTGTCGTTTTTATCGTATATTTTACTCATAACACAACATATCATTACGCCTGTATTCCCCGAAGGGTTAGGCAGAGATGTACATATAATAGTATACCGACATTTCAGTTCACCGAACGCCGTTCTTTTTTTCTCACTATGCCGCATTCGGGTTCCCATCATATAATCATAAGATATATTTGCCAGGGTCGTAGCTGACCGTATAAATTTCTACTGAAGACTGCGGAGTCTACGGAGACTAACTGCTTCTCACTCAGGACAACTGTACGTCGCTTGCTACCGCTTCACCAGTCTTGAGTCTCTGTGTATTTTGCTGATGAGACCAAAACTACAATGAATGAATGAATGAATGAATGAATTATGTATTTATTTGCAAGAATATAGGTAGCTGACATAAGTTCTTAGGATCTATGGGTTTCACTATATTCGGGATTCCAGCCCTGGAAATATTTAGATTTTACATAAAGCATGCAGTACACATTTAATAATTATTAGCAATAACATAAAAATACTAATAATAATGTCATAATTTAAGTTTAGATTACAATGCAATTAATAAAAAAAATCAAATTAAATACAATTCTATCCATTTATAATAATAATTAAAATGAAAAAATAGCGATCAATAATAATGATGTCAAGTGAATAAAAAATAACAAGAATAATGAAAATGTTTCAATATTATTTAAGTAATGTCAATACATATGTGGATGTCATAATAATTATAATACATAAGTTTTACATTTTATATTCAACAAACGAACGATACAGGGAAGTTTAATAACTTAACATCACGCCTGTATACCTCGAAAGGTTAGGCAGAGGTGTACCTATAGTACTCTCACACCCACATTTCGCCAGTTGTGTTTAGGTCCCATGTAATAGGGGTCGAGCCTATTGCCATGATCCGGGCACAAATCCAGAATTCGGACTGTTACTGAGAAATTCCAGTTGGAAAACCTAATATTAAATTTGCCTGACCCGGGAATCGAACCCAGGACCTCATGCTCAACAAAATACACCAAGGCATTTTTTTATAAAATGTGGCTGTTATTTTAATACATTGTGGTGTCTTACGACTTACACGCGAACAAAGTCGCGGGTAGAACCTAGTACCTAGTTAATATTACATAATCGGCCTTTAATGTTCCCACTGCTGGGACGCAGGCCTCCTCTCTGTGAGAGGGAGTGGGCCGTAATCTACCACGCGGGCCCAGTGCGGTTTGGTAGATGTTACATGTCTTCGAATTTTTGGTTCTAAGTCATGCCGGTTTCCTCACGATGTTTTCCTTCACCGTTTGGGGAGCAGTGGTGATGAAATAATTTACACAAGGTAAAGCGCCTGTCTAGGTTCGAACCTACGACCTATAACTCGTAAGTCGGGGCCGTTACCTATGGGCCACCACTGCTCTGCTCCTAGTTAATATTACTTACTCTTAATTACTGTAAATCAATTTAAAGCTGTTACTTTATTTTTCAATCAACTAGATACAGATAATCTCCATTTAAATATCAATGAAAGCTCAAAGAACTCCAATCAATGAAATGCCCAATTACTTTGATGTCTAAAATAATTGCAGCTAAAAGCTATCCACTTTGAAGATTATCTCCAAAATATAGAATATAATAGGTGAACGTTTTAAATAAGTATTTCATGGCCATTTTATCACACAATCAAAAGCATTTGCTGGAAAAAACCGGACAAGTGCGAGTCGGTCTCGCACACGAAGGGTTCCGTACCACCATACAATATTTAACACTAAGTTTTTTTTAATACATAAGCTTTCCTGTAAGCGTTGATGGTCTTACTGATACGGCGGAGATCTCGAACCTATTTAAAGGCCTGTTTACCGTGAAATCCCTACTGGGCCCGTCGTGTGGCGAGGGTGAACTTGACCGGACTCTGACACAAGACTTTACAATCAGGGTCACAGCTAAGGAAATCAAGAACGTAATAGTGCGCATAAAGCGAGGAAAGTCCCCGGGGCACGATGGGCTTAGTGTGGAACACCTGAAGCACGCGGGTATTGATCTACCCCGAGAACTGCTGTTTGTTGCACGCTTATAATAATAATAATAATAATATCCTTTATTTCAGGCAACTAAAACCCGTAAAAAACACAATACATAAATAAGTATAAAAACTATTACTATAAACTAATACATATTTTCTACAATAAACTTAAAAACTACTGCACACGAAGTGACGGCGTCGTGTTACGCTGCGAGGTGTCGCGTAGCCGACCGCGGAAACGCTCATACAGCACATCTTTCGGCCAAAACTCTTCCTTGAGGAAGGTCACCAAATGATGAGTCGGAACACGCACTACAAACGACTTGAAATTGGTGTTATAGCGCGCCTTCAACTTCTCCTTCCTCAAGGTCCAGTTGGTCTTCACCCGTATGTACTCTACGATGTCCTCAGTCTTCGTAGAGTGGTGCAAACGGGACACGTACAGCTGCGTCGTCGGTACTGCAGGACGTAGCAGCATGTTAGAACCTGCAGGCGCTGTCCCACACTGGTTGCGATAAGTAGGCTTCCTCTTCTTTCTCTCCACCTTGATGAAGCCGTCCTCATCGCATGTGATATTCGGTGGACCGTGCTGTTTGTGGTCCACCACAGTGCCTTTCGTCACGGCTTATCTGCCACGGGATATGATGAGAACTATGTCGTTCCAATTGTAAAAAACAAGACTAGTGACATTTCAGATAAAGAAAAGTATAAGCCAATCTCTGTAGCTACGATTGTAGCTAAAGTACATTCTCTCTGGACTCTGTTGGATAAAGTTTTGAAAAACAACATGAAGTCATATGAGGCTCAACCTGGTATTAGAGAGGGTCTATCTACAATGTTTGAAAAATACTGTTAATTATTAAATATGCAACCAAACTCCTGTTTTTGCCTGTTTCTTAGACATGTCAAAGGCATTTGACATGGTGTCATATGACAATTTGTTGTCTAAGCTCTGTGGCGCAAATGTACCTAGTGAGGTGATAAATATTTTTAAATATTGGTACTCCCATCAAATAAATTGTGATAGGTGGACTAATGTACTGTCAGACTAACGTACTCCACGTTATGGAATGTGGAGTTAGGCAGGGTGGGTTAACCTACCCCTAACCTGTTTAATATATACATAAATGACCTCATTGTCGAGCTCAGCAGTTTACATGCTGGTTGCTACATAGATGGGGTTGCTTTTAATAATATTAGCTACGCCGATGACATAGCGCTGCTGAGTCCGTCAATGGTCGGCCTTAGGAAATTAATTAGAGTCTGACTGTTATGCTGAGTAAGACGGTTTAAGATACAGTTCGGTCAAGAGTGAGTTGATGGTCTTTAAGGTGGCTAACGAGGTCAGAGGACGAAACCTTCGGTTTCCCCAAAGAGGTCACCGAAACGCAGCCAGGCTACGGACACTAGGAAATCTACATCGGGTTCATGTAGGGCCCGGAAAAAGCGTCCGTTAAGCTCCTCACTCTGCCATACCACCCTGCGATCATTAGTGTCAAGCACTACAGGCTTGCGCCAGTTCTCTTTAGCCAAGGCGAGTAGGTGTGAGACCCTTGTTCACCGCAACCACATCTCGATGCATCCCCACGTCGGCTTCTAGGAAATATTTCCTGTGACTGCATACCTCGCGGTTGTGGAGAATCTTAGCGTTTAAAAAGCCTCGACCTCCACACTTTTGCGGAATATACAGTCTCAGGTGATCGTGATCACATGAGACTGATCGTGGGTAATGCATTTGATATGCAGTCAGCAGCGTACAGAACTTCCTATCCAGGGCGTCAAGTTGCGGGAAGGTACTAATGGGTCACCGAGGCCCCCGCAACACAGGCAACAGGAAGGAATACGGGTGGGTTTTAGTCAGTAAAAGTCTGACACACCATCCCGCTCCACCCAGAGAAGTTATTTGATGATTTCCCACACATTAAAAAAAATATAAAAAAAAATGGCGTCAAGTTCGGTCTGAGTCCATTTCAGTATGCTGAAAGAGTACATCAAAACCGGCATGACCCAACCGACGCGCACCTTGTTTCCGCCTGATAGAAGACCATTAAATAATTTCTTCAGGCGGCCAAAAAAGCACTCCTTCAACGATTGCTTCATGTGAGTAACATTGATGGCCAACGCTTCCGACTTACCCAAATACTTGTAGGTTTCGGATGCGGAGAGGGCTCTAAGGTTTATGGAATCCGAGAGTTGGGTTCCCACGGATTCCACAATCTCCCCTCGCTTTACGTGCATGTAAATTCTATCCTGATGGCACTACTGAAAGTTTCAGTTATTTTCAGTAGCTCCATCAGTTGCAAATTATTGGAGGCAAAGAGTTTTAGGTCATCCATGTAGAGGAGGTGAGATATAACCTGATCACCTCTCCTCAACCAATAGCCTAGACCTGAAGCCTAGTTAGTGTACTTAGAGGATTCAAGGCTAAGCAGAACCTAAGAGGACTCAAACTATCGCCCTGAAATATACGTCGCTCGATCCTTATTGGGTCGCTATTCCTCTGGATATGGCGACATCCTGGATAGCGAAGGACCGTCCTCCATTGCCCCATACAAGACATCTGGAAGGTGCGCAGAGTTGTATCTACTTTATACAACTTCAGCACCCTCATGAGTCAAGTATGTAGCACCGAGTCATAGGCCTTCTTATAATCTATCCAACATGTTGGCAGATCCTTTCGGGAATAACAAACCTGTTGGCTAGTGGCCATATCAATGAGAAGTAGCTCCTTAGTACCGCGGGACCTGTTCCTACATCTATTTTGAGAGGCAGACATGATGAATTTGGTGCCTATATGTTTGTTAATTTTAGCTCTTAGTTACTCACCTGCTCCATAAATCAGGTAGTACCACGGAACCCAACCCAGAACGAAAGTAATAACTTTATAGACCGTCGGTAAACACGTGACAGGCCTATAATTTTTGGGTTCCACGGTGCTACCTGATTTATGGAGTCGTTAGGAATTGGGGTACCAAGCCAGACTCCAAAGCAGACTGGTACTGAGCCGCCTAGCGAGCATGCAATCTTGGAAACCATTTGAGCCAGAAGTTGTGCAGCCCGTCCGGCCCTGGGGATTTCCAGTTAGATGGATGGACTGCACGAGCTACATCTTGGGGGCAGATGGTAATAGCACCCATTTCTGGTATTGGATAGCAGGCTCGCTCGACTTCTCGAGTCCAATCACCTTCGGTGTGACTGACAGGCACCGACCAGATACTGCGCCAGAAAGAACACATGGCATTATCATCCGGCAGGCGCGTGTCAGTCACACATTGGTCCGGTCGCTCGCCCTGTTAGGTGTGATTCTGAATGTATCGTTCTACTCGTCGCTTATACCTACGAATACGGTTTGTCCATGCATACACTTTCCGCTTCAGGAAGTTGATGCGCTCTGAGATACGGGACATGTATATGTCCCATATCTCAGAGCCCAGGACTATTCCTGAGATTTGATATCAGTCCCTGAGAATGCCCGCCTTACAAAGCGCATCACGCTAGGGTGAGTTTTACCCTCCCTGAAGCGCAGATTAGTGTGCCAATGAGAGCTCTGGCCCCACCAATACGGCGCTCAATTAAGCACTGCAAAGCTGGTACGGTTGATTTCGTTCTTGTAGCTCTAGAGTCATTAGCAAATTTGTCGTAAGTTATACGGCATGCCGCTACAGCCGCGCAGTACAGAATTGAATGAGTATCAGTGAGGTCTTCACAGTCATCAAAATAGTGTCACAACTGTGAACCCAGAACCGCCACTAGCACCCTATTTTTGTTATGCATGGGCAAACGAGGTAAGCGTGCTAAGTTCGGGGCAGCATGAACTGATATTCTTGAATCGCATCCTCCAAAGCACTCCTCAATTCCACATTGCACTGAGTACTTACGTTGGTAGCCCTGTCATCACTCCTCTCTTCAGCTTGTTTTATGTTGAATACAGGTGATACTACAACAGTCTGCGACGGGGGGGGGGGGGGGGGGGGGGGGGTGATGACATGGCTGCTCTGCATTTCATTTCGCAAGCGATCGAATACATACAGTGTCATCTAGCATATGATTACGCTAGATGACCCGGACTTGATCCGATAGTCGTTGTGCCGAAACGTTGACAGCTGGCTCAAGCACCTGAAACAGAGAGAGTATCCGAATCACGGTTCGCGGTCAGATTGTTTCCCCCCTCTGTTGCCGCATAGTATGAGAGCATGACGTTCTTATTGACGGATCGCATCCATCACATGCGCTGCACGCGGTCCTCGAGGTCCTAAACCGTCTGGTGGCCGGCGTCCTACCCGTACACGAGCAAACACGTTTCTTGTAAGGGACCCTTTTAATTTTTTACTACCGTTTTGGTACGGAACCCTAAAAAGACAAGAGTTTTCCTTGAATATAATAGCGCCATTTTTCACAGGACTTAGAAGGAAAATTATCAGTAATGAGACGTTCAAAGTACCAAAGTATTTCAATTTAAAAGGCTTCTTCATAATACTTTTGGTTCTTAATTGTACGATTTGTTGATTAAACGCTTGGAAGGAGATATAATGTTTTTTCGTCGTCTAGTCGTTGGAAAATCATGAAGGATAAAGACTTTTTTGTTCGGGTACTGATTCCTCCCCGAAGGGAGGAAACAGTACAAAAGAACAGGTAACAATCTGGCGGCCTGTATCTCATACAACATGTGTTATCGTTTTTATTATATAACACTACGAAACACAACCATTCAATTAAATTACATGCCGTTAGCTAGCACACGCCAATATACCACTAAAACAATTAAAAAATTACGACATAAAAACTTAAACAGAACTTAATACCTAAATAAAAGCCTCCAGGCATGAAGGGCGTGCCCGCTTACATAAGGTTAACTCGAAGTGAGAAATGATAAACTAGCATAATAGTAATAAAAACATGGTCAGCAAGACGACCAGTCACCACAAGGAGCACCCGTTCACGAACTTAATGCAAAGATCAGCCATCACCCCCTCGCTATATTGGAAGAAAGGAGGCAACCCGGCCCCCAATGCTAACGCATGCAGTGACATCTTACGGAGCATGACAAAGTTGCTGCCGGTTGCTCAGGCAAGACTAGTATGATCAATTGTCGAGGTCACTAGCTAACCACTTCATCATCATCATTTCAGCCAAAAGACGTCCACTGCTGGACATGGCCCTCCCCCAAGCACCGCCACTTAGACCGGATTTGTGCATCCAGCGGATTCCTGCGGCCTTCACAAGGTCGTGGCCAGCCTGTCCCAGAACCAAAAATTTGAACACATGTGACATCTACCAACCCGCACAGGGCCCGCGTGATTGATTACGGTCCACTCCCTCTCACAGAGAGGCCTGTGTCCCAGCAGTGGGACCATTATAGGCTGATTATGTATGAAACGATATTACTCTCAAAGTACTAAACGTATTTTCATTTTATTTTGTATGAATACACTATTTTAGTATCTAAAATAGTCTGTTCATACAAAACTAATAATTCTATCTGTGATTTTGTTCAAATATTCATGTTTTCGTTACTAAAAATAAATATTCCCTATTTAACCGAACGTCGGCGCGGAGTGATCGCAATGCGCATTTTTATGGCCAAGGTCTACAGCGATTACCCGACCATTAAAACCTCTTCTTATTCACCTAACATTACAATAAGTACGTTATCCCATTCTCCGTATCCTATAATATGTAGCTTGCTCCGTGCTGCAGTATTCAAATTAAACAAAAACTGTTGCAAGATTTAATGCTATCGTTCTCTGGTTCTTGCTGGCCGTAAAATAACAGTGTGGTGTGTAAGCCTATAAGGTGTTGGTAACTGTTATTTAGACTTTGCTTTTGCGTGGGTAAATTAGTTACTTTTGAATTATTCGAAGACAACAGCAGAGATAGCCCAGTGCTAACGGCCGCGACTTATGAGTTGTTTCGAACCCTGAGAGGTGCTTTACTTTGTTTAAATTATTTCATCACCACTGCTCTCAAAACGGTAAAGGAAAACATCGTGAGGAAACCGGCATGTCCTAGAGCCAAAAATTCGAAGACATGTGACTTCTACCAACCCGCACTGGGCCCGCGTGGTGGATTAAGGTCAACTCCCTCTCACAGTGACGACGCCTGTGTCCCAGCAGTGGGAACGTTATAGGCTGATCATGGATTTATTCAATTACATTTTTTGAACCTAGTAACTGTCCTCTTTTACCATTTTTTTTTTAAATTTGGCTTAATTGGCTAAAAACGACGCACTCATTTGGTTACTTTAAAAAATATGCATTCTTTATTTTTCCCATCGTTATTTTCCCGGCGGTGGGCTCAAGACGCAAAGCTCAAGTAATATTTATGTATATTTCCAAATAAATATTAATTGAGCCATGTTCTATTGTATGTATTTAAAGTGACACTATATTGATGGTGTATGATGGTAATGGCCTTATGTTAGCCAAGAATATCAATCAATGAACTCAGCCTGTCAGTCCACTGCTATGTCTAGCAGTGGACTGACAGGCTTCTCCCAGGCGCCACAATACCCTGTCCGCTGTCGCGGTCGCAGAACGAAGTTATCCAAAAAATAAATGGAGTTACCGACAAAGCTTGCAGAGCAAGCTGAAGTGGCAGTGGGCTAGCTATTTTCGAAGGACCGATGGCCGGTGGAGCAGATGAATCTTGGAGTGGAGACCGCGTATCAACAAGCGTAGTATGGGACACCCCCCAGCTAAGGTGGCTGGACCAGACTGGATGTCCCAGCCACCTTTTTGATGTCGTCGGTCCATCTGCTGATACGCGGTCTCCATTCCAAGACTTGTCTGCTCCACCGGATATCGGTCCTTCGACAAAAATAGGTACTTCAGCTTGCTTACTCTCTCTCTCTCACTCAAGCTATGTCGGTAACTCCTGTTCTTTTTGGATAACTTCGTTTCTGATATTAGCCAAGAAAACCCGCACAAAAAATTGTGTTTGCAAAACTTACATTAATCAATAGTTTCGAAATACCAGCATAAAAAAAACTTGCGCCGTGGATTTTGTACCTACTATTCATTCTGTCTGTTTGAAAACTTAAAAATTATAATGTGAGGAAGCAAAGTTGCGGATATTATCCGCATTCGTACATAACACAAAATTAGTTATGAAAACGTGTCGCATTTATCATTGGTAAGTTAGCGGATTAACATTCGAGAAGTTTTTACTTAAGCTTCTAGAGATGTGACATTATAAATTATGATGGCGGATAGTCGTATCCGTGTAGTAGCCGTGTTTGAATCTCCGAACACGTATTCGCATAATATGTATAATGTTTCATTCTCATCTATTATGGGTGCTAACACTTGTTCGGGTTCGATTCAGCATATTATTTTGTTGAAAAACAAAGCCGACTCGAAGCAATTACTACACATATTCGGGTTTCATTTGTCTTGTGCCGATCGAAAAACTTGATTCGGCATCTACCCTCGCTGAATCATGTACCTACATATTATATTATTCGGTTTTGCCACCCAGCAGTGTCGAATCATCTCATTCTTCGAAGCACCTCCTTCTGCGAAGCTATAATGCTCGCGAAGGAGGAGGCGGGACGGTTGAGGGAAAGGCAAATTTCGCGCCCTCTCGCCCCTAGCCGCCGCAGGAGAAACCCTGAGCGTCGGGAATCCTGGGCTGATTTCCGGCCACCGTAGTCGCGGGCTTGCGGACGGTGAGCAATGGGTAGCTCGCCGTCCGTTAAGGACCAGGTCCGGGTCGACGGAGCGTTGTGTTCCACGCGCGCCTCAAAGAGAAGAAGCACAATTGTAGGGGTCCACTGGGGCTAATGCCTGTCGGGGTCGTGGGGAAATTTCGAAAGGGTTACCGAGGCCCCTGGCAACACATGCAACGGAAGGAACACGGGAGGGTTTCAGTCAGTAAGAGTCTGACACACCCTCCTGCTCCGCCCAGAGCGGGAGAAGTTATTTGATAATTTCCCAAACAAAAAAAAAAAGCGGTGTTGAATAAAAGCCGATGCTAAGTATGTAAGCATGCCTCTTACTTATCTTGTTCTTATTTTAACAACTGTTTGAATAAGTCTGTATTTTTATGTTATAGTAATAGACATTTTGGTTTATACATAAGGTCATCATCATCATTTGCCTAGCCTTTTCCAAACTATGTTTGGGTTGACTTCCAGTCTAAATGGTATTCAGCTGCATACAGTTATGCAGAACTGTATGCAGTTGAATACCATTAATTTAGTATTTTACATGGAGCGACTGCCTATCTGACCTCTACAACCCAGTTACTGGGTAATACGATACCCCCTGGTAAGACTGGTTGTCAGAAATTCGGCCTTCTGACGACGCGTAAAAACTGTCAAAGATCCATGAATGACAGGTTTATACATAAGGTATCTGTATCTTATTTAGGTATCTGTTAAAAAAAAACATTGAATTGCTTATTTTTGTCAATAATAAATTACAAGTCTCTAGACTGAATGAAAAATAAGGTCTGAACAGCTGTTGATTCTAGTCGGCAGACTAAATAAGTTTCAAAAGTTCTCTGATGTTTTAGAACTCGATAATTATTTTACAAGATACAGCCCAACTCTTTAGTATTTAGAAACTTTGTAAGTGTTCACTGTTGTTACGTAGATACTTTGATTGGGTTCCATAATTCTGTGTCCGGCATTGTTTATCTGTCACTTTTTAGAGATCGGTTCTTCAAAAGGAATAAACAGAACCCTTATAGAATCACTCGTGTGTCTGTCTATCTGTCTGTCCGTCTGTCACAACCGATTTGCTCCGAATCTACTGGACCGATTAATATGAAAATTGCTACACAATGAGAAAATTTAAAATTTAAAAACAGGTTTGCAAACTGTGCCGTGTGAAATATCAAATGAAAAGACTTTCGTAGTGAGGGGTCTCAATATATTTTTTTAATTATTTTAAAATAATTAGTTTTATGGTTATTTAAGGAAATAGATGAAAATTGACCTTCCCCCCCCCCTCCTTCCCTTTATATCCGAAACTACTGAGTCAAAATTTAAGAAAAAAATACAGAAAATAGTTATTTACTTATAGATTACAGGAAAACATTTAAGTTAAAAGAATTCTATAATGTTTAAAAAAACATGGAAAATATCTTAATATTGTGCGTAGAAACTTACATTTGCAGTTGAAATGTATGGGAGAACATGATTTTCAACTACACAGTTAAGTTAATTCTTGGAATAAATAATCATGGGTTAAAAAACATGGTAGATAACATATTCATTAAACGAAACCCTCACCACGCGAGTTAAACTCGCACTTGTCCGGTTTTGTATATATCAGATATTCGCAATATCCGAAGTGTGTCACATCACTAAGTACAAGTGAGGGAGGACAAAAGCAAGCTTCGCGCCGTTCCGCTAATATTGTTTTCTGAGCCCCTTTCCGTGATAATAGACCCGTACAGCCAAGGTTTTTGTTGTCGCCATGAGGATGGCTGCAGTGACAATTACTAGTACCTAAGTATGTTGATGTTATTCTACAAGCTTTTATTTCATTGGTTAGTGCGGTTAGTGGCGGTACGGGTTAGTGTAGTACTAAGATGGATCATTGCAAGCTATTTTGTACAACTTCTGTTTGGCCAAACAAGTTGAAACAACTTCAGGGTATTTTGTGAATCTCTACGTTATCACATCACATAATCTGACCAAGATTATGTCTGGACTTTAAAAGAGACTGTGACCTCTGAGTTTGTTTCGGCCTTTTGTCTCAGAGTAGTCAGATAGAAAACGCCGACCTCATCTAGTTTTTAAAATATGATTGACGTGTGAAAGTGTTTGTTCACACCTAGGTACTTACAAAAATAAAATCATTTATCTAAATATTGACAAACGGTTGCGGTAATAACTATTGCATTGTTTCGTGGAATACCACAAATTGTGAATGACTCTGACGGTTGCACTTTTCAAAATAAATTACACAAAACATGAGACTTTGTCGTTTGCCTTTCTGTTTGACTATTTCAGCGAAAATTGTACTTTCATTATTTTTTATGGCATCCAAACATAATTTTACCACACATATTTTAGGTACCTATGTACCTACGTCAAAATCAACCTTCATTTTAAAAATCGCATTATTTGGCGCCTCACATCTACAAAGTCCCATGTCTTACAGCAAACAAAACTTACTTTTAAAAAGCAAAAAATATTAAGAGAATCTTAGCATCTATTCCCGGTGAACCCATTTCCACCAGTGCTATGTAGACCAATGAATGTGATTGGTGGATATCAAATGCATCCATAGCAATGTACCATAGCACATCTCATCATTTACTTGCTGTGATATCAGATGTAAGCTACACTAGAAATAAACACTTTTTATTATTATTTTCTTTTATTTCATTATTTACACAATATAATTATATTTTTAAATATTAGAATATACAAAAATATATAAAAACATTAAAAATATAAAAAAAATGGTGGCCCACCGGTATCGGGAACAGGGTCCAAGCTACCGGCGGTCAGGGCTCCAGAGAGAGGAACCTCCTAACAATGCGGGCCGTGTCCAGAAGTACCGCTTTCTGAATCAAGCCCTTAATCCAGCCGTCCAACGTGAGCCTCCTTAGGTGTTGGTCGAGGCTCTTGGCAATTAAGCCATTGGCTGATACGACTATCGGCACAATGATTGCTGAATCTACATCCCACATGTCGGCAACCTCGCGAGCCAAGTCAAGATACTTGATCTGCTTATCTTTCTCGGCTTTCACGAGATTCCCGTCATGAGGGACTATTATGTCAACAATCATTGCGCGCCGCTCTGTTCGATCCACCACCACTATGTCAGGCTTATTGGCAACAATAGTCCTGTCAGTGATGATGGATCGATCCCAGTACAAGGTGATATTTCCATTGTCGAGAACTGGGTCGGGCACATACCTGTAGTACGGCACTTCAGATTCTACAAGGCTGTATTTAGGAGCATGTTGCTGATGGATAATCATGGCTACAAGATTGTGTCTATGCAAATACTCTTCGTTAGCTAGACGAGAACACCCGGAGATAATGTGTCGGATTGATTCTCCGATTATTATTATTATTATTATTATTTTATTATCTCTGGTGGAAAAGCGGCCTGAGGCTACGGTTTCCTAAAAGAGCGGTGGCCACCACATAATGGCAGCAGTGATGGGCGTCATGAAAATAACGGCAGCGGGGTTTAACTTTACGGTGTAAAAAACGCTCTCCAGGAAAACACACAAACTTACTTTAATAAGTAACGTATCAGTCGATGGTAAATTACGGACGCTATGTGGCAGCCACCGCAGTCTTAAGAAACCCTAGCTTTACCGGCAACGGCTGCGGCCGTCTGGCGAAGTTCCAGATTTATTTTTAAAAAACATCAACGAACAACTGTCCCGGCAGAGTTTCGGCAACTTCTCGGTCACTTTGTGAGCCTTATTCTAGAAAGAAATATTAATCTTGGAGAGAATTAGGTTCTATTATAAGTTTGTAGTTTTTTGTGTTAGGTAAATTTTAATGTTTAATAGAAATTGGTCTTTATTAGATTATTAGGTAGAATATTAATTTTATTTAAATATAGTTGGCTAAATGTGTAATTTTGGATTGGAACTCAAGGTAAAAGTAGTTTACCGTTCATATGTATCGATTTTTTTTTTCAAAACGTGTTTTGGTAACAACCACGTTCTGAGAAATATGTTCAAATTTAACAAATATTTTTTCCGCTACCATAAATTATAAGGTTTGGCAATTTTTTTTCATAACATTCCCTAAGCCTACCTAAGCCTACTTTGGTCATTTGCCTCTTCTCAGCGCCTTAATAACGTTGGATAAAAACTCAAGCTACGGGCGGACACAATATTGTTCGCGGAATCATAACGTGGTTGCGTTTCCATGGCTAAATTACATAACCAATTTTGATATTATTTCGTATACAGCTTGCATTGTGGCTGGAGACCAACAGTAGTTTCTTATGGCTAATTATTTTCCAGGCGACTAACGACTTAAAAGGCGACAAACTATTTGCTATTAAAATAATAACTTGGCAGCGATTAAATATTATTATGCATGTATTTAACGCGGCGACAAATTACTCTGAATTTGGGATTAAAATTTAAACTGGCATCGATTTTTTGTTTTGGTAACTGAGAGTCACCAACAATAGAGGGGATCCGGTCCATTAATGGTCACTGTTCTAACCTAACTTAACCCAAATAATTCAATAATCCTTCGCTGTAGCTGCCAACTTACTATATTTGCTACCACCTTTAATTATTTTTTAATCCCAAAATCAGATTAATTTATCGCCGCGTTAAATACATGCCGTTTCTTATACCTACGATAAGTACTTGCTTAAAAAACCTTGACATGTAGGCGGAGCAGCGGGCAGATCTAGTAAAAATATAAAATTATATGTGAAATGACTCATTATAATAAACGAACTTTAAAATACATCGTCATTTAATTTTAACTTTAATCTCAGTTCTCCATATTGCCTCATTTCTGAAAATAACACGTACACAAATTCTGAATATAATGTGTTAATTTAAAGCCCCTTTGAATTTATATCAAGCTCGTTTTTAGTCGAAAAACCGGCCAAGTGCGTGTCAGTCCACGCAACTAACGGTTCCGTAGTTGGGATGAATTTATCCCAAGAACAAACTTAACATTGTAGTTGAAAATTATGTTCCTTCATACATTTCAACTAAAACTGTAAGTTTGTAGGCACACTAAAATATGTGAGCATCATGTACCTATCGCATAATTAATTTATCTGTAATTGCTTTATTTTTCATTCTTTTTTACCTATTTTGGTATAGTAATTTTATTCTAGGTGCATCGTATTCACATATAATTTTAAAATGTACCTATACAACATTTTGTAAAACATTTTAAAAGAGTAACGGTGGAGTTTCTTGCCCATTCTTCTCCATACAAAACTATCTTTTGGAAGGGGCAACTAGAATCAATTTTATTTATTTGTTAATTTTGACGTTCAAAAGTGCCTTTTATGTGCCTATTTGAAATAAATAATTTGACTTTGACTTTGACATTATATAAATAAATTTGGTTCTTTACTTGTAGAACAATATGGTAAATCTTTGAGAGATTTACCATATTGTTTTAAGACTTCTTATAGGCTTTCCTGTAATCTACAAGTAGAGAACAAAATTTATTTCTTTACGTTATACATCCGTGTTTAGCCTAGCCTTCTCCCAACTACGTTGGGGTTGGCTTCCAGTCTAAACGGATGCAGCTGAATACCAGTATTTTACATGGAGCGACTGCCTATCTGACCTCCACAACCCAGTTACTGAGTAATAGCCCTTGATAAGACTGGTTGTCAGACTTGCGGGCTTCGGACGACCCGTAACGACTGTCAAATCCACGAATGACAGCCGGGACCAACGGCTTAACGTGCTTTCCGAGGCACGGAGCGGTCTTGGTATGTAAAGATGGCCACGCATCTACGGACCAACCGCGGCAAGCGTAGCCTAACCTGATCGATTGACAAGTGCGGCTGTTATTATTAAAAAAAAATGGATATGTGGTGTTGTGCTTATGGTCGCAAAAATTGATATGTGTACCTGAATCGGTCCAGTAGATTCGGAGCAAATTGACTGCGACAAACGGACAGACAGACACACGAGTGATCCTACAAATAAGGGTCCCGTTTTTTCTTTTGAGCTACGGAACCCTGAAAATGAGCTCAAAGCCAGTCTACTTTCATTTAATGTAAATCTGACGATATCATTTAAAGTAATTTCGTTCTTGTTATTACTATTTACATTTTAAGCATAATTATCCAGTACATTGTATTAAAATAGTTTTTTTTTGTTTATACTAAAAATGTTTCTTTTACAATGAAGTTAGTAGAGTAGAGTCCGTGTGGTGCCGGACATAAAGAATAGCACCATCCCATTTCTTCCCGTGGGTGTCGTAAAAGCCGACTAAGGGACTTACTAGAGAATGGGCAGCAGTGTTCTCTATGCATATTAACACCATACTGCGATCGCCAACCCGCCTGCCAAGCGTGGCGATTATGGCAACCCCCTCCCCCCTTTTGGGGGAGGCCTATGTCTAGCAGTGGACGTCTTTCGGCTGAAATGATGATGATGATGATAACCCAGTTATAACCCTCCATAACCCAGTTATTTGCTAATATGAAATTCGAGCAGTGGTAGCCCAACTTACGAGTTTGTAGATCGTAGGCTCGAACCCTGACAGGCGCTTAACTTTGTGTAAATTGTTTCATCACCACTGCTCTCAAAACGGTGAACGACAACATCGTGAAAAAACCAACATGTCCTCGAACCAAAAATTCGGAGACATGTTACATCTACCAACCCGCACTGGGCCCACGTGGTGGATTAGGGCCCACTCCCTCTCACCGAGAGGAGGCCTGTGCCCCAGCAGTTGGAACATTATAGGCTGATTATGCTATGAAACCCTTAGTAAGACTGGTTGTCAGAGTTTCGGGTTTCTGACTGTCAAAGATTTACAAATTTCAGCCGAAACTAAAGGTTTTACTTGCTTTCTGAGGAGGAGGAGGGGTCCCGATATGTAACGGATAGTCACCCATCTACGGCCCGACTTCGGTAAGCGTAGTTTAACATTCGATCACCCGTGCAGCTGTTATTTAGTAATAAATAAGTACTTACTTATTTCTTAATTTTCATGGGTTTATGGGCCACATTGTGGAGGGCTATGGAAACAATTTATAACAGTAATTTAACACAGATAAGCTTGTGTAAATATCATCTAGTTTCATAACACTTCACTTCACTCTTACAGGCACCAGTATAATCCCTTGGGGAACACCGTCTATTTCAAACGTTTAAGCACCAAGTCAATTGTCCTAATTACTTCCATTCATCCGCAAATCTAAATATAAATTTAATTAGAAATTGAAAATGACGCCTCCGATCCTCAAATTACTTCCTTCAAGAATAAGAATTGAAAACGTTTTTTTCTTCCTCACTCAAATATATCTTTCAATAAAAGATTCGTTCTACTTGGCATTATTCAAATTAAAAAAAGAATTATTCAAATGAGAACAATTCGGTATTTAAAATTGGAACCGGAGTGGAAGGTCCGATGTGAACATGGTACCCGAGTGTAACAAGGCCGGAGGCTGTAGAAATTATTTGTTTGGAAATGTAAAAAGAAAAGTTTGTGGAATTGAACAAAGTTTGGTCGAAATTATACTTTTGGATTCAATGATGAAGTTCTAGGAAGATAATAAAAAGGCAGAATTTGATAATGATTACTGATTGAAGGGAACGTAAAGCTGGAAAGAGGGAAATAATAACACAAAAAGCGATTTTTTCTCAAAATATTTTTAGCTGGTATACGGGAACAGTGCTGTAGACATCGGATCTACACCTTTCCTTTTTTTTTTTTTTTAAGGACCTTACGTTCTAATATACTAGTTTCGTGTTCACAGGACATATAAAAATCTCATACCGTAGTCAAAAAATTAGTACCAAAACTACTTACGTTATTTAAGGTAACTTGTGGAGGTGTTGTACTCGACCCAGATGATGATGTCAGTGATACTATGTTGATTTTAATCCTACTTATTCTGATTATATCATATATGTATACTGTAATATAATATTATAACATAAAATCACGCATTGTTTCCCCGAAGGGTTGGGCAGAGGTGTACCTATATTACACCCACATTTCGCCAGTTATTTTAGTTTAAGTCCCATGTAAATAGGGAGCGAGCCTATGGCCATCAATCGGGCACAAATCCAGACTCCGGGCTGCTACTGAGAAATTCCAGATAGAAAAACTTAATAACACTTTGCACGACGTGGGAATCGAACCCAAGACCTCGTGCTCAGCAGTAGCGCTTTCGACGACTAGACCAACCTATATATATATATATGTCGGAAATATGGTAGTTACTCGTTTGACTAATCGGGACGCCAGCGCCACCAAGCGGCGCTTGTCTACAAATTAACGCTCGAGCCGAGTCAAGTGCAGTTGGACGGAGGCGGTCAAAGAGTGAGCACGTTTAGAAACTGTCGCGCGTTCCGTATAGTTGTGTCGTGTACCTACAGTGTGTGAATAGCCAGTGTGATTATTTGATCGTAAATTATAATTTGATTTAAACTGCAAACGGTTTTTTCTATTTTGCAATAACCAACACTTCCCGTTGTAGGCAGTTAAAATATGGCTGATGATAACGAGCGAGACGTACCTTGTCCGTCATATACACGCTTTCAGGCTAAAACGGCTAAAAGGATGCGAATGAAATTTGGCACATGAGTAAACCATGAACTGGATGAGGACATAGGATACTTCTTGTACCGATATTCTCACGGGATCGTGACTTATGCGGGTGAAATCGTGGGTCACTGCTGTGCGGATGTTTGTTTCTAAGTGCCCTCGCCCACAGGCCCGGTTCATTCGCGATGCAAACGCAATACTGTCGCGCTTCTGTCGCGTTTCAAACGCGATTCAGTAACGGCACAAAAATACCTGCGATCCCTACAGTTGCAAGATGGACTCCGTTGAGGCAACATTAGTCACGTTGTCTTGTCGTTGCTGTAGCGCGTTAGTAGCGCGTTGGCATCGCTTCTGTAGCGAGTTGCAAATGCAACTAACACGCGTTAGTAGCGATGCTGTTGCGCGTTCACGAAACGCGCGACAGCAACGCTACAAAAAGTCGCCGTGGGCGAGGGCCCTAAATTACGCAAACATGGCTGAACGGATTTGAATGGGCACGCAGATAGTTTATAACCCGGATAAGCACATAGGATAACAGACAGGTGTGCTACTGGGGAGTTTGTTGCGCCACTTCTTCTTCCCACCTAAAGCACTAGGAAGTGGTGAAGGGCGGGCGTTTTTCGGGGACTGTCTTACGTAATTTTGACGTTCGAAAACTGCTGATTCTCAGCCTAGTTTGAATAAATGACTCTTGATTTTTATTTTGGATACATTTTATCTCAGCAGTTCATTCCGGTGGGATAATTTCCGCCCTTCACACGGGCGAAGCCGTGGGCAAAAGCTAGTACAGAATAAAGTAAACTAACCAGAATACTCTCCCAGAATACGTTTTAAGTAGTTATCAGTAAATTTTGAAGCGGCGCCCGTCTTGCTTGTTTTGTATTGAAACTTCTTCCCTCCATAGTGATAAAGTTGCAAACTGAATTTTGATGGGCCGCCGACATATTTTCATCTTCTTGTTTATAAAAAATAATATAAGTTTTCTCTTTTAGCGTTGTGCAAGTTTGTTTTTCGTTGATGGGGTTTTTTTTTTTTTTTTTTTTTTTTTATTTGTGATGGGTTTGCTCTTGACCTTAGTCTATGCCAGAGGCGACAGAAACAAAGTCGACGATGGAGCGAGCTTACCCAGAAGAAGCCTGTTCACTCTCACTTTGAAGAGATTAGGGTTATATGCGTTCGGAAACACAGACGCAGGCAGAGAGTTCCATTCCTTTGCTGTGCGCATTATAAAAGAAGTTTGGAAACGCTTAGTGCGAGTTGGTGGGATAGCCACCAGGAAGGGATGGTAACCTGAAGTGCGCCTAGATGACCGATAATAGAAGGGGGCCGGTGGAATGAGGTCGTGGAGTTCCTGAGCACACTCTCCGAAGTACAATCTATAGAAGACCGACAAGCAGGCAACCTTGCGACGATGGGCCAAACTGTGAAGCTTGGCATCCACCAGATTTACGTCGCCAATGAGCCTCTTAGCTCTGCGTTCCACCGAGTCAAGCGCGGCAAGTTGGTATTTAGCCGAGCCATCCCAAAGGTGGCTACAATACTCCATGCAGGATCGGACCTGCGCTTTATAAAGGGTCAAAAGCTGTCCAGGCGTAAAGTATCGCTTCACCTTATTTAGGATGCCCAGTTTCTTGGCCGCAGTCTGGGCTTTGTACTCGATGGTGGCGCCGAAGTTGAGGTTAGATGTCAACTCCATGCCTAGGTTTTTAAAGAATCTCCAATTTGTAGCATAATCAGCCTATAATGGCATGAAGAGGGTTTGTGTCTAAGTAATCACAGCCGCACGGGTCAGGGTAAGCTACGCTTGCCGCGGTTTGGTGACCAGCTTTACATACCAAGACCGAGGGGTCTCGGAAAGCACGTTAAGGCTTTGGTCCCACCCTATGATTTTTTTTTTGGTGGAAAATTATCAAATAACTTCTCCTGCTCTAGGCGGAGCGGGAGGGCGTGTCAGACTCTTACTGTCTAAAACCCACCCGTGTTCCTTCCGTTGCCTGTGTTACCAGGGGCCTCGGTATCCCTTCCGGACTTTCCCCTGACCCCGGCAGGCATCGGCCCTAGTGGACCCCTACACTTGTGCTGACGACATCTCTATGAGGCGCGCGAGAACACAACGTGCCGTCGACCTGGGCCTGGTCCTTACCGGACGGCGAGTTACCCATTGCTCACCATCCGGTTGGTCCCGCCTGTCATTCGTGGATCTTTGACAGTCGTTAGGTCGTCAGAAGCCCGAAAGTCTGACAGCCTGTATTACCAAGGGGTATTACCTAGTAACTGGGTTGTGGAAGTCAGATAGGCAGTCGCTCCATATAAAATACTGGTATTTAGCTGCATCCGAGTAAACTGGAAGCCGACTCCAACATTGTTGGGAAAAGGCAAGGCAAATTGATTGAAGTAGTATAAGTTCTATATATTATATATTATATTTCTTAAGAATTCTATTCATAAATATGAATCTATAGAAGATTCCATATATTCATATTTATGTGAATTTTTGTAAATATTTGTATCGCCCATTTAGCGGTGGATGTATGCTGAACATACTTTTAACTACCAACCTGTATAATATAGAAATATCTTTGTCTTTGAATATATTTGTCTTTGAAAGAACTGCAATTTTGCAGAAAGATTTTGTATTATAGCAAGATATAACATAATCAGCCTATAATGTTCCCGCTGCTGGGACACCCACCTCCTTTCTGTGAGAGGGAATGGACCGTAATCCAGCACGCGGCCCAGTGCGGGTTGGTAGATGTCACATGTCTTCGAATTTTTGGTTCTAGGACATGCCGGTTTCCTCACGATGTTTTCCTTCACCGTTTTGAGAGCAGTGGTGATGAAATTATTTACACAAAGTAAAGCGCCTTTCTTGGTTCGACCCTACGATCTACAACTCGTAAGTCGCAGCCGTTACCACTGGGCCACCACTGCTCACAAGGTAGCTAGGTAAATTTCACACCCTCTCGCCCCTAGCCGTCGCAGGAGACGCCCTGGGCGTCGGGAATCCCGGGTGGATTTCCGGCCACCGTAGGCGCGGGCTTGCAGACGGTGAGCAATGCGTAGTTCACCGTCCGGTAAGGACCAGGCCCGGGTCGACGGCGTGTTGTATTCCACGCTTGCATCAAAGAGATGTCGTCAGCACAAGTGTAGTGGTCCACTAGGGCCGATACCTGCCGGGGTCGCGGGAAGGGACTAAAGGGTTACTGAGGCCCCTGGCAACATAGGCAACGGAAAGAATACGGGTGGGTTTTAGTCAGTAAGACACACCGTCAGTAATACACCCTCCCGCTACGCCCAGAGCGGGAGAAGTTATTTGATGATTTCCCAGCCAAAAAAAAAGTTAGCTAGGTAAGCTAGCAAGGTATACTGGGGACTAGATTGAAATACAAAATATATGACATTCTTATCGTGCAACGCGAACCGTAAAAGTTGAATGAAGTGAAGAATATAAGATAAGTGAATATGTGCTTGCAACTTACGTATACAATGTAGTTTTAATAACTTTAACCTCGTTTATGCTGACAGGTACGGATGTTGCTACGTGGGTATTCTTGATAATAGTTCGTAGCTTAGTCTGAGATTTGATACTTGTGAAATTGTATAGTCGACTTCGTAATTAAGTTACATTTAAGACGCTGACAACTCTCCTGTGAGACAGCGAGCCTCCTTGCTGGATTGCCGCCATGGGATCTGGAGGCAAAAGTCCTCGCGCACGTATGGGAGTGGCGTGAGGAGGCGAAACGCCGGGGCGTAACTCCGCTGCCGCGAGAAATCGCGGTACAGCGGACGGAGCTCCGGCGGGATCTCATGGCGACATGGAGAGTACAGTTGTCGCAACCCAGTGCTGGGCACGCCACGATTGCGGCGATAAGTCCCCTCTTTGAGAAGTGGCTAGAGAGGCGACACGGTATCCGCCTTCTGCTCCTTCCGCCTGACGCAGGTCCTCACCGGACACGGCAGGTTCGGGAGGTTCCTGT
Organism: Atethmia centrago; assembly: GCA_905333075.3. NCBI lineage: Eukaryota > Metazoa > Arthropoda > Insecta > Lepidoptera > Noctuidae > Atethmia > Atethmia centrago. The sequence goes on from HG995388.1 coordinate 17,822,433, forward strand.
GTCGGATAAGGCGGGAGGAAACGCCCGGGTGTCACCACTGTGTGGATTGCCCGGAGGACACGGTGGAGCATACGGTGGAGGTTTGCCCGTCTTGGGCAGAGCACCGCCGTGTCCTCGTGGAGGCGATCGGCGGCAGAGATCTCTCGCGTCCGGCCCTGGTTCAGGCCATGGTACGGAGTGAGAGGGCATGGGCAGCCGTCACCTCCTTCTGCGAAGCAGTAATGCTCGCGAAGGAGGAGGTAGGACGGTTGAGGGAAAGGCAAATTTCTCGCCCTTTTGCCCCTATAAGCCGCCGCAGGAGACGCCCTGGGCGTCGGGAATCCCGGGCGGATTTCCGGCCACCGTAGGCGCGAGCTTGCGGACGGTGAGCAATGGGTAGCTCATCGTCCAGTAAGGACCAGGCCCGTGTTGACGGCGCGTTGTATTCCACGCGCGCCTCAAAGAGATGTCGTCAGCACGAGTGTAGGGGTCCACTAGGGCCGATGCCTGCCGGGGTCGCGGAAAGGGGTTGCTGAGGCCCCTGGCAACACAGGCAATGGAAGGAATACGGGTGGGTTTTTTCTGTAAGAGTCTGACACACCAGGGAGGGTGTGTCAGACTCTCCGCCCAGAGCGAGTGAAGTTATTTGATGATTTCCCATCTAAAAAAAAAAGAAAGACGCTGACAACACCTAAACCGCGGTCTCTGTCAGACTGCATAGAAAAGAAAGAGAAGCGCGATGACATATAGCTTGTAATTTGTTGCAAAATATGAAGCAATTATCTATTTACTCAAAATTAAGTTAAGTGATCGAAAATAAAAAAAAACAACTAAGTTCTGCATTCAAATAAGACCGCCTTGTTATTAATTAAATATGTAAAGTATGTTGATATTTAATACAGATATTTTGGTTTGGAACTCAAGGAAAGAGGTTACTTTAACGTTAGTTCGTAATGAGATTTATCTCAAAACGTGTTTTAATAACAACAAGTTCTTAGAAATGTGTTCAAAATTAACATATATTTTGCCCGCTACCACAAACTATACAAAAATGGCAATTTTTTTTCTTAAGACAAGACTATTTTGGTAATTTGCCTCTTGTCAGCGCCTTAATCTTAGGGTAGTAATACCCTAAGATTCAAAGTAATTTACATACATACATAAATTTACGCCTGCTTCCCCTGGGGGTAACGCCACATGCTATGGCTCCTTACATACTCCTTTTGCTTCGTTTACATTTAAATATAAGAAAACGAAGTCCTATTCGTTTATGTAACAGTTACTTAGTTTAAACTTTACATTTTGTAGGAATTATTGTCAAACTTGATAAAGGAATTATTTCTTAGAAGATGTGTGATTTACATTTTTCCTAAGGCAACTTTTGATTGAGTTGCCTAAGAGAGTAAACCTAGAGATTTCGAGTGTTAAATCAATATTACATGAAAATAAAGCTTCTAGGAAAGCAAGAGCAGAAATGCATGTTATCACAGAATTCGGAGTAATTCAATATTATATTGGACGAAATTAAACTGAAATCCCTTTTAAATATAAACTGTATATCGCTAACAGCCCGTGAAATTATTCAAAGACGTAATCAATGTTTTATAAAACATTAAAGTCAGGAAAATATCGAAACATCGACGCCTGGATCGGTTCTCCGCCATATTTCCTCCATATTATGTAGTGTATGTTGAAACACAAGCTTTGATTTGGGCCAACCTTTACGATATTCTGTATTTTTCTTGATCTATTAGTTTGTTTTTTAGAATACTGCGATATTGTCAGTTCCTTCATTAACGATCTTAAAATGACTTTCTTATCCTCATATTAATTAGTTGTATACTTTTTTATGTAAATGTTTGTGAATTTTAGTTGCTTGACAAAACATTAGGTACATCACGTTTGTTTTCCTCGAAGCAATAGGCAGAGTTGTACCTAAAATGACCCACATTTCGCCAATGTTCTTAAGGGAAAATTCGATTTTTTTTGCATGCTTGCTTTATTTCAGCTTGTAGAACGATTAATACTAAATTTTTTTTTTGATTTTCGTCCTTACACCAAACATTCAACCTCTTTTGCAAAAAGAGTCTCTTTTTCAAAAATTTTCAGTAGACATATCAGATCAGGTTGTGCTATTTCGAAGATATTTTTACAAATGCTTTCTGGAATTTAATTACATCTAAATTTTGTGCTTCAAGTCATTTCTATTTGTTTAAATTCAATTTTATTTGTTATGTATTCCCAATTTTTTTTAATTTCGGATATTATAATATTAGCTATTTACCAATTCTCATGTTATTTATAGCTATTTCGTCCTGCTTGTACTCATAAAGAGTTGTGTAAATTGAGTCCCACGTAACAGTGGTATGTAATTCCTTTTTTTTAAAGTCCCGGCTTTGTAATTCCATTTTTTTTAATCACAGCCTTTTGTATAGGGAAATCACCCAGGGTTTAGCTTTGGGCGGTTCACAAATCACGCTCAGGCTGAACACCACCCCAACACTCGCCACCACGCAGCCCCAGAATCGTATCACTCGCCAATACGCAGTGGTCCAACATCGCGTTACTTGCCACTACGCAGTGGCTCCCATGTCTACTTCCCCGCGGAGCGTCTCAGCGGTCTGCGTCTTGGTGACGTGATCTGACTCGGCTGGTCAAGCCGATCAGCTGGCCTATAATGTTCCCGTTAAAACCTCAGGATTATTCAGTTAAATTTTACATTTTTATTCTTTTCTATTGCGATTATTGGGCGTCTTCAACGCACCTAAGTGGTTGATTGTAATCTTCCAGTTAGGTCGTTACCTTTTTTTTTTTTTTTTTTGTCGCTGAGAAATGCATTACGCATCCCCGCTCGTGGGGGACGAGTCGGGGTATGTGGGACTCCTGTCGATGATGACAGTATACCCACTAAAACTCAGCGGTGTTCCCACATCGCCGTGATGGGGGGGCCATGGGAAACCGGCTCAGCCTTTACATCCACAACCCTCCCGGCGCATGCCCGCCTAGCTGGCCGGCCCCTCATGCCCCCCAGGGTGGGGAGCTACGAGAATGGCAGGGAACACCTGGCCATTCCCGTTCGACACTGGTGGAGGCCTGTGCAATACAGGCAAGGGTGCCCCCGCACCCGTTGCCTGCTGGCCTCCAACTGGGAGGAGTCGGAGATGACTTTCAAACTGACGCCTTCTTCGACCCCTCCTCCGCCTGCGAAGCGGCGCCGCGTTAGGATCGTCCTCACGCGCGCGCTCTTCTGCCTCCTTCTGGGACATGACGTGTTCGCAGAAGGAGGCGACTGCCGCCCAAGACCTCTCATCCCTCAGCATGGCGGTAACTACGCCGGGGAGTGAGAGGTCCGGTCCGATCACCGCGATGAGATTGTCGCGCGGCTCAGACCACGTTGGGCACACTTCGAGGGTGTGCTGCGCCGCGTCCTCCGCCGCGCCACAGTGGTGGCACAACGGCGTCTCCTCCCGTCCGATTCGGTGCAGGTACGATCCGAAACATCCATGTCCGGACAGCACCTGCACCAGACGGAAGGAGAGGAACCCATGCGACCGCTCGAGCCAGTCTCGCAGGACTGGCCCAATCGCATCGAGGGTTCGGCGGCCGAAAGCTGCAGTGGCGAGGTCCCCCGTCCAATGGACGACGATGGCGTCCTTCGCCTCCCGCCGGACGGCTGCCCGCTCTTCCGGGGCTGGGCGTTCTCCTCTTGCCCTCCGTCCTGCCGTCCATTCATACACTCTGGCGAGCACCCACGCCTCGAGTTCCCAAGGAGGGGTGCTGGCCAGGGCACATGCTGCTGCAAAGCCCACCGTGCGATGGGCCCGTGCCACCCGCTGGGCTATGGCCCTTTGGGGTGCCCGCAAGGCGGCGGCATTCTCCCTCCTGTGGAGTGAGTCCTCCCAGATAGGAGCCCCGTAGAAGGCCATACTCCTCAAGATGCCGGCGTAAAGTTGCCGGCATCGCGCGCTGGGCCCCCCCAAGTTGGGGAGCAGCCACGAGAGCGCACCCGCGGCCTTCAGCAGGCGTGACGACAACCCACTAAAATGCGGCCCGAAGCGCCACCTGCTGTCGAGTATAAGGCCCAGGTATTTCATCTGGGCCTTGACCTCAATTCTGACGCCCTCCACGAAGATGTGGGCGTCAGGTGGGGGGCGCTGCCGAGGGCCGTGGAAGAACACGGCCTCGGTCTTGTGCAGCGCCACCGATAACCCTAGGCGGCGGATCCTCCCTGCCACCAAGGATCCGCCCGCCGAGGCCAAATTGGCCGCCTCCCTGAAATTCCCCCCCCGGGCGGTGAGGAGAGTGTCATCCGCGTAGCAGACGACACTCGTGCCTCGGAGGAGATTTCCCCGCAGGAGCCAATCATAGCCGACGTTCCAGAGGAGAGGTCCTAAGACTGACCCCTGCGGAACGCCGGCCTCAACGGCGTACCGCCGGACTTGGCCAGTCCTATTTACCAGGAGGATCGCCCGTTCCTCCAGGTAGCTGGCCAGCAGCCTGTGCATGTATAGAGGCACTCCGTGGAATCGGAGCGCCTCTAGGATGGTGGAGTGGGGAACGGAGTTGAAGGCATTGGCTATGTCGAATGACACAGCCAACAATCCGTCCCCCGCTTCCATCGCCTCCTTCACCTGGCCCTTAAGGCAGGCCAGCGCGTCCACCGTGGAACGCTCAGCCCGAAAACCAAACTGAGCGTCCGACAAGTCCGGCCCGATACTCCGCAGATGGCCCTTTAGGCGGGCAGCGATTATCCCCTCGAACATTTTGCCGACCTCATCGAGCAGAACGATGGGCCGGTATGCCGAGGGGGAGTCTGCGGGGCGGCCCTCCTTGCGAAGGAGGCACAACTGCCCCTCCTTCCATGGTTTCGGGAACCTTCCAGACGCAAGGCATGCGCTGAAGAGGTCCCGAAACCTTTCCTCCATTTGAGTGGCTGCGATCGCCACCACTCTTGCCGGAACACCGTCGGGGCCCGGAGCTGTCTTCTTGGCGCGGATATGGAGAATAGCCGCGTCAAGTTCCGACTCCGTGACAGGAGGGGCCTCCTCTTCCTCCTCAGCTGGCGGAGCTATCCCCCGCGGTGGGCCCATCACTGGTGGAGTGAAGTTGTCCCTGGACGGGAACAGGGACTGAACCACCCCATCCAGAAATGAGGGCTCCAGGGTCTCGGCCACCGGGGGACCAAAGGGGCGCAGTTTGTTGCGCGCCGCCTTATATGGTCTCCCGTAAGGATCGTTGTCGAGACCCTCCAGCAACTCTGCTCTGGACGAGTCTCTGGCGGCGGTGATAGCCCTATCGAGGACCAATTTTGCCTCCATGTACACCTCATAGAGGTGGTCTTCGTCGGTCAGGTCCCGTATACGCCGCCGCCGGCTTCGCGTGTAGGCCCTCCTTGCCTCCACACAGGCTGCTCGAAGTCCCGCCAGCTCCACCGACCACCAGTACACGGCGCGTTTGGGTAGTGGTCGGTGAGACCGGGGCATGCTGGAGTTGCATACCTCGGTCAGAGACTCCCTCAGGTGCCCCGCCACGGTGTCTACATCCACGCCAGCGGAAGGCGGCGAAAGCCAGTCCTGGATAAACGCCGCCTCCGCCGCTGCCTCCCTGTCCAGGCGGGCGATAGCCCACCGCGGGAACGGTGATCGCGCCGAGAGGGGCCGCGTCTCTCCGGGGCCACTGTTGGAGATGTCGAACCGCACGTAGCGGTGGTCTGACATAGTCTCCGCCAGGTCCACCCGCCAGTTCAACACGCGTGCGGCCAACGCAGGGGTGGCGAAAGTGACGTCCACTATTGAGCCACCCTGCCGCCGCACGCATGTCTGGACGCTTCCTCTGTTCAAGAGGGAGAGGCCAGAGGAAGCTGCCCACATCTCCACTGCCCGCCCGCGTGCGCTGGTGGCTGGGTTGCCCCAGGTCACCGACTTGGCATTCAGGTCTCCCAGTACGGAGACCTGACGCGGCGCCGCCCTGCCGACCACGGCGGCCAGCACTCCGAGATAGTTCTCGAAGTCCTGAAGAGGGCGGTTTGGGGAGAAATAGACGCCCACAAGGGCTATGTCTCCCCACGCGGCGGCCACGTATCCCGGTCCCCTCTCTAACAGCGAGAGGGGAGGGGAGTCTGTGGAAGACCGCGCCGCTAGTGCCACCGAGTCGTCTTCGTCACCCAGCCAGCTACCGGGGATCGAGTAAGGCTCGGCGACCACCGCTACGTTCACCAACCACTCGGCCATGACCTGCACCACCAGGTCCTGGGCCGCTCTGCAGTGGTTGGTGTTCGTCTGGAGGATGCGGTAGTTGGTAACCATTACTCCGACATCGAACCGGTCCCCTCAACTATTGCCGCTGGAGCTACAGCGGTGACGACGGCGGCGGCGGCGGTAGCAACAGGGCGAACCTGCGCCGGCACTACGCCCTTCCTCACGGGGGGCTTGCAGCTCCTGCCCGTCATCCTGTGGTCCGCAGGGCGGCCACTAGCGGCACACGCCACGCAGTGTGGCTTGGTGGCGGCAGCGTGGCAAGTGGTACTCCTGTGTCCCTCCTGCCCGCACTGGAAGCACGTGTCTCCCCAGTCGAACTTGGAGGGACACGTGGCTCGGGTGTGGCCAAACGCGAAGCACTTGAAGCAGCGAACGGGCTGGTCTTCAAGTGGCCGGACCACAGCCGAGCTGAACCCCACGAGCAGCCGTCCCTTGGTCGCAGCAAGGACGGCCCCAGCCGCGGCGACTGGGCACTCAACGCGTATGATGCCCATGCCACGGCGTCCGAGCCTGATGGCTCCACCCTTCACCGCGCCAGCGTCGCATCCTCCAGCCGCCGCAACGGCCGCCACCACATCCTCTTTGGTGACCGAATCATCCAGATCGGCCACCTCCAAGGCTGCGGTCTTAATAGGCCTTACGACCGTTGCCGCATCCGCGATGACCTCTTGCAACTTTGTTGCGAAGAGGTCCGCATTTGTGCCGCGCTCTTCCCCCGAGAACTCGAAAATTCGAGCCCCGGTTAGGGTTCGGCGGCACTTTATGTTTTTAATCCCCAGCCGGGAGGGATCGGCATTGGTACGAGCCCGTCTTAGGACGGACTCATACGTCTCACCCCGCCCCACGGCCTCCGGGGTGACGGTCACCACGACGGCCGTGGTTTTGGGAGCAACCAGCTTTCTCCTACCGGCTGGAGCCTTTTTTGCTGCAGGAGCACTCGCAGCGGGCTTGGGGGCCGAACTTTTCCCCTTTTTCCCTTTTCCCCTCCTGACCACTTCCGTCCACGACTGGTTGGACGGGGTGGTGGAGGGAAGAAGGGCGTCTTCATCCTGCGAGTTCTGGGCGCCTGCCGCTGGAGTAGCAGACGACCCAGGCACTTCCTCCGCGCTTGTGGTGGGGTTATGAGGAGCCGCCTTGGTCCTCTTGCCCTTGCCCTTGCCCTTGCCCTTGGATACCGGGCCTGCTAGAGGCACAGGTTCCGGCTCCCTCAGCGGTGGACTCTTGTCTGCCGCAAGTGGCGGGCGGAGCCGCCTTTCCGGCAAGAGCCGGTCTTCGATGCCGGCGAAGCAGGCTCTTATAAAGGCCCTCTCCTCCATGACAACCCCACGAATTGTTGCCTCAAGGCTGGCAGGGGAGGAGGAGCAGCCTCCTACCACCGGACCTGGGGCAGATTGGGCAGGCCTGGCCGTGGCCTCAGCCAGCTTCTGGTGTAGCTGGCTTACCTCCGCCTGCAGACGATCCACCTTTGCCTGCAGCTGCCGTGTCTCGTCCGTGGCCGTCCGCTTCACTAGTTCCACCACGATGCCATGCATACTGGCGGCCCGGCATTTGAGGGCCTTCTGGAAGGTCCCCTTCAAATTCGAAGACTTTGAGGCGACCTCCAGAACCCCCTCTCTGTCCTCCTGCGCCATGCGCTCCAATTCCGCCAGGGAGTGGTCAGCATACAGTACATTGGATGCACCATAGCCAGCCCTCGACCTGGCAACTTGCGCCTGCTGCTCCTTGGCGGCGACCCTCTCTTCCAAGTCTTGTTGGAGTTGCGCCCTTTTCGCCAGATTTAGCTGACGCTCGGCGTCCACCAAGCCCACATCGTGGGTAGAAGGCGCAGTAGAAGTCGAAGCCTTTTTAGACTTCGACTTCTTCTTCGCCTTACCTCCGACTACCGTCGACTCCGAGGAGCCCTCGGACCTCTTCCGCTTGAAGCGGTCGGTTTCGGCCGCCGACGTGTCCATATTGGAGTCGTCGGAGTCTGACAACTCGTCTGGCCTAATGAAAAAGCTGGCCGCAGATGGTGCGCGGTCAGCTCCCGACGCTAAAGCGTCGCCAGCGTGGCCCTGAGAAGGGCCGTTGGATTGGCCCTGAGAAGGGCCGTTGGGTTGGCCCTGAGAAGGGCCGTTGGATTGGCCCTGAGAAGGGCCGTTGGGTTGGCCCTGAGAAGGGCCGTTTGAATTGCCCTGGGAGGAGCGATTCGAAATAAAACGCCCAGAGGCGTCACGCATTGGTTTGTCCATCTTATTCGTAGACGTCCGCATTAAAATCAACGAATCACAGCGCACTTTAGCCGCCGGTCTGCCACTCCGTTACGGTGGTCAGACACGGCGTTGCCCAGGGGATACTACGAGGAAGTATGCGCTGTGGGGGATCCCCCGAGTTAGGTCGTTACCTAACCTAACCTAACCCAACCCATAATTCATACCTGAATCAGATTTTTTTTTAGGGTTGAATCAAATTGTATTTCTTTGAAAATTTAGAAAATATTTTTTTTTTAGCCTCGTACAACGCGTTTTATTGGAAACCACACAACAAGCTGTACTAAATCTAGGAAAAAACTTTTCTTCATCCAGCCTGCAGTATAGTTCAGTTTTACTTCTGGGAAAATTCTTCAAATCATCATCATCTGCCTAGCCTTTTCCCAACTATGTTGGGGTCGGCTTCTAGTCTTACTGGATACAGCTGAATACCAGTATTTTAAATGGAGCGACTGCCTATCTGACCTCCACAACCCAGTTACTGGGTAACACGATATCACTTGGTAAGAGTGGTTGTCAGACTTTCGAGCTTCTGACGACGACTGTCAAAGATCTACAAATAACAGCTGGGACCAACGGCTTAGCGTGCTTTCTGAGCCAATTCTTCAAATATCTTTAAAAAATACTCAAAAAAGTACTGGTGAACGTGTTGTCTAAACTATTATTCCGTAAGTCCCCAGAATTCGCCAAAAGCCTGTACATTTTTATTATAAATCGAGCCGCTCATAGTTGGCGATCGATCAGGATCCGGGGATGTTCTAAACTCAAAGGATTGAGATAAATGCACCCCACTACATTCTGGGTGTTGAAAATGGAACAATACACGTCAAAGAAGACAGATTTGGGGCTGAAATGGAGGATTATTGCCCAGTGATCAGGCGAGATAATCAAGGGTTTCATATGGTTCATCAATTTAGCAAAACTGTTGATTGCATCATTAATTTACTACAATGGTGGCACTGTATAATGGCTTGAATTTTCGTTTACATTGACTGCTAAATGTGAGGAAACGGGTGCCTACATTGTTGTACGGGCCGCAATAATCACGTACCGCTGGAATGGTGTACCAGTGGTACGTCCGGGTCAAATTAAATTAGTTACAGAAACTTCGCCGACGTGACGCGTGTTGATAAAACAAAAAAGATTTTATGTTTTTTTCTGGTGTAGTCTGATGTACTTGAAAAAATCTTTTTTTTTTGTGTGAACTCCACAGACGTTATGAGTATCGTAATCATAACTCGATAAAATAAAAAAAATACTTATGTTCCCAACTCATACTTCAAGTAGCAGTTACTGCAGTCTGCGGAGTTTGACTAATTTAATTTCACCTTTTATAATTTATCGAAAGTCCGAACTAACTGAAGAAAGTTGATAGACTATGCAATATTTCAACTTAAGGCGCTATACTCCAAAAATTTGCCGGGGCCCATGAACACCGACTCCACCAACATGTGAACATCGAGGCAATTCAGCTGTTAGACCGAACAGATATAGTGCGAAGACTAAAACGAACAAAACCTTTTGAGTTAGTGTAGTGTAAAAGTGTAGACATAATAGTGACAATGACACACATATAACACATGAAAAAAGTGTTTATATTACTATATCGGACTCTAAGAAAGTGGAACGAACTTGTGTAAAGTACAGTCAACACTATTCTAGATTTTAAAATAATTATAACGTAAAAGATTAAGTTTATCTACATAATCAAATTACAAGATGGTTATTAACATTAACTAAATTAAATTAAAACTAAGTTAAACCTAAAAAAGGCTCTCGGGCATTGTACCGAGGATGCTAGCGGCATTTCCTCGCTGAATTGCAATGCTGATGCGTTGCGCGAGAAAGTCGCCAGCTTTTCGGTCACCTAGAGGTCAGTTACTCGTACATTAACTAGACGTTTCGCGATTTCCGAAAATAACTCATGCAAAGATTAAGATTAAGTTAGATTGAAATTACTTATTAGTCTTTTATTCTAGATTGTAATTAATTATTAAGAACCTGGTTCTTTTTAATAAAGGAAGAAAAAATAAAACTTGAGGAGCAATATATGATTTTAGTGACTTTAAAAACTGTTAATACGCCTTCAAATAATACAAGTAAGTAACGCAAAAAATGTATGTTAAACTAGAACGCGTTCACATAAATTATATATGTGAATATTTAAATATTGTAGTAAAATACTTTATGAAAGACTTTCAGGAATCATAAAAACCGATGTTTCTTTCACACTACTTAAGAAGTCTGTTATACATTATATACTATATTTTATTATCTTTAATTAAATTTGTGATTTTTTTTCAAATATGCGTTACTAAAAATAAATATGAAACCGAATGGCGCGGCGTGAGCACGCATTTTTATGGCCAAGGTCAACGGCGTTTAACCGACCCTTAATCCCAACTGATTCTGATAAATATTTCGTTTATGCAAAAATATCTAAGAAGTGTGCAATTGTTTTAGAACAATAGAAGGACCTAAAACTATGTTTTAAATGACAAAAGTGTTTTAAAATAAGAATTTAGACTGAGTTCAGTTTCAAGAATTAATTTTTCAAAAGAAAATTATAGCTCTTATTACAAAAGAATTAAATTTCACATAAAAATGATTTATTCGATCACAGTTTTATAATTCAGTGGTCTTTTTAGGCATAATATTGTGTGATAATAATGTGATAATAATGTAATAATAATGTAATAATAATGTACTTACTAATAATAATATAATCTGCATAATAATTATGAATTTATGACATTTAAACAAAAATAATTTGCACGCTTGCTTGCATACTTTAAGGCTGTAAGATCTTCCCTTGTAAACTATGTATTTTCTTGCAAATAAACATTTTTGAAATTGAATTAAAACCATCTCTAAGCCTACTCGAATTATGAAGTTATCTTGTAGTTGGCCTATAGGGCAACGGCCTCTTCTCATACAGAGAAGAAAGAAGCAATGATTGAGGGTTTTTCTTTCACCGGAATTTAGAAGGCTTACATTACCCAGAAGTTGGTCCCTTAAATTGGGTTGCTACTTTTCGGCTTTATTCAGCCCAATTTGTCAGCCTATATGACTATAGGATGAAACTGAATTCATGGCCATCATCTTAAGGGGTCATTGTACTCATCATCATTCGTAAAAAAACAGCTGTTCCGTACATTTTGACGAATTAAGCGAACATAAAAATAGGGAACAGCTTAATTTTTTTCGTGACTTCTGGTTGGTCCCATAGTAAAATGTGTTCATAATGATTATTACAATGACCCGTTAAAAGGATGCCTATGACTTGAATTTCACCCTGTTTACTAGCAACTCTTCATTACATTCCAAATTCTCATAATGTAAATAACAAAATGGCTAACATAAACCCAAACCTTTGACGGTACATATTTCCCACATGGCCAACTTTTCGATTAAAACATTAAAACACGGCATATAAAATATATGAAACGTCAAATGTGAATGACCTCTCTTTTAGTTCCAATTTAAAATGCCAGGATCACCCCTGAACGAGTAAAAGCATTTATCCTTCGTATTTCTAAGAAAAGAAATATCAAGGGACTTAGATTAGAAGCTGATAGCTTTATTAGAACCTTTTAACGTGCGTGTTTAAGTTAAGATTTATATGAAAATTTACATTCTACTACTGATTTCTCAGATCGCCATTTTGAATTTTAAGCGTAGAATTATGATTCTTTAATATTATAGGACAATCATAAGTTTATCGTATATCCGTCAATTATGACGGATATACGATAAACTTATGATTAATAGTAATAATAACAATCGTTTATTTACATAATCAAATTACAAGATGGTTATTAACATTAATTAAATTAAATTAAAACGAAGTTACACCTAAAACCCCGCATTTTCTCGCTGAATTGCAATGCTGATGCGTTGCGCGAGAAAGCCACCAGCTTTTCGGTCACCAGTTACATCAACTAAACGTTTCAATAATAATCATTTCAGTGATAATATATACAATGACTGATTCTCGAAGACGACGGATGAAAGAAGATTGTATGTAGTGCAGATAATAATGTTGAGATGGATGTGTGGAATTACGAGTTTGGATAAAATAAGAAATGATTATATTAGAGGCAATTACTTAGGGACGGTGCAAACATTTTACGCCGTCCCTAAGTATAATATAAAAAAATAGAAGTTTATGAATTATATGATACTTCCTACTTAAGTACCGGTTACGATACCCAAAGGAAAAATTGTTAATTAAACAGCATAACTCTGAATTACTTCCAAACAAAGTATCATTATAATAATGACAACAAACAGAAAACGAGCGATGTATTAAGTTATAACAGGAGACATGTTTATTATAATGTTTTATGAGGGTTAAAATTAATTAAAATTTTGGCATCTGCCTTTAATTTGTGAGCTTTCAAATTAAACACCCACAGAGTTGGGGAATACCGCACAATAATAATTGCTGTGGATAAAAATACAGTGAACTTTTTGTAAAAAAATTCTTGTCTGTGTAAAAATTACGAAAAATGGGGAATATTTTATTCGGATTCCGGTTTTCAGCGGTGAGTGTGTATTTTTGTGTTTATAATGAATAATATTGATATAGTTTACATACTGTTGAGTTTTATCATTGAATTTCAGCATCAATTCAGGTCTAAGGTGGCTGGCAGCAGCTGGTTGAGAGTAGCCAGGGTTCGTGTGATTGGATAGGCCTATGTCCAGATGAGGACTGATCATAAGGGTAATAAGGACGGCAGCTTCGGGAGGTTCCTGTGTCGGATAAGGCGGGAGGAAACGTCCGGGTGTCACCACTGTGTGGATCGCCCGGAGGACACGGTGGAGCATACGGTGGAGGTCTGTCCGGCTTGGGCAGAGCACCGCCGTGTCCTCGTGGAGGCGATCGGCGGCAGAGATCTCTCGCGTCCGGCCCTGGTTCAGGCCATGGTACGGAGCGAGAGGGCATGGGCAGCCGTCACCTCCTTCTGCGAAGCAGTAATGCTCGCGAAGGAGGAGGCGGGACGGTTGAGGGAAAGGCAAGTTTCGCGCCCTCTCGCCCCTAGCCGCCGCAGGAGACGCCCAGGGCGTCGGGAATCCCGGGCGGATTTCCGGCCACCGTAGGCGCGGGCTTGCGGACGGTGAGCAATGGGTAGCTCACCGTCCGGTAAGGACCAGGCCCGGGTCGACGGCGCGTTGTATTCCACGCGCGCCTCAAAGAGATGTCGTCAGCACATAGTAGGGGTCCACTAGGGCCGATGCCTGCCGGGGTCGCGGGAAGGTACTTATGGGTCACCGAGGCCCCCGCAACACAGGCAACAAGAAGGAATACGGGTGAGTTTTAGTCAGTAAGAGTCTGACACACCCTCCCGCTCCGCCCAGAGCGGGAGAAGTTATTTGATGATTTCCCACCCTCAAAAAAAAAAAAAAGGGTAATAAGGAATTTTTATTAAAGTATTCAAAATAGGTCTAAAACCTATTTTTGAACGAAGATTATTATATTATTGAACACACATGAGTTTTTTATATGACATTAGTAAGTTAGTAAGAGAAAATTGGTAACGGCCGCGACTTACAAGTTGTAGGTCGTAGGTTCGAACCCAGACTTTACTTTGTGTACATTTATTTCATCACCCCTGCTCTCAAAACGGTGAAGGAAAACATTGCGAGGACACCGGCATGCGCTAGAATTAAAATTGGAAGACATGTGACGTCTACCAATCCACACTGGGCCCGCGTGGTGGATTAGGGCCCAATCTCTCTCTCACAGAGAGGAAGCCTGTCCCAGCAGTGGAAACGTTATAGTCTGATTATGGGTTAGTAAGTTATTTTACGTATTTAAATCTTCGTAACCTTTATTTACCTTGAAAACTTTTCAACATTTTTGATAACAATTGATAAAAATTAAAATCACTAATGATAGACATTAGTGATTTTAATTTAGCTACTGCATACTTGCAACACGTAGAAGATTCAATACATTCTCAACTCTTTGTCATTGTCACCCAAAACCTAAAGATAAAAAAAAAATGGTAATTCATGTTTAATATAGATTAATTTACGATTATTCTTACGTTGAACTTTTTTTTTTTAACATTATTAATTTATATAATTCTGAATTCCAAAATTGTTAATTATTATTATTTATTTCATTTATCATTTAAAAATTGTTAATTCTTTTTTTATTATATTATTGTTAGTAATAATAAGTTAATTTAATTCAATATTTTAAATTTACTTTTTAATATATATTCTTAATTATTATTAAACAAATTGGTCTGTATTTCAACTTAATTATGTTTGATGGCTAAAAATGCATTGAAATATTTGAGGGGATTGGCGCTGATAGCTGAAATACAGGCTTCTGCCTAGTTCGGCTACAGATGTTTAATTCATTTGTAATTTTAAAACACAGCCTAAGTATTTTCATGAACCAGTATGTAATTTGTTTTTGGAAATAAATGTTATTATTATTTTCTTTTATTTCATTATTTACACAATAAGTTATATTTTTAAATATTAAAATATTAAAAAAAAATATAAAAACATTTAAAAATATAAAAAATGGTAGCCCACCGGTATCGGGAACAGGGTCCAAGCTACCGGCGGTCAGAGCTCCAGAGAAAGGAACCTCCTAACAATGCGAGCCGTGTCCAGAAGTACCGCTCTCTGAATCAAGCCCTTAATCCAGCCGTCCAACGAGAGCCTCCTTAGGTGTTGGTCGAGGCTCTTGGTAATTAAGCCATTGGCTGATATGACTATCGGCACAATGATTGCTGAATTCACATCCCACATGTCGACAACCTCGCGAGCCAAGTCAAGATACTTGATTTGTTTATCTTTTTCGGCTTTCACGAGGTTCCCGTCATGAGGGACTGTTATGTCAACAATCATTGCGCGCCGCTCTGTTCGATCCACCACCACTATATCAGGTTTATTGGCAACAATAGTCCTGTCAGTGATGATGGATCGATCCCAGTACAATGTGATATTTCCATTTTCAAGAACTGGGTCGGGCACATACCTGTAGTACGGCACTTCCGATTCCACAAGGTTGTATTTCAGAGCAAGTTGCTGGTGGATAATCCTGGCTACAAGGTTGTGTCTATGTAAGTACTCTTCGTTAGCTAGACGAGAACACCCGGAGATAATGTGTCGGATTGATTCTCCCGGACGTTGGCATGCCCGACACACGTCAACCGTGCCGTCCTTCACAATAAATCTACGGTAATTCTTCGTCATGATAACTTCGTCCATAATTGCACAGACAAAACCTTCGGTTTCCCCAAAGAGGTCACCGAAACGTAGCCAGGCTACGGACGCTTGGAAATCTACATCGGGCTCATGTAGGGCCCGGAAAAAGCGTCCGTGAAGCTCCTTACTCTGCCATACCTCCTTGCGATCGTTAGTGTCAAGCAATACAAGCTTGCGCCAGTTCTCTTTAGCCAAGGAGAGTGGGGTGAGGCCCTTGTCCACCGCGACCACATCTCGATGCATCCCCACGTCGGCTTTTAGGAAATATTCCCTGAGACTGCATACCTCGCGATTGTGCAGGGTCTTAGCGTTTAAAAAACCTCGACCTCCACACTTTCGCGGGATATACAGTCTCATTACCGATGACCGTGGATGATGCATTCGATATGCAGTCAGCAGCGTACGGACCCACCTATCCAGGGCGTCGAGTTCGGTCTGAGTCCATTTGAGTATGCCGAAAGAGTACATCAAAACGGGCATGACCCAACCGTTGAAGGCGCGCACCTTGTTTCCGCCTGATAGAAGACTATTAAATACTTTCTTTAGGCGGCCAAAAAAGCGCTCCTTCAACGATTGCTTCATGTCAGTAACATTGATGCCCAACGCCTCCGACATACCCAAATGGATGCGGAGAGGGCTCTAAGGTTTATGGAATCCGAGAGTTGGGTTCCCACGGATTCCACAATCTTCCCTCGCTTTACATGCATGACCGCACATTTATCCACTCCAAATTCCATCCTGATGGCGCTACTGAAAGTTTCAGTTATTTTCAGTAGCTCCATCAGTTGAAAATTATTGGAGGCAAAGAGTTTTAGGTCATCCATGTAGAGGAGGTGAGATATAACCTGACTACCTCTCCTCAACAAATAGCCTAGACCTGAATCCTCCAGCTGTGTGCTTAGAGGATTCAAGGCTAAGCAGAACCAAAGCGGACTCAAACTATCGCCCTGAAATATGCCTCGCTCGATCCTTATCGGTTCGCTATTCCTCTGGATATTTCGACATCCTGGATAGCGGAGGACCGTCCTCCACTGCCCCATACACGACATCAGGAAGGTGCGCAGAGTTGCATCTACTTTATACAACTCCAACACCCTCATGAGCCATGTATGTGGTACCGAGTCATAGGCCTTCTTATAATCTATCCAACATGTCGACAGATCCTTTCGAGAATGACGAACCTGTTGGCTAATGGTCATATCAATGAGGAGTAGCTCCTTAGTACCGCGGGACCCATTCCTACATCCATTTTGAGAGGCAGACATGATGGAGTTGGTGTCAATATGTTCGTTAATTTTAGCTCTCAAAATAGATGTAAGAACTTTATAGACCGTCGGTAAACACGTGATCGGCCTATAATTTTTGGGTTCCGCGGTGCTACCTGATTTATGGAGCAGGTGGGTAACTCCTGTCGTTAGGAATTGGGGTAGCGAACCAGACTCCAAAGCAGTCTGGTACTGAGCCGCCAAGCGAGCGTGCGACCTTAAAAACCATTTGAGCCAGAAGTTGTGCAGCCCGTCTGGCCCTGGGGACTTCCAGTTAGGTAACGGACGGACTGCACGAGCCACATCTTGGGGGCTGATGGTAATAGCCCCCATTTCTGGTATTGGATCGCAAGCTCGCTCGACTTCTCGAGCCCAATCACCTTCGGTGTGACTGACAGGCACCGACCAGATACTGCGCCAGAAAGAACACATGACATCATCATCCGGCAGGCGCGTGCTAGTCACACCTTGGTCCGGTCGCTCCCAACCCCTATAAACCCACCTTTCATCGCTCTGGAAGGTACGATTCTGAGTGTATCGCTCTACTCGCCGCTTATACCTACGAATACGGTTCGCCCATGCATACACTTCCTGCTTCAGGAAGTCGATGCGCTCTGTGACATGGGACATATAGTCCTGAGGGCCGATATCAGTCCCTGAGAATGCCCGCCTCACAAAGCGCATCACTCTAGGGCGAGTATTGCCCTCCCTGAAGCAGATTAGTTTGCCGATGAGCGCTCTGGCCCCACCAATACGACGCTCAATTCTGCACTGCCAAGCTGGTACGGTTGGTTTCGGTCGTGTAGCTCTAGAGTCTTTAGCAAATTTCACGTGAGCCACACGACATACCGCTACAGCCGCGCAGTACAGAATCGAATGAGTATCAGTGAGGTCTTCGCAGTCATCAAAATAATTTGACAACTGCGAATCCAGAGTTGCCACCAGCGCCCTGTTTTTCTTATGCATGGGCAAACGAGGAAACGTGGTCTTAGTTCGGGCGACATGAACCGATATTCTCGAATCGCATCCTCCAAAGCACTCCTCAATTCCACATTGTATTGGGTACTTACATTTGTGGCCCTGTCATCACTCCCCTCGTCAGCTTGATTTGTTCTTAATTGAGTTGAAACTACAACAGTCTGCGACGGGGGGCAATGGCATGGCCACTCTGCGTTTCACTTCGCAGGCGATCAAGTACAGTGTCATCTAACATATGATTACGTTGGATAACCCGTACCTGGTCCGACAGTCGTTGTGCCGAAACGTTGACAGCTGGCTCAAGCACCTGAAAAAGAGAGAGCATCCGAACACGGTACGCAGTCAGATTGTTTCCTCCCTCTGTAGCCCCATAGTATGAGCGCATGACATTCTCATTGATAGATCGTGTCCATCTCATGCGCTGCACACTTCCGCCGGGAGCTGGGACCCTATTAGAGGCCGGTGGGCCTCGAGATCCTAAGCCGTCCGGCGGCCGGCGTCCTCCCCGTCGACGAACAGATGGTGGTGTCGTGGGCGGAGAGAAATACTCGTCGCTCGAGCTCGACGCAACTACCGCGGCCGGCGACGTCACGGTGGGGCTGGGTACCGGCGGCGGCGAGGCGGAGCTGAGCGAAAATTCCGGTGGTGGTAGTCGTGCACGAGCAGCTGATCTCGTCAACATGGTATCTACATTTTCAGTATTTTCTATTCATAGTTATAAAAGTTCTCTTTGATTGTAGTTTTGTCGGAGGTGACATCTGTCATGTCACCTCCGGTTCAGCAGTTATTCATTAAATTGTGGTATGGTATTCATTCTATGGTTTATTATGGTCACTTTTTTGGATTTCCTGTATTTTTTGGTTCTTGGTTTAGCTTAAATTGAAGAATTCGTGTAAAATCCGTCAAAATATTTATTATTGTTAAAAAATAGAAAATGAGACGTTTTGTTGACTCGGTGTTGCCAGTATTTTATTATTATTATTATTATTGTCACACCTCACAAATTTGCATTTGTGTTATTTTATCGACATATTTTGTACAAACAGACAACACTATTGAATGGCAGAACTAAAAATGGTGGTAGTACTACCACTACTTCCACCCTATCCCACCAATACAAAGGTTTGCCTTATCTAAGCTCGAACATCAAATTCAATTAAATCGAAAACTCATCTTCATTAATTTTTTACATTCTGATAGCATTTTAATTTTCCAAATTTTTTACGGTTGTTATCCATTTTGTCGCATCAAGTGATTGCTTTTGTATGTCTCTTTCATTTTTACTAACAGTGGAATTATGAAGAAATTTCTGGTGATTTTTTTACGTAAGTAATTTTACCATTACGGGCCCTGACATCAAGCAATGGACAAGATTATCAAACTTTTTTTGGCTTGAATACAATGCTTTTGGCTACTTTATATGTATGTATTTTATGTATTTTTTTGTAATGTGCGTTTTGTTGGTGCGGAATAAACTATTTTTCTATCTCTTTTCTTTATATTAAGATAGATGTTTTGAAGTTAAAAGAATATCTAATCAGCAGCGTTTGTAACAGGGCTGACGGCCAATACCTGCTTGTGTTTCGGTGAAGGTTTCATATGTCGCTATAATGATTCTTAATAACAAACGCGGCTTAAAATAGGGGGCTCGTGGTTAGGTAATAACAATCACACGGATCGATCGATCAGGTTAAGCTGCGGTTGCCTTGGTCTGACCGTGGATGGGTGACCATTTTTACATCATCATCATAATCAGACTATAACGTTTCCACTGCTGCGAGACAGGCCTCATCTCTGTGAAAGGGAGTAAGGCATTTTTACATACCCATTATGTACCTCAGAAAGCACGTTGCTCGACTGCCTTTCTGATCTCCACAACCCAGTAACTGGGTAATACGATACCCCTTGGTAAGACTGGTTGTCAGACTTTCGGGCTTCTGTTAACGACTGTCAAAGATCCACGAATGACAGCCAGGAACAACGGCTTAACGTGCTTTTTGAGACATGGAGGAGCTTGGTATGTAAAGATGACCATCTTTACATACCAAGCTCCTCCATGTCCCGGTTGGTCTGTGGATAGGTGACCACCTATCCACAGACCAACCGGGGTGTGCGCTAAGTGTAGCTTCACCTGATCGATAGACCCGTGCCGTTGTTATTACTTAGCCACGAGCTACGACAAAATCTAATAAACATATTAATATATTGATATGATGTTCGGGAAAAGCCGCTCGGTTTAGCTGGAATTGTGCCGAGCCGACCCGAATGTGTCTCAACGAGAGTAGGTGGCGAATAGAGTTTGCCGATCGGCAGTAAACGATTGATAACCGAAAATGTGTAGTCATTGCTTCAGGTCGGCTTTTATGTTCAATAAATACTGCCGAATCGAATGTGTCGTCTCGAAATTGTATGTAGCATCCCCCGATTTAACAATCGCCAAGTTATATTAGGTAAGGAAACCTTTTGCTGCTTCAATTATATTGGGTTGATTACCGTAACCAATCATCATCATCATCACGTCCACTGCTGGACATAGGCCTCCCTCAAGCACCGCCATTTCGACCAGTTTTGTGCTTCCAGCATCCAGCAAATTCCTGTGGCCTTCACAAGGTCATCGTTCCACCTTGTAGGAGGCCTCCCAACGCTACGTCTTCCGGTACGCGGTCGCCACTCCAGAACCTTTCGGCCTTATCGGCCATCTGTTCTTCGAGCAATGCGCCCTGCCCACTGCCACTTAAGTTTGGAAATTCTTCTGGCTATGTCGGTAACCTTGGTTCGCCTGCCACCACCACTACCACCGTAACCATTGTTAATGGCAGCGATTCCCTTGTTCACAAACTAAAGTAAATTTAAGTTCGGTTCATCTTTTTCTTTCTATTTCATTAAGAAAAGGACAGAAGATACATTTTAGTTTAGTCCTGTCAAATTAATCAGCGCTTGACGTAAATTGACGTAATTTTAGTAGGCAAGTTTTTAATCACGTCTAAACGTGTATAGAGTAGTGACAGGCGCTGATTAATTTGACAGGACGACACTATTTATCTTCTGTCCTTTTCTTAATGAAATAGATAGAAAAAGCTGCACTGAACTTAAATTTAGTTTAGTTTGTGAACAAGGGAATCGGCGCCACTGAGTAACTAAGGGAATAATAATGTTTATAGTTTTCACATAAATCAGTCAAAGTCATCATCATCTGCCTAGCCTTTTTCCCAACTATGTTGGGGTCGGCTTCCAATCTTGCCGGATACAGCTGAATACCAGTATTTTACATGGAGCGACATCCTATCTGATCTCCACAACACAGTTACTGAGTAACACGATACCCCTTGGTAAGACTGGTTGTCAGACTTCAGTGTTCTAAAATCAGTCAAAGTAAAATTAATAATTTAATAAAATTATAAAAACCTTTTACAGAAATAGCCCTTTTTACCTTGACGTGCTGCGTAAAGTCCAAGTATGGTTCTAAGAACATCACATCCGACAACTTATTTGAAAAAGTATTTCGTCAGGGGTAAGTGTACACAATGGTAGAATTGTTGGTAACTTAGTAGAAATCTTAGTGATATGGTAGAAATATTTGTGATATGGTAGAAAAATTAGTGATATGGTAGAAAAATTCCTGGTTTGGTAGAAAACTTGATGAATTGGTAGAAACCTTATAGATTTAGTAGAAATCTATCACGCACTCATGCTTAGATTTTTATTTTTTTTTATTTTTTAATCTTAAGGTCCCCTTAACTCGTTTTGCCTTTATAGACCTTAAAAGACCTAATGTAGGTATTACACTAGTTTCAAAAACACTCATTTACATTGTACTAGCCACTCGTCTCTGAACTTATTATTAATTTGAGAGTAGTGTTTGCCTTTTAGAGTCCATAAAAAGTGTTCGCAGCTGGAACATAGCCAACTAGTTGGGTCTATACCTAAGAGTGGTATTTATTTTTCATGTTAGGCCGTGGCCACAGATAGACTGCGCCTTTCCAGTGATGTAACTTGTCTTTCAATGCACCACGGCAATACCTTTTAAAGCATTTCGTGTTTCTAACTCAAGCTTCTCAGTAGCTTATGTCAAATTGTCAATCCAATAAATAAATTGTATAAGTGGAAGTTGAAGTAGTTACAATTTTGGCTTTGCCCTCTGGTAAACTTTTCTGTCGAATTACATGGCCAGTTGTATTTATCGTGTGTGTATACTGCGACCGTAACGTGTCGAGTTTTTTTTTTTTTGGAAATGAAATGAAATGAAATTGTTTATACTGTAAATAGGATATGAGAATCACTTTTACACGTCATATTAAAAAATAAGCTAGATGGAGTCGACATTTCCTATCTGACTACCCCTGAGAAGAAATGGCGAAACAAACTCAAGGGTCAAAGTCTCTTTTAAAGTCCAGACATAATCTTGGTCAGATCATGTGAGAACCATGTAGATCTATGTCTGAAATGGTCTTTTGAGGAAAGAACCACACAAATTTGAGTGGACCTGTCCAGTCAGTGCAAGCATTTGTCAGTAATCGTGTAGCTCAACTCAAAACTTAAGAAACTCAACGACTCGACGAACAATACCAAGGAAAGGACAATTGGGTTGGCCGCATAAAGAACTCAAAATGCCAGATCATCATTAAAACTAAGAGAAAAAAAAAAAAACAACAAGAAATAAATAAAAATGACCCACATAGTGCTCCCATTTACAATAATTAAAGTAATATAATACTTTTCAAGGTACATAAACATTCACTTAATTTTGCTTATAATATTCATCAATGGTTGGGAAATCATCACATAACTTCTCCCGCTCTGGGCGGAGCGGGAGGGTGTGTCAGACTCTTACTGACAAAAACCCACCCGTATTCCTTCTGTTGCCTGTGTTGCCAGGGGCCTCGGTATCCCTTTGGTACCTTCCCGCGACAACGTGTCGAGTCTTACAGTCGCTAAAGCCCAGTCTCCACGCTTTCTTGAATGCTAACCCTGACTGTGATGTGTTTCCTGCGAGCACCTCTGGAGTACTGTGAGAGACTTCGGCCTGGACAAGCATAACAAGCATTGCAAAATGGGCCTGCTTAGTAGGTATTTTTCAAGTCGTGCATAGCGAGGTTAACCGACATTGAAACGAGCCATGGTCCAAAATTTTGTAAAAAACAGATGAAGATAAACAATTGAAGTCCTTCCCAGAAGATCCAATTTGAATGTTGTGTAATAATTTATACAAAAATAAATGTTTATTTTAAATAAAATTAATGTTATACTGTTTTACTCCAAAATCCACAGGATCCGTCCATAACTAATCAAAAATATATTTTTAGTAACTAACTAAAAATATAAATGATAAATGAGGATCATTGATCATTTATATTTTTATGACATTCCCGCGTTTTTATAGAAAACGCGCCCGAGTTAGTATATGACCACGGCCTTAGCAATAAAGTAATGCATGTGTTTGAAAGAAACAATGTGTTAAAAGTAGCCTTTGCAGTGCATTTTTTTAGCCTTTTCAGTCGGCAGAAAACGTTAATCAATCTTGTAGACTGATTATTTTGTAGAAAGAAAAATTTAAGATGGAGCCACAGTGGCAGCCCGCGAAATTCAAATTTTATTACGTTTTTTGTAAATTGCAGGTCAGTGTTAGGTTAGGTTAGGTTAGACAAAATATGATTCGCGAGTATAACAAATATGCACTTGGCCCGCGTGGCGTGGTGGATTACGGCCCACTCCTTCTCACAGAGAGGAGGCTTGTGTCCCAGCAGTGGGAACATTATAGCCTGATTATGCTGTATATTTCATTACTGCGAGCGTTTCCGTTGTATAATGACGAATCATACAATCTGCCTACGACAGACACACTAGGTCAATAACCCGTGTTATAGCCATGTCAGACAACTGTCACAGAAGGACAGTTAGTTGTGATTTGAATGTACGGGCACAGATTATATAATATCTACGGGTAATTTAAGTTGGGAGTAAATTTGATAAGCAATTCATTTATCTGGCTTTACCTTAAATACACATCATTCATATTTAATTCATGATGATCCATTTCTTTTTGATTTTGCCGTACTTTGATGAAAAAGGCTTTGACTTGTGACTTCGTAGTATCCATTTCTTAGTTTATCTCTACTCTTTTTTGGGAAACAAAAATCTTCTCTTATTGTCGTTGGTTTTGACTGTGCGTTGTCAGTCAATTCAACTGTTTAAAATGTATAATAAATTCATGTATCAGTTATCAGTCCCCGTAACAGAAAAGAAAAAAAACACAGCAATCAAGATTAAATCTAAAAGCCCGCGGCTTTTTTAACTCTGAATGGAATCTCAAGCGGAATAGGCTTAGGGCACTGTATCCAACTTTTGCTAAAGAAATTTTGTCGGAAAAAAGTTTACGTTGAAAGCTCTCTTAATTTGAGTGACTCAATCTCGAGGGCAGCTGTTTTTTACTCGAGATTCGCTTACTTCGGCCATTTTATAAACGCATGTATGTATAAAGCTACCTGTACATGTGAGAGTTACTCGAACGTTGAGAGGCGAGAATGTCTATTCTGTCTATGCGAGACTCACCAGACCACGAGACTTACCAGCCAGAATCACCAGGGCCCTAACCACAAAACTTAACAAGTCTAAAATTCAACAAAATTGTCAAATTGTAGTAAATATTGCGTAACACAGAAATTATAAATATGTATCTCCATTGTAGACTTGTCACTACAATTTACAAAATTGTAAGCTTTTTTCCGATATAATTATGTGGCTCAGAGTTTTGTGGTACAGATACTGTCGTTTAATATTGATGTAAATTGTAATTGTAAAGTTCAATGGTATTAGGGCCCAGCAGGCGTAGCACGAGAACCGTATAGAAGCATTTTGTCGACAGAAGAGTCGACAAAAATGACGTTACCATGTAGACAGTAGAATATATTTGGTAGACAAGCGATTTCTATTCTACGGTAGAGTAGAAATCGCTAAGCCTGCAAGCGATTAAACGCATGTTTACAAAATAGGTGTAATTAAAATATCTAAAAATAGGTCATTGTACTTATCATTAATTAACTTGAGACTAGAGATGCATTCCACCAGTTTCTATGATAAATCTTTTACGGTTCAAGCAGTACGGTTGTGGAATGCCTTGCCAGTGTCGATAAGGCGTGCTCAATCTCTGTCGATTTATAAAATTATGGTAAAAAAACAATATCTCTCTCCTTAAACATATTTTTTATTTTCTTTGTTCTTTGCACCTGTTTTGGTTCTTAGCGCTAGTTTTATGATTAATTCTTATTGAATATATTATTATTATATAGATAATTTTAATGTTTTATGTTTGTATGTATTTATTGTATATATATATGTGAATGGTACACCACAGACTACCTGCAGTATTGTCTCTCCTTTCCCCCTAATCCATACAAAAGTTGTCTTTAAAAGATCGCTCTTTTAGCGATAAGACCGCCTATTGTGTCATCCTATGTAAAATTTATATATTTATATCTGTAATTTTTATGCTGTACATAATAAAGAGTATTCTATCTATTCATCTATCTATTAATTAACCTGTTAAGCCCCGCGCGATACCGATTCCGAGTCAAACAATAGAAAATCAGTTGTGTCTCATTAGCTGTCCTTGATCAATTAAGTACCTTATGGAAAACTGTTACTATGTAATCAAACCTGAAAAAACTGCTGTTCCCTACATTGTGTCGAGTTATGAGAACATAAATGTATGGGGCAGCAGCTTTTTTTGCGATTTGGTTTAGTTGGTCCCATATTAAAAGTCATTGGTGCCGATTCCCTTGATCACAAACTAAACTAAATTTAAGTTCAGTACATCTTTTGCTTTCTTTTTCGTTAAGAAAAGGACAGAAGATACATTTTAGTTTAGTCCTGTCAAATTAATCAGCGCTTGACGTAAATTGACGTAATTTTAGTGGGCAAGTTTTAATCACGTCTAAACTTGTATGGAGTAGTGACAGGCGCTGATTAATTTGACAGGACTAAACTAAAATTTATCTTCTGTCCTTTTCTTAATGAAATAGAAAGAAAAAGATGCACTGAACTTAAATTTAGTTTAGTTTGTAAACAAGGGAATCGGCATCATTAATTATGGTGAGTACAACGAAATCAGTCTTTCTAGTATTCAGTTATTTCAATTACACCTTATATAGTACTTATTTCCTACACAAAAACTACATTTCAGTCTGATGATTGATGATTCTGCCTAGTCTTTTCCCAACTATGTTGGGGTCGGCTTCTACGAGTAGTCTAAAAGGATGCAGCTGAATCCCAGTATTTTAAATGGAGCGATTAGACAGACCTCCACAACCCAGCTACTAGGTAATACGATACCTCTTGGTAAGACTGGTTGTCTGACTTTCGGGATTCTGACGACCCGTAACGACTGTCAAAGATCCACGAATGACTACCAGGACCGACGGCTTAATGTGCTTTCCGAGGCACAGAGGGGCTTGGTATGTAAAGATAGTCACCCATCCACGGACCAACCGCGGGAAGCGTAGCTTAACCTGATCTATCGACCGGTGCGGCTGTTTTTACTTAAACACAAGCACCAAGGTACACATTTAATAAGAGCGCAAAAAAAAGTGGACTATCTCTTCACACGTATTTTTTTACGCTCTCTCTGGAATGTGACGTCTGACACAAAAGCATTAATACAGTAATACAGTTCTGTCACAGTTATTTTACCTCTGATTTTGCACCACTGTTAAAATCACAGTGATCTTTATTCTCGTTACAATAAGGTTGCTGTAGGGTTGCTGCTGTCAAAGGTAACATTTATTGTGAAAGGACTGTAATCGTTAACACCAAAATATCTCTCAGTGTACTAATAATACTCGTCAACAAGTTTCACACTAAATCCAATAATTAATTATTTTATCAACAAATTAATATAATATTTTTTCTTTTTTTTATCTGCACGTTTTCTCAACACATTGACATTATCAGAATTGTCGATATTGGCACCATTGCCAGAGAGAAGAATAGATAACAAAATATTTCTGCCAATTCTTTTGACGTACGTCAATAATTTTATTGACATACGTCAAATGTTTTGAGGTTATCTCCATGGCCATTTCCACAAGACAAGATTATTGAAAAGGTCTCTGTCTACTTTTGCAGGAGAGAAGACGAAATTAATGTACAGACAGTGATGCCTCCAGGACAGTACTGCCTATGCTCAAAGATCTACGACCCGGTATGCGCATCAAACAACGAGTCCTACTTCAACTTGTGTTACTTGGGGTGCAAAGTATCGAAGAGTGAAAATGTCAGTGTGATCCATCAGGGTAACTGTATACCGTATTGAACATAGTTGTTATAAAAAATATGACATATGTTTTGTTTCATTTTTTTGTGTTTTGTTGACGAAAAAATCATTTAATTTCATCCCGAAACCACCCACTTCTACCTAGAAGTGCCCCGAATTACTCCGGGCTGAAATTATGATGATTAGTAGTGCAGTATGAGAGTCTGGCATACCAAGCGTTCCTTATCAAAGTGTGAAGAACGTAGGTTATTAAAGGTTTAGAGCAGGGATTTCCAAACTATTTTGGGCAAGAGACCCCTTTCCAAAATGAACTGATACTTCAAACCCCCATAGCTAAGTTTTTTCATCATGTACGAACTTGTGCACGCTTATCGACTTGTCGAGTTTTTTAAAAGTACAACAATGATACTTCCTACTAAAATATTAGTCATTGGTACCGATTCCCTTGTTCACAATCTAAACTAAATTTAATTTCAATGCATCTTTTTCTTTCTATTTCATTAAGAAGAAGACAGAAGATACATTTTAGTTGAGTCCTGTCAAATTAATCAGCGCCTGTCACTACTCCATACAAGTTTAGACGTGATTAAAAACTTGCCTTCTAAAATTACGTCAAGCGCTCTAACTTGAACGTTTCAAATAAAAACTTTTGTTAATGCAAACTGATTTTGGAGGTCGACGAGGTCTAAAAATCGACCCCTATTAGGGGTCGATTTTTAGACCTCGTCGACCCCCAAAATCAGTTTGCATTTATGTCGACCCCTGGGAAACCGCTTTCAACCCCTGAGAAAACGATTTCGACCACTTTGGGAATCCCTAGTTTAGATGAACAGTTAGCAAACTTATGAAATAGGATTATGACTAATATTAGAAATGTTCGAACAAATAATTTTACTTCAAAGAATATAAAATATTTAAATGAGATAATCGAAAATATCTGTAAAATCGATGGAAATATGGAGAAACTACACGCTTTTGGAAGGGATTATTCCCGTCCTTTTCGCGTGGTACGGATGTATGGCGCTGATGAAGTTACATAGTCATAACGTCACTTCTGTGATAGTGCCGTCTTTGTCTAGCAGTTATTTTAAAACGTTTATAACTTGGCAATTTGTTAAACTTTTACACTTTTTATAATATTGTTTGCTAACAATATTCTTTAGAGTTTCCCGACGGATTCCCGACGCCCAGGGCTTCTCCTGCGACGGCTAGGGGCGAGAGGGCGCGAAATTTGCCTTTCCCTCAACCGTCCCGCCTCCTCCTTCGCGAGCATTACTACTTCGCAGAAGGAGGTGACGGCTGCCCATGCCCTCTCGCTCCATACCATGGCCTGAACCAGGGCCGGACGCGAGAGATCTCTGCCGCCGATCGCCTCCACGAGGACATGGCGGTGCTCTGCCCAAGCCGGACAGTCCTCCACCGTATGCTCCACCGTGTCCTCCGGGCGATCCACACAGTAGTGGCACCCGGGCGTTTCTTCCCGCCTTATCCGACACAGGAACTTCCTGAAGCTGCCGTGTCCGGTGAAGACATGCGTCAGGTGGAAGGTGAAGACGCCGTGGCGCCTCTCTAGCCACTCCTCAAAGAGGGGACTTATCGCCGCATTCGTGGCGTGCCCAGCACTGGGTTATCATCTTCTGACATCAGAAGACCGGCGCCACGCAACCGCTCCACGCAAACGCAACAATGCGACGCTCTGCTAGAGTGACAGTAATCAGCCAGTGTCATTCTTATCCGACCTCTTCGGTGATTCCAGTTACTTCTTAACTAAACAAGACGGCGCCACTTGCTGCGCATATAAAGAGAGGTCATTAACGTGAACCAACATCTGTAAAAGCAGCTGTGACTAAGGCTTACCACAAGGGAGCGAGCATGATGAATAATATAATGTATTACGTAATCCTTCACAAGTTTTCGCAAGGAATACAAAACTCATATCCATTAAAATGCAGTGAATATAATTTTTCATTCACGTTAATATAAAAAATCTAGCAAGTTTTCATGCAATTAAACTCGGGAAAGTTAAAAACTGCATTATGCAGTTTTGTGAGGGAGAAAGAATACCATTATTTTATTCGCTTTGCGACTTCATTATGGGTCGGTGCTGTAGTAGTTTCATTTTCTTTAATTAGGAGTTACGCCGTTTCTTTACTCGTGGGTATCGTAAAGGCGACTTAGGACTTTTGTCGAGAAGATGAGCCAAATCCTGTGAATCACAGAGATACAGAAAGAATTTTAAACAGAGATCTTCATGAAAAACCTTTTTAATAATTCCTGCTTTGTCAGACAACTCAAACATACACCACACACGACACACACACACTACACATACACACGTCACATATACACGACCCATACAAATGATAAATACAGTTACCAGTCTCACTAGAGAGAGGTTATACGTTTTAAAATTTAAAGTTTAAAGTATATTTATTAACTTTATTTTCTTTTTGTACTCAACAATAGCTACTTACCCAATGTAACTCCGTTGGTGTAAATTGGAAAATGTATTAATAGAGAGAGCCCTGGCACCCATAACACAAGTTTAACCTTAGCTTGGGTGCCAGTGGAGATACTCAGTTATTTATACAATTTTAAAACAATATTGTCATAATATTAACCTTAATATGAACATAATCAGCCTATAATGTTCTCACTGCTGAGACACAGGCCTCCTCTCTGCGAGAGGGAGTGGCTCGTAATCCACCACGCGGGCCCAGTGCGGGTTGGTGCCCGGGTTGGTGTACCTTAATTATGTAAATTGTAAAAATTGGAAATAAAGTTTATTATTATTATTATTATTCATGAACTGATGTCGCTGCTGGGGAGTTAGTTCCGCCACTTCTTCCCAGCTAAAACACTAGGAAGTGGTGATAGGCGGGCGATTTGGGAGACTGTCTTATCATTTTCTTTAATATTAGCAGTTATACCGTTCCTTTACTCGTGGGTATCGAAAAGGTAATTTAAGACTTTTGTAGAGAGAATGACCCAAATCCTCTTAATCACAGAAATACAGAAATCATTTTAAACAGAGATCTTCATGTACTTATGCTGAAGGAGTTAGTTCCGCCACTTCTTCCCAGCTAAAACACTGGGAAGTGGTGATAGGAGGGTGATTTGGTCTCCCAAATCGCCCTCCTATCACCACTTCCTACACTTACTTTTTGAACGTCAAAACTACATAAGACAGTCTCGTCAGTTTGACGTTCAAAAAGTGCTGATTCTCAGCCTAATTTGAACAAATGACCTTTGATTTTGATTGATCCTGTGGTACAACTTTAGATGTTTATACCAGAAATTGGGTTTAAAACACCAAATTTCTGGCACCCGTGTGTTTTTTGTACATAACCTGTGCAAAAAAAAAATGCTGTGTTGTTTAATCGAGTTTACTTATCTTTTTGTATGAACGTATTACTGTGATATACAGGTTGAAATTGAAAACTTGCGACAAACTGAAATGGGACATTGTATACATCATTATTAACAACTTTTACTAAGGGACCAAAGCTGTAATCCCAAAAATCCCATTTTGATGAGGTATTGCGAACATAAATGTAGGGTACAGCAGTTTTTTTTTTGGGATTGTAGCTTTGGTCCCTTAGTAAAAGATGTTCATAATGATGAGTACAATCTCCCATTTCCATTTGTCGCATGTTTTCAATGTCACCCTGTATTAACCTAATTTTGTTTCTTTCACATTTATGATGGAACGTGTGAGCATTTGTACAGCGAACTTTGCATAGTAATCACTCATTTAATAAGCCTAATCAATCAATACATTGTTATTTTTCTTTTAGAATCGGTGGTTACACACATTACATCACACCTGTATTCTCTGAAGGGTTAGACAGAGGAGTACCTATAAATACACCCAAAATTTCGACAGTTATGTTTAAGTTCCATGTCATGTGTGGTGGCGAGTCTGTTGCCATCAACCGGGCACAAATACAAACTCCGTTATAAAGATAAAGTTGTAAAAACTTATATGCTCGCAGACTCCGTACTGCTAGACTGAACACATAATATCACGTCTGTTATCCTCGAAGTGTTAGACAGAGGAGTACCTATAGTAGACTCATATTTTATTATTTAGTCTATGGCCGACTCCAAGCTGCTACTGAAAAATTCAGGTGGGAAAACCCAATAAAACTTTCCCTGACGTTGCTCATGCTCAGCAGTAGCGCTTGCCACCATTAGACCAACGAAGCAGTCGCTGGATATAATCCTTTTTTTAAAGCACTTGGGCCCAGTAGGTTGCCACATTGATTGCAGTCATTGTTACAGCATAGGCCAAGAACAAGACGGGAGGACTAAGACGTGTGTTATTGGCCACTTCGATAGAGAAGTTGCCAATAAAACGTCTTGGTCCTCCGCTTTCCGAATGCAGCTCAAAATTTATTTAAATAAATAAAGAAAGAAAGAAAGTAAATTCTTTTATTTGGGTCACGCACAGGAAATACAAATAATAAAAAACCGGCCAAGTGCGTGTTGCACCACGCACAATGAAGGGTTCCGTAGTTGGGATGAATTTATCTCAAAAACAAACTTAACATTGTAGTTGAAAAACATGTTGGGAACACATCGATATACGTCACGGTCAATTCTCCAACTGAAAATGTAAGTTGGTCGACTATTACTCGTGAACTTGTAAAGCCTACTTAGTTGTGATAGTTTTCTTTTAACTTCCTTATACGTAGTGGATTTTTGAAACGGGGCAGTAAGGGCAGCTACCTTAACCGTTGTAGCTACAGGAAAACGGTCTTAGGAGACCATCCTTAACTTTTTGAGACAATTAGATCTGCATTCACACATTTTGAAAAAAAAAACACACTTGACTGTAACAAAAACTAGCACTTTAAAGCATTACGCAAACACGGATCCCTAAATCGAAAAATGGTTTTCACAAACCCGCAATATTTTTGTACGGCCTATCCAACGTTCCCTCCACACCATGGGATAGACGAGAATAAAATATAATCCCCACTTTACGTGCAATTTTTTTTAGTAGATTTTATGTTACCACTGTCGGCGTGAGTCTAGGACTAAGAGTCTTTGAGCTAAGCCGGAGTCAGACAGACAGACAGACAGTACGGACTTGGTGAAACTATAAGGGTTCCTTGTTGACTTCGGAACCCTAAAAAGGACATTTAAACAAACAAAATGATAAAACATATTAGTACCATTCCGTTAGTAGGAACGTACTCGTAGATGACGCAAATGGAGTATTTATTTATGTAACGGATGGTCTTGGTCGAAAATTACGTGACGCATTTGGCGTTCCGTAATTTCTGGCCATGGGAAAATGAAGCAAATTTTTATTAAGTAACTTTGCAAACCTATACTTATGGTGTACATAATAAAAAGTATTATGGTCTATTCTATTCTATTCATGAAGACTCATAGATGCTTCAACTTGTTGATAATTTTTTATTTTGTTAAGTACCTAGTACATGTTGACAGGCCTACACTGTCCTATGCTTCGACTTGTAGACCATTTTCTATTTTGTTAAGTAGCTTTTTTTTTTTGCGAGGGAAACCTTAAAAAGGCGCCCGGCCTTTGGCGATAAGACCGGGGAGTGTGGGATTTTTACCTCACTAAAACCACCCCGGTGGTCACCATCTGCTAATGGAAGGGGGTATCGTTACCTCTCAAAAGACCGATCCGAAACCCCCTCTATGCAATGCCTTCGTACTTGTTGACAGGCCTACACTGTCCTATGCTTCGACTTGTAGACCATTTTCTACTTCTTTAAGTACCTAGTATTTGTTGACAGGCCTACACTGTCCTATGCTTCGACTTGTAGACCATTTTCTATTTTGTTAAGTAGCTAGTACTTGTTGTCAGGCCTACATTATCCTATGCTTCGACTTGTAGACCATTTTCTATTTTGTTAAGTACCTAGTACTTGTTGACAGGCCTACACTGTCCTATGCTTCGACTTGTAGACCATTTTCTATTTTGTTAAGTACCTAGTACTTGTTGACAGGCCTACACTGTCCTATGCTTCGACTTGTAGACCATTTTCTATTTTGTTAAGTAGCTAGTACTTGTTGTCAGGCCTACATTATCCTATGCTTCGACTTGTAGACCATTTTCTATTTTGTTAAGTACCTAGTACTTGTTGACAGGCCTACACTGTCCTATGCTTCGACTTGTAGACCATTTTCTATTTTGTTAAGTAGCTAATACTTGTTGTCAGGCCTACATTATCCTATGCTTCGATTTGTAGACCATTTTCTATTTTGTTAAGTACCTAGTACTTGTTGACAGGCCTACATTATCCTATGCTTCGACTTGTAGACCATTTTCTATTTTGTTAAGTACCTAGTACTTGTTGACAGGCCTAAATTATCCTATGCTTCGACTTGTAGACCATTTTCTATTTTGTTAAGTACCTAGTACTTGTTGACAGGCCTACACTGTCCTATGCTTCGACTTGTAGACCATTTTTTATTTAGTTAAGTACCCAGTACTTGTTGACAGGCCTACACTGTCCTCTCTTGAAAACATCGTAAAAGTCAATTATTTTTAAAAGAGTAACCATGGAGTTTCTTGCCGACGGTTTTCCATAGAAAAAGATCAATTGGAACAGTGCAACTCGCTTCTGATGTTTCATAATTGCCCATGTAGGTTTATGTGTAATAAAATAATTTAAATTTGAATAGACACTTTCATCTGCTTAGTCTTTTCCCAACTACGTTGGGGTCGAATTCCAATCCTACCGGCTGTACCTGAATAAAAGTAATTAAACATGGAGCGATTGTCTATCTGACCTCCAAAACCCAGTTACTGGGTAACACTGGCAAGACCCTTTGGCAAGACTGCTTGTCAGACTTTCGGGCTTTTGACTAACCGTAACGATTGTCAAAGATCTACAAATTACAGCCGGGGCCAACTGCTAAACGTGCTTTCCGAGGCACGAATGGGTTCCGGTATGTAATGGATGGTCACCTATCCACGGATCGACTTCAGCAAGCGTTGCTTAACCTTGAAGATCGACCCGTGCGGCTGTTATTAGTTAGCAACGAATATACACTTTATCAAACCTAATTAATTACTACTACCAGCAAGACAAAATGGCGGTATCCGGTCCTGGAATAGTTATCACCAACATCCAACGCATTAAGCAGTAACTTGAACAGTTTTTAAAGTCGCCTTGTCCGGACTTGTAACTTTATACCAACTGATGAGGTTGGGAACAAAAAACTTCAAGACACAGAAGACTTTATTACAAAGGAACAAATTCATTGTGTATAGATGGATGTTTTTGTAACTATGTTGTTTATTTTGAGAGTTTTCACTGTAAGAAGTTGTTTCTGAAATAGAAAAGCTTTGGAGGTTTAAGGTCTAGAGGTTAAAAGGACCGCTTTTGCGTCTTCGAAATATGGTAAGTATTAAGTACGTATAGACGGCCGTACGTTGGTCGAAAGTCGAATGATTAATTCAATGGAGTATTCTGACGTGTTCTAGCTGTCACTTTGTGTAATAAAATGGTAATATTTATTGTAATGGTGATCGTTTAGTTTAATCGATTTATAATAAAAAAATGTAAAATAAATGTCTAATAATAATAAGTGTAAAAGTCTAGAATACAATAAATATGACCATTTTATTACACAAAGTAACAGCTAGCACATGTCAGATTACTCCAGTGAATTAATAATTCGACTTTAGTGTAGTACGTAGTTTCAACAGATTAAGAGGCCAGCTTATACTGGTTTTTTTGTAACTGACGTGTGGCTTACGGTACAACAGAATAACTTCTTCTTGTTAAGTTGTTATTGACCATTGATTTTCAGAAGGAAAATATCGTGATGAAACCTAGACTTCATGACCATGAGCAGCAGTGGGACTGGAAGTGGAATTAATACAGGTTCGAATTTAAAATGTGGTTAATTTAATTACATTGTTATTTTTACTGCCAGTATTTTGAACCTTGTAAATCGAGAAAAAAAAATTGAGAAAAAATAAATAGAGGTCAAAAATATTACATATTAAGGTCAAATTAAATTAACTTCTGAAACTTCACAGACATGCTGGTTATCGATATCTAATAATGATAAAAGAAAAGTAATGGTTTTCTAACCTCATAATTACAAGTTAGTACACCACCAGCCAGCTACTATCTAGATGAGGCTAACACAGGAAGGTAGGGATTGGCGGTTTTTGCAAGAGAGGACAATTTTTCGACAGTGGGTGAAGTGGGGCAATGTATGAAATGGGGCATTGCTGTGGATGAAGTGGGGCAGTGGATGAGTGGGGCAGTAGATGAGTACGGCAGTGGATGAAGTGGGACAGTGGATGAAGTGGGACAGTGGAAGAAGTGGGACAGTGGATGAAATGGGACAGTTGATGAAGTGGGGCAGTGGATGAAGTGGGGCAGTGGATGAAGTGGTACAGTGGATGAAGTGGGGCAGTAAATGAAGTGGGGCAGTGGATGAAGTGGGACAGTGGATGAAGTGGGACAGTTGATGAAGTGGTACAGTGGATGAAGTGGGGCAGTAAATGAAGTGGGGCAGTGGATGAAGTGGGGTAGTGGATGAAGTGGGGCAGTGTCCGCTGGTGATAATGATGTGACTACCAGAAGCTGCTGGCCCTATAATTAGCTGTAGTTACATAAAATTATGAGTATAGTGATAGAATATTCTGATTTATTTAAAAGCTTAGAACCTAATTATTGTTCTTACTTAAGTTAGTTTTTTTTTGTTTATCGTCGTCTCATGACTCATCACAATTGTGAAGTTTTGCTAGTTAATTTCATTAGACCCATTATAGCAAAATAAAATTCTACAGAATTCTCAACTTACAACTACAATAGCGTATTTGACAAATTTTGATTTGATGAACTACAGCTTTGACCAATATCAAATTTGACGAATTGCCGATTTGACAAATGTCAGACTTGACCAATGTCGTTCAACCCAAAATCGTTCCGATATTCCAACTCGCAACAAAAAACCCAGACTAGCTGATCAAGTGCGGCTCTAAAGAACTTAATTTCCTATCACTTTGAGTCACGGAAACAATCAGGAGCTCACGATAACGATAACGTGATTAGACGTGATTCGATAATCGATTCTTTGTTAGGGATCGACTCGAGAGATAGTGATTAAGACATTATGATTGTAAGGCAAATTATTGGGTGTTTCTTTGTTCGATTGCCTTCGTGATGTTAAATTGGGTGTGAGCACGCAATCTTGGGTGAAAATAATAGGTAATTTGTTGGAAAAATAGAGAGTATAGAAAAGATATATATTTATTTTGTGTTTGATAACTTGATTATTAGCCTATCGTTTTCCCAACTATGTAGGGTCGGCGTCTAGTCTAACCGCATGCCGCTAAATACTAGTATTTTACACAGAGCGTTTGTCTATCTGACCTCTACTTTTATACCGTATTCCTTCCTGTTGCCTGTGTTGCGGAGGCCTCGGTGACCCATTAGTACCTTCCCGCGGTTAGTACCCCAGCAGGCATCGGCCCTAGTGGACCCCAACATTGTGCTACATCTCTTTGAGGCGCGCGTGGAATACGACGCGCCGTCGACCCGGGCCTGGTCCTTACAGGACGGTGAGCTACACATTGCTCACCGTTTGCAAGCCCGCGCCTACGGTGGCCGGAAATCCACCCGGGATTCCCGACGCCCAGGGCGTCTTCTGCGGCGGCTAGGGGCGAGAGGGCGCGAAACTTGCCTTTCCCTCAACAGTCCCTCACCTCGTGACCTCTACTTAACGTGCTCTCCGAGGCCAGAAGGGATCCCCTATTAACGATTAATAAAAACAACGAGAGGCCCCATCTAATTCAGTAAGTTTCATACTTACTGAATTCTATGTTGCCTGTTTGCAAGCGTGGAAATCAATGCCCGTAATAAGACGGTTGGCTTGTAAAGTGAGAATTGCAGTCCTTTATTCTGCTTCACTCAATTTTGGACGATTTTGAGTTATATATATGTATATATAACTCAAAATCGTCCAAAATTGAGTACATATGTATGTATATTCGTAATTTGCTAAATTCGCTGATTCCGAATATATATATAACTTAAAATCGTCCAAAATCGAGTTTTGTATTCTTCGTTAGCGCGGCAGTATTATTGTCGTTTAAAGAGAAAACAAAAAAAAAAATGTCTGCTCAGTCTCGGCTCAAAGTTATTCGGAATACTCTATTTTCTTATTTTCACGCTGCAATCTTGTTCAGCATCTGCTCTCTGCGAAATTCCTGTAAATTACAGGAGCGTTTTTAACGTTTATAAAGCGAAAGCATTTTGGCGTTGAAAGCCAACTCTGTAAAAGGAATAAGTGAGGATTCCGTCAAGTTATGTTGAATCAAAGACTAGATAGTATCAGCATAATGGCGTCACTCCACAGCAGCCCATGCCTTAGCTACGTGCGTGTATTTAAAGTCAAATTATTCAAAAAACCCGACTGCAAAAACACATTCTGAAACGAGAAAAACCACCATTAAATCATAATCTATAGAATTTTGGTATTGTTTTTTAAAATAATTTGCTTTACCTAGCGCAGGAGTAAGGACTTCATTTTGTTTGTAGATACTGCTTCCTTTTTTTTTCCAAAAAGTAAAGTCAGAAGTAGTTTATTCAAAATAGGCTGAGAATCAGCACTTTTCGAACGTTTTCGAGCGTTTTCGGAGGACTGTCTTTTGTAATTTTGTACAAAAGACAGTCCTCCGAAAACGCTCGCCCTTCACCACTTTCTAGTGCTTTAGCTCGGAAGAAGAAGTGGCGCATCAAACTCCCCAGTAGCACACCTGTCTGTTTAGTTAGAAAAACTTGATTCTATACAAATCGTATGCAAAGTAATTAATAACAAAACACAAAACATTAAATTAAATTACTTGCCATATGTTACCTAGAACACGCGAATATACCAACAAAACAATGGAAACTGTACTCAAGCAGAAATAAAAATTAATATATACATTATGTCCCTAATTAATTAATAAAAATAACAAAATCATATCCTAACATAACTAAAACTACTCACAAATTAAAATATGACGTCGAAAAATTCATTCACCTCGCGGTCGCCTGGTAATGTACCCAAGAGTCTGGCGGCATTGCCAGGTTGAATGGTAATGCTTCGCTCTGCTTTGCAAAGAAATGCAAAAAAAAAATGCCAATACCTAAAGAATTTATTTATATCGCTGCTTGGCGGTAAAAATAGGAGTGGTGGTAGAACTTCCCCGGACAAGCTCGTTCACAGAGCGCGCTCCTTCCGTTTCTGTAGCCAAAACGCATTACTGTAGATTACATTCTTAGGTTATAAAAGCAACAATTGCTGCAGTTGCGTAAAGGAGTTGTCGTCCCAAGTCTTCCTCCTTGAGCTGGATTAAAAGACAAAAGACAGTCATTACTGGAACGCGACGGTCCTACGTTTTAAAATAGTTGACGTTATTAAACGTTTTGTGAGGGAATGTTGAGTTAATGAAGATTACCTTATGACAAGGTGCATTAAAGAGAATGAAGACTGTAATATGTTGTAATGAGGTTTTATTCTCAGTAATTTGTATTTATGTAAAAGTATCTGATGAAAACATAAACAAATGGAACATAAAACGTACCCGATTCGCTTTAAAATGCTAATTTGAAGAGACTTGCAAATTGATAAGAATCAATTCATTGCGCAAAAATTTTACCTAATCTGGGGTTTGTTTACACTTTTACGAGTATAAGTTACTTTTAGAACAGGCTATAGTTTTGGCTTATTGGAGCACAAAAGTTGGTGGTGAAAGACGGGCCTAAAGATTTTGTAAGGAGGAGTGGCAAAAGCGTCTCTCTTGGAAACCCACAGTCACTATGTGGGTGTGACCCATAGCTCCTCTGGCATACGACAAATGTGGCCAGCCCAGTTCCATTTAAGCTTTCGCAGCCATTTGACGTACATTTAGAGTAATGAAATGTAGTAGGTAACGAATTCCTTTTGATTCATTATTAACCGAAAGACCACAAAATTTCAATTAGTTTTCCGGATGAATTATAATTAGTAAGACTGCAGAATTTCAGCAGTTTGACTTAATAAACCTCCATGATCAAATATTTTGTTTATTTTTCTTTTATTCAAGAAGAAAAGAACAGAAAAACATTTACAAAGGTGATGCTTATTTCTAAACAATATCTTCCAGCATACTTACTGCTTCCAGCGACGATCTTCGCAGGGTCGCGGATCCTGCCGGGGTCGCGGGAAGGTACTTATGGGTCACCGAGGCCCCCGCAACACAGGCAACAGGAAGGAATACGGGTGGGTTTTAGTCAGTAAGAGTCTGACACACCCTCCCGCTCCGCCCAGAGCGGGAGAAGTTATTTGATGATTTCCCACCCAAAAAAAAAAAAAAAAAAGGGTCGCGGATAGCAGCTAAATGACAGTTGCCGTAAATCAAATAAATAATAAAATTCGAGAGGCCTATGTACAGCAGTGGACTCGTATGGGCTGATGATGGTGAAAAATGAAATCTGCAGTTAAGGCACAATATACAGATCTGGTGGCAAAAGTCCTCGCGCACGTATGGCGACTGGTGCACCAGTGTGGGCGCGTTCCTTGGTGCGACGGATGGTCCGGGGATACCACACGGTCTCCGGTGAGGCGGCGAGCCTCCTTGCCGAATTGCCGCCATGGGATCTGGAGGCAAAATTTTGCAATTGTCGGAATCCAGTGCTGGACACGCCACAATTGCGGCAATAAGTCCCCTCCTTGAGGAGTGGCAAGAGAAGTGCCACGGCGTCCTTACCTTCTGCCTGACGCAGGTCCTCACTGGACAGGGCAGCTTCGGGAGGTTCCTGTGTCGGACAAGGCGGGAGGAAACGCCCGGGTAGCCTTTTTCCAACTATCTTGGGTACGGCTTATGGATGCAGCTGAAT
Source organism: Atethmia centrago (assembly GCA_905333075.3). NCBI lineage: Eukaryota > Metazoa > Arthropoda > Insecta > Lepidoptera > Noctuidae > Atethmia > Atethmia centrago. Next base: position 17,862,534 of record HG995388.1, read on the forward strand.
ACCAGTACTTTACATGAGGCGACTGCCTATTTGACCTCCACTACCCAGTTACTGGGTAATACGATACCCCTTGGTTGTATTACACAGGACTGTTTGTTAGACGTTCGGATTCGCCCGGGTGTCACCACTGTGTGGATCGCCCGGAGGACATGGTGGAACATACGGTGGAGGTCTGCCCGGCATGAGCAGAGCACCGCCATGTCCTCGTGAAAGCGATCGGTGGCGGAGATCTCTCGCATCCGGCCCTGGTCCAAGCCATGGTACGGAGCGAGAGGGCATGGGTAGCCGTGACCTCCTTCTGCAAAGCAGTTATGCTCGCAAAGGAGGAAGCGAGACGGATGAGGGAGAGGTTAATTTCGCACCCTCACGCACCTAGCCGCCACAGGAGACGCCCTGGGCGTCAGGAATCCCAGGCGGATTTCCGGCCACCGTAGGCGCGGGCTTGCGGACGGTGAGTAATGGGTAGCTCACCGTCCGGTAAGGACCAGGCCCGGGTCGACGGTGCGTTGTATTCCACGCGCGCCGCAAAGAGATGTCGTCAGCACAAATGTAAGGGTCCACTAGGGCCGATGCCTGCCGGGGTCGCGTGGAAGTTCGAAAGGGCTACCGAGGCCTCTGGTAACACAGGCTACGGAAGAAACACGGGTGTGGTTTAGTCAGTAAGTCTGATTGAGCCTCGCGCAGAGCGGGAGAAGTTATTTGATAATTTCCGACCCAAAAAAAAGCATACGTACGATAGGAAAGTAGATATAAAGAGATAAGATATATTTCTTACAACGTGTGTAAGAGTAGAAGAGAAAATAGACTACAAAAAATCGAAGCAAATCACAAAAAAAATAATATGGAAATATAGTAACATACATACATACTTCTAAAATAAATATCACTGAAATATTAAAAATTCAAGTGTAATTTAAAATAATAAATACCTACATATGCAACTATGATGAAGTGGAAAAATGGTGTTTTTTCACTCGTTTTTTTTATACTGCAACAGTTTGGCAGTCCCTAATGTCAGGCGGAAGTGAATTCCACAACCGCACCGCGTGCCCAGTGAAGGAGTAGGAGTAGAAGTGGAGTGGGGAGGGGACTTAAGAAGGTTCCTAAGATGCAACCCGCAAAGCGCATCTGAAGGACGGCGTTGGAAAAACTCTTCCGCAAATAGGATGGCGTTTTAGGATTGTGAAGGAGGTTAAACAGCAAACACAATCCGAAATATTTTACCTATTTATATTGGCGAAGTCCTGCACCCTAATTGCGTAACACAATCGGAATAATTTTGAAGTATATTGCTAATCCATTGCTTCATATGTTCGAAAAAATTGTCTGCTCAATAGCGTTAATGAAGCAATGAATGTTGTTGAACTGTCAAAACGAAACCCATTGCTACTGTGTTTTACGCAGATACCTCGTTGGCTGATACTAAAAGTGCAAGTTTTTTTTTTTGTATAGAACAGAAAGCTACAAAGAGAACATTTATTCATAGAATCACAGTAAAATAAAAACATTAAAATAAATCTGTTTACATGTCAACCCTAAACGTTTTGATTAATTATGAGAATTAGCAAGAGTTTCCACTTAATAAAACTCAGGGGTTCGAAGTTTTATCGACAAGAATCTATGTAAAAGAGAAGCGAGTTTACAAAACTTTTTATGTATAAAGTTTCTCAGGATTTGCAAGGAACGCAAATTAGTTTTTTAAGTGTCTAATTGCATTACTCGTTAATAATCCTGTATACATCTTTTTGCGTAAGTTCCAGAGAAAACGACGTCGAAATAAATTTTTCATTCAAACGATAGTTGGCTATAAACTTGTTTAATATTTACCTTGAGACATACGGTTGGATTGTTCGGTTAGCTTAATGGTTACTATGATTTGAGGTACATATATATGCGCAACTATTCGCACAGGGAAGGATTGCACGACACGGACCTAATGTATTTACACGATGTGTGCAAAATCAATAATATACTCGTAAGTACCAATCCATACTATACATGTGAAAGTAACTCTGTCTGTCTGTCTGCCTGTATTTTATAACAGTTCACAATATGGGTGAGCGAAAAATCAATCTTTTTTTTTAATATACCTGCCTGCATTTAAACCTGCCGAACTGTTGGTAAACTCAGAGGTACAATTCAATATTAAATTGAAAGTCTGCCGAGCAAAAAAAATTATTTCTTCTTTAATACGTTACGCATGATAAGCACTTACTTATGTCCTAAACGTTTATTGTATTGTTCTGTTCTGGCAATAATGATCAATTCATTTTATTAGCGGAATAAAATTAACAGAATATATTATTAAACATAAACAGTGTGTTTGGAGAACGGTTACCGATTCTAAAAGGACATAATATATACTCATTTTTATTGACACGTGCACTTTTATGAATACTCCTAACCCAACACTCCGCGCATTTTATTTATTTAATCGACTGAAATATGGTACGTTCTATAAAGCCTGGAATCTAAACTATAAAAATAAAATCTAAATGGAGACCTACAGACGTTCAAATGTTAACCTTGTTGTTACGTTATACGTCAAGGCAAGCAAATAACAAAAAAAAAAAGTCCTGAAAAATAAGCAAAAAGAGCCAGAAGACAATTTTTCGAAATTATGAAATTTTACACAAAATTACTTATTTTTTACATTTTCTACTGTAGTGCAAAAATAACCAGTGAATGTTGCTTATTATGTTTTATATTTAATCAAAAGTATTAGACCTACAAAATGGTACCAAAATATTGACTCTAACGCCGATTATCTTAAGAGATGTACTCAACAGCAAATAAAGGAAAGTTAAACAACACAAAAATATTTTCAATTCTTTTATTTTAAATAATTTATAAACTATTACATTAACATAAAAAAAATCATGTCCAGCAGTGAACTGAGCTGGGCTGTATATATTTAATTATAATAAATTGTTCGAAATGGCTTGCTTTGCAAACAAATTCTTGCTCTTATGGCTACTTGTTGAGTTTCATTTTTTATTTTTAAAATGTAATTTTCATTTATAATTTATAATTTCCCCCACTGCAATTGCTACACCCTTAAATTATCGGTAACCATTCTCAAAACACACTGTATAACAAACTATAAAAAAATAAAAACTATGTATAAACTCACGCATTTTTACCACGATAAGCAGAAACTACAGAACGCCACCTGCTACGATAATTTTTCTTCGTTCACGTTCATACATTTGTTGGTATGCACGAATGCGTGGAGTTGGTAAATGTAACGTAAATTCGTTTTTTTTTTGTTACTTCTAATTATTTTTTTATTTACTCGGTTATAAACCTCAATTAAAATTAATTTTAAATTGAAAATACTTGTTTCGCACATAATATTTATTTAATTTTAAGACTTTTCACATTTATGGGTGATACCAATTGTGGTTGTCGCTAAAATCTTTGATAATAATGTAGTTGTATCTCCGATTTAAAAATGGCTCCAATTTACGTTAGAAGATAGATCTAGGTACTTATGGGTCACCGAGGCCCCCGCAACACAGGCAACAGGAAGGAATACGGGTGGGTTTTAGTCAGTAAGAGTCTGACACACCCTCCCGCTCCGCCCAGAGCGGGAGAAGTTATTTGATGATTTCCCACCCTCAAAAAAAAAAAAAAAAAAAAAATGGGTCATATAGATATATGGGAAGATAGATATATGGGTACTCGCAACTGGTGAGCAGTTGCGAGTACTACGCACCTGACCTTTCTGAAAAAGATTACCAATTACGTCAGTATAATAATAATTATGTCCTTCTATCCATATGATTACAGAAAGAAAAAAAACATTTTAGTTTACCAAACTCTAGAGCAGTATGTTACCAACCAAGAAAATTCAGTTAAATTCCAAGCTCGGAGCTAACCGTATTAAATCAAAGACAGACTGACTATGAATAAGGATTTCAGTCAGCCAATCAGAGTTGTAATTTTTAAAATAAATAACACAAGATTTAAATACTAAGAGAAAATGGATGAACTTATCTTAACGAATAACTAATTAATTTTCGGGTCCCGTACTTCAAAAGGAAAAAAAACGGAACCCTTATAGGAAAAAGGGTCTTGACAGACGTACAGACGGACAACGAAGTGATCGTTGTCCGTCTGTATGTCTGTCAAGACCCTTTTTCTCAGGGACGCGTGGAGGTATCAATTTGAAATTAATATTAAATACGTAGGTTTATGATCACTGGGGATTTAAAAAAAATCAAGCATCTAAGTTGCAATAAAAAATACGGCCATTTATGCAATATGATATTCACAAATAAATCAAAACCTACACCCAGTACTTCCCGTTGACCTAGAAGCACGGTCTCATAGAACAAGTAAAACAAAAAGTCCAAAATCGTTACAGGTCGTCAGAAGCCCGAAAGTCTAACAACCAGTCCTACCAAGGGGTATCGTATTACCCAGTAACTGGGTTGTGGAGGTCAGGTGGCAGTCGTTTCATGTAAAATTCTGGTATTCAGCTGCATCCGGTTAGACGTCCGGAGCCGTCTGGAGCCGTCCGTGGAAAAGGCTAGGCAGACGATATACATATACAAGCTGATAGGATTTCCCATCGGCCAAAATTACAAACTTCCATACACATTCTTATGTCCTCTTTAACCCCTGTAAGGGATGCCATTCGCTAAACATATAAAGAACTTTTGTGCAGAATTTCATGCTTCTGGTCCCAGCTATTTAGGCTGTGCACATTACATACCTGCAGTATGTGGACCAGCTACACGTCAAGAACGTTTAATGCCTTGCGTATGCAATAATAATAATAACATTTATTTCAGAATCACTTCCATATTTGTTAGTAACAATGAGAACTTACAAACTAGTGTTAGTGTGCTTATAAACATTTATTCTAAGCTGCGTGAGGCACGTCGATCCTGGGGAATGTCAACTTGACTGCGTGCAGTCGTATCCACCTCCAGAAGATCGGAGAGTCCCAACTATCAGCCAAAGTTCTAAGAATGGTGTTGGGGCGTGGCGCGAACGCGGCCTAGCAGAGATGTGCATCACTTGCGCATGATGGCCGAAAGACTATCAACATACGCGTCGGCAAACATGCCGCAAAAACGCGGCAGCCCCTCCAACACCCGGAACGTGTTGTTATATTGTGTGCGCAGGCCACTATATGCCCTTTGCATATAGTTCACCCACAGGCTGCACGTGTAAAAGGATTGGCAATACAACAATGCTTTTACGATGATGCTGTCGCTACCGCGTTTCTAACCGCGTTTTCGCGTTTCCGCGTTTCGTAGCGTGTCAGGGATGTTTGCAGCAGCGCGTACAGATGACTTCTTTGCGATCATGCGTAAAAGATCCGCGTCACTAGTCACTATGGCGTTGGATGCGATAAAGCGACAGCAGTCTCTTGAGCATTGTTGCTAATAAGTCTGAAGGCCACCTGATGGGACACCTGTACGCAGTGCATGAATTGTTGCCGGGTGTCTCCAGATGGCATAATAGATATACGTAGTATTCCTTAAGTTGTGTTGTATATTACTATTGTTTATTTGTGTCTTAATTAATTATATAAACGAATATAGTTGAAGTACTACTAACAAATTATGGGTAATGTGCCTGAATTAAAGATAAATAAATAAAATTTTCTATCAATGAATTAATTAATGAAGTTAAGATTTTTAATAAGTAGATATTTTGCTTTATGGTGGATCCGCAGTGGAAGCCCGCGAAATTCTAATTTTCTTACGTTCTTTTCAATTTGCAGGTCAGTGTCAGGTTGTATCTTGATCAAAATATGATTTGCGACCATTTCAAATATGTATTTATAGAAATATAATCATTAAAGAAAGAAAAAAAGAAAGAAAAGTATTGTATTTGGAATAGAAAAAGTGTAAAAAGTAGCATTTAAAGCTAACAAAATTGACATCATTATTCGATTATACAAAATACAAAAAAGCAATCAAGACTTGTGCGACGCCAAAAAGTCTCCTATCTCAGCATTATGGCTTTCATGAGGTGATTCGCAAAAAACTCACCAATATCGTGCCACTTTACTAACAATAGTTGTAAGTCATTATTGTAATTACTAACACATTGGATCTTAGTTATCTGAATTAAAGAATTATTATTATTACAATGCTGCGATATTTAAAAATAAATACCGCAGCGCTGGTATTCTGATAGGGTCTGGAAATAGAATCATTAACATTTATCTCTCTTAATTAGATTTGTTCCATAAGAACAAATCTCTTGAAATGAAAAAGTTCTTCTAACTTAAGTTAATAAAAAGCTAATATATGTTTATGAGAAATGAAACAAGTGTATTAAGTAAACTTAAATACGCAGTAGCTATCTACTTTATTGTTTTAATATTTTCATTTTCGCTGAAACATCCACTAAGTTTTGGTTTTGGAAGTATGTAGCAATATTTCAACACAGTGTAAGCTCTAGGGACTGAATATTCTCGTCCAATCACGGTAAAACACTATGTTATGAAAATATTTATGAAAAAGTAGAAATGTAAAGGAAAACAAAACTTAAAACAAAGCGTTTGTTGAGGTACTCGTATAAAACCTGAAACATATATTAAAACGCAAAATACCTTTATTTACATAACCCAATTACAAGATGAATATTAACATTAACTAAATTAAATTAAAACTAAGTTGAACCTAAAAAAGGGCCTCGAGGCATTGTACCGAGGATGCTGGCCAGCATCATTGGTACAATGCCTCGAGGCATTTTCTGGCTGAATTGCAATGCTGATGCGTTGCGCGAGAAAGCCGCCAGCTTTTCGGTCACCAGTTACATCAACTAGATGTTACGCGATTTCCGCAAATAACTTATGCGCACTGGGACCCCACGGACCGAGGGTCTCGACGCAAATTTGTACTCTTTGCCAAGGCCTCCTTATTTAATACGTTTCAGATTTTCGGCATTTTCTGCCGCTGCACCCGCTTTAGAATTAGTCCGTTGGAGGCGGGACGGTGCCAGTGTGTCACAGGGTAGCGTCCCACACAAGCATCCATCCCAAACTCCACGGGACCAAAGACACACCGTCAGGTCTTTTGCTATAGTCTCTGACAATGCCAGTCAACTCAAGAAGAGCAAGCACATTGATGCTGGCAAGAGACATATTACGTCATTAAGTCGTCGTATGTCTTGAAAAGCGGCCTGCACTTTTTTGACAACAATAAACATAATTACTCTTTATTTATTCTAATTAAATTTTACAAAAAAATTATAAGATACTTTTATAAATTCGAAAGTAAATCTCGTCTGCCTGTCTGTGTGTTACCTTATCATGCCTAAACTACTGAACGCATTTCGATAAAATTTGGCAAGGAGATAGATGGCATACTGGAGCAGGACATCGGCTACTTTTTCTTTCAAAAATAATCCTAAAGGGGTGATATAGGGGATGCAAGTTTGTACGGAGAACTTAATTTTTCTTAAGTTAGGGATATGAAAATTCAAATTTATGCGTTTGATGGGAAATAAAAAAGTTTGTGTTTCAGCTTTTTAGTAAAATCATCCCTCAAGGGGAAAAATCCCAAACGGATTTCCAGCCACCGTAGGCATGGGCTTGCGGACGGTGAGCTATCGGTAGCTCGTCGTCTGATAAGGACCAGGCCCGGGTCGACGTCGTTGTGTTCCACGCGCGCCTCAAAGAGATGTCGCCAGTACAAATATAGGGCCGATGCCTGCCGGGGTCGCGGGAAAGTCGAAAAGAGATACCGAGACCCCTGGCAATACAGGTAACGGAAGAAACACGGGCGGGTTTTGGCCAGTAAGAGTCTGACACACCCTCCTATTTGATAATTTCCCAACCAAAAAAAAAGGGGGATGATTTTAAAATTCGCATGATTATTGAAATTTTTGTGTATTTCTTTTCAAGAGATTTAAGGAATTGGAAATGAGTTCGTATCTTGAAGTAAAAGTATATTTAATAATAATAATAATAATCTTTATTTATATAAAAAACAGATTGTAGTACATGTAACAGTTTTCACAAAGTGGGTAGTATGGAATCTCTGACAATCAAGTGGGTGACGTGTTGTTCTCCTTGCTAGGCTATGAAATAGCCTATATTAAGGAATAACAGTGCCGATCCCCTCTAATTGTATTACTACAATTTTCATTTAAAAGTTAAAAAGTTTAAAAAAATATAAAAACAAAATAAATACAGGTATTAGAGCACGAGCGCATTTGTGTGTCGTGTGTGTGTGTGCACGTGTGTGTGTGTGTGTGTGTGTGTGTGTGTGTGTGTGTGTGTGTGTGTGTGTGTGTGTGTGTGTGTGTGTGTGTGTGTGTGTGTGCGTGTGTGCTGTGTGTAATTGTATGTATCTCTGTGTTTGTGTGTATGTGCGTAAGCGTGCGGATATGTAAGCGTGCGTAAGTACGGGGATTCGATTAGTGTGGGTCTATGTTTTGGGTGAGTGGTACAATATACAAACTTGTCATAACTTAATTAAATTAAATATTTTTCTGTTTCGTCGTAGGTTTTATTCTGAAGGAATGTGCGGACAGTCTTTTTACAATTATGATAAGACAATTTATTTATGGGACATTTTTTGTTAATTGTATTGTAAAGAGACGGACCTAAATAATAAAAGAATCTTTTAGTAAAAGAGAGGCGGGTTGGAGGAGTACAAATTTTATCTTTTCGGCGTTTGGTAATTTAGGGGGTTATGCGGTGTTGCAACAGAATTGATTGTAAAATAAAGTGTTGCCGCACGTTGAGGACGTTGCAGTTTTTGTATAACTGATTAGTTGGATAAATTAGTGGACGGAAGGTAGCAACTTTCAGTATGGCGCGATGTGCAACTTCCAACGGTTTAAGGATAGTTTTTGCAGCACCACCCCAACAGGGAATACAATAGGTAATAATAGATAGGCATAAGGCAAAATAAACATTACGTATAATTATAAGATTAGCAATACATCTTAAGGTTTTAAATATATATAAGTTTGCGAACTCTGCCAGTAAGGACATTAATATGAGATTTAAATTTAAGATTCTTATCTATGACTATACCTAGGTATTTGATTTCATCCGTAGAGGATATAAGTGCACAGTGGCATGAAACTTGAGTTTTAAAATTGCATGTGTGAGCTTTAAGTTTAATTGGTGGGTTTAGTTGGGTAGCAGAACTGATCGAGTAGGTAATAAACTTGGTTTTGGAGGTATTGAGTGTAAGCGTATGGTAAAATCGTACGTATATAATAAAGCCAGTTTAGCACTACATCAAAGCCTTGCTGTGCTTTGTCCTTGAGTTCAGGCCATGTGTTGGCGACGAAAGTTATAGCAGTGTCATCTGCAAAGGATGTCATCTTGGCATTTGGGATATCTATATTGCAAAAGTCGTTTATAAAAACTAGAAATAAAGTGGGACCCAATATGCTTCCTTGTGGAACGCCATAGTAGATGGGGAGCTCATTGCTGTTGTGACGATCAATTTTGACTATCTGGGAGCAACTTGTGAAGTAGCTTTGAAAGAGATCACATTTGCTAAAATTTAATTCTAAACCAATATTTTCGAAATTTGTTTTACTATCTGATAAGTCATATAACACAGTGTCCACATCGCCTCCCAGGATTCCGTCATCCAAATACCAAACGTTAAATTTCGATTTTAAATTTTGAATAATCGGATTTATAGCCAAGCTAAAAATTGCTGGCCCGAGGGGATCGCCCTGCTGACAGCCGACCTCCGAAGAAAGTTCATGGGAACAGTAAATTAATTTTGAAGGTTCTGCGTAGCAGGTAAGCAGGTATTGATACAGTTCCGGAATTTTGTACTTAACTTCTGTCAGCATGGCATCCCTGTGTACTGAATTGAAAGCATTTTTGACGTCAATTTTGACTACAATTTCGCAATCATCATACGAAAGGTAGGTTCTTAAGGCATGGGCGGCTGCCTCACACCCACCTTTATATAGTATATTTATTATTTTACTTTTTTATTTTTTCATACTGAGTATAGTTTTCTATTTTTTTTTTGTTGTTATGGTGGCGTGCTAGCTGACATATTATGGCTAATAATTTAATGTCTTGTGTTACGTGTAGTGTAAATTATTTTGCATACTATTGTACAGAATCCAAATATTTTTCTAATTGAACAGACAGCAGTGCTGCTGGGGAGTATGTTGCGCCACTTCTTCTTCCCAGCTAAAGCACTAGGAAGTGGTGAAGGGTGGGCGTTTTGGGGGACGGTCTTATGTAATTTTGACGTTCAAAAAGTGCTGATTCTCAGCCTATTTTGAATAAACAACTTTTGATTTTGATTTTGACTTGAGAGGCTCGATTCTTTGCTAGATCTGAATACAACAAACAGACAGATCTGTCTGACTGTTTGTCATAGTCATATTTTATTAACACAAGTTTTGTTTATTCAAATATGTCTGTCTAGGTTAAGGTGTTTTTCTATGGGTCTCTGTCGCCTGAAATAAATGGTATTATTATTATATTTAGATGCCTCTCACGTTTTTCGAGTTCACCTGTAAGAATTTGTGGTGCAGTGGTGGTGGTGTATGTTTTTGACTGTATTTGGGTCATTAACACCCTCAGAGGGTTATTTTATTATGTTTAAGGCGCTTAAAAACGTGGTTTTTAGATATTTTTTTGAATCTATATTAAATATTTTAGTACTTATTTAATTAAAATCCGTTCAATCGCTTAAAAGTTATTACAATTTAAAGTTATAGCTAATATGTAGATATTAAGTGGCCAATGGCGGCATTAGAGTATTTCAAATTAATTGAGATAATATTAAAATTAATTATTATTATTTTTAAGTTAGACATTTGGAATCATAAAAACCGGTTTAATTAAAGAAAAGACGATCATTTGCATTTAATATTATCTGCCTGTCTGTATTTTACCTGTTCACTCTTTAACGGCTGAATTGATTTGGATGATAGGCCATGACCTGGGTACATAGGATATTTTTCATCCCGGTATAAATTCCCGTGGTATAATTTCCGACATCCACGTAGGCGAAACCACGGGCAAAAGCTAGTCTATATATACATTTTACTAAAACTATTCACAGGACTAAAATATGGCATCGAAAATTCATCTATTCGCTGTCGACTGGTAATGTACCCAAGAGACTGGCGGCCTTGCCATGTTGTTTGGCAATGCTTAGTCTCAGGCCAAGGTAAAAGCCAGCCCTTGGGTCACGTGAAGCGTCAACTTGCCGTTGCAAGATTTCTACTTACGCCACTTGAAGTTCTCCGCAGCCGCAGCAGCAGCACCAGCACAGCACGCCGAGCTAGGAAGATGGGATGGCGCAAGAGTATCGACACACGGTGCATCCCACACTAAAGGCCTACCCACCTTCCACGGGAATAAAAACATGCCGTCCGGTCTCTTGCCATCGTCGCGTGCCAAGCCATTGGGTTCTAATACAGCTGGAATGCCAACGGTGACAGGAGCTCGTCGGATGATGTCGTTAATGTTCGCGTACCACGCTAAGCGACCCGCACTTCAGCTGCAAGACAGGCCGTGGTGTCCGAGACTGTTGACAACTTCGCCACAGTGACAGCGATGAGGAAAACAACATGGCGTTCCTAGCCTTAGCGAAGCAGCGTGGCGGAAAATAGTGTCGTCGAACAAAGTGCTTAAGTTCGACGAAGATAGTGCATGAAGCAACAAAAAAAAAATATTGAGAAAGATGGAATGAAACTTGAAAATAAAGTTGAACATTTAAAAAATTGTTCAGTTTTATAATTTCTTGACGTGACCATATTATCGTGGACGTCCACGTCCAGGTCACGGCATTACGATAACAGAGGTAAGTAAAATGTATGGAAACATAAATAAAGATTGTAGGGATCGTGGAAATGAAAATGTCCGCACACTCGTTAAAACAGTTTAATGTTCATAAAACACACAGTATTTTAGCAATTAGGTAGCAGGAAGTTATAAAATGGCATCGGGGCGCAGATGGGCGCATACGCGTGCATATCGTTTGATTTTCCCCGGGAAAGAGTAAGAGGGGTATGAGGCGCGGGCGACAGGACGCGGTTATTAGGTTGCCGTCCTGGAGGCGCGCTCGCTGGCAACTTTACGGCGCTGTGCTTTAGGATTTTTTGAGACGTTCGGAAACAGTGTGCGCTACAAGATGTTAAGCCCCGCGCGACACCGATTCGGAGTCAAACAATAGAAAATCAATTGTGTCTCATTAGCTGACCTTGACCAATTAAATTTCCGTCTACGATAACGTTATATCGTGCATGTATTTCTATGCATTTTATGGAATTGGAAGTGGACATCAGGTGGCAAAATTTTTGCGGTACCGGGCAGTTTGTCACATTACGCTTTAGCAAGAGACTGACGATGATTTACAAAGCTGCAGCAATATTTTTTAAAGTCGATGTATCGTTTTTACACATAGTCCATTCATCTTTTCATTGCGCTGCCTCCTTTAAATGCCGTCCACATTTATACTTAAAACTTTTTTTGTCACTTGCTCCTCATTCCACCTCATCACATGCATAGTCCGCCTATTATGTACCCACTGCTGGGACACTCCTCTCTGTGAGAGGGAATGGGCTGCATGTTTCCTTTTCCGTGTTGAGTAGGCGACAGGGCTGTCCCAAAACGCGAACGGGTATGTAGACCTTAAAAATGCCACCAAAGCACGTGGCGTTTAGTGCGCGTTTCGGGACAGCACTGTCACCTACTGAACGTGGAAAAGGAAATAGGTACGCGAACGGGCCGTAATCTAACCACGCGGGCCCAGTGCGGGTTAGTAGATGTCACATGTCTTAAAATGTTTAGTTCTATGATATGCCGGTTTCCTTACAATGGTTTCCTTCACCGTTTTGAGAGCAGTGCTGATGAAATAATTTACACAAGTTAAGCGCTTGTATAACGCGAACTTTACTTCGTGCGCTCTCACTCGCACACCGGTCGACGTCTCGCTGTACAACAGAGAGCGCACAATCGCGACAGTGTAGCCGTAGGGTTACGGATACCTATTATATGATAAGGTTTGTTTGTGGTAGGAGCAGTGGTGGCCCAGCGTAGCCGTAGGGTTAGAAACACTAAGATAAACAAGTTATCCAAGTCCGAAATAAAACAAAACAAAAAAATCAAAAAAATATACAAACTCCTCGTTGCACAATTTTCACATCGGTAAAATTGTTACAATTAAAAAAGCATATGTTCATGTAAGTCAAATTCTGGTCACTACACACTGGGAAGTATACCAAGGGACATTTATCGCAGCTCATGGGTTTTGTTATGGGTGGGAACAAAATTTCGTACGCTCTTGTAGTCCAATCATTAAAAGGTTCACAAAAATGCAGAAATGTAGCTAAAAGAAAGAGAACACCATCTGAAAAAAGAGAGAAAAAACGCCTTTTTATTGAATGGCACACGAAGCAAGAGAGAGAAAGAGCTATTTCCTTATACAGGTTACATTAAATTGACGCGATAAAATAAAAAGATTTGATGTTTCTTTTTGAGAAGTCAACGACCGCTATTAGTGTTGTTTTTACCCGACTGCTCCAGTAGGTAATGATTTCCGAGAGTATGTATGTATGTATGTCTATGGCACGATCTGTAGCCTAAACGGCTTGATGGATTTTAACAATGTCGTTTTATTCGTGACATAGGCTATATCATTTTTATATATTGCGTCTGCAAATACATAAAAAGGGAGGGAAAAGTTTTTAAAATAAATCATAACAATATTTATATCAAATAAAAGCTTGTAATGAGTCAATTCCTTAGATATATATAAAACTAAAAAGCTTGAAATAAAACAAATTATTTGAGAAGAATTTAGAATTTTGGTACCGAAGGCCCCGCCTGCGATAGCAGAACTCTATAGATTCTAATGCTTGTTTTCTCTTTTCAGTTATGTGTTTTTGCAGTCGGGTTTTTTTTTTTTTAAATAATTTGTTTTATTTAAAGTATGAGTTGAGAAAACATTTTCTTATATTTTATCGTGTTTAGATATCGATTCCGTTCACGTCTGTGAAGTAAACACAAAAAAACAGTTTTTTTAAACTGATGTTTCAAGTGACTACAATTACTGGGTCAATGACCCCACAAAAAATCGAATTATCGATCTTTTTACCCCACTGCCCCAGGAGGGTAATGTTTTTCGAGAGTATGTATGTATGTATGTATGTATGTATGTATGTATGTATGTATGTATGTATGTATGTATGTATGTATGTATGTATTGTATGTATGTATGTACGTATGTATGTATGTATTTATGTCTATTTCTTTGGCACGCTCTGTAGCCTAAACGGCTTGATGGATTTTAACATATGAGGTGTCCTTAGATTCGTCTTGATTGTGGGAGTGACATAGGCTATATAATATTTATAAATTGCATCTACAAATACCAACAAAGGAGAGGAAGGTTTTTTTAAATTTTTTACAACAATATTAGGATCAAATAAAAGCTAGTAATTAGTAATTTTCAAATACTTATATATTAATAAAACTAAAACGCCTGAAATAAAATAAATTATTTAAAAAACTAAAAACCCGACTGCAAAAACACATACCTAACTGAAAAGAGAAAAACAAGAAAAATAAATTAAATCTAAAGAATTTTGGTCTTGCAGGCGGGGACTAACGAATAACCTGAAATATGGTGTAACTTATGATTGTCCCCGCCTGCGATACTAAAATTCTATAGATTTAATGCTTGTTTTTCTCTTTTCAGTTATGTGTTTTTGCAGTCGGGTTTTATGTTTTTTAAATATTTTTTTTATGATGTTTAGATATCGATACTAATCGCCCCTGTGGAGTTTAGCTTAGTTTAGTCCGCTGCTGAAATACAGTAAACATAGACTTCTCCGATTACACACCATTTTGTATTTGTTTTTCTCTTTTACCGTTTTTATTGAGAATAAGGAAAAAATAATATTGCAGTGTTTATTAGGGTGCCGTACTTCAAAAGGAAAAAAACGGAACCGTTATAGGATCACACGTGTCTCTATTGCTCTATCTCAGACGGACAGACAGACAGACAGACGGATAGACAGACTGTCTATCTGTCTGCCTATCTGTCCGTCTATTATCTGTCAAGTATTACTCGAACCCCTCCTTATCGATCAAAATTTCTGTATCTTAAATTAATGATAGGAATATGATTATTTTATGTCTGAAGGAATATTCCATACAAACTTACATTTGCAGTTGGAATGTATGGGGAACATGTTTTTCAAAAGCCACACAGTCGCTTTGTTGCTTTCTAGATAGTGGTCACGTTTGTGAAGTTAACGCTCAGTCCATTCTCTATGTCTATGGTCGCTGTTGCAAGTCGCGCGTCATTTAGCAAGTAGCTCGTGGTAAAAAAAAAAAAAACCTATGTACTTAGTGATCTTGACTTCTTTATTAGTTTTGGGCTTGTGGCTAAGTTATAACAGCCGCACGGGTCGATCGGTCAGGTTAAGCTGCGTTTTCCGCGTTTGGCCCGTGGCCCCATCTTTACATACCAAGACCCCTCCGTGCCTCGAAAAGCACGTTAAGCCGTTGGTCTCGGCTGTTATTTGTCAAATCTTTGACAGTCGTTTCGGGTCGTCAGAAGCCCGTAAGTCTGATCACCAGTCTTACCAAGGGGTATCGTGTTATCCAGTAACGGGGTTGGGGAGGTCAGATAGGCAGTCGCTCCATGTAAAATACTTGTATTCAGCTGCATCCAGTAAGACTGGAAGCTGACCCTAGCATAGTTGGGAAAAGGCTAAGATGATGATTATGTACTTAGTTATTTTGATAATGAAAGCACTTACAAATTGTTTGCATCTTGCTTTTGGTTTTTATGAATATCATCGACTCAATATCGCTTTAAACAACAACTGATTTTAAAATAATACTTAACTACAAATTAAAAAGTTATTAGAACGTTAATTAGTTCCGCGTGATTGGTTTCATTAGTAATAAAAAAAACCGACCAAGTGCATGCTAAAAACTACTTAAAATGTATTTAATTTTCCATTTAATCTTTTTAAGACTGCGCTTACATGGGATTAATTTAGGGTTCCCTACTAAAATGGTATTAAAGGGACCCATTTGGTGAGACTGTTTCTTTGTTTTTCGGTATGTCTGGCTGTCTGTCTGTCGCAGCTGAACTTGAACAGTTCGTTCTGTCATTATTAATAATGACAGAACGAACTGTTCAAGTTCAGCTCCCATGTGCGCTTCCCATGTGTCGCGCGACACCGACTCGGAGTCAAACAATAGAAAATCAATTGTGCCTCATTAGCTGTTCTTGACCAATTAAATTTGATATCGATAATCGTTATCCTTATTGGTGATGTTGCACAACCGATGTCTGTGTATGACCAGATGTATGAACGTAAACGAAGCAAAAGGAGTATGTATGGATCGTAGCAGGTGGCGTTTTGTAGTTTCTGCCTGCCTACCCCGTGGTAGTAAGGCGTGTGTATGTATATATGTATGTATGTTAACCGTCTGTGAAGTCGGTTAGTCCCTCTGTGCTCTAGTCCCGCTATGCTCGACTCGTAAAATACCTACCTTCTAAAAAGTTTCTCTATGCACGAAATCTCATTCGCAGGCAGTGATGAAGAAAACTGTGACATTGTAATATTTTATTTAACTATTTAAAAAGTAAATTAAGAAAACCTAGTATGTAAATATGTTATCCTATTCCTAATCATCATTAAACACATTAAAACAGGACGCAGGTCAACGAGACAAAACTAATTTTAACTTAAAGACTTACGCGTATACGAATAGTGGTATAATTTTTTTAACTAGAATTCAAACACTTTTTTTTCCAGCTGGACCTGCCATTTTTTACGTAGAATCGTAGAATTTCGTGCATAGCGTGTGAAGTTTCACCTGTCAATCTAATTTGATCCTGTATACAAAGCACAGTTTTTAGAAATCAGCAAAAATGTCTTATTTTCTTATAATATAGGAACAAGGTGTAGTTGAAACAAAGGGGCTTGTGACTAATCAAAAACAGCCACGCGGGTTGATCTGAAGTGTTATAAAAACGATTTAGCAGGAACTACTTGTATTCCAGCCTACTTCGACACTTCGATAATATATAAGTTACGAACGAAACAGCTGTAACACAAAACGAATGGATCTAGGTCGTATAAGGAGTTTAGATTTCAGTGCAAAGCCGGGCGTGCATTCTCCTTGAGACAGTGTCGAACACTGAGGTCGTTGATTTTTTTTTTAATGGCACATCGTAGTTGACCTTGACAGTTCATGACTACTCAACCGGACTATCCTGTGGCTGCCTTAGCGGACTCAAATCCTCCAGCCAGGGGCGAATTTTTTACGTTACTAAGCCAGTGCACGCTAAGGGCACCCCCTGTGGGGTACGAACCTCGGTTTCGGGCGTCGCTGGGGGGAGGACAGCAAGGTGGGACAGGCTGAATCAGAACTGGATAATTATTATTATTCGAGGAATTTAAAGCTACAGGCTCAGCTGCGGCGCGGGCTGACACTTCGTCGAGCAAGGGTCGGGGAGGACAATTAAGTCGGGGTCTTCGCGAGGGACCTCGGAGGCGACGTCGGAAGGTCGGTCTGTGTGTTTTGTGCACTGTAAGTGTGGCCCTACTGGAGGTGGGTAATGGGGTCATCGGGGTCGGTGAGCGTATGCCTTGGACGGCAAATAGAGCTAATAGAGGAGGGCCTATAACTAGCGGCCTTCACAACCAGAGGGTTGCGGTGAGTGACAGCAAAGTTAAAGAAACGCTCGGTGATGCGTTTCATGAACTGCTGGATGGTGGGGATTTTAAGATCGAGATGGAGGATCTCGTTTCGGACGAACCAGGGGGCTCCCGTTGCCTTTCGGAGGAAACGGTTTTGGAGGCACTGCATCCTGTGGATGTGGTGGGGCCTAGCTTGTGCGAAGACCGCACAGGCATGTGTCATGATGGGACGGATGCAAGCTGTGTAAATACGCAATTTACACTTAAGGGACAATTTGCTGCGTGCATTTAAAAACGGAATGGAGTCTACCGAAAGCGAAAGCGGCATGCGAGCGCACCTGCTTTATGTGCTCCGAGAAGGAGAAATGGTGGTCGAGAGTCACGACTAGGTATTTGGCTCACTTTTCCCAAGGGATAAGCTTGCCGAACATGGTGAGTGGTCCGGGGGGGACGGGGTTCAGTCGCGGTTTTGAAAAAAGAACCGCCTGACTCTTGTCGGGATTGACTTCGATTGTCCACTTTCTAAACCAAGCGCCAAGCTCGTTGACTTTGGTTTGGAGAATGCGAGATATCTGGTCATGCCTTAAGCCGGTGTAGTAAATGACCGTGTCGTCTGCGAACAGAACCAACTGCGCCTTTTTACTTTTGGGGATATTGCTAGTGAAGAGAGTGAAAATGAGAGGGGCTAGCACGGAGCCCTGAGGGACGCCTGTGCGGATAGGATGGTGGGAGGATGAGGTCGTTGAACTTTTATGAGTGATTTATTACAGATCATCTGGTCACGAACGACTCCGCCGATTGCCGATCGTGTCCGAACGTGTGATCCATTTCACGGTCCACTGCGCATTCGGTCCAATTCACCATCTGCCTTGCTTTTTCCCAACTATGTTGGGGTCGGCTTCCAGTCTAACCGGATACAGCTGAATACCAGAATTTTACATGGAGCGACTGCCTATCTGACCTCCACAACCCAGTTACTGGGTAACACGATACCCCTTAGTAAGACTGTTTGTCAGACTTTCGAGCTTCTGACGACCCGTAACGACTGTAAAAGATCTACAAATGACAGCCGGGACCAACGGCTTAACGTGCTTTCCGAGGCACGGAGGGGTCTTGTTATGTAAAGATGGTCACCCATCCACGGACCAACCGCGGCAAGCGTAGCTTAACCTGATCGATCGACCCGTGCGGCTGTTATTACTTAGCCACAAGCCCCTCAAAAGAAAGTTACAAATGTTAAATATGTTTAAAGATATTGTGTGTGTTGTAAATACAGTAAAAGTAATTATTGTTCTAAATAATATTTTTGTTACCTAGTCCTGGTAAGTAATGGATACTTAATGATTGTATTCCTCGTTTGTTGTCTATTTGTTGTGAATCAATAGCCAATAGCGTAAATGTAACAGTTGAAATGTCAAACGAAAAATTACAGTGCGTTCACTTTACGCGTGACGTGACTGGTAGTACTGAATTTTGCAGTCTTGTGATTGGTAGTTCTGTTCGTCGGTCGCCATTTTGAACTCTATTGAAACGAACAAAATTCAGTGCTACCAACCGCTTCACGCGTCAAGTTATAGTGAACGCACTATAAGTAAGGTTATGTAATGTTGTGGTTTAATGGTTTTGTGTGCGTACTGTTTACGATAAGTAAAAAAAAAACAACTGCTTCATATCTCGACATAGGTAATGTTGGGAATAGTTGATTTTTTTCGCGTAATAATGATGTGTACAATGACCCCTTTTTATGGTTCCGTAGTAAACAAGGAACAAACAAAAATATTGTGGGTCTGTGAACATCATTTTTCGATTCAGGGATCCGTTTGCGTAATATTAAGCTTTAAAGTGCAAGTTTTTGTTAGAGTCAAGTACCTCCCCCCCCCCCGCCGGCTATATCGTACATCATCATCTGCCCAGCCTTTTCCCAATTATATTCGGCTTCCAGTCTAACCAAATGCAGCTGAATACCAGTATTTTACACAGAGCGACTGCTCTGACCTCCACAACCCAGTTACTGGGTAATACGATACCCTTTGGTAAGACTGGTTGTCAG
The DNA here is from genome assembly GCA_905333075.3 of Atethmia centrago. Taxonomy (NCBI): domain Eukaryota; kingdom Metazoa; phylum Arthropoda; class Insecta; order Lepidoptera; family Noctuidae; genus Atethmia; species Atethmia centrago. Next base: position 17,882,224 of record HG995388.1, read on the forward strand.
ACTTTCGGGCTTCTGACGACCCATAACGACTGTCAAACATCCACGAATGACAGCCGGGACCAACGGCTTAACGTGCTTTCCGAGGCACGGAACATAATGAAATTAAAAGAAAAACTAAAAATAGTAATGATTTATTTTCTCACCACAATATAGGTACATTAGAGAGGTATTATTACAAAATACGTAACGGCAATAATTATACTGTGGGAGACTGGTGCCTAAACTAGACGTGAGGTCTGTATTTCAGGACACCAGAAACTATGACAGCTATGTAGGCTTTACAAGTTAACGAGTAATGGTCAACCAACTTTTATAATATGTTTCGGTAAATAATAAAACTGTAATTATGACCACACTATTGAATTAGGAAATTCCTGAAATTCCTAGAAATGGTAGTGATGATGAGTCTATAAATAAATAAATAAACTTAAATTTGCAGTCGGAGAATTGACCGTGACGTATGGGAGAACGTGTTTTTCAACTAACATAATGTTAAGTTTGTTTTGGCATAAGTTCATCCCAACCACGGAACCCTTCATTGTGCGACACGCACTTGGCCGGTTTTTTATTTATATTTCTGTGTCCAACTGACAGGTGTCAGGCATTGACGCAGTCTCTCGGCGCCCACAATATAAGCGAAAACCCTTTTCATGTGGTGGGATATAACTCGAAGCTTTTGCTCCGATGTCACCGCCTTCCACGTCAAGTTCAGTACCAAGTGAGCGACTGTTTTGTGGAGTCGAATTAATGTATGAACCACTAAGAAATGGCCTAGAAATTGAAAAGCAGCAAGACTGTTATATGAAAATATAGTTGCCCTTTCAACATTTTGGTTACCAATAGGTTGATATTTTTATTTTATACAATAAATTGAATGTTTTCTTAAATGTCGATGATGGCCCAGTGCCTCTTATGCACGAGGTTGTGGGTTCAAATCCGAGCAAGTATTAATGTGACTTTTTGAATTCATATGTACTTTCTGAGTTTCTCTTGGACTTTACCGACGGCGAAGGAAAAACATCGTGAGAAAACTTGGACTGAAGTTAATATGAGTCTGAAATCATCCGTGTACATCAATGCTCGTGGTCGTGGTCGCCTTTTTCCTGCAGCAGGTCAATAATAGGCTGGTATTATTATAATTTTTTTCCACCTTCACCTTTTAACCTCCGTTAACCTTCACTTCCGCTGAGATTAAGCACCGGCACTACAACGGTTTCCGTTTCATCCCTAATATTTGCACCCGCTGACTGAACTACTTTTCGTCGCGACGGTTTGCCGTCTCATACACCTATAAGAGCGAGATAAGAAGAAGGGAAACATAATGCAAAATAAAACACTAAAATAACTATTAATTTAATAAAATATACAAACACCTCGAAACAAAACATGGGCCGTTTCGGGCTTATTTTGGTCACAAACGAAAAAACACTGGTTCATATATGTCACATTTGTGTTGGAACAGACAGGCATATATATCACAGGACACTGGTCACATTCGAGGGGTTTAGACAAAGGTGGTAAAATACGTGCGTATGTCCTTGTAGTCGTGGTTCTTGCTGTAGTCCTTAACCTGATGCGTTTAGTAGTACTTTCGGGGAAAAACAAGAAAACCTCACAAAAAGGCAGGAATATCGCTACAAGAAACAGTTTATCTGAAAAAAATAAACATGATAAGTTGAATATTATTGTTGTAGGTAAGACGTAATAAGGCCGCCCATTCTATTTGTAGTGTATATTTTTTTTTCTTTTTGTAATGTATAAATTGGTGTATAATAAAGTAGGATATAATGTATAAAATAAATAAGGCACAAAGCAAGTGAAATGGAACTATTATCGTCATCTCCTGTAGAACATAACAGACAACATTTTACGATTATAATTCTATAAATGCATTTGTTATGGTCGCGAATCATATTTTGATCAAAATTACATACCTGCAAATTACAAAAAAAACGTAAGAAAATTTGAATTTTGCGGGCTATTAAGTTGATAATAGCCACCTTGCGAAGATCGACGATTAATTAGGATTTGTAAAGCTTTTTTGGGAGATGAAGGATAACTTTTGAAATCAATCTGAATGCTTCCATCATTGATTCTTAAAAGTATAGAGACGATAGCAAAAATGTGATTGTTGCAATAAAAAAAGAAAAAAGAAAACAACAGCAAAATAATATGATCGTCATGCAACGTAGTTTTCATTCCGCTATTTTTTTGGCGGAATTACACTTACGTAAATATAAATTCAATGAATAACATTATACAATGTGTAGAGCAGTGGTAGCCCAGTGGTAACGGCTGCGACTTACGAGTCATCAATTAATAACTTCTCCCGCTCTGGGCGGAGCGGGAGGGTGTGTCAGACTCTTACTGACTAAAACCCACCCGTATTCCTTCCTGTTGCCTGTGTTGCCAGGGGCCTCGGTGACCATTTAGTACCTTCCCGCGATCCCGGCAGGCATCGGCCGCTTTGAGGCGCGCGGGGAATACAACGCGCCGTCGACCCGGGCCTGGTCCTTACCGAACGGTGAGCTACCCATTGCTCACCGTCCGCAAGCCCGCGCCTTCGGTGGACGGAAATCCACCCCGGATTCCCGACGCCCAGGGCGTCTCGCGGCTAGGGGCGAGAGGGCGCGAAATTTGCCTTTCCCTCAACCGTTCCACCTCCTGCTTTGCGAGCATTACTGCTTCGCAGAAGGAGGTGACAGCTGCCCATGCCCTCTCACTCCGTACTATGGCCTGAACCAGAGCCGGACGCGAGAGATCTCTGCCGCCGATCGACTCCACGAGGACACTGCGGTGCTCTGCCTAAGCCGGGCCGACCTCCACCGTATGCTCCGTGTCCTCCGGGCGATCCACACAGTGGTGACACCCGGGCGTTTCCTCCCGCCTTATCCGACACAGGAACCTCCCGAAGCTGCCGTGTCCCATAGAAATACAAGAAAACAAAATTTTGTCTAAAAAAATTTATATAAAAAACAGAAAGTCCTGTTCGTGGCCAAAGGGCTCCTATCTCAGTACGATGCTGCGACATACACTAACTTCTTTTTTTTTTGGTTAGTTGGTGGAAATCCTCATGGATGTCATCCGGAGGAGTTGGTCAGACTTCTACTGACTAAAACCACGCCGTGTCCTCGCACATGTGCACCGGGGGCTACGGGAGCACTGGGGACTATGGGAGCACTCCGTCTGGTCAAGCGCGGGAGTGAGGTGTTTGATTCACCCCGCGACGTCTCGGGTTTTATATGATAGGGGGTGTCGGATGTCACCGAGTCTGCCGTCCCTGGACCCATTTAGGGGGGCCGGAAGATAAGACACTTTTTCTTTTGTTCCGGGGTGGAAAATCCTCATGGATATCTTCAGAGGGGTCTGTCAGACTCTTACTGACTAAAAATACCCCGGTGTTCCCCTCCTACACTTGCACCGGGGATCACGGGATCTAGTGTGAGTTCCGCGATCCTCGGCTGGTGCTGGCCCGCCATCGCGGGCCACCTCAAGCTCGCGGGGGGAGTGAGGTGTAAAACTCCCCTCGCGACGTCCAATAGGGGCACGCGTGGAACACTACGCGCCACCACCTCGAGTCCTGCTATGTGGAGGGCGACGGACGTCCCTGAGTCCGTCGCCCCTGGACCCATTTAGGGGGGCTGGAAGAGGGCGTTACCCGCCCTCCGCCGATGCGATAAGACACTAAATTAACTGAACTTACAAATTAGTCGCATGGTGATATTTAAAAATTGACCAATGACCTTCTTCAAATAATGACTGATTTGAAATTGATACTCTTAACTCAAAATATTATTGGATAGTTAATTAGGTACGCTTTATTGCTTCAATAGGCAAATAAAAAAAACTTTAATTGCTTTTAATTACCTGCATGATCTTTCTTTTTTTCACACAGGCTGACCCGACAGAAGTTGTTCTGCCAAAACAATAATAATTACAAAAATCCCATAGAAAAAGGACGTTAAGTTTTTTCGGGCATCTTTTCTAATTTCTCTTTCCCTAAAAATCTTATTTGGACTATTACGAATAATTAAGTAAAAATAACAAATAGCCAAATCGGTCCAGCCGCTCTCAAGTGATGCGCTTACCAACGAACAGACCGTAACGTCAGAAGCTAGGTCCACAGTTCCAATAGGTTGATTTTAAGGGTTTCGTAGTAAACAAGGAACCCTTTTTGTTTTGCCATGTCCGTCTGTCTGCCTGTCTGTCCCCGCTGTAGCTCAGAGACGCTTAGTACTAGAAAGCTGTTATTTGGCGTAGGTATACATGTTAATCACGCCAACAAAGTGCTAAAATAAAAATATGAAAGATTTTTTTTTAGGGTAGGTACCTCCATTGCCCGTAATGTGGGTATGATATTTTTTCTCGTCTGTCCCATGGTGTGGGATATCGTTGGATAGGCCGTTCAAAAACGTTGCGGGTCTGTGAACACCACTATTCGATTTAAGCATCCGTTTGCGTAATATTAAGCATTAATATTACGCAATTTATAATAGTGCTATTTTTTGTTAGAGTCAAGTGCGTCCCCCCTGCCAGCTAAATGGTTGTTTATGGAAATGTGAAAAAAATCATGAGAGTAGTACATACAAGGTGTTGTGATACTCGACCCGAATCAAAAAAAAAAAAAAAAATTTAAAAACAAAAAAAAATAAAAAGAATAAATAAAAAGAAAAGATAAAATTTAAAAATCTAAAATAAAAAGTATTATTGATTATTGACTTGGTATCATATTGTTATACGATTATTTACGAGATTCATAACAACCTCCTGAAATGTTTTGCAGGTTCAAAACAACACCTTGTATAATGAAATTAAAAGGAAACCTATTACAGCTAAATGGGCTTCTTGGAGAATTGACCGTGGCATATATCGATGTATGGGAGAACATGTTTTTCAACTACAATGTTAAGTTTGTTTTTGGGATAAATTTAGCCCATCTTCCCAACTACGGAACCCTCATTGTGCGTGGCCTGATACGCATTTGGCCGGTTTTTTTTTATGGAAAAGAGACGGCAAGAAGCTCCATGGTTACTCTTTTAACCTGTTAATCCCCATACGACACCGATTCGGAGTCAAACAATAGAAAATCAATTGTGTCTCATTAGCTGTCCTTGACCAATTAAAAATAATTTGCTTATACAATGTTTTCAAATTACAGTGTTAATGGTTATGGGAGGACAGTGTAGGCCTGTCAATAAGTCATCATCTGCCTAGCCTTTTCCCAACTTCGTTGGGGTCAGCTTCCAGTCTTACCGGATGCAGCTGAATACCAGTATTTTACATGGAGCGACTGCCTATCTGACCTCCACAACCCAGTTACTGGGTAACACGATACCCCTTGCTAAGACTGGTTGTCAGACTTTCGGGCTTCTGACTACCCGTAACGACTGTAAATATCTACGAATAACAGCTGGGACCAACGGCTTAACGTGCTTTCCGAGGCACGGAGGGGATATGTAAAGATGGTCACCCATCCACGGACCAACCGCGGCAAGCGTAACTTAACCTGACCGATCGATCCGTGCGGCTGTTATTACTAGGCCTGTCAACAAGTACTAGGTACTTAACAAAAAAGTAAATGGTAATACTGTAGGCGGCAAATCAGTAGTGCTTTATAGGCTGTCACTAACAGATCGGCCAGACGAATTTTTAAAGTAGAAACGTCTTTAGGCGCGTTTATTGATTTTTTTTTATTCCAGCATCTTATGGGTTCATGTCACCGATATGTTAATGTTAATAGTTTATCTGTAGCTATGAGTATGACTTGTTGCACTTGGTCAGCAGAGCAAGAGAATATCGGAGAAGGTACGTCTCTCTCGTTTTCATCAGCCATATTTTAACTACTGTGGGCGTACAATGGGAAGTGTTGGTTATTGCACAATAGAAAAATAATCACACTAGTTATTCACACACTGTAGGTACACGACACAACTACACGCAACGCGCGACAGTTTCTAAACGTGTTCACTCGTTGACCGCCTCCAACAAACTACACTTAACTCGGGTCGAGCGTTATGTTGTAGACTCTGTCGAGCGCCGCTTGTTGGCGCTGGCGTTCCGATTAGTCAAACGAGTGATTAAAGTATTTCCGACATATATATAGTTTTAAGTTTTCACTTCTGTCGGGAGTCCCCCCATGACTGCCGATAGACTTTTGACGTTTTGCATCGTTCTCACATGTATAATTTCAAAATGAATGATGTTAACAATATTTTGTAACCATAATGTTGATTTAAAAGAGTGTTTGTGGAGTTTCTTGCCCGTTCTTTTCCATAGGTACTGTAGTGTGGACACTGTAGTGGTGTAGAGGTTCTATGATAATGCATCATTTTTCATCTATGTTCCGATTTAAAAAAAATATTTTTATTAAGTTACCAGTGTACCTCTACAGTATCTACTACGCTTTGGAATGGACAACTAGCTTCATCTTTCTGACTAACCGACCCCTTGACAGTTCAAAAGTGCCTGTAATTGGTTTGTTTCAAATAAATGCTTTCAGTTTGCCTATATTTTTTGTTTGAAAAAGACTTGCAAAACTGATAGGAAGGCGTAAAAAAAAACAGACATTTAGTATAATTCAGTTTAATTTTCACAATCAGTACTCGAAAGGATCAAAAAAGCTCCAACAGAGTCCTCGGTAGGCGACTGATAATTGTCTAGTAGTATTCCATAACCGTAACCTTGAATTCAGGCAATTCATTTTACATATATTAGTGAAAGATTCATTATTTGTAGCACACACTGGAATATATACTCGAGGACAGTTACAAAGGTAGATTGTTTCAAGCGGTGGCAATGTATCTTTTATTACGCCCATCATATAATTTTGCATATACCCTGAGTAATTCGATTCGTAAAGCAACTGGGCGTCCACCTTGATATTCTCTTGCAGAAAAGTCAAATAAATTGAAACTATAAAAAAATATAAGCATTAAAGGATGCCGTGACTTATACTAGAAATAGTATAAAGCGTTGACGGGCTCGTACGATGCGACTTACGACGCGACTTGCGTGAAGCGACACTCTCGCGTCTCCTGTCTCCTTGCATCGCGGTGACTCGTGGCATGTTCTAAACAACTTCCTTTATTTATATTCTCTGTATTCGCTGTCGCAAGTCGGGTCATGGTAATGCGGACGTTTGTCGCGTCGGTCGTAGACCTTAGTCACGCTTAAATATAGTACGACCAGGATCAAAGGTTCTATTAGTTTTCATAAGAAAAGCCGAAATATGACTGATCCAATAAAGGCTCAAGGAGGGGTTGTGGCTAAGTAATAACAGCCATACAGATCGATCGGTCAGGTTAAGCAGCACTTGCCGCGGTTGGTCCATGGATAGGTGACCGTCTTTATATACCAAGGCCCGTCCGTGCCTCGGAAAGCACGTTACGCCGTTATAGAATCACTGCACTTCTTTCATAAAAGCACAATATTTAACATGCGAATCAAAACGGTTGTCGTCGAGTCGTTGTTTGACACTAGTACAACGTTTTAGTCGTTTGTAAATGTCATTAGAACTGCTATGCAACATAAACGGTCAATTAAGGGCCTCATTACGCCTGCCGGGGTCACGGGAAAGTCCGAAAGGGTTACCGAGGCCCCTGGCAACACAGGCAACGGAAGGAACACGGGTGGGTTTTAGTCAGTAAGAGTCTGACACACACTCCTGCTCCGCCCGGGTGGGGGAAGTTATTTGATCATTTCCCACCAAAAAAAAGCCCTTTTCAGAGCCGATTTCAAAATACCATACGCCCAATAAAAGTGTTAATTTTTCTTAAAAGTATGTCTAAATATTTTTTTTTGACGTTATACATGAAAAAACCTACTAGAGACAGAGATACTTACGGCATGGTATGAACATTTTTATAATTATGTACCAAACCATTGTCCAATATTCTAGATGAAATCAATCAGTTGAATAATGAGAAATTCTTACTTAGACGTTCAACAAAAGATTTTTTTTCGAAAAATTCTTACGACTCACATCAAATCGTACGTAATAAACTTGTAATTAACCAAATCATTGAATCTTGATTTTTTGACTTAGTGAACGTTAATTACTGAAATGCCGTTGACAAAATTATCAAATCGACGCAGCAATAAGTCGGTACTCGAAAAACTCAAATTTTACAGGAGAAATGTTTTTCTGTTTTTGTTGAATATCTTTTTAACTAGTCGGACTATTGAGGACATCAATACATGAAACGAAAGTATTTTTTTTGTGTAATTCAATTACGATGTCAATGTTAAACTAAGTTTGTGAAAAACCTTGCAAATTAAGAAAATACATATTACAAAAATATGATAGGTAAATTGTTTCATTAATATACACTTGCGCCATTATTGCAGGAAATTTATTAAAAATGTTGATACGGAACATTCCGATACGGACTTTTCCAACGTTGTTTCATATCTTGAAAACGATACGTAATTTGTTATTACGGGGTTATTGTGATTATTTTAGATTGACACTGTAACAGTATCGTTGTAAAACATTGTTTTTATCGAAAACAGAACTAGACGTGTTCAAATTGGATGCGTATTGCAATTTTATACATATTTATTAATCAATTATGTACTTTAAAAAACTTGTTAGTTCGCATTACGGTTTGAGCTTACTCAAAATAATTCGACAAAGCGGTTACAAGCTCTGCCCGAAATTAGTTATTTACGCCAATAACTCGGTAATAGCAACTTACCAAAATTAAATTCGCAAAATACTTTTGTATTGATACGTAAATATACTTTTCTCGTCACAATTTAGTTTTAGAATTTCCCTACAATAAAGGTGTTTTTCATGATATCTTCATAAATATCACTACGAAAAATGTGAAATAAATCACTAAGATGTATCCAAACCCATAGGTGCCGAATTTGACATAACAATAATAAGTCCATAATAGCACATTACCGACTTATTGCTTGGGGGCATCGAAATAATTATTAGGATTTTATTTTTTCTTATTTCTCAGTAGCAGCCTGGATTCTGGATTTGTGCCCGGTTGATGGCAATAGGCTCGTCCCCTATTACATGGGACTTAAAAACATAACTGGTGAAATGTGGATGTACTACAGGTACACCTCTGCCCAACCCTTCGGGGAAACAAGGCGTGATGTTGTATGTGTTATTTTTTCTTCTGATACAAGCCGTGCGCCCGATGGAATTTCCTATCGGCCAAACTAATGACGAACTTTCATATCAACATTCACACCCTACTTAATCCCCTTAAAGGATGGATTTTCAAAATTCTTTCCAACCTTTGGAACCTGTTCCACCGCCGCCGACAAAGAGGAAGGTACTAACTATCGAAGATTTTCTCGCTCAAGAAACGTACAGAAGATTCTAAGGACCCGTGTAAGTAAAAGAGATACACACCGCCGCGTGTCCTCACCGGACACGGCAGCTTCGGGAGGTTCCTGTGTCAGATACCTAAGACGGGAGGAAACGCCCGGCTTGGGCAGAGCACCACTTTGTCCTCGTGGAGGCGATCGGCGGCGGAGATATCTCGCGTCCGGCCCTAGTCCAGGCCATGGTACGGAGCGAGAGGGCATGGGCAGCCGTCACCTCCTGCTGCGAAACAGCTATTCTCGCGAAGGAGGAGGCGGGACGGGTGAGGGAGAGACAAATTTCGTGCCCTAGCGCCCCTAGCCGCCGCAGGAGACGCCCTGGGCGTCGGTTATCCCAGGTGGATTTCCGGCCACCTTAGGCGCGGGCTTGCGGACTTTGAGCAATGGGTTGCTCGCCGATAAGGACCAGGCTCAGGTCGACGACGCGTTGTGTTCGACACGCACCTCAAAGAGATATCAGCACAAGTGTAAGGATCCACTAGGGCCGATGCCTGCCGGGGTCGCGGGAAAGTCCGAAATGGTTATCGAGGCCCCTGGCAACACAGGCAACGGAAGGAACACGGATGGGTTTTAGTCAGTAAGAGTCTGACACACCCTCCCTCGCCCAGAGCGAGAGAATTTATTTGATAATTTTCCACCCAAAAAAAAAAAGACCGCGGCGTACCGTCCGGCGAGTACTCATGAAGAAAGCACAGAATGACAAGCCTAGGATTTCATGAACAAAAGCACAGAAAAACAAGACTAGGAAGGTATTGATTTCAATTAGGCTTGTCAGTTAAATACGTTAAAGAGAAAACTAGTTGTCCGTTCCAAAACTAGGTCATCATGGAGAACAAGGACAAGAAACTCCATGGCAGCTTGATTTAAAATATTTTATCAACATATTTTTACATTAGTATAAATTATTTTTATCACATTAATATCTTGGGCCATTTAACAAAGTTATAGCAATTTATCAACTGAAAGAAACAATAAATGAACTTTCCTTAAAACGATTTAACACATTTGACATACTCGTATTACATTATAACACATACAAAGTAAGTGGATGCATACCGCAACCCAATCCGGTGATGGCACGTTAAATCAAAATTACATTTGTTTACATTGCGATAGATCTTTTCAATCAAAAAGGGGTCTTAACATTCATATTTCAAAAAAACATCGTCTTTGTATTAGCCAGAACGGCCCTGCTCTAAATTTAGACCCAGTTTCTTTACCGGCACCTGTTTCCGACAGTCCAAATTCTACCCCATTCCATTTGTACCTTAGTTACCTAAAAAATAATGTGCCTGTTATCAAACGAGTCCCGCGCGGCGCCAGGATCTCCGTCGCAAACCACCTTTCAGGCTTGATTAAAAAATGTGTGGAGAGCAACCAAATTGTAGACTGGCATAATCTCTTCCTTTTTTCGTATACCACTTTGCATGTCAAAAAAGATGAGGCTACTATTTCTCTAACCCAAAAAATCAAAAATAACTGTTTAACAAAAACAACTTCACCTTTTGATTCTCCCAAGAGGGGAACATTATCTAGAATTAAATTAATTGAAGGCAAAATTGCCGACGGGGATCTCAAAGGCGCCGCACGTCTTCTTTTTACTAACGACGTGTTGTCGCCTGATACTCCTGATACCCTTTCGGCTTTGCATTCGAAACATCCCCCGGCTCCCGTGATCCCGTATTTTTTCGACTCTCCTACAGCAGACCAGGCCTGCCTCGAAATCGAAGGCAAAGACGTTATTGACGCAATAATTTCTTTTAAAACCGGTTCAGCGGCCGGCCTGGACGGAATCTCACCCCAACATTTAAAAGATTTAACTTCTTATTCTGTGGGTGATGCAGGTGTGCAGCTTATTTGCTCTATTACAAAATTAATAAATTTTATGTTTTCAGGCAAAATCAACGCTGATATTGCCTCACTTTTATTTGGTGCTAATTTGATCGCTCTAACTAAAAAGGACGGAGGGGTGAGACCCATTGCTGTGGGGTCAACTTTAAGACGTTTGGCATCCAAAATTGCGGTGAGACATATCAAATCTAAATTACAGTCTGTTTTCGAACCTATACAATTAGGATTTGGCACGAAAGGTGGGTGTGAGGCAGCCGTCCATGCCTTAAGAACCTACCTTTCGTATGATGATTGCGAAATTGTAGTCAAAATTGACGTCAAAAATGCTTTCAATTCAGTAAACAGGGATGCCATGCTGACAGAAGTTAAGAACAAAATTCCGGAACTCTATCAATACCTGCTTACCTGCTACGCAGAACCTTCAAAATTAATTTACCGTTCCCATGAACTTTCTTCGGAGGTCGGCTGTCAGCAGGGCGATCCCCTCGGGCCAGCAATTTTTAGCTTGGCTATAAATCCGATTATTCAAAATTTAAAATCAAAATTTAACGTTTGGTATTTGGATGACGGAACCCTGGGAGGCGATGTGGACACTGTGCTATCTGACTTATCAGATATTAAAACAAATTTCGAAAATATTGGTTTAGAATTAAATTTTAGCAAATGTGAACTCTTCATTCAAAAAACTTCTTACGGTTTGGATAATTTAAAATCCAAATTAAATTTTCTGGCACCGAATATCAAAATAGTAGACAGAAAGTCACTTTGCCTCCTGGGTTCTCCCATCTTTGAAGAATCTTTTCCTGATTATATTACTAACACTATTTCTAAATTCCAAAGTCACGCAAATTGTTTACTCGAAATCAGTCCTCATTATGCGCTTATAATTCTAAAGTTTTGCCTTTTTGTCCCTAAATTTACTTATGTGCTTCGCTGTAGCCCTTTTTGGAAACATCCAAATTTGCTTTCACCAATAGACGATTTAGTCAAAACTAGTTTAGAAACGATTTTAAATATTCAGCTCAATGAACCATCTTGGTTACAAGCATCCCTCCCTATTCGGTTTGGCGGTTTAGGAATCCGCAAAATTTCGAGTGTTGCTTCCCCAGCCTTTTTGTCGTCCACCCATAGCACGTCACGTCTCATAGGTAATGTCCTAAGGGCTTTGCCCACAAACTATGAGACTGCGGGCTTGGACGATGCCAAGAATGCTTTTCAAATTGCTTGCCCGGGTAAAGAATTTCCAGACAACCTAAAATCTCAGAGGAGCTGGGACGATATTTATTGCGATTTAACATACAAATCGATTCTGAGCCGCAGTTCAGGTCCGGATCGCGCAAGACTTTTGGCGGTCGGAACCAGAGAGGCCGGTCTTTGGCTACATGCCCATCCTTCTCCATATACCGGTACCTTCCTGGATCCGACCTCGCTTCGTCTGGCGACTGGTCTGCGGCTTGGGGTCACGGTATGCACTCCACACACATGCCCTTGTGGCACGGACGTGGACCGACTGGGTCACCACGGACTTTGTTGTCAAAAAAGTGCAGGCCGCTTTTCAAGACATGCAACACTTAATGACATAATCCGCCGGTCTCTTGCCAGCATCAATGTGCCTGCTCTTCTTGAGCCGACTGGCATTGTCAGAGATGATGGCAAAAGACCTGATGGTGTGTCTTTGGTCCCGTGGAGTTTGGGACGGATGCTTGTGTGGGACGCTACCTGTGTAGACACACTGGCACCGTCCCACCTCCAACGGACTACTTCTAAAGCGGGTGCAGCGGCAGAAAATGCCGAAAATCTGAAAGTTATTAAATATGTAGGCCTTGGCAGAGAGTACAACTTTGTGCCCTTTGGCGTCGAGACCCTCGGTCCGTGGGGTCCCAGTGCGCATAAGTTATTTGCGGAAATCGCGAAACGTCTAGTTGATGTAACTGGTGACCGAAAAGCTGGCGGCTTTCTCGCGCAACGCATCAGCATTGCAATTCAGCGAGGAAATGCCGCCAGCATCCTCGGTACAATGCCCCGAGGGCCTTTTTTAAGCTTAACTTAGTTTTAATTTAATTTAGTTAATGTTAATAATCATCTTGTAATTTGGTTATGTAAATAAAGATTAAAAAAAAAAAAAAACACATACAGAAAACCATAGTTATCAACAATAATCAAGAAATAGGACCAATAACTTACGTGAACAGTATAGGTAGTCCATCTTTCACAATAGTTGTATCAAAAAGTTCTTGAACTAGTGGGTACACCTATTTTTATTTATAGTCTCCCAATATTACTCAGGTACTAATATTGCCGCCATTTTAGACCAATTGCAGATCAAAGATTATTGTTAGTTAATTTCTAATTTATGTAATAATTGACAAATCGTAGGTAGTGGAACCTTTTTAAAACTTTATGAGATAATTTAGCAATTTACGAGTAGTACTTATTTGTAATCAAAAATTAAAATCTGATAAGTTATTAATATCAACTTAAAGTTCTGGAAATCAATTGAAACTACTGGTTACTATTTGAAAAAATGCAATATTAAATTGTAATATTCATTAAAGTATAATTTTAATTATACCTTAATCATCTATTGTAATTCAAAAACTACCAATCGTAACTTATGTTTGAGATACCTACTTTTCGTCTAGAATCGTTGTTTGTGATATTCTTTTAAGCCACAATAAAAACCATTGATAAAGAACCACTTATACATCGAAATAACATATATAATCAAGGAAATATTCAATTTATAATTCTGTTATCATTAAAATTTAGGTGAAAGTAAGATAAGTAAGAACTGACTGACTCACAGATCACAGGTTTCGTTCGGAATTGATTGTTCATCTAGGACTACTGTGATAGTTTAGAATAAGAATTAAATCGAAGATTAATTGTATGTGATGCTACATATTCCGACACGCGCTTGGTGAGCAGAACACGCGTTGAGAGACTTACGCATGGCACATACTTAAACGATAAGAATTGTTGGTCGCTGTGATTAATTCAAGACAATGTTTATGTTCTTTCTCCAGAATTAGCTTACTAGGTGACAGGTTATATGAGTTCATATATTCGTTTATTATTGACATAATCTTCTCATTACAATGTTTTTGTTGAGTTGTATTGCAATATGTGGTTAGCTAGCGATCTCGATAACTGATTATATTTTAGCTGTAATCAGTTATAAAGCGTTTGGTCTATTTTAATTACTTCCACATCATTGTATCGTATGGCATTTTACTGTGGGGTCGGCTGCTGACATTGAATCCATCTTTATTTTGAAAAAGAGATCAGTCAGAGCCATTTAAAATCTACGTCGCCGCGAATCTCTTACGGATCAATTTAAAAAGATTAATATTATGACGGTACCTTGCCAATTAATTTATGAAAATATTATGTATGTAAGAAAAAATCTACATCGTTTTAATAAAATAAGGGATAGACATATTATTTATTTAATATTTTAAGCACACAAATGTACAGAGGCGGACTTAATGCCGTAGGCATTTTCTACCAGTCAACCTTTGGGTGATGCAGAGACAAACAGTGGTAGGTGCAATAGCGAAAACTATGGAATAAATATTTATTTAAATATAAGGATATACATACATATACCTATTAAAAACTTTAAATATATACCTAATTATACATAAATATAAGACCTAATAAATACACATAAATACACGAATATACTAAAACAGATGAGACAAACAATGGGAAAACATTACCATTGTGATGATACTGCCAGCTTCTTACGAATATGCTCGCGAACTTTGACTTTAAAGGATAATCGGTTGGTTGCCATCCTGATTTCCTGGGGGAGCGCATTCCACAGAGAGATAGACTGAACGAAGAGAAGAAGAGTGAAGAGTGAATGAAGTCAGTGCGGTGAGTGGGACATTGAAGAAGACGATTGTGTGATGAACGTAGGTTTCTACTGTGGTTCGCGCAAATGTACTGAAAGTGGGGGGCCAGATAACTAGGGGAAGAGGGCGAGTCAAGAAATGAAAACAATGTGGTCAGCGCCCTTTGCTCTCTGCGCTGATGTATGGGCAACCACTTTAGAAGCGACCGATGCGCAGAGACATGATCATATTTACGCAGATTGAAAATGAATCGAATGCAGTTATTGAGAAGACGGTCAAGTTTGTCGAGGAGATCCGCATTCAGGTCGTAGTAGCACACATCACCATAATCGATAATAGGGAAAATTAAGGACTGCACAAGCATTGTCTTGGTATTTGATGGTAATAAATGTTTTAGTCGGTATAGAGCCCGCAGCGTTCCAGTAACCCTCTGGCTCACCCTAGTGACTTGCGTACGCCAGTTCAGGGTACAATCGATGTGCAAGCTTAGGTCTTTGACGTCAGTGCTAAATGGAACGATCATACCATTGAAGAGAACTGGTGGCAAGGTTGAACCATCCACCCTACTAATACTACGATGACTCCCAATGATGATCGCCTGACACTTGTTAGGGTTTACTACAACACCAAATTTATCAGACCAGGTTTTAATGGCTGTCAAGTCCCTGTTTAACTTGTCGATAGCGTCATGTATTTCATCAACCCTCCCTTGACAGTACAACTGCAAGTCATCTGCATACAGATGATACGCACACTGAAGCTCAGAAGTTATAAGATTAATAAAAATAGAAAATAGAAGAGGAGAAAGAATACCGCCTTGAGGAACGCCAGCCTCCAAATCACACCAGCATGACGAAGAATCCCCAACATGAACGGCCTGTTGACGTTCCTGAAGGTAAGAGGAGAACCATTCCAGTGCTTCTGGAGAGACCATAATATAGGAAAGAATAGCTAACAGGATGTCGTGACTGACGGTATTAAAGGCATTCGAGAAGTCGACCAAGACTAGAGTAGCTTTAATAACTTTGGTCTCTTCCAGTCCTGCCCTTATATCGCCAGTCACTTTAAGTAGAGCGGAAACAGTACTATGCCCAGGCCTGAACCCAGACTGAAATGGGCTAATTAGTAAATTACGATGAACAAAATTGGAGAATTGTTTGTGGACACAGGCCTCGAGCACTTTCGATAGGAAGGGAAGTATAGAAATTGGACGGAAGTCGGTAGGAATAGAGGGATTAGATACTTTAGGTAGTGGACGAACATAGGCTTTGCGCCACAGGGAAGGGAATACTCCGGTGTACAGGGAAAAATTTACAATGTGGGTAATCGCGGGTAGGAGATGATCCTGAATAGTTACGACCATACCACGGGTGATATTGTCACATCCCACCGCTTTCGATTTGATAGAGAGAATGATCTTTCTGATCTCTCCCGGTTCAACTGGGATGAAACTGAAGAGATTAATACGAGGACGCGTTAGACCAGATATTAAAGACAGAGTTTGTTGCTTGGTTAGACGATCTATGGTAGAAACAGTGGAGAAATGACGGTTGAGATCGTCTAAATCAATTGAACTAGGAAGGTCTAAGTGTCGCGGTTTGCCGATACCAAGAGTTCCAAGAAATTTCCAAATATCAGCAGAAGAGGAAGAAGTGATAGTATCCAGAATATGGCGGCGTTTAGCATTGCGTATCATCTGATTGCATCTATTTCTTGCAGCCTTGAATAATGTTCTCATCAGTACGATCCCTCTTAAATTTACGAAACGCGCGGTCCCTACGTCGCATTGCCATCTGTATCTCTCTTGTCATCCATGGCGCAGGTGGGCGTTTCAACTTTACTTTTCTGACAGGAGCATGGATGTTATAAAGGTTTACTACAATATCATTGAAGATGGCAACTTTGTCGTCAACTGATGCGGCTTCCATCATAGGCTCCCAATCGACCACAGATGTATCCCCCTTGAGCTTCTCGACATTCATCCGCGCAAAACAACGCCTGTACAGAACCTTGGGTTTAGGTTTGGGAGGTTTCAGGATATATGAAAGGAAAATCATGTCGTGGTGAGAAAAGCCAGGAGCGTCATGTTGACCATGGTTGGAAACGACGGAAGGATTCGAAGTAAGGATCAGATCGAGCCAGGTATCATCGCCGACAGTGTTATGATGAGTAGGCTGGAGCGGCAAGACGTGCAGACTAGCTGACTCGATAAGATGGACGAGCTTACGGGATCGAGGGGAGTTGTGGGCAAGGAGGTTTGTGTTGAAATCACCCATGATAATGTGATGTGCATACTCCGAACCCAAAGATTCAAGTACTGATTCGAATTCAGTGAAATAATCAACAGTAGGAGGACAATAGACAACACCAATAATGGTTTTGGCTCCTTTGACACACACTTCAAGGAAAATAAACTCGGCAGAAGCAGAATAATGTGAAGAGGAAGTAGCAAGTATTTTATAAGAAAAGTCACTGCGAAGGTATATGGCCACACCACCCCCACCTTTATCAATCCGATCATTCCGTATAAGAACGAAACCAGTAAGAGGGTAAGTAGTGGACAAGAGATGCGGTTTGAGCCAGGTTTCGGAGATCAGGATAGCGTGAACGTTGCTGTTATTAAACGCGTCGTACAGCTCGCTGTAGTGGCTTGGAACACTTTGAGCGATAATGTGACACACATTCACCAACCGATTAGACTTATCCATGAAATTGTGTTGTAAAAAGTCACCAAGGGTGTCGCTGAATGAACAAAAGCTTTCATCGCTTGAAGAGGCAGTAGATTCGTTAGCAGAAAAATAAGATTCATTGTCTGACATAAATATAAGTACGTAGTTAATATATTGAAATAAATATATAATTAATTATACTATTTATAAACACAGAGACACTGCACCACCCGCTAGCTAACACTAACACTAATAGCAATTTAACAAAAGGACAAAATTACATACACATACAATAGCCTGACATACACTTACAATAGCATGAGTTAACATTTTTGCCCACTTTACTGGAAACAAAGCGAAAATCGTAATTACCATTAATATAAGAGTAAAAAAAATAAAATAAAAATCAAAAGTGGCACACCCAACTGCAGATTGAGCGAATGAAGCGCATCATGGAACGTAACGTTAGTAATAATATTTGTGTGAGCGAATAGCACTGACGAGATCATAGGATGTTTAGTATTTCAGAACGTATTCATGAAACGTCAACATCAATTAATATTATCAACGTCAATTTGACAAGCTGACAAACTGACATTTACTATTATATAAATTAACACATATTTATAATTTATATTTATAATTTTAATACTAGAAATAAAAACAAAATAGATCAACCATTTTTCAGATTATCTAAAGTACATACATCTTTTATGTCTGGGGTACTGTGTTAAATGTTACAACAAAATACCTTGTGATATATTACAATTAAATGAAAGAAAATTTAAAACCCATATTAAAAGTACACTTTGTAACCAAGCATATTACTAATTAGCATTATATCCAAGATAAGAATGCTTGGAAACGTGCTGGTCCAGCTCCATAGGACAATCTGGAGTTTAGACGACAAAATGTAACTGGTTGTATTGTATTTGTATAATTTATTATTTTTATAATATTGATTTTACATTCTGTTATTACCTTAACTCACATACTGACCTACTACTTTATTTTTATTTTTTGGAAAACGGATAAGTACTTTTACAAAGTTTGTAAATATTTGAACACCATGTACCTATCACAGAATTTATTTATCTGACATTGCTTCATTTTTACTTCCTTTTACCTATTGTAGTATAGTAATTGTAGTTTAGATGCATCGTCTTCACATATAATTATATAATCAATGTACCTATTTAAAATATTGTAACACATTTTTAAAAGAGTAACGGTGGAGTTTCTTGCCCATTCTTCTCCATACGAAACTACCTTTTGGAAGGGGCGACTAGAATCAATTCAATTTTTTTATAAATTTTTACGTTCCAAAGTGAAGGGCACTTTGGAACGTAAAAATTTATGTGCTCACATACAGGGCACTTTCTTCTCTTTCTTTTCTCTAACTGAACAGACTGCTGTGCTGCTGGGTAGTTTGTTGCGCCATTTCTTCTTCTCAGCTAAAGCACTAGGAAGTGGTGAAGGGTGGGCGTTTTGGGGGACTGACTTTTGTAATTTTGACGTTAAAAAAGTGCCTATTCTCAGCCTGGTTTTAATAAATGACTTTTGATTTGATTAGTTTGATCGATTTGATTGATTTAATTGGTTTGATTGATTTTATTGATTTTATTGATTTTATTGATTTTATTGATTTCATTGATTTGATTGATTTGATTGATTTGATTAATTTGATTCCCTATAAATATTTACCTACTACGTGATGTAATTTGTATTAAACCCACACAAGCTAACGGTGGAAAATTCTAGATACCTTTAATAATGTACCAATTTTATAACAAATTTACTTAAAAAGAACCAGCCAGGTGCGTGTCGAACCACGCACAATGAAGGGGTCCATAGTTGGAATGAATTTATCCCAAAAACAAACTTAACATTGTAAAAAAACATGTTCACCCATACGTCGATATACGTCACGGCCAATTCCAAGAGGGGGCACACATGACTGTAACAAAAAGTAGCACTTTAAAGCTTAATATTACGCAAACGGATCCTTGAAACGATATATATATACGATACCCCACAACATGGGATAGACGAGAAAGCAAATATCATCGCCACATTAGGTATCTTAAATACATTTTTTTCAAGATTTTGTTTTACCACTTTATTTGTTTATTTAATACTTTATTTAACACAAATGGCTCGAGGCGGACTTAATGCAGTAGGCATTTTCTACCAGTCAACCTTTGGGTGATGCAGAGACAAACAGTCATTTTGTCGGCCTGTTAAGCCCCGCGCGACACCGATTCGGAGTCAAACAATAGAAAATCAATTGTGTCTCATTAGCAGCTGTCATTGACCAATTAATATGTATACCTATGCCAAGTTGCCAAAGCGTCTGAGCTAAAGCGGGACAGATAGACAGACATACAGACGGACGGACATGGTGAAACTACAAGGGTTCCTTTTTTACTATGGAACCTTAAAAAGATTTCATCTCCTAGCCTTTTTTCGACCGGGTACACCAGCTGATCTATTCTGCAATAAATCACTGTGAAAACTTATATCAAGTGAGTTTGAAGCTGTCATTTCACCTAATGTTAGGGATTAAATCTATTGACAGCTCATTTCAAGCTCACTTCTAGGTTTTCACCGTGTGATATTTACAAAATACATCGACTGCAATAAAAATAGTACCATAGGCTCGGGTCGCGAGAAGGTACCAAAGGGTTACCGAGGCCCTTGGCAACACAGGCAACGGAAGGAATACGGGTTTTAGTCAGTAAGAGTCTGACACGCCCTCCCGCTCCGCCCAGAGCGGGAGAAGTTATTTGATGATTTTCCACAAAAAAAAAAAACCTACCAGTTTTGAAGATGATCGTTACTGAGTAACTTCAAAAGACTTGAAATAATAACGGAAAAGGTTATATATAAAGCTTGCAAAACTATATATATTGCTAAACGGTCCCTGTGTAAATTATTCAACGAAAACTTGGACGATGCCGGCCGAGCCCTTACATTGCGTAATTTGAAACACAGTCCAATTATAAAAGTGTATAAGAGACATTCCTCGCTTTTACCTGCGCGACAGCAGAATGGGTTATGGTTTTCACGCGTATTATTCTCACCCTCTACACATCAAAACGGCGAATGAATTACTCGAATGAACCTAGAGATTCAAACTAGCCCTTGGAGCTCATGTTTCATGGGACTACAGAGACCATTGCATATCAAAGAGTAGACCGGGGGGGGCCGATAATGGGACCTAAGGATATAGAAGGATTATCATAGCTGTACCGGATATGCATCCTAGAGTATTTGTGGAGAGACGGGTGAAATTTATTTATGAGATCTTTTAACAACGTCGCCACCAGGTTGGCTCAGGTCCAGCTAGTTTCTCGACTCTTTTCTGTGTGACTGTTATGCTGTGTTATATGTTGCTGTTTCCAAAGTCTTCGTCTGAGGTCTCACTGTTTAGATTTAGTGAGTGCGATACTTTCAAACCGTGTAAGGTATGATCACCATTCGATACATGAGTCTTGCTGATTTCCAGTTCATATTTGAGTTCGCGAGTCGATAAACACTCTTCACACTTCAGTTTTTATCGAGACTGTGTGTTGGTTATTATCTAATCTGATTTATTAATAAAAAAAATGGTGGATATTAGAAATAAAAAAATTGTTGACGTCTGAAATCCATCATTTTTATTTTTTTAAGAGTATCATACCCACTTTTCACTGTGTACGCGTGAGGTCATGATTTACAGGGAGCGAGCCTATTGCCATTAAGCAGGCACACATCTAGACTCTATGTGCATGAGCGTTCGATGTACGGAGCCGACCTTCTGAACCTATGATCTATTTTGTGGTAGTACGGTCTGTTCTAAATGTGTCTGATGAAAAGGTAAACAATAACTGTCCATGGCCAGTGTGGTATTTTGCTACACAAATCCACATATTTATATTATATTTATACATTTACCTTTTAAAGGGCTGCAGAGTCCAACAATCCTTCTCAATCTTTATACATTGATTCCTTCTTTCAAACATGAAATCATATTTTTATGCCTCTCACTTTATGTTTGAACACTACAGCTGAAAAGCAAAACTTTAGTCACAATTAACTGTTTTTGCACTCAAAACTGTATTTTATATTATTCGTTTTCTCCTGTTGCAAAAATCTTATATTTTGTATCCATTGACATCTTTCAACATAAATTGTCATCTCTCTCTATGCATTTTAGCTGCCATGATAAGGATAGTTTCAGATTACATTTAGTTAGAGGCTATGTACTCAATGTAAAGTGGTCATCAGTCCTGACAAAGATTCAGTCGATCTAGACTCTTAAACCAATTCAGTAAATTTCAGTCTCAATCAATGGAGGTTTTTAAGAGTGTTCAGTCAGTCATAGATCTTTAGACCTTTTCAGTCATTTTTGATTCTGTGCTCAAATATAATCATTTAAAAGAAAACAAACCCAGAGTGTAATGTGAGTTTCGCCCTCCATTGCCTTCCGGCCCTCTCACTTACACTTTTGGGACGTGTATGCCCGAGGCGCTATATTCGCATAGAGTGTGGAGATACAACCGATCACGACCTCCCACGGTACACCGTGGGAGGTCTAGACACTCCTCCTGTATAGCGTCATGTAACGTGGGAGTAAGGCGCTCCCGCTATCTACCATATCGGCTGGTTCAAGACAATACCGCCCTCTCACCTGTCCAATCCTGGACGGAAGACATTAGTGCAACTCTCCTACTAGTGCAAAACAGCTCACATCTATTACACATCATAACACAACCAAGTCAACATATAGTAATTCCTCTGGCTTACAAAAGGACATTTTACTTCTGGGACAGAATTGCTGTCTGCGGCTGCATGTCCTCTACACTGTGAGAAGTACCAGTCTCGTCTTCGTGCTCCGTCCCATCTGCCAGCCCTGTTCCACTACTGCCTGCCGATCCAGTTCCACTACTGCCTGCCGATCCTTTCCAACTACTGTCTATCGATCCTGTATCCTGCCGTCCAAGCGTCCCTTGACACTCGACTGAAAGCCTGGAACTCTATCACATACTAACCTTTTTTAAATCTCTGATAATAACTCTAATTTTATAACGTGACTTACGACTGGCCCTCCGGCCAATCATAACGTTACACCAGGTTAATTTCTCACTAAAGGTTTGAACTTTATATCTCATCGCTTTTTCCAACAAATATTTGCATAATATTATGAAACTGTACTTGAGTAATCACATACTAAAATTGAGGTTATAAAATAACCTAATTGTAAAATGAAAAACATTTTTAAGATGATATAAAATTAGAATTCCAGGTTCAAGTACTCAAATCAATTTGTAAGTGGCATAACGGGTACGTTTTCTGATCCATTTGTTTATTTTTTTGGAAATAATAAACAAATAACTACAACCTGGCCTGTATGTGAAATTTGTACGCTCTATTAACCCTATTGAATATGAAATGTATAGATTTGTCGGTAAGGTCTCCAAATTTTGAGAACCATTGAGCTTGAATATTTCGTATGAACAATGAACATCACTCAATTTGCTGAGCCACTAAACATAAACGGATCCTTGAATAAGCTACACAAATCGGGGTTTGTTTTATTAGGGACCTTTCCTTTTACAAGCACTCTATGATCTCATTCAATAAGCAGCTTGTTAGTCAGCGGCGTCGTGGCTTTCCTTTATGTCCTGCTGTCTCTTGCAGGACTGCCTTCGCAAGACGTCAGTTTAATGGCCTAAGTGCTAGGCTGTATAATAAAGCCCATAAACAATTAAATATTTACGCCTTGACTAAGGGCGAGTTAAAAAATAAGCTAAATTCCTGGTCACAGACAATGACATATAGTGATACCGAAGAGCTTCTAACCACAGTAAAGTAAAGAGATAGGTTTACACACAGAACACAACACATCCACTAACACATACCCACACATACATACCCACACACACACACACACAACACACACACATCCACACACACACACCACACACACACACACACACACACACATACACCCACACACACTCATGTTTTTATTTCATTTTTTTGTTCTTTTTATTTTTATACTTTAATTTAACATAAGTACTTTGTTCGCCTACTGCACGTACCAATACTTTTGTAACCGTAATAAGACTCACTGTGAATGGATACTCTTTCCTAAGATACGGACATATTTTCTGCCTAGTTTAGGAAAGGGAGTCCTATAACCAATTTTATATGTGTTGTACTGGTTCTATTTATTTATAACATCTAATTATATAAGACAACGTTGTATAACATGTACAAACTACTTATTGAATAAATTATGATTATTATTATTATTATTATTATTACGATTCTGTACCTTAAGGGTGAAAATCGTTGGTGCGAGGACGCGAAACTAACTCCGCTGCCGCGAGAAATCGTGGCGCAGCGGACAAAGCTTCGGCGGGATCTCATGGCAACATGGAGAGTGCGATTGTTGTAACGCAGTGCTGGGCACGCCACAATTGCGGCAATAAGTGCCCTCTTTGAGGAGTGGCTACAGAGGTGCCATGGCGTCCTCACCCTCCGCCTGACGCAGGTCCTCACGGGACACGGCCGCTTCGGGAGGTTCCTGTGTCGGATAAGGCGGGAGGAATCGCCCGGGTGTCACCACTTTGTGGATCGCCCAGAGAACACGGTGGAGCAAACGGTGGCGGTCTGCCTGACTAGAGCAGAGCACCGCCGTGTCCTCGTGGAGGCGATCGGCGGCAGAGATCTCTCGCGTCCAGCCCTGGTTCAGGCCATGGTATGGAGAGGGCATGGGCAGCCGTCACCTCCTTCTACGAAGCAGTAATGCTCGCAAAGGAGGAGGCGGGATGGGTGAGGGAAAGGCAAATTTCGCGCCCTCTTGCCCCTAGCCGCCGCAGGAGACGCCCTGGGCGTCGGGAATCCCGGGCGGCTTGCGGACAGTGAGCAATGGGTAGATCACCGTCCGGTAAGGACCAAGCCCGGGTCGACGGCGCATTGTGTTCTACGCACGTTTCAAAGAGATGTCATCAGTACAAGTGTCCACTAGGGCTAATGCCTGCCGGGGTCGCGGGAAAGTTCGAAAGGGTTACCGAGGCCCCTGGCAACACAGGCGATGGAAGGAATACGGCTGGGTTTTAGTCAGTAAGAGTCTGGAACACCCTCCCGCTCCGCCCAGAGCAGGAGAAGTTATTTAAAAATTTACCACCTAAAAAAAAAAGGGTGAAAATCGCAATATCTAAGCCTTCGCTATCTGTCTGGATCTGGTTGTCTCAAAATCAAAATCAAAATATTCTATTAACCTAAATGGGCACTTATGAAACGTCAAGAGCTAGGAGCACGATTTCAATTGGTAATTTCCTATGGAGAAGAGCCGGCAAGAAAATCAGAAGTCTTACTATCACGAGGCTTATCTACCTTTTTTACCCATCATGGGTAGATTATTAGTGGCCTCACAGGAGTTACAGGATAGGGTAAGATAAAATAAACTGAAACCACATTCATAAACGCAATTAAATATTTTTATTTCGGCCGATGTTTATTGGTAAACTCAGTGCGATGAGAGTTTACGTTCCTGGCAGTTGTCAGCTGAGTGTTTTTTACGAATTTAAACTTTATTCGTTCCTAATCGTGTCCAGCTGACAGGTGTCAAGAACGCATTCTCTTAGCGCCTGATATATAGGAACATCTCAATTAAAATCTAGATTTCATTATATGTAATCTCACACTTTGGCTATATTCATGCCTAATTTTTCAATGAAGACCTAAAATGCTAGATTTCTATGAGAGTTATTCCAGTGACTTAAATCATTAATCACTAATGAGTTAAATCTTGATTTACATCATTAGTGTTTTCACTGAGATAACCTCTCAGTTTCTCATACCAGTCATCACAGGCAAATGATAGTTAATAATGATACTAAATTAAATTACAATCACTAGTTAAGTATTCTGGTAAGTAACCATGTTGATGGATGGAGAGGAAGAAGAAGGCCAAAGAATATAATAATATGGATGAATTGTGTGAGGAATGATATAAAAGAGAAGGGAGTGAATGATAGCGTGACGGATGACAGCAGAGAATGGAAGAAGAAAAGATGTTGCGCCGACTCCAAATGACATGGTTTTTATTTTGGATTGTAAATTATCAAAGAACTTCTCCCGCTCTGGGCGGAGCGGGAGGTCGTGTCAGACTCTTACTGACTAAAACCCACCCGTGTTCCTTCCGTTGCCTGTGTTGCCAGGGGCCTCAGTAACCCTTTTGGACTTTCCCGCGACCCCAGGAGGCATCAGCCCTAGTGGACCCCTACACTTGTGCTGACATCTATTTGAGGCGCGCGTGGAACACAACGCGCCGTCGACACGGGTTTGGTCCTTACCGGACGGCGAGCTACCAACATGGCTAGAGGGCAGGACGATGATGATGATAAGGTAAGTATTTTTAGACATCACAACATGGCTAGAGGAAAGGAAGATGATGATGATAAGGTAAGTATTCTTAGACATATCACAACATGGCTAGAGGGCAGGAAGATGATGATGATAAGGTAAGTATTCTTAGACATATCACAACATGGCTAGAGGGCAGGAAGATGATGATGATAAGGTAAGTATTCTTAGACATATCACAACATGGCTAGAGGGCAGGAAGATGATGATGATAAGGTAAGTATTCTTAGACATATCACAACATGGCTAGAGGGCAGGAAGATGATGATGATAAGGTAAGTATTCTTAGACATATCACAACATGGCTAGAGGGCAGGAAGATGATGATGATAAGGTAAGTATTCTTAGACATATCACAACATGGCTAGAGGGCAGGAAGATGATGATGATAAGGTAAGTATTCTTAGACATATCACAACATGGCTAGAGGGCAGGAAGATGATGATGATAAGGTAAGTATTCTTAGACATATCACAACATGGCTAGAGGGCAGGAAGATGATGATGATAAGGTAAGTATTCTTAGACATATCACAACATGGCTAGAGGGCAGGAAGATGATGATGATAAGGTAAGTATTCTAAGACATATCCCAGAAAACAACCGATATTACAGTGAACGTAGTTGAATTCCTAGCTGAAGTCCGGAAAAATTTTACAAGGCCCAGTTCTAGTCATGTTGACTTTAACAGTTCTATAAAAGTTTTTACAAGCTAGTTTACATTCGTTAAGGTAAGTTTTGTTGTCATCGCCACAAATCGGGTAGTAAACGAATGGACAGGTGGTACACGCTTTATTAAACCCAGCCTCCCCTAAGAGAACTGGGTCGTGATTAAATATGCTATACCAGTTTGTGAACCATTCTTGAGGAGCAACCCAGGATACGTTGTAAAGAAATCCGAGAACTGAAAAAATATAAGATAAAATTATGACTGCTTCGTTGGTATTGGTCGTTAGCGCTACTGCTGAGCATGAGATACCGGGTTCCATTCCTGAGTCGAGCAAAGTGCGATTGGGATTATCGATCAGGAAATTATCAGTAGCAGCCCGGAGCCTGATTTGTGCCCGGTTGATGACAAGAGGCTCGCTGCCTATTACATACATTTGACTTATAAAAACATAACTGGTAAAATGTAGGTGTACTAAGGTACACCTCTCTGCCTAAGTCTTCGGGAAAACAAGGCATGATGACAAGTTATTTTATGAAATTAATAATAGTAAATCATCACCAGCCTATAGCAGTCCAGTGCTGGACAAAAGCCTCTCCAATCGCACGTCATTTTACTCGATCGTTGGCTACTCTCATCCAGCTGATACCAGCCACCCTGGAAAGATAGTGGCTCCACTTAACCTGAGGTCCTCCTACCTTTTGCTAGCGGTCTCCACTCAAGAAGACGTTATAGTTTTATGAAAACAACAAGTTCATGCCCATGGCTAGACGTAGGCACGTAGGGACGACGTGACGTCCTATGTCCTAATCCAAGTCATGGCTACCCGTGTGCCCAATATATACGAAATCCAAACATACGAGTAGCCTTACTCATTTCAAATTTGATTATGAATTAGGACCTATCCTAATTCATAATCAAATTTGAAATGAGTAAGGTTTTTTTTTTAGTGAACAAACAGCTGTGCTACTGGGGAGTTTGTTGCGCCACTTCTTCTTTCCAGCTAAAGCACTAGGAAGTGGTGAAGGGTGGGCGTTTTGGGAGAATGTCTTATGTAATTTTGACGTAGGAAAAGTTCTGATTCTCGGCCTAGTTTGAATAAATGACTTGTGATTTTGGATATAGGATATTAAAAGTACCATAGTACTTTTAATATAAATTGTCCTTTAACCTGTTAAGCCCCGCGCGACACCGATTCGCAGTCAAACAATAGAAAATCACTTATGTTTCATTAACTGTCATTGACCAATTAATTCAATATCAAAGGAATATTTAGAATTTAAAAGGAATATTATGTAATTGTCATAATAATTGGAAGGTCAGCTGCGTAGTACTCGCAACCGGCGCGGCGTGCGTGTATGACCAGCAACCTTATTGAATGCAGCAACACAGCTTGAATCACAATCCGGGATTTTTGAAGCAGATTGCTAATCCATTGCTTCATAGGTATGAAAAATTCGTCTGCTCTGTTGAGCAAATAACGCAATGAACGCGGGTGAACGGTCAAAATGAAACCGATTACGATCGATTGTCGTTTTATGTGTGTCTCGCAATTGCCCCGCTGATGTATGAACGTAAACGAAGCAAAAGGATTATGTAAGGAGCATAGCAGGTGGCGTTCTATAGTTTCTGCCTACCCACATGGGAATATTTTTTATTAATATAACATACATGTATGTATGTACATATGTACCAACCCGCACTGGGCCCGCGTGGTGGATTACGGCCCACTCCCTCTCACAGAGAGGAAGCCTGTGTCCCTGCAGTGGGAACATTATAGGCTGATTATGTTATGTATGTATGTATGTGTGTATATTATATTAAGTGCTCATGGTCTTTTTAAGGAAATCTCCAGACGGCTGGTTGACACTTCCCGTGACCCAAGTGCTGGCTTTTACCTTGGCCAGAGGTTAAGCATTGGCATACAACGTGGCAATGCCGCCAGTCTCTTGGGTACATTACTAGTCGACAGAATTGTGGATGAATTTTTCGACGCCCTATTTAAGTTTGTGTATAGTTTTAGTTATTTTTATTAATTAATTAGATATATTTGTTTTTTTATGTACAAATCAATATTAATAATTACATTAACAGTGAAACAATTAACATAGGTAGGCACTAGCAGTTATACAGGTACGGCAAGAATCTTGCTCAGGGATATACTAAAAATTGGTTCCGGTACATACATACATACATAAACTCACGCCGAGTTTATGTATGTATGTATGTATGTTGTATTCATAAAAAATACCAAAATACAATTAATTAACTTACCTAAAATATAAAAGAAATATTTCCCAAACAGGAGTTCCATTTCAGTGTTTTGCAAATATCAAAATCAATGTATAGTAAAATCAAATTCTTTTGTAATTACAACTTTTATTAGGTACACTTAGCTCTAATGAGATGAATTATTAGGCAATTATTTTTTATGTGAATATCACTTAAATTGGAAAAATTTAATAAGTAAAAATAATTAGAAAATTACTAGTGTTTTTTTTTTGTTGACTGTCGGTAATAAAGAGAAGCATCGATAGGAAATCGGGACGGGTCCGTATAGTACAGTCTTAATATTCCTCAGCCCTAATATAATCTTATTAAAAGCTTTTATTTTATCATGTCTTATTATTAGTCATGATGCCCTGGGGGCTGTTTTATAAATGAATCGAAATTTTGTTTTAAAACGTTTACTGCGTAAGAATCTTTAAACGAAATGCCAAGGCATTTGGATTCACCTCCTTCTGCGAAGCAGTAATGCTCGCGAAGGAGGAGGCGGGATGGTTGAGGGAAAGGCAAGTTTCGCGCCCTCTCGCCCCTAGCCGCCGCAGGAGACGCCCAGGGCGTCGGGAATCCCAGGCGGATTTCCGGCCACCGTAGGCGCGGGCTTGCGGACGGTGAGCAATGGGTAGCTCACCGTCCGGTAAGGACCAGGCCCGGGTCGACGGCACGTTGTATTCCACGCGCGCCTCAAAGAGGTGTCGTCAGCGCACAGGTAGGGGTCCACTAGGGCCGATGCCTGCCGGGGTCGCGGGAAGGTACTTATGGGTCACCGCGGCCCCCGCAACACAGGCAACAGAAAGGAATACGGGTGGGTTTTAGTCAGTAAGAGTCTGACACACCCTCCCGCTCCGCCCAGAGCGGGAGAAGTTATTTGATGATTTCCCACCCTCAAAAAAAAAAGGCATTTGGATGGGTTAAAGGAAAAAGGAGAGACAATACTGCAGGTAGTCTGTGGTGTACAATTTACATGTACAATAAATATACATATACATAAAGCATATACTTATCTACATAAATATATATCACCATTCATTCATCATTTCAGCCGGAAGACGTCCACTGCCGGACATGCCTCCCCCTATATATAAATATATATTTAGTATTTAATGAGCTGCTGCGTCCAACAATTCGTGTTATAATTCGGCACTGAAATGTGTGTGTTTAAGTATGAAATTGTATAATCCCGGGCGGATTTCCGGCCACCGTAGGCGCGGGTTTTCGGACGGTGAGCAATGGGTAGCTCACCATCCGGTAAGGACCAGGGGGTAACCATCACCTCTTACAGCAGTATTATTATAATATTACTTCACAGTGGGAAAATGATGGAGCTATACAGGACTTATAGCTCCATCTCTTTCTCACGCTAAGTAATATTGAAAT
This sequence comes from Atethmia centrago, assembly GCA_905333075.3. Lineage (NCBI taxonomy): Eukaryota > Metazoa > Arthropoda > Insecta > Lepidoptera > Noctuidae > Atethmia > Atethmia centrago. Next base: position 17,912,693 of record HG995388.1, read on the forward strand.
AATACTGCTATAAGAGGTGATGGTAACCCCCCAGGCCCGGGTCGAAGGCGCGTTGTGTGCCACGCGCGCTTCAAAGAGATGTCACCACAAATGTAAGGGTCCACTAGGGCCGATGCCTGCGAGGTCGCGGGAAAGTCCGAAAGGGTTACCGAGGACCCTGGCAACACAGGCAACGGAAGGAACACGGGTCGGGCGGGTTTTAGTCAGTAAGAGTCTGCCACGCCTCCCACTCCGCCCAGGCCGGGAGAAGTTACTTGATAATTTCCAAACCCAAAAAAAAGGCAAGCATTATACTTTTCATAAATTCAAAACGTATTTTTTTTTTAGAAAAATTCTAATAAGTCCTTATATGTATACGTATAGTATAACATCATCTGATACAGCCTTATGGAAACCTTTTATAAGAAACCGGCCAAGTATGTGTCTGACCAAGCACAATAAGGATACCGTAGTTGGGATGAATTTATACCAAGAACACATTTTTAACATTGTAGTTGAAACCCATTCTCTCTCATACATTCCAACGGCAAATGTAAGTTTGTACGCACAATATTAAGAGATTTTCTTTTTTTAGGTTTTTCTGTAATCTTTAAGTATACAGCTAAGTTGGCAGAAACATCCCAGCGCTGATATTTTGCGGGATTCGTTTTCTCCTCTACTGATCGTTAAGGCTCCTACATACTGGCGCGACTTGTCGCGCGACGCGTCGTGACACAAAGGCACCGCTTGTAGCGCTACACGCGGTGCCTTTGTGTCGCGTCGCGTCGCGCGACAAGTCGCGCCAGTATGTAGGAGCCTTTATTTCCCCACGACCGATCGTTATTTCTCCTGACAAAGTTTATTCTGTTTATATGTATTTATCTACGTATTATTCTTGTAATGTATAGTTATTTTCGTGTTATCTATCCCTTAAGTTGCACCTGCCATGTGTCTTCTGTGCATCACCCTAAGGTTGACTGGTAGAAAATGCCTCACGCAATAAGTCCGCCTTTGTACGGTATTTTTTTTTACTTGTGCATAAAGTTTTAATATTTATATAAATATATTCTGTATATTTATCAAAATCTTTGTCTCAGTAGTTTCGAAGATAAGAAGGGGGGAGGAATAGTAATTTTTCATTTATTTGATTAAATATTATTTATTGTAAAATTATAAATAAAATACATTAGATTTGCAGCAAATTTGCTGTCAAAGACTGTCCGTCTGTGACAGCAAATTTTCTGCGAATCTGAAGCAAAAAACGTACAACCAGTGGCTCTACCATGAGTTTACATAGCTAGAACTCGCTAGCGTCTCCGTTAATGATATGTATGAAATATTGTACAGCGCCCCTAGCGGTCACAGAAATAATTAAAATTCGTACCTTGAGCACTATAGATTTCGATAGGTCAGAAACCTAACGTAATCTATTCGATAGTCACTAACGTTTTTAAGCTGTCTCCATACAAAACGGCACCATGAGTCACTAATTTGACAGAAGCTATCGAAAAATACGCTTGCGGTAGTAGTTACGTAGCTCACTAGCATTTTGAGACCGTGTGAAACATGTTTACATTAAAATTGTATATGTTTTTGAGTCTATTGAAGTCAAAATAGTGTCTGGAAGAGCTTATTTAGCTTGAAATATGTTAGTGGCCATCTTTACAGACTCTCCAAAAAAGCGTTTGATGATTTGTGCTTATTATTGAATAATGTTTCGGAATTGAAGTCAATATAAGAAGTTTCATTAGAACTAAAACAATGATTTTCATTTCTCTATATTATGCTATTTTTATTTTGAGCTACTGGTCCTCATTGTATTATAAATAATAATTTAGTGAACTTATTTGACTTTAAATTTAAGTCAAACACACTGCGGATCACACACCGTCAGCAAAATTACAAATTTAATCGACGACAGTGACAAATTATAAGGAATATACAGGGTGACATTGAAAACATGCGACAAATCGAAATGGGAGATTGTACTCATCATTATGAACAACTTTTACTAAGGGACCAAAGCTACAATCCCAAAAAAAAAACCTACTGTCCCCTACATTTATGTTCGCAATACCTCATCAAAATGTAGGAAAAGCAGATTTTTTTTTTAGGATTACAGCTTTGGTCCCTTAGTAAAAGTTGTTAATAATGATGTATACAATGTCCCATTTCAGTTTGTCGCAAGTTTTCAATTTCAACCTGTATACAACAACCACTAAATACCTTAAGTAGTCCACTAACCGCCAACCTTTAGTCGGATTATTTCGTGATATTCACTGTCATATGAGCTTATGAGCCATTCTGTCTTCTTGTTACTGAAAAAGAAGGAAACAAAACTAAGGGCCGAAACACATAACCACGTTGCAGCGTCGCAACGCAACGTAACGCGTTGCTGAATGTTGCGTTAAGGCGTCGTAAAAAATAGTGTTTTATTGTCGTACTGTAGGATAGCCAGTTCCTCGAGTGTGGATAGACGTCTCTCTGCCATGGTTCGTAATAAACTTATTGATTATTTGTTATTAAGAAGACATTACTCTATTTTAAATAAATGACAAAGAAGATACTGGATACATCCAGTTAATAAGGCTATGAATTCGCGCCGCGGTGCACACCGCAAAATACTACGTAGCGGCGGGCGTCACTGCCGATTTTAGCGGCGCGGCACCGCAACGCGGTTATGTTTCGGCCCATAAGGAGCGAAGTTAGCTGCACGACAAGATCTATCGAGCATACCTTAGCGTCTGCGTATGACTCCTTAAAACTCTTGGTGCAAGATTATCAAAATCTATTTTGATCCATGTTAATATGCTAGCGAATTTAACGCTACTGTGTAATTTTTCGATAACAACTCATGATAGACGTACAGATGCGAAGGTTGGGCAGCGTTACTAGGTTCTTCTATTAAGAAGGTTTGGCGCCTGTTTTATTAAGATACTGGTATTCAGCTGGATCTGGTTAGACTGGAAGCCAACCCCAACAGAGTTAGGAAAAGGTTAGGCAAATGATGGTGAACATAAAGATATAAAAACAACTTGATTTATTAATTGCGAGTGTGTGCGTGACTTTGTATCTATTGCTCTAACTGAATTGCATGTGTAGTCGTGGCGAGTGGTAGGGATAAACTGGAGACACCGGGTTCCGATACATTTTCGACTACCGAGCATATCTCCTTCTTTATTAAATCGATGATAATGAAGCTAACCCCCTATTACATGAGAACTCATCATAATTAGTGAAAAGTGCTCACGACTTGTACTACATTCATTATGCGTCTGCCAATCCTTTTAAGGAATACAAACGCGATGCTAACCATGATGGTACCTACTCCAAATTCCAAATCAAAACCGATATAGACATCAGGCAACTCAACCCCAAGAGGTTCAAATGAATAGAAAAAGCAAATATAAGACCGGTGTTACAGTTTTGCAATAGTCGCGTGCCAAGATTTGAACCCGAGGTAATTTCACGGGGCGTCAGTCTATTAGGCTCCACCATTTCCAGTGTCATTCAAATGTGCCTGTCACGGAAGGAACCCAGGAAAGCGTTTTGGTCCTTTCAAAATGGAATCATTTACACCGAAGTGTTGTTTGTTATGAAATAGAGCAAACAGTTTAGAGGACAGTCTTTCAGTTAGTCAGGTAGTTAGAAGGTCAAAAATCTGACAAGCAGTCTTACCAAGGGGTATCGTGTTACCCAGTACCTGGGTTGTGGAGGTCAGATAGACAGTCGCTCCATGTATAATACTGGTATCTATGTAAATTTCAGCTGTGTCTGGCTAGATGATGAAACTATGTTTATTTTTGTAAGTGTATCCTTTAAGACACTTTTAAACGACAAGTTTATGGTCAATATTGATTGTGAGTTGATTTCAATACATTTAGGAAAAGGCTAAGAAAGAAAGAAACAATAATAAATACAAACAAAAAGATAATTAACTCAAGTTATAGATTAACAGAAAAATAAAACAGAATAGATCTACATTATAATCACGAGCAAAAAAAAAATAGTCAGCAGCTGCTGGCACGTTATGACTGTGACAAGGTTACCACTCAGCATGACGGTCGTAGGTTCAAACCCGAACAGGCGCTTTACTTGTGTTAATTATTTCATCACCACTGCTCTCAAAAACGGTGAAGGAAAACATCGTGAAGAAACCGGCATGTCCTAGAAACAAAAATTCGAAGACATGTGACGTCTACCAACCCGCACTGGGCCCGCGTGGTGGATTACGGCCCACTCCCTCTCACCGAGAGGAGGCCTGTGTCCCAACAGTGGGAGCATTATAGGCTGATTATGTTTTACGTTTATGATGCTGTTCTACGGGGACCCACAGCACAGTACTATCGCTGTAGCTGTAGCGACAGATATCCAAGTTTTGTTTTCATCCGTTACCAACCAACTAAGCCTGTCGTAGTCTACTGTTGGACTTAAGGCTTCACCCAAGTTGCGCTATAACACCCAGAACTGGTAACTGCAAAAATTCGGAAAGATTTAGGTACAACAGGATTTCGTGTTTAATATTCATGTCTTTTTCATAAAATGAAAGCAACTTCAATTAAATCGGTGTGATGTTAATATGTCCGTGCCTCGGAAAGCACGTTAGGCCGTTCGTCCCGGCTGTAATTCGAATATCTTTGACAGTCGTTACGAGTCATCAGAAGCCCGCAAGTCTGATAACTACTCTTAGCAAGACGTATCTGTTACCCAGTTACTGGGACCTCCTTCTCCTCTAATGGAGCGACTGCTCCATGTAAAATACTGGTATTCACCTACATTTGGTTTGACTGGTCGCCGAACCCAGCATAGTTGCAAAAAGGCTAGGCAGATGATGGTGTGATGTTACATTCCGGTGTGACAGGTGAATTATAAAAGGATATTCATAGGTAATGACTACGCCTTATGTCAGGAATCCTTTAACCTTTTTGCCTTTTGACCCTTTTTGACCTCTCGCAGGTCAATAATGCCTTTAGTATTATGAAAATGGGACCCGCAGTAGATATGTTAAAGAAAATGAGTTATCTTATGATATGATGAGTTTTTTTTTTGCTTATTTAGAACAGTATTTATTGCATCTGTTACTTTGAGGTTTGTGGAATTGATGGCATATAAATGAGTCCATTGTGAATTAATAGTACTCGGTCTCATTCTCAGGTCAATTAAGGTAACTGCTATAGTAATTGGCCAAGTTATAGTAACTAGCCAAACATAAAAAAGAGGTAGAAACAAGATAATGTGAACTAAAATGAAAATACAATAGACAGGAATATTTTTTGTCCTTTTCATTCATGGGCTTGCTTGCATTACCTTGTTTCTACCTCTTTTTGTTTTGAGTGGCCAGTTACTATAGCGTGGCCAATTACGATAGCAATTACCCTACTTTAAAATTAAGGAAACTCAAATGGTCTAACATTATAAATGTCAAAAAAAACATTAACCCAAATAATTATTATTTGTTTTCTTTGAAAATAATTATCCTAACTAATATTATTGATTGAGTTTGTTTATTTGTAATGCTTTCACGCTAAAACGGCTGAAAGAATTTGGATGAAATTTGGAACACGGATAAACCATGACTTGTAGAAGGATATAGGCTACTTTTCATTTTGGATCGCAGACTAAGCCGCGGGAAGAAACTAGTTTTTTTTTAATAAAAACCTTATTAATTAAGACTACCGAATAATTTTATTATAATAATCCGACGGAAAAAATACATGAATTTGTTTGCACACAACACTGTAAAAAAGGGAATTTTTCGTTTTGAAGAAAAAGTATGATGACACGAGTGTCATCATACTTTTCTTCAAATCGAAAAACGAATGAATTCAAAACGTCTCAATACTATCATGGCGCCTCGAGTGGCGCCATGACAGTATTGAGCCATTTTGACTATCAAAATTAATATATCCATTTACAAAAATAAAATGTTGTTTTAACAGAAATATTTCGCTGAAATATTAACATTCTGAAGGAAATAAACCACATGGAACATAAAAAATTGGTGTCTCAAAAACTGTCAACTAGCCTAGTCTATTGCTTTAGCAGATTTGGCCCCGTAGAGGCGTGCTACTTAACTCACATTCGACAGGAAAATAAATGCGCCCCGATTAGCTTTTCGTCTCACACATATTGTGTTTGTCGTGTGCGATGCCTCTTTATCAAAGAAAAATTTAATATACTTACAATACACGCGACAAAGCGAACAACTTCAAATTCTACTTGGTGTTACCTACAGGGGCCACCGTGTTCAGTTTCGTTAAACTATATCTCATGTCCCACATGACAAGTCGCATTGTGTGCAAAACAAAATTATTTTTGAAGAACATAATTATGCCAAGTTGTGTATTGTGGTATTGTAAACCTCATAGTGATATATGAGTGCACTTAACTACGGTTTATTTTCGTTAGAATTTTATATTTTAACAAGTATTTAGATAAATAAAATAATTTTCTTAGATAGTAATATGTCAAACTATCTGAAGGCTGATAATCAAAGTTTAGTGTCGGTAAAAGTGTATCGTGTCAAACTTGGATATAATGTAATTTTGCTATATTATGCTAGATGTCGACACTGAGACATGGGATCCCACTTTTTTCTGAAAGCCTCTCTACAGTTTCTTAAATGTCTTACTTAGCTCTTTTTCAACTTATCCGTGCATTGTGACTAGATATTATTTTCAATGACGATCGTGGACCATCCCAGAGATCAAACCGTAACCACGGGAGGGAATTGAACCCTAAATTCGTAGCGTGCTATGTGTTGCAGTGGCGAAAGTACCATATAACACGATTCCTACCGGCTTCCATTCGGAGGTTCGCATCAGCAACTCTACCGCTATTGAAAAATGGCACAGTCAATAATTGGGTCTACTATTACCAAAAAATACATTTACGCTACCGGTATTTAATTCACCATAACATTCAAACAACAAAAACGCCTATATTTAGCTTTGAATTACAATAACAACAAAACATTTCTAAAATAACCCGGCGCCAAAACATCATAATTTTTGGGAAGTAATAATATTTTTGTAATGATAGTATCTACCTAACATAGTTGAGTTTATTTCTGTAAAACATTGAAAGTTTTGTTTGTGTAGTCATAGTGTCTTTTTGGTTCTGCTACTTGACGATAGATGGTGTTAAATTCAGTAATGACTTATTTTAAAGTTAATAATGTTTAATTTATTGATAAGTAAATAAGTGAAAAAACGGCTTCGCTTCGGCTTCCCTCTTATAAAATTGACACTTCGCCACTGAAGGCAAACTAGTACAAGTACAATTATTCGTATTGATGTTGCATTTCACAAACGTGCATCATCATTCCAATGTATATACCTTGTGTCAGAAACTTAAGAGTCACCTGAAGTGAATAGCAAGGTTTGTTAGTACCCAGCATGATGTTGGATGAGTATTCAATTTATTAAGAGCACCAAACACATTTCGTGTCTGTTTTCATTCCATAAGAAAACGCGAGCGAAAAGAAAGTTGAATAGAAATTCCATTAAATCTTAAGTCAGTATGAATAGCAATCTTTTTCAAGAACCCTGACATTTAGGTAAATAATGTACAGTCGGACAAGCTATTATAGGTGTACGGGCAAAACAATTCATCACCAGTACACTGGCCAATATTAATTTTAATTGTATGCATAATATTTTTTAAGCGTACTTAAAGCATCTGCCCTACCACCGACGAGGACAAGCTATCAACGATTTTTCGCTCAAAAAACGTACAATAGATGTAGGTGCCGTGCAAGTAGTATTAGTATTAATATATATATATATATTCATTAATAGTTGAACGCTGACTGCTCACACCGCCTGAACGAGACAGAAACGACTGATGAGTTTTACTCCTGCGTCAGTCGTCGCCTACCTTTCGTGAACCCAAACTGGCGACTTTGTAAAATCCCATTTGAATTAAAATGTGATAACATCTGGTCTAGGATGATTTTTTCATAAAATTTCGTAGGTACGTAGTTATAATTGACTACCCTGCCGGCGAGAATTATCTCTCCAATAGTTTGTCAAAACTTGCGACTTTGTAAAATCCCATATTTGAATTAAAATGTGATAACATCTAGTCTAGCATGATTTTTTTCATAAAATTGTGTAGGCACGTAATATAATAATTTACTGTAGCCGGCAGTGTAGTAAATTATACCCACGTGCCTACAAAATTTTATGTAAAAACTATGCTAGAGCAGGAGCTATCACATTTTAGTTCAAATGGGATTTTACAAAGTCGCCAGTTTGATTTCTCGAAAAAGTTACGAGTAAAACTAATCGGTCACATTTTGGAATCCTGAGAGAAGTCCCAGTATGCAATTGACAATTTCTGTGACCTCTTAAAGCGTTTGACCACATCATCATCACCAACTATGTCGGGGTCGGCTTCCAGTCTTACCGGATATAGCTGAATACCAGTATTTTACATGGAGCGACTGCCTATCTGACCTCCACAACCCAGTTACTGGGTAACACGATACCCCTTGGTAAGATTGGTTGTCAGAATTTCGAGCTTCTGACGACCCGTAACAACTGTCAAAGATCTATAAATGACAGCCGGGACCAATGGCTTAACGTCCTTTCCGAGGCATGGAGGGGATATGTAGAGATGGTCACCCATCCACGGACCAACCGCGGCAAGCGTAGCTTAACCTGATCGATCGACCCGTGCGGCTGTTATCACTTAGCCACAAGCCCCTCCAAAACGCCCTCCTTAAAGCGTTTGACCACATTGAAAACTATACACTGATCTGCAATTTACCAGGTAGATGCCAGAGTTTCTCTGAAATATTTTTTTTAAGATATTTCAGAGAAAGTATTCTCACGGTAGCATCACAGTTCAACTTCGCCAAAATCTTATATATTAGGCAAAATATACACTTATACACTAAAAACAGGAATATTCCCAATATTAACACCAGAAGTAAGGGCAAATTACGTGCTTCATTTCAAAGGCTTCACAAGGTTACTAACTCGTTTGTTGGGCTTGGTATTACTTTTTATAACAAGCTACCATCATCTTTGCTAGATTTGACTTTTAATACGTTTAAAACTAAAGTAAATTCCAACCTTTGTTCAAAGGCATACTATTCTATCAACGACTACTTAAACGCGGGACTGTTGGTCGCTGTGATTAACTCAAGACTATGTTTATGTTCTTTCTCCAGAATTAGCTTACCCTGACAGGTTATATGAGTTCATATAATTGTTTATTTTGTTTGACTGTGTAAGTCAATTTATTTTTAATTCTGTTTTTATTATTGACATACTCTACTCATTACAATGTTTTTTTATCTTTTACTCAATGCGAACAAAGGGGGTCTAAATTTAAAACTTGATGGCAAGAAACTAGATGCTATTACGGAAATTTACACCCACTCACTCACGGTCTTTCAGGTAGATTAAGTTCAGCTGCGTATGCAGTAAGAAAAATAAGGCTGTTGACTGAGATAGCCACAGCAAGGCTTTGCATATTTCCACAGTATGACATATGGCGTTCTGCTGTGTGAGATTAAATTTTAATTTTACAAAAGAGAGCAATCCGCGCGATCTATAAAATGAGTCCTCGTGAGTCCCTATGAAACAAATTCAAAGTTTATGTACTAACTTTACCTTCTCTTCATAACTTAGAAAGTATTTTGTATGTTCGCAAAAACTTAGGACTTTTCAAAATAAGAAGCGATTTCCATAATATAAATACACGTAGTAAACATGAAACTGTGATACCCAAATTTAGATTGACTAAAACAAGCAAGTCATTTCTTGTAAACAGTATCCGCTTTTATAACAAGTTGCCAAAGTCGGTTACAGAACTTAGCGAAGTAAAGTTCAAAACCGTGTCAAACGACGTGTCCTTATCAAAAAAGCATATTATAAGATTAAAGACTACGTTGAAGACAAGGAAGTTTTGGTAATAATTTCTTTTGCAGCTGTGGCTTCCCCGGTACCTCATTAGCGGCTTATCTAAGTAAATCCAACTGCTCCCTCTCCTATTTTTAATTTATTATATTTTTAGGGTTCCGTACCTTAAAAGGAAAAGCAACCCATATAGGATAACTCGTGTGTCTGTCTGTCTGTTCGTCTGTCACAGCCGATTTTCTCCGAATTTACTGGACCGATTAACTTGAAATTTGGTAGACATGTGAATTTCTGTGACCCAAACACGGACGTTTAGCGTAAATAAATAAATTTTGAATATGAGGATCACTTTTGCCGGCAAATAAGAAAAAAAAAGTTTTGTTAGCAAAACTTTTTTTTTGTACCGTGTGACATATCAAATGAAAGGACTTACTGTGAGGGTCTCAACTGTATTTTTTATAATTCTATAATAATTCATTTTACAGCTATTTAAGAAAATAGATGAAAATTTACCATTCTTTTTTGTATTTTTTTCTAAATTTCATGGCTCAGCAGTTTCGGATTTATCTCCGAAACTGCTTAAGGCTTCTACAGACTCGAGCGTTATCGCGGGCGTGACAGGCAGCAATATGTCTGTTGCGCCCACAATATCGCCCCAGTCTGCAGAAGCCTTGAGCCTAAATTGGGAAAAAAATGCAGATAATAGTTCTATTCTTACGTTTATAGATTACAGGATTAAAGGAACATGTTTTTCAACATCATCCCAACTACGGAACCCTTCATTGTGCCTGGTCCGACACGCACATGGCCTTTTTTTTTTGTCACTCTATATTTAATTGTAAATCAAAATGTCCTATGAGTCCGATGTATACTGAGAGTTTTTAGTAAAAGTTTTATTAAAAAAAAAGATAAATTAAAATATCTGATCACCCAACGTCGAGAACTACAATTTTGCGCCTATTTTGTGCTAGAAAGTTTTTAATTTTTTCTCGAAAAAGAACTTTATACACAGAAGATTTTTAATGCAACGACGACACAAACAATTGTTTTGAGCAAGTAAGCTTAAAGCGTCTGTACGTTGATTTTAACCTATAATCGCTTGTGTGTTTTACCTATTTATAGTCGTAGAAACTGCGTAACTCAAAAACTAGTGGTTTTGAGTTACGCACTTCATTCGATATAATCAACACATCGTTTGGCTAAGCACAATCAATGGTTAGAGCCACTAAGAACGGATTTTTCAAAAATAAAATCACCATGTATTATTATGTCAATAGTCTCCAGAAAGTTACGTTAACGGCGCGTAGGTAAGTCATCAGTTACTTACGCGCTGTTTCACTTAACCTAGGTGCTGCTTAAGAGTGTACAATACCTTGTGACCTCTGAGTTTGTTTCGGCCTTTCTTCTCAGAGTAGTCAGATAGGAAACGCCGACCACATCTAGCTTTATTTAAAAAATATGATTGACGTGTAAAAGTGTTTGTATAAACCTACTTACAGAAATAAAAATCATTTATCATTTGATACCTCAAATTGCTTAGCATTTCCGTTATATCGGAAATACTGTAGCATTCATTTTGAAATAAATATATGGTAAAGTTGAGGATTACTGTTAAGTACTATGTTTGACGAAGACACGGTTCCATATTAGATCTGGAAACTTTGCATAACAACTGAACTCAATATTATAAAGTAGTATGTTTTTTTTAATTAAGTACCTTAATTTTCACCGTGAAAAAAAATTACCTAAACTATCGGTGCCTTGCCTTCTCCCTGCCGCCGTGTCTCGCTTGCTCACGTGAGCGTGAGCAGTAGTATGTGAATGAGATAAAGAGGTGGCGCTGAGAATGTATGGACTCTTAAGGCGAGGTTATTCGGGCCTGTTGGCGTTTGAAACGCGACCGCCGCTTTCCCCAAATACAACGCGAGGTATTTTATTATTTACGATGCGCCACGGAAAATCCATGCCACAGTATAAAATATTTGCAGTTGATCATTTTTTTTGTTAGGTTCGATTTTTTTATTGTGGTTATTGTCTCCAATTATTCGCTTCGTTATCATTTTCAACTCACAAAAAAAAACGTTTAAAATATAATATTGTTGACAATTTTTCTTTTATACTTTTTACTCTCATGAAAAGTTGCCTTTTTTGAATTATGTGGTGTTAGAACTTTAACGATGCTAATGCTTGTTCATGCAGGCTTGTTACATACACATACATAAACTCACGCCTTTTTATAAGCAGGTAAGCAGGATCTACAGAACGCCACCTGCTACGATCCTTAAATACTGCTTTTGGTTCGTTTACGTTCATACATCTGGTCACACACGCACGCTGGTAGCGGGCTTGTTAAACTTGCTGTAATGTGTGCAGATTCAGTTAGGCTGACAATGTAACGAAGTATCTCGCTCAGACAGTACGAACTGTACAATTCGAGTCATAATAATAATAATAGTCTTCCAGACCGAATTTGCACAAGCACACACAGCACAGTTGCATTCTCTCTTCCCTCGCTCTCATAGTCCAATGGGACGGCAATCCGACATGACCGGAGAGAGATCAGGCGCAGGGCCAACGGCTTAACCTGCTTCCCGAGGCACGGGAGTATCACACCGCCAAATTCCAAACTCCGGGCTGTTAATAAGAAATTCTTAGTGGAAAAACCCAATAACACTTTGCCCGACCCGGGAATCCAACCCAGGACCCCACACTCAGAAGTCACGGTTGCGACCACGAGACCAATGGGGCAGTCAATTACATTCATACCTCTTTCTGTTTGCAATCGTGTTAAATGCATAAAATGCAAGTCGATAAGTGAAACTCTCATGCAAGCTACCAATGATGTTTAATAAAAAAAATAATTAAAAATCTTTTTAAAAACAACCTTTTATTGAACTAAAAAGTACCTACTAAATAAAACTTACGTTAATATTGAACTTTAATATTTTCTTATAAATTTGAGGCGTGTACGTCTTTTGTACAGTTTAAGTGCCTCAAGCTTTTAAGAAAATATTCAACACCTAAACCGCGGTCACTGTCAAATTTCATAGAAAGAGAAGCGCGATGACACACCGCTTGTAATTTATTGCAAAATATGAAGCAATTATCAATTTACTCAAAATTGAGTTGAGTAATCGAAAATAAAAAACAACCAAGTTCTGCATTCAAATAAGACGTTCTTGTTATTATTTAAATACGTAACGTATGTTGATATTTAATACAGATATTTTGGATTAGAACTCAAGGTAAGAGGTTATTTTAACGTTAGTTTGTATCGATTTTTTTTCAAAACGTATTATGCTAAATATATATAATAAATTAACATATATTCTTTCCGCTACCACAAACTATACAAATTTGCCAATTTTTTTTCTTAAGAGAAGCCTAATTTGGTCAATTTGGTCTTGTCAGCGCTTTAACGTAAGTTTTATTTAGTACTTTTTAGTTTAATAAAAGCTTGTTTTTTTAAATATTGTTATTTAAATTTTATTTTGTACTTTTTAGCATTAGAATTTGATAAAATATCTGTTCTTTCACCTTCACTTGTCAGGTACTTGTCAAGACAACGAATACAATACAACAGGGCTATCATTGAACGTTAAGGTGTTCCTGTGGCCACCTTCCAGCACTATCATTAGGCCCTGGACAAAGTGTACCTTGGGTTATAGTTTTTGTCAAGACATAACTAACTAGCCCAAATACTTTAGGAATATCTTAATTAGTTGAAGAGTCCCTGTGGCCACATTCACCACCATCACTCTAGCCTTCAACCATAGTATTTGTCAAGACAAATCAAAATAGCTGAAAGACAACAGGGCTATCTAGTTTCTGTAAAGAGTTTCTATGGCGTGCTTCCAGCTCTATCATCAACTCCTCGGCCACACCTTGGCCTAACGTACCAATTTGTCAAAACAAATCCAAATGGCCGAAGCAAAACGGGGCTATCTTGTCTAGTTGAGTAGTGGCCTATGGCCACCTTCCGACTCCATCATCAGACCCTGAACACCATCTTGTATAAAAGCACTTGTCAATACATATCCACTGAAACTGAACACGTTTCGTGTCTGTATTGACCGTAGAGGAGATCCTTCGCCTGGAGCGAATCCTGGGTGCAGCAGCCAGGTCATGGTAGGCTTTAAAACGGACTATCATAATTAAAGCGTATATAGGATTTCGTGTCTGTATTGTTGACCGTTGAGGAGTTCTCTCTTCTGAAGCTAATCCTGGGTATAGAATCAGGTCATGCGTATCATAAAAATAAAAAAAAGCTTGTTAAAACACATAACAAATTATCTAAAAAACGAAAACCAAATAACTGAAAAGAGAAAAACAAGCATTATAATCCATAGAATTTTGGTATCACAGGCGGGACAAACCAATTACCTTAAATGTGGTATAACTTTTGTTTGTCCGCCCCGGCGATACCAAAATGCTATAGATTATAATGCTTGTTTTTTCTCTTTTCAGTTATGTGTTTTTGGAGGCAGGTTTTCGTTTTTTAAATAATTTGTTTTATTTCAAGCTTTTTAGTTTTATTAATGTATACATACTAGCTGCACCCCGCGATTTCATCCGCATAAGTCTCGATCCCGTGGGAATATCGGAATATAAATAAGTTGTAATTTATTTGATAAAACACCTGCCGCTCCCTTTTTTGTATTTGCAGATTCAATATATCAATATTATATAGCCTATGTCACTCCCACAATTAAGACGAATCTAACGACACCACTTATATTAAAATCCTTCAAGCCGTTTAGGCTACAGAGCATGCCAAAGAAATAGACATACATACATACTCTCGAAAACATTACCCTCCTTCTGGGGCAGTTGGATAAAAATAGGCGGGTCATGGGGACTGCCGACAGTGGGTTGGAAAACTTAAAACTTTGTACAGCACATGATACAGTCGAGTACGTACAATGTATTACTGTATACCTATATGCCTATACTTGTAAACAGGCCGCTGCGCGTCACCAGTCTAGCGCAACACGTGTGTTGGTGACGCGGGCACGTTGGTGACGCGAACCAAAATTCGCTCCACGCTGCTAAAGAAGTTTTCACTACAATAATCGAATTGTTTCCCTTTGTATCCCATCTTCTCAGAAAACTTCACGCGGTTTCTGATTTGAGAATTTGCAAGTTGAGAACTAGCCAAACTCTACTTTTACATTACGAAAGCCCGCGAAATTCAAAATTGCATTGAATAAAATGTAAGATATTTTAAATGTTACGGGCTACATTCAAGGAATCATAATATAATATAATATAATGTAATATGATATAATATAATATAATATATTTATTATAGGGTCCCAGTGCGCATAAGTTATTTGCGAAAATCGCGAAAAGTCTAGTTGATGTAACTAGTGACCGAAAAGCTGGCGGCTTTTTCGCGCAACGCATCAGCATTGCAATTCAGCGAGGAAATGCCGCCAGCATCCTCGGTACAACCCCGAGGGCCTTTTTTAGGCGTAACTTAGTTTTAATTTAATTTAGTTAATGTTAATAATCATCTTGTAATTTGGTTATGTAAATAAATATTATTATATAATATAATAATCATAATATTATAAACGCAAAAGTGAGTTTGTTTGTCGGCTTAACGGATGAATGAAATTTGGCACATGGACAGACCATGACCAGGATTAAGACATAAGATAAACTAAAGCTAAAGTAGTGTTTCACAAGTTCCCAACTTCAAATTCTCAAATCAGAAACCGGGCATTGATGACTGTTTGCATACCTTATTATTCATTGTCTCTTTCTGGCGCGAGAAAATGCGACGCCGAAATGGCAACACTGCACAAGTTAGCGGGGCTGTCCATGAGTTTAAGATGCTGTATAATGTCCAATGGCTATACACAGAACAGCATAGTTATTCACAACCGTTCAATACGCTTCTGTGTCGAATCGACCATCAATCAATATTATCAAAGGAGTTCTCTAAATGCTGTTCACAAATCTAGAACCCGAAAATGTTGTTAGTTTAAATCAAATGGACGACCACCATTCTTTCGACAGCTACGAGTACCTATATGCTGTCGGGGGCAAGGCAAATTAGTAAGTGAAAATGTGTCATTTTCGATTCGACATCCTGTCGAATGGTTGCGAATAGCTACTCAGGAACTTACACAAATTGTGTTAGAAAAACATACTGCAAATAAAAAACGTATGAAGGAATGAAATCATCTATCATTGCACTAGGTACTTCAAGTAACAAATTTTCCAACTCTTCACCAGCCTGTAAATCATCAATCATATTCGGATTTTTCCACCTACTTGGAATTTTCAAATTAAGAACGATCGCGTTCATTCTTCTGTATTTAATGCAAGGGCCTAATCGCCGCATAGTGGTTGTATTAATGCATTTTAAGACACACGCGTTGAAATAAGTTTCTGCGTTTTGTCCACATGCAGGGTAGAATATACGAGGGCACGTGCAGCCGGTCAGATGTTCAATGTCAGTCATAAAAAGGCCATCGTGCGGTAGTTCATAAGGATCAATTAGACTGTACATCCGTTTTATGCGCTCGTAACGGTCGGCAGTCAGTAATGCTTGAACTCGGTGGTGAGAATCTGTGACGACAGAAAAAAAATCAATATTCGAAGACTCGAAGAGTTAGTTTGGAAAATCAAAAGGCCTTAAAATATTAACTTATTATTTATGACGTGTGGGAGTGATTTCGTGAAAAGAGACGGAAGTGTGTAGGCAGGAAGTGGCAGCTTGAGCATGGAATAAGTAATAATATTACTTTTTAATAGCATGGAATTAGTGCACTTATGGAATTAGTAAGTACTATATATAGATTGTAAATAGAGGGGGTCTAATTTCAAACAGCAGGCTTAACATGAGCGCCGTTTTATAGTTGGATGAATAGACAAAAATGACGTTCCGTGTTGACAGTACGACGGTAGCAAAGTAGAAAGAGTCAACTGCACTGTTAACGAAATTCACTCTTTTACATAATTCGACTCAGAATTCTATGTTTTATCATAGGTTTTTTTTCTGTTTGATTCTCAATTTTTACTGATATTATGTCACGTATATAAAGACAACTACAACCATTTTTCTCAAAGTGATGAAGTGCCGTATTTTGGAACAAAAAATATTATAGTAATATTGGCCATTTCCTTTAACCATTTCCTTGGAATGCCCTATTAACTAAATGATGTAAAATAGGAGAAGATAGATTTGTTCTTCTATTAATTATCACAGTTTTGCGTTCAAAACGCTCTCCTGTAAAATCATGATTTTGTAGATAACCGTATATACTTTGTGACCGTCGAGTAGAAAAATGCAAATTGTCTTCACTACCTTAGACAACTGTCAGTTGTCAGTGTGATTTTGACAGTTTGGGATAGAAAACTTTTTTCTGAAAAAAAAGTCTAGTCTACATAAAAAAGGACCTAGACAAAGATCGTTAGAAACGAAAGACAAAATGACATATTGTGGAAGGATTTCTACGGTGCGATGTCAAAAATGGAGAAACGAAATGTTACTTTGTATAAAAAGAGCTGTGTCTATTCTTCGTAGAAATAGAAAGCGTCATGCTAAGCCTGCAGTGGGAGACAACTAGTTATTAATAATTTTATTAGAATAAGTATTTCAGTAATTAGTTTTTTAAATTTTAAGGTTAATTTCTGTCGCCGCTCAGTTGCTTATTACCAAGGTGAGATGTCAGATGTTTCACATCATATGCTAAGGCTGTAAGGCTCGCTCGTTTTTTATTCTGTTGTAAATTTGCAGTACCCCGGTGCTTAGATTTGTGTTTGTTTAACAGTACAATTATAATAAGCACATATCTAATTACTTAAGGATCTCGCGCAGTACGCGGCTACGATTGCGGCCAATCGTGGTCCTGCAGCTCTATTCTGTACAAATCCCACCGTGAAACCTTAGGTGCAGTGTACGTGAAGTGAGCTCTAATTCCGCCTTATGCAAGGGATGACACTATTGACAGCTCACTTTAAACCCACTTCACTTAAGTTTTTACGGTGTTATTATTTCAGTATTGCACTGCTGGCTCTGCTGGCGAAAACTGGATGTAATTAAATATAGGTCACACACACATCTCTACTTACCCCAAGAAAACAGGAATGATTTTATAATCAAGAAAAGGTACTTACTTATGAAACAAAAAACAATCCAACAAAAGACAATAATAGCAAGTTTAAATGAAAAAAATAACACTTTAGAAAATTCTGTGAATGTGTTTGGTGTCATTGTGTTTCTCTTGTCTATCAAACACAGAATGCATGGTTAATTGCAACGCGAATCGATGATCGAAATTGCTACCGTTCAACCGTGCTATGATTTCAGTACTATTCTTTTTATGGCTATTGTCGTAGGTACTATCAGCCGGATGAGGAGCAGTATTGGCGTAGTGGTAAAGGCCGCGACTTATGAGTTGTAGGTTCAAACCCAGATAGGCGCTTTACTTTGTGTAAATTATTTCATTACCACTGCTTTTGAAACGGTGAAGGTAAACATTGTGAGAAAATTGGCATGTCCTGGAACCAAAAATTCGACATGTGACATTTACCAACCCGCGTGGTAGATTACGTGGATATAGAAACTTTTTAACCTGATAAGTAGTACGTTCCTAAGGACGAGCTCGTGGCTAAGTAATAACAGCAGCACGGGTCGATCCACCAGGTTAAACTTCGCTTGCCGGGGTTGGTCCGTCGATGGGTGACCATCTATCACTTATAATCAGCCTATAATGTTCCCACTGCTGGGACACAGGCCTCTGTGTGAGAGAGAGTGGGCCATAATCCACCACGTGGGCCCAGTGCTGGTCGGCAGATGTCACATGTCTTCGATTTTTTTGTTCTAGGACATACCGGTTTCCTCGTGAAGTTTTCCTTCACCGTTTTGAAAGAAGTGGTGATGACATAATTTACGCAAAGTTAGTCTTGTCGGGGTTCGACCCTACGCCCTACAACTTGTAAGTTGCGGCCGTTACCACTGGGCCACCATTGCTCTCCACCATCACTATCTTTACTTTATTTTCATTGTCAGCTGGTGAGGACATTCCTGTGAGAAAATTTCCGACCACCACGTTGCTTGGCGATGCCGGGGGCAAAAGCCATCAATAACATTAATCTTCTGTCAGATAAAATAATACAGCTATCTCATACACGGAATAAAATGTGCTAACCTTTTACTGCCCTTACGTTAGGTGTTCGATAGATAAATGATATCACATTTCAACGGGTATTAATCTTGCCAAAGCGTTAGTTTTATGTACTCTTAGCGGCTCTTCACACAAAAGGAAAATCATAGCGTTTTGTATCTACCAGTCTTTGTTAGCTTTGCATACGATATGTCATCGCTCTTGGAAAATAAATACGTATGTATAGCCTGTTCCAAAAGTATCAGACGAAAATGTAAACACATGCATCAAAAAACGTACCTGTGCAAAAATTTAGTGACTTGATTAGTTTATTTAAATATATTACGTTTATTTCGAATGTAAAATTCGAAATTGTTAACTGTTATCACCATGATGTTTCTCATTTGTCAATTTAAGATAACCTCAATTTACGTAGATTTTTAATTACAATTTAATAATGTAATTCAAACAATAATAGTTGGAAAAAAGTGATGAGAGAAAGTCCAAACCTTTTAAATAAAGCTGAATGTGATTCCCTTTATGGAGAGATTACGTAAAAATTTAACCTGAACACGGTTGTTTACACTTTCTTTACATATTTTAGAAACAGATTATAGGTGTTTTGATGTCACTGGGTGGCAATGCATGATGCGGGCGGCTACTATTAAGCCGTACCATTTGTTAAGAAGTGGTCACCGCAGACCATGGCTTTCTGCATTTCCAGAGGCATCATAATTATGAGAGATGTCATCCCAGGGATAAAGCCTAACCTTTAAAAATAAATGATAACTTGTATTTTATTTCTGTATATTGGTTGTTAAAAACACTTTTGCACGTCAGAAAAAAAAATGCATAATACATGCATCCTATAATACTCCCACTGCTGGAACACAGGCCTCCGCTCTGTGAGAGGTAGTGGGCCGTAATCCACCACGCGGGCCCAGTGAAGATTGGTAGATGTCAAATGTCTTTGAATTTTTGGTTCTAGGACATGCCGGTGACCTCACGATGTTTTCCTTCGCCATTTTGAAAGCAGTGGTGATGAAATAATTTACACAAAGTAAAATGCCTGCTTGGGTTCGAAACTACGACCTACAACTCGTAAGTTGCGGTCGTTTCCGTTGCCACCAGTACTCTCTAACCGACTATTCTGAGAGAAGAAACACCAAAAAAACTCAGAGGTAACAGACTATCTCGGTCAGATCATGTCATCAAGATGATTTGATGTAATTTTTCGGTTTGATTTAAGTTAAGAGAAAAGGTTTTAATAAACAATGGCAAAAATTATACAATTTTCTTTATTCAGTTCGTATGAAAACGCACTAAGTTTCGGCCTAGGCTAGGATTAACCTTAATAATACTTTCTCTTCATTAACACCGTTCCATTTAGGACATAATCTTACCTATCTTTTTGTTATAATATCTTTATGATATTGCTGTGTTAAATTGGTAATGTAAGAATATTTTAAGTTAAATCCATACTTCCATATTTATATCACAAATGCGAAATTTAATTCTGTGTTTGTTACCGTTCCGCTCCTTAAACAAGCTCCTCAAGGACAGCTAATGAGACAAAATAGATTTTCCATGGTTTGGCACCACATGGGGTACGAGCCGGGTTTCATAAGTTTAAACAGTTCGATGTTTGGCACACAAGAAGACTTATAACCTGGATAAGGATAAAGAATACTTTTTATCCCTTTAGTACTTACCCGTGGGATAATTTCCGGCTTCCGCGCGGGAGAAACCGAGGGAAATAGCTTGTACATTTATAAAATATGAAATTTGAAATAGCATTACACATAAGTAGATCATATTGCAGAAACTCAATTTCAGGACCGAGTTTCATAATTTTGAACTAAATTAATTTATTTTAAACATGTTCTTTACATTTATTAAGATCCTATCTAAAATGAGATGTCCCTTTCTAATAAGGTCAAATTAACGCTGCTCGTAGGCACGTTTAAAATATATTTCAGGTTAAGCCTTATTTCATCTACATTAAGATAAGAAATGTATATAAAAAAAAATATTTTTTTAAACGTTTGGTAATCTCAACAAACGTGGCGATTTTATCGTGGACGTCCACGGCATCACGATAACACAGGGAAGTAAAATGTATGGAAGTTTACGAAGGCACTTTTAAAGGAGATAGTTTTTTTTCTTCGGGGATTTGGCCCATCAAAAATTATGGCGTATATTAATGAAACGCCTATTGATTTGTTCGTTATGATCTCTAGAATATAGTGGTAGTAATACTCATACTTCGTCTAACGGGAATACGGAGAAATACGATCATAACCTAAAAATTCACTAAGAGATTGTTTAGTAAGTAGGTTAGTTTCATTAGTATTATAAATTAATAACACTGTTCAGTAATAAATAATAAACATTTAGAGTATTGTAAACCGTTCATGAAATTAAAAAGAAAACATACATAACAAAACATTTTTATTACTGTAACCGGCCAAGTGCAAGTCGGACCACGCACAATGAAGGGGAACCCGGGAAGGGGTTGTTAGGATGAATTTATCCCAAGAAAAAACTTAATATTGTAGTTGAAAAACATGTTCCGTCATACATTTCAACTGCGAATGTAAGTTTGTACGAACAATATTGAGAGATTTACCATGTTATTTTAAGACCATAGACTTCTTGTAGGTTTTCCTGTAATCTATAAGTAAAACCTTTTTTGTGTATTTATTAAAAACTTTAGGCTTCGCCGTTTCGGAGATAAGGGCTAATTTTCAGCTATTTTCTTAAATAACTTTAAACCTATTCATTTAAAAATTATAAAAATAAATATGATATTTGAGACTCTCACAACAACGCCTTTCATTTGATATCACACGGTACAGTATGCAAAACTTTTTTTTATTCCTGGTGCCCCCCAAAAGTGACCCAAATATTCAAATCTCATTTGTTTACGCTACACGTCCGTATTTGGGTCACAGAAATCCATGTGTTTACCAAATTTCAAGTTAATCGGACCAGTAGATTCGGAGGCATTTCCTGTACTTTTTTCTTGTTGGAAATTTGCGAGTTTGAAATTAATGTTCTAGGTAAATGTTCCACCTGAAAAAATAGAATTGTGTTGAAAAATAAGTGTATTTTAACTAATATTTTTGTTCTATTTGGTTTGACGGTATCCAATGAAAAATAATGTTCTTTTGCGCTCAGTAGGTATGCGTTTGGTGTGCAGATCCGCCACATGGAATGCAAATATTCCTGTACCCAAATCTCTCGATTGAATAAGCAGTTTGAATACTTCTTGCAATATCAATAAGCACTTTCCACAAACTGCATCTAGCTGGTTTAACTGAAAAAAAACAGGCCATGTGCGAGTTGGACTCGCACACGAAGGGTTCCGTACCACCGTACAATATTTAGCAAAAAAACTCCGAAAAAAACACGTTTCTTGTGTGGGACCCTACTTAACCTTTTACTTTATTGTATTTATATTATTATTTTCTATAGCGGCAATAGTAGTGAATGACTTCTTAGATAGAAATAATACGAAAGATAAATGAATTCGATTTATTTTTAGGCGAAATATACGTTTAAGGAAAATTTCAACTGTCTACCGATTACGGTTCATGAGATACAGCCCTCTGACAGATAGACGGACGGACGGACAGCGGAGGCTTAATAGGGTTCCGTTTGGCACCCTTCGGGTATGGAACCCTAACAAGCCAAAAGTTCATGTCTGACACTGTCAACGCACATTGCGTTGAAATATTACTACTTACTGAACAATTAACGACATCCTTCTGGAGTAGGTAAATGCTGTACCCACTTGAAGACGCCATATTCATTATAATCCTTCACAGGAAAACAAATAATAATTTCATGCAATTCGAAAGAAACTGAAAAAAGAAAGAAAATTATTTGTGTTGTCACTTGACATTTGTCAGTCTCTCAATGTCAGACAGTGATGTGACTTGTCTTTATTTAACCTGGTACACGAATAAATAAATTATTTATTTATTTATTATTGGCCACTCGATTTAGTTGTGTCTAGATAAATATCACCAACCAGATGTCATTTCTCATTCTAAAAGTCAAAACGTAGGTAGGCAATAATCCACGTAATAGATCAAATATCTTGGGGTCAGCTTTCAGTCTAGCCGGATGCAGCTGATTACTAGATTTTTACATGAAGCGATTGCCTATCTGACCTCCACATCCCAGCCTTTTTTTTGGGTAGGTAATCATCAAATAACTTCTCCCGCTCTGGGCGGAGCGGGAGGGTGTGTCAGACTCTTACTGACACACTCTTTTACACAATTACCCCGCTGCTGGTACAAATAGCAAGAAAAAGAGAGCAGTAATATCAAAACTTCGTTGTTTTATTGCTGTTAGAGATGGTGGAGACTGGCTTTGGACTTTAATGAGTAATTATACTTTGCTTGTTATTGACGTAAGAGAATTATTGCTCCATGCAATTGAAACAATTACATAAATTTTTCTTTTTCAGCCTTCCATCTTTACATTATTCCGGATTTATAACGGGCTTTTTTTGGGTGTGAATGATCAAATAACTTCTCCCGCTCTGGGCGGAGCGGGAGGGTGTGTCAGACTCTTACTGACTAAAACCCACCCGTATTCCTTCCGTTGCCTGTGTTGCGGGGGCCTCGGTGACCCTTTAGTACCTTCCCGCGACTTCACAACCCAGCCTGCTAACCCAACCTATCCGAGTCAGATTGCTCTGAATCGGGGTGTTAACCATAATGCAGGTATCAATAAATATTTAAAATGATAAATGATTAAATAAACGTTATATCCAATAACGTTATACGAAATAAGTTTTACATTATAAAACTATTAAATGTAAATACATTTTTTCAACAGTTTATATATCTCACGTTTATTACATCTTGTGAACGTTATTGAAATGAAAATATACCAAATAACTTTATATGATATGAGACGCACCGGTAGTTATATAATTTGTTTTTTTTTTTATAACGCATTGTGATTCCAGTTTGTAAAAAATCAAGCATATTAAATGATTTTTAAATGGTTCCTTTTTTAGGTATAATACGATTAATGTTAAGATACCCAAAAAAAAAAAAACTACCTCCTTTCCGTCCACAATAACAAATTTTATAGTGTATGTATTTCCATAATTTTTTTGCAATAGACGTCCACGATAATATCGTCACGTTAGAAATTAAAAACCGGTCAAGTGCGTGTCGGACCACGCACAATTAAGGGGACTATGGAAAGTTGGGAAGTTGGTATGAATTTATCCCAAAAACAAACTTAAAATTGTAGTTGAAAAACATGTTCTCCCATACATCGATACTACAATCAATTCTCCAACTTCAAATTTAAGTGGGTCGATTATTACTCGTTAACTTGTAAATCCCACTCAGCTGTGATAGTTTTTAATTTCATTATAATATACCTACATATTATAATAAAATTAAAAACTAAGGTAATGTAAAAAGGTGGCTGGGACAGACTGGATGCGGAAGGCGAAGGAGAGGGTTTTGTGGCGCAGCCTGGGAGAGGCCTATGTCCAACATTGGACTGCTATAGGCTGAGTTGATTGATTGATTGATGTAGGTACTACTGCCACGAATTTTTTCACATCTCCATAAATAACCATTTAGCTGACAGTTACTCTTGACTTTAACAAAAATTAGCACTTTAATGCTTATTATTACGCAAGCGGATCCTTGAATCGAAAAGTAGTGTTCACAGACCCGCAATATTTTTGAACGGCCTAACCAACGTTATGTACCATGGGGTAGACGAGTAAAAATATTATCCCCACATTACGTGCAAGGAAATCGAAGGAAGGAAGTTGTGCGGAAATCGGTTGGCATGGTATGGGCATGTGATGCGAAGGAATGATGAAAATGTCGTGAGGAAAGTCTTAAGTATGAATGTCGATGACTATAAGAGTAGGGGAAGACCAAAGAAACGATGGATGGACTGTGTGAAAGATGATATGGCTAGAAAGGTGGTGACTACCGAGATGACCACTAATAGAGAATTATAGAAGAAAGGGACATGTTGCGCCGACCCCAAATAAATTGGGATAAGGGCAGGAGAATGGTGATGATTACGTGCAAGGAAAGTACCCTAAAAAAAATGTTTTTTTAATCATAATCGTAATCATTTATTTTGCAATAGGTAGTAAAACAAAAATTACAATATATTTTATTTATTTAACAGTTTATGTACACACATATAAACAGACAAGAAGAAAGGAACAAAAAAATACGTACAAAGGTGATGCTTATTTCTAAAGAAATCTCTTCCAGCATACCTGCGATAGGACAGTAGACAAAGAAATGTAGACACCGTGTGTAAGAGTAGAAGAGAAAACAAAATACATAAAAACAAAAAAACAAAAAAAAAAACTATTCACTAATTTAAATATACAATATGAGAAATATACTTACATAAATACATACGTCTAAAATAAATATAACTAAGTATGGCATTAAGTCCGCCACTACATTTGTGTGCGTAAAGTATTAAATAAATAAATAAATAACTAAAATACCTATATACTTTTAATTAATAGTATAAAATAATAAATACATATATGCAACTGTGGCAAAGTGGAAAGATAGTGTTCTTTCACTCGTCTTTTAAAAACAGCAATAGCTTGGCAATCCCTAATGTCAGGTGGAAGTGAATTCCACAGCCGAACCGCGTGCACAGTGAAGGAGTAGGAGTAGAAGTCGGTAGAGTGGGGAGGGGATGTAGATGATGACGTTTATGGTAGAGATTAATATTTATGTCCAATGGTATGGTTTAAATGTTAATTTTTATTATTCATTCATTTTACAATACATTCAACATAAATTATCACATTAATTTAAAACAGATTATTTAGGATTATTCATATATTTATCCATAGAATATAATCGTTTTTGTAGTAGCCATAATTTTTGTGCCATAAATGTTAATTTCTATTATTCATAAAATTTTACAATACATTCAACATTAATTATCGTCACATTATTTTAAGGCCGATTATTTAGCATTATTTATAAATTCATTCATAGAATAAAATCGTTTTTGCAGCAGCCATAATTTTTATGCTATAAATATTAGTTTCTATTATTCATAAATTTTACAATACATTTAACATTAATTAACGTCACATTCATTTAAAACAGATTATTTAGCATTATTTATAAATTCATTCATATTATAAAATCGTTTTTGCAGCAGCCATAATGTTAACTATAAAAAAAAATGGTATCTCTTTAAAATTCTTTGGTATTTTGTTATAGGTAAGACAAGATTTGATGTTAGCACTTGGTCGGCGTGATTAATATGAATACCTATGCCAAATTACAGCTTTCTAGTACTAAGCGTCTCTGAGCTACAGCGGGGACAGACAGACAGACAGACGGACATGGCGAAACTACAAGGGTTCCTTGTTTACTACGGAACCCTAAATAAGCGCACACTCTCAAGCTGAGATTAATAAAGTTACAAGTATAATGTTTTTTGACTAAGTATTATTCCTGTCACGTCGCACATCTGTCAAATTACAATTACAAGATAGAGACGGGAATATAAAATATCTAAGCCAAAGCACGTGCCGAGTGACGTTTCTTAATCTCGTCTTTAAGTGTACGATTGTGACTTAGAAGTGGAAAACTGAAGTATTTTACTTCACCTTTAAAAATTACCATTTTATTTTCATCTCTAATGTCACTCGATCAGTACTTTAAATTACGTACCACACTTTCAATCATAATCCCAAAGATTTTGGAGGAAACTAATTTATTGGTTCATACATAAACTCACGACTTTTTCCAATGGGGTAGGCAGAAACTACAGAACGCCACCTGATACGTTCCTTACAATATTCCTTTTGCTTCGATTACGTTCCCAACCCGCACCGGGCCGGCGTGGTGGATTACAGCCCACACCCTCTCGAAGAGAGGAGGCCTGTGATTATGATGACGTTCCCACGCCTTCATTTTCATTGCTTCAATATTTTTTAAAAAGTCATCTGCTGAAACAAAACAGGATTACAGGGTGTTATTTATTTATTTATTTAAACTTTATTGTTTGATTTATTTTTTGTTATGTATTTTTGTGGTGTACACAAAAATACATAACAAAAAATATACATTATTGCTTTCTGCTGTCTCTTCCAGGCAACCATGATTATGTTATGGGGATGGTAAAAGTGTATTACGCAAGGACCCAGATGGTTAATGTTCTACTTGTATGTAGGTAAATACTATTGAAACACTGAAATATTCTCCGTACAGGAAGGTGCTTAGGTCTAATAGGTTATGCCGAACACGACAGATGCTAATGTCGACTTTGATGAATTGCTGTTCTTGAAACATTGGAGATACAAATACAGGTATTAATCATAATGTCTGAGACGAATGAAGTCTTGTGGTTTAAATTTTGAGGATGCTATGCGATAGAATTTTTGTTAGAAATCGTGTTTTTTGAAGTGGTCACAAAGTGTCTTTTGGAATTGATATGGTCATATTTTTAACTTTAAGTGAATTTTACAAAACTCGGCCTGTTTTGCATGGAATGAAGCCAAATAAAAATATTACAATGCAGATTGATTGTAGTATTTTTTGTTTAGCCTTTTCCCAACTATGTTGGGGTTGGCTTCCAGTCTAACCGGATGCAGTTGAATACCAGTATTTTACCCGAAACGACTGCCGTTCTGACCTCCAAAACCCAGTTACTGGGTAACACGAGAACCCTTGTTAAGACTGGTTATCAGAAGTTTGCGCTTTGGACTACCCGTAACGACTGTCAAAGATCTACGAATGACAACGTTTTTGGTATGTAATAAATGGTCATCCATCCACGAACCGACCCCGGTTAGCGTAGCTTAACCTTCGATCGACCCATGTGGTTGCTATTATTATAGCCACGAGCCCCTCGGATTCAAGCCAACCAGGAATAATAATAAGCTTTCACCATATCAAGCTGCAAACTTCTACTACTAAACATTACTTTATAGATTTTCTATTCAGTGATTGCAAATAATCGTGTGTATTTTACTTGGGACAATTTGTCCATTCACATTGCGAAGATTTTGTTTCGCTTTATAAAGAAAATAATTCATGTTTGACCTACGCTCCATCGAATGTCGTCGACCCATCACGCCCACACGTCCTACGCATTTTTCCAGACCATTGGATGCCAATGAACAGGAAAATTTATAGGTGCGAAAGGCCAGAAGAAAAAGAAAATCAAGATTGCATTAAAAGTTTTAATGCCTTCAATAGGGACTTACACTGAAAAAACTGGCCAGAAAATGCTTTGACAAAAACTTGGAACAATTAATAAAAGAGAGAAATGAAATGGAAGTGCAAGGAGAGCGTATAAAAAAGTTTTCTCGCCCGATGTTCATAACTCATTCTAAACTGAGCATATACCAGCACCCTTGAGAGAACTGAGCAGACCTTCGGGGAAAACTGTGGCGGTGGTATAAGGGACAAGCGGACAAGTGAGTGATGAATGGAAGAGTGGATTAATGAATGAAGTACGTGTAAAATGCCTTGAGTGGCAATCAGACACGTTGGTAAAGCAGTTATAATTGAAAAAAAAAATCATTTGAGCAATATAGGTGTTCAAAGTCAAAATCAAATCGTTTATTTCAATTAGACCATTAAAAAGCACTTTTGAATGTGAAAATCAAGAAGAAGAATTTAGTTGCTCCATCCAAAAGAGTTACTCTAATCTTAAAAAAAAAAAACAATATTTTGTTTAAATTAATTCGTGACGTAGTAACTAGGTTCGACATAAAACTGGAAAATAATTATATAGGTACTAATGCAATGAAACTGTCTTGACATTGATATCGGCTACTTCCAAATACCATATTTTGAGTTCGGTAATTTTGCAGATTTTCAGTATCGTGGAGTATAAGCGTTAGTGTAAGAACAATTTATTAATTTTTTAAATGACTCAATCGCTACTTGAGATCGGGTGGGTCGCATGATCTGATGAAATTAGATCAGAAATGGCGGGACATGCTTCCACGCTCTACCGCCGCCGGTCTCGTCACCATTGTGGTGGTCCGACCAGTACTCGAGCGCTGGCTCAGGAGGAAGCACGGCCCTATCGTTTTACGTGACGCAGGTGCTCTCGGGGCATAGTTGCTTTGGGAAGTACCTGCGTCACATCAACAGGGAGCCGGAGGACCACCGCGTCCAGGGAGGACGGACAATGCCCTCTTCCAGCCCCCCTAAATGGGTCCAGGGGCGACGAACTAGGGGACATCCGTCGCCCCCCACATAGCAGGACCCGAAGTGGTGGTGCGTAGTGTTCCACGCGCGCCCCTAGTGGACGTCGCGGGGAGAGTTTTATAACTCATTCCCCCCGCGAGCCTGAGGCCCACCAGCTGGGGATCCCGGAAGTCGCACTAGATTCCATGATCCCCGGTGCAAGTGTGGTGTGTGAGGGGAACACCAGAGTGGTTTTTAGTCAGTAAGAGTCTGACAGACCCCTCCGCCTGCCCCAGGGCGGAGGACATCCATGAGGATTTTCCGATATAAGAGCTCTCCCGCTGCCTTTCCGCTGTCTCCTTCTGCGACATGTCTGTATCGCAGAAGGATACCACCACATCCCAGGACTCCTCACTGCCGACCAACGAGTCGACAACGGCTGGCAGCGACGAGCCTACCTGCCTACTCCTGAGATGAGGGCACGGCGCGGCCCCTCTCAGGTGCCACACTGTACCAGCGTATGCCGCGCCGTGTCCTCCCAGCAAAATGTTGTAATCCTACCACAATAATAAGGATAATTTTTACTGTGATCAACGCAGCCTCTTCCTATTGGATCTAGAACTCTTAAAATTAAGGTCCCGTCCAGTTTTTCACCGTTCGAATTTTGGCTGCCTTTACCACCTTTTTCAAGTCATCGGTCCATCTAGCTTATGGTATAAAACGAAATAATACTTAAATTAAAGTGAAGTGGTTTAGAGGGAGAGCCCTCCAATCTGCTCCAAAATCAAAATAAACATATTTTTTTTAATAAAGAATAATATTAATATATAAAAAAAAATATTTTAAAATTTTGCCCATGCAGTAATTTTGCTGCCTCATCATCACCATCTGCTTAGCCATTTCCCAACTATATTCAGAATCAGAATCAGAATGCTTTATTTGTAAACATAAGTCTAATTACAGCAGAGTGTGAGATGTTACAGATAGGTAGATCTACTATGCTTTGCCTCTGGGTAAGACTGGTTGTCAAACTTCGTTGCTTGCTTTTGGTTTTAATTTTGTTTCCTACCAATTATTTTTTTCCATCCGCTACCCTCTTCTACCCCAAACCTTCCATTCTGTGGCACACATCATAACTGGGTCACCTGCGATATTTATGTATAAATCACGAGACAGTTTCTGTTCTCGTGTCATCATTATCAAATAAAATAATAAACATGCTGCTGGACGAGGAGATATTAAGGGTGAAGGCATTGTTAGCATTCTACCTTGTGTCAAAAATATGGTTGCTGTATTTAGAAAACTACATGAGTGGATTAATGATTCCTGAGTTATGCCCAATTGTTGTAACACACTTTCTTTCACAAACTGAAAAAAATTTAAAGAAGTACCTAATCCATCGCTTCATATGTTTGAAAAATTCGTCTGCTCGACTACGTGAATAACGCAAAGAATATTGTCGAATTGTCACAATGAAAGGAATTATAATAATTGTAAGTGTTTTACACAATTACCCCGCTGCGGGTACAAATAGTAAGAAAAAGAGAGCAGTAATATCAAAACTTCGTTGTTTTATTGCTTAAATCTTACTTTAATGAGTCATTATACTTTGCTTGTTATTGACGTAAGAGAATTAGTGCTCCATGCAATTCAAACAATTACTTAAAATTTTATTTTTCAGCCTTCCATCTTTACATTACTTAGGATTTATAACGCGCTGTCTTATATTTATAAGCTTCTTAGGGGGAAAAACTGTCTGTCTGTCTGTCTGAAACAGCCGATTTCCTCCGAATCTACTGAACCGATTAACTTGAAATTTGGTAAACATATGTATTTTTGTGACCCAAATACGGACGTGTAACGTAAAAAAATGAGTTTTGAATATTAGGGTCACTTTTGGGGGGCAAATTAGACAAAAAAAAAACAAACTGTACCGTGTGATATATGAAATGAAAAGCCTTGTTGTGAGAGTTTCAAATATATATTTTTTCAAATATGGATTTAAAAATAAATAGGTTTAAAGTTATTTAAGATAATAGCTGAAAATTGGTCATTCCCCCCTTATCTCCGAAACGGCGAAGACTAAAATTAAAAAAAAATACAGTTAATAGTTATGTACCTACTTATAGATTACAGAAAACCCATAAGAACTCTATGCTCTTAAAATAACATGGTAAATCACTCAAAATAGTGCGTACAAACTTACATTTGCAGTTGAAATGTGTGGGGCAATATGGATTTCAACTATAATGTTAAGTTTGTTCTTGGGATAAATTCATTCCAACTACGGTACCCTCCATTGTACGTAGTCCAATACGTACTTGGCTGGGTTTTTTACTCTATATCTTAGCAGGCTTAGCATGACGCTTTCTATTTCTACGAAGAATCATTTCTCCATTTTTGACATCGCACCGTAGAAGCTGTGTATATTCATCGTAGAAAAAGAAAGCACCATGCTAAGCCTGCAGGTCATTTTGATTTTCTCGTAAGCCAAAAATAAACAAATAAATTTAATAAATTATACAATTTTTTCATTCAAACCTTCTGACAACTAAACTGAAGCCATGAATCTGATAAAACATAATTAAAGTTTATAATTATTTTATAAACGATTCTGTCTAGATAGCGACGTGAAAACTGGAAAGAACCCAAAACAAAGAAACCAAGTGCGAGTTGGTCTCGCACACGAAGGGTACCGGTTCCATACCACCGCGGCACCGTATACAATAGTAACACTACATTTTAAATTCTTAAGTAAAATTAACGAGCAAAAATCGTCAACAAATCGTTTCTTGTATGGGGTGCAAAAATTAAAGGGGGTAACTTTACCCCTTACCTTTACTTAACCCTTTAACTTTTGTTAAAGCGGCCCTTTGTTTTTTTTGAGGTGTGATACAAGTAACTTCTCCCGCTCTGGGCGGAGCGGGAGGGTGTGTCAGACTCTTACTGACTAAAACCCACCCGTGTTTCTTACCCATTAACCTTAACGATAACCCTTTCGAACTTTCCCACAACCCCGGCAGGCATCGGCCCTAGTGGACCCCTACACTTGTGCTGACGTCTCTTTGAGGCGCACGTGGAACACAACGCGCCGTCGTCCCGGGCCCTGGTCCTTATCGGACGGTGAGCTAGCCATTGTTCACGCGGCGGCTAGGGGTAAGAGGCCGCAAAATTTGCCTTTCCCTCAACCGTCCCGCCTCCTCCTTCGCGAGCATTTCTGCTTCGTCGAAGGAGGTGACGGCTGCCCATGCCCTCTCTCTCCGTACCATGGCCTGGACCAGGGTAGTAATCACCCTGTGAAGTGTGTCAAATTTCGAGTGTCTATTTAGTACGGTTCAAAAGATACAGCCCTTTGACAGACGGACGGATGCACCCTTTCGGTAGGGAATCCTAAAAAGACCCGATTTTAATCCTAAAACTCCAGTTGAGGCTATTTTAAATGCTGACTTTATTTAAACATCTTATTTCAGTTGAATGTCTTAAAATTCTTTCTAGCGCAGAAACACAAGATCTAATTAAAGATTTCATTGGATTCACGAAACTTGATTACAATCGCACGCGAGACAGATTTTATATAAAATTGCAGCGCTATTCAAGAAATAAGATTCAGCACCCATTTGAACGGAATGAGATCTATCATGTTTGTGAATTTGATGTTTCTTTTAGAACTCAACTTGGAGAAGTATATAATGAAAACAATCATACGCGTTTTTTACTCTAATTAAGGCAAATTTCACCAATGAAACTGAATGCGACCAGCACATTAAAGACTCGTACAGACTCAGGCGATATCGCGGGTGCGGAAGGCAGGCGATATGCTCATCGCGCCAGTGATTTCGCCCCAATCTGCGGGAGCCATAAAACTACGTTTAAGAGCTGCCATTGTTATCATTGTTGCGTAATATTGACACGGACAGCTCCTAAACGCGAAAACGCTGTAAATTTTTTTAAGTGCACATGTTGGTAATAGAAAGAAATAAAGAAAAAATGGTAAGTTTGGTTGGATTGCAATAAGATATAATTTGCAGACCATGTGTCAGAGGCGACTAAATATTTATGAAGAAGAAAATGGACTGCTTCTTATTAAAATTCAATCAATCAACTCAGCCTATAACAGTCCAGTGCTGGACATAGGCCTCTCCCAGGCTGCGCCACAACACCCAGTCCTCCGCCTTCCGCATCCAGTCTGTCCCAGCCACCTTTTTAAGGTCGTCGGTCCATCTAGCTGGGAGTCGTCCAACACTACGCTTGCTGACATATATTAACATTGTAGCCGACCAAAGGGTGGCCAGCAGTCAAAGTTTCCGTGTTAATATTAAATGATTTTGATTATATTAGAACGCCTTTAATACTTAAATGACACTCAACTTTAAAACACTCGTTAAGTCTTTTTAAAATAAAAAATAACTGGCGAAATGTGGGAGTACTAAAAAGGTACCTACACCTCTGCCTAACCTGTCAGGGATTACAGGCATGATGTTAAGTAATACTATATAAATAATATAATAATAATATAATATATATATATATTAAAAAATATAAGGTACAACGTTAAATAACAGGTTTTCTTAAATCTATGTCAAGTTCACCCATGAATTATGCCTGAACTAGGTAATCCTGTGTTTCAGGCGATTGGAGGTAACATTAATTGATTAAATAATCACATATCATATTAATCTTATTGGTACATAAATGTAAAATGGTGTCTAAAATTATAGTATCTTGACTTAACTAACTAATTAAAAAATAACAATAATAAAACAATATTTTACTTTAGCACTAGTAATAACTACTCTGTATATTCATAGGACATAGTTTGAAGAGTTTCCTTAAGGATTTTCTTGCAGTTCCTGTGATTTAAGGAGTAGATGCTTCCTTTTTCATTTAACCTGTTATAGAGTAGCGGACCGAGGTACATATAAAATTTGGCTGTGAAAGCATGTTTTGTACTTTTTTGAGGGAAAACTATATCTTTCCTTCTCCTTTTAGTAAATCCAGTGCTATATGGATGCACTACAAATACATTTATAAGTGACAGAGAACACTGTGACTTAAAGGTGACTTAAAATTTAAATTCCTTTGAGCATCATCAGTCTGTAAAAGAAACAGTATACCGACATATCAATGAATTCTTTAAGTTAATATTTTGTACCAAAATTACATCGATACCAAGAAACTGAAGATAATTCCTATGCAAACAATTTCGATACCAAAGGTCAAAATCACTTCAAGAATCTTCTCCAGCGTTAGTTAAAGTGCCTGTCCCTACAGATTAATCACTCAACTAAAGGCGATTTACAAGTTTTAATGTATGAAAATCCTCTTATATTAATTTCCGTCTTATCCCTTATCTACGAACTAATCTCATACTTGTTCGACTTGACACGACATTCGTTCCCATCAGCCATTGGTCTCTGAAACTTGGTACATTAATCTTGCGGAGTCGATTCAAATTTATCTTTGTTTTAGCAAGTTTCCAAAATAAATTTAGCTCCCCCTCCAACTCCATTGAAAATGCGAGTTACTTCCAATTTAGAAGGAGGTAGACGAGCGACTTTGGTGCAATCTGAGTGGTTTTTTCTAACGAGTTCGAAGGGGGTTTTTTGTTTTAAAGTTGGAGGTAAAGCTACGGGTTCCTAGAACCGTGGTGGCCGCCACATAGTGTCCGCAATTTACCAGCAAATGACGTCACTGCAACGTTATTTATGAGAGTACGTTGGTGTGTTTTCCTAGAGAGTGTTTTCTGACACCATAAATTAAGACTTAACATTTTAGTTGAAAAACATGGGAAAACATACATTACAACTGCAAATGTAAGTTTGTAAGCACAATTTTGCGTATTTGGCCAAGTTATTTTAAGACCATAGACTTCTTACAGATTTTCCTGTAATCTATAAGTCGAGAACTATTTGCTGTATTTTTTTCAAAATTTTCGTTTTTACCAATTCGGAGATAAAGGGGGGAATGTTCAATTTTCTTAAATAACTTTGAAACTATTTATTTTAAAATAATAAAAAATATATATTTGTGACCCTCACAAGAAACCCTTTCATTTGATATATTACGCGGTACAATTTGCAAAACTTCATTTTTCATTTTCGTATTTGTCCCCAAAGGCGACCCTTATATTATTGTATCGTATTTGGGTCATAGAAATTCATAGGTGTACCAAATTTCAAGTTAATCTGTCCAGTAGATTCAGAGCCAATCGGCTGTGACAGACGGACAGACAGATGGACAGACACAGACAGATAGACACACGAGTAATCCTATAAGGGTTCCATTTTTTATTTTCAGGTAAGGAACCCTAAAAAAGAAAAAAAATACATTTATTTGGTAAACATGACGTAAAAAAGGAACACAAATACAAATAGAAAGTTGTGGGAAAATATGCGTCGCATCAACCCAAAACGGCCATCGCTCACCATAATGCTGCAACACTCGACTCAGAATTAGGTATACTTTACATTAGTTTAAGAACTTAGTTATTAAGGTTAAATAAAAAAGGTGTATTATTTTTTGCTTTTCAGTTTTTTCGGCGGTTTATTTTTGTTGTTAGAAAGTTTTATAATATTAGTTAGGATTTTTTTTTTTTGGTTGTAAAGTCATCACATGACTTCTCCCGCTCTAGGCGGAGCGGGAGGGTGTGTCTGACTCTTACTGACTAAAACCCACCCGTATTCCTTCCGTTGCCTGTGTTGCCAGGGGCCTCGGTGACCCTTTAGAACCTTTCCGCGACCCCGGCAGGCATCGGCTGTAGTGGACCCCTACACTTGTGTATATTAGTTAGGATAGTAGGATTCCAAAGTTTAAATCCAAAATAACTATAAAAACATGGTCTCCCGTCTGTATCTCCTCTCATATACCGCTGTCCTAATTTAAAAATTTACAAGTTCGTAAAATATGATATCCAAGATTTCCGTCTGTCGTTAAAGCTTTCATTATAAATGACTTTTTCTTGAGTTTTATACGATTAATTTCTACAATATTCTGTCATCCGCTAAGTAGCAAGTTTTGAATTGATGATGTGCTGTTAAAAAGCGATCTGCGTATTGTGTTTTTGTGAGCAGTAAATCTGTAATACTTTGAAAAATTGTGCTTGAAAGGAGCACGTTTTCTATCTACATCACAGTGATTTAAGTCTTAGATTATTTTGTTCACAGTCCATGCATTTTAATAATTTATTAGTATTCTAGTTAAATTGTCAAACTACTAACTAAACTCAGATTATTAATTCACTGGAGTAAAATCTGACATGTGCTAGCTGTCATTTTGTGTAATAAAATGGGCATATTTATTATATTTATTGTATTCTGGACTTTTAACCAGTTAAGCCCCGCGCGACACCGATTCGGAGTCAAACAATAGAAATTCAATTGTGTCTCATTAGCTGTCCTTGACCAATTAAACTTATTATTATACATTTATTTTACACTTATGTTAACCGATTAAACTAAACGATTACCATTACATTAAATATGACCATTTTATTACACAAAATGACAGCTAGCACATGTCAGATTTCCCCAGTGAATGGATAATTCGACTTTAGTTAGTAGTTTGACCCAATATGTGCAGTTGTAGTTGGTAAAGCTATAGTTTCCCAAGACTGCGGTGGACCCCACAAAGCGTCTGAAATTCATCGTCGAATGACGTTACTGGAACGTAATTTATGAAAGTAAGTTGGTGAATTTCTCTCATAGATTATAGTATATACTACGCAAGTATATATTCTTGAATCTATGGTTTCTCTAGAGAGCGTTTAGGCTCCTACATACTGGCGCGACTTGTAGCGCTACACGCGGTGTCTTTGTGTCGCGTCGCGTCGCGCGACAAGTCGCGCCAGTATGTAGGAGCCTTTTTTTGACACTGTAAGGGCCGATTCACACCGGGAATGCAGCGGCCGGCAGCGGCGCGGCGAGCAATTTCAGTGTGAAATAATTTTAAACTTTATCTACATAATTAAAATACCAGTATCGCTTGAAAAGCACGAAAAGGTCGCGCGGCCGCCCGCAGTACCGCGGGGCCACTAGCGTCGCCGCGAGCGTTCACACTTGTTATCAGCGGTACTGCCAGCATCACGTCGCTGCCGACTTCTGCCGTCCCGGTGTGAATCGGCCCAAGGCAAAATCTGCTGCCATATTCATGACAGCTGTCACTGTGGACGCGGGAGGTTTTGTGGCAGTCACAGCTCGTCTAGGAAACCCTAGTACCTATGCGTATATGCGTTTGCGATTGTACCGATTCAAAATGTTATCATCATCATCATCATCATCTGCCTAGCCTTTTCCCAACTATGTTGAGGTCGGCTTCCAGTCTTACCGGATACAGCTGAATACCAGTATTTTATATGGAGCGACTGCCTATCTTACCTCCACAACCCAGTTACTGGGTAATACGATACCCCTTGGTAAGACTGGTTGTCAGACTTTCGAGCTTCTGACGACCCGTAACGACTATCAAAGATCTACAAATGACAGCCGGGACCAACGGCGTGCTTTCCGAGGAATTGTGGGGTCTTGGTATGTAAAGATGGTCACCCATCCACGGACCAACCGCGGCAAGCGTGGCTTAACCTGATCGATCGACCTGTGCGGCTGTTATTACTTAGCCACAAGCCCCCCTTTTATAGACCATTAACATTCAAAATGTTAATGGTCTATAAAAAGATGAAAGGTACGGCAAATTATATGACATAGTGAATTTTTAACCCAGTCAATATTAACGACAGAAATAGAAATAATTTCCTTTAAAGATATTCCCATCGAATGCTTTTCTATGAAGTTTGACGCCGATAAAGTTTTTATACTATTAAAAACTTGGTCCTGGCCTGCCAGCAACATTTGCTCTCTGTTTTTGGAATCATTGGGATTCTATTTAAAGTTGTAGCATTTAAAAGTAGAAAAACAAACTTTCTGGTATGATCGTTGAAGTTTGTGGGCGTAAGTGAAACAAATATTTTTATTATTCCGTTTTTAGGGTTCCGTACTCAAAAGGAAAAAACGAAACCCTTATAGGATCACTCGTCTCGTCTGTCTGTCTGTCTGTGTGTAAGTCTGTCCGTCTGTCTCAACCAATTTGCTCCGAATCTACTGGTCGATTAAGTTAAAATTTGGTACACATATTATGAATTTCTGTAACTCAAACATGGACGTGTAACGTATATAAATGAATTTTGAATATGGGGCCACTTTTGTGGGGCAAATTAGAAAAGTAAACAATAAAGTTTTGCAAACTGTACCGTGTGACATGACATGACATGGTGAATCACACTCAAAAAGCATACGAAGCCCTCCGCATCCAATATAACAATGCATTCAGAGCGCTGATGGGGCTGCCGCGACACTGTAGTACTCGGGCATGTTCGCCGTCGCTAGCGTCGACTGCTTTTATGCAACGATGCGTAAGCGCTGCTCGTCCCTGGTACGGAGAGTTCGCGGCAGTTCCAACAGCGTGCTGGTGATGATAGCCGACAGGCTCGATTGTCCATACATCAGACGCTGCAGTGACTTGCACGTCACCTACAGTGGTCGGATGTCAGTATGAATATGTTTTGTGTGGTTATTATGTGGTACCTATTGTAGTGTTTAATGTATTGTGTGTGTTTTAGTGTATCATTTGTGCTATATTTTTAATTTCTGTGTTTTAATGAGTCCTTGTTACTTGCAAAATAAATGAATTATATACCAAAGGAAAGGGAGGTAATATTGTACGGATTTCAGATATTTCTTTTTATACCAAAAAAAAAGTAAAACCTGTAAGAAGTCTATGGTCTAAAATTAACATGTTAAATCGGCCAAGTGCGTGTCGAACCACGCACTGAAGGGTTCCGTAGTTGGGATGAAATTATCCTAAAAGAACAAACTTAAAATTGTAGTTTTAAAACATCATCCCGCATACATTTGCAGTTTGCCGGTTTTTGGTTAAGTTCGCGCTTAAGTATATAAAATGAGTACTTAGCAGTCAGTATAACATTCTTTCTCTGACGTACCTGAGTTACTTTGGGTAGGTGCAAAATATCTTGCTCTTCCATGTAATCCCCTATCGGCTGTCACCTTATCATTCGGTCTCTTTTCTTTCATTTCACTTCTCACATTATACATTTATTATTTCTTTTAAGTCTTTCTCTTTTTCCATCTATCAACATCATATTCATCACTATATTTTTCTCTAGCTAGTCTTGTAGGATTAATTTTAGTGTATTTCGATCACCAGTCTCGTGGCAAAATAAAATTGAATATATAAACAGTTACCTATATATTCAATTTTATTTTGCCACGAGTAATAAATAAAATTTAATTTTTTTTTTTTTTATTTGTATAAATTAAATTGAAGTGTGTCAAAATATACGGCACATATTACAAAAAAATACACACACACACACATATATTTTTTATAATTTTCTGTCGGTCTGTTTGTTCCAGCTCATCTCCGAAACGGCTGGACCGATTTTGACGGAGCTTTCACTGGACAGATAGCTCATATTATACGGAGTAACTTAGGCTTACTTTTATTTTAGAAAAGCTAGCCAATTTTCCGTATACCAGCTGTAACCTTATCATTCGCTCTCTTTTCTTTCATTTCACTCCTCACATTATACATATATTCTTTCTTTTATCTCTTTCTCCCCTTCCATTTTTCAACATTATATTCATTACTATTTGTCCTTAACTAGTCTTGTAAGATTAATTTTATTCTATTCCGATCACCAGTCTCGTGGCAAAATAAAATTGAATATCTATGCCTACAGATAAATAAAATTGAAGTGTGTGTCAAAATAACTGCTTTTTACTTAATCATTATGAAAGTGGCAGCCCGGGGTCTGGGTTTGTGCCCCGTTGATGGTAATAGGCTCGCCCCTATTACATGGGACTTAAACACAACTGGCGAAATGTGGGTGTACTTATACACCTCTGCCCAACCCTTCGGGGAAACAAGGCGTGATGTTATGTTATGTATTATGTTATAACAAAAAAACACTTTTCTAAAATATTTGTCTGTCTGTCTGTTTGTTCCGGCTAATCTCCGAAACGACTGGACCGATTTTGACGGGGCTTTCAGCTGATGTTATATGGAGCAACTTAGGCTTACTTTAATTTTAGAAAATCTAGCCAATTTTCCGTATACAGATCGCATCTTGCAATATCATACAAACCATAATTGTTTGAATGCGGTGAAATGCAAAATAGGTAACCATATTGTAATCAAATAGATTTACAGAGCATTACCTATCATAACAATAAATTGTAAATGAATTTATGCAATTTTACCCCAGAATCAGCCTAAACAGAGTGGATTTTTGAGATGTGTATAATGACACGATTCCCTTTTATTTTGACAGTTCAACAACATTCTTTGCAAAAATTCGTCTTCTCAACCAAGAAACTTCTATCTTTGCTGAGAAGACCAATTTTTCAAACATATGAAGTAATGGATTAGGAATTTCCTTGAAAATCCTTCGGATTGTGATAAATGTGTTACGATTAGGGTGCTAGTTAACGACTGTCATAGGTCTGACTCAGGACGAAATGTTTTACAGCTGATAATCTTCAGTCACGGCTGGATTAGAATGTTCGATGAGGTGGACTCAATCGTATAGTAGGTACTAAATGCTTGAATAAGTATTGTTAAACTGCTTTTGTAGTAAATAAAATATGTAGAAATATCTGTACCGTTTTTTTTTTTTTTGGATGGGAAATTATCAAATAACTTCTCCCGATCTGGGCGGAGTGGTAGGGTGTGTCAGACTCTTACTGACTAAAACCCACCCGTGTTCCTTCCGTTGCCTGTGTTGCCAGGGGCCTCTGTAACCCTTTAGAATTCCCATGCGACACCGACAGGCATCGGCCCTAGTGGACCCCTACACTTGTGCTGACGACATCTCTTTGAGGCGTCGATCTCTTTGTACCTCTTAGGTCAACTATTATCGGGAATAAAAATTGGTACATATTCTGCGTTCTTCTTCAGGCACCAAACTTCCCGTACAATTAAAAACGATTAGGAAGTCATTCCCATTTTGCAAAAGAAAGATCTTCACATATTTTTTATGTAATTTAGCAGTTCTTTTACTTGATATCCAAACAAGTATTAATTGGTCAAGGACAGCTAATGAGACACAATTGATTTTCTATTATTTGACTCCGAATCGGTGTCGCGCGGGGCTTAACAAGATCAGATTACAGCAATCATCGGCACAATAGACTGTTGGACCTAGCGTTACCCAATTGCACACCGCTGCGCCTTCATATACTCGTAATGCAAGTAAGTTACGAAACCTTTTACCCCAGAAAATGAGAAATCTTTATCATGAATTAAGCCGCGGGCGCAGCTAGTAAATTATAAATGTATGTTCAAATTGGATGCCGGTCCGGTCTTTCGTCTCGGAGTTATAATGCAATGAAATTTCTCCAGCGTTCAACTTTAGTAATGATATGCACTCTACTTTGTTATTTGCATACGTTTGCTAACTTTGTTTGTTCAGAGCAAATTTTATGAAATTTTTGAACATTCCCACACATGTTTAAGTTTTTAAATGAGGTTCTTTGTGAATTTTCTTTTTTTTATACTTACATAGTTCCTTGACATAATACTTTCGTTATGTGACATTATATACCAACAATTTTGATATCAAACTATTTATTAGTGGCTTTTGTAGACAGGATACTAATTAAGACTTGTTATAGTTGTAATGGCAAACATGCTATTTGGTTTAAATAGGTTTTTATTATTTTATTAATATTTTACATAGATTCTTTTATATTTTGTGAATGTGAGAACGTTGTAGGCTAATAGACTAGGTTTGTAGACCATTTATTTTTTGTTAAGTACCTGGTACTTCTTGACAGGCCTAACTTTTACAAAACATTGTAAAAGCCAATTATTTTTAAAAGAGTAACCGTGGAGTTTTTTGCCGGCTCTTCTCCATAGGAAACGACCAATGGGAACCATGCACCTAGCTTCTGACGTTTCATAAGTGCCCATGAAGGTTCTTGTGAAATAAAATATTTTGATTTTGAATTCAATTTAAACTTGAGTTGTACTATCGGCAAAACTTAAGCATGCTCACTTAAGAAAATATTTCTGCGGCAAGCGCAGCTAGTGACAGACCACACCTCTTCCTGGTTCCGTCCAATTAGAGGCAATATGCATTTGTGTGAGTATTGGGCGGGTAACAAAAAATAACAACAGACATACTAGTACATTATGATACAAGTGTGTGATGTTGGTTACTAACTACACTTGAACCGGTATTGTTCGCGCGAGCCGAAGACGAGCGCGATAAGGGCGCCGAGTGAGTAATTATCAATACACACGCGTTTCATACGATGGTTTTCAACTTGAGAGGAAAAAACAGACTTGTATTGTTATTATAGTTTCGTAGGCCGCTAGGTATTTCTCTCTAGATTTTGGTGGCAAAAGGCGTGTCACTCGCGTTTCGTGCCTCGATTTAATTTCCGGGGGTGGTCAAATCTACGTGTTGCTCTTCGCTCTTCTTCCCTACTTGAAGTCAACATTTTTTATAATAATTAACCACACAACGAAAACGTTAACGAGTATTTATAGAAAATGGCGTGCTGGTTTCGTTTCTTCCGCGCGCCACGCTAGCGATGCGCGTCCAGGTGTAAATAAAGGCACGGCAAAACCGCTGAACAGCCCATATAAAAATATAATAAAAACAAAATAAAGTTTTGAATACGCAAATTAAGGTAAATTCGTAGTGAAAAATATATCATTTGAAGAAATGATAATAATTTTGATGATTGATTTATCATAAATGTATCCTAAAATAGTTTATTTATTCTCAAAAATATTCATTGTTTTTAGATATAAAAACTCTTTGCGGAGATTGAGAAAAATAACTGTAAAGTAAAAATACTAGTGTAATAAACGCTGAATTATGAACCTAAATGCGTTGCTATAAGAGTCACTTTACAAGCAAGTGTGTTGAAGAAATATTTTGTCATTTTTTATGACCGTATTTTATGGCCCTTCTATTAAGCCGTCCTATTGTTTAACCGGTTGTCGACCAATAACAATGGTACTTAGATAATGAACTTATTTTTATTGCAGTTGCAAAAGTTGCGACAGCAATAAACAAAAATCTCTGAAAAACTGCGTCAACTATTGGTTCAAACACTACTGTAATTTTGCTATTTCAATCAAAACAGAGCAATAAAAGAAAAATATACCAATATACAAAACTACGTAACTTGCTCCTTTTTAGGGTTCCGTAGTCAACAAGGAACCCTTAAAGTTTCGCATTGTCCGTCTGTTTGTCTGTCCCTGGCTTAGCTCACAGACTCTTACTACTAGAATACTGTAATTTGGCATGGGTATACATATTAATCACGCCAACAAAGTAGTAAACTAAAATCTTGAAAAACATTTTTTTAGGGTACGTCCTTTGCACGTAAAGTGGCGATGATAACTTTTTTCTCCTATCCCATAGGTGTATCATTCGATTGGCCGTTCAAGAATATTGCTGATTTTCAAAGCAATTTTTCGATTCAGGGATCGATATGCGTGATATTAAGCTTTAAGTTCCCATGTTTAAACACATTTAAATGCAGTTATTTACTTTCCAATAGCACTGCACAAGTAACAAGTCGCACGCTGATAAAACACAAAAATGTCAATATAAACATTTTATACCTTTATGCAGTGTCGGTTAACGCACCTAGCGCGTTCGCTGCGATTTGTTTGCCGGCATCGCATAGGACATCGCGAAAATTGGAGAGGCAGTGAAAGTAATGATAAATAACTAAATTTATATACCCGACAGAGCATAGCCATGTGTCGGAGAGAGGTAAATATCAAAGTGTATAGAATAGACATAATTTGTTGTTTGACATTCCTTATT
The DNA here is from genome assembly GCA_905333075.3 of Atethmia centrago. NCBI lineage: Eukaryota > Metazoa > Arthropoda > Insecta > Lepidoptera > Noctuidae > Atethmia > Atethmia centrago. The sequence goes on from HG995388.1 coordinate 17,956,707, forward strand.
CCAAATTATTATATTTTTTATGGAAATATTTTATTATTGATACTAATTAAATATAGCAATACTACATCATATACAGCATATTACATTTTCTAAACCAAACGGAAGATATAAGTACGAAATGACTTCTTGTCAACAATAATAATTCATAAAGAGCTCTCGCTGGCCGAGACCATTAAAAATGATCTCACAACAAGTGAGCATAACACGCGCCTAGTATGAGTGTCACACTTCTATACATAATTACGTTATAACGAACACGACTAAAATACGTTTCGTTCATCCCATTGGTCAAAACGCTTGCATCGGGCGATCGAGTCGTAAGCCGTGCTGTACGATTATCGCCTTAGAGGTGAGCATGCGGAAGTTTGGCCGATAGTACATTGAGTTTTGGATGTTTATTATTTAGTACCTTTAAATAAGTTTGAAAGTAAAGCCCGATTGATTTCATTGCCTGATACACTGAGCGATTTCATTGCCTGTGGCAAATCATAAGTTGAAGCAACAACGAAAGTTGGACCGTCTGAACTGTGTTTAGATGATGTCAATTCAATTTTATTGTCTGTCACTAGCAAGAAACTTTCACGTAAGTGGTGCTTAAGGCCACTTCTGTACCTACCAAATCTCTCAATAAAATATCTCTCTATTTTAAGTCACTGAGAGACTCGAAATAGACATCAAAGAGTAGACTAGTAATGTGAAATTACAGAACTCTCTTACAGTGAATTTGAAATGACAGTTATTAACTTTAGTATTAACTTTGATGCTCCATTGATCTTCTAAAAAAATTAGAAGGCCAACTCGAAAATGATTAAATTCATGTCGCAATCTTATCGTAACGAAAATCAATGTTTAACCTGTTAAGCCCCGCGCGACACCAATTTGGAGTCAAACAATAGAAAATCAATTGTGTCTCATTCTCAGTCTCATCTCATCAAGGACAGCTGTCCTTGACCAATTAAACGACTTGTCAAAAATGTAAGACAAGAATGTTCGCATCCTATTTTTAAAAATACAACAATTGCCCTCTGAATTGTCTTAATGTTATGGTTACTGTATTTTTCAGTGTCTCAAACGGTTAAAAACAGATTCTTTACACAACAGTGTAATTTTGTAACAAAATGTTTACGATAAATTAAATATTTTGTCAAGTAACACAATATCCAATCAAACAGTAAATGAATTTCGATGGGGAATTGATTTATAACGGGCTTTAATCTAATTCCGTGGGTTAGCGGAGCTACGAAGGGTTGAAGCGGCATTTAATTCGGAATATGTTATGGAGTTATATGGTCATATTTTATGGCTTTGCTTCGAAGGCTTAGCCTTGTCTAAACCTTGTCTTTTTGATTGGATTTTGTGGTAGCTATGTATTTAGTATTTGTATTTTAGTAATTATTATTTTTTGTATTTTATGTATTTTTATGTATTTTAGTAATTATTATTTTTAAATTTTGTAATTGAATTCTGGTAATATTACTACATAACTCGTGTGCCGAAGATTACGATAAGTTTATTGGACAGTTTTCTGACAGCTGCGCGCACAGATTACTTTAGGCCGGCGGCGCGTACGTCGTTCCCGTCGGTACGGAATGTTGCCATTTTAAAGTAGTTTGAAATTAAGTTTATTTGCAAGAAGTGTAGTACATACGTAGTAAGTAAGTAGGTACTATAAATATGTATTACATAATTTTATGTATCATCAATAGTTTTCGCTGCGCACGCCAGATAATTACATTTTTAGGTTTAGTTTTTTTACACTTCGGGTTGGTTCGGGTTATTGGAGTTTTAGTAAGGATCCCTATTTTTTTTTTTTGATAATATAATATAGCCTATGTCAAACGGAGACAGTGTAGCTTCCCAACGGTGAAATAATTTTTCAAATCTGTCCAATACTTTCGGAGCCTATTCAATGCAAACAAACAATCAAATCTTTTCTCTTTATATTATTATTAATAGTATAGATGAGTATTGAGTACATTGAAGCAAGTACTTAGACATCAAGTCGTCTGGCTACGACACCGCAAATAGAGTTCACATTTGCTTGGCTAAAACACCTCGCCATCCTGCACGCGCGCTCCGACCGCGGACTGCCGCCACCGCGCCGGCCCGACCGCAGTTCAGTTCGAACAGTGTGCGTGTTATTGCATACTCCCACGATCTATGCAACGAGTCACCGCCGTAGGATCTCAGGCACTAAAGTTTTGAACTGTTTCATTTTTTACCCGAATAATCGCGTACTTGCGAGCTGTACGCAACAAACATATAATATACGTACCATCTATTAATTCGCGTATGTCAAACCTAAATCTACCACTTAATTGGTTCCGATTTTAAAAACTAACAAAATTAAAATAAGGAGGGGAAATAATCTTAGTTTAAGTTTTTCTCAGGATATTCCTAGTTACTAATGCTTTATTTTTGGTCAGTTTCCTGACAATATTCCTAATCACTCGTCCACCACCCTTCCATACATTACACTATCTACGTCTTTAGAGCTTGGCTTGGGCAAATTCAGCGGTATAGTTAACGCCTCGAGGGATTTCCTTTAGTAAATTATAGACGCCTCAGTACTGCTGCGTCTCTGGTAATTCTGTAGACATTCATGTGGTGTTGTGTTTAGGGTGCTTTGGTTGTGTATTATAAAGACATCTTATTATTTTAGGAATATAACAGATATCTGTTAATTGAAAGAGACTTTCAGTTGACATTGAGTAACGGTCAACAATGGCATCTTTACTTTCCATGAGCAATTTTACCAATGAGTACTGTACTTAAATATATCTCGATTACAAAAAATCTGTTTCCACCATTTAATATCAAAGAGATACAAACGTAGAAAACTCGGCTATTTGTAACAGAATTTTAGTGATCGAGAGATATTTAAGCGCAGTACTCACGGGTAAAGCTCATTGCCACATTTGACGGTATAAGACTTTTTTTAACCATTACCCACTTAAAACAGGGTAGGTGCTGAAACTTTACCTATTAGTGTTCTTTGAACGACAAGCAAGCAATAAATACAGTAAAATGCCGGACAAGTGCGAGTCGGACTCGCCCACCGAGGGTTCCGTACAAAGTATTAAATAAAGACTACATATTTTTTTATGATTTCATTATAAATGTAAAGTTTTCAGATTTTTTCCAGTAACTGTAGTATAAGACGATATTATTTGTCAATTTTTCTAGGCCAACGAAAAGTACCCTATAAATTTTGATTCCCTTGAGTGTGTCGAAATATACGTTTTTTGCGGCATAAACGGCCGTATCTTTTTTTCACGGTAACTTAGAAGATTAATTTTTTTCACAGCTTCAAGGGACTGTAGACTTGAGTAGGTATATGGTTTTAATTTCAGTTCGATACCTCCACGCGTTCCCGATATAAAGGGTCTTGACCGACAGACGGACAACAAAGTGATCCTTTAGGGGTTCCATTTTTCCTTTTGAGGTGCGGAACACTAAAAACCGGCCAAAAGCATGTCGGACTACGCACAATGAAGGGTTTCGTAGTTGGGATGAATTTATCCCAAGAACAAACTTAACATTGTAGTTGAAAAAAACATGTTCTCCCATACATTCCAACTGCAAGTGTAAGTTGGTCGACTATTATTCCCTAACTTGTAAAGCCACTTAGCTGTGGTAGTTTTTCTATTAACTTCGTTATAATAAAAACATAACAGAATATGCTACTGCTATGAATTCACGTATCCAAAAACAACCATTTAGCTGGCAGTGGGGGGTCACCTTGCCGTGGTCGCGGGAAAGTCCGAAAGAGATACCCTGGCCTCTGGCAACACAGGCAACGGAAGGAACACGGGTGGGTTTTAGTCAGTAAGAGTCTGACACACCCTCCTGCTCCGCCCAGAGCGAGATAAATTATTTGATAATTTCCCACAAAAAAAGGGTGGGCACCTAACTCTAATAAAAATTTGCACTTTAAAGCTTAATTTTGATACTTAAGGGTACTTGTTTTTCTTTTTATCTTGTTTCCATCTTTCCAGTTAATTTTTTTTGCAGTCCGGTTTTTTGTTATTTTTTTTAATTCAATTTATTGTAACATCTTTTATATCTACATTGTGGAACTTAGGTAAATTAATATGAATAACTTACGGCATTTATGTTTAGGGAGGGAAGGCTACAGTTATTTTTGACAATGAACGTGCTTACCCTTTAATCCAGTACTAAGGTAGTTGGCGAGCAACACCTTAGGGATTTAGCCGGTTGGAGTAGGTATGTATGAACGGAATGCTCTCAGAGAAGACGGCGCACACTGGTCAAGTTTGCTCCCTTGCACACTTGCACAGTTAGGTTTCGGGGAGACCCCTTCGCATTTTCCCCAGAGATTTACCCTAACAGGCGTTGTACACTGAAAAAAATGAAACGATACTTTCTACTGTTGTTGTACAGTAAAAAAAAACAGGTTCAGGAAACTTATTTTTATGTTAAAATAATTGATTACTGACAGTGCACTGAAATGGGCAAAAACAGTAAAGAGTTATTATACAGTAAACAGTAAACAGTTATTTTAATTGGATGAACATTAAAGTTTACTGAAACAGTTTCTTTTAAGTATTGCCGTTTTCAGAGCTTAAGAGATGCACAGTAAAATCTACTGTTATAACTCAACTGTTTTTATTCGGTTAGTTTTACTTCTTTGGACAATAAATAGGCTCTATTTTTACTGACCAAAGCGGTGAATATTACCGAAAAATCGATTGGGTTTACCGATTTTTTTTTCAGTGTATGGAGGGGGTTTAGGATCGGTATTTTGAGAGGTAACGGTGCTCCCGTCCATGCACAGATGGTGACCACTGGGGTGGTTTTAGTGAAGAAAAAATGTAATCCCCAAGCCTTCTGAGGTCTTCAACCAGAAAATAAAAAAAGTTATGATTGTCATACATAAGTAAGTATAGTATGTGAATAGGCACGTGGTAAAATCTATATGTCCAACAAAGATAATTATGATCAATCGGCCACCAAACAATTGGCTAGCTAGGATTGCATCAGTTGGAAACTGTGCCAGTCTAAAAGTGACTACAATGTATACCTATACACAGTGACTGATTTAGACTTCTGACAGCCCTACGCTAAATATGAATATGCGCCCCCCCCCCTCCCCCGGCCTGTTCTACCTGCCCCCCCAACCCACGAACATACTTATTATTACATTCCTATGAAACCCTTTTTTTTCAAGATTTTGTTTTACCACTTTGTCAGCGTGATACAGACAGACAGACAGACGGACATGGCGAAACTATAAGGGTTCCTTGTTTACTACGGAACCCTAAAAATGTCGTTTTAATATTTAAAGTGGTCGGTAGGTATCGCTGGAATATTATTTTGGAATTATTTTGAATTTGAAATTATTGTAAAATAATAAAAAAGGTTTGGAATATATAGAACTGTAATAAATGAAAAACAATGCTAAATTAAAGTGAAAATCAACGTTAATTCTCAGCGCCTCCTCGGTCCTTGCGCCCTAGGCTCAAGCCTTATTAGCCTGTGGGTAAATCAGGCCCTGCCTATACAGCAACATATTACTTATTACTAATATTATAAAGAGAAAAGAATTGTATTTTTTCTCTCTTAGTTTGACTTATCCAAGACCTGTTCCGGCAAAGTAAACTCTACCGGCAAAGACCTCGAGTTTGGAGCGCGCAAGCCCCACCACGACGTCAATGTAGAGATACGGCGGTGGGGTTATTATTATTATTATTACGACGTACATTTGATGTACATTAGATATACGTATTATATAATAATATACAACATGTCTATAGTACTCATCATACCCACAAAAAAAGTCTGCTAGACTATATGTCTAACTATTATAGTTAATTCACTTTGCCATTGTTCAAATTAGTCAATCAAAACACGGGTAGAATCGAAAGACGATGATATTCGTATCATGATATTAATCCTTAACCAACTAATTAGTTTCATAATCGAGGTTGATTATGTACATGTAAATTTCTCTTTAAATTATTCGAATTGAACTTTTCGTTTAGAAGTTACGAGTGGTATAAAAATGCTAAAAGTAAGAAAAATGCCGCGGTGTGAGCGAAAAGCCCTACGCTTAGTCTATTAGTTACCTACCCATTTTATTTTTTGTGGATTAACACGTAGGATTACACTGGACTTACACTTCATCATAGTTGTGTATTTATTATTTTAAATTACACTTATTTTTTTTATATTCTAGTGATATTTATTTTAGAAGTGTGTATGTACTCGTATGTATGTTAGTATATTCCCATATTATTGGTTTTGTGTGTTATTGTTTATGTATTCTATTTTCTCTTCTACTCTTACACATGGTGTCAACATCTCTTTGTCTACTGTCCTATCGCAGGTCTGCTGAAAGAGATTTCTTTAGATATAAGCATCACCTTTGTACGTATTTTTCTGTTATGTTCTACTTGTCTGTTTCTATATGTGTACACATAAATGGTTAAATAAATAGGATTTACTACTTTTAATCCAGATAGTATGTGTCCGTGGGATATTTACCGACATCCACGCGGGCAAAACCTAGTTAGTGATAAAATGATTCACAATCAAACAGTAGTTAGATTCCAAAATCTAAACAGGTACTTTGTTGCAAAGTTCACTAAACCCGAATGAAATCCATCCCAGTTTAATGTCTCTTCTTGAAAATGTTCACTCAACCATGCTTCGATTAATACCTCGGCCCCTCGGCATGGCGTTAAATATTATCAGGGCAGCAGACAATGACATAGAACAAAGAGTGTGTAGAAGGGATGTTGTTCGTAACGCTTTGTAAATGCCTGTAGTTTTGGGGCGTAAGCCACCTGTCTCACAGCCGGTGAGGAAGCGACTAGCTATCAAAGATTTGGTCGTTCAATAAACTTACAAACTACTGACTACTTGAGAACAGTGGTGGCCCAGTGGTAACGGTCGCGACTTACAAGTTGTAGGTCATAGGTTCGAGCCCGGACAGGCGCTTTACTTTGTGTAAGTAATTTCATCACCAATGCTTTCAAAAAACGGTGAAGAAAAACATCGTGAGGAAACCGGCATGTCCTAGAACCAAAAATTCGAAGATATGTGACATCTATTAACCCGCACTGGGCCCGCGTGGTGGATTACGGCCCACTCCCTCTCACAGAGAGGAGGCCTGTGTCTCAGCAGTGAGAACATTATAGGCTGATTATGTAAACTTACAAAAGATTGTAGGTCCCGTGCAAGTAACAGAGATACGTGTATTAATAGTTAATCGCCAACTGTTCACATCGCCGGCATATACTTATTTGTTGCAGCGACAAGAGCTATCAAAGAGAATATTCGCTCAACGACGCACGCGTGGCGGGCAGAACACTTGCTGAGAGACTCATGCGTGGTACATACGTATAACAGTAAGTCAAAAAAAAAAAAAACAAAAATCAAAAGTCATTTATTCAAACTAGGCTGAAAATCAGCACTTTTCGAACGTCAAAGTTACATAAGACAGTCCCCCAAAAATGCCCGCCCGTCACCACTTCCTAGTGCTTTAGCTGGAAAGAAGAAGTGGTGGAACAAACTCCCCAGCAGCACGTCTGTCTTTTTAGTTATATAAACTTGATTCTATACAAATCATATGCAAAGTAATTAACATTACGAAACTGATAAAAATTACAACATAAAAAAACGTAAATAGAATTTAATACCTAAATAAAAGCCTCCAGGCATAAAGGGCGTGCCCACTTACATAAGGCAATTGCTGTAGCTCGAAGTGAGAAATGATAAACTAGCCCCATCGAAGTAAAATAAGTAAACAATTACTAATAACAGTTAAAACCATGATCAGCAAGACGACCAGTCACCACAAGCAGCACCCGTTCACGAGCATAACGCAGTAATCGCTCGTTGCTCGCCAACTCCTTTTTGTGGTTCCGTAGCCAGCAAGGAACCCTTATAGTTTCATCATGTCGGTCTGTCTGTCCGCGGTTTAGCTCAGATACTTTTACTATTATAAAGCTGTAATGGCATGGGTGTATATATTAATTACGCCGACAAAGCGGTAAAATATAATCTTGAAAAAAAATATATCGTGGGACCACCCTTGCTTGTAGTGGGGTTGATATTTTTTTCTCTTCTTTCCCATGGTGTGGGGTATCGTTGGATAGGCCGTTCAATAATATTGGGTCTGTCAAAACCATTTTTCGATTCAGCGATCCGTTCTCGTAATATTAAGCTTTAAAGTGCTCATGTTTGTTAGAGTCAAGTGCCGCCCCCCCCCCCCACCTGCCAGCTAAATGGTTGTTTGTGGATATGTGAAAAAAATCATGGCAGTAGTATATTTAACGAAGTTAACAGTTGGAGAATTGACCGTAACTTATATCGATGTATGAGAACATGTGTTTCAAATACAGTGTTAAGTTTGTTTTTGGGATAAATTCGTCCCAAGATTCAAGATTATTTATTTGTGAAAACATGAGTACATATACAGAGCATGCAAGTTATTAAATAACATTATAGGTTTAAGTTCAGTCATGTTTGGCCTTAGTGGCGTACAAATATTAAAATTTCAGTAATAAAAGTTATTGGATAAAGTATTAGATTACATAAGAACAAAATAGTAAATGCCAATTTTGAAAACAATTAAATTAAATTTAATATAGTCATAGATAAATAACAATTATTAAATGTCAATTAAAATTATCATCATAGCAATAATATGTTGATTTATGTAGATTATGTCAAAGATGTATTGATAATATTGGTTACTATACGTTATTAGATGTTGTCACTATGAAATTCTAGAATACTGTAGTATGCTTTCCCTTCTAGCAGTATCTTTAATTTATTTTTTAATTGACGGACATTAAGCTCCTTCCAACTATTTGGGAATTTATTGAAAATTTTAGGGGCCATACAGAAAAAACTCTTGTGCATTAATGCTGTTTTCGATCTATGTAGACAGAGAATACTGTCATCGCGTCTACAACGGTTGCGATCGTTCACTTCTGATTGTCGTGGAAAAAGTGTCGATTTGATTTTACAAGCATGACAATATCTAAAATATAAAGGCAGAGTTTATATTTTATATTCTTAAAAGTAGGGCTTACAACTTTCGGTTGACTGTAATTTAAACATAAGTAGTCCAATTGCACCTTTTTTGGGCTTTAAAAGCTATGTCCTTTTCGGTTGAGTTGACCCAGAAAATGATCCCGTACCTTAAATGTGAAGAAACCATACCGTGATAAGCCGTGAGCAATGATTCAGTGTTAACCACTGGGAGCAGTTTGAACCACCTACGGTAAACTTCATTGTGCGAGGTCCGACATACACTTGGCCAGTTTTAGTTGTTAGATCTACTTGATTTTCGTTAATCGCCGGCGGTGGGATAAGTGCCTAAGAAACGTTCAACTTAACCGGGATGGTCGTCACTTGCGGTCAATATCTTGCTTTGAGTTCGATCATCGACAATATAGATAACCTTTTCATCTTTTCAGCACGTCGCGTTTCATTAGCAATGCGTAGCGAAGCAGTGCGTGGCTTAAGATTTTGTAACAGTGCGTAGCGTAGCAGCTCGTAGCGAAGCGTAGACATACGTAGCGTTTCATTGCTGCACGCAGCGTAACATAATGTAGTATATGGGATAGCGTATTAGCGATATTTCAGCGGCACCAGTGCAAGCACAAAGAAATTTACATGAGTTTCTTTTCTACACAGTTTTCTTGTTCTGTGACAATGTCTAAAAGTGCGTCTTCTCCGATTAATTTGCTGGCAACCCACGATTTGTCTACGTCACTCACTGATTGACGATGCTTTGCAACATCGCTACTGATTCTGTGGTAGTTACATTTATTATGTACGACTTTAGCTTGTTTTGTGGGTACTTTGATATTGGTTGTGAATTGACTTGTTATTTGTGACATTAAGGACGCGATTGTTGTACTTACTGTAGAACTTTTTCCTACGCTAAAATAATAATATTTTATTTATTAATATCGGTTTTAGTTCCTGTAATCACATCTAAATTATAGAAATCAAAACATTAAACCCTCAGTGGCTGTCAGTATCGAGATAGCAGTATTTTCTTATCACTGAGAACTCCTCAATATCTCTTGTTATTTTTACACTTCACAATACCTAAATAAGTAGACATATTTTTTTTATAAAAAGTAATTTTCGCCTATTTGTCTCATATTCTTCCAAAACAAACATTTGAATGGAACTGGGCAGGCTACATCTGCCGCATGTTGCATCAGAATTTGGTAAAAGTGGCCGAACAACAGGAATCGGCAACGCAGTAGGCCAAAGATGGAGTTGGCGTGACGATTTAGACTTCTACCTCCAGTATTGAGTTCTAATTGAAAAAGAGAGAGAAAAATGGAAACAGGATTAGATAGGTCTTTCCCTGCAGTGGGACATAACAGGCTCATTATAATAATAAAATAAAATAGCTCTTATTATCCTACAATGTTCTTTTAACAAAAAAATCTTTACTTATCACGAATTACTTAGTAACTCTGATATCCCAGTTTAAAATCTGAAAGAAACAGCCGCATCAAATTCACTTAACAACAATTACCCCTTCAACCCCACTACGATTGGTATGCCAGCGGCTGGCGACATTAACGACAGCAGCCGGATTGCGTTTACAGCACAAATGCATTTACCAGTAGCGTTCGTACGTGCTAACTGAGTGCAAACTGCGAGAGAACTGGCCCGATGCAGCTTTGTGCCGGGTAATCTGATGATTCTGTCATAAATGTTGGGGTTTTATGGGAGTTATTTTAAAAGTGTGAAAGAAACATCATATCATATCGCATACAAAGACGGGGATGATCATTGGTTGCTCAATATGGATAGAATCTAATCCATACTTTCTTACTAATATTATAAATGCGAAAGTAACTCTGTCTGTCTATCTATTATCTTTAACAGCTTTCGATTAAATTTGGCACACAGGTAGACCCATGACCCAGGTTACGACACAAAATACTTTTTCTCTGATTTTCCTACACAGTGTTCTTTTACCAATACAATCTTTACTTACCACGTATTTACTACCTAGTAAATCGAATATCCCAATTTAAAATCACAAATAAACAGCCTCATAAATTTCAATTTACAACAATTACCTACCTCTTCCACCCCACTTCAATTGGTATACCAGAGAGTGGCAACAGTAACGACAGCTACCGGATTACCTTTACGATACAAATGCATTTACCAGTAACGTTCGTACTTGCTAACTGAGTGCAAACTGCGAGAGAACTGGCCCGATGCAGCTTTGTGCCAGGTAATCCGATGATTCTGTCATAGATGTTGAGGTTGTAGGGACTTTTATTTAGAAGAATAAAGTGTGAAAGGAACGAAGATTTAAAGTTATGGCGGAATCTTTTAAGGGTGACTGGGGTGTGGTAGTTTGCTACATAAAACCACATCTTTTATTATATTTATTTAAAGCAAATGCATTTACCAGTAGCGTTCGTACTTGCTAACTGAGAGCAAACTGCGAGAGAACTGGCCCGATGCAGCTTTGTGCCAGGTAATCCGATGATTCTGTCATAGATGTTGAGGTTGTAGGGACTTTTATTTAGAAGAATAAAGTGTGAAAGGAACGAAGATTTAAAGTTATTGCAGAATCTTTTAAGGGTGTCTGTGGTGTGGTATTTTGCTACACAAAATCGCATCTTTTATTATATTTATTAGGGTAGTCCTTATTTCTTTAATTTTACGAGGCACCACATAATATGATTCTACACCATATCAAACTATTTCAGGATTTTATTTTTTATTTTAAAATTAAATTTAAGGGTTGCTACTAAGGGTTGAATTTTAAATCTCTACATTAACAGATCTAAAGAGTTTCTATTTTTTTTTTTCATATGTCTGAACATAAGAAATACAAGCTTATTGTTACAAATTAAGACACATGTAAGTATTTGAATCATTTATTTTTAAGAATCAAGAGATCAACTCTTGATTCTTGATTATTAGTATTATGGTACTTATTCCTCGTTTACCAATAAAAGCAAATACTGCTTTCGTTCTTTAATGCTTGTAATACATTTATTATATTCCTAAATAAAAACAATTAGTGATAACCTTATTTAACCGTTTAAATAAGGTTATCACTAATTGTTTTTATTTAGGACACACACACCACACCATCATACTTTAACAAAAAGCATTGTATGGCCGTCCATACAATGCTTTTTGTTATCATTATTATTAAATCGTATCGAACAATTAAAAGAAAAAATATCTGTTTCATATTTAGAAGTGTATAATCGAATGATATAGTGCCGCGATGATAATTAAAAATAAGGACCACCCTTATATTTATATATAAAATAAAATAGAATACTCTTTATTATGTACACCATATAAATTACAGATATAACTTTATTTGTATTCAGAAAAAAAAGTAACTATACAATATTGATGCTACTAACTATTTACACTAGGTAGACACTAAATTAAATTACTAACTATATATACAAATTAATACAAAAAACAAAAGGACACTTAGGCGTCAAAGTATTCGTCCGCATCGCTGTCATCCGGAAACGTGCCCAGAAGACTGGCAGCATTGCCACGTTGAATGGCAATGCTAATTCTTTGTCCAAAGAACGAGCCAGCCCTCTGGTCACGTGAAGTGTCGATCAATCGGCGAGAGATTTCCTTAAAAAGGAGACGCGCACTTGGGCCCCATGACCCGAGCGTTTCAACCCCAAACGGCTCAAAACTGTAGTTTCCTATAAGGTTGCAGTATTTGCGCCGCTTGAGGGTCTCAGCAACTGCAGCAGCGGCGCCAGCACAGCCAGCCGTGCTTGGAACATGAGATGGCGCAAGGGTGTCGACACAGGTTGCGTCCCAGATTACAGATATAATGTTGAAATGTTACATAGGGTGACACAGTGGGAGGAGAAAAGATCGTTTATAGCGATAAGTTACAAACGATCTTTTACAGACAACCTTTGGATGGATTAAAGGAAAAAGAAGAGACAATACTGCAGGTAGTCTGTGGTGTACCATTTTCATGTACAATAAATATACACATATATAGAGCATATACTTATCTACATAAATATATATCATCATTCATTCATAATTTTAGCCGGAAGACGTCCACTGCTGGACATAGGCCTCCCCCTATATATATAAATATATATTTAGTATTTAAAGAGCTGCTGCGTTCCACAATTCGTGTTTTAATTCAGTACCGAAATGTATGTGTTTAAGTATGAAATCGTATGACACTCATTTAACTCACAATTTACATAATTTTGAACATAGTTACCGCTGAAAAGCATAGCTTTAGTTGCCTTTGACTGTTTTTGCATCGACAACACTGTATTTTACATTAATTTTCTATTTTTGTAAAAAATCTTAGAATATCGTTAAATATACTTCGACATCAACATCATAAATTATCATCTGTCAGATTTCCCTTTTTTATGCTATAAAGCTAACATAATAAGGCCGGATATCCACTGTAATCCTTCTAATATTATAAATGCGAAAATGACTTTGTTTGTTTGTTACGCTTTCACGCTAAAACGGCTAAACAGAATTAAATGAAATTTGACACATGGGTAGACCATGACCTGTCTTTGGATATAGGATACTTTTTATCCCGATATTTCTATCAGACTGAGCCTTACGCAGGTGAAACCGCGGGGCGCAGCTTGTCTCCCATAAAGTTAGTCTACTAACGCTAGGTTCTCACTTTAAGCCATTTTATTGTTTCTGACCGACAATCAAACATGAACTAATTTGAATCATGTTTAAATTGTTCAACACCAGAATGTTAGACAGAAACGATAAAAGCGGCCGTCAGTCCTGGCAAAGTTTCATTTTACGGCAGTTTGTCTTCAGTTTTGCCTCAGTTTTAGCTCAGTCTGTTTAAGTTCAGTTCTAAGACGTTATAAGTTCGGTTATAAGATTATATGTATTAACTGAATATACTAAATACATTTATTTAAAAACTAAACGTGTGTGAATTCTATGACCCATTCCCTTCGTTGCGAGGGAGGTGTCCGAAGCTGGGGCACTCTTTCTGCATGCTGTAGGAGACCAGGACACTCCTCCTGCTGACTTTTCTATCGGGGTCACATGAGACAACGGCTTCTCTGCCCACAGATGGCCAGAGAAGCCTTCTGACGTCAGGCATTACACTCGCGTGGTGTAAGACACAAACATGGCCCTCCTGCTAGTGTAGAAGCATTATAAAACGCTATAACGTAACCTCTTGTTCACGAATATTCTTAAAAGCTTTTCTCATCTGGACAGGTATGTTAAGAGCCTCTTCTTCTGCCGGGGTCGCGGGAAGGTACTTATGGGTCACCGAGTCCCCTGGCAACACAGGCAACACGAAGGAATACGGGTGGGTTTTAGTCAGTAAGAGTCTGACACACCCTCCCGCTCCGCCCAGAGCGGGAGAAGTTATTTGATGACTTCGCACCCTCAAAAAAAAAAAATAAAAAAAAGAGCCTCTTCTTGATCCTGATCGACGCAAGACACTGCGGCCGTGTCCTCGTCCTGCTCCACCACTGCCTACAGATCCTGCTTCCTGCCGTCCGAGCGTCCCGAGCCGCGCGAAATTAAAGCGGACCTGGAACTCCTACTGAGTACTCATACATACTTTTTATCTGTAAATTATTTCATCACCACTGCTCTCAAAACGGTGAAGGAAAACATCGTCAGGAAACCGACATGTCCTAAAACCAAAAATTCGAAGATAAGTGACATCTACCAACCCGCACTGGGGCTGCGTGGTGGATTGCGGCCCACTCCTTCTCACAGAGAGGAGACCTGTGTCCCAGCAGTGGGAACATTATAGGCTGATTATGTATCTGTTTTCTTTTTTTTATATGTGATTTACAACTAGCCCTCCGGGTAATTGTAAATTTCCAAGGCAGAGGTGTACCTATAATACACCCACATTTCGCCAGTTACGTTTAAGTCCCATATAATAAGAGGCGTGCCTATTGCCATTAACGGGGCACAAATCCAGACTCCGGACTGCTACTGAAAAAGTCCTGATGGAAAAATCCAATGACACTTTGCCCGACCTGGGAATCGGATCCAGAGCCTCGTGCTCAGCGGTAGCGCTTCCGGCCACTAGACTTGAGGCAGTCGGTATTTAAATTTATAATCGCATACAAATAAGGTATGATTTATGGATCTCTACGCTTACTCAATACGGATGCTTTAGGCCATACTAATTTTATACTAGTTTTGATGCTTAAACCACTGAACCGTTTGCTATGAAATTTGACAGAAAACATTCTACATAAAAAAGGACCTGCACAAAGATCGTTAGAAACGAAAGACAAAATGACATTGTACGAGTAGAATGATTTCTACGGTACGATGTCAAAACTGGAGAAACAAAATGTAACTTTGTAAGAAAGAGCTGTGTCTTTTCTTCGTAGAAATAGAAAGCGTCATACTAAGCCTGCTGATAAACTGAAAAATTGAAACAGAATTTTTAAGCAAATAAATGACCACGAATGTAAGAAGAGGTCGTGAAACAGGCCATTAATATTATTAAATACTTAAATGCAAGTTTAAAATAAACCCTATTTCGTTGAAATTTATCCACCCTTAAACTTTCTGAAATTGCGGTTTCCACTGAAATTCAATTAATTTGTTTTCCGCCACTCTGCAATTTTATAAATTTTCCTTATAACCTTTTGGCATTTAAAATGGCCCAATTCTGATTTGCCAGCCATTTTCTATTTTGTTAAGTATCTGGTACTTGTAGGCCTACACTGTCCTCCCACACCCTGTAATCACTGTAATTTGAAAAACCAATTATTTTTTAAAGAGTAACCGTGGGCTTCTTGCAGGCTTTTCTCCATAGGAATCGTGCACCTCGCTTCTGATGTTTCATAAGTGCCCAAATGTAGGTTTATGTGAAATAAAATATTTTGTTTTGATTAGATTTGCCCAGTAAAATTTTAATATGTCAGATATCACAAACTTTGACACACCTACGCGATGTTTAAGACTTTACTTCGCACAGGGACTTATTAATATTTTAATAATAATAAGTCCCCGTGCGAGGTAAAGTCTGAACTGTATGAAGTTTCTCTAAGTAATAAATTACTTAGAGAAACTTCATACAGTTGGGAGAAGAATGTCACATCTTAGTCAGTTGTGGGCTGTGGGTTCAGGTTAGGTAACTATGTCAATTAGATTGGCAACCAACTCTAAAAACCAACGGCAATAATGTTAATACCCGCTTGACTGATGATGACCACATGGTCACTACTGATGCAGATACATAATGTATGACTCTTGTATGAATTTGGGGAAGAGGATAAAACACGGGGAAATGTTTTGCATGTGAAAAGGAACCGATTTTCCATTCCACAGGCTCAAATATATATTCATATGGAAAAAGATCTCTATTAAGTAGGTAACCGTAACAAAATGATAATATTCAGTACTGATTTTTTTCTGCAACTGTATAAAACATCGCTCCAAATAAACTACCTACCTATGGTGCGGTCGCCATCCATTCAAACCAGATGCGCCTAAATCCAGCATAAAAAAAACCATTAACATCAAAAAGTCACAAAGACAATCATATTTTATTTTTGTTTAATTATTTTCTCTTATCTTTGCTACCCAAAATATCTGTCCTTAAACATTTTTCCGTTAAGAAAAATCTATTGTTCCCGTTCTCCTTTCGAAATTCAAAAGGCAAAATAGCGGATAAAATTTTACGTTCTGTTGGGTCGCTCGTTGCCCCGACGACTTAAATTCGTTGCAAAATAGGCTTGAGCGGTAATAAGTATGCGGGCGGACGAATCTCCAAAGTTTTTAGCAAATATTCTTGTTTCTGAGAAATGTTTTGCGAGAAATTATTTTGCTGGTACATAGATAGCGAAGCTTTTGGAGTTTCGTGTTAAATTAGTAATGGGTCAAAAGATTTCCAAGACTTGGGTGCGCTTGCCGTGGCCGGTGTGTACATTTTGAGAACTTGTGAATAGGCTCGCCTCTTTTTACATGGGACTTAAACATAACTGGCGAAATGTGGTTGTACTATAGGTACACCTCTGCTTAACCCTTCGGGGAAACAAGGCGAGATGTTATGTTATTAACTGAGCGAGCGAAGAGTCTCTGCTTCAAGTCTGGCAAGATTTGCCTTCCTCTGTCAGTTTGTTGGTACTCCTCTACAGGACGTATTTTACAACCGATCTGGAGAAAACTTGGTGTACAGATTTTATGACTTTATAGATTTTTATTGCACTTGAGGATTTTTGATTGCAGTGGTACTTCCTTCAAAAAGGGGCTAAAAGGGGCTACTGGATATCTCCGCCTTATGAGATCCGATTTCGATGATTCTTATTTTATTTGAAAGGTACTAACTTTAAATTGGTAACATAGAAACTTGGTGAAGATCTGATGAGGATCTTCGGCGTGATGAGCAGAATCGGTCCTCAAAATGCAGTACATTGCTCACTTTTAGATTGAAAAAAAATCGTTCAAAATATTGCGGGTCGAACACCAATTCAGGGATCCGTTTATCGCGGGAAGGTACAAAAGGGTTACCGAGGCCCCTGGCAACACAAGCAACGGAAGGAATACGGGTGGGTTTTAGTCAGTAAGAGTCTGACTCACCGTCCCGCTCTAGAGCGGGAGAAGCTATTCAATGATTTCCCACCCAAAAAAAAAGGGATCCGTTTGCGTAATATTAAGCTTTAAACTGCAATTTTTTGTTAGAATTAACTGCCCCCTCCCCCTGCCTGCTAAATGGTTGTTTATGGATATGAAAAAGATTTGCAGTTGGAAAATTGACCGTAACGTGTATGGGAGAACATGTTTTTCAACCATAATGTTAAGTTTGTTTTTGGGATAAATTTATCCCAACTGCGGAATCCTTCATGGTGCGTGGTCCTACACGCACTTGGCTGGTTTTTATATTTGAATTTGACTTAATGAACATTATCATGTTTTTTGATGGACCCCAGCTAGATGGACCGATGACCTTAAAAAGGTGGCCGGGACAGAATGGATGCGGAAGGCGGAGGACAGGGTGTTGGGGCGCAGTCTGGGAGAGGCCTATGTCCAGCAGTGGACTGCTATAGGCTGAGTTGATTGATGTTTTTTGGTGGGAAAACAAAGTAGGTCAGTCGCCATCAAATTATAGAAGAGCGTCGGTAGAATAAAATATTTTCGGACCCAAACGCTAAAATTACAAGTTGCAATTACAAGTTATCGTTTTTAAACACAAAAAACATGGTAAATACCCGTTTTAAATAACTTTAGTGGTATATTAATTATTGTAATAAGTTGCGAGGTCTACTGTTCGCAGAACTACTAGTGTTATGAGAACTTGTATGCCTCGGAGGGCACAAAAAACAACCTTCGTAAGTTGAATAGTAAAATTGTGGTTGCCTAAATATAACAATAGCACTTCATAATGTCTGAAATCTGGCCTTAGGATATTGATAATTGTTTTTAAAACCTTGTTACCAAATTTTTTTTTGCTCGTTCTAGTACTTAAACACTTGCGCGTCCAAACCGCGCGCCGTTTACCACGCGCTGCGTACGCGCGCGGCGTGCGCCTCGGTCATTTCCAACATAAAGCGTATTATCTAGAAAACTACTGCAGCTATACCTTAATAAAAATTCATGTGTATAGCTGAAACTATACAGAATCAATAGGTCTACATAGTCCAAAGTACAGTAAAAAAATGTTAAACTTGAGAATGTGTGTTGAATTTTCGTAAAATATTTGTTCTTGAAGAATTTTTGTTCAAAATGTTGTAGTTTGTGTCAATAAAACCTATTTATTATTAAACTAGACTATCTAAGTTTTTTTTTTAATCCCCATATGTCTTTACCTGGTTTGTTCAGAGTAGTACTGTAAACCAAAACAAACACCCCATTCCCTCACCAATTTGATACCGCCTATAACAAATGTTAATTACATAATTCTGGTTAGAATAAGGGCCAGTTTTTATAATGGGGATCTGAAAAAGTAGATAATTATAACACTTGGATCTGTTTTTAACCGACTTCATAAATATATTATATAATTATGTTCGGGATTAACTTATTTATTCACGTTTTTCAAAAAAAAATTGCGGGTCTGTGAAAACCATTTCTCGATTCAGCGATCCGTTTCCGTAATATTATGCTTTATAGTGTTATTTTTTGTTAGTCAAGTGTCTCCCTCTCCTGCCAGCTAAATCTTTATTTTTGGATTTAAGTGAAAAAAATCATTCATGCGCCAGTAGAAGGTACATAATAACGAAATTGAAAGGACAAAAAAACTAAAATACAGAACCAAAGACACCGGCTTCCAAAATTAAGGTTATTTTTCACTTTTTAGTGTATTTTTTGGAAGTCGGTTATTTTTTTTTGTAAAAAAGTTTTATCTTCTCGTAATCATGAAAACTCAAGCTATAAAATTACCCCACAACATTCACATCGCGTAAACTTTCCTAAAACTTATTTATTTTTGAAACGCACACTGCCGCATAATAAACCAACAAATATATTATGAAAAACTTTTTACACACTAGAAATATTACAAGAGCGAAGTATTGACAGTGCGACGCTCTGCTGTAGTCAAGTATTAATGAGCACCGCTAGTGCGAACATCATACAAACACTGAATAGTAAGTACAGAAAGTCAAAAGAGCGAAAACAGGCGGGTGCACACAGACATGAACGTACGGCAATCTCAAGCGCCAAGGTATCGTTGAAATTCAAATTTTCTTACGTTTTTTGCAATTTGAATCGACGAAAACTGGCAAACACTGGAAACTGACGAGTTAATGCAACTGTCTAATCGACAAAACTGACCAATCAGTCAAAACTAACTAATCAAAGTAACTGGTGAATTTAATAATAATAATAAGTTTATTGTACAAAGAGTAGCACATAGAGTTAGTCATACACTAAACATGATTGTACAAGTGGAGATCAAAATCAGGTTGAACAGCTGGCTCCTGAACTAAGTAAAAAGGTACTTGTATCTCAAGAGCCAAAGTACCTCTTAAGACACTGACAACACCTATACCGCGGTCACTGTCAGATTGCATAGAAAAGAAAGAGAAGCGCGATGACACAACGCTTGTAATTTATTGCGAAATATGAAGCAATTATCTATTTACTCAAAATTGAGTTGAGTAATCGCAAATAAAAAACAACCAAGTTTCGCATTCAAATAAGACGTTTTTCTTATTAACTAAATACGTAACGTATTTTGATATTAAATACAGATATTTTGGATCAAGGTAAGAGGTTAGTTTAATGTTAGTTTGTATCGAGATATTTATTAACATATATTTTTTCCGCTCCCACAAACTATAGATTTGGCATTTTTTTTTCTTAAGAGAAGCCAATTTTGGTCAATTGGGTCTTGTCAGCGCCTTAAACATAGAAAAAAACTGACGACTGAGGGAACCTGGCCAGTGATACGTGGCCTCATTAGGTTACAATAATTATGTTGACCAAAATATGATTCGTGACCGTAACAAATATGTATTTATAAAAATTAAAAGTACCCCATTGAATGAGTATTTCACGAAATCATGACATATGGAGTTAATTCTAACTTTGTGACTTGTATTTATGATTCTAATGAATTCTAATCAAAAAAACATACCTACAACCGACACCGCCTTCAAACCACAAAAACGTAAGAACATTTGAATTTCTCGGGGTTGCTTTCCTGCATTTAATAAATCCCGAGTGCTAGTCGGCAGTGCACTTGCACTCGCTGTACGTGAAGCGTGTCAATGCGTGCGTGCGTTTTCGTTGGATATATGGAGCCGACCTTCTGTATTATTCTGTGACACAAAAACGGATAAAATTCACTTGTTCCATATTTGTTTTAATTGGATTGGAGCAGTTTATTAATTACCGAACATCAAATGATCTTTTTATGTCGTGTGTGAGCAATTTATACGTACTAGTTCTATTGGGTTCACTCTGACAATTACATCAATATAGGCATTCATAACTTTTGGCTAGGGGCTTGTGGCTAAATAATAACAGCCGCACGAGTCAATCGATCCGGTTCAGCTACTCTTGCCGTGGTTAGTCCGTAGATGGGTGACCATCTTTACATACCAAGACCCCTCCGTGCCTCGGAAAGCACGTTAAGCCGTTGTTCCCGGCTGTCATTTGTGGATCTTTGACAGACGTTACGGGTCGTCACAATACCTGAAAGTCGGACAACCAGTCTTACCAAGGGGTATCGTGTTACCCAGTATTATGTGTTGTGGAGGTCAGATAGGCAGTCGCTCCATGTAAAATACTGGTATTCAGCTGCATCTGGTTAGACTGGAAGCCGACCCCAATGTAGTTGGGAAAAGGCTAGGCAGATGATGAGGCATTCATAACTTTCAATAAGAAAAGTTTAGAAAAAGGTGTATGTTGAGATTAAGGCATAATGATAAAAGAGTATATATATACAATATATATGTATACAATATATATATATATACAATCTCATCGATTTGTAAACACCTCGTCTTTTAGAAAATACCTTCCTTATAGAAAATAGGTTTTAATACAATTATTGTATGTTGGAGATTACCTACGTATAACTTTCTTCAAGGTGTGTTAAGTTAAGATATCGTCTATGAGAGAAAGCACCTGTGACCTTCAGACTATCCGGATGACGTATAGATCCGAATCCGTTTAAGGGTCGGATAAACACCGCTGACTTTGGCCATATAAATACGTGTCGCGCTCACGCCGCGCCGCCCACCATTCGGTTCCATACGGAATATTTATTTTGAGTAACGAAATTATGAATATTTGAAAAAATCACAAATATAATTATAGATACTAAAAAAGTCAGTTTATACAAAAAAAAACATGAAAATATCTAAACTAATTTGAAAGTAATATCGTTTTTTATGCTTCGATAGACATTACTTCCTGAATTTATTGCATAAAGTATTTTACTAAAAATACTTAAATATTCATATGTAGAATTGATGTGTATTAGAACGCATACACATCAATTCTATGTAAAAAATGCAAAAAAAAGTGAGTTAAACTAGAGTTTATACAATTTTTAACAATATTTACCTGCATTATATAAAGTATAATGCAGGTAAGTTTTGCAAAAATTCGTAATAATAGATTTAAAAGTCACTAAAATCGTATATCTGCGCCTTAAATAATTAATGATTTTGAATGTTCCCAAAATAATCCAATCTAATCTAAATCTAATTAGTCTTTATCGTCCCACTGCTAGACAAAGGTCTTCCTCTCCCTTTTCCACGCAATTCTTTCAAATCTTTTGCTAGTGCCGGCTAGTCCTGTTTTCGGTAGGAGTCAACTCGTTCCGCCATTTTCGTCTTGGCCTGCCACGATGTCATCGTGCGTTTACATACATACATTATCAGCCTATAATGTTCCCACTGCTGGGACACAGACCTCCTCTCTGTGAGAGGGATTGGGCCGTAATCTACCACGCGGGCCCAGTGCGGGTTGGTATCGTGCGTTTATTGGGACCCAATCGGTGACTTTTGGTCCAATTCTCATCCGACATGCAGCAGACATGTCCAGTCCAGTCCCATTTAAGCTTAGCGACATTCTAGGTAACGTTCCAAAAAACAACCAAGATCACGGATCTTGGTTTTGGCGTGCAGTCCTGTGGTACTTATGCGGTCCTGTATTTAAACCCTTAGGACACTGTGCTCCATGGCTCGCTAGCAAACCTCGAGCTTGAACCTCGACCAAAATAATGAGATATACACAAACCCCCACAGTCAAGAGGAAAAAATGGCAAAGACTCAAATCATAACATTCTCATTTCGATAGCACCGTCAATAGTTCGCCAAAAGTAAAATTGCCTGGGGCCCACCCCCAGAGCTTAATCGGATTGATACAGATAATGACGCTATCTCCCGAAGGGTATCAATCCTAACCCATGTTGTCTTAGTGTTGATCGTGAATTATTCAGTTCGAGTGACGGGAGAACGAGTGATGGATTTTTTGCTCGGCTGCGTGTTTAAAATGTTGCTGTTTACTGAAGAACTAAAGCGTTAGTTCAATCACAATTGTTATTAATGTGTAAAATTAAAAAGGCTTTCGAAGTGGTTTCTTTTTCATAAGCCAGTGCCTTTCATTCATGTAAAAAATTAAAAGATTAAAGTGGATGCCAAAACAGCCAGCAACTTTTTGTTGTAGTGGTAACAATAATGACATCTGTATCGGCTCACACAAATGTCATTATAGTAAACACTACATAACTTCTACGATCCATGTCTCTTTAAGTGGCAAGGATCGTACATTTTTTCATATGCAAAGAAGGATTTCATCCAAAACCATTATCAGGAATTACCTTAGCCGATCCATCGAATGATTCGGCTAGTTTTTAGCCATAGGCACCTTTGAGATCCAATATTAAAACCAACACAGTACTGATAACTAACAATGAAGATCCAAACATGTATCTGGCTACTTTCTAATTTATACTTAGATAAAACATGTATTGTTCACTCATGTTTAACAAAATAAATACATCTTTATCTTATCTTTATAATATGAAATGAAATAATTTATTTTCTGTAAGTAGGTTTGTACAAACACTTTTACACGTCAATCATATTTAGAAAAAAAACTAGATGAGCTCGGCGTTTCCTATCTGACTACTCTGAGAAGAAAGGCCTAAACAAACTCAGAGGTCACAGTCTCTTTTAAAGTCCAGACATAATCTTGGTCAGATCATGTGAAGACCATGTAGATTGGTGTCTGAAATGGTCTTTTGAGGCAAGAACCACACAGAATGAGTGGACCTATCCAGTCAGTGCAGATGTCAGTTTTATTATTATTTTAAGGGTCGGACAAACGCCGTTGACCTTGGTCATACAAATGCGCATCGCGCTCACGCCGTGCTGCCGTTGGGTTTCAAAGGGAATATTTATACAGTAACAAAATTATGAATATTTGAAAAAATCACAGATATTACCATAGACAATAAAATAGTCTTTTCATACAAAAAAAATGAATATATATCTATGAATAAATATCTTATAATATCTATCAAATATCTATAAATATCTATCAGTAGTTTGCAAGTTATATCGTGTTTTATGCTTTATGTAGACATTATTTCCTGAATTTATTTCATAAAGTATTTCACCTAAATATTCACATATAGAATTAATGTGTACGCGTTCTAGTTTAACAAAATTTTTTGCATAACTTATTTGCATTATTTGAAGTCGTAATAACAGATTTAAAAGTCACTAAAATCATACATCTGCGCCTTAATCATTATATCGTCTATCAAACTTGAAAATACACGTACGCGATTTACAAAGATACAAATGTGCCCGCGGCTTTAGGTCTAGCCAACCTAACTTAAGCGTTCGTCTAATCTAATCGTATGATCCTATGCAATACGATAAGTCATCTTGACATATAGTCTAAAGCTAGACAATGATTTACTAGTAGCGTCTTGTTTGTAAACTAAACTAAACTATTGTATGTGTTTAAGTTGTTACTATATCCGTATTTTATACAATAATATCAGCCTGTTATGGGATTATTGTAAAATAAATCCCAAAGTGATCAATGTTCGTTCCATCTCTGATTGAGATCTTCTCAATCATGGATGGATGGAACAGACATTGATCACTATGCTTGTAGATAAATCAAGCCAAGTCTTTTAATCTGCTCTTTTCTTGACAAAGTACCTAAATTTGGACGACGGGTGTTGTATCACAAATTAGGACAAGCCTTTGTTCAGCAATGGACTGCTAATGACTGAACTGATTATATTATTATAGATAATATTATTAATTGACTTCACTTTAATTTCTATTTTGTTGTGTTTGTTTTAATGTTTGTAATAATTTGGACGCCGTAAGATAGACTGTAGCCGATCTCATTAAGTACAACATCTTATACCTGTACCTGCATTCATAGCAAATAAAATTCTGATTCTGATTCTGATTGGCACATAAACCATTTAAAACTTCACCAAAAAGTTAAGCAAAATTAAAATGTTGATTGTCCCATAATTCGCCTAAAACACCACTCAACTTAGCAAAAATACAATTGAAAAAGCCTTTCAAACAAAAACGACAAACAAACTTCACTAAATCAAAGCACTTACGAACAATAATTTTAATTAGCTTCAACACCAACAACGTAAGCGGTTAAGCAACGAACGGATAATGCATTCGGGGTCATGCGCCGCGCGTGATATCTCATTTAGTTACAACCCTCGTTTAATACCTGAGTTTGTTTTGGAAAGTAAGAGATTATGCTACTATTATGGTGTAATTATGTTTTGAGGAAATTGAAAAGCCGTTCTAGATGGTGGTTTAACCTAAATCAGTTATAAAGTATAAAGTGTTAACAGTTGTGAATCACACTTCTTTGCAGCAAGTATTTTAGTTTTTTTTAAAGCGTCCTAAGCGACGTTCCCACTGATGGGACTCAGGCCTCCTCTCTGTGAGAGGCAGGCAATAATCTACCACGCGGACCCAGTGCAAAAACACCTCTCTCTCTTGAATTTGTGTATAATTATGTATATTTATAATATAGTTATTTGATAAAGTAAATCATCATCATCTGCCTAGCCTTTTCCCAACTAAATAAATGTGCATGTATGTGTATTACACATTTTAAACCTGTTTATATACTTGTGTACCTATTTTATTTATAATTCATTTTTGTATAATTTTAATAAAGAATCTCGTTGTTCTTATCAAACAGAGCACCTGCCATCAAATCTCTTCATCACCCTTGGTCGACTGGTAGAGAGTGCCTAAGACATTAAGTCCGCCTTTGTTACTTTTTTGTAAAAAGTTTAGATAAATAAATAAATGCGAGTTGGTTACCTCCTAAAATGGGAATTTAACATAAATGACGAAATGTGGATGCCCTACAATGTACCTCTGCCAATAGAGACGTGATGATTATGATATTTAGTTTATCTTTGCAAAAAACATCATCAAATAAATCACATTTATGTACATGTTCAAGTAAACCATTTTATATCTTATCTTGAGTGCTCTGCTGTCAGGAGTAAACAATTGACTCTGAACAAAAGTGCTCTCCGTGTGGCAACATACTAGATAAAAGGAAGAATGTGCCGTCAATCATATAGAACTAGGCAATGATTTTCAAAAAGTGGTTTTAAATTGCACCAATATATGGCCCGCTTGCACCGCAAATCAACAAGTGCATTTAGAGCTAAATATTTTATTTAAAAGATGCTTTTGTCTCTGCCATATTATGAGTATTCAAACAATTGACAGAAACAGAGCAATATGTTATAATTATACATTACGATTTATTTATACAATGGAAGTATTTTATTGATGGGTAACCTATCAATAAAATACTTAAATAGTATCCAATAAAAAAATCAACCCATATGGAGTGTATTTCGGGTACAAAATACACTCCATAGGGGGTGAATTTTTTATTTTAAGTTGTACATTTTACGTGCAAATTAACAACAACAACAAAGCGTGTATATACAAACTTAATCGTTCAAGGAATCTCAGTGAGTTATTCAAGGCAGTCCCACTATTCCAACCTACAATTTATCTTTTGCAAAGAAAACTTGCAAAGATGCGAACATCGTTTTAACTTTCCTATATTTTTCTTCTATAACTTGGAGCGGTCTTTTTTGCGTCAGCTTTTCCTTCAAATTAAATTCGTTGACGGTTCTGATACAATTGTAATTTGTCTTGAGATGTTTGGAGTGAGTGAGTTTTTTGTTTGCTTTGTTTATATTGTCATCATTATCATTTAAAGTATTATTTTTTAAATGTTGAGTAAAGAACTCGTGTCATTTGTAAAAGTTTTATAAAGTTTGATGCTTCATTCAATTCGTTTCCATGTTATAAGAATTACTTACCAGAAATTCTTTGCAATTATTTTTCTAATCGTTTAACTCATGTAGTTACTGTGTATTATACTTTTACCTACTGAAACTATTAAGTACATCATCATCAGCCTACAGCAGTCCACAGCTGGACATAGGCTTCTCCTATTGCACGCCATTTAACTCGATTTTGGGCAACTCTCATCCAGTTGGTACCAGCCACTCTGCGAATATCGTCGTTTCACCTAGCCTGAGGGCGTTCTACCTTACGTGTGCCGATATGCGGTCTCCACTCAAGAACACGTCTACCCAACGGTCATCGATACATCGGTACCTACATAACTTTTAATAATAATATTCAGATAAAATAATACATAAATTGATAAGCGAAATGTTAGCATCTTATTTCGAGATCTCCTGACTTTGAGTATATGAAAGTTAAAACTTGTTCCCACAACAACAACTTAATGATCTCCTAAAACACGGCTTCCTCCCGCCATTTTTTTAGGTTACCACCTAAGTACACATTATGGTAAAGCAATAAGATATTGAGTATTGAGTATTCTTCCATGACGAGTGCTTCTGTTTCTTTTAGTTTCTATCTAATGATGAAATAATGGAGTGTCACCTTCACGCTGACTTTGATTTATTACCCGACTGCCTCAGAAGGAGGGCCATGTTTTTCGAGAGTATGTATGTAAGTATGTCTATTTCTTTGGCACGCTCTGCAGGCTTAGCGTGCCGCTTTCTATTTCTTCGAAGGATAGACACAGCCCTTTTTATACAAAGTGACATTTCGTTCTCTATTTTTGACATCGCACCGTAGAAATCCTTTTGCAATCTGTAATTTTGTCTTTCTTTTCTAACGATCCTTGTCTAGGTATTTTTTATGTAGACTATTTCAGAAGAAAGTTTCTATCCCAAACTGTAAAACTCACACTGACAACTGATAGTTGTCTAAGGTAGTGAAGACAATTTGCGTTTGTCTACTCGACGGCCACAAGGTATTTAAGGTGGTTAGCTACAAAATCATGATTTTACAGAAGAGCGTTTTGAACGCAAAACTGTAATAGTTAATAGAAGAACAAGGCTATCTTCTCCTATTTGACATTATTTAGTTAATAGGGATACCAAGGAAATGGTGAAGACCAATATTACAATAATATTCTTTTTGTTCCAAAATACTTCGACAGTTTGAGAAAAATTGATGTAGGTAGTTGTCTTTATATTCGTAAAAATTGAGAATCAAACTGAAAAAAAATCGTATGACAAAACAAAGAATTCTGAGTCGAATTAAAAGAGTGAATTTCGTAAAAAGTGCGGTTGACTCTTTCTACTTTGCTGCCGTCGTACTTTCTACACGGAACGTCATTTTTGTCTATTCTTCTGTAGACAAAACGGTGCTCATGCTAAGCCTGCTGTGGCCTAAACTTAAGAGATGTCGTTAGATTCGTCTTAATTGTGGGAGTGATATAGGCTATATAATGCATCTGTAAATACAAAAAAGGGCGGGAAAGGTTTTTTTTTAAATAAAACTAAAAAGTTTGTTTTTCAGCTATGTGTTTTTGCAGTCAGGTTTTTTTTTTATTTTTTAATTTGTGTTTGTTCATTAAATTTTATCAGTAAGCTTTACGTCTTCATTGAATCTCCTTTCCTTGCTAAAAGAAGCGATTTCAAATTTTTTTCTGGCCCTTTTTTGCTCCCTACAATCTTATAAGGTTTTGGCGTTAAACCTTCGACGCTCACTTACAAAACTGAATCTGTTTCTTTGTTCACCCAATCATTTGAGTTTTATACATTTCTAATTTAATTCAGCCATTTGGTGGACGGTTTATTTTGTTTGTAGTTTTAACTTTGGAAAACAAACAATGTCATTATTAAAATCCAAACATTAATTTGCATAGTTTTGAACTTCTGCAGTAAATATTAACTTTAGTTTAAAACTTCGGCCATGTATCATTATGTGAGGACAAACAAAATAGTATGTCATGACAAAGCTTTGTATCGACGTACGCTTTGAATTATTTTGTAAAGTTTCAAGCACCTCATTGAGAGTTTTGAGTGCCCCTCGTATTTAGAATCACCTATTAGATATGTTAATCTTAAGAATGAATGAATGAATTATCTATTTTATTAAGGACTTTTAGAATCTCATAAGATTTAGATATTCTAGAAGCACACAACTAGGTACCTATCATGATTCTTATTAACATCATACTATTCAAGAACTCTTGAAATTTGCTTTTTTTGAGATCTAATTGAGAGAAAAAGTAAAAGTTTTGTGGTCAAAGGGTAATTCAGTGAAATGCTTTATTACCTACCCATTAGCAGTTATATTTAAAGATATTTTGTATATTAAATGTAATAACTGTGTTTATATATTTTGTATTAAAGGTTTTTTCTCGTGAAAAGATGCAAAATCACATCGCTTATTCATTAAAAATCCAGATTTTCTAACGTTTTTTTTTTTAATTTTACCGAGTGGAACCGTATTCGCAACCAGTACTCCAATTGCTTAGCATACACGCAATCACAATCCAAGGGTTTTAAGGAAATTCCTAATTCATTGCTTCATAGGTTTGAAAAAAAATCATTTGCTCGACAACGTGCATGATGCAATGAACGTGGCTGAATTGTCAAAATGAAAGGCCTTACGATTGATTGCCATTTTATGTGCCTGCCTTCAAAATTGTTGAGCTGAATGGTGCTAATCCATGCGTCATGTTCGTGAACGGGCGCCGTCAGTCAGGACTGGTCATCTTTTAGCTGCCATGGCTTAATCTAATAAAGTATTTTTAATTAATTGTTTTGACGTGATAACGTCTTATAAATCGATGAACGCCGGCTGCACGCACGAAAAACTGTCACGTTCCGCCTGAGCCGAGCGCGCAAGCGAGAGCACGGAACTAGCGATAGAGAGGCACGATCGGCCAAAGCGTTCGGCTTGTAACGCATCTCTCTCTCTCGATAAATCACGTAAAATTATCGTCTGTAAACCGAGTTTACGGACAACATCGTTCTGCATCGTTCTCACTATATTTGTAAGAACGATGCAGAACATTAATGATGTAACCAATATATTGTAGGTAACTATATTTTTATTTAAAAGAGTGTCCGCGGAGCTTTTTGCACGTTCTTCTCCACAGGTACCATTGACTACTATGCTTTGGAATGGGCAATTAGCTTCATCTTTCTGCCTGACCGACCCTTTGACAATTCAAAAGTGCCTTAAAAGTAATTACTTTTCTCTAACTCAAAGCGTAAGTAAATCAATTGATTTACTTGTAATAAACGCTTTGAGTTTGAGTTTGACAATTACCCCGCTGGTTTACGGGAAATAGGTTCTCTGGGTCATAACGCTATCAATGTACAGGCTAATAAAGTATGACATTATGGCTTCCCTTATCCTGCTATTCCGTGAAACCCATCCCATATTTCCTGGAAATATAACTATCAAAAACCCGGTTACATAACAATTTCTATTATGAAACGTTATTCCATATTTCTGAAACGAAATTACGTAAAAATAACCTTTGTAAGTTCCCTATCTCCTATTCTTTTTCGAAGAATACGAGGAGATTTCTAAAAATATCACAAAAGAAACGGGAAACCATTCATTTGTTAAAAGGCCGAAAAAATTAAATTTTTTTATTCTGTTATGGGGTAAATAAAGTTTTGCCAAAGTACATTGGCATATTAATTAGCTCGTCTTTTAAACTCTGCTTATAATTTGCAAAATGATTTCAGAATGGAAAGCAAAATGGGTATTATTTTTTTTTTTGCTTAAAGGAAATCTTTTGGTTTCGTAATTAATCTTTGTTCGAGTATCCGATTGTTTTGACATAAATGTTATGTCGCAGTGCAATGTAGTCAGGGAAATGAATTGTTTTTACAATTGACTACTTACACAGTTTCAATTTTATTGTCCGCATATTTAAATCTCAACCGTCATTCAGTGACAGTTGTATAAAATGGTTATAGCACTGCAAACCAACGTAGGGTGTCAATTTGCTTAACAATTAATTTCCCTGACCGGGCCTACGTACCATTTCTTGAAATATTTACATAATTATGTAACGTAATGTCTCTCTGACTACAGCTGATGAACCAAAATTAACCATAGACAATCTAAAACTTTTATACATATATTTATTTTAATTATTGGGTTTGCCCATGAGGAATTTCTCAGCAGCAGCCCTGAGTCTGGATTTGTGCCCGGTTGATGGCAATAGGCTCGCCCCCTGTTACATGGGACTTAAGCATAACTGGCGAAATTTGGGTGTACTATAGTTCACCTCTGCCCAACCCTTCGGAGATTACATGCGTAATAATATGCTATCATTTTTGTTTTAAATTACATCGAGACAAATAATACAAAAGTGAAAGCAGTGCGAGTTACAAATTATTTATCTGAAAATCTTGTCATCTTGGGTTTTTGTTTCCGTCTATCTTTGAAATCAACAGATTTCAAAGTTAGACAGAAACAAAAACCCTAAAGGGAAATGAAATTGAATGAACATTGTAATGCTTTTCGTAAAACAAAAGTTTGTTCTTGCTTCAATATTTTTATTCTTTTGTAATTCAATGCAAATAAAACAACGTTGATTGATCTTTTACTTTGTACGGCGTTAAATTCAGAGCTGCGAAATATTACGGCGATAAATTAAACTTCGTTTTTCTAATAAAGTTTCCAGTCTGTATACAAAAAATCATTCAAATAAGGATGATGACTTAATTTTTTTTTTTTTTTTTGTTATTCGGGTAGATTATTAAAATATATTTGAGACATATTTTTTCTTTTTTACGCAATCAACGATCGAACGAACGAAAGGTTACGGCGATACATTGAGTTAAAATTTTTCATGATGCCTTGCTAAATTTTATACTGATTTGTGACGTATAATCTCTCCAGCTTTAATGCGTTTTATCATTTCCTTTCGTTTTATATTTTCCTCCTTTTCCAGCTTTAATATTTTTTTATTATCTGACTGACGGACTAAATAGAATTTCTTTTTTTTTTCCCAGGCATTATCCCTATTATATCCAATAGTTTTTCAATCAATCAATCAATCTTTATTTGTGAACATAAGTACAAAAAGGTGTTATTTATACATTTTAGCTGATCTGTATCTTCGGCCAATAATCGGCATACAAATATAATAATAGTATGCAGGTTATTTTTACTATCATAATTAATAAAGTCTGAAAGTGAAATCTGAAAGTGTATAATTTTGGAGCCATTACGAAAATACTGTTCTTGTATAAAGCAGTTTTAGATCCAACAGTTTGTAGCCGGTCAGCTCGACGCTGACTACCTACTCGGTCAAATTTATACATATTATTTTTGATGAACATCGATGTCTGGTATATGTACAATGAAGGCACTGTTCAAATTTTCATACTTTTAAAATCGGCCAAGTATTTAGTTTGTTTGTTTAAAAAAAAAAAAATCTTCTTGAATTTCGGTGTTGGGATTTATTTGATAGTTTTAAAATACTCCTATACGTTACTATTACCAGTGTTTTCATTTATTATCGTATTGTTGTCTCCACATAACATAACATAATCAGCCTATAATATTCCCACTGCTGGGACACAGGTCTCCTCTCTGTGGGAGGGAGGCGGGCCCAGTGCGGGTTGGTAGATGTCAAATGTCTTCGAATTTTTGGTTCTAGGACATGCCGGTTTCCTCACGATGTATTGCTTCACCGTTTTGAGAGCAGCGGTGATGAAATAATTTACACAAAGTAAAGCGGGACCTATGACCTACAATTCCTACGTCGCGGCCGTTACCACAGGGCCGCCACTGTTCCGCATTGTGTTTTCTAATTTTTCGTACAATCCGTGAAGAAAATTAATTAATTTATTTATTAATTTATTTATTTATTTGCTCTCATTCACATCACACATTATACAATAGATTAATCGGTTTTTGTAGATGAACCCTGTCAGGGCACTGCAAAGTCGTCAGCACAAGCGTAGGGGTCCACTAGGGCCGACGCCTGCCGGGGTCGCGGGAAGGTACCAAAGGGTTACCGAGGCTCCTGGCAACACAGGCAACGAAGGAATACGGGTGGGTTTTAGTCAGTAAGAGTCTGACACACCCTCCCGCTCCGCCCAGAGCGGGAGAAGTTATTTGATGATTTACCACCCAAAAAAAAAGCACTGCAAAACGTAAATGTTGGTTTGCTGTTGAGTTTGTGACATTAATTATGAAATTCACATAAATTGAGTCAAAACTAATAACAACACGATACAATAAACATTTTAGAAATATGATACGTGTAGGCACAGATAATATAATACTACATGTCTAGATGTCATACTGTCCAATTGACACAAGATACAATAACACAAAAACACAGATACAGTTATATTTAAGTCAGACAGTATTAGTAGGTAGGTAGTCAAAAAAATAAGAAATAGGTTTTTCAAGTTATTCTTAGTAATTAAATTGAATAATATTAAGTTAATACACAATACAATACAATACAATACAATATAATATAAAATAAATTTGATGTCACTGGAATGAACAGTATAACGTCTTTGATAAGACCGGATCTTAATACAAAAGAAATAAAAGAAAAAGTTACGAATTGAGTACCTACATCTCTGAGAGTATTTCATGCTCATTCAGATGTCTCGCTGATGGTGGCGCGTGTGTTGGATCATTTAGCTCCCTTCTAAATGGTTGAGCTGAATGGTGCTGATCCATGCGTCATGCTCGTGAACGGGCGCCGTTAGTTGGGACTGGTCACCTCTTAGCGTCCTCGGCTTATTTGTAATCATTTTATTTAGAAATTGTTTTTGTTTCTCTTTCTACTATGGACGCGTTTTTTTATTTTACATCGTCCTCACATTTAGTTATAATTTCAACATTATTTTTGTACTAATCTTTATGTATCAATTTAATTTAAAAGAGTGTCCATGGAGTTTCTTGCCCGTTCTTCTGCATAGGTACCTACTACGCTTTGGAATGGGCAACTAGCTTTATATTTCTAACTGACCGACTCCTTGACAATTCAAAAGTGCCTGTAAATGGTTTAATTGAAATAAATGCTTTGAGTTTGAGTTTGAGTTTGAAAAAGTTTCATCTGTCATGAATTGGTCTAGTAATAACATTTTTCTATTAGAAGTGATCTTAGTTTAGTATAGAAAGTATTTTTACTATCGTCGTCTTTAACGTAATTTGGTCATTTGTTATAAATTAATTTCATAATATATCGAATTAATTCACTCATAACCATCATCTGCCCAGACTTTTCCCAACTATGTTGGGGTCGGCTTCCAGATTTACCGGATACAGCTGAATACTTTTACATGGAGCGACTGCCTATCTGACCTCCACAACCCAGTTACTGGGTAACACGATACCCCTTGGTAAGACTGGTTGTCAGACTTTCGAGCTTTGATGACCCGTAACAACTGTCAAAGATCTACAAATGACAGCCGGGACCAACGGCTTAATGCGCTGACAAGAGGCAAAGGACCAAAATAGGCTTGTCATAAGAAAAAAAATTGCCAAGTCTGTATAGTTTGTGGTAGCGGAAAAAAATATATGTTGATTTTGAACATAATTCTAAGAACTTGGTTGTTACCAAAACACGTTTTGAAGAAAAATCTCGATACAAACTAACGTTAAAGTAACCTCTTACCTTGAGTTCCAAACCAAAATATCTGTTTTAAATATCAACATTTGTTACGTATTTAATTAATAACAAGAACGTATTATTTGAATTCAGAACTTGGTGGTTTTTTATTTTCGATTACTCATCTCAATTTTGAGTAAATAGATAATTGCTTCATATTTTGCAATAAATTGCAAGCGTTGTGTCATCGCGCATCTCTTTCTTTTCTATGCAGTCTGACAGAGACCGCGGTTTAGGTGTTGTCAGCGTCTTAACGTGCTTTCCGAGGCACAGAGGGGTCTTGGTAATTAATTAATTCACTCATAATATATTTCATATTTATTATAATTCATAATTATATACTTTTTAAGTTTATCTTGGACATTTTTGACATCCGTGAAGGATAAACCATAACAACTCACCTGTATTCCCCGAAGAGTTAGGCAGAGGTGTACCTATAGAAAACTCACATTTCTCCAGTTATGTTTAAGTCCCAAGTCATAGGGGTGAGGTTCTTGCCATTGACCGGGCACAAATCTAGACCTCCGGTCTGCTACTACAAAATTTCAGATGGGAAACCCAATAACACTTTGTCTGACCCCGGAATCGTACCCATGGCCTCATGCTCAGCAGTAGTGCTCGTGACCACTAACGCTCGTGACGTTGCTACGCCATTGCTACGCCGTAGCAATGGCGTAGCATCGTCTATGGACGGTGTAGTTTTAATACTAGTGTCGGGTTTGTTTTAAATCAATAAGGCAGTAATTTCCTGCAATTGTTGCGAAGAGATTCAATAGATTAAATAGCCTGTATAGTGTATTCAAAGATCTATAAATTTGGCCAACAAAATTTAACAATTCATTATTTTCAACTCTTTCATTCCAATACACAAATATTATACCAATCTGTATTAATATCAATTGTATACCAATGGTTAGAATTCCTCTCCAAAAATTCTCATTTAAAAATACTTATTTCAAATCTTCTGAAAACTTTCGCAAACAATTCTATTTATATTCATATTTTATTCCACTCCTCGTGTCATTACCCGTTTCAAATCCGTTCCTTTCTCGCGAAAAGTTTTAATTGTTTTGTACTTGAACAACAATAAAAAACAAAGAGGATCCCTCGATTTAACGACAAAACACGCCCCTTAAGCACAGAAAATAGTACAGAAGGTCGGGTCCATTCAACGAGCGAAAACGTACGCACACATAGCCATGTTTCACGTACACCGAGTACAAGTGCACTCGCGTCTGGTATTCAAACGAGATAGACTGAGATCGCCGTATATCGTGTACGCGTCTATGTGCGTGCGTTTTTTCGCTCCCTGTATTGAGCCGACCTTCTCTTGTTTTCTGTGCCTCAGATTTTTTATCTTTCTGTTAACACCTCTGCCGTGAAATTTTATTTTTTATCCTTTCTTTGTTGCATTTTAAAGTCTTTAGCATCAACAGTGTCTATTTTTACACCTCCTATAAATATTGTTGTGTTCTTTTAACATAATACATAGCATAATGGCTGTATTCTTCGAAGGGATAGGCAGAGTTATTGGAGTCTGCAAGCGTTCTCCGACAGTCATTTCTCCTTTGGACGGATCAACGACAGAACGTTTCGTTTTTGAAAGATTCGTCGATAGAACGTTTCACCTATGGACATTTCGCCGACAGAACCTTTCATATGCGTCACTTTCGACGACAGTAATAGAGGGGATCTGGTGCTCGGCGGTCGCTGCCGTAACACGGTCGCTTCGCTCGCTCGCCTTCGCGCGTTAATGGTCACTGATCTAACCTAACCTTTTTTTTTTTTTTTTTCCGCCGTCCCTGGACCCATTTAGGGGGGCCGGAAGAGGGCGTTGTCTGCCCTCTGCCGACGCCCTAATCTAACCTAACCTAACCCAACATTATCCTTCGCTGTGGCTGCCAACCTACTATATCTGCTACCAAGGGCTGTCGTCGAAAGTGACGCATATGAAAGGTTCTGTCGACGAAATGTCCATAGGTGAACCGTTCTATCGACGAATCTCTCAAAAACGAAATGATCTGTCGGTGGTCAGTCCAAAGGAGAAATGACTGTCGGAGAACGCTTGCAGACTCCAATAACTCTGCCTATCCCTTCGAAGAATACAGCCATTATGCTATGTATTATGTTAAAAGAACACAACAATATTTATAGGAGGTGTAAAAAACGCTTGCAGAGTAGAGTTTTTGCAGTTAGTGTAATTGCATTTCATTTTCTATCTAGTCCCATACAATACACGCTGAGCGTACTTCCATTAATTGAACACAGATCCAGACTCCAGGCTATCAAATCACCTGCCGGGGTCACGAGAAAGTCCGAAAGGGATAGCGTGGCCTCTGGCAACGCACAGGCAACGGAAGGAACATGGGTGGATTTTAGTCAATAAGAATCTGACACGCCCTCCCGCTCCACCCAGAGCGGGAGAAGTAATTTGATAATTTCCAACCCAAAAAAAAAGCTGTCAAATCAAATCAAGTTTGCAAACATGGGTAATTAATGTCTAATAGTCTTACATGTTCTATCGTACTAATTTAAATTGATATTATAATTTAAAAGAACAATTTGGAAATTATACTAATACAAAATACGAATTAATGTCAAATCGTTTCAATTACACTTAAAATATCATATTAATACAAAAACGTCAAATGTCAACAAGGTTACAGATAAAAAAAATGTCTAATGGAACAAAAGCATGTCAATCAGTCAGTGATTGATATTTACTGAGAATAACTTTGTGGAAGATCCCCAAAAATCGTTGACACTTTCTGAAATCGGACAGAGCGTTCAGCATTTACAGCGAGCGTGAATGCTAAACCCTAGACCGAAGAGATAGTTTTTTTTTCAGGATATTTTTCATCATGTTTGTTTATTTCTCCAACAACCTATTATTCCGGTTTATACCCACATAAGTTTTGTTTTCCTTCTCAGACAAATTCTGTGTTTCTATTTGTTTAAGAATAAATGCTAGATAGAAACAATTGTCTGTTTTACTCCCACGGTTTAATACAAGTGTATTATTTAAGGTTCAGAGGAAAATTTTTCCACGAGTAAAAATTCTGGGTACGACAACCTCGTTATATTTTCTTTCATTATGTGAAGTTTCGAAGTACGTATTTATATAAAATTAAATAATTCGTAATACCTAGGTACTGATTAAGTGACATTTAAAAGGAATAGAAACGAATATACTATACTATATTATACTATGAAAACGATTATTAATAATTTAATATTTTTTATATACTAGAATATGTAAATTTTCTACGCTATATTAATCATCAAGAAAAAAAAACCTTAACAAACAACAAAATCTGAAAGTTTTTAATTTCTTTTAAATTTTAATCATTCCAGTTTTTAAAGTACGTCATACCGTTTTCCTTTAAAAAATATTATTGTTTTAATATTCTTTACTGCCTCCGTCATTGGCTATTTAATTTATGACAGTAAATTAAAATAAACTGTAGTTTATAAATGATTTTATTTCTGTAAGTAGGTTTGTACAGTCGCCATCACATCAGATTATACTAAACTGTAAAATTTCTCCAAATGATTTTTAACCTTAAAATGTTGTTGGTTAAGTTCAAAATTGAATGAAAAAAAAGACAGTTTGCGATAACTTGTGCTGGTAACTGTACAAAAACTTTTACACGTCAATCATATTAAAAAACACTAAATGAGGTCGGCTTTTCCTACCTGACTACTCTGAGAAGAAAGGCCGAAACAAACTCAGAGGACACATTCTCTTTTAAAGTCCTAATATAATATTGGTGAGATCATGTGAAGACCATGTAGATTGGTGTCTGAAATCGTCTTTTGAGGAAAGAACCACACAGATTGAGTGGATCTATCCAGTCAGTGAACGCATTCGTCAGTAATTGTGCATATCAACTCAGAACCAAAGGAGTTCAACTACAGTTCTGTATCAGAAGCATTTATATTCATAGAAATCGTTTCAATAGTTTTCATTTTACGAATATTTTTGTTCGGCACGAAGTATAAGAACGAATTCTTTGGAAAAAGTATTATCCAGTCAGTTAAATGACAGTGCTCGTGGCGGTCGCGGGTAAGTTCGAATGGGTTACCGTGGCCGCTGGCAACACAGGCAACGGAAGGAACACGTGTGGGTTTTAGTCTGTAGGAGTCTGATACCCTCCCGCTCCGCCCAGCAGGCTTAGCATGACACTCTCTGTTGTGTAATGTGACATTCGTTTCTCCTTTTTTGTTATACCACCGTAGAAATCCTTCTACATAAAAAAGGACCTAGACAAAGATCGTTAGAAACGAAAGACTAAATGACAGATTGTAGAAGGATTTCTACGGTGAGATGTCAAAAATGGTGTCTAATCTTCGAAGAAATAGAAAGCGTCATGCTAAGCCTGCTGAGCGGGAGAAGTTATTTGACAATTTCCCCTTCCAAGAAATAAAAAAGGGTGCGTCAGACGTACAGAAATTAAATGTTAATTGTTTGCTGTTTATTTATATTTTATGGTTAACTATTGTATAAAACTCTTAATAACTTATTTTGTTTTTAATGTTGTGTTTGATTTTTTATTTTTTATGACCTTATTATTATTATTCTTTAATTACCTACTTAATTTATTGTTTTAATTAATAATATTTCTAGACATTTGCACGTCACATAATGTGGCAAACATGTATGTACCTAATAATGTTGTTACCATCTTTGCATGCATGTCTTTTCTTGTATGTATGACACATGTCTAAGTAAATAAATATTAACTACCATTTCATTATATCTAAGAAAATTATCTACCAACCTTAAAATGTCCGTATACTCAAATCACAACTGTCATTCTTTGAAAGTTGTTTATAATGGCTATAACACGGCAAATTGACGTAAGGTGTCAATTATTTCCCTAAGCGTATATTTACATAAGTGTAAATGTGGTATGTATGTGTGTAATGTGGTGTGTGGTGTAATGTATGTGTGTGTGTGTGTGTGTGTGTGTGTGTGTGTGTGTAGTGTGTCTAGTAGAAGTTGTTTATTGCATTCCCTTATGCCTTGTGGTGCTTCGTTATTAACCAGGATAGATGATGAAGTTGACGTCATCACGTCAATGCCGGCTATCGCTGAAAACCAGCGCTGGGGGAGAGAATATGCGTGGATGTGACGCATATTCTCTCCCAAATTGTTTCCTTTTGTATTTGTCTTCCTTGTTTTCGTCAAATAAACGTATTTTCTTTCTTTCTTTATTTCTTTCTAAGTAAAAAACTCGGAATCCTATTAATTTCGGTAGCTATAATGTTTTCTATTTAAAAAAAAAATAATAATACACTAAGCAAAACTCCATAGCTACAACATTACAGGTGCGTTACTGTTTATCTTTTGCCCTCGACGGGGGAGTCAAAACCAAGTAAAACGAAACAAAGGTCAACACATTAGGCATACATTCTACCAATGTAGGTACTACATGCATTCTGCTTTGCACATACATTGCTTTGTGTTTTGTATGGAGTTCTCATAAAGAAAGAAGATGAAGACTTCTGCGTTCTGGTAGCAGTTTTTACTCTGTAAGTTTATACTGTCACTAGTTGCTGCCCGCGGCTTCGCCAGCATGGCTTTTATAGCTAAGAAGAAGAAAACCTAATTAAATTCAAATCACATCTAAAAAGTCTATCTTTCATGAATGTTTATGATGCCAAGGATGCAAATGAATCGTTTCAGAGTTTCATAAATAACTTTTTACTATTATATAAATTATGCTTCCCAAATAAATACGTTACTATAAAAACTAGCAAATCTACCAAGTGGATTTCCAATGGTATAAAAATATGCAGCAAAAAACAAAGACGATTACTTTGGGAATATAGAATGCAACGGAATCCAAAAAATAAACTTGCTTTTAAAAAATACTCTGCAATATACCGGAAAATAATAAGATTAACTCAAAGAGCTCAAAATAATCATTTTATTAAATCCTCTAAAAACAAATCCAAAGCTGCTTGGAAAGTAATCAACAAAACTAAATACAATTTTCCTCATGACTCAGTATTATTATTAAAAACAGAAAACCGAACTATTACTCATCCAAATGAAATTGCAACAACATTTAATAACTATTTTATAGAATTAATTGAAAATGATAATATAAAAGACGATTGTGATAATACAACTAATAACAATTTTAATAATTTGACATCTCAATCTTTATTCATGTTTCCAGTGACACCGTTAGATATAATTAAAATAATTAATGAATTAAAAAATACAAATACTGTTGGCTACGATGGCGTATCTACAAAAGTAATAAAATATGTTAAAGATTCAATATCACAGCCTCTAGCTCATATTATCAACAATTGCATAACCGATGGCATATTTCCTACACACCTCAAAAAGGCTATTATTAAGCCAATTTTCAAAAAAAATGATAAATCCGATATTAAAAACTACAGGCCAGTCGCAAAAATTCCAGTATTTTCAAAAATCATAGAAAAAGTAATATATAATGCTCTTTGCAACTACTTTGAAAAAAAACAAGCTATTATGCCACGAACAAAAAGGATTCCGAAAAAACTCTACAATAAATATGGCACTTTATGACCTATTATCAAGCATAATGACGTCTGTAGACAAAAAGAGCCCAGTATGCGCCATATACACTGACATGTCGAAAGCATTTGATTATGTAGATCACAACCTGCTACTGAAGAAGCTATATGGATATGGAGTAAGAGGCAACATCCTTAACCTTCTAGAATCTTACTTAAGTGACAGGTATCAATGTACTGAAATCTGTAGAATATCCCCTAAAACTAAATTACAGACTTCCTATACATCCGCATTCAAAAAGGTTAAATACGGCGTGCCACAAGGCAGCGTACTGGGTCCGTTACTATTTTTGATATACATAAATGACCTTCCAAGAGCAGTAAAACAAAAAATGGTCCTCTTTGCTGATGATTGCACAGTAGTTATTGAGTGTACAGACCCTAACGACCACGAAAATAATATCAATGTTACTCTAAGCGAGATCGTTAAATGGATTGAAAACAACAACTTAAAAATAAACTTAAACAAGACCCACGTAATGCATTTTCACCAAAGACGCGTAAATCCTACCATTTCTGTAGCCTACGACGATAAAATAATAGAAGAGGTTATGAATAGTAAGTTCTTGGGCATAACTATTGACAACAAGCTAACTTGGAAAGTTCATGTAGAATTGTTATGTAAGCGCATAAGTAAATCTGCCTATGCACTATTTCAGCTTTCAAAAAAAGTAAACGTTGAAACACTAGTCACAGCATATCACGGAGTAGTTGGTTCAGTCCTTCGCTACGGGGTTATTTTCTGGGGTCAATCGACTAACAGTGAGACGGTATTTAGAATGCAAAAGCGTTGCATAAGGTCAATGTGCGGTCTTCAAGTAATAGACAGCTGTGTTCCTTATTTTAAATCCTTGAAAATATTAACTCTACCGTCATTATATATTTTAGAAACTGCGTTGTTTGTAAAAATGAATCCGAATCTGTTCCCTAAATTCTCAGCAGTAAAGAAAAACCCAATAAGATCTCAACATGCAAATCAATTATGTAATTTAAAATGTAAAACCGCTCTTATGACCAGGAGTTTTTTTGGATTAGCTCCTAAGATCTATAATAAATTACCTAACGGCATAAAAGACATGCCAATAGTTAAATTTAAAACAGCTCTACAGAAAATTTTAACCGAAAAATGTTATTACAGAGTAGACGAATTTTTAAACGAGAAATAATTATAAAACTAAAAACCTTACTGTAATAGTTCCTAATTATATTTTAAATTTATTGTACTAATATTATCTAAGCATGTGAATCTAGTTATTAAGTTCTCAACAAAAAACATTTGTATGCCAATGAAGCAAAACATAGAGCTACTATTATTTTTTTATTTTAATACCATCTATGTTAAACCTATGTTTACAAATGAATAAATGATTATGATTATGATTATGATTATTATGATAAATGATTATGAATAAATGATTATGATTATGATTATGATTATTATGATAAATCTCGTATAACCTAGGGTTAGTTACTTCTTATAACATCAGCTATCTGTGAGTGAAAGTCCTGTCAAAATCCATCCAGCTGTTTTGGAGATTAGCCGGAACAAACAGACAGGCAGACAAAAATTAAAAAAAAAATAGTTTTTTGATGTAAAAGTTTCATAAGACGCGTTGAGCGATATTGGGTATGAATGAATGAATGAAATATACCGAGCCCAGTGGTTTCACTAGACTCGATTACTTGAATGTACCCAAAGATTCACACTAGACCCTAAATCCTCATGTTTTATGAGACTACAGATACCAGTGCATATTAAAGAGTAGACGGAGGCGCGATAATGGTAGGAAAGACGTGCCCTTAGGATATAGAAGGATTATTAGAGCCGTATCGGATATGCATCCTAGAGTACTTAATGGAATAGTGGAGACCTGGGTGATATTTATGGGATCTTTTAACAACGT
Source organism: Atethmia centrago (assembly GCA_905333075.3). Taxonomy (NCBI): domain Eukaryota; kingdom Metazoa; phylum Arthropoda; class Insecta; order Lepidoptera; family Noctuidae; genus Atethmia; species Atethmia centrago. The sequence continues at coordinate 17,999,627 of HG995388.1, forward strand.
CGCCACCGGGTTGGCTCAGGTTCAGTTGCTTCGCCCGGTGTCACCACTGCATCGACTGTCGGGAGGACACGGCGCGGCATACGCTGGCAGAGTGTGCCGCTTCGGAGGAGCCACGCCGTGCCCTCATCTCAGGAGTAGGCAGTGACCTGTCGCTGCCGGCCTTGGTCGAGGCGATGGTCGGCAGCGAGGAGTCCTGGGACGCGGTGATATCCTTCTGCGAAACAGTCGTGTTGCAGAAGGAGGCTGCGGAACGGGAGCGGGAGATCTCTTCCGCTCACCCGGCCCGCAGCAGGCGCACCGGGCGTCGGCAGAAGGCAGACAACGCCCTCTTCCGGCCCCCCTAAATGGGTCTAGGGACGGCGGACTTGGGGACATCCGCCGCCCCCCATCACACTGGACTCGAGGTGGCGGCGCGTAGTGTTCCACGCGCGCCCCTTTCAGACGTCGCGGGGGGTTTTAAACACCTCACCCCCCCCCCCCCCCCCCCAGACTTGAGGTGGCCCGCAGAGGCGGGCCGGCACTAGCCGGGGATCGTGGAAGTCGCATTAGAACCCATGATCCCCGGTGCAAGTGTGGGAGGGGAACACCGGGGTGGTTTTTAGTCAGTAAGAGTCTGACAGACCCCTCCGCCTACCCCAGGGCGGAGGACATCCATGAGGATTTTCCACCCCGGGAACAAAAAAAAAAAAAAAGGTCCAGTTGCTTGGCTCCCTGTCGTTTCGGGTGACGCAGGTGCTCTCGGGGCATAGTCGCTTCCGGAAGTACCTGTGTCGCATAAACAGGGAGCCGGACGCCCGGTGTCACCAATGCGTCGACTGTCGGGAGGACACGGCGCGGCATACGCTGGCAGAGTGTGCTGCGTGTGTGTGGGGGCAGCCGCGCCGTGCCCTCGTCTCAGGAGTAGGCAGTGACCTATCGCTGCCAGCTGTGGTCGACTCCATGGTCGGCAGCAAGGAGTCCTGGGACGCGGTGGTATCCTTCTGCGAAACAGTCATGTCGCAGAAGGAGGCTGCGGAAAGGGAGCGGGAGATCTCTTCCTCTCACTCTGCCCGCAGCAGGCGCACCGGGCGTCGGCAGAGGGCGGACAACGCCCTCTTCCAGCCCCCCTAAATGGGTCCAGGGGTGACGGACTCGGGGACATCTGTCACCCTCCACATAGCAGGACCCGACGAGGCGGCGCGTAGTGTTCCACGCGTGCCCCTATTGGACGTCGCAAGGGGGAGTTTTACACCTCACTCTCCCCGCGAACTTAAGGTGGCCGGAGATGGCAGGCCGGCACCAGCCGGGGATCGTGGAAGTCGCACTAGATTCCATGATCCCCGGTGCAAGTGTGGGAGGGGAACACCGGGGTGGTTTTTAGTCAGTAAGAATCTGACAGACCCCTCCGCCTGCCCCAGGGCGGAGGACATCCACGAGGACTTCCCCCCCGGAACAAAAAAAAAAGGTCCAGTTGCTTTCTCGACCCTTGTTTGTATCACTGCTATACTGTGTTACACGTTATTGTTTCCAAAGTTTGCATCTCAGGTCTCACTACTATCCGTTCCAGATTTCTTATAAATCTCGCTAGCAACCTTCTTGATCTTAATTCGGTCTTCAGTCGTGTCCATCCAATAATTGATTTCCTTTTCTAAGTAAGTCATGTCCTGTTTTAGGTTGTCATTCCACGTGCAAATGGGTCGGCTGACTTTCTCGGATTTAACCTTGTATTGCATTGCTGCATGTAGGTGTGGTTCGCGGCGTCTGTAAACATCGAGCGAGAAAGAACATCCTGTGATTCTTATCTACCAACCCGCACTGGGCCCGCGTGGTGGATTAGGACCACTCCCTCTCACAGAGAGGAGGCCTGTGTCCCAGTATTGGGAACATTATAGGCTGATTATGTGTGTTCTGTGTAAGTACTTTTATCTTGGTTTAATCCTAGCGTGGTTAGTCAAGTCTCAGCAGTCAATACCACTACAGTTCTTACACACGTATACACTTTCTATAGTTCAAAGTTATGCACACTATTCAACACACATAACTAATAAAACGAGACCCCGACAAAAACGGCGTGCCGCGCCACCCTAGCTCGTTTTCTGCAGAAATATTTTAAGTACCTGAGTCGACCCTAATCTCGACATGTCTAAAAATAGAATGCGCACTCACAAAAATACAAAGCCACCATTCACAAAAAAATACACCCTAGCACTCAAAAAAGATACGAAAAAATATCAGCGCACTATTAGTAGTGTACATAATGTTAATATAATTGTCACACAAGCATTATATCTTATATTTAAGTTACACTATTTAACCCATATAAACAATAACCCTCCGCCAGATAATCATACACTAAAAGTTGTTTACTCCTTCTACCAATGTATTCCAATATGTTTTTAAGTTACGAAAAAATATTAAGGCGGTTAGGCTGTGTCGCTAACACGATCAAAACAAATATATCGCGGTAAGAGGCGCCCTTGGCAAGTGCACATGGCATGTTTTTTTTGTTTGTATTTATTGCACGGCTATCTGGCGGAAAGTATAAACCAGTAGGGACAAAATAAACTAGTGACTTAACAATACATACAAAACAATCTTTACTGGCTGCCAAACGCCAACAATCCTACCCAGGCCACCCTGACAAGGCATCTGTCTTGCTTTACCAGATTAGCCTGCACGGGGCCAAGCCATGTCGCATCGGAGCATCTCAGCACCGCTTCAATGTAATTTACTTGGCGACAGAGTCACCACCACACCAAAACAAATGAAACAATGTTCTATTACTTTGCTAACTTTTAACATGTGCCGCTTACACTGCACCGACTGACGACTGACGACCGGTCGCCTCAATGTCCCCCGAACCAATTGGCGTGTTAAGCGTTTTTTGTTAGGGGAAAACTTATGGGTTCACGTCACCAACATGCTAATGGGACATCCGGGAATCTAACCCCCCTAAATGTGATGAAAAACCTGTACCTAATTTTACTGTGCCGATCGAAAGGCTCAATCATATACACTTATTTCTTCTAAATAACATAGCATCTAAAATAAAAGGAAGACTATGAAATTTAACATTTATTAAATAATGTAGATAGAAAAAAGTACTGAGCTTCATTCAGATTTTTTTTCTACAGTGTTTAAGGTATTTTCCCTTCATGTGGCAAAGTCGTGGGACGCCCTTTATATGTATATATGTAAGGTGTCGTTTTGCATCCTCGTCAAATTTCAGAAGGCTGCTATGAAAGACATTTAAAATCAAATAAAATTACGATACCTGCACAATAATTAATACATACTTGTTTTTTTAGTTATTTAAGTTTGACAGTATTTTATAATACACCGCTTTCACAGAACAGAATCACCCCGTTACGTATGCGGTAGTGTGTGTGTAAAAGGGCCGTGTGATACCGCACTATAAGTGCGGTATCACACGGGCCGCGTGTCAAAAAAAAGAAGACCTATTTATTTTATTAGTGATTCGCGTCGAGAATCATTAGCATAGTTACCTTCTTGAATTTAACGAGGATGCAAAACGACACCTTGTATATGTTATTCCAAAATTTTAAGTTTTCACTTGTGTCGACAGTCCCCAAGACTGTCTATTTTTTTGGTTTATGTAAGTACCGTATATACTTTCATATTATGCATTTAGCTGGTATTTTCATATAACAAATAGACACTTTAAGGGGCTTGTGGCTAAGTAATAACAGCCGCACGGGTCGAACTAACAGGATAAGCTACGCTTGCCGCGGTTAGTCCGTGGATGGGTGACCATCTTTACATACCAAGACCCCTCCGTGCCTCGGAAAGCACGTTAAGTTGTTGGTCCCGGCTGTCATTTGTAGATCTTTGACAGTTGTTACGGGTCATCAGAAGCTCGAAAGTCTGACAACCAGTCTTACCAAGGGGTATCGTGTTACCCAGTAACTGGGTTGTGGAGGTCAGATAGGCAGTCGCTCCATGTAAAATACTGGTATTCAGCTGTATCCGGTAACACTGGAAGTCGACCCCAACATAGATTGGAAAAGGCTAATCTTATTTATTTGTATACATAGGTAAAGTCTGGGATATAAATTTTTAAGTCAATTGACTACCAACTTAAATTGACAGAATTGATTCTTGATTGATATAGTGAACTTTGAGACATTTCAAGAGACATCATCAAAAGTCATCTGCGTAGTAATACAAAATTCGTGGAAAATCACGTTAAAATAGAATTCAACGGTTTACGGTGGTATTGACCTATTTTATGTTCTCAAAAATAACTTTTGTCAAATAATTCTCGTAGATTTGAAAAAAAAAATCTATTGTTAATTTACCTGAAATGATTTCGAGGAGATAAATACCTCGTAGGTACCTATTGCCCTGTGGAATACTATAGCGTGTGGAATACTGACAACATACCAGTGCTCCAAATAATAGATTATTAACTGTGTGTCATTAGGTGGATCTCCAAATGTTAAAGTTCACAACATGTCAAGTCCTTTTAAAAAGTTTACACAAGTTCTTGATATTTGCACAAGTGCACAATATTCTCACACTTAGTAAGCACAGAACATATAAAAATGAAAGGTAAACAGTTTATCCTGTCCATATTATTTAGAGTGCACTTAAGACCGAGTGGCGACAAAATGGCAAGTATAGAATCTTCAATATTTTACGGAGCAGAGATAAGAGGACCGATGGACACGTACCGAGGCGGTGAACCCATTAACCTTAAGTTGTCTATGCACACATAATAAGGTTGCTTGTCCATTGGAGCGGAGAGAAGCATAAAAATGTGTGGTGATGAAAAGACTGAAGATTTGTATTAATGGGTAAACAAAAGTTACATAGTAACGCTACATATTTAAGTTGTTGTTGCAAGCAGTATGTGTTGCTGCAAAAATGTTGCCCAGCATACAGAAGTATAATATAGTAACGCTACATGTGTCAGCTTACAAAAGCGTAACATAGTAATGCTACATATTTTAGTTGTTGTTGCGAGCAGTATGTGTTGCTGCAACAATGTTGCCCAGCTTACAAAAGCATAATAAAGTAACGCTACATGTTTTAGTTGTTGTTGCAAGCAGTATGTGTTGCTGCAACAATGTTGCCCAGCTTACAAAAGCGTAATAAAGTAACACTACATGTTTTAGTTGTTGTTACAAGCAGTATGTGTTACCCAGGTGACAAAAGTACAACATAGTAACGCTACATGTGTTAGTTGTTGTTGCAAGCAGTATGTGTTGTTGCAACAATGTTGCCCAACTTACAAAAGCAAAATAAAGTAATGCCACATTTTTTAGTTGTTGTTGCTATAGATTTATTTTGGACGGGTTAAAGTATTTGTACAGTCCCCAGCACACGTCATTACCACAAAATGTCAAATTTTCACATTTGATTTTGATCATAACAATCAACTTTTTATGACTTAAAATCATTTGGAAAAATATGACAGTTTGTGGTAACATGATGCTGGGGACTATACAAACCTACTTACAGAAAACAAAATCATTTATCATTTTCTCCTTTCGCTTTGTAGCTTTGCACTTTGATTTCGCCCATCGCCAGTGTATGGTGATACTCCGCTACATTACTCCGAACTGCTCAGTCGCTCCGCTTCTATGGAGAAGCAGCCTTAAGAGACTGTGTTTGCGAATCATTTTATGTCTTCACTAGCCACCTAAATTCACACACGAATTTTATGAGTCATAATTTTAAAATAAGCTTCCCGTGTGTGAATAGGACTTCAGCTTAATGTAACATCGGTGTCCCTAGATCCACTTACTTCTACATAGATAACTAGCTGTTTCCCGCAACTTCGTCTGCGTTCATTTTTCAGCATTTTTGATACAAATATCCACGGTGAAATGATATCCTTCTCCATGGCCTCAAGTCTGCTATTACAATAGTGTCAGAATGGTCTATCATTGATTTTATAATTGTTGATTTTGACAAGTTTGGTAATCTACTAATATAATGGCGTCATTAATGAGGATCGCAACAGACTATTCTAACACTATTGTAATAGCAGACTTGAGGCCCTGGTCCTAGGCTACGTATCTTTCAGTTTTCATAACGATTTCTTCAGTAGTTTATACGTGAAAAGGTATCTATATATCTATCTCTATACTCATACAGACAGTCAGAGTTACTTTAAAATGTATACTATTAGTATTAACACTTCGATAGTATGTATAATATTCTTCTTGTCCCCAATATTGGTGCCGATTCCTTTGTCCACAAACTAAACTAAATTTATGTTCAGTGCATCCTTTTCTTTCTATTTCATTAAGAAAATGACAGAAGATCAATTTCAGTTTAGTCCTGTCAAATTAATCAGCGCTTGACGTAAATTGACGTAATTTTAGTAGGCAAGTTTTTAATCACGTCTAAACTTGTATGGAGTAGTGACAGGCGCTGATTAATTTGACAGGACTAAACTAAAATTTATCTTCTGTCCTTTTCTTAATGAAATAGAAAAAAAAGATGCACTGAACAAACTCAAACTCAAACTCAAAGCATTTATTTCAAATAAACCAATTACAGGCACTTTTGAATTGTCAAGGGTTCGGTCAGTCAGTCAGAAAGATGAAGCTAGTTGCCCATTCCAAAGCGTAGTAGGTACCTATGGAGAAGAACGGGCAAGAAACTCCAAGGACACTCTTTTAAATCAACGTATTATGGTTACAAAATATTGTTTACATCATTCATTTTGAAATTATACATGTGAGAACGATGCAAAACGTAAAAGCGTCCGTAATAAAAAGATTACAACAAAAACAAAAGCAATTCAAAAATTAAAGTTAAAATAAGCCGTGGCAGCTAAGAGATGACCAGTCTCTACTGACGGCGCCCGTTCACGAACATGACGCGTGGATCAGCACCATTCAGCTCAACCATTTTGAAGGGAGCTAAATGATCCAACACACGCGCCACCATCAGCGAGACATTAGAGTGAGCACGACATACTCCCAGCCACCAGGGCACATTTCAGTCAATGAAAGACGTATCCAGTAAATGGCAGCTTTATAGTACATAGTACTCACATAACAATGTGCTGTGCAGCTATACAATACTAAGAGATTGAATTTATACAATGCAAAGAAAGTTTTTAAAATCTTCAGCAGCTCCAACACTATTTCCAATACCTGATCAATTAGTTTTTGCGCCCTTGTGGAGCAGGACCAGCGTTGAGCCAAGCATTTTTATCAGCAATGTAATCCCCCAATTTATAATATGCTTGGCTACATAGTGTGCGTTTTATACTAGATTTAAATTTAGTTTCATTCAGTTGAAGTATGTGGGGAGGTATTTTATTGTAACATTTTAAACAGTACCCCATGAAAGATGAGTCTACTTTAGCCAGCCTGAAACCTGGTTGAACTAATTGGTCCCTATTTCTAGTGATATAATTGTGTCTTTCACCTCTTTTACTAAAAAGATGTAGATTTTTCCTTACGTACATGATGTTTTTATAGATATATTGACAAGGTACCGTCATGATGTTAATTTCTTTAAACAGTTCCCTTAGAGAGTCGCACCTTAAAGGAGAAGGGAATTCTTGGGCCCAGCAGTTAACTAGTTCAAATGTGTATTAAAAAAACCGTTATATTTTGCTAAAGGAAATCACAAAATACAGTACCATGTTTCTATCTAGGAAGCGAGAAAAGTTAAATTAAGTTATGAAACTAAATAATCGATTGATGCCTGAATTCTTAGTAATCGATATCAATAATCGGTAAAGTCTCAGAATATGTATGAATATCGAGTGACAAGTGCTTATCAATCTTTTCGTGGAATCGATTCATAGTGAGTATTTTTCTTCAGTTGGCAATACTAGTCACCGACTGACAGATGTCAGGCAGAAATAATCGACAAGTTAGTGTTTGTTTTCTTTCATTCTGAGTGCGCACGTATTTTCCATGTTTTATTGTATAACTCCAGGACCTCGGCTTTGCATATTATAAAGGACTATTCGACGGATCTTGCTACTTTGAATTACCTGACTCTCTATTTTGGACAACTGATTACGCCTATCGATCGGATATTGACGACGGATCGCTGTGTAAATTGTACCATTGCGACTGGTCGCAGTAACTCTTATTGGCAGAAGAGTCTTGGACGTTGAGGCGATTTATCAGTTATTCGTCAGTGGCGTGCATCTCAGCCTGTAAGTACCTATTCAAGTCGAGATTTTAGCCTATCAAGCGAAAAAACCAGAGTTATGTACCTACTGTTTACGGTCACCGGTGTATGTCGGCTGTCTCTTTGTTGCATAGCATTTACTAAAACAATACTTACTTAATAGCTAATTAGTTGATTAATTAGACATACGAATCTATGGAATGTGCTGGTTGACCGATTTACTCATAAAAAAGGTGTAGGTAACGATCAAGTCCCGATGGGACCGATTTGGTCCCAGACTTAGGTGCTTTGAGGTATTGACAGTTATTAAAACGTTGCCCCACACTAGGAATTTCTTCCTGTATTGTGGGTGCGTTTACAAACATAGAAACTCACAAACACAAACACCCAGACCCAGAACAATTACTTGCAGATCATACAAATACTTGTTCCGTGCGGGGATCGAACCCGCGACACGCTGCGTAGCAGTCGATCGCTCAGCCATTACGCCAACCGTGTCGTCTAATCGTCAATCATCTTCTATCATCTTCTCTCTATATTAGACGAGTATTTGTTTTTTTTTCTGCCTGACTTTCTTGCCCGTACTTCTCCATAAGAACCTACTTCGCATTGGAATGGGCAACTAGCTACATCTTTCTGACTGACCGACCCCTTGACATTTCAAAAGTGCCGGATTTTTTGTTTATTTGAAATAAATGCTTTGAGTTTGAGTCAATTCATACGAAGCAGTACCATAGTAACTTTTTTTTCATTAATAACGATATTGGCATGTAACCTCAGTTCAGTAGAACGTCCAGTTAAACCAGAAAAGGCGTGCCGTTTGGTATCTCCGTGTTTCCGAATTAAGTCGTACGTGTACAACTTCTAAATTTTGTACCACCTCGTTTTGTAGTAGTACATCAATCACTGTGCGATTGTATAAAGTGTGCTTTCTTTTTGTAGGGTTATCTTCTACGGTCGTACCTCGTCATCTGTCACTCAATAGGTAGTTTTGAAAAGTTTTTTGGAATTGCATGGAGTGGTTAATTTCAAAGTTTGAAACCAAGGTACAAAATAACTAAGTAATTCTATGGTTTTAACAGCTCTGTAATACACCACATTCGTATTTGCGTTCGCGCCTTCGTATTTCCGAAGATAGAAGATGATTGACGAAGCGCATATTTGTTCTGCGAAATCTGTAAGTACTTGTTCTAGAAGTGCCCAAGACTACTAGCCAATGCACTAATAACAGAATAGTAAGTGCCATTAGACCACTGCCTGGGTTCAGCATTTATTATTAAAAACATTGTTTACGTAATGGTGGCTAACTTCGCTTGTGGTTTATGCTTTAAAAATAAATATTAGTTCTTGGTCAATACCAAGAACTGTAAGGTAAAAACCACGGTGTGTTTTGATCGATAAAGTACCTACATGAGTTGCATTTGTTTAATTTTCTTTTTATATTGTATTGAGGTATATTGATCCAACAAGAATGTCGTCTAGGACCTGTTTATCCACTTTTTTTCAAGCATATTATTTCGCTTTTGAGTGCCTCGTTGTTCTAGTGGGCGCAAGCGCTACTGCTGAGCATGAGGTCTTTGTTTCGATTCCCGGGTCGGGCAAAGTGTTATTGGGTTTTTCTATCTGTAATTTCTCAGTAGCAGTCCGAAGTCTGGATTTGTGGCCGGTTGATGTCAATAGGCGCGCCCCCTATTATATGAGATTTAAATATAATTGGCGAAACGTGGGTGTACTATAGGTACACCTCTGCCCAACCCTTCGGGGAAACAAGTCGTGATGTTATATTATCGTCAAACTCTTCAACAAATATTTTCCTCCCTTTGAAACAGTTTTAAAACCCAGTCAAAACTAGAATGACGTCATTATCAAGACAATCGGAAGTTCGAGTGACCTGTTAATGTAGGAGTGGTAGGTACCTATTGTAGTGATAATGAGGCTGCTGTAATCAAACCCCGGACATAATATTGCAGGAAAAATTAAACGCCAAAATTGTTCGCACAAATCAATTTCGTAAATTATATAAAAATAGTACACGAAAAGGTTTAAAAAAAAAGGAAAATAAAGTAAAACAGGTATGAAAAAAAACTTTAAAAGTCAAGTCGAGGAATTTTAAGAAAACTTATAGTAAGTTAAGAGGTAGAATGTAGGAACAAGTCAGCTTCGGGAAGTTTTTGGTTCGATTGCAATCGCCCGTCAATTTCACGTCGCTGTTCACGTAGAAATTACAAAAAAAGAATCGACATTAGAGCTTTTCTAGTAGAAGATATTAAGTACTTTAAAATTATAGGTCCACCTATGATTTTAAAGTACTTAATAATAAAACAATTTAACGACAATTTAACAATTTAACGTAAATCCTCCAGGATATGTTTAAAGTTAAAATAGTTTAATGTAGGGAAACCTAGAAAGAAAAAAAGAAACCGCTCCTGACGAAGGTGTATTCTGGGCCTGGGCATGTGGAGGATGGCGCGTATAGCGTCACCTGGATTCGTAGGAGTAAGTCGTCTGGACTGCCTCGCAGGTGACGTGGCGTGACCCTTTTATTCGCTTTATTATATTCTCAAAATAGACGAAGTACAATCGAGCACTCAAAATAAATAAAGCTAAAACTTTGTTTTGCCTTTCTTATTTTACAATATTTACACAAAAAAATAATAATAATATAAATACATAACAACATGCCTATTTTCCTCGTAGGGTTGGGCAGAGATGTACCTGTAGTACACCCAAATTTCGCCAGCTATATTTAAGTCCCATGTAATAGGGGGCGAGCATATTGCCATCAACTGGGCACAAATCCGGAGTCCGGGCTGCTACTGAGAAATTCCATATAGAAAAACCCAATAACACTTTGTCCGACCACGGAATCGAACCCATGGCCTCATACTTAGCAGTAACGCTTGCAACCACTAAACCAACGAGGAAAAAAAAATATAAAACCAAAAATAGAAAAAGGTGACTAAGGTCTAAAATGTATTAACGGTAAGTTGTAGGGGCCAAATTGGGCCTTTTAAGTTGGTCATATACCTATGACAAATAAAGACTTTTTTTAGACCAGCATAAAGGCAGTGGCGGTACCTTCATATAAGCCCAAAAGCCCGGCCTTACTAAAATGCTCGATAGAGAATCAATATCAAACCCGAACTATTTAAAAGTTCGCGCGCTTAATTCTTATCAAAATAACACAAAGTATCTACCTATGCTACACTACTACACATCGCGATTGTTCGCGCGCAGAGTTTCGCATTTGTAGCATCTACATATTGCTATCTCGCTTACACGCACCGGCTTTTACCGGGCTTTCAAATACTATATCTGTCACTTTCGCACTTATAGCGATGCACAGTGTCCGCCCTAGAACAAGCCAGGTGGACAGAAGTCATTATCAAATTCCCGGAAATTTGTACTTTCTACCTGTAAACAACACCCCTAAACCTCTGACTCCAAGAATTGTTTACGTCTAACATTCCGTACTGATGAGTCATCGTATATCAAAGTAAGCTAACGAGGTAAACGCAGTTAAAGAAATAGGTCACTTGCATTTTCGCGACACTTGCACTAACATCTCATGGTGGCAGTCCTAATTTTGTGGAAAGTTTTAGTGATGGATTTTACTTCTGAAGGTATTTACTATATTATTTTCTTATTAGAATCTTTTAATGTGTCATAAACATTCATAAAGTAGACTATTTGTGAATACACAAAAAAAACAATGTTTTTCTTTGTTTTCGAACTTATCAGGCTTGGAAAAGCCATGTATCCTCTTGTAGCCACTCTGATTTTTTTATATGTTTTAGCTACATGGCTATAGAAGATTATGACATATATTTTATGTAGCACACTTGAGTACAACATTTTTTTTCTCTTTTTGCAGAAAAGGTTTACTCTATTAGTAAAATAGAGTTTTTCGAAGAGTGGCTTAAGCACGAAAAAGACGAAAGAAATGATCGTCTATTTGAATTTATTTTATCTAAGTGTGATTTCTCTGACATCACTGAAGAATGTCAAAGGGAAATTAAGATGAAATTAGCCAGCATTTCTTCGAAAATTGCTACCAAGTGGGTGTCTTCAGGAAAGTCAAAAGAGCGTTTCCTGAATAAAAATAAGTGTTGGCTGGAAGGCGAGAAGATAGAATTCTGCCTGCGATCGACTCAACCGCCACCTTCTGCCTCATCCGCTGACCTTTCTCTACCCGGAAGACCTAAAAAAGTCTTTGAAGATTCATCTTTTAAAACTAAGAAACGTAGAGTTGCTGATCTAGTTCAATCGCGGAGTGTTGGGGAATTAATGACTGCTGCAGAGGTAGCTGCACGGTCAACTGGACGTAAAAACGTTGCCAGAGTTATAAAGGACATTGGTGAAAATCCTGCTTTTGCAAGTGCATGCATTAGCCTTCAACAACCAAGTGCTGTGCAAAGTGATAGACCGCTAAGTAGTGACGAGGGATTAGCGTATTATATTGATTCAAAATCAACAACTCACTCATATAAACAGACTAGGAAGTGGACTATGAAAGTCGGGCATCACGTGTTTCCTTCATATGATTGCATTGTTAAATCAAAAAAAGCGTGTTATCCTTCCGAGGAGCACATTGTTGTGACACAATCTCGAGCAGAAATTGACCTACAAGCTATTTTGAATAAAACAGCAGAACGTTTAGTTGAAGCTCAGAGAGAAGTTGTCACAAGTGTGCTCCCCAATCTAATACCCAATTCATCGTTTACTCTTATAAGTAAATGGGGATGTGACGGTAGTTCCGGTCATAGTGCTTACAAACAGAAATTTGAGAACAGCGAAGACACTGATGAGTTCCTTTTTGTTTATTCGTTCGTTCCTTTAAGGTTAATCGACGAAGGTAACAACATTATCTGGCAAAATCCTCGTCCATCATCGACGATGTTTTGTCGTCCAATTAAATTCATTTTTGCAAAAGAAACTACGGAATTGACAAAAATCGAGCCAAATAAGGTTTTGGAACAAATAAACAACTTGGACGCTACATCTTGTGATCTTGGTGGTTCTGAAATTTCTGTTAAGCACAAGCTTCTGCTGACTATGATTGATGGAAAAGTGTGCAACGCTTTGACAGAGACACATTCATCACAGAAATGCTATATTTGTGGGGCTACTCCCAGAATGATGAATGATGAAGGAAGGCATTTTGATAGCAATCAGGATAATTTTGGCTTTGGTTTGTCAACATTACATGCTTGGATTCGTTCGTTTGAGTGTTTTTTACACATTAGTTATAAGTTAGATATTAAGAAATGGCAAGCTAGGTCTTCAGAGGAAAAAGCAAGTTTAAAAGAACGATCAGATGAAATCAAACAACGATTCAAGCATGAAATGGGATTAATTGTGGACAAGCCAAAGCCAGGATTTGGTTCCTCAAATAATGGAAACACAGCTCGACGTTTTTTCGGGAACCCCGAACTGAGTGCTCAGATCACAGGATTGGATGTTACAATCATAAAACACTTTGATGTATTGTTGAGGACATTGTCTTCTGGTTTCGAGATAAATCTTGTTGAATTCAAAAAGCTTTGTCTCGAGACAAGAAAACTTTATCTAAGTCTCTACTCGTGGTACTACATACCTGCTACTGTGTACATAAATTGCTTATTCATAGTACAGAGGTGATTAAGACGGCAATAGTTCCAATAGGGTAGCTTTCAGAAGAAGCCCAAGAAGCGAGAAACAAAGATTGCCGGAGGTTTAGAGAGCACATCACCAGAAAGTGCTCTCGTCTTGCCACGAATAGAGACTTGCTCAATATGTTGATTTTAACGTCTGATCCTCTGATCAACAGCCTCCGGGAAGTACCGAAAAAAAAGTGTAATAAATTGTGCGCGGAGGTCTTAAAGCTCATCACAGCTCCCAGTATAGAGCCTAGACTCCAACTGCAACCAAGACCTCCACAAACTCAGGAAGACAATCTTCTATCGGATTCATCGGATTCTGAATCCGATGAGTCTGATATTGAGAATTAGTTTTAATGTAAATAGATACCTCTAGTCTTAGATTTATAATTTTTGTATTTAATATGTTGGTCTAAGGTTATATAATTAGCGTTGATTTTGAAGCGATTAAGATAATTTTATTCTTATTTTTTTTCCTATATTATAATCGTGTATACATGAAATAAAATATTTATACACAATTCCTATGCATTTTCTTAAAAAAAAAATATTATGGTACTATATAAATAACTCATTTATAGATACAGTTCCGAAACCATGAAAAAATATTTTTGTCCACCTGGCTTGTTCTACGCCGGACACTGTGCGATGTGCCGTATAACGAGTTAGACCTTGTGCATAGAACAAATCGATCACTATGGCAGATTTAAGCCGGGCTTTCGGTATGAAGTTGCACGCGTATGCGTGACCTTGTCAGCATGCCAACTCTGCAGTGTTGCCGTTTTAGCCACGTTGTGAGATCTTGGAGATTTTTAACGAGTTTGGAAACTTTTTTAACATTTAGCAACAATAAAAACTAGCGACTTTTTAAAATAACGAAATTAAATATTCAAGCAATATCTTAAAAATAAAAAAATTGCGATATCTAGCTAGATTTTTCATATACCTGGCGACTTTTTTTGCCTAAATGACAACACTGAGTAGTTCCCGACATCCGAGAGTGCAACTAACTTCAGTTTCATTTGCTTGAGTGGAAAAAGGTTTTGTTGTTAAAGTTTTTTGTGTGTTTTCTTAGATTTCCTCAGTGATACAATTGTTTTGGTGACTTACCTACAACAATGGAGGTACTTGTACCTTGTGAGGATTTAAAATGCGTTCAAGTTTTGATTGGCGAAGATAAGGTAAAATCTTTAAACTTTGCTCAGAAAAAACAGTTAATTTCTTCATTAAAACCGACGCCTAATCTGTGTATTTCTCAGACTAGTAAATCGCATAAACGAAAATTTAATAGATCAGTGTATAAAATAGTTGGATTGTTGGCTGTTCGCATACTAATAAGTTGTATTGCTGGTGCTGCATATTTTTTTCGAATGAAGATTCCGTTTGGAATACATCTGGTTATAATGATTTAAATAACATATCTGGCGCCATTAAAAGGCACGCAAATTCCCATAAACACCTGTGTGCAATGGTTTCTTTCGGTAATTTTGGTAAAAAACGAATTGTGACATCTATATCACGCCAGTTATCTGAGGAAATTTCAAAATATAACACGCGCGTTGAAAACAACCGTAGTGTTTTTCAAAGATTAGTCGATATTGTTTGTCATTTAGCACAACAGGAACTTCCTTTAAGAGGACATGATGAGTCCAAAACTTCATTAAATAAAGGCATTTTTTTAGAACTGGTCTCGTTAATTTCAAAATACGATGTCGTTTTAGAAAAACATTTGCAGCATCAGGAAAGTGACAAACCGGGGCCGAGTTATTTATCTAACAAAATTCAAAACGATATTATTCATTCCGTAGCCGATGTGATGCAAACTTGCATCAATTACGAAGTTAGACAAACAAAATTTGTTTCAATTATTATTGACGAAACCCCCGATGTTAGTCATAGAGAACAGCTGTGCTTGATTCTCAGATATTATTATAAAAATGAAATTCATGACCGTTTTTTGGGCTTTCTTAATGTGTCGGAAAGTCGCACAGCAGACTCACTCTCTAATATTACTTTAGAATTATTGAATAGACATGATTGCATCGCAAAATTAGTAGCGCAAAGCTATGACGGTGCTAGTGTAATGTCCGGTGTAAGAAATGGAGTGCAACAAAAAGTTAAAGATGTTTGTCCACAAGCAATTTACATTTGGTGTAATGCGCATATTTTGGCCTTAGTGCTGTCTAAATCATGCAATAGAATTCAGGAGGTTAGTTTATTTTTTTCAGCCCTTCAGGCTTTGTGTAATTTTTTTAGTAATAGTACAAAACGAGCTGCTTTTTACGATACTCATTGCAGCAAAAAATTGCCTAATGCTCCCGCAACTCGTTGGACATACATGTCGCGAGTTGTAAACACGGTTTTTGAACAAAAAAGTAAACTTATTGAGTTGTTTTCTGATCTGTGCGACAATCCACAGAACTGGGACGGGGATACGATTTTAGCTGCGGAGAATTTAAACACTTTGCGATCTTTTATTTTCAATTTTTTTCTTTTTATCTTTCATCGGATATTTGAAAAAACTGACTGCTTGTACAATATTCTACAAAAATCACAAGTTGATGTCGGTTATTGTATTAATAAAATAAAGGAATTTCAGGCATGGTTACGTGCTGAATTTCAATCCGAATTTGATCAAATGTATGAGAACACGTTGCAAAATAACTCGGCTCCTCGTTTGAGACGCAACGTACGCTGTGCAAAAACGGAATACAGACGACTTTTTTGTAGAAGTAATTGATAACATTAATACCGAAATTACTGACCGATATTCTGAAATTTATAAATTAAAGTTTTTCCAACTGCTCAACAACAAAAAAATTGACAATTATCACTCACATTTTCCTACAGAGGAATTAGATTCATTATTTGACATTTATGCAAACTATTTCGACAAACAAACATTAAAAAGCCAATTGATTTGCTTGTATTCTAGTCCTGATCTGAAAGATCGTAATGTTTTCGAATTAATTGATTTCATTCATGAGAATAACCTCGAAGATGCCTTTCCCGAGCTGTTAAAGTTAGCGTATCTTGTTGTAACTATTCCGGCTACAAGTTCTTCCGCGGAACGTGCTTTTTCGTCTCTTAAACGTATCCATACCTATCTGAGAAATACACAAGGTCAAGAGCGTCTTTCCGAATTATCAATGATAGCTATTGAAAAACATTTGTTGGTAAAATTAAAACGATCACCAACATTTTACTCTGATGTAATTAAATCACTTCTTAAGAAAGATAGACGATTCCAACTAGAATATAAATAATTTATTTAAATTCCTTATTACATTCTATCTAGCTATTTTTAACTTTCGTTTTGTAACTTTTTGTTTTGTTTTTTTTTTGTCTGTAACCTGGGTCCTGTTACGAAGGAAGCAACTACTTACCATAACTTTGTTCCCTCAAGCAATGAAGCATACCAAACGGCTTTTTTCAAAGCCACCGGAGGTATGCAATTGCTGATATGTTCATTATATTCAATCTAGCACTAGCATGCCTTCAGTGTGCTTTGGTTACCTCATTCACCGCACGACAAGCAAGAGTGAAATTGAAGAAAGAAGAGGAAAGAAGAAGATGGATGGATGAATTCACTTTTAATTTATTGTACCTAACCAGTAGTTTATGAGAAAATTGCGATGATACATACGTAGGTACCTACATACTCAGTCGAAAACTGAACTTTCTTTTTTTGAAATCGGTTAAAATTTTATTGGGCTTGCGTTATTTTGAAACTCTAGGCACGCCACTGCATAAAGGCAAACATTAGGTAGGAAGTAAGAGTATCAGACCGTTGAGCGGAATACGTACGTTGTAGACGAATAGGTACCTTTTGAAGAATAATATAATTATAGCGAATATAAGGAAAGCAACATCAAAGACGGGTTATTAATCGATTTACTCTGACTATTTCATCACTATATACAGGGTGTAAAAACACATCACAAAGCCTTCAACTACGCATACTGTACATCTAACTAAGTAGCGCAAAAAATATTGTTGGGAACCGATTTTTATTTTTAGGTATACAAAAATTGCTATTTTTTATTGCGCGCGATGTAACGCAAACCTAGGCAACGCACTCAATGCTGTTGTGTGAGTGAAGCCCCGCCCCTTCGCTCTAGTTTAGTTATTTGATATTCATTGTGTTTTTGTAACTTCAAATGCGTAATTTGTTAAGAAAAATCAAAAATTCAGGTAATGTTTGTTTGGAAAATAGTTTTGGAATAACGCTTGGAATTCGTTATCTTAAAAAAGTAAAAAAAAATGCGACTTTGACCTTCAATATCTCCAGAACCAGTGGATTCCCAGGTATGTTCTGGTGGAAAAAAATGATCCAAATAATGGGTAAAATATGTGGCTTTCGGCTTCGAAAGTGTCTTTTTACACCCAATATTATAGTTTTTTCCTTAAAAACAAAAAAATGGGATTAGCTATTTAGCTGGCATTAAAGAATACGTCATCCCATCAATATTTAATTTTTCATTAATTTTATTTCATCTACTATTATAAAAATGTAATTGTTTTTTTCAGAGGGATTTCCAACGACTGACAAGATGCTATCAAAATTTTGACAACGATGTTTGAATAGATAATCTGTTTGAGTATTTCAAAATTTAAGAATAAAAAAACCGGCCAAGTGCGTGTCAGACCACGCACAATGAAGGGTTACGTAGTTGGGAAATGTTAGGATGAATTTGTCCTAAAAACAAACTTAACATTGTAGTTGAAAAACATGTTATCCCATACATCGATATACGTCACGGTCAATTCTCCAACTGCAAAATTAAATTGGTCGACTATTACTCGTTAACTTGTAAAGCCTACTCAACTGTGATAGTTTTCATTTTAATTTTATTATTATGTACTACTGCCATGATTTTCTTCACATCTCCATAAACAACAATTTAGCTGGCAGAGGGGGCACTTGATTCTAACAAAAATTTGCGCTATAAAGCATAATATTACTCAAACGGATCCTTCAATCGAAAAATAGTGTTAACAGACCCGCAATATTTAAATGGCCTATCCAACGATACCCCACACCACGGAATAGAAAAAAAAAAATATCATCCCTACATTATGTGCAAGGGAGGTAGGTACCCTAACAAAAAATATTTTTCAAGATTTTATTTAAGCACTTGGTTTGGCGTGATTACATATGCTAAATTACAGTTTTCTAGTACTAAGCATCTCTGAGCTATAGTGGGGACAGACAGACGGACATGGCGAAACGAACCCTAAAAAGAGTTGACCGTTTTGCGCGCAAAAAGTATTTAACAGCAGGGGTAATAAATACTGCACTATGTAATGACGTCATGGAAATCAGTGCGGAAGTATTAGGCGTCGGTAACACGGACTATAGCTTAGTTTCTGGTTAATTAGGCTTTGGAAAAATTTGGTGATTCTTTTCATCCATCTGCATAATAAGCCTATAATGTTCCCACTGCTGGAACAGAGGTCTTCTCTCTGTGAGAGGGAGTGGGCCGTCCACCACGCAGACCCAGTGCGGGTTGGTAGATGTCACATATCTTCGAATTTTTTGGTTCTGGGACATGCCGGTTTCCTTGCGATATTTTCCTTCACCGTTTTGAGAGCAAAGGTGACGAAATAATTTACACAAAGTAAAGCGCCTGTATGGGTTCGAACCTACGACCGAGACACAACTCGTAAGCCGCGGTCGTTATCACTAGGCCACCACTGCTCCTACCACAAACAAACCGTACCACAAACTTTACCACATAGGTATCCGTAACAAACACTAGGACAATTTCATCCGTCTATTTAAAACAAATGGATTTACTTAATCATTATACCCAATCACATCATCAAATTCTTCAAACAAACGGTTTAGTAACTCCCCGTTGAAACTGTTTGAAAACTCAGCAAAAACTTGAAAGACATTATCAAGCCAATTGGAAGTTCGAGCGACCTGTTAATGAAGGAGATGTAGGTTACCTGTATAATGACGTCACCGAAATCAGCGCTATTAGGCGCCGGTTGCTATGGGCTATAGGTTAGTTCCTGGAATTGTGGTATAACGATATTCGGATGTTTTAATTTGTGAGTTGATAGCGGGAATGGGGGACAAATAGTTTGTGTATGTTCTGGAATATTTGTATGATAGACTCTACTTTCTGTTAGTCCGCTTAGTTCTTCTTAACTAACTAAGTGATTAGTTTAGAAGAACTTTAGATGACGCGAAGTTTTGAAGACATGCGACTTTGTTTAACCTATTGACCGCCACGTCAAAAAAGCAAAGAAGTGCCCTCGGCGCCAAGCTACGAATTATTCCTTAAAATCTGTCATGTAGTGGTGACCGTGGCGTGTTGGGCACATTTTGCTCTGTCATCTATACCTACATGACTGTGGCGGTCAAAAGGTTAATAATAATTATGGATACAGATATAATTATGTATTTCGCCAGCTATGTTTAAGTTAAATCAAAAGTAATTCTTAATGGAAAAACCAATAAAACTTGCCTGACTTAAACTGAACTCAGCCCGGATCCCATGCTCAGCAGTAGCGCTTGCAGCCACTGGAACCACAAGCCTTTCCGTTGTTGGACTTAAAAATAATTAGTTTTTAAATCTCGTCTGAAGAATTGCATAAGCAATAATAAGTAATGATTAGCTAATATAATATAAAATAATTAGTAAAGTAATAAATAATTTCAAAAATATAGTATATTTAATATAGTAAATAATAATTTGAATTTGAATAAGCAAATGCCCAATTAAGGTGAGTCGCGATGTAGAACGCGAAATACAAAATTTATTACATATTTTTTTTTTTGAAATTGTAGCGTTTGTTACTTTGCATGTTGATGAAAAATCAATATGATAAAAACGTAGGAAATGCATTTCGAGGGTTACCTTGATGGATCTCCTTTAACACACGATACCTACTACGATAACAGTATCTAAATAACAAAGCAAACTGCTGAACTTTATCAAAGCCAGTCGTACCACTTTTCCAGCCCAAAAACTACGCTATGGTTATCCGATATCCGGTTCCTCTGTGAAAATACAAAATTTCCATGCCACAGCAATTGGTTAGACTTAGATAGCGTAGTTTTTTTAGTTTTTTTACCCTACATTTTTAGTAGCGAAAATTCCGATGGAAACTTTTGTAGAATGTCGTAGGGAAAAATATTTAAATAACATTTAGAATTTTGTTCTGCTATGAAATTATGCATGTAATTATGATCACTATGGACACTCATAAAAATATATTAAAAATAATAATTTCGTGTCTGTTTTTTTTACCTAATTTTTTAGTAGCGAAAATTCCGATGGAACCTTTTGCGGGAGGGATTTCGTAAGGAAAAAATATTTTGATAGCATTTACAATTTTGTTCTGCTATGAAATTATGCACAAAAATATGATCATTATCATCATTATGGACATTCATAAAATATATTAAAGAAAATAATTTTCTGAAGAGCAGAAAATTATTTCCTACTCACAGTGTTTCAAAACATCTTGCTTGTTATATCACAGTTTTTCTTCCATGTTATATCAAATAAAAAAAAATCTCGTATCTATATCTACCATTTACACTTATTCATCGCCTTTTATACAAGGAATTTCATTTAACTCCAAAGAATATCCACACTACATTTTATTTTCTAGGCTGCTCTGTTCCTCTCCTGGATAAAAGCCACTCCATCCACCTTTCGCGAGCACGGGCGTCCTCCTTCCAGTTTGGAGGGAACCTAATTTCCAGGGTGTTTTTTATAGGCGGAGAACTTTAAATTGACATATTTAACACAGATTTTTTTCTTAATATCTATGAAGCTGGCTTTATTTCACTGATAATTTTATTATATTAATTAATGTTAAAATATGATTTTGGGCATGTGGCCACCGCAGCTGGCGCGTACATAATCAGCCTATAATGTTCCCATTGCTGGGACACAGGCCTCCACTCTGTGAGAGGGAGTGGGCCGTAATCCACCGCGTGGACCCAGTGCGGGTTGGTAGATGTCACATTGGTAGAGGTCACATGTCTTCGAATTTTTGGTTCTATAGTTTGGTCGGTGAGCAGTGGTCTTTGTGAAATAATTTACACAAAGTAAAGCGCCTGTCTGGTTCGAACCTGCGGCATACAATTCGTAAGTTACTGGGCCACCTCTGTTCCTTACCACTGGGCCACCACTGCTCAGCGCGCACATGGCGTAATCTGAATTCAAATTTTCAGACACTTCGCAGTAAATCAGGCTGTATTCTGGCAATAAGTTAAATGTTGGCATCTAAGTGCTCAATTGTTTCTGGGTTATCAGCGTAGAGATGCAACTGTACATATCCCTAGAGAAAATTATGTAATGGTGTCAAATCACACGAACGACGTGACCAGATTTCGAGAAATTAGTTGTTTGTTAAATGTTTCTTTCAGTAAATTAGGCCTTCACGTCAGCCGCATTGGTTCACACACAAAAATGTTCTCCAGTCGATCGGGTTCTAAAAAAATAGCCGATATAAAACTGTTAACAACTGCACCTTTTTAAACCAACACATCCACAAGTGTAGACGCGCTGAGCTAATTCCCAAATTGCCATGACATGATATACGGCTGCCCAAAGTTTCAAACTTGGGTCTTTGTTTTGGACATCCGGGCTCAAACTCCATCCATTAGCTGTAATTGGACGAAACCCTTTATAATGACTTTTAGAAAAAAATTGAAGTGAGTTCACCGAAGTTTGTACTTTTTGGGAGCAAGCCTCGGTAATATTATGCCGTCATCATCAGTTCCGCTATGTTCGAGTCAGCTTCCGTCATAAAAGTGGAGTTTATTTTTTGGAAATTAATTTTTAACCGGCGCTAATGAGTGAGTTGGTGTAAGTTTCTAATACAAAATTGATGATTCATCAGTCATGTTTTGTCATGCGAAGATCTTTACAGGCCTAAAATCGAAATGAATGGTGTGCAAATGGAGAGGCCATGTCCAGCAGTCTACTGCTGTAGGGTAATAATGACAATGGTTATGTTTTTTAGCGCTTGTGATTTCTCTACAGTGGCCAGGCATTTGCACGCCCATGAAAACTTTCATAAACAGGTAAGCATCAAACTATCGATGTGATACTATATTCTTTGTAATGCGTATAGATTATTGACAATCAAAAGTACAATCAACCGCTCATCAGAATGTGTCACTTGAACTACGAAAATCACCCTAACTGCTATGACATGAAGATCCCGTTGATTTTACCGCGATGGTCTAATAGAGAAAAAATAACTACTTATCTACATTGTATGTAGCATCATAGCATAGTGTGGTATAAAATGCGGATCTAATCTAACTAGCCTGTATTGTTCCACACGATTCTGCCTTTTGCTAGTGCCGGTACTGACCGGATGAGCTTGACTCCTACCGCAAGGAACTGCCCTTCGGTAGGAGTCAAGCTCGTCGCGCCATCTTCAGCTTGTCCTTCCGCTTGCTGATCTAAATAAAATGTTTAATTCTATCACTGATAGACAACGTATAGTCAAATCTGCTAGGTTTAGAAGCATAAAGCGCTGGGGTTTTCAATATAACTAAGGTGAGCATAGAATTTGATCCCCTGAAGGGGAAATATAGGGGATGAGCCTTTGTATGAAAATTCGTAATTTTTGCCCATGGGCCATCCTTGCCATGTCTTGTACCAAAACAATCCACCATATGACCGCAAAACCCAGCCAGATCGATTCCAAATCAAACCATTTATTCAAGGCCCATCGGTAATTTGACTGCGTAAAGCCGAACGATTTCAGGCACGTAACCGATCCTGTCCAGTTTATTGCTGTTTATATCGTAACTTTGTATGCTTATTACTGTAAACACCACTTTATCGTGTTTGGGAGTTATGGCTATAAAGATAGGATCGGAGTAAAAGTTCATGTTTTGTTAGAGGTGACGTTGAAGACCCCTTGGATATTTGAAGGGCTATTGGAATCTGAGGAGTTAGGATGAAGCTTGAAGAGTCCAGAATTTGATCTGGGGAAGAAATAAGAAACCTACTGTAATGTGATATAAAAATAGAAAAATGTCGTATTAATAACAGTGGCATGCATCCAGAACTTTTGGGAAAGTTACAGTTTTTAAAGTAAATACAGATTTTTATATAAACCTACTACAGACACCAGTCTCTCACAAAGTTAGCGCTGTGTTCATGTACTACTTACTACATTGTGATGGAAAGGGTTTACGTGGGGGTACAAATAAGACCACATAACCTTGTCAACATAAAATATAATATATATTCAATTTAATAAAATAAAAAAATGGGGTAGGTAAATCTATGGTCACAAGATTATTTTGTTTGTTGGTATAGTGGTGTGCTAGCTGACATATGGCTAATAATTTAATGTTTTGTGATGCGCGTAGTGTAAATTATTTTGCATACTATTGTAAAAAATACTTTTTTTTCTAATTAAACAGACAGCTGTGCTGCTGGGGAGTTTGTTGCGCCACTACTTCATCCTAGCAAAAGCACTAGGAAGTGGTGAAGGGTGGGCGTTTTGGGGGACTGTCTTATGTAATTTTGAAGTTCGAAAAGTGCAGATTCTCAGCCTAATTTGAATAAATGACTTTTGATTCCCTTAATTCCCTTGGGAGCAGCACAGTACTCTCCTGGCTCAGCCTGGTGCGACGATGACCCCAGCGGGTGTACCACGCCAGACGCCAGGGATGGTGACGGTCGGCGGTTGGTCGCGCCTGACCCGTAGATGACTCGACGCCGGTCTGGTATGCCGGCAATAGTGGCCCGTAAAACAAAGTACGGATGCCACCGATTATGATGGAGATTTTAGCCGGAGCTCTAGAGATGGTAACCGGAACTTTGGACTCCACTAGCCGGAATTTTGGATTTATTTTAGAAGTATGTATGTATATAAATGTATATTAGTAAACTCCCATATTATTTGTTTTGTTAATGGTTTCGATTTTATGTATTCTGTTTTCTCTTCTACTCTTACACACGGTCTACATCTCTTAATCTACTTTTATCTATCGCAGGTATGCTGAAAGAGATTTCTTTAGAAATAAGCATCACTTTTGTACGTATTTTTCTGTTCTGTTCTTCTCTTATGTTTATATACAAGGTGTTGTTTTGGATCTGCAAAACATTATAGGAGGTAATTAAGTTAGTGATTCTCGACCCGAATCAACAATAAAATGGGCAGGTATTTTTTTTTCATTTTGTTTTTATTTACGGGAATCGGTAAGTGTGAACTCCCGTTTTTAAAACGCGGCCAGTCTGTACGTGTCCTTAAACTGCGCTTTCACACACACGCAAACAAACGCAACCGAAATTTCTTTCATAGATCTTAGATAAGGTTATTAAGAGAGTTATTCTGAAAAACAATAAAATTTAAAAATCTAAAATAAAAAGTATTATTGATTGACTTGGTATCGTATTATTATATGATTATTTACAAGTTTCATAACAACCTCCTGAAATGTTTTGCAGAATCAAAACTGCATCTTGTATGTGTGTACATAAATGGTTAAATAAATAAATAAATAAACTTTGGACCCTGGAACATAACGTCCAGCGTGTCACAAACTGACCAATAGTCATCTCCGCTGATTGTGACACCAAAGTATAAGAAAAGCGAGATGTAGGTACTAGTGCGCTGTTTACATGAATGCAATGGAAGTGAGATTTACATGGATGCAAGGGAATGGAATATTTCCACTGTTCCTGTCATATTAAAATCTTTTTAAATGAAAACTCCTTGGTTTTAAAAATCGAATACCATTTATTTATTTAAAAAAAGATTCTCGGTCTTGTCACAAGGTTTTGTCAAACTTGTTTGGTCGTTGAGAAATTGGAATTGACTCGAGAAAATTCAAGAGCGATGATTTATTATGACTTTCGAAGTGGTTTAACACAAAAACAGTGTGTTGACCGGATGATTTCTGCATTTGGTGATGAAGCCCCATCCAAAACCACAATTTATCGCTGGTTTGCTGAATTTCAACGTGGACGTGTCAAGCTCAGTGATGATCCCCGTCAAGGTCGTCCAAAAACTGCAGTCACCCAAGAAAACGTTGATGCTGTGCGTAAGCTGATTGAGGAAGATCGACATGTGACATACCGCGAAATTCAGGCAACTTTATGGCATGAGTCAAATACAAATAATCTTGCATGAACAATTAGGTGTAAAAAAGTTGTTTTCCCGATGGATACCGCATTCGCTCTGAGAGCAAAAAGCGGCTCGCGTTACTTGGTGCGTCAGAACTCTCGAAAGATTCCACGCAGGATCCTCAAATGCTGTATACAACATCGTATCAGGTGACGAATCCTGGATATACGCGTACGAACCCGAAACAAAAAACCAGACACGAGTTTGGGTGTTCGAAAATGAGTTAAAGCCAACAAAAATTGTTCGTTCACGGAGTGTTGTAAAAAAAATGGTGGCCACGTTTGTCTCCAAAACCGGCCATCTTACGACCATTCCTCTTGAGGGACAAAGAACGGTTAATGCAGAATGGTATGCTAGCATTTGTTTGCCACAGGTCGTTTCTGAACTCCGTAAAGAGAACTGCAACCGCCGCATCATCCTCCATCACGACAATGTTTGACGAGTTCTCACACCGCGTACAGAACAAAAGAGGTTTTAGAGCAAGAAAACATAGAATTATTAGACCATCCGCCGTACAGCCCCGACCTAAGCCCTAATGATTTCTATACTTTCCCTAAAATAAAGAATAAATTGCGTGGACAGAGATTTTCATCACCTGAAGAAGCTGTGGACGCCTACAAAACGGCCATTTTGGAGACCCCAACTTCCGAATAGAATGGTTGCTTCAATGATTGGTTCCATCGTATGGAAAAATGTGTCAAATTTCGCGGGGAATACTTCGAAAAGAAATAAATACATTTTTAAATAGTAATGTTGTGTCACTTCCTTGATTCCCGAAATTTTCAGTGCCGCCCTCGTACGTACATAAATGCGCAGAGCTAATGGCAAATAGGTTGCATCGGAGAAATAATTACGCAGAAGGCATAATAACTTTACACAATAGCAGATTACGAGCAAATAGGCACACGCTCTAAGTTGACCTAGATAGGTAGGTACACACAATATAAAACATAATTAGCTGTTCAACACTTACCCAGTATAGGGTTACGAAAACACAGAATTTAAAAGGCTTGATTAATAGGAGTAAAAACAAACTGTTGCCTGCTTTAGGCTTTAAAAAATGATGAAGACCACGTATGTAGGGTCACAAGTGATTCGAGGATCAAGTGAACGTGAGTCTTCACCCGTAGCAGGAATTCGAATGTGTTCGAAAATTCGGTGTCGCGAAGGTTAAGTGAAAATTATGTCACACGTTCGGATACGCCGACCGCGAGCATCACTAGCACGGACAGCTAACTAATTATGTTTAGTAACCTAGGACGTCCCTAATTTTATTACGTCTGTGGTTGACCTGACATTTTATTGTTGTCAATAAGATAATTAAAGAAAGTAACGATACAACGTTACAAACCGCTTAGGTTAAATAAATGTATATTACTAGCTGCGCCCCGCGGTTTCACCCGCGTAAGTCTAGATTCCGTGGGAATATCGGGATGAAATATACTTTTCGGTCTATTCTCATACCTACCAAATATACATTTCAAAAATAAAATATATATTAGGAGATGATAATAAAAACATGATTTTTCGAAGAATCTAGAATAAATAATCTAATTACATATACCCTATTGATGTAGTAAATTAAAAATTAATAAGCTCTTTTCAACATCCATTCAAAACGTATACAGAACTACTAAATTTTATTAAAGAGAATTAGACGAGAAAATTAAGGCCACAGGAGGGATCAAAATTTGTTCTGTCTATATCAATTTTGTTCTAGTTATTACTTGATCAATCACTATTTACTATTCATCCTTGGCTTTACGAAATAGCTCTAATTTGTACAGCCTTTGTATAACAATTTTATTTCTATAGTTAATACAATTATAACGAAAATGACTACCTCGCCTTTTCTGTCAAATGAAATTCTAGGTTTTCACTTTGACGCCCACATAAATTTTAATACCTGAAGAGAATGAATCCGTTTTGAATTCATATTTGGCGAAATACTGGTTGTTACAATACATTTTGTGTTTAATTAAATTGTAGGAAATGAGATGGGGCACCGGGCAAAAGGACGTAGTTATGCGGAAGGTCCGCATAACTACGTCCTTTTGCCCGGTGATGTCCTTTAAAGGTGCTTAGTACTCGCTACCGGCGCGCGAGTGTAAATGAAAATATTATATAATCATTTATCATTTACACTCGCACGCCGGTGGCGAGTTTTATTTCTGTAAGTAAGTGGGTAGTATGAACATTATCTGCAAGGTGTCGTTTTGCATCCTCGTCAAATTTCAGGAGGCTGCTATGAAAGACATATATAATCAAATAAAATTACGACACCTGCTCAATAATTAATACATACTTGTTTTTTTAGTTATTTAAGTTTGATACTATTTTAGAATACACCACTTTCATAGAACAGAATCACCCCGTTGCGTATGCGGTAGTGTGTGTGTAAAAGGGCAGTTACAGTGCGGGCCGCGTTTTAACATGCGTGTCCCACACATGCCGATTTCAGAAAATTAAAAAAAAAAACAGTACCTACTTATTGTATTATTGATTCGTGACAAGAATCATTAGCATAGTTACCTCCTTGAATTTGACGAGGATGCAAAACGACACCTTGTATAATATTGTATCCATGATTTTATCAATTATTCATATTTTCGTTCGTAAAAATACATATTTCCTATGAAACCAGGAAGTTTGAAAGTGGCACCGGTGACTGAAAAGTTGTGCGGAAATCGGTTGTCATAGTATGGGCATGTGATGCGGAGGAATGAGAAAAATGTCGTGAGAAAAGTCTGAGTATGAATGTCGATGGCTATAAGAGTAGAGGAAGACCAAAGAAATAGAAATAGAAAAAAAAGTAGAAATAAATAATAATAAAACATAGAAATAGAAAAATAAGTATGGATAAGGGCAGGAGAATGATGATGATAATGAAACCCAATGGCGCGGCGAACTGGCGGTGTGGGACGGGCATTTATATAGCCAAGGTCAACGGTGAATACCCGACCCTTAAATATAATAATTATGATCACCTTATAGAAAAACAGGTTTGAACAAACACTTTTATAAGTCAGTCATATTTTAATAAAAACAAGATGAGGTAAAGAAGGTCGGTGTAGCGAGTAGTCCTACCGATTTTTTTATTGGAATAGTCGTTTAGCGTATTTATTAACTTTGCTGACTTTATTCATATCTATGTGTGATAAACAGAGATCGGATATTTGGATGCATATTTACCTAAAGTTAAATTTTAGCTGTGAAAGTATGAAAGCGGCTTCTTAAAATATTTTTATTTGTAAAAAAAAAACACGGGATGCCAGGAACACCGGGAATGCATAGCTAGTCGGGTGTATAATAAAGAAGCGACTTGTAAAATATGTATATGTAGGGTGTCAGAGGAGGGGTGGTGTGTGTTAGGTAAAACAAAAAAAAAACCCGAACGCATGGCAAGCACAGCGACGAATTTAATTATTTTAATTAAATAAACTAAGAGAACTATTTGTCGGGGTAGCTACTTGCGCATAAGCAGGTATAATTTTTCGTCCCACTGACAAACTCGCAAAATGCCTGTCGTCGTTTTCTATTAATATAATGGTGCTAACATATACTGTTTTTATTCGCTATGTGGAGAGGACAGGAATTTAACTGAATTTCACTAAGCACAATATTTTTTAACTATTTGTTTCAATAGGTACCTACATTAATTATTCTAAATAAGTATATGTAGTCCGTTATCTTATATTAACTTTGTTTGCTATGGCAGTTTGGTATTTACCTACCTACTTTACAATATTAGGTAGGTAGATATTATGCATCCGCTTATATAGTCAGGAAAAACACAAAATTTGTCGATTCCGGAATCGCGGGTTTTTTTTTTTTTACTATATTGCATTCCATATAAGCCAACATTTGAAAGTAAGTTATATGTAGATTATAATACTAATCTGATTCAATAGTCAGAAACCTTGTTGATCCCGGAACCGCGGGATTTTTTCGATACAAAATCGCATTCCACATTCGCCAACATCTCAACTTTAGGTAAATATGCATCCGAATATCCAATCTCTAGTGATAAAGAAAGCAAGAAAGAAAAAGTATTTATTAGGACTCGCACAGGAAGATCACAAACGACCATCACCATCATCATTCATCATTCTCCTGCCCTTATCCCAATTTATTTGGGGTCGGCGCAACATGTCGCTTTCTTCCATACTTCTCTATTAGTAGTCATCTCGGTAGTCACCCCCTTTCTAGCCATATCATCTTTCACACAGTCCATCCATCGTTTCTTTGGTCTTCCTCTACTCTTATAGCCATCGACATTCATACTCAAGACTTTCCTCACGACCATCACCATCGATATTAATTGTGCTTCCCGTATTTTAAACCAAAATGCAATTCCCGAATTCCGTATTTTAAACCAAAAGCAATGTCGTACTTTTAGTAAAAAAACGAGCGAGCTTACAGTATTCGCATATGATGTGTAACATCTGAAATCTCACCTTGGTAATAAACAACTGAGGAGCAACAGAAATTAGCCTCAAAATTTAAAAAGCTAAATACTAAAATATTTATTCGAATAATGATTCATTACTAGTGGTCGCTCTTGTGGCCAAGTAATAACAGCCGCACGGGTCGATCCATCAGGTTAAGCTACGCCTGCCGCGGTTTGTCCATGGTTGGGTGACCATCTTTACATACCAGGACCCCGTGCCTCGGAAAGCACGTTAAGCCGTTGGTCCCGGCTGTTATTTGTAGATCTTTGACAGTTGTTACGGGTCGTCAGAAGCCCGAAAGTCTGACAAACAGTCTTACCAAGGGGTGTCGTGTTACCCAGTAAATGGGTTGTAGAGGTCAGATAGGCAGTCGCTCCATGTAAAATGCTGATATTCAGCTGCATCCGGTTAGATAGTTGGGAAAAGGCTAGGCAGATGACTAGTGGTCGCCCACTGGTCAAATGGACCCGCTCTACTTACAATCTATATAGTACGTACTAATTGCATGAGTACATTAATTCCATGCTATTATAAAGTACTTACTTATTCCATGCTCAAGTTGTTACTTCCTGTTACACACATCCGTCTCATTTCACGAAATCACTCCCACAGAAAGCGGGAGGAGTGATGTTACACATCAAAAATCGTTCCAAATTACCTTACGTTTACTTCGTGCGTTCGTGCTAAGCCTACTGATGTATAAACGTGGACGAAAAGCGTAATGTGTTAGAATAATTGAACAATTTCACCATATTTTTTTGTTTATGGTTCTCAAATAAACTCAAACTATTTCAATTAAACCATTTACATGCACTTTTGAATTGTCAAGGAGTCGGTCAGTTAGAAATATGATGCTAGTTGCCCATTCCAAAGCGTAGTAGGTACCTATGGAGAAGAACGGGCAAGAAACTCCAGATATAAAGATTAGTATAAAATAATGTAGTATTATAACTAAATGTGAGGACGATGTAAAAACAAAAAACGCGTCCATAGTAGCAAAATAAACAAAAAAAAAAAAACAATTTCAAAATAAAATAATTACAATAATAAATAAGCCGAGGAAGCTAAGAGGTGACCAAATAGAGTATAAAACCCCTGCCAAAGACATATGAATAGCCCTGGGCAAATCCCCTTATCGAGTTTTTCGCAAACATCTCAAAAATTAGACGTCTAGAACGTCTAGTTTTTCGAACGTCAAAAATTGCATTTTGTGTGAATACTAATTTGCGTCTCTCTAGTATTAGCAGGTGCTGTAGTTTCTTCTAGACTTTTCTTTCTGTTTGGCAGCTTAGTTCATCTTAACCAAGCGAGTTTAGAAGAACTTTAGACGACGCGAAGTTTTGATGACACGAAAAGCCACTTTGTTTAATACTATTTATCTATACAGATATTATTTCGCTATGTTTAAGTAGATTAGAGCTGTGGTGGCCCATTGGTAACAGCCGCGACTTACCAGTTGTAGATCGAAGGTTCGAACCTAGACAGGCGCTTTACTTTGTGTAAATTATTTCATCACCACTGCTCTCAAAAACGGTGAAAAAAACATCATGAGGAAACCGGCATGTCCTAGAACCAAAAATTCGAAGATTTGTGACATCTATCAACCCGCACTGGGCCCGCGTGATGGATTACGGCCCACTCCCTTTCATAGAAAGGAGGCCTGTGTCCCAGCAATGGGAACATTATAGGTTGATTATGTTCTGTAGTTTCTGCGACACGCACCCGCCTTTTTCTAAAAGGTGTGAGTTTAAGACGAAAACGCCTATTGTACGCTAGTTAATACAACATGTATCAGTAAGGTGTGGTAATTTATTTTAAGGGTGTGGTACATATCACCAAACTGAACAACTCCTTCCATGAGAACGACATTGTAATCGCGAAAAAAATAATCAAGTGTCCTGTGGCGGCATCTACATCGCCATATGTGAACTACGCAACACACTGACGTCACGTAAAATCCTGCATCGCGCAAGCAGGGTTTACCGTGCACATATACAACATCCCGACATCAACCGTCGGGCAGTTGCCCACCAGACACGACACCCGTCTGGTCGGAGGATCTTCCCTTTTCTATGGAGGATGAGTGAACTTTGCACCCTTTTCCTCATGCCTCCATAGTCCCATACAAATCTTTAATACCTACTCGACTCAAATGTCCCATACATTTACGGCTGATTATTTTTTCGGGATTACGATGTTGGTCCCATGGAGAAAGTTGTACAGTTTCATGTTCTGTAGGTACAACACCACACCTTTCTGATACAAGCTGAATATGTTTGTCATTTTTAGGGTTCCGTAGTCAACAAGGAACCCTTACAGTTTCACTATGTCCGTCTGTCTGACTGTCCTTCGCTTAGCTCAGAGACTCTTAGTACTAGAAAGCTTTTGTTTGGCATAATATTAATCACGTCGAAAAAGTGCTAAAATAAAATCTCGAGAAAAAAAGTTGTAGGGTAAAGTGGGAATTTTTTTTTCTCGTCTATCCCATGGTGTGGGGTATTATACAGGTCGTTAAAAATATTTCGGGTCTGTGAAAACCATTTATGTATTCAAGGATCCGTTTGCGTAATATTAAGCTTTAAAGTGCAAATTTTTGATAGAGTGAAGTGTCTCCTCTGCCAAGTAAATGGTTGTTTTTGGATAAGTGCAGAAATTCACGATCGTTAAAAGGAAAACTATCACAGCTAAATACGCTTTACCAGTTAACGAGTAAAAGTCGACCAACTTACATTTGCAGATACAATGTACGGGAGGACATGTTTTTGAACTATACAATGTTAAGTTTGTTCTTGGGATAAATAAAATTCATCCCAACCATTGTGCGTGGTCCGATACGCACTTGATCAGTTTTGTATAATGGTGTGTACAATAAAGTATCTAATCAACAAAAGGCTTATAAAATACTCAAGAAACTCTCAAACCAGTTCTATTCAAAATCAATCTTTTAGTAGGCACCTCAAGGAAACTTTCATCATCCTTCCCCACAACGACAATGGCGTCATTAGCTTTGACAACCACGTCATTCCGGTGTGAACATAACTTACGCAGACCGGATAAGCCCGGAACTGCAAAGTCGTAAACCCAATTTGACAAGTTCGCCAATCTTGTCCGAACTTGTTCGGAGCTTCCTTTAGGCAGGAAAAGCTGCACTAAAAGATGGGCAGAGGATATGCGACGTTTTAAAATTGAATAGGGAAAATCGTTTTTTTACATAGTCAAATTAACTAAATTAAATTAAAACTAAGTTAAACCTAAAAACGGCTCTCGAGGCATTGTACCGAGGATGCTGGCGGCATTTCCTCGCTGAATTGCAATGCTGATGCGTTGGGCGAGAAAGCCGCCAGCTTTTCGGTCACCAGTTACATCAACTAGACTTTTCGCGATTTCCGTAAATAACTTATGCGCACTGGGCCCCCACGGACCGAGGCTCTCGAGGCCAAAGGGCACAAAGTTGTAGTCTCTGCCAAGGCCTCTATATTTAATAATTTTCAGATTTTCGGCATTTTCTGCTGCTGCACTCGTTTTAGAAGTAGTCCGTTGGAGGTGGGACTAGGTAATAGGCTAGGCAGATTGATTTTGAATTTATACCTACTAAGGTATAAAGTCAAAATCAATCTGCCTAGCCTTTTCCCAACTATGTTGGGGTCGTCTTCCAGTCTAACCGGATGCTGCTGAATACCAGTGTTTTATATGGAGCGACTGCCGATCTGACCTCCACAACCCCTACTGGGTTGGTGGTAGGTAACACGATATACTCCTTGATACTGTTTGTCAGATTTTTGGGCTTCTAAACACCCGAAACGACAGTTAAAGATCTAAGAATGACAGCCGAGACCAACGGCCTACGATCGACCCGTGCGGCTGTTATCAATTAGCCAGGAGCCCCTTTTTTTTTTTTGGATGTGAAATCATCAAATAACTTCTCCCGCTCTGGGCGGAGCGGGAGGGTGTGGCAGACTTTTACTGACTAAAACCCACCCGTATTCCTTCCTGTTGCCTGTGTTGCCAGGGGCCTCGATGACAGCCAGGAGCCCCTGAGGTATAAAGTCAAAGTCGAATCATTTCTTTCGAATAGGCACATACAAATAACCCTATAAACTGAAAATAAAAGTATTCTATCATATAATAAAAAGCACTTTTGAACATTAACATTTACAAGATAAATTAATGGCATTTTTTTTTAAACAAGTTTTTATTTAAGTGCCCTAAAAAAAAGAAACTAAGTTAAATCAAATCAATCAATTTATTACATGTATTACTCGTACACAATTTATTAAATGATTTATAAGCTTTTCGCGAGATTTGCATATTTTATAGGACACATTTTCTTTCATAGAATTACTTATAATAAGTATGTCAAGCAAGACTATTTAGTACACAGGTAATTCTCGCGACAAGATTTTATGTCAATATACTCGTATGATTGCAATAAAATAAATAAAAGCTTGTAAAAATAGAATTGATTCTAGTAGCCTCTTCCAAAAGGTTGTTTCGTATAGAGAAGAATGGCCACTCTGGAAACACTCAATGGAAACTCCACAGTTACGCTTTTAAAATTTTGTACAATATTTTGTATACATTAATTATTTATTTAGGTACGTATATGTTAAGACGATGTAACTAGAATTAAATTACTATACCCCAATAGGTAAAAACAATTAAAAATGAAGCAATGATAGATAGATTAATTATGTGATAGTTTGTTAAAGGGTTCTTAGGGAATGAGCTACCACCGAGTACAGTTTCGAGACAGTGTCAATACTTCATGAGACTTCGTGTAATTAAAGGCATTATTCAGCTGCTGCTGTCATAAACATTGAAGGGACCACAGAATGAAAGCAATCCGACTTGTTCGTGATTGGTAATTATTTTTTATTGTAATTGGCTGTAACACAAAAAAAATATTTTGTATCGTGTGAGTACATTGACGACCTTTAATTGCTATTTTTCAGTACAATGTGAATATATATTTTGATATTCTGAAATATTATAAATTACTTGCAGTGATTTGTAAAAAATTAGAATGTAATATATTTTTTTTAGTTTTCTTTTTATGTGTGCAACATTAATGTGCCTTAAAAAATATTAAGAAGTGTGGCAGCACAGTTCTTTCTTTTTCGCTTCTGTAAACCTCGTGTAACTTACCATTGTTTTTTTTTTATTCAAATATAAGTCAAATCCGTATTTTACTTTGCCTCTTTGTTTAATTTCAAACAGCTATCTCTAAAATTAATTTGACATCCAACCATTTCTGAACTTCAAAATCTTAAGCAATTTCAGTTCGGGGAGTATGTTTGATTTGAAACCTTAATTGCAGTGTATTGTTGAACAGAATGTAATCTTCTCCGCACACTGTGTGCTTAAAACAGATGTTAGGGAATAAAATGACAATTAAATACAAAACAGCTTTCAGGATCTTATCACCCAAAATGTCGCAGATAGTTTGTTCTTAATGGTTGTAATAATTAAGATTGATCGAGCTTAGAGCATAAACTTATCTTGTAAACTGTACATTAAAATAACAATAACGATGTTGCCTTGTAAGTATAATTGACCTTGTCTTCCTTTACCGAAGGCGCCATCTCCACGGGTGAGAACACTCGGCGATACTCACATCTCTACGGGCGAGAAAATCGTGGCGATAGTTACGTCTTCAAATGATCGCCGTGTGGAGATTGATTCATAGAGTTTCTATTGGATTTGATGGCACGGCGAGACTATCGTCGCGATTTTCTCGCCCGTGGAGATGGCGCCTTAGATAGAACTTCAGTTTATTTTTTCTTTAAGACCAATTTGATCGTTAGCAACAACCTCAGTGAAGTTTCAATTTACTGGGAGTTTTTATCAAAAGTGGTAGCATTTACAAAGTCGAATACAATGATATTTTGGGAGTAGTAGAAAACTATTATAGTTCAATATGGTAAGGTTCCTTCATACAATCATGCTGTGATAGTTTCAATTACCTTACACTATCAAAAAAACACTATCTCTCTCCTTAAACATACTTTTTATTTTGTTTGATCTTTGCATCTGTTTTTGTTCTTACAATTTGTTTAATGATTATTATTGAACATATTATATATATATATAATTTATATTAATTTATATATATATATATATATAATTTTAATATGTTTTATGTATGTACATATGTGTGTATCTCTCCTTTCCCCCCTAATCCATCCAAAGATTGTATTTAAAAAATCGCTTTTAGCGTCACCCTATATACAATTTCTACATTTATATCTGTATTTTTTATGATGTACTATCGGCCAATCTTCCGCATGCTCACCTCTAAGGCGATAATCGTATAGCACGGCTCACGACTCGATCGCCCGATGCAAGCGTTTTGGCCAATGGGATGCATGAAGCGTATTTTAGTCGTGTTTGTATTAATGTAATTATGTATAGTGTGTGTGACAGTCACACTAGGCGCGTGCTATGCTCACTTGTTTGTAAGACATTTTTTTAATGAGCACGGCCAGCGAGAGCGCTTTATGAATTGTTATTGTTGACAAGAACTAATTTCGTACTAATATCTTCCGTTTGGTTTAGAAAATGCATTATTGCTATTGCTATACGCGTACCCTAAAAAAACTTTATGTAGCATTTTTGTTTACCACTTTGCCAAATTACAGCTTTCTAGTAAGAGTCTGTGAGCTAAGCCGGGGACAGACAGACAGACAGACGGTCATGGCGAAACTATAAGAGGTCCTTGTTGACTACGGAACCCTAAAACGAAGCAAGTTACGTAGTTTTGTTAGAAATTGTCATTTGCTATCTCTTTCTTTTATTGCTGTTTTGATTGGAATAGCAAAATTACAGTAGTATTTGAACCATTACTTGGCGCAGTTTATACAATGTTATCAGATTTTTTTATTATTGCTGTCGCAACTTTTGCAACTGCAATAAAAATAAGTTCATTATCTAAGCACCATTGTTATTCAGTGGGAACGTCAGAACATCTGATTAAACAATAGATCGGCTTTATAGAACGGCCATAAAATACGGTCGCAAAAAATTACGAAATATTTCTTTAACACACTTGCTTGTAAAGTGACTCAGAAATTCAGCTTATTATACAGAAGTATTTTTACTTTACATTTCTTTTTTCAATATACGCAGAGTTTTTGTCCAAAAACTGAATATTTTTGAGAAAAAAAAATTCGTTACATCAGATAAATCAATCATCAAAATTATCATCATTTCATAAAATTATATATTTTTCACTACATATTAACCTTAATTTGCTTATTCAAAACATTATTTTGTTCATTATATTTTTTATATAGGCTGTTTAGCGGTTTTTCCAGCGCCTTTATTTACACCTGCGGCGCGCGGGATAAACAAAACAAGCGCGGCATTTTCCAGAAATACTTGTTAACGTTTTCATTGTGTGGTTAATTATTATCAAAAATGTTGACTTCAATTAGGAAAGAAGAGCGAAGAGCAACGCGTAGATTTAACCCCCCGGAAATACTAATCTAGGCACGAAACGCTAGTGACAGCCTGTTGCCAGCAAAATCTAGAGAGAAATACCTAGCGGCGTACGAAACTAATAACAATACCAGTCTCTTTTTTTCCTCTCAAGTTGAAAACCGTCGTATGAAACGCGCACACACTCGACTCCCTTATCGCGCTCGCTCGCCTTCGGCTCGCGCGAATAATACCGGCTCGAGTGCAGTGAGTAACCAACATACCACACATGAATCATAATGTACTATTATGTCTGTTGTTATTTTTTGTTACACGCCCTATACTCACACAAATTCATATTGTCTCTAATTGGACGAAACCAGGAAGGGGTGTGGTTTGTCACTAGCTGCGCTTGCCGCAGAAATATTTTCTAAAGTGAGCATGCTTAAGTTTTGCCAATAGTACATAATAAAAAGTATTCTATTATATTCTTACAGATGTTGATCGCTTTGGGCTTTTCACATTTAACTCTACGACACCAATGTAACTTTCTTTATCACCTATGTAGTTCAAGTTCACAATATAAGGTTCTAAGTAAGGTCAAGGTTCTGATAGATTGATTGTACGCAGCTGAATGTATATGGCCATGAGTTTGTCAAGATTGTGCACTGGTTAAACTGTTTTGTCTACGACAATCAATCATCTCGGTCCAGTGTTGAACGAAAGGCTTTGCTGAACTGCGTTACTGGCACCCGTAATAAGCCTTATTAGCCGTAATTTTTCATTGCAGATTGTGGAGACTTAATGCTCGTTATAATTGCCACAGTCATCATATAAGACAGGTGAATTAGTGATTACAGTACTTTTGCCGTTATTTTCAAATAGCCGAACGCTGATGCCTTTTCTCTCCTAAGCTCTCTTTTAAGCCTTCTAAAACTACCCTCCAAATAAGACTTCATATAATAATCTCAAAATACTAGCTTCCAGTACAGCGTAATCCTTACCAATGTTTTGTCCAACACCTGTTGCAAACATGCACCAATTTTGTGACAAAAATGATGGATAGTGTGGACGCTAGTCGATATATTCTGGACTACAAATACCCTGTTGATATAGAGCGTCACTTTTAGAACTGCGTTTCCGAAACAGTTTTGGATAATAAATTTGGATCTGAAACAGTGGTCTGTTGATTTGTGAGTGTGTTTGTGAGAGATAAACGTTTGGCTACCAGGCATTTGTTTTTTGTGTTCAGGATTGGATGATTTAGAGGTTTTGAGTTTGTACCGCAACACGCTGTGTTGTTCCGCTAATGAAAAGCTGGCTACCCATTGTGTGGATTTTTCTGTTCTTAATTGACATTTACTGGCTATCTGGGTAGATAGTTCATCAAATGCATCAAATAGTTCTCAGATAACTCTGATTACTAAAATTCAAGGAGAAGCAGAACCACTGGCAAAATTATCTTCATAATAAAAATCCTAAATTCACTGACAAACAACGCATAGTACTGGGTCTAGAAGCATGATATTTTGAAAAAGAGTTTACTTTATAACGAAACTGAGCACAATGAAGGGATTTTTGAATATTCATCTCATAAAGGGAGGACGAAAATTCGTCGTTCGAAAAACCTTGTACATATATTTCTGTATTGTGGCGGCATCTACATCGCCACATGTGAACTACGCAACACACTTACGTCACGCAAAATCCTACATCGCGCAAGCAGAGTTTACCGTGTAACTATTTACAACATCCCGACATCAACCGCCGGGCAGTTGCCCACCAGACACAAAACTCGTCTGGTCGGAGGATCCTTCCTTTTCTATGGAGGTTGAGTGAACTTAATACTCGTTCCTCATCCATCAATACTATATACATCAGTTTTGAAGAAAGAGAAACGAATGTTATTTTAGAAAACACATTGGAGATTTATTTATCTTTATTTTAGATTAGTCAGAATAAATGAATATTGAAACTAAGGGATTATCGCTACTTAGATCATGAATTACCTATAAAAGTCAAATAAATATCATAACAGTACTCGTACCTAATTTTTATTTTATAACCTCTCATAATATTCGATAATATCATTTTAATGTCTACTAACGATCGTATAAAAATATAAAGATCAGCGATCCGTGAGTGATTTCTCTTGTATTGTAATTTGGACTTAAAATATTTTGAATGTTCCGTTGATTAGGAAATAATTGGTTTTTATGTGGGTGGACGTTTTTGTTTAACCTTTGATAAGGAGCTAGCGTAGGTACAATCATGACTTTTGATCGACCTGTTTATCCACGAATTGGACTGTTTGGCAATTTAGCAATCTACAAATTCATGGATTGGGCTTAGATTGAAGTAGTTGGTGCCGATTCCCTTGTTCACAAACTAAACTAAATTTAAGTTCGGTGCATCTTTTTCTTTCTATTTCACGCGCTTGCCGTGCTTGACGTAAATTGACGTAATTTTAGCAAGTTTCTAATCACGTCTAAACTTGTATGGAGAAGTGACAGGCACTGATTAATTTGGCAGGACTAAACTAAAATGTATCTTCTGTCCTCTTCTTAATGAAATAGAAAGAAAAAGACGCACTGAACTTAAATTTAGTTTAGTTTGTGAACAAGGGAATCGGCACCATTATCAGAAGAAAAGTCATAAAATACTGTCTTAGTGTTGCCCTCTAGTATAATATAGAAAAGTTACATAATAGCCAAGTTAGACACGATACACTTTTACCGACACCAACCTTTGATTTCCATCCGGCAGATAGTTTGACATAGCTTAGAAAATCGTTTCATTTATCTAAATAATAGTTTTAGTCATATTATCACTTAGAATTTTTGGTTCTAGGATATGCCGGTTTCCTCACGATGTTTTTATTCACCGTTTTGAGAGCAGTGGTGATGAAATAATCTACACAAAGGAAAGCGCCTGTCTACGACCTACAAATCATAAGTCATGGCTGTTACCACTGGGCCTCCACTGTTCGAAGACATGTGACATCTACCAACCCGCACAGGGCCCGCGTAGTGGATTACGGTCCACTCCCTATCACAGAGAGGAGGCCTGTGTCCCAGCAGTGGGAACATTTTAGGCTGATTATGTATATTATCACTATGAGGTTTGCAATACCACTATGTATAATTCGGCATGTTTTCGCCGATTTTTTTTCTCAAACATGCATGGAATTATTGTCATTATTTATTATTTTCGTATTTTTTTATTTATTTTTTTTTATTTATTTTTTGGTGGGGCTTGTGGCTAAGTAATAACAGCCGCACGGGTCGATCGATAAGGTTAAGCTACGCTTGCCGCGGTTGGTCCGTGGATGGGTGACCATCTTTACATACGAGTACCAAGACCTCTCCGTGCCTCGGAAAGCACGTTAAGCAGTTGGTTCCAGCTGTCATTAGTAGATCTTTGACAGTCGTTACGGGTAGTCAGAAGCCCGAAAGTCTGACAACCAGTCTTACCAAGGGGTATCGTGTTACCCAGCAACTGGGTTGTGGAAGTCAGATAGGCAGTCGCTCCATGTAAAATACTGGTATTCAGCTGCATCGGGTTAGACTGGAAGCCGAACCCAACATAGTTGGGAAAAGGAAGGCAGATGATGATTTATTATTTTCGAAAAAAGGAACACGCGGAGTACGAATTTACGGACAAAGAAAATCAAATCCATTGCTGGAGCGTTTTTTGAATTTGGAACATTACAACGCTCCAGCAATGTTGTATGAAACGCTGTGCTGGGGTTATTAAATACTCTTTTATTGGATCTCTTTTATCATTTTTGGTATACCAAAGTAAGCCTCTTTGCTTAGTATAAATTGCGTTCACGTGGCTGTATAGATAAATGTGTTTGCCTTTCGACACAGGTGATAAATAAAAAAAATGGCGGCAAAGCTGAAAAATCATCTTGCTTTGTTATTTACATACATAATAAATATAAATTTAATAATTAAAATGAGTTCCAACGGTTCAGAGAGTGAAATGGAGATTGATTGTACTCCACGGGATTTAAGCTCAGAAGCCAAATTGGCAATGGAAAACCTGCTTCCAGCGAAGTCAAAAATAGAAATTAAATTAAATTTAATGTATAATTTAATATAAAATACTGGTATTCAGCTGTATCCGGTAAGACTGGAAGCCGACCCCAACGTAGTTGGGAAAAGGCTAGGCAGATGATGATGTATAATATAAAAAGTATGTTTTATTTCCCTGAATTCTTTAAAGAAAAGCACTATACATATAGGCCTCGGTGAAAATGGCAATTGCCTGTCTCGTATAAGTGAAGTCCTCGCATACGGCTCGGCCTTCAAACTCATACTCGACCTGCTATTGCCTATTTCAATGCCTTTGCAATAATGTACTATTATTGCACACAATGCGTCATGTGGGACGTAGGTCACGAGACCCGTCTATCGTAAGTTTATTTAACGAGTAAAAGTCGACCAACTTAAATTTTCAGTTGAAGAATTGATTGTGGCATATATCGATGTATGGGAGAACATGTTTTTCAACTACAACGTTAAGTTTGTTTTTGGGATAAATTCATCCCAACTTCCCAACTTCACTGTGTCAACACTTCATTGTGCGTGGCCGGTTTTTAAATTTTGAGGTTAATTTCTGTCCCTGCTCAGTTGCTTATTACCAAGGTGAGATGTCAGATGTTATACATCATATGCAACTCGCTCGATCATTTTTATTTTATCTTTAAATATCGAATGACGATTATTAAATTGGCAGTTATGTTTTTGTGTAGATCAGTTTACAGTTTTTTATTTTTATTTTGTCGATAGTTTTTTTGGACTACGAAAGCTCGTGGTCAGTTTCAGTTGGCATATTAACAACCCTGACAGTATCTCCACATGGATTCAGTCAGAAATCATCGGCTAACCTGAATACCAGTTTAAACCGGTATGTAGGCTACAGGCCTTCTTAGTATTTACATATGACTCCTCTTTGTTTGTCTGTTCAAACGGAGGCGAGTTTCGTGCGGGACGCGAGTCGCGACTGCGACCGTCGATTAACGTCATGTTTAACCCTTTGACCGCCACGTCAAAAATGCAAAAACGTGCCCTCGGCGCCGAGCTACGCATTATTCCTTATAAATCTGTAGTGTGTGTAGTCGTGACCGTGGCGTGCTGGGCACATTTTGGTTTGTCATCTATACATGACTGTGGCGGTCAAAAGGTTAAATTATTAGGAAGTCACGCGACTACTCGTGCCAGTTTGATTACCTCCATACAAGTGCTGACACAATCGGCGTGAGTCGTCCCGCATCCCGCGCGGTATTCACAGAGCTTAAAGGCGTTATTGTATGATGACAATAATTTCGTTATTCAGGTCTTCTTCGTTACAATTCCAGGTCACCGTTTTACTAAGAGTCTCATCAAAACATTATCTCAAGAAATTTTTCGATCTACTTTTTAGCCGAAATCTATTAAATTCTGACCTCACCGGAACGTTTTTTCCCCGACACTCCCTTTCATTAGTAAGGGTTTCCTTATCAAAGACGGCCGTAATTTTAGTTATTTATTACATCGCCCGAGCTACCGATCCGACGTTGATAATGTCACCTAAGTTATTAAGTGCTTTCCCGCTAATAACTACGTAATATCAACGATTAGGGTTGTGTGTAATTTACGTAATAAAGATAAACATCGATGGTTTTCTACGTGTGGTTAAAAGTGCGTGGAGTGGTGGGCGGCGAATGTAATCAAAATTAATTGAGCTAGCGGTATATGACTCATGAAATACAGCATGTATTAGAACGAACAGACACAGACGTCATACAGACCATCAAACTGAACAACATTCTCAATGGGACCCAAACTCAAACTCAAAGCATTTATTTCAAATAAACCAATTACAGGCACTTTTGAATTGTCAAGGGGTCGGTCAGTCAGAAAGATGAAGCTAGTTGGCCATTCCAAAGCGTAGTAGGTACCTATGGAGA
Organism: Atethmia centrago; assembly: GCA_905333075.3. Classification (NCBI taxonomy): domain Eukaryota; kingdom Metazoa; phylum Arthropoda; class Insecta; order Lepidoptera; family Noctuidae; genus Atethmia; species Atethmia centrago. The sequence goes on from HG995388.1 coordinate 18,043,324, forward strand.
AGAACGGGCAAGAAACTCCACGGATACTGTTTTACATCAAAATATTATAATAAAAATTAAAATAAGCCGTGGCAGCTAAGAGATGATCAGTCACTACTGACGGCGCCCGTTCACGAACATGACGCATGGATTAGCACTATTCAGCTCAACCATTTTGAAGGGAGCTAAATGATCCAACACACGCGCCACCATCAGCGTGACATTAGAGTGAGCACGACATACTCCCAGCCGCCAGGGCACATTCAAGTCAATGAAAGACAAACCCAGTAAATGGCAGCTTTATAGTAGGTACATATTACTCATATAACAATGTGCTGCGCAACTATACTATACTAAGATATTGAATTTATACAATGCAAAGATAGTAGACCATCATCGTAATCGCGAAAAAAATATCAGCAGCTGTACCATACAACACTTCAATACCTACTCGCCCCAAAAATATGGAATGGCTGATTATACCCGGTGTATGAAATTTTAACTTTTTTGTCACATGAAAACTTTTATCAAATTTTAAATGTATTAGGGCTCCCAAACAATAATATACATAATCGTACATAATCAACCTGTAATGTTCCCACTGCTGGGACACAGACCTCCTCTCAACAATAATATATTAATGAAAAAAAAATTTCACATCAGGTCATTCTTGTGACATCAAAACATAAATTTTCGTAAAAAATACAAAAATCAGCTATTTAAATTACTGCTTAATGTACAATAAATACTTATGATTTTCGTGAATATTAATTTGGCTTTTGGTAGGTCCCTTCTGAAGAGCAGTGGTGGCCCGGTGGTAACGGCCGCGACTTACGAGTTGCAGGTCGTAGGTTCGAACCCCGACAGGCGCTTTACTTTGTGTAAATTATTTCATCACCACTTCTCTCAAAACGGTGAAGGAAAACATCGTGAGGAAACCGGTATGTCCTAGAACCAAAAATTCGAAGACATGTGACATCTACCAACCCGCACTGGGCCCGCGTGGTGGATTACGGCCCACTCCCACTCACAGAGAGAAGGCCTGTGTCCCAGCAGTGGGAACATTATAGGCTGATTATGTGTGTGTGTGTGAGGTCCCTTCTAAGACTCCAACAATAAACTGGTAACATTCCTGGGCTACATTTCCCTTGATAGAGCTTCTCCATTTAAGAAAAGTCCTGGTGGAACCGCTCACCTTGTTCGTCACTCATAGCACCCAAATTTGCCGGAAAGAAATCCAGATGAGAGTCCAGCATATGTATTTATGTCATTATGAGTACATTTATTAAGTCTTTGTAATTTTCCGCTTTATGGTTGACTAGAAAGTTTACATGGAAGTTTAACATACTTCTACATAGTAACCCAGGTCGACATTATCATGGTTGGAGACGACTATTTCTTGAGACACCGAATTCAATTTCAAAAACGTAAGCTTTCCGCGGTAATCAGGTGAGGCTTGTGACGAGTAAGGCTCACCGCGTGTTCCTCACTGAGACACGTTTATATCTCTGGAATCCCTTAATGACGTTTTTCGAGATTTGGCATAGCGTTACGACTAGTTCTTGACTATTTTTTGGAATTGATACCAAGTCGATAGTCCCAGCCTTTTCCTTGCACTGAGGTGAGGATTGTGTGGAGACGTTCATCCCACAATCCTCACTAACTTATAAATATAACTTCGGAATCATAATGTGACTATTTTTTCACCTTGGTAACTTTTTCTTGACTATTTTTTGGCGATCTCTAAATTCTTTTTCATGAAGTTTTCAAAGGTTACGATTGTGTGGTGAAAGACACCCTACAAACTCGTAAGCCGTGGCCGTTACCACTGGGTAAACCACTTCCTTAAATATGACCAAATTTCCTGATACATGATGTATATGATATTAAATAAATAAAATAAATAAATAAATAAAAATAATACCTTTATTTCGGAACAAATCTTATGACTCTGTTGGTAAAGCTTAATATTGTTATTCCTGAGGGTGTCTAAACATTAATTTGGAAATTTAAACCGAAAAGCGTGCCATTTTCGACCGCAATAACTTTAATTATGACAGGTTGAATTGTAGCTATTACTAACTGCGATTTTCATAGTGAGGTTAATATCATACTTCTATTACATATTATTTAGCACATATTTTTGTTTTACTATTTAGCACAAAAAATGTTTACTTAAATTATTGTAAGTGATAAATGATTTTATTTCTGTAAGTAGGTTTTTACAAACACTTTTACACGTCAAAACAAATTTTTTAAACTAGATGAGGCCGGCGTTTCCTATCTGACTACTCTGAGAAGAAAGGCCGAAACAAACTCAGAGGTCACAGTCTCTTTTAAAGTCCAGACATAATCTTGGTCAGATCATGTGAAGACCATGTCGATTGGTGTCTGAAATGGTCTTTTGATGAAAGAACCACACAGATTGAGTGGACCTGTCCAGTCAGTGCACGCATTTGTCAGTCGTTGTGCAGCTCAACTCATAACTAAAGGAGCTCAACGATTCAACGAACAATACCAAAGAAAGGACATTTGGCTAGGCCGCAAAAAATACTCAAAACTGCCAGACCATGTTAAAAACTAACTGTGAATAAAACAAAATTAAACAATGATCCACATAGTCTTCACATTTACAATAATTAAAACAATATAATACTACACAGAGTAAATATTCATGTCATTGCATAAATAAATAAATAGAGGTTTATAGATACCTAGAGGTTTTAGTTTTAATAACATGGTTTGTAAAGATTATTTTTTATGTGTGTACCGTATTTGCCCGTATCTTTTGTATTTTTTCTTACAAAATGTATGTGTTACTGTTTGTTTTCCTTAATAAAAAATAATTTAAAACATGTCGCTTTTTGTGTCTGTTTGTGTGTCCGCGTTGTTCTTCTAAACTACGCAACGGATTTTGATGCGGTTTTCATCATCATTTAGAGAATTTAATTCCGAAAAATTTATGTGTCTCATTAATTAATATAAAATTTACATAATTATAATAAGGAAATGTCGATGTTTTGTCAAGTAGTAAATACCACGCGAAGCAGGGGCGGGTCACTAGCTTATAATATTTAGGTGAATATGAGGCCTAACATATAAGAGCAGTGGTGACCCAGTGGTAACGGTCGCGACTTATGAGTTGTATGTCGTGAGTTCGAACCCTGACAGGCGCTTTACTTTGTATAAATTATTTCATCACCACTGCTGGCAGAGATGTACTAACTACTTATAGTACACAGGCCTTCTCTCTGTGAGAGGGACTGGACCGTAATCCACCACGCGGGCCCAGTGTGGGTTGTCAGATGTCCATGTCTTCAAATGTTTAGTTCTACTCACCGTTTTGAGAAAACGGCGAAGGAAAACTTCGTGAGAAAACCGGCCATCTCCTAAAACCAAAAATTCGAAGACATGTGACATCTACCAACCCGCACTGGGCCCGCGTGGTGGATCACGGTCCACTCCCTCTCACAGAGAGGAGGCATGTGTCCCAGCAGTGGGAACGTTATAGGCTGATTATGAGGCCCATGTTCAGGAGTAGATATTATTGGGTGAATTTCAACAAGAGATTTTTATGTATCATTTCGGTGGGATTTTTTTATTTCAATGCAATCTATATATTTTTAGTGACAAATAATACTTTAGTCTATTTTATAACATTGTGCGTGAGTGGACATCAAATATTATCAAAACTTACATAAATATTTAAGGATAAAGTTTTAAGAGTCCACTGAAATTAAAAGTGTCCACCGAAATGATAAAAATTACCACCGAAATGATAAATCCACCGAAATGATACAGCTAAGAACAACCGTGCCCCCAGCCAGGGTTCCGTACTTTGTTAGGTTTGATTTCCACAAATTTTAGATAAACACTGAGACAGGACAGTACACAGTTTTTTTAATATCATCATTAATATACAGATATTACAGTTAGTATTATTACATATATCATTCTTTGAGGTTACAATAACCTCAAAGAATGATATTAATGTAATGTAATGTTTATTATGATATGAATGAATAGTTTCTTTACTTTTATAACCTTTGGTAATTTTTGTGGTTGTTGTTGTGTGAAAATGTTGGAAAACTTTATCGTAAATGCTGGTAACCTTAAATAAATATTTTTGCTTGTTTATGTACTAATACTAATTTACTTGATATATTTTCAAAAGAATCAACGTATCGCGATTAGAAAGCTTAAAGTTTCTGATTAATATGATGGTTGCATTTGTAAGTTATGCCATTAATAGTAATACCTAATGTCTACCTATTGCACTAAGAGAAAAATGCTAGGTATAATTTAGTTAAATTGGTAACGAGAGGAGAATAGTGTTTCTACAGGTATATCAGTAAAACTTCTAAAATTAAATCAACTCTTATATTTTTAAAATACAATAAATGAATAAGAAACATTATAAAAATATCTTAGTAGTAATAGCTTAGTACTTTTAATCCTTTTACATAAACGTATGAAACATAACAGAAACCTGAGATTGAGATCACTTTATTCTTAAATTACTACAACAATAGAGAAACGTACATATCTAAATAGAACAAAAAACAACAAAGTTTTGTTCTACCTATAACTATAATTCGCAATTATGTATAAGTAATTCTTATACCTAATGCGAATTATAGTTATTCCAATAAAACAGTCTTTCTGGGTACGTATTTACGAGTAGGTTCAAGTATGTAGCTTAAAGATTAATTTTTCATCATGTCACTTTAAATCACACAATTATTTCTCAAATTCACTAATCAGCCTCTTTTCATGACTATAAATATAGGTTTTTAATTTAGATATGTACCTAATAAACAAATCTTCTTTAATTATCACACCACAGCACGTCTTTACTATAATTATTATAGTCATCAGTCTTCTTTAATAAGTTTAACTTCCTACCTAAAACAAGTCATGCCATTAAATGACAGCAAATATTTAAAAAACTAAATATACAATAACAAAAATCAAAAAATATTCAAATCAGAACTGGACGAAGACGAAGATAATCTTCTTACTTTTCTCTTCTTGGCTGTAATCATGATTTCTTCTTCGCTGTCAATATTTCTTGTCCGTTCATACTTTTCAATAATTTCAGTATCATTGTTTTCAAAAAATGAACACGATGGAGTGCTAAATTCATTGAAGTTTTCATATTTTTCGAGCAATGATTTGGGTATTATCGATGATTCCTGCTCATTCTCTCCTTTTTGATTATTCATTCCATCAAAGGAATGGGATGTTGAGGGCTTAATAATTGATATTTCAATGTTTGTGATTGAGTGTGTGTGTGGTTCATGTATGAAACTATTCCTTTGTAATTTTTTGGAAAGATTCTTTTCATTGAATGGCTTGGGACGTAGTACTAATTTTTCTGACAGTTGAATTGGACGCAGATGTGCTATATTTGTAATATTTGCAAAATTCGTTGATTGAATCCCAGTGAAGTCATGAAAACCTAAATGCTTGCCGTGAGGGCACCTAATAGTTTTATTTAGGCATTCTCTTTCAATACAGGACAGATGTCGAAGTGCCAAACGGTTTCCTGACTCTTTAGACCAAACAACTTGGTGAACTTTCATAGTTCCCGGAAAAGTCTTTAAGTCTTTGGGCAAGAGCCAATCTTTTTCTGTCACCTGATAATCTTCAACTGTTTCAATTTTCACACCTTTAACATAACACTGTAGTTTTTGTACCAGCGATTCAATATTGGTAATATCATGTTGATATGAGACTTGTTTATCTAGCGTTCTCTTTAATACTCCACCCACTCCATCTGCTGCGCTTTTTCCATGACCACACTCACAATAGTTCCAAATTATGTGGGTCAGCATCGGACAATAGGAGGATAACTGAGTTATTATATATAATATATTTTTATTCCTGTATTGCGCAGATGGTGAGTCAGAAATAACGTAAAGTTTACGAACCAGAGGAGCAGTTATCTCAATTTCTTGCAAAACAGGAATGAGGTGTGCCCATACTGCAGCAGCATCATGCCTTAAAGAGGTACTTACAGTACAAAATGACTGAGTTTTGCAAGTTTCGTTGTCGAGTTTGAAATATATTACGACAGTATGCAAAGTGAACTGTTGTCTGCTACCACCAAAATGAAGGGATTGAATTTCGGATCCATATTTGGCATTATAATTTTCACTGAAATCAATTTGTATAATACAGTCTTCCGTAGTCATATTTTCTTTTAACGTTTTGAAAGCTTGATTTTGATTTTTATTATTGACGCAATGTTTAAGGAATGGTTTCAGGCTATCTTCGAATTTTTTTATTAAATCTAGTGGTTTCACCCAACGCCTTACTTTTTCAACTTTAATAGCAGATTTTTCTACATTATTTTTGACATATATGCTTTTATTCTTCTCCCAACCCCAATACGCTATGTTCACTTCATTATTAAACTCTTGATAATCAATGTGTCTATTTTTACAACTTGAGCATATTCTTTGCAGACAATCGATGTTATCTTTACTACAACATAGGCTACTTAAAACGTCGGATATTGTATTTTCTTTGATAAGGCGGTTTCTTTTCATAGATTCAATCAAAAGTTTCATATTTTCGTGCTTTTCACATAGGCATGTATTTCGTGCATTCACATTTGGTTGAGTGACCCAGAAAGGCTTCATTCTTGAAAATGTTGAATAGCTTATCGGTGGTTCTCCTGATCCCAAATATTTCAAGTGTAAATTTTTAAGTGTGTCTGTCAATAGTCTTTTTTGTTTTTTTAATGCATGTCTAGATATGGTGTCATTTTTTCCAGGACACAGTGTTGAATTTTCATCATCTTCTAAAAATTTCACCACCCTCCTGAGAATTCGATTTTTTTTTTCATCAGGTTTTATGACTTCTACTGCTGGTTTTTCTCCTTTTTGGGTACTTTTCTTCAAAATCATATGATTTTGAAGAAAAGTACCCAGATTGCTTTGTAGTCTGTTACACCTTTTTTTGAACATTTCTTTTTCCTTAGTGACCTGTAATAATTTGTTTTGTAATTCTGTTATTAGCTTAGTTTTAGTTTTTTGATATTTTCGAAATTTGTCTTTAAGTCCTCGCTTGAATTCTACAGATGTAATTGACGAGTCTGAAACAGGGCTGTTGGGGCATAATGTTGACTCGATACTACTTAGATTTGATGGACATGTTATTCGTTGTACGCCACTTGGTTGTACACAATGAGTGCCAGTTACTACATTGTCATCAATATGATGTTGAATATTGGAACCAATTGTACTATCGCTATTCATCGGCAAGCAGCGCCGAGCCGAAGATGGATTCCCTTGACGAGAAGTGCTTGGACCAGGATTGCTATAGTCAAAATTTACAAAATTTTGATGCGTTGATAGCAGGGTTTGTCGTGGACTGCTTGTGTATACCCGATGAAAGCTTCTAGCTTCTGTAGTATTAGAACGTTGGATTTGGATATTCGTACTAATACTATTGCTGTTCAATCGTAAGCTGCGCCGTAAAGTAGGCAAGAAGGAACTGTGACAGGAAGTGCTTAGTCCAGGACCATCACTTTGATCCCCAATTGTCTCATCCAGAGGGTTAGCACGAGCCGCTATAGGAGCTGGAGCTGCTCTATTTTTTTTTCTTTGGTAATAAGCAGCAGCACTTATTTTGTTTTTTCTTCTTAGGATTCTTAATTTTTTAGGGGTCATTAGATGCCTTGAAACAATTAATCCCGCTGCTTTTTTTCTGGCATACCTTTCTCTGTCTTTTCTCAAAAACTCTTCGCGTGAGACTTCATTGCTCTTAATTCTCTCTTTTCTTCTTCTTTCATACAACCTCCTTTTTTCCAACCTTTCTTCTCTAGTCTGTTGCTTAGGCCGCGGCATCCTAAAATCAAAATACACGCTTTTCAATTTTCTTCTTTCTCATATCCACAGACATACATTCATACACACTATACTATGATCCTATAAAATACTATACCTTCAGATACACCACGCGCTCACACACTAGCTCTCTTGCATTGACTCAGACAAACACTCTCACAGGCAATTTCTCATCACATAGGTATATCTCTTTTTTTTTCATATAACGTTTAAATGCTCTTTAACTTATTTGTTATATCTTGTAAAATTAAGAAATTTTGTAATTATATCAAATATTATTTATTATTGTTATTTACTCGTAATAAATGATATAAAAATAAAGGTAAGTGACTTATATTGAAGGTAAACCCTCGAAATAATTATTTTGTTGACAATTAGTAGGTATAATAATCTACACTGTGGTGACCCACACACTCATCACATTTTCGTTGAGCCGAACAAATGTGTATCTAAAGTATAGTAAACATGTACTAACTACATAGATATATGTATATATTATAATTTTAAGCACAAATATTACACAACAAATACACCTAAATAATCTAATCGACACTCTAGGTAAAAGTAGGTACATTACAAAACTATGACTTTGTATTTGACACCAGGATCTCTAAAACTTTATGTTTTTATCATTTCGGAGATACTTTTAATTCCGGTGGACTGTAATTGGTATAACAGTCCACCGAATCCACTGAAATGATAACACTGAGATGATAAAATAGAGGTTAGTTCTACATTTAACTCCGAAAAAAAAATTATTTAAAAAATATGAACACTACTCAAACAAAACAGTACTTACTGCGAATTTAATACACAATTTTGAAACAAATTAAACAAATCTAGCACGAGTTATAACAGCCACCGAAATGAAACTATTTTTGTCCCCATATTACTGAAATGATAAACTTACTTTTTTGGCGGGAAACCGCAAGACGTTGGGACCGGTGCGTTCGCGCCGAGAGCTTAAGCCGGACTGATCCGGAGTGAGAAAAGGTGAAAGGGGCGTAACAACGCAATGTTGATGTGGCTATTCTACTAAAACTTACTGTCCTCTGAAATGATAACTTTTTTCCAGACAAAAGTTGACTGCCTGTCAAATCCATGAGAAAGAAGATAAACAAACAAAAATTGTTTTATTTGATCGAATATATTATAATTTAATGATAACAAAATCAATTTAAATCCATATTACGAATGTATTTGCAGGAGAAGGTATGTTATGAGCGGAATTGGGTTCAGGACAGGTCACCGTGATGATAAAATAACACTTTGTAATTTTTTTTTTGGGTATATTAGAGGGTAGATACCAATGATTTTTTTTGCCAAGGTAGAGAAATACTTACGTTCTTGAGAAAAAATATATAAAATTAATAATCAGCACATTGCACTACCGTTCTCAGGTTTGCCGTGTATTTTTTTGCTTGGGCAATTCACCCTATTATGAACATCTGCTTACGAACAAAAAATAAAAAATACTCCGCAAAGCAACACGGTGAAAATACATTTGAAACTCGTATCAGAAAAACCACAGAAAAGGCATGAAAAAATAATCTGTTACGTGGAACAAGACATCGAGATTCAATCATTTAGAAGAATTCTTACCACGAGGACGAGATGAAATCCAAACATAGCAAAGAAAACCGGCTAAGTGCAAGTCGGACTCATGCACGAGGGTTCCGTACCATTATCTTTAAAAACTGCAAAAAAACCATGTCTGTTGTATGGAAGCCCACTTAAATATTTATTATTCTATTTTTTAGTATTTGTTGCTATAGCGGCAACAGAAATACATCATCTGTGACACACACATACAGCCTGGTGACAAACGGACAGACCGACAGTTGGACAATGGAGTCTTAGTAATAGGGTCCCGTTTTACCCTTTGAGTACAGAACCCTAAAAATGGCTACTAATATCATGATGTGTGATATGCATTGCTGCACTTATTAGAGGAACTTTTGTCGAAATGTGAAGTAAAGGAGCAATGGATTCATATGCTTAGTTAAAGGTCAAAGGTGTACATATACTTATTTATTTCTAATATCGAGTGTGTCAGGTAGAAACCTGTAAGAAGTGACAGGTTCAAAACTAATAAGCTATTTATATGATAATTCTTCTTTCAGAGCGGATATTGAAGATTAGACGGGCCTTTTTATTAAACACGGTGGAAAAAATCTAATTTGACAAAATACACGATCGAAGAACTTCTTATTCTGTAACGCATAAGGTTTAATTTAGTTTGAAAAGGTCCAGGTCACTTATTATGCGACATTTATTTTAATGATTCTGTATAAGGTCCCGCTCTGTTATGTATTGCACGAATAACTTTCCACTGAGTTTAATATTCTTGAAAATATCACCTGCGTAAATCAATATTTATTACTTCGGGTTTGGGGAATTAAAGTATTAGTTTTGTTTGCTGAAAACTTTCAGTAATAGGTGCAGAGCTAGACTAGTCTTACCAAGCGGTATCGTGTTACCCAGTAACTGGGTTGTAGAGGTCAGATGGGCAGTCGCTCCATGTAAAGTACTGGTATTCAGCTGCATACGGTTAACCTGGACGCTGACCAACATAGTTGGGGAAAGGCTAGACAGATTGATTGATTAGCCCCTAGCCACCGCAGAAGACGCCCTGGACGTCGGGAATCCCAGGCAGATTTCCATCCGAAAAGGACCAGGCCCGAGTTGAGCGCGCATTGTGTTTCACGTGCACCTCAAAGAGATGTCGTCAGCACAAGTGTAGGGGTCCACTAGGGCCGATGCTTGCCGATGCTCACGTGAAAGTCCAAAAGAGATACCGAGGCCCCTGGCAACACAGGCAACGGAAGGAACATGGATGGGTTTTAGTCAGTAAGAGACACACCCTCCCGCTCCGCCCAGAGCGGGAGAAGTTATTTGATAAATACCCACCCGAAAAAAAACCCAGTAACTGGGTTGTAGAGGTCAGATAGGCGGTCGCTTCATGTAAAATACTGGTATTCAGCTGCATCCGGTTGGACCGAAGGCTAGATGATGAGTAGAGCTTTTTGTGGAGGAGCTTGTCCGGGGAAATTCTTATTACCAGAAATGCAATTTATATCGTAAAGGATCGTTGCTGTGTTCCACTTTGAGGGGTGTGGATACTTACAGGCAGAAGAGACATTATTTATTTATATATTTATTAAAAATTTATGCAGAAGTAAAAAAAAATTACCGTACAAAGTCGAGCCGATGCCTGAGGCATTTTTTACCAACCTTAGGGTGATGCAAAGAAGAAACATGGCAGGTGCAACATATGTGATTGATAACACGAAAATAACTATACAATACAATAATAAATACACAGATATATACATACATATAAACAGAACAAACTTTGTCAGGAGAAATAATGTTCAGCAGTGGGGAAATAACGATCAGTAGAAGAGAAAACGAATCCAGCAAATCAGCGCTGGGATGTTTTTGCCAACTTCTTACGTATATGTTCACGTGCCTTCACTTTAAAAGACAAACGACTGGTTGCCGTCCTGATGTTCAGAGGGAGTCTATTCCAAAGAAAGACCGCGTGGACAAAGAAAGAAGAGTGAATGAAACCAGAGCGGTGAGAAGGACATCGAAGAAGTTGATTGGTCTAAATTTAGATCCCATTGGAAACGTTGAAGGGGGCTACCGTAACATTTCTAAAGAAATAGATCTGGAGGGTGTGCATCCTATGGAGATGGTGTAGATTAGCGTGTGTGAAGACGACGCAAGCATAGGTCATGATGAGATGGATGACCGCGGTGTAGATGCACAATTTGCACTTGAGTGACAAGTTATTTCCCGTCTACCTATCGTTATGTCTCCTGACAAAATTTATTCTGTTTATATGCATGTATGTATATATCTATGTATATTTATATGTATACATCTATGTATATATCTATGTTTTTATTCTTGTATTGTATAGTTATTTTCGTGTTGTTCCTTATGTTGCACCTGCCATATTTTGGTACTGGTACAAAATGCCTCAAGTATTTAGTCCACCTTGTACAATATTTTTTTTACTTGGTTGTTTGTACAGTTTTAATAAAATAGAATAAATGAAATTTGCTACGTGCGGTCAATATAAAATGGCGCCTACCGAGAGCGAAAGAGGAGCGCGAACGAGCCGTCTTTATGCGAAGGGAACAGAAAAGTTCACTGAAAGTAAGGTGATGGTCAAATATCACACCTAGGTACGAGTATTTGGCTCACTTCTCCTAAGGGATCGGCTTGCCATACCCAGAGATCGGGCTGGCTTCCGATACCTATTATTACCCAAACATTTTATAGGTAGTATAACACGATTTCAAAACCGTCACATGTCGTGACGACACATTACACTTAGGACTGATGGCATCTGTTTTTAGCAGACCATAAATAGAACAATGTGACCCTATTCTGAACTGTAAAATAACTACCTATAACACATGGGTTTGCGTTAGTGGTTGTGGTAGATTGAGGGCAATATGTACACCTGGTTATGAGATGTTAAATCTTTATATTTGAACGAAGAATTGTGTAGTTTTTAAGGGAAATGTGGAAATATTAAAACATCATAGTTTAATTTTTAAAAGTGGCGTAATATAATTGTGATAATGAAATGTACGACATACGATGACAAAATTATGAAGCTATACATTTTCAGTATATGCTGATCTCTCATTGTACAGATGGTAAGATAAGTAAAGATTTATTTCTCACCACTATAAATACTTATTTATAAAAAAATAAAATGTATAGCGTGTAAAAAAATTGGCCCACCCCATGCTATTTAAGAGACGATATCTCAATAACGTTTATGTATATTTTAATTATTTTATTTATTGATATATACTTTATTGTACACCAGATACATTACAAATATAAAAATATATACTACAAAATATACAATGGGCGGCCTTATCGCTTGCTGCGATCTCTTCCAGGCAACCTTGGAATGGACAGTGATTTTCTAGACATAAAATGGGATTGTCTTTGGTGCAAAAAAAAATAAATACAACATAATATAACAGATATATGCTATGTATTAGATACATTCATACATACATACTAAGTATATAAGAAACGAAAATAAATTAAGACTATAGATAGTTTAATACAGTTAACAACGAGAACAATATCACAACGACAAAATTTATTAACTTATTTATTTAATTTTAATTTATTAACTTTAATAATAGTTGTTTATGAAACTAATAATAATAATGAGCATAATGAGGGGTATTATGAAATCGGCTATGACAGACAGACAGAGAGAACGAAAAACACACGAGTGATCCTATGAGGGTTCCGTTTTTTTCTTATGAGATACGGAACCCTAAAAATACTGACAACAATGGTTTCAACCAAAATAAAAATACTCTGAAGGAAACTAATCTATTAGATTAGTAGTAGTTCTTCTCTCGCGTTGGCTGTTTGGCATAAACTATACGAGATTATATTAGCTCATGCAGTAGTAAAAGTAGCTACATTTACTTAGTTATTTAAACATTTAAGTACACACATTATATAAACAGAGAAAAAGAACACAAAAAATACGTACAGTCAGCGTCAAAAATATCGGGACGAACCAACTGTTCAAAATGATCTCAACAACTAAGAAAATTAAACTTTATCTCGATTTGATAAAATTCTTGTCAGAATGACAGTTGTCGTATACTTTCTTCATTTTGTAACAGTTCTTGTGTTATTGAGTTAATATTTAATTTTTATTGTTGTTTAGATCATTTTGAACAGTCTGTTCGTCCCGATATTATTGACGCTGACTGTACAAAGGTGATGCTTATTTCTAAAGAAATCTCTTCCAGCATACCTGCGATAGAAGAGTACAAGAGAAAATAAATAAATAAATAAATAGAATACAAAAAATCGAAACAATTCACAAGACAAATAATATGGGAATATACTAACATACATACATACATACATACAGCTAAAATAAATATCACTAAAATACTAAAAAAATTACTAACTGTAATTTTTGTGACCAAGTGGAAATATAGTGCTTTTTTCACTCTTCTTTTAAATAATGCAACAGTACTAATTACAGTTATAGTTTACTTTATAAAACATCGCATTTATTTAATGAATTGACTTTTCTACATTGATACTTGCTTCCCTTATACACGGCACGGTTTCTTTGCGGTACGGCGTATAAACCGCGCCGTAGAAAAAACGTGTCTGTCAACAAGCTTCCATAGTGACCCATACAACACTGACGACCGTGCCGACACACGGCGTATAAACCGCGCCGTAGAAAAAACATGTTTGTCAACAAACTTTCCTAGTGATCCATACAACACTGACGACCGTGCCTACACACGGCGTATAAAACGCGCCGTAGAAAAAACGTGTTTGTCAACAAACTTTCCTAGTGATCCATACAACACTGACAACGGTGCCATCAAACGGCGTATAAACCGCGCCGTAGAAAAACGTGTCCGTCAACAAGCTTCCATGGTGATCCATACAACACGGCTAATATTTCTCACGGCAAGAAAAACGTGTGAGCCTTATAATAATTTACGCCTAAATAGCCAAAGAACCAAACGAAACAGTCGACCCCACGCCCGGTGAAACAAAAGACGAACGATACTACCCTGCCTATTAATCCAAGGATAACCTCAGGGTATTAAGCCCTGATTCTTATTTATTTCATGTTCCATTTACGTATCAAATAAGCGAACGAACTTTGTGTAACCATTTTTGCCTTTTATATCGTCATAAAACGTAGATTTTGGTTGTCGATTTGTAAAGCCCGTTGGGTATTGCCGATGTATTGGGTTTTATGAGTTTTTGATGGATGTGTTGGACCTAACTTTTATGTGGTTTGTTTAGGGTGTTAAGGTGAAAGGACTATTAGTTTACGTATTGTAATGACATGAGTGTTTAACAGAGACACTAACGGCCAAGTGGTATTAAAAAAACCGGCCCAGTGCGTGTTTGAAAACGCAAAATAAAGGGTTCCTTAGTCGGAATTAGTGGTGGACCAGTGAGAATGGTTGGAATCCTGACAGGCGCTTTACTTTGTGTACATTATTTCATCACCACTGCTCTCAAAAACGGTTAAGGAAAACATCGTGAGGAAAACTGGCATGTCCTAGAACCAAAAATTAAAAAAACCATTTGACATCTACCAACCCGTACTCGGCCCGCGTGGTTGATTACGGCCCACTCCTTCTCACCGAGAGGTAGCCTGTGTCCCAGTATAATCAGCCTATAATGTTCCCACTGCTGGGACACAGGCCTCCTCTCGGTGAGAAGGAGTGGGCCGTAATCCACCGCGCGGGCCCAATGCGGGTTGGTAGATGTCACATGTCTTCGAATTTTTGGTTTTTGGACATGTGTCCCAGTAGTTGGATTATTAAAGGCTGATGAAAAACAATTCTCTAATTGCAAATGTAAGTTTGTCGACTATTACTCGTTAACTTGTAAAGTTGTGATAGTTTTCGTTTTAATTTCGTTATTATGTACTACTGCCATGATTTTTTGAACACACACAAAAATAACTACTTAGCTGGTAGGGGGAGGGACGCTTACTCTACCAAAAATTAGTACTTTAAAGCTTAATATTACGCGAACGGTTCTCGGAATCGAAAAATGGTTTTCACAGACCCACAATATTTTTGAACGGCCTATATAATGATACCCCACACCATAGGATCCTATCGGATTCGCGGGAAAAATCGAGAGGATACCGAGGCCCCTGGCAACACAGGCAACGGAAGGAACACGGGTAGGTTTTAGTGTCAGTAAGAGTCTGACATACCGTCCCGCTCCGCCTAGAGCGGGAGAAGTTATTTGATAATTTCCCACATAAACGAAAAGGCAATTTCCTCCCTTCATCCTCGAGTGTGGGTAAATAAACAAAATTGTGTTGAGTTGCTTAAAAAATGGTGATTAACGGCATATGAAGCCAAGTCAGCGGCCCATGGGCGGCAAGAAAACTCTTACACCAGGTTAGTCACTAACCACACACGAAAAAGAATGAACTAAATTGTCGTAAGAATTGTGCTGGGCTTAGCAAAATCTTCGTAAAGTATTACTCAGTGTTACGTAATCATTCAGAAGACTCAATTCATTTACACACTGAATGACGACACATAAAACTATATCAAAGTTCGAAGTAAAAAACCATAGGAATTGAAAACTCCATTAAAATTGAAGGAGAACAATTCGCTGGCCAATATGAGTTTATTGCGTTGCGATTTCAGTCCACGTAGCGATACGTGCCTACCTCCAATAAAGGCTAGAGCGTGAAACTTTAAACACAGCCTGTCTAGGACGCTTTATTTATAATTTCTGTTTCTCTGTCTGTTTGGCAAAAGAGAGCTAATTTTCGTAGCTTTTCGTGTTTTTTCTTAATGATTGCAGAATATTTGGTTAGGTGCGGCCCAAAAACAAAGTTTGTTTAAAAGTTAAAATATAAAGACATATTTATTTACATAACCAAATTACAAGATGATTATTAACATTAACTAAATTAAATTAAAACTAAGTTAAGCTTAAAAAAGGCCCTCGGGGCATTGTACCGAGGATGCTGGCGGCATTTCCTCGCTGAATTGCAATGCTGATGCGTTGCGCGAGAAAGCCGCCAGCTTATAAATATAAAGTAATAATAGATATCGTTTTTAATTGTCAATAGAACGGTTGCGTAGTTGGGATGAATTTATTCCAAGAACAAACTTAACATTGTAGTTGAAAAACATGTTCTCCCATAAATTCCAACTGCAAATGTAAGTTTGTACGCACAATATTGGAAGACGTACCATGTTATTTTAAGACCACAGACTTCTTATAGGTTTTCCTGTAACCTAGAAATATAGAACTACTTTATGTATTATTTACAAAGTTTCAGGCCCTGTAGTTTCGGAGAGTAGGGGGAATGCTCAATTTCCATTTATTTTCACAAATAACTTTAAAACTATTTAGGTATTTTAAATTTATTAAGAAAATATACTTGAGACCCTCACAATAAGCCGTTTCATTTCATATGTGACACGATACAGTGTGCAAAACTTTTTATTAAAATTTTCTTATTTGTCTCCCAAAAGTGAACCCCGTATTCAAAATGAATTTCTTTTCGTAAAACGACCGAATTTGAGTCACAGAAATTGAAATGTGTACCAAATGACAATCGATCTATTAGATTCGAAACAGCCGGACAGACAGACAGACACACGAGTGATCCTATAAGGGTCCCGTTTTTTCATTCGGACATACGGAACCCAAAAATTCACCTAAATATTCATAAGCGAATCTTGCTGCTGGGAATTTGAACAGAAAGACCAGCTCAGAAAGGTTCAATTTGGTTCACTTCACTCACCTTTGTTTACCTTATTTCGGTAACCAGAGTTGACAGCCGAGTCGACAACAGCAGTAGTTTGAGTAGCCACCGCCGGCGACCAAATACAGCGGATCCTTTCTCAAATATATAGGTATTGATGCAACCCTTTTACCTCCAAGCTGGGTAATGTTTAACTTTTTCTTCAACATATCAGTTACCCCTGCGCATTTGACCAACTCTTTATGGTTTGTTTTATGGATGGTACAGATAAAGGATATCTGACGTTGACAAAATCAGCCCTACGTATAAAATCTTTAACAAGAAAAGCCACGTTACTATAAAATTATCGTTTTGATGCGATACCTGGAACAAGCCGTCGAGATGGGATAAAGCAACAGTCATTCAATTTTAAAACCTGACCCGTTTCTTGACTCTAAAATGTAAGCTCCTATAAAGCTGATTCTTAACTCACCTAGTTTGAGTTTCAAGGATTTTCGGTCAGTAGTTTTTAGAGCAGAAGATCAACTATTTTTCTTTTATTGGGTGTTTGAAAACTGTATAAATAAATATGTTGCAGTAGAGCCCATGTTACCGCTCATGTCAGTCTGTAAGTTAATGACATAAGAAATATTACGAGATAAACACTATTTCATATTGGACGAGAAAAGATGATTGAGTCAGAATCGTTGAAGTCAGGCGGTGATTATAATATCAAAGTGACATTCATTCATTCACAAGTAATTCTAACTAATATTATAAATGCGAAAGTGAGTTTGTCTCTTTGTTTGTTTCGCTTTCACGCTAAAACGGCTGAACGGATTTAGATGAAACTTCACACATTGGTAGACAATGACCTGGATTAGGACATAGAATACTTTTATCCCGATATTCTCACGGGATCCGGAAAACCCTGGGGTGAAACTAGTCTTAAATAATTATCGCATTGCAAGTCAATACCTATGCGTTTCCAGTAAGCAGTGGTGGCCCAGTGGTAACGGCCCCGACTTAAGAGTTTCAGGTCGTGGGTTCGAATCCAGACGGGCGCTTTAATTTGTGTAGATAATTTCATCACCACTGCTCTTAAAACGGTGAATAAAAACATCTTTAGGAAACCGGCATGTCCTAGAACCAAAAATTCGGAGACATTATGACATCTACCAACCCGCACTGGGCCAGCGTGGTGGATCCAAATCCCACTCCCTCTCACAGAAAGTAGGCCTGTGTCCCAGCAGTGGGAACATTACAGGCAGTTTTTTTTTTACTATTGCATCTCGTAGCTGACCTTTAGAGCTCGTGACTACTTAACTGGACTATCTTGTGGCTGCCCTAAGCTAACTCAAAGCCTCCCCCAGCGACGCCCTAAGCCAAGGTTCGTACCCCACAGGGAATGCCATTAACGTGTAGTCGCTTAGTAATGTAAGAAATTCGCCTTTGACTTAGGGCGTCGCTGGGGGAGGACAGGACAGGCTGGATCAGAACTAGGTAGGCTGATTATTTATGCGTTTCCTCTTAAATAGCTAGAACCCTGAACCTTACTGTACTTGAGGGAAATAATCTTAAGGCACCATACGTAACGTTCCATAGTGTTGAGAACCCACGTAAACATGTTTTAAATCCAGGAACGCCATACAGACATACATCATCATCTGCCTAGCCGTTTCCCAATTATGTTGGGGTCGGCTTCCAGTCTAACCGGATGCAGCTGAATATCAGCATTTTACATGGAGTGACTGCCTAGCTGACCTCCACAACCCCTTTACTGGGTAACACGATACCCCTTGGTAAGACTGGTTGTCAGTCTTTCGGGCTTCTGACGACCCGTAACAACTGTCAAAGATCTACAAATGACAGCCGGGACCAACGGCTTTTTTTTTTTGTGTATGGGAAATCATCAAATAACTTCTCCCGCTCTGGCTGGAGCGGAAGGGTGTGTCGGACTCTTACTGACTAAAACCCACACGTATTCCTTCCGTTGCCTGTGTTGCGGGGGCATCGGTGACCCATAAGTACCTTCCCGCGACGGGACCAACGGCTTAACGTGCTTTTTGAGGCATGGAGGGGTCTTGGTATGTAAAGATGGTCACCCATCCACGGACTAACCGCGGCAAGCGTAGTTTAACCTGATGGATCGACCCGTGCGGCTGTTATTACTTGGCCACAAGCCATACAGACATACAATGGGATTAATAGAATATATTATAACGGTAGGGTCATAGTGACTGACGGGGTCGCGTGGAAGTTCGAAAGGGTTACCGAGGCCCCTGGCAACACAGGCAATGGAATGAATACGGGTGGGTTTTAGTCAGTAAGAGTCTGACACACCCTCTCGCTCCGCCCAGAGCGGGAGAAGTTATTTAATAATTTCCCACCCAAAAAAAAAGGGTCGTAGTGAATAGTGGAGATCCACAAGTCATATAGTATATGAGGTAGCTGGTTTGAAAGCCATAAGCTCAAATAAGAAGATTTATAATAATTTTAATAATTTTAATTCAAGACTCATTTATTTGACTGAGTACATCTACCACTCCCTAACTTACCAGCAGCGGTGTCTATGGTTCCCTAAGGTTCCCAATTATATAGTAACTTTTCCACCTTTAATCTCCGAAAGGTTAATGATAATAATAACCCTACCGCCGTATCTCTACGTTGACATCGTGGTGGGACTTCCCCATCCCGAACTATAGGTCTGTACCGGTAGTTTACTTTGCCGGAACAGGTCTAGGGTAAGGAGCCAGACCAAGAGAGACACAGAAACCCGCAGGGCAGCACGTGGCTAGCTGTTGGGCAGTAACGATGCCTCGAACCCTATCTCCCAAAACACGTCTAGTTCCTCATCTCTGGCTTGCCTTTATTTGCCGGCTGGAGTGAATACTGATGAGGAACAGAGCACCCACCTCATTCTAGCCTTTCTTTGCTGGCTTGAGTGGATTCGCAGGAACAAACGTGCTCGGAGGACGGAAGTATTTCATTAAGAGCTGGTAGGGATCTTGACCATCTTCCAGGCTCTGGTATTGTTCTGATAGCCGTGGAATACCTCTCCGCTCCTCAAGCACCTCAGAAAGTGTTGACACCTTGTCAAAGTCAAAGTCAAAGTCAAATTATTTATTTCAAATAGGCACATAAAAGGCACTTTTGAACGTCGAAATTTACAAAAAAAAATAGAATTGATTCTAGTTGCCCCTTCCAAAAGGTAGTTTCGTATGAAGAAGAATAGGCAAGAAACTCCACCGTTACTCTTTTAAAATGTTTTATAAAATTTTGTATAATTAATATGAAAAATAAAGCAATGACAGATAAACTAATTATGTGATAGTTACATGATGCTCACATATTTACAAACATTGTAAAAGTATACGTTTTCCTAAAAATAATAAATAAAGTAATGAAAATAAAAAAAATGAAAATAGGTCAGTGTGTGCGTTAAAGTAATCACAGAATTTAAATTCAACCTTGATTGATTT
This sequence comes from Atethmia centrago, assembly GCA_905333075.3. Lineage (NCBI taxonomy): Eukaryota > Metazoa > Arthropoda > Insecta > Lepidoptera > Noctuidae > Atethmia > Atethmia centrago. Next base: position 18,063,909 of record HG995388.1, read on the forward strand.
ATTATTTGTATAAAATAATAAATTGTACAATTAAAATAGCGACCAGTTTGATTTTGTCTAGACTCTAGATTGTCCTATGGAGCTGGACCAGCATGTTTCCAATCATTCTTATCTTGGATATAATCCTCTAATTTGTAATTTATGCTTGTTTATGAAGTGTACTTTTAACGAGTGAGTTTTAAATTTTCTTTCATTTAATTGCAATATATCACAAGGTATTTTGTTGTAACATTTGACACAGTACCCCATAAAAGATGTATGTACTTTAGATAATCTGAAAAATGGTTGATCTATTTTATCTTTATTTCTAGTATTAAAATTATGTCTATCACTTATTTTATTAGAAAGATGTCGATTTTTTCGGTCGCTACGTCACTATGTGCTAGCGACCGTTTTTGGCGGCCCATTTTTGAGTGTGTAAGTCACTTCCTGCCATTTTATCCGTGTATTACTTAACATTGATCAGGCAGGGGACATAGTCATTCCAGTCCACTATAGCCACCCAAACCCATAGCCCATTATGTTTTGTTTCCAAGTTCTGCACCAACCGGGGATTGTCCTTGTGTGCATTTGCATAGTACAGGGATAACCGTGTTAATGGTTTAATGTCTCAACACTTAAAATTCTCTAAGGGATATCTGCAAGTTGGCTTCGGGCCCTCGTACACCTTTCAGAGGTCTGGGACCCCAGGGTCCCGAGATATCTCAAAGACACCATAATAGTAATAAATTTATTTATTTCAAATAAGTTACAGACGAAAATATGTAGTTGTTATGGTTAAAATTAGGTAAGAAATGGATTACACCTGGTTGGCATAAGAGTAATGACAGGTATTACATAATTATTATGCTGTAACCACAAGGTCTGTACATGAATTGGGTGAGCCCTGCCACTTGAACTAGGGTGACCTGTATCTGAAGAGACAGTGATCAGCTATAAGGTGTCTTATAAAATAAACAAAAACTTGTGAAGTATGTCAGTTGCCATGTATGTGTTTATGTTACTTTTGTGTGTATCTTGCTTAAATATAGTATTTAAGTTTCCTAAACATATATTTATGGTAAAAAAGGAGGATAAGGGAGGGCAACGCAAGAATGTAGGAGAGTGTGTGAATGTATGTAATCTCATAAGTATATGGACAGTGTGTGTGAGTGTAATATTATGAGTGTGCAGCGAGAAATAATATTAATTTTTAAGCAATGTATGTAAGTAGGGACTCGGTTTTTAAAATAGTCTTGTTGAAGTAGCCATTCTGTCACCTTAGACTTTACTTGATATATATCTATTTAGATCGTGAACGTTGAAGTCTTTGTGAGTTTTTTTGTAAATATATGCGCTAAGTATGTGGTATTGGTATCTAGCGAACGATGTTTTATTTTGTGTGCCCGGGAAAATATTAGTACGTTTTTTAGGATCAGAAAGAGGAACGCAAACGTGTCTTTTAAGTACCGATCGGATCACAAAAAGCTGACGGACAGTAAGCACCTTACGTTTCGAGTACAATTGTGTAGTATGATAGCAGTAAGGCTTACGTAGCATTACTTTTAATATAGCTCTCTGTGCTATTTTGTCTTTGATTAAACTGGTTTCAGTCGCGCTACCCTATGCCGTGATACAATACCCAATTACGGATTGACATAGAGCATAGAAGACCATGTTCAAAGTGTCAGGGTTAGCCGATTCTCTAAGAGACTTAAAAATGTATATCAGTCTCATAGTCCTGGAGGTCAGGGCACTAGATACTTATCTCGTCGTAACCCTGCATCTATTTGTACACCAAGATATTTTACATTCTCAGTTCTTGTAAGTATTTATTCGACATTGAGACGGAGATGATAGCCGTGAGCAAGTGTGAGCTGTTATGGAGACTGTAAGGTCTTTTTTTTTTGTTTTTTTTTGGTTGGGAAATCATCAAATAACTTCTGCCGCTCTGGGCGGAGCGGGAGGGTGGGTCAGAATCTTACTGACGAAAAACCCACCCGTATTCCTTCCGTTGCCTGTGTTGCCAGGGGCGTCGGTAACCCTTTGGTACTTTACCGCGAGCCCGGCAGGCATCGGCCCTAGTGGACCCCTACGCTTGTGCTGATGACATCTCTTTGAGGCGCGCGTAGAATACAACGCGCCGTCGACCCGGGCCTGGTCCTTACCGGACGGAGAGCTACCCATTGCTCACCGTCCGCAAGCCCGCGCCTACGGTGGCCGGAAATTCGCCCGGGATTCCCGACGCCCAGGGCGTCTCTTGCGGCAGCTAGGGGCGAGAGGGCGCGAAATTTGCCTTTCCCTCAACCGTCCCGCCTCCTCCTTTGCGAGCATTACTGCTTCGCAGAAGGAGGTGACAGCTGCCCATGCCTACGCTCCGTACCATGGCCTGAACCAGGGCCGGACGCGAGAGATCTCTGCCGCCGATCGCCTCCACGAGGACATGGCGGTACTCTGCCCAAGCCGGGCAGACCTCCACCGCATGCTCCACCGTGTCCTCCGGGCGATCCACACAGTGGTGAAACCCGGGCGTTTCCTCCCGTCGTATCCGACACAGGAACCTCCCGAAGCTGCCGTGTCCTGTGAGGAGACTGTAAGGTCTGTTGGTGTGGTATTCCGGTGAATAGAGACATGCATATAGGACGTCTTGTCAAAGTTAACCGTTAGAAGATTTAGGTTGAGCCATTTTATTACTTTAGTAAGTTCTGATTCTGCACTATTTTCAACGCTATCCCACATTGACCCATCAATTATAAATACGGTGTCATCAGCATATGCAAAGATTTTGGTATCAGGTAGGGCCTGTACAACTCATTTACATAGATTTGGAATAAAATGGAACCCAGTAAGCTTTCCTGTGGCACTCCGTGAGAGATGAGTCCCTCATCACTATGGAGGTTACCTATTTAGGTCATTTGGGTTCGATTGGTGAGATAATCCTTAAAGATTTGAAGAGCGATGCCTTTTATACCAAGCTGTTCCAATTTAAAAATAAGGGAATAGAGACTCTATCGAATGCCTTTGAAAGGTCCAAGACATTTAGTTTTATTGTCCAGGTTCCCAGCAACCAACTGCGTCAAATTAAGAACTGCATCTTCGGGATGGGTAGTTTTCACGAAATCAATGGCAAATAAATGGGTTGGCAGTAGCCCGTGAGATGTGTTAAGTATCAAATAGTCAACGCTTCGGTCATTACTACTATACTTTTTTATATTTATATTTAAATCGCCAACGAGGGCGATGTTCTGCCATGAGGAAAGTTTGCAGTAAATACTATTTAGACTTTCTAAAAACTTATAAGAACTGTCCTTTGAGTTATATGTTGCAGAGCGATATACAACAACAATGGCAATTTTTTTGTCTATTTGATAAACGAGACAGTTGCCACCCAAAAAAACTAGGTTCCTATTCAGAGACTTGCAGGCCCTGCATTGTGTAGATGACTATTTCATCGTTTTGGTTGGAATTTGTTTCTGTGTAATATGATTGAAAACCCTGCAACACCGGTAAATTACTTTACATCAAATGAGATTTCTGTTAAGTGAAGCAGAACTTGCAGTTGATCAAATTTTTTGCATAGATGCTGCGTATGGTAAAGTTATAAAAAAATTGAATTGTTCGATAGCAACTCAATTATAAAACAATTGAGTTGCTATCGGTATTGTTTACAAACTTTACCCAGTCCTCTGGACTACAGGTGAAAGAGTTACCTACGTTTAGCGTGTCTCATTCTCTGTTAATATCATTTATGATAGCCATTTAAATAAAACAGAAATTACATATCCTGACTTAGTTGTGTGAATTTTGAATGGGGCTATTATATGAATGGGCTCAAAATTGGAAGAACATTGAATATTTATAAGTAATAAAAATATGAAATGTGATTGTGTAGATATGAGTTGTGTAATTGATATTCGTATTGGGTGCATAAGAGTGAGTTCATTTAAATTACAAGTGTGCCTATATCTAAAGTCATATTTAAAACAATTATTAGGGAATTCAGATAGTCACTTAGTTATGTTTTTGACATCAAGGATGTCTCCTTTTTCCGTGTTATTCAATATTTGTTTTGCACCTTCTATTTTTATTAGGAAGATATTGGCGTTAACTAAAGCAAAACTTAAATTCTTTGTCTTTGGCAAAATGTCGTGCCAAGTAGAAGAGCTTTTTGGTGTTGGAAGGAAGTTGTTTCGCGATGTACACAGGTACATCACGTGTACACAGGTACATCGCGAAACAACTTCCTTCCTACACCAAAAAGCTCTTCTACTTGGCACGACAGCTGGCGTGCTCCTGGAATGCCAATGAGCGTAGTATTTACTTTATTGTCCCTTGTCTTTCTTGTACGATCGGCGGCCGATAGCAGGGTATCTTTTTTTTGGACGGTAGAAAATTCCGCTATAATCGGTCGTGGGGTGAGGGGAGTGGTGGATGATTTCCTACGGAGGCGGTAGATATCCCTGAGCTCAGATTCTGTTATTTGTATCCCTACGGTTTTACCGAGATTGCAGACAGTTTTAAGACTGCCACTGGACTCCAAATCAGATTAGGGTATGTTACGAATCTCGATACCAGACGACCTTGAATTTTGTTGCAAGTCCTGAATTTTGAAGTGAAGTTTGACGGACTTTCTTAAGATCCTCGATTTATTTTTTCAGGGTTCCGTACTCAAAGGGTAAAACGGGACCCTATTACTAAGACTCCGCTGTCTGTCTGTCCGTATGTCACCAGGCTGTATCTCATGAACCATAATAGTTAAACAGTTGAAATTGTCACAGATGATATATTTCTGTTGCCGCTTTAACAAAAAATACTAAAAAACAGAATAAAATTAATATTTAAGGGGCTCCCATGCAACAGACATGATTTTTTTGCCGATTTTATAGATAATGGTACGGAACCTTTCGTGCGCGAGTCCGACTGGCATTTGGCCGGTTTTTTGAATTCTTAAAATTGAAGATTTATGAAAGTAATCGATTGTACAATCTCTTCATTGGATTTGCGTATATCTGCAATTGAAACTGGATTTTATTTCACCAATTTAACTTTGGTCATAGCCGCCGTCTGCTCCGCAATCAGTTTAGAGATCGTGGTATTCTGTTCTTCCTTCCACTCATAGAGCATATCCTGGAGTCCTTGCGCGGGTGTAAAAGCAACACTTTGCGGCGAAGTGTCGTGCGCAGATCTAAGGTCCGCATGTCGGGGACTTTTATTAAATCTATTCATGTTTACATTTTCGCTCATACTGATTGCTGAGCTGATTTCAGGTTCCGATTGAGTTACGATTGGGATCGGGTTGATTGTCAGAGTTATGGGGGTTTTGGGCGGGATGCGCTGTGCACCGGACATGTTTCTAAATGAGTTATATACAACAAAAGTTTGACAAAGTTAAAGGGCACTGGCATCACGGTATCAGAGTTCCTGACGAGATCAAGGCATCAGCTCTTCATGTCTGCGCGTGAGAAACTTGGCGAAACCAATTGCTGGACTAAGCAGGGCCTTATTTATGTTCTTCGGTCAGACGGCTCCCGGCACCGAGTTAATTCACTGGATGACCTCAGTAAGATCGAGCAGTTCAGTGGAAAGGCCATGACTCCCATCGCATCAGCGCCGTCATTGTCGCCGTCTCCATCACCGGCACCGAAGAAGGCTCGGCGTGCTGCTGCAAAGAAGTAGTTCCGTGCAGTTTCTAGGTAGTATCTCCGTCCGGGTAGCATTTTTGTGTAAAAGTCGTACCCTCTCAATTCACTAATATTACTATAATTTCTCTACCCTTCATAATTGTATGTAGTTTTTATAATTTTCACTTTGCACTTCCTAGTGTCAACTGTCAGCCAACTCAAGTCATGTCATGTGTCATTGTATTTTATTTTCAAAGCTTTCGTTCAGGAACCGGTTGACAGTGCGCCCAGTATACAATATTTATACTGTCTATAGTTTCGGTATGGATAATTTGGTTATTTTTGCTTGATAGGTTACTTCTTTTCTTATTTATTTTCATAAGGCTTACATAAAATTTATATAGTATCTTTCTGTTACCCGGACGATGAAATTTTGAAAATATTGTTTTGTTTCTGGTTTTTATTTTTATTTTTATAGATTGTTATCACTCAACTGGCGGGTGGATTTTAATTAATTTGCTTTTTTATATTTACATTGATATCAATTATTTTGTTTAAGTTTATTATTATTATTTTATTTTTTTTATATATTTAAATAATGTCGATGTCAGATAGCAATGACGACAGCGAAACTGAAAGCTTTTTATCGGCTTGTAGTAATGGCAGTTTTGTTAGTTTTCCGTCCCTTGCTGACACACTTGAATCTCAGTTTTCTGATGTACCTAAGAATTTTAATGTAGTCCATATAAATGCCCAAAGTATTCCGGCACATTACTCTGACATGCTAGCTAACCTAGACTGTAAGAACATCCATGCTATCCTTGTCTCTGAGTCTTGGCTAAAACCGTGTCTCCCTTCAACTTCCTATTCCTTGCCGGGTTTTCAACTAATAAGAAATGACCGCGCGCGTGGTGGTGGTGGCGGTGTTGCCATATACCTTCGTCCACATATTCCTTTTTCTATTGTCGATGTGTCTGCACAACCTCCACCACAGAACGCGGGTGAGCATGTCTTTTTGGAATTAAACCTGAATCATGTGAAAGTCCTTCTAGGTGTGTATTATAGCCCTTCCTCACGTATAAATTTCTTTTCCTCTTTTGAAAAGATCCTTGAAAACCTAACACCCTCTTACAGTCATACAATCATCATGGGGGATTTCAATACTTGTTTATTAAAATTCGATTCCCGGTCTTCTTCTCTTCGATCAATAGCTCAGTCGTCGAATTTATCAATTCTTCCTTTAAGTGCCACACACCATTTTCCCAACTGTAATCCCTCACTTTTGGACCTTGTCATTGTTTCCTCTTCTCAACATGTTAGCAAGCATGGTCAATGCCCAGCTGACATGTTTTCTTACCATGACCTATTATTCCTCTCCTACAAAATTCGCCCACCTAAGGCTAAACCTAAAATTCTCCTGCAGCGCAACTTTAGTGGCATGATTACAGATGATCTCAGAATAGATGCTAACAGCATTGAATGGTCTCCTCTAATCAATGCTGAGTCGATTGACGATAAAGTCAACCTGCTGACGGACAAACTTGTGCAACTGTATGATGTCCACGCTCCTATTCGTGCTGTAAAAATTAAACATCTTCCGGCACCATGGCTTACAGACGATATTAGAAGTATTATGCACAGGAAGGCTGTAACCAAAACTAAATTTAAGTGTCGGCCCTCTCCGTCGAACCGGGAGATCCTTGTGGATGCTCGAAATCGCTGCAATAAGGTGTGTAGAAATGCCCAACGCCGCCATATCCACACCTCAGTTGAAAACGGAGATCCAGCTAAAGTCTGGAAATTTCTTAAATCCTTGGGAGTTGGAAAAACGCGCCAAGAATCGATTCCTAAAAACTTAGATATTGATCTACTGAATCAACACTTCTCATCTTCGTCGCACTGTAACGGGACCATGAAGGCAGCTACAATAAACTATCTTTCAAATCTTCCAACTCCGGACCATCTCCCATTTATTTTTAGTCAATTTTCTGATTGTGATGTTAAGAAGAGCGTAGTTTCAATCACATCTAACGCAGTTGGTAGTGATTGTGTAAGTCGGAAAATGATACTCCCTGTCCTCGACGAAATCCTTCCTATCCTATGTTATATCTTAAACTACTCTATATCCTACGGTGTTTTTCCATCGATGTGGAAAGAGGCAAAAATCACTCCTTTACCCAAAAAATCTAATCCTACTTCCTTTTCCGAATACCGTCCTATCTCCATCCTGCCTTTCCTCTCCAAAGTCCTAGAACGACTTGTCCACAATCAGCTTAGTGATTTTCTTTGTAAGAATAGCCTGCTGAATCCGTTCCAATCCGGTTTTCGTCCTGGTCATAGCACCACTACAGCCTTAGTTAGCGTCACTGATGACATACGGTTAGGCATGGAAGGTGGAAATCTGACGGTTCTTTGCTTGCTGGATTTTAGTAACGCATTTAATACTGTCGATTTCGATATCCTGCTTGGCATGCTTCGCTCGCTTAATATATCTCCAACGGTGATTGACTGGTTTCGTAGTTACCTGTATGGCCGCCGGCAACGTATATGCATAGAAGAGTCTTGCTCTTCTTGGTGTTATACTTCTGCCGGTGTACCCCAGGGTGGCGTTTTATCTCCTTTACTCTTCGCAATATTTATAAACTCAATTTCTAAAAAACTTCTTTCTTCCTACCACCTTTATGCAGATGATTTACAAATATATAAACAATCTACCCCTGCAGATTTGGTTGATGCAATTAATATTGTAAACAAGGATTTGGGTTCAATTTGCGAATGGAGTGAGGCACATGGGTTGCAGGTTAATCCATCGAAGACTCAGGTCATTGTTGTTGGCAGCTCAAGGTTGACCCCCAAGATAAACTGGTCACAACTTCCCCAAGTTCAATTTAACGGAACTGCTATTCCAGTAAGCGAAAAGGTTAAGAACCTTGGAGTTTGGCTCGACAAACATCTTTCTTGGGGTCCCCAGCTACAGGACGTAAGTAGCAAAATTTTTGCATCTGGTAAGTCCCTGAGACGATTGCGGAACTTTCTTCCAACTGCCACTAAAACTGCGCTTGCACAATCCCTTTTACTTCCCATCCTTGACTACGCTGATGTCAGTTATCTCGATCTCACTGAGGCACAACTAGATAAACTTGAGCGACTTCAAAACTTTTGCATAAGATTTATATTTGGCTTGCGCAAGTATGATCATATTTCTGAATATCGTACAAAACTCAAGTGGCTTCCCATACGTCTTCGCCGGAATGCTCATATCTTATTTCAGCTATACAGTATTCTGTTCAATCCTACAACCCCCTCTTATCTTAAAGAACGTTTCAAGTTCCTTCATGACACACATAATAGATACCTGAGGTCATCGGAAAACTTAAGACCAGAGATGCCGATGCATTCCACCAGCTTTTATGACAAATCTTTTACAGTTCAAGCAGTACGGTTATGGAATGCCTTACCCGTGTCGATAAGGCGTGCACAAACTTTGTCCACTTTTAAAATTCAGGTAAAAAAACACTTTCTCTCTCCCTAAACATCATCATTATTTATAGTTATATAGTTCTTGATCTTGTTTCATGTTTATGGCATATATATATATATATATATATATATGTATGTATGTATGTATGTATGATATATGTTATGTATAGTATATGCTTTATGTATTATAAGTATTTATTGTATATGTAACTGGTACACCACTGACTACCTGCAGTATTGTCTCTCCTCCCCCTTTAATCCATCCAAAGGTTGTCTGTAAAAGATCGCTTTTAGCGATAAGACTGCCCATTGTGTCACCCCTTGTAAAATTTCAACATTTGTATCTGTAATTTTTATGGTGTACATAATAAAGAGTATTCTATTATATTCTATTCTATATAATAATACTAACCATAATAATTATTAAACACTCAACCAGAAAATACAGTTGACATAAATGTGGACATACATTCCAGGGTTTCAAGTTCCGGGTTCATTTGCCTAAGAAAACCGCTGCCGTACTGCCGTGACATCGGGCGGTCAACACAAGGCTGACGATATCGGGCACCACTTCCATCAACCCTGCGGGTCCTCTACCATTCAGGGTCAACTCCTCGGCTCCTGCGTCATCTTCAGCTACGCGTAAAGCCAGGACAGTACTTGACGCGCCTACCTCCTTAGGACGGAAAAATTTATGCAGTTTTTAAGTCAAAATTTGTGAAATTTAGCAGACGATCGTAGCAGCGTAGCAGTGACGTCAGCCGCGCGTAGCGGATCGCTTTTTATAGACCGCTGGCACTTGGCAACACTCTCATCTGGCACCCCCACCACTTCACAGGGCACGGGTTCGAAACCGACGAATCACATAATACACTTCCAATTCCGCTTTAGTGTTGCATGTTACAGGCAGAGTTGTACCTAAAAACACCCACATTACTCCAGTTATGTTTTAATCCCTTAATCTGTTTACATAATCAGCCTATAATGGTCCCACTGCTGGGACACAGGCCTCCTCTCTGTGAGAGGGAGTGGGCCGTAATCCACCACGCAGGCCCAGTGCGGGTTGGTAGATGTCACATGACTGTCTTCGAATTTTTGGTTCGAGGACATGCCGGTTTCCTCACGATGTTTTCCTTCTCCGTTTTGAGAGCAGATGTGATGAAATAATTTACACAAAGTGAAGCGCCTGTCTGGTTTCGAACCTACGACCTTCAACTCGTAAGTCGCAGCCGTTACCACTGGGCTGCCACTGCTCTCATCTGCTGAATCTGTTTAAAGTCTTTGAAATCTCAATCTCCATCAAAATATTAGATGGTTAAGGCAAGTATTCTTGATCTCTTCTTAGGTAGAAGTTTTTGTATCTAAGATTCACATACATGTAGGGAAATGTTTTGTGCCAACTTTCTCATATCATTATTTAGTAGGAGGAATATAATATTTATTTAAACCAGCGAGCCCTCAAACAGGCTCGCTGGCAAATAAAGTAATAAGCGAATGGTTTTCAATGGACTATCTAACGTGAAACAATACCTAATCAGCTCAGTAGTCCAGAAAGTAGCATAAAAATAGGTAGAAATCTGTGTGGTAAATAAGCCGCACTTTCCCACCCATCTCAACACATCCATTACACAACTCTTCCCACAAAAACGTAAAGGACGTTCAACTTCAAATAAAATCCAAAAAAAAAAACTTTTCCCTAGAACAGAGGCAAAGACAAACGCCCAGAAATCTTCCGGATAACAACACACGTCCCGTTTTTCTTAACAATAAAACCCCTCATTCCGTATTCCATTCGATTCAAAGATGTAAAATCTTCCACTTCATTTGGCTGACGTAGAATCCTCGCCATTAAGACATTCAAGAAACAATTTGGCAGACTTGGGTTCAGTTTCGATTTACAACCTTATATTTACCAATGAAATCACTCATATACCACCTTATAGCATGTAGATAAAGTTTAAATTCAGTTCAAAGAAGTGCATATGAGAGGAATGCGAAAGCAAAATTGTGCCAATGAGAATGTTCGCCGATTCTGTTTGGTTGAATGTTTACATGTATGAGTTGGAGCGACTTGTAACGCTATTATGCTCTTATTACTGTTCTAGTCTTTAAGCTAACTAATTGGAACTAATAGGTAACAAAGCTGAGTATCTCGGTAACTTAATGAAACACTTTCAGTTGAAAGGAATTTCGTGAAATTAAAAGAACTTAAAAAATGTGATTTTTGTTCGGAATAACGCTAAAACATGTATTCTTCAAAAATAATAATGCTACTAGATCTGAGGTCTGAATGTCGATTCTATAAAAATCTCACCATAATATTCTTGCGTGTAAAGAATATAAACCTATTTATATTGGTGATTTCCAATCCGGCCAATTTGCAATATTTGCTATAGATTAACATAATATATGACGGAGAAGGTATGTAGGTCATTCTCGTTAACTACTGTGGGCGTACAATGGCAAGTGTTGGTTATTGCACAATAGAAAATCCGTTTGCAGTTTAAATCAAATTATAATTTTCGATCAAATAATCACACTAGCTGTTCACACACTGTAGGTACACAACACAACTATACGGAACGCGCGACAGTTTCTAAACGTATTCACTCCATGACCGCCTCCGACAAACTGAATTTAACTTCGGTCGAGCGTTATGTTGTAGACTCTGTCGAGCGCCGCTTGGTGGCGCTGGCGTCCCGATTAGTCAAACGAGTGACTAAAGTATTTCCGACACGGCCATCCTGCTTGCACACGTCCTTGTGTGTTAACCTGCAACCAGAAATCAACAACATTGTTTGTTCGACTCGGCCAATTTTGACCAAACTAGATTCATCGGGTCGATGAAAATTAGAAATTATTTAAAACTCTACAGTTTTGTTTTAATCAAATCGTATTCTTTAATTAAATCATAAATGGTAAAATTGGGAAAATACAACAAAAGATTGTTGTATTTTCCCGATACATACCATCTCCGATACATACCATTTTGATGGTACATACCATCAACCAACATTTAAAACTCTACTGAAACAAAAACTGCCAGGCTTACAGAAACCCTCTAGTAAGACCTCTAATGCCACGGCTCTCCTGCCAACCAGCAATCGCATAGCTGTCACACATTCAGCACATGAATCAATCTGTACGCATATCCATCAAGTGGATCACCCGTGTGCATCACCCACTACGGTCTCTCCAGACCCCGACCTCCCGCCTGACGCAGGTCCTCACCGGACACGGCAGCTTCGGGAGGTTCCTGTGTCGGATAAGGCGAGACGAAACGTCCGGGTGTCACCACTGTGTGGATCGCACGGAGGACACGGTGGAGCATACGGTGGAGGTCTGCCCGGCTTGGGTAGAGCACCGCCGTGTCCTCGTGGAGGCGATCAGCGGCAGAAACCTCTCGCGTCCGGCCCTGGTTCAGGCCGTGGTACGGAGCGAGAGGGCATGGGCAGCCATCACCTCCTTCTGCGAAGCAGTAATGCTCGCGAAGGAGGAGGCGGGACGGTTGAGGGAAAGGCACGTTTCGCGCCCTCTCGCCCCTAGCCGCCGCAGGAGACGCCCTGGGCGTCGGGAATCTCGGGCGGATTTCCAGCCACCGTAGGTGCGGGCTTGCGGACGGTGAGCAATGGGTAGCTCACTGTCCGGTAAGGACCAGGCCCGGGTCGACGGCTCGTCGTATTCCACGCGCGCCTCAAAGAGCTGTCGTCAGCACAAAAGTAGGGGTCCACTAGGGCCGATGCCTGCCGGGGTCGCGGGAAGGTACTTATGGCACCGAGGCCCCTGGCAACACAGGCAACAGGAAGGAATACGGATGGGTTTTAGTCAGTAAGAGTCTGACACACCCTCCCGCTCCGCCCAGAGCGGGAGAAGTTATTTGATGATTTCTCACCCAAAAAAAAAAAAGACCCCGACCTCCGCCAGAGCCAAACTCGCACCACGCACCCACGGACTAATCGAGTTTCCTCAAGAGAAACCGATTTCTACCGGGCTTCCGGGCCCGGTCGATTCGGTTCGGTATCGCTTTTAACGTAATGGCTACTGGTACGGTCGACTTTACTACGGCCGATAGAGAACCCTACTCGCGTGTTTCCCATAACTTAAGCTTGCTCATCACCATTGTGATCACTGTCTACTTAGACTGGTATATGACCTACTGGCATCTTTCTTAACCTATCGTGAACGTATTTGTGAGTGAGGTTAGAATTTAAAGCTTTTAACGTATAGCGATCACCATCCAAAACATCGGCTACCCTAATCGGACCTCTGAACTTCCGATCTAACTTAGTCTGATTTCGCTCTTCGTTTTCTATTAAATAAAACGAAATCGTCAACCGAAAATTTTGTTACAGGTGCCTTTGTCCTATCAAATCGAACCTTGTCATATTCCGCATTACGTTTAATATTCTCTGACGCAATCTCGCGGACTTCATCAATGTCGACTTCGGTATCTACATCACTACACATCAATGATATCGGTCTGGCAACTTTGTCAATTAAAAGCTCTAGAGGTGAAGCCTTTGTAACGCGGTTTATGATACAATTAATCGCAAGCTGTACTTCAGCAGTTAACATCGCATATATGACACTCATTACACCCTCTACTTGCCCATTCGCACGAGATGAACCGGTCGCTATGAGATGCAAATTTATGTTTTTCCTATTACAGAAATCGCGAAACTCCTTACTCGCAACACATCTGCCTTGGTCAGCTATAATACGAGTCGGAGCTCCAAAAAGCGCTATACTGATTGACTGCCCGAATACTGTTCTTAGAATCAATGTTGGTAGGGTGGAATAATAGGACAAACTTGGTAAAAGCGTCGTCGTAATGAAAAAGCCTAACTTCAATATTCCACGTCCTATCAAACAAAATCTCAAACTGGTGTTTGCTAATCGTTACGCTACATAAGATTTCTTCTGTGCTGAATACACGTGTTTGACCAATACCAGTCAACGCAACAACGTTATTAACTCGTTTGTCACTTAATTTGGCTGCAAAACTTTCCTTTACTAACGAGCATCCAGCACCAGAATCGTAAACAAAACAATACAGCTCACCGTTATGTTCTAGCGTGCCTGAGGGTGGTTGAACGACGCAAACATCCACTCGCCATTCACTGCTTACAACACGTGCTCCACCTTCCGATTGGCTGCCACTATTCGTGCACCGGGCCGCGATATGTCCTGGTTTCCCACACTTGAAGCACGCGAAGGGCTTCGTATAGGCAGCAAGGGTATCCTTGTCACCAGGCTTGTCACCATGTAGGTTTTTGAGGTTACACGCCAAGGTCTCCGTCAAAACAAATCTTGTCATGAACAGTACCTTAAAGTCGCTCCACATCATACCTTGGTATCCTATTTGTGATAGCCACGTTGATGCTGCTCCTTTAAGCGTTTTCCTGATTGCCACAACAAGTGGCTGACGACGAATTTGCCTTTCCCTCAACCGTCCCGCCTCCTCCTTCGCGAGCATTACTGCTTCACAGAAGGAGGTGACGGATGCGCATCTCTCGCTCCGTAACATGGCCTGAACCAGGGCCGGACGCGAGAGGTCTCTACCACCGATCGCTTCCACGAGGACACGGTGGTGCTCTGCCCAAGCCCCCCTAAATCGTCTGTGAGAGGTTGTTTTAAAAAACTAAAAGGGTCAATCTTTATTATTTACTCAGACAAACATTGCGAATTTTCAAGTTAACCAAAGGAATAAGATTTTTCAAATAAGCTGTATATATCTTTTCACCCCCACAAGGGTGAAATTTTGAAAAGTCATTGGGGATGTTTTTCATGAGTTGACTCAAAAATTATTTATACCAATTTTCGAGTTAATCAAGCCACGCAGTAAAATCCTTCCCCGTAAAATTGACTACCCCCGTTAGATTTTCGAAAAAAACTTGATACACGTTATTCCTTATTTTTGGTCTTAAGTACAAATTCTGCGGTTTGAGTTAATTGTACAGCTAAAATTCTTCCACACAAACTTTGACACCCTTCAATCCCTATTTAGGGGGTAGTTTAGTAAAACAAAAATGAAAAACTTCATAGTTTACTTAGAAAAGCTAAAAAAAACTTTATTTTTTATTTTGTCGTATTCAGATATCGATACCCATGTGCAGAGTTTAGCTAGCAAATTTATTTTGACCTTGTATAGAGATCAAATTATTTTTTTCTAATAGGCAATCTCTTAAGGTACTGAAATCTAGTTATATTTAGGTATAATATTCTGTTTTCGTTTTTATTTCTGCTCGAGTATAGCTTTTGGTGTTTTTTTTTCTTTTTGATGGAATTATGGTGTGCTAGCTGTCATATGGCGAATAATTGAATGTTTTGTGTTGCGCGTAGTGTACATTATTTTGCATACTATTGTATAGAATCCATTTTTTTTTTCTTACTGAACCGACAGCTGTGCTGCTGGGGAGTTTGTTGCGCCACTTCTTCTTCCCAGCACTAGTAGGTAGTGAAGGTTGGGCGTTTTGGGGGACTGTTTCATGTAATTTTGACGTTCGAAAAGTGCTGATTCTCAGCCTAGTTTGAATAAATGACTATTGATTTTGATTTTGAACGGATACCAAAAATTATTTAATTGATAGAAAATTACACTATCACCGAGTATCCTATGTATGATATTTTTCTTCCACGCTGACGAAGTCGCTAGCAGGAGCTAGTAATGTATAAACGATGCCGAAGCAGAAGCAATGTGTAAGACCTATCACACTTGGCGTTCTGGAGTTCCTGCTTACCATGGGAAAAAGTCATATGTTTATGTGTGTATGGTAAGAATATTACTTAATATATTACTATGTCTCGCCAAATTTTCGTTGAAAACTTCTCTTTCACGACGAAATACGCTTCAATATAACCTACGTGTTTTCAGCGCGAAATTATTCTCATCACAAAACAATCATCAAAATAGCAACATTTGGACTCAAATTACAAGCATGCTATGCCTGAACTGAATTTCGTTGCTCAATGACACACTGGCTGTGGTAATGGAAAGCGGAAACGTAATGGTGATTGATACGATAAAAGTGATTGGATTAGTGGCTTTTAGAGTGCGAGTGATTTTGACGGTAGTTGTGGATAGATGTGCGATCAAACGGCTTAGATGTAAACAGTGTGTTCCATCGCAGAGCTAGACTTCAAATGTTTGCTTCGTATTAAACAGACGTTGTAATAATGACGTTTTCAAATGATAAATGATTTATTTCTGTAAGTAGGTTTGTACCAACACTTTTACACGTCAATCATATTTTTAAAATAATGCTAGATGAGGTCGGCGTTTCCTAACTCACTACTCTGAGAAGAAAGGCCGAAACAAACTCAGAGGTCACAGTCTCCTTTAATTTAAAGTCTAGACATAATCTTGGTCCGATCATGTGAAGGCCATGTAGATTGGTGTCTGAAATGTTCCTTTTGAGGAAAGAACCACACAGATTAAGTGGACCTGTCCAGTCAGTGCACACATTTGTCAGTAATTGTGCAGCTCAACTCAGAACTTAAGGAGCTCAACGATGCGACGAACAATTTCAAAGAAAGAACATTTGGATAGGCCACATAAATTACTCAAACTGCCAGACCATGATTAATACTAAATGAGAAAAAAAAAACAAAAGTGACCCACCTAGTCTTCACATTCACAATAATTGAAAACAATATAATACTTTACAAGTAAATATTAAATTTCACATAGTATATTAAACTCCACAACTAAATTTCTGGTTTCTTCTCTAGGTTCTGGTTTTCCAACGATGAAACCAAATGTGTAACCTCCGGTTTTTCAACAATGCCTGTTTTCATCTTTCGATGACGCGATACGAAGCAATGAGGTGCGCACTTTTTAACATAATAAAATAACACATAAAAATAACATCACGCCTTGTTTCCCCGAAGGGTCGGGCAGAGGTGTACCTGTAGTACACCCACATTTTGCCAGTTATGTTTAAGTCCCATGTAATAGGGGGCGAGCCTATTGCCATAAACCGGGCACAAATCCAGACTCCGGGCATAAAATAAAGAAATTGATTTATTACACAAAAGGTCCAGAGAGAAGGAGAGAATTCGAATACCGCGAATATCGCAGAGTCCCATTACAACGAGAGGCTTCTCGAAGCGCAGCACGACGCAGCAATGCTTTGCCGATAAACGCAGCGTGCAAGAGACCGTTTAACCCCGTGCAAATGCAGCAGCTGTGTAATTTCACGCTGTAACACCACATAGTAAGCGGACAGAGGGTAAGCTTCATTAAACCACGCTATGACAGATATACTACTATAAGAATGAGGCGCAAATGTGCGGGCAACTGGCGGCTTCATCGCGTACGAAGAGAAACCGGTTCATATCGGCTCATCGAGTTACCTCACTCAACGAAGCTGCCATCACCAGTTGCCCGCACACACGCGCCTTGCTTGTAGTAGTGTACCTGTCATAGTGCGGTTGTATGAAGCTTACTCTCTGTTTGATTTTACTCCGTGGTATCACGATGCGCTTGGTGGAACTGTGCTGCGCAGTGCAAGTCAACTGGCCTCTTCAAGCATCGTCGTGTTTCATCGTGGGTCGGTGTGAACGGACCCTTATTTTTATCCGAATAAACATAATCGATTCGGAATAAATAGGTACCTACTTATTTTTGAATAGGAACCCAAGAAGCAGAAGAAAAGGAAAACATTTAACGCCGATCCCATGTAACATAAGACATGTGCAGGAAAAAAAAACCCGCACCAGGCCAAACTTTGGGAAAATTCGGTATATTTACCTTACCTTTTCGATGTAAAAGCGATCAAAACAGTCAACCGCACTCATAACACCATAACAACATCAAAACTTACAACAACACCACCTAACATCACATTTGGCTTCCTCCCAACTGTTCCCCGAATAAATCTGTTACACATCCTAGTAAACAGTGAGTATACAATCATGATATCACTGCGGTTGTAACATCTGGTACACAGACGTGTCGTGACCTACTGCCGTTAAACATTGATACTCATATTGCAAAATTTTACACAAATCTAACCTGCCTGTTCGATGGTGAATTGGAGTTGGGGTGAAATTGCTTTATTTGAGTTGGAGATATTTTGTTTGTTTTAAAGGGTTATGGAAACTTTGACTTTTAGGGTGGTTGAAGGCAACTTCGCTTTTTAAGGCCTATGCTAACGGCGTTTTTTTATAACGTACATCAATGTGTGCGCGTTTAAAAAACGCCATAAAATAAATAAAAAATAAAATAAAATCCATTTATTTCAGGTTCTCTCATAATACAATCACAAGCTACGAAAGACAAGATAAGTACAAATCACAATATAAAAATAAATACAATGTCAAATCTTAGATACAATGTCAAATAAAAATAAGCAAGTCAATGTCAAATGTAAATAAATATTTAAAATTAATCGGAAATCAATACTATAAAATACACATAAAAATGAAAGTTTAGTGCAAAATTTTGGTAAAAATAATAACATAAATTTATAAAACCCAGCAAATATCACGTTCGTTAATACGCCCTGGCTATATGCCTACTGCAACACTTCCTGATATAAGGGCAGTCCAAACGTCCAGCAATCATATCTAGGACAGCATTGGAGCTGACCCGCACCCTGCACACCGAGGACGCGCACCGCTTGTGCATTGTAGTGTGGCCATATGCAGAGGGGTGCTGTAAGTCCTTCGTCCGTCTGGCGTCATAGCTCCTAACCGAATGGAATAATATTTAAGGTTTGGTTTTATATAGTTTTGTTATTTCTATTCTGATCAAATGAGGGATAGTCCTTTGTCCAGCAGTGGGACACTATGGATATTATGCAAAAAATATCAGATCAAGATTTTCATAATTTTTATAGTTACGTAAAATCTTTTCAAATACATTAAAATGCGTTCGTGGTTATTAAGCCTAGGTCAATTTTATTAAAAAACTTCGTGTGTATATTTTTTTAACGTTAATTGATAGACTAAAAGCTAATTACAAAGTATTTGTTTTAATAGCCCATTAGTGTGCACGTAATATTTGCATTCAACGATATAAAATCACCATTTTACAATGTAAACATATCTGTTTGGGCTAATTATTTTCCAGGCGACTAACAACTTAAAGGGAGACTAACTATTTGCTACTAAAAAAATAAAATGGGTAGAAAAAATAATGGAGAGAGAGAAGTAAGTAGCATTTTAAGTATAAAATCATTTGGGTTAGGTTAGGTTAGAACAGTGACCAGTAACGCGCAGAGGCGAGCGAGCGAAGCGAGCGTGCCGCCGAGCGTCAGATCCCCTCGGTTGTTAGTGACGCTCAGTTACCAAAACAAAGACTTGATGCTTGTTTAAATGAAAACAAAGCTAACTATTGATTATTAATCTGCTACTTTTATACTTAAAATGCTACTTTACTGTAGCGGCCAACCTTTTTGTTTTGCTACCCATTTTAATTATTTTTAAAACCCTAAATCAGATTAGTTTGTCGCCACATGCCATTTGTTTAGACAGCACAATAATAAAAAATAATGATCCTAATAATTTTATTCTAGATTCAATATTAACCTCAGTAAACAATAAAATTATAAAATGAACGTTTTAACACTCGAATGGCATACGGCACACAAAATAAAGAAGTATAGAAGGTCGGTTCCATACAACGTGCAAAAAGAGGCACACGCACACTTAAACACGTACGTGCGGTGATCTCAAACGAATGTTGGTTGCGTTCAGTTTTCATTCAGTCAGTTGCACTCGCTGTACGTGAAGCGTGACTATGCGTGCATGTGTTTTCGCTCTTAAAAATCAAAATCAAAAGTCACTTATACACACTAGGCTGAGAATTTGCCATTTTTGAACGTGAAAATTACACAAGACAGTCTACCTTTCACCACTAGTGAAACTACTAGTGCTTTAGGAGCACTGCTGTCTGTTAGGTTCACTTGATGCTATAGAGTACGCAAAGTAATAAACATTACGAAACACAAAACATTAAATTAAATTATTTGCCATATGTCAGCTAGTACACGCCAATATTGTATGAAGCCGACTTTCTTTACCTTTGTTTGTTTTGTGGTATTTAAGAGTCTACAATACCTCGAATTGCTTAGCCTGATCCTCCGTTATATTGAAACAACTACAGCATTAATTTTGTAATATGGTAAAGTTGAGGATTAAGGTTAAGTACTACGTTTGATGAAAACAGGATTCCATAAAAAAATCTCGACAGAAAAAAATACAAAGTTACCTCCAAACTTAACTATAAATAGCTAGTATTAAAAAAATACCTCAAATTAGATCATGAAACTGCATAATAACTGAATTAAATATAAATTAGATACTATGTTTTTTTAATTACCATTATATTAACCGTAAAAAGAAATCTATCGGTGCCTTGGAGCCTTCTCTCTACGACCCAGCGCCCCATTCAGTCTCGCTTGCTCGTGTGATCGCGAGCAGTGGTGAGAGAGAGATAAAGAATGAGGTCGCGCTGATGTATTATGGACTCTGGACTTACAATACAATTAACTGCGTTATTATGCTTGCCACAATCAGAGTAAACAAAAGGTCTTTTTATATTAATGAACAAACAAAGGTTAATTAAATTCTCTGTTCGACACTACTTTGCTTTTTGTTTAACGTGGGCTAAGTCCATTGGATCTGTGATAATTTATAGAGTAAATATTGTAAAATTTTCGTTTCAAGAACTTGGTCCTTTTCTTCGACAATCTGTTGCTGAATTTAGCCTCTTTTAACCTTAAATTGCAAAAAATAAGTAATTTTTGAGTGCTGCTTCTTTTGACTGTCTTATTTTCAAAACACATTGTGAAAAATCTCACATTAACCCTCAGCATGTGTCGGATAAGGCGGGAGGAAACGTCCGGGTGTCACCACTGTGTGGATCGCCCGGAGGACACGGTGGAGCATACGGTGGAGGTCTGCCCGGCTTGGGCAGAGCACCGCCGTGTCCTCGTGGAGGCGATCGGCGGCAGAGACCTCTCGCGTCCGGCCCTGGTTTAGGCCATGGTACGGAGCGAGAGGGCATGGGCAGCCGTCACCTGCTTCTGCGAAGCAGTAATGCTCGCGAAGGAGGAGGCGGGATGGTTGAGGAAAAGGCATGTTTCGCGCCCTATCGCCCCTAGCCGCCGCAGGAGACGCCCTGGCCGTCGGGAATCCCGGGCGGATTTCCGGCCACCGTAGGCGCGGGCTTGCGGACGGTGAGCAATGGGTAGCTCACCGTCCGGCAAGGACCAGGCCCGGGTCGACGGCGCGTTGTATTCCACGCGCGCTTCAAAGAGATGTCAGCACAAATGTAGGGGTCCACTAGGGCCGATGCCTGCCGGGGTCGCGGGAAGGTACTTATGGGTCACCGAGTCCCCTGGCAACACAGGCAATAGGAAAGAATACGGATGGGTTTTAGTCAGTAAGAGTCTGACACACCCTCCCGCTCCGCCCATAGCGGGAGAAGTTATGTGATGATTTCCCACCCTCAAAAAAAAAAAAAACCCTCAGCATGCCTGGAGGCAAAAAGTTACACGGTGTGCCTGGTGGGTCTGTCAGACCCGGATTTTTTACTTTTTATTTCTCAAATAATTTTTGACAAATATGTTATTATAATGTACTAATGTTTTGACTAGGGGTGTATATTAGGAGTGAAAAAAAAAATACATATCAACAACAAATTAATTATTTTTCTAATTAAACTCTGGTTTATATCAGAGCCCATATATGGCCTCTGCAGGTGCGACTCTCTAAGGGAACTGTTTAAAGAAATTAACATCATGACGGTACCTTGTCAATATATCTATGAAAACATCATGTACTCGTACATAAGGAAAAATCTACGTCTTTTTAGTAAAAGAGGTGAAAGACACAATTATATCACTAGACATAGGGAGCAATTAGTTCAACCAGGCTTCAGGCTGACTAAAGTAGACTCATCTTTCATGGGTTACTTTAGATGGGTTTAAAATGTTACAATAAAATACCTCGCCACATACAACTGAACAAAACAAAATTTAAATCTTGTATACACACTATGCACACTATGCAGCCAAGATTATAAGTTGGGGGATTACATCGCTGATAAAAATGCTTGGCTCAACGCTGGTCCTGCTCCACAAGGGCGCAAAACCTAATTGATCAGTTAATGAAAATAGTGTTGGAGCTGCTGAAGATTTTAAAAACTCTCTTTGCATTGTATAAATTCAATCTCTTAGTATTGTATAGTTGCACAGCACATTGTTATGTGAGTAATATGAACTATAAAGCAGCCATTTACTGGATACGTCTTTCATTGACTTGAATGTGCCCTGGCGGCTAGGAGTATGTCGTGCTCACTCTAATCTCTCGCTGATGGTGGCGCGTGTTTTGGATCATTTAGCTCCCTTGTTGATTGAAAATGTTTGAGCTCAATGGTGCTAATCCATGCGTCATGTTCGTGAACGGGCACCGTCAGTAGAGACTGGTCATCTCTTAGCTGCCACGGCTTATTTTATTTTTTGAATTGCTTTTTTTGTTTTGTTAATCTTTTTATTACGGACGCTTTTACGTTTTGCATCGTTCTCACCTTTATAATTTCAAAATGAATTATGTAAACAATATTTTGTAACCATAATACGTTGATTTAAAATAGTGTCCGTGGAGTTTCTTGCCCGTTCTTCTCCATAGGTACCTACTACGCTTTGGAATGGGCAACTTCATCTTCAGCTTCATCTTTCTGATTTTTAACTCATATCTGGGCAAAGGCATCCTCATTCCCTAAGCTCCTCTTAATGCCACAATTTTGTCACGATTTGCAAATTACAACTGATTAAAATTATTTAAATCTGCTTCCTATTGCAATGTTTTATGGTCACTCATTTTTCATTATCGAATAATTCAGAATCAGATGGCAGATACAGTTTTAATCAGTATTTTCATCCTCATTGTTTCAAAAATATCAATTTCGTTACAGACATTTTGCAACAGATATATTGTTTATCGAACACAGCAAGTGTATTGTACCTGCATGTGTATTTCAGGTCAATTGTAGTTGCGTCGCATTATGCGGAATCACGGAATGTGAAGGCAGTTTTGTTAGGTAGCGGAAATGGTACAGCGTTATAGCGAGTAGCAGTTTTAGTATGGTGTAGCTCTGCTGGGGTCGCGGGAAAGCCTGCTGGGGTCGCGGTAGAGTCCGAAAGAGATACCGTGGATCCTGGCAACACAGGCAACAGAAGGAGCACGGGTGGTTTTATTTAGTCAGTAAGAGTCTGACAAATAACTCCTCCCGCTCCGCCCAGAGCGGGAGAAGTTATTTGAAACTTTCCCGGCCAAAAAAAAAGGGAGGGGGGGGTTAGGTATATGAGATTTTATTGCGAAGTAATTATCATCATTATTAGGTATAAGCTTGTCTGCTGCTGGACATAAAGTAACGATCCATCACTACATTGGGAAAAGAAATCGTTCATCCCTTAGACACAATCTCTAGTAAGTTTAGCTTACAGAAAGCTTAAGAAAGCTTGCTTAAGATCCCACTACTCCGGTCTTTTTTTTTTTTGTGGATGGGAAATCATCAAATAACTTCTCCCGCTCTGGGCGGAGCGGTAGGGTGTGTAAGACTCTTACTGACTAAAACCCACCCGTATTCCTTCTTATTGCCTGTGTTGCCAAGGGCCTCTGTGACTCATTAGTACCTTCCCGCGACCCCGGCAGGCATCGGCCCTAGCGGACCCCTACATTGTGCTGACGACATCTCTTTGAGGCGCGCGTGGAATACGACGCGCCGTCGACCCGGGCCTGGTCCTTACCGGACGGTGAGCTACCCATTGCTCACCGTCCGCAAGCCCGCGCCTACGGTGGCCGGAAATCCGCCCGGGATTCCCGACGCCCAGAGCGTCTCCTGCGGCGGCTAGGGGCGAGAGGGCGCGAAACATGCCTTTCCCTCAACCATCCCGCCTCCTCCTTCGCGAGCATTACTGCTTCGCAGAAGGAGGTGACGGCTGCCCATGCCCTCTCGCTCCGTACCATACTACTCCGGTCTACTATAACAATCAAAATATGTAACATTAGCTGAACTCGTGTGGATGAAAATGTATTAATTTTAGCCAGTTCTATGTTGACGTAACTAATGTGTGACTGAAAGTGAAAAGATGACTGTGTGATTTTTCACATTTCTTGAAATCATTACGTCACTAGAAACTATATTATTATTTCCAACCAATAATCGCTTCACTCACCTCTCAGCACTCACCCTTGTTCAAAATACAAAACAATCTCGTTGAGTCGCATTGTGTCCGTGCTGATGATTTCGAATGTCGCACTTTGTGACGACGCCGACGGCCACCAAAATTACATATTACTACTACTGACTCCATTATTGCATGCTTGATAATATGGTTTGCAGTTATTATTGTGGTTTAGTTGGTTTTGGGTTGCAGCTTTGCTTATATACGTAGTATACTGCCGGGAAATTTTAAACGCAGTAAATCACATAAACATCATTATTATCATCAGTCTACAGCAGTTAACTGCTGGGCATAAGACTCTCCAGTTGCTCGCCATTCAGGTCGATTCTCGCCAACTCTGAACAAGTAAGGTGTCCAAACCTTCATGGGAGACTCTCCGACTTATGAGGGAAAGACGAGAGTTGCTGTCCACGCAGCCGTCTTCGTCAGATAAGAGGGCCTTAAACCTAAAAAATTAAAGCTGTCGTGACGCGACTTTCGGTGTTCTAACAGCCTCGACAGGGTCGAAAGTATTCGCTTAACAATTATCCCAGGTCCCATCTAACGAAATTAAGAACTGTGGGTAGCAGAATCGTGATTTTGAAGTCCGAGATACTCGAGGAAGTTGAGGATTTTTACGGGCACTTATACTCAACGCGGACGGTGAAACCAGTGGGATATAGTGCAGAAGACCATCGAGCCGAATTTAGGGCGGCTCTCGAACTGCTTTGTTTGCAAAAGTAACGACAAGCTCCTTCCTTCCTCCGTCAAAAATGTTTTTTGCGTAATGTCAGTGGGAAACGGTAATAATGCCATTCCTTCGCGTTCTAGGGCTTCGCTAATATCCATCAGACAGTTAATTGTTAAGGATGCTTATCCACAATGGTAATTTTAGGTGCACATATTCCTGTAGCACGAAGCTCTATGGTCTGCAGTTATAGGGTACGAACAGCAAGACAATACACCTTTGGCCATGAGGAAGAACAAAGATCTCAGGGCATACACAAATGTCTTACCCTGGATGGTAGCGCGATCACCCATGTACGGTCCTGCCAAACCACAAAGGAGGTGTGGAATGCGTTAGCAAGGGCGTATGAAGATAAAGGTATGGGTAGAGTTACTTGATTTTAATTAAATTAAACATTATACCAATGCCGTGATGACCACTGCTCAGGATTTAGCAGATATAGAGTGAGTAATGGACGATATGTCTATAAGAGCAATTTTAATTGGAGGGCTACTGTCAGCATTTGATCCATAATTTATGGTTCTAGAAAACTGAAGTATACAGGTAACTTTCGAATTAGTTGAACAGAAATTGCTTATCTAAAGTGCAAAGCGTGAATCAAAAGAATTAGTTCTCGCTTTGAATGAGAGTATGGTGAAACCATATAAAGCAGTAGCGAGAAGAATTGTTTGCTACCATTGCAAAGAACCTGGACACAAGTGACCGGATTGCCCATCCCCATTTACGTAGGGCGTTGGCGGCTCGATGCAATATGCTTGTTCGCAGGTTTGCGCGGTGCACGAAGGAGGTAAAGCTAACTCTTTTCAGAGCTTATTGCCAGACGTTTTACTCGTGCAGCCTGTGGGTTAGGTATACGCAGAAGGCCTACAGCGCCCTGCGTGTCCAATATAATAACGGACTCAGGATGTTGTTGGGACTACCTCGGTTTTGCAGCGCATCAAGCATGTTTGCTGAAGCGAGACTGGATGACTTTTATGCCATCATGCGCAAGCGAAGTGCATCTATGCTGCGGCGATTCCTAGGTAGTCCGAACAATATTTTAGGTACACTGGCGGACAAAATTGATGGGCCGTTTATTAGGCACTGGGTTGGGAGACATGTGCGTACAGACGTACATGTGCAAAATTAATTGTTTTTTATTTGTGATGTCACATTTGTTCTAATTTATTTTTCACTAATAATAGGTTAAGGCAATACTAACACATTATGGATCCTGTAATCTGAATTAAAGAGTTATTATTATTATTATTATTATAAAAAGAGGATAAGGAAAGTAAAAGTAAAAAACCTAGTAATGAGACAACACTTATTTCCGCCTTGGACGTTGGAGGCAGTTTAAGTCCATCAGACAGGCATATCGATTTTGGAGTCACTTCGCATATGACTTGTTCGAAAGAATGGCCTACTAATTTAGACATACGTGTGAGAGCAAGGACGTAACTCTAGCCAATAAAAGAGAGGTAAACTCAGCTAGCGTCAGGGAACACTTTAAACACATTAGCTGAGATTCTCGAACTTGCTTGAGTTTATCTCAAGCAAGTTCAAGAATCTCTTTCTTCTTTTATATTTTACATTTTAATGTAACTTACTGTCCGTGGACAGTAAGGTAACTTTGAGTAGTATAAAAGAAGTTCCCTAAGTTCCTAAATTACGTACAAATTGAATTTCTTTAAACTTTGTTGCCGAGAAGGTTATCACTGTTGTGTTTGATAAGAAAGGTTGCTGTATGTATAAACACAATTATGTAATGGTATTCCGCAAAATAGTAGGTCATGCTACATGTAACGTTGGCCGTTTGTACAAACTAGACCAGCTCCCTAATTACGTAACACAGTTTGAATCACATTCTGAATGATTTTGAGGTACATATATATGATTGCTAATCCATTGCTTCATTTGTTCGAAAAATTTGTCTGCACAGCAACGTAAATAACGCAATGAATGTTGTTGAACTGTCAAAATGAAACCCTAACCGTCTTATTACAAAACAAGAATTATCTTCAGACCCAGGTTTAAATTATTGAGCCATTTTTTAATTTCGAACTTTATTCCGACTACGTTAAAGTTCTTAATGCCAAACTGTCAACTTAGTACCGGACTAAATAGTAAGTTTTGTATAAAGAACTGCATTTCAATCACAGTAACGTTCTTATTACAAAAACTAGCTCGATGGTTTAAACCATGTCAAAAGAAATCCTTGTTTTGTAATAACACCGATAGTGTGTTACGCAATTATCCCGCGGATACCAATTTACTAGGACCAGGCTATGGTTACTGGAGTGAACGCAACTTGTAGCCTATGGCATCTTGGACATCTGTGCCGTGTCGCTGTAGAACACCTACGCCATGGAAAGCTGAAGGTATTGAGTTTTGTTAAGAATACGGAAAGAAAACTCATCGTACTTGCTGGACATAGTTTCGACGCTCGCTTTAAGCTCACAATTCCGTCAAATAATATCGCAATATTATTCATTAGATAAAAATCCTTTTGTCGCCTGTGTTGAAGAAAAACAGTCGAAAAACCCTTCAAAGCTATTGAATTTGTGCTTATTAGATAAATGTCTTCCATCCACATTTTATTGAACGATTAGTTGGTATATTTTCATTCATAAGTTGTTATTACATCGTTTTAGATAATAATTACACGAAATGTGAATCACAATAATATTGTTTTTCAAGCCCCAACGACACCGATTCCGTGTCCTCGGGGCGCGCGGTTTCACATATAAAATCAGTGCTAATATCGTTGGTTGGCGATTTTACTCGATGGTCTGGAAGATATTCTCTTAAACTACAGTGTTATAAACCAAAAAAGTACGTCAAAAACTTTTCAAAATAATGTTTAAAAGTGATGTTGTCATCGTGAGTGAGTGCTGTGATAGTGATTTGAATTAGATAAGTTTAGTGTATTTTTGTGTGTTATTAAATGGTAAGTGGGTATATTTTAATTCACAAGTTGTTCGTTTTAGATAATAATTGCACAAAATCGAGACATAAAATCTTGTTTTTGAACAAACTAATGTTACGAGAAAAAATCGTTAGAACGCGTCAATATTATGATAATATTTCGACTGTCTTTGTGTGTTATCGACTGCAAATAGATCAATATTCATATATAAGTACTTATTAGATCGTGTAGATAAAATATTATCACGAAATAGTTGCATCTTCTAATGTTTTTGAACAAAGTAAAATCTGAGAAAAAGGTCATAAAATAAAGTCTGCTTTTTGACATATTTTGTTATATTTTTGCGTGTAATCTACGATGAGTGTATATAAATTCATTTATAAGTAGTTATTACATCGTTGTAGATAATATTTGCACTAATTCTGTCATAAATACTTATGAAATGTTTGAAAAACTTACCGTTCCAAAAGTTATCATTATTGATGAATTTTGACTGTTTTACAGTGAATTGAGTGTATCTGTAGTGTCTATAAGGCTCTAAAACTGATAATAACTATATGTTATGGTCATTTGAGGTCTATTATATACTATATTTTATGAATTTCAATCATTTACATGATTAGGTGGTTCACCGTTGACCGCTATTTAGTTGAGGTTTATATATTTGTGTTTTGTACATAAGAATGAGTAAGTTTTTGTAGTAATATGAAAGTATAGTTTGTTCTGACTAATATCCAAATTCTAAAACCCAAAATACCATGTAAAATTTTTTCATAATTTTTTCATTCCCTCTTCAAGAAGATCTTATCATTTTACAATTATAGTGGTATATTTTAAGGAGATATAGGTAGTTATCGGTCAATAAAGGTTTATGTAGTATACTAGTAACATTTTTGATAAGAAACTACTCAATATAACTAGGATATGAATTTTCAAAAAAAAATGCGTTTTATTATGCAAATCCATTTATTACGCAAAAATGGCTCATGGTCGAGTTTCAATATTATGAAAATATTTCGTAGGCCTCTCAAAAAAATGCATTTGTTAGATAACTTATGTATTCATAATGTAACATGCAAAATGTCGAGTGAATTGGTACAGTATTTTTATCAGAAATAGTCATAATACAGAATCAAACACAATGTCAGCCATTGTCTGTTATCCTTATCACAATGGGTTTAGAAATACAATACTCGTCATACGACTATTGTTAATGTTTTAAAAGACGGTATATTTATTCACGAACCCAAACCAGTTTACAGTATGTCCCTACGTTGCGCCCACTTAGCAGGAGATCGTTTTTTGTGCGTGTAGTCGTAAGTGTTCGTCGGCCGTGGAATGCGCGGGGCGCGGGGAGCGTAAAGTCATTGCGTTCCGCGCTTGAGCGGTTAAGGGGCTGACAAGACCCAATTGACAAAAATAGGCTTCTCTTAAGAAAAAAAAATTGGCAAATCTGTATAGTTTGTGGTAGCGGAAAAAATGTATGTTAATTTTGAACATATTTCCCAGAACTTGGTTGTTACCTAAACACGTTTTGTTAACAAAATCTCGATACAAACTAACGTTAAACTAACCTCTTACTTTGAGTTCTAATCTAAAATATCTGTATCAAATATGAACATACGTTACGTATTTAATTAATAACAAGAACGTCTTATTTGAATACAGAACTTGGTTGTTTTTTATTTTCGATTACTCAACTCAATTTTGAGTAAATAGATAATTACTTCATATTTTGCAATAAATTACAAGCGTTGTGTCATCGCGCTTCTCTTTCTTTTCTATGCAATCTGACAGGGACCGCGGTTTAGGTGTTGTCAGCGTCTTAATAACTATCTATTATTTATACAACACTTTAGGTATATTCCGAATCTCAATTACACAAGCTCTCAGTTTTTGCTCCATATAATCAATTTCCAGTTGGAAAATCAGGTTTTATCTTCCTTACGTTCGGATTCCAGACTTGTAATACGGAACTAAACTCATCGTACTTGCTGGACATAGTTTCGACGCTCGCTCTAAGCTCACAATTCCGTCAAATACTATCGCAATATTAAGAGCCCTTATTTCGTCAAAATAATGACAATTTGATGTTACGTTCAGTCAGGAAGCAAAAATTTAATTACCTCAAATTTAATCACACTGCAAAACCAATCACAATTTTAAAATTACCAGCTCCAATTACCGTCGAACGTAAATAAAGGAATTCAATCAAAAAGGCACATAACAGCGCTCACATTCAAAGGATTCTAGCGCCTTAATCACAAATTACTTTTCATTGCTGTTCGTAGTAAACCATGTCAATATTAGCTTTCCGCGAAAACTCAGGTAGTCAGGTTCCGATCACTGATATGAAATTAGTTCCTACAGGGTTGGTAGTAGGCAAATAGTTGGTCCTTGACGTTACCGTTTAGATGAGTGATTCATTCGAAGTTGGATTCAAGGTTGGCACTCCCGAGGGACAATATTTAGGGTTGGGAGCCAAACTTATGAGGCTTATAGTAATAATAATAATAATAATACCATTTATTTCAGGCGACACAAGCCCATAGAAATAAATAAATATTTTATTAAACAAAACTTGGGTTAATAAATAGGCTTAGCACTTCACTTTGCACTAGCTAGACTTTGTGCTTTCCTGTGGAACTTGTCCACGGAAGCGACTGAATACCACGTCCTGCGGCCAAAAGTCTTCTTCCATGACGAGAGGCAAATAACAGTTCGGTACACGCACGACGAACGCCTTGAAATTGACGTTCCGGTGCGATTCCAGTAACTGCACCCTCGGCGTGTACTTCGTCTTTTGGCGCACGTACTCCACGATTTCATCTGCCTTTGTGGTGCAGTGTAGGCGGGAGATGTACACCGGTGTATTCGGCTTTGCGGCACGCAGGCTCACTTCGGGCACCGTAGGAGCTTTGCCGTAGCGGTTCTTGTTCGTTCGCGGACGGCGCTTCTTCCTTTGCACCGTCACGAAACCTTCATCATTATTGGCGCCTTTTCTGGCATGGGGTTGATACCAGGAGTGAATAGGCTCAATTAGACTTTAAAATAAAAGAAGTGGACTGTATTAAAATAGGTGTAATACCATAATTTACATGTACAACGTGTCGGAAGACAGTACAAAGGAATGCCCGTTGTGGCGCGCGTCTGTGAGCTGAGTGGTGTGAAGGACGTGCAGCGGCCGTCGCGTACGGGTTCGGTACCCCGACACCCCGCGCCATTCCGCGGTGAATCACGCGCATATGTGATGCGCTGACATATTCCCCGGGTTGAAGGGAAGTCTTCAATTTTCGACTGGAAGGGGGCAGATGCAGTTGAAGGCACGGCGAATGGTGCCCCGCTTCATCTTCAGTTCGGCCACTCTCGTGACCCCGTCTACGCCAGGATAGGTCTTCGTGACCCGGCCCAGGGACCAGAGCAGAGGTGGCGTTGTTTTGTCCTTTATCAAGACCAAGGAACCCGGCTTCACTTCACCTCTGGAATGAAACCACTTGGATTTGGCCTGCAGCAGAGAAGTATACTCATTATGAAACCGTCGCCAGAAATGCTGCCTGATGTGCTGGATTCTCTTCCAGCGATTCAGCCGCGTGATGTTGGCTTCAGTCACCTGAGGATGTGGTACTGATAAGAATGGCCGTCCAATTAGGAAGTGATAGGGAGTGAGTGCCGAAAAATCGTTAGGGTCTGAAGAAAGATGAGTAAGAGGGCGTGAATTAAGAACCGCCTCTATGTGAGTGAGACAGGTAGCCATCTCTTCGAAGGTGAAATGAGTAAGATGCAATAACCGTTTTAAATGATGCTTACATGATTTTACAGCAGCTTCAGCTAATGAATTAAAATGAGGGCTGTATGCAGGCGTGAAAATGAATTCGATACCTTGCTGTGCCATTTCAGATGCAACATTTGATGATTGCAAGAACCTATACATCTCGTTTGATGCGCCTACAAAGTTAGTCCCGTTATCGGACGTGATGCTTCGAGGCTTGCCACGACGCGCCACGAATCGATTTAGAGCGGCCATGAAGGCCTCAGTGGTGAGGTCGGTGACGAGCTCCAAATGTACGGCTTTCACTGCCGAGCAAACAAAGATGCACATATAGGATTTTGTAAGTTTGCATCCACGGCCTTTACGATTGGCCACCAATACTGGCCCAGCATAGTCAACATAACTATTAAAAAAAGGAAACTCAAGATGTGTTCTTGAGCTAGGTAGTTGACCCATTATAGGCTGTACGTGTTGAGCCTTATGTCTGAAACATTTAAGACATTTATTCACGACAAATCTAGATAAGTTTCTGCCACCTAGAGGCCAATAAGTTTGTCGTATATGTGACAATAACAACTGTGGACCAGCATGTACAAGCTTTAAATGTTGCATTTGAAATATGTGTTTTGTAAGTATGTGCTTACTGCATAAAACAATAGGATGTTTCACGCTAAAGTCGTAGGGGGAGTTATCGAGCCTCCCGCCCACGCGAATGAGGTTATGATTGTCAATGAACGGTGTCAGAGGAAGCAATCTACTTTTGCGTGGTAATTTTTGTCCAGACTTTAACAAATTATACTCCTCCGGAAACATTTCAAGCTGTGAATAATGTATAATTATGTTTAATGAGTTTTCTAGTTCTTTTATTGAAAAATTACCATGCAAATTATTTTTATTTTTTACATTGTAAATAAAGCGTTGTACATATGTAATTATATTTTGTATTTTTGTTAAGCTAGAATACTTTACTAATAAATCGTGAATGATTGATGAATGAATGGTTAAGTCTGGATGATTACTACTTGAATGATTGTCACTATCACTACCAATGAAATGAGTCACTACTTCCGGCAGACTATCTTTCCCGTTGTTTGGCATTTTGGGCCACTCATTTTTACTTTGGTGTAAAAATGAGGGTCCAGACCACCACAGAGGTGTGTCCATAATGACGTCTGCCCTGAGACCACGGGAAACAAGATCCGCCGGGTTGTCCTTCGACGGTACGTAGCTCCAGGTATGACCACATGTAATTTCCTGTATCTCGTTGACTCTGTTTCTGACAAATGGTTTTAATTGATTTGACGGAGTAGAGAGCCAACCCAGGACTATGGTTGAGTCGCACCAGAATCTACATTTATGAATGGGCATGGTAAGCGATTCCTGAACCTTAGTACACAACCTTGTACCTAACAAAGCTCCACAAAGTTCAAGCCTCGGTATCGTCGTTGGTTTGATAGGCGCTACACGATTTCTAGAGACTAGAAGTTGTACGCCTGTTGATCCACTGCCACAAGACCGAATGTACACACAAGCGCCGTACGCCCTCTCGGACGCATCGGTAAAGACGTGTACTTCATGCGTAATCGAGTCTTCAAGCAAAACCCAACGAGGAATTTTCAGGTTGTTTAATGCTGTTATTGTGCCTTCAAATGTACACCAAAGGTTTCTGATGTCGTGCGATACTTCGTCATCCCAGTCATATTTATCTAGCCATAGACGCTGCATAATTATCTTTGCTTCGACCACGCACGGCCCTACGAGACCTAGTGGGTCAAAGATTTGACTGATAACAGAAAGAACATGACGTTTGGTGACTTTTGTAGTGGAGGTGATATTTATAGTATAAGTATGTGAATCATAGTCACAAACCCAGTTGAGACCTAAAGTCTTAGATTGAGATGAGTTTGGAGTTTGGTCAGAAAAATGTAAAGTATTATTTAACTCGTTATTGTGTGCAATTTCTTTGAGAATTTGAGGATTATTTGATCGCCATTTACGTAAATTAAATTATGCAGATGATAGAACAGAATGTACCTTTTTAGATATGTCAACAGTTTCAGCTATGGTATCCCCTCCACTAAGAAAGTCATCGACGTAGAAGTCACGTCGTATGGCACACTGGGCACGACTGTCCTCAATGTTATCAGCCAGACTTACAAGACACTTAGTGGCTAAATAGGGTGCAGAAGCGGTACCATATGTAACCGTGTTTAAAGTGTAGGTCCTAAGAGGTTCTGAAGGTTCAAACCTGAAAATTATTTTTTGAAGAGGTCGTTGGACTAGATTTAACTCTATGGCCCTGTACATTTTTTCCACGTCATCAGAGACTACGTACCGATGCTGACGAAAACGTGTTAAAATGGAAAACAGATCGTCTTGAACTACGGGACCGACCATTTGAATGTCGTTAAGTGACACCCCCGAACTGGTAGAAGCTGATGCGTCGAATACTACGCGTAGTTGTGTAGTGGTGCTTGAACTGCGAATGACTCCATGATGTGGAATGTAATATTTACTCATGGAGTTTTCTGGTGATGGAGTACAGTCTGAGTCTACCGTCATATGACCTAGGCGCTCATATTCACTCATGAACTCATTATATTTTTTATGAAAGATTGGATCGCGTTTAAATCGCCGTTCAAGGGAAAGGAAACGATTCCTAGCATTTGTAAAAGAATTACCTAATGTACTAGGATCCCCTTTTAAAGGCATAGTGACGACGAATCCCCCACCATCATTACGAACGGTGGTTTGAGCAAAGGACTGCTCACACATTCTCTCCTCAAGTGAGAGTGAATGTTTTGAAGCGACGTTGTCAAGCTCCCAAAATTGAGTGAGGTCGGGAGTGACATTGGAATGATGGCAAAAATGATTAGCGGAAAAACATGATTGGTGCGAAATACTACCTGAAACTAACCATCCTAACTTGGTCTCGCATAATTTAGGTAGGTTTTTCCCTAAGTCTATCGTTTTGCTACCTAAGACATTCCAGAAAACTGCAGCCCCTACCAGGATGTCTACGACCGACGGAACGTTAAAGTTCGGGTCTGCTAGCTTAAGACCTGAAGGAATAGGGACGTGATTGGTATGCACGAACGAAGACGGTAGAACCTTTGTGATTTCAGGCAAAATGTGACACTCGATATCTACAGTGAAGGCACAGCATAAAGACTCTATTGATAAGTGACAAGACTGTGTACTGGTGGATATGTGATTATTAATACCCGTTACCTTGGTGCTCGTACCGCGTCGTAACAAACCCAGCTTGTCTGATAAGATCTGCGTAACAAAGTTCGCTGTACTGCCGTTGTCCAGCAGTAGGCGCGCAGTGTACTTCTTACCCGTCTCGCCAGTCACTTTCACCATAGCTGTGGACAGTAAAACATGCGCAGAAGTAGCAAGCTGCATGGAATTGGCTGAAAGCACAACGTTTGAAGAAGGCGAAGCAGAAGGCAGTGCAGAAGACATGGCAGAAGGCAATGGATTGGAAACAAGTTTGGGCTCGTTACTTTCCAAATGCAAAAGCGTATTGTGCTTTGTTTTGCAATATTTACAATGTGAAAATCTACATTTCTTAGAATTATGTCCAAAGCGTAAGCAATTAATACAAACATTAAATTCAATTGCTTTTTGTATCCGACTTTCTATTGACAAGCTTCTAAAAGATTCACACTTAAATAATGTATGTCCTTGGGAGCAAAGTGGACATTTACTGTTTTTATTAATATTGTCTAGTTTTTTATTTGTTTGGTTATACTTAGAATCAGTTTTATTTGAATGACAGTGGAGTCAAATATTAGTTCTTCTGAAACGAATGCTATAGTCGCCTTAAATAATATTTAAGGCGACTATAGCATTCGTTTCAGAAGAACTAATATTTGACTCCACTGATTCCAACCAGTCCGCTTTCCTGCTTAAAAAAGAACAAAATTGAGTTAAAGTAGGATCATCTTTAAACGTATTGTTTCTATGTTCTTCCCAGTCACGACTTGTTGTTAAATCTAATTTTTTAACCATAGAATAAATAATAATATCGTCCCAATATTGAGTGGGCTTTTTTAGTGAAGTTAGTGCCCTAACATTTTTATTAATACTATCAACAAGGTTTCTGATGGAAACACTTGTCTCTTTTATAATGGGTTCGACATCAAATAAAGCCTGAAAATGATTTTTCACTAGAAGTCGGTTGTTATTGTAACGTTCGCACAACAGGTCCCATGCCAGAATGTAATGATCGGCTTTAAAGTCAATGTTTTTAATAATTAAAGCCGCATTTCCCTGGAGTGAAGCTCGCAGTTAGTGGAACTTGTTGATGTTACTTATACTAGAATTTTCGTGAATCAATGACCCAAAGGTATCCCTAAACTCAAGCCAGCATTGGTAGTTCCCATCAAAATGTGGCAAATCTATTTTAGGCAAACGAACAAAAGAATTCCTAAATGAAACATGTGCACCTGAGTCAGCATCTCTGAAGCCCGCCTCCGACGCAGCACCGTTGGCCGAAACACCGAGCAGGCTGCGCGTGAGTGCCACCAGGTTGAAGAACTGGCGGTCAAAGTCCTCACGCTCAACCAACGCAGACTCGTCGTCATCGGAAAGCACTTCGATGTGTGTCTGTAAGGCATCAAATTCGGTGTGTAAGGTAATGTATTATAACAGCTGGACGCACTGATGCTAATGAACTTAATAGATAAAAACTGCAAAACAGCTGTGCGTTAATGAATGGGATCGAGAATCGAGTCAAGGTCAACGACTCAACATGCGTTAACAAAGTGCGAATTAGCTAATGACCAAGCGTTTTCGATACAAAATATGCAGATTTTAACAAGCAGTGCCGTAGAAAACACTATGAAATCACTAATATTAAAGCACTGTATGAAAACTAAAAGATAGGAAGATGGACAACGATTTTCGGCAAGAAAAAGAAAGCAGAAATATAACTAATTGGAACGGACTCACTCAAATACAGTATTATACTCCCAAAGAATGACATCAGCTCCCACGATGACGATGCAGGCTGCCTCGGGAACGACTTCTTTGTTCTTTTCTTCGTTGTCGTACCGCGTGGTGATCGCGAGTGATCAAAGTCCGCACAGGTGAACACGACGACCGACGGCGTTAATTACGGCAAAACTGGTATTATTTTTGCGCAATCGAAGGACCATTGAATAGGCTCAATTGGACTTTAAAATAAAAGAAGTGGACTGTATTAAAATAGGTGTAATACCATAATTTACATGTACAACGTGTCGGAAGACAGTACAAAGG
The DNA here is from genome assembly GCA_905333075.3 of Atethmia centrago. Taxonomy (NCBI): domain Eukaryota; kingdom Metazoa; phylum Arthropoda; class Insecta; order Lepidoptera; family Noctuidae; genus Atethmia; species Atethmia centrago. Next base: position 18,100,858 of record HG995388.1, read on the forward strand.
AATGCCCGTTGTGGCGCGCGTCTGTGAGCTGAGTGGTGTGAAGGACGTGCAGCGGCCGTCGCGTACGGGTTTGGTACCCCGACACCCCGCGCCATTCCGCGGTGAATCACGCGCATATGTGATGCGCCGACAAGGAGCATCAGGGGCACTCACGATGATGCTAGCGAAATCTCTTTGTAGGGGTTTTGCCTGGGCTGCTGGGCTATAGACACTAACAGTGGGACAGGGCGAGGGGCGCGGGCGGCGCTACGAAGAGGAGCCGCGGTGACGAGCACGGCTGCGAGGCGCGGTGGCGCAGCGCTCTGCAAGCTCAGCAATCGACTTATTCCTTGCAATAATGAATATATGCTATTTTAGAAAGGATTGCTGCTGTTATCTTCCTATTTTAATTAGCAGTCCCCACCGCGACGACGGCGACGCTTGGATCAAACATTACCTACAACTTATATTAAACTTAAAAGGCCAATACCTACTCGTACGTATTATACTTTACCTTTTCAGAGGTTTTTGGTTATGTCGAGTTTCGTATATAATATTCATCAATTTCAATGTATAGGTATATAAAAATGGTATGTTGTGATGATTTTACATAATAATTAAAATGTCAAGTTTTACGATTTAGTCACAAGGCTTAGCAGAGCGAGCAGTTCAATTCCAAATATTTTTGTCTTCTATATAATCTGAACTGTTAACAAAGTTTTACGAAGTCTCTTAGCTGCCATTGCTTATTTTAATTTAAAAAATTATTGTTTGCTGTGGACGATTTTAACGTGCACGTCTTTGTACATCGTTCTCACACGTACAATTTCACCTTGAATGATGTAAACAATATTTGAATTAATGATGTCAAAAAGAGTCCGTGGAGTTTCTTGCCCGTTCTTCTCCATAGGTACCAACTACTTTTTGAAATGGGCAACTAACTTCATCTTTCTGAATGACGAACTCCTTGGCAAACCAAAAGTGCCTGTAATTGGTTTAATTGAAATAAATGCTTTAAGTTTGAGGTTTTAGAGTATCTTGCCTTGTCCCTTTTCTGTGACATTCAAATTCATTAAATCACAATGTGGGGTTTAACCTCAAAAATTTTAGCGTAGTCAAACTCTTAGTCACTGTGAGCGGCTTGTTGCTAAATAATAACAGCGGCACGGGTCAATCGATCAGGTTCAGCTACGCTTGCCGCGGTTGGTCCGTAGATGGGCGACCATCTTTACACATCAAGTTCTCTCCGTACCGCGGAAAGCACGTTAAGCCGTTCGTCCCGGCTTTCGTTCATGGCAGACGTTACGGGTCGTCCGAAGCCCGAAAGTCTGAAAACCAGTCTTACCAAGGGGTATCGTATTACCCAACAACTGGGTTGTGGAGGTCAGATGGGCAGTCGCTCCATCTAAAATACTGGTGTTTAGCTGCATCCGGTTAGACTGGAAGCCGACCGCAACGTAGTTGGGAAAAGGCTAACCAGATGATGAAACTCTCAGCCACTGCACTGTTCTCATTTAGCTGTCGATTTACCATTTTCCAATGTTAATAAAATTAACGCTTGTATTTTTGCCAGTGGTGCCGATTCCCTTGTTCACACACTAAACTAAATTTAAGTTCAGTGCATCTTTTTCTTTCTACTTCATTAAGAAAAAGTCAGAAGACAAATTTTAGTTTAGTCCTGTCAAATTAATCACCGCCTGTCACTACTCCATACAAGTTAAGAAGTGATTAAAAAACTTGCCTACTAAAATTACGTCAATTTACGTCAAGCGCTGATTAATTTGACAGGACTAAGCGAAAATTTATCTTCTGTCCTTTTCTTAATGAAATAGAAAGAAAAAGATGCACTGAACTTAAATTTAGTTTGTGAACAAGGGAATCGGCACCAATATCTAACTGTCAATTTCATAACTCACCAAAAGATACAGAAGCAATCAGGGCAAAAACTGTATCTCAAAAGTTTGTTTAAGCTTTCGATCATAATCTGAATGATTTTCAAGGATATTGCTAATCCATTGCTTCATATATTCGAAAAATGTGTCTCCTCAACAATTAAATAATGCAATGAATGTTGCTAAACTGGCAAAATGAAAGCCATTGCTACTGTAAGTGTGTTATTCAATTATCCCGCAGGAAGAGACGTGAATAATTAATCTATTAACAATATAAAATCATAATATACAGGTTGAAATTGAAAACTTGCGACAAACTGAAATGGGACATTGTATACATCATTATTAACAACTTTTACTAAGGGACCAAAGCTGTAATCCCAAAAAAAAAAATCTGCTTTTCCTACATTTTGATGAGGTATTGCGAACATAAATGTAGGGGACAGCAGTTTTTTTTTTGGGATTGTAGCTTTGGTCCCTTAGTAAAAGTTGTTCATAATGATGAGTACAATCTTCCATTTCGATTTGTCGCATGTTTTCAATGTCACCCTGTATATATTTTTTGTAACAATATTTTGTTTTAAAAGAGTGTCCGTGAAGTTTCATGCCTGTTCTTCTCCATAGGAACCTACTACGCTTTAGAATGGGCAACTAGCTTCATCTTTCTGACTGACCGACCTCCTGACAATTTAAAAGTACCTGTAATTGGTTTATATGAAATAGGTAAGTGGTTTGAGTTTGGAGTTTGGGCTCATCATTATCTCAGTCGAAAGACATCCTCTTAATTGGATATATGACTCCCTCAAACATCGCCACAGCGATCTATAGTTCAGTCATTTGGTAGTTTGGGTTATGAAAATTGGTGATGATATTGATTTTGACGTGCTTTTATCGAATTTTCACTTTTCCACCTCGTTTCTTTGCCGCTCGTGCCACCATATTGGAAAAATGGCGCCCAAAAACGCAAAGTTTTTTGACAATATCTCCTTTCAGATTCATATATCATGGCGGCGTGAGCGGCAAAGGAATGGGGTTGTGAAGTGAAAATTCAAAAAGAGCACGTTGAAATCAATAAAATCACCAATTTTCAAATCTCCCGGAAAACTTTCCAGGTAACGCTAACGCTTGCCTCATTCATCAGATTCCCATTCGTCGATCCACCTTGAAAAAAACCCGGATAAAATCAAAAAATCAAAATCAAAATCAAATCATTTTAGTTGAAAAACATGTTCTCCCATACATTCCAACTGCGAATGTAAGTTTATACGCACTGTTGTTTTTTTAGGTTTTCTTGTAATCTACTCGTATAAAGATAACAGGAGGGGGAATGGTAAATTTTCATATTTTTTCTTAAATAACTATTGATTTCAAAATTATCAAAAAAAAATCCCTTCACCTCACAACAAGCCATTTTATTTGATATGACAGACGTTACAGTTAGCAAAACTTTTTTTTATTTTATAATTCGTCCCCCAAAACTGACATATTCAAAATTCATTTATTTACGTTAAACGGCCGTATTTGGGTCACAGAATTTCATATGTGTACCAAATTTCAACTTAATGGGTCCAGTAGATTCGGAGCAAATCGGTAGTGACAGACGGACAGACACACGAGTGATTGATAAGGGTTCCGTTTATTCATAATTCATAATTCATTTATTCACTTTTAAATAGAGTAAGTACAATCGGTGGTTTAACATGTTACAATATTTGGTCTTATTTTCTATTTAGCCTTATGCCCTAAGGCATGTGAAGTTTTTTAGAAAATAATAATAATTAAAATAATGAAATAATGTTAGCTAAAAAAAGGATGATCAATTCATGTCTCTAAAATTCAAAGTACCTAATGTCAAATATATAGTACCTGACCAAATACAGTGTCCAGTTTCAGAAAAGTCATTTTTTTACGTTAAACAATGTCACATTTATACAATAAAAATAAACAATAATAACAATAATTAATAAAATTGAATTATTCCTGTATTCATTCTGTAACCATTCATTTATTGAGTAAGTCATCTTTTTAAGAAGTAGCTCTTTAAGCTTTTTCTTAAATGTTGACAGAGGGAGATCTTGGATGGCTGTTGGTAACCTATTATACATTTTAACACACATACTACCCGTGCGCGATAAGTTGGGACCTGAGCACGGTGACGTCATATTGGCGTGTTTGTACCGCCCGCAAAAAAGCGAACATAACAAGCAGCCGCCCGCGGCTTCGTCTATGTTTTTTTTAACCTAATTTATTATGTTACTCAGGGAGGACGCTGCTTTTTATCTAATCTTTTTTACACTATTTGAATAAAATAGGACCCTAGGTATTTAATTATGTATCACCGAAAGTGTTGACTATGGTTTTGTAATGAATAAAAATACAATGTTTAAGTTTATACATTTATTTTATCTATTATTTACATTATCTCATCTTCATCACTACTTAGTGGATCTATGCCTTCTAGAGGTTGTTCTTCGTCCTCAGTCTCACTATAATCACTTGACCAAGAGGTATCCGATAAATTTACAATTAATTGCGACAAACTATAACAACAAAAACTACAACAACAAAACAATAACACAAACGAAAACTAAAAGAATTCCAGAGCACGTCGTTACGTGACGTAGGCCAGTACGAGACTAAAAACCCTAGTAAAAAATAGTGATGCAAACGGTACAATACGGGCGCCATCGGGGAAGTGCAGGGGAAGCGGGCGGGGAGTCGCATTCCTAGCAGGTCCCAACTTATCGCGCACGAGTAGTAGTTGAGAATTTTTTTTTAAACACCGCTGTCCTTGGTGCAAATTCTAGCACTAGTCGCTGACCATGTCTTGATTTACGAGGATAGGTGTCGTAACCACATCCAAGAGTGTGTGTGTGTGTGTGTGTGTGTGTGTCGGTAGTGTTATTCCTTTTGAGGTAAATAGAACACAAACAGCTTTCATTCGTTTACTAAATACCTACACCTTCTTCCCACCAATCTTCCAAATCACTAGATCGCTCTCACGATCCTATAATATACGTATATTGGAAATTTTCCGTCACGCATCCCTAGTTTCCGTGTATATTCAAACGGAACGTTCTAGGTCCGTTCACATATTCCATACATTTGTAAACATGATAGCGTTGTGGAAATGATTAGTATAGGTAATTGGTGAAAATGGAGCTTGGCTCGCTTTGTGTTATGTGATTTCATGTCAGTACAAAGTAATCTCATTTGTTAGCCGACAGAAATGACCTGCTCCATGGTTTGTAATTTATCACGACATTTAGAAATGTGTTTGATATCTGAATAACCCGATACTAGGCGTCTCAAACTTTGACAGAGAAACACTTCTGCAGCACTCGATACGTTAGCAAGGATGATGATATAGTGAAACAACTCAAAAATAATAATCATACAATTGCGTATTGAGATCGTTTTAGCATATAAAAATATTTTACTTAACTAGGTCAAATAGGACTAACTAGTCGCCGGAGACTCTCAACACCGCGATTCAGGATTCGCGGCTCAACTAACAACGCCATATCGCTCATTGGCAAGAAGGGTGACATAGCAAAACAATCTGCATTTTTGAGTTGGCTGCAGATGCCTCTGTCGTCGACGAGTCGACGGCTGCAGTTGCCTCTGCCGTTGATGTATATGAGATGAGCACTAAAAATGAGGGAGCTAGAGGGGTGTGACTTTATACTTCGTCGCGTTCTTACCGCTGCTTTAAAACTTTTAATTCGTCATACCCAATAACTACTCTTTTTGAGTTATGTCAAGCTTCTCGCAAATTAACGATATATCGGCACATAAATTAGCAATTTTGTTTTAGAAATATCTTTATCCGCATATATCTATAATTATTATAAATTAAAGTTGCTTTTCATGACTGTCTGTGTGACCGCGTTGTTCTTGTAAACTCCGCAACAGACTTTTTTTTTGGGTGGGAAATTATCAAATAATTTCTCCCGCTCTGGGCGGAGCGCGGGTGTGTCAGACTCTTACTAACTAAAACCCACCCGTGTTCCTTCCATTGCCTTCTGCCTTTTGTGTTGCCAGGGGCCTCGGTATCCTTTTCGAACTTTCCCACGATCTCGGCAGGCTTCGGCCCTAGTGGAACCCTACTCTTGTGCTGACGACATCTCTTTGAGGCGTGCAAGGAACACAATGCGCCGTCGACCCTAAACTATCTCAAGATCATTTAGATTTTTTTTTCAGCGCAGTACGTGCTAGAGGAGGTTTTAACAACAATCCTACAGATAGACAATTCATTGCAGCGTACAAACGATTGATCTACCCTGTGGAAATGCAAATCCCGTAAGGCCAATTATTTGCCTTTAGAGAAAATCAGTATACTCAACACTCAAATATCACGTACAGACTATAGACACCACAACTAGCCTTACTGCAATAACGACGCCAAACGACGATTTGGATAGTGCCCCAGGCCAAATCGATAATGAAGATTTCGAATTCGTATCATCAATGCCATGGATGCCTGAAGGCATGGAATCTGTGATCAAGTCAATTTTTGAGTATATATGCGGTTAAGTGGTGAAAAAAATCGCAAAGAAAATTATATGCGAGCCGTGCGTAACCGTACTTTAGGGTGAATCCAAAGTACGTTCACTTATATACATGAAGGACGTAGGTTGCCTCGTTTATCCTGCTCAAGATGTTTATCGGATAGGTATGCAGTCTGAACGAATTTTCCGAAAAGATATAAAAGAAACGAAAATATGTTTTGAAAATTGGTAAACGAATGTCTTGTGTCAAAACTTTTTTAACATTCTTCAAATTCACAAGTATGATTCGCCAGCATTATCTAACCATAAACACCTATTAATAAAACTAATAATCAAACATTATTTGATTATTTGAATAAAGTATGAAGCAAAATTGCAAAATACTTCCAATGAATGCTTACGACATTTTTACAATAAATTAGTTCTATTTGAAGGAAACTAAAAATCCAACATGTATTATTTGCAGTTATGTTTCTGTTCCTTTAAAAATGAAAATAGGTAATCAGAAGACACGAAGAAGCAGCCGGGGAAAATACTCAGCACTATTTGTCTCATACATATGTACAGTAACAGTCAGAAGTCGACTAGCAATCTCACAAAACTATGGAATAGCAATATTAGTTGTACTTATGACTTCTTCTATAAGACAACACTACACATTGGCATCTTGTTGCCCGTATAGCGCAGGCGATAATGGTCATTGCGGTGTAAGTGGACTTCTGGACGTTGACTGTACATCACACGCACATTGGTATAATTGTCTTTGGTCCCGCCCTTTTTTTTTGGTGGGATATCACCAAATAAATTCTCCTGCTCTGGACGAAGCAGGAGGGTGTATCAGACTCTTACTGACTAAAACTCACCCGTGTTTCTTCCGTGGCCTGTGCGTTGCCAGAGGCCACGGTAACAGACTTCCCCGCGACCCCGGCAGGCATTGGCCCTAGCAGACCCCTACACTTGTGCTGACATCTTTTTGAGGCGCGCGTGGAACACAACGCACCGTTGATTCGGGCCTGGTCCTTATCGGACAGCGAGCTACCCATTGCTCACCGGTTCCGCCTCCTCTTTCGCGAACATTTCTGCTTCACAAAAGGAGGTGACGGCTTCCCATGTCTTTTCGCTCCGTACCATGTGGTCTGAACCATGGTTGGACGCGAGAGATCCCAAACCGGGCAGACCTCCACCGTGTGCTGCACCGTGTCCTCCGGGAGTTTCCTCCCGCCTTATCCAGAACAGGAACCTCCCGAAGCAGCCGTGTTCGATGAGGATTTGGTCTCGCCCTATTCACCACATTACCAATCTAATGTAATACTCGTATCTATTATATAATATTGCATTTCTGTGACAAAATAATTGCGCGATAAAAAGTCCTAGTGCGCACTCGCCCTAAGTAATCCATATATATTATAGATGTATAAAAAAGTGACCTAAAAAAATGTATTTCCTTCATTGACTTTACGTTGTGAAAGTACCAAAATAGTACCAAAGATACCCCTTTAAGGATTGTCCCATTATCTGTCCATCTTAAATATCAACGTCGATAAAACTCGCATTTCATTTGGCACGGAAACCTCGGCGTGCTAACAATTTACACTTCGCCGGTTTCATCTCCCGGGTTCTTTTATGCAGTGGCCGCTGTGAATCGGAAACCACAAGAGTAGATACGGAGAAATGTCGACGCTAATGTCTGAGATTTTTTTTTTTTTGGTATGTATTACTATTCCTGTTAAAAGTACCAGCCTAATTATTATCCCACTGCAAGGCACATAGGTACCTCTTCTCATATAGAGAAGGTACTTATTTATGTATACTTGTTATAAGACGTTAATCAATTGTTTTATTAAACACAAATGTTGCTTCATTTGTCTGGTGGTTGCAAGCATGACTGCAGAGGGGCCCCAAACCTAAGCCCTAATCAGGCTCAAATGGAATAATGAAAATACGGGGGTATTTTGACTTTTCCATTTGAAAATTTTTAGTAGCAGTACACGGTGACTAGTAATAGATTTGCCCCCTAATACGTGAGATATCTTTTACTAGTGTAATGTGGGCTGAATACCTACTCGATCGGGCAAATTATCTTATAATGTTAAGCGGAGGACAGCGGTTTGTAGCGCAGCCTTTTTGTTTTGGGTGGGAAATTATCAAATAACTTCTCCCGCTCTGGGCGGAGCAGGAGGGTGTGTCAGACTCTTACTGACTAAAACCCACTCATGTTTCTTCCGTTGCTTGTGTTGCCAGGGTCCACGGTATCCCTTTCGGAGTTTCCCGCGACTCCGGGAGGCATCAGCCCTAGTAGACCACTACACTTGTGCGGACATCTCTTTGAGGCGCGCGTTGAACACAAAATCTTCGTCTCTGGGAATTTGGCGCCGCTTGGGTGACGCCTATATCCAGCAGTGGACTGCAATAGCTTGAGTTGATTGATTGATTGCTCTTTTAATGTTATTAAACCACAAACAATAAAGTCAAAAAGCCATTAAATAATTCTAGTATCCTGGAAACATACGCAATATAACATTACAACAATAGAATCCCGATTCTACAGAACAGACTATAAAGCATTGATACTAAAATTGCTTCCTCTGAATTCATAGCAATTCAAAGGGACGTAATATTACCCATAACAATATCTTTAACAATCTATACAAAATCCATTCTAATAGATGTGATATTGTCTCTGGTTGTTTGTCTTTTACGTTTTCACTGTTACACTGTTTGGATGAGTACCACCTCGGAACAACGTCCAAGCAACCGGTGATCAGGGCTCTAGAGAGATAATACTCCTGGCAATACACACCGTGTTTAGGAGTATCGCTTCCTGTAACGAAACTTTGGCCTTCTCCCTTAACGACAGCCTCTTCAGGTGTCGGATAAAGTTCTTCACAATCAGTGGCATAATAATGCCATTCGCTGTAACGATTATTGGTACAATGATCAATGTGTTTACATCCCTCATGTAGGTAATCTTCGGTATGAAGTAGTATGAACCAGTCTCCTTCTTCTTCTGGATGTCAAAGAAAGGACACTCCTAAAGACATAATGCATATCCAAATGGTGATTTTATTTCATCCTAAACAAATATCAACGTTATGTAAGTACAGATCACGTAAATTTTTGAATAACTAGTACTATTGAAAATGTATTAAAAATCACATATTTATTATATTTGTTTACATTTTTGTAAACTTAATTGTGAACCTGGTTTAAACGAATACTTGTAAAAAGCTCAACCTTTTAAAGGGTGAAACGTGGTGTTTAAGTTTGTTCCGCAAAACACAAAATTCAAGCGGACAAAGCCATGGGCATTGCTCTAGTTTATTTATATCCAGCCCATTCATCCGTGAAATATAATCACATCATTTACAGGATGAATTCATCCTTCACATTCTGTAGGACGAAGTTAAATGGGGGATGAATATCAAAGCTAGGGCTCATGGAATCAGTGTCTTTCCATTGCACACGCTTAGGGAATCGGGTGTAATACCTTTTAAGGTAGGCTACAACGCTTGAAAGAACACGAAGACGTAATGTGAGAAATTGGGAAGTGAGTATATTAATTGGAAGGTATTCAAGGAGAAGAGTTAACGTCTAAGAGCTGATTTTTCAATAGTCGGAGTTAAATCAGACGTTATAACAGTTTGACATATGTATGTTGTATACAGAAGCTGTTAAACCGCAATATTTAATCCTCACATAAAAGTTATGTGACTATTGAAAAATCAGCCCTTAGCATTGTGAGTGTGTTACTGACAAGGTTTGGAAGTGGTGCCAAAATTACAGGTTCTGTATCGGTACTTAGTGGTTCTTGCCATTTCGGTACCTGACGGTTGGCAATCTTGAAGATATTTTTCTAATGCCTATTAGCTATCCTTTTTATCCGACTGCCAAGGAAGGTTTATATTTTTCGCGCATATCTTGAATGCATGTATATTTGTTTGTTTGTAAATTTCTCTATTACCTCGTATCTTCCAAACAGCTGGATGGATTTCGACAGTTAAGGTATCGTTACATTAGTCTCAAAAACCCAAGTGTCCAAGTTGTTGCAGGCGGGACCCAATTGCAAATTATAAACCATAAGAAAATGAATGGGTTCGTCTTGCTACTAAACTTAATGCGTGTATTTAACTTAGGCTCTCCGCTCATAATATAGTCTGTTATAACGAAGTAGTTTCCTTTTTTTATAGTTTATTTTAATTTTGTTTTCTATTCTCAATCTTGTTTCGGTCTTTTTAGTGCATTACTTTTAAATTGTCTTTTTTGCAGTCGGGTTTTTGATTTTTTAAATTATTTATCTGTTTTCTGTGTTGTTTTGTGTTGACTCACTCTAACTTATGGAAATATTTATTACCGCTTGTGGTACCGATACAATACCGATTCTGATTAGAAAGTACCGGTACCAATAGTACAGGTTTTTTTTCAGTTCAGGTTTAGCTTCAAATATCACCTAGTAATAGTAGGCACACCTCAAACTCAAACTCAAAGCATTTATTTCAATTAAACCATTTACAGGCAATTTTGAATTGTCAAGGAGTCGGTCAGTTAGAAATATGAAGCTAGTTGCACATTCCAAAGCGTAGTAGGTACCTATGGAGAAGAACGGGCAAGAAACTCCATGGACACTCTTTTAAATTAAATTGTTACATAAAGATTAGTACAAAAATAATGTTGAAATTATAACTAAATGTGAGGGCGATGAAAAAAAAAACACGAAAGTAGCAAAATAAATAAAACAAAACAACGATTAGCACCATTCAGCTCAACCATTTTGAAGGGAGCTAAATGATCCAACACACGCGCCACCATCAGCGAGACATCTGAGTGACCATGACATACTCTCAGCCGCCAGGGCCCATTCAAGTCAATTACATAACCGGTAACCTAGGCCAATGGTACCGGTTCTCAAAAATACCGATATTTCAAGCCCTGGTTACAGATGATATGTATAACTGACCCCTTAACTCGGGACATATACTTGTCTTTGGATTAGGCTTCTAAGTATTCGAAGATGAATTAAAACATGAAGAAAGGTTTAAACAAAACATCAATGTCATTACCAGTAGCAATTTATTGTATTATTTTTAAACATAGCTTGCCTTCGAAAAACTTTCAAACTCAAACACAGAGCATTTATTTGAATTAAACTATTTACAGGCACTTTGGAATTGTCAAGGAGTTGGTCTACCAGTAGCAAATTTCTTGTATTGTTTTTAAACACAGCTTGCCTTCGAAAAAACATTCAAAATGGTCAAACTCAAACACAGAGCATTTATTCGAATTAAACTATTTACAGGCACTTTGGAATTGACAAGGAGTTAATCAGTTAAAAATATGAAGCTAGTTGCCCATTCCAAAGCGTAGTTTGTACCAATAGAGAAGAACGGGCAAGAAACTCCATTGACACTCTTTTAAATTATATTGTTACATAAAGATTAGTATAAATAATGTTGAATTTATAACTAAATGTGAGGGCGATGAAAAAAAAACGCGAAAGTAGCAAAATAAATAAAAACAAAACAATTTCAAAATATAACAAATAAAAATAAGCCGAGGCAGCTAAGAGGTGACCAATCCCAACTGTCGGCGCCCGTTCACGAACATGACGCATGGATCAGCACCATTCAGCTCAACCATTTTGAAGGGAGCTAGTCAGTCGTTGGCGTAGAAATAAACACTATTTAATAACAAGCTGGATTAATACAAATGATTAATATAAATACTGTAATGTTATGAATATGTTCAATAAAGTTGAATTTCTTACTCTTGCGGAAGTCAATAGACCAGAGCTGCTAACCGAATAAACAAGACCCAACTTTCTGAGAGCCATACCACTTAAAAATAAATATATAGAAAGAAAGAAAGAAAGAAAGAAAAATATTTTATTTGGGACATATATATCCTACCAACATTCAATAATGTGTACGGGATGAGAGTTCCAGATTGTTTAGTACCTTTTTCCTTATTAAACTTCCAGAGGACTTGCAAACGTTATACAAAACGAGTTCGAAAACTTTTAAGTACAAATCAAAGCGATTCCTGACACAAAATGTCTCCTAATGTCTATGTACCTTTTAATGTACCTTGACAATTCAAAAGTGCCTGTAAATGGTTTAATTGAAATAAATGCTTTGAGTTTGAGTTTGAGTTTGAGTTTGAGTTTAAATTATTATCATCATTATACAATTATTATAAGTATCATTGTAGTAAAATTTAATTGAATGGCTCGCCAGCACACAGATAAACCCTGAGAGGTTTTCGTTGTGTGGCGATTGTGGCAAAAACCAAACTGTGAAATAGGCAAGTGTTTTAGAAAAAAAATATATATAGTAACACTATTCTCAATAAAATTCACCAAAATTTGTTTCGCTCACCACATTTCGAGGCGACATGTAAAACCTTTTATTCCGGCTGACATCACCTCGTATTGTTCGTTCCCTGATAACTGAAGGATTAATTAATTTTGGGCAAACGGAACATTGCCAGTGTGACAAGTTACAGTGTAAGATAGCGAGCTTTCGTAAATTTGCTGGGCAAGCAGACATGTTGGGACAAACGGAATGCGTTTTTAGTGTCGATTTCATTTGTGAAATGTTGTTTTGAATGATGCATGGTGTGGTTGAAAATAACAAAAAGATAAGTGATGAGTCAATTATAAATAGACATATTATGTAATTATAGGTGGTAACGCAGGCAAGCTCATATGATCTGACCAAGTCTGGACTTTAAAAGAGACCTTTTTTTTTCGGGTGGGAAATTATCAAATAACTTTTCCCGCTCTGGGCGGAGCGGGAGGGTGTGTCTGACTCTTACTGACTGAAACCCACCCGTGTTCCTTCCGTTGCCTGTGTTACCAGGGGCCTCAGTATCCCTTCCGGACTTTCCCACGACCCCGGCAGGCATCGGCCCTAGTGGACCCCTACACTTGTGCTGACAGCTCTTTAAACGTGTGATTAACTTGTGAATTTGATTAAAGAGTGACATTATTTTTCTTAATTACCACAAATTAGTGAAATGTAAGATTGCTGCTTTTTTTTATTCTATACGCCTCGCATGTTGTATATGATATTAAATAAAATAAATAAACAAAATAAATTAACCTTTATTTCGGACAAGTAACACCTATAGTGGGTTAATAAGCAGAAATCTTATGACTATGTTAGTAAAGCTTAATATTGTTATTCTTGAGGGAAACTTTGAACCTTGAGTTTGTTTCGCCATTTTTTTCAGGGGTATTTACTTAGGAAATGTCGACTCCATCTAGCTTATTTTTTCTTATATTTTTTTTTAATATGACGTTTGAAAGTTATGTGATAATTACAGAATAAACAATTTCATTTAATTTCATTTCAGTGTAGATCAATTTATATGAAATTATTAGTGGCATTTAAAACATTTGTGTGAATACCTACTACTTTTAACAATTGACGAGCATCATATATTTACCATTATAACACCTATAATCCAAATCCTTGAAAGGCATGAATTTGGAGTAGGAACATTAGTATTGGGCCTACAAATGTCTAAAAATGTTTGTCTTTAGAACACCAATTATTGCGTAGTACGTACGTTACTTAGTTATTGAGGTAAAGCGATGAAATACAGTTTCCTACTACGATTTTTTACCTTATAAAATTACTAAATTATTGAAAAGTCATTTTGTCCTCTATAATTTCTATTACCTGCTATCAAAGTCATCAATTTTCGAAGCCTAAGCAAATTACTTTCTACTTTGGCCCGCTAATGTGTCCTTCCCTTAAGACCTTGTTAACGATGGAAGAAACTAGGTCGGCAGTTTCAAATTTCCACAGCTCAGTCTTAATACTTTAAGGGCCTTAGCAAACATGCTACTTTTAGCATCGACGATTGTCGCTGTCGCCGCCCCCTCAGAATAAACGCGTAAGTGCTATTGCGGCGGTTTTAGTGTTAATCCATATTCGTAATGGTTCGGTCAGAATACGACACCTCAATTTTTTCCAGATTTTTATATGAAGTGTTTACGAAGTTTCCAAAAGTTGTTGCTATATTCCTTATTTAAAACCAAAATTGCGCACCATAATTAAGGCGCTGACAATACCCAATTGACCAAAATAGGCTTCTCTTAAGAAAAAAAAATGCCAAATCTGTATAGTTTGTGGTAGCGGAAAAAATATATGTTAATTTTAAACATATTTCCCAGAACTTGGTTGTTACCAAAACACGTTTTGAAAAAACATCTAGATAAAAACTAACGTTAAACTAACCTCTTACCTTGAGTTTCAATCTAAAATATCTGTATTAAATATCAACATACGTTACGTATTTAATTAATAACAAGAACGTCTTATTTGAATGCAGAACTTGGTTGTTTTTCATTTTCGATTACTCAACTCAATTTTGAGTAAATATATAATTGCTTCATATTTGCAATAAATTACAAGCGTTGTGTCATCGTGCTTCTCGTTCTTTTCTATGCAATATGACAGTGACCGCGGTTTAGGTGTTGTCAGCGTCTTAAGGCCTTACATTGTGTAATGTATATTGCCATACTTATCAGGTGCAACTAAGACATCACTTTAACGGCGTTGTCTATTGCTTTGTATAGTGATACCGTTAATGGGCTATTACGCGTTTGCTCTGGTGCAGATTTTAATACTATAATTCCGCAACATGCAATCTTTTGTGCAAAATGTTGTTCCTACCGATACACGGAATTATGTTAAATTCCGACCTTGATGATGATACAGAACTAAACCATCTATTACTACTTTTAATAAATCACATAATCAGAAACTTTTCAACTGCACCAGAATAAAAGCGTAATAGTCCATTAACGGTATCACTATTCTACGAAAAACGCAAAGAAAATTCAAACATTGTAAAACAAAAAAAAAAAAAACAATATTTGTCAAGAAAAAAACTAAAATATTTCTGTAAAACGTTTTTTTTATCAATAACTCAAAAACGGTACCTGTTTAACACTTGATTAATTAGACTATCTACTAAAAAAATCTTTTAAACGCCATAATAAACAAACTTAGATAGAATAGAATACTCTTTATTATGTACACCATAAAAATTACAGATACAAACGTTGAAATTTTACAAGGGGTGACACAATGGGCGGTCTTATCGCTAAAAGCGATCTTTTACAGACAACCTTTGGATGGACAAACAAACTTCTATTCGGTGTAGTTATTGGATCAATTTAGGTTTTATATTTTTTCTGTAAAATTGACGTTTTACTCTTGCGCGCTTATTATCCGGGGGCGGCGATGTATATATAAAGATATTTCTTCAAAATTGGCTGTCCATGACAACTCTATCAGCTTTTTTAAATCCTGGAAGGTCGTTGTGTATAATAGGCAGAAAAGGAGGTGAGATATATGTGTGAAGGGGCTTCACATTGGCTCTGTGTTTGGGTTGGCTCATGAGTCATAACTCAAAATCAAACAGCGACTGAACTCCCTACATGGTCAATTCTACCTCCAGATCCGTCTGCTCTAATTAAAATCAGCCTGGCTATCGCGTCGTCGTAGGCGATCTTGATCGCCTACGACGACGCGATAGCCAGACTTAGTTCTAAAGCTGAACTATCTATGCGATTGTTTCGTGCATCAGCATACATTCAAATGTGTCTCGTGCAGGTTTGTCGATTCAGGTCAGCCTAACTCCATGGCCACGAGCTACATGCTCAAGCGATACGCGTCTTGCGACAGCGTCAGCGGAGAAAACAAATGAAACTAGTTCTTTAGAGTATGCCACGAGTCACCGCGATGTAACTTGCGCAGCGTGACGGACGGAAACACGTCGCGGGACGCGCGCGTGTCGTTTGACGCAAGTCAAATCACTCGAGACCAAAAACGGAGACTTTTAAGGTCATCACTCACTACTACCGCACCGCTCTAGCGCAGTAACAGCCCGGCACCGTCTCGAATAAATCCACACGCTTGTCGCCAACGTGCCGTTAGCAAGACAATCGCTCGCTGCTGGTACTCCACCGGTGAGGTTACAGCTTGTTGATTGGTACTAGGGGTCACCGCACGGACGGCGAGGCACCAGCACGAAAACTGCTTACAGGCGTTTCTTCGCGGGGAGCGGGCTGATCGTTTGAAGCGCGCGGGCGGTTCGACGTATGACGGTTCGTGGGCAGCGCACTGCCCGCGAGCTGTCCACTATTCTGAAAGGTAATTGTAAAATAAACTTGAATGCATTTGATTTAGAATCCAAACTTGAATGGTAAAATAAACAAGTTATTTGCTGTGGGAGCGGTGCGGTTATAGTGAGTGATGACCTTTACCTCGCATACTTTTAGCTTCAGCAATCTGCGATGTAGTTGCTATTCGGAAGCTCGAAGCAGCAACTGAATGCTACACTCCACAATCGGATGCCAGTCGTTGCTATGGGCATGTGAAACATGCAAAGTTTTGGTGCCGCGCTCAAATGCAACCTGTCTCATTACAAAACAAGTCCTAACGTTTGTCAAATCCCAGACCTTTCAGCCAGTTAGTCAACCTAGTGAACTTTAGTCGACCATTATATAGTTCCTAATACAAAATTGACCACTAAGATTTTTGTTTAACGTCAAGTTTTGTAATTAGAACTTTGACATAGTCGAAATAAAGTTCGAAATTAAACCTGGGTCTAGAATAAGAACTCATTTTGCAATAAAAAAAAACAACCGACTTCCAAAAGAACACTGCAAAGTGAAAAATAACTTTAATTTCGGAAGTCAGTGTACTTCCGAAATTAAAGTTATTTTTCACTTTGTAGTGTTCTTTTGGAAGTCGGATGTCATTTTTTTTTGTAAAAAGCTTTTTATTTTTCACTTTTTAGTGGGTCAGTTTGTAATTTATCTAAGTTGCAATAGCCTAATGACAACTGCTCTTCACCTTTTACAAAATAAATTCTTGATGTCCCTGCATCAAGATTTTTTTGTTAATTGTTGAGGAGTTCTCCTGGTAAGAACCAGGAAAACTGTTACTCACCATATGCATTGTGAAGAGCATAAATGGCTTAGCAACCATATTATAGTACCTAATCGAATCGCCACTCGTTAATTAAATACTTCTTATTAAGTAGTTGCGGTGGCCATCTGTGGTCTTTATTATAAATTCCACTCCACCAAATGGTGCTTTCCGAGAGCAAAAGCACAAGTTACTATAAAAAATACCTAAATCGCTATAGGTGTGCCTTTAAATTTAAGGAATTCCCTTGATTTCCATGGGATCCCCTCATCAGATCATGAATTGGGACCACTTCGGGAGCATACCCTTTCAAACAAATAAAGAATTTTTTAAATCGGTCCACAATTGAAGGAGAAATCGGCGAACACACATAAAAAAAAACAAATAAACATGTCGAATTGATAACCTCCTCCTTTTGGAAATCGGTTAAAAAACTATGCAGCGCTGATGAAGTCTCAAAAAACTATGCAGCGCTGATGAAGTCGCAAAAAACTATGCAGCGCTGATGAAGTCGCAAAAAACTATGCAGCGCTGATGAAGTCTCAAAAAACTATGCAGCGCTGATGAAGTCGCAAAAAACTATGCAGCGCTGATGAAGTCGCAAAAAACTATGCAGCGCTGATGAAGTCGCAAAAAACTATGCAGCGCTGATGAAGTCTCAAAAAACTATACAGCGCTGATGAAGTAGCAAAAACCTATGCAGCGCTGATGAAGTCTCAAAAAACTATGCAGCGCTGATGAAGTCGCAAAAAACTATGCAGCGCTGATGAAGTAGCAAAAACCTATGCAGCGCTGATGAAGTCTCAAAAAACTATGCAGCGCTGATGAAGTCGCAAAAAACTATGCAGCGCTGATGAAGTCGCAAAAAACTATGAAGCGCTGATGAAGTCGCAAAAAACTATGCAGCGCTGATGAAGTCTCAAAAAACTATGCAGCGCTGATGAAGTCTCAAAAAACTATGTAGCGCTGATGAAGTCGCAAAAAACTATGCAGCGCTGATGAAGTCGCAAAAAACTATGCAGTGCTGATGAAGTCGCAAAAAACTATGCAGCGCTGATGAAGTCGCAAAAAACTATGCAGCGCTGATGAAGTCGCAAAAAACTATGCAGCGCTGATGAAGTCGCAAAAAACTATGCAGCGCTGATGAAGTCTCAAAAAACTATACAGCGCTGATGAAGTAGCAAAAACCTATGCAGCGCTGATGAAGTCTCAAAAAACTATGCAGCGCTGATGAAGTCGCAAAAAACTATGCAGCGCTGATGAAGTCGCAAAAACCTATGCAGCGCTGATGAAGTCTCAAAAAACTATGCAGCGCTGATGAAGTCGCAAAAAACTATGCAGCGCTGATGAAGTCGCAAAAAACTATGAAGCGCTGATGAAGTCGCAAAAAAGTATGCAGCGCTGATGAAGTCTCAAAAAACTATGCAGCGCTGATGAAGTCTCAAAAAACTATGTAGCGCTGATGAAGTCGCTATAAACTATGCAGCGCTGATGAAGTCGCAAAAAACTATGCAGCACTGATGAAGTCGCAAAATCGCCGATAGTAAAAGTAGCATGTCTGCTAAGGTCTAATAAGGAAAGACAAATTCGTTTGATAATACCCGTGAATGGTGGTAATTAAGTTGTTTGAGAATTATTACGAGTTGAATTTTGAGTGGAAAGACTTATAGGTGCGGAATTCAGGTATTTTTCGGCTGTTTGGCTGACTAATTTTCTTTAGGTTGAGGATAGCGTGACGTTCAGTTCATGAAGACGTATGGAAGTGAAGATAAGATAAGTAGAAAATGCCTCAGGCATTAAGTTTCCCGATTTTCAATTTAATTTAATTCAATCTAATTTAATGATGGTTATTTTAATTTAATTGAGATTAATGATTTAATGGAAATTTATATCTAGTATTGTAGTTTTAGATAAACATTGTTACTAACCCATATATGAGTGCAAACTCGATATAAATGATTTATATATTAAGCGCGCCCATAAAGAATTAGAAGCTGTATAGTCATTGAGTGCATTTTTTTACAATATTTTTGGAGTGAAAACGTCTTTACCCGCTTTGAACTTTTTGGTAGGGAAATAACTTATGGGTTTGCGTCACCGACATGCTTACCGTGACAAGCTAATGTGAAGTTTTAAGTTTTCACTTCTGTTGGCAGTCACCATTAATGCCTTTTTTTCCCAGTACATAGTTGTTTAATAAATAAATATTATATCTAAGATACCTAACAGCTGTTCGGCGCAGACTACAAATAAATTGTTTAAGATTGCTCAAAATATAATGGTCCAACTTGCTCAAACTTGAACATTCGTAAACTAACTAGGCAGTTCATATAATTTCATTATAGAAATAAGAATTTGTAGGTACTTAGGTAAAGGAAAACATCATGAGGAAAGCGCCATGTCCTCGAACCTTGTAACATGTTTTTGTGTACGTTAATACTGCGTTAGTTTAGTAACTATGTCGCAGTTTTTAACGCCCACCCCAGGAGCGAAAGACAACTGAGTTCCATAAAAACAATTTTGGTTATACTTATAGGTAGAAACTAGACATAACGATTTAATAATAATAAAACTAGAACTAGACATTTATTGATAATAGTTGTAGAAGTATAAGTGGGTGTGTGTGAGTGCGTGTGTCACTCTTCTTTTAAAAACCCATACACACACCCTTGTGTGTTTAAAAGAAGAGTGAAAGAACACTACATTTCCACTTTGCCATAGTTGCATATTATGTATTTATTATTTTATACTAATATTTATATATTATATCAGTATTTAAGTTATATTTATTTTAGAAGTATGTATTTATGTAAGTATATTCTCTTATTCTATATTTAAATTAGTGAATAGTTTTTTTTTTGTATTTTGTTTTCTCTCCTACTCTTACACACGGTGTCTACATCTCTTTGTCTACTGTCCTATCGCAGGTATGCTGAAGAGATTTCTTTAGAAATAAGCATCACCTTTGTACGTACTTTTCTGTTATTTTCTTCTTGTCTGTTTATATGTGTGTCCAAAAACTGTTAAATTAAATAAATAAATAATGTACTTTAAGTTTGTATGAGGCTCTCTGTTTACTTATAAGTCAGGTAGGTATGGCTCTCGAAAGATGTTTCGTGGTGACCTCTGGAAAAAACAGGACTTTTCTCCAGTGTTATGCGAAATTATTAATACCCGTTTTCGAAGTATGTCACTAATTTTGTAATGTAATTTGTCTTAACATATTTATTTGGTTGTCAACTAGTGTTACTGAAAGCGGGCACAAAATTTCTTAAACAAAATGCACATAATAAAGAGGTTTCCCAGGGACCCTCCGTACCTCCTCCGTCTCGATATGTTATGGACACCGATCCACGGATTGAACTTCGATCGACACGTGCGGTTATTTTTAGGGTTCCGTATCTCAAAACGAAGAATGGTACCTTTATAGGATCACTTGTATGTCTGTCCATTCATCTGTCTGTAATAGCCAATTTGCTCCGAATCTACTGGACCGAATAAGTTGTAATTTGGTACACCAATCAATTTCTGTGACCCAAACACGGACCTCAAAATTAATTTATTTACGTTACACGTCCGTGTTTGGGTCACAGAAATTGATTTTTTTACCAAATTTCAACGTAACCATTCCAGTAGATTCGAAATAAATCGGCAGTGACACACGGACAGACAACACGCTTGATCCTATAAGGGTTCCGTTTTTTCCTTAGGTACGGAACCTTAAAAACTAGCCAAGTGGGTGTCGGACCACGCACAATGAAGAGTTCCGTAGTTGGAATGAATTTATCCCAAGAACAAACTTAACATTGTACATTCCAACTCATACCAATTGCAAATGTCAAATCAATCAATCAAAATATTTTTATTTCACATGGGCACTTATGAAACGTCAGAAGCTAGGTGTACGGTTCCAATTGGTCGTTTCCTATGGAGAAGAGCCGGCAAGAAACTCCACGGTTACTCTTTTAAAAATAATTGGCTTTTACAATGTTTTCAAATTACACAAATTAGGTATGGAAGGACAGTGTAGGCCTGTCGAGAAGTACCTAACAAAAAAAAGAGAAAAGAAAACGGTCTACAAAAGATCTAGTCTATTAAGCCTACAACGTTCTCACATTCACAACGCAAGACAAGAATCCATGTAAAATAATATTAATAATATTAAGTCTGTAATATAAATTGTAGGTATATAATGTCAAATAGTGAATGTAAGTATTACGCACAATATTGAGAGATTTACCATGTTGTTTTAAGACCATAGACTTCTTATAGGTGTTCCTGTAATCTATAGGCATTTTTTTCAAAGTTTTAGGGAGTGGTCAATTTTCATCTATTTTGTTAAATAACTTTAAAATTATTTAAAATTATTGTACATTTTAAAATTATAAAAAAAAATGAGATTAGGTCTCAAAATTTTTTTTAAATTAAAAATAAATAGTTTCATCCTCCCTTATTTCCGAAACTATTGTGCCCAAAATACAGAAAGTAGTTCTTTACTTTTACGTAGATTACAAGCAAACCTATAAGATGTCTGGTGTTATAATCTATAATATAAATATGGTGTTAAAATCACATGGTAAATATCTACAATATTGAGATATTTACCATGTGATTTTAACACCATACAAATATACATTTGCAGTTGGAATGTATTCAACTACAATGTTAAGTTTATTTTGTGATAAAAAACATGGTAGATAACATATTCATTGTACGGAACTCTCACCACGCGAGTTCACCTCGCTCTTGTCCGGTTTTTTTTATTTGGCTGCAAACCTCACGAGATACAGATTTTAGTGCTGCACAAAATATAGTTTATGGCTTACGTATTATAATAATAGCAAACGTTTGACTAACAACCTGGGGGCCGATTCTACTAATTTGCAAAGTTATACGCTCTGTACCGTCTCATCAATGGTTTACGGTTATACGCTCGTTCGTCCCCCATAAACCTATTCTACTACTTTTATGACAAAAACTGAAACTGTAACTGACTGTAACCAAGTCGAAACCCAACCCAATCACTACGGGAACGAATGGCAATGAATGAGTGTTGCCTAAAGTTCAATTAGTAAGTTTATATATAATGTTATCATAACAAAAAATGGTTAAATAAGAAATAATGTTTATACGAATATTAAGCCCATAAAAACTTATTTTCCGTATATTTACCACAGGAAAAGTAAATATTTTTTTCCATACATTTTAATTATTGCAAATTATCAGATTTTCTTTATAAATTAAAGAAAACAGCCTGGGCGGTTCGAGTCGCGTAAAACGAGATGGATTTTAAATGTCTGATAGATTAACCTCAATCTAAACAAACAGCGGGAATGGAATACTACCATACTACTGGGATGGCGGAATGCCAGGCCACCCATGCCAGTAGTCGCTGTTGCATGTCATTGAAAAAAGATAAATAATTTTAGGATCAGTAGGTTGATACATACTGATCCTAAAATTATTTATCTTTGTATGTTGTTTGTGTGTTATTTGTATGTTGTTTGTTGTCGGTGTGGTGTGTGATGTGATAAGTATTCAATGGTTTTCCTATAATATTAGTTCTAACATCAAATATATTCCGGTGCGTACCTAGGTAGATACATACGTCTGCCTACAAAAGCAAAAAGTTAAAGTAAATATTTACGTTGACACACGTGTAACTCTCAATAAGGTCACACTAAGATGAAAACAATACAACTTTTATCATATTATGCATCAATTAGGTACTGTTTACTGACGATTCCATAAGATGAGAACAGGCGTGGTCGCACCCAAGATTGTGGGGAAGGGTTTAACTTGACTCAAGTATAGTTTCAAGGTCCGTTACCAATAGGTAATACTGGCTGTTCTAGCTTGGATGATTTCGAGGATCTTAGCTGATATTTTGTAGTTACATTGAAAGTTTTATCACTTACAACTTTATTTACGAATGCACTGGTAACCTATTGGGCAAATTCAGCCAGATTCATATGCTTAAACCATAATTTTCATGAGAATAACCGAAAATGATCTCGTATGGTCCGGAAAAAGTAGCTTTGTACCAACTTATGTTGAATCGCTGATTTTGACACATGAACCGACACAGTTCAGTCCCGTTTCGATTCAAGCGTGTGTCAAAATATTAGTAGAATATGAGTTAACGTCTCTTAAAGTCTCGTTGATGTTCGATCGTGTTAGTGGAATAGAACTTAAGAATGTTTCGGTCGATCGTTAGCGTCAACTAAGTCTTAACCGCAGCTCGATCGTTGTTCATTAGTAGAATAAGAAAACGCTTGAAAACCCTGATTAAGCCGTGGTTCAATTGCAATTTCAGAACAATGTTGTTAGTAGAATCGCCCCCCTGTAGCCATAACAGCTGTACCTACCATAATATTTCTACAGCAATTTATGCGAACCTCACGAGAATCTCACGAGAGATCTAAGTGCTGCACAAAATATAGTTTATGGCTAACATATTACAATAATAGCAAACGTTTGACTAACAACCTGTAGCCATAACAGCTGTACCTACCATAATATTTCTACGGCAATTTATGCGAACCTCACGAGAATCTCACAAGAGATCTAAGTACTGCACAAAATATAGTTTATGGCTAACATATTACAATAATAGCAAACGTTTGACTAACAACCTGTAGCCATAACAGCTGTACCTACCATAATATTTCTACGGCAATTTATGCGAACCTCACGAGAATCTCACGAGAGATCTAAGTGCTGCACAAAATATAGTTTATGGCTAACATATTACAATAATAGCAAACGTTTGACTAATAACCTGTAGCCATAACAGCTGTACCTACCATAATATTTCTACGGCAATTTATGCGAACCTCACGAGAATCTCACGAGAGATCTTAGTACTGCACAAAATACAGTTTATGGCTTACGTATTATAATAATAGCAAACGTTTGACTAACAACCTGTAGCCATAACAGCTGTACCTACCATAATATTTCTACGGCAATTTAAAACCTTTACGACCCGTCGTTCGTTAGTATTACGACCGGTAAAATGGAATACAAAAAGCGAAATGGACTATTATTTTGAGAGTATGGTGTCAATACTGAGTATTTTTTGAGTACCAAAAACTGACTACCGGAAAAAAATGGAATTCGGGACGCACTTTTCAGCAGTATTTTTTGGGAGGCTTAGCTAAGCAGAAGTGCATTTTATTAAAAAAAAAAACCGGCCAAGTGCGTGTCAAACCACGCACAATGAAGGCTTCCGTAGTTGAGATGAATTTATCCCAAGCTTTCCCAGGAAATTATCAAATAACTTCTCCCGCTCTAGTCGGAGCAAGAGGGTGTGTCAGACTCTTACTGACTAAAACCCACCCATGTTCCTTCCATTGCCTGTGTTGCCAGGTGCCTCGGTATGCCTTCCGGACTTTCTCACGACCCGGGCAGGCATCGGCCCTAGTGGACCCCTACTCTTGTGCTGACGACATCTGATTGAGGCGCGCGTGCAACACAACGTGCCGTCGACCTGGGCCTGGTCCTTATCGGACGGCCGCAGGCATGGGATTACTCACCATGCGCAAGCCCATGCCTGCGGTGGCCGGAAATCCACCCGGGATTCCCAACACCCAGGGCGTCTCCTTCGTTTAGGGGCGAGAGGGCGCGAAATTTGCCTTTTCCTCAACCGTCCTGCCTCCTCCTTCGTGAGCATCACTGCTTCGCAGAAGGAGGTGACGGCTGCCCATGCCCTCTCGCTCCGTACCATGGCCTGGACCAGGGCCGGACGCGAGAGATCTCTGCCGCCGATCACCTCCACGAGGACACAGCAGTGCACTGCCCAAACCGGACAGACCTCCACCGTATGCTCCACCGTGTCCTCCAGGCGATCCACATAGTGGTGACACCCAGGCGTTTCCTCCCGCCTGATCTGACACAGGAACCTTCCGAAGCTGTTGTGTCCGGTGAGGATCTGAGTCTGGCGGATGGTGAAGACGCCGTGGCACCCCTCTAGTCACTCGTCAATGAGGGGACTTATCGCCGCAATTGTGACGTGCCCAGAAGTGGGTGCGTGCGTGAGGAGCATGCGATCCTCCAGATCCCATGGCGGCAATCTGGCAAGGAGGCTCGCCACCTCACCGGAGACCGTGCGGTATCCCTGGACCAGCCGGAAGGGCATGACCCTTTGGGTCGCGCTCAACCGGCGGGCTGGCCGCCGTGCCAGGGAAAGCGCCTACACAGGTGCCCAGTAAAGGGCAATGGACCGCACGACCCCCGCGTAGAGCCGCTCCAGTTTGGGAGCCAAATGTCGGAAATGCTCCACGAAGTTCCATCGGCTGTCGAGGACGAGTCCCAGTTACTTCATTGTCATCTCAACGCCGACGTAAACCCCTCCTACCGTTATTTGGGACCCTGACGGTGGCGCGTTCCGAGTACCTACCATGAAAGCACGCAGCAAACGTGCAGGGCCACCTCGAGATAATCGTAAACAGAATCCGACAATTAGGATAATTGTCGGATTCTGTTTACGATTATTGCAAGCCTGCGTGCCGCTACTTCGGCTGCCGCCTGGTGTGAGCTCCCTTGCGCCAGGACCAACATGTCACGCTAAGGAGGTTGGCGCGCAGCACCCAGTCGTATCCGATGTCCCACAGATGCGGCCCCAGGACAGATACCTGTGGGACACCGCACGACATCTCTTGCCGGTTCAATTCTCCCTGGTGACCGGGGTAGATGACGGCCCTGTCCGGTGGATAGACCTCGACCACACGACAGACGTATGTCCCAAGAACAACATTGTAGTTGTAGTTTTTTTTTTTCTAGTTTAATTGTAGTATTTTTTTTTCAATCCCAAGAACTAGCTTAACGCTTAACATTGTAGTTGAAAAAAATGTTCCCCCATACATTTCAACTGCAAATGTAAGTTCGTACGCACATTAAGGACTGATTTACCATGTTATTTTAATGCCATAGACTTGTTAGGTTTTCCTGTAATCTACTCGTACGAGTATACGTCAGTAGTTGCGGAGATAAGGACGAATTGGTCAGTTTTCATTAATAACTTTAAAACGAATTATTTAAAAATATAAAAAAAATACATTGAAATCCTCATAAAAGTCCTTTCATTTGATGTGCCACACTGTACAGTCCTAATTTTTTTTCTTCTAATTTTTGCTCCAAAAGAGAACCCCATATTCAAAATGTATTTATTTACGTTATACGTTCCTGTTTGGGTGACAGAAATTCATATGTGTACTAAATTTAAACTTAACTGGTCCAGTGGATTAAATTTAACAAATAGATACTTACACCCATTTTTAAAAAATGTCTTAATAAATTCTATAGCGCTAATATGCCCCAAAAAAATCACAAAATTTTTATTCAATCGATAAGTGCCATAAAAATGCATTTAAATTTTAAATTTTCAAATTTCGCGCGTAGTTTGACAAAAACGCTGGACGCAGTGGACGCCATGTTGCTCTGTGGTCATAACGTCACTTGGCTAGTAAACAAATGCGCTGATCTATTATCTAACTATCAGTTGACAGTTGACACGTTTTAGTTTACTTAGCGGTATGACGTAATAACATGGCGGCTACAATTTCATGGTGTTTTTTAACAGATTAGAAAAACTGAAAAAATTGAATTGAATTTTAAAATTTATTTTGTTATTTTATGAACTAAAAGTAACATTTTCCGACTCCTTTTTGCCTAAACAATCTCAATAATCTA
This sequence comes from Atethmia centrago, assembly GCA_905333075.3. Taxonomy (NCBI): domain Eukaryota; kingdom Metazoa; phylum Arthropoda; class Insecta; order Lepidoptera; family Noctuidae; genus Atethmia; species Atethmia centrago. The sequence continues at coordinate 18,127,876 of HG995388.1, forward strand.
TTTATAGATTTTTTCTCGTATATGGTAAAATACCCTATTCTCTCCTTAAAGCAACAAATCCTAATTATATTATCGACTCATGTTACATGACCCTGATTATTCTTTTTGCATTTGCGCACTTTGTGAATGAGAGCTATACCGAAAAAAAGTGTAACATTTTGATCATCACGACACTTTTTTTGTCTGGCTCTCCAATTGAGCAGTGTATAACGTGCGCTAAGGAACTTCGTTCCAAAAAAAACCTTTTTAGATACATAGCTTTAAGTAACAATAAAAATGAAATATTCCTAGCTGCGCGAAGATTAATGACACCTAATTTAAACCTAAATTCGGTTACCTAAATTCAAGGCATCGAGGCATTCAAAAGAATAGTTACCTAGCCTAATGTCCGTATTGAAGCAAAATTGCTATTTTCACGTTTTCAGGCTATAATGATAATTTCTTTGGTGCCTGGTGCCGTGCCTGTAAAATACCCTTTGTGAATGTACCACGTTGTAAGAATACAATTGTACTGGATATGATTTAGGTTAAAAACGTTTTAATTTTGTTTGAGATTTTAGTGATTCGTATTAAAATGTTAAAAATGGGAACACACGTAAAGAATCTTTTTACTTTTCTGGGTGAATGAATGAATGAATGAATGAATGAATGAATGATATATTTATTTGCAAGAATATAGGTAGCTGACATAAGTTCTTAGGATCTATGGGTTTCACTATATTCGGCATTCCAGCCGTGCAAATATTTAGATTTTACATCTTGGTTTTAAGTACATAAAGCATACAGTACACATTTAATAATTATTAGCAATAACATAAAAATACTAATATTAATGTCATAATTTAAGTTTAGATTACAACGCAATTAATAAAATTCAAATTAAATACAATTCTATCTATTTAAAATAATAATTAAAATTAAAAAATAGGTATCAATAATAATGATGTTAAGTGAATAAATAATAGCAAGAATAATGAAAATTTTTCAATATTATTTAAGTAATGTCAATAATAATATGTGGATGTCATAATAATTATAATACATAAGTTTTACATTTTATATTCAAAATATTCATTGATGGAATAAAAACATCTCTCACACAACCAACTATATAGCTTTCTATTAAATTCTAAATCTGTAGCATTTCTAAATTCTCTGGCTAAGTGGTTATTTATTTTCACCGCCATGGAATAACAATTTTTGTTGCATACTTTTAGTCTATTACACGGGACTACTAGTGGCCTTTGTACTATTTTCCGCTTTGACATAGCCTTTTCATCCTTTTCAAAAAGCAAGTAATTGTTTCTTACAAATTTGCAAGTTTCAAATACATATAAAGAGGGGAGGGTAAGCAGCTTTACTTTAGGGTGTATGTCATGCAGCTTGCCTAAAACCTCAAAATAAGGAAGGCTTGGCCAGTTTTTTAAGTGAATTTGAAAGAAAAAATAACGAGAGAGAGAAGTCATGACAATTTTTGACGCCTAAGATGTAACGTAAGCGAATGTTAAGGCGCTGACAAGACCCAATTGACCAAAATAGGCTTCGCTTAAGAAAAAAAATTGCCAAATCTGTGTAGTTTGTGGTAGCGGAAAAAATATATGTTAATTTTGAACATATTTCCCAGAACCTGGTTGTTACCAAAACACGTTTTGAAAACAAATCTCGATACAAACTAACGTTAAACTAACCTCTTACTTTGAGTTCTAATCCAAAATATCTGTATCAAATATCAACATACGTTACGTATTTAATTAATAACAAGAACGTCTTATTTGAATGCAGAACTTGGTTGTTTTTATTTTTGATTACTCAACTCAATTTTTTTTTTTAAATAGATAATTACTTCATATTTTGCAATAAATTACAAGCGTTGTGTCATTGCGCTTCTCTTTCTTTTCTATGGAATTTGACAGTGACCGCGGTTTAGGTGTTGTCAGCGTCTTAAAGTCAAAAAGCGTAGTACGCAAAGTTATTATTTTGTTAAAAATAAAAAAATTATAGATGAGCTTTCGTTCATTTCCTTTATCTCCTCTCCCTTTCCTTCTTGTAACCCGATTACAATGGTTGAGACATAAGAAGACGGAATTCGGATATGACGGAAATCATCGGGTGTGTTTACGTGACACGCATAACATACTACAACGTTTATTTTGCTACTATGGACGCGGTTTTTTTTTGTACATCGTCCTCAGCCTCACATGTAGGTACTTATAAATTTAACATTTTATTTACTAATATTTACGTAACAATATAATTTAAAAGAGTGTCCATGGAGTTTCTTGCCCGTTCTTCTGAATAGGTACTACGCTTTGGAATGGGCAACTAGCTTCATATTTCTAACCGACCGACTCCTTGACAATTCAAAAGTGCCTGTAAATGGTTTGATTGAAATAATGAGTTTTTGAGTTTGAACAAACCAGTCCGCCACGAGATGCTGTTGAATAAATATTCGTACCAATATCTTGTCTTCACGCCCGAGACTCAAGAAAATTTTACAACCGCCATAACTATTGTGAAATTAATACCGTAAACTATTAACTTTGAGTGATCGCTATCGGTGAGTGAAGTGTAATGATTGCGTGTGGACGAGCGACCTGAACCCAGGAATCGCCAAGACATGGGCAGCTTCAACCAGAATTCAGGATAGTCCTTTCCTTCATTTCCAAAACGACGCATCACTTAGGTCATAATAAAACCGCGTAAACGTATAATAACTAAAATCACCGCATACAAATTAAATAACACTAAATAAAAAACCACCAACTATCTTCAATGGATCTGGAAAATAAATGCTGCGATAAAATTGACTGGATTAACATTAACTGCCGAGTTATGAGACCCACTGGCATCCATTTTATGATTTAAATTTTCCTATAATCGGATAATAGAAGGTAGAATAGAACCTGCAGTATAGCTGTTCACAACCGTTCATACGCTTCCGTGCCGAATCGAACATTAATCAATGTTTTTAACATTTTGACCGTCACGTGAATTGACGTGTAAAAGTGTTTGTACAAACCTACTTACAGAAAATAAATCATTTATCATTTATCACGACACTTTTTTTGGTCTGGATCTCATTTGCCAAGTGAGCAGTGTATAACGTACGATAAGGAATTTCGTTTCAGTGAGGATAAATAAACAAATAAATGTTATCGAAGAAGTCCTCCAAACGCTGTTCACAAATCCGAAACCCGAATATTTTGACAGTTTATATAAACCGAATAGGCGACCACTATTTTTCCGACGGCTGTTTGCTGTCGGGGGAAGGGTGTCATTTTCGACTCGGAAGCCAGTCGTATGGTTGTGAATTGCTATGCTGATGAGATTTTGTTTTTAAGTTATACAGAGTTATTAATATAAATGAATTGCTCTAGCTTTGGCTTTGGCTCACGTACACGCGAGATTGGTACATTTGACTACACTCTATGAATTTTCCACAGAATAAAATAATATTTTATTGAGCGCACTCTTATCCGAAGCACCTAAATCAATCTTCTTGACACATCCAGCTACCAATTTTCACCTGAACTTTCTCGGGCGGTGTTCTATGAAAAATATATTAACAATAGGCGCTGCCCCGTTCTGTACATTGATTTATAGCCATAATACAGAACGCTATTTATTATAAGCTTCACAAAGATTGAAATTGTTAGATTCGCCCGACTGCGTCAATATATGGTCACGTTTCTCTTTCGTTGACAATGACTTTCCAATAGTATTGTCTTGCTCACTCATACTGGAAATAATATCTATCGTTCCATTCGTTCCATGTGTGAGCTCCCTCTTTTCAGTATGATCAGTTTTTCGCGCGAGGTCCAAGCTAACGATTCAAATCTTCAAAAGCTTCCAATAAAATTGAACTGGATATTATTCTAGAGTTTTGTTGTCAGTAATGTGAAATATTCGCATAGCACGTCAGGAAATAAAAGGCATTGTTGTTAGGCGCTTTCAAAAGGGAGGTACGATCTTTTGTATTGATATTAAATTGTGCCGAATTACGAGTATCTGATGAATGACGTTAAAATGGGACATGCTAATGGTTTTATGATGGATGTATGAAAAAATATTAGACATGAAAAATTACACTAATGATTTTGCACACACTACTTGTGTGTGCATAATGTAGACACAAATTAAATCTAAGCAGACAAACCAAGGTCCCAAAAATTGTAACTTGTCAATACGTTAACATTAATGAAGTTAAATGGCATAAACTATGTTTAAATGAAATAAAAGTACGAGTAGGTTCGTTCCGTTCTTTTCTTCTTGTTTGCTTACATAATTATGTGTGCACATAAATGGTTAAATCCAACTAATATTTTATAAATGCGAAAGTTTGTGAGAATAGATGGATGGATGGATGTTTGTTACTCTTTCACGCAAAAAGTACTGAACGGATTTGGATGAAATTTGGCAAACAGATAGTTTATAACCAGGAATAACATATAAAATACTTTTTATCCCGATATACCCACAGGGTCAAAACTTATGCGGGTTAAACCGCGGGGCGCATCTAGTAATACATACTCGTAAGTAGGTAAGTAGTAAGTTTATTTTATGAGGCTTTTAGGGTTAAATTTCCTTGAACGAAGGTTAAGAAGCTTAGATTATACAGTTCTATATTAGGTAACACAAAGAACATAAGCACCCACCCAAACTAAATAGGCTGCTCAAAACTTTATACAAAAACTACCTTTCTTGCAAAACCCACAAGTTTCCTACCCAAACCTTTTTCGCGATAAGTAAGACACGCAACGTTGACGCCACTTCTTCCAATAGTTCTAAAAGTTATAAATTATAAGCACGTAGTATGTTCCGAAGTTTTTCAAAGAAGATTTTCGCAATTTTCGATTGAGAGAGAACCGAGGTTATTACGGAGTTTGCGAGATTTGATTATCAGTTTATCGACATTTGTTTTATATGTAATCTTGTTTCGATTCTAGGAATTAGGGACTTGTTTATCGAAAGAAATGGTTGCTTATATTATCGTTTATTATGTATTATGCTATACTGTTCTTGACACTTATTGAATAAATTTGCAAGGGGCCAGGGGCTTTTTTTTTTTTTGAATGGGATATCATCAAATAACTTCTCCCACTCTGGGCGGAGCGGGAGGGTGTATCAGACTCTTACTGACTAAAACCCACCCGTATTTCTTCCGTTGTCTGTGTTGCTAGGGGCCTCGGTAACCCTTTAGTACAGGGCAGGGGCTGCAGTCTTGACATTGATGGCCCATTAGGACTTTGCGACTGAATTCGGTCGTAAAGCGATCGCTATCTATGTCGAAACTGCAGCCCCAGGTTATTGACAATTCTCGCAACCAGCGTCCGTGTATGACCAGATGTAGGAAAGGATCAGACGTAAACGAAGCAAAAGGAGTATGTAAGGAGCGTAGAAGGTGGCGTTCTAAATAGTTTCCTACCTTGGGAAGAAGGAGTGAGTTTTATGTATGGCAATTCTCAAATTGGATTATCTGTTTAAAAATCTTATTTGGCAGTTTCGAAATATGATTATTATAATTATACCTAATAGTTTGATGGTTGGAACTTGGGAGTGGAACGATAAATGTGTCACAAACCTTTACTGTTAAAAATATGCGTCGAATTTAACTCCACTTCGAAGTCAGTTTATAATTGTAAATTCGTTTGTTTCATTATTTTTCTAACTATTTAGTTATTAGTGCATTAAAATTTCATCTAATCTCAATGATAGCCATCCGATCCTTAATAACCCAAAAATCAGGTTCCCAAAACATATCTTTTCTGGGTATTCTTAGACCTCAAAGGTTCCTAACAAGAGCAGTAATTTCAGTACCATTTGACCTAGAGATCCGAACCCGACCTTTGGCACGAGCATTCTCTCTTGTGCCAAATCATAGCCTGGTAACATGACTATAAATTAGACGTACACACATGAGTACATGCACAATTTAGTGCTGGTCTATTAACAAACATGTTTGGTTCAGTGATTCTGGTAGTTCAAGAAAACGGAGCGAGGGAATGGAATCGTTTTGAAGTTTGAGTTCAGAGTTAATGTGACTTTTTGATTTATTTTTGAGGCAATCGGATTTTTTAGCAGTAGTAGTAGAGTTTATTTTTGATGGCTGTTCTGGCGAAGAAGTAGTTTTAAAGCCTGATTTACATGGTGCGTTTTAATTGTCTGTCGTATATCATAAGTTGAAGCATCAATAAAAGTTGCACCGTCTAAACAGTGTTTAGGCGATACTTAAATACTTTTTTTTTCTTTCTTTGTTGCTCCAACTTTATTGTATGCCACGGGCAAGAAACTTGCATCGTGTAAATACGAATTTAAGTACTTATGCTTATTTGGTTTTTCAGGATTCAAACTAGTTTGATCAAAAGTTTCGTAATCATTGCTAAACCACTGAAAAGTTGCAAACAATCAGTTTTTTTAGTGTTCCGTAGTAAACAAGGAACCCTTATAGTTTCGCCATGTCCGTCTGTCTGTCTGTTCCCAGCTTAGTTCAGAGACTCTTAGTACTAGAAAGCTGTAATTCTTCATGGGTGTACGTGTTAATTACGCCACAAAGTGGTAAAATAGAATCTTGAAAAAACATTTTTTAAGGTACTTTCTTTCCGCGTAAAATGGGGATGATATTTTTTTTTCTCGTCTACAGACCCACAATATTTATGAATAACTTCTATCCACCGATACCCCACCATGGGATGATGGAACAATTTTTCGATTTAGGGATCCGTTTGCGTAATATTACCTAAGCTTTAATCTGCAAATTTTTATTAGAGTCAAGTGTCCCCCCCCCCTCAGCTAAATGGCTGTTTTTCGATATGTAAAAAAAATCATGGCAGTAGTACATGATAATATAAAGAAATTAAAAGGAAAACTATCACAGCTAATTAGGCTTTACATGTTAACGAGTACTTAGTCGACCAACTTACATTTGCAGTTGCCCATGACGTATATCGATGTATGGGAAAACATGTTTTTCAACTACATTGTTAAGTTTGTTTTTTAGATAAATTCGTCGTTCGTTTTTAGTAGTAGAACGCTTTGTGAAAAATGTCGTACGGGGAAGTACTACCACCATACACTTACCTACTTCTCGTTCGTTTTTAGTAGTAGAACGCTTTGTGAAAAATGTCGTACGGGAAGTACTACCACCATACACTTACCTACTTCTCGTTCGTTTTTAGTACCTAGTAGAACGCTTTGTGAAAAATGTCGTACGGGGAAGTACTACCACCATACACTTACCTACTTCTCGTTCGTTTTTAGTAGTAGAACGCTTTGTGAAAAATGTCGTACGGGAAGTACTACCACCATACACTTACCTACTTCTCGTTCGTTTTTAGTAGTAGAACGCTTTGTGAAAAATGTCGTACGGGGAAGTACTACCACCATACACTTACCTACTTCTCGTTCGTTTTTAGTAGAAGAACGCTTTGTGAAAAATGTCGTACGGGAAGTACTACCACCATACACTTACCTACTTCTCGTTCGTTTTTAGTACCTAGTAGAACGCTTTGTGAAAAATGTCGTACTGTTATAAGCACACACTGAACCCTAAAATGCTTAATCATTATGGCTTTCAGCCATCTCAGTACATTAGTCGTAGTCAGCAATAATCATTGGTACTAAAGGCAGTCTATTTCGAACCTTTACGGTGATCGGTTGCATATGGGTCCCTTTTTCTTAAATTGTATTAATTAATTAAATAAATAATAATTACCTTTTTAAACAATTTCTTTTTTTAAAAAGCCTCTTTGAAGGGACCCTATAACATTTGGTGGCAGCGGTGGGATACGGAAATCCCCAGTGCCGATTCGCGTAAACTACATTTGCGTTAAATCAGTAAATAGACTCTCCGTATCCTGCAATCCTATAAAAAATAAAATTTAATGGTAATAAAACCAGTGAAGTGTTCATAAGTAGCACGTTACGATTCTGCGAGTCGTGTACATCCTGAGTGCATAATAATAAGTGCAGCCTACATGTATCCTGTGAGTGCCCTGTGGACATCCTTTAATCGTCCTGCGAGTATCCTGTGAGCGCCAGTCGCGTTCTTCAACCGACTAATAGCTTCACATACTTCTGGCATCCTGCGAGTCCTCAGAGCATCCTGCGAGTCCTCCGAGCATCCTGCGAGTTCTCCGAGCATCATACGAGTCCTCCGAGCATCCTGCGAGTCCTCCAGGGATCCTGCAGATCCTGAAACGTCATAAGTGTCGTCCTATGACCCGCGAGTGTTTTGTGTTTAGTCTAACAAGTGTTCCGTGAATCTAAGAGTGTCGGTTGTGTTATCTGCGTGTGAGTGTCGCTATGCAGTCGTTCTCAGCTCTAGCTCTTATCGCCGCCTACGTATTCCTGTAAGTCAACGAACAATTATTGTTAACTGTAACCTTATCTCTGCTAGTTTAAAATTAATATTTTGTTTCTTGACGTCTAGAATTTGCATGTTATGCCTCCTAAAGTACCAAAAAACGAAGATAGTAAATTGCAAATTGAAATTCCATCTGAGCCTTCAGATCCAAAATCTCCAATCTTATCACCAAGAATTACTAGGCAAACAGTAGAAATGGAGCTTAATACTTTACTAAAATTCGTAAAACCATATGACGGCAGTCGCGAGAAACTAAATTCGTTTATTAATAATTGCAATAATACTTACGAGCTAGCATCCGAGGCACAAAAGCCAATTATATTTAAATATATATTATGTCAACTTACAGACAAAGCCGAAATTGCGTGTTCGATTAAAGAGTTCACATCTTGGGAACAGTTAAAAGAGTTCCTTAAAACTCAATTTTCAGAAAGAAAACACTATACACATTTACTTAATGATCTCCAGGAAAGCAAACAAACTTCGTCTGAAAATGTAGGACAATTCGCCCTTCGCATGGAGACTTACCTTTCTCAATTATTAACAGAGATATCGCTCTCTAATTATAAAGCCAAAGAAATACCAGGTCGCACAGCAGCCATGGAGGACCTAACACTCCACCACTTCCTTATGGGCTTAAACCCTCGCGTATCAAACATGGTAAGGTGCAGGGCACCTAAAACTTTCAATGAGGCTGTTAAGTTAGCCATTTCCGAAGAAAGGATTTTAGAAACTCTTTATAGGCGAAATCATAGCTCACAACGTGAAAAACAGGCTAGCCAAAATAGGTCCAACCCTAAAATCTTTGCTCAGAAAAATAAAAACTCGCAGAAATCATCTTCGCAACCAATTACGTCGGGTAGCAATCATAAACACGACCCAAACATTACATGCAAATATTGCAAAGAGATTGGTCACGATATAAATAACTGTCAAAAGCGACAGAAACGTTACCCGAGTTCTCAATTTCATCAGGATCAAAGTAAATCCTCTGGGTCCCAACCCAATCCTAAATCTCCTCAAATCAATTTCATCGATGATTGCGATGACTCTGGTGAATCTACCCACGAAGACGAAGGTGAAAATGTCGAAGTGGAAGATTTAAACGAATAAACGTCCTGCAACCGTGCCGAACGGGACGTCATGTCAAAGTCGGCACACATTCGAACCACATGAGTTCAACCTTTCAAACTTCCGAGGTTATACATCAGGGTAACCAGCCCCAAAACGGCAACCTCAATCCTCTTAAGGTTATACATCAGGGTAACCAGCCCCAAAACGGCAACCTTAACCCTTCCGAGGTTATACAGCAGGGTAACCAGCCCCAAAATGGCAACCTCAATCCTCTTAAGGTTATACATCAGGGTAACCAGCCCCAAAACGGCAACCTTAAATCTTCCAAGGTTATACAGCAGGGTAACCAGCCCCAAAACGGAAACCTCAATTCTCCTAATAAAATTTATGAGGTTAGTATCGATACCTCTAAAAAACTACTACCTCATGTGTTGATAGAGTCACAAGTCTCTGATATTCCACTAACACTCCTTGTAGACTCAGGGTCTGCAATCTGCTTGTTAAAAGAATCAAGTGTCCTAAACAAGCCAAAAATCATTCATAAACCTATAAGCATTAAAGGCATCGATCCTGGCGTTGAAACTACTCAAACTATGGGTCATTTTAATTTAAAACTAAAAGTCTCGGATTCTAAGTCAATTAGCCATAAATTTCACATGATCAAAGAAATTAACCTACCTTATGACGGCATTATAGGTAATGATTTCCTGACGGCTAACAGTTGCAACATTGACTACAGTCGTGATGTTCTTAAAATAACTCGCAATGAAATTAAAATCCATTTCCTTGACTCTTGCTACATCATACCACCACGCACAGAGACTGTAATAGAATGTACCGTCACAAATCCAGAATTAAAAGAAGGCGTGATCCTAGATCAACATCTTTCTAGTACTCTTCTAGTTGCTAATTGTATAACAAAAGTTAAAGACAATAATAGAGTCAATATATCCGTTGTTAACACCTCTAATAAACCTGTTAAGATTAAACGCAACCTTAACCTTAAACTAGACCCAATTGTCGCTTATCCTATTCAATCGACTCCTCTTAGTGAAAACGTAGTTGAGCGTACTAGGAAAGTTCTAAATTCCCTGAGAACCTCCCACCTGAATGACGAAGAAGCTCAAGCGCTCTTTAATTTATGTTCAGATTATTCTGATATATTCCACCTACCTGAAGAAGCTCTTTCTTTTACGCCAGCCATTCAACATGAAATCAAAACCACTATTAACACTCCGATACATACAAAATCTTACCGTTTTCCAGAGTGCCATAAAGAGGAAGTGGACACCCAAATTAGTAAAATGTTGGACCAAGACATCATCAAACCCTCAAATTCCCCATGGTCTTCTCCTATATGGATTGTTCCAAAAAAAGCAGACGCTTCTGGCCAAAAGAAATCGCGCATCGTAATTGACTATAGAAAGTTAAACGATGTCACAATAGGTGAAATTTATCCTATCCCTCAAATTACCGAAATTCTTGACCAATTGGGTAAAAGCCAATATTTCACTACCCTCGACCTTTCATCAGGTTTCCATCAATTAATGATATCACCAGAAGACGCACCTAAAACAGCCTTTTCTGTACCTCAAGGCCACTTTCAATTCAATAGAATGCCGTTTGGCTTAAAAAATGCCCCAAGTACGTTTCAGAGACTTATGAATACCTGCCTTGCTGGGCTACAAGGCTCTCGTTGTTTTGTTTATTTAGACGATATAGTCCAGTATGCATTCGATTTAAATTCAGCAATCCTAAATCTCAAGGCCATTTTCGACAGACTTCGAGAATTCAATTTAAAACTTCAACCAGAAAAATGCGAATTTCTCCGAAAAGAAGTTACTTACCTAGGTCACATTATCACCCAAAACGGTGTAAAACCAAATCCAGATAAGGTGAAAGCTGTAACACAATATCCCGTTCCAAAATCTGCAAGAGACATTAAATCTTTCTTGGGCCTCGTGTCATACTACAGGCGTTTTATCCCTAACTTTTCGAAACTAGCCAAATCCCTTACCTTGCTCCTGAAAAAGGACGCCCCGTTTGATTGGACGAATGAACAACAACTTAGTTTCGAAACCCTAAAAAATAAACTAGTCGAAGCACCTATATTAGCATATCCTGACTTTAATCAAACCTTTTTGTTAACCTGCGATGCATCTAATTACGCTATATCAGCTATCCTGTCTCAAGGTCCCATCGGGCGTGATCTTCCAATTGCTTATGCGTCCCGCACCTTAAATAAAGCCGAATGTAATTACAGTGTTACGGAAAAGGAATGTCTAGCGATAGTATTTGGAACTAAAACCTTCCGACCATATTTATATGGTCGCCGATTTACCATTGTAACAGATCACAAGCCGCTTCAATGGCTATTCAATTGCAAAGATCCCGGATCTAGACTCATTCGATGGAGGTTGAAACTTGAAGAATTTGAATATGATATTCAGTATAAAAAGGGTAAAATAAATGCCAACGCAGACGCTTTGTCTAGATTCCCTGTTAATCCCGTCCAACCTACTGCTGACGAAATAACAACACCTAATCTTCTAAATTCCGAAGCTAATATTACACCTGAAAATATTGACAGTAATTCAGATAGAGATTTTTTCGACTTCATTACATCACCTACTTCAGTCGGATGAACTTAATCCGGACCATCTCTTTGACATCCCTACCCCAGACCTTATTAATACAGAATCTCCAAATCCTATCCCTATAAGAGTCCCATCAGAGAGCACTGTAATTCAAGACGCGCACCTCAGTTCCGTCCCTGACTTATCCACCATTGACTATTCCAACTTCCTGAAACAAATAGCGGATAAAAATAAATCATTCAATACACACATTATCGAACATAATGACAGTTTGCTAAAAGCCACTTCTAAGGTTGTCTTAGTGCCCACGTCGATTGATTTGGATGAATCAAATCCGTATATTGAAGAAATATTAAATAATTTAGAAAATCAAGACCAAATCCGCAACCAAGAAAAACAATTACATACCTTCTATAAAGTCCAAACAGGAAATAAAGATTACTACTTCCTGTACGTAAAAGTACATCACTTCGACCAGACGTCATATGACGAAATATTTAAAACTCTCAAATATATTCGTAATGAACTTGTGATAACTGATCAAATTAAAGGAATTAGTATATCCGACTTCCGTGACCCTTTTGAAAAACACAGTTATGTTAAAATCTATAATATTATAAACTACCTATTTCATAATACTGGCATACAAATAGATATCTATCATAATAACGTTACTTACCCATCACCGTCTGAAGTTAAGAAAATTCTCTACGACAATCATGACTTACCCATAGCTGGTCACCTTGGTGTCAGTCGTATGTATGATAGATTGAAACAGTTATATTATTGGAAAGGTATGCACAATGACATAGAGTCGCATGTTAAAAGTTGTAAATCGTGCCAAGAAAACAAAGCTTTACGCAAAATAAATCGCGCACCAATGCAAATTACAAGTTCGTCAACTAAGCCGTGTGAGCGCATATCGCTTGATATAGTAGGACCTCTTCCAGAATCCGGTCCGGCAAACCTTAAATTCATATTAACACTACAAGATGATTTCACTAAATTCTCCACCGCGTACCCCGTGCGCAGCACGACAGCCGAAGAAACATGCGAATGTTTATTACATTTCATATCGGTATTTGGCCTTCCAAAAATGATTTTGACAGACCAAGGCACTAACTTTACAGCAGACCTATTCAAGAAAACGTGTGAATTTCTAAAAATTAAACAGCTATGGTCTACTCCATACCACCCACAAACACAAGGCGCCCTTGAACGGAGCCACTCAACCTTGAAAGAATATTTAAAATCTTTCGTCAATAAAGAACAAACAAATTGGCCCCGTTATGTATATACAGCCATGCTTACTTATAATACTACTGTTCATACCGTAACGCACTACACCCCGTATGAATTAATGTTTGGCAATAAACCGTTTATCCCAAACTCTATATGTAACGAAAGCCTGGACGCCACATACCTCGAATATGTCCGTATGCTACAAAACCGCTTAAAGTACTCTCGCGATAAAGCTCTTGAATACGTCCACAGATCTAAGATAACGTCTAAAACATATTACGATTCCCATAGTCGGCCAGTACAATATAAAATCGGCGATTACGTTTACTTAAAGAACCACCTTAGAATGCGAAAGGCCTTATCTCCCATATGGAAAGGTCCGTATAAAGTCGTAAAAGTTCACGGCAATAACACCTTATCACTATTGATAAACAGACGACACGTCCGTCACCACTATGACCAAGTGAAACTCGCAGAAGTCGCCAACAACCTGTGAAAGAAAACTTTTAAATTAGAATCATAATTTAATTGATATTTTTAGTAGATAGACTATATACCTTTATGTAATCCATATAGACTAGTTAGGTTAGTAGTAATAAGTTATTACATTAAATATTTAGTTAGTATTCATAATACATGCATACCTATGTACTTACAGTGCCTCAGCGGAGCTCCAACCATCTAACGAGTATGTCCACGCGATAACTGCGAGTCCTGGAATATACTTCGATTACATAGGGAAATTAAAAATCAATAATGGCATCCTAAATGTCATTATGCCGTTAGATATTTTACATATTAAACCGCATATAGAAAATATAAATTCAGCAATAGAAACAGTAATTTATACATGTAAACAAACCGGTTACATAAAACACTCAGAATGCCACAATACGGTGGAACCATTAGTAGTTCAACAACGAAATTTAATCAAACTATTTAGTTCCATATCTTACCTTATTGATAATGGTGACCACAGAAACAAACGAGCATGGATTGGAGGAATTGGAATGATTCTAAAACAAGTTTTTGGTACTTTAGATGAAGACGACGCTATTCAATATGATCGAGCTATTGAATCAATGCAAAACAATCAAGATAAACTTATGTCTTTTATAAAAAATAATATTTTAATAACTAAATCTGTTATATCAACATATAATAATACGTTTCACAAGATTCAACAAAACGAAGTAATGTTAAATGACGCTATCAGCAAACTCTCGAGCAGTATTCAAAATATTTCTAAAACTACGCATATTTTCGAACTAGATTTTGTCCGTAATACATTGGAAACTTCCATGGTCACCCTAACATTTCAACTTGAAGATATAACAAGTGCGATAATGCTTTGTAGTCAAAACATACTGCACCCGTCCGTTATGTCGCCTACCGCTATGTACCGAGAATTAGCTGATAACGTAAGGCACCTGCCGAATAATCTAAACTTACCTGTACAATTAGATATAAGTTCAGTTCATACTATTATAAAAGTGTCTACTTTATTGTGTTATTATTTTAACGATAAACTAATATTTCTTTTGCGTGTCCCTTTGATATCCAATCAAGAATATTCTTTGTTTAATAATATTGCATTACCAACACCTCACGATGCCAATCAACTAAACACATTTGGTTTAATTGTACCAAGTGCTAAGTACATAGCTATAACAAAAGATAAATCAAATTACTGTAAATTAGAATCATTGGAAAAATGTAAACTAATACATTTGGCAGAATATTTATGTGAAATTCCTATTATTTACAAAACTGATTCAAGACCAAGTTGTGAAAGCGAACTGTTATCTAAAACTATTAAAGAAATTCCCGCGATATGTAATGTCAAACTTATTCATGGTAATCTAGATATTTTTAAATCACTCAATAATAATAAATTTATATATGTTCAATCTGAATTAACGAAACTTTCACTAGATTGCCAAGGTCACAATCAGATAAAGGAAATAAATATATTCGGTATTGGCATCTTATCCATACCAACCAATTGTATCGCCTATTGTAGAGGTACCACGCTGTTACCTAGATATAGCAATGTTCTAAACTTAACTTCACCTATTAATCTGCCAGATTTTAATTTAATAAATAGTAGTTGTTGTAAAACAAATAGTATAACAAATAATATGTCCCCTACCCACTTAGAGCAAATTAACTTAGATGATATGAATCATATTAGCAAAGCAATTAACAACCTCTTATCAGACGTTGATAAAATTCAGGAAACACCCCACATAATTAAATATGGGACACATTATTCAATAATTATAAGTTTAATTGTATGTTTTATTGTGTTTTACTTAGTTTATAGAATTGTAGTTTTTTGTAAACCCAATTGCACCTTCGCAAATATAGTTTCCGCAAATGCGATACATCTAAATCGGAATCTGTGGAACTGGAGCAAACCATTCAAGAAATTCCAGCTCCAGCCCTAAGAACCTCTTTCTAAGGTTAACTTTGGTTATCATCCCCAAAGTTCACTCTGATAGGGGAGGTGTTATAAGCACACACTGAACCCTAAAATGCTTAATCATTATGGCTTTCAGCCATCTCAGTACATTAGTCGTAGTCAGCAATAATCATTGGTACTAAAGGCAGTCTATTTCGAACCTTTACGGTGATCGGTTGCATATGGGTCCCTTTTTCTTAAATTGTATTAATTAATTAAATAAATAATAATTACCTTTTTAAACAATTTCTTTTTTTAAAAAGCCTCTTTGAAGGGACCCTATAACAGTACGGGGAAGTACTACCACCATACACTTACCTACTTCTCGTTCGTTTTTAGTAGTAGAACGCTTTGTGAAAAATGTCGTACGGTAAGTACTACCACCATACACTTACCTACTTCTCGTTCGTTTTTAGTAGTAGAACGCTTTGTGAAAAATGTCGTACGGGGAAGTACTACCACCATACACTTACCTACTTCTCGTTCGTTTTTAGTAGAAGAACGCTTTGTGAAAAATGTCGTACGGGAAGTACTACCACCATACACTTACCTACTTCTCGTTCGTTTTTAGTACCTAGTAGAACGCTTTGTGAAAAATGTCGTACGGGGAAGTACTACCACCATACACTTACCTACTTCTCGTTCGTTTTTAGTACCTAGTAGAACGCTTTGTGAAAAATGTCGTACGGGGAAGTACTACCACCATACACTTACCTACTTCTCGTTCGTTTTTAGTAGTAGAACGCTTTGTGAAAAATGTCGTACGGGAAGTACTACCACCATACACTTACCTACTTCTCGTTCGTTTTTAGTAGTAGAACGCTTTGTGAAAAATGTCGTACGGGGAAGTACTACCACCATACACTTACCTACTTCTCGTTCGTTTTTAGTAGTAGAACGCTTTGTGAAAAATGTCGTACGGGGAAGTACTACCACCATACACTTACCTACTTCTCGTTCGTTTTTAGTAGTAGAACGCTTTGTGAAAAATGTCGTACGGGGAAGTACTACCACCATACACTTACCTACTTCTCGTTCGTTTTTAGTAGAAGAACGCTTTGTGAAAAATGTCGTACGGGAAGAACTACCACCATACACTTACCTACTTCTCGTTCGTTTTTAGTACCTAGTAGAACGCTTTGTGAAAAATGTCGTACGGGGAAGTACTACCACCATACACTTACCTACTTCTCGTTCGTTTTTAGTAGTAGAACGCTTTGTGAAAAATGTCGTACGGGGAAGTACTACCACCATACACTTACCTACTTCTCGTTCGTTTTTAGTAGAAGAACGCTTTGTGAAAAATGTCGTACGGTAAGTACTACCACCATACACTTACCTACTTCTCGTTCGTTTTTAGTAGTAGAACGCTTTGTGAAAAATGTCGTACGGGGAAGTACTACCACCATACACTTACCTACTTCTCGTTCGTTTTTAGTAGTAGAACGCTTTGTGAAAAATGTCGTACGGGGAAGTACTACCACCATACACTTACCTACTTCTCGTTCGTTTTTAGTAGAAGAACGCTTTGTGAAAAATGTCGTACGGGAAGTACTACCACCATACACTTACCTACTTCTCGTTCGTTTTTAGTACCTAGTAGAACGCTTTGTGAAAAATGTCGTACGGGGAAGTACTACCACCATACACTTACCTACTTCTCGTTCGTTTTTAGTAGTAGAACGCTTTGTGAAAAATGTCGTACGGGGAAGTACTACCACCATACACTTACCTACTTCTCGTTCGTTTTTAGTAGTAGAACGCTTTGTGAAAAATGTCGTACGGGAAGTACTACCACCATACACTTACCTACTTCTCGTTCGTTTTTAGTAGTAGAACGCTTTGTGAAAAATGTCGTACGGGGAAGTACTACCACCATACACTTACCTACTTCTCGTTCGTTTTTAGTAGTAGAACGCTTTGTGAAAAATGTCGTACGGGGAAGTACTACCACCATACACTTACCTACTTCTCGTTCGTTTTTAGTAGTAGAACGCTTTGTGAAAAATGTCGTACGGGGAAGTACTACCACCATACACTTACCTACTTCTCGTTCGTTTTTAGTAGAAGAACGCTTTGTGAAAAATGTCGTACGGGAAGTACTACCACCATACACTTACCTACTTCTCGTTCGTTTTTAGTACCTAGTAGAACGCTTTGTGAAAAATGTCGTACGGGGAAGTACTACCACCATACACTTACCTACTTCTCGTTCGTTTTTAGTAGTAGAACGCTTTGTGAAAAATGTCGTACGGGGAAGTACTACCACCATACACTTACCTACTTCTCGTTCGTTTTTAGTAGAAGAACGCTTTGTGAAAAATGTCGTACGGTAAGTACTACCACCATACACTTACCTACTTCTCGTTCGTTTTTAGTAGTAGAACGCTTTGTGAAAAATGTCGTACGGGGAAGTACTACCACCATACACTTACCTACTTCTCGTTCGTTTTTAGTAGTAGAACGCTTTGTGAAAAATGTCGTACGGGGAAGTACTACCACCATACACTTACCTACTTCTCGTTCGTTTTTAGTAGAAGAACGCTTTGTGAAAAATGTCGTACGGGAAGTACTACCACCATACACTTACCTACTTCTCGTTCGTTTTTAGTACCTAGTAGAACGCTTTGTGAAAAATGTCGTACGGGGAAGTACTACCACCATACACTTACCTACTTCTCGTTCGTTTTTAGTAGTAGAACGCTTTGTGAAAAATGTCGTACGGGGAAGTACTACCACCATACACTTACCTACTTCTCGTTCGTTTTTAGTAGAAGAACGCTTTGTGAAAAATGTCGTACGGTAAGTACTACCACCATACACTTACCTACTTCTCGTTCGTTTTTAGTAGTAGAACGCTTTGTGAAAAATGTCGTACGGGGAAGTACTACCACCATACACTTACCTACTTCTCGTTCGTTTTTAGTAGTAGAACGCTTTGTGAAAAATGTCGTACGGGGAAGTACTACCACCATACACTTACCTACTTCTCGTTCGTTTTTAGTACCTAGTAGAACGCTTTGTGAAAAATGTCGTACGGGGAAGTACTACCACCATACACTTACCTACTTTTCGTTCGTTTTTAGTAGTAGAACGCTTTGTGAAAAATGTCGTACGGTAAGTACTACCACCATACACTTACCTACTTCTCGTTCGTTTTTAGTAGTAGAACGCTTTGTGAAAAATGTCGTACGGTAAGTACTACCACCATACACTTACCTACTTCTCGTTCGTTTTTAGTAGTAGAACGCTTTGTGAAAAATGTCGTACGGGGAAGTACTACCACCATACACTTACCTACTTCTCGTTCGTTTTTAGTACCTAGTAGAACGCTTTGTGAAAAATGTCGTACGGGGAAGTACTACCACCATACACTTACCTACTTTTCGTTCGTTTTTAGTAGTAGAACGCTTTGTGAAAAATGTCGTACGGTAAGTACTACCACCATACACTTACCTACTTCTCGTTCGTTTTTAGTAGTAGAACGCTTTGTGAAAAATGTCGTACGGTAAGTACTACCACCATACACTTACCTACTTCTCGTTCGTTTTTAGTAGTAGAACGCTTTGTGAAAAATGTCGTACGGGGAAGTACTACCACCATACACTTACCTACTTCTCGTTCGTTTTTAGTAGTAGAACGCTTTGTGAAAAATGTCGTACGGGGAAGTACTACCACCATACACTTACCTACTTCTCGTTCGTTTTTAGTAGTAGAACGCTTTGTGAAAAATGTCGTACGGGGAAGTACTACCACCATACACTTACCTACTTCTCGTTCGTTTTTAGTAGAAGAACGCTTTGTGAAAAATGTCGTACGGTAAGTACTACCACCATACACTTACCTACTTCTCGTTCGTTTTTAGTAGTAGAACGCTTTGTGAAAAATGTCGTACGGGGAAGTACTACCACCATACACTTACCTACTTCTCGTTCGTTTTTAGTAGTAGAACGCTTTGTGAAAAATGTCGTACGGGGAAGTACTACCACCATACACTTACCTACTTCTCGTTCGTTTTTAGTACCTAGTAGAACGCTTTGTGAAAAATGTCGTACGGGGAAGTACTACCACCATACACTTACCTACTTTTCGTTCGTTTTTAGTAGTAGAACGCTTTGTGAAAAATGTCGTACGGGGAAGTACTACCACCATACACTTACCTACTTCTCGTTCGTTTTTAGTACCTAGTAGAACGCTTTGTGAAAAATGTCGTACGGGGAAGTACTACCACCATACACTTACCTACTTTTCGTTCGTTTTTAGTAGTAGAACGCTTTGTGAAAAATGTCGTACGGTAAGTACTACCACCATACACTTACCTACTTCTCGTTCGTTTTTAGTAGTAGAACGCTTTGTGAAAAATGTCGTACGGTAAGTACTACCACCATACACTTACCTACTTCTCGTTCGTTTTTAGTAGTAGAACGCTTTGTGAAAAATGTCGTACGGGGAAGTACTACCACCATACACTTACCTACTTCTCGTTCGTTTTTAGTAGTAGAACGCTTTGTGAAAAATGTCGTACGGGGAAGTACTACCACCATACACTTACCTACTTCTCGTTCGTTTTTAGTAGTAGAACGCTTTGTGAAAAATGTCGTACGGGGAAGTACTACCACCATACACTTACCTACTTCTCGTTCGTTTTTAGTAGAAGAACGCTTTGTGAAAAATGTCGTACGGTAAGTACTACCACCATACACTTACCTACTTCTCGTTCGTTTTTAGTAGTAGAACGCTTTGTGAAAAATGTCGTACGGGGAAGTACTACCACCATACACTTACCTACTTCTCGTTCGTTTTTAGTAGTAGAACGCTTTGTGAAAAATGTCGTACGGGGAAGTACTACCACCATACACTTACCTACTTCTCGTTCGTTTTTAGTACCTAGTAGAACGCTTTGTGAAAAATGTCGTACGGGGAAGTACTACCACCATACACTTACCTACTTTTCGTTCGTTTTTAGTAGTAGAACGCTTTGTGAAAAATGTCGTACGGTAAGTACTACCACCATACACTTACCTACTTCTCGTTCGTTTTTAGTAGAAGAACGCTTTGTGAAAAATGTCGTACGGTAAGTACTACCACCATACACTTACCTACTTCTCGTTCGTTTTTAGTAGAAGAACGCTTTGTGAAAAATGTCGTACGGGGAAGTACTACCACCATACACTTACCTACTTCTCGTTCGTTTTTAGTAGTAGAACGCTTTGTGAAAAATGTCGTACGGGGAAGTACTACCACCATACACTTACCTACTTCTCGTTCGTTTTTAGTAGAAGAACGCTTTGTGAAAAATGTCGTACGGTAAGTACTACCACCATACACTTACCTACTTCTCGTTCGTTTTTAGTAGTAGAACGCTTTGTGAAAAATGTCGTACGGGGAAGTACTACCACCATACACTTACCTACTTCTCGTTCGTTTTTAGTACCTAGTAGAACGCTTTGTGAAAAATGTCGTACGGGGAAGTACTACCACCATACACTTACCTACTTCTCGTTCGTTTTTAGTACCTAGTAGAACGCTTTGTGAAAAATGTCGTACGGGGAAGTACTACCACCATACACTTACCTACTTCTCGTTCGTTTTTAGTAGTAGAACGCTTTGTGAAAAATGTCGTACGGGGAAGTACTACCACCATACACTTACCTACTTCTCGTTCGTTTTTAGTACCTAGTAGAACGCTTTGTGAAAAATGTCGTACGGGGAAGTACTACCACCATACACTTACCTACTTCTCGTTCGTTTTTAGTACCTAGTAGAACGCTTTGTGAAAAATGTCGTACGGGGAAGTACTACCACCATACACTTACCTACTTTTCGTTCGTTTTTAGTAGTAGAACGCTTTGTGAAAAATGTCGTACGGTAAGTACTACCACCATACACTTACCTACTTCTCGTTCGTTTTTAGTAGTAGAACGCTTTGTGAAAAATGTCGTACGGGGAAGTACTACCACCATACACTTACCTACTTCTCGTTCGTTTTTAGTAGAAGAACGCTTTGTGAAAAATGTCGTACGGTAAGTACTACCACCATACACTTACCTACTTCTCGTTCGTTTTTAGTAGTAGAACGCTTTGTGAAAAATGTCGTACGGTAAGTACTACCACCATACACTTACCTACTTCTCGTTCGTTTTTAGTAGAAGAACGCTTTGTGAAAAATGTCGTACGGGGAAGTACTACCACCATACACTTACCTACTTCTCGTTCGTTTTTAGTAGAAGAACGCTTTGTGAAAAATGTCGTACGGTAAGTACTACCACCATACACTTACCTACTTCTCGTTCGTTTTTAGTAGAAGAACGCTTTGTGAAAAATGTCGTACGGGGAAGTACTACCACCATACACTTACCTACTTCTCGTTCGTTTTTAGTAGAAGAACGCTTTGTGAAAAATGTCGTACGGGGAAGTACTACCACCATACACTTACCTACTTCTCGTTCGTTTTTAGTAGTAGAACGCTTTGTGAAAAATGTCGTACGGGGAAGTACTACCACCATACACTTACCTACTTCTCGTTCGTTTTTAGTAGAAGAACGCTTTGTGAAAAATGTCGTACGGTAAGTACTACCACCATACACTTACCTACTTCTCGTTCGTTTTTAGTAGTAGAACGCTTTGTGAAAAATGTCGTACGGTAAGTACTACCACCATACACTTACCTACTTCTCGTTCGTTTTTAGTAGAAGAACGCTTTGTGAAAAATGTCGTACGGGGAAGTACTACCACCATACACTTACCTACTTCTCGTTCGTTTTTAGTAGAAGAACGCTTTGTGAAAAATGTCGTACGGTAAGTACTACCACCATACACTTACCTACTTCTCGTTCGTTTTTAGTAGAAGAACGCTTTGTGAAAAATGTCGTACGGGGAAGTACTACCACCATACACTTACCTACTTCTGCCGCCAAACAGCATTGCTGGGTTCCAGTTAAGGTGCCGATGTTCTTACAGGCATATGAGACAATTCAGCTAGGTCTCTGAGATGGTTATGTACCTGCGATGGGATGATCTGGTAAAGCAGATGTCCATACAGACACAAAAAAAAATATTGATAGACTACAGATGACAGATGTTGTCTACAGATGATGAAACCTATGTATCAATATTTTTAGACAACATCTGTCATCCTATAACACATAAACAGTGTGTACACGTTTTTACAAAAAAAAAAAATTATAGATAATTTTTTTTTTATGTTACTAAGATGTTTCCTCTCGCTTTCTGTGGGAGTGATTTCATGAAAAGGGACGGAAGTGTGTGATAAAATTAGTATGGACTTTATAATAGTATGGAATTAGTAAGTACTATGATTGTAAGTAGAGGGGCTCGAATTTCGACCAGTGGGAACTAGAACTACAACTAGAACTTTAACCAACCACGCGCACTGAAGTGGTAGCAGTAACTAAGCCAGGGCACTCCGATCAAATAGGTTAGAACTGCGACCAACCGCTACTTCTAACGGTTAGGCTGTTAACTAAATGGCTAATTAAGCTAGTTGGCTGCGACGTCGGTGCCAGCGTTTAATGAACGGCCTAGGCGTCCAATTAGCTGGCTAATGTAACCAGATGGCTGCGACATATACATATAATACAATCGTAGTGAAGTTAAAATTGCACATTGAATATGTTTAAACCAAAGTAATTGCTACGAGGTCTGGGAAGAATCTAGAATAGTTGTCTGTTTGCCTGAAAGTTATATGTTCCAGCATCACGCAAATTCTACAAAATAGATCCTGTTCAATTTTTGCATAGATATTCCCTATAAGTCTGGTCAGTTGGTAGGCTATATATTATCACGCGATTTGTTATGGGGGATAAGTAATATTGCATTATGTTTGTGTGCCTCTATAGCTTACAGCAAATTGTAAAAAGACGAGCCAAACAGTTAGAACATTACAGATAGTTACACATTTACCCTTTTAAATTATTATCATCACGCTATATCTTTATGGGGCTAAGCAGTCAATCATTATGGCATATACAGCGTGGAGTTTTGAGATGGGGCAGTAAGGACAGGTACCTGTTGTAGCTATATGAAATCGGTCTTAGGGGACTGTTCTTAACTATTTGAGACATTTTGATCTGCAAAAAAAATACACAACATAACATTACGCCTGTATTCCCCGAAGGGTTAGGCAGAGGCGTACCTATAGTACACACACATTTCGCCAGTTATGTTTAGTCACGTGTAATAGGGGGCGAGCCTATTGCCATCAACCGGGTATGAATCCAGACTCCGGGCTGCTACTGATAAATTTCAGATGGTAAACCAAATAATACTTTGCCCTACTCGGGAATCGAACCTAGGACCAGGGAAGGAAAAAAATACAGTCGGCAAGAAAATGGGAAATTTTTGGGGATGAAATTTTTGGAAAAAAATGGGAAGAAGAGAAGCCACAGCCACTCGCCATAATAATCAGCAACCAAATTACAACAGCCCAATTCGTAGCAAGACCTAACATTTATCGTCCCAAAATCTAGTCCCACATAAGCAAATTAACGTCCCATAAATGATGTCCCACATTTGAGTTACAGCCATCAGATACCAGAAAATCGAATTTTGCTCTCACATCGGACTCCTACATAGCTCTGCCACTTACTGGGCCAATTAATAAACGGGCCAAATGCAAATTCAATATATCTCGTGGTTCGAGCCAATTCGAGCTTTCATGAATATTATTAGCCATTAGTGGTGGTTTATTAGTGTCTGGATGATTGATTTTAGTGAAGAATTTTAGAACAGAATAGAATTCATACTAATATTATATATACGAAAGTAACTCTGTTAGTTTATGTTACAATTCACGCCTTTACGGCTGAATAGATTTTGATGAAATTCGGCACACAGGTAGACCGTGATCTAGGTTATGACATGGCGTACTTTTTATTCCAGTAGTAAAATAAAAAAAAAGTAAAGAAACATTAATGTATTTACACAGAAACACGTGCTTATAAAAAGCTATGATAATTCAAATAAATAATACAACAAAACAGATTTTTTTTTTTGGTTGGGAAATTATCTCTTAACTTCTTCCGGTCTGGGCGAAGCGGGAGGGTGTGCCAGACTCTTACTGACTAAAACCCACCCGTGTCCCTTCCGTTGCCTGTGTTGCCAGGGGCTTCGGTAACCCTTTTGTACTTTTCCGCGATCCGGCAGGCATCGGCCCTAGTGGACCCCTACACTTGTGCTGACGACATCTCTTTGAGGCGCGCGTGGAACACAACGCGCCGTCAACCCGGGCCTGGTCCTTACCGGACGGTGAGCTAGCCATTGCTCACCGTCCGCAAGCCCGTGCCTACGGTGGCCGGAAATCTGCCCTGGAACAAACCAGATACTATGCTTATGAACACAGAACATAATATAATCGGCAGTTGCACGCCGTGACTGTGACAAGTAGGCTTCCACTCAGCATGATGTTGTGCTATGGGGGACCCACGGCAAAGCGCTGATTTTCAGTGGTCACCCGAAAACGACGTACGGAAACCAAGTCAGGTTGAGTGATTAGTTCGTTCCCGTGGAATAATTTCTGAACTCCACATAGACGAAGTCGCGGGCAAAAGGTAAACGCGACTGTAACTATGTCTGTCTGTTAACTTTTCACGCTGAAACCACTGAACCGCTCATTATGGACAGACACGTAGCCTGTGACCTGCAGGCTTAGCACGAGCACCGTTTTGTCTACGGAAGAATAGACAAAAATGACGTTGCGTGTAGAAAGTACGACGGCAGCAAAGTAGAAAGAGTCAACTGCACTTTTTACGAAATTCACTCCTTTACATTTTTACTGATATTAAGTCACCTATATAAAGATAACTACAACAATTTAACTTAAAGTGTCGAAGTACCGTATTTTGGAACAAAAAAATATTATAGTAATGTTGGCCTTAACCTTGGTAATGCCCTATTAACTAAATGATGTGAAATAGGAGAAGATAACTTTGTACTTCTATTAATTATCACAGTTTTGCGTTCAAAACACTCTCCTGTAAAAGTTATTTTGAAGATAACCGTATATATGCGGTTATCTACAAAATCATGACCCGCTAACAATGTAGCTCTCTATAAATGAAAGAATGTTTTAAATAAGTTAAGTAGTTTTTGAGTTCATCTATTACAAAGAAACCAAAAATCGAATCTTATCTCTCTTTATAATAATATTATTATTATTAGTATCGATATAGATAAAAAGATCGCAACCATTAGTTTTCGGAATCTATATTTTAAACGGGACGAAGACAGTGTGGACTTTGTAGGCGAAGATACGAAATCAACGCGGTCGAAGTCGCGGGCGAAGTGCTAGTCTCTAGTAAAATAGATTATGGCAACTTTATGGAAAATGAGCAAAGCCTTAGTAAGTTGCAGTAAACTTCTTTGTGAAAGGGAAGCCTTTCACAAGTTCTTAAGTACCACCACGTGGTCCATTTCTGCAATGAAGTAAATGCTGCTGCTCTGGCTTTAGGTAAGTACCAGTGATATGGGTACCTTATTAAACTTTTGACCGCCACAGTCATGTATAGATGACAGACCAAAATGTGCCCAGCACGCCCCGGTCACGTCTACATGACAGAATTTAAGGAATAATTCATAGCTTGGCGCCGAGAGCACGTTTAGGCTTTTTTAAGGTGGCGGTCAATAGGTTAAACACAAGCCGTGTGCCTATTTGCCTAATGGTATTTCTAATCGGTAACAATGACGAATTACCAAACCAATTTCCATCCCCTATTCAACTCCTTTAGGGGATGTTTTTTTTTTAATCCAGCTCACTTTCGTCATTGAAGAAAGTCTTGCGCAAACTATCATATTTCTAGACCAAGCGGTTTGGGCTGTGCGTTTGTCTGTCAGTGAATGAATTAATTAAAGAATTTGAGATGTTTATTATGTAGAAAATTTAACCTTTGATTTTTAATATCAAAATACCTACCACTAACTACATGATATACCACTACAAACACTTCATGACTTCGCACGAACCAATCAAAAAGGAACAACAGAAATCTATTAACCAATCAGAACAGTGGTAGCTCCATCAATGCGGCACCTTACCCCGACACTGTTACCTCAAAATAATACATAGATACAGAAGGCCGGCTCCATACAACGAACGCGAAATAGGCGCACGCACACATAGATACGCTTCACGTACAGCGAGCGCACTCGCGACTTGTATTCGTTTAAGGCGCTGACAAGACCCAATTGACCAAAATAGGCTTCTCTTAAGAAAGAAAATTGCCAAATCTGTATAGTTTGTGGTAGCGGAAAAAATATATGTTAATTTTGAACATATTTCCCAGAACTTGGTTGTCACCAAAACACGTTTTGAAAAAAAAATCTCGATACAAACTAACGTTAAACTAACCTCTTACCTTTAGTTCAAATCCAAAATATCTGTATTAAATATCAACATACATTACAGTTTTGTAAGCTCGCAATTTTACTAACAAATATGGATGCAATCTTATGATGAATCTGAAATAAATGATTATTATTATTATTATTATTATTACGTATTTAATTAATAACAAGTACGTCTTATTCTAATGCAGAACTTGGTTGTTTTTTTATTTTCGATTACTCAACTCAATTTTGAGTAAATAGATAATTACTTCATATTTTGCAATAAATTACAAGCGTTTTGTCGTCGCGCTTCTCTTTCTTTTCTATGCAATCTGACAGTGACCGCGGTTTAGGTGTTGTCAGCGTCTTAAAAGGCCGAACGTAGAATTTTATTTATTTTAGAGTTTATTTTGTTTATTATTACAAAGATGACTAAGTATGAAAGACAAATACATGTTGCGCCGACCCCAAATAAATTAAAATAAGGGTAAGAGCATGACGATGATGTTACAAAGATGACCTTACAACTAGTACACACGGCTACACATCAAGCTATACATTTCCAGTATACGCTGATCTCACATTGTTTAGGATTTCCGTACAATGCGAGGTCAGCGTAAACTGTAATGTATAGCTTGATGTGTAGCCGTGTGTACATGATTACTTTATCTGTAACTATCTCGACAATCAGTTTGAGGTTTCTTTTTTAATTTCACCCACATGCAAGCCCGGTAAAGTAGCCGACAACCTCCAAGGTTGACCTGCGAGATACCATTAGTTAACAAAAAAAAAAAATATTCGTTTGTTCGGACGGTGGTCCCAAAACTAGGTAGGTATCTTTTGGACCTGAATTATGATGACATTAAAAATAATTCAGACGTGAGCGTCTATGTGTGCGTGCGCGTGCGCCTACTTTTGCTCGTTGTATGGAACCGGCCTTCTGTTCCAACCTTTTTTGTGCTGCTCCAGTCAATGCCGCATAGAATTGAATTGCGTTCAGTAGCTACTAGTGGTGCGGTTTGTGGCTTCCTGGCATTTGAGGGTGAGATGATGGATAAGTGGTTAGACCAGGTAAGATTGTTATAGTTTTGCAATTTGAATGAGTTATTATTTTTTATTAATTAGTTTAGAATATTGAATACAGTTGATGTATATTAATATGCTATATCAATTTATGGCTGTAAGATGTCGATATGGATTAATTAAGACACAGAAAAAATTAAAAAGTTATAAAAAATACATAATTATTTTTGACTGCCTCGTTGGTCTAGTGGTCGCAAGCGCTACTGCTGAGTGTGAGATCCTGGGTTCGATTCCCAGGTCGGGCAAAGTGTTATTGGGTTTTTTCCATCTGGAATTTCTCTGGAGCAGCCCGGAGTCTGGATTTGTGCCCGGTTGATGGCAATAGGCTCGCCCCCTATCACATGGGACTTAAACATACCTACTGTAAGGTACACCTCTACCTAACCCTTCGGTGAATACAGGCGTGATGTTATGTTATGTTATTATTTTTTAGAAATGGTTTTAATGTTACGCTAACCTTTGAAAAAAGTAGCCTTCGTTATGCTATTATATACGCTTCTAACATTTATTTTAGGTTCAGTATTGAATAAACTATTCTAAAAATGACCTGCGTATATTTCTAATTTCAACCAGAGACCAGTGCCGGATTAAGCAAGCGCGGAGCCCATAGCAAATTCTATCGCGGGGCCCTTGATCTGCTATGGGTTTCGGGCGTCGGGGCGGGAAGGATCTTGACTTCATGCGACAGCAGCGCGCAAGCGGTTAAGAATAAAGTTCTAAGAAAAAAATGTTGGTATGAATACTAAATTACAATAAAATTAAACAAGACACGTCTTTTTTTTCTAAACTTCTGCTAAACCAAATACAACCTTATTGAATAGTTGTTAAGAAATGTTGTTACGTACTTAAGAGGCTGACAACAGCTAAAGCGCGGTCACTATCGGACTGCATAGAAAAGAAAGAGAAGTGCGATGACACAACGCTGGTAATTTATTACAAAATATGAAGCAGTTATCTATTTTAAAAAAATCTATTGATTGGAGAAAAAAAATTAAAACACTATTATGCTATTATGTTGCTTGTAGAATAATCTGACAAAAATCAGAATAATAGCATGTATGTTAGTATGGTTTTTAATCGTTAAAAGATTTTTTTCGAGGTATCTCCGAGATTTTTTTCTACCGTATCAAATTAATTATATGACGTTTTCAACACACTATCTACATAGCATATATCCTGAAGAATATCATATATTTTTCTGATTTTGTTTACTGCACTGGATCATATACTTTTACGCATTATAAAACTTACAAAATTTGCGTTTAGGTCCTGTAGTCCCCTTAATGAGTCCATTGTTACATTTTTTTTATTAAAAAAAATATGATACTTTTATAACTCTGAATAAAATGTCCGTGCCAAAAGTATGTATTTAGCTCAGCTCGGTGTCAACGTCGCGTCGTTCGTAGCGAGGAGTCTGGATTTGTGTACAGTTGATTGCAATAGGTTTGCCCCTTAGGTGAAATGTGGATGTACTTATACTAGGTACACCTCTGCCTAAGCCTTCGAGGCAAAAGATCATGATGTTTATTGTGTAATCGATAGCACTTAACCAACCATTTCAAGGTTTATACGTAAGTGAATGACACAAACCCTTGACGAGACTCTCCTTAAGATGCTGACAACACCTAAACCGCGGTCACTGTCAGATTGCATAGAAAAGAAAGAGAAGCGCGACGACAAAACGCTTGTAATTTATTGCAAAATATGAAGTAATTATCTATTTACTCAGAATTGAGTTGAGTAATCGAAAATAAAAAACAACCAAGTTCTGCATTAGAATAAGACGTACTTGTTATTAATTAAATACGTAATTTATGTTGATATTTAATACAGATATTTTGGATTAGAACTCAAGGTAAGAGGTTAGTTTAACGTTAGTTTGTATCGAGATTTTTTTTTCAAAACGTGTTTTGGTGACAACCAAGTTCTGGGAAATATGTTCAAAATTAACATATATTTTTTCTGCTACCACAAACTATACAGATTTGGCAATTTACTTTCTTAAGAGAAGCCTATTTTGGTCAATTGGGTCTTGTCAGCGCCTTAAGGCGCAGATATATGATTTTAGTGACTTTTAAATCTGTTATTACGTCTTTATAATAATGCAAGTAAGTTATGCAAAAAATGTATGTTAAACTAGAACGCATACATATCAATTATGTATGTGAATATTTAATTATTGTAGTAAAATACTACATGAAATAAAATTATATAAAATTTTGCATAAAACACAATATTATTTTAAAATTACTTATGATATTTTCAAGATTTTTTCTGTATGAACAGACTATTTTATTATCTATAAATCAAATGTGTGTCGCGCTGAGCGGCTGTTCTGTTTCATACATCAGTCGAAGAACATACTATGCGTGACTGTATGAGCAATTGTTTAGTCATGAAAATTGGTAAAACCACAGCTATAATAGCTATGTATAGATACCCTTCCGCTAGAAACTTAGATCCTTTTAACAAATCCTTAAATCAGATTTTTCAAGCACTAAGCCCTTTTAAGAATGTTATACTAACAGGTGATTTAAATATAAATATTGGCTCCGAAAACTGCGATGCAGGGACCCAAGATTACCTTAATATCTGCTTATACCATGGTTTTCTTCCCGCTCACACATTGCCAACTCATCAGAGCAGTTCCTGCCTCGATCATGTGATGATCAAAAGCAGCCTATCATATATTACGCTTGTTACTAACTCAACAATTACTGACCATCACGCAGTCCTACTAACTGTAAATTTAACGCTGCCTAAGCTAAATGGCTCTCAGACTATTAGCAAAATAAACACAAACAAACTCGAATATGATTTATGCAACCTAGATTTTAGCCCAGTTTACAATACTGCTGACGCTAATTTGGCTTCATCGTATTTAATAAAACATGTGCAACAAGCAATATTACGTAACACGACAGTTTCAACAGTAAACAGGAAACTTTATAATATTAAACCATGGATTACTCCTGGGCTAAATCGGTGTATAAGATACAGGGATAAAATTCATCAGAAAACTAAAAGATACCCTGATAATGTAATAATACTAACCACCTATAAAAGATTAGATAGGAATTTCTGCAACAATCTCCTAAAGGCTATTAAAAATAATTACGATAAAGACGAATTAAATAGAGCAGGTAAAAATAGCAAACAACTTTGGAAACATATTAAGAATGTCACCAATATGTCTAAAATGCGTGAAATTCGAGTTTACTGCTTGCTAATCCTTAACCAATCTTATCAGCTAACAATGTAAATTACTTTTTTGTAAATGTTGGGAAAACTCTTGCCGAACAGATACCGAAATATTACAGCTACAGGATTATTAGCTACAGGAAGTTAGCCGCAAGCTATATGCAGCAGCAGCTTTGAAGAGATTGCGTAATTTTCTACCGACTGCCACCAAGATTGCGCTTGCACAAACGCTTCTTCTACCTATCCTTGACTATGCTGATACCAGCTATCTTGACCTTACCCAAGACCAACTTGACAAACTTGAGCGGCTAAAAAATTTTTGTATAAGGTTTATATTCGGTTTGCGTAAATTTGACCATGTTTCCGAATTTCGTGTGAAGCTCAAGTGGTTACCAATTCGCCTTCGCCGGAATGCTCATATTCTTTCCCTTTTGTATAATGTCCTCTTTTCCCCTTCCACCCCTCTCTATCTCAAGGAACGTTTCCAGTTTCTTGGCGACTCCCACACGAAATTTTTAAGGTCATCAGATAACTTGAAGCTTAAAATGCCTATGCATTCCACAACGTTCGTCGACAAATCCTTTACTGTCCAGGCCACTCGTTTGTGGAATGCTTTGCCAGTTCAAATAAAACGCGCGCAATCGTTACTCGCATTTAAAAGACTCGTAAAGGAACATTACTTGTCGCTGTGAGCTTGTTCTCGTAACTGTAATTATCTATATTCTTCATTTATTTTCGTTGCTTATACATTTAATAAGTATGTATTTATGTATATATTATTTAGGATATATATATATATATATACATGTATTAATTTTAGTATATTGTATTTATTTATTTTTTACACCAACGACAGCCCCACTTTATGTCCAGGCAAATCATTGTCCATCCTATGGTTGCCTGGAAGAGAACGCAGAAAGCGATAAGGCCGCCCATTGTATATTTTGTAGTGTTTGATTTATTTTTTGTCATGTATTTTTTGTGGTGTACAATAAAGTATATATAAATATAAATAAATACCGAAATATTGCGACCAACTATCTTTTCAAAACTCAAACAATAGCTGTTACCCGAAATCTTTTCCTATGTTGGACACTGATGAAGATGAAATAACCCGAATCATTTCTGGGCTAAAGGATGACTGTGCCGTTGGATGGGATAGTATAAGCAATAAGATCCTTAAACTCTTTAAGCATATTCTGGTACCTCCCTTAACGCATATTTATCGAATATGTCTTTCCGAAGGAATTTTCCCTAGTTGTTTAAAAAAGTCAGTTGTAATCCCTACCTTTAAATCTGGACGTAAAGACACAGTTAATAATTACATACCAATATCCTTACTCCCTTCAATTTCAAAAATACTAGAGAAAATCATAAACAGTAGGCTAGTTAATTACCTAGAAAAAAACAACATCTTATCCCCTGCGCAATTTGGTTTTAGAGCCAAACTATCGACAGCGGATGGGCCTGACTGATTATATTTCAGAAGAACTCGGCAAAGGAAACCAGACCCTGGGAGTCTTTCTCGATTTAGCCAAGGCATTCGACACGGTGTCTGTTTCTGTTCTTCTGAACAAATTAGAGACCATAGGAATAAGGGGAACGCCGCTGAAACTTTTTACTGACTATTTAAATGACCGGTACCAATGTGTTAGAATAGATAATATTAAAAGTGATGAACAGAAAAATACTGGTTTTGGTGTTCCTCAGGGAAGTATTCTAGGCCCCACCCTTTTCCTGATTTATATTAATGATTTGTGTAATTTAAATATTAAAGACGGCAAAATTATATCATATGCCGACGACACGGCGTTAATATTTACCGCTAAATCCAGTAGCGAACTGTTTGAAATCGCTCAACCTATTTAATACTGTGACTAATTGGCTTCAAAGCAATTTACTAACATTAAATGCCGACAAGACAAAATATATTACCTTCTCCATGCGCAAGCCTCAACTTAACATTACTAACCCTCATCTATATGCCCATCAATGTGGAAACCGTACAGGCAACATGTGTATTTGTCCTTTTATCGTCAAAACGAGCAACATAAAATACCTGGGGGTAATAATGGACGACACACTTTCTTTTAAAAAACATTTTGAAAGCCTGGTTACAAGAGTGCGCAAACTAATATATGTTTTTCAAAAATTGCGAACAATAGCAGATTCAAAATTGATCACACAAGTTTATTTGGCCCTATGTCAATCTATAATTCAATACTGTATCACGTCTTGGGGTGGCGCACCAAAAACGAAAGAGCTCAGAGAGCTATTTTGAAAGTAGCAAACTTCCATCCCTTCTTCTTTCCCACAGATCTGCTATATAAATCCTGCAATGTACTGACAGTTCGCCAGCTTTTCATAATGCACTTAGTATTAAAACAGCACACCATGCTTACCTACAATGCCGACAATACTAACAAGAGACGGAATGATATAGTGTAGGTATGCATATCCAATGCAACCTCTAAACATGTCTGTGTACAAAGATTTTTTACATTCTTAGGCCTATTTCTGTACAATAGATTAAATAAAAAATTAAGTACCTATCTATAAATTAAATTACTATAGCTGTAAGAACATTATACTTAAGTATTTGCTAACCATCAATTATGCCCAGACAGAAGATCTACTTGTTGTCTACAAATAGATCTGCTAACATGCTATTTTACTGTTATTTACCTAAGTTTTATTTTAGTTGTAACTCTATATTCATTGTTAATTTATTACATTATGTTTTTCTGCACTTTCTAGCCTGAAGCACAGGTCCAACCTAGTTCAGGCAAATTAGCAACTGTGCTCTACTTTAATTGTTAAGGTATTTATTGTAAATGTGCTCCTTTTATAAATAAACGATTTTATTATTATTATTATTATAGGAATATTTATTTTTAGTAACGAAAATATGAATATTAAAAAAAAATCACATATAGAATTCTAGGTAATAAAATAGTCTGTTCATTCCAAAATATCTTAAGTAGTTTAGTAGTAATATCATTGTTTTATGCTTTGGGCAGAAATGACTTCCTGAATTTATTTCTTAAAGTATTTTACTACAATACTTAAATATTCACATATAGAAAAAATATGTGTAGGCGTTATAGTTTAACATACATTTTTGCACTTACTAGCATTATATGAAGCCGTAATAATAGATTTAAAAGTCACTAAAATCATATATCTGCGCCTTAAGTTAAAGAACATTGTAACTCTAAAACTTATAACAAAAGACTGAAGACCCTGTAATGCCACTCACAGCGTGACAAAAAAACGTCAACTCTACCTTTGTTCCTTTGTTTTTCTTTACGTAACTGCGTTGCGGTTTCCTAGAACCTAGTTCGTTAGTTAGTGACCCATTTTGTGTGTCCGGTCGCGATCACAGGAATAATTATGTCAGGCAAAATCATAATAATTAATAATGTTTCCTTTAGTTTCGTAATAGGTATTATACACATGCTTAAACTCACCCCTTGTTCCCAAAAGGGGAGGCAGATACTACCGAACGCACACCAGTTGCGAGTAATACGTACCTGACCTTTCTGAAAATCACGAGGTCATTTTAATTATGTCCTCCTAGGGCGTCCCCTCCCGGCGTTTCCACTCACGTCTGCCTTGTAAAACCCTTCTGTTAATCGCCTTTCGTTCACCCTCTCAACATGACCGAACCATCTAAGCACTCGCTATAGGTATTATTTATAAAATCATTAACTGAATTAGCCATGCCTGGTTCCCATTTCAAATTTTCATGAGTTGCTATTTTTTTTTTATTGACACTGATATCGGGCCCTAACATTAATGCGCGTTGTCAACTCAGCGTAAATTAGAATGATTTTTTAATTAAAAATGCAACTAAGCAATAGCAGTTTTGGTTTAACTTTTTGCACGAGCACAATAATAAGTGTCACTCATAGACCATGAATATTAATTACCTAAGGGGACTACAGGAGCTAAACGCAAGTTTTATAAGTTTTATAATTCCTAAAAGCATATGATCCACTGCAGTAAAAAACATTAGAAAATATTCTTCAGGATATATGCTAGTTGATAGTGTGTTGAAAAAATAATACAACTAATTTGATAAGATAGAAAAAAATCACGAAGATACCTCTAAAAATTTCTATTAACTATTAAAAACCATACTAATAAACATGCAATCATTCTGATTTTTGTCAGATTATTTTACAAGCAACATATTAGCATAACAGTGTTTAATTTTTTTTAACAAATCAATAGACTTTCTGTTAATAGATAATTGCTTCATATTTTGCAATAAATTACCAGCGTCGTGTCATCGCGCTTCTCTTTCTTTTCTATGCATTCAGTGACCGAGCTATAGCTGTTGTCAGCCTCTTAAGTTTTAAAACTAAGTAACTATTTATTGCTGTGCTGAGCCCACTGTCAAAAAAACTTACTACGTTATCTTTTAAATTACTTATATTATAAAGTTAATCAAAATATTCATCTTCCTACAAAATATCGTCTGACAACTTGTTCCAACTTGTCTAATATCCGGAAAATTAAAACAGAACACGTTGCTGCAACATGTCGCTACGAACGACGCGACGTTGACACCGAGGTTCAATGCTTTAAAACGTGAGGTAAATAGATACTTTTGGCACGGACATTTTTATTCACAAATATAAAAGATTCAATTTTTTTTCAAAAATATTTTTTTTAAATATTTAATTAACAAGTAATAATGGACTGATTGAGTTAGTTACTTTAACAACTGTGTTAGTAAAATTAATCTACACAATTAACCTAACACTGCCCCATAGTTATGAGAAGCCCTGATGCAAGCTCAACAATGATATGGAAAGCTTGCAGTAGCGATTCACACACAAACAGTCCAGTCCGATCGCGATATAATGTTATTCATTGATTGTTGTAATTACAGTATAATGCTAGGGCTGGCCCGCACCCGGCGCCCCAGGGAGATGCATCTTTTTCGCATCGTAGCGTAGAAGCAAACGACACAAGCATCAGCAAACATCCCTGATGCGCTATAGAAGGGAAACAGCCTCATCAAAACCCGTAATAGATTAAAATACTCTTTATTATGTATACCATATGGATTCAAGATATAAAAGTAGAATTTTATAAATTATTAAAAAAAACCGACCGACCGAAACGACTGCAAAAGAAAAGTTGGAAACAAAATGAAAAGAATAACGAGTATCCTTTAGGGATCAAAAATAAATAAATGCAGTCGGAGGCATCTAGGACGTAGGGGACGCCTTAAAATTTGCCTCCGGCTTTTTTTTTTTTGCAGTCGGGTTTTTGTTTTTTTTTTTTAATTACTTGTTTTATTTTAAGCTTTTGGTGTTACCCGTTGAACGCTAGACTCCGGGATACCTAAGTTCTTATGCACCAATGGTGTATCACGCGACATTTCATTAAAACAAAATGTTGGAAAGTAAATGAGCTATACGGTAAAGTAAGTTTAGGTTGTAGTTTGTTTCGAAATATTAGATTAAAAGTGTTATATATTTGGAATTGTCTATTTACTAGCTTTTATTTGTTACTCATATTAATATAATCACAAAATATATTATTTTATTCCCCTCTCTGTTTTGATTCGCACATACCATATTAAAATTTTAACCTAAACCCTTTAACACTCCTGCAATTAAAACGAATCTAATGACACCTCATATATTAAAAACCATCAAGCCGTTTAGGCTACAGAGCGTGCCCAAGAAATAAACATACATACATACATATATATTATATACACTCGAAAACATAACCCTCCTTCTGGGGCAGTCGGGCAAAGACTAAGTATTTTTTGTACTGTGTTTGTAAAGGCTACAAGGATCTTTTGGCACCTGAATGACATTGACAGTGGTTGATGGTAAACATTTGTGAAATTGTCACAGACATTAGATTGATTAAAAAATCGGCCATGCGTGTCGGACCAGGCACAACGAAGTGTTTCGTATTTGGGATGTTGGGATGAATTTATCCCAAAAACAAACTTACGAGTTAATAAAAGGCGTGGCTCGAGCGCAGAGCTCAGTTGGGCTGCCAATTTTGAACAGGAAACATTGTGAGTAAAATCTATGCCTGTTTTATTAAAAAATATTGCATTATTAAGTAGTTCTTGTTTTTTATTTTTCTGAAATCCTTGAGTCTGTCTGATTGATTAAACGTAAAATCCATTGTTGCTATAGCAGAATCGCAGACCACAATAAGTTCAGCGGTTCTGCGTATTTTTAAAAAATAACCGCCCTGTCTCAACTTCGACATATACAACTTCCATTAATTAATTGATCGTGTTTCGCATAAGACTTTAAAAGTATAATTAAGTTAGAACTTAATATAGTGACTGTAGTCTTGGAAAGTACTTTGCAGGAACATGACTCTGTTCAAGAATATACCGAGTCTACAATTACTCAAATTGTTTAGCATGATCCTCCGTTGTATCGAAAATACTACAGCATTAATTTTGAAAAATATATAATGATAGTAAAACTAAAGATTAGATTAATGGTAATACTATGTTTGATAAAAACACGATTCCATAAAATTTTCTCAGCAGAAAAAAAATACAAAGTTATCAATAAGCCGCTAGTATTAAAAAAATACTTTAAATTAGATCATGACAAGTTGTATAATAAATTAATTAAGTATATTATAAAGCATAATATACACTGGCCTGCAAAACTAAGTACTACACTTTTAATTTTTTTTTTTTCTAAACTGAGTTAGAGTTTTAAAATAAAAAACGTTTTATAGCAATTTTTATCAGCTTTCTTTGAAACTATAGTAAATTATACATTAGTAACATTTTTAAATCTCAAACAAGATAAAACAATAAAA
Source organism: Atethmia centrago (assembly GCA_905333075.3). Classification (NCBI taxonomy): domain Eukaryota; kingdom Metazoa; phylum Arthropoda; class Insecta; order Lepidoptera; family Noctuidae; genus Atethmia; species Atethmia centrago. The sequence continues at coordinate 18,166,067 of HG995388.1, forward strand.
ATGGCAATTTTTAGCTTTGTGTCATAAAACTCAATTAACATTTACATGTATGTTTTACATGTTATTTATTTTTTAATAACTGGTATTGCCTCCTCGGGTTCTGCTTACAGCTTCGAGTCGATTTGGCATACTGAACATGAGGTTTCGGAGCCGATGTTGGGGAATATTCTCCCATTCTTCTATCAGGGCCTGTTTTAGTGCCCTGAAGGTGGTTGGTGGTGGTCTGCGGCTTCTGACTAGCCTCCCTAGCTCAGGCGTGCTCAAATGGGTTGAGATCAGGACTTCTTGATGGCCAAGCCATCACGCTGATACCAACCTCCTGAATATACTCTTGCACGACCCGAGCCGTGTGTGGCCTGGCATTATCATGCATCAGCATCGATCCATCACCCATATTTACTAAATACGACCCTGCATACTCATTGAGAATCTCCTGGGTATATTCCAGTCAGAGTGCCATTTTCTATGGCCACTAACTCTGTGCGACCTTCTGAAGATATGCCAGCCTATACATGTACACTGCCTCCACCGTACTGGACTCTTTCTGAGAAGAAGGCTTGAAGGTATCGCTCACCAGGTCGACTGTAGACACTTGGCCTTCTATCAGAAGTGTAAAGTGAGAATCGAGACTCATCTGTAAACAAAATTCTTGACCATTCTTCTAGATCCCACTGTATGTGTTCACAGGCGTATCGTAGTCTCGCTACTCGATGCTCTATCTCGAGTTTGGGGCCACTCGCTGATCCTCGGGGTTTCAGTTTTGCTTCAGCTAGTCTTCTTCTCACTGCACTGTCACTAATGTAGTCCCTTCGGGTCTGAAGAAGCTGTTGCTGGACTTCAACTGCATTTAGGTGGCGATTTCTGAACACAGTGGAAACAATATAACGGTCTTCTCGGGCACTACTACACCTGGGCAGACCTCGTAATGGCAGACCATTACCAGGTCTCCTCAAATGGTTTCCAGTCTCTTCGTACCTTTGCTTCACCTTCTGGACCGTTCGTAACGTCACACCCACCATTCTTGCAGTACGACGCATACTGATGCCTAGTTCCAGAAAAGAGCACATTCTTCAGGTGAAAGAGGCATGATAAATAAGTTTATATGCTGTTTTCTAACTTAGCTCTTGTAACAAGACTCATCGATCAAGAAAAAAATTGAAAACAAAAATGAATGTTAAAATTGTAATTCGAAAAGGATTATTTTTGAATTTTAAGTTTTTTTCAGCCATTTCTTATTGGTTACCGACTATGAAGTTTTTAAGTACAAAATTAAACTATTTTCGAATCCTTTTTGTTTCGAAAGTATAACTTGTGTACTTAAAAAGTTATTGCAATTTTAAAAGTGTAATACTTAGTTTTGTAGGCCAGTGTATTTTATGTACAATGTTTTTGTTTTTTTTAATTACCATTATTTTCACCGTAAAATTAATTATCTACACTATCGGCGCCTTCTGCCTGCCACCCTGTCTCGCTTGCTCGCGTGACCAAGAGCAGTAATTTGCAGCGTGATAAAGAGTGAGGTTAAGATGAGGTATTATGGACTCTTAACACTACAAGAATTTTATTCGGCCAAACTCCTGCTTCATTTGAAGTATTACAGCAAAAAAAACCAGCCCAGTGTTTGTCGGACCACGCACATTGAAGGATTCCGTACTTGGGATTACTTGGGACGAATTGATTCCGAAAACAAACTTAACATTGTAGTTGAATAACCTGTTCTCCCATACATCGATATATGCCACGGTCATTCTCCAACTGCAAATTTAAATTGGTCGACTATAACTCGTTAACTTGTAAGCCTACTTAGCCATGATAGTTTTTCTTTTAATTTCATTATATGTACTACTGCCAATGATATTTAAAACTATAGATACGTTGTCCGCACTCTAAAATGGCAACATGAAATGAAGCCAATTGGCCACATCGCGCTTAGTTACGCACCAACCTGTCGCGCGACACTACGTTTGTTTTTAATTTATATTGTGTGTGTAAACCTGTGCAAAACATAAAAAACATGCCGTCGTGTGTTTTCAGACGATGTACAAATTATACTCCAAAAGTTAAAGACAAAAACGTGTCATTTCCCTTTCTTCACGCGTATAAGTAGCTATCTAGTATTTTCGCCGTTTTTTAGCGCCGCCATGTTGGTTCGTGACGTGTCTATATATAATACGTCATTGACTACTGCCATGAATTTTTACACAGCTCCATAAACAACCGTTTAGTTGGCAGGGGGGACATTCAACTCTAACAAAAATGAGCACTATAATGCTGAATTAATATTACGCAAGTGGATCCTTGAATCGAAAAGTGGTGTTCACAGATCTGCAATATTTGAACGGCATATCCAACGATACCCTACACCATGGGGTAGAAGAGAAAAAAATATCATCCCCAGATTACGCGCAAGGGAGGTACGCTAAAAAAAAATTGTTTCACGATTTTTTTAATATGAATACCTTCCGGCCACCGTAGGTGAGGGCTTGCAGACGGTGAGCAATGGGCAGCTCACCGTCCGGTAAGGACCAGGCCCGGGTCAACGGCGCGTTGTATTCCACGCGCGCCACAAAGAGATGTCGTCAGCACAAGTGTAGGGGTCCACTAGGGCTGATGCCTGCCGGGTTCGCGGGAAGGTACTAGAAGGACTAGAATACGGGTGGGTTTTAATCAGTAAGAGTCTGACACACCCTTCCGCTCTGCCCAGAGCGGGAGAAGTTATTTGATGATTTTCGAACAAAAAAAAAAAGTCGGTATACCTACCTCCTTGTAAGCCAATAGAGCAACCCGTAACAGTTGTGTTAGCATTATGCATTGGGGAATTGGTGTCAAAACTTTAGTGATAAAAAAAGAAAGAAAATACGTTAATTTTTGGTAAACATGACGTAAAGAAAGAATACAAACACAAAAAAGAACAAATTGGGGGATAGTATGCGAAGCATCCACGCTAAACGGCCATCGTTCAGCATAATGCTGCAATGCGCTATGCTATAGTTGTGATATCCCAGTAACTGTTAAATATTTACGCATTATTTTTAGATATCGTCTAGTATTAGTGAAAACTGGCTATATTCTTTTAACCTTAGTGCCAGCGCAAACTGCACGTCTTGTCGCTGCGTCGCCGCTGCAACGATACGCAAAGTTGTCATTGTCGCTGCGATTAGACGCAGAGCTGTAGTTTGCGTCTGCGACTAATTGTGACGACAGACATCGTGCAGGATGCAATCGTTTTCTTTGAGTATTCCAGAGAGACGGTCGTGTTATTAATTTTATGCGTGAACACACTCGTATCATGCGAAAGCGAAGGCGCAATACAAACACGCGTGCACCTTCGTCAGCGCTCACAGCGAGACTGACGCCGACCTGTCGCATGAGACTGTCGTTGGGGGTGCGCATGCACCATGCGTCTAGTGGCTGCGGCAAGTAGCGAGAGCGTGTGACTCCGCTTGTCGTAGTGACTCGGCAACTCGACGCCATGTTTGCGAAACTTTGAACAAGATATAAAAATTATCGCCGGTGGCCTATCGTCATAGTATAAAGAGGGGAAGTAAGTAATCTTCATACAAATGCACCGCGCGCGGCTTGTAGGCCTACTTTCCCACTAGAATGTATTAGGTACTTTTGCTCTGTCAATTGATTTGCTGCTATTGCTTTGTTTACGTTTAGTCAAGCCGATTTCTCAGTATTAAAGGTATAGTAACTAAGTACCTACTTACAGTTATAAAATCGTAATAAAAAATAAGTAATTGACTAATTGTGAATCAGATAAATAGAGCAAAGTTCGAATCATAACAACAGAATAAAAAATTGATTATAGTCTAAGAGGCAGGCGTTAGTTTTTTTGTGTTGTTTTACGATGTTTTTTTCATCTTCGTTTAGGTAAAACCTACCTCACAAACCCTGTACCCAGACAATAGAAGTAAAAAATACAACTTCCCGACCCTTGCCAATTTATAGGCACTGAATTAAAATTTAGCTAAAAGTGACAACCCTGAGACAGTAGGCAATTATATCGCGTATTGGGCCGGAGATAGCCTACTCGTCTCTTTATACTATGCTATCGTTGCGTCTAGTTACCTAGCTCTCGCAGTCGCATGTGCGTCGTCTTAGTTAATTTCTAGAACATTAAATTCCTCGACAAAAATCAACGTTATTCAAAGCAGAGGTTTTATTAATCCTGTTCAATCCGTTTACCTATGTTTTGAGAAATCACTTCTAAAGCTAACTATGATGATGTGGGTGTGCGTGTTATGTGCTTATGTAACGTTGATCATTATTAATGTACGAAACTCAAAGAAAATGTAATAATAATGCTCATAAATATAACACAGTGTTGATTTATATTTTATAGTATTTTTACGATGAGAATTTCGGCGAAAATGCCTTAGAAGACTTTTACGAAAGTTTTTTCGTGTTACGTTATGAAATTTCATTATTTATGTGATGTTTATGAAAATTATAGTAGTTCATATTATTTTGTTTATAGAGTTACCGTTATAAACATTTCTCAATAGTTGGTTGTCCAACCAACCAACCAACCAACTATTAATTACTGAGATCGACATGAACGTAATAATAAAATAGTAAGATAACAAGTAAAACTCGACTACTGAAAAATCACACTCAAAAAGTATGAAACAAGAAAATATTCACATCTGAAATTGTTACTTTTATTTATTTGTTTAAAAACACATACAACTATCACCGCAGGCTTACCTAATACATTAGTTTAGTTACTGTTATAGTTTTTATTACTTACAACTAAGAATTTTACAAAATGCGGCCCGTGTGAATTCACTCAGAGTGCAATTGAAGCAGTCAATCTATTGTAACACCATATTGAGTGTATGCAGGACGCGCGTCAGTGGCGCGTACTGCATCATGTTGGTGCGAGCTGGCGGCACCCACAGTAGCGGCGGCCGCCTCCGTCGCCCCACGTGCCCATCAGGTACACACAACCCAACCGTGCGTAGAACGCCTGGGTTAAATCAGATTAGTTTGTCGCCGCGTTAAATACATGCCAATTGAATCCATCTAGAGGACATAAAGTCATAAACAAAAAAAAGTAATGGTCGTATGCCACTTAGGCCCGTATTACAGAAGGAAACTCAAGCATTGATCTCTGTTTAAAACTAGTTTTAAGGCAAGTTTTAATTTTAGAACGTTCCTCAAGCATAGATTCATTGATCATAGTTCAGCTTAGTTTCGCTTTATTTTAGAACGCTACTCAGTTCGTAAAGCGAACCCAAGCAGTGATTTGATCTGTAATCGCCCAAGTGCGATTGAAACCGCGCATGAGCATAGAATATTGTCATGGCAATTTTTGTTTCAAGCGTAAGTTGTCGAGTTTTAATATCAAAATGGATTTATATTTGAAGAAGTAGATCATTACAATAATTTATTCAATGATGATGCAAATAGAAGGTTGAACTTTAGCGTTCCTCTTAGATATTTAAGAGATACACAGGACCCATATAATTGTGAAAACTTCAAAAGGTTTACACAAGTACAAAATTTTTTCTTTCGTCCTGCCATTTAGAAAGTTATAATAATCAGCAAAACAAATAACAAAACTAATCAAATAAATATCTACGATGTTTTCATTTGCATTGTTTGACATATTGCCATTTTTTTTAAATAGCGTACCTATTTATGGCCATAGATACAAGTCTTTTAAGCTTTACAATAATATTATGCTTACAAAATTACTATACTTTACATGAATAAATGAGGGATTGTACTATTCGGGACCGAACTAATAACGCTGATTTCCTAAATAATTGGGCGCTTAAGGTATATTTTAATATTTCTAATCCAGTGAAGATTAAAACAAAGTTGGTAAATAAAATAAATCGTAAACGAAAACAGGCTGATACATAGACAATACACATCTCTGCTTGAGGTTCGATTTGAGTCTCGATTCAGCTGAATAGAGATTGATTACCGTTCTGGAATATGACCGATGCTCGAATACTGATTCTATACTTAAACAGTGATCGACTGATTGACGCTCAAACTAGACTTGAGGAACCTTCTGTAATACGGACCTTAGATTACAAGTTCTATTCTTGTTGGTCCAATCTCCGTCTGCCGACCAATCACAGACAATCAATTTTCTATGATGCGACGCCATCTTGTTTGTTTAGTACTATTAGGTCTTTACCTATGAAATTGGAGATTTGAATGGAAATTTTAAAATATAAAAATTTTGGTATTTTTTTATTTCAGCTAATCAAAGTACTGGCCCAAATTATCTATTCATTTTTGCCATTTTAATGGCAGTTTGTTTATCCTTTTCCTGTAGAAGTCTGCTGGACGAGAGGTGATGAAGTCAGCGAAAGCGTTTTGTACTGCCTCTCGGGTATTGAATTTGTTCCCACTTAAAAAATTGTCTAAATATTGAAAAAAGTAGAAATCTGTTGGGGCAAGGTCCGTTGAGTGCGGTGGGTGACGGAGAGCTTCCAGCTATAACTCTTGTAGCTTTGCGATGGTCTGTCGTGAAGTGTGAGCTCGCGTGTTGTCGTGGAGAAGCAACGGGGAAGAGTGATTGACCAGTCTTGGTTGTTGAATTGCGAGCTTTTCCATCATCGTTTGCAATTCTTGGCAATAGACATCTGCCGTCACTGTTGTGCCATTTGGTAAGAAGCTGTGATATACAAATCTGGTCCACCAGACAGTCACCATCATCTTCCTATGAGTAATTTTTTTTAGCGCACTGATTAGGTACCCTGGTCCAACCACTGAGACGAACGCTTACGGTTGTCGTACAGGATCCAGCTTTCATCGCAGGTAACAATTCAATTATCTTTCCGATGTGACGCAAGTGCTTCAATGTTGTTTTGACACTAACTCCAAGGCCCGCAGCAAGCTCAGCCGTAGATTCGAGTAGGATCCGCTTCCACTATCGCCTTCAATTCGTCGTTGTCGACAATGGTCACCGGCCGACCGCGAGGCTTGTTCTTCAACTCAAAATTTCCAGATTTAAAACGATTGAACCAATAATGGGCCGTGTTTATGCAAGCAGTGTTAGGCCCGTACATACGAGTATCGTTAATGTTTCGTGATGTTTGCGCAGCGGTATTATAGTATAATATTATTTATAATATTCCTATTCGAAAATTGTACGAATTTTTAGTTTATCCATGGCGCCTAAAACTACCACAATTTCACAAAAAAAAAACTATCTAAAAACAATTGACTGAATTTGAAATTAAATTAACAAGGCTTTCGAATAAAATTTATTTAAATTTCGAATTGCGCACCAATCCACAGATAATTAAATCTGAAAATGCTGGTTATAGAATCTCCAATTACATAGGTAGACACCTATAATTTGTTTTGTTTTCAGGTTAGCAGCGTTGTCGTGTTAGATTAAAGGTTTACATACTTATAAGCACTTGCAAGTGAATAAAATGTCTGTAACAATGACAAAAACGGACTACGAATGGGACGAATTAGATATAAAAACGTATGTTGGCATTTCGATGAAATAATTGCGTATCAATATTAGAACTGTATTCATATTCCTTGACTGATATAGGCTGATCTCGTATTTTTTTATTGTTTTAAGGTACGAGTCGAAAATTTTTACTACAAATAAAAATAAAAAATAATTATTACCTGGTTCCTAAATCATATCAAAAACTTGTGCGGAATGTGGGCTTGCACAATATCACAAAAAAAAAAAAACTCGATAATTTCGACTGTATAACTCGAGCGTAAGTTCCACCTTCTCGATCAAAATTTCTGTATCTTGATTTAATTATAGGAAGATGTTTTTTTTATATCTGAAAGAATATTTCATAACAATGAAAATTGCAAAAAAAAACGTGAAAAAGCCGTGCAAAAAAATAGATTTTAAAGCGGCAAAATAGAGAAGTGAACGGTTTAACAATTATGTTATACTTATTGTTTTTACAACTAGTATGTATGTAAGGTAGAAGTACGTATTCCCGTTAACGTCTCAGGACTCGTTAACTCGTCAGTTTTTTTATTATTGCACTTTTCTACCAATAATAAATTACGTTTTGCGAATGGCAATACATTCCTGGTAATATTTTGTACAATTTTAATAGCAACATTTACTAAAACGTTTATTGTCGTCAAAACTGTGCGATTACAAAAGTTTGCTGTATGAAAATATTATGTAAGTTCAAAGTTCTGTGAGTGAACTACCAAACCACCACGTCCCAGTGATCAGCTAGCCATACTGCGACGGATAACCTTTAGGTAACAGTGTTAATATTCTAAAATATTTGAGGTATTATTTAGCGATATAACCTATAAATTAAGGTGAATCTAATTAGAAAGTAAATATTTTTGCATGTCACATCTATTGGTACTCACAAACCCCTACTTGACCTAGTACCCGTTAAAATCGTATATTTTTTTACCGGATATTAGTACACGATCTACCCGGTAATACACGGTGCAAAACCCGTTATTGTATACTTAATGCCTTGAAATAAGTCTTATTTTCCTTTAAAACTGACTACAGTTTTTTTTTATAAACGTTTTTATATAAATGTCAGCTATATATACGTGGGACACTTAGAGAGTTTTGCGAAAATTAAAAAAAAATGTTCTATATGTAAATATTTGTTTATTAAACCTTTTCGCCTCCACTAGCCTGTATACAACGTTTCATGCGCCTGAACCAGTTTTTGAAAAACTTTTTCCAGTCCGCCGCAGACACTTCGTTTACAGCCTGCTCGAACGCTGACAGCGCATCTTCCGGCGACGAAAATTGTATCCCTTTGAGCAGATTTTTTTTATTTTCAGGAATAAAAAGAAGTCACACGGTGCTAGGTCAGCGCTGTAAGGAGGGTGACCCAGGAGTTGGTGACCAGCGTTCTGTCCAGGAAGTCCCTCGTTTTGAGTGCGGTGTGCGAAGGCGGGTTGTCGTGGTGGAGCAGTAGCCCGCGGACCCCGGTGTTTGGTCGCTTGTTGCTCACAACAGGAAAAAAATTCCATTTGGTAATATACCATTCAGTGTTGATGCTTCTTTGGTTCCGTAAAGGAATTGGCACCAAGTAGCCAGTCAAATTGAAAAAGCTCGCGATCGAAGTCTTCCCTGCTTCTAGATTGCTTCACTTTGGTAGGCGTTGATTCGGTTTGAAACACCCAAACCGTCGACTGGCGCTTCGTTTCTGGATCGTATTGACAAATCCAAGACTGACCTGTCTTTCTTCATCCCCCAAAGTTAGTCGACCGCGCTTGAATTCGTTATACCAACGATACACGGTTGCCTTAGAAGGGTCATCATCCATGATTGCCATTTGTAGTCTATCGTACAATTCATCCGGTTTCAGGCGACACTTGAAATCGTAAAAAATCATATCGTGAAAATGTTCCCGGCGCAGATCAATTTTTTAATGAGACACGATAATTTAAATTAGCTCGCAAACAATGTGGAGGGAAATTTTGAATTTGGAACGTACCTATTTTTATTTACAAATAATCATATTTTCAAAATAGATTATAACTGGCCAGTTTCTCACACATACAATTTTTTTTCGCAATACTTTCTGAGTGGCCTGATATGTATAGGTTAGTGATATTTTTGTTACCAAAGTTTAAGGGTTACTTTTACAGGTGAGACCAAAATATTCATCAAATAGTTTCAAAAAGTAGTTAAAAACAATGTGATTCATAATGATACTATAATAATTGATACAAAAACTTAAGTTTAAACAAATTACTGATGTTAACTAATACCTTTAATTTGTATAAAATACATTTTAAAGTTTTTCATTACTAAAATGTCTTTTATTTGGATAAGCCCTCTTTTATTTATTTTACACAGAAATGCAAAAATAGCATTTCTTAACTTTAACGTAAAGAAATAAAGTTCAAATTCGCGGTGAAAATTACCGGATTCGGGGACAATTTAACGTTTACTGGTACAAATCTACCGGGTACTGGTACAATTAGCCCTTTATTTAATGTTTTTGTATTATTGTTAATGAACATTTATACTAATTTAAAAAAAGAATATTACACTAAAACTTGATTAAATTATCTATCAAGTCATGTAAAATTTATTTTTGTAAGTCTACTTGTTTTAGCACAGCAGACCTGCAAAGTGAGTGAAGTTCAAAACATCACTGTTACTGGGCCGCTTACCTTAACTGTTATTGAATGCGTAAACTTTTTCATGTGCTCGTTCAGCTCAACGATGACAATGTACATTATTTATTTAAACAAAATATGATTTAAAAGTGGAGAGCATTCATTCATTACTGCATTTTCAACAGCTTTAAAAAAATTATGGTGCACGTTTCTGGTGCGCAGAGTGCGTGGTGCTGCCCCGCACTACACCGTCCTGGCGATGATCGCCAACAGACTGGATTTCCCCTACATCCGGCAATGCTTTTTTTTTTTTTGAGGGTGGGAAATCATCAAATAACTTCTCCCGCTCTGGGCGGAGCGGGAGGGTGTGTCAGACTCTTACTGACTAAAACCCTCCCGTATTCCTTCCTGTTGCCTGTGTTGCCAGGGGACTCGGTGACCCATAAGTACCTTCCCGCGACCCCGGCAAGCATCGGCCCTAGTGGACCCCTACATTTGTGCTGACATCTCTTTGAGGCGCGCGTGGAATACGACGCGCCGTCGACCCGGGCCTGGTCCTTACCGGACGGTGAGCTACCCATTGCTCACCGTCCGCAAGCCCGTGCCTACGGTGGCTGGAAATCCGCCCAAGATTCCCGACGCCCAGGGCGTCTCCTGCGGCGGCTAGGGGCGAGAGGGCGCGAAACGTGCCTTTCCCTCAACCGTCCCGCCTCCTCCTTCGCGAGCATTACTGCTTCGCAGAAGGAGGTGGCGGCTGCCCATGCCCTCTCGCTCCGTACCATGGCCTGAACCAGGGTCGGATGCGAGAGGTCTCTGCCACCGATCGCCTCCACGAGGACACGGCGGTGCTCTGCCCAAGCCGGGCAGACCTCCACCGTATGCTCCACCGTGTTCTCCGGGCGATCCACACAGTGGTGACACCCGGACGTTTCCTCCCGCCTTATTCGACACAGGAACCTCCCGAAGCTGCCGTGTCCGGTGAGGACCTGCGTCAGGCGGAAGGTGAGGACGCCGTGGCGTCTCTCCAGCCACTCCTCAAAGAGGGGACTTATCGCCGCAATCGTGGCGTGCCCAGCACTGGGTTGCGACAACCGTACTTTCCATGACGCCATGAGATCCCGCTGGAGCTCCGTCCGTTGTGCCGCGATTTCACGTGGCAACGGACTTACGCCCCGGCGTTTCGCCTCCTCGCGCCACTCCCATACGTGCGCCAGGACTTTTGCCTCCAGATCCCATGGCGGCAATCCGGCAAGGAGGCTCGCTGCCTCACAGGAGACCGTGCGGTATCCCCGGACCATCCGGATGGCCATGACCCTTTGGGCCGCGCTCAACCGGCGGGCTGGCCGCAGCGCCAGAGAGCACGCCCATACAGGAGCCCCGTAGAGGGCCATGGACCGCACGACCCCCGCGTAGAGCCTCCGGCAGGAGGCGTTTGGACCCCCTAGATTGGGCAGGAGCCGCTTCAATGCAGCGCCCGCCCGCTCCAGTTTAGGAGCCAAACGTCGGAAATGCTCCACGAAGTTCCACCGGCTGTCGAGGAAGAGTCCCAGGTACTTCATCGTCGACTCGACGCCGATAGAAACCCCTCCTACCGTTATTTGGGACCCCAACGGTGGCGCGTTCCGAGGACCATGAAAACACATGGCCTCGGACTTGTGCAGGGCCACCTCGAGGCCCAATTGCCGGATCCTTTCGACGATTGCCGCAACCCCGCGTGCCGCTAATTTGGCCGCCGCCTGGTGCGACCTCCCCTGCGCCAGGACCAACGTGTCGTCAGCGTAGCACACTACGCTGACGCCGCTAGGGAGGTCGGCGCGCAGCACCCAGTCGTATCCGATGTCCCACAGATGTGGCCCCAGGACCGATCCCTGTGGGACACCGCACGACATCTCTTGCCGGTTCCACACTCCCTGGTGACCGGGGTAGATGACGGCCCTGTCCGTCAAATAGGCCTCGACCACATGACAGAGGTAGGTCGGCATCCGGTGATATCAGAGTGCCTCCCTGATGCAACTCCAGGGCAGGGTATTGAAGGCATTGGCAATGTCTAGAGACACCGCCAAGACGACCCCACCCTGGGTAACAGCATTCTCCGTCGTCAGGGCTCGCACACGCATGATGGCGTCCACCGTAGAGCGCCCTCTGCGGAAACCAAACTGGCTCTCCGCCAAATCCGGCCCCACCTGCACCAGCTGGCCGACGAGGCGGTCTGCAATGACTCTTTCAAAGAGCTTGCCCACCTCGTCGAGCAACACGATGGGCCGATAAGCGGACGGAGAGTCCGCAGGGCGCCCTGCCTTCTTTATGAGGACCAGTTTCCCCGTCTTCCAGCGAAGCGGGAACTGGCCCCTCTCCATGCATGCGCTTAGGAGCCCCCTAAGTCGAGGCCCGAAAGCCTCCAAGGCCAGGACCCAGGCCTTCCCAGGTAAGCCGTCGGGTCCTGGGGCGGTATTTTTGGCATTAAGCCTGCGTACCGCCGCTCTCATTTCTACCTCGGTCACCTCCGGAGCGTCGTCGTCGTCGTCGGCGGTGTGGTCCGCATCGGGCACCGCAGTAGGCGGAGCCATAGGCGGGGAGGTGTGTTCTCCTCGGGAAGGGAACAGAGCGCTCACCACGTCCTCCACAAGCTGGGGCCGGAGACTCTGCGTCAGCGGGGGAGCCCATGGGCGGAGTTTATCCCGCACCACTTTGCAGCAGACATATTGTTACCTTGTGAGTGTCCGTTTTTGTATGTGCTTGTCTGTCTGTATCCTTTTATGTATCCGTTTGTTTAAAATAAAATTAAAATATAATACAAAAAATAACCTTTATTATTCATCACATCCGCCTTGTTTTGGATAAACTCAAGCAACTCGTCTATAACTACATTACAACTTAAACATTGTATTTGACGCCATTGCACCACGACAAGGTACGCTCTCGCGTGCGAATGACGTCTGATTTTGAGTGTTTAAGAGTCTGTTTAAGAGCAGACTGTTTAAGAGTCTTGTTAGTTGAAATAAAACTAATTTTATTTATTTAAAAAATAAAAATGAAATGCTGTTCGTTGGTGAGCGCATCACTTGAGAACGGCTGGATCGATTTGGCATTTTTTTGTTTTAAAGTGCTTGTAATAATCCGAATTAGATTTATATGTGAAGAAGAATTTGAAAATGTTCAAATTCGGGTAAAATTGAACGTCATTTTTTCTATGGGATTGGACAGGACACTGTCGGGATAATTACGAAACGCGAAAGAGTTCTTTGTTTCACTCTATCAATAGTGAATGGTATATACCACTGATCTTATCTTACAATATCACTATCGACCCGCCCCTGCTTCGGACGAGTTTTTGCGCACCTCTGCCTAACATAGGCAGAGGTGCGCATATAGTACAACCACATTTTCACAAGTTATGTTTAACTCCCATGTAACAGGGGGCGAGCCTATTGCCAACAACCGGGCACAAATCCAGACTCCGGGCTGCTGCTGAGAAATTCCAGATGGAAAACCAAATAACACATTGCTTGACCCGGGAATTGGACCCAGGACCTTATGCTTCGCAGTAGCGCTTGCGACCACTAGACTAACGAGGCCGTCTCTATTCATGTACTCTACACATAAACTATCCGTAATAAATTCTCTAGATAGCGGTGAAAACCTTTTAAACTTTGGGATACACAGGCGTGATGTTTTGTTATGTAGGTATATATCTCAGATGGATTGTCGAATCCGCTATTTTACATAAACACAAGTTGTTTTACAAAACAGCTCCATTATGTAAAACAGCTAAACGACGTTTAGCAATTTTCCATAATTACTGAACTTCAACACGCAGAATTCCATAAAAGTTTAGCATCTATCAATGCAGCGGTCAACGATAATAGAATATTCAAAACAACATGAAATTAATTGTCAGATTGTAGATTTTAGTTATACATTTTGATGATCGTGACTCTGTGTGCCATAACAAAAATAATATGTAAAATTAAATTAAACGAGTAATATGAGTGAAAATGACCCTAAGTCAAGTGAAAACTGAGATCTTAAGGACAATTTTGATAAAAAGTTATCAGAGTTTTATGAAATTCAGTCCTAAAAGTACTAAATAGCCAAGTAACTGCGACGAACTTGAAAGTAGTGCTCCTGTCGTAGCACCACTTGTGACACTCGCTCAGCTCGCGCGTGGTTGGTTACTGTTGTAACCTAAACTAAACCAATTGGTCAGGGTGCCCTAGCTTAGTTACTGCGACCGATTCGGCATTACAAGCCACACCGAACGCTTTTTCTGACTGTAGATAAGCCATTCTGCATTACGTCTAAACGTGTGTTTTGTTAAACCTAACGCAATAACAATCCAACTGAACGTTGTTCAGCAGTTTTACATAATGGAGCTATTTTGGTAAACAGCTAGCGGTTATTTAAAACAGCGGATCCGACAATCCATCTGTGACATGTTTTCAAGGCCGTTTTCACATCGGACGATAACGACAAGATATCGTCGGACTGGTAGTTTTATACAATTACTACTATACGCTTTCACACTGTGTCGTTGTAGTCAACGGTATCGCCACCGGCATTAATTGTCGTACCGAACTTCGCCTATCTGTGCCACTATTACACTTTTCGGACGGTGAGCAATGGGTGCGGCGCGTTGTATTCCACGCGCGCCTCAAAGAGATGTCGTCAGCACAAGTGTAGGGGTCCACTAGTGCCGATGCCTGCCGGGGTCGCGGGAAGGTACTAATGGATCACCGAGGACCTTGGCAACACAGGCAACAAGAAGGAATACGGGTGGGTGTTAGTCAGTAAGAGTCTGACACACCCTCCCGCTCCGCCCAGAGTGGGAGAAGTTATTTATTGATTTCCCATCCAAAAAAAAAAGGATCGTGTCACATCCCGATATCGTCTCGATATCATCGGACGATATCGTTGTCGTCCGAGCTGACTATAAGAAATGGGTCAAGTCCTTTAGTCGCCTTTCCGTCCGGCACCACACGGAAAAGTAAAAAGTAAAAAAGTAGTTTCTGAAAAGTATGTTGCCTTAATTGCTCATCTACCTTTTTTACTTACCGCATAATATATTACGGCATAATAATATACTAGCAACAATATGCTTCTTTATTAAATAAAAGGGTCTTAGCTACATGGAGGTTCACGTAATATAACCTAAACATGTGTTTATTAGTCCATTGGACGCTCGTAACAACTGCGTTGTTACAATAAAATCTTGTTACAAAAATACCAGGGAAATAAACAGAGTAGTTTCGAAGCGAAAACTTCTTTAGGCACGTTGGGCACTTTTCGGATGGCGAAAAAGCTCTGAACTCGCGTGACCTTTACGCTCAGATACTAAGAAGCTTTCACTTCTGACGTGCAGTAGGACTGACAGTTTTTATTTTTATTTTTGTAAGATATTTTGTTAAATTCGACATTGGACCTTATGTACAGAATTTTAACTGGCCCTTCTTGTTTGTCCGCGTGAAATTTCTTGTTTGAACATACAATATATCCTATGACACTCGGTAATACTGTAGCTTTCCATTAGTGGAAGGATTTTCAGAATCGGATCAGGAGTTCCACACATACAAACTCACAAAGGAGATTGACCAGACCTGGTGTTGCTGTTTTTTATGTGGTGACATAAGTTTATAATTTTGATAATTCCTGTTTTTTAATATAATAATTTTATCTAGTAATGCGAATGGATGGACTGTGTGAAAGATGATATGACTAGAAAGGGGACTGAAGAGATGACGACTAATAGAGAAGTATGGGAAAATAGGCATGTTGCGCTGTCCCCAAATAAATTGGAATAAGGGCAAGAGAGTATCTAGGAATGCGAAGCTTTAAATTCTCTGCACTAAAAGAAAAACATAAAAATCTTAGTTAATATTTCGATTTCCTATTTTAGTCTAACTTATTTCTTTTTTCACGCAAGAAATGTCACATAATTGGCATGGCATTCAAAGAGTATGTAAACCTTAAAGCCTTCTTGAATTTCGCAAAATAATTAAACTACGAATCCAATGATTGAAATTATATTTGAATAATTTGTTACAACTTAAATTAATGAAAACTAATTATTATTATTACATTTAAAAATTGTATTACATTCTGTTAACGTCTTAAAAGTACATAGGCACCAATTGTTTTTATTAGTCAAGTTTTGAATTAGTGAATAATTTAGTTTTTTTGAGTAATAATAACATTTTAATAGCATTACATAAGTAATTTTTTACTATAGATTTTCCGTCTAACAAAATGTACAATTTGCTAAATATTCGATGATCTGTTACATGTGAATATTCGAGTTTGTACTTAACTCTCTAAAGCCTCTATATCAACCAATATCGGTTGAAATTCACGAGTATTGTTAATGCTCTAACGTCATTTTGACTTATTCGTACTTTGACAAAAAGTGTTTTTTACACCGTAACAAAACGTCACTAAGATATTTCATTCTAGACCTATATCTTGAGACATAATTACCGTGTAATGCTAAGAATTGTGTCTAAATGGAACACATTTGGAAGTCCTAAAACCATCCTTTAAATTAAACCATATTTCTTTGAGGGGCTTGTGGCTAAGTAATAACAGCCGCACGGGTCAATCGATCAGATTAAGCTACGCTTGCCGCAGTTGATCCGTGGATGGGTGACCATCTTTACATAAAAAGACCCCTCTGTGCCTCGGAAAGCACGTTAAGCCGTTGGTCCCGGCTGTTATTCGTGGATCTTTGACAGTCGTTACGGGTCATCAGAAGCCCGAAAGTCTGACAACCAGTCTTACCAAGGGGTATTACCCAGTAACTGGGCTGTGGAGGTCAGATAGGCAGTCGCTCCATGTAAAATACTGGTATTCAGCTGCATCCGGTTAGACTGGAAGCCGACCCCAACGCAGTTGGGAAAAGGCTAGGCATCTGCCTAGCCTTGACTCAAAGAAATTATCATCATCATCTTCTGATGATGATGATGATTTGAGTCACCACATGTTTCATACCGATACTTGGTTTTACAGTCACTTGGTCAATCTCCTTTTACCTCTTTATAATTTTAGTCTTTATAGACAATGATATGTGCGGGATCTAATTTTTACCCGACTGCCTCAGGAGGGTAATGTTTTTCGAGCGTATGTATGTATGTATGTATGTATGTATGTCTATTTCTTTGGCACGCTCTGTATCCTAAACGGCTTAATGGATTTTAAAATTAGAGGTGTCATTAGATTCGTCTTCATTGTGGGAGTGACTTAGGCTATATAATTTTTATATATTGCATCTGCAAATACAAAAAACAGGGAGCGAAATGATATTTTTAATTAAATTACAACAATATTGATATCAAATAAAAGCTAGTAATGAGTCAATTCAATATATATATATATTAATAAAACTAAAAAGCTTGAAATAAAACAAATTATTTAAAAAACAAAAAACCCGACTGCAAAAACACATACCTAACTGAAAAGAGAAAAACAAGCATTATAAGCTATAGAAATTTGTATCGCAGGCGGGGACAAACCAATAACCTGAAATATGGTGTAACTTTTGTTTGTCTCCGCCTGCGATACAAATGTCTATAGCTTATAATGCTTGTTTTTCTCTTTTCAGTTAGGTATTTGTTTTTGCAGTCGGTTTTTTTGTTTTATAAATAATTTGTTACAGGACGTAAAGATATCCTTTTAATTGCTAGATCAGATATCAATAACGAAAGAGAAAAATAAATACAGCCAACCGCACTTCAGTGATAATAGTTGTATTATGAAAACTACCCTTACTGCTACTACATAAAGGCGCTCAACGATGACAATTTTTACCACTGATGTGCGGTTGAGTGTAGGTACCTAAAACGGAGTAACAAGATTTCATATTCAAATGACAAATAAATTATTCCTAAATATGAATCAACCTCACACGGAGAGCCTACCTAGGGAATATAATCCATGTCTCCAGTTACCAAAACCCACATTCACTTACTACTTATAGAACGAAACAATAGATCCATTTAAATCCCAGAGGTATGAGTTTACCTTGAACGGGTAAGGTATACGCATAGATATCCGTGGGTATTCGTGTTATATATTCCAAGGTATACCTGAATTAATCAGGCCCTACACGATTAGATTAACAGGGTACCGGAGGAAAAGGTGTTTTATATCCTTCGATGCTTATTTAATTTTCAAGACACACTTTTACTTCTTGTATAAAGAATATTGTGTGAATATTTTTTGTTTAATTTTGGTGTTGTAGGTACAATAAATTATAGATTTCCATTAGGAATTTCTCAGTAGCAGCCCGGAGTCAGGATTTGTGCCCGGTTGATGGCAATAGGCGCTGACCACCTTGTTTTCATTTCTTGATTCTCCCTCTTCCCCTAGTTATCTCGCCCCCCACTTTCAGTACATTTGCGCGAACCATAGTAAAAATCTACGTTCATCACATAATCGTCTTCTTCAATGTCCCACTCACCGCACTGACTTTATTCACTCTTCCTTCTTCGTTCAGTCTATCTCTCTGTGGAATGCGCTCCCCCAGGAAATCAGGATGGCAACCAACCGATTATCCTTTAAAATTAAAGTTCGCGAACACATTCGTAAGAAGCTGGCAGTATCATCACAACGGTAATGTTTTCCCATTGTTTGTCTTACTGTTTAGTATATTCGTGTATTTATTTGGTCTTATATTTATGTATAATTGGTATATCTATTATATATAATGTTTTTAATAGGTATATGTATGTATATACTTATATTTTAATAAATATTTATTTCACAGTTTTCGTTATTGCACCTACCGCTGTCTGTCTCTGCATCACCCAAAGGTTGACTGGTAGAAAATGCCTATGGCATTAAGTCCGCCTCTGTGCATTTGTGTGCGTAAAGTATTAAATAAATAAATAAATAAATAGGCTCGCCCCCTTATTACATGTGACTTAAACATAACTGGGTAAATGCGGGTGTACTATAGGTTGCATTGCACAGGCGTGAGTACTATGTATAATAGCATTTACCATACACCATTTACCAGTTATGTAATTAACTTGAATGGGCCCTGGCGGCTGAGAGTATGTCATGCTCACTTAGATGTCTCGCTGATGGTGGCGCGTGTGTTGGATCATTTAGCTCCCTTCAAAATGGTTGAGCTGAATGGTGCTGATCCATGCGTCATGCTCGTGAACGGGCGCCGTTAGTTGGGACTGGTCACCTCTTAGCGTCCTCGGCTTATTTGTAATTATTTTATTTAGAAATTGTTTTTGTTTCTTTTTCTACTATGGACGCGTTTTTTATTTTACATCGTCCTCACATTTAGTTATAATTTCAATATTATTTTTGTACTAATCTTTATGTATCAATTTAATTTAAAAGAGTGTCCATGGAGTTTCTTGCCCGTTCTTCTCCATAGGTACCTATTACGCTTTGGAATGGGCAACTAGCTTCATATTTCTAACTGACCGACTCCTTGACAATTCAAAAGTGCATGTAAATGGTTTAATTGAAATAAATGCTTTGAGTTTGAGTTTGAGGTGCACCTCCGCCTAACCCCTCGGGGATTTCAGCCGTGATGTTATGTTGTGTTGTATTATAGATTTTTGTGTTATGCTTAAAGGCTCGTGCAGACAAGCGCGACAGGGAGCAATATATCGCCCCAGTCCGCAAGAGCCTTTAACTTACGTAACATACAATCCCAATGCTATTCATCGTCATTGCTTTTCATCGTTTACAATTCAACAATAAATTTTCATTTCGTTATTTACGTTGTTGAGTAGACGGATTTTTCAAATGTTATTATCATGTAATTATGTTTGGAAATTTCTTAAAATTCCTTCAAAATCCTTCAGATTGTGTGATGGAAAGTGGTGTTACGTAATTGCGGTGCTGGATAGAGTTATGTTTAGAATGGATTTTATATTGTCGAATTAAATCGAGCGCTGGTATTTATTTTGACAGTTAGCTTATCAAAATAACTATATCATGTAGATTTCAATTAAAGGCATTGTCATACAACGTGGCAATGCCGCCAGTGTCTTGAGTACTTTATCAGTCGACAGCGATGCGGAGGAATTTTTCGACGCCATATTACATTTTGTTAAGACGCTGACAACACCTAAACCGCGATCACTGTCAGACTGCATGGAAAAGAAAGAGAAGCGTGATGGCACAACGCTTGTACTTTATTGCAAAGTAAGAAGCAATTATCTATTTACTCAAAATTGAGTTGAGTAATCGAAAATAAAAAACAACCAAATACTGCATTCAAATAAGACGTTGTTGTTATTCATTAAATACGTAACGTATGTTGATATTTAATACAGATATTTTGGTTTAGAACTCAAGGTAAGAGGTTAGTTTAACGTGAGTTTATATCGAGATTATTTTTTCAAGACGTGTTTTGGTAACAACCAAATTCTGGGAAATATGTTCAAAATTAACATATTTCTTTTCCGCTACCACAAACTACACAGATTTAGCAATTTTTTGTCTTAAGAGAAATCTATTTTGGTCAATTGGGTCTTGTCAGCGTCTTAATATTTTTAATTGAGTTAGGTTATTATATTATAATTTTAATAGTTTGTGTGTTAATGTAGTATAAGAAGTTTATTCTATTATATAAAAAAAAAACGCAATAATAATTTATTTATAATTACCAATGATAGTAATAATATATGTATAATTTAAATAATTATTAATGTATAAATCCAATATATGAGTAGTAAAAATTATATGTACACAATTAGTTATCAGCCTACCTACCTACACAAAACGAAAGAGTAGATTAATATTAAAATTGTTTAACAAATATCTATAATAGCCCTCCTCCTAATTTTTATGTTGTTATGTCCGACAAGGCCCACAATGCTCCAAAATGAATACCTACCACCTAAGTTCACATTGTGGAATGCAATAAACCTATTGAGTATAGAGTATTAAACAATTTCAATGAGAAAAGAAAATGCCCGATGCCAGTTTAGGTAAATATGTAAGCTTAAAATTGAAAAGTCAGTGAAGTAATCAGACATTCTGGATGGACATAAATCCTCTAATTTTATGCAGTTTTGCTCAGTCTCTAATTTATAGTTCGCCGCTAGTTCTTTCGGATTTCGTTTCCAAGAAAATGCTTGACAAAGAGAAAAAAGAAGCTGAATTAATTTGTACTTTTAGATTTAAACTACTTTGAATTTTTCTAAACGTATACGAAGCATAAAATACTCGGAACCAGAAGACGATGCTTGAAATAAATGGTCGCAAGGAAAACATCATTTAATTCTTCAGTCACGAACCATATTTCATTTACAATGAAAACACACGGAAAAAAAGTCGTTCAAAGCAAATGTTCACTCCTAGTTTAATAGATTTTACACTTGAGGGGGTGATGGAAACCAATTTCTGAAGACCCCCGACTAAGTTCGCATCGGTCTTCTTTATTAGGACTCATCTTTGAACCAGAGTGGGGGAATAGTTCCAAGTTATAGTAGCCGTGTTTAATAACGATCAGGAGGTCTTGTCAAGCAGTCTCTGAGTATAATGGACGAAGTTGGTCAAAACTTAGACCATCAATAACTGATGGCAGAACTTTGTGGGAAGATTTTTACTTATTTTAGAGGGTCAGGACGTGATGGCTTCATATTTCTTTTCCATAATCTTTACTAATAATAGATGAGCACCTCAGGGGTTAAGGGATATCCGTTACGACATAAAAAGGTAATAAATTTTGCGATGAAACATTTTGTTTTCTGATTTCAGCGAAAATATGAATTTACTGTATCGCCCACATGGATAAAAACCGGTCAAGCGCGTGTCGGACCACGCACAATGAAGGGTTCCGAAGTTGGGAAGTTGGGATGAAATTTATTAAAAAAAAAAACTTAACATTGTAGTTGAAAAACATGTTCTCCTATGCGTCGATTTAGGCCACGGTCAATTCTCCAACTGCAAATTTAAGTTGGTCGACTATTACTCGTTAACTTGTAAAGCCCACTTAGCTGTTGCCCAGATAGTTTTCCTTTTAATTTCAAGTATATACTACTCCCATGAATTTTTTCACATCTTCAAGATTCTAGATTATTTATTTGTGAAAAAATTAGTACACATACAGAGCATGCAAGTTATTAAATTTCATTATGGTTTTAAGATCAGCCATGTTTGGCCTCAGTGGCGTACAAATATTGAAATTTCAGTTAAGTCAGTCAGTTAAGTCTCTTTATAAACTACAACTATTTAGCTGGCAGAGGGGTGGGGGGGGGGACGACACTAGACTCTAA
Source organism: Atethmia centrago (assembly GCA_905333075.3). Taxonomy (NCBI): domain Eukaryota; kingdom Metazoa; phylum Arthropoda; class Insecta; order Lepidoptera; family Noctuidae; genus Atethmia; species Atethmia centrago. Next base: position 18,188,374 of record HG995388.1, read on the forward strand.
CAAAAATGAGCACTTTAATGATTCATATTACGTAAGCGGATCCTAGAATCAAAAAATGGTATTCACAGACCCGCAATATTTTTGAACGGCCTATCCAATGATACACTATGAAGTAGACGAGAAAAAAAATATCATCCCCAAATTACGTGCAAGGGAAAAGACTCTATGTATACCTATGCCAAATTACAGCTTTCATATTACTAAGCGTCTCTGAGCTACAGCGGGAACATACAGACAGATGGACATGGCGAAACTAAGGCTTCCATGTTTACTACGGAACCCTAAAAATGGGGTAAAGCAGTAGGTTTTTGCTTTAAGGAGGCAAAAATAGAATTGAAACATCGTCTGGTACAAACAAAAAATAAAATTGTTTTGAGCACGATTTTTATACATATAATATATTTTCAACGGTTCTCTCTTCAGTGATGTATTCATAGACTTTTTCATCCTGAAGTAGCAATTCGTCTTTTCAAAAAAACATTCAATCATTACCAAAAAGTGAAAAAATATTGTCAGATATAGGAGACAAGCCAATGTAATGTAGATTTTATTCCACCTCTTAACTGAAACCATCATGCACAACACCACAAAGTCCCAAGCCACAAAATCCCAAGCTTATGGTTCTTTATTTCACACAAAAATAATACAACTATTCACCTCTATGAGGAAAAACGATAAGCGACGGTTTCGCTGGATGATGAAATTAAAATTAATTATAAAAAAAACATTTGGTCTAAACATGCTCTTTAAACATTTGAAAACATGGTGTTTTAATAGCCTTCTAGGGTGGATCCGCAGTGTGCATAATCATGAATACATCAGTATTAATAATTTTTAATGATTCATAAGTTAGATTTGTTCCGTAAAAACAAATCTCTTATGGAACAAACTTAGAGAGATGTATTAATGATTTTAATTATTATAATTCTGTAAATACATATTTGTTATGGTCGCGAATCATATTTTGATCAAGATACAACCTGACACTGACCTGTATATTGCAAAAAACGTAAGTAAAATTGAATTTCGCGGGCTACCACTGCGTATCTACCTTAAGAGTGCAATAAACGAATTTGATTTTATTTGATTTCAAAGTCAAAGTCAAAGTCAAATTATTTATTTCAAATAGGCACATAAAAGGCACTTATGAACGCAAAAATTTACAAAAAAAAATAGAATTGATTCTAGTTGCCTCTTCCAAAAGGTAGTTTCGTATGGAGAAGAATGGGCAAGAAACTCCACCGTTACTCTTTTAAAATGTTTTATAAAATTTTGTATATTTTAAAATTAAAATAATTTGATTTTGATTCCAAAAAAGCACATCATTTTTCACATATTCAATCGTATCAACAGTATACAAATTTTCAATAACAGGATAGTGCATTAAGCGAAGGGCTATGTCAGCAGCCATACTACGACCCACATAGACGTTCACAACTTAAGCACACAAACTAACTTGTTCTCTAGACTGTGGGCAGTTGCTTGTAATATCCCGCCTAAATCAATTTGGTTCTGCAGTTTCCTTTGGTGAGGTAATTTTAAAGTTCTGATATAACTTTGTCAGTTTCCATTAACATATACTGTTACTAAATGATAAATGATTTTATTTCTGTAAGTAGGTTTGTACAAACACTTTTACACGTCAATCATATTTTTCTAAATTAGATGCCGTCGGCGTTTACATCTGACTACGCTGATAAGAAAGGCCGAAACAAACTCAGAGGTCTCTTTTAAAGTCCAGACATAATCTTGGTCAAATCATGTAAAGACCATGTAGATTGGTGTCTGAAATGGTATTTTAATGAAAGAGCCACACAGACTGAGTGGACCTGTCAGTGCACACATTTGTCAGTAGTCGTGCAGCTCATCGAAGAGCAGTGGTGGTCCAGTGGTAACGGTGCAACTTACAAGTTGTAGGTCGTATGTTCGAACCCAGACAGGCGCTTTAATTGTTTTATTACATCATCTCTCAAAACGACTTACTGCTCTCAAAACGGTGAAGGAAAACATCTTGAACGAACCGGCATGTCCTAGAACCAAAAATTCGAAGACATGTGACATCTACGAACCCGCACTGGGCCCGCGTGGTGGATTACGGCCCACCCCCCACACAGAGAGGAGGCTTATAGGCTGATTATGTATGTATGTGTGCAGCTCATCTCAGAACTTAAAGAGCTCAACGATTTATAGAACAATACCAAAGAAAGTTACCTTAACTGTATCAAGAGCATGTATCAGAAAGGTATTTAAGAGAATCGTACAGAGCATAAATTGAACAACTGTCTCCATGGGACCAACGGCAACGTCGTAATCGCGAAAAATATATCAACAGTCGCGTGTGGAACTAGAATACTAAATTATTGTAAAAATTAACATAACATAACATCACGCCTTGTTTCCCCGAAGGGTTGGGCAGAGGTGTACCTGTAGTACACCCACATTTCGCCAGATACGTTTAAGTCCCATGTAATAGGGGGCGAGCCTATTCCCATCAACCGGGCACAAATCCAGACTACGGGCTGCTACTGAGAAATTCCAGATAGAAAAACCCAATAACACTTTGCCCGACCCGGGAAAAAAAACATCGTCAAAATCGATCGTAAAAATTAAGACGGCAAAAGTACGATTTCGGGTGACCACTGAAAATCAGCGCTGTGGTTTGGTTCCCCTATAGCACAGCATCATGCTGAGTGGAAGCCTGCTTGTTACGTTAGTCACGGCGTGCAGCTGCTGACTATTTGTTTTGTGCTCGTGATTGTATACATAATCAGCCTATAATGTTTCCACTGCTGGGACACCGGCCGCCTCTTTTCGAGAGGGAGTGGGCCGTAATCTACCACGCGGGCCCAGTGCGGATTGGTAGATGTCAAATTTTTGGTTCTAAGACACGCCGGTTTCCTCACGATGTTTTCCTTCACCGTTTTGAGAGCAGTGGTGATTAAATTGTTTACACAAAGTAAAAAGTCTGTCTGGCTTCAAACGACCACGACCTTACTACTCGTAAGTAGCGGCCGTTACCACTGGGCCACCGCTGCTCCTGATTGTGTAGGTATGGAGATCTATTTTGTTTTATTTTTCTGTTTACATAAGTATAAAGAGTTAATTATCTTTTTGTATGCACGTGTTTCTGTGACTTATTTTTCTTTCTTTATTCTCTTTCTTTCATTTCCAGAAAAAGCAAAGTCTGCGCCTTTCTCGCATTCCCTGCTTCACTGTATCTTCCTAATCAGTTCCATCAGTGCATCACGCGCTGACGTCGGGTGTCGTCTGTGTATTGAGTTATAAGCAAGCAATGTGCAACTTGTGCGTGTCTAGGTCAAGAAAAATGTCAACAAACTTTTGCATGAAATGCAAGGGTCAAATGTAGGGCGCACAAAATTAATGTGTTCGAACTGTGTTAATTACAAAAAGAAATACTATTTTCATTGTGACCTAAATGATTACTAAAAATCAAACACTTGAAACACTTGAACATGTGATTACTTAAATATGACCACACCATTCTGATACACGCTGTATATTGAATAATGATTTATGGATATGCTAATCACATGAGAGTACATTATAGATCAGCATATACCAAATCAGTCTATAATGTTCCCACTGCTGAGATACAGGCCTCATCTCTGTGAGAGGGAGTGGGCCGTAATCTATCACGCGGGCCCAGTGCGGGTTGGTAGATGTTACATGTCTTCGAATTGTTGGTTCTAGGACATGCCGGTTTCCTCACGATGTTTTTCTTCACCATTTTAAGAGCAGTGGTGATGGAATAATATTTTATATTATAATAAATATACATAATAGCAGGCTGGTATATAACAAGAATCAATTCTTCTTTTTTCGTATACTTTTTAACGTTCAAAAGTGTAATTTTACCGTCTACTAGTAACCGTTTGACTTTGACTAAACAGAATCAGATACAAAAATACAAAAACCTTTTTTCAATTTCAAAAATATGCACCAACCCCACATATTTCTAGAAAGATCGCAGCTGATTGTGACACCGAAAGAAAAACGACTGAATATAATATAATATTTTCTCCTTGTCTCTTAGGAATATGTCAATTCCATCAAAACTTCCTGCGGGATGTTATTATTGTTACCTGCTTCAATCCTTTCTATTATTTTTCTTCGAAAAAAGAAATGACTTTCAGTTATCAATAACTTGATTCAAAGGAGCATTGTTTGTTTAATGAAAATTGTCAGATTCCAGAAATGCTATCGTTACCTACACTTTAAACTTTACAACTTTTTTTTTAAACAGTACAGTTTAAGGGATTATAGTACCTACATTTTTTTTATAGGACCTGTCCTGAATTATGAAAAATAATGAGCTGCCTCCCTGCAAAGTGCAGTACCTACGCGTTTAAAATGTTTGGGATTTTTTTAAATATTTCGGAGTTGGTACCTCGGTAAAACTTGGTCATGTTCTTGATTACTGCAATGTCTTAAAGTATGTTCCTCGTTTAACCTAACATCCTGTATATTTTACGCACACATAGATACATAAACTCAAGCCTTTTTCCCATGTGTTAGGCAGATTTTACAGAACGCCAGCTGCTAGGATTCTTCCATACTCCTTTTGCTACGTTTAGTTACAGCAATAATAAAAAATACTAGCGGCAACAAAAAGAAAAAAAAACCGTGAATCCCCAAAAAAACAATCGGCGAAATAAAATTACGCGTAACAGGTCATCCAACGCCGCAAATTCTGTGCCCTTAGGCTTCCCGCAAACTCAAGTTATTTGCCAGAAGTAACTTTGTACCAACGACCCACCGACCTCAATATATCAGTGCATTTCCTTCCTAACTGAACGCTAACCCTCGTTACTTTATCTTCGAGAGGAAATACAAAAGTCTTCGTGAATAATAAAGAAGGAAATAAAGTTTTCGCCTTCGGTTCGTATCTGAGAACTTGGGGATGAATATGTAATGCCCTGTTCATGATTAGTGTTTGAAGAAGTTTTATTGGTAATAGATTGGGTTCGTTTCTAGGCTTTTTTATAAGGATACTAGATTCTATGGTAAAACTGGAATTTTGCAATATAAAATGACTGTATGACATTAGGAAATATGCAAGTAATACAAAACTTATCCATTATTTAAATATACATTGTGTAGGAGTCAAGAAACAAATGCCTATTCTTTTTACATTTTTTAATGCATAGCTATTTAACAATTCATTCATTTATGTTGCGTTTTTTTTGGTAGAACGGAACGCAAACTCAAAACGCATCGTCTTCGACAGTGCCGGAAGTGACGAAAGAAACTATGTTAATAAAAATCAATTCTTAGCAAAGTGCTTGAAATCTCACTTAGGTAACTAAGTAAGTGCAATTTCTGCTTGAATAAAGCACAACAAATTATTTAATTTATATGATTTGGGGCTACAAACAGATTTAAACAAAGAAGATTCGTGGTAAATGACGTCACATTATGTCCGCGACAGAAACGGTCGTTTGAACTGTAGTAGAAATTTGTTGGAGTTTCATATTTTTTTTGAGCAACAAGCAGTAGTTGAATTTAACTTGTAATACTTTAGTTGGGTTTATATTCCTGCCTATTATTGATATAGTGAAAAAATAAATTTCATGCATATTCCCTTTTGGTGCATGTCAATGTTAAAGAAAATATTGGCAACAATACTGAACAATGCGTGATCAACTTCTAAATTATTCCATATTTATCATTCGCAGTTATTACTTAAATTTCCTTTACTGCTTATTTTGTATTTATAGGGTTAATTTAATTTATATAAAAATGTTGAAGTTAAATAAAATATAATGTTCTAATTTTTCAAGTAACAAAACTCAATTGAGGACTCTCGTAGAAAGACTTTAGGATTACAGACCTACTTTAGACTAATTGAACTTTCAAGCTCAATCACTTAAAAACACTGGAAGGACGTCCTACACCAATTTTTCCAAAATTGAAACACAAAGGACCAAGAAAAAGGCAACTAAATTAATGAACGTGTACGCACTTCAGAAAGGTCAAATGATTTCATAAGATCAAAACTTGGATAACAAGAGCCGATCACTCGAATGGCTGTTGGGAAAAGTTTTTTCATTAGCTTGGCGAAGTCAGGATATTGTATGATTCATAGTAATTGGATTTTGTTGTAATCTATACGAATAAGATCGTAAAAGTCAATGATGAGATGCAGGATTCGGGGTCTTTTCGTATTAACTCATTTACGCTGTATTTTAAATATTCTATCGAATTATGAAATTAATAAGTCTTTTAAGTTTTTCTGCTTTCGTCTAAAACTTGGAAGTTTTCACAATATACGTAGCTGTTAACAGTTATTAGTTTGGCGAGTATTTATTACTAGTGATTTATTGTATATTAGGAGTATCTCTGTCTCGCTTTTAAGTCTTCCAATAGGTATAGACGTAACTTGGCAAGAGTTATTTGATGTTTTCTCCTTTCTGTAACTAGATTTCTAAACAGAGATGATTTTTTTATTTTTTTGGGTGGGAAATCATCAAATAACTTCTCCCGCTCTGGGTGGAGCGGGAGGGTGTGTCAGACTCTTACTGACTAAAACCCACTCGTATTCCTTCCGTGTTGCCCGTGTTGCCAGGGGCCTCGGTAACGCTTTTGGACTGCCACGCGACCCCGGCAGGCATCGGCCCTAGTGGACCCCTACACTTGTGCTGACGACATCTCTTTGAGGCGAGCGTGGAATACAACGCGCCGTCGACCCGGGCCTGGTCCTTACCGGATGGCGAGCTACCCATTGCTTACCGTCCGCAAGCCGGCGCCTACGGTGGTCGGAAAACAGAGATGTTTATCCATAGAATTTGAAACAAGAATATAATAGAATTTGATACAAGCAATAAAAGTGATATTTTTTTTGTAGTCTGCTTCCAGTCCATTCTGTAAAAATCTCACCGTGAACTGAGGTGATGTGGGCTGTCATTCCATTGGCGCTAGGGATTGACTCTATGTATTGATGCTCACGTCAAGCTCACTTCGCCTAACTTATCACAGTGAAATATTTACAAAATAGTACTACTTATTCCCACTACGCCAAAACATTGCCAAGTTACGTGCCGGGGACTATACCTAGATTTTCCATTATTCTACCAAAATAAACATTTATAAATAACATGCTTTCTATACAATAATTTTATTTGTAAACATACATTCTGTTTTCTTCATAACGTAGGCGGAACTACGTTCATTGTTACCATTTTTAGCCGAGCACTTATTGTGACACTCGCCTTGGAGTGGTGCCATAAAAAGCCTGCTATACAATTCACGAGTACCTATGTAAATCCCTTGTCAACCTATTAGCGATACAGCTGAAAATAAATCCTTCAAAACAAAAGATATTCAAAATATAAATTTCAAGCATCTTCCGAACGAAAATTGCAATATCCTTATGAGAAATACCGGTAATACATTCTCGTGGATACTGTTCGGTTTTATCATGAGGGGGCGAACGTTCAAATATGTCGGCGTATCGACATTATAAGGGCAAAAGGGTTGTACTAACCTAACCCACATTTGTTAACAGGAACTTACTAGCACGGCCTATCTCAACACTCGCTTTTTAGGAACATCTGTTTTAAGTACACCGAAGACCTTTAACGAACAGTTTTCCAACTTTGTACAACGAAAACTTGAAATTTCGCTAATATTAAAGGAATTTCGCTTCTAAATTTTATTGATAATTGTATCCACTTTGTTGTTAGTTTCAAGTTGTTTCAGTTTTATTTCTGTTTTTCTTTTTAAGTCTAGCTTTTGTTATTATTCTATAATTAAATTTTTTCGTTCGTCTCCAAGACTTAGACGAGAAATCTAGATTTTATAGCATTTGTTTGATTAATGTTAGCGTGTATATTTTGTGTTAAGAACTTGGGACAACAGACCAGTGGCGTAGCAAAGCAGGCAATTCACTATGTGAAATTTGTTTCACACCCACTGCTCTAAACACGGTGAATAAAAAAGTTGTAACATGTGACATCTACCAACCCGCACTGGGAGCAAAAGTCCGTGTCCCTGGCCTTGCGAACATTATAGGCTAATTATGTAAGATTATCTGTATTAAAATACACAAGTTAATTAAATAATAATAATTTATTTTAGCAAAAAGAAGAAATACAATGCATGTTACGTTATTATGATATTACATTTGTGCTCAATTTTTGTGAAAAATGACCCCAATGCTAGGAAAATTTTGTGTTACAGGGTACATCCATTCGTCTGCTAAGATTATTTTACAGAATCAAGGAAGGTAAAACGTGTAACAGCAGCAATAGTGTGTGAGTAGTCGCGGGATGGTACTTATGGGTCACCGAGGCCCCCGCAACACAGGCAACAGGAAGGAATACGGGTGGGTTTTAGTCAGTAAGAGTATGACACACCCTCCCGCTCCGCCCAGAGCGGGAGAAGTTATTTGATGATCTCCCACCCTAAAAAAAAAATAAAAAATAAAATAAATAAATAAATAAAAAAAAAAAAGTGTGTGAGTAAGCGCGTGTAAATATGGTGTAATGGGGAAAGTGATGAGTGTGTGATGTGGGATGTGTGTGCGAGTATGTGATATGTGATGTGTGTATGACTATTTGATGTGTGTCATGTATGTGTAAAGAGGGAAGATGATTTGGGGTGTCTGTGGGTGTGTAAGTGTTTCGATACTAATCATTATTTATTTGCATTGGGTTTCATTATAAAACAATACCTGTATTATTTACTTCACTTCATTTTATGGGAGCTTCCTCAGTCTCTTGACGGTGATTATGATCGTAAGCATTTATTAAATGCAAATATCTAACGACGCCGGCCGTACCTTCAACAATTTACATAATTTGCGGAAAGTAGTTAGTATCATTCCTCGAAACACAATAGACCTACAAACAAAAGCAATAAATTAATTCAATTGAATTTCTAAAAACAATTACAAGTCAATTGAAAATGTAATGTAAACACGAAATTGTAAACTCAGAATCCCGATTCCGGACAACAATGAAACCAAAGGTGAGGGGCAGGGGCCAGAATTATGAGGTTTGTTGCTATTCCAAATTGTTTCCGATTTTCCGTTGAAAATTGCCCCTAACTTTAGAAAATCTGAGTAGAACGGAGATTAATGTTCCGAGTTTTGCTAACTAGCGGTGTGAGAGCGTCCGGAATGGAATTTTTTGTCCAATTGTGCCTAAAGCTTATGTTAAATGAAAGGCTAAGTTGCGTAAAAAATGGTCGAGAATGCGCCATGTTTACAAAGTAGGTAGTGAATTTGATTTTTTGTGATAAAATGGGACCGATGTAATATTGGGACGTGGTTATGATTTTAGGTCACGGCACGGATATATAGGTTTTCAAAATAGAAATTGAAATTAACCACCGCAAAATAACTAAATATGCTTCTTGTCTACAATACTCAACAAATGTGGAATAATCATTATTATGCTCAGTCTTGATTTTTTTAAAACACTAATGTTTTGCTAACAGTTTTATTCCACTCATCTGTACTAAGGTTGCGGAAAAAGTCTTTTCGCGTTATAAAAACTTGTAATAAAATCTCTTTGGGTATACTATTTGTATCTGGCTGGTTTTGGTATCATTGAAAGTTTAAATTTTAAAGAACATAATTCCAAATTCAAATTAGGAAAATGTGTGATTTTCATTTGTTTTTCGTACCGTCAAGATGAGTGAATCTAATGAAGAAATTCGATACATTTTAAAATTTTACTACAAAAAAGGTGAAAATGCAACGCAAGCCGCGAAAAAAAATTGCGATGTTTATGGACCTAGTGCAGTGTCTGTGAGAGTAGCACTTTGGTTTAAGCGTTTTCAATCCGGAAATTTTGATGTCAAAGATGCACGTCGCCCTGATCGCCTTATTACGGATAAAATGGATGCCATTTTTTAAAAAGTAGAGCAAGATCGGCATATCAGTAGTTACAACGTAGCTGAAGAACTGGGAATTCACCACAAAACAGTTTTAGCGCATTTGAAAAAAACTAGGTACACAAGAAAGCTCGATATTTGGGTACCTCACGAGCTCACTGAAAGAAACCTAATGAACCGTGTACTCATTTGTGATTCTTTATTACGACGTAAAGAAACCGAACCATTTTTGAAGTAGCTGATAACTGGTGATGAAAAGTGGATCACGTACGACAAGAACGTGCAAAAAAGGTCGTGGTCAAAGGACGGTCAGGCTTTACAGACTGTGGCGAAACCCGGGTTAACTCGCAACAAGGTGATGCTGTGTGTGTGGTGGGATTGGAAGGGCATTATTCATTATGAGCTGTTACCACCAGGCAGGACCATCGATTCTGAACTCTGAATTAATAAAAATAACAAAAATAGCTTTTACTAAATTGTTTGTTAGTTAAAAGTGAAGCAAATCACTTTTAACTAACAAACAATTTAGTAAAAGCTATTTTTGTTATTTTTATTAATTAATTAGGTATATTTGTGTTTTTATGTACATATTATTTTACCGGTTAGTTGATTAAATATTATAATAATTAGGATTTCATTATTTAGTATATGTTATTCCTGTGAAAAAAAAAACAAAATCTTGGAAAGACTTCCAAGATTTTGTTTTTTTTTACTGCAATTAGAAGTAGGTTAAACTAGACAGTTTAACCTACTTCTAATTGCAGTATCGACATGAAACTTTGTATGTATATTTAGTTTATATGACAATTATATAATTTGGTATCTTGGAGCTGATCGGAACCAAAAAAGCGCCTACACGCCTGGGTCTATCGAGCTTTTTTGGTTGTGGGTACTTTTAATTAAGCGCTCCAAACTTTTTGAATGAATGATTGGATCTAGAAGAAGTAACAAGCCTCTTAAGTACTTATAACGTAACTGATACAAGTCAATTTAAATGAGGATAAAAACTGCACTTGCTCTCGTCAGATGTCGCTACTATCCACCGTCTAAGAATTTGGCAGCTAGCGGTCACTATTCATACATTTTTTAGTAAACATGCGACTTCTTTTACACAAACATAATCAGCCTATAATGTTCCCACTACTGGGACACATGCCTCCTCTCTGTGAGAGGGAGTAATTCACCACGCGGGCCCAGTGCGGGTTGGTAGATGTCACATGTCTTTGAATTTTTGGTTCTAGGACATGCCGGTTTCCTCACGATGTTTTCCCTTACCGTTTTGAGAGCAGTGGTGATGAAATAATTTACACATATGCGCCTTTTTTTTTTGACGATATTTTGTCGAAGCTGTGCTATCCTTTTAAAACCTAAAGACTTTTATGGGAGAAATTCGTATACAGGTGATGTTCCCAAGAGAAATAAGTTTATTTTCTTTACCTACAGACACGTCTGATACTTTATCGGACGGTGAGCAATAGGTAGCTTTCCGTCCGATAAGGACCAGGCCTGGGTCGACGGCGCGTTGTATTCCACCCGTGCCTCAAAGAGATATCAGCACAAGTGTAGGGGTCATTAGTGGTGATGCCTGCCGGGGTCGCGGCAAAGTCCGGAAGGAATACCAAGACCCCTGGCAACACAGGCAATGGAAGGAACACGGGTGGGTTTTACTTAGTAAGAGTCTGACACGACCTCCCGCTCCACCTAAAAAAAAGTCCTACTACTCTCCTGGAGATGGGTTATAGCGTCGTCGGGAATGGCAAGAGTATGCCTTGGTCGGCGAATCGTATTAATGCGGGAGGGAGTGTAACGGACGGACACCACAATTGAGGGATTGTGGTGCTTCGTAGCAGAGTCGCAGAAACGCCTTGAGAGGCGTTTCATGAACTGCTGGACGGTTCATGGGTATAATAACAATTTGTAAAGTATTTAATGAAACTCGTCGTATCAATCATTAGTAAATAATAATTATGTCAAGCTTTTGAACAAACCGACGTCAAACGATGAATAATGATGGAAAATATGTACGATTTGACACGGAAATTGTTTTTTAGGCATCACTTTGTAAGGTCACTGAATTACTTTTCAAAAGATATTATTGGACAGAGTGATATATATCGAATTGTTTTTTTTTACATCATGTCATTTTAAAAAGCCATAATGATAACATTTTGTAAGCCGTTAAGGATAGTTCTAATATTATAAGCACAAACGGCTCAAACGATGAATAATGATGAAAAATCCTTTAATATAGGTACGATTTGACACGGATCTACTATTAAGTATCACTTTCACGGGTTACGGAATTACGTTCAGAACATGTCGATAAAAAAAAATGAAATACAGAGTTGATTTTTAAATCAAGACACTTAAAAAGGTCATAATGATTACCTAGTGTTAACTGTTAAAAACAATTCTGATATTATGCGCCAAGGATGGTACTACTCAGGTGATTACGTATAATCAGCCTATAATGTTCCCACTGCTATGACACAGGCCTCCTCTCTGTGAAAAACAGTGGGCCACAACCCATCACGCGGCTGACCTATATCTTCAAATTAAAACAAGATTCTCTAGATTCCTGCTATGATTCATCATCAGCCTAGCCTTTTCCCAACTACGTTGGGGTTGGCATCCAGTCCAACTGGATTTAGCTGAATACCAGTATTTTACATGGAGCGACTGCCTATCTGACCTCCACAACTGGGTACTACGATACCCCTTGGTAAGACTGGTTGTCAGCAGGCTTCTGACGACCCGTAACGACTGTCAAAGATCCACGAATGACAGCCGGGACCAACGTCTTAACGTGCTTTCCGAGGCACGGAGGGGTCTTGGTATGTAAAGATCACCCATCCACGGACCAACCGCGGCAAGCGTAGCTTAACCTGATCGATTGACCCGTGCGGCTGTTATTATTTAGCCTCAAGACCTGCTGGTGATTAAAAACAAGCTTACCAGCTGTTTATCGCAAAATATGAAGCAATTATCTACTTACAAAAAAATCTATAGATTGTATAAAAAAAATAAAACACTATTATGCTAATATGTTGCTTGTAGAATAATCTGATAAAAAATCAGAATGATTGCATGTATTTATATTATGGTTTTTAATCGTTAAAATAAATTTTTAAAGGTATTTGCGTTTTTTTTTCTATCCTATCAAATTAGTTGTATTATGTTTTCAACACACTATCTACCTAGCATATATCCTTAAGAATATAATATTTTTTTCTGATTCTGATTATGTTTACTGCAGTGTATCATAGACTTTAATGCATTATAAAACTTATAAAACTTGCATTAAGGTCCTGTAGTCCCCTTAATGGAAAATTTTACCAGAATCGCGTCGCACCGTTGCGTCGTGCCTGTCTGTGGGAGCCTTTAGTCTATCAGGAAAAGAACCAGTGCCTACAATAATAAATCGAGAAACAAATTAATGGACATACAGCATAAAGTTAGATTTGACGTGGGTACAACCTCAAAGCGTGATAGGATATTAAAACCTATACATTCGAACCTAACAGGTACCAAGTTTTAATTAACCCTTTTATAGGTTTTTGTGTACCTAAACATAAATTCGTGAACATTTTGGGTCTGGTATTATGTGGAACGGTATTTGTGTTAGCGCTATGATAAATGGTAGTCACCTAAAAAATTATGGTATTTTAAAATGTTGTAGTACTGCTGGTTAAAGCAGATAATATGATATCATAGAACGACCTAGAGTCGTTTATTTGAAGATAAAACCCAAACATAAGAAGATATTAAATAGATATAGAGGAAACAAAGAAGAATAGAATTTGTATTTATTTGTATATGGTTCATGTATGTATGTATTCATTGTATATGTAAATGGTACACCACAGACTACCGGCAGTTTGGTCTCTCTTTCTCTCTTTGAATCCATCGAAAGGTTGTCTTGAAATAATCGCTTTTGCATAGGGTAACACAATGGGCGGTTAGACCCATTGTGTCACCCTATAAATTTCTACATTTATATCTGTAATTGTATAGTGTACATATTATAGAGTATTTTATTCCATTGTATATGCCATAGGAATATAACAATCACAGTAATAGCTACCAAAACATTGGGCTCACGTCTTGAGACGAGAAAGGAAACTGACAAAGAACCAAACTATGAAAATTAAATTGTTAATCTATTCATGATCCCTCTTATGGCTGGAAACTGACCATTCCAAATACAATAAATTGCCCATGGTCACTATTCGGTTGGCCTCGAGGGTGTTCCTCAGGGTAGCGTTCCCTCTTTTATTTTCAATTTTCATAAAATTTGTTTCCAGAGTTATCATCTCTAGTTTTCATCTCTACGCTGATGACTTACAACTTTACTGACATTTTACTGTAGCTGACGCGGGTTCTGCAATTGCTACTGTGAAAAACCTAGCTTGCATCAGCATTTGGACTAAGTCATTTGGTTTGCAAATTAACTCAACTAAATCCGAGGCCATGATCATAGGTAGCAGATTCGTTTGCAATGTAGCTGATGCTACGTCTCTGATGCCTTTATATCTCGATGGCGTTCGTATTGACTATACCGAAACCGCCAAAGATGTGGGTGTCATTATTGATTCCAATCTTTCGTGGCGTGCTCAGGTCAATGAGGTCAGTCGAAAAGTTAATTTGTCCTTCCATTCGCTGACAAGCCTTTAAAGTCTCATGTGCTTGAAGACTTAATTTTTTTTGGCATAAACCCTTATTCAGTTGATTATAGATTATGCCGATGCCTGCTACCTGGATGCTACTGAGGAGCTATTAAACAAGCTTGAGAGCTTGCAAATCTTGTGCATTCGCTTTGTTTAGTCTAGAAAATATGACCATGTTTCTCACCCTCACAAGGAACTCAAGTCGCTCTCAATCCGCCTTCGCAGAAACACTCAGATTTTATGTCTCTTCTTCAACATCTTACACAACCCGTCTTATCCTTCCTACCTGCGTGAGCGTTTTTCTTACGTTTGCCCTATCGACGCACCGTGTAGATACACACCTTAGAATCCTTCTTAAATCTCATCCTCATAAAACTAGCTACTATTCATATTCCTTCTCATGCTGTAAGATTGTGAAACTCACTTCCGCCTAGCATTCGTGATTTAAAAACTGTTTCTCTATTCAAAAGTCGAATAAAAGAGCATTACCCTGCATCTAAACTGTGAGTATTTTAATTATATATATATATTTATGTATGCTTAGTGTATTTATTTAAATATAATGATGTCATTTTTATTTTATTTAACATTTTAGTTGAAATCTTCGCATATTCATATTTTTCTCGTCTTGTTCTTACACACTTTGTCTACATTTGTTTTCATTTCTGCTTTCGCAAGTCTGCTGAAAGAAACTTCTTAAGCAATAAGCAGTACCTTTGTACTAAAATTATAATTATATCGTATCTCTTTGTATTTTACTGAGTGTACATAAAAAATAAAATAAATAATACAAAACAAACGGTTATCGACCGCAAAATCGGCGGTATTCCGAAACCGGAACCACCTTTGGCCGTCACCAGCCTTGTGTGTAAATCTTTTAATGCTATTCGCAACTATGTTGGGACCGACTTCCGGTGTAACTTGATGCAGCTAAATACCAGTATTTTACATTGAGTGACTGCCTCCACAACCCAGTTACTAAGAAACACAACATCCCATGGTAAGACTGGTTGTCAGACAGTGTACACATCTTTTATCGAATAAAATTATCAACCCAAACGAATCAAGGACTTAAATCTCATCTCCCTCATTATACAATTCTATCGTTTCAATATTTATCTTTCCATGAGCCTTGTCTTCAAAAGGTCTTCCTAAAATCCGAAATATTTAAAAGGTATAGTAATTTGGATTGTTTAAGTAATTGCTTCGGGACACGGTACTCATCAATACTACCTACGATATTCATCTTACGGTCCGTAAGATGAATATCGTAGGTATCATCGGCAACGATTACCTTAATGGTATTACAATGATTAGGTAAAACGTTTCGGCTCGATTTAACGTAAAAGTGAATGATTTCCTCGATTTTTCTAAGTAAAGCCACCTTGATTTTAAAACCACCTGTGATTTAACGAAATTAATGTCAGTTGAATACTATAGTACAATTTAAAGAAAATTGACATACCTTTTTGCCGACGTAGTAATGGCAAGGTTGCCGTCTAATGTACCATGATGACATGTGTAAATTTTGGGTTCCGTAGCCAAATGGCAAAAACTGAACCTATATAATTTCATCATGTCTGTCCATCCGGATGTTACACAGCCATTTTACTCGGAGACTATTTGTACTATATTCATGAAAACTGGAAAGGCGTTTTCTGTACACTCCTAAACGATGGTGTAGTGCAGGGATGCACAAGAGAATAGTGGCCACTCGGGAAAAAAAAACTAGGTTAACGTTTTAAAAGAATTTAATTAGATTAATTAATTTAATATTAATAACCATCTTATAATTTGATTGTGTAAATAAAAGCTATAGATAAAAAAATAGATAGCTCTTTTGTAAAACTAACAATATTTAGTTTGATGCATGGCATTGCATTGCCGTGACAATTTTCTTGCACGCTGCGCCCTCCCCGCACTCTCGAATTCACATAAGTGCTACCCAAATAATTCCGATCGCAAGCTCGCATCACATGCACGCACAATGTAGGTAATTCGGTATGTAGCATTCCATTGCATTGCAGCCGTCACCTCCTTCTGCGAAGCAGTAATGCTCGCGATGGAGGAGGCGAGAGGGTTGAGGGAAGGCAAATTTCCCACCCGCACGCCCCTAGCTACCGCAGGAGATGCCCTGGGCGTCGGGAATCCCGGATGGATTTCCGGCCAACGTAGGTGCGGGCTTGCGGACGGTGAGCAATGAGCAGCTTGCCGTCCGTTATGGACCAGGCCCGGGTCGACGGTGCGCCCAGGCGCGCCTCAAAGAGATGTCAGCAGAAGTGTAGGGGTCCAATAGGGCTGACGCCGGGGTCGCGTGAAAGTCCAAAAGGGCTACCGAGGCCCCTGGTAACACAGGCAACGGAAGGAATACGCGTGGGTTTTAGTCGGTAAGAGTTTGACACACCCTCCCACTCCACCCAGAGCGGGAGAAGTTATTTGATAATTTCCCAACCAAAAAAAAAGCTTGCATCACATGCACATAATGTAACTAATTAAGTATAACATTTCCAACCTTTATTTTTTTCGGTATTTTTTACATCTGTTGACGGGCCCCACGCGTACTGACAGCAGACTGCATGGCCTGCGGGCCGCTGTCTTTGCATCACTGGTGTAGCGAAATTACAAAAAAAAAAACATTACGGGTGACTATCCCCGTACATGCAACCGAGGGATGATAAAAAATAATTCAATGCACATAAGGGTGTGGGGTATCCTTGGGTGTATCCTTGGGTCCCATAGTGAAAAAGATAATGAGGTGTTTAAGTGTTTTATTTAAGTCAATCGTTTTTGAAATATGGAATCTTTTCAGATACAACCGCAATACTAAGTTTAATTTTAAATTGAGAAATACAAACTTATTTTTGCTGTAGATAAAATCAATACTGTGCATACGTTCATGTTTATCCCAACTACGGAACCCTAGCTTATAAACTTATGTATGTATCTTTAAAGGTACTACAATATGTATTGTAGTACCTTTAAAGATAACTGAAGAAAGAGCACTGGTCTTTGAATGTTCAAAGACCAGTGCTCTTAGCTCCCCAAGGAAACCTGCGGGGTAACTGCCTAACACACTTACAGTAGGAATGGGTTTAACTTTGACAGTTCAACAACATTCATTGCGTAATTTACGTTGTTGAGGACACAAATTTTTCGAACATATGAAGCAATGGATTAGCAATATCCTTCAAAATGATTCAGATTGTGATCGATAGTGTGTTACACAATGTTGCAGGTTGCTCAGCAATATGCTGTGACTTCGGACAAACCTATCGTCAACAGAGCTGATTTTCAGCAACTAAATCTCGAATGATGTAACGTCCTCCTGTGTGACATAATAAATCAGGTAAGTCAAAATTTTCGTGGGAAGGGAGGTTGGGGGGGGTGCCCCCTGCCCCCTGGCACCACTCCCATGAAAAGGTAATGCACCGTTCTTGAGAAAAACAAATTATTGTAACCTAACTTCGAAACACTTAGTCGCTTAAAAGGCCGAGCCCCGGTTCGCGGGGGAGGTTGCGGGGGGTACCCCCTGCCCCTCTGGCACCACTTCCACGAAAAGGTAACACACCGTTCTTGAGAAAAACAAATTATTGTAACCTAACCTAAAAACACGTAGTATGAGGCCCGCTTCGCGGGTCTCAAGGGTTTAAAAGTTCTCCTAGTAACAGTAGTAACATTGCCTTTTGTACACATACGATCAGTGGGAGTACAAACACAGAAAAATTCACGCAACTCCAGGAGAAACGGAATGATCGAAAACGAATGACAGTGACACATGACGCAAATGCCATACATGTTTTTTGTTTACGTTCCGTGTCATCGATTTCGCCCGACATTTTATACCACGGACTGACTACAGATACTGGGATAGATTTGGTTGTCAATCGCCCATTTTAACGTTTCGTTTTCGCTTCTTATCTGATTTTAGGTTAGAAACATTTTTTATTAATTTCTCGAAAAATAAACATTACCTTTTAATGAGAGTGGCAGCGTTATAATCGGGGACCCAACCCCTACCAACATTAGCCCCTTTTACCCCCCCAACTCCTGCCAAACGATACTAGATCCAACCCAAATTTTCCACAGATATAAGTGTCATTCTAGCAGATCTGATTATATTACTTATAAATACATAAAATAACATCACGCTTTGTTTCCCCGAAGAGTTGAGCAGAGTACCTGTAGTACACCCTCATTTCGTCAGTTATGTTTTAGTCCCATGTAATAGGGGGAGAGCCTATTGACATCAACCGGGCACAAATCAGACTCCGGGCTGCTACTGAGAAATTCCAGATAAAAAAAACCCAATAACAATTTGCCCAACCCGGGAATCAAACTCAGGACCTCATGCTCAGCAGTAGCGCTTGCAACCACTAGACCAACGAGGCCGTTGGAAGCCAGTTCTCGCCAAGCTGGTTATCATTGGCGGTCCTTAAGATGTACTCCTGACAGGGGTAAATTCTCATAGTCCCACAGACGTGTAGTAATACATTAGTCTGCAGTTGATAGTCCGATTCCCTTGTCAACTTATAGATAAAAATAAAAAATATATAATCTGAGTTAATGTGTAGCTTACAAAAAAAAGAACACATAAACTAAGACAATAATACAATGAAAATAAAAAATACTGAGTAATTACTCTAGATCTTATTATTACATATAACTTTAGTACAAATAGACTTGTCTAATACCTTACCAAAAATAATTGTATCTACAACCCAAAATTACATGATTGCACCTCAATCAATTTTACCTTCATAAAATACCTGTAACTTTCTTAGTTCATAACCCATTTGGATTAGAGTTCAAAATCGTGTAGCAGATATTTTTTAAGATTTATAAATCGGTATCGATTGTCATGTAATGTCGAAGTTGCGTGATCAAATGAAGGTTACATCGAAACGTGTAACGCTTAATGTAAACTATGTAGTTTACTTTTACGGAAGGTATATTCTTTATAATGACCGTAGGATTAGACACTTTACTTACATAAAAATAATAATCTTTATTTATATTTAAGAAAAACAGATTGTAGTACATGTAACAGTTTTGACAAAATAGTGTCATGATTTCCAAATATTAATAAGATGTGTCGTGATTAAATAGTAAATATAAAATTGAAAGTATGTGATTTTTTCTTTAAATGATTTTTGTATCAGGGTAGTCATGAAGTTTAAAAGTAACAAATTTGACAGTTACCGTAAAAGTACTGGTTTTTTAACACAACCGAATGGAAAACATGATATTTGGTGTGCGGCGTAGTTGCTAAGTTAGTTCTCTTCGAGCCTCGGAATCTAAAGGTTGTCTTCAAGAAGTCTGAAGTCTATACTGATATTATATTGAGTACCTAATTAAATAGTTTGCTAAATATTGCTAAATACCAAGTTTGTATGTGTGCAAGAATATAAATACAGAAATATTCGTACTGACAAGGCGTGTTCATTTCTGTAGGTAGTATTAAATCTCTGGCAATCAAGTGGGTGACGTGCTGTTCTCCTTTTATTAAGGAGTAACAGAGCCGATCCCCTCTAATTGTATTACTACAATTTTAATATATAACACACACTCACTAAAACTTGGGTCAACTAACCCTAAAATGTTGTAAATTTGCTTTCTTGTAGAGCTAAAATTTTGTGTATTTTAAGTTCCTTCTTAAAATACACAACATTTGCTGCAAAAATGCTGTAGGAACAGCTGATGGTTTTTTGAAAAGCATGGTTCCTGTTTCCTGTCGTATAAAAATCTACCATCTGGAGAAGGCAGAGGGACTTTAGACTTTTACCGGCTAAAATCTCTGCAGATTTAAAAGGCGGCTCCATAGGATCTCCTTTAAAAGGTGAAAGGCACACCTATGTATACCGTATAATAATAATAATTAAAATCTTTTTTGTAGACAACATGATCCAAAAATAAACAAAAAAAATGTTAATAAAACAAAATCAAAAAAATGGAACATCAAACCAAAAATCACGCCTGTGTTCCCCGAAGGAATAAGCAGAGGTGTACCTACAGTATATCCATATTTCGCCAAAGTTTAAGTTCCATGTAACAAAAACAGCTGTAACAGAGATATCTTCTCGTCCTACATACCGCAGTGTCTTAAGACGAAAGTCTTTGACCAGTGCGTGTTGCCAGTGATGACCTATGCAACTTAAACGTGGTCGCTCACCATGGGCCTTATTAAAAGGCTTAAAGTCACTCAAAGGGCAATGGAGAGGGCTATGCTTGGGGTTTCCCTACGTGATCGAATCAGAAATGAAGAGATCTACAGGCGAACCAAGTTTACCGACATAGCCCGCAGAATTACCAAACTTAAGTGGCAGTGGGCAGGGCACATTGCTCGCAGAACAGGTGGCCGATGGGGCCGAAAGGTTCTGGAGTGGCAACCGCGTACCGGAAGACGTAGCGTTGGAAGGTCTCCTACAAGGTGGACCTTGTGAAGTGGGCAGGAATCCGCTGGATGCGGGATGCACAGAACCGGCTGAAGTGGGGGTGCTTGGGGGAGGCCTATGTCCAGCAGTGGACGTCTTTCGGCTGAATGATGATGAAAAGAGACAGAGTAACCGGGCACAGATTCTGACTCCGGGGTGGAACAAAAAAGAAATGCTTGAAGGATTGTCGTCATGTCGTAACATAATGCTTAAATTCAGATCGTGTTGTGAGAGAAAACAGTTCGTAAGAAACAGGGTAGAAGTGACTAAGGAACCATGTCTAGAAGATTTAAGCATCGAGTACAGTGCCAATACGAGGTTGTGGGTTAAAATCCGGGCAAGTACCAATGTGAGTTCTTAAATCATATGGACCTACATTCTAAGTTTATCTTGAACATTACCAACATCGGTGAAGGAAAACATCGTAAGGAAACCTAAGCTAATATAATTCTGAACGCCAGTCCGTCTTGAGCAAGCGTGATGATCAATGCTTGTGCGTTCTCTCTTTGAGAAGATGCCTTCACCTTCCAGTTGCATAATAATAGGCTGGTGTTATCGCCGGGCGTAACTCCGCTGCCGCGAGAAATCAAGGCAAAGCGGATGGAGCTCCGGCGGGATCTCATGGCGACATGGAGAGTACGGTTGTCGCAACCCAGTGCTGGGCACGCCACGATTGCGGCGATAAGTCCCCTATTTGAAGAGTGGCTAGAGAGGCGCCACGGCGTCCTGACCTTCCGCCTGACGCAGGTCCTTACCGGATACGGCAGCTTCCGGAGGTTCCTGTGTCGGATAAAGCGGGAGGAAACGCCCGGGTGTCACCACTGTGTGGATCGCCCGGAGGACACGGTGGAGCATACGGTGGAGGTCTGCCCGGCTTGAGCAGAGCACCGCCGTGTCCTCATGGAGGCGATCGGCGGCAGCAGATCTCTCGCATCCGGCCCTGGTTCAGGCCATGGTACGGAGCGAGAGGGCATGGCCAGCCGTCACCTCCTTCTGCGAGGAAGGAATGCTTGCGAAGGAGGAGGCGGGATGGTTGAGGGAAAGGCAAATTTCGCGCCTTCTCGCCTCTAGCCGCCGCAGGAGACGCCCCGGGCGTCGGGAATCCCGGGTGGATTTCCGGCCACCGTAAGCGCGGGCTTGCGGACGGTGAGCAATGGGTAGCTCACCGTCCGGTAAGGACCAGGCCCGGGTCGACGGCGCGTTGTATTCCACGCGCGCCTCAAATAGATGTTGTCAGCACAAGCGTAGAGGTCCACTAGGTCCGATGCCTGCTGGGGTCGCGGGATGGTACTAAAGTGTCATAGAGGCCCCTGGCAACACAGGCAACGGAAGGAATACGGGTGGGTTTTAGACAGTAAGAGTCTGACACACCCTCCCGCTCCGCCCAGAGCGGGAGAAGTAACATAATGATTTCCCATCCAAAAAAAAAAATAAGGCTGGTGTTATAGTACCTATACAACAATCACAAATCCGTTTACAAAGCGTTTATCAGTTCATTGTGTAGCAGTTATTCACAGGTTAATGTTCATCAATGGACACGTGTGTGCGCACTAAAAAACTACAACATTAATTTACCTCACTCAACTTTAGTTGACTTCATAATATTATTTGGACAAACTGTAATTATACAGACTATATTTAACTCTACAGGGATCAAAAGTCAGAGTGCGATGGAACTTAAGTACATAAGTCTAGCTTAATCATAAATGAGATGTACATAGTTGGTGTGGCTTTGAGCACCTCAGTACTACGAGTTTGTAATGAGTATTGCTCACCACATTTCAAATAGGAGTTACATTTGGTGGCTGTATATTCAAAGGGCGTTTAGTTTTAACAGCTCTATTTTGGAAGACAGTATGAGGTGCTGAATTTTTTGAAGTATAAACTTCTTTAGGCGCATTGGTCGATTTTTGGTAGGGACAAAACTTATGGGTGCACGTCACCGACATGCTAACCGCGATATGCTAATGTGACTTGGATAAATTACAAACTGACCCGCTAAAAAGTGAAAAATAAAAAACTTTTTACAAAAAAAAAACAACCGTCTTCAAAAAGTGAAAAAAACAAAAAACCGACTGCAAAAACACATAACTGAAAAGGGAAAAACAAGCATTATAATCTATATAATTTTGGTATCGCAGGCGGGGACAATCAAAACTTACAACATATTTCAGGTTGTTCGACTGTCCCCGCCTGCAAGACCAAAATTATATAGATTATAGGCTTGTTTTTCCCTTTTCAGTTATGTGTTTCTGCAGTCGGGTTTTTTGTTATTTATATAATTTATTTTATTTCAAGGTTTTTAGTTTTATTAACATATATATTTGAAAATTACTCATTACTAGCTTTTATTTGATGCCAATATTGTTGCAATTAATTAAAAAAAATAACCCTTCCCCTCCTTTTTTTTGTATTTGCAGATACAATTTATAATTATTATATAGCCTATGTCACTCTCACAATTAAGACGAATCTAAGGACACCTCATATGTTAAAATCCATCAAGCCGTTTAGGCTACAGAGCGCGCCAAAGAAATAGACATACATACATACATACATACATACATACATACATACATACATACATACATACTCTCGAAAAACATTACCCTCCTGAGGCAGTCGGGTAAAAATAACTTTAATTTCGGAAGTCAGTGGCAAAAAACTAAAATACAGATCCAAAGACACCGACTTCTAAAATAGAAGTTATTTTTCAGTTTGTAGTGTTTTTTTGGAAGTTGTTGTTTTTTTTTTTTGTATGTCGTTTTTTTACCAGCTGAATTGGTATTATTCTTTTTTAAGTACAAAGGTATTTTTGCCTTACTTATTCAATGTTCTGTAAATTCTCCCTTCCTGAATGGGAAAAAGGAATGAGTTTATGACACGTGCAACACGTCCAACCCGTGGAGCAATTACATTAAAAAAGCCTGCGCGTCCAGTATAACAACGCGTTCAGGGGTTTGTTGGGGCTCCCATGGCGGTGCAGTGCCTCCGGCATGTTCGACCTTGCCGACATTGACCACAGCACGGATGGCTTCGAGGTGGTGCTTTGCAAAAGAGCGACCTCCCTATGGTCTCGAGTAAAGGGTAACACCAACACGTGTCTGAGCGTGGTGGCGGACAGAGTGGACAACCAAATCCTGAGTCAGACATTATTCGCTCATTCACCTCGAAAATAATAATAATTTTAAATGTTACTAACATAGCTAGGTATAAGTAAGTATCTACCGTCTAACCTAATAAGGACTTTTATCAATTACTGTGTGCTTGGCCTGAAATAAATATTTTCAATTTCAATTAAAAGCGGTATTGCGGTCAGAAGCTTCGGGCTTATCAGTCTGACAATCAGTCTTACCTTGGTAAGACTGATTGTCAGACTAACACAATACCCCTTTGACAGTTGTTGTTTTTATAGATCTTTGACAGTTGTTACGGGTCGTCAGTAGCTTCGGGCTTCTCAGTCTGATAATCAGTCTTACCCCTTGGGGTATCGTGTTACCCAGTAACTGGGTTGTGGAGGTCAGCTAGACAATTGCTTCATGTAAAATACTGGTATTCAGCTGTATCCGATTAGACTGGAAGTCGACCCCAACATAGTTGGGAAATGCTAGGCAGATAATAATTATTTCATTATCATCATCATCATTTCAGCCGAAAGACGTCCACTGCTGGACATAGGCCTCCCCCAAGCACCCCCACTTCGATTGGTTTTGTGCTTCCCGCATCCAGCGGATTCCTGCGGCCGGCGGCCTTCACAAGGTCCACCTTGTAGGAGGCCTTCCAACGCTACGTCTTCCGGTACGCGGTCGCCACTCCAGAACCTTTCGGCCGCATCGGCCATCTGTTTTGCGAGCAATGTGCCCTGCCCACTGCCACTTAAGTTTGGTAATTCTTCGGGCTATGTCGGTAGCCTTGGTTCGCCTGCGGATCTCTTCATTTCTGATTCGATCACGTAGGGAAACTCCAAGCATAGCCCTCTCCATTGCCCTTTGAGTGACTTTTAACCTTTTGATAAGGCCCATTGTAAGCGACCACGTTTCAGTGCCATAGGTCATCACTGGCAAAACGCACTGGTCAAAGACTTTCGTCTTTAGACACTGTGGTATGTGGGACGAAAAGATATTGCGTAGCTTCCCGAACGCTGCCCAGCCGAGTCGGATTCGACGATTGACCTCTTTCTCGAAGTTGGACCTACCTAACTGGACAGTTTGTCCTAGATAAACATACTCGTCCACAACTTCGAGCGTAGCGTCTCCGTGAAATAATTATTTATTTTTAAATAATTATTTATCGAAGCATTTTATTCAAGCCATCACTAGCAAACTAATATACCTATACTGCTTTTAAATACTTACAGTAAGAGTAGTACCTAATACTTGTTTTATTACTATATGGTACTAAGATCATATAACCAAATAAAATTTTAGCTCGGTTATAAAAATTTGAACAGTCGACTTTGAAAACATTCCTTCAAAACAAATTATATGACCCGTTCTTTGGGTGAAAACCAAATTAGCTGGTTTTAAAAACTGAATGATGCAGAATATAAACCCGTTTACGACCCTACCGTTGCTAAAGCTTTGACTGCAAAAGAATTTTTAATATGGTCTCCCGGTATATTTTTAGAAGTATGAAAATCTACCAGAACAAATGCTTAAGGGGACTACAGGAGCCAAACGCAAGTTTTTTAAGTAGTATAATGCCTAAAAGTATATTATAATCCATTGCAGTAAACAAAATCAGAAAAATATGTGATATTTTTCAGAATAGGCTAGCTAGGTAGATAGTGTGTGGAAAACACAACACAACTAATTTGAAACGATAGAAAAAAAAATACGAAGATACCTCTAAAAATGTATTTTAACGATTAAAACCATACTAATCTACAATATTTTTTTGATTTTTTGTGAGATTATTCTACAAGCAACATTTTAGCATAATAGTTTTTTATTTTTTTATCCAATCAAAAGATTTTTGTAAATAAATAATTGCTTCATTTTTTTAAATAATTTACCGCGTTGTTTCTTTTCTATGCAGTCCGACAGTGACCGCGATTTAGCTGTTGTCGACCTCTTAAGAAAGATTCTTTCGAGCAATGCCGTTCCTAGCTTTTCTGATATTGGCTTGTGGATGAGCGTTGTGGAAGCTGAGAGCTTCAGTGCTTGAATTTCGAGATAAAACTGAGGTGGGAAGCGTATGAAAACGGGAGTAACGTAAGTAACGTTTGCGAGTACATGCTATCTATATGGGAACTAGGTGGCGCTTCTGAAACTGCCCGACAGATTTGTCAGCGTTCTCTAAGAACACATTTTCCTGGAAAAATGTGGATTTTCTCCGTATTGTAAGAGGTAGTTTTGGACGTAGTACATGGATAAAAGATGATGGTTCGCGTTCAGTTTATTGTTTTGTATTGGTTTTATATTTTTGTTGCGTAGTTTTCGATTTACTTTTGATGTTTTGTTCATGTTTTTCTATGTTTTGGATACAAGTTTTATTAAGTGTTACATTTTAAAATCTTCTTAGCGTATCGATGAAAAAAAGTTTATATAATACTAGCTATTGCCCGCGGCTTCACCCGCGTGGGTGACGGACATTATCCCACGGGGACGTGCTACCGGGATAAAAAGTATCCTATGTCTTAATGTGTTAAGAGATAGGATACTTTTACACACATAGGACATAGGATTTAGAAGATAGGCATACCGATAACTTGTGAGTCATGGCCTATCCGTATGCCTGTCTTCTAAATCCATTCAGCCGTTAAAGCCAGAAAAGGTAACAGACAAATAAACAGACAGACAGATAGTAAATGCAAATAAATATATATATTTTTTAATTAAGCAGGTTTTTATGATTTTGAATGTGAATTTTAAAATATTAGTAATTCATTTTAATATTATCACCATTAATTTGAAATACTCTAGCGCCGCCATTGACCACCTACGTACATATTAGCTGAATTATTTTATGAATTTAAATAGTTATAACTTTTAAGCGGGTCGACCGATTTTAATGAAATAAATACTGTAGTAAAAACCCATGATACGGACACTGACTATTTACCAATTCCTTAAATCTTTTAAAAATAGGTAGGAAAATAAAAATTTAAATAAACGTGTGAATTGATGATTTTAAATCATCACCTATTTTACCCCATTGGGGGATGGTTTTAAAAACACTATAAAACATGTAATTCTTACCAAAAGCATAAATTTGAATTTTCATATTTTGCGTGTGCGTTATTCCATAGATTACCAATACGTTCTATCGTCGCACAGTGGAACGAATGTATGGGAGCGGTTGGACGTAGACATGTCCGAAAAAAAAGAGTAAAATTATGCCAAACTAATGATGCCATCTTATTCGATTACTTAATGCCTTCATAACTTGTGGTGATGAATTTCTTCATAACTCCCATATTTCGGGAGTAATTTGAGAAAATGTGAAATTTTACTATGAAAATGAGTGTATCGAGCTCTCTCCCTCCTGATTCCGGGCTTGTTTCAAGTAGCGGTCTCTAATATCATAATGCTAATACTAAGAGCTATATTTAATACTAAGACACATAGTGCGCCAAATGTGCACTTTCTGGGATAAAGAGTGATGTTTATTTTATAACACAATTTTTTTATTTTTTGTTTATTTTGTTGATTAAAACCGTTTTTCTAAAGGTTTACCTTATTAAAATAACATTTCTGAGCAGCCAATTAGAGAAGATATAAGCTAATTAGGATATATAATAATTTCTAATATCATATAAAACTGATGCACTAATGATTACTGATAAGAACATTGCTATTATTTAATTACTAAATGGCTCTTAATACACTAATTTAGCATGCATCATTTACTAATTATCACAATAACTAATTACCTTGCAATATTTAACAAAGGATACCTGGGATACCTGGATTTTATATAAATAGGTCACTATTAGTAACTTTAAAATCAGTGTTGATTTACACCTCGTTGTATCCAAGCTAATCTCGCAATGTATTTTCCAAATTTTAATACAAATCTTGATATTCACGTTGCTTTATGCGCACGCGCACATAAAGATTTACGCGACTTTAACTATTTGTTCAGTGTTTTAAAAGATAACAGTTGTGTTCAGTTATGTGAAAGTGCTGAAACAAGTTTAAAAGACTGGTGTCGTCGATTTTGCTACCGCATTTATGCAAAATGGACACAGTCTGGAAGAAGCACAGATAAGTTTCGGAAGAAACATGAGATTTGGCTACAGGCTGCAATTCAATGGCCGGAATTACAGAATGAAAATATGGAACCTTCTACAGAAAATATAAGTGACGTCATCGAGCCCATAATTTCTCCTGCTAAATCTGATGCTTCAACTTGTACACATCCTAGTCCTCGTAAATCTTTTGAGGACCTTAGTAACCGGCAAAAAAGAAGACGCACTGAAGATAGTCTTTCATGCAGCAGTAGCAGCGCTGAAATTATGTTTTCGGCCGAAAGGGCGCTTCAAAAGGCAGGACAAAGCGATACAGCTTATGTTATGAAATACTTGACGGAGAATCCAGAAGAGGCCTCAAAAATCAAAGCCTTCATTGAAGGTAAATCAATTCAGGTACGGGAAATATCCCCTTTGAAGGCATTGGCTCTTTATGTATCGATGAACTTATCGAAATGGCGCTATAACACTCTTCGGGATTTCAACACTCAAGAAGGAGCTCTTCAATACCCGAGTTACTACATGTTGGTTAAAGAAAAAATTAAGTGCTATCCGGCCAAAGAAGATCTCACAGTTACAGAGAGCTCTGCAAAAATCAAATTACAAGCCTTGATGGATTTAACCTCAAGAAGACTTATTAGGTCGTTAGAAACCCCTGTTGATCCCAATCAACAGCTCGTATTGACCAGCAAATGGGGTTTTGACGGATCATCTAGCCAAAGCATTTATCATCAAAGGACGAGTGAAGATGAGCAAATCGATCTTGCTAGTAATTTTATGATTAGTCTTGTACCACTGCGGCTCGTCTCAAAAGGTGTAACAATTTGGGAAAACGAGCGACCATCTTCCACTTCATTTTGCCGGCCAATATTGTTTAAGTTTATAAAGGAAACCAAAGAAAATGTGCAGAGAGAGATGGCTGAAATCGAAGCAGAGATTGAAGCCTTAACTCCATCCACAATCACTGATGGAATTAGTGTCAAACACCAACTGCTGTTGACAATGATTGATGGTAAAATTCATTCCATTATATCCAATACAGCAGCTTCAGTGTGTGACATATGCAAGGCTTGTCCTAAAGAAATGAATAATTTAGAGTTAATCAAAGATAAACACGCAAACGAGGACATGTATAAATATAGCTTAAGCACCCTTCACGCTTGGATTCGCTCAATGGAATGCTTATTACACATTTCCTACAAATTAG
Organism: Atethmia centrago; assembly: GCA_905333075.3. NCBI lineage: Eukaryota > Metazoa > Arthropoda > Insecta > Lepidoptera > Noctuidae > Atethmia > Atethmia centrago. The sequence continues at coordinate 18,217,729 of HG995388.1, forward strand.
ACATAAAATCATGGCAAGTAAGGGGTGATATAGCAAAAAGGCAAGTTGATGACAGGAAGAAAAGAGTTCAAGAGGCTGTAAGAAGAGAAACGGGCTTACTTCTCGATGTTGTGAAACAAGGCAGTGGATCCACCAACAATGGCAACTCGGCAAGGAGATTTTTTGAAAACTACACTAAATCTGCTGAACTGACCGGAATAGATGCTATGCTTTTAAGAAAAATCTGTGTGATCTTGCAGTGTATTTCATCAGGAGAGAAGATCAACGTAACTAAATTCCGAGAGTTCTGCTTTGATACTGCTAAGCTTTACGTGGAGTTATACCCATGGTATTATATGCCTTCTTCACTTCATAAAATTTTAATGCATGGGCCAGACATAGTTCAGAACATGTCAATTGTGCCCATTGGTTTTCTATCCGAAGAGGCATCTGAGGCTAGAAATAAAGATTTTAGAAAATATAGAGAGGGGCATTCTCGAAAGCATAGCAGTATCTCATGCAATGAAGATATTATGCACAATCTTTTACTGTCTTCTGATCCACTTGTTACAAGTATCCGTCCAAAAGGAAATAAGTTTGTAAAAAAATCTTCTTTTAAGGAATTTTATGAGCTTACGGATTCTGAGAAAAGTGATATCGAATTTGTTAACATAAATGATTTAGCGGACATCGATTCTGAATTTGAATTAATTGATGATGATGATGATGACGAAGATAATTAAATGATGTTATTGTTTTAAAATGTGTAACTTAGTAAATTAGAGCTTACATCTTAATTATTTATTGTACTTTTAATGAAACTAGGTAATTTATTATCAACTTACTTAAAAGTCATACTCTCATCAGTTCTTGTGAATATTTTTGTTAATATATATTTCTGTATATATATAATATATTTATAGACCTCTTAATAAGTCTGTCTGCGGTTTAAAGTAAATACAAATGGGGAAAAAACGTTTTTTTTTTTAAATTTTCATTTCCTTTTATCCCAGAAAGTGCACATTTGGCGCACTATGTGTCTTAGTATTAAATATAGCTCTTAGTAATAGCATTACGATATTAGAGACCGCTACTTGAAACAAGCCCGGAATCAGGAGGGAGAGAGCTCGATACACTCATTTTCATAGTAAAATTTCACATTTTCTCAAATTACTCCCGAAATATGGGAGTTATGAAGAAATTCATCACCACAATTTATGAAGGCATTAAGTAATCGAATAAGATGGCATCATTAGTTGGTCATAATTTTACTCTTATTTTTCGGACATGTCTACGTCCAACCGCTCCCATACATTCGTTCCACTGTGCGTCGCAGACAGACTGTCAGCGGTCAAACTGTCCATCATATGCTCAACGACTTACGCGACAATTTACAACCTACCTTAATATAATAATTGTTATATGCTTGCTTACAGCTTTAGCCCTAGTTTGCTTAAAGCCAACCAGTAATCACTTGTATAAACATTAATTAATTTATGGAAATCCATACGTAATTGATTGTTGACCCAGTGATTAAGTTAAGTAGGTTTGATTTGATTGAAATTATATTCAGTAATGGTTGTTAAATATGACGAATGTTCCTTCTTTTTCGTGTGGTTAGTGACTAACCTGGTGTCAGAGTTGTTATGCCGCCCATGGGCCTCTGAATTGGCTTCACATGCTGTTGAGAAATATCTCTCAGACATGCCGGTTTCCTCACGATGTTATCTGTCTCCTTTGCCGTTTTTTTATGAATCTGAAAAGTCAGATGTCTTGGGGTCGAACTCGAGAAAGACCACCTGGACAAAGATTTATTCATTCATTCATTCATTCATTGACCTCAGATTACATTTAATAAGTTTTTGAAATTGTGATAGTTCAACAAAATAAAGATAAAACCAGAATATTTTAAAAAATACAAGTTACTTTTTTATTCAGTTCTTGGAAGGCATTACATTTACACAAACATTTGTTAATAAAAACATATAAGCGTGTTTTTACGGTTAATATTAACAAAATAATAGAATTGAATAGAATATGTATTTGCCAGAAACATGGTATGTTTACACAGGTGTTCTTAAAATTGCAATAGTGCTACATTTCTCACCGCCTTAACGGTATGCAAAATCAATTTTAAATTACATCAAATCAAAGAAATACATTAATTTTAAATTTACATTATTTGCATTTATATTATTAATATGTTTCTGTGAATACAAAACTACTTTTAACGCAGTCAAAAACAGAAAAAAATATATATTTGACAGCGTGTCAGATATTCTTGGAATTATTGTTTTATATGCTTTTGCATAGGCTCAAAGTATTTATAATATCAATATGTGTTTGTTGACTTTAAATTATTTTTTAGGGTTCCGTACCTCAAAAGTTAAAAACGAAACCCTTACAGGATCACTCGTGTGTCTGTCTGTCCGTCTATCACAGCCGATTTGCTTCGAATCTACTAGACCGATTATGTTGAAATTTGGTATACCTACATAATTAAGAGTTTCTGTGACCCAAACACGTGATGTGCACGTGTAACTTAAATAAATAAATTTTGAATACGGGGATAACTTTTGGGGGACAAATCAGAAAAATAAATGAAAGGGCTTGATGTGATGGTCTCCAATATATATATTATGTATATATATATATTTTGAATAATTTAAAATGATTAGTTTTAAAAGTATTTAAGAAAATAGATCAAAATTGACCATTCTCTTTATCTCCGAAACTACCTAGCCTAAAATTAAAAAAAAAACACTAAACATGGTTCTATACTAATAGATTACAGGAAAACCCATAAGGAGTCTTTTTTTTAATAATAAGTAGTCTATGGTTTTAAAATAACATAGTAAATCTCTGAATATTGTGCGTACACGCTTACATTTGTGGTTGGAATGTATGAGAGAACACGTTTTTCAACTACAATGTCAAGTTTGTTCTTGGGATAAATTCATCTCAACTACGGAACCCTTTACTGTGCGTAGTGCGACACGCACTTGGCCGCTTTTTATAAACAGCAAACAAATATTGCATTCCGCATTAAATTAAATAATGATTACTATAGGCAGTTCTTATTTTCATACATAACATACATAAACTCACGCCTTCTTCCCATGGGGGTAGGCAGAAACTATAGAACGCCACCTGCTACTCTCCTTACATACTCCTTTTGCTTCGTTTACGTTCATACATCTGGTCATACACGCACGCCTGTTGCGAGTACTACGCACCTGACCTTTTTGAAGAACATCATTAATGAGGTCACTATAATGTCTTTCTGGGGCGTCCCCTCCCGGTACTTCCACTCACATCTGCCTGGTAAATACCTTACGTTAGTCGCCTTTCATTCATCCTCTCAACATCACCAAACCATCATCATCTTATTTTCATGTTCTTTAAAAATCTAAATTATAATGATAAAATCAACACTGCAAAGCGTCGAATGGTTGCGTGAAATTAAAGACATTAATATATAATTTACATTGTAATTATCTTCAAATTAATTAAATAATTATAATACAGACCTACGAGGAAGGACGGTTTACTCATAGATTTCTCCCCCGTATTTAAATACCTGGCAGGTGAAGTGAACTGGATCACAAAACCCAAAGCCAACGATTTAGCATCTCGCTATTTTCATTCCCAACCACCGCGTTACCCAAATATGAGAGTTTGAGCCTTGACGTATGAATAAGACCAAGTTTCAATAAAACGCGCGCAATCGTTGCCAGTGTTTAAAAGACTCGTGAAGGAACATTACTTGTCTTTTTGGATTTTGTTCTCGTTTTTATCTTAAGTATTCATTTATTTTCGTTGCTTATGTAGTGAGTATGTTTGTATCTATTATATAGCCATACATTTGTATCTATTATAGTATACGTATTGCAATTATATATTTTATAAGGACCAAAGACAACCCCATTTTATGTCCAGAAATCACACATCGCAGTGAGCGATAAGGCCGCCTATTGTGTATTTTGTAGTGTATATATATTTTTTTTTGTTATGTTTTGTCTGGTGTAGAATAAAGTATAACACAGTACACTAACACAGTGTTCTATAACACTAAGAAGAAGAAGAAAATAAGAGAAGCGAGAAGTGGCAGTGGGCTGGCCATGTTTGTCGAAGGACTGCTGGCCAGTGGAGCAGACGAGTCCTGGAGTGGAGACCGTGTATCGGCAAGCGTATTGTGGGACGCCCCCCAGCTAGTTGGACCGACGACCTTAAAAAGATGGCTGCGACGGACTGGTTGCGGAAGGCTGATGACAGGGTGTTGTGGTGCAGCCTGGGAGAAGCCTATGTCCAGCAAGGGACTGTTATAGGCTGAGTTGATTGATTGATTGATTGATAGAACACTATGAATGTATGGCAACGCATTTTCAATAGATTTAATATTTTTATGTATGACATAACGTCACGCCTGTATTTCCCGATGGATTAAGCAGAGGGGCACCTATACCACACTCACACTTCGCTAGTTATGTTTAAGTCCCATATAACAGGGGGCGAGCCTACATTGTCATCAAAAAACTGTTACGTTGTTCTTGTGGTTGCAAGCGCTACTGCTGAGGCGGTCCTGGGTTGTGTTATTGGATTTTTCCATCAGGAATTTCTCAGTAGCAGCCCGGAGTCTGGATTTGAGCCCAGTTTATTTTATGTATTCGTTTATAAGTATACTATGTAATTGTTTATTGTATTTCGATGGGTCCTAGTCGCCTGAAATAAAATGAATAATAAAATAAATTGTGGGTCCTCAAACCGACTTTTTCTTTTCGTGTCAATTGACTACTACTCAATATTTCCGACCAGTAAGTAGCTGCTGGACAGCTCTGTCATTTGCCTTATTCAGATCCTGGAAGTTGCATGTGGTGCTATGCATGACGGGTAGGAAAGAAGGTGAGGCATATCCTGTGACCTCCACACTGGCACTGTGTTTGGGAAGTGTCAATGATACCACATTTGGCCATATTCATTTTACAGTGGCCAACTTCAAACTGACTTACACGTAACAAAATAAATACCCCGTCATCCGTCTCTTCTCATGGATATCGTAAAAGACGCTTAAGGGGACTGCAGGACGTAAACGCAATTTGTATAAGTTTTATAATGCCTTAAAGTTTATGATCCACTGCAGTTAACAAAATCAGAAAAATATGTGATATCCTTAAGGATATATGCTAGGTAGATAGTGTATTGAAAATATAATATAACTAATTTGATACGATAGAAAAAAATCACGAAGATACCTCTAAAAAATTATTTTAACGATTAAAAGCCATACTAATATACATGCAAGCATTCGTTTTTTTGTCAGATTATTCTACAAGCAACATATTAGCATAATAGTGTTTTATATTTTTTATTCAATCTATAATAGCTTTTTTGTAAATCGATAATTGCTTCATATTTTGCAATAAATCACCAGCGTTGTGTCATCTCGCTTCTCTTTCTATTCTATGCAGTATGCAGTGACCGCGCTTTAGGTCTTAAAGAATTACGTACAAGTACAGAATTGACGGTAGCACCCATCCCTTTGGAATGTACAATAACGTCTCATATTAAGGTCACATCACTAAAAAGCGAAAGAGAGGTAGTAATGCCATACTCCCCGGATCTGTCTCATATTATTATAGTTAAGAATTTGGAGAGAGTGTTAAAAGTATTATGTACCTACATTAAGCAGAACCATTTTCATCATACTCACATCGTAATTGTCTTGAAACATTTTATTTTGGACCTCTTGGTGTACCAAAGGCCGGTCAAAAAAAAAAACATTTTTTTTGGCTGCCTTGTTGGTCTATTGGTCGCAAGCGCTACTGCTGAACATGAGGTCCTGGGTTGCATTCCCGGGTTGGACAAAGTGTTATTGGGTTTTTCTATCTGGAATTTCTCAGCAGCAGCCCGGAGTCTGGATTTGTGCCCGGTTGATGGCAATAGGCTCGCCCTTCTATTACATGCGACTTACGAAACATAACTGGCGAAATGTGTGATGTACTGCAGGTACACCTCTGCCCAACCCTTCGGGGACACAAGGCGTGATGTTATGTTATGTTATGTGTTTATATATTTATGTATATATTTGTTTCAGTCTTTATAACAAAGTACCAGGTTCTTAATAATTAATTACAATCTAGCCTATAAGACTAATAAGTGATATAATATGACGCTCTCTGTTTATAAGTTCATTTACTTATTCGCCTATGATATTACATGTTTATCCTTGTACAGGCAACATTATAATAGCTCTGTAAATTATTTCTAAGATTGTGATGTTAATATTGTATCAATTTTAATGGCGTAGCGCTACCAAGTAGAACGAAAAATTTATAAATAAATTATTATTTAGACTGGGGAGATATCGCGGGCGCGACAGGCATATTGCCGCCTGTTGCATCCGCGATATAGCGCTAGTCTGCACGAGCCTTTATTCTGAATAAATATTTATAATTATTATTATTTATAAATTTTTCGTTCTACTTGGTAGCGCTACGTTTCGTCATCCTTTTTATTAGTAGTTCCATAAATTAGCCTTGTCTTATCCATACCCTCAGGCTCCATCGCGTACCCACATGAACTCTTGACCCGATTGCTAACAACCGTCACGACAACGGTTCCTCTGACCACTTAGAACTACAACACAAACTCAATTAGACGCCACCATCACGTTGGGGCCTTAAATCGAGGCCAATTTGTTGACGACGGGTCGGATTAGGACTTAAAACGAGGCAGTCAAATGCCTCGAGTTCAATGGTGTGTTGATTTTGAGTATTAAGTGGTAGTAAACTTATTAGTTTGTTACTGAATTCAATTAACCAGAGACAAAAAGTTAGGGTAATATTAAAAAAAAATGTTTCTTTTCAGAGCTCTTCTCGTACCGGGAATTTTAATCGAGTATTGAACACCATAATTGATGTCTTTTGGCAATCTTGCGCCATTACTTAAGATTTCCTTTTTCCTCTTGAACAAATCTCGATACTGTAAGAAGAGCTTCATAGTTATTAAACAAAAACTATATTAAGACAACATCAAAGCCAATATGAAACGAGTTCCTAACAGATTTTTAACTTATTGCCGATCAAACTATGCGTTACTTTTCTCGAAGCTTCATAAAATCTGCATCGAGCGTTTGTTATTTATTAAAGAACTTATAATGAGGCGTAAGTTGTGCCTCGAGGCAAGCCAACTCCGCTTAACACTTCCGCTCACTCCGAAGCCACACGTTTTAACGACTTCTTTGAAAGTTTAATTTGTCTCTGTCATGATCAAAGTCTTTATTATTCTTTGTAATAAAAATGTCTTGATAAAATTAATTAGTTTGTCATGGTAGGTCTTCCAAGTAATTAGTGGTATGGAGTAGATATTTTTATGTAAAAAAGTCTTTAATTTTCGTTGGTTCAGAAAAACATTTAATGATGTAGGTGACACAAACAATACAATTTAGTGTATATAAACAAATCACGTACTATAAATTGTATTGTATCTTTAACTAAATAATATAATACAAGAAGTAAGTAAGATTGATTCTAAACTTTTCTTAAAGGTAACTTTAAGAAAAGTTTAGAATCACTCGTCGTCGTCGTCACTCACAAGAGTAACATCTAGTCATCTAACTTCCTCTCTCCGTAGTTGATTTCCTCGCCTCACCTTCGCCTCAAAACCGCCTTTATTCCGCTCTGAACCAGACACGTGACTGACACTTGCCGTGTGCTTCTGACGCCATCAAAGTTACCGGCTATTGCATGTGGTTTTCACTTGAGATTGTGGTTTATAAAGTCGTAGGTTTGGTTTGAATATTGTGCTATGGTACATAGAGACTAAGACAGATATCTACAAAGTTTATTTAGTATGTACCTACTTAGGCTAAGCTAAGTTATTCCTGTCAATGCCACACAAGTGTGAAATAGAAACGGTCAAATGTGCTGAGTTACATTTTTAGATAAAAACCAAAATTACACGTCTAGTGGTCGTATATGTGACTGGTATGTGGTTAGATCACCTTAGGTTTGATTCGTAGGTCCTGCAAAGCGTGTGTGTGTGTGTAATTTAAGTTACGCGGACGACATGGTGCTGCTGAGCACATCAGTTGGCGGTACTAAGACACTATTGGCCACATGTGAACGTAATGCAACTGAACATGGGTAGAACGTTCAGAAAAGTCAGTACATTTTTTTTGAGGCGGGGACCGAAAACTATATTGATGTGCCTCCCATACTGCCAGTGACGGATTAACCCTTAATCAAATTAAGCAATTGCCTAGGGCATCACGTCTGGGGGGCACCAGAAGAAGCACAAAAAAAAATCCGTCCTTAGGGCATCACGTCTCACTCTCACGTCACCAAAAACCACACGAAAAAAGTTTCTAGGACTAATTTGAAAATTCGCGCATTTTACGTTAACACAGAGTTCGACCTAGAGTCATAACCCCGCTCCCGCTTGCCCACCCGCTGCCCGCTAGTGCATTCGGCAATTCTAATGCACCGGAATTGCGATCAGCCAATCACAAACCAACCTTTCCCCGCGGGCCCCCCGCCTGGTGCCCCCGTAAATCTGTGTCAATCAAATGTTTTTTTTTCTAAAACGATTTACGAAGAGTTGATTATGATAATGACCCAAGAAGTGCATGACAAAATTATATCGTAGATAAACTATTCTAGATATTATAGTCTTTCAGTAGATTCTACGCCGGATTTGACGTACATGGACCAGCTCAGCGTAGTTATTCGCTATATAAAAGATGGGCAGCCAGTAGAGCGATTTTGGAAACGCATCACACAGGAGATGAACTGGCAAAGCAGACTCTTCAATACCTTGAAGAACATTGTGGATTAGATTTTACAAAATGCAGAGGCCAGTCTTATGACAATGCTTCAAATATGTCTGGGCGTTACAATGGCATGCAGCAGAAGATTCTAGAGGCGAATCCGTTTGCAATATATATCCCACGCGCAGCCCATTCTCTCAATTTAGTAGGTCGCAGATTTTTTCATTAGTCCAAAATCTATACATTTTTTTTTCTGGTTCAAATATAAGGTGGGGCATATTAAAAGATCATTTGGATAATGAAAGTGTTTTGAAATCTTTATCAGAAACGAGATGGGAAGCACACGCTAAAGCGACATCAGCTATTTCACAGAAATATTATATAATAAAGTTATAGATGCATTAGACGTCATTTCTGTGGATGACATGCAAAAAGGAGAAACTAGAAGAGAAGCAGCGAATTTGTCAAATAAACTACAAGAATTGGAGTTCGTACTCATGTTGGTCATGTGGGACGAAATTTTGCAAACCTTCCGAATAGTCAGCCAGGTATTACAAGACCCAGAAGTTACTCTAGAGACTTGCGCTAATCTCTACAAATCACTCTTGGATTATTTTTTTTTTAATTGCGTTGCGACTTTGATTCTTTAGAAGCCCGCGCAAAAGAAAAGCTACCAGATGTGGAGTACAAAGACACCCGTCAAAGACGAAGAAAGAAAATGCCCAATGATGGTTCAGCTCCTGAAGTAAGTTTCAGCCCAAGAAAACAATTCAAAATCACGTGTTATTATAGCATCATTGATAAATTAAATGCAGAGATGCGAAAAAGAGGAGAGATATACAAAGAAACAGCGGACAAATTCTCATTCTTGAATAAAATACCCGATGCCGATAAAATTATGTGTCCCGATCAAACTGCAGAATACAGTCAGCACAGTACAAATCTAGTAAACACATATCCAGAAGACCTTAACACCGAATTAATAACAGATATTCAACAGTTTCATTCATATGTCATAAATAAAATAAGGTCCAGACCCAGTGATTCGGCTCACACAAGTTTACATGAAACGAACGCACAATTGTATAAAATAATACATGATGATAAAATTGAATCAGCTTTCCCTAATGTGGAAACAGCCCTGCGTATATTTTTATCGCTTATGATTACAAATTGCTCAGCGGAAAGTTCTTTTTCAAAATCAAAAATATAAAAAAATGGAAAAAGGACAAAGATGATACAAGAAAGGCTAGATAATTTATCGATATTATACTAGTCCGATATGTTAAAACATTGAACGTTAATACTATCTTGCGTGAATTCAATGCCCGGCAAAGCCGCAAGGCGCATTTCAATAAATGAATAAATTATGCTTTGGTATTTCTTGTTGTCGCACCTACTCAACTTCTAAGGTATGTTACATCATTCTCATCATCATATTATACAAAAAACTAATATTTTTAGGCGGTAAAGGTTTAAAGATCTATTCTAGTTGACATATGGACAGGCCCCCCTGTCCATATATCAACTAGAACACAGGCGTGGATTGCTTAGGGCATCAAGTAGTCTTAATCCGTCACTGCATACTGCTAAAAGGTGTTCCTCTTCAAAGAGTGGAACAATTAAATACCTAGGTCACTTGGTCAACACTGACCTTAAAGACAATACTGACATTGAAAGGGAACGGAGGGCTCTTTCCGTGCATGCGAATATGACGGCCCGAGGTTTGCACGTTGTACTGTAGACGTAAAGGTGACGCTCTTTAGAGCATTCTGAACCACCTTCTACACATGCAGCTTGTGCTTGTCGTATGGAGCCCTTTGTATCCAATTTAATATCGCGTTCATAAAACTGATGGAGCTGCCAAGGCATTGCAGTGCGTCAGAAATGTTTGCGGCGGCACGTGTAGATTGATTTTACATAATAATGCGCAAGCGCGCGGCATCCATGGTGGCTCGAGTCATGGCCAGGCCTAACTGGGTACTGAAAATGATTGCTGACAGAGTAGACTGTCCGTACCATGTCCGTACGTTATTCACTGCTGTCAGTTACATGCTCCATCGTATTGTGTTGTTTACTAACACTTCGTTTTAAGAACAATCTTACTAACCTGACCTAAATGAGTCTTCGATCGAAAAAAGGATTTGATTTTGAAAGGAACACTTCCAAATTAAAATTCTTTCTTTCGAGCGGATGCTATTTCTACTTAAGACCCTGACAACAGCTAAACCGTGGTCACTGTCAGATTGCATAGAAAATAAAGAGAAGCGCGATGACAGAACGCTTGTAATTTATTGCAAAATATAAAGCAATTATCTATTTACTCAAAATTAAGATAAGTAATCGAACCAAGTTCTGCATTCAAATAAGACGTTGTTGTTATTAATTAAATACGTAACGTATGTTGATATTTAATACAGATATTTTTGATTAGAACTTAAGGTAAGAGGTTAGTTTAACGTTAGTTTGTATCGAGATTTTTTTTCAAAACGTGTTATGGTTACAACCAAGTTCTGGGAAATATCATTCATGTTGAAAATTAATTATTTAATTAATATTTAACTTAAGAATTACATAATTAATTAATAAAAATAACAAAATGATATCCTAACTTAACTAAAACTATAAACAAACAAAATCAAAAAATTCGTCCGCGTCAATGGAAAAAGTGCCCAAAAGGCTGGCAGCTTTGGGCTGAAAAAAGGAAAATATGGTTCTGGGAAATATGTTCAAAATTAACATATATTTTTTTCAGCTACCACAAACTATACAGATTTGCCTTTTTTTTTTCTTAAGAGAAGGCTATTTTGGTCAATTGGGTCTTGTCAGTGCCTTAATAAATGTTACATATGCAAAGCGTGTTTGTTTGTCCTGCTATAATGCCGCAACAGAGCGACGGATAGACGGGATTTTTTGCAATGAGATCGTTTAGAGACTAGGCAACTTTTATTAAATGAAAATCAAAAGAACTACCATCATCTGCCTAGCCTTTTCCCAACTATATTGGGGTCGGCAACCAGTCTTACCGGATACAGCTGAATACCAGTATTTTAAATGGAGCGACTGCCTATCTGGCCTCCACAACCCAGTTACTGGGTAACACGATACCTCTTGGTAAGACTGGTTGTCAGACTTTCGAGCTTCTGACTACCCATAACACTGTCAAAGATCTACAAATGACAGCTGGGACCAACGGCTTAACGTGCTTTCCGAGGCACGGAGGGGTCTTGGTATGTAAAGATGGTCACCCATCCACGGACCAATCGCGGAAGCGTAGCTTAACCTGATCGATCGACCCGTGCTGCTGTTATTACTTAGCTACAAGCCTCTCAAAATCAAAAGAACTACCAAAGAACCAAATTGGGGTTAGGGCAGCAAGATAAGCATTTTGTGTGCTGTTTTAGATAGTGTAAACGGGATACCGTAAATCAGGGCCTCTAATGAACCAGATATTTGTAAAAGAAACCATTCAAATCTGTCCAATAATTCCCCTAAAACCAAATTATAAATTATATCTGTATAGTTTTAACTTAACTTTATTATCTCAAGTATTAAATAGCGCTTTCAGACGATATACACCTCCAGTCTCATTTTAAATTAAGTACATAATTATACCAATAAATATAAAAGCATTTAGCATTTTACATTAATTCGAACAAACGAAATAAACGAACCGTATATACTCGGAGGTACCTTAATTCGAAAATTGTTAAAATATTCGCTAGCAATGCAATGAATTTTTCAGTCATAAATGTTTTCGGTACTGTCGACAACAAAGTCCGTGGGAGTTCAATGCTCGCTTGTAAGAGCTCAAGTTAAGGCTCTCGCAAACAGATGTCATGTAGTGTTTTTTTTTTTCTCAACCGTCCCGCCTCCTCCTTCGCGAGCATTACTGCTTCGCAGAAGGAGGTGACGGCTGCCCATGCCTTCTCACTCCGTACCATGGCCTGAACCAGGACCGGACGCGAGAGATCTCTGCCACCGATCGCCTCCACGAGGACACGGCGGTGCTCTGCCCAAGCCGGGCAGACCTCCACCTTATGCTCCACCGTGTCCTCCGGGCGATCCACACAGTGGTGACACCCGGGTGTTTCCTCCCGCCTTATCCGACACAGGAACCTCCCGAAGCTGCCGTGTCCGGTAAGGACCTGCGTCAGGCGGAAGGTGAGGACGCCGTGGCGCCTCTCTAACCACTCCTCAAATAGTGGCGCACTTATCTCCGCAATCGTGGCGTGCCCAGCACTGGGTTGCGACAACCGTAATGTCATGTAATGTTGCGATCGCGACGCGACTTTTAGATTTTTTTAAAGTTGTATAAGACATTGGGCGCAATCTTATATATTGGGAGCATAAACATGAATCGTGTAGTCTTGGGGCGACATGACGAATATCAATGCCAGTATTTGCTACGTTTATTATTTTTCTCTATCCCTGTTAGAATATCTCAGACAGAGACGAATATCAATGCCAGTATTTGCTACGTTTATTATTTTTCTCTATCCCTGTTGGAATATCTCAGACAGACTGCCTAGAGTTCGCCGGACAAACTTGTTTGTTCGTTAATTAATTCCAACATTCCACACCCCGGGCCCTGATTCTACTAATTTCAAAAGAGTTTCCATAAAGTTTTGACAGAAAACTTTGACACATTTGATATTTTGTAATATTTAAGACCACTTGCTTTCCACTGGTCTGCTATTTTACGAGAAAAAGACAGCAACAATACTAAAAAATAACACAATATTATCAAAAACATCTCAAAAATAATTGAAACATCCTCCGTTGCTTTGTAAGAAGAAGAGAGAAAAAAACGTATATATTCCAGCTATGTGGTTGATAACTCACATCACAATTGTAGTGGAATACCAAATCTGTCACATTGGTAATTGAATCAGAACAGTGTCCTGCGTGTCCTGTCCGCTGCACGTTACAGGACTGAACTGAAATGAACTGATGAACGCTAAATATAAATAATAAAAAAAAAAATAGTATGACACGTAGGTACAAATACATGTTACAAGCCAGTCATAATAAAATAGCACACTAATCCTAACCCCAAACTAGGCCTGGACCTGTATTTTAGGGGTCATAGATATGGCGTCAAACACGTTGCCGAATTTTGGGTCGAGTCCATTAAGATTGCCATCGACACGCTAAGAAGAAGCGTCTCTGAGATGACAATCGAATGGATAAATCGAGTCCATGTTCGATCAGTAACCATTCTGATAGTCTACATATTAATTATTACTAGAATCAATGGAAATAAAAAATAAAATAATCCTGTGGCATTTATTTAAATTTCCAAGATAATGTTTACATCATTTAAACGCTGACAGTTAAAATAATAATTAAAATATCAGTAACCTATGTGACTTTTTTTGCCAACAGTACTAAAGCACAATGTAAGTGCCGAACGCAACATACTGACATGCAAACTCTTGACAGTGGAGAGTTGAATTCATTGCTGTATATAAAAAAAATGTAAAGCTTGATGTACCTATTGAAGTTTTTTAAAGGTTTTTTTGCCTGTTTTAAAACTTCAGAATAAGTTTCGATATGGAGTATTATACCGGAACTTATCCGGAATATTTTCCATTCCATTTTTTCCAGATAATTTTCGTACAATTTCTTGTTGTAATGTTGAGTTTTTTCTAATCTGGTAGATAAGGTAGTGCCTAATGCCTAGCTGGACACTGCATACAGGTCAGATCCATAGCGACGACAATAAGTGAGATTGGGCGTGTATAAGTATAGAGGTATTATAAAAATACCAAAGAATAAACAAAATGTTAGGCTGACCAAGAAAAAGAATGATGGAGATGCGGTTTTCATAAAATAGTTTGACACAGGTTTGTATTATTAGGACACCTTTATTTTGCAAGCACGAAATATTGATATTTGCTCAAATTTATTTAAAAAAATATATTAAAAACATGACCGCCCTGCCAAAAACGAATTAAAAGGTAAAAAACAAGTTGTACCTATTACTTAATTAATATGTATATTTTATTATATTTTATTTTTCTGCGCTACAGTTTATACCTTTGTTGCTATCATCGTTTTACTTGTTGTACTTAGTCTTGTGTTATTGTTCCGAATTTTTTTTTTATTATTTATTTAATAATTATTATATACAAAGCGACAGGTCACTAATTTACTCGCTGACTAAATAAAATTGTCATTGCTGTCGGGAGACCCAATTCTGTGGAACACTTTTCAATCTAAGAGGTCCCCCCGACTACAATGACAATTTTATTTAAAATAAAATATCACCAATTAAAGTAGTATTTGTATTTTAAGCACTAAATGTTGTTTTATACTCTCACGGCGAGGTGAGGCGTGGATGGCATAAATTTTATAGCTTTTGCATGTACTCATTAATTTGACACCCATATTGTAATAAATGAAGATTTTTTACACATTTAAAAATGGAGCCATACTATCGCCATATTATTTTTTTCAAAAATATTTATATGATGTAAGGATTCTAACGATAACCCACACATCTAAATCTGTTCAGGCATTGAAAAGTTATGGTTGTACAAAGAAACACATATAGATACATACGTGGACCTAAACACAATTACACTCCTTTTTTGGCAGTCGTGTAATTAGTTTACCTACCCAGTGTAGGTAAATTAAATAAAATAAAGTTGAGCAAATATTATTTCACAGAGTATTTTCACAGTTCGTGGATAGTTAAAAACTGCAGATTCAACGTAATAAATCCGAAAATATGAATTTCGATTGTGCAAAAATCCTTTGACACAAAAAAGTTGTGTGGCATTCTGACAAGAACCAGCCAGCCATATTGTAGTATTCTGAGGATTCAATAAAGATATGTTTGATTCGAAGGATTATTCTACCTACAAAATATGTAATCATTATAACACGCTTCTACTCCCCGAAGGGATGGACCCAGGCGAGTACACCCGCACATTGCCAGTTAAGATGATTACCCTTGTAATAAGATCGAGACAATTGCCATCAACCGGGCACAAGTCCAGATTCCGGGCTATTGAGAATTTTCTAAACAAAAACCTAACAAAATTTTATCAGCAGTCACCTTAGCGACCACTATTGAAAACAAGACAGGCGAGAAATAAAGAGATATTTACTAGCTTATGCGCCTTCAAGAAACCTCAAAAGGCTTTCCTTGGCCATTATTGACCGAGCGAGCGAAGCGAGTGAAGCGTCTTTACTTTAAGTCTGGCAAAATTTGCTTTCCTTTGTCAGTTTGTTGGTATTCCTCTACAGATCATATTTTACAATATTTCTGCCAGTGGAGTCAGCCCTAGGTAGGGATTGATCCATCAATCCCTACCTAGTAGTTAAAGGTGCTCCAGCACCTGGGACCACCTGGGACCACCTTCTCATCCCAAACTAGAGAATTCTCTAAACCGAGGCTTTAAAACCAATATTAATGTTAGTTTTACGATAAGGTGGCGCTACTGTTCACCGCTAGGTCACGCTGTCGTCGCTCACCCAATCCTCGCCATTGGGTGAGCGACGACAGCGCGATCCCATCAAACATTTTGTGTGACTGAGTTTTGTTAGGTGTAAAGTAGGCTCTTCAAAAGTAAAGTCGAACAGATAGTAGTGGGTTTAGTTGTGGGTTAGTTTAGTCCTGTTTAATTGTCATCTTGCGACTAGCCATGAATTATTTGGCTAAGCGCGGCAGCTTCAATCAGTTTTCTTACTGCTTGCAACAATATTTCGGCATGGCTGCGATTACTGTCGTCTATATAGCACTTCGGATGGAATAAAATTTATTTCGAAAATTTCGATGTTGACCTATGCTTACTATCTGGCGATAGATATTATAGGATATGCCTGCAGCAAATGCAGATATTGACTCCAAACGAAGTGTAGCTTTGTTCGGACAATCTATTATTTCCTGTACAAATCAAATAACTTTAGTAGTTATTTACATAACCAAATTACAAGATGATTATTAACATTAACTAAATTAAATTAAAACTAAGTTAAGCTTAAAAAAGGCCCTCGGGGCATTGTACCGATGATGCTGGCGGCATTTCCTCGCTGAATTGCAATGCTGATGCGTTGCGCGGGAAAGCCGCCTTTAGTAGTATATTCTTTGTAGCAAAAAAAGTTTGTGCTCGTGAGGTCTACTGTTCGCAGAACTACTAGTTATAAGTAAGTGCCATAAATACTACCTCTATACAAAAATATTGCTTATTTTTAAACTTCTCTACCCTCATAACGTAACATTACAACAATCATATCCATTACGATTCTACTATAACCACACCTATACCTGCATAGACCTACCACGGGTAATTTGAACTTGATGCCTTGTCTCAATCCTATAAAAATCTCAAACAGGTAGGAAAGCCTGAAAAACCGGTTCTTTTTCCGTATCAGTGAAAACGAATTGTCAATAAAGACGGCTTTACGATTTGCTTTAAGCCGTTACTATGGGTTTTGAAGTCATCCTGTTTTCACTTAGTGACACGATGTGTGTCATTTAACCCGAGAACGGCAAAGCCAAAGGAGAGTTATGATTTTAAGCTATGTATGTACGAGTATGTTTGTTTATCTGTTCCCTCTTAACTCCTAAACTCCTCGTCCTATTTTGACAAACAAGGTATCGTTGGAAGCTTCATGTTATTCAAATCAAATCAAAAATATTTTTATTTCACATAAACCTACATGGACACTTATGAAACGTCAGAAGCTAGGTGCACGGTTCCAATTGGTCGTTTCATAAGGAGAAGAACCGGCAAGAAACTCCACGGTTACTCTTTTAAAAATAATGGCTTTTACAATATTTTCAAATTACAGTGTTAATAGGTATGGGAGGACAGTGGAGGCCTGTTGAGATGTACCAGGTAATTAACAAAAAAAAAAAAGAAAAAAGAAAACGGTCTACAAAATATCTAGCCTACAACGTTCCTTCAACGTTCGTTCCGTTCATTCCGCGAGGTATAGGCAGAATGATGTCACATAAAATGGTGGTTTATAGCGCATGTAAATTGTTACTGAAAATAAAATAAATTACATTAACGTATTGTGTTTTGGTATCTAATTAAAGGTCTTAGAGTGAAGCAACACGATGCGTTGCCGGGTGCTTTGCGATACCTGAGCGGTGACGTTGCGACGACGTGCAGCGAAGCAACGGACGCTCAACAGAAAAGGAGATCAGAGAAACGAAGTGGGAAAAATGTTACGGCATCGCAGTGCAGCGTAATGTTGCTAAAGAAAACTGACTCCCAGCACCGAGGCGTTGCAATGTCGTAGGAACCCGCGTCTCGTTGCGACACCGCATTGCCGGTATGGCAGTTGGTGCGTTGAAATCATAGCGATGCGACAAAATGCACCGGCAACGCCCGTGTGCCTTCACTCTTAACTGTGTGGTATTTTGCTAAACAAAGCCACATCTTTATATTATATTTATAAATGTACCTTTTAAAAGGATGTTATGTCGAATAATTCATGTTATAATCTCTATACTGTTTCCTTGCTTCAAACATGAAATCATATTATGTCTCTAACTTTCTTACATATGCTTGAACACCACAGCTGAAAATCAAAACCTCTTGGTTAACAAGGCACGTTTTACTCCTTGGGACAGAGTTGCCGATCAACTGCGGCTACGAGATCAACTACGGCGTGTAAAATAACAGCTTCAGCTTCGAGCTCCGCCTCGTCTGCCAGCCCTGTCCCACTGCTGGCTGCCGATCCAGTCTCACACCAACCTGCCGATCCTGTCCAGCTGCTGCTAGCCGATCCTGCATCCTGCCGTCCAAGCGACTCGTACACTCGAACTGGAAGCCTGGAACTCTCTATTTTAATATCTAGTCTAACCTTTTTAATATTTAGTAATACTATTATTCTATTTGTTTTTTAACGTGACTAACGACTGGCCCTCCGGCCAATCGTAACGTTACAATTGTTACAGATTTTATGAGATATGGCACGTCTACCAAAGAACTTAGGTCAATGAACTTGGACTTGCTCATGGGACAGGGCTACAATCTTTGTTTCTACCACTAAGAAGTGTTGCTGTATCCCAATCTGAGGGTAGACTAATGCCAATGTGAGTAACGACACATAATATAAGACATTTCAGCTTTATCTCTGGGGTGAAAACGCAACTGCGATGTCTCTAGTATTGCAGATGTTTATCGGCGAGTAAGGCAATTTAAAATTAGGCGTCTCACCTGCTTATTATCGGTTTTTACAGCTTCACAGCGAGAAAGCTCATTTTTTAAATTTAAATTATATTTGTAACAATATTTTGATTTAAAAAAAGAGTGTCGGTGGAGTTTTTTGCTCGTTCTTCGCCGTAGGAACCTACTACGCTTTGGAATGGGCAACTAGCGTCATCTTTGTGACTGACCCAATCATTGACAATAAATTAAATAGTGCCTGTAACTGGTTTAATTTATATAAATTGTTTGTGTTCATATTGACCTGCTCTTCACAGGTCAACTTAATTTATCGTTAGTACTAAACTGGATATAAACGAAATAAAGACTGCCTTTCCACTACTTTGGTTAAAAGGGTATGTGACCACAGAATTGTTTGAGTAAGCCGCCCTTACTCCACGAAACTGAATCTGTTACCAAATTGGTTCGACCTAGATACGAAAAGCGTTTCTCTGTCACAGACCTTTTCTGATTAAATATCGTATAATTTTTTTTAATAACTTGTCCTGACCGTGACCTTTTCCTCATACCTTTTGGAAAAACCACGAAAACCACCCTGAGTGGTGCCAAATTAAATAACAAATTAACCAAGTTTTGTTTTATGCCATCTTTTGTATTACTATGAGCTACAGAGAGATCGAAAGTGAAAGAAAGAAAAAATCTTTATTCAGCACAAAAAAATGCACATTGCAAAAAAAAAGTCAGTACAGAAAAACACGTGGTCAGAAAAACAAGTCTGGCAGGTTGAATGCTTAGAAAATCATCATAAAATCATCATATCATAAGTCATTTATTCAAACTAGGCTGAGATTCAGCACTTTTCGAACGTCAAAATTACATAAGACAGTCCCCCAAAACGCCCACCCTTCACCACTTCCTAGTGCTTTAGCTGGGAAGAAGAAGTGGTCAACAAACTCCCCAGCAGCACAGCTGTCTGTTCAGTTAGAGGGAAAAAAAATGGATTCTATATAACAGTATGCAAAACAATTTACATTACGTGCAACATAAAACATTAAATTATTAGCCATATGTCAGCTAGCACACCACTATACCAACAAAAAAAAAAGAAAAGGAAAACACCGAAAACTATTAATTCTCAAGCAGAGATAAAAACGTAAACAGAACTTAATGCCCAAATAAAAGTCTCCAAACATAAAGGGCGTGCCCGCTTACATATAGCTATAGCTGTAACAGTCACAAATGATGAACTAGGATCATCAAAGTAAAATAAATAAACAATTAATTACTAATAATAAAACAAAACAATGGTCAGCAAGACGACCAGTCACCACAAGCAGCACCCGTTCGTTCGAGAGTACCGAACGCACTTTAGTATTGATATTGCAGACTGATTTTGAATGTGGTTAGCTCTTAGGTCGATATAGGAAATACTAAAAAAGCGATTGATGGATTGTGTGAACGATGCCTAGGAGGGGGGAAGAAAAGTAGAGAGGGTAGCTGATATGGATTTATGGATGAAAAAGACTTCTGTGTTCTTCTGACACCCTTAATGAATGTGTTTGATAATAACGGAAAAGAGCGGTGGCGAGACGATCTAGATGCGTACCGCAAGGGTGCGATCGAAAGCAGTAATGCTCGGGAAGGAGGAGGCGGGACGGTTGAGGGAAAGGCAAGTTTCGCGCCCTCTCGCCCCTAGCCGCCGCAGGAGACGCCCAGGGCGTCGGGAATCCCGGGCGGATTTCCGGCCACCGTAGGCGCGGGCTTGCGGACGGTGAGCAATGGGTAGCTCACCGTCCGGTAAGGACCAGGCCCGGGTCGACGGCGCGTCGTATTCCACGCGCGCCTTAAAGAGATGTCGTCAGCACAAAGTAGGGGTCCACTAGGGCCGATGCCTGCTGGGGTCGCGGGAAGGTACTTATGGGTCACCGAGGCCCCCGCAACACAGGCAACAGGAAGGAATACGGGTGGGTTTTAGTCAGTAAGAGTCTGACACACCCTCCCGCTCCGCCCAGAGCGGGAGAAGTTATTTGATGATATCCCACCCAAAAAAAAAAAAAAAAAAAGGGTGCGATCGAGGTGGCTATGGAAAAGGATCCGTGGAAGGATTTGGGGGAGGTTGTTGCTCAGCAGTGGTACTGAGTAGGCTAATAAATAAAATAAAAAAAACGACAGAAAGATAAGAGCCAGATCACAGAAAAGCCACATTGTTACCTACGCCCGTGTTAAACAGCTTGGTCAGAACCTTTACGTTATCATTTAACTAAGTCTCGGAAGCTCCAGGCTCAGTTTCCTCGAATAACGTTATTTAATTCCCACAGAAAATCTTAAACTCACAAGGACAGCAATAGTACATTATAACAAGAAACATCTTCTACTCTATGAAACAAGTTAAATGAGAAAACTTCGCGTGAAGTACACGTTAATATATTATAACAAACATTTTGAAGCTCAGTTACATGCTCCATCGCGAGGTTAGACTCTGAACGACACTAAACTTGGCAAGTCGGATGACACTGATTTGTTAGATAATTTCATAGTACTTTTTTAAGGTAAATTTTGTTGAATTTGATTAAACTGACTCTGTTTACACTTGGAAGCTAGGGTAACTGAGTACATGGCGATAACTGTTCAAAATGTATGAAAAGTTTTGCATAGGAACCGCATTAGCTAACCGATTAAAAGTCTACTGCAACATGCAGCATCATTATCAATTTGCCTGAAACCATTTACACTACTAAAAATAGGTCTATTACATTCAGGGTTGGTACAGCTATTAAATCGATGGAGATCACATAATTAAAATAGAACTATTATACAAAATCATAATCTTCCGCTCTCTTTTTGGCACTACTACTTAAACCAAAACTTACTACACAAAATTGAATATTATAGCCGAAATATAATATTTAATATTGTGTAGTATGTTTTGGTTTAAGTACATTGAATTTGTACAGCATAACATTTTTTCTGTCTTTCATCAATGCAGAACAATATTGTTTCTATCTCGTATTAAATCCAAATTCATTTAGGGGTTTATTTGTAAACGGGATATTATAAATTGCACATCAAATAAATAATCGCCTATCAATACATACTCATCATTTATATTCTTATTTACATCTAATAACTTACTTCACTACAAATAAACTAAATGTTTAACAAAACTCAAACTGCAGATAATTCGAAATTATACATCAATATAACATTACTTTTTTCCTCATAATGCAATACAGTTAAATTTATTTTTGTACAAAAATACTACATACATAGCATAAATACTGACTGCACAGCAAATTTTTCAGTTGTTGGGTTAGGTTAGGTTAGAACAGTGACCATTAACGCGCGAAGGCGAGCGAGCGAAGCGAGCGTGTCGCGGCAGCGACCGCCGAGCGCCATATGCCCTCTATTACCAAAACAAAAATTCGATGCCAGTTTAAATTAAAACAAAGCTAACAACTGATTATTAAGCTGCTACATTTTACTTATATGTACGTTATGGGGACAACGGGAAATAAATTTAATCACGTCCCGCTGTCCCCGTAACGACTGTGACTAATGTCACAGTCGTTACGTAATGTAAAAAATGTGAGAAAAAATGATGTTTTATTTAGAAAAACTGCTGTACATAATATAAAAATAGAAGCTATATTTAAAAGAAAAAGAGTTAACATGTATAATGTGCATTAAGATTATTAGCTGTGCATTGATAAAAAAGCTTTTGCTTTAGGAAAAATCGCTGTACGCTGCGAAAATAAATTGTAGTGTGTTTAGTGATATTTTGAAATGAATATTTTGCTGTGCAATCAGTAATTTTGATGGGAATTCGGAATCTTATTGCATAGAAAAAGGATATTTTTTTATTTGCGTTTAAATACTACCCTTTGTAAACGTTACTAAGTAATGATTAGTGACTGTTTAACTATACATTTTTGACATTCAAACGTCTCTGAACTTTAAAAAACCTTTATAAACACACCTCCTCAACACACCCACACACACAGCCTCACACCACCTAGGTTGGAGTTGGCACAACACAACATGTGTTTTCTTCCATACATCTCTATCAGCCGTCGAACACCTTTTTCTCGTTCACCCCTTTTTCTACAAGATTCATCTTTTAAATAATCCCTCCATAGATATTCACGCAACTCGAAACTTCTCGCGAGATTTCAAACCACTATGCAAGGATCTGCCAAAAAAACATATAAAATTGACTTTCTTCCAGCAATTTGACCAAACCTACAAACTTGTCATTCTATCCGTAGTACGGGACTTGCGCCTTGCCAAGCCCACTGGATCACTGTAAACTGGGCCATTCCTTGTCATTGTTGCGACAGCCGAATAAAAATTATTTTGAATCACCTCCTTCTTTGTACCTAAGTACGTAATAGCCGAGCCTTTTTCTTTTATCAAGCGTATCTTTTCCAGGAAGATACCTTGTTACAGCTATCATCAAATAACTTTTCCCGCTCTGGGCGGAGCGGGAGGGTGTGTCAGACTCTTACTGACTAAAACCCACCCGTATTCCTTCCTGTTGCCTGTGTTGCCAGGGGCTCGGTGACCCTTTAGTACCTTCCCGCGACCCCGGATACAAATATCCTTAAAGGCTAGACCCAATGCGATATTGTAGTACAGTTAAAACTTAAATAGTTCCACCGCTTGTACCATAACAAATTCAATAGGTAGCTATTCTTTCAAATTCACCCAAAGCGCAACAGAATATGTCAACGTCATCAGCAATAAGGTTGAGAGTGCGGAGCGCGATCGCACTAACACACTACTCGCTACTTCATAATAGCATGGAATTAGTGTACTCATGCAATTAGTAAGTAC
Organism: Atethmia centrago; assembly: GCA_905333075.3. NCBI lineage: Eukaryota > Metazoa > Arthropoda > Insecta > Lepidoptera > Noctuidae > Atethmia > Atethmia centrago. Next base: position 18,241,441 of record HG995388.1, read on the forward strand.
TACTCGTATATAGATTGTAAGTGAAGGGGGTCGAATTTCTAACAGTGGGCGACCACTAGTAATGAATAATTATTCAAATAAATATTTCAGTATTTAACTTTTTTAAATTCTGAGGTTGATTTCTGTCGCTGCTCAGTTATGCTATGCTGCTTAGTTATGCAGTTGTGTTAGTGCTTATTACCAAGGTGAGATGTCAGATGTTACACATCATAATATATGCTACTACTGTAAGGCAAGCTTCTTTTTCTTTTTGAGATACTGTTCCTAGAATATCATAAGAAGTGGTTCTAGTAATATTGTGGTATTAAAGTTACTGGTTTTCATTGGCTATGGCGGATTAAATCCCTTTTATCGAGTGATTCTAGAATGTGTTAAATACTCTTTGAACAATCAAAGTCCAACGATAAAATGGCTGTTGTGCGGTTCCACATAAAAACCTATCATGATGTAACAATTTTCATATAACGAAAACAAAAGTACTTGCGAATTATATATGTTTTTTGGGTGCCTGCAATAAATGCCTCCGTCGTGCGTCATAAGTAGATTACAAAAGCAACAACGGTGTTTGTTTAAAAACAAGCCTAAAAAATACTTTTAAAATAAACAAAAGCCATAGCCGCGAAAGACGAAAACCCACAAATTTTGTACGTGCCTTCACAAAAACTTCTTACCCACAAAAATTCCCTTAAAAAACCACACCATTGTCGCTAGCATGACCTTAGCGAAAGCAACCATTGTGTACACAAATATTATAGGCCACCTTCCTTCAATGGGGCACTTTCAGGCAAAAATGACTTCTTTTGTCGGCAGCAACAATGCATGATTTATTGGACAACGTCATCGAGCCGTGACCTCGCAGGTGTTCTAAAATAAGGTGGGTGTGATGAGAGAACAGAGGGGTATGTGCTATCGTTTAGAATTTTTTTTTTTTTAGTTTTGAATTTTCGACAATTACAATGAGTGAGAACAATCTCGACTCCTTCAATTTCATTTCCGCATTCTGAAATGAAATGAAATTGCTTATTCTGTAAATAGCATATCAGATTCACTTTTACACGTCATATTAAAAAAATAAAAATAAGCTAGATGGAGTCGATATTTCCTATCTGACTAACCCTGAGAAGAAATGGCAAAACAAACTGAAGGTTCAAAGTCTCTTTCAAAGTCCAGACATAATCTTGGTCAGATCATGTGAGGACCATGTAGATCCATGTCTGAAATGATCTTTTGAAGAAAGAACCACACAAATTTTAGTGGTCCTGTCCAGACAGAATCGTGTAGCTCAACTCAGGACTTAAGGAGCTCAACGACTCGATGAACAATACCAAGGAAAGGACATTCAACCTACATTGTGTAAGTGTGCTGTGATCTATGCAGTCTTGACTTGACTCTTTGTATCTAGGCACTTTTGAGGTTCTAAAGTGACTGTTATGTGCCTATTTATAATAAATAATTTGACTTTGACTATGCCTCAGTAATTTTTTTTTTAGTTTTTATTCCGTAAATGGAGCCTTAAGAGTGGTGACCCCGGGGTGCGTGCAGAAAACCTCCTCGTGTACCTGATTGCTGCTGGTTCCCTGCGAATACGTTCGGGAGAAAGAGCAGTCGTCGGGCCGGTGCATCCTGGGCACGGCCAATAGTCTCTCCATGTTTCGGAGAGGGTATTGACCGTGGCGAATTTCTGCGTGGCGGGGAGCTTCATGCTCGATGGTCAGTCGTCCACTCCCCTCTCTGCTTACAGAGGGCAGGTCGAGTGGGGGAAGAGTGGCGGTGCTTGCTGTGCACTTACCCTGACAGCGAGCTAGCAGCGGGAGAATCGATTCTTCTGCCTGCAACCGTCGAAATCGTAATCCGTAAAGAGACCACAGTCATGTTTTGTGGCTTGGAACGGGACGAGGATCTTGGCTTGGTCGCCCGGATCGCGAGAAAGATAACCTCTATAAAAATTCCTCTAATATCAAGTTTTGGTGCGCGGCGAGGATATGGAATGGCCGAGGAGTAGTGTCATCTGCAACTTCGTAGTTGTAGCTGGCGCATCAGTCGTTAGCGCACCCCAAGCCAGGGTACCAGTGGTTGGGTTATAAATGTACACTTACCGGAAGGACAGGGGGTGAACCTAGGTGTACTTTTTATATCCCCCATACTCGTGAGATTAAGTATGGAGAAAAACAAAAAAAAAAACAACAAAACGCAAGGTGTGGAGAGTGCTGCATCTAGCGCAAAGGGCTCAGGTCGGAGCTCGGTGCAAAAGGAGGTGGTTAGTAGAAACCGTGAGTCCATTAGGACTCACGAGCGCCCCAACTCGGGGTCGTCCGCCGAAGAGTGGGTCTTAAGCCAGAAAGAGTCACTCCAGCCGGCGGGGGGGGGGGGGGGGGGGGGAGGAGGGAAAGTCGTGGATAGAGGGTCCACCACCAGGGAGGTTGGCGAGCCTAGCAGAGCCAGCCCAGCGACCCAAGAGGCACCACCTCTAAGAGGTGGTTTCAGGTGGTGAACTGGATGCCGCTGGCGGCTCCAATTTAGAGCGAGCGGACAGGTTTGCGGAGGTCGTGGCCGGCATGATCAAGGCGGTGAGGCTCAGGTCCTCTAAGGATCAGGCCATTGCCGCAGCCACGGCCTCTATTGTGGCGGCAGCGGAGGCCCTTCACGTCGGGCCTCCTCAGGACACTTTGTCCGAGATGCGGGCAAAGATCGCCCACTTGACAGCCGCCATGGAGCTTCGATTTTCGAAAGGAGAACGAGAAGCTCCGGGTGGACCTGGCTATGCTCCGAGGAGCCGGCCTCCGCATGGAGCCGCAAGGGGGGCAGCAGCAGGGACAGGGATGGCCCGTGCCTGTAAATGACCGGGTTCTGACCCTGGTGCGGCAGGAAATGGCTTCCCTGCTGAGTCGTTTCTCCGCCCCGGAGGCCATCGTCCTGCGCCCTCCGTTGGCGTTGAGCCAGCCGCCCTCTGGCCAGCGGAAACTGGCCTCGTTTGCAGCCGCCGCAGGTGCCACGGCCAAACGGGGCTCGTCGGGGCAGCCAAAGGGTGCGGCAACTGCGCAGGCGGCGAAGGTCCCAGCACCAGCAGCGAGAGCTCCAGCCCCGACGGCGAGGGTTCCGACCCTGGCGGTGAGGGCATTGGCCTAGGTGGCGAGATGGCCGCCGAGAGAAGAGGAAGGCGGCTAAGGCAAAGAGGGCGGCCAAAAAGAGGGAGAAGCGGCAGCGGCGCAAGGAGCGCACCGCCGCGGCTAGGCTCCGCGCCCCGAATTCCACAGCTGTAGTGATCACACTACAGCCGGATGCGGAAAAGAAGGGCGTGTCCTATAGGACGGTTATGGCGAAGGTGGGTGAGGCGATGCAAAAGGCCTCAAAATGCGACTGACTGGGGCCCGAATGGTGGAGGTCCCCGGTAAGGCCAGTGGCCCGGCCGCTGACGCCCTGGCCGAAAGGATTAGGGCGTCACTAAATGCGGATGAGGTCCGAGTGTCCAGGCCCACCAAATGCGCTAGCATGCGCATCACGGGCCTGGACGACTCCGCGACTGCAGAGAAGGTGGTCGCCGCAGTGGTTAGGACCGGGGAGTGCTCTGCCGAGCAGGTGAAGGCAGGCACCATCCGTCCTGACTCCACGGGGCTGCAAACCGTTATGGTGAGCTGCCCCGTGTCGGCGGCCAGAAAAATTACCGGGGAGGGCCAACGGCTATTGGTGGGCTGGGTTTCCGCGCAGGTGAAACTGCTGGAACCTAGACCTCTCAGGGGCTTCCGCTGCCAGGTGGGCAACCACGTGCAAGCGAATTGCACCTCGGAGGTGGACCGCAGCGGTCTTTGCTACCGCTATGGTCTGCCCGGGCACAAGGCTGGCTCGTGCAATGCCACGCCGCACTGTGCCGTATGTGCGGCGGCTGGCAAGCCAGCCGAGCACCGGATGGGGGCAAGGCCTGCACCCCACCCGCCAAAGCCAGGGCCAGAGGCAAGCCCTCCGCCACCGCCGTCACCACCGCAGCCGCCACCACTGCCACCGCCGCTGCCGCCTCCACTACTGCCGTCGTCACCGTCGCCACCGTGGCCGCTGTGGCAGGCCCCTTTCAGGGGGCTGGGAAGGAGGCTCAAGAGGGGGCTGACATGGAGTGCCAATAATGGCCCCATTACGCTTCCTCCAGCCGAACATCAACCACTGCGCCACCGCTCAGGATCTGTTGCTCCAGAGCATGCCGCAGTGGTCGATTAACATCGCCGTGGTCGCTGAGCCGTACTTTGTCCCGACCAGGGTGACTGGCTGGAAGACCTGAGCGGCTCAGTGACCCTAATTTCGTCGGCCGCCGCCGGTACCCCGTCCCTTGAGGCCGTCAAGAGAGGACGGGGCTGCGTAGCAGCACGGTTCGGGGAGATTGTCTTGGTAGGGGTCTACTTCTCTCCGAACCGAACTCTTGCCGAGTTCCACAACTCCCTTGCGGAGTTGAGAGACGTCGTCGTCGGGTTTGGTTCCCTCCCCGTGGTCGTCCTCGGGGACTTCAATGCCAAGAATTTGGTTTCCGGTTAACGGACACACGGGTCAGGATGGTGGAGGACTGGGCTCTGGAGACAGGCCTGGTCATCCTAAACCGGGGTTCTGTCCCCACGTGTGTGCGGATGCGGGGTGAATCAGTGGTGGACATCTCGTTCGCCAGCCCCGCTCTGTCGCCGCGTGTAGTTGACTGGCACGTCATGGAGGGGGTGGAGACCTATTCCAATCACCGGTATATCCGGTTCGACGTCTCCGCCCAGACCTCGGACGCGCCGGTCCAACGGGCCCCGAGTGGTCCGCGGTGGGCGCTGAAGCAGCTGGACCGGGAGCTCCTCCTGGAAGCCTCGAACGTGCAGGCCTGGGTGTCACCACCGGACAGGCCTGCCGACATTAACGACGAGGCGGAGGGAGTGGTTCCGGGAGGCCATGTCCGACATATGTGACGTGGCAATGCCCCGGGTCCAGCCTGGACGTGCCTCGCGCCAGGTGTACTGGTGGTCGCAGGAGCTGACGGCTCTGCGCACTGCGTGCGTGGCTGCTCGACGCCGGTATACCAGGCACCGCAAGCTCCGTATCAAACCTCCGGATACGGAAGCCATTCAGGCGGAGCTGTACGAGGGGTACAGAGCGGCGAGGACCGCCCTCCAAGCGGAGATCTTGCGGGCCAGGGGTTTGGCCCGCGAGGAGTCGCTGAAAACTCTGAACAGGGACCCGTGGGGACGCCCGTACAAGGTGGTGCGGGATAAACTCTGCCCATGGGCTCCCCCGCTGACGCAAAGTCTCCGGCCCCAGCATGTGGAGGACGTGTTGAGCGCTCTGTTCCTTTCGCGAGGGGAACACTCCTCCCCGCCTATGGCTCCGCCTACTGCGTTGCCCGATGCGGACCACACCGCCAACGACGACGATGCTCTGGAGGTGACCGAGGAAGAAATGAGAGCGGCGGTACGCAGGCTTAATGCCAAAAATACCGCCCCAGGTCCCGACGGCTTACCTGGGAAGGCCTGGGTCCTGGCCTTGAAGGCTCTCGGGCCTTGACTTAGGGGGCTCCTAAGCGCATGCTTGGAGAGGGGCCAGTTCCCGCATCGTTGGAAGACGGGGTAACTGGTCCTCAAAAAGAAGGCAGGGCGCCCTGCGGACTCTCCGTCCGCTTATCGACCCATCGTGCTGCTCGACGAGGTGGGCAAGCTCTTTGAAAGAGTCATTGCAGACCGCCTCGTCAGCCAGCTGGTGCGGGTGGAGCCGGATTTGGCGGAGAGCCGGTTTGGTTTCCGCAGAGGGCGCTCTATGGTGGACGCCATCATGCGCGTGCGAGCCCTGACGACGGGGAATGCTGTTGCCCAGGGTGGGGTCGTCTTGCGGTGTCTCTAGACATCGCCAATGCCTTCAATACCATGCCCTGGAGTTGCATCAGGCAGACACTCCAGTACCATCGGATGCCGACCTACCTCTATCGTGTGGTCGAGGCCTATTTGACGAACAGGGCCGTCATCTACCCGGGTCACCAGGGAGTGTGGAACCGGCAAGAGATGTCGTGCGGTGTCCCACAGGGATCGGTCCTGGGGCCGCATCTGTGGGACATCGGATACGACTGGGTGCTGCACGCCGACCTCATTAGTGGCGTCAGTGTACTGTGCAACGCTGACAACACGTTGGTCCTGGCGCAGGGGAGGTCGCACCAGGCGGCGGCCGAAGTAGCGGCACGCGGGGTTGCGACAATCGTCGAAAGGATCTGGCAATTGGGACTCGAGGTGGCCCTGCACAAGTCCGAGGCCATGTGTTTTCATGGTCCTCGGAACGCGCCACCGTTGGGGTCTCAAATAACGGTAGGAGGGGTTTCCATCGGCGTCGAGTCGACGATGAAGTATCTGGGACTCGTCCTCAACAGCTGGTGGAACTTCGTGGAGCATTTCCGACGTTTGGCTCCCAAACTAGAGCGGGCGGGCGCTGCATTGAAGCGGCTCCTGCCTAATCTAGGGTGTCCAAACGCCTCCTGCCGGAGGCTCTACGCGGGGGTCGTGCGGTCCATGGCCCTCTACGGGGCTCCTGTACGGGCGCGCTCTCTGGCGCTGCGGTCAGCCCACCGGTTGAGCGCGGCCCAAAGAGTTATGGTCATCCGGATGGTCCGGGGATACCGCACGGTCTCCTGTGAGGCAGCGAGCCTCCTTGCCGGATTGCCGCCATGGGATCTGGAGGCAAAAGTCCTCGCGCACGTATGGGAGTGGCGCGAGGAGGCGAAACGCCGAGCCGTAAGTCCGCTGCCGCGAGAAATCGCGGCACAGTGGACGGAGCTCCGGCGGGATCTCATGGCGTCATGGAAAGTACGGTTGTCGCAACCCAGTGCTGGGCACGCCACGATTGCGGCAATAAGTCCCCTCTTTGAGGAGTGGCTAGAGAGGCGCCAAGGCATCCTCACCTTCCACCTGACGCAGGTCCTCACCGGACACGGCAGTTTCGGGAGGTTCCTGTGTCGGATAAGGCGGGAGGAAACGTCCGTGTGTCACCACTGTGTGGATCGCCCAGAGGACACTGTGGAGCATACGGTGGAGTTCTGCCCGGCTTGGGCAGAGCACCGCCGTGTCCTCGTGCAGGCGATCGGTGGCAGAGACCTCTCGCGTCCGGCCCTGGTTCAGGCCATGGTACGGAGCGAGAGGGCATGGGCAGCCGTCACCTCCTTCTGCGAAGCAGTAATGCTCGCGAAGGAGGAGGCGGGACGGTTGAGGGAAAGGCAAGTTTCGCGCCCTCTAGCCCCTAGCCGCCGCAGGAGACGCCCAGGGCGTCGGGAATTCCGGGCAGATTTCCGGCCACCGTAGGCGCGGGCTTGCGGACGGTGAGCAATGGGTAGCTCACCGTCCGGTAAGGACCAGGCCCGGATCGACGGCGCGTTGTATTCCACGTGTGCCTCAAAGAGATGTCGTCAGCGCATAGGTAGGGCTCCACTAGGGCCGATGCCTGCCGGGGTCGCGGGAAGATACTTATGGGTCACTGAGGCCCCCGCAACACAGGCAACAGGAAGGAATACGGGTGGGTTTTAGTCAGTAAGTGTCTGATACACCCTCCCGCACCGCCCAGAGCGGGAGAAGTTATTTGATGATTTTCCACCCTCAAAAAAAAAAAAGAGTGGTGACCCCCACATAAAGACCGCAGTGGCTGTCGTTCTCGGGAAGGTACGAAAGGGTTACCGAGGCCCCTGGCAATACAGGCAGCGGAAGGAACACGGGTGGGTTTTAGTCAGTAAGAGTCTGACACACCCTCCCGCTCCGCCCAGAGCGGGAGAAGTTATTTGATAATATCCCATCAAAAAACAAAAGAGGCTGTCATGTAAATGATGGCAGCGGGGATTTACTTTACTGTGTCAAAAATCGATCTATAGGAAAACACACCGACTTACTTTCATAAGTAACGTTTAAGTGACGTCAAACCTATTCCCAACTATGTTTGGGTCAGCTACCAGTCTAACGTTTCAGTGACGTTATTCACCGGTAAATTGCGGATACTAAGAGGAGGGCACTGCTCTTCTGGGAAACCATAGCTTAAGCTAGATGGCCTTAAAATGCCGATGGATCGAATTAAACGTGGAGAATCGGGTGTTGTGGCACAACTTGAAAGGAGCCTATGTCCAGCAATGGACTACGATAGGCTGAATGGAGTTGGTGAATGCCAATAAAAATATCTATACATATCATACCTACAAATAAGATACATAGGTACAGACTAACATAAAACCTGCATTTTTGAAGTCGATTAAAAATCCGTTGTCATAAGTTGACAATATGCTAAACGAGTTTCCAGTCAATCACTAAAGTAAATTTAGGCAATTTTACTTTGGTTGGGCCAAAGTAAAATTTGGCGTTAGATAAAGATTAGATTAGATGGACATATATGATGAGTGTTGTCCTTGTAATTGTATTCAAGTACTAACAATAGTTTTGTATACTAACTTTTGGATCTAGATCCAAAAGTCACTAAAAACAACAAAACATAATTCAAAATGATTTATTTTGTGACAACTAGTTGTCACAAAATAAATAATTTTTAATAATTTTGAATTTTGGTTTACATATTTTTTTCTTTTCTTTTAGTATTAAGTATTCGAGCTTGCTCTTTGTGGAAAAATCGTTAACGTAGAGAAACCTTAAGGTACAGAAACTTTAAGGAAGAGTAACTTTAATCGTTAAGGTAGAGAACCTTTAAGGAAGAGATTTTACAACATAGATTAAAATCATGTTGGTAAATCCATCTACCTATGTTATTTATTTTCTTATTTACATTTTGTAATGAACTTATGAATCTTGCGGTGGTAAATATAGACTGTGCCTTGTTTGGGATCCGCTGTTTAATCTGGCTGTCTTGTGTTAGTGAGAATTTCATGCCAAGCTACTTGTATATAGAAGAACTTTGTGTAATCTGAATAAATGAGTTTGAATTTGAACATGTTTTAAAAGTACGTATAAACAACCTTAACCAATCTTCAACACAAAATATATTAACCCTTAAAAGTTTTCTTTATGTTTCAGTATTCAAACAAGTTCCATTTTATTTGGGCTGTTAGACTTGTTAGTAAATTCCGAATACTTGTAGGGTTAGACCCAGTAAATGGAAGGTCTCGAATAATATTCTTAGCAAAAAGGGATCGTTATTTCTTTCTTAGAAGGATTGAAGTTTTTAGGTTCAGCCTGTTAAGCTACACATAGATATTTCGTTTGAATATTTTTTTGTAATTATGTTAGGAATTCTATAGGTTCCTTTTGCCTTTATAAAAGCCGGTACTGTGTTAGATGATTTTCTTTTTTAAAGGATCAAGATAAAGATTACGTAAACCTGTTTCCTGAGAAACGTTTTAGGGATTTTGCTAAAGAGATTGCTTAAATAAAACAGCGATCAACGATTCTTTTGCTTATCAGTGTTAGTGACATTTCTTTTGCTTTTAAGTTTTTATAAAGTGACTGCTGCAGGAGGAGAGCAGTAGTGGCCCATCAATGGTAAAGGCCAGGACTTAAGAGTTCAAACCCAGGGTTGCGCTTTCCTTTGTGTAATTTATTTCATCACCACTGCGAAGCATAGACGGTGAAGGAAAACATCGCATTAAACTCAAATGAACAATAAAAAAATAACAATAAATAAAAATAAAAAATCCTCAATGTCCTAGAACCAAAAATTCGAAGACATTTGTGACATATCCAACACGCGGGGTGTTGGATTACGGCCGACTCCCTCTCACAGAGAGAAAGCCTGTGTTCCAGCATTGGGATCGTTATAATAATATGCTGATTATGTTGCCTGCCAAAGCTGCCAAGTAGGTTGTAGTCTGTTTAAAAAAAAAGTTTAATTGTGGCAAACATAGTGCAAAGATCTTAAGAACACAAACATTAAATAACAAGTTGGGGGAAAATATGCGTCACATCTACCCAAAACGGCCATAGCTCAGCATAATGCTGCGACCCTATGCGCAACAGAGCCCCAGCGCTGGTTTTCAGCGACAGCCGGTGTTGAAGCGATGACGTCAACCGGCGCAACTTATAATAAAATAAAAATAACAAAGAAATAAACAAATACAATGCTTCGTTTTTGTTTGATTCCTTAGATCTTCAGAAAGGAAGCTTAATCTTGTTAAATTGTTTTAACAAACAATTTGTATTTTTATAATGAGACTTATTGCTTAGCTAAAGCGACAGGCTGGTATAAATTAACATTTTTTTTATTTTTACTGAAGAAAAGAAAAGCATTGGTTTTTTCCTTATCTGTATATTATTTTATTTACTTGTGAACGCTAATTATTATTTACGTGAGTTATTTTTAATTTATCTTTTATCTTATCTTATCTAATCCTACTAATATTATAAATGCAAAAGTTTGTAAGAATAGATGGATGGATGTTTGTTACTCTTTCACGCAAAAAGTACTGAACGGATTTTGATGAAATTTGGCACACAGATAGTTTATAGACTATTTATTAATGTTATAAGACTATTAGCACTATTCGCATGAAACACAGGATTACCTAGTTCAGGCACGTAAGTCTTAGGAATATAATTTACATTTAAGCAAAACTGTACAATTTTTTTATGCCTTGTAATTTATTTTTTTTATAAAATATTCTTATTATTTTAATGTTATGTATTATTATGTCGTTTATTAATTTTTTTTACATATAAAATATATTTTTACATATTTCTTAAAAAGGTATAAAAAAACATTTAAAAATATAAAAAATAGTGTTCCGCCGGTGTCGGGAGCAGGGTCCAAGCTACCGGTGGTTAGGGCTCCAGAGATAGGAACCTCCTCACAATGCGAGCCGTATCGAGGAGTACTGCCTTCTGAATCAGGCCCTTGATCCAGCTGCCTAACGAGAGCCTCGAGAGATGTTGGTTGAGGCTTTCGGCCATCAGGCCATTGGCCGTTACGACAATCGGCACAATGATAGCCGAGTTCACATTCCACATGTCAACAACCTCGTGTGCTAAGTCGAGATATTTTATTTGTTTCTCTTTCTCAGCTTTCACGAGGTTTTCGTCATGTGGAATGGTTACACTCACTCACTGGTCGACTATCATTGCGCGGCGCGCTAATCGATCTATCACCACTATATCAGGCTTATTGGCGACAATAGTCCTGTCAGTAATGATAGACCGATCCCAGTACAACGTGACATGTTCATTTTCGAGAACTGGGTCGGGCACATACTTGTAATACGGTACCTCAGAGTTCACAAGTTTATATTTCAAAGCAAGTTGCTGGTGAATAATCCTGGCTACTTGGTTATGTCTGTGCAAGTACTCGCTATTAGCCAAACGAGAACAACCAGAAATAATATGTCTGATAGACTCACCCGGACGGTGTTATGTTAACCGTCCCGTCCTTCATAATATGTCTCCGGTAGTTATTCGTCAAGATAACTTCGTCCATAATTGCACAGACAAAACCTTCAGTTTCCCCGAAAAGGTCCCCAAAACGTAGCCAGGATACGGACGCTAAGAAATCTACATCGGGCTCATGAAGAGACCGATAGAAGCGCCCGTGTAGCTCCTTGCTTTGCCATATCTCCTTGCGGTCATCCGTGGTAAGTACTACAGGTTTGCGCCAGTTCTCTTTAGCCATGGAAAGTGGGGTGAGCCCTTAGTCCACTGCGACCACATCACAGTGCATAGCCATTTCGGTTTTCAAAAAATATTCCCTGAGACTGCATATCTCGCGGTTGTGGAGGGTCTTTGCATTTAAAAAGCCTCGACCTCCGCACTTCCGCGGGATGTACAGTCTCATCAACGATGATCGTGGGTGATGCATCCGGTTTGCGGTCAACAGTGTACGGATCCTCCTATCCAGGGCGTCGAGTTCGGTCTGAGTCCATTTGAGTATGCCAAAAGAGTACATCAAAACCGGCATGACCTAACCGTTAAAGGCGCGCACCTTTTTTCCGCCTGAAAGAAGACTAATTACTACCTTCTTCAGGCGACCAAAAAAGCGCTCCTTCAACGATTGCTTCATGTCAGTAACGTTGATGCCTAACGCTTCCGACATACCCAAATACTTATAGCTTTCGGATTAGGAGAGGGATCTAAGGTGTATGGAATCCGAAAGTTGAATTCCCTCGGATTCCATAATTTCCCCTCGCTTCACATGCATGATTGCACATTTGTCCACACCAAATTCCAGTCTGATGGCGCCACTGAAAGTTTCAGTTACCTTCAGTAGCTCCATCAGTCGCAATTTGTTGGCGGCAAAGAGTTTCAAGTCATCCATGTAGAGGAGGTGAGATATGACCTGTCCACCTATCCTCAACCGATAGCCTAGACCTGAATCCTCCAGCAATGTGCTTAGAGGGTTAAGGGCTAAGCAGAACCAAAGTGGGCTCAAACTGTCGCCCTGAAATATTCCCCTTTTAATCCATACAGGCTCATCATTTCCTTGGATCTGTCGACATCCTGGATAGCGATAGCGATTGCCCCATACACGACTCAAGAAAGGTGCGTAGAGTTGCATCTATCTTGTACAACTCCAGCACCCTCATGAGCCACGTATGTGGCACCGTCGTAGGCCTTCTTGTAATCTATCCAGCAAGTCGACAGATCCTTGCGGGATCTACGAACCTGTTGGCTAATGGCCATGTCAATAAGGAGTAGCTCCTTAGTACCGCGGGACCCGTTCCTACAACCATTTTGAGAGGCTGACATAATTGAATTATTGTCAATGTGAGTATTAATTTTCGCTCTCAAAATGGATGTAAGAAGTTTATAGACCGTCGACAAAACATGTGATCGGTCTATAATTCTTGAGTTCCGCGGGACTACCTGACTTATGGAGCAGGTGGGTAACGCCTGTTGTTAGAAACTGCGGTAGCGGCCCAGATTCTAAGGATGACTGGAACTGATATGCCAGGCAAGTGTGTGAACTAGTTAGCCATTTCAGCCAAAAGTTGTGCAGTCAGTCCGGTCCCGGTGATTTCCAATTCGGTAACGGACGGACCGCACTGGCTATGTCTGATGGCGTAATTACTATAACTTCCATTTCTGGTATAGTTCTACACACTCGCTCGACATCCCGCATCCAGTCAGCCTCAGCGTGACAGACAGGCACCGACCAGATTCTGCGCCAAAATACACTCGTGACGGCATCATCCGGGCGGCACATGTCTGTCACATTTTGCTCAGGTCGCTCCCAAGCTCTATATACCCACCTTTCATCGCTCTGGAACATGCGATTTTGCGTGTATTGATCAACTCTCCGCTTATACCGCCGAATACGGCTCGCCCATGCACAAACTTTCTGCTTCAGGAAGTCGATGCGCTCTGTGACACGGGTTATGTATTCTCGAGGGCTGATTCCAGTCCCCGAGAATCCCCGCCTCCCAAAGCGCATCACTCGTGGTCGTGTATTGCCCTCCCTGAAGCAATATAGTTTGCCGATGAGTACCCTGGTCCCGTCGATGCGACGCTGGATCCTGCACTGCCAAGCCGGTAAGGCTGGTTTTGGTCGAGTAGCTCCGTCACAGTTTGGGAACTTAACGTTCGCTAAACGACATGCCGCAACAGCCGCGCAATACAGGATCGAGTGTGTATCAACGAGATCCTCGCTGCTCTCGAAAAAATCCTTAAGCAGCGAGTCCAAGGCACACACCAGCGCCCTATTTTTCTTGTGCATAGGTAGGCGTGGTAGTCGGGGTCTAAGATCGGTTGGAGTGGACCTATACTCGCGAAACGCATTTTCCAGTGCGCTCCTCAATCGGATGTTGCACTGGCTACTTACTGTGGCAGCCTTATCATCCTCCTCTTCAACACTGTGATCAGACCGCGGCGGGATTACATCAATAATTGGGGCATGTGCCGCGGTTTGTGCCGGAATCGAGACGATAAGGTTGCTCAGTACCTCTGAACGCAGCCTATCAAGTGCGGCATCGTCCAACCTACGATTGCGTTGGATGACCCGCACCTGATCCGATAATCGTTGGGCCGAGACGTTGACGGTTGGCTCTAGTTCCTGAAACAGAGACAGCATCCTAACACGGTATGCAGTGAGGTTAGTTCCCCCCTCTGTAGATTCATAATATGCGCGCATGACGTTCTCGTTCATAGACTGAGTCCATCTCGTGCGCTGCACACAACCACCGGCAGCGGGGACCCGCCTCGGGGCCGGATGGCCCCTAAGTCCCAAGCTCTTCTGTGGCCGGCCTCTCCCCTGCCGACGTACAGGTGTTGGTGACGTCGGCGGGGAAAAATACTCGTCGCTCGAGCTCGACGCAACTACCGCGGCCGGTGTAATCACTGCGCTCACAGTGGCGCTGGTGGCGAGGCGGAGCTGAGCGAAGAGTCCGGAGGTGGTGGGCGTGCTCGTTTTGAAGCTGCTCTAGTCAACATTTTCTCGATTTCTCATCCGTATCTGGGAAACAATTATTTAAATGTTCTCTCACGTTTAGGGTCCAGTGTGCAGGACAACCATCTTGTTGAAAAATCATTGGTCTTCTCCTCATTGCCAATATTGGTATTTCAGTCTCGTCCAGAAGCTCTGGGAGATAGTTTTGGAGGAATTCCAGGTAATTTTCTCCATTTAAATTATCTGGCAGGAAGTGGGGACCAATCAACGTTCGGCCGATTACTCCTGCCCAAATGTTAACTGAAAATTTCCTTTGGAACGACACTTGCTTCTTCCAGTGTGGATTGATATCCTTGTCGGTCCATCGATGAAGATTATGAAAATTAGTAATTCTTTCTTTCGAAAATTTTGACTCATCGGTCCACAAGATGGATTTGAAAAACCAGGCATCTTCAATGTCACTATTTAATAAAAAGCGACAGAACTGAATTCTTCGTGGGGAATTTCATTTTCCAAACCTTGTACATCCGGGCCGTGGAAAGGATATTTGTTTTCTCGGTGCATCGTATTCTACACCTTCCATACCGAAATGTTGAGGTTTCGAGCTACTACTCTGACGCTCGTAGTAGGATCTGCATCAAAAGCTGCAATAATGTCTTCCTCGACACTTGGGTGATGTCTTCCCGGGTTGAGTCCAGATTCCGCGTGATGGATTCCAACTTCAGAAAGCCGACGAAATGTGTTGTAAAACACTCTGACATTAGGTAATCTGCGATTCGGATATCTCTCTTGGTACATTCGTCGCGCCAAAGATCCCTTACCGTCAGCTCTGCCATACATGAAGACGATATCCGCATATTCTTCATTCGAAAAAGTGGCCATAGTCGATTGATCACACAAACAAGTCCAAAATCAGTGAAGGAGCACACAGCTAAGGCTCAACACCTTAAACACCTCCAAAATCAACACGTGAAGGAGCGCATAACCTCATGCGGTGAAGTAAACACGAATTTGTAATTAAAACGTCTTGTTACAAGCGCAGTCGTTACTTGACTAACTGAGGGTCCGAAGATGTGACGAGTCCACCCGACTACTCGGGTACTAGTACTTGTGTAAATAAATAATGACTTTATATCGTCAGCAACTAAGCTGATATTTCTATTGAATAATAACAATTCACTAGACGCTACCCGAAAGTCGTAAAAGGGCAAGTTTGTTATCGTCGCACGGCGGCCTTTGTTATGCGAGTTCCCAGAATTTGATAGGTGTGCGTGCACCATAATTCTAAGAATGAATTAGTTATCAGTTCTAACAAAAAACAATAGTGCATTGGCAAAAATGTTGCATTATTTTGGTCTGTTTAAAAATTAAATATTCGACCTCAATTTGCTTTGTACATCCTAATTCCAAGAGTTGATGAGACATCTGCGTAAATAGTACCTCAAAAGAAAGGACAATAACCAAGCATGTTTTTAAAAAGGTTTGAACAACTAAGGCTATTTTTTTATTTTTTTTATTATGACGTAAACAAAACATTTTCTTGATTTTTAAAAGTTTCTTAAGCTTGAATATGGCGTAGAATGTTTCTCTGATGATACAGATGCTTGGGAAGTATTTTGTTTGAGTAATCACACATTACATAAATAAAAAATAAATAAAAATAATAACATAACAGCTTTTACTGGACACTAATAACAATTAATTGAAAAAAAAATGGGTTTTATTGTTAAAAACCTTAGAGTTTCAAAAAAAATACAAGGAACAGACTTCGTCTAAGACAAGTTTAGCTTAATACGTTCTACGTGGTCTTAGATATCACCCCCTTCAAGCTTTGCACCCATCTACCAAACACCCTGTATAATATAGTATTATTATTATAGTTATAATATAAAAAAGTTTTATTCAGATCTTATCGATCTGAATAAAACTTTTCCGTTCGTTAAAATTGCTTGTCTTATTTTCAACATATTGTAAGAGTTTATTTCGTACCTCGTATAAAGAGTTATTTTGGGATATTGTGAGGTTCATAAATTTTATATGCACACGTTTTTTTTGTTTCTGTTCTTTACAAATTGAGAATAGAACAGATGTTCTTTACAAATTAAGAAAAGAACAGGTGTACCTACTTTGTAATGAACACCTGTTCTTTATAATTTTTTACCCATTTTACAAATTGGGTAAAAAAATATTCTTTTATGAAAAATATAGGTAAGTAAAAACTTGAAAAATGCTTGAGGAAAATAAGAATCTACGTTTGATTTATTTGGATTGCGAAGTCAAACATAATCTTAAGCTAGTAGCTAGAGATCCAAACACTTACCTACACTATACCGACTAAATAGATAATGTTTTCAATTATTGAAGAAAAAGAAAATATTTGTCTCCATTAAATTGTAAGGCTAAACGGTGTCGCACCTTCGCTCCGTTACTCTTTGACTATAAAACCGGCACCCGATTGTTTGTTACGGCTTTCGGTGTTAAATAGTCTCTCACCTGCCTCGCTTTGATTAATAATTTACGAGTAAGTAAATTCAACATAACATCACGCTTCTGTTCTAAAGGTGTAGGCAGAGACCTGTACCTACATACATAAATGTCAGGCCCCGTTCACGGCCTCGAGCGATGCGACTTGCGACGCGACGTACGTAAAGCGACACGCGTACGCGTCAACCGTTTCCGTCCTCCAATCCGCAAGTCACGTCGCGGTGACTCGTGGCTAGGGCATGCTATCCGGATATCTAAATTATCTGGATATCCGTCGAATTTATTATCTGGATATCATTAGTTTTACTATCCGGATAAAACGAATAATAAGGATAGTTCCTCTTGTTCCGTTAATACATTTTATTTCATAAAAATGTAAAATACATAGTACATTTTACAATGTGTTTTAGTAAAATAGCGAACAGCTATTTATTTATTTATTTATAATCGTGAAATTGTGAAAATGTCTTCAAAAATCTAGTATATTCATCGTAAAGATAATTCAAAAGAGCAAAAAACACTTTGGTACTTAGGGCTTTTTTGGGCTAAAGCCCAGACAGAGCTTGAGTTCAGTTGGTGATGATGATAACGTAGTACTCAGTTATTACCGGCAGCAGACGGAAACTGAAACAATAATTAGCTTTAACAGAGCAAATAAGCAAAGAGATCGAAAGGACCATGCCAAATACAGCATCAAGGTCCACTGTAATCTGCAACTGATTACAGTGAAAGTGGTGCTGTTAAAGTAAATGATTTTTTAGTCATTATCATCGCTCAAAATCAAAATATTTTATTTCATATAAACCTACATGGGCACTTATGAAACGTCAGAAGCTAGGCGCACGGTTCCATTCGTCATTTCATATGGAGAAGAGCCGGTAAGAAAACTCCGCGGTTACTCTTTAAAAAATAATAGGCTTTTACAATGTTTTCAAATTACAGTATTAATAGTTATGAGAAGACAGTTTAGGCATGTCAAGAAGTATTTTATTTTTGTTAAGTACCTGATAGAACTTAACAAAAAATAAATGGTCTAAAAATCTACAACCTATTAAGCCTACAACGTTCTCACATTTACAAAATATGAAAGAATCTATGGAAGATATTAATAAAATAATAAAAATAAAATCTGATTTAAACCAAATGACATGATTGCCGTTGATTGAACTCGAGAGATTCTATATCTATGCCGAGAACAAATGACGCTCTTTAATAGAAACCCTGGACCAATAAACATTCATCTTAATCTTATACAAGCTCATCATCACAGCTCCTCAATCAGCATCGAAGCTGAAAAGGTTTTTCCTCCACTGGTTACATAATATGTAATAAATTGAGGACATCTCTTAATTGAAGTCGAGAGTTTCTAAATCTTTGAGGAGTACAAATGGCGCTTTTTGAGGAAAACCCTGGACAAAGAAACATTCATCTTAGTCTTGTACAACCTCACCATCACAACTTCTCTAATCAGCGTGAAACTGAAAAGGTTTTTTCCTGCACTGGTTACATACGTGTATAATGTAATCAATTGAGGACATTTCTAAACGACGCATCCCTGGATTGCTTGAGTTTCTTTAGGTCTCATTACAAAATAATGAAAAAAATATTTTGTTTTATTTCGTTGTTATGACTTTATTTTTAAAATTATCGTAATTCTTTTTTTATTCAGAACACATGTTTTGTATTCTGTAAATAAAAAGAAAAAAAGAATTTACGTATACTTTAAGTGTTTAGTAGTAGTTTACTATTTTCATTAGATCTAGTGAGATCTAATGAAAATAGAAAACTAGTAGTGCTGTCTTCATTGAGTGCAATGAAGACAGCAATTAGTGATGATGTTCCAAATGTACATACTTACTCGTATCTAATGAAAACAATGAAATAACTTATAAAATATTAAATTCAATTTTATTGTTTTCATTAGTTAAGTGGGTTTCATTTGGAACTTTTTTAAGTGATTTATTATATTAAAGAAGATATATATTCAATCATCTGCCAAGCCTTTTCGCAACTATGTTGGGGTTGGCTTCCAGTCTTGTTATTTTAAATACGTTTTTAAATTTAATATTTCGTTTATAACATAAGTATAATTACCCAACTCTCCTGTAGGAGAGTGTTTGTAATGAAAATGTCGAGTGGAAACTTATATTTGTCTGATTTACCTTACAGTGATATCCAAACTATCCGTATATCGTATTATATGGAATTATCCGGATAGTAAAATGGGGCGCATAACCCCTGCTCATGGATGCTCTAAGCAATTTCTTTCATTTGTTTTCTCCGCAGTCGCTGTAGCAAGACGCGTGTCGTTTGAGCGTGTAGCTCATGGACACGGAGTCACGCGCGAGTTGTTGTGTGCACGCTTCATGACTCCGTCGACAGAGTTTTATAGTTTTGTATGTAAGCTGACATAAACCAAGCGTATAATGACCAATACGTGTATTACTGTTACGACACCGTGGAGGTGTCTGAAGTTTTATTTTTATTTGTAGAAGACAACGATAATAATTAAGCAATGTCACCTTATTACTAAACAAATTAGAGGTTGCTACTAAATAACATAACTACACGCTTGCATTCGCCGAAGGGTTAGGCAGAGATGCACCTATAGTACACCCACATTTCAACAGTTATGTTTTGTTTAGACTACTATAACTTCGTTATTAAAAGACGTTTTTACTATCAAATGTTAAAGTAAAACATATTAATTTACCTACATTGATCTAGTAATTAAGTATATTATTATTTAATACGAACGAAAAGAGCACAACATGCAGGCAAACTATATGTAATATCTTGACAAACTACGCCGATGCACAAAAGCATTATTCAGCATGGCTCCAAATATTTATAATAAGCTACCAGACAAATTAAGAAAGATAAACTAAACTCACGCCTTCTTCCAATGGGGGTAGGCAGATACTATAGGACGCCACTTTTTCTGCTCCTTACATACTCCTTTTGTGTCAGCTACGTTCATACATCTGGTCAAACATGCACGCCGCCGGTTGCGAGTATTACGCACCTGACCTTTCTGAAGAACATCACTAATCAGGTCCCGGCGTTTCCACTCACCTCTACTTTATAAAGACCTTTAGTCAGTCGCCTTTCATTCATCCTGCAGTTCAGTTTTTACTGCTTGTGGTGACTGGTCGTCTTGCTGACCATGGTTTCGTTATTGTTATGAGTAATTAACTGTTTATTTATTTATTTCGATAGTCCTAGTTTATCATTTGTAAGCACACGCCCTTTATGCCTGGAGGGAAAAAAAAACAACGAAAAAATAAAATCGTAAACAGAAATTAATACCTAAATTTTATTTAGGTATTACTTTCTGTTTACGATTTTATTTCTGCTTGAGTACCTATAGTTTTCAATGTTTTTTTTTTTGTTGGTATAGTGGTGTGCTAGCTGACATATGGCTAGTAATTTAATGTTTTGTGTTGCGCGTAGTGTAAATTATTTTATATACTATTTTATAGAATCCAATATTTTTTTTCTAATTGAACAGACAGCTGTGCTGCTGGGGAGTTTGTTGCGCCACTTCTTCTTCCCAGCTAAAGTACTAGGAAGTGGTGAAGGGTGGGCGTTTTGGGGGACTGTCTTATGTAATTTTGATGTTCGAAAAGTGCTGATTATCAGCCTAGTTTGAATAAATGACTTTTGATTTTGATTCAATTAATGAAAATTTTAAAGACTTGAAACTTGAAAAGAATCTATAGACTTTTGCCTGCTTTCTTATTTTGCATCTATGTGTACTTATTCCTACCTAATATTTCTTCTTTCCTGGTATTACCACAGATTACTAAATAGTTACTACGTAACAGATACTTCACTCAGTAGAAAATGTCCAATACCTACTGCTATAATAGCCTACTCCGTCGCGTCAGCAACCGCTGCATGCTAAAATGTGCCTAAATGCTCAAGCGTACAGTTGTGATTGCTTCGCACCGCGCGATCCCACAGCAATCGCAGGGCTGCCTCTTCGATAAAATTAAATTAACATAACTATTTGTGTCTATTTTATTGAGAACTGTGAATATGTTCAGTAGGTTAAAATTGTATCGTATAAAGGTAAAATATGTTTTTAATAAATTGGTGCTGACTGTGCAAATACATCTAAAACATAATTATAGAGGTCAGTGTAAAATAAAAAAAAATCTTTAAAGCTACATGTGTTTTATTTTTATATATTTTTTAACAATACCTACTAATAAATACACTGAATGATTATTAACATTTATCAATTTATTATTAACACGGGGCGAGCTCAAGAATTCTTTGAGGATATCATGGAAAATGAACCCTTTGCAATATAATATTTTTTTTTTAGCTTCAAACATCTTTTGATTAATTTTTCTTTACGTAAACATTTACTTATATATTTTTTACAAATCGCATAAAACCGAATCACTCGGGTTTGTTTGTTTACGCTAACAGCACGACAAGTTGAGACAGGTCGCCGCGCCGCGCGACTTGTGTTGGAAGTTTCGTACTGTAGGTATTTGCGCGACTGTCCGTCAAATATTATCGCAATTTTATTCTAATAAAAATAGCTTTTTAAACGTTTTTAAGGTAAGTATGGCGTTTCTATGTAAGAAAAATATGTAAATCTGTGTCTGAAACTAAGTATACATATTAAAAATAATTTTGAAACGACAAAAAAGGGTAATAGTTTATCACTTACCTTTCTTCATTGACAGGTAAATGGAAAAATGTTAGGTGTTTATCCCTTCTTTTACTTGATTTGCACCCATCTACTGCACATAAGGCACAGACATCATCGTAGGTACCCGTATAAACGAATGGAACGATTAAAATTGAACAACGTGCGTGCGCTTCGCTTTGCGAAAACCGCACTGAATAAGGTCCGCAAACGGCCCGAGACCGCTCGGCCGCGGTAGGTAATTATAGCGCGCAAGTACATGGAGTGACGGAGGCCTGGTATTACTTAGGATTTTTCTTGTACTTAGTTTGGTTTAATGTTTATACTATCCATGTCGGAATATTCTATTAATTATTTTCTTACTATTGTATGGTACGTTACGGATATCCTTTTTTAATGTTGACCAATTTTATTTGTTAACCCCACACAGCAATATCAGTATTCTATTCTTTTTTAGCTTTTCCTTTTGCTACATCAAGGAGAAATAACGCTCCACGCATAAGCCAAAAATAATAACTGAGATTAATGCATGGCTTTTTTTTGGGTGGGAAATTATCAAATAACTTCTCCCGCTCTAGGCGGAGCGGGAGAGTGTGTCAGATTCTTGCTCACTAAAACCCACCCATGTTCCTTCCATTGCCTATGTTGCCAGGAGCCTTGGTAATCCTTTCGCACATTCCCGCGACCCCGGCAGAATGGCTGGATTAATTATAGATCATTCCTCATCGACGCATTATTTTGTAACATAAAACCAAGAAATCATTGACGTAACTGCAAGTCATGCTCTAGAGCCTAGCTAGGCGCATTCTTTTGTCTTCAACAAATGTGGAGTATTTATATTCGATGGGTATACTAAGTACCTAATAACCAGGCCTCTTCGTGGAAGTTACACTCGATGTGTGGTGGTCGTTCCTTTTTCTGAACGCGTGATTTCTGATGATATTATTAAGATCACTGCCTGATGTGGGCGGCACATTTCAAGCCACCATAAGAAGTATCTCATATACAATACGAGACAGAACTACCAGCAGGCTTAGCACGACACTCTCTATTTCTTCGAAGAATAGACACGGCTCTTTCTATACAAAGTGACATTTCGTTTCTCAGTTTTTGACATCTCACCGTAGAAATCCTTCTACAATCTGTCATTTTGTCTTCCGTTTCTAACGATCTTTGTCTAGGTCCTTTTTTATGTAGAAAGATTTCTACAGTGGAATGTCAAAAAAGGAGAAACGAAATGTCACTTTGTATGGAAAGAGCCGTGTCTATTCTTCGAAGAAATAGAGAGTGTCATGCTAAGCCTGCAGGAGTATGTTCGGGGATATCTTCTTACCATTACTCTCATAACCAGCTGTAACTACGTTCATATAATATATTAATACAATCAAATTCAGGCTCACTTACCTACTCAACTATAAAATAATGTTCACAAACTCATAATCAAGCCAACTAAGAACTCAAGGCCATAGGATATACGAACTAGGGTACCCCCTATAGAAATATCCAATGTGTAAATTCATACTGGTCTAATTAATGCATACCTACTGGACCCTTTCGTCTGATACCTTCTGATAATTGAAGCAGATAATATATAGCCTATATCTATGTATCCAGGTTCGCACGGGCACGTATATTACGCGACGATTTTTGGCCCGCTGGATTTTTAACTGTTTGCCTAAGGCCGAGAGTTGATAATTCATCAGTGTGTTCACTCTTGACGCGCTGGGATGCGCTCTGTTGGATTATAAATGTTCGGCTCAATAACGAGAGTTGAAAATCCAGTGCGCGACAAAAATCGTCGCTTATAAATAGCGTCCGTGCGTACCTAGCTAGCTAATTGGTGAATTTACACTTACTACACGGAAAAAAAGGATGTCTTAAATTAAGACAATATCCTTTTGGTCAAGACAAATATTGATTCATATATGAGGAAAACAATATATTCTTGAATGAAGTAAAATTTTGTCTTAGTTGTATTGTCTTCTTCGAAGACATTATACATACTTAAATGAAGAATTATTAAGTTTAATTTTAAGAATATTATTTCTCTCTTAGTATATTTTCTTCAATTAAGATTATTATAGTCTTGAATTAAAAATATTTGCTTAAGTAAAGAATAAAAACCAAGTATTTATTATTCCTAATTTGAGTAAACAGGTCTTCTTATTTAATTGGATTGAAACAAATTTTCTGAGAATATTGATATTCTTCGCTTGCGCGCCGCTGTCGCATGAAGTCAAGATCCCTCGCGCCCCGAACCCGAACCTTATTGCGTTATAATATATTTGCAAACCGCGTGGCCACTGACACCTATTCGGTGTCAGTGGGGACTAAAGGGTTCGGGAGTGCGTCTCCTATTCGGAGACAACGGGGAGTTACCGGTTAAGATATCCTTTTTTTCCGTGTAGCAGTTGCCCAGTGGTCGCAATTCGACAACAATTCATTTAAATTTTAAGTTTTAATGTTATTAAGGAAAACCATCTACTTACAATCAATATAGTACTTATTAATTCCATGCTATTATAAAATACTTACTTATTCCATGTTCAAGCTGTCATTTCTGTCACCTATCTTCAAGTCAAGAGGCTCCGGTACTATGTGTGTGATTCAAACGCATGGTAGTGTGTGTAATGATTTTTTAATAAATTTAATTTATTTCTAATGCATCCTACTATATTATATTATAATATTATAAATGCAAAAGTTTGTAAGGATGGATGGATGGATGTTTGTTACTCCTTCACGTTAAAATTACTGAACGGATTTGGATGAAAATTGGCACACAGATAGTTTATAACCAAGAATAACACATAGGATACTTTTCATCCCGATATACCCATGGGGTCAAAACTTATGCGGGTGAAACCACGGGGCGCATCTAGTATTATATAAATAGATTAGCTTTTTGAACTCCTCTTCCATATAAACTTCAGTTGTTTTGTAAAATTTCATACTCCTCCGTCCGCGTTATTTTCGTAAAAAGACCCATATATTTTTGCTTCACGTATCAATATAATAAGGTAATTTGTAATGCGTATTTTGGTATTTAACCTTTATTTACAGAACCAAATTACAAGATGATTATTAACATTAACTAATTTAAATTAAAACTAAGTAAAGCCTAAAAAAGGCCCTCCGGGCATTGTTCTAAAATTTTGGTATTAATTTCTGTGGTTTTTGAATTGTTTATCTTTCAGTGTGTGTGTGTAAGTGAGCTGTCAAAAGTGTCAGTGCATAAGGTGGAATGACAGCTAACTTTAAGCTCTCTTCTCCTAATTAAACTACAAAGAAAATAATAAATCCACCTAGAAACCAATCTACTTTTAGTAGACTTCATAAAAATTTTAATTCTGGACTACAGTCAAACTATACATTATGTCGAATACCAATCGCTCAGTCGCTTTGCAATCTGTAGCGATAATAGAGAACGGAAAAAGAATTAAAATTATCTAGCATTAGGTACCTATCTCTGTAACAGGGAGTGAGCCGTAGTCCACTACGCGGCGCGCGGGCAAAGTGCGGGTTGGTAGATGTCACGTGTCTTCGAATTTTTGGTTCTAGGACATGCCGGTTTCCTCAAGATGTTTTCCTTCACCGTTTTGAGAGCAGTGGTGATGAAATAATTTACACAAAGTAAAGTGCCTGTCCGGGTTCGAAACTACGGCCTATGTCCCAATAGTGGGAACATTATAGGCTGATTATGTAAGGTACCTATTTTTATGTCAAATGGATCTTAAAACGTTAATGATATTTCAAAACACAATTAAAAATACAAACAAGAATACTCTAAGTAATTTAAACACAAGCTAACTTACAAACAAGCTTTCGAACTTAATTACCCAAGAATCCCTCGAAAAAGGGAACATCAAATCCAAACACACTCTAAAACTCACACATAAAAGTTCTTTTATAAAAGATAAGCGAAGGAAGAAATTCAATTTGATATTTGCCGGCAAATGACTGAGGCTCAAAGACGCAATCATGAACCGTTGGCTGAACGAAGTGCCATACGCAGTTCCCAAGAGTTCAAAGCTCAGTTTAATGCTGCGGAGTTATTATGTACAAATTATAATTAAATCGTAGTGGAGTCAAAACTGGACATTGTTTTTTTAAGTGATTGCATTAAAGTCGAGGATCGATTCTAATGCCGAAAATACAGTTTTAAGAATTTTTTTCTGAATGTTGGCATCAATTCTAATGCCGAAAATAGAGTTTTTTGAATTTTTGTGACTGTCTGAATCAATTGTGTATGTTCCAGCATCACGCGAGTACTACTGAATAGATGCTGTTCAAATTTTGCATAGATATTCGTTATTATCACGCTATTTAATAAGGGGGATGAGCAATATTGCATTGTTTGTATATAGTCTCTACAGTTTACAGCAAATTGTAAATAGACGAGCCAAACGGTTAGAAAATTTCAGATAGTTACAGGTTTAACCTTTTAAATGATTATCATCACGCCATATCTTTATGGGGCTAAGCAGTAAATCAGCATGACTTATACAGCGTGGATTTTTGAGATGGTGCAGTAAGAGCAGGTACTTTAACCGTTGTAGCTAGACGAAAACATACACAGATTTTGAAAAAACATACAGTCAGCAAGAAAAAGGGAAATTTAAAAAAAAAAATTGATGCCATTCCTGTTTCTTATGAGGATCTAAAACCTTTATCAGACCAACTGAGGTTTGGGAACTGGAAGAGACAGAAATCGTAAAAAACTTTTCCCATACATTTCGTGAGAAATGAGACCCAACTAGAGAAGTTTTTGGGCTCCGTACCTCAAAAGGAAAAAACGGAACCCCTATAGAATTAATGCGTTGTCCGTCCGTTCGTCCATCTGTCTGTCAAGACCCTTTTTCTCAGGAACGCGTGGAAGTGTCAAGTTGAAATTAAAAGTTAAATTAAATTGAAGTGTCAAGTTTTTTTTTTGTCAAAACAAAAAAAAAATACAGCCATTAATGCAAATATATTTGATATATTTAATACTGTCAAATAAATCAAAACTTATATGGTACTTTCCGTTGATCTAGAATCATGAAATTTGGCAAGAAGCAAGGTATCACAGCTCAATTAAAGGAAATTGTCCGGAAATCGTCAATTTGTGGTTTTATAAAATGAAATAAAAAATATAATTGCGATTACAATCTTATATTTTCAGTTGAAGAGTTGAAAATGACACACACGGGAGAACATTTTTTCAACTACAATGTTAATTTTGTTCGTGGGACGAATTCATGCCAAAAACTCTTCATTGTGGTAGCTGGACACGCGAAAGACAGTCCAAGAGCCCACTTCCGTCGCGGGAAGGTACTTATGGGTCACCGAGGCCCCTGGCAACACAGGTAACAGGAAGGAATACGGGTGGGTTTTAGTCAGTAAGAGTCTGACACATCCTCCCGCCCCACCCGGAGCGGGAGAAGTTATTTGATGATTTCCCACCCAAAAAAAAAAAAAAATGAGCCCACTTCCGCGAAAACACATTTTTGCGAAAGTACTTTTGCGCGAAAAGACTTGCACGAAAGCTATGAAATAGTTACTGAAAACTGTGGAGTCGACATCTGAAGTAACTGCTTCTCACACGGAAAACTGTACGTCACTGGCTTTCGCGTGACCAGTCCTGAGTCTCTGTATATTTTGGCTGCTGAGACCAAAACTACAAACGCGTGACATGCCTGTATTCCCCAATGGGTTAGGCAGAGGTGTACCTATAGTACGCCCCCATTTTGCCAGATATGTTTAGGTCCCATGTAACAGGGGCGAGCCGATTGCCATTACCGGGCACAAATCCAGACTTCGGACTGTTACTGAGAAATTTCATATGGAAAACTCAATAACACTTTGCCCGACCCAGGAATCGAACCCAGGACCTCATGCTCAGTAGTAGAGTTTACGACCATGAGACCAACGACATGGTCAGCTGGTAATATTTTTTTTGGGATTGGCATCTTGCTGGTCATCCTAGAAGGTTGTCAGCTGCTTAACCGGGCTTGCCTGTGCCTGAATAAGTAAAGACCTCCAGACAGGTCATAAAGCTTAAAAACTAAGAGACTACACGCTAACGCACGGGGTGATCCACCTCTGGCGAAAGGATCTCGGACCTCCCAACGGATTTTCGAACCCAGGACCTCATGCTTAACAGTAGCGCTTGCGTCTAGACCAACGAGGCAGTTTTATTTTTATAAAAACGTGGTTTTATTTTAATATATCGTGGTTTCTTACGACTGTGAGGAAACTGGCATGTCCCTGAACCAAAAAAACGAAGACATGTAACATCCCGCGTGGTAGATTACAGTCCACTCCCTCTCGAAGAGAGGAGGCCTGTGTACCAGCAGTGGAAACATTATAGGCTGATCATACAATTTTATGACTGCCACACGAAGAAAGTCGCGGGCAGAAGCTAGTGGTAAAGTTTAGCTGTGCCTTCGGCTCTACTCTTTAGGCTGCCACATATTGACAGCACTAAAGCCGAACCAAAAAAGATATTTAAAAACTGAAACTAAAATCACATACATCGATTATAAGGTTAACTAAATAATAATCGCACTAATGGGTTGACACACCAAAGGGCATTTGCTGGATTCGAGCAACGCAGAATTAAGTAGTTGTAGTAATTCTTGGCGGGTAGCAATTGGCGTGTTTCAGTTGATACGAATGCAAATTTAAGGCCGAGTATTTTAATAAACTTAGCTTAAATTACCTCTTAGCTACAAAGAGGCGATACTTCTCGTAGCAAACTCTTTCACAAAGACCTTTTCTGCCTTTAAAAAGTTGACGACAAGACAAAAGAAGTTCAATTAAATTGTTTCTCGTGAACCACTTTAAAACCAAAATCTACATCCGCACTTTATTTATGTTTGTCCTGCAATAAAACGTTACTGTCTATCTTTCCCGCCACATCGTCACTCATTTTACGATATTTAAGAGCTCTTAAATTAAATGAACCGTACAGACTTCAACTTGGATTGGCTTTTTATGGTTTTGTAATAAATTTAGGCTGAAGCGATTAAGTTGTAAAAAGTTTCAACAGCCTTCGTAAGTCGTGCAGTGTATCGTTGGTTGGACCATAAATTTCTTGCTGAAGTTATAAAATATACTGCTGGCGTAAGGGTCCTAGTAGACATGCTACTTTTAGCATCCGTGGTTAACGATATAGATGATTTTTGGAAGCTCTTTTCGGAATGTCTACACTCTTGTGACCGACCTATTCGCGAACCGATGCAGCATAGACCGCGTTCTTATAAAGCAAATCAACAAAACATGATATCAATGAAATGGAATGAAATGAAATGATGAAATGATTTTATTTTCTGTAAGTAGGTTTGTACAAACACTTTACACGTCAATCATATTTAGAAAAAAAAAACTAGATGAGCTCGGCGTTTCCTATCTGACTACTCTGAGAAGAAAGGCCGAAACAAACTCAAAGGTCACAGTCTCTTTTAAAGTCCAGATATAATCTTGGTCAGATCATGTGATGGTGTCTGAAATGGTCTTTTGAGGAAAGAACCACACAGATTGAGTGGACCTATCCAGTCAGTGCACGCATTTGTCAGTAATCGTGCAGCTCAACTCAAAAATGCCAAAATACGGTGCAGCTTCGAAACAAATGCTGGAACGCGCAATTCTGATACCGCGACCAAACGTTCTCTACGTTTGGTCGCGGTATCAGTTGCCAAAACGTGATACAGTATTGATAAAGTCGGAAAATCGTTGTTGCTGAAAGTAGCATGCCTGCTTAGGCCGTAAGAGTATGCTACACAATGTCCTTTGCTACTTGTGACCATCACACAGATATGCCTGCAACACTAAGGGCTTCTCTGATGTATTTCGAGTATGGTGTATATTGATACACAAAAAAAAAGAAGAAATAACATGGGTTCCTTCATTGATAAAGTCGCAAAATCTTCAATCGCTTACGCTAAAAGTAGCATGTCTGCTTTCGTAAGAAAATGTGTAGGTTTATCTGTTTCAAGGAGAGATTGGGGGCATTAGCGAAAGTGTTTGGTTTGCTCTTGTGTTTGAACGACGGGTTGGGTCTTTAAATGTCAATTGAACTTTTAAATACGGATTTGGTTAAACTTCGTCTCGGGTTGACTCGAGATTCTCGGCTTTCCATCATTAATTGAATACGGACGGCGGGCCAGCGCACATCGGCGGCTGGCAAGGCAGGGTATTTTAAATTTACCTACGTAAATTCATACGTACCTAATGGTAACAAGATATAAATTCCAAAGCTCCGAGACCGACCACGGAGCTTCAAAGGGGATTTCTTTCTGTGGTATTGAAGAGCACGCGGGAGTATACCACGGCGGGATGCGACGACATGCGGCGGGACACCAGAGCATGCGGCGTGAGCTAACGGCAGATTGAGACGGCATGTGGCGGGATGCGAAGTCATCAAATGGAGTACGCAGTAAGCAGGAGTGCACTCTGCATTTCCGCACGCGCCGCCGCATCAGCATCCAGTAGTGCGCCAGTGGCCACTGGCGCCATCGCAAATCATCATGCCGACGGCAAATCCTCCTCCATGCCGTCCCGCGACGTCCGCTGATGTACGCTGGCCTTAAAGATTCTACTATAGCAAGGCGCTCCAGATGGAAAGTAACCGGGTGTTAATATGGCGATGCTCTACAAAGCCGAATTTAGTCGAAAACTGGTTGTGCCATATTAAGGCCCTATGCACACACACGTATTACTTGCCGTGAAAAACTACGGTTTACTCGCTGTGTGTAAACACGATCGTCAGTATTTTATGGATCACTATCCTCTGAACGGTCACTACTCACGCGTGCCGTTAGGTCACTACTATTGACAGATACGTTTTTTCTACGACACGGTTTATACGCCGCCGTAAAGAAACCGTGAAGTGTACAAAGAGCCTTGCGGTAGCGCACTGTGTAGTCAGTTGGAGATACTATTTAATATAACTACCCCACGAAATAATAAAACCGGCCATGTGCTTGTCGTACCACGCACAATGAAGGGTTCCGTAATGGTAGTTGGGATTACTTGGGACGAATTAATTCCAAAAACAAACTTAACATTGTAGTTGAAAAACCTGTTCTCCCATACATCGATATATGCCACGGTTATTTCTCCAACTGTAAATTTAAGTTGGTCGACTATAACTCGTTAACTTGTAAACCCTACTTGGCCATGATAGTTTTTCTTTTAATTTCATTATATGTACTACTGCCATGATTTTTTTCACATCTCCTTAAACAACCATTTAGCTGGCAGAGGGAGAGCTGGGGACACTTGACTCTAACAAAAATGAGTATTTTAATGATTAATATTTCGCAAGTGGATCCTTGAATCGAAAAGTTCACAGACCTGCAATATTTTTGAACGGCCTATCCAACGATCCCCATATTATGGGATAGACGAGAAAAAAATATCATCCCCACATTACGTGCAAGGGAGATACGCTAAAAATAAATTCTTTTCATGATTTTATTTCAGCACTTTTTCGGCGTGATTAATATGTATACCTATGCCAAATTACAGCTTTCTAGTACTAAGCGTCTATGAGCTACAGTGGGGTCAGACGGACATGGCGAAACTATAAGGGTTCCTTGTTTACTACGGAACCCTAAAAACGATCAAACATGCAAATATTTTACGCTACGCTACGCAAATAGACAAAATTTTGCTAGAAATAGATCTACGACGCGTAATTTTAACCTACTACAATCGATTATTTATAGAAGCCGCACATTAAATCAGCAATGGTGGCCCAGTGGTATCGGCCTCGACTGACGACGTGTAAAATTACATAACATACATAATCAGCCTATAATGTTCCCACTAGGTACTGGGACACAGGCCTCCTCTCTGTGGGCGCGTAAAATTATTAAGTTCGAAACCAAGTAGGCGCTTTACTTTGTGTGAATAATTTCATCACCACTGCTCTCAAAACGGTGAAGGAAGACATCGTGAGGAAACCGACATGTCCCAGAACAAAAAAATCGAAGACATGTGACATCTACCAATCCGCACTGGGCCCGCGTAGTAGATTATAGCCCACTTCCTCTCTAAGAGAGGAGGCCTGTGTCCCAACAGTGGGGCCCACATTATGGGCTGATTATGCCATGCTAGGTAGGTACACATTAAATCATTAATGAAACCTTAGTAACATCACCAGTAAATACACAAAATCCGTTTGTATTTCAAAACGTATTTATTTAATCGTCAAATCGACACCTACAAATGAACCGAATGCTATTTTCGTAGCAAGTGCTACGTTCGAGCTACGAATTACTACGCCGTAGCAATTACACGTAACGTTAATATCATACATTTTAAATTAAATATATGTTTTTGTCTATGTAAATTGACGTCGGTTAAATGTAAGCGCGTATTACTTTAAATAATATATGTATTAGCATAACTGATTTGTTCGGTGTTGTGGTAATAATGTTTGGTGTTAAATTCGATTTAATGTTATATTGATTTAATTTTAGGTATGTTTTGGTAGGTAAATAGAAACTGTTTTGTTGGCTTTGTAATTTAACATTTAAACAGGCATAATGGAGAGTTTTCAGCGGTCTCTAAGATGGCAATGCACCTGCGATACCTCCTTACAATCCTGGAGACAAAACTGAAAGGTCTCATCTACCATTTGCCTATAATTACACCCATACCCGGTACCACTATGACGGGTATGGGTTGAGGCGCTACCTTGAGCATAATCTCATTTTTCGTTATTCAGAGGCTATTGTTGTGTTGGTATATTGGCGTGAGCTTATTAACATATGGCAAGTAATTTAATTTAATGTTTTGTGTTTCGTAGTGTTACTTTGCATACGATTTGTATAGAATCAGTTTATCTAACTAAACAGACAGGTGTGCTGCTGCGGTGTTTGTTGCGAAACTTCTTCTTCCCAGTAAAGCACTAGGAGGTGGTGAAGGGCGGGCGTTTTTGGGGGACTGTCTTATGTAACTTTGACGTTCAAAAAGTGCTGATTCTCAGCCTAGTTTAGCCTAGTTTTAATAAACGACTTTTGATTTTCATTAACTCATTAATTAAGAGAAATAAACTACATCTAAAAGTACATTGTTAATGTTCAATCGCCTATCATCACATTGCACGTTCTTATTTATTTTTATGTGTTTTAATACATTTAAAATCTGCTTCTAAAAAATTACTATAATTATTG
Organism: Atethmia centrago; assembly: GCA_905333075.3. NCBI lineage: Eukaryota > Metazoa > Arthropoda > Insecta > Lepidoptera > Noctuidae > Atethmia > Atethmia centrago. The sequence continues at coordinate 18,274,039 of HG995388.1, forward strand.
ATTGTATGCATATTTTGCTAAAGGTGACGTTCTATTAATTTAAGGATTACACTAATGGATAAATAATTAAAAAAATCAAAATAATCTACGTTTTATTTAATTTTAAAAGTTTTTATTTGGAGGAATTGGCGTGTGCAGGGAGCGGGACAGCGATGCAGAGCGGTGGAACAGACAAGGGAAGCGCCTTAAACAGAAACACGACTCAATTTTTTTTTTTTCGGTGGGAAATCTTCAAATAACTTCTCCCGCTCTGGGCGGAGCGGGAGGGTGTGTCAGACTCTTACTGACTAAAACCCACCCGTATTCCTTCATTTGCCTGTATTGCCAGGAGCCTCGGTAACCCTTTGGTACCTTCCCACGACCCCGGCAACAGCAACTCTGCTTGGCGGCAGAAATATGCATGGTGGAAGCTCTTCCCCAGACGACAGAAGATAAACTCTTCAAACCAGGTCGTTAATCTACAAAACTGTTAAGTAACAACATCTTATCGGTATCTTTATTATTTATCGTACAAACTATAATAATAATAGTTTACTTCTTTAGTATAGTCGATTTCATAGTTACTTTATCACCTATTTTTTTTGGGGAAGGAAATTATCAAATAACTTCTCCCGCTCTGGGCGGAGCGGGAGGGTGTGTCAGACTCTTATTGCCTAAAACCCACCCGTATTCCTTCCGTTACCTGTGTTACCAGGGGTCTCGGTAACCCTTTTGGATTTTCACGTGACCCCGGCAGGCATCGGCCCTAGTGGACCCCTACACTTGTGCTGACATCTCTTTGAGGCACGCGCGGAACAAAACGCGCCGTCGACCCGGGCCTGGTCCTTACCGGACGGTGAGCTACCCATTGCTTACCGTCCGCAAGCCCGCACCTACGGTGGTCGTAAATCCGCCCGGGATTCCTGACACCCAGGGCGTCCCCTGCGGCAGCTAGGGGCGAGAGGGCCGCGTCCGGCCCTGGTTCAGGCCATGGTACGGAGCGAGAGGGCATGGGCAGCCGTCGCCTCCTTCTGCGAAGCAGTAATGCTCGCGAAGGAGGAGGCGGGACGGCTGAGGGAAAGGGAAATTTCGCGCCCTCTCACCCCTTTTTTTTTTGTAGGGTGCGAATTCATCGAATAACTTCTCCTATCATCCAATAATTACATACGGAATCCTTATCGCATCACTCGTGTGTCTGTCTATCTGTCTGTCCGTCTGTCACAGCCAATTTGCTCCGAATCTACTAAGCCGATTAAGTTGAAACTTGGTACACATATGAGTTCCTGTGACCCAAATACGGACGTGTAACGTAAATAAATGAATTTTGAATATGGGTTCACTTTTGGGGGGCAAATTAAAAAAAAGTTTTGCAGACTGTACCGTGTTACATATCAAAATAAAGGACTCATTGTGAAGGTCTCAAATTATTATTTTTCATAATTTTAAAACCACCGTTTTAAAACTGTGACTTTAAAATTACCTTATCTCCGAAACAACTGAATCAAGTTTGAAAAAAATGCAGACAATTTTTCTTTACTAATATATTACAGGAAAACCTATAAGAAGTCTATGGTGTTATAATAACATGGTAAATCTCTCAATATATTGTGAACAAACTTACATTTGCAGTTAGAATGTATGGGAGAACATGTTTATCAACTACAGTAACTTGCTACCTACCACAACTATACCTTGAAAAGTATTATATTACTTTAATTATTGTGAATGTGAGCACTATGTGGGTCATTTTTATTTATTTCATGTTGTTTTTTTTTTTCTCTTAATTTTAATGATGGTCTGGCTGGCATTTTGAGTTCTTTATGCGGCCAACCCAATTGTCCTTTCCTCGGTATTGTTCGTCGAGTCGTTGAGCTCCTTAAGTTTTGAGTTGAGCTACACGATTACTGACAAATGCTTGCACTGACTGGACAGGTCCACTCAAATTTGTGTGGTTCTTTCCTCAAAAGACCATTTCAGACATAATCTTGGTCAGATCATGTGAGGACCATGTAGATCTATGTCTGAAATGGTCTTCAACTACAGTAACTTGCTACCTACCACAACTATACCTTGAAAAGTATTATATTACTTTAATTATTGTGAATGTGAGCACTATGTGGGTCATTTTTATTTATTTCATGTTGTTTTTTTTTTTCTCTTAATTTTAATGATGGTCTGGCATTTTGAGTTCTTTATGCGGCCAACCCAATTGTCCTTTCCTCGGTATTGTTCGTCGAGTCGTTGAGCTCCTTAAGTTTTGAGTTGAGCTACACGATTACTGACAAATGCTTGCACTGACTGGACAGGTCCACTCAAATTTGTGTGGTTCTTTCCTCAAAAGACCATTTCAGACATAGATCTACATAGGACCATGTAGATCTATGTCTGAAATGGTCTTCAACTACAGTAACTTGCTACCTACCACAACTATACCTTGAAAAGTATTATATTACTTTAATTATTGTGAATGTGAGCACTATGTGGGTCATTTTTATTTATTTCATGTTGTTTTTTTTTTTCTCTTAATTTTAATGATGGTCTGGCATTTTGAGTTCTTTATGCGGCCAACCCAATTGTCCTTTCCTCGGTATTGTTCGTCGAGTCGTTGAGCTCCTTAAGTTTTGAGTTGAGCTACACGATTACTGACAAATGCTTGCACTGACTGGACAGGTCCACTCAAATTTGTGTGGTTCTTTCTTCAAAAGATCATTTCAGACATGGATCTACATGGTCCTCACATGATCTGACCAAGATTATGTCTGGACTTTAAAAGAGACTTTGACCCTTGAGTTTGTTTCGCCATTTCTTCTCAGGGGTAGTCAGATAGGAAATGTCGACTCCATCTAGCTTATTTCTTAATATGACGTGTAAAAGTGCTTCTCATATCCTATTTACAGAATAAACAATTTAATTTCATTTCAGTGTTAAGTTTGTTCTTGGGATAAAGTATATTGGGATAAAAAACATGGTAGATATCATATTCATTCTATGGAACCCTCACCACGCGAGTTCAACTCGCACTTGTCCGGTTTCAATTATTTTTCTCTACTGTAGTATAGTAATTTTATTTTAGGTACATTATCGTCTTCACATATAGTTATATAATTTATACATAGTACAACATACAAAACATTGTTAACGAGTAACGGTGGACTTTCTTGCCCATTCTTCGCCATACGTAACTACCTTTTGAAAGGGGCAACTGCAATTACAGATACGAATATGAATAATGAATTAATTCTATCAATCATTTTTTTTAGTAAATTTTGATATTTTATGTGCCTATTTCTAATAAATAAATAAAAATAAAATTTTGTAATTTGTGGGAGATCTGGAGTCTAATTTAAACCGAAGCCAGGTTTAAATTAGACTCCAGATCTCCCACAAATTACAAAATTTTCTAAAAATATCTGTCATCATTAATATGTACATACGTATATCTAGTATAAGAATGTTATTTAAGGAGATAAATAAACGTAATTTTATTTTTATTTATTTATTAGAAATAGGCACATAAAATGTCAAAATTTACAAAAAAAAATGATTGATAGAATTAATTCATTATTCATATTCGTATCTTTAATTGCAGTTGCCCCTTTCAAAAGGTAGTTACGTATGGCGAAGAATGGGCAAGAAAGTCCACCAACGGGGTCAGATCTGTGGAGCGAGCGGGCCAAGGGATGGGTCCATCCCTGCCGATCCAGCTATCAGGAAAGCAATTGTTGAGGTGTTCCCTTACATTTAAAGTCCAATGCGCTGGACAGCCGTCTTGCTGAAAGATGACTGTTCGGTCTCTTTCGAAGATCGGGACACCTGATTCCTCTACCAGCAGTGGTAAATCAATTTGCAGAAATTGCAAATAATTTTCGCCATTCAATGGATCAGGCAAAAAGTGGGGCCCAATCAATGTTCTGCCAATTATTCCAGCCCATACATTCACAGAGAACTTCATCTGAAATGACACCTGCTTCTTAAAATGTGGATTGTTGTCTGCGTTGGCCCATTCATGGATGTTGTGAAAGTTTGTAATACCTTCCCTTGAAAATTTACTTTCATCCGTCCACAAGATTGATTTCAGAAACCACGCATCTTCGATGTCTCTGTTGAGGAGGAAACGGCAGAACTGAATTCTTCTTTGAGGATCTTGCTCTACTAGACCTTGCACACTCCTGCCATGGAACGGATACTTATCATTTTGGTGCATTGTATGCCACACCTTCCATTGAGAAATGTTTAAATTTCGAGCTACTGCTCTAGTACTGGTAGTAGGATCCGCTTGAAATGCTGCTAAAATGTCTTCGTCGACGGCAGTTTCGTGTCTGCCCGGGTTGACTCCAGGTTCCACGCGGTGAAACCCATCTTGGGCAAGACGACGAAACGTGTTGTAAAACACTCGGACATTCGGTATCCTGCGATTCGGATAGCGCTCTTGATACATCCGTCGCGCCAAAGATCCATTGCCGTCTGCTCTACCGTACATAAATACGATATCCGCATATTCTTGATTGGAAAAAGTAGCCATAGTCACTTAACAATTAAGAAAAACGGCGTAGGAGCGCACTAAATGTCAACTCAACACAATTAAGTCAAAAATCAACACGTGCAGGAGCGCGAGGCTACGACTGGACACGGTGAAACAAAAAAGTTCAAAACTAACGCAAACAACACGTGCAGGAACGCAAAGGGCTACAACTGAACACGGTAAATTGTGAATCAACACGACAACGTCCACTCACAAGGGCAGTAGTTTGACTAATAAGTAAAAGATGTAACGGCTTCATCACAGACCGACTGACCCTGACTAAAGAAAAACGACTTTGTTGCCTCAGTAACTAAGACCATTTTGCTGTAAAAACCAACTCTTATCGCTTTTTGCTATTCATTGGGCGTTCTACCTGGAAATGCCATCGCACCGCGCTCGGTGGCCATTGTTTAGAGAATCCCCTCAATGGGTTCCCCTCAATTGGTTCCTGCATGTGCCAAAAATTCTTAGAATTGAACAATGTGATCATTTCGAGCACATAAAGTATTCTTTTAAGCAAAAATTTTGTGTTTTGTTAGACTGCCTAAAATTTAAAATTTCTCCCTCGAATTGGTTTGTAGGTCCTAATTTCAATAATTTGTAAGATATCCGCATAAATGATACCTCAAAAGAAAGAGCGATTATCAAGCATGTCTTAAAAAAGGTTTGAACAAAAAAAGCACCCTCCGTTTTTTTTAAATAAGGTTTAAAAGACGTATTGTACAATTTTTTTTTTTTTTCTGAGCTTTAAATATCTGTAAAAAAATGTCTAATGACACAGAAACCTAAAACATGTTTTGCTTGGTTGCTTACACATTACTTTAATTAAATAAATAAAAAAAATAATTCATTTATCATTCAATTTGGCCATAATTATGCAGTTTACGTTAAATTTTGAGAATTTCCGAAAAAAAACTTAAAAATTTGGTTAAAAAAAATTGGTAAGACTTCGTCTAAGACAACCATGGCTTAAATGGTTCTAAATTGTCTACACTATCTTCACCTTAAAGCTTTGCACCCATCTTCCAATCAACCTGTATAATAAAATTAGTTATATACATGTACTTACATAGAAAAATTAAAAAAAAATTACTTTGTGTGATAAAGGAATTACGAAGTCTACTATTATACTTATAGTACGTAACAGTGAAAGTTATCGTTGTTAGCCTCGCAAAGGATGCTCTTAAGGACTTATAAAACTATGCAACTTTGTTTTATCTTTGACTAACTTTTGTCGCGGTTTAAGTACTGCGGTCTAAGTTATGGGTTAAATGTGTTATATTTAGTGGGTAGTAGAATAAGAAGCTGTATGAATTAGCCAACTTGTAATGGCAGGAAGTGTGCTGATCGATGCTGTGTGGTGGTTGTATAGACAAAGAAATATTTTTTTAAGCAAATTGACATCCTACGTCAATTTGCCGTGTTACCTATTGCCATTTCATACAACTATCAAATAAGGACAGTTGTGATTTGATTATACGGACAATTTATTAAAGATGGCAGTCAATTTATTTATACTTTATCTAATGTGGTAGTGTGTTATATTTTCTTAGATTTTATCTTAAGACAGATTTTGCAGCAGCGTGGGGTTCTAATCCCGGATTGTTTGTGGAACATAACACTGCGCCAAAATTAAAATCGAGTATGTTTCCCATTACCAGTTTCAAATGTCTAAGCGGAATCCCGCTGAACGCTTGGCAACACCGTGGCAGAGTTAATATGGTGGGCCAAGCTTGACTCCTATAGAAAGGAATGGCCTATACCAGCAAAGAACGTAAGTTTGTCGAAAAAAAACGCGTTTCTTTGCTGTGGGACAATATTCTAGATTGATAAAAGCTGTAGACTAATGGAAATCTAAATCCAAGTTACAAACAATAAATCCTGTACAAAATCATGAACAGCAATTCAAAATTCAACGAACAAAACATAATCAAATCGAAACTTTAATCAGTGCTAATGTCCCACGGTAATGGGTTTCACCACAGAACAGGTGCTTTTTAAGCTAAATCATTGGTTGGACATAATAGAAGATTATCGGTTCAACGAGCGACCGTGGTTGGACGCGAATGACCGCAATAGTATGTATTGTGTGCGGCCCTAGTGCCCGTAACACAGGTTAATTCCTAGCACGGAACTGGGTTTTGCTCTGCTATCCATTATAACTTTCCTATCTGTCACTCGTGATGTAGTATTTAAGTTAACCTGTACTCAAGTTTATTATTAGATTGAAAGATTATTATTATTATCTTTTATTTCATTATTTACACATTTTAATTTTATTTTTAAATATTAGAATATAAAAAATATATAAAAACATTTAAAAATATAAAAAAAAAATGGTAGCCCACCGGTATCGGGAACAGGGTCCAAGCTACCGGCGGTCAGGGCTCCAGAGAGAGGAACCTCCTGACAATGCGAGCCGTGTCCAGAAGTACCGCTTTCTGAATCAAGCCCTTAATCCAGCCGTCCAACGTGAGCCTCTTTAGGTGTTGGTCGAGGCTCTTGGCAATTAAGCCATTGGCTGATACGACTATCGGCACAATGATTGCTGAATCCACATCCCACATGTCGACAACCTCGCGAGCCAAGTCAAGATACTTGATCTGTTTATCTTTCTCGGCTTTCACGAGATTCCCGTCATGAGGGACTGTTATGTCAACAATCATTGCGCGCCGCTCTGTTCGATCCACCACCACTATATCAGGCTTATTGGCAACAATAGTCCTGTCAGTGATGATGGATCGGTCCCAGTACAATGTGATATTTCCATTGTCGAGAACTGGGTCGGGCACATACCTGTAGTACGGCACTTCAGATTCTACAAGGCTGTATTTCAGAGCAAGTTGCTGATGGATAATCCTGGCTACAAGGTTGTGTCTATGCAAATACTCTTCGTTAGCTAAACGAGAACACCCGGAGATAATGTGTCGGATTGATTCTCCCGGACGGTGGCATGCCCGACACACGTCAACCGTGCCGTCCTTCACAATAAATCTCCGGTAATTCTTCGTCATGATAACTTCGTCCATAATTGCACAGACAAAACCTTCGGTTTCCCCAAAGAGGTCACTAAAACGTAGCCAGGCTACGGACGCTTGGAAATCTACATCGGGTTCATGTAGGGCCCGGAAAAAGCGTCCGTGAAGCTCCTTACTCTGCCATACCTCCCTGCGATCGTTAGTGTCAAGCACTACAAGCTTGCGCCAGTTCTCTTTAGCCAAGGAGAGTGGGGTGAGGCCCTTGTCCACCGCGACCACATCTCGATGCATCCCCACGTCGGCTTCTAGGAAATATTCCCTGAGACTGCATACCTCGCGATTGTGGAGGGTCTTAGCGTTTAAAAAGCCTCGACCTCCACACTTTCGCGGGATATACAGTCTCATTACCGACGACCGTGGGTGATGCATTCGATATGCAGTCAGCAGCGTACGGACCCTCCTATCCAGGGCGTCGAGTTCAGTCTGAGTCCATTTGAGTATGCCGAAAGAGTACATCAAAACGGGCATGACCCAACCGTTGAAGGCGCGCACCTTGTTTCCGCCTGACAGAAGACTATTAAATACTTTCTTCAGGCGGCCAAAAAAGCGCTCCTTCAACGATTGCTTCATGTCAGTAACATTGATGCCCAACGCTTCCGACATACGCAAATACTTGTAGGTTTCGGATGCGGAGAGGGTTCTAAGGTTTATGGAATCCGAGAGTTGGGTTCCCACGGATTCCACAATCTTCCCTCGCTTTACATGCATGACCGCACATTTATCCACTCCAAATTCCATCCTGATGGCGCTACTGAAACTTTCAGTTATTTTCAGTAGCTCCATCAGTTGCAAATTATTGGAAGCAAAGAGTTTTAGGTCATCCATGTAGAGGAGGTGAGATATAACCTGACCACCTCTCCTCATACGATAGCCTAGACCTGAATCTTCCAGCAGTGTGCTTAGAGGGTTCAAGGCTAAGCAGAACCAAAGCGGACTCAAACTATCGCCCTGAAATATGCCCCGCTCGATCCTTATCGGTTCGCTATTCCTCTGGATATTTCGACATCCTGGATAGCGAAGGACCGTCCTCCATTGCCCCATACACGAAATCAGGAAGGTGCGCAGAGTTGCATCTACTTTATACAACTCCAGCACCCTCATGAGCCATGTATGTGGCACCGAGTCATAGGCCTTCTTATAATCTATCCAACATGTCGACAGATCCTTTCGGGAACGACGAACTTGTTGGCTAATGGTCATATCAATGAGGAGTAACTCCTTAGTACCGCGGGATCCGTTCCTACATCCATTTTGAGAGGCAGACATGATGGAGTTGGTGTCTATATGTTTGTTAATTTTAGCTCTCAAAATAGATGTAAGAAGTTTATAGACCGTCGGTAAACACGTGATCGGCCTATAATTTTTGGGTTCCGCGGTGCTACCTGATTTATGGAGCAGGTGGGTAACTCCTGTCGTTAGGAATTGGGGCAGCGATCCAGACTCCAAAGCAGTCTGGTACTGAGCTGCCAAGCGAGCGTGCGACCTTAAAAACCATTTGAGCCAGAAGTTGTGCAGTCCGTCCGGCCCTGGGGACTTCCAGTTAGGTAACGGACGGACTGCACGAGCTACATCTTGGGGGCAGATGGTAATAGCCCCCATTTCTGGTATTGGATCGCAGGCTCGCTCGACTTTTCGAGCCCAATCACCTTCGGTGTGACTGACAGGCACCGACCAGATACTGCGCCAGAAAGAACACATGACATCATCATCCGGTAGGCGCGTGTCAGTCACATCTTGGTGCGGTCGCTCCCAACCCCTATAAACCCACCTTTCATCGCTCTGGAAGGTACGATTCTGAGTGTATCGCTCTACTCGCCGCTTATACCTACGAATACGGTTCGCCCATGCATACACTTTCTGCTTCAGGAAGTCGATGCGCTCTGTGACACGGGTCATATAGTCCTGAGGGCCGATATCAGTCCCTGAGAACGCTCGCCTCACAAAGCGCATCACTCTAGGGCGAGTATTGCCCTCCCTGAAGCAGATTAATTTGCCAATGAGCGCTCTGGCCCCACCAATACGGCTTTCAATTCTGCACTGCCAAGCTGGTACGGTTGGTTTCGGTCGTGTAGTTCTAGAGTCTTTAGCAAATTTCACGTGAGCTACACGACATACCGCTACAGCCGCGCAGTACAGAATCGAATGAGTATCAGTGAGGTCTTCGCAGTCATCAAAATAATTTGACAACTGCGAATCCAGAGCTGCCACCAGCGCCCTGTTTTTTTTATGCATGGGCAAACGAGGTAAGCGTGGTCTTAGTTCGGGCGACATGAGCCGATATTCTCGAATCGCATCTTCCAAAGCACTCCTCAATTCCACATTGCACTGGGTACTTACATTTGTAGCCCTGTCATCACTCCCCTCGTCAGCTTGATTCGTGCTTAATTGAGGTGAATGTACAACAGTCTGCGACGGGGGGACGATGACATGGCTACGCTGCATTTCACTTCGTAGGCGATCAAGTACAGTGTCATCCAACATATGATTACGCTGGATAACCCGTACCTGATCCGACAGTCGTTGTGCCGAAACGTTGACAGCTGGCTCAAGCACCTGAAAAAGAGAGAGCATCCGAACACGGTAAGCAGTCAGATTGTTTCCCCCCTCTGTAGCCCCATAGTATGAGCGCATGACGTTCTCATTGACAGATTGTGTCCATCTCATGCGCTTCACACTTCCGCCGGGAGCTGGGACCCTATCAGAGGCCGGTGGGCCTCGAGATCCTAAGCCGTCCGGCGGCCGGCGTCCTCCCCGTCGACGAACAGGTGGTGGCGTCGTGGGCGGAGAGAAATACTCGTCGCTCGAGCTCGACGCAACTGCCGCGGTCGGTGTAGTCACAGCGCACACGGTGGGGCTGGGTACCGGTGGCGGCGAGGCGGAGCTGAGCGAAGAGTCCGGAGGTGGTAGGCGTGCTCTAACTGCAGCTGATCTCGTTAACATTTCATTTGTATACGTATTTGTTCTGTTTTATCGGAGGTGACATCTGTCATGTCACCTCCTATCCGGAAATTTTTGGTGAAAATCTAGAAGATTATGCTTCATTTTGTAATTTATTATTATTATTATTATTTATTATTAATCTATGTGTTATGAAACTAGGTATCTGTAGGCGTGCTAACTTTAACATAGTACACTGTCTTTTTGTCCATGATTTGGAAAAAAATACGACATAAGCGACATTTTGGTCGAAAATAAGTTATGAATGCCATCCTACTTAATCTCTATTTTTAAGTAGGATGGCATTCATAAATCATTTTCGATCACAATGTCGCTTATGCCTTATTACCTTTTAACCGTCGACATAGTATCTGTCCTTAGCAGACGGAGAGGGTTATTGGGTTCTCTCTGTAAAATCCTACCACCATACCTATTTCTTCTGCCACACAGCTTCTTTTTGGTTAGGTTAAAAATATTTCACTATTCAATTTTTTGGTTTTTTGCCAAATATTACAAAAACGTTAAAGTAGTTTAACGTTTTTGGAATGTTCTCTTATTAAACTCGTTATCGCGTTCTACCGTTTTGAATTTTGAATTTGAATTTTACTGTTTATTTTTAATTTTAGTTTTAATCATAATGTTTCAATTTTAATTTTGATTGCAATAATAATTTTGATTTTGATTTTAATTTTTGATTCTATTATCGATTATGGTTTTGTTTTTTACTTAATGTTTTGTTCTTTGTTTCTAATTATTTTTCTTTCCTCACTACAAATAAAAAATATTGTTAAAACGTATACATAAGAAGCTATTCTAAATGTAAGTACTGTGTACGCCTATAAGTGACTAATTCACCATAAATCAATGCATATCATGCAGTTTCATATAATATCATTTATTTACATAACCAAATTACAAGATGATTATTAACATTAACTAAATTAAATTAAAACTAAGTTAGGCTTAAAAAAGGCCCTCGGGGCATTGTACCGAGGATGCTGGCGGCATTTCCTCGCTGAATTGCAATGCTGATGCGTTGCGCGAGAAAGCCGCCAGCTTTTCGGTCACCAGTTACATCAACTAGACGTTTCGCGATTTCCGCAAATAACTTATGCGCACTGGGACCCCACGGACCGAGGGTCTCGACGCCAAAGGGCACAAAGTTGTACTCTCTGCCAAGGCCTCCATATTTAATAACTTTCAGATTTTCGGCATTTTCTGCCGCTGCACCCGCTTTAGAAGTAGTCCGTTGGAGGTGGGACGGTGCCAGTGTGTCTACACAGGTAGCGTCCCACACAAGCATCCGTCCCAAACTCCACGGGACCAAAGACACACCATCAGGTCTTTTGCCATCATCTCTGACAATGCCAGTCGGCTCAAGAAGAGCAGGCACATTGATGCTGGCAAGAGACCGGCGGATTATGTCATTAAGTGTTGCATGTCTTGAAAAGCGGCCTGCACTTTTTTGACAACAAAGTCCGTGGTGACCCAGTCGGTCCACGTCCGTGCCACAAGGGCATGTGTGTGGAGTGCATACCGTGACCCCAAGCCGCAGACCAGTCGCCAGACGAAGCGAGGTCGGATCCAGGAAGGTACCGGTATATGGAGAAGGATGGGCATGTAGCCAATGACCGGCCTCTCTGGTTCCGACCGCCAAAAGTCTTGCGCGATCCGGACCTGAACTGCGGCTCAGAATCGATTTGTATGTTAAATCGCAATAAATATCGTCCCAGCTCCTCTGAGATTTTAGGTTGTCTGGAAATTCTTTACCCGGGCAAGCAATTTGAAAAGCATTCTTGGCATCCTCCAAGCCCGCAGTCTCATAGTTTGTGGGCAAAGCCCTTAGGACATTACCTATGAGACGTGACGTGCTATGGGTGGACGACAAAAAGGCTGGGGAAGCAACACTCGAAATTTTGCGGATTCCTAAACCGCCAAACCGAATAGGGAGGGATGCTTGTAACCAAGATGGTTCATTGAGCTGAATATTTAAAATCGTTTCTAAACTAGTTTTGACTAAATCGTCTATTGGTGAAAGCAAATTTGGATGTTTCCAAAAAGGGCTACAGCGAAGCACATAAGTAAATTTAGGGACAAAAAGGCAAAACTTTAGAATTATAAGAGCATAATGAGGACTGATTTCGAGTAAACAATTTGCGTGACTTTGGAATTTAGAAATAGTGTTAGTAATGTAATCAGGAAAAGATTCTTCAAAGATGGGAGAAACCAGGAGGCAAAGTGACTTTCTGTCTACTATTTTGATATTCGGTGCCAGAAAATTTAATTTGGATTTTAAATTATCCAAACCGTAAGAAGTTTTTTGAATGAAGAGTTCACATTTGCTAAAATTTAATTCTAAACCAATATTTTCGAAATTTGTTTTAATATCTGATAAGTCAGATAGCACAGTGTCCACATCGCCTCCCAGGGTTCCGTCATCCAAATACCAAACGTTAAATTTTGATTTTAAATTTTGAATAATCGGATTTATAGCCAAGCTAAAAATTGCTGGCCCGAGGGGATCGCCCTGCTGACAGCCGACCTCCGAAGAAAGTTCAGTTTTAATTAAGTTTCATATTATGTTAATGTTTCTAGTAAATAATAAATCATTAGTATACATTAAAAAAAAGAGGTTGCTGGTATAATACTGGTTGCTGGTACATGAGGCATATAAACTCGGTCTCTGAGATGATAACACACTTCCGATGCATCTGGTATCACCATCAGGTGATATATCTGCTTCTTGCACCACATAAAACATACACACAACTAGAGAACATTTGTAAACTGATTGTGAGTAAAAGCTACATGACTGTGTAGTGTTATAAATACCATTTCAGACACCAATCTATATATGTCCTTCACAAGATCTGACCAAGATTATGTCTGGACTTTAAAACAGACTGCGACCTTTGAGTTTGTTTCGGCCTTTCTTCTCAGAGTAGTCAGATAGGAAACGCCAAACCTCATCTTGTTTATAAAACACATTACAGAAATAAAATCCTTTATCATTAAATAAAATAACTTTCTACGCATTTTGCATCTGTACATAGTATGAAACAAAGTTTTTTTTCGTGTATGTAACCATCATTTAGTTCATTTATTCTGGAAGTTTTCTAAAACATAATAATATATTTAACCATGTACTCAAATAGCACAGAAATGTCGATGTTTTGTCTTGTCGCCATTGCACAATTGAGAACAGGGGCGGGCCACTAGTAATTATATCGAAAATGAAGTGACAAGAACCTTTAACTACCAAAACATAATTTTACAAGAAACGAAAAATGAACGTTTTATTTTACAGTGTACAGTTGCTTAATAGTTATTATCAGTTATCAGTAGTTCGTAAACAAAAAATAAGTTACCTGTTTTTGACAGTTTTGTTTATATCTATGTAAAAATATTAAATCGCCAAAATGTTAGTTAGGAGTTCTTGTCACTTCATCATCGATATATTTTTATTAGATTTTGTACTGGAGCTGAGATGTGATTTCTAAATACATTTATAGACGTCTCACTAAATTAGTAAGTAGTGATTAATAACAATGCTATATAGAATTTGAGTAAGTGCTAACATTAAGCTGATTTAAACCGCTTCCATAGTGATTATAATTATTATTAATTGGCAATCAATGATTTAGTAACACCTTGTAATTAGATTTAGACCTATGATGGAATAGGGGTATTTTACTATATACGAGAAAAAATCTATAAATATATTATTGAGATAGTTTAGGCAAAAAGGAGTCGGAAAATGTTACTTTTAGTTCATAAAATAACAAAATAAATTTTAAAATTCAATTAAACGTTTTCAGTTTTTCTAATCTGTTAAAAAACACCATGAAATAGTAGCCGCCATGTTATTACGTCATGCCGCTATGTAAACTAAAGTTAGTTAATAGATCAGCGCATTTGTTAACATAGTCAAGTGACGTCATGACCACAGAGCAACATGGCGACCACTACGTCCAGCATTTTCATCAAATTACGCGCGAAAGGGCATTATCCGCTTTGTATGGGAATTTGGCTCCGTGTGGTCCAGGTCCTTTAAGTATAAATATAATACAGGTTTAATAGCTAATACCAGTAGGAAAGAGAATATTGTAATGAGATTGTATCATAATGCTTGTAAGTGTTGTTTTGCTTACTTGTTTTTTTTGATAACACGCATTTTTATTTATACATTTTGTTATTATTCTGACTCATAAGTTAACAATGGCGCCGATTCCCTTGTTCACAAACTGAACTAAATTTAAGTTCAGTGCATCTTTTTCTTTCTATTTCAATAAGAAAAGGACAGAAAATACATTTTAGTTTCGTCCTGTCAGATTAATCAGCGCCTGTCACTACTCTATACAAGTTTAGACGCGATTAAAAACTTGCCTACTAAAATTACGTCAATTTACGTCAACCGCTGATTAATTTGACAGGACTAAACTAAAATGTATCTTCTGTCCTTTTCTTATTGAAATAGAAAGAAAAAGATGCACTGAACTTAAATTTAGTTTAGTTTGTGAACAAGGGAATCGGCACCAATATCTTGTCTAGGAACTGGGCAGGTGGATATATATTATCTTGGTACCTTGCTCAGCTTAAAAGCCACTACAGTAATTACATGACCGCAGCAACCCACTGTTCTTCGGCACACTATGCAGTTGCAGCAATACTGCTTCATTGAGTTTCGTGACTGTTATTTTCATTTTCTTGTAATATATAGACAAAATATTTTTTTCTACTAATATGCCTGCTTTGACCCCCACTGCCTTTTAACAGATTTCACTTCCACAAGATCGAGGGTATGCCTTCTTCTTTGCGTGATATCAGTACCACAATTCGCATATCGGATCTGTCACACAGTTTCCACCACAGACAGGAGTAGAAATGAAATTGCCTCGTTTGTATCCGTACAATATCCATATTCAAGCTGGAGTCAACGCTGGGATTTGTGTCGGAGTTCATAGGCATGCCGAGGTCAACGTGAGAAGGGGTATCAATGTTCATTGTCATAACCAAAACAATACTTGAAAACTAATCCCAGTAAAACGAGGAAAACAATATTCATGATGCCAAGAAACAAAGTGAATGACAAATAACTCGAAGTGACAGCTGACATAGACATATTTTTTTTTTAATAATCGATTTAATCATTGATTAAAATCGGAATTCATCCACCATTTTCGATACTTTTAAATACTTTTGTTTTCCAGATTAACGAATAAAACATGTTCAAAATAATGTAACCTCAAAAATAATAATTTGAATCGATTTGAATATAATGATTTAAACAAATACGATTAATTGTAAGCAACACTGTGCATTAATGAAGGTATAGTACTGTCAATATGTCGAAGAATAAAACAATTTCAGTACTTATTAAATACACTATTCGTGGGCGCAAGTTGATACAAAAATATAGAATAAATAAGCGTTTAAAAACTAAACTTGATTAATAATTAATTTGTTTCTTTTCGAGCATCGTGTTCACGCGAAGCCGAGAACGGACAAAGTCCTTTGAAAATGTAAAATTTAAATGCATTTTTATGGCACTTATCGATTGAATAAAAATTTTGTGATTTTTTTTTTGGGCATATTAGCACTATTGAATTTAATTAAAACACTTTTCAAAAATGGGTGTAAGACCCTATTGTTGCGTAGCACTAGCATCATAATAGTTCGTTGGAAACTGGGTTGTGGAGGTCAGATAGGCAGTCTCTCCGTGTAAAATACTCGTATTCAGCTGCATCCGGTTGATTGAAAGTTAAAAAAAAGTTGAACATCCGATGATGAGTTCGATGATTGAGTATCATAAGCTTTGTGCATGCAGATTTATTAACATAATTATGTTAAACTTACCTTTGACGGCTTCGTTGGTCTTGGGGTTGCAAGACCGCCTGCTGAGCGTTGGATCCTGGATTTGATTCTCGAGTTATGCAAATTGCAGTTTGGTTTACTTCAGTTCAAACACACACACGTGCACAATACAACCTAACTCTTCGCGAAGTTGTATCTAAAAATTAATCTGAAGATGCAAAACATTTTAATTCCTTGGCTGAACCTTAAAAGTATTTGACTGCCAGAGAAATCATTTTAACAGAGCCGTCTGTAGATTGATCTGAAACTTGTGGGTACGTTCTTTTATTTGTCTTTTTTTTTATAAAATAGCCAGTCGTGTCCAAAAACGGTAAAAAAAAAGAAATATTTATTTTAACATTTATGTATTCGATCACCATAATTATTATTATCGTTATAGTATATTAACCTTTTGTTGATAAAGATTACCTTTATAGCCCAGGTTTGCCAGGCGCTTTTTTACAAGACATTTTTTTTTGCGCACTGGTTTTCAACGTTCTGCTTATTGCGAGAGTTGAACATCCAACAGTGTTTTCTTGACGCACTGAGATGAGGTTGGATTCTCAATGTAGGGCTCAATACCAAGGGCTGAAAATCCAGTGCGCGAAAATAAAATGTCGCGTAAAAAGGCGCCCGTGGGCTTATTGTAATAGCAACCCTCTGGGGACCTCTCGTGGAGGCGATTGGTGGCGGAGATCTCTCGCGTCTGGCCATTTGATTGGATTTCCGGCCACCGTAGGCCCGGTTTTGCGGACGGTGAGCAAATGGGTAGCTCGCCGGCCGATAAGGACCAGGCCCGGGTCGACAGCGCGTTGTGTTCCACGCGCGCCTCAAAGAGATGTCAGCACAAGTGTAGGGGTTCACTAGGGCCGATGCCTGCCGAGGTCACGGGAAAGTCCGATAGGATTACCGAGGCCTCTCGAAACACAGGCAATGGAAGGAAGACGGGTTGATTATAGTCAGTAAGAATCTGGCACACCCTCCTGCTCCGCCCAGAGCGGGAGAAGTTAATTGAAAATTTCCCAACCAAAAAAAAACCCAAAAGCATAATGCTGACGCTTCAACCGCTTCCGGTATTATAGTTTTATGTATGTACCGACTACTACTAGCTATAATACTGGAGAGAATTTTAATTTTTATTCAAAAGGAACAATAAACAGCAACAATATAAAACATAGAAACAAGAACAACAACAATTATTGTAGAGTAACCAATTTGATATTGATGACTCTAATACATTATTTAGACATTTCTTTTTTATATTTTTGATTTTACTAAATCTGTCCCGCGTAGATTTCATTCACAAATCCCGACAATTAATATATTATAGCTAAAACTGGCTAAAACA
Source organism: Atethmia centrago (assembly GCA_905333075.3). NCBI lineage: Eukaryota > Metazoa > Arthropoda > Insecta > Lepidoptera > Noctuidae > Atethmia > Atethmia centrago. The sequence continues at coordinate 18,291,716 of HG995388.1, forward strand.
TGAAATTAATTACATTGTTTTATATATTTATTTACATAACCAAATTACAAGATGATTATTAACATTAACTAAATTAAATTAAAACTAAGTTAAGCCTAAAAAAGGCCCTCGGGGCATTGTACCAAGGATGCTGGCGGCATTTCCTCGCTGAATTGCAATGCTGATGCGTTGCGCGAGAAAGCCGCCAGCTTCCGGTCACCAGTTACATCAACTAGACGTTTCGTGATTTCCGTAAATAACTTATGCGCACTGGGACCCCACGGACCGTTGCACAAAGTTGTACTGCCAAGGCCTCCATATTTAATATAAATGATATATGCAATATAATCATAAAACTAGTCTTGAACCAAAACAGGTGCAAAGACAAAAGGTACACGTGTACCACCTATTGAGCCCCGCAAGCGCAGAGCTTGTTTACAATGGGCTCGTGAACACAGAAATTGGGCAGAAGAGCCTCTTCTGCCCAATTTTTCGAGCGACATTCGTCAGAAAAACACACAAAACGCCACTGGGTTTTGTGACGAATCTCGCTTTGGTATGAGGCCAGATACTAGACGTACATGGTATTGGAGGACCCGCGGACGCCAATGACGTTTAAAATCATGACAGCATGATTTTTTGATTGCAGTGGTGGAACAATCATGGTATGGGCGGGTATTTGGATCGGCAGAAGAACCGAACTGATTTGGATGAGAGGCAATCCCAATGCACAGATTTACGCTGAAACGATTGTATCAGATGTTGTCATTCCTTTGCAGACCCAATCTGTTGCTTCATTTCTGCTTATGCATGATAATTGATAAAGCACGTCCACACACTGCCAGAGTCGTTGCAAACACACTTGCCATAGCTAATATTAACGTCCTACCTTGGCCTGCTCAATTGCCAGACTTGAATCCCATTGAGTACGCATGGGATATGCTTCAAAGAAGAGCTCTGCCAAATATGGATGTCGTACATACACCAGAAAATCTTTTTCGCCTGTTACAACGGCCGTGGGCTGCCAATCGGCAACGTGATTTGGATGAATTCATATTGAGTATGCCGCCGAATCCCTGCGATTGTTTTATACGCGTTCATGACGAAAATACTGACTACTTATTGTTTTTTTATGCATTCAAAACCTTTAAAAACTTTTATTGTTATCTTTTTATGATATTTTAACGTCAGGATGAACTTACGTGGGCCCAGCATAAGCAAAAATCGCGCTTCATTGGTGCAAAAGCAGAGAGCACTTTGTGGATCTATACATGCGAAAAAATTTTATTAATTCAATTAAATAGACATTTTTGTTTAATTTCAATAGGGCAATAAAATATATTTAAAAAATACCTTGATCGTTAAACAGATTCGATGTGTGAACATATATAAAAAAGAAAATATATAAAAAAAAATACTTCAGATGAAAATACTGACGATGTTGACGGGTTTGGAGGAGAGTTTAAAGATTTAGCAATAAAACTTTTGCTTATTATTATTGGCTCGTTTAATTTTATTACCATTCATATACATGTGTCATATAGTATGTTACGAGATGTTACTAAATATGAGATTTGTTTTAAAAAATTAAAAAAATAACATAACCTTTAGCAAAACCGTACATGGAACGTTTTAGCAAAATAAAGTTCAGGTTACGTTCATATAAATATGATTTTTGTCAAAACGTTCCAAGCTGGTATTAACGAAATATCTAGCGTATAAATTAAAAAATATGAAAATCAAGCCAATTATAAAATCATTTTTAAACACCACTTTAGAATAACACACATCACACAACCATATATGTTAACATAAAAAAGAAAACAACCCGAACACTAAATTGTCATTATCTCAATTTGAACTTGCTGTGGGTTGGAACATACATACATAATCTGCCTATAATGTTCCCACTGTTGGGACACAGGCCTCCTCTCTGTGAGAGGAAGTGGGCCGTAATCCACCACGTGGGCCCAGGTTGGTAGATTGGTTGGCTACAGTTGTCGCAACCCAGTGCTGGGCACGCCACGATTGCGGCGATAAGTCCCCTCTTTGAGGAGTGGCTGGAGAGGCGCCACGGCGTCCTCACCTTCCGCCTGACGCAGGTCCTCACCGGACACGGCAGTTTCAGGAGGTTCCTGTGTCGGATAAGGCGGGAGGAAACGTCCGGGCGTCACCACTGTGTGGATCGCCCGGAGGACACGGTGGAGCATACGGTGGAGGTCTGCCCGGCTTGGGCAGAGCACCGCCGTGTCCTCGTGGAGGTGATCGGCGGCAGAGACCTCTCGCGTCCGGCCCTGGTTCAGGCCATGGTACGGTTCGAGAGGGCATGGGCAGCCGTCACCTCCTTCTGCGAAGCAGTAATGCTCGCGAAGGAGGAGGCGGGACGGTTGAGGGAAAGGCACGTTTCGCGCCCTCTCGCCCCTAGCCGCCGCAGGAGACGCCCAGGGCGTCGGGAATCCCGGGCGGATTTCCGCCCACCGTAGGCGCGGGCTTGCGGATGGTGAGCAATGGGTAGCTCACCGTCCGGTAAGGACCAGGCCCGGGTCGACGGCGCGTCGTATTCCACGCGCGCCTCAAAGAGATGTCGTCAGCACAAAGTAGGGGTCCACTAGGGCCGATGCCTGCCGGGGTCGCGGGAAGGTACTTATGGGTCACCGAGGCCCCCGCAACACAGGCAACAGGAAGGAATACGGGTGGGTTTTAGTCAGTAAGAGTCTGACACACCCTCCCGCTCCGCCCAGAGCGGGATAAGTTATTTGATGATTTCCCACCCTCAAAAAAAAAACATACAACTCGTAAATTTATTTATTTATTTATTTAAACTTCTCGCACACAATTAAGTACAAAGGCGGACTTAATGCTTTAGGCATTCTCTACCAGTCAACCAAGGGTGGTGAAGAGATAAGATGGCAGGTGCTCTGAGAGGAAATAGAAATAACGAAAAATATTAAAGATAACATAATAGAATATAAATAGAATAAGTACAGAAATACATAAATAGGTTACAAGCATAAAATGCAAATACATACATATTTACTACAATATATACCTACATTATACATATATATATACATACAAATTAGACGAAAAGAGATACATAATTGAGATGACTCTACGCTATTTGTTTTGAAAATCGCAGTCGTTACCACTGGGCCACCACTGCTCCACTAACGGGGTTGGATTAGAACGTTTTTGCATAACTACGTCCATTTAACCTTAACTTTTAATACAAAACAAATGAAAATCTTAAAATAAAATCCAATCAAATGAATTAAATTCATGATCCTTTCAAAACAACTTCAGTGTGAATATTATTCTCTTTAAAAGTTTTAAGTAAAGACTGTAATTGTCTTTAAATTCTCAGAATCTTGTTACAATACTCGATTTGAAGTTGAAAATTTGTTAAAAGTTTTCTTGAAGCATTTTATGTTACTGTAATTTCGAGATACTGTAATTACATTCAAAATGGTTTGCGAATGTTATGAAACTGATGTTATAAGAAAATCAGCCATTTTCATACAGAGACCCTAGCACCAACTCTCGACGTAAACTTTTTACGTCTTTGTCGAGCATTCGATTTGATTCGAACGATTTTTGAACTGAAAATGTCGCCGTCTAGTTTTGTTACTAGGAACCACCGAAGAAGTCAGATTAGAGCGACAATGGTCGTGGACCGTCGTTCTAGCAGAGCGTCGCATCGATGCTGGTTGCGTGGCGGCGGTCTTCTGATGGCAGAGATGATCTCAGGGGAGCCGCTGTCGTACCACCTCCACGACGAACTGCTATATTCCGGCACAATCCTGATCATATTGAAGTTGTTCAACCACTACTACTATGAACATTTCGATAAAGGCTACCTTGCGTCGATAAATAAAAAAATATATAATAAAAATAAAATTATATTTTGATCAAGATACAACCACACATTAACCTGCAGGTCGCAAAAAACGTTAAAAAAATATATTTCGCGGACTACCACTGCAGACTCATCTTAAGATAATTTATTCAGGAAATTTAAGGTACCTACATAATATTTAAACCTATTTTATATACTGCACCGGTCAATTGAGACTTTTGGTTAAAGACGCAATTTTGTATAGTTTTTTATTTCAAGAAAACCATAATATTGGATAGTAAACTTATTTACTGAATTTCTTTGTACAGCAATATCCTTTAGAAAATCAAGCAATGCTTTAAAAGCTCTTTTTCACGGAAGTAAGTCACGTTTCGACTTCCATTTAATTAAGGCCCCGTCCATTAATTATTGCTCGTACCCACGGGCGATTTTTTTCCGCGACGATTTTTTATCGCGCACTGGATTTTTAACTCTCACTGTTGAGCCGAGCCGAAGTTGAAAAGAATCGATTGAGAATCCAACAGATTATATCCTAGCGCGTCAGAAAAATACACTGTTGGATTTTCAACTCTCGGCGCTACGCAGTGCGTTGAAAGTCCAGTGCACGATAAAAAGTCGCCGCGGGAAAAGATCGCCCGTGGGCTAAGGGCTAATTGTGTTACTTGCTGTCGAATGCAATTAGACGCTTTCATCACATTGGAATCACTAATTTAAAAAAGACTGAGTAAAAAGTACCGTATCATTAAAATGCATATGTTTTCTCGGAAACTTGGAAAGTCGATACTTTTAGCATCAGCGGTTTTTCATTGGAGTGATTCTGATATTTTTCTGTTTGTTTTGATACTTGCTTCTTCATTGAGACAGCAGTGTAGTTTAAATGTATGGACGAAGAAAGTTATAAGTAGGTCAGTGATTTTGATTCTGAGTATCATTCAGTACATATTTAAGGCTTTTTGGTTGTAAAATAGCTGGCTGATCATCTGACATGTCAGCTTATAAATAGCTAGGTATTTGCGAGTTACTTAAACTTACGAGACTTCGAGCTTCAGTGGTTTTTAATTGGAGTGATTCCGATATTTTTCTGTTTGTTTTGATACTTGCTTATTCATTAAGACAGCAGTATAGTTTAAATGCATGGACGAAAAAAGTTATAAGTAGGTCAGTGGTTTTGATTCTGAGTATCATACAGTACCAAATGGCTATTTGAGAGTCACTTAAACTTGGAAAGTCGAGACTTCGAGCTTCAGTGGTTTTTAATTGGAGTGATTCTGATATGTTTCTGTTTGTTTTGATACTTGCTTCTTCATTGAGACAGCAGTGTAGGTTAAATGCATGGACGAAGAAAGTTATAAGTAGGTCAGTGGTTTTGATTCTGAGTATCATACAGTACCAAATAGCTATTTGAGAGTTACTTAAACTTGGAAACTTGGAAAGTCGAGACTTCGAGCTGCAGTGGTTTTTAATTGGAGTGATTCCGATATTTTTCTGTTTTTTTTTTTTATACTTGCTTCTTCATTAAGATAGCAGTGTAGTTTAAATGCATGGACGAAGAAAGTTATAAGTAGCTCGGTGGTTTTGTTTCTGAGTATCATTCAGTACCTATTTAAGGCTTTTTGGTTGTAAAATAGCTGGCTGATCATCTCACATATCAGCTTATAAATAGCTATTTGCGAGTTACTTAAACTTGTTAAAATAATGGTGTTATTAGGAGTGACCACAACCGAACTGCCAAAAACAAAAGAAAAGTGTTCTTTTGTTGAGATTTGATCTCAACAAAATAATACTTTTCTTTTGTTTAACCCTGTGAGGTTTGCACTTTTTCATGAATTTCTGTTAATACGAGGGCGACACTAAAAGTTTTTAGAACTGGCCACTTGTAATCATTTACAAGTGGCCAGTTCTAAAAGCTTTCATAATAAAAAAAAATAGTTCAAATTTTGAAAATGGAACTCTTTGCCAATATTGTTGTGTATGTACTCGTATTTTATTCATTTGTCATTTGTTTACAATTTGGCGGCAAATTGAAAGTTGTCTGTGTCACGTCAGCATGATTTTAAAGCGAGAAAATTTTCGTACAATGATTTTTTATGACTTTCGATGTCATTTAAGTCAACAAGAAAGTTATGATAGACTTCAATTGGCCTTTCACGATGAAACCCCATCTCATGCTACTGTTAACAACTGGTTTAATGAGTTTAAACGTGGTCGCACTAATCTCACCGATGATCTGCGTGAGGGACGGCCTTCTACGGCGACGACTGAAGATAACATCAGTGTTGTGCGGCGTATGATAAAGACTGACAAAAGAGTGACTTATACGCAGATTCGGCCAAGCTTAGGCATCGCTATGAGTCTAAAAACAGTCACTGCAGAGTGGTACACTAACAATTGTTTGCCACTTGTCTTGGAAAAAGTTCGGGAGAAACGACCTCGGAGTATGAACCTCCTTCACCACGATAACGCCTCGTCGCACACCGCCAAGCAAACAATTGACTACTTGGCGACGTCAGACGTGGAATTACTGGGTCACCCGCTGTAACCCCAACCTCGCACCTTGCGATTTTTATTTATTTCCGAAAATAAAAGAAAAAATTCGAGGAAAACGTTTTATGGACGCCGAGGAAGCAGTGGCTGCGTTCCCAAATGCCGTCGAAGAGACCCCTAAAGATGAGTGGGTATAGTGCTTTTCTCAGTGGTCCCATCGGATGCGATGTATTGATGTAAATGGATACTGATTTGAAAAGATATAATAAAACTAATAACACGCTAGTTTGTTCAGTTTTTGATTTGCTAAGAACTTTCAGTGTCACCCTCGTATTGACCGCTAAAGGTGAGGGAACAAAATTAAATGCCATACTCAGGGAATAATCAAATACCGCAGGAACTATATTTTAACTAAGTTTTTTTTTTTGATGGAGCTATATTTTTATAATCTACTACCTTCTGCCTGCGACTTCGTCCGCGTCACGCGTGAAATTTCTTGTCCCCGCGACCCCCTCCTTTTCTTTTCCCCATCGCATTGCATCACCCGCCCGCGTTATTACTTCGTTGTCGTTTAGCGTTCATTCTGACTTTTTATATTTTTGCTCAACTCCTTTGGGTCGTAGCGTGATGTTAAATAACGTATAACCTTCCTCAAGAATTGGGCTACCAAATGCAAAAAAAAAACAAATCCGACTGGTAGTTCCAGAGATTACCCCCTACATACAAACTTACAAACAAATTTTACCTCTTTATATTTTTTAGTATAGATAAACCGTCTCTGCCGCCATCATACAGTGCCACCGCTTTAATGTTATTAAAATCAGTTTAGTCATTGCAACCTCAAAACGCACCAGATTCAAACAATAACAACTATTGAATAAGAATTCTATCAACACTAGTGATTATTCCTCTAATTGACTAATTTATATAAGCCCACTTATTCCCCAACACAATATTGTATTTGAGTACTCACACAAACAAAACCAGCAGTCACATAATATTAATTAGGGCCACATTACGATAATCCAAATACAATCTCTCATACAACACACGTTCCAATAATAAACATTATGTAGGTACTGTTGTGAATTCCCCAAACAGTATTGATATTAAAACAAAAGAACAATCGGTGTTCAATCTCCAATGGATTCAGTCACCGAGAAAATTACCTATACGTATTGTGCTTGCAAGAAGATAATTATGTAATTAATCATTGGTAATAATAGAGCAGTGGTGGTCCAGTGGTAACGACCCCGACTTACGAATTGTAAGGTCAGGGGTTCGAACTCAGGCAGGCACTGTACTTTGTGTGAATAATTTCATCACCACTGCTCTCAAAACGGAGAAGGAAAACATCCTAGAACCAAAATTCGAATACATGTGACATCTACCAACTTGCACTGGGCCGACGTGATAGGTCGTGGCCCCTCTCAAAGAGAACAGGTCTGCGTCCCAGCTGTGGAAACATTATAGGCTGATTAGTATATGATGATGATTAACAAAGAAGCAGCTACGTTAGGGCTGTGATCATTATTTTGAGAAGATATAGCAATATGGAATCTATATCGAGAGCAGTAACACTCCCAATACCTACCACTTTTCGAAGAGAATAAGTATTATTTCCTTAGATTCCCTGAAATCATTACTATGTGTTCCGTTTTGCAAACTGTTAGGATTAGGAACAGGCACAAAGTTCAAAGTTGAAATGTCTCATGTACCTGTAACATGAGACATTTCTGCTTTGTCTCTGGGATGGCCACGCAATTCCGATGCCTCTGGAATTAATTTAATTTAATTTTCTTAGGTGACGGTGACTACCTGCCATCAGAAGATGAGTTTCCTGGTTGGTTGCCTATAAAAAAGCAACAAACAGATTTCATGTCAAGAGAATAGACTTTTGTTCAAGCTCAAGATTTGCAGAGATCCCAGAGAGAGACAAATTCCCAACTAATAAAACCAGGAACTTTGCTTTGTAAGATAACTTCTAGTGAAATAGTTCACCTGTACAAGTACTATACATACTTATTCCTGCCGCCAAGAAGCATTGTTGTGTTCCAGTTTAAGGGAATGTTGCAGTTGCACAAAGTTGCAGACACACGGGACTTTTAAACTTTGTCTCTTAGCTTGGTAACGAATTGCCAATCCCGTGTGTTGCAGTTGCAATCAATTTACCTTTCCGTCACTTTGGTGTGTTTGATACCTTTGACCTAGCACGAACGTGCGGAGTAAGTGTTGTAAATTCGAACGATATTTGAATCGAAAATACAACTATTATAAGGCATTTTGGTTTAAGTGTGCGACAAGTACAATAAGTGGGTGACACTTATAGAAACGAATCATCATCTGCCCAGCCTTTTCCCAACTATATTGGGGTCGGCTAGAGCGACTGCCTACCTGACCTGCACAACCCAGTTACTGGGTAACACGATACCCCTTGGTAAGACTGGTTGTCAGACTTTCGAGCTTCTGACGACCCGTAACGACGGTCAAAGATCTACAAATGACAGCCGGGAACAACGGCTTAATGTGCTTTCCGAGCCACGGAGGGGTCTTGGTAAGTAAAGATGGTCACTCATCCACGGACCAACCGCGGCAAGCGTAGTTTAACTTGATCGATCGACCCGTGCGGCTGCTATTACTTAGCCACAAGCCCCTCCCATAGACACGAATACAGCCTTGAAATTAAACTAAATGTTATGGGCGTAACGAATATTTTCAATTTACAATCGTACGAATTTACATTACGTTTACGTCGCGCGTTCGTGCTAGGCCCACTGTGCACAAAAAATGAGACTACAGAATATGTATTCCAATTTCAAAAATGTTCTTCTTCATGCCCAGTATATCTACTGAGCCTGAGTTAATTCTTTAAGCATTAACGACGGCTTTGTTAAGGTCAGCTGATGTGATGTAGATGTTCGAGCACAAAGAACACTAAAGAAGATGCGCAATTGTGTGATTTGGAACACCATAATTTTATTGCCCGATTTTCTTCATAGAAACTATTCTATGAAGAAAATCGGCATTAAACTAACTCTGTGGTACGAACTAGTTTCAATTAATTTTATGACCGCCCGACTCCTTGATATTTCAAAAGTGCCTGTAAATGGTTTAAATAAATAAATTAAATAAATGCTTTGAGTTTGACTTTAAGTACACACTCATAATATGTTTGGTTATCTAAAACATATTAGTAGATTGTTATACAAGGGGCTAAAATAACCCATTATATATGAGGTAGTTTTACTCCCGAGCTTTAGCAAGGGAGTAAATAGAAACCGAGTTACAATGGGTTTTCGGCGCCGTGTGTTACACTTAATTTTTCACTACGATTCCGAGAAAATAAAATAATCTAATACCTTATAACTAGTTTAATTTAATAAAAATTCAATATACAATTTGTACAATTCTGGATATTAAACGAGATGTTTTTTCCGGGAAACTTAATTTCAGTCCTCTATGAAGATGAATGTTAAGTTGTTTCTGGGGTATACGTGGGAAATACACGTAGGTCCAGGTTTGAGGGTCCCTCGTTCGAATGTTTTGAATAGAGAATCAGCTGAGTTGGCTCATACCTTAATGTCAATGGTCGTGGGCTAGTTGGGAGAATATTGATGCGTTTTCTGATACGCTGGTTGATATCAGATTTGTTTTGAATGGATTTACTCTTTATAGCCTTCCGCCATGTTTCAGCGTTGTAGCGTTGTGTTTATTTGCACCAGAATCCGCCAAGTGGGGGATTTCCTTCAAAAACAATGGCCAGGGTACTGTTCCGGATTAGGAAAATGAAGATAGGTGGCGATATCTTTTTGCAAGTTGCTAAATTTACTTTTGCCTATTCGTATAACTTGCCTTGTGCATTTTTCGTTTTGATGGTTGAGAAAAAAACTTAGTGTGCCCACTTTACTCGGCCGTAAGTTTATCTTGGTAGGGTTTTACAATTTTCATAAATTCTCTTATAACGAATTTCCCCTCCTTATTTGTCTTCTGTATTTCTTGGTTTTTGTATCTTTTGTCTTTCTGTATTGGACAGATTTATGTCTTGAAGATGGGTATCAGTTTCGACATCTTCCACTGTTATGTTAGCTAGTTCTATCCCTCTGCAGGCACCGCTTATCCCAAAAATTAAATCAACTTATAAAACAAAAAATAATTATTTTAAAACTGTATTTTGGTTGGTACCTACCAATTTAGTTTGATGAAAATTGCCAAGTCGCCAACCTTTGTTGCCAAGTAGCTTTCATTTGGCACCTTATTTACGAAATATTCGATCTTTCCTCTTGAAAACTGCCGGTGGATAATTTCTTGAGAAAAGCCTTAAAATTTAAATATTTCTTTATGTTGACATCATCTCTTGTCTGTATGTATAGTTGTTCGTAACATTGAATATATTATGCTCCAAAGGGCTGAACTTTAAAATTTTAGAAAGTTCATCAAAATACGCAAGAAAAACTCCTTCCGTAAGCGAATCCACTCGTTTTTCTGTCCTCCTCTTCAAAAACTTTCCGTAAGTATTTAAATAAATGCTTTGTGACCTTGACGGCAACAGATTGAAAATTATTTCTACTCATTTCTCTTCCATTTGTAAACTAGGGTCTCTATTCTCACTAAGTGATGACATTTTTACTGTTGTAAAATAAATTACGGTCACAAATTCAATTTATAATTAGGGAATAATTCTAAAGATTTCGCGCCAATGCCTTTTTTTATTTCTTCTGTAGCCGCAACGCAATGCACGCATTCTTACGAAGAGATCGCTGCTTTTAGTTCCATTTTCAAAAATGAAATGTTCTTCGTTTTTGAAACAGTAATAAGTCGAGTCATTATTCATGATTATTTCTACTTATGAATAATGACTTTTCGTTTTTTTGTAGGCTCATTGGTAACAGACAAAAAAAAACACTTTTTCCCCTAGAGAAAATATGCTTTTTTATCCCCCGCTCTGGTACGCTACAATGACGGACTTTTTGAGCATAAAAACCAAAAAAACGTGTATAAGTGTGTTGTTCGTTCGATATACGAAAACCTTAACCTATAAACCTTGTCTTACATACTTAAATGTATTATAAAATGTGACGCGTAAACGTTTTATAAAGTTAAGGTTGTTATGTAAAAACATTAAAACAGATTTTGTAGTTTTGTAGTGTCTTGTAATTTTACAGTTTTCACTGAAACTGTTTTCAGAAATTAATTTTTCTTATTACCAAAATATATTCTTATTGTTTATACCAATTGACAGAAAATATTGTAACCTTTTCAACGCCAAAATATCGAAAATAAATTTACTTTATTTAGAGGTCTTTTTCCTGTAATTATTTAATATAGCACTGTCTAACACCCTGTTTTTTTTATTTTTCCACACAAAAGAAGCCCTTATTTGTCTTAAATCTGCAAAAACAAAAATTCTTAACATATTTAATGTGCCCAGAATGCCAAGGACTTTATAAAGGTGGCCAGTGATGTGATTGCGTTTTCACTTCAGTTTTGTAATTATAAAAATATATATGAATTTCATAAACGTCATGACATTATTTAAAGGGCAGGTTAGTTTAACAATCCATACAGTTTAGACAACGAATGTACTTTTAAAGAGTTACGGCCTGCGTGGGATAAACTCTACGGTTGCATGAGTAAAGGAAGGAACAGAGACAAACCTTTATAAAACAGTGCTGTGATAGGTACTGTAGAGGTTCTATGATAATGCATCATCCTAGCCGCTAGTTGACACTGGCAACTTAATAAAAATATATATATTTAAAATCGGAAGATGGATGAAAAATGATGAATTGTCAGAGAGACAGTCTTGAATGAACTCACAAAAGAATGTGCATTTAATTAAAAAAGATAAATATATTAAAATATATATATATATATATATTTAAAATCGGAAGATAGATGAAAAATGATGAATTGTGACAGAGACAGTCTTGAATGAACTCACAAACGAATGTGCATTTAAAAAAAAAAGATAAATATATTAAAATATATATATATATTTAAAATCGGAAGATGGATGAAAAATTATGAATTGTCACAGACAGTCTTGAATGAACTCACAAACGAATGTGTATTTAATTTAAAAAGATAAATATATTAACAGTTATCAAAAAGGAATATTATTTATTGGTGTAGCACATCCCGCACACTACAGTACAATGCTACATGTGTTATAATTTAACATAACATAAGATAACATCCCGCTTGTATTCCCCGAAGGGTTAGGCAGAGGTGTACCTATAGTACATCCATTATAATTTAAATAGATAATTTACTTAGGTACTACTCTCCATTTCGGCTTGTGGGGCTTGTGGCTAAATAATAACAGCCGCACGGGTCAATCGATCAGGTTAAGCTACGCTTGCCGTGGTTGGTCCGTGGATGGGTGACCATATTTAAATACCAAGATTCCTCCGTGCCTCGGAAAGCACGTTAAGCCGTTGGTCCCGGCTCTCATTCGTGGATCTTTGAAAATCGTTACGGATCGTCAGAAGCCCGAAAGTGTGACAACCAGTCTTACCAAGGGGTATCGTATTACCCAGTTACTGGGTTGTGGAGGTCAGATTGGCAGTCGCTCCATGTAAAATACTGGAAGCCGACCCCAATGTAGTTGGGAAAAGGCTAGGCAGATGATGATGATGACTACTTTCCATTTCAAAGAACCACGTAGAAAAACACTTTAAAACATTGAACCATTGAAAAAATCTACCGCTTGGATACGGTAATAAACGTTGACTGTGGTAAAGCATTTTATGTAAAAAAAAATTAAAGAAATAAATACCATAGACATCCTTAATCTGAATTGAATATAACGTGGTCTGAGCGCCAAGGAATTGAAATGTAGTCAACGGATGACGTCATGAAACAAATTGAGATGAATCACAATTCTTATAGCTCTAACTTAGAATATAGAAAGAACCAGAAGCCGCGAACACGCCTAATACTGAAGCGTCAAAAACTACTCCTAAATAGAGTAGTTTGACGCGCAGCCGATCAGTTACTCTGTGAACGTCGTATCGCGTAACGTGTTTTACCGGTGTGCAATTTTATTTAATTATGCCGTCTTGTGTCGTTCATACCTGTAAAAATGCAGCGGGGCTAAATAATAAACAGGATGGGATCACATTTCACGTGTAAATAGCGCATTCAAATATCGTCTTATTTAATTACTGAATAAATTGTTCAGTTTGTAATCGTCATAGAGAATGATGCATCCATCTTGATAGTATTGCCAGTATAAGAGTTTTGATTTTCCCTTCTTTTTATTACCTACTGAGGGCATTTATTCGTTGTAGTGTTAAATTAATAACAACTTACACAAAAAAAACCCGACTTGAAAAATAAAGGTTATCAATGCAACCAGTATGTTTATATGATTTTGTTAGAATTGCATAACATTCATAATAGGTACTATGTTAGACTATTAGGATTTCAGGGGGGCCGGTGTATGAAATTATGTATCTATGAAAAGACCAAGTGTGATTTTACCCCAAAACGGGTTCATAATGTCCGAGCTAGCAACCTTACGCGGGTGGGAAGTGAGGCGGGCGCGTGACGCTTGTCTTGATTTTGGACACAGCGTACGGCTTGCAATAACAGTTGAACGCGGATTCTGGTTCTTTCTATATTCTAAGAGCTCTAATTGAGTTATGCATTTGTTTCTTTTGTACCTATATATGCAAGTAATTCAAAACTTATCCATTATTTAAATATACATTGTGTAGGAGTCAAGAAACAAATTCCTATTCTTTTTACATTTTTTAATGCATTACTTATTGTACAATTCATTAATTTATGTTACGTTTTTTTGGTGGAACAGAACGCAAATACAAAACGCATCATCTTCAACAATGCCGAAAGTGATGAAAGAAACTATGTTAATAAAAATGTATTATTAGCAAAGTGCTTGTAATCTCACTAAGGTAAGTAAGCGAGATTTCTGCTTAAATAAAGCACAACAAATGATTTAACTTATATGATTTGGGGCTATAAACAGATGTAAACAAAGAAGTTTTGTGGCAAATGACGTCACATCATGCCCGCGACCGAAACGGTCGTTTGAACTGTAGTAGAAATTTGTTGGAGTTTCATAATTTTTTTGAGCAACAAGCTGTAGTTGAATTTAACTTTTAATACTTTTCTTGTGTTTATATTCCTATCTATTATTGATAATAGTGAAAAAAAAATTATATGTAGGTATATATATTCACTATTTATACTGGTTTTTCATACTACCGATACTGTGAACTAAAATAAGTATGGAAATATTGAATCAGTTTTGTACATATCTCATTTATCGATAGGACGATACTCAACACTACTTTTTAGGGTTCCGTGGTAAACAGGTAGTTTCGCCATGTCCATCTGTCTGTCTTTCCCCGGCTTAGCTCAGTACTAGACTACTACTTAGGTTGTAATTTGGCATGAGTATACATATTAATCGCGCCGACGAAGTAGTAAAATAAAATCTTGAAAATATATTTATAGGGTACCTACTAAACATGTAACGAAATTAAAAGTAAACACAGCTACGTAGGCTCCTGCAGGGGTCGCAGGAAAGTCCTAGAGGGTTACCGAGGCCCTTGTTACAACTACTGCCGGGGTCGCGAGAAGGTACTAAAGATTCACCTAGGCCCCTGGCAACACAGGCAATGGAAGGAACACGGGTGGGTTTTAGTCAGTAAGAGCCTGACACAGCCTCCCGCTCTGCCCAGAGCGGGAGAAGTTATTTGATAGTTTACCACCAAAGAAAAAGCTACGTTGGCTTTTAATACTCGTACAACATAATCAGCCTATAATTGTTCCCACTGCTGAGACACAGGCCTCCTCTCTGCGAGAGGGAGAGGGCCGTAATCCACCATGCGGGCCCAGTGCGGGTTGGTAGATGTCACATGTCTTCGAAGTTTTGGTTCTAGGACATGCCGGTTTCCTCACGATGTTTTCCTTCACCGTTTTTTGAGAGCAGTGGCGATTAATACAAGTTAACGTGTAATAGTCGACCATCTTACATTTGCAGTTGGAGAATTGACCGTGACGTATGTCGATGCATACATCGAAAAATCCCCAAAACAAACTTAACATGTTCTCCCATAGGAGAACATGTTAAGTTTGTTTTTGGGATAAATTCATCCCAACTACGGAACCATTCATTGTACGTGGTCTGAAACGCACTTTGGCGGTTTTTACTGTATATTTCATTATAAATTTATAGCTTGGCGCTAGATGAGGCATCGCGTCCTGTGTGTTGGCGTTGGAAATGTTAAAATCACGAAAAAAAAAACCAGATTATTTACGCTATCATCAACCTATCTTCAAAAAATATACCAGCTTATTATCGTCCCACCACATGACAAAGGCCAATTGATCACCATCCTTGCTCAAGGCGGGTCGGCGTTTTCAGAATTATATTAATTATAGGTCTCTTTTTTTTACTAAAAAGCTAAAATTATTGAAAATATAATATATAAATATTTTATTTATATTTTTTATATTTAGTTTCTGCTGGTTTAACTATATTTTATACTTTTCGTTTAACAATATATTTGTAAATGATTATAATTTAATAATCACCACACTTGCTCAAGGCGGGTTGGCGATTTCAGAATTATATTAATTATAGGTCCAGTTTTTTTTACTAAAAAGCTAAAATTATAGAAAATATAATAATAATAATAATAATAAAGAAACAGAATCCACTTGGCTGAACCCTATCTTTTAAGATACAGGCTAGTCCTAGTTTAAAAGATAGTCTACTATTGCATCATAATGTAAATATTATTTACAAACAATGTATACAGTGCAAAGTGCTATGTTTTTTGGGACATAAATACTTTATTATTATAATAAATAAATATTTTATTTTTTATATTTAGTTTCTACTGGATTAACTTTATTTTATACTTTTCGTTTATAAATATAAATGATTATAATTTAATAATCACCACACCTGCTCAAGGCGGGTTGGCGACGTCAGACTCTTATTAATAATAGTTCCAGGTTTTCTCACAATGTTTTTCCTTCACCGATGTCAATGATGTCCAAGATAAACTTATAATCTCCCTCCAATTCTATCTTTTTGGGGTCGCCGTAACATCACATGGCCAGGCCACGACTTCCGATTTCCAGACTCGATTACCCGGCCACCAACGCTTCTTTTAGACTCCAATAACATTGTTTTAGATAATAAATCATATTATGTAGGTAACAGTTTAATTAATGTAACAACAACAACCAATCATACCAAGGGGTATCGTATTACCCAGTAACTGGTTTGTAGAGGTCAGATAGGCAGTCATTCCATGTAATATACTGGTATTCAGCTGCATTCGGTTAGGTTACTCGAAGCCGACCCAACATTGTTGGGAAAAGGCTTGGCAGATGATGAGTAGGTAATCATTTTACTTCAGATGTTAGCAGGTAACGATTTGACTTCAGCAGGCTTAGCATGACACTCTTTATTTCTTCGAAGAATAGACACGGCTCTTTCTATACAAAGTGACATTTCGTTTCTCAGTTTTTGACATCTCACCGTAGAAATCCTTCTGCATTCTGTCACTTTGTCTTTCGTTTCTAACGATCCTTGTCTAGGTCCTTTTTTATGGACACTATTTCAGAAGAAAGTTTCTATACCCAACTGTCAAAATCACACTGACAACTGACAGTGTTGTCTAAGGTAGTGAAGACAATTTGCATTTTTCTAGTCGACAGCCACAAGGTGTATATGGTTATCTACAAAATCATGATTTTACAGGAGAGCGTTTTGATCGCAAAACTATGGTAATGAATAGAAGAACAAGGTTATCTTCTCCTATTTTACATCATTTTGTTAACAGGGCTTTACCAAGGAAATGATGAAGGCCAATATTACTATTATAATTTTTTGTTCCAAAATACGGTGTTCGACACATAGAAAAAAAATTTTAGTTGTCTTTATATGCGTGACTTAATATCAGTAAAAATTGAGAATCAAACAGAAAAAAAAATGTATGACAAAACAAAGAAATCTAAGTCGAATTATGTAAAAGAGTGTAGTTGACTCTTTCGATTTTGCTGTCGTAGTACTTCCTACACGGAACATCATTTTTGTCTATTCTTCCGTAGACAAAACAGTGCTCGTGCTAAGCCTGCAGGCCTCTAATAATTATAGAGAATTTAAAAGATCTAATAAGGTTTAAAGGGCTGACAAATTTGACAAAACTAGAATTAATAAAACCTTGAACCAGTTTGTCATCTGACGTCAATCAATTATTCATTCCTTTTGCTACATTCAATACGTATAATTATAATGGAAGGTCTAATTAATACCGTGTTAACCTACTAATTACATAATTAATTACGTTGACCTTTGGAAACGAGTCGTGACAAGGATCATTTTGGGAGCAGTAATACTCAGAATGGTCTTTTGAGCCAATTGTGGTAGTCATATTTTATCTTTTTGTTTTGTTATTTTGATGAGGCTTTTTGAGTGATTATAGGCTTTTGCTTGTTATTATATGATATGAGTAAGTACAAAACCTTGACGAGAACGTTGATCACTTTTGGGATTTATCATATTAAACATGAAATAAATAAAACAATCAAACTTGGCACGTTAAATTCAAAATCGTAATTTATTCTTAATTCCAAATGACAGGTAATTACACTTTCTTATACATCACTTACGTAAGAATATATTTCACATTATTTTTATTTACATTTAAACATTATTGTACTCAATTGGTATACTTTTTATTAATTTTCATTTATCAACTTTGATAAATATCAACTTTTAATTTAGTTTTCAGCTGTATATAGGAAATTCAAGCGTGATAACTGATAATCCACGAAAACGGTTTAACAATACTTCTGATAATTATAACTATTGCATAAAGAACCATAAATAATATTAGAGCATATTTGTAAATGTTTATTACAAAAACATGAGTTCCACTAATGACACAGAATTTAATAATATATCATTAATATTAACGCATTTTTTTACGCTAGTATAATGAACTCATTAAACTAGATTCAATTTTAGTAAACAGCGTAATCAGAAAACGCAATGTTTTACAAGTAATGTTGGATTCTAGATCACTTATTGATGGATCGACAGAAAAAAATCTGAAATCTGACACCAAACCGAACTCAAGAAAAAAGAAAGTTAAAACTAAAACGGTATTAACAGATATTACAGACCGATAAATTATAAGTATAAATTTTCGTAACCGGAGTTGTGTGAGGGAGTATATGAGTATACATGCATATCATAACCTTCCTTTGACTTAGCTATAGTCGGGTAAAGATAGGAAAGTAATCCCTTCTGTAATCCAAGGTGGTCACATTGTGATGTCTCTCGTAGAGTTTTAAAGGAATATCTTCTTGTTTGATGGCTTGTGGCTAAGTAAAAATAGCCGCACGGGTTCATTGATCAGGTTAAGCTACGCTTGCCGCAGTTGGTCTGTGGATGGGTGACCATCTTTACATACCAAGACCCCTCCATGTTGTGGGACAGAAAGTTTGAAACTTGATTAACATTTTTCTCCTTAACCGTACCTACGACACGGCGACACGACACGTTTTTTTTGTCGTGACGATGGCTCGCTTTGGTTTCCTAGGAAGCGGTTCTGTCTGATGATAACGACCGTCATGGAAATCTCATTTTCACCAATAGTTGACATTAAGGTGTAAAAAACGTTCTGTATCCGCCGTATCTATATCCGTTACTGTGTGGCCGTTCACTGCTTTTATAGGAATTCAAAGCTTTGGAAGTCACACCAGTATAAAAGGTATCAAGTCATCCAGCATTTCTGTAACAAGGTTTCTCATCTTCTTGACTATGAAGAGGAGGAACAATGCTTCCTTAACTTAATGTACATCTTAAACGAGGATCTTAAGCCCCTTAATATCTGTATAGTGTTCAGTTACTCGTGCCTACAATTCTGTCAAGATAGGGGAAACTTGGCGCATATTAGAACGACGAAGTTTGCAACTCTCCATGGTCACATTTAAGCGGAAAATAACACGCTTACTGCAGTTTGTGTAGTTACTGTTTAGTTAGTTATTTATCTCTTTGTTCCTGTTTGCATTTATGAAGTGTGTTAGACGGTGGGATTAATATACGAACAGTGTAATTTTTTGGTAAAAATGACACTCCATTTTGTTGATAAATGTCAAAATAGATAAAAAAAACCTTAAGACTTACTACAGGGAAACTTTACTGAAAAGCATCAAACAAGAAAATCATCAACATCTGCGTAGCCTTTTTCCAACTATGTTAGGGTCGGCTTCAAGTCTTACCGGATACAGCTGAATACTAGTATTTTACATGGAGCGACTGCCTATCTGACCTCCACAACCCAGTTACCGGGTAACACGATACCCCTTGGTAAGACTGGTTGTCAGACTTTTGAGCTTCTGACGACCCGTAACGACTGTCAAAGATCTACAAATGACAGCCGGGACCAACGGCTTAAAGTGCTTTCCGAGGCATGGAGGGGTCTTGGTATGTAAAGATGGTCACCCATCCACAGACCAACTGCGGCAAGCGTAGCTTAACCTGATCAATGAACCCGTGCGGCTAGTTTTACTTAGCCACAAGCCATCAAACAAGAAGATATTCCTTTAAAACTCTACGGGAGACATCACAATGTGACCACCTTGGATTACAGAAGGGATTACTTTCCTATCTTTACCCGACTATAGCTAAGTCAAAGGAAGATAATGATATGCATGTATACTCATATACTCCCTCACACAAAACCGGTTACGAAAATTTATACTTATAATTTGTCGGTCTGTAATGTCTGTCTACCAAGCGCATGCCACATTTTCATTAATGATGCATTACGTAGTCGGATAAATATTAAGATGCAAGTAAAAATTTACCCAAAGTAGCTTAACATTTTCATTTATTGACAGCTGTTCTGCTCACTTATACCACGGCACGATGTAGGTACTTTCGTCCAAGACAATTTTACACTGTAGACAAGCACAGTGCATATTTTATTATTATTTTCTGTCGTCACGACCTAAAATGATGACGTTAGCGTTTACCCGCCAGGCATGTCTCGCGTAGGCAGTAACTCTTTAAAAGTATATTCGTTGTCTAAACTATGTGGATTGTTAAGAAGAAGGGTGGGCGTTTTGGGGGACTGTCTTATGTAATTTTGACGTTCGAAAAGTGCTGATCCTCAGCCTAGTTTGAATAAATTACTTTTGATTTTGATTTAAACTAAACTGTCTTTTAAATAATGTCGAATGTATGAAATTCATGTATATTTTAATAATTACAGAACTAAAGCGAAAACGCAATGAATAATGAGTACATTCCTGAAACACAGGACGACGACAAAACTCAAATGAAAACGGCAATTAATGAAAAGTTTGATTTTGAACAATCATATACAAGGTGTCGTTTTGCATCTTCATCAAATTCAAGGAGGTAACTATGCTAATGATTCTCGACACGAATCAATAATAAAATAAGTAGGTCTTTTTTTTTCTAATTTTTGGAAATCGGCATGTGTGGGACACGTCATTTTATAACGCGGCCTGTGTGATACCGTACTGTAACTGCCCTTTTACACACACACTACCGCATATGCAACGGGTCACCCCGTTGCGTATGCGGTCTGTTCTGTGAAAGTGGTGTATTCTAAAACAGTGTCAAACTTAAATAACTAAAAAAACAAGTAGGTATGTATTAATTATTGAGCAGGTATCGTAATTTTATTTGATTATATAGTATGTCTTTCATGACAGCCTCCTGAAATTTGACGAGGATGCAAAACGACATCTTGTATAATATGAAGATATACCTCAGAATAAATTTACCGATACTGGTCATGTAATGCAGACAAGCAAGGTAATCTAATTCCAAATGTGTTAGATTTGCATGGATGTAGGTATATATTTTGGCCAATTTATTGCAAACGAATTATTTAGATTCGATGTCAAGATATCCCAGAAAAGATGCGTAGGTGCTCGCCCGTTTACAGAACTACACTATGCCAAAGTGACCTTGACACCCGTACGCTTTCGACGTCACAAAATGACTTCTATAGTAGTCCGTGACGCTTGGGGCAGTGACAAGTCACTGTTTTGTAGAAATGGGAATATAATACGTTGTCTAAGGATAACACATCGTCACAATAAATAAAGTGGGTACAGAACTTAATAATGACGGAAAGGAAAAACCACATTGTTGTATAAGATTTTCTGAATGGTGCTCAAAAAAGTACACGGTCGTCTCCATCACAAAACATACATCAAGTCAGCTCCATACAACCACCGAAAACGCACGCTACAGAGATGCCTCACGGACACCGAGTGCAAGCGCACACGCAACTGGCATTTATTTGGAATCAGCGTATGTACGCGTCTACGCGTGTGTACTACTATTTTTGCTCGTTGTATGGAGCCAACCTTTTGTACCTATCTATTTTACTCCACCTTAATTTAACTCCTTTTATCAAGTACGTGAGGTTCCAAACGACCTATGTATTGTAGGATAGGCCTATTATACGGAACGACTCATCCATCCTCTTTAACGTTACCTTACCCTTTGTTAACAGGCTTTTTGCCTTGTGTTTATTTCCTTATCTCATTTAAACGAGATGCATCAAGACTGGCGAAATGTTTGCCAAGTAAAATTTAGGTGACGTTAAAGTTTTGTACCCATTTTTTCATGAAAGTACAGCGTCTTTCATGTAATTAAAATGCTACTTATTTACTACTGTATGCATTAACAATCATATAAGTTTTTATCCAATATGATTTTGCTTTGATACAAGCTTAAATCAAAATTATACACATTTTATGAATACCTACAGTTAAAATCATACGGTAATTAATGCAATTTTTCCTTGCTGTAATAATTATACAGCTGCTGATCTGAACATGCTGTAACTTTGAATAAACATAAATAAAAAATCAAAGCAAAAACATATTCTAAATACAAAAATATTCGCAACATGGCCTGTATTCGCGCTAATTAATAGATTCTATTGATTATCCATCAATTATAAAATGGCCACGCACATAACACTGCACTAAATGTGAGTAGCGCCAGTACTACATAAATTATGTGCGGTAACTCGGTCAGCCAACAACCACCACTTAATCCTTAATCTGATTCAAACACAGCAATGGAATAAAGTGAAGAGATAATGGTGGGTACACCTACATAAAATCAAAATAGATATATAAAATGTTCACGACAGGTGCTGTTTAATTAATAAAGCAGAAAATATATGAAAGAAACTTGTAAATTTGTCGGTTTGTCCTATTGTTACCTGTCACCTGTAATCCATTGGTTTTATTTAATAGGACCCAGGCGATATTATTGAATACGTCTCATATAGATTACGTTATGCTATTGAAATTCAACGTGCTTACATTTTGGGACGATAACAATCCGCATTAAATAAATTCCACTTAACATTTATTACATTCAAATACTAGCAATAAAGAAATTTCACGTATTTACTCGTAACATAAAGCCATCCCTACCAAATAAATGTATTGACATAGGTACGTAACGAGTACACAAAGTCAGGTCAAAACGAAGTTGTCGAACATTAGCTTACAATAATATATATTAACATACTAAAAAAGTAAACAAAATAAGTGATTGTAGACACTACTGCAACATTAGGCAAGAAAAATATATTCATAGTTTATATGGAGAGTTCCAAATAACTTTAAAGTACTATCAAAAATCGAGTTCAGCATAAAAATGATTGCAAAAGTTGTTAAAATTGCGATATGGAATGGCATGTTGCCAATACATCGAATAGTTGTATGGTATCTGAATCGACCTAACAATTGCATATAATGGTGAACGGTGAAATACATGTACCTGCTTTTATTGATAGTGCTCTTTAAAATGTAAAGTAGAAATTCATATGCTCTCAAGCAAAAACCAAGTCGAATCGTTGAGTCTTGTAATAAATGAGATACGTTTTATCCTGATTCCTATCTACAGCTGAATAATATTAACATCAGAGAGTATTGTTTATACACAGAAAATTAGTTACAACAATTTAAATTACATTTTAATACAAATGACGTTATCCAAACTCCTGATGATTTTGTACGACGAGCATTCTTAGAGCGACGAGGACCACAAGCAAATGTATTAGTAAATGAGTTTGGGAAGAGGCTGCTGAAGAATTGTTGCCGTGTTGCATCGCAGCTGGGGTTTCACCTGTAGACAATAGAAAAAGAATTCATGATAATCAACATCATATAAATCCTCTAGGACAGTCCGCAGGTAAAATAATTGTTCAAATATAATCATCGTAATGGACCGACGATGGATTCATGGCTTGCACACAATGCCCAATGCCCATTGTTCAGTAAAGGATTAAATGTAGCCGTACAATGGACATAAGACTCTTGTATATTTGGTTCATAGTTTTCACTACGTATATCAAAGATTTTCTACCATCGGATAAAATTTATTTCCTCCTACTTTATCCATTTCATATATTAACACTATTATCGGTTCTCGAAGTCGCTACACGGAAAGCACTTCTTATAAGTCTTTTAACTCGCGCCGTCATATCTACTTTATGGCTTAGAAGTCTTCATCGTCCGAATACACTTCAATATCGAAATCCTGTTTTATAACTATAGGAACTCCTTTTAAAACTTATCTGAAATTTATCAGTCACGTCTCATCTTTATCTAGCATGCCAAATTTCAATTTACCGGCTTCAAAGAGGGAGGTTATTGATTTTCTTATAGTCATTTAATATATTTTAACTTTGTCGTGATAAAAATGAATATAATCGTTCTTTGAAGATATTAATTCATATCATCATTTGCAATTTAATGTATATTTTGGGCAATGTCAGACTGCATAATGGAGAACAAGTTTATAACCATGTCAAGGGCAAAGAAGATAAACTTAGTATGCATGAGTAAGTTGCCGTAAATAATGTGCTAACACATGGCTTAGATTTTCGTCTAGCCGGCTTCACAGAATATTTTAAACTTTATTCAAAGTCTCTTAATACGCATCAAGTATCTTTGCGACTTCAAGAACTAAACACAATGACAATAAAGTAATTACTTCGCTGGAATAAACAACAAAAACTTTGTAATTATTAAGTGCCTAATTTATTTACGTACTTTTTGCATTAAACTTGCCTAATTTTACACGTTTTCACGAGTCTTTCCAAGAATTAAGGTCTTCCGCAAATCTTATTACGAAAACGGACTTTGTTTCTGTAACTGTATTCTATCTCGAAAATGTCATTTTACCTTTGTTTTCTATTACATTATACTTATTTGCCTTACAAAGGCAAATAAGTATAATGTTCCGTCGCCTAAATCTTCTCTTGTAGCAGAAACGAGATTGTGTTTGTAGAATGAATTTTCAAATTTATCATTTATGCCAAGTATTTAATCAAGTTTGAGAATGGGATTCAGGTTATTGAATGAAATACCTGGTGGTTAAAGTACCATTTTTTACTTCACCGATATTTTTGAAGTAGTTGGAAAGATAATTGTTCGCATTTTTAAGGTTCCGAGAAGAGGAAGTAGAAGAATTGTAAAAGTAGGTTTAATTTTTTTTATTGGATGATTAAATAGAATGATGCCATTACTTTTCCTTGTAATTTCGTTTTCCTTTTTTACTACCATTATGTTTCATAATATCATTTGGTTTTCCATTTACACGTCTATTTCAGTCTGTAAATTTACGTAATTGAAAGCCTCGTTCAGCCAACACTTAACCGAATGCCTGACATCACCCTGATAAAGGGCGTTTAACATAACGCCTTTTCTAATAAAAGACCCAGACAACAAAACTGTTTGGTAGTAGCAAATTGACTTTGAGTATCAAAGCTAGTATCTTGGGTACCTACTACTTGACTCGAATCAAATTCTCGTTTCATATTATTATCTCATTTTCCGCCAGTTTTAATAGAATCTAATAGATTTTTAGTCGCATCATCTTGTGAAGGACTATAATCTATAAACCTGCTACGTTAATGCCTATTTACGGAGTTTTGATCCTCACTTACTTCAAATAGAAAATTGAATTGAAGCTATAATGTCTATACTTTTCAAGGTCTTATAAAGTTCTTGAATAAACGTGTTTTTAAAATTCGTGTAATTCCTTTAAACCACGTTTACCGGATTCTTTTTTTTACCTTCTTCTTTGTATTTTAATTAAGTTATTTTCTGATTCTACATCAGCAGAAACAGACAATAACTCAATAAGTACATAAATGCTAAATAAAATATTAGCGTAAATTGTATGAAAAATAAAATAAAACATAATGTACATTTCAGCGTCGCGAAGAAATCAGCAAAGCATGACAAGAGAGCTGACATTGACGGCGTGTTTTCTAAGTAAATCTTAAAGAGATTTTAAAGAATACTACGAATCCACAAAACCCTTGTAAGTCTTGAATGTATTCTATTTATTTGTGGTACGTTTAGCTTCCAGCTTCAAAGGCTTACGTTGCTCAAACGACGTCCAATGTCCGTTGATGGGTCTCTGACCTAAACGTTTTGTTGAACCTTTTGTGTGCCGTCTAATAGATTTTCTTGAAAATATCTTCGATTGTGCCCAAATGACCATTCTTTACACCATTTGTCCACCACCACCGTCAATGGGACGTCAACGAGAAACGAGATTATTCGAACCGAAGGTGACGTCCCGGTGACGGAGATTGTTTATCCACCGCGACCGAACTCGACGGTTCAGTACGAGTATGTTATGATAGACAAAACAAAAGCCAGGCGAACGGTGCCGATGCGACAGCAGTGTGTTTATAAGATCAAACGTGTTTTGTGTTGCGGCACATCGGCCCGTCACAATGTCGGGCCGGTTTCTAGCGGGCGCACCGAACTACTCGAAAATCCGGCCTCAGTAAATGTAAGTATTGCTGCTTCGGCGCCGTCATCTCATTGTCATTGACGGTGGCGATGGACAAGCGCAATTAGAGTTGTGCACACGCGGTATTCATACAAAAAATATCTGTAGTGCTGACGGTTGTACGGATTATTTTTAAAACAAACAATGTTGCTTAGTAAGTTTTTGATCCGCACTAAGATAACGGAAGGATCATGTTTATTATTAAGGTACTTATTGACATACATGTTACACCTAGATGTGTCTCCTCTACGAGTACTTTTAAAAACAGAAGATTTTACTTCTAAAGACAATATCAAATAATGGGTCCGGTCAGAAAATGTTTGCTCCTAAATTAAAAACATTTTGATGTCTTGCTCTTCTTTGTTTTATCATCTTCCAATGCACGAAAACATTAATCACTCTTGGACCAGATTTCTCGACTATATTGACACTTTACTTCATTTTTTGTTGAAGCTTTTCAATATTCCCGTTTTCACTAACACTAGATAATACTTAAATAAAAGCGCGCTGTTGGATTTTCAAATTACGACGCAAAGCCGAGCGTTTAAAATATAACAGCGCGCTTTCATTTAGGCATCAATTGATGTTGATTTTGGATGTTGCTGAAATCGGGCACAGGTTTGCCACCTTAAATCTTTGAGAGAGTAACAAGCACTAGCCAAAGACTAGGATTGACGATCATGATTGATTTTGGACATATAATTCAATAACTCTATTGACTGTAGGTATTTATAAATTAAATCTGATTTCTAGAACGGTGATCAAGCAAGAATCTCAAATCAAATCAAACCTAGGTAAAATAGTTTTAATTCGAAATTCAAACTTCTTCTATGTTATCAAAGTAGGTAGAGTCAGCCACAAAAAAGTATTTTATACACATTGAAAAGTATTTATTTAATTGTCTCCATGTTTCATAATATTGTACCAATGTGTAGCCATGTGAGCTGCAGTAACTGTAGTGGCCCAGTGAGTTACACGAGTAGGTCGTGGGTTCGAACCCAAGGAGTCGCTTTACTTAGTATAATTTATTTCATTACCACTGCTCTCAAAACGGTGAAGGAAAACATCGTGAGGAAACCGGCATACCTAGAACTGCAAATTCAAAGACATGTGACATCCACCGACCCGCACTGGACTCGCGTCGTGGATTACGGTCCACTTCCTCTCACTGAGAGGAGGCCTGTGTCCCAGCAGTGCGAATATTATAGGCTGATCATGTGTAGCCATGAAACATATTACACATTGGGTACCTAATCATAGCTGTACAATGCTACAACATCATAGAACAAATATTGTAGACAATCAAATTATTTTTGTTGATGTATATGTTACTTTAAAAGCCTTAAATCTTAGTCTTTTACCATTAGAGTTTGATACATGCTAGGTTTTACCAATGACGGTTGGTAAATGTTAGATTTTTTGGAATAAAACAATACATTAACTAACTTAACTTAATCATTATTATTCTTATAACCTAAGATTTACCGCGTGAATGGTGATAAAAGTTCGAAATGAACGATGATCACAGAACAGTTTGGACTTTTACCATTAAGAGTTGGTAAATCTTAGGTTTTACTGGAAAATCTTAGGATTTACCTAAGTTTAGGGCAAGGAGGGCAAGTTTATGGAAGTAAGTTAAGGGCTTTTACAGTAACATATACATCTTTTTGAGGCTGTAAACATATTTTGGTACTTACTCTGTACAACATGGACAGTAACTGAAGCTGCCTTGGCATTAGCAGGCACGCAAGTATAGTTGCCAGCGTGGCGGGGCTCAGCCTTGCCGATCACCAGCTCACTAGTTTGTCGGCCATTATGAACGCTAACGCCATCTGTGTGGAGGAAATAGGAGCTTAAGTACGTTATCAAAACAAAAAAATGTCGTTTTTTTAAAAAAATGTTTTACAAACGACGCGGAAAATGTCTGTTTTGGAATCAACCAAGAGTTGAATTTCTTAACGTAAAAGATGATGAAATCGCAGTAAGCGATCAGGCCGCCCGTTGTATATTTTGTAGTGTATATTTTTTTCTCATTGTAATGTATAATAAAGTATAATTATATAAATAAATAAATAAGATGTGGTCAACATAATTATTTCTATACACATTATTATATTGTAATTAATTATCCTAATAAGCTTGATCAACATTCCGAAACATAAAGGACAACCCGCAATTACAAATTAAAAGGACCGTATTTATTTACGTACTCGACGTACGTTTCCTTTTGATCAACAAACAAGAGAAAGTCCTTGAACGGTTCTACCTTTGATATGTAATATTTTCCTTATAATAATCAAACAACGTTTCTGACTTATGCACCAAAATTGTGACAGCTCTTATAAATACATTACTTATTGCTAATTCTATGGATTCAACATGGCGGTCTTACCACTGAAAGCAATTGTTGTTATTTTTACCAATTTTACTAAAAGAAGGGCTCCTGGATAAGTACCTAATAACAGCCCCGTGGGTCGATCAATCAGGTTAAGCTACGCTTGCCGCAGTCGGTCCGTAGATGGGTGACCATCTTTACATACCGAGACCCCTCCGTGGCTCGGAAAGCACATTAAGCCGTTGGTCCCGGCTGTCATTTGTAGATCTTTGATAGTCGTTACGGGTCGTCAGAAGCCCGAAAGTCTGACAACCAATTTTACTAAGGGATATACGCACTACCCAGTAACTGGGTTGTGGGGGTCAGATAGGCAGTCGCTCCACGTAAAATACTGGTATTCAGCTGGATCTGGTTATACTGGAAGCAAATCCGGCCTCCAACATAGTTGGGAAAAGGCTAAATTGATTGACAAACATACCTAAATTTATTAAACAATGTTACATTTATTTTCGTTTCTCTGTGAGTACTACCAGTTGTATTTCGTTGGTTACCTCGGTGGTGTTCTAAAGATTGTATGATTGCGTATAGGATTGTGTTTCAATTAGTACAGATGTCAGTTCAGATAATCTAATTATACATTTTTAAGTCAAATTATAACAAAAACTACAAATTTTCTAAAGACAGAAACCATACACAATACCAGAACAAATCCAATACAATTTCTACCAGATCCTCAACATCTCAAAACCTTGTACTACATAAATTATTTATATCTCAAGCTTCACTCTTCGAATTGAAATACAAGTAAAATACGAATAAGACAAAGGCGTACGTCCACTTCGAGATCTTGTAAATTAGGTCAACAGACTTTTGTTTACATTAAAAGGAATGCTGTGGAGTTCTTTAGAAATAGAAGGTACTTCATGATAAGGCAAGTGGAATTGTATTTCTGTTTCCATCTTTTAGGTGAATGAAATCGGGACTTCGAATGGCACTACAACCCACCCGCAATCAGAATTTTATATATCTTAAAGCTCCATTTACACGTTGCAAGTTTCTGATCATCGCATGCCATAAATCACGTTAAATTTTTTTGCCATTCAAGAATTGCATGCAAGTGTTTACACGCATGCGATTTTCATAAAATGGCATACAATAATTACATCCAACCTTTAGTTTTGCCTCGTCCTTATACAGAGCTGCACATCGCCTTCCTCCTCCTCCCTTGTACAATTAATTCAAGAATTGCCCGTATTTGGGCTGCCAAATATTTCATTAAATTTTATTACCCGTCTATATTGAACGTCTTCTCAAGATTTTAAGTGAAACTTTTTTTCTATCGCCTCAAATGTTTTTGTCCATCTATCGCTTGTCGCATTACAGCCGGGCACGGAGTAGGGGTAAAGCAATAGGTGCTCGGCAGAGCAGCCAAGGGCAATATGGCGGCGCCCATGGCTCGCATCAGCTAACCGTGTAGCATTTATATTCTCTCTCATTCCTGCAAGTGCTCCGCGGTATTTGTGTGTTTTGATCAGTGTATTAATTTATAGTTGGATATCTTGTCTATTGATTTCATTTCAAAAACACGATTTTAATACACTTAATTTTAATAATATTAAATTTGAATAATTTTCCGAAAATGTTCAGTTAAATGCCTACGATCCGAAAAATAGTTTCACTTGCATCGTGGTTTTTTTTTTTACTACTTTCATTCGTTCGTAATTGTGGAGTTGAACGCGATTTTATTGCACGTGCTGTTTATTTATTTATTTATTTTTATTTATTTAACAGTTTATGTACACACATATAAACAGACAAGAAGAAAGGAACAGAAAAATGCGTACAAAGGTGATGCTTATTTCTAATGAAATCTCTTCCAGCATACCTGCGATAGGACAGTAGACAAAGTGATGTAGACACTGTATGTAAGAGTAGAAGAGAATACAAAATACACAAAAACAATAAAAAAAACTATTCACTAATTTAAATATACAATATGAGAATATACTTACATAAATACATACTTCTAAAATAAATATCACTAAAATACTTATATATAATTAATAAGTATAAAGTATAAAAAAATATAAAAAGTATAAAAATAAGTATAAAATAATAAATACATAATATGCAACTATGGCAAAGTGGAAAGATAGTGTTCTTTCACTCTTCTTTTAAAAACAGCATTAGTTTCCCAGTCCCTAATGTCAGGCGGAAGTGAATTCCACAACCGAACCGCGTACACAGTGAAGGAGTAGGAGTAGAAGTCGGTAGAATGGGGAGGGGATTTAAGGAGATTTCTAAGATGCGACCTGCAAGGTGCATCAGAAGGACGGGCGAAGGAAAAACGTTCCCGCAGATAGGATGTCGTTCTAGGATTATGAAGGATGTTAAATAGCAGACACAATATCCGAGAGTTTCTGCGAAGACGAATGGGGAGCCACTTGAGAATCTTGCGAAAGTTAGAAACATGATCATACTTTTTGAGGTTACACTTATAACAGTTTTAAACGGCAACTAACTTTCAAAACTGGTATATTAGTAAAGATCGTCATTTGTGCCAATGGGATATCTCATCGCGCGCACGGCTTGTTCCTAGATTATTTCTAAGGAATGGCTTCCAGTCTAAATAGACGAGATAAAGGACGGAGCAGACTGACTTCCTTTTTTTGTTGCCTTGGAAATCCTCATGGATGTCCTCCTTCCTGCGGTGAGGAGAGGGGTCTGTCAGAGTCTTACTGACTAAAACCACCCCATGTTCCCTAGTACACTTGCGTAGGGGGGCTGCGGTTGCGAATGCGACTTCCACTGCGAGACTGACTACCAAGGCCAGGGTGTGTCGGACGTACAGTATACCACCTACATCAATGGTACCAGTTTAGTGACATTGACAATGTCTTATTACTGTTCATTTATTACGTAATACGATATGAGGTCCAGCCTCAAATGTCCGAACAAGACTTATTTTTTCTTACATGGGGTTGGGAGGAGTCTAGATTGTTCTTATGTAAGATCACAAAAGTAAGCGAAAATTAGATTTTTTTATATTTTCGCTTCTTTTTCCTTGCAATTTTGGTAAATATTTATTTATCTTTAATTCAGGCATATTATTCATAATTTGTTTAGTATTACTTAAACTATATCTCTATAATAATACACGAGATTTTTAAATCTAATAAATATATAAAAATCTCGTGTCAAGGTGTTAGTGGTCGCACTCCTCCGAAATGGCTCAACCGATTTTTATGATTTTTTTTATGTATATTTGGTAGGTGGTCGTTATGTATATTTTATCCCGATATTCTCACAATAATATAATTAATTAAGACATAAACCTAAACAATAGTAATAATACAACACAACACAACACATTTTTTTTTTTTTGATGCGGGCTTTTATGCAGTGGTCCCGCGGGGGTCCTCGACTGCTTTACCGGGTGTCTGTGGGGCCAGAAGGGCCTCTCACCTATTTAACTTAAAATTAGGCAGCACAGCTAAGGGCATCCCATAGTGGGACTCGAACCTCGGCTTAGGGCGCTACCGGTTACTGAGCAAGCGGGGACTTGTCGTAACTGTGTTATATTATTATTATTGGGGAAATGATTTGTATTAACTTGCTCCGCGCGGGCGGGCGGGTTCAAGGGTCGGGGGGAGTGACTTATTACTCTTTTTAGTCTAGCTCGCGGAGGTACTCGCCGTCGAGTACGGGAGGTCAGTGTGGTGTGTTTTTGTTTTTGATGGGCTAACTTAATACTCTCTTAGTAGAGAGTGATGTCGTCATCTATGTCGGTTAGTGCGTGTTTTGGTCGTCGTGTGCGTGAAATGCGTGAGGGAGTGTAATTGGCAGCTGCTTCCACTAGTGGATTAGTGGGCGTGGTAGCAGAATCGAAAAAGCGTTTACTTGTTTTTTTGAGAAATTGCCGGATGGTGGGCAATTTTAGATCGACATGTAGTGGATCATTGCGTACGAACCAGGGGCTGCCCGTGGCTTTACGCATGAATCGGTTTTGGAGGACTTGCATTTTTTTTAATAGAGATGGCTTGACGTGTGCGAACACGACGCCTGCATATGTCATAATGGGGCGAATACACGTGGTGTAAATTTGCACCTTTGACTTAAGGGCTAGTTTGCTACGTGCATTTATAAGATAGTGGAGGTGACCGAGCGCAAAGGCAGCACGGTTGCGTACTGTCTTTATGTGCTCGTTGAAGCGGAGGTAGTGGTCGAGAGTTACCCCTAAACCACCCCATGTTCCCTAGTACACTTGCGTAGGGGGGCTGCGGTTGCGAACACATTTTTTTAGCTTTAGGTTTGCCGGGTTTGTGAAAGCCTATAACTACGGCTTCTTTCCATATTTGGGGAAAGAGATTGTTGTTCAACAGAGTGTTGAAGATAGCTGTCATAAGGACAATTAATTGGGCCGGGAAGAGTTTAACTACTCGGTTGTTGATGCCGTCTGCGCCAGGTGCTTTCCTGGGTTTCAGGTTCCTAACAAGGGAGAGTACTTCGTCGGGGGTTACTGGAGGTATGGGGTTTTCTGGGCGATGGGGGGGAGAGCTGACCTGCGTTCGACCTCTGCGTTCACTATGTCGCAGTGTGTTTGGTCGGCTGGCAGTAGGCTTGGCGAGCATTGGGCTTCAAGGCTGTCTGCTAGGCATTCGGCCTTTTCGTCGTCCTCAAAGGCTAAGCTTTGATCGGGACGGAGGAGAGGGGGGATGTCTGTAACAGTATCGGACTTGAGCTTTTTGGTTAATTGCCAGAAAGCTTTATGGGAGGGCTTAATGGTGCTCATTAGCTCGTCCCAGCGTTCTTCCCGCATTTCTTTCATGCGTGACTTTACAGTACGCTGTAAGCCACGCATGCGAATGCGGTTGTCGGCATTTGGGAAGGAGTCATAAACACGGATGGCTGCATTCTTCTTTGTCAACAGTGCGCGTACATCGGCTGGCAGTTGCCAGCGATGGTCGTCCATCGCTGGTTCCTGCCGTGAACTTTCGTTCACTGCCGCTTGTACGTGACCGGTGAGTGAGTCGATCGCGCCTAGTACGTCTGTGACTGAATCTATTTGTTCAGGGATTTTGTCTAGGTGGGCTGACGTTGTGGATTTGAGGCGTTTTTCAACCTTTGACCAATCGGTGACGAGTTTCGTTATAGGGGGCTGGCCAGTATCATGGGGTCCTGTGCGGGATGATAACATTAAGATGACTGGCCTGTGATCGGAATCTAATTCTTGTAGCGTTTCTATTGAGTATAAAAGTAAGTTTATGTTCTTTAGTAGCGCTATGTCGAGAATATCGGGATTATGATTGACGTTGGCGGGAAAGTGAGTGTGCGTCATTAGTGCTATAACGTCGAAGTTATATTTGGTAGATAAGGGTGATAGCTCACTACCTCTCGGGTTGGTAATTCGAGAGTTCCAAATAGGACTTTTAGCATTTAAATCACCTGCTAAGATGACTGAGTTGTCCAGATTCATTAATATGTTGATATCTGAATCGATCGGGTTTAATGGTGAGATTGCTGGGGGTAAGTATGCTGATACTATTGTCATAGTAGGATGACCGGTCATACCTAGTCGACAGATTGATGCCTCTATTTGCGAAAGGGGAGGGTATTGATGGGAATGCAGTGGAGGGAATTTTTGTAATATATGAGGGTTCCTCCCCCTTGCTTAACGGGCCTATCATTGCGAACTAGACGGTAGTTCGCCATTTTAGGTGTTCGGTGTGAAGGTTTGAGGAAGGTTTCTTGTATTAGGAAAAGGTCAAGTTGATGGTCACGAGCGAATGTCGTAATCTCATCTCGTTGACCTGAGATGCTGTTAGCATTAAAATACCCTATTTTAAGGGAACGGGGTTTGATTCTGCTACTTGACAACACAACACAACTTAAGAAATACTACATATATCTATTATGCCATCTTGAGGCACCAGGCAACAATGCGTCATGCACTATTGATCTTACGTAAGATTGAAAGGGAGGAGGGGGTTCATCCAAGTCTTATTTTTTCTTAAGTAGAAGGGGAGAGGGGGTCCGAAAGTGGTTAACATTGCATTATGTAATAAATGAACAGTCCTCTTATGTCGTAGCTGGGACGGTTTTTGTAGTGCAAGTGTTACAACTAAATGCGGTTGACTGTAATTTTGTATCATCACTCGTGAAAGTACTAATATTTCACTTGGCTTATTTCTTTAATGATATTTAAAAAAATGTTTGTAGGTTGTATAGATGCAGAATGAAAGGACGATGGTTCAAATCTGCCAAACCGTGAAAAGAAAATCTCACGATTATTGCACAAATTAATCCTTGCTAAGGCGTTACGAAGACGAATAAGATACACAATAAATCTGTTCCCGACCTTTCGCTTCCCCTCTGCTTACATCGCAAGGGAAATAAGGTACTATAATACTTTTGTACTTTTCTTTAGCTCAGAACCCACCTGACTACTAACGAAGTACGATGCTCCAGGGATTACTAAAGCTTACAGCTTTGTAAAGAGACTTTGGCAAAATGGCGTCGGTCATTGTAAAGTAAATAGTTTTGTTTCTAGGCTGATATTTTATAGAGGAGATTATTGGATTAGTAATCAAAGTATCGGTTTTTGAGGATTGTGGATATCGGTTTGTTATTACTGAGGATTAGAATGTCAAAGTTGGGAATCTATACGATGATAGTTTTTATGATGAGCCCACTATACGAGTTGGGATCTCTAAATACTTAGATTGTATTTTATAAGGTGTAATTAATTTAATTTCAAACCTAAAAGGGGTCATTTAACTCATAATTTTATCATGAACAACTTTTTCTATGGGACCAACACTGAAATCAGGAAAAAAGAAACCGGCTAAGTGCGTGTCGAACCTCGCACAATGAAGGGTTCCGTAGTTGGGAAGTTGGGATGAATTTATACCAAAAGCAAACTTAACATTGTTGTTGAAAAACATGTTCTCTCATACATCGATAAATGCCACGGTCAATTCTCAAACTGCAAATTTAAGTTGGTCGACTATTACTCCTTAACTTGTAAAGCTCACTTAGCTGTGATAGTTTTCCTTGTAATTTCTTTATATGTACTACTGCCATGAATTCTTTCACATGTCAGATTTTACATATTTGGGCACTTTGTCGGCGTGATTAATATGTTTAGGTACCTATGCCAAATTACAGCTTTCTAGTACTAAGCGTCTCTGAGCTATAGCGGGGACAGATAGACTGACAGACAGATGGACATGGCGAAACTATAAGGGTTCCTTGTTTACTACGGAACTCTTAAAATGTAAATAACTTACCTATTGTTAACATCCGATTACCTTAATTATTTTGTATGCCTTCTGGCAGGACGTAGTATGGACCAATATTTTCTATAAATAACATCTGTATAATTTTACCCAAACTAATAAATGAATTTGGATTTGAAAATCAGCTGTTCCATACATTTTGTAGACCTGAAAATCAATTATCCCTTTTCGGATTTTCAGTTATATTATTTTAATCTGTTACCTACATTATTTTAATATGATAAAGAAAGAGCTTAAAGCATGGAAAATATTCGATTATATAAAGGTGATTCAAAATTATATCAGTTGAACAAAAATGAGCGACTCTGTCTGCTAATAAAACATACTGCGGTCACCTAAACTTGATGATTTTGTCATAGTACAACATAGTCAGTAGACGGACATGGAACCTACTTAAATACCTCTTCTATTGTAAAATCAATCATCTCAAACCAGAGTAAAACAACATTTCCAATTCTCATTGCTTTGAATTCAAAATTAAATTCATAATTCTCTCTCAAATCGACCGCGCCGTTTCATTTTAATACATGCAGCTATTCACCTGCACAATATACTTAGGTACCATGCTGAATCGATGAGCAAAACTTGAAGTTAAAAAAGTACTTATTACGATCCCACTTGGCAATAAAACTGAACTGGGTTTAACAAGCTATTTTGATTTGCTGTTCAGTGCGTTGCGGGCGGATTTTCGGCCACCGAAGGCGCGGGCTTGCGGACGGTGACCGGGTCGACGGTGCATTGTATTCCACGCGCGCCTCAAAAGAGATGTTGTCAGCACAAATTTAGGGGTCCACTAGGGCCGATGCCTGCCGGGGTCGCGGGAAGGTACTAAAATATCACCGAGGCCCCTGACAACACAGGCAACAGGAAGGAATACGGGTGGGTTTTAGTCAGTAAGAGTCTAACACACCCTCCCGCAATGAATAACTGTAGTAAAACCAACTTGAAATTAATTGTCTGTTATTCACATTCAGCTTTGTGAATCTTGTAGTATTTATTTCTTGCTAATGTTTATTTTACACGTGACGCATTAATTATGAGTTCATTCGCTTTTTGGTAATGAAACCAAAACGCGACCGAATTCATAATTATAACCTCATAAATGGATCTTATTCATACATATTTATAGAATTCTCATCACGGTCAGTAAATTAAATAATAGATTCTTAATTGCTGATTTTAAACATTCGAAGGGACAACTAAAAACATCTTAAGTTCAAGTTTCTATAACTTCACAGAGCGAGATTTCATATAAAAAACCTGAATAAAACGAAAATACTAACTACCTTTGAAATCTAGTCCCCCGAAACACACATAACAGTAATGAAATCATACGTGACTCTAACACAGACCTCATTGTGGTAACGCAGCATAATTTACTGTGTTCACACAGTGCATGAAACGCTTGGTGTTACAAAAGGTATAAGCGGCTGTGGATATAATTATGTCTGTCGCAGACTTCGTGATTATGTCAAAATTCAACGCGGCAGTCACGATGTTTTTTAATTGACCGAGAGGCTACTTATTTCAACACAACGTGCGAACAAACTTGAGGTTCCTGAGGGTCTTGGAGTTTCTTGATCATAACTGGAGAAATGCGGGTGTTACTATAGGTACACCTGTCTAAACCATATTTTTTTTTAGGGTGGTAAATTATCAAATAACTTCTCCCGCTCTGGGCAGAGCAGGTGGGATGTCAGACTCTTACTGACCAAAACCCACCCGTGTTCTTTCCGTTCCCTGTGCATTGCCAGAGGCCACGGTATTCCTTTCAGACTTTCCCGCGACCCCGGCAGGCATCGGCCCTAGCAGACCCCGACACTTATGCTGACGTCTCTTTGAGGCGCGCGAACACAACGCGCCGTCGACCTCTGACTAACCCTTCGGGGATTATGATGCGTGATGTTAAGTTAGGCTTCTCATTTCCTTTGGTTTCGAGTTACGAAATTATAAACCACCACTGTAAGATAGGTTTGACGTCGTAATTTAGCGCGTAGCACTCAACAGTCATGTTAACCCCTCCTTCATAATAGAGATACCGTAGTGTCTGATCAGAATAAGTTTTTGCTGACTCCGTGCTATCTAGCTTTTTAGCAGAATTGTATAACATTTTTCGCATCCTGATATGCATTTGATGTACCCAGGTAGCCTCCGTCAGATTGCCAGTAACACCAAAGTGTTGCTGGCGTTCCTTGGAGGAGGAGCTGGAGTTGATCGAATAATCGGTTTTCCCACCCGTACGAAAAATACACGCTTGACGCGGATTTGTGGACTGAGTCCGTCTTACCAATCTCTAAATACTTGATGAAATAATCACATCATAATGTTTTACGACATCCACGCGGATAGTTTCGCAAGCAAAGCTGGTAATGGTGGAGCGTACGGTGGATGTCAGCCCGGCTTGGGCAGAGCACCGCCGTGTCCTCGTAGAGGCGATCGGCGACAGAGATTCTCGCGTCCGGCCCTGGTTCAGACCAGGGTACGGAGCGAGAGGGCATGGGCTCCTTCTGCGAAGCAGTAATGCTCGCGAAGGAGGAGGCGGGACGGTTGAGGGAAAGGCAAATTTACGCCCCACTTGCTCCGCCCAGAGCGGGAGAAATTATTTGATAATTTCCCACCCAAAAAAAAGCAAAGCCGGTACCGTCAAATCGCGTCAATCAAAAACAAATTACTAAAAGCTGACATTTTTTTTAATTAGAGTCAACGTTTTGATTCAGGTACCTACTTCTCAATTATCAATTCAATAGGCTCGTTCTACATCGGAAGGTCATCCATCAAAACCGAGAAATTCATATCGAGAGTGATTTGTCACTAGATCGCTGGAATAAGTTCATTTCAATCGGAAACGGTTCTGACGAGTTTTTTATTTGAAACCTTCGTGTCACGTCTGTCGGTCATTTGGGGGAACGGAGCTCGCTTTGCTCGTCCATTCCTTCTCACATATTACGCTTTGTGAAATAAGTTTTTTGCCGTCACGTGGTTTGATTCGTCATTCTCTTACTTCTTAGTCAAATCCTTACTTATCCTTACGTAATAATATTATAGATGTGAAAGAAACTATGTAAGTCTGTCCGTCTGTTATCTTTCACTGTGTGACTTTTAAATCTGTAATTACGCCTCCATATTATGCAAGTAGTACCTACGGCAGTGGTGGCCCAGTGGTAACGACCGCGACTTACGAGTTGTAGGTCGTAGGTTCAAACCCAGACAGGCGCTTTACTTTGTGTAAATTATTTCATCACCACTGCTCTCAAAACGGTGAAGGAAAACATCGTGAGGAAACCGGCATGTCCTAGAACCAAAAATTCGGAGACATGTGACATCTGCCAACTGGGCCAGCGTTATGGATTACGGCCCACACCCTCTAACAGAGAGCAGGCCTGTGTCCCAGCAGTGGGAACATTATAGGCTGTTTATGATAATGCAAATCAGTTATGAAAAAAATGTATGTTAAACTAGAACGCATACACAACAATTCAATAACTGAAAAATTAAGTATTGTAGTAAAATACTTTAGCAAGTAAAAGTAATGTCTACCCAAGGCATAAAAAAACGATATTACAAACTACTTAAGATATTTTCATGATTTTTTTTTGTTTTATGAACAACCATTTTATTATCTATAATTTGATCAGTGATTTTCTTCAAATTAACAATAAACTTTTTACCCACAAGGGGGGAGGGGAAACCGTGGGCAAAAGTAATTTCTTATAAATCGTATCCTGTCATATGAGTGATGAAATCGTATGAGTGATGAAAAAACAACATTAGAATAATGTTTCCAACATCCAAGCGGTCGGAATTAAAGGCGCAGCTAGCACTTAAAATTTAAAAACATAATTTCTGATTGTTATGTTTACCTAAGTATAAACGAGGGAAAGGCAAATTTTGCGCCCACTTGCCCCTAGCCGCTGCAAGAGACTCCCTGGGCGTCGGGAATCCCGGGCGGATTTCGGCCACCTTAGGCGCGGGCTTGCGGACGGTGAGGAATGGGTAGCTCACCGTCCGGTAAGGACCAGGCCCGGGTCGACGGCGCGTTGTATTCCACGCGCGCCTCAAAGAGGTGTCGTCAGCACAAGTGTAGGTGTCCACTAGGGCTGATACCTGCCGGTGTCGCGGGAATGTTCGAAAGTTACCGAGACCCCTGGCAACACAGGCAACGGAAAGAACACGGGTGGGTTTTAGTCAGTAAAAGTCTGACACTTTACGTTATTTGAAAATATACCATTTAAAAAAAAAGTGTAAACGAAATTCATGAAGAACTCTTTTTTTAATGGAAAGCGTTTTATGAATGTAGCTAAAGCTTTTTACCCTGTTATGTTAAAAGGCTTTTGGGTTAGGTCATGTTAGGTATGCAAAAAAATTGACTTTATTTAAATTTGATATCGCTTTGTGATTCCAGTCGTGACTTTGCGGCTTCATGTTGGTCCAAAAAGGTACAATTTTAATCATGTATTCCTTTTTATTTCCCGGATACGGCAAAACCAAAGGTTTATTCCAATTTTAACAGGCTATGTATGTATGTATTTATGTTCATCTGTTCCCTCATACCTCCTAAACTACTTATCCTATTTTGACAAACAAGGTATCGTTAAGCGTCATGTTGTTCTCCGGGTTATAGGTTATATATGACGTCACAAAAAATGCAACATGGGGGCTTATATATAAAGGAAGTAAAGCTTAACCGTTAAAAAATATGTATTGGTTTGATTGGTAAATTTATTTTCGTAAAGTAGGAGTCACACATGAAATCGTACAAATTACGTGTGATTCCGGCTATATAAAAACTGATTTTATTTTTAATTAATTGTCATTATCAAAACGACATCGAAGCCTTTTTATACCTTGTTAGTTAGCGTTTTTGTCGTAGTCGGGTTTTAGTTTTTAATTTACTCAACTTTTGCAACACATTTACCACAAGCTTTTAAACCAATTCGGCCTTATTACAAAGCCATTTTTAAATTTCGAACTATATTTCGACAAAGTTAAAGTCAATCATAAAGTTAAAGTCTAATTACAAAAATTGACGCTTATTAGCGTCAGTTTAGACCCACGATGGCATTGTAAAATATTTTTATTGTGCAATATAATATCCACCCAAATGAGCTTGAAATATTTACCCTGAAAGATCAATATTAAAACGTAAAGTTCTTAACTTTACTTTGGTTGGAATAAAGTTCAAAATTCAACAGTTGGCTTGAAGTCTTGAAGGACTAAAGTTAGAACTCGTTTTGTAATGAGACGGTTTTGGTCCTACTTTATTTGTATAGAAAACAATTATAAGCGTCATGTTTGATTTCTCACTCCACTTCAAAGAGTAATTCCAAGAATATAAGCAAATTATATGTTCTCTAGAGACAACGGATTATTTTATGTATTCAATATTCCATATTATCAAAAAATATCAGAAAATAATAATACGAGCTCAAGTTCAAACCAAAGTCAAATTATTTATTTCAAGAGTCAAAATTTACAAAAAATAGAATTGAGTCTAGTCTTAAACCTCCATATTATTTATTTCCTACAGAAAGTGAGTAGATTTGTTTAAAATGGGGAAAACTATTCGGAGAATATTAAGGGAATACCTAGTAAAACATTTTTTTTTTTATAGCGTGGCATAATTATGTATAATGTTATACACAATTTGAATAAATAAAAATAATTTATAGGTGCTAGCGTTACAAATAACAAGTGCAACAAATAACTAGTTCAGCTTAGCTTAATTAAATCTTTCTTTGGATACCAGAGTTCAAACAAAGACTACTGATAACACTAATGGTTATGTAATTGTAATACGCTTTTATTGTATACGCATGGAGTTGTTTGTGTCTGATTGTTCAATAAATCTTTTATCTTTATCTTATCTTATTGTTATGTATACTAAGAGAAGTATTAAATAAATTCCTGTCACATCAATAATATTGAAGTGCGTATCATAATCCATGATTCCTCCAATGATGACTAAAATACTTACTGTAATACATACACACATTTCACAAAAAAAGTCCTACTAAACAATAATCATCCGCCTAGCCTTTTACCAACCATGTTGATCCGTCGGCTTCCAGCGTCTAACCAGGTGCAGCTGAATACCAGTATTTTACATGAAGTTACTGCCTTTCTGATCCCACAACCCAGTTATTGGGTAATACGATACCCCTTGGTAAGACTGATTGTCAGACTTTCCAGGTTATGACGACCCGTAACGACCGACAAATTTCCAGGAATGACAGCCGGGACCCATGGCTTAACGTACTTTCCGAGGCACGATGTGAAGATGATCACCCATCCATGGAGCAACCGTGGCAAGCATAGCTTAACCTGATTGATCGGCACCCGTGCGGCTGTTATTACTTAGCCAAAAGCCCCTTAATTGCGAAATATACTATCAATCACATTTTGAATGATTTTGAAGGTTATTGCTAATCATATGTTCGAAAAAATTGTCTGCTCAACAACGTAATGAATGCAGTTGAACTGTCAAAATAGAGCGACTGTCTTTCTGATCCCACAACTCAATACTTAATCGGTTGAAGGACACTGAACGAGACATAATAGAAGTTTTATTGTTATTATGTCTGGGAACGTTTAGGGAACACTAAACGCTAACAGTTTTTAATATGCTATGGTATGTATGTACTCACTTAAATCATAGTTGATCATCCTGTTCTCAAAGTACCAGAACACGTACGATGGTGGCTCTGTGGACCTCTTCACGACACAGACGAGCCTCAGCATCGACCCCTCGTGTATAATTTTCTCTGACTCTCCTACAATCTCCGCGTAGGCCGCTGTTAACAAATACATCATCATTAGTGAGTTTATTTTCATAATTTTCTGTATTAACATCATCGTTTTCATAAGTACACCTACTAGTATCTGTATTACTTCTTTTTATTTACAGATTAAGACGTTGACAACACTGAAACCGCAGTCACTGTCAGATTGCATAGAAAAGAAAGAGAAGCGCGATGACAAAACGCTTGTAATTTATTGCAAAATATGAAGCAATTATGATTATGATAATTACTCAAAATTGAGTTGAGTAATCGAAAATAAAAAACAACCAAGTTCTGCATTGAAATAAGACGTTCTTGTTATTAATTAAATATGTAACGTATGTTGATATTTAATACAGATATTTTGGATTAGAACTCAAGGTAAGAGGTTAGTTTAACGTTAGTTTGTATCGAGATTTTTTTTTCTAAACGTGTTTTGGTAACAACCAAGTTCTGGGAAATATGTTCAAAATTAATATATATTTTTCCGCTACCACAAACTATCCAGATGTGGCAATTTTTTTTCTTAAGAGAAGCCAATTTTGATCAATTGGGTCTTGTCAGCGCCTTAAGCTCACATTATGATATGTATCAGTAAAATGTATGTAGCCATTCTCACGGCGCAAGTAGGTATACAATACATGTATAAGGTATAAGGTACAAGACATGTACCATATTTTACGGTAAAAAGTCGGGAACATACGTCAACTGTTCAGACTTTTATAAACAAATGCAACATGAAACTGCCATATCCCTAAATTATACAGTATTACTGTATCGTACTGATCAGGGCATTGTGAATAGCTCTTGTGCTTCTCACGAAAAACCTTTTTACTAGAAACGTGATAACTTTTAATGCATTCCTTGTTTTACATGAAGCAACGTTTCACGTTTATCATAATTGGAGAGGAATAAAACAACATCGACATACAGACTAAATTATGCCCATCAACCTGCTGTAATTCCCCGGCTGCCTTTTACAGCACCCCTGAGATATCCTTACTCAGGTAATCCGGTATTCGTAGTCAAGCAGGATATCCACTTAAAATATGAATTGTAATACGTAACCTGGGCAGGTGTAATCACATTGAAAGTAACGACACTATAAAGAAAAAGGTGGAGGAAGTCACATGACTTATTATATACAGAATGCTTTTAATATACAAGAGTTCTTAACCTACTTTGTGGGTCGCGAAAACACGGGTTACTGTAGAAAATTTCGAGTAAGAGAAATTGCAGCTTCATTAAAAATGTATTCTACTCGTACAGGCATGTTTTAAATGCAAATTTTAAATAAGACACAAATGAAAAGATAGTACACGATTTTCTATATATTTTTTTTTCTTTCAAATGTAACAGATTTTAGTTAATGTTTCTCAGGTAAATATTGGTACAGAGAGGATTGGGGAAAACTGTGTTCATCCAATTACTAGTAAATATCCAATGGAAATTATATCCAAAAAAAGGCGATATCAACTAATGACCGATGTTCAGATAACTTTTTACAGTGAACCAATTTGATGATAGGACAGATTTAAGAAAAGAATGTGTCAAAGCGACATTATCATTTTTTCAATAAGAGATATCTCAAAAATTTTCCACTTTTCATAAATACTCAATAAGAGAGTACAATTATAAAACAACTGAACAATACAACGAAGCCGCAGAAATTAATTCTGTTGTTACGTTCCACAAATTGGGAGGCCAGATCAATGAATTTATAATGTTA
Organism: Atethmia centrago; assembly: GCA_905333075.3. Classification (NCBI taxonomy): domain Eukaryota; kingdom Metazoa; phylum Arthropoda; class Insecta; order Lepidoptera; family Noctuidae; genus Atethmia; species Atethmia centrago. The sequence goes on from HG995388.1 coordinate 18,336,046, forward strand.
ATTTTAATTGACAATGTTCACAAAGGCTTTAAAATAAAACAGTGTAATGAATTTAAAGTTGACGACATTTCAGTTTTAAATGACGTGTATCTGTACAGGAAATTGAATTATTAAACAGTGGAGGACTATTCAAATATTTAACTCGGAAACGTTAACAAAAGCGGGTGTATATTTAAGGATGATAAATGCATGCGAATTTTCATTTAATTTTCATTTTTAATTAATCTTTATGAAAACACAAAAAAATAATAAATAAACCCACAGACACTCAGTAGCTTGGGGTGCGTGCAGAAAACCTCCTCGTGTGCCTGATTGCTGCTGATTCCCTTCGAATACGTTCGGGGGAAAGAGCAGTCGTCGGGCCGGTGCATCCTGGGTACGGCCAATAGTCTCTCCATGTTTCGGAGAGGGTATTGACCGTGGCGAATTTCTGCGTGGCGGGGAGCTTCATGCTCGATCGTCGGTCGTCCACTCCCCTCTCTGCTTACAGAGGGCAGGTCGAGTGGGCGAAGAGTGGCGGTGCTTGCTGTGCACTTACCCTGCCAGCGAGCAAGCAGCGGGAGAATGATTCTTCTGTCTGCAACCGTCGAAATCGTAATCCGTAAAGAGACCACAGTCATGTTTTGTGGCTTGGAACGGGACGAGGATCTTGGCTTGATCGCCCGGATCGCGAGGAAGATAACCTCTATAAAAATTCCTCTAATATCAAGTTTTGGTGCGCGGCGAGGATATGAATGGCTGAGGAGTAGTGTCATCTGCAACTTCCGAGTTGTAGGTGGCGCATCAGTCATCAGCGCACCCCCAGCCAGGGTACCAGTGGACCCCCTGGTTGGGTTATAAATGTACACTTGCCTAGGGACAGGGGGTGAACCTAGGTGTACTTTTTACATCCCCCACACTCGTGGGATCAAATATGGAAAAATTCGAACAAAAACAAAAAAGTGGAAGTCAAGGGGAGGAGAGCGATGCGGGGTCGGAGTCCGACCTTGCATCAGGCGGAGAGAGCTCGGGGAGCTCGCAAAGAAAAGCGGTGCTGGAGAGGAGCCGAGAGTTCAGGCGAACCTCCAAGCGGCCCAACTCGGGGTCTACCTCCGACGATGGAGTCGGGCGGAGGAGGAAGATCCACTCCAGCCGGCGGGGTGGAGTCCGAGGTAGTAAAGGGGTGGACAGAGGTCCTACTACCAAGGAAGCAGGCAAGCCGGGCCGGGCTGGCCCGGTCGAGCTGACCAGCCCGGCCGGGCTGGCTGGCCCGACCCAGTTGGCCCGGCGACCCGAGAGGCTCGCCAAGGAGGGGCCCCTCTCTGAGGTTTCTGGAGGCGGGGCGGAAGCCGCTGGCGGTCCCGGGTCGGAACGTGCAGCCGGGTTTGCGGAGGTAGTGGCCGCTGCGATCAAGGCGGTATCGGTTAAGAGGCTCAGGTCCTCTAAGGATCAGGCCATAGCCGCGGCCACGGCCTCTATTGTGGCGGCAGCGGAGGCCCTTCACGTCACGCCTCCGTCAGACGGTATGTCTGAGATGCGGGCGGAGGTCGCCCGCTTGACAGCCGCCATGGAGCTTCTCCGAAAGGAGAACGAGAAGCTCCGGGCGGACCTGGCTGGGCTTCAAAGAGCCGGCCCCCGGGCGGAGCCTCAAGGGGGGCAGCAGCAGGGACAGGGACGGCCCGTGCCTGTAGAGGACCGGATTCTGACCCTGGTGAGGCAGGAAATGGCCGCCCTGCAGAGTCGGTTCTCCGCCCTGGAGGCTATCGTCCTGCGCCCCCCGTTGGCGGCAAGCCAGCCGCCCTCTGGCCAGCAGAGACCGGCCTCGTTTGCAGCCGCCGCAGGTGCCACGGCCAGACGGGGCTCGTCAGGGCAGCCGAAGGGCGCGGCGAAAGTGCAGGTGGCGAATGCTCCAGCCCCAGCGGCGGGAGCTCCAGCCCCAGTGGCGAGAGCTCCAGCCCTGGCGGCGAGGGCTCCGGTAGCGAGACGGCCGCCCCTGCCTCCTAAATCTCTTCCGGCTGATGCCGAATGGCAAGTAGCCGGTGAGAAGAGGAAGGCGGCTAAGGCGAAAAGGGCGGCAAAAAAGAAGGAGAGGCGGCAGCGGCGCAAGGAGCGAACCGCCGCGGCTAGGCTTCGCGCCCCGAATTCCGCAGCTGTAGTGATCACACTACAGCCGGATGCGGAGAAGAAGGGCGTGTCCTATAGGACGGTGATGGCGAAGGTGGGTGAGGCGGTGCGCCTGGAGGAGCTTGGCGCAGCAAAAGGCCTCAAAATGAAGGTGACGGCGACTGGGGCCCGAATGGTGGAGGTCCCCGGTAGGGCCAGTGGCCCGGCCGCTGACGCCCTGGCCGAAAGGCTTAGGGCGTCACTAAATGCGGACGAGGTCCGAGTGTCCAGGCCCACCAAACGCGCTAGCATGCGCATCACGGGCCTGGACGACTCCGCGACTGAAGAGAAGGTGGTCGCCGCAGTGGTTAGGACCGGGGGGTGCTCTGCCGAGCAGGTGAAGGCTGGCATCATCCGTCCTGACTCCACGGGGCTGCAAACCGTTATGGTGAGCTGCCCCGTGTCGGCGGCCAGAAAAGTCACCGGGGAGGGCCAACGGCTTTTGGTGGGCTGGGTTTCCGCGCGGGTCAAACTGCTGGAACCCAGACCTCTGAGGTGCTTCCGCTGCCAGGTGGGCAACCACGTGCAAGCGAATTGCACCTCGGAGGTGGACCGCAGCGGTCTTTGCTACCGCTGCGGTCTGCCCGGGCACAGGGCCGGCTCGTGCAATGCCACGCCGCACTGTGCCGTATGTGCGGCGGCTGGTAAGCCGGCCGAGCACCGGATGGGGGGCAAGTCCTGCGCCCCACCCACCAAAGCCAGGGCCAGAGGCAAGCCCTCTGCCACCGCCGTCACCGCCGCAGCCGCCACCACTGCCACCGCCGCTGCCGCCTCCAACACCGCCGTCGTTGCCGTCGCCACCGTGGCCGCTGCGGCAGGACCCTCTCAGGGGGCTGGGAAGGAGGCCCAAGAGGGGGCTGACATGGAGTGCCATTAATGGCCCCATTACGCCTCCTCCAGGCGAACATCAACCACTGCGCCGCCGCTCAGGATCTGTTGCTCCAGAGCATGGCGCAGTGGTCGATTAACATCGCCGTGGTCGCTGAGCCGTACTTTGTCCCGCCCAGGGATGACTGGGTGGAGGACCTGAGCGGCTCAGTGACCCTAATTTCGTCGGCCGCCGCCGGTACCCCGTCCCTCGAGGCCGTCAAGAGAGGACGGGGCTGCGTAGCAGCACGGTTCGGGGAGATTGTCGTGGTAGGGGTCTACTTCTCTCCGAACCGAACTCTTGCCGAGTTCCACAACTCCCTTGCGGAGTTGAGAGACGTCGTCGTCGGGTTTGGTTCCCTCCCCGTGGTCGTCCTCGGGGACTTCAATGCCAAGAATTTGGCTTGGGGTTCCCGGTTAACGGACACACGGGGTAGGATGGTGGAGGACTGGGCTCTGGAGACAGGCCTGGTCGTCCTAAACCGGGGTTCTGTCCCCACGTGTGTGCGGATGCGGGGTGAATCAGTGGTGGATATCTCGTTCGCCAGCCCCGCTCTGTCGCCGCGTGTAGTTGACTGGCGCGTCATGGAGGGGGTGGAGACCTATTCCGATCACCGGTATATCCGGTTCGACGTCTCCGCCCAGACCTCGGACGCGCCGGTCCGACGGGCCCCGAGTGGTCCGCGGTGGGCGCTGAAGCAGCTGGACCGGGAGCTCCTCCTGGAAGCCTCGATCGTGCAGGCCTGGGTGTCACCACCGGACAGGCCTGCCGACATCAACGACGAGGCGGAGTGGTTCCGGGAGGCCATGTCCGACATATGTGACGTGGCAATGCCCCGGGTCCAGCCTGGACGTGCCTCGCGCCAGGTGTACTGGTGGTCGCAGGAGCTGACGGCTCTGCGCACTGCGTGCGTGGCTGCGCGACGCCGGTATACCAGACACCGCAGGCTCCGTATCAAACCTCCGGATACGGAAGCCATTCAGGCGGAGCTGTACGAGGGGTACAGAGCGGCGAAGACCGCCCTCCAAGCGGAGATCCTGCGGGCCAGGGGGTTGGCCCGCGAGGAGTCGCTGGGGACTCTGGACAGGGACCCGTGGGGACGCCCGTACAAAGTGGTGCGGGATAAACTCCGCCCATGGGCTCCCCCGCTGACGCAGAGTCTCCGGCCCTAGCTTGTGGAGGACGTGGTGAGCGCTCTGTTTCCTTCGCGAGGGGAACACTCCTCCCCGCCTATGGCTCCGCCTCCTGCGGTGCCCGATGCGGACCACACCGCCGACGACGACGACGATGCTCCGGAGGTGACCGAGGTAGAAATGAGAGCGGCGGTACGCAGGCTTAATGCCAAAAATACCGCCCCAGGACCCGACGGCTTACCTGGGAAGGCCTGGGTCCTGGCCTTGGAGGCTCTCGGGCCTCGACTTAGGGGGCTCCTAAGCGCATGCATGGAGAGAGGCCAGTTCCCGCTTCGCTGGAAGACGGGGAAACTGGTCCTCATAAAGAAGGCAGGGCGCCCTGCGGACTCTCCGTCCGCTTATCGGCCCATCGTGCTGCTCGACGAGGTGGGCAAGCTCTTTGAAAGAGTCATTGCAGACCGCCTCGTCGGCCAGCTGGTGCGGGTGGGGCCGGATTTGGCGGAGAGCCAGTTTGGTTTCCGCAGAGGGCGCTCTACGGTGGACGCCATCATGCGTGTGCGAGCCCTGACGACGGGGAATGCTGTTGCCCAGGGTGGGGTCGTCTTGGCGGTGTCTCTAGACATCGCCAATGCCTTCAATACCCTGCCCTGGAGTTGCATCAGGGAGGCACTCCGGTATCACCGGATGCCGACCTACCTCTGTCGTGTGGTCGAGGCCTATTTGACGGACAGGGCCGTCATCTACCCCGGTCACCAGGGAGTGTGGAACCGGCAAGAGATGTCGTGCGGTGTCCCACAGGGATCGGTCCTGGGGCCGCATCTGTGGGACATCGGATACGACTGGGTGCTGCGCGCCGACCTCCCTAGCGGCGTCAGCGTAGTGTGCTACGCTGACGACACGTTGGTCCTGGCGCAGGGGAGGTCGCACCAGGCGGCGGCCGTATTAGCGGCACGCGGGGTTGCGACAATCGTCGATAGGATCCGGCAATTGGGACTCGAGGTGGCCCTGCACAAGTCCGAGGCCATGTGTTTTCATGGTCCTCTGAACGCGCCACCGTTGGGGTCCCAAATAACGGTAGGAGGGGTTTCTATCGGCGTCGAGTCGACGATGAAGTACCTGGGACTCGTCCTCGACAGCCGGTGGAACTTCGTGGAGCATTTCCGACGTTTGGCTCCCAAACTGGAGCGGGCGGGCGCTGCATTGAAGCGGCTCCTGCCCAATCTAGGGGGTCCAAACGCCTCCTGCTGGAGGCTCTACGCGGGGGTCGTGCGGTCCATGGCCCTCTACGGGGCTCCTGTATGGGCGCGCTCTCTGGCGCTGCGGCCAGCCCGCCGGTTGAGCGCGGCCCAAAGGGTCATGGCCATCCGGATGGTCCGGGGATACCGCACGGTCTCCTGTGAGGCAGCGAGCCTCCTTGCCGGATTGCCGCCATGGGATCTGGAGGCAAAAGCCCTCGCGCACGTATGGGAGTGGCGCGAGGAGGCGAAACGCCGGGGCGTTAGTCCGCTGCCGCGAGAAATCGAGGCACAGCGGACGGAGCTCCGGCGGGATCTCATGGCGTCATGGAAAGTACGGTTGTTGCAACCCAGTGCTGGGCACGCCACGATTGCGGCGATAAGTCCCCTCTTTGAGGAGTGGCTGGAGAGGCGCCACGGCGTCCTCACCTTCCGCGTGACGCAGGTCCTCACCGGACACGGCAGCTTCGGGAGGTTCCTGTGTCGGATAAGGCGGGAGGAAACGTCCGGGTGTCACCACTGTGTGGATCGCCTGGAGGACACGGTGGAGCATACGGTGGAGGTCTGCCCGGCTTGGGCAGAGCACCGCCGTGTCCTCGTGGAGGCGATCGGCGGCAGAGACCTCTCGCGTCCGGCCCTGGTTCAGGCCATGGTACGGAGCGAGAGGGCATGGGCAGCCGTCACCTCCTTCTGCGAAGCAGTAATGCTCGCAAAGGAGGAGGCGGGACGGTTGAGGGAAAGGCAAGTTTCGCGCCCTCTCGCCCCTAGCCGCCGCAGGAGACGCCCAGGGCGTCGGGAATCCCGGGCGGATTTCCGGCCACCGTAGGCGCGGGCTTGCGGACGGTGAGCAATGGGTAGCTCACCGTCCGGTAAGGACCAGGCCCGGGTCGACGGCGCGTCGTATTCCACGCGCGCCTCAAAGAGATGTCGTCAGCACAAAAGTAGGGGTCCACTAGGGCCGATGCCTGCCGGGGTCGCGGGAAGGTACTTATGGGTCACCGAGGCCCCCGCAACACAGGCAACAGGAAGGAATACGGGTGGGTTTTAGTCAGTAAGAGTCTGACACACCCTCCCGCTCCGCCCAGAGCGGGAGAAGTTATTTGATGATTTACCACCCTAAAAAAAAAAAAAAAAAAAAAAAAAAAAAAAAAAAAAAAAAAAAAAAAAAAAAAAAAAAAAAAAAAAAAAAAAAAAACACACGTCAGTAGCTTTAAACTAAAGTTATTATTATTCACTTTGTGAGCTGTAAATACAAACAGTCTTAGACAAAATTAAACAAAAAGGAACAGAAATGTTTTGTAAAGAAAGACTTAAAAATACTAGTAACAAAAAACAACTCTTACTTATTTGAAATCCTACCTTTTAGTCTATTTAGACAATAGAACAATAACAAAAACAGAAAAAGTTATACCAAAACTAAACGCTACAAATAAAATAAAAGCTGACAAAGTACTTACCCACTAGAACAAGCTTGAAGAAGATGCTTGTAGGCGGGTGTGTTGGAACCTGGCACTCGTAGTACCCAGCGTCTGCTGAGATGGCGAATCTAATGTGTAACGCCCAATCCTGGTAGAAATAAATCACGTTAACGGTCTCCAAGTGTGGTAACTAGTGGTTATCTTGATGTAAAGTTTGGTAAGGGTTTTATAAGAATCGATTGGAACAGCCACGTGAAACGAATGTTAGAGGGAATTTGGAATGTATGTTTCGAAGATTGGGAGTAGTAAGAATATTCGTAAAAATTGAGGAGATGGGACGTAATACATTATAAAATTAAATAAATAATAATCATAAGGTAAACAAACACTTAAAATTATTTACATTCCGTCAATATGTTCCAAGAAAAGTAGTTTACCTTAATAGCTACAACTCGATAAAATTAGTTCTTCTCAGAAACACGATTCCATTTGAAAACAAACGTAAGTAGACACAACATACAATACAATCGGCCACTTAAAGTCTAATGGAAACAACAAGCTGATGAGACAAAGTAGATAAACAAACAACGAACAACAGCAATAATTTCTGGATACAGTTCCGAAAGATTTAACCAAACAAATCTAAAACAATTTTCGATTTCAATCCAAATCCAGTGAACTGTGTTGTAATCAGTAAATTAAACAATACAAACAGTATCTATAGGAGACTTTGGAACAAAACCGCGAGGAACAATTGAAAGGAATTTGACGATAATGTGTGTTCTTAAACTCAAATTCGTTCGAACGTCGAATCGGGAACATCGTTTACTTTATGTTGTTCATGTATCTTTGTAGTCAATGATGAAGTATTTCTTTAATAGTCGCTGCGAAATAAAATGAAATTGTTTATTCTGTATATAAGATATCAGAATAGTCATACTGTATAATACACGTCATATTAAAAAAAAATATAAAAAACATGATGAAGTCGACATTTCCTATCTCATACCCCTGAGAAGAAATGGCGAAACAAACTCAAGGGTCAAAGTCTCTTTTAAAGTCCAGACATAATCTTGGTCAGATCATGTGAGGACCATGCAGATCCATGTCTGAAATGGTCTTTTGAGGAAAGAACCACACAAATTTGAGCGGACCTGTCCAGTCAGTGCAAGCATTTGTCAGTAGTCGTGTAGCTCAATTCAGAACTTAAGGACCTCAACGACTTGACGAACAATACCAAGGAAAAGACATTTGGGTAGGCCGCATAAAGTACTCAAAATGCCAGACCATCATTAAAACTGAGAAAAAAAAATTACCCACATAGTGTTCACAATAATTAAAGTAATAAAATACTTTTCAAGGTAAATATTCATGTAATTATATATATAATATTCATCAATGTTAATATGTGTATATAATTGTATACTCGTATAATGATGATTTTGCATAATAATTAAAATGTCAAGTTTTACGGTTTTACCACGAGGCTTAGCAGAGCGAGCGGCTCAATCACAAGCTTTTTGTCTTCTAAATAATCATAAATTTTATAGTACGCTTTACAAAGTTTTGTTTTAATATAGCTTTTAAATCGTTTAATAGTTAAATTTTGAATGTCAATAGAAAGTTTGTCGTAAAAGTGTATACATTGACCCATAAACGAGTTGTCTACTCTGTGGAGGGGAGTGTGAAGTACAGCAAGATTATGTTTATTCCTGGTATTTAAACTGTGGATATCGGACATTTTCTTAAAATTTTATATATTTTTGTGTACATAAAATTATCAAATTTATATTGACGGTCAGAATATCTATTTCTTTGAATTTATCTCGAAGGGAATCTCTTGGACCTAGATTGTAAATGATTCGAACAGACCTTTTTGTAAAAGAAAGACAGTATTATTGCACAGTATTATGTCCGCATAGGTTCCCCAGAGAAGAATCCTATATACCATAAGACTATGAAAATAACTAAAATAAACAATTCTGGCCGTATCTACATCAGTTATCTGTCAATTTTTTTTAACAGCATAGGCGGCCGAACTGAGCCTTCCTGACATTTTTTCTTGTGTGGCGCCATTGTAATTTAGCGTTAATTGTAATTCCAAGAAAAACTGTCGACTCAACAGCTGCTTTCTCTTTGTGTTAAGAATACTGAAGATACTCCATTGGTAGAATTTTCGTTTATCAGTAACGTTATGGTAGTGTACTCAAGGTCTGCTATAGTTTAATTAGGTTGAGTTAGTAAATCAAGATTGAAGAAGTTTGTGAAGAATGCAAATGTTTGTATGTAACAAACATTTGCATTCTTCACAAACTTCATTTGACATTTAAAGCAAACTCATAAAATTCTAACTTTTTACTCAGACTATTATAAAGAACAACAATCCCAAAATCTGGCTCCCATTCAGCATAATATACCTACACTTTAATTTACACCCAGCTTACGTAATATATTTCAAAACTAAATGAACCAGAAATGTAAACAAAGACGACAAAATCCAGGCTCCCTCATTATGCGCAAAGAATGGAAGCAGAAAATCCAAATGGAACGTAACTTTTGAATGGCGGATGGAGCGAGATCGACGTAAGATTAATTTAATCGCGTGCTCTTCACCGCGACATTTCGAGAGCACTTGTGCCTCCTGACATGAGATGTATGAGTATAAAAAGTGTTTGTGTAAAGGGACCGGTGTTGATGATTTTAATCAGCGGAAAATAGGTATGTTTTGAGGTACGTGTATTCATGTAGAGTGGTTTAATTTTATGATTGGGGCTGGCTGAAACGGCGTGAATGTGACGGAATTTTATGACGGCGAAAGTTTAAAAGATACGATTTTTTACAGTACCAGTACAGCCCTTCCACTCTTATGTATATAGGCGATAATAAAAGTACCTACAGCCGATTATAGAAGAATATTTCAAGTCACGTATAATGAAGTCATGAAATTGGACAACGTATTTTACCAAATCTTGGCTAATGACACTACACAACACCAAATTAAATAATACAACATAAGTATTTCATATCTCAAAACGGTGACAGCAAACATTTAAATATTTATGAGCCAAACTTTTACAAACTCCTCAAGCTGTCTCCAACTACTTGACAAAACCGACCTAATCTAATTCTTACCCATCATCTGTATAACAAAAGAAACTCGTAACACACTGTATAACACTTTAATAAAAGACTAGACTAGACTCGGAAGGAGAACCGCAAGAAAATTGAATTAGACGCAGCAAACGGTTTTCTCTCGACAGACAAAGACGTCTTATAATGTCCATGTACAAAGGAAATGCGCTGTATATGGTATATGCATGCCTCGTTTTTATCCCTCACCAGTTAGTCTTCAGCATAAACATGTTAGAGATATTGTTTAATATATGCGGCTTTCAAATTGTGTTGTGTATTTCATTTTAGGAATTTAGAAGGATCACATTCTTATGTGTTTGAGTGGAAAAGTTGATGATACGTTTTTGCGGTTCCATAAGGATCTTCAATACCTGAAGCACCAAAGGTGAGTTGCTTAAATTAAACAGATGCATGTATGTGTATGGGCTATGGACTTATAAGCAACGTACATTAAAAGTACATTGTTGCTTTTCTAGAGAAAATTATTTTCTTTTTTCTCATCATTTTCTTCTGGCTTATTAAGATCGTTTGAGTTCTGAACTAGTTGGAACTAGAAAAAAATACGTGAATAAAACTGTGAATATTAATAACCTTGACGTATAATAAATGCAATGTGGTTTGCGCACTCGGCTGACAATCCGTCAATCGGAAATTCAGTTATGATTGCTGTATCGATATAATCATATCGGAATTCATTTTGCACTAATTCGTCCGAACCAAAGGTATTGTTGGCTGCATACTAATAAGCTTTAAGCTTTGATATTGTCCATTTGGTTTCGGTATTGACTATAAATTTAAATTCAAATATTAAATAACTTGACCGTAAATTTGAAGCCTAATAATACATGAGAGAGAGAGGTCGTCGTTCTGTCCCTTTTTCGCATCCGTTTTCCCTCCTTGTTGCGTACTATCGCCTTCTCTGTCTCTCCTTCCACCACCACTAGCAGTTGCAAACGTCGGTTTGCTTTTGGATTTGCCTCATTGACGTCGTTGTTCCTGTCCTGACAACACCGGATAAAGCAAGGTAAAAACATTTGCCTATCATAGTGTTAAAGTGAAATTTACAAGAGTTATTAACACTAAAGTACAGTTTACGTTTTCAACACTAAGGTTAAGAGAATTCTTTTACTATAATATTTAAATCTTTAAAATCCGTAAGATCATTTTAAAAATCGAATTCTTTGCATAAAATTTATGTGTTTAAACATTAACGGTGTTACCGTTCGTTTGTACTAATATTATTTATGTACCCTCCTTTATTTTATTTTTTTTGCGAAGTTTATTATATTTGTACTTATTTCAGCGTACGAATTATAATAATGAGTGGTCAAAATATCTTACCGAACCAAAATATGAGCACTCAAGATTTATGTAAAGATAATAACGTGCAATCTCGAAAAAGAAAACGCCGTGATCGGGATATAAATAGTTCAACAACATCAAGTTCTAGCTCAAGTTCTAGTAGCTCTGATAGTTCAGCAAAGCATAAACGTTCTCGTCGTTCACGCAAAAGAAACAAACGTAGTCAACGAGACCGTACATTAGAGAAGTTATTAGAAGATGTAGCCGATCTTAAGAAAAAATTTGTGTATCGTGCTAGTGAACTTGATCGCGGGTCATTATACGAACATGATCGCGAAGATTGTTTAGATGATAATGTGAGCCGCCAACTGTATTTCGATGATGTATCTATAGATGAACAGGATAATTCTGAATTAGGCCCGGAAATTTTATTGTCAATAGGGACAGAAAATAAAAGATCCTGATGTCTTAAAGACACCCAGTGCGTATTTAGAAATATTAAAAAATATTCAACATTTAGATGATCCCGATTGGACAAATGTGAGGTATTCTGAGGTACAAAAAAAAATATAGACATACCCCTGGTTTCACGGAACTTGATGCGATTGATGAGTTGAAACGTTATGACGCCTCGCGCTCTTTAATTAATATGGAAAAAGCTTTTGGGTCGTTGTCTTTTGCACTTATTAAGCAAAAAGAACAGCTGCAAACGGAACTTCGTTCATTTTTAGGCTGGGCTAGCCAAACAGATAATCTGAACCATGACACGATTAGTGAAAAAGTAACGGATATTTTTGTAAATGGTGAGTATGCTAAAATTTCTAGCGATACTTTACAAATGATTTGCGGACACCGCGCTGAATGTATTCAGCAGCGAAGGGAAACTATTTTGGCTAGTGTCAAGGATCCCCTACACAAGAGCATAATGAGAAAAATTCCACCGTCTTGTCACAATCTTTTTGGAGCTGAGCAACTTACTTCTATGTTAGAAAAAGCGGGAGGCGTGAATAAAGTATTCTGGCCTCGTGAAAAGGATCGCGCTTCTGCACCGCAGACCGATCCAAGCACATGCACGACTCAGCGTAAGTTATCACTTCCGAGTCAGAAAAAAGTGACCTATAAACATATGGGGCATACCTCTTCAAGAGCAAATAATACACCTTTCTATAACAGCGGCAAGCCCTTTCGGGGCCGGGGCGGTAAGCAATCAAATTACCGCAGATCCAATGATGAATCAAATACCAGACGCAAAGCCTCTCCCTCATCCCAACGGGATAGGAGAGGAAATTCACGCAGATTCTGACTCAATGAGTTCGTTTCGCGCCGGTTAGCTGCGGCTTTTTCAAGACCGCTGGAAGAAAATGGGCGCACCAGATTATATATTAAAAATAATATCCGGCTACCGAATTCCGTTTGTACGAAAGCCTCCACTTCATATGCCCAATCTGCAAAATTCAGTCCAGTCGACGCCTCATTCCCCAGAAATGGACCAGATTATTCACAAAATGATATCAGAAGAGGTGCTTACAGTCATGCCACTGACTCGAAGTTTCATTTCGCCAATGTTTCTGGTGCCCAAAGGAGACGGGAATTTCAGACCGATTTTCAATCTCAAAGCCCTGAATCGATACATCGACGTCTCCACCTTCCGGCTGATCAATATTTTCAGAATTCCAGACTTCCTTCAACCAAACGATTGGATGATGAAAATAGACATATCCCAAGCATATTTTCATCTGCCAGTTACAGAAGCTCACAGGAGATTCTTACGACTAGTTTACCAAGGCCAATTGCTTCAAATGAACCTTTGGGCTCAGTTCAGCACCGAAAACATTTGCCTCCTTGAGCAATTGGATTGCCCAGACTCTTCGAGACCGCGTCATACGTGTCGTAATTTATTTAGACGACTACCTGCTAGTCAATAAAAATTACGATACACTGGTGAGTCATGTCAAAACCACAGTGGACATCCTAAAATATTTAGAATGGATGATAAATTACGAAAAGTCTATCCTGCAACCAAGGCAAGCAATAGAGTATCTAGGCATATTGTGGGATCCGTGGAAGAACATAAAGTCACTTCCAATAAAAAAGTGCCTGAAAATGAAAACCATGATCACTCACTTGATCAATAACCAAAAAGCATGCTTAAAAGAATTACAAAGCATCATAGGAATGATGAACTTTTCAAGCTTTGTTGTATCTCGGGGAAGGATAAATTTTCGTCAACTTCAAAGGCTATGTATCAGCATGTTACACCTGAAACCTACTACAAAGAATTCGCTGCCGGAGGCAGCCCAAAGGGACTTACAATGGTGGCTAAATTATCACGAGACTTCGTCTCCTCTCCATGTCTCACATCCAACACACTACAATGTCACCGATGCATCAGACAACGCCTGGGGTGCTTACATAAACAACACCTATGTGTCCGGCACTTGGAAAGCAGAAGAAAAACTTCTTCATTGCAACCAAAAGGAGATGCTTGCGATCCTAAAAACGATTCAACATTGTGGTCAGAGTCTGTACAAAGCCAGCCTACATGTTCAGTGCGACAACAGGTCCGCGGTATCTTATCTGAGGAACGAAGGCGGTACAAAATCTCTAGCGCTTATAGATCTGACATACCAGATTTTGCAGCTCGTAGATTCTTACCAAATTCACTTCACCATTTACCACAGTCCAGGCGTATACAACGTAGAAGCCGACAGACTTTCTCGACTGCAGAGACTACCAGAGTGGCACTTACTCCCTCAAGTAACGCGTCTAATATTTACCCAATGGGGAACCCCAGTGATAGACCTGTTTGCGTCTCAACGAGCCCATGTAGTCCCCAGGTACTGCACTCTGGATCATCGGGATCAGCAAGCCGAGTTTCAAGATGCTTTCAGCCAGACCTGGGACTACCCATTAGCATGGATTTTTCCTCCACCATTCTTGATACCCAAAGTGTTGATCCATCTGAACAAATGTCGAGGAATATTTCTAATAGTGGCCCCGAAATGGGACCAAGTGTTTTGGAGACCGGACTTGAAGAATCGGGCAACAGACCGCCCTTGGACGATCAGGAACCTGTGCAAAATGCTAGTAGACACCTCAACCAACAAACCCCCTCACAAAGCCAACGAAATGACGTTGGAGGTTTGGAGATGTGGGGGTGGAACGAAAAACTGAGTGACTGGACAACCCAACAAAAGCATCTTCTTATGAATGGCTGGCGATCGTCTACTATAAGAACATATAAACCAGCCTGGGCTCGTTGGATAAAATGGGCTAAGCTTAATCATATTTCTGTAAGCGAGCCAACCGGTTCGGCGCTTGCTAGATTTTTATCTGATCTTTACCAAAATGATGGGCTCTCTTACAACACTATACTTGTCCATAAAGCTGTAGTTTCAACTTTATGTTGTCCCGAGACATCAGAACGGCTAAGTGGACATCCTTTGGTGAAGCGAATATTAAAATCTATAGCACTAGCTGTTCCAAAACCCTCAAAGGCCCCCGTTTGGGATGTTAACCAAGTTGTATCTTTACTAAGTCAGCAGAATCCTGATATCGATAAAGTTTATGAGGTATCGAAACACACAGCTTGCCTCTTATTACTGTGTTCTGGTCGTAGGGTCCATGACCTAACCCTCTTGAACATAAATTCTAACAACTGCGAAATTACTGATGATTATGTTATCTTTTGGCCAATGTTCGGCTCAAAAACTGATTCCGCAATTTATCATCAATCAGGTTGGAAGTTAATGATCAATAAAGACAATAAATGCTTAGATCCAGTACATTGGATTTTAAAGTTGATTACAGTCGAACAGAACAGAAGAAGTGAAGCTAAATGTGATAATTTATTTGTTACTGCGTATGGTAAAGCTCGACCTGCTTCACGTTGTGTTATATCTAACTGGGTTAAGAATGTATTACAGGATGCTGGGATTGAAGCCCCAGCTGGAAGTTTTAGGTCTGCTGTAGCTTCAAAAAGTTGGTATGAGAACTGCTCAGTTGATAAAATTCTCTCCAGAGGCAACTGGAGATCAGATAATAAATTTAAGCGATTTTACTGTAAAGAAATAAAGAAAACAGATGCTCAAAACTCTGTTTCTAATCTGTTTAATGCAGTGTGATTAAATAATAATCACTCAAAATGTTTATACATATGATTTGCTTGTGTACTTTATGCACACATATTAAATTATTTGAGCGAGTCGCTTGGTTACCGGCCATGTTATGTTAAAAGGATACTTTTTGTTTTTTATTCTGCAAATAAAACTACTTTATTTTATGAACCTCATTTTTATTTTTAGCACCACTGTGTGTAACAACAACATACTTTAGTTACAAGTATGCCATGCTATGTATATTTCTTTTACCAACTGTACGTAAATAGCATAATATCAATCGTTTGGCTAAGGACCATTCCTTTTCATTGTTTTGTGATATAATTAACTTTCAATCTAATAGCCACATTGACGTCTCCACCACCACCAGGCGATAACAAACACGTCTCTCGTGTATTATTAGGCTTAAAATTTACGGTCAAGTTATTTAATACAAACGTTTTACCTGAAATAAAACGTAAATTAAATTACTTACCTAAATTTGAAGCCTAATAACTTAAATTCTGCCTGGCTATACAACGACTTCAATGAGGCAAATCCAAAAGCAAACCGACGTTTGCAACTGCTAGTGGTGGTGGAAGGAGAGACAGAGAAGGCGATAGTACGCAACAAGGAGGGAAAACGGATGCGAAAAAGGGACAGAACGACGACCTCTCTCTCTCATGTATTATTAGGCTTCAAATTTAGGTAAGTAATTTAATTTACGTTTTATTTTAGGTAAAACGTTTGTATTTTATTTCAGATAAACATCCATATAATGTTAGTAGTAGTTTAACTTAGCCTAATGATAGTATTATATTAAATTAATAATAATAAAGAACCAATGAACCATTGAACGGTTCATCCAATGGTACACTAGATTATTTGGATAAGTGTGTCTGAACACTTACCCACCTTCTTAAGAGGAGAAAGTCCCACCGGTCTGAAAACACATTCAGGATGCCATTAGTGGACAAGCGCAAGCGCGCCATCACGGAAGCGAATCGCTTTCGCATAATCGCGGCGAACTCATCGACGCACGCTTCCGCGAACTACCTACTTCGTAAAATCTTCTACCTTTTTGCAATAAAAATGTAGAAAAAGTGATTGTTGAATCAAATAAGGTCCCAAAACAAAGTGGAAGAGTTGCAAGACATTTTGGTCAAACTAATAATGTTATTTTAATTTTACAGAGACACCAATTTTATCAAACCAACAAAATTACAAAATGTTTGATAAAGTGCATTTAGCAAACAGTCCTACACCCTAATTGCGTAACACAGTTTGAATCACAATCCGAGTTTTGAAGCATATTGCTAATTCATTGCTTCATATGTTTGAAAATTTCGTCTGCTCAGCAACGTAAATAAACCAGTGAACGTGGGTGAACTGTCAAAATGAAACCGATTACGATCAATTGTCATTTTATGTGTGTTATTCAACTGCCCCGATGTTTTGTATAATAAACTAGAAGTGTCCTATAGTGTTCCTTTACTACGTGTTCATGATGATGTTCAATTCAAAGCAGCATCGAGTAGGTTTACTAAATGCTTAACGGTTCATGCAATCGATTGACGTTCGGTCAGATGGAAATGCTGTTCCCGATTTAGATTCGAATGTTGATTTAAAAGGAGGATTTTACACTACACTAGTTTTTGACAAATCTTTTGATTAGTATTTTTGTATTTTTGTTTAGGACCTTCTAGAGTTATTTTTGAATGAATTGTTATGGTGTTACAGCATAGCTCAGCCAACAGCTAATGCTGGTACCTATCTAGCACGCACTTATACGGATATATTCATTTCAATATATCAGTAAATATTCTTTTTAATCGATTTTCAAAAAGGAGGAGGTTATAATGTAACCTCCTTGAAATATAATGAATAAATACATATAATAGTCTGTTTTTTTTTGTGTATTTTCGCCGATTTCTCCGTCAATTATGTACCGATATTGAAAATTCTATTTTTTTAAAGGTTATGTTCCCGAGTTGGTCTCATTGTCAACAAGTCAGAGTCTGATGCGGGACCCCATGGCAACCGAGGGAAATCCTCAAATTTTATAGGCACACCTATAGCGATTTGGATATTTTTTATAGTCACTCGTGAATTTTCTCACGGAAAGCACCATTTGGTGAAGTGGAACTGATGATGAAGACCACAGATGACCACCGGAACTACTTAATAATAAGTATTTACGGGGTTGCGATTCCATTAGGTACTTTAATATGTTTATGCTCGTCACAAAGCATATGCTGAGTGGCAGTTCTCCTGGTACCAGGAGAACTCCTCAACAATTAAAGTCCCTGCATCGGGAAAAGCAATATTTTGTAAAAAAGTGATGAGTAGTTGACATTAGGCTATTAAGCTATTAAGATAGATAAATTACAAACTGACCCACTAAAGAGTGAGGAATAAAAAACTTTATACAAAAACAAAACAAACCGACTTCGAAAAACACTACTAAGCGAAAAATAACTTTAATTTCGTAAATCAGTGTCAAAATACTAAAATACAGATCCAAAAACAGCGACTTTCGAATTAAAGTTATTTGACACTTTGTAGTGTTTTTTTGGAAGTCGGTTGTTTTTTTTTTTTATAAAAAGGTTTTTGTCGAGCGTTTTCAACAATGTATTATGCCCCGGATTCTCGTGGCTAGTTTTTTTAAGTTAGGAAAGCAAAATAGAGCTCTGGGCTCGTGTACACAAAAATATCCTAATTTTTGCATGTGCCAAGCCAGGACATTACTTGCTAGCTATCCTACTTTTAAAAACTAGCCTCGTGTGTCTGGAATTAGAGACTATGCCTCCATTTCAGCAAAACAAAACCATCACGCTTGTGTTAGTTGTGTTTTAAACTATATTCCTATCGCTTGCAATTTCTGTATATTCTTTGATGTTACCTTTGATGTTTTTAAGGTTCCGTAGTAAACAAGGAAGCCATATAATTTCGCCATGTCCGTCTGTCTTTCTGTCTGTCTATCAGACAGACAAACAGAGAGGCTGTCTTAGCTCAGATATAGTACTAGAACTCTGAGTATACTTTATTCAAAAACGCGCGCACGCTCACTCACACCAAACACACACACATCCTCTTACACACCAGACACGTACATACTCATCTCACACAAATAAGAGGTCATGCAATCACTATACAATTTTATTCTATTTTCTCTTTTTATATAAACTCATACATATTTTTCTCTTTCCGTAATACTCAAGTAAATTAAATTTTATTGTAAGTTTTTATTTCTACATGTACAAGACACAAATTTTAATGCTATCACGCTAACGGCTACTTTGAATGTATAATACTCGGGTTGGCGCTGATATCCGAAATACAGGCTCTGCCTAGTTCGGATACAGATGACTACACCATTTATTCTAACCTAAATTAGCCTGTCACGAAAACTTATATTCTATGCCTAAGTTTCTTTAAATAAACATTATTATTATTATTATTATTCATCACGCCGACAAAGTGGTAAAATAAAATCTTGAAAAACAATTTTTTTTAGGGAATGTCCCTTGCATGTAAAGTGAGAGTGATATTTTTTTTGTCGTTTATCCTATAGTATGGAGTATCGTTAGATAGGCGCGTGTTTGGTGTATTAGACTCTTACTGGCTAAAACCCACCCGTGTTCCTTCCGTTGCCTGTGTTGTTAGGGGCCTCGGTAACCCTTTCGGACTTTCCCACAACCCCGGCAGGCATCGGCCCTAGTGGACCCCTACCCCCTGCCCCTATCTGCCCTGACTTGTCTTTTCTCAACTAAATTGAGTTAGTTTCTAGCCAAATCCATTATGTAGATAAGTAACCAGAATTTTACATGGAGCAACTGCCTATCCAGCCTCCATCACCCAGTTACTGGGTATAACGTTACCTTTTGATAAGACTGGTACTTTTGACATTACTTTCCACATAATTATTTTAAAAACATTTCAACACCTTCAACATACATGTCTCCTTGAATTTAAACACCAATAATTTTAAACAAAACAGTACGTTTACCAAAAGAGTTTTCTTCGGAACTAGGCTATTTATATCCACAAGAGCATAGTACAGGTTGTAAAATAACATAACATAACATTGCGTTCGTGCTAACATAACGTTTGGTATCTGCAGTCATTTTTATGTCTTTGATATCTATCGATTTGTCTGGTCCCTTTATTTTTGGGGCATCACGTGCTAACATTCCATTGACAATATTATTAGTGTCGTAAAACCCTCTGTTACAAAGAAAAAACAGAAACCATTTGAATAAGAACTAAAATTATAATACTCAAAAAATGTTTACAAGTTTAACATGACTTTATTACACAATGAGGTGGAATTTGGCCTAGACGGCTCAGATTCTGTCACGACTGTCAATTAGCTAATTAACTTCGTCGGCTAGTAAGTTGTGAAATTCTGGTAGTAAAAAAATATGTGCGAGATACTCCCAGATAAGTTATGAAAAAATAAATTATTTAAAAACAAAAAACCCGACTGCAAAAACACATAACTGAAAAGGGAAAAACAAGCATTGCAATCTATATAATTTTGGTCTTGCAGGCGGGGACAATCAAAAGTTACACCATTTATTTCAGGTTATTCGACTGTCCCCCGTCTGCAAGACCAAAATTATATAGATTGTAATGCTTGTTTTACCCTTTTCAGTTATGTGTTTTTGCAGTCGGGTTTTTATTTTTAAATAATTTATTTTATTTCAAGCTTATAAGTTTTATTAATATATATATATTTGAAAATTACTCATTACTAGCTTTTATTTGATACCAATATAGTTGCAATTAATTAAAAAAAAAAAACTTCCCCTCCTTTTTTTTGTATTTGCAGATGCAATTTATAAATATTATATAACTTATGTCACTCCCACAATTAAGACGAATCTAAGGACACCTCATATGTTAAAATCCATCAAGCTGTTTAGGCTACAGAGCGTGCCAAAGAAATAGACATACATACATACATACATACATACATACATACATACATACATACATACATACATACCCTCGAAAAACATTACCCTCCTGAGGCAGTCGGGTAAAAATGTCTTCCTTCTTTCTTTCAAGGACACAACTAAAAACTAAAGTATGTAAGTAGACTTTAACTAAATAGTTCAAGTAATCCTTGAAAATAAGCCTCTTTTCATAGTTTGAAAATACATAGTTTGAGAATACATTGAAACGAACAACAATGAAGTAACAAAAGATGTTATTTAAACAATTAATTTTAGCAGATTCTAGGAACTTGATATCCGCAGGAAAGATTAACAAGATTATTAAATGAATCGTTCAAATTAATGTCGAATTGTCTATTATTCCAAAAGGAAGGATCTCAAGACATTGTAATGAGTCTTACAAAGATAATGAAACTCTTACAGGATCATTCACTTATCCATCTGTCTATTGGGCCTTCGCCATTCTATTAGATGCTATCTTCATATTCAAACTTAATTTTGCGGTCGGTAAATTTTATTATTACAACCCGATTTTGTAGGTCCCTTTATTGCTCACAAAGGTTCATGGTACGGAACTGTTTGTTTGAGAATCGGATAGCCTTTTGACAAGTCCTTTAGTCGTAAAATAGTTTTAAGAGCGACCTTGAATGGTTCTGAATCTAAGCTTAACTTAGTTGGCTTTTCTTTTTGGGTGGGAAATCATCAAATAACTTTTTTTTTGTCGTGACGATGGCTCGCTTTGGTTTCCTACGAAGCGGTTCTGGCTGATGATAACGGCCGTCATGGAAATCTCATTTTCACCAGTAGTTGACATTTTTTTTTTTTTTGAGGGTGGGAAATCATCAAATAACTTCTCCCGCTCAGGGCGGAGCGGGAGGGTGTGTCAGACTCTTACTGACTAAAACCCACCCGTATTCCTTCCTGTTGCCTGTGTTGCCAGGGGACTCGGTGACCCATACCGGTGTACCTTCCCGCGACCCCGGCAGGCATCGGCCCTAGTGGACCCCTACATTTGTGCTGACATCTCTTTGAGGCGCGCGTGGAATACGACGCGCCGTCGACCCGGACCTGGTTCTTGCCGGACGGTGAACTACCCATTGCTCACCGTCCGCAAGCCGCCGCCTATGGTGGCCGGAAATCCCCCCGGGATTCCCGACGCCCAGGGCGTCTCCTGCGGCGGCTAGGGGCGAGAGGGCGCGAAATTTGCCTTTCCCTCAACCGTCCCGCGAGCATTACTGCTTCGCAGAAGGAGGTGACTGCTGCCCATGCCCTCTCGCTCCGTACCATGGCCTGAACCAGGGCCGGACACGAGAGATCTCTGCCGCCGAACGCCTCCACGAGGACACGGTGATGCTCTTCTCAAGCCGGGCAGACCTCCACCGTATGCTCCGCCGTGTCCTCCGGGCGATCCACACAGTGGTGACATCCGGGCGTTTCCTCCCGCCTTATCCGACACAGGAACCTCCCGAAGCTGCCGTCTCTGGTGAGTACCTGCGTCAGGCGGAAGGAGAGGACGCCGTGGCGCCTCTCTAGCCACTCCTCAAATCTTATCGCCGCAATTGTGGCGTGCCAAATCATCTTCTACTCTGTGACTAACACAGATAATTATTACTATAATAGCCAATAAACCACACACTTTGTTGCCGAGATGAGCGATAAATGACAACAAATGAGAAAGTTTCTTTCTTTTATGTGAAATCGGCGGCGGTCGTACTCAGCGTTACACATCAACACCCCAGCCCTTTAACAGGTCGGCTTCCAACCTAACGATATGTAGGTATATATCAATATTTTCACTGAGTCACTGTCAACTGAACTTTACAACCCAATTACTAGGCAACACCAATTTTCTAAGGTCTTCCTTCTAAAGTAATTACAGGCAAAACACTGTGTGTAGCCCTTTAACGGGTCGGCTTCCAACCTAACGATATGTAGGTATATATCAATATTTTCACTGAGTCACTGTCAACTGAACTTTACAACCCAATTACTAGGCAACACCAATTTTCTAAGGTCTTCCTTCTAAAGTAATTACAGGCAAAACACTGTGTGTAGCCCTTTAACAGGTCGGCTTCCAACCTAACGATATGTAGGTATATATCAATATTTTCACTGAGTCACTGTCAACTGAACTTTACAACCCAATTACTAGGCAACACCAATTTTCTAAGGTCTTTCTTCTAAAGTAATTACAGGCAAAACACTGTGTGTCATTTCCAATTGGTTAACTTTTGTAATTTTAGTTGTGTAATTGCTTTTAGTTCCTTAATTGTCTATTTTTAGGGTTCCGTACCTACCCAATGGGTGCTAACAAAGCTGTTACCAAACCAACGTCACGTCGTCAGTATTTACATATTTAGTAGCGTAATAGCTAGACTAGAGCTAGTAAAAGTTGTTACGGCCTCCATCATGACAAATAATAAAAACCGGCCAAGTGCATGTCGAACCTCACACAATGAAGGGTTCCGTAGTTGGGATTAATTTATCGTAAAAACAAACTTAACATTGTAGTTGAAGAACATGTTCTTCCATACATGGATATAATTCATAGGTCAATTCTCCAAACGCAAATGTAAGTTGGTCGACTATTACTCGTTAACTTGTGAAGCCTACTTACTTATCTGTGATAGTTTTCCATTTTATTTCGTAATACGAGATACTAGTACCATGATTTTTTTCACCTACCCAAAAACAACTATTTAGCTGGCAGGGGGTGCCCCCACACTTGAGTCTAACAAAAATTAGCACTTTAAATACTTACCTAATATTACGCAAATGAATCCCTGCATCGAAAAATGGTTATAACAGACCCGAACTATTTTTGAACGACCTATCCAACGATAACCCGCACCACGGGAACAGACGAAAAAAAATATACCATCTCCAGGTATCCTAAAAAAAATTTTTTCTACTTTATTTTTACTATTTTGTCGGCATGATTTATATGTATACTTATGTCAGCTTTCTAGTACTAAGAGTCTCTGAGCTAAACTGGGGACAGACAGACAGACAGACAGATAGATAGATAGATAGAGAGACAGACAGACGGACATGGCGAGACTATAACAGTTCCTCGTTGACCACGGAATCCTAAAAAGAGGGTAAATGATATAGTTTTGGTGACACGGAACCATTAGTGTGCACGTCTGACGCGCTTATGACCGTTTCTTCTTTTGTAACAAGCGACATTATTATAGATCCAATTAAATGCTGAACAATTTCTTTGCAACATTCGATAATTATGACAGTTGACTGGTACTTAGTTAAGTTTTCTACGAGTAGTTTCCCCTAGTTCTTACTTTTGTCCCTGTTTCTGATAATGGAATCGATTCTTCTAAGGGTCATATTCTCGTATAAAGCTAGATGACATGACAGCGCTTGTCGGCGCTGGTTCACGCTGATTTGGCAAAAAGTATGAAAACTGCCTGCGCCGACCAGCGTTGACAACCTTCACCCTAATTAATCTCTATCTAAATTATTTTGAAGGATAGTGCTAATACATTGCTTCATCATCATCATCATCTGCCTAGCCTTTTCCTAACTGTGTTGGGGTCGGCTTCCAATCTTACTGGATACAGCTGAATACCAGTATTTTACATGGAGTGACTGCCTATCTGACCTCCACAACCCAGTTACTGAATAACACGATACCCCTTGGTAAGACTGGTTGTCAGTCTTTCGAGCTTCTGACGACCCGTAACGACTGTCAAAGATCTACAAATGACAGCCAGGACTAACAGCTTAATGTGCTTTCCGAGGCATGGAGAGGTCTTGGTATGTAAAGATGGTCACCCATCCACGGACTAACCGCGGCAAGCGTAGCTTAATCTGATTGATCAACCCGTGCGGCTGTTATTACTTAGCCACAAGCCCCTCATGCTAATACATTGCTTCACATGTTCGAAAAATTCGTCTGCTCAACCACGTAATTAATACAATGTTTGTTGTTGAACAGTCAAAATGAAACCCCTTGCTACTGTGTGTGACACAGTTACCGGCTTTCTACGTGAATACACCCTTACGCTGAAGGGCACAGCCGTTTTCCAGTAAATTTAAAATTGATTTGGGGAATATTTGTTGCATAACTCCCCGTTGCGATTATAGGAAATTGGAATGTAGATATTGTATTTCTATTGAATTGTAATTAAAAGGTTCAGAGGTACTCGTATTTACTGTTTTGCGAACTGTCTGATTTCTGTCAAGCAATATTTGACTTCCACGAAATCCCTTGTTAATGTCAGACACAATGAATATAGGTAGTATTAAATGGTGGCTGATAGCTAATCAAATAACATCAAGCCTGTATTCCCCGAAAGGTTAGGCAGAGGTGTACCTACGGTACATCCACATTTTACCAATTATGTCTAAGTTCCTTGAACAAGCAGCTAGGAGGGGCGATAATGTATAAATGGACAAACACGTGTAACTTAAACCAATGGAACATGATATTTGGAAGCTATATAACTTGTTAGTTATATATTATATATCTTGTTATTTATTCTTTATTTCTGGTCTTAAGTATAATATAAACACCGAGTTTCGAGTTAATTGGACAACGCGTTAAAATTCTGCTACGAGTATACAAACTTTAACATCCCCAATCCCCCTTTAGGGTGCCCCCTAAAGGGGGATAGGGGGATGTTAAAGTTTAGAAAAACAAAAAAAAATACAGACTTTAGAATTTACTTAGTTTATTAACTTTAAAAAAAAGAACATACAAACTGTATCCCCCAACTACTCGTATCTGCTGTAACTTCCAAATATCATATTCCATTGGATTAAGTTACATGTGATTATCTATTTACACATTATCCACTTACACCCACTATGGAATATTATTCCATAGTGAGTGTAAGTTAATATGCTTATATAAAGAAGATAGAAGATAGATAGATAGACATAACTTAAAATCTACCATAGACATCTAATTACATAACAAAAGCCTCGTCATCATCTGTCTAACTGTTTCCCAACTAAGTAGGGAATAACAGGCTTTACCTATCAAATTTAGCTACAAAGAGATGTAATAGTGCCGGTATACGGGATTATAAAATAAAACTATAATCAGGTTCGTAGAATTAGATAAAGCTGCAGACAAAAGCTCTGTTGGTCCTTTCTCGTAAATAAATCCATCGGTTTGTTATAATTGAGCAATCGTGAAATTTTGTCAATTCAACTTAATAACGACCAATTAGGAATCCTTTGCCGAATTAATTTGATTACCTAGATCCTTTTGGATGCCAGTAATTGGTCACCAACTCTGTACATTTTTATCGTGTCTGACTATCTAATTGAGTGACTGACAGTAAATCATTGTAGGAACATGAGATATGGAAGATAATCCACCTTTCTCGGCTCAAACTTAACACGAACTTATGCGAAAAAATTTTGTAAAAGGTACTGATGTGGCAACATGTGAAAACTTTAAATATGAATGTATTACACATATAAAACTTCCGATATTAATCAATTCTTTAAATGATGGTGAAAACCGCTTCCATATCCATTTTGTAGTTTAGAAGAACTAAATGGTCACACAGACAGACGCACAAAACGACTTTTTGAAATAAAAATTAGCACAAAATACATGCAACATGAACGCAAGAAAGATAATGTTATTATAAATTCATTATATTCTCTTTAACAAGAAGAAAATAAGAACGATGCCTTACATACAACAGCAAACGACCTTATTGGCTATAGCACAGATCGTTCTATAGCTACAACCCCCACTACTTGCGACACTTACTTTCGCATGAACCGTAGTATCATTAGTCACGATCAACGTGAACTATTAGAACCTCATTTATCGAGGTTCAAGCGATTAATTACTTCCGCTTGCCCCGTAAGAAATATTTTACTAATTTCCTTAGATTAGAGTTGGTCGTTTCTAACTATAAAAAGTTTTTGAACGCTTGAGTTTTAGTCATTCCTCAGGGCATTACTAATGTAGGAGATTTAAGAATTCCTGAGTTTAAAGTTTCTGTCGTTAAAATATTTGTAGGAAATGATACAAGACCTACATAATTATGTATAAAACACTCTTCAGAAGCCCAAAAACAAGTCTTACCTAGGAGTTTCATAAATTCCCCAGTAACTGAGTTGTTGTAAAATACTGGTAGTCAACTGCATCCTGTACGACCAAAAGTCGATTCCAACTTAGTTGGGAAAAGGCTAGGTAAATGATGATATAAAAGAATCTTGACTAACAGACAATACTCGACCTGAACCAGAAGAAGGGCTTCTTAATGTCTATCTTCAATTATTGTGTAGGTAGTGTGAAAAAATATTAAGATTAAGCAAGAGAGTGTTCCTGAACATCCGTCGAGTAGCAAAAAGAAAGCATTTTTTAAAGTAGTTGGTGTTGTCCCTATTTTTCGGTGGGAAATTATCAATTAACTTCTCCCGCTTTTAGGCGGAGTTGGAGGGTGTGTCAGACTCTTACTGACTAAAACCACCGCGTTTCTTCCATTGCCTGTGTGTTGCCAGAAGCCACAGTATCCCTTTCGGACTTTCCCGCGACCCCGGCAGTGGTGTTGTCCCCCGGGTTGTGGAGATAGTAGGACAGAAGACAACACAGAGATAAATTCTGTGCAAAAGTGGTGTCATGGGTCGCAACTATAAGTCATAAGGATATACGTTTAGTACAGTATAGATGGTCTTAAATCTATTTTAATTGGTTTTCCATATCTTTCTAAGTTTGCCGTTACCCTACTTAATTGAGCCCTATTCCGGTCTTCCAAATCAGTCAACCTTATTATCTTTGCTATAATATACATTTTAATATACAGACTACATTTGGAACCATCCACGTTTAATTTTATAAATTCCTCTCTCTCCGACGGTTTTAGATAGCGCTGACCGGGAACGAACTCATTGACCTGTGAGACTCCATCGATTTATTTGATGTAATAAATGCTGACTGAGGAGGCTCGATCCTGAACTATTATTTGAATATAATTTTTGTCTCGTTGATTTTCCGCCTGGTTTTTAATATATTTTTATGTTTGAATAGTGGAATGGGATTATTTTTAAATGTACAGTTGTCTCAGTCTGTTTAAAAGTAGATTAAGATGTTAGATTCAGTTTCATATTTAGAACATTGTTCAGAAGTTAACATGACGTGGTTCTGCAAGGTTACGAGCATCATTTCCAATTTGAACGAAATGATAATGATTTTAGGCGACCTTAACATAAAAAGTGCATCTGTAAATGTAAATAATTATTACAGTTATTTCTTTAGCTTTAGTAGTCTGGCTTAGATAAATGAACTGGTAAATATACGTGGGAGTAAGTTAGACGTAGTGTTGATTCAGGAGGGTAGCGTAGTAAACTGCGAGCATGTCAAAGGTACAGAGCTGGTTCTAATCGACCTGTACCACCCTCCGTTATTCGCGACATCACATCACATCGCGTAGGGATCGTCAAAAATTGAGTCCCAAATAGATCGTAATAGGGATTGCAACTTTGTAAAGGGGACTACGTACTTTTAAACGATTTAATTCGTTCTGATCCTTGGCAAGACGTTCTTCACTGCAATGGCGTACCCTCCGCTGCTGGAAAGTTTTACAGAATAATGTTTGACTTATTTGATTCTTCCATTCCAAAACAAGAAGAGATTGATCGCTAGAAATAGGTATCCAATCTGATTAACTAAAGACATTGTAAACGTTACTCAGCGTAAAACCAAACTACATAACAAATGAAAACTTTTACGCTGTGATCTTATATATGCGGAGTTTAGTACTCTGTGTTTGGATCTTAAAATAAGAATCCGGGGATGCCTATAGATATTATTGTAATACTTTATAAAATAACGTAGGCAAACATCCGCGAGAGTTCTGGCAGCATGTCTCTAGCCTGCGATAAAAGGGCGGCTTCAAGCCAAACGTGATGTACAATGGTGAGACCTGTTCGGGTGTCAAAGCAACCGAGGCATTTGCTCAGTATATTGCTAGCGTGTTTCTGCCCGATACACCTAAATTGGACCCTAGAAAATAAATGTGAGTACTGCGGGAGAGAACAATTCTCTTCCCTTTTTAACCCTACTGGATGTAGTTAGGGCAATTGCTAAACTCAAACCCTGTAGCTCGGTTAGCCCTGACTACATTCCAGCCTTTACTCTTAAGGGATGTCGTGATATCTGGGTAGCCCTTCTACCTGTCATGTCTTTAACCTAGCCAGTCCAGCGTATACCCTGAGCAATTGAAAACTTCACGACCCATCGCTAAAACCAGTGAAAAAACATCCGTAGAGGAGCACAGATCCATCGTTATCCTGCCAAACATTGCCAAGGTTTTCGAGCATATACTCCACGCTTTTATTTATAAATGCGTAAAAATGTCCTTAACTGATGCCTAACACGGTTTTCAGCCGGGTCACTCCGTAAATTCGAATTTTTTGATTTGTATAGACTACATAATTATCCAAGGCTTGGACATCGGTGGCCAGGTTGACGCTCTGTATATTGATATCCAGAAAGCATTCGACAGAGTTGACAGCGATGTGCTTTTGATAAAGCTAGGGCCATCGGTTTCTCGTGCGGTCTTCTTAACTTCTTTGCCGATTATCGGCGTGATCGCAAGCAGTTTGTAAGACATGGCTCCTTAGAGTCCAAATCTTACAGTACACGCTTGGATGTAAGTCTGTTCTTGATCATGACCTATGATCTCATATCCAATGTGAAGTTTTCCAAATGCCTGCTATATGCCGACGACCTTAAGTTAGTCACACAAATCCGAACGGATGAGGATTGCAAACTCTTGCAAAGGGATATTGATGCCATGTATGAGTGGGGCATTGTGAACAAGCTGTGTATAATTACAAGCAAGTGCTACGTCATGACATACGGTTGAGGGTTGCCACCAATCCATTACGACTAACGTTTGGGTGGTGAAGTAATTACTTGTGTCACTAACATAAAAGACTTGGGAGTGACTTTCAACCGCAGCCTGACTTTTAGAGATCACATTTTTACCCTTGCCAAGGAATTTTTCAAGCGCTTAGGATTTTTTTTGTGAAATGCTGGAGACTTTTGCAATTCAAACGTTACTAGGTTGTTGTACACTACTCTGCTGAACACTGATACTAGAAAAGATACAGAAAACTTTCCTAAGATGCCTTTTCCACTTCTCTCCTTACATGTACGCCACCAACTATCTTTAAGGCACTTTGGGCTTTAACTCGTGGGAGGTGAGAAGAGGCCTTGATCAGCTCACCGTAGCCTATAAGATCTTACGGGGACGTATCGGATGATTAGAGATGATGATTTTCTGCCGATTGTGCCCGATGAATACATCGGACACCATCAGAGCCACAATCTGTTTGTGGCCATTGCCATCCAAAACTGTAGCCAGAACCGAATCTTCAGCCTGTGATACTCTAAAGATGCTAAATGCCCTTCTGACTGCCTGAATGTGATGTGTTTTTTGATGAATAGAGAAAAATTATGCGTATATGTCTTGTGTTCTGTAAGAGAACGTATGAAAGGGAGTCCACTGTACCATGTTAGTTTTGAATTAAATTATAATAGAACTTAATTATTGTCATCGTAATAATTTGTTATATGTAAATTAGTGAAATTGGTGTTGTATCATTTTTATTATAACCCACTAATGTTCCCACTTCTAGGACATAGACCTCCTCTCTGTAAGAGGGAGTAGGCCGTTATCCACCACGCGGGTCCAGTGCGGATTGATAAATATCAATCTTCTATTTTCTGGTTCTAGGACATGCTAATTTCCTCACGATGTTTTCCTTCACCTTTTTGAGAGCAATGGAGATGAAATAATTACACAAAGTACAGCGTCCGTCAGGGTTAGAACCTACGACCTAGAACTCGTCGCGGTCATTACCACTGGGCAACCACTGCTCTCCATAACCATAATAAAGTAATCGAATCGCAACTCTCGAAATACTTATTATTTAATAGTTCCGGAGGCCATCTGTAATCTTCGTCATCAGTTCTTCTCTTCAGCCCTCTTTACCAAATGGTTCTTTCCGTGAGCAAATGCACGAGTTAGTTATAAAAATACCCAAATCGCTGTAGGTTTCCTCACGATGTTTTCCTTCACCGTTCTGAGAAGAGTGATGATGAAATAATTAAGACAAAGTAAAGCGTCTGTCATGGTTCGAACCTAGGACCAACAGCTCGTAAATCATATACAGCTATTACCACTGGGCCACCACTGCACATTTATATTCACTTCACTGTATCTAAATAAATCATAATGCCGGTTGCAGACCGACAACTAAGCTATTCCGAAGCTTAGCTGAGCTAAGCTAAGATACTAAAAATATGTCCCGTGCAAACCAAGAATGAAACGAAAGCTCAGTCAGTGTTGCGAAGTTCAGTTCGACGGACGTCGCTATACAATATATTCAATAAATTGCTCCATATTCGCTACAAAACGACCGTGTGCACGACGCAAGACACGGGACAGAACTGGCAAAGGATGTGCGAAGGGGTGCGGGGTAGGCGGGAGGGGCTTAGCTTAGCTCGTGTAGCTGCGCATTGGCATACATACATAACTAACTTAGCTTCGCATATAGTTAGCTCACATAGCTTAGTTTGCATAGTTTGCAGTATTTACACAAGTATGAAAGACTGCGTCAGCTATGCGAGCTAAGCTATACCAACTTAACTCTTGGTCTGCAAACGGCTTAAATGATGCTCTTTAAATAATAGATTTGTATTTTTTTTCGTGATTTCAGGCTTGGTGTGTCCAAGCTAAAAAAATACCAATCTTGTAAAAGTTTTTCATAATATATAACAAGACATCACGCCTTGTCCCCCGAGTGGTTAGGCAAAGGTGTACTTATAGTACACCCACATTTGGCCAGTTATGTTTAAGTCCCATGTAATATGGTGGTGAGCCTATTGCCATCAACCGAACACAAATCCAGACTCCAGGCTGCTACTGATAAATTCTAGATAAAAAAACCCAATGACACTCCCCGACCTGGGAATCGAATCCAGGACCTCATGTTCAGCCGTAACTAACGTCGTGTATTTATTTTGGTAAAAGAAAATTAACATGTACATCTAGAAGCTAACCTTAGTAAAAAATTGCGTAATATTTACACAAACCAGCCATAGCTGAA
Organism: Atethmia centrago; assembly: GCA_905333075.3. Lineage (NCBI taxonomy): Eukaryota > Metazoa > Arthropoda > Insecta > Lepidoptera > Noctuidae > Atethmia > Atethmia centrago. Next base: position 18,367,437 of record HG995388.1, read on the forward strand.
CATAGGAAGAATATATAGGACATGCTAAAATGACCACCAGAGCGGTCATTCCGCAAGAGACGCCCTGGGCTTCGGGAATCCAGGGCAGATTTCCGGCCAACGTAGGCGCGGGCTTGCGGACGGTGAGCAATGGGTAGCTCACCGTCCGGTAAGGACCATGCCCGGGTCAACGGCACGTTGTGTTCCACGCGCGCCTCAAAGAGATGTCGTCAGCATAAATGTAGGGGTCCACTAGGGCCCACTAGGGCCGATGCCTACCGGGGTCGCGGGAAGGTACAAAAGGGTTACCGAGGCCCTTGGCAACACAGGTAACGGAAGGGACAGGGGTGGGTGGGGGAGAAGTTATTTGATAATTTCACACCCAAAAAAAAAAATTAAAAGAGCGGTCATTCACAAAAAATCAAATCGTAATCCCTTTCTGCCTTTACTGGGGAAACTCTAATTTGGGTTACAGCTATTTGGTCATTTGGCCTATTCACCCACTAACGACCGCTAAATTAATGCCCAGCCCACTCCACGATGCATTCGCCCATTAGCAAGTAGTTATTATGAATATAAAACCGCATCACTGGTTTACTGGGTATTAAATAGGTTTTAATTAAATATGTGACATGTTTGTTGAATAATATAGTGTGTTTTGTTGTACCTGTAGATATTCATCTATGATTTTGTGATTAGTGAGTACCTGTGTTATGAGAGTGCCAAAAAGGACTTTATTGAAAACTAAAAGTAATTAGGTACATGTTGTTGGAATATTATATTTTTAAGCAAAAATAAGGCACAAAATGTTTGAGTTATGCCATATAGTTCAAAATGTATATAATACAAAATAAAGTTAATTGAACAATGAAACTGTCATAAATGACGTTATTAACTAAACAGGTAAAACCAGCTGAAATTAGATTCATGACCCCTAAACGCAGAAAACTGAATCCACACAGCAATTTCTAGAGACCGATATTATCTAATCGCCAGAAGAAAAACTACTATGTTTAAACAACAATAGGCAAGTATAAACAACTGAAACAACGTTTGTGATAGAGAAGAAGATGACTTCGATGCATTTTGAATAATAGACATTAATGTAGCTCGATCTTACCTTAACATGTCTCCCATGAGCTGAGAAGAACCTGCTATCAGCACTGTACGTGACCAGACCAACTGATAGTAACGAATAGTCTTTTCTTCTTATCCAAGTCACCTGCAAGAAAAGGTTAAGCTTAAAATCATATTTCAGAATTCTACTAACATCCTGGATGCGCATAATAACTTTTCTAATAAATGTTTTGAATTTAATGATAGTAATACGATTACAGCATAACTAGTTAAACTTGATTGTTCTGTCATTTTGAGAGTATTGAATTCTTAGTGGATCAACGATGATCGCGCATACGTTCAGAACTCATTCCAAACATTTTATATAATAAGAAAGAACGATACACAACAGTAGACGAAAAAAACATCGGAAACCCACGCAACAATTTGGGAAGCCCATTCATAACAATTATGATATAAAACATGTCGACTACCCACATGTGTTTATACGAGTTATGAATTTAGATACACAAATTTTTGTAATTTTCGCCCTAAACGAAACAACAAACATTCTGGTTGGAGTTTTGGAAGTCATTCAAGAGTTTCCAAAGTTACAGCCGAAGTTCTATGCGTGTTTATACTCGGTTTTGTTAGGAACTTTTTGAAGAATTTCGTTTTGATTGTTACAGTATATTGGACGTTGGAACAAAATTCTGTGGGAACTCGTTTAATAAAATACAAGTTTTCAATTTTCTGTTTCGATTATCTTTGGCTTAACTGAATTTTCGGCGGGTTTATGTTTGATAGCCTAGCTAGAATTGATGAAAACACTTGGCGTCAATTTCGGCGGAGAAATCGACCACATCAAGAATTTTTAGAATAGGTTTTAGAAATAACAGACACAATTCTATACGAATGCAGTCTGAAATATTATTTGGAATCGATGAATAAAAGGTTTTGAATTTTTTTTCAGTTTTTTTAACTATGTAAATCTAAGAATCATAAATCAATGTTTCAACTTACCGTATTCTCGGTGATATCACTAACTTCACAATGCAATATCGCTGTAGTTCCTATTTGAGCTATAACTGTCGTACAGTTTTCAGTCAAAAATATACCAGCTTTTCCTCCCTTCCCACTTAGCTTATTAACGGTCGAACCCGCAGTATCTCTGTACATTTTCTTAACTTTATTCATAGACTTAGATAGCGAAGTTTCATCTAATTCTTGTATAATTTCTTTATCTGTTATTCTATCATGTTTAGTGTGTCTTCCTCTACCTAATGTAACTTCATCTATAATGTTATCTATATTATGTACATCATCATTATATTCGTTATCTAATAGTGAGGAGAGGCGAAGTGGTTTGGGTAGCTTTGGATATGTTGTCAAAACATATTCTGTTGTTGTATATAATTCTGTGGGTTCTTCTCCATTTACAGTTGAGAAGGTAACTGTTGTTGGGGATGGTGATGTTGTTGTAGTTCTTCTTCTGTGACCTGTGAAAGAAAACAACACATTAATATTCGTTTTAATTCAAAAAAACACACGTAGCAAGGTAATACTTTTACGAGCTTTGCAAAACCCTAAAATGTGGAATGGAAATACGAGAAATAATGTTGAAAATTACAACAATGCTTGAGTGGCAGGTCGTTAGTGGTGCTTATATTAACGGTATGATAATTTGTTCCGAACATTTTATTTTGAACAACAGTTTAAATGTTTAGTTTATTTTGCATTTTGACATAGTTTGGTGTGATTTTTTCTTTTTTCTCCTAAATTCATGGCTATTAAATTACTTGCCAACTATTTTCTTTCGAAATCTTTCTTATTGTGAAACTACGTGTTGATTTCTAGATTTAATCTATTGAGTATCACCACGGATTTTAATTGTTTCTTGTTGGTGTATTATTTTAGGCGCTACCTTTAATTATTGCTCCACACATCTGAGCCTTGAGAAAATAATTGGATACAATATACACCCCATTATTTTTGAGTGGGGTTTGGAATGAAAATCTGCTGTAGTTTTTAAGAACATAAAGAATCACTTGATTTATAATCAGTTTAGCAAATGAACAGAACATTTTTGTATATCAATTTTCGAAGCTTAACGGTGCCTTAAAATAAGTTATTATTAGTTTTTATAATCAAGCTTTTAAAGCTCCAATTTTCAAGTAATCTGAATAAAAAATGCTTGTTCACAAAATTCTTTGAAAGCATTCGATGTTCTTACAGACTAATAAATCGAAAATTACTTTCGTTTATACCACGATTCTATATAAATATATTTTAATGTATACTTCGATGGCTTAATAGAAGGACCTTCAACATAGAAATAAATTATCTTTGTTGAAATAGCTCTTAATGGATAACATTCTCAACGTAGACCTAATCCTATACGGTAGGTCATGCGTCAGTGATAACAAAACCAGTACCAGTTGGTCTCTTATTCTATTGAAACTCCGCACTACACTAGGTCCGCCCAAACCACTGACTTTCTTTACCCAAACTATCTCAAAAACACCATAGATCTCCTCAAACTACTAATTTCGACCAACATCTAGCTTAACATGCTCTTTAAGACTAAACACACGCAATTTTTACCCCGAATGACCTCTATAAATGACGTCATTCCAGTAATATCACAGCATTCACGGCCTAATAGCATAACAGTAATACAAAGGCAGCTCCCAGGTAATCCCGTCGGCAATCAGCCCGGATTAGTAGGGTAAAGGACGACCGACGTTGCCGTGACCGATGGGTATTTGTTGGACGATGGATTATGACATCGTGAAGCTTTTGGTAGATCGGTGATTGTTCATCAGTGTTTGTGGTTTCTTTTACTGCATTATTTGCTCAATTAATGTATATGTTGCAGGCAAATTGTATAATTCCACTTTTACAAACGGCGTGTTCTGTTTATATACGCTCGCAGTTCTGAAATATGCCGAATGCAAAATGTAAATTGCCTTGTCACTATGATTTCGAAATATTAATAAGATTTGTAGTGATTTTAAATACTAAAAATATAAAATTAAAAATATATGATTTGCTTCAAATGATTTCTGTATCAGGGTAGTAATGAAGTTTAAAAGTATCTAATTTGACAGTTACCGTAAAAGTAGTTCGTTTTTGAACACAACAGAATGGAAAACATGATATATTTGGTGTGCCGCGTAACTAACTTAGCAACTGCTAAGTTAGTTCTATTCGAGCCTTGGAATCTAAAGGTTGTCTTCAAGAAGTCTAAAGTCGGTATTTATATTATATTGAGTATCTAATCAGATACTCAATAACAACACAACTCAACAATATTTAACAAACTATTTAATTAAATAGTTTGTTAAATATTGTTATATATCAAGTTTGAATGTGTGCAAGAATATAAATACAGAAATATTCTTACTGACAAGGCGTTTTCATTTCATTTTATAATATGCCAACATTTGAGGGACCAATCAAACGCCGTTTACAAAATGTCGCGGGAAATTGAGGTATTTAGTTCCATTTCTTTAGGGTTTTTTCAGAGTTCTACCTGAACCTACAATAACATCAATGTCAAAATTATAACAATTGAACGAGTTGCCAATTTGCCTTCGGCATATTTAATAACTGCGAGCGTTTGTGGCAGACGGACGGCGTCGTATGTATAATGACGAATCATACAATCGGCCTGAAAAAATTTTTACTTTAACAGCAAATAAAATAAAAGCAACGTTTTATGTAAGGGGTAACCCAATGTAAAACGTTGCTTAAATTTAAGACAAACTGAAACGTTTAACCACACGATAATCATTAAATAATTTAAGCAACGTTTATAACTAAATGTCCTTTCTTCTACAGGGCTAGGTAATTAGGTAAATAACAGTGCATACAAAATCTTGCCTTTCCACTTGCGGTGAACACGTAAAGCAATAATGCGGTCGAAGATGCCAAAAGAAAGTAACCTGTTCAATAAACTGAAAAATGCAGACTTCGGCACAGACATCCGCAGTAATGAATTTATTTTAGATCAACGATAATTAAACCCGAAAAAAAAATCATCGTCCCCATCAATGGCGAGGACAGCCACTTATTCAATCTATTTGAATGATACGTAGCAGACTAAAGGTACCAGAAATGTTAACGAACGACCCTTATACATTATTAATTAATAAACATACCTACCTACTCCCATAAACTTCAAAGTTTCAAATTACGTACGCTTTAATGGCATACCCTCTGAGGCATGAGCAACCTTAACATCGGTGTAGAACTCAAACACTATAATAGCTTGAAGTTTGCTTACAGTACTGTAGAAGTACTTAGATACCTACAGCAGGCTTAGCATGACGCTTTCTATTTTTACGAAGAATAGACACAGCTCTATGCATACAAAGTGACATTTCGTTTCTCCATTTTTACATCGCACCGTAGAAATCCTTCTGCAGTCTGTCATTTTGTCTTTCGTTTCTAACGAGCTTTGTCTACGTCCTTTTTTATGTACAATGATTTCTACGGTGCGATGTCAAAAATGGAGAAACGAAATGTCACTTTGTATAGAAAGAGCTTTATCTTTTCTTCGTAGATATACTCGTAGAAAGCGTCATGCTAAGCCTGCTGTAGTATGGGGTATACGGAGAGTATCGTTTTGTAGAAGTAAAGTAATTTTGTATACAGCACTTTAATTGTATAACATCATCATCATCTACCTAGCCTTTTCCCAACTATGCTGGGATCGGCTTCGAGTCTAACCGGATGCTGCAGAATACCAGTATTTTACATGAAGCGACTGCCTATCTGACCTCCACAACCCAGTAACTGGGTAATACGATACCTGATGCCCCTTGGTGATACTGGTTGTCAGACATTCCGGTTCTGACGACCCGTAATCATTGTCAAAGATCTAGAATGACAGCTGGGACCAACGGCTTAACGTGCTTTCCGAGGCACGGCCCCTCCGTATGTAAAGGTGGTCCCTAGCAACCGCAAGCGTAGCTTAACCTGATCGATTGACTCGTGTGCCTGTTATGTATTACTTAGGCAAAAGCCCCTTAATTGCGTGATACACTATCAATCACAATCAGGGGGGCAACCATCACCTCTTATAGCAGTATTACTTCAGCGTGAGAAAGAGATGGAGCTATAAGTCCTGTACAGCTCCATCACTTTCCCACTGTGAAGTAATATTATAATAATATTGCTATAAGAGGTGATGGTTGCCCCCAGAATGATTTTGAAGGGTATTGCTAATCAATTGCTTCATATTGTCGAAAAATTTGTCTGCTCAGCAAAGCAACGTAAATAACGCAATAAATTGTTGTTGAACTATCAAAATGAAAGCCACTGTTACTGTAAGCGTTTTACGCAATTACCCCGCAGCAGGTGGATTTTGAGATGGAATATAAGAACGGAATCCAAAGTTAAGGAATGTTTGCGAAAAAAATCTTGTAAGAAAGAAAGAATAGTGGTTATTCTGGTTCCACACATCAAAGCACAAATAATAATTATGAAATAATCAAAATAATAATGTTCGTTTGAATTTCAACGTAACGAAACAATAATTGTTGGTCGTCACAAAATACAAGTTTTTGTAATTTTGTAAACGGTATAAATCCGGATTTACATTCTGTGTTGTGTCGTGTTCTGACGCGACGCCTTCTTCCCACCTCATTCTTGCCTTTATTGGCCGGTTTGAGTGGAGATTCGCAACAGCAAGGAAGTGTTGCCCCGTTGTCGCTACGTCACTATGTGCTAGCAACCGTTTTCGGGGTCCATTATTGAGTGTGTAAGTCACACTCTTTTGTTTTTGGTTAAAATGTCACTTTATCTACCCAAACCCATAGCCCAATATGTCTTGTTTTCATGTTCTGCAATAATCCTGCACAAACCGGGGTTGTGTTATCTACAGAGCCTCTGCGAGTTGGCCTCGGCCCCTCGTACGCCTTCCAAAGGACCGGGACCCCAGGGTCCCGAGATATGTAAAAGTATAAAAGTAATAATAATAATATATTTTATTTCAGGCAACTAACGCCCACAAAAACACAATACGTATTAAAACAATAACTATAAACGAATACATATTTTATACCACAAACTTAAAACTACGGCACACGAAGTGACGGCTTCATGATACGCTGCGAGGTGTCACGTAAAGCGATGACTTCATGACCGCGGAAAGCCGATACAGCACAATTTTCGGCCAAAACTCTTCTTTGAGGAAGGTCACCAAATAATGAGTCGGAACGCGCACCACGAACAACTTGAAATTTGTGTTATGGCGCGCCTCCAACTTCACTACCCTTAAAGAAACTAGCAAAGAATGAAATGGGCTAGTTTCAACTTTCTGAATAACTGACCGACTCATTGACAATTCAAAAGTGCTTGTAATTGGTTTAATTGAAATAAATGCTCTGAGTTTGAGTTTTAAAAAGAAAATATACTTTCTTTATATTTTATTGTGTAGGGTAAGACCGTCCGGTCTTACCCTACACAACAAAATCTACTCATACTATTCATACAAAAAATGGGGAGTTCATCAGAATATTCAAGTTTCAATGCTAATCTACGAAATTCGATTTTTATCGTTGTAACAGAAAATTCCGGATTATTTGCTTGTTTTGAACGTTATCATACTAGCAATAGAAGCGTTATTAGAACGTAGTCCGAACTTACCCTGCGAACGTCCGGTCTTTTCAATGCTTTAATTTTTTTTGCCAATACGTTGAACTGCTTACAAACTAGAACTGTTGAGAATAGGAAGAATATAAAATATTAAGATAAAGTAGATTTGTTAGTCATCAGTTTGACGTATACTGCGCTGAGATCATATAAATATGTTTGAGAAAAACTCTTCTCAACCCATCGAAAATCCGTCCGAACTTAGCCGAACATTGTATATACAGCATGGTACCTATACTGTGTCACTAGGTCGCACCGTTTCCGTTGGAAATAGACCACAGTCTCAATGCACGAGGGAGTCGTGGTAAGCGATTAACGGAATCTATTAGGTGAATAGATTGCGGCATTCAGTTCTGTGCTGAACATCAGAAGTTCAACCAACAAGTTGAAATGTATATGTTTATGTAAAGAGTTGAAAAACACTATAATTACAGGCCATAAGCCCGATGGTATTTCTCATCGGCAAAATTGAATAACTTCCATACAAACTTTTACCCCCTATGTAACCCGTTCACGGGAGGAATTTTCAAAAATCCAAAGGAACTTATATCTACATCCAAAAGCTAGTTTTGTATGAAGAAGAATGGACAAAAGCAAAAAACTCCATACACACATGCCTTTTAAAATGTTTTACATACATTCATTATTTATATGATGAATGGATGTTTTAGTTTTGATAATTCATCACAATAATGTCAAGTACCACCTTAATACGGTTGTCGCAACCCAGTGCTGGGCACGCCACGATTGCGGCGATAAGTCTCCTCTTTGAGGAGTGGCTAGAGAGGCGCCACGGCGTCCTCACCTTCCGCCTGACGCAGGTCCTCACCGGACACGCCAGCTTCGGGAGGTTCCTGTGTCGGATAAGGCAGGAGGAAACGCCCGAGTGTCACCACTGTGTGGATCGCCTGGAGGACACGGTGGAGCATACGGTGGAGGTCTGCCCGGCTTGGGCAGAGGATCGCCGTGTCCTCGTGGAGGCGATCGGCGGCAGAGACCTCTCGCGTCCGGCTCTAGTTCAGGCCATGGTACGGAGCGAGAGGGCATGGGCAGCCGTCACGTCCTTCTGCGAAGCAGTAATGCTCGCAAAGGAGGAGGCGGGACGGTTGAGGAAAAGACAAATTTCGCGATCTCTCGCCCCTAGCCGCCGCAGGAGACGCCCTGGGCGTCGGGAATCCCGGGCGGATTTCCGGCCACCGTAGGCGCGGGCCTGCGGATGGTGAGCAATGGGTAGCTCACCATCCGGTAAGGACCAGGCCCGGTTCGACGGCGCGTTGTATTCCACGTGCGCCTCAAAGAGATGTCGTCAGCACAAATGTAGGGGTCCAATAGGGCCGATGCCTGCCGGGGTCGCGGGAAGGTACTTATGGGTCAACGAGGCCCCCGCAACACAGGCAACGGAAGGAATACGGGTGGGTGTTAGTCAGTAAGAGTCTGACACACCCTCCCGCTCCGCCCAGAGCGGGAGAAGTTATTTGATTTCCCATCCCAAAAAAAAAAATAACCACCTTAAAATATTTGGTTGACCTGGGCCTTATGGAACATGACTGAAATTGAATAGAGTTAATAATGATGCCAAAAACGTATTACTTTTAAAATCAGATAAATGACAGAAGAGTATTTTTGTAACTTGTGCTATACTGAATTTATAATTAATCATAATTTCCTATAAAAGTTACTCATTTTTAAGTTGAAGGCAAGTGACAGAAAATAAATCCCAATAGAGGTCTGGTTTTTAAAATGCTTTTTGTTATTGAACATCCATAGCAGTTTTTAGAAGCACTTACAAGCCATTGCCACCATATTTTATTTTTTTGTCATGACCGAACTTTTGCGACTATTAAGCGCAATTTCAGTAATATTCCACAAAGTCCAGGTAAACCACAATTTTTAAGGTGGTATTTAACATTATGGTGATGAATTATACCAAAAAAAAAACATCACAAACGTTCACTAGAAAGAGACAAAAAAAATCAAAACCTATGTCAGGTAAAAATTATCACAAAAACCACTTAAAAGAATCTATCTCCTAAACTACTAATAATTGCAGAACATACATGGGAGTGATTGGATGCCCTGCAATAATAAGCATCAAACATTTTTCTTTCTAAAGGTAAAATTTGGCAACACGAAAGAAGTGTGAAGTATGTGTGTGTGTGTGTGTTTTTGGAAGTGACGTCTACGTCACTTCGCCGACCACCCTGAATATGAAGACGATGCACCTAGAATAAAATGACTATACCACAATAGCTCTCTTTCTACATCTACATACATTCTTCTTACATCTTTAGGTACCAGAAATCACATTTACAGCCAAAACGCAAGCTCTATCACAGTTCCCCGAATATTCTTTTATCCCAGAGTTTTATTTCATTTAAATCCCGGTTCTAACGTCGCATCGCGTCGTTCGCAGAGCTCAAAATGTCCATTCTTATGACGTATAATATAGATAAGCGCTGCTGCGTCAGCTTCGATAGAATCTTATACAGAATTTGCTGCAATTCTCGGATTTTAGCTACAAATTCGAACTAAAATAATATGGGAAAATTATTAGTTCCTAGATTTTTCCTGGAACTTCGTTTGCGTAAAAACTTTGGATAATAGGGCCTGGGTTTGTTTCCCGCGCACGTATGGGAGTGGCGCGAGGAGGCAAAACGCCGGGGGGTAACTCTGCTGCCGCGAGATATCACGGCACAGCGGACAGAGCTCCGGCGGGATCTCATGGCGACATGGAGAGTGCGATTGTCGCAACCCAGTGCTGGGCACGCCACAATTGCGGCGATAAGTCCCCTCTTTGAGGAGTGGCTAGAAAGGCGTCACGGCGTCCTCACCTACCGCCTGACGCACGCCCTCACCGGACTCGGCAGCTTCGGGATGTTCCTGTGTCGGATAAGGCGGGAGGAAACGCCTGGGTGTCACCACTTTGTGGATTGTCCGGAGGACACGGTGGAGCATACGGTGGAGGTCTGCCCGTCTTGGGCAGTGCACCGCCGTGTCCTCGTGGAAGCGGTCGGCGGTGGAGATCTCTCGCGGCTGGCTCTGGTCCAGGCCATGGTACGGAGCGAGAGGGCATGGGCAACCGTCATTTCCTTCTGCGAGGAGGCGGGACGGTTGAGGGAAAGGCTAATTTTGCGCCCTCTCGCCCCTAGCCACCGCAGGAGACGCCTTGGGCGTCGGGAATCGCAGGCGGATTTCCGGCCACCGTAGGCGCGGACTTGCGGACGTTGAGCAATGGGTAGCTCTCCGTCCGATAAGGACCAGGCACGGGTCGACGGCGCGTTGTGTTCCACGTGCGTCTCAAAGAGTTGATGTCGTCAGCACAAGTATAGGGGTCCACTAGGGCCGATGCCTGCCACCCCGGCAGGCATCGCGGGAAGGTACGAAAGGGTTACCGAGATCTCTGGCAACACAGGCAACGGAAGGAACACGGGTGGGTTTTAGTCAGTAAGAGTCTGACATACCCTCCCGCTCCGCCCAGAGCGGGAGAAGTTATTTGATAATTTCCCATCCAAAAAAAAAAGGTTTGTTTTCAGGTATATTTCCTTAGTGAGTGCACTAATGAATCATTCGCCATCTTTATCAAATAAATTTTAGCCGCCACATTGTTCCAATTGACAATCACCAGATCACGTTCTGCTTCACGTTTTTATCTTTGGACACAAAAGGATATTTAATTTTGAATGGTAGGACTCGTAGCTAAATAATAACAGCCGCACGGGTCATTCGAAGGTTAAGCTACGCTTCCCGCGATAGGTTTGTGGGGCCGTCCATTACATATTGAAACCCCTCCGTATCTCGGAAAGTCCGTTAAGCCGTTGGTCACAGCTATCATTCGTAGATCTTTCAATCAATCAATCAAAATATTTTTATTTCACATAAACCTACATGGGCACTTATGAAACGTCAGAAGCTAGGTGCACGGTTCCAATGGGTCGTTTTCTATGGAGAAGAGCCGGCAAGAAACTCCACGGTTACTCTTTTAAAAATAATTGGCTTTTAGAATGTTTTCAAATTACAGTCTTTTTTGTTTTTTCTAATTACTTTGACATTTGTTAGGGGTAGTCAGAAGCCCAAAAGTCTGACAATCAGTTTAACCATCGTGTTAGTCAGTAACTTGGTTGTGGGGTTCAGATGGGCTAATTGTAAAATACTGGTATTCATCTGCATTTGGTGGGACTGGAAGCCGACCCTAACGTAGTTGGGAAAAGGCTAGGCAGATTGATTTGTTAATGGTGTTGTAAGAATGCTGTCCGCTGTGTGATGTCCCAAACCTATCTTAGAAATCTTTTTGAGGCCTTTATCTCTTTCTGTCTCAAAAAGAAATACAAATGGTTTACCTACAAATGTAACCAAAACTAAGGACCAAGGTGTTCTTAAATATAAACGTTTGCTGATTATACAAAAATAAAAGTATAATAGAGAATTAATGAGGTATTATTTACTATCGTAGATTCGCTCTGTGCCGGTCGTGTTTCTGTTTCGTGTTGACACCTCTGACACAAATCGTCGGTGATATTCTGAAACCGCGGAACTAACAGTGTTTAAAACCGCGTATTTACAAAAGTGGCAAAATCGAAATTTGAATTTTCTAATTCATTAATACATATTTTACATAACTAATGCCTACAATATTAAAAGGAATTTATCAATTTAAAAGTTTAAACAATAGAAAGTCAAGTGGTTTAGTAAATATTACGTTTTTCCTCGTTCTTGTAAAATTCACTGCACCTTACGCGGTTTTAAACACTGTTGTTTCCATAGAATATCACCGACGAAATATGTAATGTCGCAGAGACTTGACTTGATTGTCATGGAAACGCCATTATTACTCGTATTGTGTGAGTTCACTCTTCTGAGTACGGACACTTTTCGTGCGACTTAGTAAAAAGAAATCACTTAGGCCGCGGCTGCAAGAGGGCCATAGTGTGGACGAAATGGCTAGATGGGACCAAGAAATACAGCATGCGATTTCACGGGTTGTCGCGGAAAATTTGGCTACGAGCACTAAACTAGCTACGGATGCCAGCGAATATGGCTCTGCCATTGTGCCACCCTATGTAAAATGTCTACATTTACATATATCTGCCATTTTTTATGGTGTACATAATAAAGAGTATTCTATTCTATCCTCTGTCATACAAAATCAGTGTTTAATGGCTAAGTCACGCGAAAAAGTGTCCACACTGAGAAGAGTGAGGGAGAATCTATCTATTTTAATCTTTGATTGTTAAAAAGTTTCTAGAATATTCTACTTGAACCTTCATAGGTTCTAGTAGAATATTCTAGAAACTTTTGTATGTCAAATAGGCAAACTTCTAAACCTTATTTATTTTACCTTATACCTGTTATTACCTGAAATACCTAGACATAACATTTTCAAAGAAGACTAGATAAATACTAGAATTAAAAGTTAACTTTGTAGGCGTTATGTTTCAAGGTAAGGCCTATGCGTATTCATTATTTCAGCTTAAACCTATAATTAACTGCCTAAGGCTAATTTAAAATATTTTATCAGCAGGTATCCGTGATACCTAAATGTTGATTTTCTAGACTAAAACGATGTGATAATCCTTGATATTTCTCATCGTTTTATTCTGAATACCAGTATTTCACATGGAGCGTCTGCCTATCTGACACACTTCTCTAAACTTAAAATAAGACTTATCTTATTTTAAGTTTAAAGAAGTGTGTCAGATAGGCAGTCGCTCCATGTGAATTACTGGTATTCAGCTACATCCAGTCAGACAGAAAGCCAACCCCAACAGTTGGCAAAGGGCTGGGCAGATGTCACTTTTACGCGTTCGAATTTAACATGATTTTCCATCGCTAAAAAGACTACAAAATAAAAACCGGCAAAGTGCGTGTCAGACCACACACAATGAAGAGATCCGTAGTTGGGAAGTTGTGCTGAATTTATCCTAAAAACAAAACTAACATTGTAGTTGAAAAACTGGTTCTCCCATACATCGATATATGCCACGGTCAATTCTCCAACTGCAAATTTAAGTTGGTCGACATTGGTGCCGATTCCCTTGTTCACAAACTAAACTAAATTTAAGTTCAGTGCATCTTTTTCTTTCTATTTCATTAAGAAAAGGACAGAAGATAAATTTTAGTTCAGTCCTGTCAAATTAATCAGCGCCTGTCACTACTCTATACAAGTTTAGACGTGATTAAAAACTTGCCTACTAAAATTACGTCAATTTACGTCAAGCGCTGATTAATTTGACAGGACTAAACTAAAATGTGTCTTCTGTCCTTTTCTTAATGAAATAGAAAGAAAAAGATGCACTGAACTTAAATTTAGTTTAGTTTGTGAACAAGGGAATCGGCGCCATTTACTCGTTAACTTGTGAAGCCCACTTAGCTGTGATAGTTTTCTTTATAATTTCATTATATGTACTACTGTCATGATTTTTTTCACATCTCCATAAACAACCATTTAGCTGGCAGGGGACACTTGACTCTAACAAAAATTAGCACTTTAACGCTTAATATTACGCAAGCCGATCCTTGAATCGAAAAGTGGTTTTGGCAGATCCGCAATATTTTGAACGGCCTATCCAACGATACCAGTACACCATGGCGTAGACGAGGAAAAAAAATATTATCCCCACGTTACGTACAAGGGAGGTACCCTAAAAAAATGTTCTTTCAAAATTTTATTTCAGCACTTTGTCGGCGTGATTAATAAGTATACCTATGCCAAATTACAGCTTTCAAGTACTAAGCACCTTTGAGCTACAGCGGGGACAGACAGACAGCCAGACGGACATGGCAAAACTATAAGGGTTCCTTGTTTACTACGGAACCCTAAAAACAGTGAAGAGATAAAACACTAATACAAAAACTTAGATTCTATTTGTTTATACCTTTGTAAGGCTAGCCAGAGGCATTCGTTTCGACATAGCCAACCGTAAAAATCAACAAAGCCGAGAGAAATGCAGACAGGCAGGTATTTTGCCGGCTAATAATACCTGGCCGCAATAACCAATCCACCTGCCAACCTCGGGAATTTCAAACTATAATAGCATTAATATTGTATTGTTTGTGTGAACCACATAACATCACGCCTCGTTTCCCTGAAGTGTTGGGCAGAGGTGTAACTGTTACATATTGCCACACATTTCGCCAGTTATGTTTAAGTCCCATGTAATAGGGGGCGAGCCTATTGCCATTAACTTTTCGGACTGCTACTGAGAAATTCCGGATAGAAAAACCCAGTAACATTTTGCCCGACCCGGGAATCGAACCCAGGACCTCATGCTCAGCAGTAGCGCTTACGACCACTAGATCAACGAGGTAGTCTGTTGGAACCAAATCAAATCAAAATATTTTTATTTCACCTAAACCTGGGCACTTATGAAACGTCAGAAGCTAGGTGCACGGTCCAAATGGTCGTTTCATAAGGAGAAGAGCTGGTAAGAAACTCCACGGTTACTCTTTTAAAAATAATTGGCTCTTACAATGTTTAAAAAAAAAAGAAAATGGTCTACAAAATATCTAGTCTATTAAGCCTACAACGTTCTCACATTCACAAGGTACTAAAAAATATTAATAAAATAATAAAAATAAAAACTTATTTAAACCAAATGACCAGTTTGCCATTACAACAAGTCTGAATTCATAAATTGTCCACAAAAGCCAGTAGTAAATAGTTTGATATCAAAAGCGTTTTTATAAATCCATGAAACACGTATATCAATAATATCAATGAAACACGGCAATCCACAAATATTCTCGTGTAATGACCTACAACCAGCTGACGAGATAAGTTTACCCACGTATAAAATAATTATCAAATATACACACAGTTTAGTAGATAACTCAACGCAGAACATCACACCTGAATTATTTTTCGTGGAAGGTACAGGTGTGTCACCCTATGGCTACATTGTCGCGATAACGCGAACTTCACTTCGCGCGCTCTCTGTCGCATACCGGTCGACGTCTCGCTGTACAACAGAGAGCGCGCAAAATGTAGTTCGCGTTATCGCGACAGTGTAGCCGTAGGGTAATCACATTTTGCCAGCTGTTGGAATATTACAAAATCACAGTGTTAACAGATTAAAATAATTACTCGATTCAATCGATTATCACAATCGGTTATTCACTCATTCGATCATTCGTTGATGTCGGTCATTTAAAATGTTTTTTCTTTTATTCTAAATTGGATCGTCCAACAGTACACATGTCTTTTCTTTCGTCCTGCGACCCATTTCCCACACCAGCTCTGGCCACACTGAAGTGAATCCAACGTGGAACTCGGGTCGACTGCGCACGTCGATTGTTTCAATGATCAGAAAGTCACGCTACTTATTCGTGCCAGTTTGAAGAGAAGCTAGTTGACACATTCGGTGCGTGCGCATTTAGTAACGCACCCGCGACAGTTTTGCTTCAGTTTGGCTAGAGCTTAATTTACACAACGTAATGTTAAGATACTGAACACAGTCTTACCTTTCTTGTGATGCCTCGTAAAATTCCCAAAAACACTCCCAAGCCGTTGCTGATTTCTTGTCGTACAAAGCTCCAACGATTTCAAATCGTCTGCATTTTGCGCGACCAAAATGGAAGACCGCTTCGATTCCATAGCACCCGTGTTCACTAGCAACTCGGCTTCAAGTAAAAGAACAATAGTGGCGTAGAGTAGTTTGAGTTCTCTACAGCAAAGCATTGTTTTGGCACTATATTGTGGTCACATTGGTAGCACTTCACATGATATACTTAAATTAATAGTCATTTTAGATACTGCTATCTTCTTTTGTTCGGGCCTGGATGTGATGGGTGATGGCGCATTCTGGAAAGACAGAAATAAATATTTGTTATATTTTATTCTCTCAAAACGTGAAGGAAAACCTCGTGAGGAAACCGGCATGTCCTAGAATCGAAATTTCAAAGATATGTTACATCCACCAACCCGCACTGGTCCCGGTAGGCGGGCCACACTCTCTCACAGAGAGGAGGCCAGTCTCCCAGAAGTAGGGACATTACAGGCTGATGAATGATTATGCTATTGCTTATGCTTTATATTGCTGCCTGTCGCGCCCGCGATATCGCGCTAGTCTGCACGAGCCTTAACACTTATCATTATACATTTATTTTACACTTACAGAAATCAATTAAACTAAACGATCACCATTACAATAAATATGACCATTTGTGACAATCCGCGGCTAAAGGTACCTTATGGACGTTTATAGTTTCGAAGATATTGAATGTTTTGTAAATTTTGCAAGAAATATAGATTTTTTTTTATTGCTTTGTTCGAGGTGACTGAACTTAAAATGTCTGTTTCTCGAAATTGCACAAGTTCGAATATAATTTAAAAAAAATTATATCTCCGTAACAAAACATCGTAGGAGGTTGATCTTTTTTGATATCTACAGCGTATTAATCGCAGATTACTAGCGTATGAATAACTCCATATCGACCACAAGGTACCTTTAGCCGCGGATTGTCACATTTTATTACACAAACTGACAGCTAGCACATGTCAGATTACTCCTGTGAATAAATAATTCGAATGTTACGTAAATGAAGATTTTTTTCAGGATCTCATGTTAATAATGTGTAGATGTAGGTTCCTACTTATATATTGACACTGGAAGCATAAGAAAACAATGCAATATTATGCAAAAGTGTTTGGGTAATAAATGCAGAAATAATAAAAATCTGAAATTCTTCTAAAATGAAATCTTAATTTTAAAATTGTTTGCTACTTCAATATCTACGTCAGTTCTGATAAAAGAAATCAAATTAAGTATATAAAAAAAAATTGATATCGCAGACGGGGACAAACAAAAGTTACACCATATTTCAGGTTATTGATTTGCCCCGACGGCAATACCAAAATGTTGTTTCTGTTTTCTCGATTTTAAGTTGTGTGTTTTTGCAGCGGGGTTTTTTATTTTTTTTTTATAAGTTGCTTTATTTAAAGCTTTTTAGTTTTATAAATATATAAAAAGCTAGTAATAAATCATTTCCAAATATATATTAAATTTATTTGGAATTGAGTTATTACTAGCTTTTATTTGACACGAATATTTTTGTAATTTACTTTTAAGAAAACCTACCCCTCCCTTTTCGGGGTTCCGTAGTAAACAGAAACAGGAACCCTTATAGTTTCACCATGTCGTCTGTCTGTCTGTCTGTCCCTACTGGAGCTCAGAGACGCTTAGTACTAGAAAGCTGTAATTTGGCATAGTTATACATAGTAATCTCGCCGACAAAGTGCGAGAAAAATATTTTTTTAGTGTGGGAGGTACACTAAAAAAATATTTTTAAGTAACTAGCTTTTTATATATTGATAAAACTAAAAAGCTTTAAATAAAGCAACTTATAAAAAAAAATAAAAAACCCCGCTGCAAAAACACATAACTTAAAATAGCGAAAACAGAAACAACATTTTGGTATTGCCGTCGGGGCAAATCAATAACCTGAAATATGGTGTGTAACTTTTGTTTGTCCCCGTCTGCGATATCAATTTTTTTTTTATATACTTAATTTGATTTCTTTTATCAGAACTGACGTAGATATTGAAGTAGCAAGTGCACGTAATGTGGGGATGGTATTTTTTTCTTGTCTATCCCATGGTGAATCGTTGGATAGGCCGTTAAATATTGCGGGTCTGTGAAAACCATTTTTAGATTCAACGATCCGGTTGCGTAATATTAAGCATTAAAGCGTAATATTAAGTATTAAGAATTGACCGTGGCTTATATCGATGTATGGGAGAACAAGTTTTTGAACTACAATGTTAAGTTTGTTTTTGGATAGGCCGTTAAATATTGCGGGTCTGTGAAAACCATTTTTCGATTCAACGATCCGGTTGCATAATATTAAGCATTAATGCGTAATATTAAGTATTAAGAATTGACCGTGGCTTATATCGATGTATGGGAGAACATGTTTTTGAACTACATTTTATGATGGAGGTGAGCACTAACGAAGGACTTTGTAAATTAATCCCCTTTCTTTTTTTTTTGGATGGGAAATCATCAAATAACTTCTCCCGCTCTGGGTGGAGCGGGAGGGTGTGTCAGACTCTTACTGACTAAAACCCACCCGTATTCCTTCCGTTGTCCGTATTGTGGCGGCAGCGGAGGCCCTCCACGTCGGGCCTCCTCCGGATGGCATTTCAGAGATGCGGGCAGAGGTCGCCCGCTTGACAGCCGCCATGGAGCTTCTCCAAAAGGAGAATGAGAAGCTCCGAGCGGACCTGGCTGGGCTCCGAGGATCCGGCCCCCAGATGGAGCCGCAAGGGGGGCAGCAGCAGGTACAGGGACGGCCCGTGTCTGTGGAAGACCGGGTTTTGACCCTGGTGAGGCAGGAAATGGCTTCCTTGCGGAGTCGTTTCTCCGCCCTCGAGGCCATCGTCCTGCGCCCCCCGTTGGCGGCGAGCCAGCCGGCCTCGGGCAAGCAGAAGCCCGCCTCATACTCGGCTGCCGCGGGTGCCACGGCCAAACCGGGGTCGTCGTGGCAGACCAAGGGTGCGGCGAAAGCGCAGGTGGCGAAGGCTCCAGCCCCAGCAGCGAGAGCTCCAGCCCAGGCGAAGAGGGCTCCGGCCTTGGCGGCGAGGGCATCGGCCCTGGTGGTGAGACGGCTGCCGTCGCCTCTTGAATCTCTTCTGGCCGGTGCCGAATGGCAAGTGGCCGGGGAGAAGAAGAAGGCGGGTAAGGCAAAAAAGGCAGCCAAAAAGAGGGAGAGACGGCAGCGGCGCAAGGAGCGCACCGCCGCGGCTAGGCTCCGCGCCCCGAATTCCGCAGCTGTAGTGATCACACTACAGCCGGATGCGGAAAAGAAGGGCCCGTGTTCTACAAGAAGGTCCTTGAAAAGGTGGGTGAGGTGGTGCGCCTCGAGGAGCTCGGTGCAGCAAAAGGCCTCAAATTAATCCCCTAAAGGGGTTAAAAAGGGGATGAAAGTTTGTATAAAAATTCGTCTTCGAACTTCCATACATTCCATCGGCCACACAGCTTATTTGGAAGTAATGTTACATCAAATTTGCTGAGTCAAGACACAAACCCTTCACTTCAATCTTCAGTCTATCTATCGTTTACCACAGCAAGTCTAATCTCCTTCACGACATTTACCAACCCCTTACTAACCTAGATTGAAAATCGATTCATCTTTATAGCTTTTACCAAGAAACGATTGTGAAACCTTCACAGTTGTATCACAAACTAGACAAGTACAGAAGTTCGGCTCCATACAACGAGCGAAAAGGCACGCACACACAGACACGCTTCACGTACAGCGAGTGCAACCGCACTCGCGACTCGCATGTGTTTGAGGTCGTCGCACGTACGTGTCTATATGTGCGTGCGCCTGTTTTCGCTAGTTTTTTGGAGCCGTCCTTCTGTACCCATATATTTTGTGGCAGTATCGAGTTTACGAAACCTTCAATCTATTTCAATTTAAATCGATACGTTAGGCAATCGAGTATTTAGTTATTCAGGCCAATCTTCGACCATTTGTAATTCTACGAACGTTTTGATAATTTAAAAACAAATTTTCTGAGAACTTGGTCTAGGTTTGTTAGTACTGACCTAATTGGTGGAATAGAAGACCTTTAAACTTTGATCGTGTTTTGTTTTTGTAAAATGTCAGTATACGGATTACCCACTAGTTTGAAGCTTACATAATGAAAAGTGTTTACCACCACCTACAAACACTTTCCACATGGCGCCATCTTCACGGACGAGAGAATCACGGAAATTTTCGCGCTCGTGGAGGTGGCGCCCAAGGGGCTTGCCATTGCATGCTATTTTTATTAAAGGTGCCGTGCACGAAATCGACTGATTTTCGATCAATATTGTTTATTGATTTATTTTTTATGAGAAAGGGAATAAGAATTTAAACAAAATTATTTGTTTTGAAAAGTCGAGTTCTTTTTTTTGCATGTGGCTGGATTTTTCAAATAAATTAGAGTATTCATGGAAAACCACTAATATTCGCAACAAGTTTTCCGAAAAATGACGCGAGACTGACGTGTGATCAACTTTTTACAAGAAACTACTTTTGATGCTAAAAATTAAAAAGTGTCATCAAGCAGAGGTGACCCAGTGGTAACGGCCCTGACTGGGGAGTTTTATGTCGTGGGTCCGAACCCAGGCAGGCAATTTACTTTGTGTAAATAATATCATCACCATCCTCTCAAAACGGCGAAAAAAACATCGTGATGAAACCGGCATGTCCTAGAACCAAACATTCGAAGACATGAGCCATCTCATCAACCAACCCGCACTGTGCCCGCGTGGTAGATTACCTCACGTCAAGAAGAGGCCTGTGTCCCAGCAGTGGGAACATTGTAGGATGATTATGCATTATAATTATGGTCTACTTGCAGAAGAATAATTTTGAAAAAAACTTTTTTTTAAACCATTTTGTTATGTACATTTCCCTATTATTTTGCAAAAAAAATAAATATAAAATCAAAATATTGTTTTATGATTATACAATATCTTCATTAGGTAATCGAAGGCGAAATCCTACTTAATATAATAAATGCGAAAGTTTGTAAGGATGGATGTATGGATGGATGGATGTTTGTTACACTTTCACGCAAAAGTACTAAACGGATTTGGATGAAATTTGGCATACAGGTAGTTTATATATAGGAGCCTTAAAGACTATCTTATTTATTTAGTATGTACAGTTACGAGCACAATACATTTACATGTACGCAAGATTTAAAAGCAATTTTCTCCTAAAGAAAGGATAGTTTGATGGTATTACGACCATAGTATTTTGACTATATTAATATAAAATAGGTATTAAATATAGAGGCCTTGACAGAGAGTACAACTTTGTGCCCTTTGGCGTCGAGACCATCGGCCCGTGGGATCCCAGTGCGCATAAGTTATTTGCGGAAATCGCGAAACGTCTGGTTGATGTAACTGGTGACCGAAAAGCTGGCGGCTGTTTCACGCAACGCATCAGCATTGCAATTCAGCGAGAAAATGCCGCCAGAATCCTCGGTACAATCCCTCGAGGGCCTTTTTTAGGTTTGACTTAGTTTTAATTTAATTTAATGTTCATAATCATCTTGTAATTTGGTTATGTAAATAAAGAGTCATTAACGTAAATAGGTCTTTTCTCAAACTTGTTATCGATATTTCACAAGAAAACCGATAGTGAATTTTACGGTCGTAAGTGTGCGGTATTCACTTATGCTCATGACTGCACATACGTCTCATTTTGTGTCTGTCATTTTAACAACACCTTTTAACAATTCCAAATGAGTTCTGTCAGAATAAATATTTAGATTCCAAACGCAATTTTGTTAGAAACGTGTAATACCTTTCTTTGCACACGATGATTATTTATTTTGTGTTACGAACCTGTCTTCTAAAGGCTTTCCAAAATTATACCGTGTGAATGAGAACGTGCTGTGTGTTTTATTTAAAAACCAGTGTGTAGTTAACACTGTATTGACATATAACAGTAGCACGTACATAATCAGCCTATAATGTTCCCACTGCTAGGACACAGGCCTCCTCTCTGTGAGAAGGAGTGGGCCGTAATGCACCACGCGGGCGCAGTGCGGGTTGGTAGATGATGTGACATCTACCAACCCGCACTGCGCCCGCGTCTTCGAATTTTTAGTTCTAGGACATGCCGGTTTCCTCACGATGTTTTCTGTCACCGTTTTGAGAGCAGTGGTGATGAAATAATTTACACAAAGTAAAGCGCCTATCAGGGTTCGAACTTACGACCTACAACTCGTAAGTCGCGGCCGTTACCACTGGGTCACCACCCACCACTGCTCTACTACAGTAGCATGTATCAAACCATAAGTATATATGTATGAAAGTCGAATTTCATTGTTGCTTTTCAATATAAGGCATAAGGTACACACAAACACAGTCATTATACTATGACACAAACCTAACCTACAAACCTACTAAGCTACTAAGCTGTTTGACTATTTTATAATAGGGCACGCAATATAAAATTTATTTAAAATTTAAATAAATTTAAATACGCACAGTGCGTATTTAAATTTTAGGAGGAATTGTAGGAGTCAAGAAACAATTTTCTATTTTTTTACATTTTTTTAATGCATTACATAATATAAAATTCATCATTTTATATTTCGTTTTATTGGTGGAACGGAACGCAAACATGTCGTCGTCAACAATGTGACAAAAAAAGCTTTGTGAATAAAAATCTATTCTTTGCAAAGTGCTTGAAATCTCACTAAGGTCAGTAAATGTGATTTCTGCTTGAATAAAGCATAAAAATAATAATAAATTAATAATGTGGTTGATTAATTTATATGATTTGGGGCTAAAAACAGATGTAAACAAATCAGTTTCGTGGTAAATGACGTCACATCTTAATCGCGACAAAAACGGACGTTTGAACTGTAGTAGAAAATTGTTGAAGTTTCATAATTATTTTGAACAACAAGCAGTAGTTGAATTTAACTTTTAATACTTTTATTGGGTTTAAGTTACAGTTTTTTATTGAATTAGTGAAAAAAAATTACATGCTTATTCCCTATTGCTCACATGTCCACAAAAACGCAATCAAACGGTTTTTTTTGTCTTCGCTGCTTTAAGGCTCGTACAGACCAGCGCGATATCGCATGCGTGACAGGCAGCAATATGCCTGTCGTTCCCGCGATTTTGCCCCAGTCTGCACGACCCTTTATGGTGTATTGAAGTGACGAAAACGCTTTTCAAGTGTCGAGTTATGAGTCTTAAGTAACAATTTAATTTGTACAGTCTGGGCAATTTTATTAAGCAATTTAACAATACTAACCTTAAACATTAATAAAGCCATTTCATAAAACTGTCAATGAATGTCGGGTGTGACTTGAAATTATATGAATATACGAATAATTTAATTTGGTGTAAGTAAATTTTTAACTGACTTCAAAATAAGGAGGTGGTTAGATTATGTATTCGACGGGTGGCTCTTTTTTGTCGAATTTGTACCTAAAGTCGAATTATTAATTCACTAGAGTAATCTGAAATTTCCTAGCTGTCACTTTGTGTAATAAAATGGTCATATTTATTGTAATGGTCATAGTTTAATCGATTTATTTAAGTGTAAATTAAATTTTAAATTATTATAAGTGTAAATATATAGAATACAATAAATATGACCATTTTATTACACAAAGTGACAGCTAGAACATTTCAGATTACTTCAGTGAATTAATAATTTGACTTTAGGTACAAATTCGACAAAAAAGAGCCACCCGTCGAATACATAATCTAACCACCTCCTTATTTTGAAGCGGGTTAAAAATTTACTTACACCAAATTAAATTATTCGTGTATTCAAATTATTTCAAGTCACAACCGACATTCATTACCTTAATTAATGTTTGCTCCAACCGTCTCTTACATTCCTCAAAAACTATTTTACTAAGGCAGTTCATCAATATAAAGTCTAGTGTTTAAAGCGATCATATTTCATGAACAAAATCTAATAAGAAAGAAATAGAGAAAAGAAAGAAAAATTGTTTATTCTGCACAAATAAAATGCACATTACAAAAAAAAAAATACATAAAATACACAAATACAAAGAAGCCAAAAGCCTCGTATTCTTAGCCATAAAAGTTTGACAATCTTGTCCATTGCTTGATGTTTATTATTGCGTAATATTTAATCTGTGTTGCGGCAGCAACGATGAGCAATGGGTAGCTCACCGTCCGGTAAGGACCAGGCCCGGGTCGACGGCGCGTTGTATTCCACGCGCGCCTCAAAGAGATGTCGTCAGCGCATAGGTAGGGGTCCACTAGGGCCGATGCCTGCCGGGGTCACGGGAAGGTACTTATGGGTCACCGAGGTCCCCGCAACATAGGCAACAGGAAGGAATACGGGTGGGTTTTAGTCAGTAAGAGTCTGACACACCCTCCCGCTCCGCCCAGAGCGGGAGAAGTTATTTGATGATTTCCCACCTCAAAAAAAAAAAAAAGTATACCAAAGTCGCAAAGATTCCAGCTTGCTGACCAATGGCTATGTTACAATGTTACGCTAGAATCCTGTCGTAACAATATTTTTGATTAAAACTTGCGTTCAGGTATCTTTGCCATGGAACATCCTTTCGAAACGCTTGGAATTGAGTAAAAGCATTCACTTTTTTCCAGGCCCAGTGGTATCAGCCGCGAGTTACGAGTTGTTGATCGTAGACTCGAACCCAGGGTGGCGCTTTACTTTGTGTCAATTATTTCATCACCACTGCTCTCAAAACGGTGAGGAAAACATCGTGACGAAACCGGCATGTCTTAGAACCAAAAATTCGAAGATATTTGATACCAACCCGCACTGCCCGCGTGGTACATTACGGTCCACTCCCTCTCACAGAGAGGAGGCCTGTGTCCCAGCAGTGGGAACATTGTAGGCTGATTATGGTAGGTTACATTATTCACTTTCTTCAATATCTTCACCAGTGGTCGTAAGCGTGGCAGCTGAGTTTCCATTAGGCATTTCTCAATAGCTGCCGAGAGTCTGGGTTTGTGCCTGAATGGCAATAGGCTAGCCCCCTGTTGAATGGGACTTAACATCAATCAATCTGCCTAGCCTTTTCCCAACCATGTTGGGCGGTATTTGGGTCGGCTTCCAGTCTACCCGGATACAGCTGAATACCAGTATTTTACATGGAGCGACTGCATATCTGACCTTCCATAATCCAGTAACTGGGTAATACGATACCGCTTGGTAAGACTGGTTGAAATGGGACTTAAACATAAGTAGTGTAATTTGGGTTTACTAAACACCCCTGCTTAATCCTTCAGGGAGAACAGGGTCGATGTCATGTAATGTTATGTTCAGTGAATTAGTGCATAATCAAAAAATAACGATAATAATATCAGAAGCAAAACCCATGTGTAATAAAGACGCTCTATCACTGTCCCTCTTTTCACAGTATTGTTACAGTAACAAAACACAATCTCAATTCATTTTAATTCTCTACCCTGTCCCAATAATTTCTACTATTAAAAATCTAATGAGAAAACGTAAAGTGCGAACAGTACCAGCTTAACCTAATGTTCAATTCCCTGTAATGGTTCGTTTCTCGCAGGTGCAATACACAGATGTGACCAGGTAAAGGAAACAGCTATTGTATTTTATTTGATATTGAAGTAAAAAGTAGGTGTATCTGTCGCAGGCAGATTGTATGATTCGGCATTATACATACGGCACCGTCCGTTCACAAAGGCTCGCAGGTATAGAAATATGCCGAAGGCAATTTGAGAACTCATTCGATTGTTATAATTCCGACATTGATTGTTATTGTAGGGTCGGTGGGAACTGCGACCAACCACGCGCGAGCCGAATTGCTCGCAGTAACTTAGCCAGGGCACCCC
Source organism: Atethmia centrago (assembly GCA_905333075.3). Classification (NCBI taxonomy): domain Eukaryota; kingdom Metazoa; phylum Arthropoda; class Insecta; order Lepidoptera; family Noctuidae; genus Atethmia; species Atethmia centrago. The sequence goes on from HG995388.1 coordinate 18,393,455, forward strand.
GACTAAATAGGTTAGGTTGGGTTAGAACTGTGCTAGGTTCAGGCTTTCACGCCCTGCCTCGTCACCATTGAGGCGGTCCGGCCAGTACTCGAGCGCTGGCTCGGGAGGAGGCACGGACTCCTGTCGTTTTGGGTAACATAGGTGCTCTCGGGGCATGGTTGCTTCGGGAAGTATCTGGGTCCCATAAACAGAGAGCCGAACGCTCGGTGTCATCACTGTGTCGACTGCCGGGAGGACACGGCGTGGCATATGCTGGCAGAGTGTGCCGCTTGGGAGGAGCCACGCCGTGCTTCATCTCAGGAGTAGGCAGTGATCTGTCGCTGCCCGCCGTGGCGACTCCATGGTCAGCAGCGAGAAGTCCTGGGACGCGGTGGTATCCTTCTGCGAATCAGTCATGTCGCAGAAGGAGGCTGCGGAAAGAAGTGCGAGATCTCTTCCACTCACCCTGCCCGCAGCAGGCGCACTGGGCATTGGCGGAGGGTGGACTACATCCTTTTCCGCCTCCCTAAATGGGTCCAGGGGCGACGGACTCGGGGACATTTGTCGCGCCACACACAGCAGGACCCGAGGTGGTGGCGCGTAGTGTTCCACGCGCGCCCCTATTGGACGTTGTGGGGGGAGTTTTACACCTCATTCCTCACGCGGCCCTGAGGTGACCTACAATGGCGGCCAGTCGGGGATCGCGGAAGTTGCACTAGATCCCATGATCCCCGGTGCAAGTGTGAGAAGGGAACACCGGAGTGGTTTTTAGTCAGTAAGAGTCTGACAGACCCCTCCGCCCACCCCAGGGTGGAAGACATACATGAGGATTTTCCAACCCGGAACAAAAATAAACCAAAAAAAAAGAAATGTGGGGATATGGACTACAGGACCTAAACTCAAATTTTATAAGTTTTATAATGCCTTAAAGTATATGATCCACTGCAGTAAACATATTCAGAAAATATATGATATTCTTAAGGGTATATGCTAGGTAGATAGTGTGTTAAAAACATAATATATGTAATTTGATACGATAGAAAAAATCACGAAGATAACTCTAAAAATTTCTTTTAACGATTAGAAACCATACTAATACACATGCAATCATTCTGATTTTTTGTCAGATTATTCTACAAGCAACATATTAGCATAATAGTGTTTTATTTTTTTTATACAATCTATAGCTTTATTGTAAATCGATAATTGCTTCATATTTTGCAATTAATTACCAGCGTTGTGTCATCGCGCTTCTCTTTCTTTTCTATGCAGTCAGACAGTGACCGCGCTTTAGGTGTTGTCGGCCTCTTAAGACATATAAAGGAATACGTATACATTAATGACGTTTGAATTCACTGCTCCAATGTAGGCCCCCTCAGTCATGATGCGTTCAGTGGCCCACTGATGCGTTAATTAATTGATTAAATTAATTAACGCATACACCTTAATTAATTAATTTAAGCAATTAATTAATTAAGGTCAATTTTAATTAATTAAAATTAATTAAAATTAATTAAAATTAATTAAAATTAATTAAAATTAATTAATTAATTTAATCCACCTTAATTCGTTCCGATTTAATTTTTTATCTTTTTTTTATATTTTATGTGAAGTCTTAATAATTTGTAACAACAATGTAAATTTAGTTTCTATGTACTCGTAACTATTGTCTGCCCTAAGGGACGTTGACGTATCAAATGTTGTGAATATGCCACAACATTTGATGGACAATTCAATTTCAACATGGATCATAGGTATATACAGGGTGAAATTGAAAACATGCGACAAATCTAAATGGGCGATTGTACTCATCATTATGAACAACTTTTACTAAGGGACCACAACTGAAATCGCGGAAAAAAAAAATCAGCTGTTCCCTACATTTATGTCCGCATAATTCGACAAAATGTAGGAAACAGCTGATTTTATTTTCGCGAATGCAGCTGTGGTCCCTTAGTAAAAGTTGTTCATAATGATGAGTACAATCTCCCATTTCAGTTTGTCTCATGTTTTCAATTTCAATCTGTAGTAATAGTGACAAGGCAATTTACATTTTGCTTTTTGGCATATTTCATAACTGCGAGCCGTTTTAAACGGATGATGCTTTTGAAAAAAGCGGAATCATTCAAATTGCATGCGACATATCCATACTATGAAGAAATAAAGAAAAAATATTTATTCGGACTCGCACAGGAGATCACAAATTAAACTAAAATACACCCATAGAAACATAAAAAAACAAAAACAAAGTAAAATTAAAATAAAAACAAAAAGTTCTGTACGAGGCCAAAAGGCTCCTATCTCAGCATAATGCTGCAACACTTAAAAATAAGTACCTACTATACTAACATACTAATACTAATATTCTAAATGTTAAAGTAATTCTGTATGTATGTCTGTTACCTTATCACACCTAAACATAACAACCGATCCTTATGAAATTTGTTGTTTCTTGGGACCTGGAGAAGGATATATGCTACTTTTTATCCTGGATATTTGTATAAAAATATATGAAATACAAAATATACGCAGACGAAGTAGCAGGCAGCCGAAAATAAATTGGTCAGTAAATTTTTCTTCGTTAAGATTTTTCTTAGAATTTAAAAGGTTCTAGTGCATTTGACCCGCCAAAGGCGCGTGAATGACAAGATGTATAAGCGACGCAAAAGGATTATAAATAAGTTTTAGGATTGTTACATGGTGTTTCTGTCTTGAACCTCTGCAGAGGAAGTCGTGATTTTTTATGTATGTTTTTTATAGCAAACAGTGTTTTTTTTAATACTTCCTGTACTGCTGATCTACTGCATTATTCATGCATCTCAATAGCCAAACCTTACCCAAAAAATATTCATAAACACAATTTTTTTCAGTCTCCAAAAAACCCTCTTTCCAAATTCACATTGATACTACTTTCATATTTGGCGTTCCTATCAACCTTTTGTATTGTTCGACGGAAGCATATCCGTCAATGGACGCGATGACGTCATATTTCAATATTCATGTCACGTGTCTCGTTTCAGCTTTGTCACACATATCCTTGTTATGAATAATTTTAGAATTTCGGGTAAATAAAGTGCATACGTCACCGTATGATTATGAACTTGATTAGTTTATAATCTATCTAGCGAGATTATAAACTATCAACAAATTGTGAACTGCAACAAACCATTTACATTTTAACGCATTATTTTTCGATAGTTTATAATCTATCTATGGCAAACCGACCAATTGTGAACTGGTATAACTGAAAACTTGCGTGTGACGTACGCGCTTTGCGCTTATACTAAGTAGCCAAGTAACTGCGACCAAATTGGAAGAAGCTCTCGTCAGCCGCTGTCGCGGCACCGCACGCTTCGCTCGCTCGGCTCCCGTCACCGTCGGTCATAGTTTAAACTTATTTATTTCTTTGGTAATTTCATTACCAAAAAAATCTCCGCCCTGGGGCGAACTGAGGGGTCTGTCAGACTTTTACTGACTAAAACCATCCCGTGTTCCCTCGCCCTTGCACCGGGGGCTATGGGGGCACTTAAACACTCTGCCACGCAGCCTTCGATTGGTGTTGGCCCGCCTCTGCGGGCTCCATCTGGTCAAGCGAGTGAGTGAGTGAGTTGTTTGACTCCCCCCGCGACGCCTAAGAGGGACACGCGTGGAACATTATACGCCACCACCTCGGGTCTTACTTGATACTGCTATTAGGTGGCGGAAGTCCCCGAGTCCGCCGTCCCTGGTGCCGACGCCCATCACAGTTTAAACCCAGCCTAACCCATTTAGTCGGGGTGCCCTGGCTTAGTTACTGCAACCAAATCAGCTACCGCCGCCGTACCAATCCGGGACGATTCACAATTTTACATTTATATATTATTATATTTTACAAAAATTAATGAGTTGTATTGTAACAGTTACTGTTCACAATTTTAAATTTCGATAGTTTATAATCTCGCTAGAAAGATTATAAACTAACGGTGTTCACAATCCTACGGTGAAAAATACTTACATCCTTTAGGAAAACTGATCTTATTCGCCTTTACACTAACCATTTGACCGCCACAGTCATGTATAAATGACAGAGCAAAATGTGCCCAGCACGCCACGGTCACGACTGCATGACAGATTTTAAGGAAGAATTCGTAGCTTGGCGCCGAGGGCACATCCCTGCTTTTTTGACGTGGCGGTCAATAGGTTATCAACTGGCGTGTCCCGGATACCATAGTATCCCAGAAAAACAGGGTCCCGACGTGTCCAGGCTACCATGGTAGCCCGTATTTGTTTCATGAAAAGTAATTCAAAGATCTTTCGAGTACTATTAACTGAAAGGTCTTTTAAGTTTCAAATAGCCTACTACAGTCTTCCTAAGTTGTAGCGAGACATCAAAGTCTCAGGTTTCTGCATCAAGTTATCTCTAACGTCAAGTTGTCGTTTGTTTGACGATTTTTTGATTCCCTTATGTTATTAATACGAGGGCGGGTCAATAAGTCCGTGACTTTTTGAATTTCTGACCTCTTTACTGAAACAGCAACACTGCTCCTGTCAACAGGCATCTGTCAGTTGACTCCTGTCAAAATTTAAACTTGCTGCGTCAGTTAGTTTGTGTTTGACAGCTATTTTTATCAGACTACTCACTAATTTGAGGAGAAAATGGAAAAAAGTGAACTTCGTGTGCTTATTAAGCATTATTTCTTGCGAAAAAAAACCATTACCGAGACCAAGGCTAAGCTTGATAAATACTATGGGGACTCTGCACCATCGATTTCAATGGTAAAAAAGTGGTTTACTGAATTTCGTTGTGGCCGTACAAGCACTGAAGATGCCGAACGTCCTGGACGCCCAGTTGAGGTCTCTACACCCGAAACAATCGAAAAAATTCACGATATGGTGTTGGCCGACCGAAGATTGAAAGTGCGAGAGATTGTGGAAGCCGTAGGGATCTCGCATGGCTCAGTGGTTTCAATTTTGAATGATCACTTGGGCATGAGAAAGCTTTCCGCAAGATGGGTGCCGCGTTTGCTCACAGTCGACCACAAACGCAATCGTGTAACAACTTCACAGGAAGGTTTGGCGTTGTTTAATCGCAATATGGAGGAGTTTTTGCGACGTTTTGTAACCGTGGACGAAACATGGATCCATCACAACACACCAGAGACCAAACAACAGTCAAAACAGTGGGTTTCTAAGGGTGAATCGGCGCCGAAGAAGGCCAAGGTGGGTTTGTCAGCCAATAAAGTTATGGCGACTGTTTTTTGGGATGCACGCGGGATAATCCACATTGACTACCTTCAAAAGGGAAGAACAATCAATGGGGAATATTATGCCAATTTATTGGACCGATTCAATAACGATTTGAAAAAAAACCGACCTCATTTGGCCAAGAAAAAAGTTCTTTTCCACCAAGACAATGCAAGGGTGCACACATGTGCAGTTGCCATGGCAAAAATCCATGAATTGGGCTATGAATTGCTCCCTCATCCGCCCTATTCTCCAGATTTGGCTCCGAGCGACTACTTCTTGTTCCCAAACCTGAAGAAATGGCTTGGTGGAAAAAGATTTGACTCCAATGATGAAGTCATCTCGCAAACAAAGGCCTATTTTGAGGACCTCGACAAATCATTTTTTTGGAAGGGATAAAAAAATTGGAGAAGCGTTGGACAAAGTGTATAGAGCTCAAGGGAGACTACGTTGAAAAATAAAATTATTTTTTTTATCAAAAAATCTGTGTTTTATTCCAAAAGTCACGGACTTATTGACCCGCCCTCGTAGCTTTATGTAATTAAGAACTTACTTTGTAATGTACTGTAAAGCCTTTCAAAATCTAGACCTCACAATGAATCTTATCATGTATATGTGTGACGTAATACACAGTGTCATTTGGACATGATATCCATTCAGGTTTGCTGCAGTTTTAATAGTTATTTTTTTCATTTCTACATTATTTACCATTATGTGAATGTAAGAACGTTGTACGCTTTGTAGACTCATAGAAGCTTCGATTTGTTAACCATTTTCTATTTTGTTAGGTACCTAGTACGTGTTGACAGGTCTACACTGTCCTCCCATATCTATTAACAAAGTAATTTGAAAACATAAAAGAAAATTATTTTTAAAAGAGTAACCGTGGAGTTTCGGCTCTTCTCCATAAGAAACGAATAATTGGAACCGTGCACCCAGTTTCTGACGTTTCATAAGTGCCCATGTAGGTTTATTTAATATAAAATAATAATTTTGAATTAGATTATCAGTTTTTTTTTTTTTAATTTGCGTTACCGGTAACAAGCCGTGCATGTAGAACAGTTAAATACCATAAAACTGTTCTACATGCACAAGTTCTACAATCCAAACATTATTTAAGCCTCTTTCCTACATTACTGCATGATTAGTATTCACATCACTCGTCCATATAAAAACCTATTTGGCCACCATTACACATCGAATAACATCAAAGATATATAGAACAAACAGGAAAAACTTGACGCTACAAGAAAGGCGTGTGTGCAATAAAAAAAATCAAACAGTTCAAATATAACAACCTTATTGGGAGCTATAATTATGTTGGGGTCGTTTGGGGTTGAAACACTAGGAGTATGGGGTCCGAGTGCTCATCGAGTATTACTGGGTATCGCCAAGCGGTTGGGCGATTCTTAGCCTATTTTTAAGCCAAAGAATCAGCATTGCCATTCAACGTGGCAACGCTACCAGCTTTTTGGGCACTGTTCCTACTGACAGCGATCTGGACAAATTTTTTTGATGCCCGATTAGCTCTTCCCCATTTTTTTCCTTCATAAAATTGTACATAGTATAATAATTTTGGTGTTAAAATTTATGTTATATTTAAATATATATGTAAATAAATAAAAATAAAAAACTCGAACTATAATGTATGAAAGCTATAGTAATTGCAATAAGGAACAGTAACACCAATAAAATGATATTCCCCGAAGGATTAGGCAGAGGTGTCCTCATAGTACATCCACATTTCGCCAGTTATGTTTAAGTCCCATGTAGTAAGGAGCGACCCTGTTGCCAAAAACCGGGCACAAATCCAGACTCCAGGCTGATAATGAGAAATTTCTGATGGAAAAACCCAATAACACTTTGCCCGACCCAGTCATCAAACCCAGGACCTCATGCTCAGCGGTAGCGCTTGCGACCACTTTTTTTTTTGGGTGCGAAATTATCAAATAACTTCTCCCGCTCTGGGCGGAACGAGAGGGTGTGTCAGACTATTACTGAGTAAAACCCACCCTATTCCTTCCGTTGCCTGTATTGCCAGGGGCCTCGGTAACCCTTTTGGACTGCCACGCGACCCCGGCAGGCATCGGCCCTAGTAGACCCCTACACTTGTGCTGACATCTGATTGAGGCGCGCGTGGAACACAACGCGCCGTCGACCTGGGCCTGGTCCTTATCGGACGGCGAGCTACCCATTGCTCACCGTCCGCAAGCTCGCGCCTGCGGTAGCCGGAAATGCGCCCGGGATTCCCGACGCCCAGGGCGTCTCCTGCGGCTAGGGGCGAGAGGGCATGAAATTTGCCTTTCCCTCATCCGTCCCTCTTTCTCTTTCGCGAGCATTACTGCTTCGCAGAAGGAGGTGACGGCTGCCCATGCCCTCTCGGTCCGTACCATGGCCTGAACCAAAGCCAGACGTGAGAGATCTCCGCCCCTGATCGCCTCCACGAGGACACGGCGGTGCTCTGCCCAAGCCGCGCAGACCTCCACCGTATGTTTCACTGTGTCCTCCGGGCGATCCACGCAGTGGTGACACCCGGGCGTTTCTTCCCGCCTTATCCGCCACAGGAACCTCCCGAAGCTGCCGTATCCAGTGTGGGCCTGCGTCAGGTAGAAGGTGAGGACACCGTGGCGCCTCTTCAGCCACTCCTCAAAGAG